>CM036885.1:16095218-20895218 GCA_020796165.1 Pantala flavescens | reverse complement strand
CATCTTCAGACCGAAGGTGTAATTTCATATTACGAAACCGGTCGCGAATATACCAATTTTCTGTGGAAATTTACAGTTGTTTTTATTAGTATGTCAAGACTATCTAGAAAGGTAGAAGTTGGAAGTTATACAACTGTTTTTCTGTGGGTATTCCAGGTTAGGAAAACTATTGCTAATAGTATTGCGTTGTTTCAACTCTTTTTCGCTTTCTGTATAAGCTATATACACTGACTTCTTAATGTCTTTTCTATTATTAATCTTGGATCATGTACATATCCTGATTCGAAATGCATTTCTAATGAGTAAGTTTTGATCATTTCTTCTATCCCTCTACTTATTGTTCTTGTAAGTATTTAGGACACATGCGATAGCAAACTCTGTGCTTCATTCTCTTCAAATCTTTCGGCTATTGCTCGGTATTGCACCTATTTCTCTCTTCTCACAATCCTTTGTTGGAATTCCAGTACTGTAGCAGTCCTTAATAATTGCAAATGGGGTCTTTTGATATCCCTTTAATGGCTTTTATGAGCTTGTGGCTTTTATCTCTCCATTGATTTTTCCCTTTATTGGGTATTAATGATTGAAATGATGGTTCCACAGCCACAGAGAGGAGAAGCAAATAACTGATTTACTGTAATAGAGGAAGTATAATCCTCAAAATAACATATTTTTTTACTTATTTGTTTTTAAGTATCTGTTTTTTGTTTTATATATGTATTTCACTTGCATAGAAAGAGCTCTTGGTCTTCAACCCCGTCTCCATCTTCAAACATCAGTTCCTGAAGATGGGTGCAGAGTATACTCCCAAATCATCAATCCCTTAGTATGAGGCAAATCAGTCATAGACCTGAGAGCTCTTTTTATATCATATTCACCTAGAAAGAACTTTTTCTTTCTGCTTCATTGGTTTTAGATTTTCTTTTCTAAATTGTTGATTTGCTTATGTTACTTTCTCAGTAGAGATTTCTTGTGAAGATATTGGCTTCATCTTTGTACCAAAAATCTAGAAAATTTTAGGAACTTCACCTTACTTAAAATAACACAACTCTATCACAGATTCATAAATTAATCAATTCCATTTATTTTTATGTACAAAAGATTAATCCTCAATAATCATTTTTAACCAAAGACAGCAAATTTTGCTTTTTACATACAACATGTACAAACTAACAGTGATATTTACTTTATTACACCACTTTAAAGATAAACAGCATTATTAAACCCATAGTTTGCTGTTAACTTCCTTGTGGGATACTAATTAAAATTCGATTGTCATGCAATTTCGAATTTTTCAAATGTAAAAAAAAATATTATTCTATGTTGCCATCAAAGTCACACCTATTGGCTTATCTATGCATCAGCAACTTTAAATGCAAAGTAAATGGTATATGAAATATCTTGCACATCTCACATGCATTTGTAAATATTGGATACAGCACATGACACTCATTGCTTGAAATCAAAGACATCTACTCACAAGGAGCTAAACAACTCTATTTGCCACAGACCTGAAAATATTTCTTATCCCTTGTTTCTTAATTATTCTTTCTAAGCATTTAGGCTGATGATCAAATTTATCTGTAAAGCTTTGTTTACTAATGATATAAGCTAATTTCCAGTGGCAGTAATATCTTTTCTTATTTTTTGTTTAAATAGATGTCTAAGTGAAATATTTTGAAAATTTACTACTTTCCCAAGTTGTATGATTGCAAAACCTATTATTTTTCAAATAAAAAAGTAAAAAGGTTTTCATAATCAAAGAGAAATACTTCAATAGTTTCATGTAAAAAAATCAAACTAAATTTAACTAAATAATTACTGACAACTTTGTTAGCAAAATCTTGTTGAGTAAATACTTCTTCATACTATTTACAAACCCGTTTTTAGTACCTAACATGAAAGACAGAAAACAATTATTTCATAAGTTTCAGTCACAATTTACTGCATCAACTACAGCCTTATTATTTCTTTCTTAGACCACCACATAACCTCTGTTATTTGTAGTGAACATTTTTCAAAACTTGAGTTACCATTGGTGTATTGGAATCTCACAGGATACATAAAATATCCTTTCTTTTCCTAAAAATATAATGATAGATTACATGTCATCATAACATAGCAATCATGACATTGCACGTTATTGAATAAGCCTTTGTTCATAATTTTTCACTCAACCATAAAAAATTCTTTCCTTAGCACATTATATTCTATCTAAGTTTTTTGATGAACATAAATTTTATTATTGTAAATGTTTTAAAAACTATCCATTGACTTTTTTCCTTAGATATGTGAATTTTCACTCAATCATTCAGTTTATACATAAATTGTATGATATTCCACAAAAAGTAGACATTTTGATTTTGATTTTTTGGACTTAATAAATTCCAAAATTTCCCTTAATATAAGCAGAAATGAAGATATCTTTTAATTACAATCTGATTTTTATAATCTTATTCCTTTTTCATGCTTATCAGAAACTTCACGGTTCACTCTTCCAAAAATGCAAATTCTTAAATAAAATCATTCACTGTTTATATATGTATGCTGATTAAAAAAATATTTGAATGAGCAAATCCTCAATATTGGATTGCCAGACATCACTTCAACATTGCAGCTTTCTAGACAAAACCTACCGAATTATTACAAATCTCTCTGCTTTGTGTTAGAAAGAAGTTAAATGTTTTAAAAAATACTTTCGGCCAAAGAGCTTCACTTGTCTTCAGGTCGGGGGTCGAATGGCGTTCTGACAAAATAAGTTGTTAATGTTCCTTTGCCCTTCACAAAAGTAGGCCCTCTGCATTCACACTCATAACCTGCTTTCATTAATATTTTTGCTGTGTCTTCTGTAACCTGTTGAAAAAAATATTTTGATCAATTTATGGGTTTTGTAATTAGTGCGATAGTTTTCTATTAAGAAATACTAATTTCCCTTTATCTCTATTACAGCATAAGATGAAAATATAAATATTCATCAAATAAGTTTTTCAAGTATATGTTTCTAAACAAAGTGGAAACATCATGATAACATTTATTTAACATCCATTCATACTGCACTGTAGTTTTATGCTGTTATGTTCTGAATCCTTTTCAAACAACACATAGCAATAATCTCATAGGAAATATAGTATTATTATCATTAGACAATGGACCTTAATTGGATCACTCAGAGCTTTCTGGCTCTCATGCTCCATTTTTACTTATCTTCAAAAGATATCTCACTCTTAACCCCTGCATCACCTCTCTCCCCCTATTGTCCCTGGTTTCTTTGTTATCTTTCTCAGTCATAATGCTCCATCAGCATATATCTTGAGGTTAAATTTGTCCATACCCTAATTTCTGTTGATTATACTGTTGATTTCACCTCTAATGTGTAATATTTTAATATGAATCTGGATGAATATTGTAGGTAGAAGTCTACAGATGTGTCTGTAAATTTTATTGTTTCTTTTTCTGATATCTCCAGTTAAGTTGAACATCCTATCTATGGTTTTCCTGGAGTTCATTCTGTTCCCTTCTTCCGTTGATTTTGTATTCTTTATTCTCTCTCTTTCTCTTGATTTGAACTGTCCTTTTTGTATATTTTTCATGTCACTTCTTGTATGGAGAAGTTCTCACTGGTTGTAGTACCTTTGGCTTGATTACTGTTTGCAGATCAGAGTCTGTTTGTGAATACACTTGCATTACTTATTGTAGATATTGTGGACCTTTTAGCATGTCGTCTTCATTTTCTGAAGTTGTATATTATGTGCAAATCTCTCTCTTTTTGTAGGTTTGGGGACTTTACCAAGATAATTTTTGTGTGACGCAATTTATCTTATTGTATTTTGTTTTTGGATCTAACGAAAGAATTGTCATTCCTGTAAGGATATTTATAGGCTGCCTTTCTCTGCACATTCCTTGAAGACTTCTGATTGGTTGCTCTTGTCTTATTATCTTTGTATGACTTACTATTAGTCCTATCCCATCCCATATCAACTATCCATGCAATTTCTGTGTCTATCAATTTCTGATTTGTTGGTCGTATTGTTTTTTGTAGTACTCCTTATTCTTTAAGAAAGACCAAAAGAGATTATGATCAATGAACTAATGCCCCTTCTTGAAGCCTAAAAATCATAAAAATGAGTGAGGCATACCTGATTATTCTATATTTCAGTTCTGTGTACAGGTTTAAGGTTTTTCTGCACATGCACTTATTAAAATGTTAAATTTTTTTTATTATATGCTTTAGACAGTTACTTTAAATTACTTTTTTAAATGTAATTTTTACTTTATATTCCTGGAATGTATATTAGAAATAATCCATTACTTCCATCATGTATCTGGTGGTTATGGTAGACATAGATAACTTTCCCAATTCATGAAATATTTTCCAACTTAATTTATTTTCCCCTTAGATATAGAAGCATAAATGTTAAATATAATCCATATGTACATAAATAACCTGCTAGCTGCTTTTAGGAATGTTTCAAGGGGAATCTTAGTATTACAATTTGGTCAAATTCTGAAAGTTGGTCCATGGTCGCAAAACTTTTTTGCTGAAATTGTAATTACTAAATTATGCATGTGGAACAATCTTCAAATCAGGCTGTCATTGGAAAGCTACCGATATTTACCTGCATCCTTCCCATAACACCACAGCTATCCATTCTAGAAGCTACATTCACAGTATTCCCCCAAATATCATACTGAGGTTTTTGTGCTCCAACAACACCTGCTATCACAGCTCCATGGTTCAATCCTATTTAGGGTTATGAAAATTTCAACTTGTAATATTTTTATTATGTTTTCTTATATTAAAAAGTATGCTGTGCTAAATTAGTTCTGAATGAGAAGAAATATTTAATGGAATAAAATTTATTCAGTTACTGTTGTTTTCATTTTGCTGAATTGGAAATATATCATTTAAAATAAATAAATAGATTTGAGAATAAATAATTATAACAAAATTTAGTTAAATTGCACAAAAAAAATTGTAATAAGAAACCATAAATGGATAGGTTCATGATTCAATGAGTTAAGGAAAATATTTTGATTTTGCCATTAAAGGTGATTGGTTAAATTTTCTACAATTCTAATTATCTACAAGCATTAAGCATTATATGGACAATGAGAAATTCCCTCTTTTGAGTATTAATCATGATTTAAAGTAATTTTTCTAGATTTGTGTTGTCAGTTTTTTGGATTTAATTAATATTCTCTCTAAATAATTGGAAAATACTAAAATGTTTACCATTGTTAATTCTGTTATAGATATACTAAAGAAATAAGTGTATACTTTACTGTAATATATGGTACTAATCAAGTAATTTTATTGAGCCAAAACTTCTAATAAACTGCAATTAGCAATTTATTTATTATATTATGCTACAATATATTTATATATATATATATATACTATATATGTATAATTTATTATATTATTACTACAATAAACTTACCAACTCTGAGCTTGAATCTTTGGAAGGATTCCTTATTAATCTGATCCAAAATGGTCATTAGGGCCAATGCAAAATCCACTAACACTACTACAATATGTTCCTGCCTGTTGATATCCTGTAATATAAATTATTTGGTAACAATATGGCATAAAACTTAGGGGAATAATTTAAGAATTGGTTGCTTAATATTACATTACTATTAAACGTAATATGCTAATTATCTAGCAAGAAGAGAATGAGTAAGAGTTTGCATAGAAACAAAGTTAAGCAAAATCATAGCAGCAAATCAAAATAATCTGCAAATAATATTAATAACAGCCTAATTGTCAACCAATCATCTAAATCAAAGAAATACCTGGAAATAATGCTCGAAGGATAGAATATATTACTGACTCACCTTCCCATCATCCTACAAGTTTGCGAGTGGAAGAATTTAATTTTAGAAATTAATCTTAAGTATTCTAACAATTTCAGTTATTTACTGGATTTTTTCTGAAACTGGATTTCTTTTCTGAAAATTCAAAATTTTTTTAAGGGCATTGGGGAATATTTTTGCCTTGTTTTTATTTTTTGTAAAATGTCTAGGAGAATGCCAATGCTGAAATAATGAAGTCACATCAATTAATTTTTTCTACTTTTCTTCTCTATATATTAAACACAAAGAGGGGTTTCCTATATTTTTCTTTGTTGAAAGATTTGAAGGATTAATAGGTATAAAGATTTTGAAGCAATGAAGGAATTAGGGTCAAAGGTGACATTCAATTTCAACGATTTAACCAAAAGAGTTGATACCTAATTTTTTATTTTTCCTAATTATTTATATTATGCATTCCTAACTTACTAAGAGATAAAGTAATGTGGTTGGATGGACAGCTGTTCCCTTGAATATAATCAATTAAAGATTCTTAAATCCTTTCTAGAAACTGTCTTAAAATTAATAGAAGTAATCCTTCATAAGACAGGATTTATGCAATTTATTTTATGTTTTGAAGGAAGTGAAAAGTTAGAGTCTGATTACTGTATTCAATTCATTGTCTAACATTCTCAATATTATGAAGTTTTTAACATGTTGTTCAAGTAATAGCTGTGAGTAATGTGAGCAACATTGATTCTTAAACTCCTTTATGACAAATAGATTTAACAAGAGATAGCCTACTCTACATTGATAATATTTTCGTGGCTTCTCTGATACTGATGTTTTAGTTAATTTAATTAGTTATTTTATTAGATGATTTCTGGACATTGTAATAGTACACTAGTAGGTTATGTGTGTGTTAATGAATATTCAATTTGAATTTTAAAGAGTCCCTTGACCATTTTATTTTACTTTCTGTTATTTTCCTGAGAACTATTCTCTAGTCCTATATATCCTAGATAGGGGTTTGAGATATTATTTGAAATAGTGAGTATAATATATAGCGTTCCTCATTATGAATTCAAAAATTTACATGAATCACATACCAACCATACATTCCTATTACTATATGAATTAACAATAAAGTTCTTTAAAAACTTTCTTTTTTTGCTGTAGATAATGTTACATCTATTTAGTTTAAATTAAATTTTTTAAAAGAAATGCATTTTTGAAACTTAATGCTTTCTTTGCTTGAATATGTAAAAGTATAAGACTAGATAAAGGAAATAATTTAAGAATTACAATAAGCTACCAGATGAATATTATATTTGAAATGGAAATGATAATTTACTGATTAGTTATTCACATGTCTGTCATAAATTCACGAAATAAAAAAATACTTAATTAAAATCACTTACATTGCCTTCTTCCTTGCCTGGTCTCAATCCAGATGCAAGCATATATGTACTTCCAATGGTTTTGATCTTCTCAATGCAGCTGAATTTAGGCTTTAGTAAAAGCTACAAGGGAAATTAATATAACATTGATGAAAGAAGATTATAACTTTTATGAGTATAAAACTAAATCATAGATAAGGTACAAATTTGACTGAAATGCATAGCACATTATGATGGTGAATCAAATACAGTTGGAAATTTTTTGATCCTTTTGAGTCAAGAGATAATGCTGTAGTGATGAAAGTTAACTGGAATATTTATAGAGAAGAAAAGGCATTTTTATCCATTACTACTTTATTGCTGTTTTTATTATTAAGATTGTTAACTCAATGACTTTCATATGAAATAGTTGAATTGTGGTTTGAAAAGTAATGCTTGCAAAAAATAAGACGAAGCTTAAATTTTGTTAAGAAAATGCTATGAAAATAGGAAAAATATGCTAAGAAAATCATAAACTATAATTATTGTGAACATTTGGGCTATTTGAAAGCTTACTGAATGGAATTTGGAAGTGCCTTATCAATCAAATTTCTTAAGTTGTTGCTACCAACTAGTTCCTTTTCATCTTCTCTCACTGTTTAAACCATGATTCTAACTATATGGTGAATTATCTGCTAATGATTTAGCTCTTAATAATAGTAATTTTAATTGCCTCATTAGAGACATTTTGAGTTTGAGGAAGTTAAGCTTTTTTGATAATTTTCTGATCTGCAAGAGAAAGGTGCAGTTAATAATTACTGTTACACATGTGGATTTGGTAGTCTCTTCTTAGTAAAATCAAGAATTGGAAATAAGGCAATTGAAGGTAAATAATATTTAGAAAATCCTGAATTTCTTTTAATAGTTAAAAATGTCTAAATGACACTACTCATATTTGTTCCCAAACCATATACTTACAATTGGAAGGAAAATAGTGAACAAGATCAAATGTATTGAGCAAATGTTTATATACCTTTGGACCTGAAAAATGCACTCACAACTATTTTTATGATATCTTCAAACTTTTAAGGAAGAGTAATTCTATATCTTGTTGACAAATGTAACCTCTTTTGTAAATTATATGCGCAACCTGTCATAAAACATGAATCAAACCTCAGACAAAATGATGAATACAAATCTAAACAAAGTTCTTTTTTGGATGAGTTATGTTAGTAATGGAATCAGAAAGCTGCCCATTCCATTATAAATTTCAAGATAAAATGGAAGATAATTACAAAACAATCAATTTTAGATATTTAAATATGCATAGGAGTTTGAATTTTAGAATGAAAATCTAACTCTTTGATTCACCTTGAAAAGTATGTTTATTACAAATTATTCGAATCATAATCATGTAAAATACATAACTGATATAATAATGTTATAGTGATATAAAATTAAATAATGTTCTTACAATTTACTTCTTGTGAAGAGCTAACTTAAAGTTGAATAAATGAAGCAACTGTTGAGCAAGAGTGCATTTCTATTAAATCGATTAAGGTCCTTTTAGCATCAAATTTATATTTCAAACTTATTCATTACCTTATCAAAATCACATATGATTTCATTCAACAAACGAAGGCATTCAAGTCCTTGCTTGTTCACGTCATTTTCATCATAGAATTCCTTATAATTTGGAATAGAAGCAAACATTACTGCAATACAGTTGTAACGCTCATGATATAATTCCTGTAAAGAATTATGTAAGTACAATAAGATTAGAAGGGCTCATCACTGAGAAAATATTTGAACATTCAGTACATCCTATAAAATTCAAAAATGGTAAACCTAAGGTTTTTAATGTTATGGTGCTCATGTAATATTATTAATTTCTCCTCCTATTATCATTTGTTTACAAATAAGTGGTTGAATTTTCCATTATTGTTTCTTGTATCTATTTCATCATTAAGGAAGTACACAGAAAATTACAATTTGTTCCAATTTATCTGAATGCATATAGATATGCAAGACTTGAGAACATTAGTACAGTGCTAGAGGCATTATGATTAATTTATTATTTGTTAATTTGTTTGCTTAAACATTGGAGAGAATTGAGAACAACCATATTGCTTCTACAATCTAGAATATCAAAGCAATTAATAGAATTTTCTTCTTTGTTAATAACTAAATGAATGAGACTTTTTCCCTTTAAAATTTTATCAGTAAATATCTATAATAACAAACTGTGTATAATATATAATTACAAGTTTACCCAGACTTATCTATTTTTTAATAAATAGAGTAATAGCAGAGATCTTTTAACTCAGTAGATTACATTTTTCATAAATATTTTACTGCGATGTATTATTACTGTCTCAAAAATGTAAATATGTTTTCTTACATCTTTTACTTTTCCTCCAGCTAGGAAATGGTCTGCAACATGAGCAGGTAGAATATTTTCAAGTAATATCTTGTTAATCCCTCGCATGACTTCAACTTCTTCTTGTTCAACTTTTAGTTTTGCCTTCCATAAAAAGTCTGTTCTTGATGTGAATTCTATCTGCCGATCTAATACATGCAGTAGAATAGCAAGGATTACAAGAGAGAGTGATGTCTTTGCTTCTATAGGTAGCTCAGGAAATCTTGAATGGATAAAAGTTTTATTAAGTTCAGAAATTGAGTTATATATAAATGAGAAATTGAGACACAATTGGCCATGATATAAAATAATAATTCAATTCAAATAGGTTATTATAACAACTCATTTTTAAATAATTATAAATTTATTCTTTTAACATTCATAAAGTGGCTAGGTCATAATTTTGATCTTTTCCATTAAAATTGCCACTATAAACTACTTTATTTGTGATTTGTATTAATAGTAATAAAATGTGAGGAATCAAGTTCTATGTAACTACTACAGTCATAAATAATGATAAAAATTTTAATCATAATTGTTTGAACTACATGTGATATCTCAATGAAAGTTGCATATAATTGAAAAGAAAAGTAACTCACCCATCATTGTGTGTCTCATAAAAATATGAGAACAAGATTTTAGCTGCTGTAAAATTATGAAAGAGAAAGAGATGTACACCCATTGAAGTAACCATTAGAATTAATTTTAGAAGGAAGCCAACTCTTAGAAAGATAGATACTGTTGCAAGAGCCAATGCTGAGCTGTAGAGATATGACTGCAAAAAAGGACAATCTTAATTATTCACATTTTAATGAATAAATTAATTTGAAATAATGAAGACATTTCAATAATTTCATTCAATGTGAAGATTAAAAAGGAAATGATTGAAGTTGTTCATTGTAAAGTTAAACTCATTTAATTTTTTTTTTCACATTCACAGATGTTTCTCCATCATCATTCAAATTATATCATTAAAAGCTTTACATGAGCAATTTTCTACGATGGGTACTACTTTCAAATATTCCTTTTCATTCTCTATGAAGAACTCATTATAAGGAGAAGCCTGAATAATACACTGAATTGTATAAGTTTCCTGACCAGTTTGGTTTAGTTTTTGCCTAAAACTTTCATCTCCTTCATTATTAGATTTACAATGGATAGGGCATAATAATATACAAATGGGGAGGGTATATTATGCATGAACAGTTGGAATTTTTAAAGAAGAGGAGTTATTGTATGAGATGGAATTGAATATTATGAATTTCTAAGAAAGGAAAATAAATCACAAACCAAACTTTTTTCACATCTGTTAAAAATCTGGGATTACTCCTAACATATGAGCTTTTCATACAAAGTTATTTACAATTTCCTAACTTTGACTTTCATTTTTTCCTTTCTTAGGTAAAATTGCTTTATCTGAAATATGAAAAATAGAATAGTAAAATAGAATAGCTAACAATAGAAGCTCCAATAAACCAAAATTTAAAATTTGTGTTTTTTAATTGAGTTAAAATTATGTTTGCTTGAAGTTAAAATTATGTTAGTTTGAAATGTTAAATAGATCTGTGAACACTAAATGTAACATTGAAATTTTAATATTCAGTATATGATTTTAACCTGTTACATTATAAAAAAATAAGTGTTAGGTGATCTGAGATGATGCATTCATGCAATTGCCTATACTTACTGGAATTCTGTCAACATTTTCTTGAGTAGTAAAAGTTGTCCTAATTTCTGAAATCATCGATAAATTAGTTGTTGTGAATGCATACGCTTGAATAGGAGATATGGATGATTCAGGTACACCTTGAAGAATTCCTTCATCCATCACTATTGTTTCTCTTGATATATCAGGATCAAAATCCACCTATGAAGGTAAATATAATAGTATTTCCATCAATTTTATGACATTTGCTATTTATATTAATTGATACACTCTATCCATAGTAATGTGGTTGTTTTACTGATGGACTAAGATCAAAATCTGCCACATTCGCAAATAAATTCTCTTAAAATTCTTAGTTAGTTATATAAATAACTTACTTGCAAGAAAATGTATGTAAAAAGAGGTTTTGATTGGTTTGTTAGAAGTATTTCCCATTAGTAAGTAATTCATATTTAAGGAACAATAATCTAGATAGCAATGAAAATTAACCTATACAATTCACAAATTATCACTTCATCAAATGAGGAAGTAGAAAAATTTCTTGGTTAAAATTTCTCATTGCTAAATTATGTACCAATCATGATGAAGAACTGTTGTAAATGATTCATTATCCATCATTATATTTTAATACATCTTAATACTGTAGATAAAGAACTTTATTTTCTCTATAAATATCATTCTGTGGTTTCCAAAACAAATATTCAAAATATAAAAAATAATTTATAGCATTATATTAACCTTAAGAATGAGTTTAAAAAACATTAGAAAAAATCTCAAGCATATAAACTATAAGAAATGGATAATTTTTAGATTAGTCTGATATATTGAGCTAGTAAATGTAGTTTTTTTTTCTAATTTAATAAGGGTATAATTGTAATAGTAGTAGAATTAAAGCAGCAATAATTGCCAATTTTTAATTCCTCTAACTAAAATTTTATTGCATTTAAAATTATCCTTAATATAGAAGTAAAGTTAAAATCACATGAATTATTTTCCCAGTTCCAGTAGTTCAAATTAATTATCATGGACCATAATGAAAATTGTTTTGGAAGTAATTTTTAATTGTTTAGGTTATCTTCTTGTTCTAGTTCTATCTTAATTTTTGATAATATAATCACCAAAGTAACGACTGCACAGCATGATACAAGGCAAGTTGTTATTAGGAAAACAGCCAGTCTTAGCCAGCGATGAGAGGCAACTGCGCCACCAGAGCTACAATGTTCATCATCATCATGATCATGCTCTTCTGGTCCATTGCCCTCTCCTTCTCCTGAGGTTGGAATTGGGGTGGATGAGGATGATCCACGAGCTAAATGCAGACAGATCAGAATTCTGCGAAATATTGAGTACACTGGACGAGAGGAAGTTGTTGAGCCAGGTTGAGGATGGCAGTTCTCCAGCCAGCAGAGGTACAAAAAGATAACAAGTGCTGCCATTGTTGAGCCAAAAGTTCCATAGAGCACCAGACTCCTTAGTGTAAAAATAAACAATGAGGTTTTTACAGTAGTCCTGCTTCAAAATATTTTTTATTCATATCTGAGATATTTATACCTCGATCACTTAAACTTAATTACTCTATTTTACTTGCAATTGGAAGATAAAATGAACATTTAAAACATTTAATATTATAATTGAAATTAAAATATTAAAAATAGAGCAAATAGAGAGAAAATGTTGCTAATTATTTAAAATTTCAGCATTTCTTAAAATCTAATTTTTTGTATTGATGAAAGATCTTTCAAGGAGAGCATATCATCCATTTTACTAATATGAAAATAATTTTTAAAAGCAATGAATATATTACGTACATGGGACTTGTGAGTACTTGTATGAAAGTCATACAAAGAAAGAGAGCAACAGCACATGATATATAGAAGCGAAATTGAGGATCTGTCTGTTCTCTGTAAGCTGTCTCTTGGCTTCCACGTCTGAACCATAGGGAGACTGGATTCAGTTCCTCAGAGTTGAACCATTTCCTTTTAAGGAAGAAATCATAAATATGGTAAAAGTCGAATTATAAGTAATAGTTGAGTAATTTGGCTATTGTTGAGTGAACTACAATTGATTAGTACTCTTTACTGCTACCTTCAAATAATCTCTATATTGATGAACATGTTCTTTCATGGCTAATAAATCAAAGGGAGTCTTTGCAAATTTCTAAGAGATTTTTTTTCGATTACCTCCTAAATTTTCTCTAAGGAGTTGACAGCAAAAACAGAGGTTGGAGAGTATATTACTTTCTTCCTCACCAGTTAAATAGTTGTTGTTCATATCTTTCTTAGTTTTTCCATTCATAGTTTTTGAAAAAGATATATAAAGCTTTCCAGCAGCAATTTTATTTATGATAATTTTTATGTTCAGTGCAATTATACTTGAAACAGTCCTTCTTCTTAATACTTTCTGATTCTTACAAATTCATGAAGGAAAATCTTTTGGAGCTATATAATATAGAAGCATTTTTTAAGTATGATTTTCAAAATATTTTTGATGAAGCAAAAAACAAATGTTCCTGAATAATATTAACTCTGTGCAATTAAAGATAAAGTATAATTAAATGTCAAAGTACAGTACAAAATCAGTTTTAAAAGTTTGTAAATATACTTACAATTGAAAGATTTCATGTTAATTTAAGATATCTGGCTTTTAATTTCTGCTTTGTATGCAAGCTTATATGTAAGGCAAAGATCTGCTAATATAGATATGAAAAATATTATCCAGTGATTTTCTTAAAGAGTGATAAAAAGAATCAAAAATGTATAATGTAAAATTTTCTAAATATATTCATGCCACAGATCCATTAATAATATTACAAATACCAACAATTATTAAAATTTCAAATGATTATCTCATCTCGAGAAATATCATCAAATTTAAACTTCAATGTAACTGAAGTGCCATGAATAAATATATTTCAGAATCTTACAGCAAAAATCACTGTCTTTAGTAATGATAATATTAATTTTTAATACAGAAAATAGTGTTTGGAGAGAAAGAAAACTCAACTTACTTGCATTCAAGGAAAGCATTCTTGCTTGGCAATAGATTCGATTCTATCATTGCAATACTCTGAAAATTGAGGAAAAAATGCATATAACATATTTGAACAAGGCAGAAGAACAAATGATGGTGATTTCTACACATCATTTAATGTCTAAGAAATATTATTAAGTAAATTTTAAACATTTTCAATTCATAGACCAAATTATTCAGAGCTTTATGACCGTATTCTGAGAATATTTTATGCTAAATGCTATGTTTTGTAAGGAAATTTAACTTTACTTGAATATGTATCACAAGAAATTTTCGTGTCAGATTTATCAGCCAAATAACAGTAGGTGATCCATTACATATAATAATTAATTTGTCGCAATAATTTTGTAAAACAGGTTTGATTCACTAAAACCTAAAATAAAACTAACCTAAAATAAATTATTCAGTCAATATTTGATAAGATAATTCAATCATATAATTGATCATATAGTCATCAATTCTTTCAATACTCTCTGGAAAGTTATGTAAAAGTAAATCAACATTTATCAGAAACAGGAACAGAAAGTTGCATTTCCGGAGCGGAATATAGCTTTCATACATCAAACGGAACTAGCGTCTTCTATACGCTTCTTATTTTTACTAAAAGTCTCTGAGAATTTGAAGATGTAAGAATTGTAATGGAATTTGCAGGTTTCGGTGCAAAAATTAGGGAATTCCGTTTCCTGAGGTTGGTAATTTGATATGGGAAGCTAAGAAGGGGTCTAATTTATCGCCTCAGTCTTCCCGTGGAAACTCTCTGTAAGAGGGATATTCGCCAAATGACAGCTGTGTTTGAGGGCGAAATTAGATTTAATTCAAAGGCATTATCTTTGCTGCATCCTCTAACTTGCCGATTTTCCCCTCCATTTTAAGTTTTAAATTGTCAGTTACTCGTAAGTAGCGTAAATCATGATCTTGCAACGAAATTCGGAGTAATGAATCAGTGAAACGGATTTATTAAGTTTCAGTAGTTTGCTGAATTAAAATTATCATTAGAATTTTAATTGAAAATAAGAAAATAATTATTATGAGAGTCAGCATAAGTCTTTGTCTCTTTACTCTAGTCATTTATGGGAATAAAACCGTTGCATTTATGTAACCGAATTAAATACAGTTTTTATCATGCTCTATGGAAAAATATTCGCGTCACAAGAACAGCTTTATTCAGACACCGTTTTTTGTACCGTCGTTTTCTTGGGAAACATGTCCTTAAAGATTGACCCCAAGTAGAGCCTTAGAACTGATTGATTCCAATTTCCGAGTATCCACTTATAATATTTTTCCAACGAATATAGGTCGTCGAAGTAAAGAGGATGACCGCTTCATTATCTCCTAATAGATAAAAATTATCTTTGATATCCTAGAGAATTACCATAAATTTTAAACAGAAGGTAAAGAAATTAAGAAAATATTCAAATTGAGTCGGGAAGAGTTTGAAGTTGTCTTATAACGAATAATTACTTCATTAACTTACCGTTAGACCAATATTCTTTGCCAATGTGCTCTCTGTTATGTTAGCAAACGGCTTGTCAGCGCCCCAGCATTCGACGTACTTAGTCATTTTTCCAGGAGGTCGCCCTCTAATGCCCGTTTCCTGACTGCCTTTCCTTCCGTCAGACATTGCAACATTGTCTGCTCCTTCTCCCTCCAGAGTCCTCTTTAGAGATCGAACGAAAATATGTCGAAGCTCAGTAAGCATTTAATGAAACATTAAATATTATATTTAATTAAATTTTAACTTAATTTAAGGTAAAATGACTACTGCTCAAGATGCACTGCCAAAAATAAAGAGAATCTTGATCTTCTGCTCTTTAATGATTTTGATTAAGCAGAGTTATTACTTCCATAAATCGCAAAATATTAGGAGTTAAAGATTTTTAATATCTTCCAAAAGAAATAGATTTATTTTCTTATTGAAATTCCGAAATTTCCTTTCCCGATGACCATGTATAGTATCGTGTATTCAACGCGATATATTGTCGCGTCTGTTTCTATTTTCCATTATTTCCGATTTTCTTCATGGTATATTTTTTAAATATTTTTTCCTTGATAAGCTCTTATCAATCTTTCCATCACATCTATTACGGCTAATACTTAATAATAATAATATTATTATTAACATATTAAATTTAGAAATGTTTCACTCGATCAGAAATTACCGAGGGTGGAATGATAAGATACGTCTCCACCTTGTGGTCGCCTAGGTAACCCTCCCTCGCTCCCCCGTTGCCCTCCTCCACTTCAAATCGGCCGTTCAGTTGCAGGAGCGTTGCCTTGGTGATGTGTACTCTCCTGAAAGCAAAAATAATGAAATTGACAAAAAGATTTGCATGTTGGAAAATTCAAATACCCAATGTGAGAAATGGAATTGAATACTTTACAGTTATAATAGTGAAGAAATCTATTCCAATTCATTCCATGTATTTAATAATAATTCACAGACCATAGGAGCGTATTTACTATAAATATGAGGAAATTTTTGTTGAGGAATTAATTTATAATAAATGTAACCATTAATTGCAATGATCTATATTTTGTTATTACTCTATTGTGGTTTCTCTTACTAGATTATTTTATTTATATATACCTGATGTTAATGCATTATGAAAAAATTTCATAAGAGAATTCAATAAAAAATGAATTTCAGGGGCAAACTATACGCAGTATTTAACCTTTAATCTATTTAATATTTGTAACAACTTCGTTGTAATGCAATTAAATAGGAATTGTTAAATACTTCTAAAACAATGTGGCTATTTTTGAAATACCTGGAAAACTGCATGTTTATGTAGTAAATTTTGCAAAATAGAAAAATCTTTCTTGCATTTATTATGACTAAAAGCTTTCGCTACGATCTTTCTCGATAAATCCTCCTGCTCCCGTTCCTACTCACACACTCAGAAACGAACCGCACATTTCTCATCTGAAGACCACCTCGAGCATTAATATGTTTGCCTCCGCTTGTTTGATTACGTAACGGTGACTTCACACCTTCTGGAATTACATCGAATGAAAACAATTAGGCGAACTTCTAATTCACCGAAGGCTTTCAGAGAATAATGATTGAAGTGTACATAAGGATCACTTACAATTGGATGCAATATTTGCGCTTACAATAGGAAGATAATCGCTTCCCTCTTTTTGTATTCATGTTCGCCGACATTCTGAGCAGTGTGATCAAAGTCACCGTCGCTATCACTACCAAGAAGTTTCAACAGTTTGGATAAATAAATCCTAAATGAGACCACATGTACCTTCATGAGATTGCTCAGAAGAGAATCATGTGAGTTGGATTTTAGTTCTTAAAAGTTTAATTAGTCGAGGTAATAACAGGGATTTTAAAGAGATGTATGCCGTTGTCTCTTATAATCTTATTTCTCTACCACGAAGAATGTATACATCATATGGTCGTTAGAGATATCTTCAAATCCCAAATCGAACGTCATTTTCATATATATATATATATGAGTAGAATGGAGACTTTTCTGTCTTAATTTTGAACTTAAAGACGTAGTAATAATACCGCTCTGTTTTGGAGAAAATGCTGTTTCCATTTAATTTGGATTCTTTTCTTCGTAATTGTATTTAAATTTACGAGAGGAATAAATTGTACAGGCAATAAACGAAAGTTACCCGTTTTTTAGCTTTTTAAAAGTTTGAGCTCTTAATTCTTTATGAAATAATATAAAATTATTATTTATACAAATTTTATCATTAATTACTTTCAAAATATATAAAACTTTATAATAGAGCGATTGCGATTCTTTTTGTCAATGTTTAGATGACTTTCATAATTGTTTAATGAATTCTAAATATGATTTGAAGTTTCATTTGAATTTTTATTGTATTTATTTATCATGTGAGGTTTATATTATTATTATTAAAATTGCTGTAAATCATACCATGGAAACATTAATGGTATTATTTATTAAGTCATGTATTTTCTGATTTATTTCTTATTTTATTAATACGTATGTAAAGTATTAATTAATATTTTTGTGTATGTGCCAGTTTAAAACTATTCAACTCTGTCAAAACGAGTTCCTTAATCCCTTTCATATCGAGTCGAATGAAATAAGTCATAATTCGATGAACAGCCTCAAGATGTGCTCCACTGAGTTTAACAAGGTTATTCGAGGGAAGGGTAGCTTAGAAATAAAAGAGGCAAAGAACATCGCCTTGGGGTGTCTCTATGAAACGGTAGTGATGAGGGATATGCGCAGGTGTTTAAGGGAACCCCGTTTAAAAAAGGCCCTTCGGCGAACAAATATTGGCTCGAATGCGCTTGGATTACATCGGTCGGGTTATGAAATTTCTCCTCGATATATGGAAATGCACACGTGGAGGAATTCAACATCACAAGCAATTGCTGATCTTAAAGATATCACGCGGTTTCCAAATACCTTTGGTGTGGAGAATAAGGTACTTCAATAGCGGGAAAACTAATTCTTCCTTATTGCGATACATTTTACGATTCGGTTATATTTGCAAACTTTTCATAGAATTATCGTGAAGTAACTATTTATGCCATTTCCATATTCAAATATACGATTCTAAAACAACGCTTACCATACCTACATGTATCGAAATTTATTACTTTAATAGAATGATGATTTTGATACGAACTTATGAAATTAAAAAATATATGTAAATATTGAAATTGGATTTGATGAAATAAATTGCTAGTAGTCATACATGTATGAGCCAGTATGTCATGTATGAGCCCCACATGACTAATTCAGTGATGTTGTGAAATGTTCATGGATGTAAGAAATTAAAACTATGAATATGATTAACAAAGAAATTTTAATTTGATATTTTATTGATAAGTATATTATAGATTGTATAAACTGAAGGAAAATGACTATAATTACGTGAATTATACAATAGCGGGAGAATTAATTGTAATTAAATGAGCTGTCTAATGAATGCAGTCCTTCTAGTAATTCAAAATTTAATGCATTAAATATGCGTTAATTATTCTTTGGTCAGTTGATTCAAATCCAAGAAAAAAATGTGTAAAGGTTGCATTAGAGATCACAGAAAGAAGCGACATTTCTTGTTTGATCCATATAAATACATCCAATTTAAATATACTCTATTATTCGTTAAAATAAACATGGAAGGTGTAAGAATAGAAAGTTATTCTCCTTCAATGGAACGGGATAATTGAATCAATTAAATATTCGCAAATACTATATTGCAAGACTTGGATATGTGTAACATATGATGTTGACAATAAAACTCATTCAGTAAATCTACGTTTTCAATTCGCACTCGTGCTTGTCAAAGCGAGACGTGTTGACGCTCGAGCTCCAAACAGGTGACAGCGGTTTACGAGATTCACGCACTATTATCGATTCAAGTCAATAACTACAATTAAAGTAATTTTTGTAACAGAAAGTAAGCGCTCCCTTTTCTTACGACTTATTCTGCAGAAATAACCGAGGAATGTCGAAAGATGGCGATGTTCCATTGGCGACAGTTTTTAAGAGCTTAATTTTAATATATAAGGTTTGATTTTCCCCTCCGAAATTATGTATTAATATTTATTGATTTTAAAGAGCTTTTAATAAAAACTACAAAATACAACTCTATTTCTAGAAATAGAGTTGTATTTATGTTTTTCAGATTAGAAATCATAGTATAATAACTAGAAATATTCTCCCGCATATCTGTGGTAAACGTTGGCCTGGTAACAGTGTAAATGTACTCTCCGAAAGCCAATATTTAGGTCTTAGGTTGAGGAGGGTATAATTTCCTCTTAAGTGATACTGCATCAGACCGCTAATTTTAATTTAGGATTTCTGTAACTCTTGGAGTACTTAAACTATCTCGTTAGATTCACCTCAATTTATGAATGTGTAAAATTAAAAAAATCTGAATTAACTCTTTCATATTATAACTTCAGATTAATTTTTTAAGCTCCTAATTATCTTTCAGATTTTCCGGCTGAAAGAAGCAAGTATCCCACATTTCAAAAAGTATTGTAAATAAATATAGATCATTCATAATTTTTTTTATTAAGATAAAAAGCTATAAAACTTTTTTCGGTAACTATTTACTTGTAGCATTTCCTTTTTCAAAAATTTCCACTCTAAAATATGAAACAATGATTAAATACGAACAAATGAATAGCATTCATTAAGGTTGAGGTCGACAGGAAAGTGTTTGTGTCACTGTATCATTACTTTAAAATAAGATATGATTTATAGATTAACTATATCTATTCAAAATTAGCTAAAATGGTGTCTTCTAATATTTTTAAGATTAAAATACTGTGTCACAACAACTATTTTCTTTGTTCTTCGCCATATTCGAAGACTTGCACATATCAGCAATCATATGCTAGAAGATATGATAAAGGCAAATATGCGAGTAGATATGTACTATATTAAATAAAATTTGCCTTTAACTGGATGTTTACTGTCATATTTATTCAAGGAAAATGGTCTCAGGGCAGCCAACTTTTAAAAGAAGGAAGTCAACCTCCCCTGAAAGAATATGCAACAGGTTTTGCACTAAAGTTTAGAGTGAAACATAATATCTTGGCGCTCGGATTGGATATGATTCTCTAGCCGAAATATTATCATAACAGTTTAGAAGTACATACTCATCCTGTCCTGTCATGATTTCTGTCGGCGTGACATAAATTGAGCAGTAACTTTATTTGAATCTCTGTTTTATTTTTTCAAAGAAATTTCAAGTTTTTCATTCCACAATTTTTGTACGAAATTGCATTTCTGCCCTCAGCAAGTATCATATATTGCAATCGATTCGTCAGCTGAAGCCATTTCATACAAAGAAACGCACTTATTCGGTTCTACTTTGAATGTTTAATTATACTGATTGCGCTTTTCACCCAGGTGTATTTAACAGTGGAAAAGTAGATAAAGAAAAGATGCCAATCCGAAGAATAACAACTTTCTACATTTCTATCAAATAATATATTTTTCAGAATTTAAAAATTTACGATCCCTGATAATCTCTCCCTTCCTATCAATTAAAGATTCACGATAGAATATTGAAAGCATCAAATTATCGATTCAGACAATTAGAATTACCTTTTATAGCCCATCGTGCTCATCAGCAAAGCACCTAAATTTAATGGTCGATAATCCTTTGAAAGGGTTTCCATTACTTTTTATTCGAAACGATGAGAACATCCACTTTTATGGAAACATTTTAAGCTGCAGCCGTTTAACAACGGGAGTGAGAAAAGAAAGGGACTGTGGATGGATTGACTGGTTCAGTGCCTTAATAGCATCCTCTTACGATTTAAGGCGGAAATAGACGGAGAAGTGGATTATCCAGAGAAAGCGAAGGACGGGAATAAAAACTGACTTTGTGAATGTGCTTTCGCACTAGCGAAGGATAACATATTTTGAGGAACAGTCAGTATTTATGTTTATGGAAAGAAGACTCAGGGTTGCTTAATTTTGGTTTTTTATGCAACTGTAGTTGTTACATGGTTGTTGATAATTGAAGTTTATTCATATATTATGGTTAATATTAAGTCATTTAATTTACTTAGGGCCTGGAAGTATAGGGATGGGGTATGGGGAAAAGTAATGATGTAATTGAATCAATGGAAAGGTATAATATTTTATTCTTTAAACAAGAATGAATCTATCCATATCTTGTTTGTTACTAGAAAAAATAGTTTCCGATGTTAAAATAGTACCATGTAAGGAAATGTTTTTCCAAAATATAATATTTTAATAACCTTATAAATTAAATAATATAATCCTGAGTTACGGCAGATTTTTAGTGAGAATAGTATACTTATGTACTTCTTTTGTCAATAATAGTATACGTACATTGTATATAAATATGGGACTGGTGAAACCTATGATTCAA
The DNA here is from genome assembly GCA_020796165.1 of Pantala flavescens. Taxonomy (NCBI): domain Eukaryota; kingdom Metazoa; phylum Arthropoda; class Insecta; order Odonata; family Libellulidae; genus Pantala; species Pantala flavescens. The sequence continues at coordinate 20,873,074 of CM036885.1, read as the reverse complement.
AATAATTAGAGAACGTAGGATAGATGGAAGAAATATAAATTATGCTCAAACGCAATTTGAATATTGTTGAAATTATAAAAAATACTGCTTTATAGCTTCTATTATAAATTCATGCTCTTAAATTAAACACTATAGCATTGAATAAGTATGCAAAAGAAAGTTATAACCTGTAAGAAAAGATCAAGGTTAACTCAGCCTTACCAACAACGAAAGTAAAATAGAGGCAAAAAATCAAAAAGCTGTTTTGATGTTCAATAAAATAAGTTAATAAGGAGTTAATATAAATTGATCATAAAATTTAAATATATCAATATATATGTATATACAATATTAAGAACTTTATTGCATATAAGAATAGAGTTATGGAAAATTAAAGCGTTGCTATGGTAACAGTTGCATTGTAGCGCAAATAAAGCATTCAGCAGAGTAAACCTGCTAACTCTAATAAGAGATTTAAAAACGGGAAAGAGTTGAAAGATGGGAATGTATGTAATAGGTGTTAAAACAGTTGAGATGTGAATTTGGAGCCATTTTGTGGAGGAAACTAATATATCTCTTTGTAAAGATCGGGAGAGAAGTTTCAATGAACAGGAAAACAAGTTTCTTAGCAGGTCACTGGCATTTGGGGCGAGATTCTCCTCCTACACTACGTCTCTGGTTACGCACTTTGACTCTCGTGAGCATAATTCTTTTGATATTGATAGGCATCTTCGTAATGACATACGGATGTATGGAAGATTTTTGTGAGTCCAATACTATTTAGAACACTATAATGTGTGTGTATATATTTGTTCAGGTCAAATCTGTAACTACGATGATTTTAAAGGTATTCGATAGTAAATCTAGCTGAATGATAGTATTCACTATTTTTTTGTACCTGAATATTTTGATTTATCGATGTCCTACATTATTTAACCTTATGTAATTCATGAAACTGATGTCTTATAAGAAAATTCTGGGTAAATAGTCTCATCCCATATCTGAAATAGACAGCGAAATTAAACTTTTCATTTCTTATATGAAAAGAGATTACAGATTTAAACAGACGTTTGTTTAAATCCTTCGCGAATTGAGGAGAACTATTGAATTTAAGCAGCTTTTTTGCGCTTCTGCACTTCTAGAGTTCATCATTACAATCAATAATCAAAAAACAAGCAAAATTGGTTTCCACAAATTCAAAGGCTAAGAAAAACTCGGATAAAGGAACTTTGGAATCTATATCTCAAAGTAATAAGTAAGGAATTTCTGCTCTTTAACTCCCATATCTCGAACGCGTGCTGTTTATCATCGCGCGCCCAGAACGATTTTCAATTAAAAATCAAAATGGCTCCTGTGAAGCAAGAATTTTGGAAAGTAATTAGAAATGCCAAAGGTCAAAGAAAGTTCATATCTTTTGAATATGTTCACGCTCACTTGGCTTCGTTACCGAATCAAAAATGAAAAGCGTTCACTTTCACTTACCTCTGTCGCCTCTGAGTTTTTGTTTTCCGTGGAAAATGTATACATATTTTTTACGAAATATATATGCTTTGTGTATGTGACTTTATTTGACGAATATAATTGAAATATGTACATTTCACATAAAATGAAATGACCTGAGTTTAATCGGCAATGCAATTCAATTTTTATTGATTATAAGTAAATAATGGAAATTATTCAACGAATACAATTTAATCAAAAATTATATACCAATGATTATACACTATATATCGTATATTACTTACAATTACATACCATATACCATATTTGAGGGAGATGAAACATGGACATGAAAATATAATATATGGTTTCCAATTATCAATTAGTTTTCTTAAACTATTTACTGAAATAAATCGGAGTTATGAAATGAAATGTATTTTAGTTTGAGTTTAAAATTGTGGAAAATTAACTTCTAAGTGTTTATAAACATTCTAAAGTTTTCCCGCCCATCGCATCTAGTCAATCAACTGAAAAGGAAAGAAAACTTTCCATTGGAGTTGATTTACTAATATTCCATAACGCTCATGCTGCACTGATGTCCTCATTTTGGAAAGTCATTGGCTTTTATAAGAAGATTCTTTAACGAGTTAGCGATTTTCAAACTTTAAGGGATGAGAAGATTTAATAATAATGGTTCAACCAGTTGCTTTCTCTTGGAGGGATATCAGAAGGATCAATTACGATTCCAATAAAAGAAATTAGAAAAAGAAATGTAGATTTTCTCGCCCAAATATCTCCACGTCTCGTCCCTTCTTCGAGATATTACGCTCCATTTTCTACCCTTCTGTTATTGACCCTCGCCAATGGCAAATTGCTTTTCTCGAAGGGGACGAAGAAGAAATGTGCCATTTTACCCGAGCTGTTTTCATGACGCAGGTGGCGCGCCCATGCGGCAGTGAGCGGAAAGAGATTGGCCTGGTGGTTTAACCTCCCTGCACGTTAAAGGAAGGGTTTTGATAGAAGAAAAACACATCGGGTAAATGGGATTCGGGTGGCTCCGTCTTCAATGGGAGATCCTTTAGGGGGTCTTAGAAGGATTCCCTATTTGAACCTCGTACTAAATCTTGATTTCTCTGACAAGCGGAGTTAAGCCCGTGAGGGATAATTCTGCATTCCTAGGGACCTTTTTTCTTGAGCATTATGCTGAAACATTAATGGAATCCTTAAGGGAAGATGCATGGAATCCGTGATGGCAGAATTGGTTTGCAATCCAACAGGTCTTCTGTGGAGCAACAGATCTCTCTATCTTAATAGAGCGATCTCGGATTCTAACTCGTGATGGATTTAATTAAGCTACGAAACAATATCATTTGGCATAGGATTATTCCTTGTATTACGCTAATAAAAATATTTTGAATAATAAAATGTTAATTGGAATATTATTTTAAGGAAATTGTCGACGGATTTGACATAAAAAATCTATAAAAGAGTAATGCAGTTAAATAAAAGTATATTTATTTGGATATTAATTCTGCAATTGGTAGCGAGTGATATCAGGAACAGAATCAAAAATTGAACGATATTGCGATGCAGAAATGAATAAAAATGCGAAGAGTAACACAAAGAAATGCAATACGAAATCATGCATAATTCCAAAGTACTGTAATTAAACTCAATCATAAAATCGGCGACGAAAGAATAGAATTTTTGTAATTCTTAGTTGAGTAAAGCACATGCATTAGATAAATCTAAAATGAAAAAGCTAAATCTCAATTTATCCTGTTTTTATGGATCGGATATCATGAAATAATCCGGTCAATAGTCTTTCAATAATAGATTTCCAATCAGAAGAAACCCCTTTCCTTGATGGGGAACGAAATAATGAAAATTTTCGTTATTCATGGCCAATCAGTTAAAATCGTTAACTCCCAATACAAATGTCACTGTGTTGCTATGGTGAGCAGATGAAGAATGAATATTTCCAATCGCATAAATAAATGGAATCTTGAATTTTACATTCCATTTCGTTTAAAAAATTAATTACCGACTGAAGCCCTGAAACATCACGATTGACGCCGTAAATTGCAATAGAAATCAGTTACAAAGTTCAAAAGAAAATTATATTGAGTATATACATATTTTCTTACATTACATAACCCGCGGAAAAATACGAGTGGTGAATTTCAATGTGATTAGTGAAGAAATTAATGTCTCAAAATATTCCTATTTTTGCTATGCATACCGTACCCAATAAAAATCGAATTATTTTAAGATGCATAATGTATTTTAAGTATATGAGTATATAAAATAAAATAAAATTTCTCTCGATTAGTTAAATTTGTATCTTCAAATTCTGTTTTTTATATTTATTGCGCACAATTATATTCTAATTATACGTCGCTCGTGTAAAAAATAACACAAAAATTTTTATTTTTAAGAATTTGTTGCATCAGTATTAATAAAAATAATGTAATTATGTAGATTACATTTTTTGGACGCGTTGAATATAAGAAAATAATCGAATAGTTATAATAGTTCCACCCGTTCTTTCCTTTATACCAACGCGATAAACTACAAAAATAAAAAAGATTTTCTTTTCTTGATAATGCAAAAACGTCAATCGACTAGTTCATAATACACCATCTACTGCATTCAACTCTTTCTACATCGAATAAAATTCTCCTTCTATTTCATTATAGAAATTAGAATCTATGACAGCCGCACCTGTTCACTAATTACTCGTCTCCAATGGAAACGAAACGTAATAATCCAATCCTTACCTCTTGTAAATAAGAATTATAAGGGGAAAGAGAAAAGGCATCTGTAAGACGAAAGGATCTGTTTCCAAAAAAAGAGATCTTTTCCTGATCGAATCTCGTATTTCAGAAGGGAATTCCATTCTGGAATATCGTTTGACTTCTTTTTCCGATAGGCGCCATCTTGTTCAGATTTAATCCATTTATGCGGAAAGCATTGGAAAAGAAATGATCACGTGACTCCCTTTCAAGTGATTAGAGCCACGTAATGTCTAAAAGCACGAATACTATTACGATAATAAGCTTGTTAAAATAGAGTTATACAAATTTCGATATATTTATTATCCAACCCTTTTCTATGAATAAATCGTGTTAAGGTGTTACTATTTGGGGAATTGAAATACTCCAAAAAATTTAACGTAATTTTCTATCTTGTTATCGTTCAATATTTTTAAAATTTCTTTAATTTCTTTAGTAAACTTCAATATCTCTTTAAATGCAGCTCCTTAATGCTTTATTATTTTTGTTATTTATGATCAGAAGTATGTGTTTTATGTCTGACTTCGGAGGGGTAACAGTTGTTCTATAGATGAGATCGATTCTTGCTTTAACTCTGATTAGGAAATTCTTGAAAAAATCAAGTTGGATAGTTTAATTAAATATTAAGCTAAATATGGTAGAAAATATATATTTACTGCATAATATATGTATAACTGTTTTTTTAATAATATATACTATCATTGAGCAATTTTCACTAGCTAAAATTGCTATTGAAGTTCCTATAAAGACATTCTCCTATTGATAGTAACGAAACGAATAAGCCCTCAAAATGAAGAAGGAATTTAATAATGAATGTGCGTTATCTTTTGAATGTCGAATACAATAAAGATCACAGACCCTCACAAAACCCGAAGGCATCAATTTCCTTATTATCTTTATAAACAAATGAACTACGAAATAACCATTGGAAAGGAAGACAATGGGTGTAGTTACGCCTCCAGTCAAAGCATCTCTTTGTGAAGACTAATTCTCCACATATTAATATATTTTACGATCGCTTTGTGGATGCGTGTGCTTTGATTACTAAGAAGTGTTGCGTGTCGAAAGAATTCTGCTCCAAAATCCCCTCTGAACAGCGGTCAGTTTTTCCTTTAAGAACAAACCCCTTTTCCCCTACACACTTTTCTCCGTTATTTACCCTTTCCTCGATGTTCTTTATGTGCAGTCGTCCTTATCACGATCGAAAAAAAAGAAACGCTGTTAATTGCGTCTGCACACGTCCTCGAGAAAACTATCGCATATAATTGATTTCAGACCATTTAGTTTTAGTTCATTTATAAATAAAAGTGGAAAATCAATGAACTGTGATAATATTTGACTGATAATTCATAAATATACATATTTTAATAAATCGTTATTACGAGCAAAATAGGCGATTGATTGTGTCTCTAAATTTTGTGCTTCAATTTTTTTTGACAAACATTGCATGAACAAATATACATTGGATACAACTGACACTAATACACTTAATCTAATACACTTAGAAAAATGAGAATACATTGCGACTGGATTAATGTTTCTGGGAATTTTTTAACCTCGTCTGAGTATACTGAGATGAAAATGAATTTTAAATTCATTAAAAGTATCAATAATAAAAAACAATCATAGTAAATTAATCCTTATTGAAACATAATGTTTTTTCTGTATCTTAGCAGAGCTTAAGGCTATCTTTCTTTGAGATATATTCATATTTTTACAATTATATATATTGATAAAAATCGCGCGTATTTAGTTATATAATCTATACTGTGTGATAATAATGCTGTAAATCTTACTTGCCTTGATTCGTAAATATATAATTCAAAATGACGCGGTTTGTTTTTCAACGGAGAACATAATTTCGCAATTATTTTCGGTGATTGCTAATAATTCTCCTAAAAACCCTTAGAGAGGTGTTCAGGCTCATGAGCTTCCTCTAGCATACACTTCACCACTCGAATAATGGAAGTTGCATTATCGTCAAAGGCTTTCGCGCGTGTCTTGATTGTAGTAGTTGTCTTCTTCCACTTACAATACGAATCAGATTGGAGTCATTTCTCTTCTAAAGCAATGTAAGAACTTTCTTTAAGAAAAGAGATTCAACTTCCAATTTGTATCCTTTCTTTTGTGAAATGAAAAGAAACAATACCCATGATGACACATTCCTTTGTGTTCTTCAGAGACTACCTCCATTCCTTTCTACTCTTTACTTATGGCTTTCCTTTCTTCTTCATTATTCTACTGTTCTTCTTTTTAATATCCAATGGTCTCTCCTTAATCGTTGAGGTCTCTCATCTTGTTTTCGATTATCTGCTTTGGTGTTATTTTCTATTCTATAAAGTCTGTTGTGTGAAAAAAGTGTACGATGGATAAATTAAGGGTATTACTCTCCTAACTTGTGCTACGGTCAATATCTAATCTATTGAAGGTGCAGTTTACGTGTGGTTAAAATCAGCCACCTTTCTTAGCCAAAGAATAATAATTGGAATTTTTATTTATTTGTATATTTCCGACAAGAGTACAAGCAACTACCTCGACAGGTAGAAGTTATAACTTATAATCAAATAAATAAATAATATTGAATTAGTTGGAATGAAATAATTACGAAAATTAGAAAAGTGACTTTTGATCCCTCTAGTATATGTAATATAGATATTATTAAAATGTCTCTCATATATGTACAGTTGTAATAGAGGTTCAGCTAATTTAAATAGTTTAAAAAGTTACTGTCAGCTTTAAAGTTAAAGTGTAACTACGAAGCTTAAAAATTAGTTATTATTCCAGCTAATAAACTTAATAATATAATGTTTTACTATAGTAACTAATTTTTCAGTAATTAACATTGTAACATTATAATCTCGTTTTCATTTTCTCTGATAATTTATTAGGAAAGAATAGGAAAATTCTCAACATCGTTATTTCCATAATCAGCGATGTGTTATGATAGTACGGTGTAAAAGCATTGATAAACAAGTTTTAAATTAAAATTTGTGCAAAGGATCAGTGCCCGCTAACTCAGCGGATTGTAATCAATACTTCGCAAAATACATCTCATATTTGCAATGTCCTTTGGAAATGGAAGGAATGGATCAGACGAACGCCTTCGAACTCAAGAGAAATGTCATTTGCTTCGAATGCGATTCGAGTATTTCCACGCAAATGATTTCCTCTCAACAGATGCCAAACGAAATTCGGGGAAATAAAGTGCAAAAATTAGCATCGGCTGTAATCCTTTCTAACATTCGCTTCCCCGATTTTTAACCTTTCGCGTTGATGAATCTGAGGATGTTTTATCTCAGCGTGAAATTGGAAGAGTATCTCCATTGCGAGATTACGATTTGAGACGAAGATTAAGACGCGCACTCGAGTAATTCCAAGATATCAAGACTCGTCGCAGTCGATTACACAGCAAACTGAATACCACGAACGAGTACAGCTTATTAACGTTGGTGAGTCGCGAATTTTGCTTCCGTTGAATGCGTTTCAAGGATAAATGTAGCTGCCTTCCGACACTCCACCGATTAGGCTATTAATCCGGAAGGATTTAATATCTCATAAAAACTGATTACACATTAAAGATAAACATTATTTATCCATTGAATATGCTTGTAAAGAAATTTAATATTTGTAGAACTATTATTATGTATTATAATTATTATCTATTATAATCGTATTGTTATTGTTATTATAATCGTATTATTATCTATATTTTATTATATTATTATCTATTATCATTGTTTCATTCATTCATTATTACAACTATTGTTGTGTAATATACGATTTCCTTTGAAATCAATAACAGTGTGTACATTACTTTTGGGATATTCTTATTTATGATAAAAATTCTTAAGCCAAATTATAAATAATGCAGTATTCTTGGAATGCATATAATATTTCACTTCGACAGGTGTAGTAGTATAACCTACTCATCTCCCAAAAATAATTCCTACCAAATTTTAACTTTTGGAAATTTGGAAAACACGCAGAGGATAAAATAAATAGCTAAAGCATATCTCAAATAGATTTTCCTTTCAAAAGATATAAAATGAAACATTTCACCATTTGTTTTGTTGATAAATGCGAATAATGTAATATTCAATTTAATCGAAGGAGGAAATGATGAAGCAGGAAACAGCTTTCACAATGGCTCTGAAATATCTCTGATATGCATTCCGTCAATTGCACAAACTTCTGGAGCAGTTATGGCAAATTAGTATCCTTCCTTCACCTGTATTATATAAGGAAATTCCATACATTGGTGGGAATTCGAATTATGTATTATGCAAATTGAATTCCAACGCACGGAATAGTTTATGGTATTGAGTTAGAATCTCCATTGAGTAGCCGTAGAATCCATATTTATGCATCCCTCTTCAATTGATTCGTACTCCGTCATTTTTAATCACTTCAATCATGAAAGGGAAATTAATCATTTCTAATAAGTTAAGGTGAATGTGTATTAAATACAATAAATGATTTGAAATAATGGTTAAAGATCGTACTGTAACGTTACGTCAGTATTCTGAAACTAGAAGAGTTAAAGAGATTATGAATTAAAAGTGAAGGTATTGATAACAATTATTTTATTTTGATTAATATGCGTTTTGATTAAGCTAATGAAAGAATAAATACATCCGCATAAACATATGCTCAACAATTGGATGATCGAAATTAATCTTCATTTGAGAAATAAAGATTAAGTTTTTAAGTAATTAAAATTTATATTAAGAATAAAAAATACAGGATTGAATGATTAATTCTAGTTTTGGGTATCATAAAAACAAACACAAAATATTTAAAATAAGGAATAATATTTAATATGATACGGAATTTTTTACTAATGGATTTCTTCTACATATCTTATTTAATTATACATCATGATGAATGACTTATGAATATAATATCTCTTCTAATTCCTGCAGTCAAAGAAAAATATTGTGGAATAAAAAACTTTTATTGATTCTTGGATATTTAAATTTTCTCTATACCGTATTTTAAAATTACGTAAAGGTAAGTATTTTTTGTCAGTTCAATTCCATAATGACCGTAAACGTAAAATGAACATAATAACAAAGATTCAATGACCGTGATAAATGTTGATATTCAGCCATGTGAATTTCTCGTAGGATTAATTTCATTACTTCGAGAATAAACAAATTTTAACGGAATTCAAACTTTCCTTAACTCTATTCCAATTAACTTTCAGTTCATCAAGGTTCCGTTTCTACGAAATCTATTTCGAATTGAATAAACTCTTTAATTCAGAAAACCGTGCGGAACTTTCACTTTTAATTGTCAATTTGAAGGTACCTTCACATGACTAAAGCCGAATGACAATGCGAATCTGTTTCTAAATGCGAAAAGCTGAGCGAATAAGCGTTGATTGCTAATTCAAGTCGATGATCTGGTTTGCACTCCTCAGTTATTGATTGATCAGATTGAATTAATTCACCGCAAATGGGCAAATTGGGTATTTATGTGCATTGTTTACGCGCTTTCGATAAATTTAGATGGAGTCATTTCTCATTCAGGAATCGATGAGATATTAACACCGAAATGCTTTTGCCATTGTGTTCATTCGCATAAGTTAATTTGAAGTATTTGATTCGATTGAAGTGTTAGGCAAAACACTTGAACCCTATGTATCTTCTGAGAACATCAACACTCAGGTCAACGATTTAATTACAGTAACGAAAACAGTTTTTAATCCCAGAAGTCAACTACAGATTTCAACAATTTCACAAGAATTAAATGAGGAAATAAAGGAACTTTACTCTAATTCGTTGTTTTTAAAAAATTAAGATAAATAATATTTATACTTGAATAATATGCTTGAACGATTTTTTCCTTTGAAGTTTCAATTCGAAAATCATTCCATTTATGGTTGTTTTGTTACTATTAATACTAATTTATCATTTCGAGTAATATTTATTATAGAATAGGGAATCATATATAATTTTAATTATAACTTGTGTTTCTTTAGACGGAAACATAGAAAATATATTTGAATTTAAATGAATTTGTGGAGGTAACAGTTTTATTTATCTTAAGTTGATATTTATTATATATAGAGTTTTTAGCACAAATTTCATGAATAAGGTAAGGGTTACTCGCATTTGACATACGAGTGATTGCATCTGAAATAATCAGCGTTAAAATCTTTAGATTTCAAATAGAAGAAATGATGGGTGTAAAAGATCCAGAAAGTTTTGGTTCTTTCATTATTCGAGTAAAATTAGCTTTAATATTTACTCTTATTTACAATGGTCATCAACGAATTCGACCACTTCATTCACAATGAAATTGAAAAACTGTTTCCTGAAACTGATCCGAAAAATGGAAATTTAATTCAAAGTAGTTCTTTATATGAACCTTAGAACAATTAGAAATAAACCTCCGCTCTTTTGAGATTAATATTTTCTTTAAAAAATATCCGATTTTCGTGTCGGAACAATCACTTGTCCTACTAAATTGCTAAACTTGTCCAATTGCCATACTTTCACCTGATTAAAGAGGAGAAGTTCAAATAATTCGTTAACAAACGCGATACAAATCGTGAAACTTCCACTACTGCAACTTCATTCGGAAGAGAAATTAGATTTCAGGAAATGATAGCGAAACAGGTAAAGATACTAATTACGAAACGAAGATGTCTGCAGCCTGATGGAAAATTTAATGAGTACGGGTGTATGAGATCTGCAACTTTTACTTGGCAGACTACTGCATCGTAATGCATGTTAATCTTCTATTCGAAGGACTTTGATAGTGAACATTTGTTACTCTTCCGGAAATACTATGAAACTCTTATTATGCGCATTCTAAATAACTTGGTATATATGTGATCAAATTGATATTATCATTAATAATGTTTCGTTTCTAGAGGAGTTTATTACACCTTTCATACCCTCAATTTGATTTTTAAATACTTTTGCTATAAAAGTATTCGAGTAGTTTGAAAAATTTGCAGTCATTCTTGAAGTAAATAACAAAAAAGTGCAACTGGTATATCGGTATTTGACACCTATTTTAGGAATGTGACATTAAATTTTGCATTAATTGACTTTAACAGATGCAGTGATTTTACATATAAATGTGACAAACGTTTTATTGTTTTAATTACGAAAGTTTCAAATGACGACAGCGTGGTGTAGAAGTTGAAGTCAGTTGGTGACTCCCTCGAAGATTAATGCGCGTCCAATCAGTACACAAGGAACATCAATCATCTGCAACTCCCAGAAACTAGTACTCGAACATAGATACGAGGAAAGGCTTGATTGCAGGATATGAGTTTACGAAATTGCACGGATTGCGTATTTCGGAATATCAGAGGAATGCCAAGGAACAATGTTTACATACATATTCGGGAAAACGTATTCCACAAGGAATTCAGTTATAGGTAAATGGAAAATGGAGACATGGACAGAAAGTTTAATCCGCTCTCATGCATCAGGTTAAACCTTTCAAATTTTAACGTAAAAAACCTCTGCACACATTGAAATGTAGATACGATTAAATTCTAAACAGACGATTAACTTTATAAGAGTAAAAACCACGCCAAACTTGTTTTGCAATTGAATTTCCAGTAGTAACCATCAAATTCGGAAAATAATATTCCCGCAACGTAATTTGCACGTAATTCACGGAATATGAGATAATCATGATTCTGAATGTAATCAGCCCAAGCTCTTAATTAAGCTAGAAATCCGCGAAATATGAAAATTGAATTTTGTGAACGGGAGAATATTCAAGCTGGACTAATTAAAAACGTGAGTGAATGTCCAGTGTTATAGGAATATGTAATAGAAATAGAATGGAGAATAGGGAAAGCTGGATCTTTTGATTTTCTAGGAATTCAACGGTTGAATTGAAGTGGTACAGCATAATATCTGAGGCTGGTTTAAAACTGGTTGTTTCATATCATTCATAAACTGTAACACGTGCATTCTCAGAATACTCCAAAATATTTTGTAGATTAAAATTCTATAATTAGGTTCATCCCGTAAATATACTTCGCATCATGTTAAAGGATCATTTCTATTGTGTGTTTAATTATTAAAAAAACGTTCCTATAGGTCTCTCAGTAGTTAAACAGTAGCGAATGAGGAAGAATACCTCTGAGTAATACATGAATGTTAAAGAATGATTAGACTTGTGCAGATTTCCTTATTAGACACTTCCAATTCTCAAAGGATCAAAGAACCGGAGTATTGAATTGAGGGGAGATTTATTCGTGTGTCCGTTGAAAGTACTGCGGAAATCCACCACAAATCTCCATATGAACAAGTATTCGCGTCCCCGGAGGTTGAAGAATGCCTCCAAAGAAATCAATTCCGTCGGTAAAAAAATGAACACGTTTTGGCGGATTTATGGCAAAAAATAGAACGGGTTACGAATGACGCATAACGCTCCCAGAAATCATAAAAAACAGTGATAAATTTCGTTCTTTTTTGGAGGGAAATAGATGTTTGGCTTACAGAGAACTTACTGGTTTCACACACTTTTTCAGAAAGGGTTTCTTGGCATGCTGTTCCCTTTACTTGATTACATTTATAAATCGTCACTCATTCTTTGACCGGTATGTCGTTATCTTTTTCGGTGATAATACTTCGGTTTTATATACGTTCATCATTTCAATCGAACTTTTTACCATATATTTTCTTCATATGAAAATTATATAATTATTTTCACGCAGTTTTCAGATGACAATCATTATGATTTGTTTTAAAAATATGCTCTGCGAATTTTCAGTGAAAATTTGGAAAATGTGGCAAAAATAGTTTTAGAAGTCTTCGTTGATATGAAATAAGCTTACTAATAAATGTGCTGTTACCCAAAATCTAATCGATTAATTCGAATAAAAAATATATAATGGATTTTAATTTTATAGGAAAGAATAAAATATATTTATTTGGAATAAACCGATAAAATTGAGATAAAAAAGTTAATAATTACTGTTCTATGAAAGAAGATAATGAGAGCATATCCTTTAACTATAATTTATATTTTAACAAATGAATTTTTAATGTTTTAGAGTATGAGGCGTGAATGGATTTATTATGTGTACGTAAAAATGAATTTTAAGTATAAGGTCCTCTTTATTTAAAAAGTGAATAGTTAATTATTAAGCTCCCATACTATCTTGAGAGACTAATGACACGAAATATTTGAATATTTGTAACGAACGAAGTAATACATCGAATCTCGTTTTATACTCATATTTTGGAGGAGCATTGAAATTTTTGGCTTCATTTTTATTGACTCATCTATAACAAAAGCTTTTTATCGAAGGAAAAGCATGATTTTATATTGTTGTTATAATAAAAAATTAGTAATATTTAGCTTTAATTTTATTTTTGAATTGATTGAAGTAGGCAAGAAATCGTATATCAAGTGTTCATTTCGTGAGCGTGAAATTTTATTATAGGTTTATCAATATACAATACTTAAAGGAATTAAAGCAGTTACCCAAATATTACTACATAAATCAAAGTGAATAACTTTCAGTTAATGTATAAATATTTAAATGTAAATTTGTTTTTAGCTCGGGATAGGAGAGTATATAAAGAAGTTGCGGCGGAAACTAAAATAGTATACTCAACGGAAAGTCATTTGTTATTTGGGAGTGTTGAGGCAATAAACAAAAGAAAGCAACAGAATAGACCATTCATTAAGGTAACTCAAGTGCAATTAACTAGTTCTTAACGAGGGCGAGTGTGCATTTGGGTCATACTATTGATCACGGAAGCTCATTTTGCTAAGCAACCGAAGGACTGCGTTCCTCTGGGAAAGAGTTGAGATGAAGGAGTGCGCCTCTGAGAACCAAAAGTCGGTTGCAGAGAAATGATGATCGGATATTCCCTCGAGAGTGTGCGTACATCCACAAGTATGGACTCTATTATTCCTTTCCCAGGGATTCCATTCTCTTCTTTACTCATTTCTGAGTTACATTTGCTTTATTACATATATTATACTTTGAAATATATTTTAAACTTTACTCTTTTGCACATTATGCTATTCTCTGTTTGTAAATTATTCGTTTCTCCAAAGCATAAATAAAAAGATGTTTTACCCACTTCTGTTACATTTATTTATCTAGAAATTCACAGTCTACTCAAGAATGCTTTCACCGTTCATTTCGAATAAATTAAATGTAGAAATTCAATCATAAGTTCGATGAATATGACACTTTGAAAAAGGTACTTAAAAGAGATCATTATTTCCCTTTGGACGATTCCTTGCAGTTATTATCATCACAAGTGATAAATATTATGTGCATATACGTGCCTCGTAGGATTAATAATTTGACACCGTAAGTTCTAATGTTCTCAGCGTAATAATATAATATTAAAATAGAGTGATTTAACATAGCGTGTGCTAAAACCTTATGAACCAAATAGATTTTTTAAATTGTTATTTATCGATGAACAAACCTCGTAATCAATCTCTTAAAATTAATTTAAATATTCTCGAATATAAACTTGATTTATATTCTACAGTTCAGAATCAATGTTTTCCTCATACCTTAAATATATTGATGAATGCGATCGTATATGAATGCGGTATTTCCTAAATTTGTAATATTTTTTACAAATATCCATAAATTTCTTTTCGATATATTATAATTTGTGGAATTTAAATAACAAGGCAGTCTGGGGGTTAGGCCTCCATGCACATATTCTAAGAGCATTGTTCTCTTCGGATAAGCTCTTATCGTCAACATGTTCCATCTTTGGTCAAGTGCTCCTCTTGACCCATTGTTTTCCCGGCGAAGGCCGAGAACATTTTTTCGCCACTTGAGAATTTAGGCTTTCCTCTTCGAGACACAGACTGGGATAACAAAAACGACCTCAAATTATAGCCTCCCCTCCTCTCACTCGTTTGTTTAGGTCTGTCTAGGCAACCACTCGACAGCAAAGGTTTACGTGCGGCGAATCAATTCCATCTTTACTTTTAGAATCCGATAAATTCAGTACGATCAATTTATAACATTTAGAATTCAAGCGAAAGATGATGGAATATCACCCAATCAAAATATATTTGATTAAGTTTTCTCGTACTTTTAGGGAAACATTTTACATTACTCAAAATGTTCGTGTTTATAATTATTACATCTTAGAATTCAAAATAGAAATCTAATGTACTCTATTATTATGGTATTTACGTATCCTCGGAAACAGAAGAGTTTTAATATCCGAAGGGAGATTCTGACAGCAGTTCGCAGTGTGTTCTCTGAAGTACCTTATCCATCTCTAGTGCCATCAAACAGAGGACTCCTTAACCTTTCCGTTCCGCATTTGACTCTTCCGTGAACACGTGAAGTTAATGGGCGCTCAGAGGAAGTCGAGTCGTGGTTATGATCGGAGTTCCGTGGTTTCTAATGCCGCCCGTAACAACCGTTGCCATGATTCTCTTTGATGGATATCTCAAACATGGCGTAGTTTTCCCTTTTTAATAACGGTTCTCTATCAGATTGAATACTCGTTACATGAGGGCAATAAGCAGTTTATCATCTATGTTTGTTTTTATAATATAGTTCATTTCGTTTTATAATATTCGTAATACTTCCTTAATTTTATTACCTTTTTTAGTAAATTACTATCATTATGTTTACATATATTGATAATATACTTTATAAAGTCAATATGATCAGGCGTTACTTTGTGGAATGGTAACGTAATGAATAAATAGCGAAGGAAGTACGAACCGTACGAAGTACGAACGAATTTATTCAATATGATAATGTTCAATTCAAATTCTTTGAAATAGATATTTTAATAATAAGAGATTGTGATGCATCGGGAATCAATTAGATAACCTTTGAAGGAAAACTTGATGAGCACGTTGACTTGAGCCCAAGTTTTTCTAAAAGACTTTGATGATAAAAAAATTCACTTTCCGTACTTATAAACTATTACTTCTCACTTTGAGTCAATAAATATTCCCCCAATGTGGCTTACACTTTTTAGTAATTATAATTTACCAATATTGTGTATTTTATTATTATGAAACGAATCCCGACCAGGAATTACTTATACAGTTATATTTAAAAAACTCAATACATTTATACTCAATAAATAATATTTCCCTTAGCGAAAGAGTGAAACAGCTAAAGAACAATTTATATTAATATTTAAAATCGCTTTTATAAATTTTACAAATTATGTGTCCTTAATCAATTGTATTCATTCCGTTCAATTCATTCAAATGTTTCTCTTATTCGTAATTCGACAAAAACTCGATTTAGATGAATTTTTGTTCTTCTTAATCATGACCCCTTAACAATCGTTTTAAGTTCTGTTCAAAGTGAAACGGTTAACTTATATTCATTCTTCCATCCAAAATACAGTTTCAAGAATCGTTGAAGAGCAAAAGATGTGTGTCTAACTGCAATTATCACAAACGAATAAAACTGTATCTTGTGCAGCTGTTAATCAAAAGAACTCTCTTTAACAGCTATTGTCATTGACTTCAATTTTACTATGTTCAGCTTCGTCGATTGTCTCAGGAGAGTTTTTTTAATTTTCTTTCTGATCTCTTTGTCGTCAGAGGAACCAATTAGTCTCTGAAGTAATTGCCCCAAGAAAAGTGCACTCATCTCTGAGTGTAAATGACTCCTCATTTAACGTCTTTTATCACAGCTTCCTTTGATTAAGATTTCGGAACATATTTTTGAAACTACTTTTTTTGGAGCGCTAATTTTCTTAGCAGCACGTTGAGTCTCAGTTTCTTATTATGAGTGTTAAGACGGATTTTCAATTCTTTCTTTCTCAGAATGAACTCATTTCGCAAAGAGATTTCTGACTTTGAATTCAAATATTTCATTCCCATTGTTACGTTTTTCGACCTGCTCTACATGACAAATAATTTTATTTGAATGTTTGCAGAATAGAAAAGTGAACTTTAAACTTTTGAAATTCGCTTCATAACTCTCGATGATTATTGAAGATTTTTAAAACCCCTACTTCTTTTCAAAAATTTATACACTGTTCTCAAAATATATTTATTATTATAATTGTTTGATATGGCTTCGAATAACGATCGCACTTTAAACAGTACCCACTTCTTGATGAATTGAATATTTTTAAACTTTCCTTGTTATATACTCGTAAATGAAGAAAAAGTATCTTCCTTCATTTACTTCATTTTAATTTTTCCCATATGATCATATAAGAGATATTAAAATATTCCTTTGATTTAAATTCTCATCCTACAAGAAGAATTCTATTATTTATGCTACTTTTTTATAGCTCTATGGAGTCATTCCGTGAATTCTTTGTTGGTGAGGAATGTTATAGTAATTATAATGCTAATTATAGTAATTCCTCGTATCACTTGGTGTGCCTCATTCCCCTCTTTCTTACTGGACAGTTCAATGAGATGGATTTTTAAAGAGATAAATATTAATTTTCATACATAATCGTCTTTAGTTATGATTATAATTTTTCTTCAATTGCTGCCAATTCACAAGAAAGTTTCTAAGTAAACTTAGCGTCAACGAGTGAAAAGAAACACATTTCAAAGGAAAACTTAAGATTTTCGACAGCCAAGAAAAATAAACCAATTGATAGCTTCTTTTTTTAAGACTATTATTTTATATCATGTATTTATATTGAAGATTTTTTTAATTTCAGGCATAATTAAAAGACTTAAACCTACGACAATTATTTTAATTGTGGCTTCTTTTATTGTAGAATAAAACTTATAGCATTTATAATTCATTTTGGCATAAATTATTTTTTGAAAAATCTAATAAAGTTATTACGTAAATACGTCCAAAAACCTATTTAACACCTTGAAGAATTAATTAAAAACGATTTCCATCGAAGCAAATCTTACAAATTATTCTACGCTCTTTCAAAATAACATTTTTCTCATTCAGAACTTCTATTCATTTAAGATTTAGGTGATGAATACACGAACACCTTTTCTTTGTAACCGTTGCGTGAGTTAAGTATACATTTTTTTGTCATCCGTTCGTATACACTTTCCAAAAACTTTTCCGCGGATATTTGTAGATTTTACGGTCACTTTGAAAGGGCGACCTCAAGATGTATCCTTTTCTGCTTAATTTAGCCTTTCGTCATTAAAAATCACTCCGCCCTTCTTTTCCGTAGCTCATCTTTTTTTAAAATTTCGACCATCTGTTTTTCTCCCTATTCATGCATTATCCATTCGAATAAAGTGGTGCCCTCTTTCTTTGGGCTTTTCAGTTTCCCAAAAGCACTTGCTTTGGAGAATTCACTCGACTAACATTTTTTTATCTCCTCGTTGAAAGGAGATAAGTATTTTTTGGTCCATCGGAAAGAGATTCGCCACAGAAGATGCTCGAAATGTTTTATATATGGATCGCCGTCAGTTGGTAACAGAATAAAGTCGAACATTTGTTGCCTTTTCCAGAGAAATAATTCCGATTCACTATGAAATTTTAGGAGTGAAAGTTGCATCTTTTAGATCATGGAAATTTCGAACATTTCCACAAAATAAAATCATCTTTGAAAGGACTTAAGATGAGAAACATTGCGCTTTATTCATGAATTAAGAAAGAGTTGCTGTATAACATAAGAGAGCATTTGGACAAATAAAAACATTTCACGTTGGCATTATTTAGTTAATACTTAATAACATTTATGTTTCATTACCTATTGGCTCTAACAGTACACTGAATATGGAGGTATGGAAATAATATTTTATTAAATTCGAATTTTATACGTATCCTATCTACGAAAAGGAATTCGATTATTTTAAGCATTCTAATCATTAGTATTAATAAGTATTAGTTTTAACTCCATTATCAAAGTAACTTTTATAGACAGACATCTCATCTAATGTCTACTGCAAAACTCAAACGACAAAACAAGTGCAAAATCACCAATTATCGAGAGATTCGATTAAAAAGGGATTTAAAACTCCCAAAAATAATCATTTCGAAATTATAAGCAAAAAGATAGTGTAATAATAAAAATATTTATATATGAAGTTTTCAAATATTAAATATTTATTAACTCAATAATCAATTAACAATTTTTAAATTATTCTGTCAAAAATCATCGACGCCTATCATTAAGTGCTTAATAAAAGAGATTTTATTGATATTAATAAAATACTGGCACTTGTTGGCGCATGGGAAATGTATTATTGATCATACGATTCTCACTTGTTGAGCTTGTCTCTTAAAATATACCCTGTAAACAATTACGAATCATATTCAATATAATAATAAAGTATTAAAAAAAACTCAATTTATGTATTTATAGGTTTTGATATCTTATTTTCCAAATGAGAATCGTACCATAGTTTCCCATAAGAGGAAAAGGAATGTAAATATAGTAAAACGTTCATATTTCAGTGCCATATTTTTCTCCTTAAATATAGACATAGCAACCACTTTAAAGCGAAGTAAACAATTAAATTAAATATAATTAAATGAATTCAAATGAATGTATGGAGCACAGTATAGTGATGGAATATTATCATAAGATATGAAAGAACTTAACAGCACTTTATAATGTTTCCTTTCAGTTCCAAATGAACAGCAAAAGGCTTCAAAGAAAAGGTTCGATCAAAGTCTATCAAATATTTAAAAGGCAATTTTTACACATGAATATTCATAGCTTATTCGGAAATCCATTGATTAATCTGCGAATCCCAAAAGCTGTTCCATTTATTTTCGAATTAAAGCTTTTATTCAAGGAAAATATGCGGAGAACGAGCTTCGGCTGAAATCCCGATAGAATTCATTCTTCGATGTCTTTTTAAACCGGTAAATCGAAGTCCATGGAAATCGTTGCTCGATTAACGAGTTTTTTTAGCAATCAGGAGGATTTGTGCCGAAATGGATTGCTGTGGTATTTAGCATACCTAACGAAATATTGAAATGACTGTGCGAAATCAAAACGAATATCAACGAAAATATAAGGAATATTAATGGGAATATATAATTCTATAAGTTCCGTTACATTGCATGATATTTTGCGTTTTTATAATTCATCTCATGATAATCAATATCATATTTTGATTTAATGTATTACTAAGAAATTTGCACCCTCTTTTCAATACATCGACTTATATCTATCTTTTAATCTTTGCCACTTATAGATGTTAAAGTAAAATGAAGTTTGTTTTACACACATATATATGAGATTATTAGATGGAAAAAGGGCTTCAATTTTCATAATTCATAAAGAACTTTTAACTAAAAGGTGTCTATGTATAAGCCTTACTTGATCCTGCAGAAAATCTGAGAATTATTGAAAAATTAAAGCTGTCATTTATATTGAGTTTATTTGATTTCAAAGGATTTATAGACTAATCAATCAGTTTCATGTTGGACTCGGAATATATGTAGAATATTCCAACCATAAATAGCTTTTTATCCTCTTGAGATATTGAGGGTCACCTCATCGGACTCTAAAAATCCTTTAGAGCGTTCCATATATGCTCATTAATATGTTAAGAGCTCTGATTTAATCATATGTAGAGGAAAATTCAAATCAGGAATAAATATTGATGTATTTAAGAAATAGAAATGCGTTCAATTAAAAAAATGAATAACGATATAGAATCTAGGGGATCAATGAACTGAAGGAGGGGTTTTCAGTATAAAAAGGATAAGGTCGAAATATACACGGCAGGGCTAAGATGCAGACCAAAAAGGCAATAAATGTGGAAAAGGATTGGAAAACGGAAAACCTTCCGTCGCCGATCATTCCAAATGCCATAAAAACTCAAATCCTTCGGTTTTACGTTTCACCTCCTCACAGAAAAAGCTTATGAAAGATTCCTTTTTCGTATTTCAAATGTTTTACGAATGATCTGAGTATCTTCGTGTTTCCCGATCAAAGTAAAGGAAAATCATTGCCCTTTTAGCGTTTACTAAACCTTTCGCTGATTAACTGGCACAACTTAAGCTTGGCCCAAAAAGTCTGAGGACTTTAAACTGTTTTCTGATGTTCTTATTTTTATAAATCACACTTCAGAAAGTATGTTTAGTCGTGAAAATAAATGAATGGAATGAAATGGAAGAAAGAATCAAACAAATTAAAATATAGGATTCGCTTTTTCGTTTTAACTGATGATGCACTTTTAGTCGAATTATTGAGGAGAAATAAACATTTCTAGGAGAATTCTTGGAGTAGCTTTTTCTAAATACCTTTAGATTTAATTTAATCGGATGACCAACTAAGATATATTTCAGATCACATAAGGATAAGAGTGTTTTTAGGTTATCCTTTGCGCGGATTCATATTAAAAATAACACTTTATATATTATATATACATATTTTGCGGCAACTTTCATTAAGCTAACTGAAAACGCGTTTTTCGTAACAGATTTTTATGTATTTGATTAATAAATTCGAAGTCTATTTCAAAATACTATAGTCTGAACACAATATTACCATTTGCGTATTTAATTATGTAAACATTTATCGTATACTGATTTTCCTACATTACGATTACAAAGAACGCTAACTAATATTTGCTACATTTTCAACATTAATTGATAATGGTTTTTCAAAACGATACATTTTGATGGACATCATTAGAGAAAGATAAATAACCAATTTTCTAAATTTCCTTTAACGTGAGATGTAAAACTACACAGTATATACAGCTTTTTCCTTCACTTCTTCAACCCGCGACGAATAACTTTCGAATTTCTGTTCCCAAAAATATTCACCTCTTTTCATATTTCAGTTGAGGATTTCTTGGGGAGAAGTACGGAATCCCATAAAAAAGGAGGTCAAAAGCGTAGTTTATCGGAATTATTACGAGCATCCGCTATGTTTTCGGGTCAAGAAAACTTTTGGGGATTGGAAAACTTTTGCCTATTTTTAATGCTCAGATGTGCGATAAAAGCATATCGAATGGTTCAATTTCGCAGCGGATTTTGTGAAAGTTAATTGCATTATAAGATTCCCCAGATTACAAAGGGTCTTTCGAAAAAAGGAAAACGTGAAATTTGCCAGAGACGTTTACATAATCTTTTATTAGAAATCCTTCCAACGCTTAAATGAAAATCTGATTAAAATCTAGGCCAAGACTCGCATTTGGACTGTTTTGCACGCATTCTCCGTTATTATTACATTCGTGGAAACGATTGCAAAAATACAGTAATGCAATGCGTTGAAACCTTCTGCTACATTGACTTTTGCTCCTTAGCAAAAGAATTATTAAGAGTTACAAAGTATTCCATTTAAATGAAAATACTGGTTTCAACTTTCGCTAAAGCTACAAATAGGATGGCTAAAGAAATATTTATATCTCATTACACAATTTTATTGAAAATTATACAAAATGGGAAATAATTTCCAGTAAAATCATTATAGATATGTGATCTGAAATATTAAATAGTACGAAAAATTAAATTCGTATCCGTTACATATCCGTTATGTCTGAATATCTTTGAATTAATTCGTGCACAGGTATGATATTCATTTCAGATGTGATCAGTCATGGTGTATGCAAACACTATCATATCGATTATTTGAAAAACCCCTTATTATCACTATTATCTTATGCTATCATCATTTTGCTTTTTTTAAGAAATAAAATTCTATGGTTTTATGTATTTATATTCAATTTATTTATTTTCCATGATTTATTGAGTTTATTTAAAAATTGGTTTACTTAAAGGAGCGTTAATAATCCAGTTTATGAAACATCTAAAGTTGTCATTAATCTTTCAAATTTGCACAAGAATGTTTAAGGAGAAAAAACTAGCTCATGTATCCTATATCGTAACGCAAAGAACATATTTTGACAACGTTATTGGTACGTTTATGAACATTGTTAATGATACCTTTAATACATATTATTGTTAGATATATCCTTTTAAAAATAGGAGTATATTTGACGTAAGATTTAACTTTAACAGTCCATAACTTCAGATACGACGAAAGACAAACTAAACTTATATGAATATTTACTCGAATGCAACCATACGAACTTGTTTACTTTTCACATTTCTTTCGTCGATGGCACCGCCCTTAAGTCTGGGGATGGACTATTTCAGCTCTTCTCCATATCCCAGCGTTACTCGATTCAAATATAGTATATCTTCCACTCAGTTGCCCTTAAAATTGTCTTTTTGAAGTGGTCTAACTCGGGATTGCGTGACAAATTCAAATTCTGCGTCACAGGTGCGTGTTCCACGAAATGGGTTCGAATATAACGGTCACGGTGTTGTACATTAAGTGATTCGTTTGTATTAAATTTAGGCATACTACGTCATGAGATAAAGAAAGGTTATCTGACAAAGATTCTGAGCCGACATTCAGTACATAAATTCAACTGAGTAAGGTGTTTTGAGCTGAAAAAGAGAGTATTATTCTTACGTGCTTATGATTCGTTGAGAATTTTTAATCCAGTGCATCCTTAAGAATTTTCTCCCTCGGATAGTATAGTTATTTATATCGCAGGGTAAACTATTTATTTAATATGGTTCAGAATATAAAATATTTAAATTTTTTATTATACATGAAAATTAGATCGATGATGCTCTACTTAGGCATTTTTGAGCAGCAATTTCAAACATCTTATTGCAGACTTTAGTACAGGTGATCAACCAAGAGAATTACGCGTCATAAAAAGAGTAATGGTCCATTAGAGGTTTACGCTGAAAGTGAGTTACGGAATATGGAAAGTGATTAAGCAGATGCGTGCAGATGAATGAATCGGGTGATACCGTACGGTTTACTTTCCCCAAGAGAATTCATTCTTTTATTTACACTTAAAACGTAGGCATCAGCAAGTCACGCAAAGATATTCTTTTAAGTGCCCTTCAAATAAATCTCTTTTGTGTAATTCTACGCGTTCTGTGGACTCGTCGCTAGGAAACGGATAATTCCGTCTTTTCAGGAGTAATGTAGGAAGGGAATTGGAAATTTTGTGGCATAAGACATGGAAAAAAGAATCGTTTGCGAGATATTTCTGTGGGGCTCACTCTACGGGATCTCGTTCCACGGGCGCATTTCGGAGGGAAAAGTTATAACGGAAATAAAAGATGGAGAGAAATTTACGTTCGTATCCCAGGGAACGCGCGGTCACCTGGGATACGATGAGGTCAATGTTCGTGAGTAGCATTCGGATATCGAACTTTTTCGGATCCGAAGTGTTATTTAAACTTAACGAATGTTTTTGGTATACATCTTAATTGATGTTAGTTATATTTAAACTACATTAAGACGAAATTAATATATTTAGTTTTGCAGAATTTCCCTAAAATTATAGACTCTGTTTCATATCAGGAATATTTTAGCTGAATTCATGGCTTCGGGAATTTAACAGTTTTATCGTGAAGTTGAGTAGTTATGAATAACAACTTTAATAATGTTATGTATTCATCATCTACTTAAGGTTCAACATTCAGCCATCATATTATAAAGGTTTATAATAAATTTTTTACATTTAAATTAAATACTATCGTAACATTTTCTTTACTCCATGTTATTTTGCTGCTCCATTTTTCCGAGATATGTTTAAGAGATTTCTGTTTACAATAAATTTACGAATATGAAGTTAAAATTTACTTTCCCTTGCCGAAGACATTCAGAGTACTCATGCAGATGAGTGGCTAATGAAGAGAAGATTAAAGAAAAGAAAATAATGATGTTTGGTGCATATACTGTATAATTTAATTCAATAAGAATCCTTTGTAAAATTTTCTGAAATTAAAAAAATTATCGACAAATATATTTATATCACTAACTTTGATGAATATTTATACTTATATTTGGACATAAAAACATTTAAATGAAATTTTATATTTCATTTGAAGTTCCGTATTATAGAGAATAAGGTTGAGGAACAGTGATCGACAATAAAATACGTATCGTCATTTACGAAACCTTAAACCGAGCACTGGTCCTCCTGATTAGCGACAACATTTCACCTGTATGGATCATCGGCCATTAGTTAACGTCCAAGTGACGTAAGTGGGTCGTAATATGGGATTTATGATCTCCGAAACTCCCCATCGGTCGTTAATAAAAGGCGATCCAAATTGAAAGCCGAGAAGTTCTTTATGAATGGACGACTCTTTCCTAGAATCTGAAATACTCTTTTACTGCGTACGAAGCAACAGGATGGAAATAATCCATAGAATATCTGCAGTGTTTTTTCAAATGGATTAAACAATCCACGTTCCCAACCACTCTTTTTCCTTGCAAATACGTCAGCGATTGAACATTAAAGTGGTTATAATGCTAGTTTGAGGCATTTTATTTATCTCATTAAATTTTATTTTGCAAAATCCTCATTATTCTATTTGAGGATTCAATTTGGAGTTTTTCAATTGTATTTTACAATAATCGTAAGTGTGCACTGAGAAACAATATTACATTATAAAATTAACATCGGCTTATTAAGCTGAGCGGTTAACAATAAATTATCTAAAAACTACTTAAATAATCGGAAAAATTCAATTTGGGGATATCTAATTGTTTCCGTATTGGTGTACGTATCATAATTTAATCCATTTAGCGCTGTGTGTTGTTGAATGATCGAACAAATAAATTTGCAAAAAATCATTTGATGACTGAATCAAATGGTCTTGATCTGCAACAAGAAAATTTTATTTGGATGAATTCAAACTGTCGAAATAGTTTTTAATTAGTAATATCGCTTAATTTAAAGCTGTTTGCTATATTTTGATCAGAGAAATTATCTTCATTGCTCACGATTATTATTTATCGGGAGTACCTTTTATATGAAAGAATATTCTAAATAAGGTCAAGAGAAATTAACGGATGATAATGAAAAATTCTCGCTTACAGTTAAAATTGGACGCACATTCCACAGAGGGATGTTTCAGATGAAGAGAGCTCATAAGCTTAATGAATTTTGGGCACGCAAAATGAAGCGGTGGAAAGAGGATGAAACGCTAAGCGAAACAAGTTGAATGAAAAATGGAAATTACCTCTTTTGTTTATCACAGATACGGAAACGCCATTTATTATTTGTTCCAACAGAGACTAATTGAATCTCAACATTAGAAAGACTTCCTACTCTTACGATACATACAATTAAATCCTAATAAAATTTCAGTTCATTTCTATTAAAAATCTTAGTTAAAGATTCCACGAATTTCTGACAACTTACTCAACGCGCGATTGTTTTTAAAATTTATACGAGATATTCTGCTAAACTTTACAAGTAATAGAATAATGAAAAGTTTCTATTTATTGAATTAAGGGTTATTGAACAATAATAGAATATTATACGTACGGAAGGATTATAAATGAACTAAATAAAATGCTCGTGGAACTGAAAATTTTTCATCCACGTCTTCTTCTTCTACTTATCTATTGAAGTAATGACTGAGTTAAAATGCAAAAATATGACTACGATAAACTTAAACAAGTGTGGCTGTATGGAATTACAAGCAAGGGCAAAATATGTGTGTGATAGAGGAGACAGTAGTCATAGATCACTGAGATGAATTTGAAAGATCATGAAAGGACAAGGAAGATAGTTGAAAATCGATCGTTCTAAATTAGAGACCAGGATATATGTAAAATTTTGCTTACAGCAAGAAATCTGCATATGTATTATGTGAGCATAATAAACTATCAAAACGAGCGTCGAACTAAGGACATTCTGTGCGAAATATTTTCATTATTTGCATAAGTATTGTTGTATTTATTAATGTAGGCCAGCTAAATACTATTTATAGATGTATGAAATTTAAATCTTCTACATATTTGGAAATAGTTTTTTTTAAATATTCCAAAATCTATCCCATACAAACTTATGGGAAAAATCGTGTGTATGGAGATCTCTAGAATCGAGCCCTAATAGAGGAGCTAGATAATGTATACCGTATACGTATGCATAGGAGCTACACAAAGCATGTCGTATACGTATTTGTTTATACGCTACACAATGTATACCGTTAACGTATGAACAAAATCTAAGCTCGATTTCTGAGTGGAAAGATTTCTGCCATAAGAAATGCAAAGGAAATCGAATTTTTAAAAAAATACACAAACACAATGTCTTTAACTTTAGATAGAGAATAGTTTGAACCTTATTGACATTAGAAAAATCTTTCACCGATTCATTTTTAGATAAATTAAACGACTGCGTGCTGTAAGCAAGCAAAATTTGCTCGTATTTAAGTATATATATATAAATTTAAATCTTCTATATCTCCTCTATGTATAATAGATATGCATTGGCCGTATGTACGTGTGTATTGTAGTAATGAGAAACATTGGAACGCACCAATTTGGATCATCGAATACTTGAGTCGTTTCTCTAAAAAGTGAAATTAATTGGAGCAGAGGCATCGTGGTCTGTAAATGAGGCGCAGTCATTAAATGTGTCTCATTTGGGAGAATATATTTGGCCTTAGGGATTAATTAACGAATATGCATCTGTATCATTCACCCAAAGCTGTAGTTACAGATATCCTATAATCTGCTATCGGAAACAATGTTAAAATATTTGGAAGTCGTTAATTTCTTTCGAACCATTAATTCTCTAGGGTATGCTAAGGAAATAAAACTCTTTTACCGATTTGAGTACATTTTCTTATTTATGATTCCCAAGGGCATTATTAAAATGGATGTCATTTGATAAGAATTCGCAGGATAATGAATTGGAGATATCGAAAACCTCCGAATCTGTTTTGTGCATTTGAGATTCCAATTACAGATACATCTATTATTTACCAAACGATGAAAATAGTGACAACCGTGAAAGACCAACATCTCAATGATATTTTTACTTTATATTTCTATAAATCTACGAAATATTTTTGTTGGTTAAATTATAATTGAGGAATCTCTTAATTAAAAGATGTTGTTGCAGATCGTTAAAGCAAAGTGAAGGACAAAATGAAGCCAATTTTAAGATATGAAATCGAAATTAAAGAGATAAAAGCAGTGGGTGAATGTACAAATGAGTTCATTAGGAAAGAGACACAGTTATCCTTTGAGAGCAACGAACTATGAAATATAAGTAAATACTGAGGCAGATACGGCCTTGTATCTTTTCCGTTCAATTGATATCAAGGTGTTTCCTCTTTTCTTTTCCATCTCTCACTAATACATTATTTTTTAATTAATTTATTTATTTTAAAATAAAAAGGAACGGAGATAAATAGCTAATTTTTCAATTAAAATCTTCAATTAAAAATTATATTTCTAATTCAATACCTTTTTCATTTTTAAATGCTGAATGGTTACTGATCATGACAGCAGAAATATTTTAAAGATGATTTTTCTCTACAAAAAAGAAATATTTTTCATTGATCTTTACAGCGGCAATTCATTAAAATCCAAACGTTTAATATCCCGCTTTTTTTCTATTTCACTCATTTAGATCTAAAATCGATATTTTCCTTTGGTGACCGCCGCAACCATTAAGAGGGAGAATGCACTTCGCTGACGTTCCGATACGCTCTGCACAGTCATCTGTTTTCGTATCCTTTTTGTCTTCTAATTGATTTTTCAGAGGCGAAAACCATTAGTCTCCGAACATTCGCTTAGTCTTCCTGTTGAGACTCCATCTGGTGTGAAAAACTCCAACTTTTATGTCCACGGTCACTGAGTTTTCGAGAAAAACGCCTTTTTGTGGTATAAATTCGTTTTAGATAACACAGATTAAATATCGAAATGATATACATTGGAAAATATTATTGATAAGCGTATTTATACGAGTAAAATAGAAGAAGCAAATAAGATAAAAAATGGCGCTATTCCCACCTTCCACGCAGAAATAATTGCAAGATCATTATTATATAAAATCCAATAATATAAATGTTTTTGATAGGGATTTTTGATATTATTTATCTGTTACAGAATCAAAAACATGAGCAAATTTCCAATTTCCTGGATTTCTGTTCGTATAAAATTATTATCGAATTATGTTCAAAATTATCTATCCGATTAGTAAATTTAAACATGGTATGAATTTTCTACTCTTAAAAACTTTTCTCTGATTAGTTTTTCTAATCTCGTTAAATAGAAGTATTTCGTCGTGTAATCGGGTAATAGAAACCACTTTTTATCTTCTAATTTTAAGAGTGCTCCAGAGATAAAAAGTGTTCCTTTTCATGGAATTACTTCCGTTAAGCCGAAATCACCATCAATAACTCATGATGCGTGCGCCATAGCGGGTGTGCAGAGCAAAATAATTTCCGTGGCGATGAACGAGCAATTTCTAGGAAGGGGTTAATTTCCTCTTGGTTGCCATGACCCCCAAGGGTTTCGGAAGATGAGGAAATACGCGGACACGTGACGCCAACAGATAAAAGCCAAAGGCGTAAATCACAAGCGATTTCACATCCATCGCAGTGCGTAACTCGGGAAGAAAAAAAACGGCCGTAAACCGGCTAATTCAAGGTAAAAGGCGATGTTTTCCAAAGATTGAAAGCGTAATTGGGTCGAGGTCACAAATGACGAGTCCATTAATTTGCGAGTGTTCCTTGCAAATTGGGTTTTGCACAACTTCGAGTGAAATGCAATCCGCGAATTTATCGAACGATGATTCAGCGGTCTTTGACCCTTGAAAAGTCAAACACATATAATTAAAATAATTACGATACTACGACATTTAATTGTAAATATAATCATATTAAAACTCTGAGATAGATGCCAAATATTCCAATTTATGTACTTTCGCATAGTCAAATCTAATCTTTTAATGTTCACTAAATTTATTTCCTAGAATTAAAAAATATCATTAATTGAAATACTACTGAAACATACAATTTAAGCAGATCTTTTATCACTGTTGGTGCTTCCTTTAGTCCACCGAAGCTTACTGAATGTTACTCTTATGGTAATTCAATCTCTACTAATATTAATATTATCATGATCTTACAACATCTCAACAATACATGAATAAGTTGATAATCATGGTTTTAAGTGTTTTGTATTCTGAATGGTATAGAAAAAATCTCCTATTTCTATAATCTTCTAAGCAGTAATGATACAAGATTTTAAGATCTAAAGAAGCAATCTTCATTACATTTTAATGTATTATATTGCGGTTTTTAATTCAAATTCTTCTATTTATACATTATATCATTAACTAATCGACATTTGGATAACTCAATAGCAGTCAATTTAATAATCGTGTAATGATTTAATTGTTTTCTTGTTCTGCTGGAGGGAAAAATCGATTCGGCCAAATCAATTACCCGCTATTTAACGAAAGTAATCACATCCCAAAGAAACATTCAGTGGATTCGGGGAAAGAGCACTTTTTATTTCCAATCCTATCTTTCCGAGTAATCCTTTGATGAAAAGAAACAAGATGTGGAGTAATCGAAAGATTTTTCAAATGTTTGTTTGGTGTCTTCTGTCGCGTATCTATGGAATGTTTCTAAACACCTCTATTTCATTCCTTTCCCGTTAAATTAAGTTGCAGAAAGAAAGTACAGATAATATTGCAGACATTAAATAAAGACGCTTTTATTATTATTAATTCCATACTCCTTTACGAAAATTAAGAGTAATCTTTACTTCATTGTTTGCATTTATATAATAATTTAATTTATATGTATATATAACTTTAATGATGATATATATATCAACATTAAAGTTTAATATTAAATAGAACAATTAGATCATGGAAATTTCGTAACTTAATTTTTATTTCTTATAATTATTAAACTATATGAATTAATATATTATTAAATCAATAGATTATTAAATTAAAGAGTGTCTTTTTAGAATATTTTTGAGCAATCACCAATTTAAGGTAGCATTTTACATAATTCTCATGTTCATAAAGAGAATTTACGTAATTATTATCTTATAAAAAATTCAGCTGTGCAATTATTATTGTCATCTATAAATTTATTCTTATTCTGAAATTAGAAACGCCGAAAATGACAGAGATCTTTCTATTAGAATGCGCAGTAGAGGTTTTATTTCATAATTTTTATTTTTTCTTAAATTTAAAGCATTGCTTAACTGTCTCATGAACGTTGAAATGATTATACAAATAGAACGTGTATATTTTTTAATGCATCGGGTTTATATTCTAAAGAGTTGAAAAAAATAATAGTAGCTCTGAATTCAGAAATGAATGTAATCTCAGAGGCGGTGAATAAAAAATAAGAACTTCTCCTATTTTAAAAGAGAGTATATCTCTTGGAACCCATTTGCCCGTGGAGACGCATTAAAGTTATCGTGCGCTCCTTCCCAATTATAAAGCTAAGAAGTTAATGGCTCTCCTCCAGCGTTTAAACATTAATCCTTCGTTTTCCAAAGGAGTCATTGGATAATTTGTAGGTGGATTCCAAAATCGCCTCAAGGGAATATAGGGTTTCCTTACGAAAGAATCGAACATTCGGAAGATTCTACATTTCCTTATCGAATTTTCCCTTTAATAAGTCAACTTTGTTAGTCAAAGGACTTTCTCTAGAATATACGGAATATTAGATTATTTGCAATTCGAAAACTATGCTAAAATTTAATTTATATATGCTCAAAATGTTGTTAGCTCAACTCAATGACATAATATTGTGGTAAGAGAGTAGTACCTTTGTATATATACATCTTTTGAAATATTTATAGGAAAATATGTTTATAATAAAAATAAACAGAGCCTAACTTGCAAAGATTTTAGATCGCAAATAAATTCAAAAACTTCGTTTCAAGTCACAACGGGATCTCAGATCTAGATGCAAAATTAATTTTAGCGAATTTAAATTCTTATATCGTTATACAACTTTAATTTCGTTGTTTTCTTCTAGATACTAAGTTATTCTTAAGAGCGCTTAGAATATTTAGAGTCAATAAGTAATTTTTATTTGAACTTTTTGGAGTGAAATATTTTCTCCTCAAAATGAACAAAATTAGGGTTGAACAGGCCTTTTAGGGGATTGTTAATGGGTTTATCTTTTAGAGTACTATTTAAGTTCAGTATCACAAATTACTGAATATAGGCATCGCATTGTAAAAGTCACAGAATACTGTAAATTATATTGTATTCTTGATCTACTCGAAGGTCTAAGGTTGCCGTTGATTATTCGAGGAATTACATCAATCTATGCAGAATATACAGATTTATAATTGAATCAAGAAGATATTATGACGAACGAGGCCTAGAGAACGCTGCCTTAAACACTTTATTCATTCGCTTTTGATTGATGTCAGACTCACTCGTGTTCATCTTCTTTTATTTCATCATTTTATTCTGACGGATTCCTTCTCATTTCTCATGCGAATCCCTTTTTTCTGCTCAAATTTTCATCGCAAAATGAAGCCATCATATGCGTCTGAGCGATGATATCGCTGAAAGTATTAACATTGTTTTTATGCTTTTAAAAGACAAAGCGGAATACGTATCTCAAACCATTCTTAGTAAATGGAACATTGTGACTTATGCACGTATACAACAGGAAAAGAATAATTATTCATTAATTCTAATTACAAGTTTAGAAATGGATGTGACGAATAGATATCCCTAGACAATGAATTTAAAAGATTGTTTAGTGTTAGGTTGAGTGAGATTAATATTTTGCTCTTTTATAAGAATGGCTTAAGTGATGCAGATATGGATTCATTCCTAAATCATTGTACACTATAAGTATATAAAATCGCCTGTATTGAAGAAACATCTTGGTAAACTATAAGTGTACCGATATATGACGTATTTTATTAAAAATAAACTTTGGAAGTATGAAGTCCATTTACGAGAACTTCCAATCCATTTATTCATCTCCCTCAAATATCATCTATTCAAAATGATGCGATAGTTGAATTATTATTGATGGTATTTTCATATGAGAAATCCTAGAAAAATTATAATTAAAAATGCGAAAGAAAAGGTTAATTCTTAACCAATTTCTAGTTTTATTTAATTTTATATGAATTTCAGCTCATAACTTAAAGTGAATGCATTAATCAGGAAATCAGGAGGTCTAAAATATGCTGTTTGCTAAATATACAGCACTGTTATCAGTGTGATAAGTGAATCAAAGTTCACGATATGTGCTGTTTAGTTGAATAGTATTGCAATTAATTGATAAATATATAAAATACATATATAATATTGAAATTAATTAGATAACAAAATTAAGAGGTGAATATCGGATTTTTAAGGGAATATTGACAATTTTCATTCGTATCATTCATCGAATTACGATGCAGTAATTACCAAAGAGAAAACTGAATATGAAATTTTAAGGTTATTTTAATGCTCCGATATGGATTTCTTTTTTTGATTTTCAACTAGAACTTTTGCAAGTTCAAATTGTAAAGAGATATCGTTGTCTAAAAGTAAACAAATTCCTTCGTCTCCGAAAACTACTTCCGAAAAATTTTTTACAGGTAAGTAAGTAACAAGTAAGAGATTGTCAGAAATCAGTTTTGTTTGTACAATAACTCAATTGTATTTCATGCTTTCATGAATTTTCAATTATGGCCTTGTGTAAAAAATTGAATAAAAAATAAAAGTTTAAATTTTCTAAAACAACTTTAAGCAAGCAAAAAGATTATCATCAAAATATAATAAAGTTCCGGTAACCTTGGCAACCGTGAAATCAATAACCATTTCTTGAGAATTGAAGTTATTCGTCGGCAAAAGAAGTCTCCGGCACTCGATTATCATATTTCTGAGGGAGATTTAGAAAGGGAGAAGTCTATCGAGAATGACAAAAGAGGTTGGATTAATGCCGATTTTAATATTGAAGGGATGTTCTTATCGGAGAAAGGATGGTGAATATTGGAGGTGAGATGGTGAAAATGCTTTGAAAGAATGTGTTCCCTAAATATTTAAGATCTATGGGGATCAATCACTAGTTTTATTTACGTGATATGTACAAATGAATGTATCCTCTCACTATCGTGCATCAAATCAATTGAGTCTTCATTTGTTTCCATCTATAGAACGTATCAATTCATTTCAGTAAGCGTTTCAATTTTGAACTGCTTTGAAATCTGCAATATTAAATGACATATGAGAGTTTGAGTTAAAGAGGAACTTCCCTAACACGCTAAAATGGAATGAAAGATGCGAAGAATTTAAGTGTCGATAACGTTTGATCAAAATAAGCCAATGATTAGATTTATTTTAAAGTGTGACTGTGGCTTTGTCTTTTGTGGAGTTAAATATTCTATCTAAAGCATTATTGATTTTAAGAATTTATTCTTTTCTACCGAAATATCTTTATTTTTGTCCAACAAACAAAAACATGGAGTGGAACTAATTATCTTTGCATTGATCATACTTTATTTACTGACGCGCGATATTAATCTGAAGAGTATTGTTTAAATCGATACTCAACTGTCAAAGGGCTCAATATGCAAGTAGTAAAGCACAAACGAGCAGCGTAAATGAACGGCTGAATCACTCACCCAGGCACTCCTCCAGACTCCATGTGGTTGGCTAATGTGACGTCATCGCTCCACACATCAAACTGCCACTTCCTTAGGCCAAGAACCCCACACAGCACATTGCCTGTATGGATTCCTATCCTCATGTCCACATTGAAGCCTGTTGCTTCCCTCACGAAACTGCAAAAGAAGGATGCGTTTTAGCATATCCTTGACAGAAAAAAGAAGGCTCTGAAACGCATAATCTTTTCCGGTAAAGTATTAAAAATTTATAAATAAGGAAGGGAAAGGAATAAATTGAATTTACACATCTTTAAATATCGTTCGTGGATTTCTAAGTCTCCGAGAAAATATTGAAATTAGATAATAAAACTTTACTTTTATTAAAAAGTTATATCTTATAAAACTATATCAAATTATGTTTTTGGAAATATAATGGCAATGTACGTAATGCGAAAAAAGTGCAGTGAATAATATGCGATTTAAAATGTGATCTTCACATTATGAAATGGAGATATCGTGAGGTTTCTATAAAAATAAGAGAACTATGTATATTAAAACTGCATAAAACAAGAGAATAAATTATAAAAATTAAAATCACAGTATCAGGC
This sequence comes from Pantala flavescens, assembly GCA_020796165.1. Classification (NCBI taxonomy): domain Eukaryota; kingdom Metazoa; phylum Arthropoda; class Insecta; order Odonata; family Libellulidae; genus Pantala; species Pantala flavescens. The sequence continues at coordinate 20,837,956 of CM036885.1, read as the reverse complement.
GACAATACTGGTCCTTATAATACTATAATACTGGAAACCATATCTTAATCAATACTTTTAAAAATATCAGTATAATGAGTATTGTACTTGGCAGGGATAGTATTAATATAAAATGGCTCTCAATTTGTAAGACTTTGCCATCAATAATTGCAATAATAATTATCAAAATATCAAACACATATGATATGTAAAAAATTAAAGACGACATAAAGATGTTGCGTTGTAACAGCAGTCCTTATTCGAAGGAATTATCATAGATAAAGACACAATCCAAAGACTTTGAAGGCTTGTTGAAGAAGGAAATAGATGCACGACTTTGTTGAAGGCATCGAAACCTTGTGTAAAATAAAAACGTTTAACATTTACCGTAAGGTATCGATGATTTTATATTCCATTACTCAGTGATTTACAATAACTTATCGTTCCAAGCGATGGCGTGGATACACTCCCGGCTACCCGATTGAAACGAATAGACGATAAAAATCGCTTTAACGTCTCCGAAAACATGGTTAGACATCTTAAGAGGATGGATTATGGCATATTTCTTATCACGAAACTTGAGATATGTTTATCCAGAATGCAAACTAGGCGACCTTTGAACTAGGGGCAGGGTTTGCAAGTCCTTTAGAAGTTGGTGCAAAATGGATTAAGTGTGTTGAGTAAGTTCGGAGACAGATAGCTATGCTTCAAGAGGAGAAGGGATTGCTTAATCAACTCCATCGAAGAAGTAAAGGATTATACGCGGGCTGAGGGAGTTGATTTATTGGATGTGAAACCTCTTCTGAAATTATAACGCCAGACTAGGATGCATTAAAATATAATTAAGGATAATAAGATTTCGTTACATTTTTCTATGAAAGGTTTTCATTCAATTACTTTTTGGTCTACAAATTTAAATAAAAATTGAGTTAAATGTTTTATAAATTTTCGAAATCTTAATTTAATCGTATTCTACAGCTAAAATTTAAAAATATTCACAGATAGTCATCAAAATTTTAGATTTAAACCATATTCCACAGAAGAATAAACCCAAATCTTTCTTCTCAAAAGGAAGGGATTACCCTGAATTTTAGTTGTCTTTCAGAGACGGGAAAAAACTACTCACTGGAAAAAAGATGAGAGTTTAAAAGGGAAAGAATGTAAGGGAATCTGTGACCCGCTTCCACTTTGATGAGCCCATTTTTATGAAAGACGATAAAATATTTTCCGGCTCTTTGGACGATGTTTGCTGCATTCACCCCATTTTCAAGCACGCTTCGATAACGTGATATCTGACCACAAGCCCAATTAGGCGAGGGAACTGTCCTAGATAACACGTTCCAACAAAGCCGCTCTTTCATACGGAGGTTTTCTCGTGTCACGGTAGAATAGTTTTCGCTCATTCATTTCCACGGCAGAGAGAACAAGGATTTTAACGTTACTCCGATATTGTTCAGCCCCACGGCGGTGTTGTTAGGACACTGTCACAAGTGATAGACAGAGAGAAGGAGGAATAAAATCTTTTGTTTTGACTTCACTGTTCCACCTCTTCAAGAGTAACATTTGCAATTTGGCGATTCTTTGGTGGTAGTATTTCACTCTTTTCGTGAACTGAGAGAATATTAAAGATGAAATGTAAAAATGCATCCTCTCTAGATTTATAATTCCCTCCTGTATTTTTCATATTCTCTTAGAGAATTTTGCAAGGCGCTCTCTTTTTCATGCTCTTTTATACTTATCAGTGTTCTTAAGATATTTGCTTCATTGGACTTCAAATTTCTTTTTAAAGCATTAATCAAAAGATTGGAAAGTTATCGACGAACTTCGAAAGGGACAAATTCATAAATACTTTCCTTTAACAAAAAAATGTGAGATTGGAGAATAAGGAACTTTGGATTTGAATTCCATTACTTACTTTTATATTATCGCTGTTCATTTTGCTTTCTTGCTGATCTCTTTCGCCTGGAAAACTATATGTTAAAAGTCATAATGCTATGAATTAATAAATAAAATTATTGTGAATTTAATTTAAGTTGAATTTAACTTTAATTTGCTGATATTGAAAATAATCTTCAACTGTTTTACTCTTTCGTAAAATATAATTCCCATAAAAGTTTAAAAACTAATAAATTGCCTAACTTATTAATGCGTTTCATAGATATCTCAAAAATAAGATTAAGTACTTGTCATACAATCAATATAAACCCATGGTGATAAACCATTTCATCAAGTTGAAGGAAATTGTTTGGATTCGAAACAAAAACGAGTATTATATTGAAATTTAAAACTTTAGATAAACATAGGGCTTAAGAAGGACTTTTATGAGCAATTTTGAGATTTGGCAAAAGCGTCACGTATTGTGAAGCTGTTCTGCTTGTCTCCACCTTAAGCCGCACCTGCTTAACGCATTCAGATTCTTCGCACGGAGAGAATGTCGCGCCCTCTGAGATTCATATCCTAAACACGATCTCTCATTCATAAAGATTAAAGAGGGCAATAATGTTCCAACCGCAGTTACTGGTTTCATTCCTTAGAATTAATTTCATCTAATGAATCTTATTAATGACCCTCATATCTCCAAGCATTTCGGAGTGTCCAGTGGGAAAATTAATTACAGTCAACTCTTCTTTTGCCTTAGTGCAGCATTAAAAACTTATTTGCAGAGTTAACTTAAATAACCTGTGAAGCACTCGGTTAAGTGTAGCGGTAGAGATGAAGTTCATGGGGCGTAATGCTTAGAACTTAATTACGAAAAAGAAATTTGGCAATGCAAACTAAATGTGATTACCACCTAGGGAAATCATAAAAAAATGTGGCTCTTACGTAACACGCTTGATGCGAGAGGAGTAAATCATTCTCCTCCAGTTGTTTTATGCATAAGAGCATATAATACATACGTAATGCTTACGTGCTGAAGAAAATAGAGATGTGCCGTACCTGTGAGCTGTGCCTGCGTTTAGTTTTGTCCACTCTTACGGATTGCTCTTAGTTATAATTGCTCTTTCAGAATTAATGTATTACATCTAAACGTTAATCCAACTCAGTTTGCTAATTTGAAGGTATTATTTATCAATAGTAAAACTATACCTAAATTCTTGTTTTCGAAGTAGTAGGTTTTAGTAAATGAACCCACGAATTTTCATAATAAGATTCGGTAATTGATTTCTAATAATTTACAGTTAACATAAAATAGAAATATTGATAGAAAATCATACTAAAATAAATATCTTTCTGCATTTATTTTGAAAGAATGAAGTCAATAAAAATTTTAATGAATCACAAATTCATTTCATTTCGATTAAATAAAGAAATAATCCAGATGCAGGTACCTCACAGTTTACTGTATTTCATGTAAATTATGTGTGTTTCTCGAATTTCGGATCACTTTCTCTGAGAAATCACTCTTCTTTCCGAAATCCACGCACGCTCACATCTGATTTATATTCTGAAAGAAAGAAGGACTATTCCCAAACATTCGCTGCAGAACTCACAAATTGTGACCACTTCTTTGGAGTAGTTTTTGACCCTTGACCCCACGTTTCTCTCCCTCAGGGCCGATTCACCCTTTCTTCTTCACACTTTTGGTCTCTTTAAAAATCTCTCTTCGGAATTCTCAAGAAACGAAATTATTATCTCATAATGTATAAACCAACCGGAGTTGCCTAAATCACTTAACTTGACCGACATCGGTGTCTTAAAAATTGTATTTATTAATTGTATTTAGTTTATTTCACAAATTGAAGCTTAATTGAATTCTTTCCGTTTGAAATACTTTGTATGAACATATAATGAAACGAATAAATTCTATCGTGGATGGCCGCACTTCGTAGAACGACATTCTAAGTTGAAGGAAAAAGTACAGTACAGGATTCTGTGGAAGTACAGGATATTCTGTAGAAAATACTTGAAGTACTTTTTTCCTTATAATGAAACATATTGACTTTACAATGTCAACAAAGTAGTCATTCTTTGTTACTGCTTTGAATTATCCATGATTTTCTCAATTTTTAAATCATTTCCTTCTAAATATTACTAAATTTATCTTTAGAATATGTAGAAGTTTTATAATAGTTAGAGTGTGACATACAAAAAGCTTGTGTATTTTTTGGAAAAAATTAAGCCTTGAAAATGAATAATATTGATGTGTAATAATGAAGTAATAGATACTTTCAAAGGAATCGTACATTTGCGTGAGTCCTTTCACTGCCTGTATTACATTTACATCTCGTATCCTTTTCTTAGTGCAATTTCAAAGGAGCAGTCGTGAATGCATACCTCTGGAAATACATCTTATTTTGCAGCAATTATCTAATATATTTATATGAATGAAGATTATAATTTAGTATTTATGTAAGAAAATATTCATACCCCTAAGTCCATAATGTGAAAGTAGGTGTGTTTATTCACAAGCAAAGATGAGAATATATAATTCAAATGCGGACATGGCTTAATTGTGTATCAACGGAGGGCATTCTCCCACAGGGTGTATCCTTCAGGGCCGCTGCTTGAGGGCCTTATTTAAATAGAACAATTATTCATTGTCTTGGAGAATGTCCCTTCTTTTATTTACGGGATTACTCTCATGTTTTCTTTTATGCGCCAACGAACGATCCCACCTCATTATTCCGTCTTCTATTTTAATTTTCTCTTTTAATCACATCTTCCTTACATCCACCCATTCATCTCTCTTTTTGCTTCGTTATGTTTGCAGTCCAATAGATTCAGTGATTTGGGATTTTGACTCTTAAAAATGACCAAATTCACTTTCCCTCTCTCAATGTTACAATCTGGAACATATACTAAAGAACATTAAAGTTCAATTGAGCACTGAGAAAAGGCAACTAACTTTGCCTTACAACACTTTCGTGGGAATTACAATTTAATTCAGAGATTATTTTTAGAAAAGGTTTGTCAGAGTCTTGTGCTTTCCAAAAGTTTGTAAGAGATATTGTTAACATCTTATACGATTTTGCTTTATTTATAATTTGGTATTATTGAAGGAAACTTTTACTTTCGAATGACTTTTGGATAATTTGTGTATTCCATTTATATTCCAGAGTCATCACCATTCCGTTAAGATAATACACTGTTTAAATTTATTCAATTTTCAGCTTTCTAATGATAAAAACGTATTGTATTGATAAGTAAATACTACTGTGAATGGTTTTGGTGAGTAAAGTAAAAGTAGGTTACTAATATGTTTCATTAGAGTATTAATTTTTTAACACAACCCTTTGTAATTAAGCGTAAACGTCTATATGGTTCATCTGGTGTTTACAAATATTGAACCTAACCATAATTCGATACATGCTTTGTCTTAAAAACGAATTTCTAAGTTCAAAACATTTATCTTCTTTTATGCTTATATAATGTTTATCCTATCATTACAGCAAAAAGTTTATGTGATTATAATTTGTTTTGTAAATATTTTTAGAGTATAATTTAACTGGATCTTACGGATTATTGAAGTTGAAGTTTTAAAATCATCGGGAAAGAAAGCATGTGTTCGTTTTGTTGAAAAACTACACCTGTTTTATTTCCGAGGGATGTTCTTTTCGCTCATAATTATTCATCCTTTTTAATCAATTCCTTTTCATTCCACGGCATTTGTGTGCCTCGAATATCCACTTCAGTTCTCCATTATAATGCTTTCGCTTTCCCAACACATCCATGGAAATCAAATGGCCAACAGATTCCTTCCGATCGACAGTTTATATTTCGATGTAAATCAATGCGATGAATCCATTTGTATTGTACAGTATAAAATAATATTTATTTATCGGAGCTACTATTCGAATGTCACTTGATCAATTGGAGAGAAAATGTACGAACGTTGGTACATGAGAAAGGGATGACCTTTGACGCAATGGTCATGTTATTTACATTTAAGATTTAAGAAATACATTATTCAAGGTATTTAATGTAATGTTGGTGAGCCCTGAATTCCGTTTCGCAAAAATTTCTATGGTTCCGAGATGGTGTTGTTAAGTTGAATCAGTGTCTTGATTTTAAAATCTCACGAATTCTGAGAAAAAAATATTCCCGAAAGAAATGCGATGAACAAATGAGACGAGAATTGAGCTTGTTTGTTACTATCTGATATAAAGTAATAATTTTTCATCGAAAATTGATGTAGTATTTCGATTCAGGACCTAATATTTGGAGAATTTTCTTAATTTGATGCATTTTAATCGAAAGAGATTTTACCTTTCAATCATTCTTAAACGTACCTTCTATTTCGATGGTGGAAAATTTTCGAGTGCATTAGTATTTGATTATCAATATAGATATCTGCTGATAAGACTATCATTTCGTGCTTTTTGATTTCCACATCCTGAGTCCTTTCAACATTACTGTTTAACGTGACTATAGATTTTCCCCTTAGAAACCGATCGTCAGCTACTTTTTATTTTAATGGATTTATCTACAAAGAAATACTAAAATTTCTAAACAAATATTCTAAATAAGAACGATGTTTTTAGGAGAAGGGAGCGAAATTTCGAATTGAATATAATATTCATCCCATACCGTGCTTGGTTCATTCGAAACAGCTTTTTTTTTAAATGAAGTGATGAGAATAACAACAGATAGACTTTTTGAGAACGAGCTCATTAAAGTTGCGAGCGTGTGGAGAAATTTGAAACACATTCGACTTTTTTGAAAACTTGAAAATATATTTCCGTGGGCTGATTTACTTGAATTCATATTTAAATTTGCGAAGAAATGGGAGGGTTTGGGTTTCTTGATTTTACGAAAAATGAAATGAAAATTCGGTTTCATTTGGTATTTTAAAGGACCATTCCCTTAGTGTCAAATTCAGTCGAGTCACATATTCTGCTCTTCATTTATTCTTTTTTTAGAGCGTAGAATTATATTGTCACGCGTTCAAAACAAATAGAATATGAATAATAATAGGGCTAGAAAAATTCTGGAATTCTTTCACGAAATATTCAAATCTAATATTTCAACAGATAAAATCGTATTGTATTACATAATTTTACATTTCATCTCTTTCAAAGTTTAGTTTTTTTATTTAATCATATTCAGATAATCATTTACGGCCCAAAAATACCTAAAGAAGAATTATTATGTCCAAGTCACGTTGCTTTCCCATTGTTATTAAAAATGCAAATACTTCTCCATTTATGGCTCATATATTTATTGTACATTTACAATGTGTTTCTGGTAGTTCTATTCATGACTTTATATGTTAAACGTATCATTAAATAGCTTCAATAAATTCTAATCGTTGTAAGAGTACATTTTTAGAAGATTTAAGAGTTATGGACATTTTCTTACAAATATTATCTGCAACAATTGTACTCATCCTTGTGCTAGATCTTCCTATCTTACTTTATAAAGCATCAAAACATTTATTTGTAGAACAACAAACAAATATGATGAAAGAGAACTTAAACTTTTCCCACGATTTTTTACTAGCGCAATAAACATGATTTGATATTTTATAGTAAGTATATTAATAATTAAAAACATAATGCAGTTAAAGTACAACTTTCTTGAAAGGAACTTATTTTGTATGAATATAAAACTTGTTAAAGTTTTTGAAGAAATTATTTAGTAATATTATTGCAAGAATGTTAATCCGTATAAGGTAGATATTGACCTATGATGATTATTGTATCTTATTTATTTGTATTATTGCAATTATTTCTTTAAGTATATTTATTAGAATGTGTGTTTAAGTTACCCTTTTGAATATCAACATTGAAAGACCCGTATTCTGCCTTAAAAGTTAAATTTGTTGTTGATCTATGTTTATATGTAATTAATATTCCCATATCGTAGATTAAAAAGATTTTTCATTAATCTAAAGTTCTCTTTGCGAAAGACGAAATTTGTCAACAAATATAGAAAAATGCAATGGATTTCGTAGAAGAGTATATTAGCATTATCTCGACGGATGATGTCTTTCATGTCAGAGTGACATTTTATTAACATTATCCCTTAACAATGTCTTTTCTTCCGTTGACTTTAACGATCTGCACGAGTGCTATTGAAAATAACAGATCGCCGTGTGTGGAAAATAAATCACGGAGACAGCAATTCTGCAGAACGTCCTTCAAATAAGAGATTGACCACGATTAAAAAAAGGCGCTGTCACTTGTGTTTGAGAAATGAAGATGATAAAGTGCTACAAAATAAGAATTGAGGTGTTCGAGTAAACATCATCAAAGAGAAAAATGGAGTTCGAAATCTAGGACGCAATATATGATCCAAAGGATGCGATGTTTTTTTATTTGTATGCGAATGTTTGTTGTTCATTAAAACTCTCTAGATAACGTTCCTATAAAAATAAACATATGTCCTTATATGATATTTGTGTAGAGGAATAGAAAAAGTATAGTATTCGATTTGAAAAAATATATTTGAGGTGTCAAGCATTGGAATTAATGGCATTACAAATGCTATTAATTCCGATGTGTTATTGTAATGTAAGTTTAAATTTTAGATATTAGACTGCATGGACTATAATTATTGTAGAAGATTGGGTGACAAATATTAAATTCACTTGCTAAAATTTACGTACGTAAATAAGTTCTTACGTGTAAAAGCAAGTCAAATTCATGTTGAATTATAGATGCAACCATTGAGAAACTAACAGAGTAAATTGCAAGTCTTCATCGGCAACTACATTATTCATCAAGATCATTATTATCTATGTGAAATAAAAATTAAAATTTAAGGATGTTAAGTGAATCTTTACTTATTTAATTATGGATTATAATTAATCGTGCCACGTCATATTAATTTATGTGCACAAATTTTGAATGTAAATTGTTTTTAGCTCAATCACAACTAATCGAAAATTAATGTATTTAAATCAAACAATCGAGAAACTTTACTCGTTTTAAATAACTGACAATCTTTTGAAGTTATTAATTTATGAAATAAATATAAGTGATATAACTTATATGCCCTGATAGAAACTCATGAATTGCATGGATTCATCACATAATACTGCTACTCATAAATAAAGAACCTAAAGTGATTTAAAATGGTGACAGAAATAAGGGGTAAATCATAGTAGAGTAGATTTGGTAAACTTGAATTCGATCGAATTGAATTAATTCGCAGATTCATCAGTTTCCCTTTCTCACATTGCATATATTTTTCCGTCTCAAAATCTGATCCAATCAGACAAAAAGAAGAAGTTGCACGCGTTCAACTCACCGAATGGCTTCTATCATTTCCAGGCCCATATTGACGCAGTTGTATGCGTGGTTGGGTCGTGACACAGGGAGTCCAGACACGCAATAGTAACAGTCTCCCAGTATCTTGATCCTCATGCACTGATTGTCCTGCAGAGACAAAAGATGTTAGTGCAAACACGAGAGCCATTATTGTGATGGCGTGGGAGGTGCATTTGCAGAACAGCAGATCCCTTTCAGCCAATGCGCTGATGCTTATTTGGGAAGCTGTTCATAGATGGGAAATCGTATTACCTCAGGTGAAGTATATGTGATCGAGTTTCACACATTCTCACTTCTACTCAACATCATTTAAAAGAATATATAACACTTTCATATTGCATCAAAACAAACAGAAAATTCTACTCATTTATATATAAAGTTCAATTATTATTATTCATTAAAATTTACTAGATATTTTGCTGTGACTATTCATTATGGAAGAGGATTACAGAACTTCTTATAACATCCAATTATTTCTGTCTTTAAATATGAATATTTTTGAAATTATTTTTGTACAAAATGTTTCCTAATATTATTGATAGCGTTTCACGAAATTTTCGGTAACGATAATCCAATAGCTTTTTGAACAAATTTCACACATCAGATAAAGATATTAAAATCATTCTCTTTCAAATCTAATTCAAATTGGAACTCGCTCTATGTTATCGAGAAAATCATCTTAAACATGGATGCAAGAATTGTATTTCAGAAATTGTATATATTCCATTATAGTTTTTGATATTCTATGATTATTGTTAATAATAAAATTATTTATTTGAGAATATGATTTGATCGAACATTCGTTCGGTATAAATTATTCATGATAAACTCGTATGAAATATGTTGGAAACTTCTCAGAAAGAAGATAAATTATGCTGTTAGTAAAGCCTTGATATGTCTCATTCTTGTTTTATAGAATGATTTTATATCTATTCTTGGCTATTCACCTGTTGAGTTGAGATTTTCTTTACGTTCACCTATAAACTTTGGTATTTAGTTCCGAGAAAATTCACGTCGTTGTAAATTGTAACTCGATATTCTGCGCAGGATTGTTGCAGATGAAGTACACGCAACAGTTAATTAAACTTCACAAATCCAATTACCTCAATTGCTGAAGGCCTTCTCGTTCATTATCGTATTTCCTTTCATCACCTTCTTACTTTTATAAGCGATCTCTTATTTACCGCGAAACCTCAAACTGACACCTCGTAAGAGAAACACTCGGTTAAAATGCATACTCATCAAATCCTGATATCAAATTTTCTCGCCTAGAACTTTGTTTAAGGGATGCCCCTTAGAGAAGCAAGCATCTCTGCAAACACCTTCGGATGACTTCATTAGCGTAATGAATATTTATGGTCCGCCCCCGAAGTTTCGGGTCACCGATGGAGAATTGACCCTTAGAGTACTTCACTTCTATTGTAGTGCGTTTTATCAAAACGTTACGATTGCTCAGAATTATATGCACTGTCATCCAAAATTGAAACATTTCTCACTTTAGATTCGATCGATCCAAGATTTGCCTTTTCATCATGACCATTAAGTAGTGAAATGGAATTCAGAATATATTTGCATGAATTAATTCAGTCATCCATCAGAGTTTGGAGATGCGAGGAAAGGTTTGTCATAACATTATAATGTCAGCGTTAAAATAATGAAAGCTTTTCGATGACCTCGTTAATATGATTATAAAATGCCCAAAGCATGAAGTTTAACAATTATCAAAAGTCTGATACTTGAACCATTTGCCTATTCTTTATACTGAATTGAAAGTTATCAAAAAACTCGTTGATTGAGTCTCGTAAAATATTATGGAAGTGCCTCTAAATCGTATTTTTTAGACTGAGAGAAAATACTTTCAATTCATTCAAATAAATCACACAAGTTTAGAACTACATATTTGTTGATATATTATACTCTATTCTATAACAAATCCTCAGCGAAATTCATGGATTAATCTCACAATATTTGGGATGATGACAAAATTAAATTAATTATTTTTGAAAATCGTGATTCACGTTTGAAATCCTTCCACAGCTTAGCATTTAATCCTACTCATTTCAGTTTGGAATCAAATAGAATTATAAACAAAATATCGCTGTCATGCATTTTTGTCTGATGTGCACTTATGATATAATAAGAGAGATATTCACATTTTCCCTTTGAATCCAAACAGTATACGAATTTCAAAATGTGTTATCAGAATTTAGTTATCGAGTTAATATTTGTTTTTAGCAATCAAATGAGATGGAGCGAAATCAGTTTTAATATTTTATAATCCTCACCTGTGCAATTTGGTCGAATCTTCCAAAAAGTTCATTCAATGTCTTCACAAGGTCAGATGCACTCAGTTGCTCCGAAAGTGGAGTGAAGTTGACGATGTCCGCATAAAGGATGCTGCGAAAGATAAACAGAATAATAAATATTAACTCAATAAACGCGATAAATAGAATGCAAGGTACAAGACATACTCTTAAATATTAGATACGTTGGGTTCATATTGTTTATTCCATTAGAAAAACTCCAGCTCGTATATGTGTATGTGCAGATGAAGATATAATTTTAGTTTAAGTGCAGATGAATGAGTGAATGTGTGGACTTTATTCTAGTTCTACAATTGAAATTGTGGTCTACAGCAGATGATGGCCTTTCTATGTGAGGAAGACTAATTTATTCTGGAATTTCTGAAAAAGTTTCGAATAGACCCGCTTCCCTATCAGTGGGTTTCCCCTCTTATATGCAGAACCATGCAGAGTGCTGAAACTGTGGGTCTATTAAAATATGCAGGAGATTCAGGTGGATTTAACATTTAAGGCCAAAAAGCTTTTAATTTCCAAGAGCTCAGACTCAATTATCTTTGAGGATTATACGAATAAATTGGTATTTTTAGAAAATCCATAATACCTTATCTTAAACTCGATTTTCGCCTTTTATATTAAAAAGTGAAGCTTTTATTTAATCATAAGCCTGGTAAATTTAAAATACATATCTCAATCTATAAGCAATTTTAAGATGAGGAAATTTTTAACATTTTCTAACAATTTGTTTAAAGATAAACCTTGTCATAAAAATGTGTGTTTCGTTTGAATATAAATATTATGGGTATTAAATTATACTTAAAAAAATTGGAGCAATGATAAAGATAGCTTATTCTATGCTTACATAGATATACAATCTTTGCATACATCGATTTAAATGAAATTTATAGCATTCTATGGATAAACGATACTATCTTTCAAAATTTCGGATTACGATTAAAGCATACGAGTTAATAACGCTTTGGTAAACGAAAAATTTCATCCTATTCTCATATGAACTTGGTTTGTAGAAGCTGCATTACAATGAGAACCCATTGCAGTTTGGTTCTCGAAAGTTGGGAGTATTTTTTTAGAAACTCACCAATTATTTATTTTTAATTTTACACGGAATTTGAGAAAATTTTGTATTCTATCGAAAATTATTCAGAATTAAATGTTGCAAGTTGAAAAACTATTTACACGGATTATGTCTACCTATTTCTGAAAATTGATATTTTATTCCCGTGTTTAAAAAGCTCAACGATAATCCGATATTAATGACATAAATAAACGCATCCCAAAATGTTTTTAACATGGATATTATTAGGGAGTACTAGGAAATCTTTGCCTCTCTTGCTGTGTTTCAATGCTAAAGATCGCCACAAATAGCCGGACAATATATTCATTAGAACAACCATCTATGATATCGTACATATTCTCTTTATTACATTCTCTCCATTCCATTGATAGACAAACTACAAAGGTGTGAACTGCAATAGGAGCAATGCATTTGTCCTGACTGAAATAGATTCGAAGAAAAAGGCTTTATATTTGAATCTAAGATATTTATTAACTCCTATACGTTCTATAACTGTTGTAGCGCAATCCAAAGGCGTACCTCAAGAGTGTGTCAATGTGGTCAGGTGTTCCTGCTTTAGATAGCGGTCATGAGCTTTCAGAAAGCGGCAGTTAACCCTTTTTATGATCGCAAAGGGAGATTATAAAGGGAACGAAAGCACCTGAGGCAAGCGATGGAATTTTTGCTTCTCCGTTTACTCATTTTATATTCATAATGGAGACGATGCATCTTCATAAAACATCTTTCACTTTGTTAAGATACAGAGTGCTTAAAATATTAGCACCTACTTTGGTGGCGTGTTTATGTATATTTTTTTCGTTAGGGTAAATTTCATATAAAGGTTATTTATTATTCAATATTTGATGAAAGTAAAAATATTCACTTTCCGATGGAATTTTGAAATAAATTAAACGAGATAGAATGATTTAGTTTTGAAAGTTCTATATTAAATAAATGTGGATTATTTATGGCTTATACAATAAAAAATGTGAAACTAAAAATCAAACTATATGATATTGTTTAGAACAGTTTGACATATTCTAAAAGGCTGAAACAATAGGAATATTTTTTTATGAAAGTAATATATATTTAACTCTATCTATTTAATAGAAATTTCTGGAGTAATATCGAAGATTCCGTAAACATTATACGCGAATTGTTTTAAAAATTTACTTTAAGCTGTGGTAAAGATTTTTTGCATCATTACATCTCATGTTCTCGGATAACAGGATTTCAAAACAATTGTTGGAAACAATTAGGAGGACTTAAGAAAGTGAAGGGTTCCAATTGGAGACAAGTTCTGCTTCCATTTCAGTTCGTCAAACTGTCGATTCAATGAAATTTCTCGGTCGAAATATCCCAAAGCGAAACTTAGTGAACAGTTATGGCAGTTTCCCACTAACGACTTCAAGTAAACGCTCAGTATTTATACGTATAATTGGTACTAAAGGGAACATGTAGTATTTTGTTATTTATTAACTTAATTATATGAAATAAGTATCGTTATAATTAACTATACGTCTACCTTAAATGAAAACGTGATTGTTTTAATTTATATCATATATATTTATAAGAGGAATATATGTCTAATTGATTTTTTCATATGAAATAAAAAGTGATGTGAAGAGCCATTACTGTATTTAGTTATTTTGATCTGAATATTTGAGATATTTCATAAAAATCGTTCTAAAATTAAAATTGAGAATATAATATAATTAAATAACCTTTAATGTATGGGTAAAGTGACTCCTAAGCGATATATGGATTTATCAGTCTGATAATTGAGAATAATCCGGCATATTAGGTACTTCAATATGCTCACCTTTTGTATCATATTTCATAGACTTACGATACGTAAGTATTTATACTTTTGATCACTATAGTAACCAAAGTAAGATACTTTTTAACATTAACCGTACATTAAAGTGATCGGATAATATATTTTATATTACATATTTTATGCTCTGAACATATTGTATTCTAATTCATATTTTCCTGTTCAATATCATAAATTTAATCTTTAAACTCCATTTTTACAAATATCTATAGTTGATTTACAATGAGAAAAGCAACCAATAGACTGTTTTTTGCGACTAAAGTCGCATTGCAAATTGAAAAATTGAATATATCTTTTTGTTTATTGAGATGTTTCAATTAGGAATTCTTCCTTTTAATCGCATTTAACAAAATCTATAATGTAATATATAATAAAGAAAGATAATTTATTTTTTAAAATGTTTAAAAAAATAATATTGTGTAATATTTACATTTTATCTTTTAGTATACTTATGAGTATAATTTTATTTGATTAAAAAACTGTATTATTTTACTTTTAAATTGAGAGGTTTCATGGAATTCGAATATTTACCAACTATTTTGAAGAGAGAATATTTCATGTTAATTACAAGTAATCAGTATTTCATAAGTATTAAAATGTATCGCAATTAAAACTCATGAATTGACTCTTTTGGAGTATGGATTAGTTTGGATGAATTAAAAAGTTTCCATTTGAAACAATTCTAAAATAAGTCTTTCCTCTTTGCAAACTACGGCCCTTAGCCAAAGTTAGTTCGATTCTTGAAAACAAGTTTTGGCTTAATCACAGAAGAGAGGAATATATCTACAGGTGTCGCTTTGAAACATCTGTACGTGATTTCGCTCATAGCACTTTATTTCATGTTACTTCTCATTTGAGTGGTTCTTCTTTATCTGTTTCAGTTTACATTCAAAGATATCTTTTTAAAGATACTCTATAATTCCTAATTTATAATTATATTTTGTAATTTGTCATTTATGAAAATTTAACAATTTTATACGTTCTGAACGCACTTTTACATAGTAGAAATGAGAATTCTATTCTTTGGGCGAGAAAATGATGATTGTCTATGTAACCTGTATAAAAATTATAGGAATAATATCGATAGAGCCATTCGATTATCTGAGGATTTATTTTACGAATAACTAAATTCGAAGCTCTTATATCTCATTAAACTGCGGTTTGAGATTTATGAGAAATCAAATATCTCGGCTTCATAAATATAAGTAGATGCGATGTAAACATTAGAGAACGATGCTTATTTATCTTTATCAGCCCCCAAATTGAATGCTCGGCAAATATACGGGGTCCGGCGGACGAAACACCCTCAAATCCAAAGAGTAGTGCAATGCAATAAATGCATTGGCAAAAACTCCATTCTTGCAAAATTAACTCGATAATTTTTTATAGATGTGAGATTATACTTCTACTGTACTTTATTATAATTGCTTTTTAGATGACCTGTAAGGACTCATTCATTCCACAAACTATACGCTATAATAACAAAATCGTGCAAAAGCGCAGACATTCGGTGTTTACACCCCCTGCCACACACCGAAAGGCAGCTTACATGATATTGATTTACATATAGATAATTACGAAACATAACTTAAACCATTCGACAGGACTTTGGCATAAATACGCATTTCCATAATTTCTCGAAAAATTTCGTTCGTCGAAAGAACCGTGTTTGTTTTGTTTTGTAGTCTTCAAAATGTAACAAACGCACTTTAGAAAGATCAATTTATAATAATGAACTGACATAAATTCCGATCAGCAGAACTAATTTAAAGTAGCGCTAAGATACGTAATGAAGTTTTAGCAAAAATTTTTCAATTTGTTTATTACATAAAATAACCTTTTAACAAATATATTCACAGCGCTCTTCAGCTATCTGTTATCCTAATGCATTCATTAACTCTTTTTATTTACACTTAACTTACAAATCGAAATCAATTTTCGCAAAACAGGATTTTTTGTTTGCCTTAATTTAAAATGCGAGTCTTCGTAATTTTCAGAATTGTTGTTAAAAGTTTAGCTGAAAGATTTAAAATGTCACAAAATCCATTTTACAGTTAAGTGAAACAGATTCCAAATTACGCGTTCTTTTATTCAGAAGTTGTTTGGAATTTTACTGAAAGCTTCATTTCTACACTTGCTTGCTGACAATTAAAAAGAAGTTCGAAGTAATTAGAAAAGGTCTTTTATTAATTTTTTGCAGCGCATTTGCGCAGGAAATCCATGGAATTCTCTTTAGGATTACCATTCGGGGGAAATGGAAAAATGAAGCTATGGAAAGAAATGAAGAATTTGTTGAAAGTGGAAAAAATATCTGGAGTTGATGAACTGCATCGGAGGAAATGCAAATTTTAAATGAATGTTTCAAATGGAAAAATAACGAGAAAATATAGCGGTAAAAGACGAGTGTATGTTTAACTGAAGTACAGAAAGACAAATATTGAGTTAAAAGTAAAAATTATTTGATGAAGTAAACCATATCATTACAAAAATGAATCGATGAAATAAGCTATAAATATTAAAATTCAATAGATTAACGATACATGCGTAAAATGGAAACAATTCTTAACATGATTATTATAAAAAGATATTTAAATTATCGCTGAACATTAATTTTACTCGTACTTAATAAAAAACCTATTAAATAAAAAATGAAAGCTATGTTGATAATGACAGATTTTCCATAAATTCTAAATTGACACAGACCTAAAAGCTTCTAAATTAATACGTATAATTATTATAATGCACCGAGAGTGTTACATAGATTGGTGTGGATGTATCGTATAATCATATTTTGTAACTGATTATATGAATACACATAATTCTGCATTCGTTTGGATTTGTGGAGCGACTGACAGTTTATTACAATATACTTCTTTGACAGCTATTTAAATCATTGTATTAGAATAGTCTTGTTTAGAGGTTGTTATAATATTTCGTAAACCAAAGCATAAAATATAAAAAAATTGAA
Organism: Pantala flavescens; assembly: GCA_020796165.1. NCBI lineage: Eukaryota > Metazoa > Arthropoda > Insecta > Odonata > Libellulidae > Pantala > Pantala flavescens. The sequence goes on along the minus strand of CM036885.1, from coordinate 20,820,585 downwards.
AAGTTAAACTTCAGCATTCCTCAATTACTTATTCAATTTAATGGAAATGTTATATTAAAAAATATGGCCGCAATATATTTTAAATATCCAAACGAATTGTAATTCCAGGGAATGATGGATATATTCAAATAAGGTCAGACTGATTTACTTTTACGTTAAACATAAAAATCAATTCATTTTTCATCGAAATGGGTATTTTATTAAAAGCAAAAGATTCGTTTGATTGAAAGGGAATATTTATGGATAAAATATGAATTATTAGCGACGGAATGTAAATTTCATAAAAAAGAGAAACGATAATACAAATAGAGCATGCCTTCATTTCTTGATCTAAAACAAAAACATCTCTAAAATGTATACCTTAATATATATAAAAATGTTCGCTATTTGATCAATTTTGGGAAAAAATGTCGAGCATTTTGATGGAATCCAGTGGAAGACGAATTTTTGCGTAGAGGTGAAGGATCAATCTTTCTTCTGCACCAATTTAAAGGGATAGAAGGTTTTATCTCACATCCTTCTTGACGTCTTCTTTCTTGCGACTTCATCTAGTGTAGATTGTTCAACGTGAAAATCACATTTCCTCAAAAGATCGCTTCCATAGAAACCGTTGTTGATTTAGGAGAGTTTAGGAAAAAAGTTGATAGGACAGGGGGTTCCTTTGTCACGAAGGAATAGAAAAAAAATGCGATAGGCGAAAATACGATGGTTTGCAAAAAATATAGATAAAGCTAAAAATGCGTATGCGAAAAGTAGGAGAGATAACTGTGAAGGATGTGTTGTAGAGAAGGTTCAGTCACTTAAGTATTCAGAGGAGTCATTTTGGTAGAGATGAAAAATTCAAGGTGCCAAAAGAAAGGTTAAAAATATTGGTAAGGGACAACGTTCAAGTGCACCTAAGAGAATAAGAAAAAGGAGTTTGGATGGCTCTTAAACTCCCAGAGAACGAAATGCAGAGGAGAAAATATCTCCGATTTGAATAAAAACCAAGGGTCAAGAGAGTGTATTCAAATAAGAAAAAGAAGTACATTGTAGTACATTTGATGGTGGAAAATGGATTAAGAAATTGAATAGAACGACAATTTTTATTGAAGTAAAGGATGATGGATTTTATTTTATCATAAGGTATTCATTTTTAATATCAAAGGAGTTAAAAATTAAAATTCACTGAAATGATCATGTATAATATTCCAACGGACAAAAGAGAGAATTAACTTTTGTGCATGAAGAACTCTATCTGTTTCATTACATTCATACCTTATTCTACAAAAGTAACAAAACTTAACAAATTTAAATTAATAAATTAAAACAGAAAGAAGTTAACGAATACATAAATTAATGAGCTAATCATAAAATTAACTTATCTCTACTCTGATTTCTGAACACTGAAACGAGATATTAGACTTTGGAATTAATAATACCTCCATCATATTCGTGTCGAAAGATTTCCGATTCACGTTAATTGAATAACAAGGAAATAGAAGCTGAAACATGGATAATTGAATGAATTTCTTTGAGCCACTGAAATCCCCAGAGAAATGAAACCTCGTAGAATTTCGAGTGCAAAATGATATTTAATTTTCATGATGGAATCACCCTTCCGTGCACAGTCGTGTTTCTTTTCTCACAGTTGAGTCACGTTTGGAATCCCGAAGTTCTTTGAATGTGTGCCAAGAAATTCAGTTTGAGGAAGTAGTGCGAATATAGTACTATTCCTTGTTTCTAATGGATTAACGTATAAAGTGCTGATTCAAAACCACAGGAAAGTTTAAAGAACGGAATTGGAAACTTGAAAATTTAGCAAATGAAAGGAATTAAGGAAACTTCTTCTAAGAATTAGGTACTAAACTAAGGAAAATAACTTCCTTCTTTTTTTATTGCTTGTCACGTTGTATATTCTCTAGATATAACATCCTACTCACTACATAAGTACAATATAATTCCATATATTAATAAAAATATAGGTAAATATAGAGTTTAAATAAAAAGAAGAGAAGAGCAATAAAAACAACTTGTAAATTTCCACATATAAAATTACATCTTCATATATTACGAAACCGGTCGCAAATATACCAATTTTATTCTGTGAAAATTTACAAAGTTGTTTTTATTACTGTGGCATTCCACGAAGTCACGTCTTCTCATATTGATTTCACGAGAAAAACATGTTTATAACTCTAGTTATACAAAGAAAATTTAAAATCTAATTACCCTAAAAATAACTCATTTAGTGAGGATAATGAATTATTCCATCTTTTTCTTTATAAATACGATAAACTACTATTCGATAGCTACTGTTTTGGAAATAAAAAAATTGATAAAACATTCTCATTTCCTCTAAAAATGAATGAGTCTTATTATTCGTCATCTTATTTCTTTCAATATTTATATAATTTAGTTTATCTCGAATGAATGATAAAAATGGAGAATGATATATAAGAGATAGGATATGATATTTCCTCTTTCTGTCTTAGAAAAAGAACGATGCATTCAGACGCTGACTAAAGCAAAAAGTGGTGCATTTAATCTACGGCCTCTGAAATCGGAAGTTGAAATTATGGGAATCGCTCGAGAAGTGCAGCTGTCTCTTGGGCGCATAAGAATTCATGCGTTTCTCGAGGGGCAAAAGTGCAAGTAGTCACATAAATCAGAATACGAAATGGTACACTCTTAAATTTTCCTCGAAGCGATAGAAAAATGTCTCTCAGCTGAATGAGAATTAAAATACTTGAGTCTTACACTGAATATTCTTTTAGAAAGTTTGTTTTGAAGGATGATGGTTTGTGTTATGATATTCTCTTGTATATAATTATTCAGTTATAATATATAATGATTCATTTTAATCTTTTTCCTGAAAAATTAAAAAGGAAAAAAGTAACTAGTTGTTTGAATCCTTCGTCGTAAATAATTGTACATATTTAAATTTGATCTATACATAAAGAACGATGGAGAATCTATTTCTGATCACCATTACGTATGAGCAAAGAATTTAGTTGAACATAGGTATAAAGAGATAAATAACTGTATTATCCTCTATATATTAAAACATAAAAATAAAATCGAAAGCATTAGGTAAATTTTATTACCGAAAGACACTCTTATGTGTTAATTAATCACGGATTTTATATATGTGGAATATTTATATGAATAAGTGTATGAAAAGATCGTTGGGCTCCATAATCTAATTCAAACAAACGGTAATTCATCCATTTAATCCAACTCGTGTTCATATTTGCCGTTCAAATGGTATTCGCAACCTATGGCTAAGGATCGGACCTCTTTGTGTTATTTATACGGAAGATCATCCTTTTCAGAGCAAAGAACACTTCCAACGGGAATTATGGAAAAGAGGATTCGGTTATTTTTGGTTTCCGAGGCAACTTATCGTCTTCCAATCGAAAGTCAACAAGCGAATGTAAACTCACCTATTTTGAAAAGAAACATTACGATCACATTTCAATTCAGAAAAACTTCATCCTTAAAGCAAATTAAGGGACAACTCTTTTGGAATACTTGCATTTTGGCGATGTTCAAATAAATTACTTCTCAAAATATGGTTTCACGTTGGACAAACAAGGAAGGAATCTGAAGAGTTTGTAAAAGTGGGGAATTTCAATTCGCTGAGAATACGTTTGATATAATTTGGATAGAATTATGGATTTTTGGATGGATTCTTAGTGATTGAAGCAATAAACGATACTTTAACGTACTTTTAATTAGTACTTTTAAAAATTATTGACTATTTAGACAACCAAATGTATAAGACATGAAAGAGTATATAAAAAACTTAGCTATATTATTGCTAATATATTTTAAGCTTATCTAAAGCTATAATATTGCTATCTATAATAAGTAAAAAGAAAACACTGAATTTAGAGGAAAACGTTAAATATTTGAATGATTTCTTAAGGATTGAGAGATTTTGCATACTAAAGGTATCGTTGACACCTTGGTTGGGATTGCTGAAGATGCTTTAACGGCAACGCCAGGAGCTTTTCGGGGAAAGTATTTCATCGGGAAAGGATTTACATATAAAAGATGGATTATCAGGAGAAAGCTGTATATTCCCATCTTGATTCATTTATATCGCCAAAGAGGGAAGACAGTTGCGTACATAATTAAAGCAGTTTTCTAAGAAAGTAAAGCCGCAGTTCTCCTGGAAAACCGAGTTCAGAAGAATCTTTCTAAACGAAGAAAGTTTGGTTATCCAATGAAAATATCAACATTCCATCAATTTAAAGAATATCGGAGTTACTAGAAAGTAAAGAGAATACGAGTGTTCACTTTGGAGGATGGAAGAAATGTCTCGAAATACTCAATATTTCATTTTAGACATTTCTGAGACCAAAACAGTATTTCCACTGAGATAACTTGGGTATAATTTGATGAGAAATAAAGAAATGGTTCTCAATCAGTTATTAATAATGGATTTCAATTCTCTCAGAATTCCACTTGCACTCCTCGTTATTTATGTCTCCTAATGTTTTTATTAATAAATAATAATAGAACACGAAAGAATAAAAATCTATAAAGTATCTTTTATTTCTATACCATGTTTATTATAGTCGGAATACTTCATTCTACTTTTACTGGCATTTTACTTCTATAAATTTTTTCTCCAAGTACTTTGCAGAAAATTACAGCTATTATGCGTTAGATTGTTAAATTATTATACCACAAATACCTAAATTTGTTATGGATATTAATTTTGTAATTTAATTGTTTAGTTTTGTGTGACGGAGGGAATATCCATTAAAAAACTTAAAATCTATATCGATAAAATATGTGTTCATCGTTGCAGTGAAGTTGTAAAAGTGATCATTTAAACATAATCGCTGTTTTCAAAAGTAGGATTGAAACCTTCATATTATCCTTAGATTACCATTTCCATCTATCGTTTTAGGGCAATTGTATTTCCTATATATAAGCCTTGGTTATGACATCGTGTTCTATATACACTATATATTCCTTTATCTCTTTTAAACCCTGTTCCATTTATCATAAAGAAAGACATTAATAAACAGCATCGGAATCGCATCATTTATCTAACTCTTTCTAAAGAACAGGATTTGAGTGTTCGCGTCACAAGATTAGCTTCGATGGCCCGAATTCGATCACATTTTGCTTTCGTTATTTCCTCTTATCAGCTGTTGCTATGGATAATGCGGTTTTCCCTCCAAAAGGCCGCTCATCCCACGAGTAATTAAACTCGACCTCTTCTCTAAAGAAATCTCATTTGCTTCTCACACTCTCATATCATTAATTCGCTATCACCATTAATTATTCGGGATTTTAAATGTTTCCCAAAAGCCCTTCTGGTTGCCAACACAATTTTCTGTCCTCAAGTTTTACCAAAAAATCATGAATGATAGATGACATTCAAATCTCTTTAATGCCTTCTTTCTTTATGATTTTATGATCCCCGGATGTTTTGATTTGAGATTGGGTAAGATGATTGTCTTTTAAATATTTCAGAGGCAATTAAAAAGGATTTAAGCAGAATTGTGCTTTCACTTTCATTTTATGATCCTTACTTTCACTTATCCGAATAAACTCTTAGATTTAACGGGAAGAAAGTATACGGAAATATGGATGGATAAATGGATGGGATATACATTTTCGAATGCTTTCGAAGTCACCCTCGTAAATACTTTTGTTGTCACATTCTTCTTGTGTTCTTCATAAGTAGATATATTACCCTCAATAATTCTTATTCAGAAGATGAGTGAAAGCTTTTGTGATAAAACAATGTATACTATATTAAATAATTCGCGGGAGAATATCATTTTCTGTAAACCATAACCATCTATTTATTAGAAGAAGACAAAGGGACAGTTTCTGTAATGATATATATTTCTATAATTATGTCTTCTCTTAAACTTCCTACTTCGTCTTATTCAACGAGAGGTATGGTTAAAGTAAATTACCATCCCGTATCATTATTCATATCCAAAATGACAGTCCCTTGATTACATTTTGAGTCTCCTACATTTTCATCTTTCAGATCCTCTTGTTTCCTGATAAGATCTGTTATCCTCAAACTTTTACTTTCCATTAATCTTCGATCTTTCCAACATCTTCAATTATAAATTTCCTCTGAATTGTCTCAGAGTCTATTTCTCTCGAACATAAAATGTTTCTTTTAATTATTTTTCTATAACAGAAACGATTCTCAATTACAATTCAAATTATTATAATTATATTATCATAATTCAAAATCAAATCTAAAGTGACTGATCTTATTTTAACTAAATAAGAACAAACTAACTAATTTTTTCACATTGTATAATTTTAATAATATAAACCTTCTACTCATACCGTTAAATAAATATAAATAGTTCCAACTAAATTCTGAATTCCAACTTATTTCTATATTGTAAATACGATTTAACTATAAAAATGTTCATAAATATTATTAGGGAGGTCTGATAATCGTCATTGATAAATAATTTGAGAATGGCACAATAGAAGCGATTTGTAATGTGTCTTTATTAAAACTTGCTGTTTCGACTTTTTTCATTTCCATCGCCAATCCCTTTAACTTTAAACGCAAAGAAGCGAAGACTATTCTCAAAAATTCTCCATTTCCTCAACTTCCCTCCACCGAGTGTGATTTACGACTGCGAGGGAAAAACTTCCTTTCAAGTCCATTGGAGGGTGTGATTGAATGATTCATCTCTTTTTTTAATATCCACTCCATTCTTAAATCCGTCGTTAAAGTTATACACCTTGAGGTTATCAAGCGACTACCTTGGCGTTGAATGAGATAAACAACCATAAACCGAGTTTATCGTCTCAAACGAAAGGCTTCCGTCTGACGTTTTTTATTCTTTTTAAATGCGTCTTTATATCTGTCTGAGGGAGTTTTTAATAATAGGTCGTCTGACGTGTTTAACAGTTGAGTGGAAGAGAAAAGATCTGATTTGTGGAATTGTTCAAAAAGAACAGTGAACACGCCGATTTTATATCACACGATTTTTTTCTTCATCTTATGTGGGGTCATTATGCTAAATATAATTTATAATTAGCTGCAGTATTCTTTCGGAATTCAAATTTTAAAAATTAAACTATTTCTGTGGTTCACATATTTAGTATTATCTCATATCAGGTTTCTACGTCCAAAACCGTTAACTCAATTTTTATCTCTCTGATCAAGTTCTGAGAATCCTATTATATATATTATTATGTATAATTTATTATATTCAGTGATTATATTCACGTTTGATCGTTTATTTTTGATTATGATTCCTAGATGAATTTGTTTACTTCTTTTTTTTCTTCATTTCCAAATAACAGAAGTCTTATAATATAAATTTTACTACAATACTCGTAATATGAACCCAATTTATCTGAGTCATATCATTTAATCTTTTAATGTAAGAAAATGAAGGAAAATACCTTCCAAAATGTACTATTAATATCGTCATAATTGTTTTGCGATGATGTATAATACAGTAGTTTAAATAGTTGCTATACATTATAGATTTTTGTTCCCTCACAACTTAAAGCATTTATAATTTCTCTCCAAAATACAGAAAAGAATAAACTGTAAATTATTACCTCAACTATAGAAAGAATTAAATAAAATTCATAAAATTAAGAATAAAATAAACTCTTTTGCCTTTACCCATTTTTCCTAAATTACAAAGATGATTACACGTATAGGATCTAACGATAATCAAAAATAAAGATTTAGAGAAGAAAGAGGAAATAAATGCTTAAAATTCTCAAATATATTCTAGAAAAATGGCTCCATTTTATGTTGAGTTTTATGAGCTGTAATTTATTTTCGGGTATTCACAAAAATAGATGAAGAGTAAAGTGCAATAATTCTTCTAGTTGGATAAATTGCTATAAAATGATAGTCATATAGAAATAAAATGCTGGATTTGTTTAAAAATACGGATTTATCTCTTCCAGTAACTTATATTTTTACTTTGATAATACTTTTATACGTTATCGTAGATTTTTTTCATACTAGTAGCGACACGCATTATTGCCCTACATCCATCATGAGCTATGACACGTAGGATTAGCGGATTTATAACCCTTTTAAAATTACGTCATCTCAGATTACCTTTTACCGCAACGTGTTAACCGAAATGGAAATTCTGTACGGTAGCTTTTATTCGAACTGTAAATTAATCAGAAAATTAAAAGTACATTTTATAAGGCAATATTTATAATCTAAAGTCATATAAATTAAAGCGAATATAATTTTGACGAACATCCTTTATAATGGGTGTAGTATATCAAAGTTGAAACTTGGCTCTTCACGTTGGAAACTTCGTCGTTGCAGTTATTCACTATTGAACTAATGCATTTCGCGAAGATGCGGTCATCCATCTTAACTTTTATTCGCCTTCTCATGGGATGAATCTTCCACGAAACACAACGAGAACCGAAGTTTTGCGGTCACTAAATTTTTACTTCAGGTGATTTAAAATGTTATCCCAAAGCTCCATTTCTAAGTTATTCTCCAAGTTTTCCACTCTTACATAAACTTCTGACGAAGGAAAACAACAAACATGATTAATATATCTGCACGTTTGTAATTCTGTGCAGTTCGATAGATTTTGTGGAAGACATGACTTAAACGTTTTAAGCTCCACATATATCCCTTTTTAATGCGGGAATTTGCGTTTTAGGCAACTAAAACAAGTAATCTAAATAATTTTAGTAGAAAGAGGAAAAGTGTGCTTGTAAACATAATATGAATAATATGGTGCATCAAAACATAAATTCATTCATGCACGACTATGAGGTATTTTCCATACATTTTACAGCAATTATTTTCCACGAATATTCAATTATTAGTTAAAATTTCGAATATTACGCATTATTTCTCATGGCGTTCTACCACGGCAGTGTGTGCAAAATAAATAAATGCTAGAACGAATATTAATATTTCATGATTCCCGCGAACCATATTAGATAAAATATTCACTATATATAACAAAGGGAATTATGGTATATTTTTGGACGTATATATTCACTGAGTGCATTATGAAAGAATTTCCTCTCCACATTATTCAAATGAGAGATGAACATAAATATAATTAATGTGCTATGGTAACCATTTAAATAAAAAGAATTTCATAAGGAAAAGGTTTGCAATAAAATGATGAGCGATATAAATGAGAAATTCTTTTTGGAATATCTAAAAAATAAACCAAATCTAAGGAAATATTTCTGAATACGAAAGTAAGGAATCAAGTTAAAACGAAAGTAACTTAGCATTGAAAAAATTTGGAGCTAACATTTGAACTTGGAAACGAAAAATGAAACTTTAAGCATTCCGTGTCGTATAAGTGAAAGGTTTGGATGAAAGAAATCGGATTCTTTTATAAATAAAGTGAGAAAAATGTTATATTTTTTAATTAGAAAACCTCAAATTGATCTGAGATCCTTTTCTTAGTAATCGATTAAAAATTTTCATCACATTCCGTAAACTAAAGTTATGAATTATCTAAAACTCTTTATGATTAAAACGGAAAAGAATAAGAAGCAAGTCTGGAATCTTTTTTAATTTAAAGGTAATTGAACCTAGAACTATAAAACATATTAAAAAGCTTTTATGATAAAAACCAGCTTTTTGCTACAGTATATAATAAATTAATTTTTTGAAGTTAGTGGTGATATCAACTTTTTAGCTAAAGAATGTCAACCGTTGAATATATTGCTGACTATAGTTTGCTATACATCAGTCAGAATTTCCAGAATAGAAACACACACAATAATATTCAGTATACTGATTTATTATAAAGTTATATGATCTCGATAAAATTTATGAGAAGAGTTCAAAGAATATTTTTAACTTATGTTATTGTATAAAATAATTACCGTTATTATGCTGCTTTATTCTCCTCGATTATGCTCTTTGTAAACAATGAATCTCTTTGTAATTTGCAAGATCTACAAGTAATACTTAGTAATTCTTTATTTCATCTTCACATAAATACGTATTGTTGTATGGAATACAATAAACAATTTTTAATTTAAACTTTAGAAAAGAATTACCAAAAAAGTATTTATATTTATTCAGGGTTATTTTGCATTCCATCGTCTACTCATTTCTTACTGTTCAGTAACTTTCAGAGAAGGATGAATTCGGTCGAAAGGAGTAGAAATTTGCATCGTTTCTCTTCTTTTGAGAGAAAAAATGCTGATTGGAAAATCCTATTACTCATGTTCTTTTGCGTCATAGATATGAATACGCACAATCGAATTTTTACGAGGAATCACGGCGAAATCAACTGAAACTGATTAAATCCTTTAAGAGCGAAATACATTCTCCAATTGGAGTATAAAACCTCCACATTCCTCAAGTAGTCATTCAGAAGAACCATTTCGAAATTAATGGCAGCGGAAGATTAGTTTTCAGTGATTGCAACTTTACAGCCGTGTTAGCGGTGTTTTCATGGACTCAGACGAAGGTTATTGTTCCTTTGGATACGCTTTCTTTGTTCAATTGTTTTACTGCGTTGCTAAGGAATATTTAGGAGAGAATCACTTGTTTCGTAAATTAAGATAAAGAAGCTTTTTAAAACTTGTATCTGTTTTAAATTTATTAATTATATATTCCAAACGCAGATTAAAATTTCGAAGAATCAATAAAAGATACAGTCGTTGAAATTAATAAATTTTGGTTAAATAGATGTGAAGAATAGCGACATAAATTGCTTTCTTCACTTCTATAAAATCTTTGTGACCAAGTCGGAGGACTCTTTGTGCAAAGTTAATATCTTCTTTACCTTGTTCTTTAATTCATTCAATTCCTCGAACAATTTGCGGAAATGCAAACTTCATGGATAAGTAGAGAAATGTAATTTCAGTGCATGACCACCTCTATGCTCAGAATAGGATTCTCTGTCTTCACAGTGTTATTGCTGTTTTGAAGACCCTTAATAAGGATGAGACATTTTGTTTCATGGCATCTTCAAACAAACACGTGCGTATTTTAATTCATAAGAAATCACTTTTTATCTCATATACGAGGAATATACAGGATTGAGGAATCGCATCATAATCATTCGCTTTTGAGAAACGCTATCCCAAATCTAAACGATTTAAATATTTTTGCTATCGAAAAACAAATGGAATTGAATCCATGCTTAAGATAAATTTTTCATTTGAACGTTTCATAAACACTCGGATAAAACAGCCGCTTTTTGAAAGGAATTTCTATTATAATTATATATACAAATATTTCCATTATATGTATATATATACATAAAATGCTAAATGTTTTCAGGAAAAGTCATAAGAAGTTCTCTGAATCCAATTATCTTCGTTTGGGAAAACGTATTGGAGACAACGAATTGGGGAAGCGAAGTAGGATATTCAGCAAATTCTCATCAAACGAATCAAAAGGGTTTCAATTCAGAGTAAAATACTGCGGCCGATTTGTATGCAAACACAAATCCGCTTATTTATAATTCGAAAGAGTGTAAATTGGCGTGAAAAGAGCTCATTGCAGCCGATTGAAGTGGAATTTGATCAAATGACAACTTTCACTCGGAGAACGAAATCAGTTTATGAAGCGATTCGTGATCGCGGAATTATTTATTCGACTTCTCTGATTAATGAAAGTCCGCATTTGTGATTAAATCCCGAATTCAATATTAAACTCTCCGAACCGAAATTTAAGATGAATTTACAACCAGAGAAACAAATCTTTAAATCGATAAAAAAAGGATGAAATATTTTCAAAAGTTTTATATTTTAAACATCAGTAAAATTACTAACAATTACTCAAAAACAAAGATAGAAATATTTAAGATTAATTATAGATGTTTATCTCATAACCTCACTAATATAATTCAACTTTCAACCGAGTGAGAATAGTTAGATATTTTCGTTAAATGATATTTATCATGAGAAAATAAATATGCGAAATTTAATGTAATTCTAAAAAGCTTTTATCATGTATTTTATTTGATATTTAAATACAGTATGTATTACAGAGTAATTAAAAGCGGGAGATGCATTTTGATAAACCATAATGTTTGAGATTACTTAATTTCCAATCTGATTTACACCTTTATTTTCTTTATTTATTGATATTAAATTTATTTATTCCCCAATTTCTTTGATTGGACATTTCCATAAAGTTCATTACTATTACTGATGAAAAATCCAAATTATTAATTCGACACACGACAGTCAAGTAATGAATATTTAACGAATGAGAATAATGTCACATGCGTTATTATAATGTGAAAATGTTAATTAGATTTGGAACTCTTCAGCATTAAATTATGTTCTATGAACGACAAATTAATTATACTTATAAAAGATATGATGAACGAAGTGCTATATGTACCTTGAATGGTATTATATTACTGAACTTTGAAGACATTAACTTTCGATTATGATTATCGTCTGATTCTAAAAGTAATTAATGATATTCATGGAAATGATAATGTCTATGAACATTTGGCAATGACATAACTCTGACCAAATAAAGATACAATTCATTCGTAGACTTAAAAAGTCTAACTGCATTTCAGTTTTGGAGCCTGAGTTTGGTTGTGAAAGATTCATCGGTTTTAATTTGGAAAGTATATTTGGGAATTCGACAGCAGAAAGCTTATCTTAACGAGTCATTGAATAAGGGAAAGTAACGAATAAGAGGCAATTCATACCGAGTGCTACGTCGATTATATCTCTGAAACTTTATTTTCCTAGAATCAAAAGATAGAAGTTGTTGGGGAACTTGATGCATGATCGTCAAATCCCAAAAGTTTACTCAGAGACGAAATTATGCTCGTTAAAGGGTAACCGATAATCTAATTAGCAGGTGTTGTTAATTGCCTCTCTCCTTTTAACCACAGCTTTCCCATCATCCCCCATCTCCCACAGAATCCACTCTTTCATGGGCGCCATGGCTTTTAAACTCCAATCACGTTATCACTCCCAAAATAGATAGAGGACGTTGTCACGTCTACGTTCATTCTTTTACACTCATTTTAAGGAAAACTGTTTATCGTATATTATTTAGGATAAGTAAATGGAACTACTGAATCTGAATAATTGAGAGATATTTTTAATATTATAGATTGAAATTTAGAATAAAATTGAGAGAGAAAAGTTTGAACGAATATTAAATTCAAAATAATGTTGAATGTGTATATCTAGCAGTTCATTAACAATGAGAGAAAAGTAAATAATCAATTCGAGGTGTGTAGTATGTTAAAAGGCACAAATCGTCATCCTAACGAAAGTTCCTCGTCCCAAGGCAATCAAGGTTATCAGTTTTTAAGAGAAGAAGATGTCATTTAACATTTTTAATCTGTTTAAGGTATGGGATACTCAGGATACGAGACTCGGGAACTCACAGTGGTTAGCTTAGTATGATAATGTTTGAAAAGTTTATGAAAGAAAGTGAGACTTCTTATTTTGAATCTAAAATTATGGGTCTTAAAATTTAAATTTCATTTTTTAGGAATAATCTGAATAGATATAAGCCCTCTATATGTTCGTAATTCTTTTAGATGACCAGTTAATAAATACTGTTAAAATGGTTGGTATACAATGTTATAGAAGGGATTTTGGAATTAAAACAATACGATAATTATTGTTTAAAATGCCACGAAATCAGTAAAAGAAAAACACTTAAAGAAAATAAATAGGTAATTTACAATAGTGAATCGATTCTCGATGATGATGAATGATATTAATAGAGTTTAATTTGAAATGAATGGGTAAAAAGTAAAGAGTAATAAATGGGAATACCTACATTTATAATTATAAGGAAACCCTACTTTCTAATTATTGCATATGTCAGGCATATTTCACTTGAGAATGAATACAGTAGTTTTTCCTGTAGTTTACTATTCAGTGTAAAAGCGTGAGTATTGTTGGTTTGGGAAATTCAGCGAATACGTTTATTGTGAAACTCCGAAAGATTACTCGCTGGATAAATATGCAGATGGTAATAGAAATAATTCTCTAAGGAATGAAGATACACGGAGGAGTCCCAAAATCATCTTGGAAATACTCCTAAACAACGAAACACAATCTTCCCGTATTCCCCAACCAATTGCAACGCTTCGAATTGGAAGCGGGAGAGGGCATTCCCATCGCGGCTACGGATGTTTCCCAACGTTTTTCTTCCGATTAAAAAAAGAAAACTCGACGAATTTTATTTCTGCAATTCGATGCGATTGTTCGACTTTTTCCGATGCGAATCGCAAAAAAGCGGTTTTGCGTTCGTGAGGCAGGATATGCCTTCGCAGAAACACCCTCACGCGGAAAAAGACTGAACTTCGGATATCGAAAACAATGGAAATCACATTTTGCGCAGTGAAAATTGTAATACGCGATTTTGCATAGAGGCGGATATAGACGGCGACACTCGTTTCCAAGGAGAATTTTATTTATAAATGAATATTCACTCGTTTCAGTTTTAACTGTCGAATCAATTATCATTGAAACCTATGAGGAGTTGTTCAAACAATTCATGAAGTGAAACTATATCTATCTTCTTTGTTTTGAAATTTCCACATACTGTTTTCTATTCACATCAATTTCCTGTAATTTCAGCTCGTATTAAATCCAAGCGAATTGGGACCACAGATAATTCGATAACGTTATTCGAATCAAGTCGATTCATTTTTATGGAAGGGAAACGAAGTGTTACTTGCATTCAGACTCACGATGTCTGTACTTTAAGAACAAGGAACCCTTACAAACTCTTCATTCTGTTTTGTTGGAATAAAAAAGGTCGTTAAACAAATAGTTTCTGCACTGGACTCTTTAGTTCTTAGGAAATTCTTTAATTTTAAATCACATCCAAAATAAAATGTACTTAAATGAAATGTATGTATCGAAATTCAATGTACTATTAGTTTTCTTTTTGTATAATTTAGTAATGTAATAATATTCCATCAAGAAATAATATTTAAGATCAAATAATTTCGCATTCCATTTTACATTTCAATGAGTGGAACTTTGAGCTATTCTCAATCTTTTCATGGTCTGCACTAAATGATTACGCATTTATTCAACTTCATGGAATATGGACGGAGAATTAGGCTTCCAAAAACCGCAAACGGAACGATACTCAAATTGAATAAAGATCTCCGCAAATAAAATATTGATTGGCCATTAATACTCACGAAAAGCAGCTAAAATTACGAAATCTCTGCATAATTCCGCTTTCCTCTCATTACAGATGCATTACAACCAGAACGAGAAGTTCATGCAGAAAATTCCCTCCGTAAGCCATTTTTCATTTTCCGCTAAAATGTTTGCTCCAACGGATCAGCTTTTTACTCACCTCACATTGTTATGCCTCTGAACGTACATTTCGTGGAAACGGGTCTGTTTGTTGGATTTCTCTTGGCAGGCATCCGCCATTTTGAGCATTATACTTCTCTTCACCTGAAAATAAGAGAAACTAGGTTAATAATATTGGAGAAGTTGGGAAAGGTCGCGCTTTTGATCAAAAGGAGAACCCTAAAGTACCTTTCGTAAATATTAATTACGCACTCTCTTTTGTTTTTATTCGTCACATAAAACATCAGTTGCGCGTAAAAATAGTTCGAATGTTACGTATTCACTGTGAGCACATAAAACTCACCATTGCTTTGAAATAAAAAAGTCATTAATCTTATGCGTGTTATTTACTACGAATCCGAAGCATTAAAATGAATAAAAGATGAAGCAAAAGCCTTGGTGTTTTACATGATTTGATGTCTCGGAAAGAAATAAATATACATTTTGAAATTTATTGAAAAACTTCTAAAAAATGAATATTTAAACAAATAAGAAGTCAAAATAGTTAAAAAAGATCCGATAATAAATATAAACAAGGTAATATGTATATTCTGTCCTGATTACTAAATTAACAACTAAGAGATATTCTGATTACCTTTAATATCTTTTATCGATATGTGAAACTGGTTTTAAGAAAAAAATAGAAAAAGGCCAACAAATGTGTGCATATTTGTTCTATAAAGTTCATGAGAAAGCAATCTACATTATTAATTATCTATATTATATCCAATATCAATCTATTATTAATATCCTATTTTACGTTAACATTAAAGCGTATGTTTCGGAATTACAATCAATTGCTAAAATTTTCACAAACCAGTTTTTTTACGGTTCCATTTTGCTCCAAATATTAGCAGCTTCGTCTACTGATTTTATTCAACTCCAGTCTGAGACTGCTTACAAAGAGTATTCGTATTTTCATTTAAAGCCATACCAAAATGGTGAAAAAAGGAAAGCTATCTCTATATAAACGTTTGAACATGTTGTGAATATGTTGAAAATTGTGTTCCATTTTTTAAAAGTTTTTACCAAAACAGTACGACCTTCATCTTAATGTAATGTAGCCTTAAGGCATAGATTTCCAATAATAAAACTTTTACTTCATACTTTAACTAGGGAAATGAGCTTCTTAAAATGGTTTATTCTATTATATTCTTTCTTTTATTCATCCACATAATCAATAAACTTGATAATTTATTATTCAATTAAGAGGTTTAAATATTGCTATTAATTATATTATATTATATTATATTATATTATATTATATTATATTATATTATATTATATTATATTATATTATATTATATTATATTATATTATATTATATTATATTATATTATATTATATTATATTATATTATATTATATTATATTATATTATATTATATTATATTATATTATATTATATATATAAATCATAGAAATAAATATTACTATATAAATTACAGAAAATTTAACCAATATCCTTCTTCTTACATTCGCTTTGGTGGAATAAAAACCATAAGATATTATTAATTTTAATTCGACCTAAATCTTTTATGTTTCGAAAGAAATCAAATATGAAAATTGCACTCGAGATCCTGCGTTGGATCAAAATTTCAAGTGAAATTCTTTTTAAATCGGAAATAGAATCTAAAACTCGGTCCACGTTTTCGTAGCACATCGCACGACGAAGTGCTTTTCATGAGCACGGCAATAAATATCCAATGCACAATCCTATAAATTCAGGGCGCACGCGTGATAAAACGCTGGGGAGCACGGGAAGTATCTCAGAGCAGAATATACGAGCCAAGGTTCGTATAAAAAGTCAGCCTTCGGCTCGAAAGGGATTAAAAGGTTACGCATCCGCTGTTGAGATATAACACTCCCGCATAAAATGTACCGAAAAAATGCGTATAAAACCTGTATCGGGAAAAAAAGGGTTTTTTATACGTTCAGGGGACAGCCCTTTTGAAATTGAATTCCGGTAAGATAGGTCGTTCATTGAAAATAAAATGGCTAAATATATACGGTGCGAGGTCAGTGTGTGTGTGGGTCGGCTCCTCGTATTTATACCGAAAATTCCGTTTTTTACGCATCTCGAATGCCATTAGATGAAAGGAATGCTTTTCATTTAGTTTTTCGATAGAAGAAAAATTAATCTCTCTCTTTCATCTTTGTCTCGTATATTTCTACTAAAGCTATGATGAATAATGCAGTGAAACCTCTAGATCGCTTTTGTCGAACACTTCGAGTATATTTATACAAGAATATTTTTAAATGCGAAATATGTACCAGCAAATTTAATTGACGTACTTCAATGTGAATTTAATTATCTTCCATTGCCCTTTCACAATTTATACCAAGGAATAAAACGAAATGCACATGATATGAAGAATAATGACGAATAGATTGTGAAATTTTATTTATTCTTTCTTTAAATTTATATAAAATTTATCATGCGTAGTCTCTTCTTAAAATAGCAATCTATTTATAATTGAACTTTGATGGAAATTTAAGTAAAATGGTTTGATCGTAGAATTTAACCTTAAAAATATATTACAATCATCATCAATAATTTTCTATTCCAATATCAAATTACGCATACCTAAAAAGGGAATAAGAAAAAACCGAAGTTGAAAAATCGCAACCGATTGCGAGTAATGTTAATTATTGGTAGAATCAAACAATGAAATGCCAAATCGAAATAACAAAGGTCATTTTAGGAATAATTAAAATTAAATTTATCTTATATTTAGGATCCAAAATTAATATTTATTAATTTATTGTCGCAATTAGATATCTGACAACGGTATAAACAATAATTAAAATACAAACTATTAAAAAGTGTTTGTCATTTTAATAATGGTTTTGATTATAGAATAATCCCTCGAAATTCCACGCTCATTGAAGTAATAACGGAATTAAGACGTATAAATTCAAAGGTGTCTTCTTAGAAATAGGAAATAGCACAGAACGGCCCTTGGCTTTTTCAGACGCATCGTTGTTAGTATTTAATGGACCTTCCAAAGTGTGTTCCGCGTCTGTGCAGTTTCCATGGAAACCCATCTTGCCACGGGACACAATGAACAAGCAGACACTGGAGACCGTGTTGCGGCTTGAGGCGCCTTCACTTGTTCCTGCAGCG
Source organism: Pantala flavescens (assembly GCA_020796165.1). Lineage (NCBI taxonomy): Eukaryota > Metazoa > Arthropoda > Insecta > Odonata > Libellulidae > Pantala > Pantala flavescens. Next base: position 20,802,177 of record CM036885.1, on the reverse strand, counting down.
CTTTGTATTAAACGGCAGAAGGACGAAACACAATGATGCGACCTTCGCAACTTATCTTCATTCGCCGCTTTGGGTTATATTTTTAAGTTTATCTGAGTGGAGTTTCGTGTTTCACTTGGCCGCGAACACAGTAGTTTTGAGGGGAAAACTTTGTAGAGATGTTAACTATCTTCACAAGTAGTTGTTGAATATTAGGTTGGAACCTTTTATATCAATGCATAAATTGACACTTCATAATTTTCCCTAACAATCGATCTGTTTCGTTTTCAGATTTACGTTCCATGATTTTATATAAAGAGTCAAGAAGTCAATAATAAAATGAAAATAAATAATAAATAAAAATTTCTTATTTTTACAGTGAATTTATTCTGCTGTCAGATGATTTAAATAAACATGCGGAACCGGTCGGAGAAAAAGTTCTCTTACTTCTTTGCTTCATAATTGAATTAAATTTATTTACAATTTGAATTTAAATAGTAATTTACAAATTAAGAATACCATAAAAAATTTTAATTAGCTTTATTTATAACTAACGCAAATTAATTCGTTAGATGAAACCTTAAGAGTATTATTTTTAGTTGATAATACATTCTTAGATAATCATGTTTAGGTAAAGATGTTATTGATCAAATGCATTCCATGAGCTAGTCTCCTGGATGAAGTATATATTGTGGTGAAATAATCAAAAAGGGTTTGGTTCAATATGCCATTATGTCCACAAGATTGAAAGTATATTACGATAACTTTTATCCCATTTGTAGTATGGCATCATACTAAGGGGATCATATCCAGGTTGAAGATCATTTTTTAGGTCGAATTATGTATTAATCTATAAACAATATAAAAATATTTCCATTTAGTATTCTGAAAAGATGCGTTGATTTTTTCCAACTACTGAATCATCAATTCTGCAAACGCAACTTTTACTAAAATTAAAAATAGATATCTGAAAAACATCTCCATTCGTCAGGTAAAGCCTCGTTCACGAGGATTCTCCGTTTCCAACGAAAGCGCCCGTTTCCAGGGAAACTGCTCGTACCTCTTTCTGAAACGCCCTCTTCGCAGAAAAAAATCTCGCGTGGGCGTACCCTTTGTCATAACATTTCCTCTATGCGAGCACGTAGCTCCATGACTCACTCTCAAAGTCATCGGCAAACTTTTCATATCTCGCGGCAATTACGATTCAGGCTTTCCTTCGCCTATATCTCCTTTACCGACCTTTTCCGGGAAAACTTTGCTTATAATCCCATCTTTTCGCAGATAAATCTCTCGCAGTGGCGCATAGAAGCATTAAGCCGAAGGTTTCAAAAATCCGCAGTAAATCTCGTTGCGATTGTAGTCACAGTATCCAGTTCCGTCTGAAGGCTGACTCGGTTGAGATTCCAGGAGAGCGGAATGTACGTTGCACGAATTGGAAGTTCAATTAACACGGAATACTCCAGGGAATCTATCTGGGACCGACGTTGTTGAAAGATTAAAAGCGACCTCGTGAAGGGTTACAACCCCTAAATTTATTAGGTATTTTGAGCATTTAAAGGTGGAGTAAAATTTTCGGTGAGGTTGGTATTATATATTTATGATATGACCTGAGGTAACCGCTTTTAATTAAGGGCGAACTTGGTTGCGGTCTGAGGTAATTTTGTTCATTAGATTTTCATGGGTTCCTTACCAAAGGCATATGATGATTCAGCTCCACACGTTACTCTAAATTTAAATAAGCAGATGTGATAGAAATAAAAATGGTAAATGGTAAATTAAAACCAATAGAACATACAATTAGGACTTATTTTTATTTACAAAAACTCGAAGAATGATTTCTTTACCCAATTATATTTGATTGAGTAAATGATAATGGTAAATGTATTACCAAATAGGGTGATATTGAATGAAAATATTTAGTTCTTTTTGGTATTTTATAAAAATATTTATAATCTTTTAATTATTAATCTATTCTGAATATTATTAAATATTATTTAGTATCGGACGTTCTCTATGTTCGGTCGTTTCGATTTCTTCCGTTACTTCATTCGTTCAATTTCTTTCAAGTGTCTTTATACTTCTCTTTCATCTTCCATCTCCAACGAATAACGAGCGAATACGTCCATATTCCAGCATTATTATCCCTCTTATTGCCAATGTTTGCAAAGTCTCCCAATTTACAAAAGACTCACCTATTTTGAAACTTAAAATAGAAACAATCAATTTCCAATACCATTTCTTTTAGGATTTTGTGCCGCAAATAAATAAGCGCTCCTATGGAAACGGAAGATGCCCAATGTTCCGTAACCAAGGGGGCGCCCTCTCACGTACTACGTAATTGGATTGCTCGCGGATGTCTTGGAAGAGGAAGCTATCTCTTCAGAGGCGAAGAGAATCCTCGAAAAAGTTCTTCTCACAGAATTGTGTTCCGTAGCAACGCAAACAAACTATTTGAGGCCTTAACTGGCCATCTCTTGTCACCACAACTTCCTTACATATTTGTCTTCCCTTTTTCTCTTTGACTCATGAACGTACACTTCCAAAGGATAGCAAAGAGTTATCAAGTCTTGAGATATTTACTTTCTTAGCTCTCTTTTAGGCTTCTGAAAGATATGGATTGTTTTAGGACTTATTCATTAAATACTTAAAACTTTGGTACGTCATGAAAGTATTGTAATTCATTACAAACACTAAATAGCGCTCGCTTCTACATCAGCAGTATTCTTATTTACGTTTTGATAACTGAGATAATTGCGTACCCTCAGATTTCAATTAATAATCACTCAACATTTATCTTCTTACTGCCAATTTTTACTTTAAATTCTTTTAAATCGAGAGGGAGTAAAAGGAAAGCAAAAAACTTTTTCGAAGAAATAAACAGCAATGAAGCGAACAATATTTTTATCAAGAGTTAGTATTGACGGTTTCCTGATTCAAAAAAACTGAAAATATATTAACTTAGCTAATTTACATGCTGACTAAATGTTGGGAAACCAACGTTTCTTCAAATAATTGCAATTTAGAAAGATTTCAAACACAATTTTTTAAAAAATTTTCAGTTATTTCCTTAATAATAAATAGTGTAAATAAACAAGTAACTTACATATTATATCATCAAAATCATTTCTAAAGTTTTATAGAGATGAAGGAAAGATACAACAAAGAAATCGACTCGATGTATAGTAATCATAATCCATCTTTAGTGTATAAATAATCTCAAAGATTAAAATTTGCGCATCAATTCAGTAGTAATATCATTCGGATAGAATAGGTAAAATAAATTGCGTAAACCTGATGATCGATGAAATATGAAAACATAATTCTAGTCTTTGTGAAGAGTTCAGCAAAAAGACTCCATTTGTGACTCAAAGGAGTTGAATGAGAGAAAAAACGAGGGAACAATCATGGTCAAGCTTCGTAACTTTTTGTGCCCATTTCGAGGAAAAAATGAGAAAATAAACAGAAGTCCTTCAAAAGGAAGGAGTACTAAAGAGAAACATCTGACGCCTCTGCAAACACGTGATATTATAGCATTCCTTATAATACGACTCTCTCCCAACGGGATACCATTACAAGAGGATAATGGGAGTGTTACAACGCAGATAGACGTACTTTCCTCATTCCAGTTCGTAAAAAGCATCATTATCTTCGTAAATTGTCTATTAATGGATGTTTTTCTTTCTTTTTGTTTGTAATCCCTGTTAAAGAGTTGTGAATGGTTAGCAATTATTAATAGTAGCGATGAATAAAAAATACAGAACATAATGAAAAACACATGAATGATGATCGTATTATTCATATGCATAATAATCTATGCACCGAAAATTGTGAACTAAAACTAGTGTCTAATTTCACATTTTTTGAATGAGAAATAATTATTGAAATTTTAATGCATTCAGTAAATCTATATAGAATGATGATATTACTTTCATGATCATTTTTACCATTGAGAAGGCAATAATTAAACCAGGAAAGGATATAAAATATTTGGTAAAAAGGTTTGTTCTCTTCTCCATTCATAAAGGATTTTTTCGCAAGGAATTCTTCTAATGATATTGAACTATTGTATTTGTTTAAAGATGGTATTTGAAGTTTCGGATTTAATGAAAGATTTACTTCTTTATTGTTGATGTTAAAGTAAAAAGGGTAACATTAAAATACGAGTTTTTATATGCGTCCAATTCCAAAATAATTTTCAAATGTTTCTTTAAGTTAAATATTTTACATCTTGAAATGATGATTAATGATGTTTATCTTTTTCAATAGATAAGTATTTCAAATATAAAGGTAAAAAACGCGTTTAAAATTTGTTAAAGTCGAAGTGTGTAGATGTAACTCCATGATGAATAAGACGAGATTGTGTCTGAGAAGATGTTTCTAATTCAGAGAATTCTCATTAAAAAAATCAACTCAAATTAATTCAGAGTTCGTTGCTGAAATTTATATTTAGCTCTATTATATACTTTTTATTTAAAAAATGACGCCTATACTCACAACACAAAAGTATTTGCCGTATTAAAATGAAGCGCCAAGTAGTATAATAAAAGCTGTATCGCAATCAACATGGGTCCAAGCGTCTAATTATAACTCGCTGAAATTTAAGGAGTTATTCTTGAAAAAACAAAAGAAAGTGATGGGACGACAAAAATACGTTGAGATAAGAGAAGTGGTAGACGCTGCCAAAATCTCAGGAGATATTAAGAATAGCGCCATCCTTATGAAGGTGGGAATTTCCGGAGTTACCCACGGGGAAGGTAACAATAAAACGCTGCAGAATTTTGGGATAGAGAATAAGTGAAATAGGGAAAACTCTGCAGCTTGTTTTCAGAAGTGAATTTGAACAAGAAGGGGAGGGAGGAATTCAACTTGTGCGAAGGTATGCAGAGTGCGGATTGTAAAGGTGTTTTTTTTTTTTCAAGAGTTTTTGAGATGAAACCGAGTGGGGTGGCGGGTAGCCAATTAGTGGATCCATCTCTTGTTACAAACCACGTTCCTCATTAGTGGTGTCGACAGAGTCCGTCCTAGGACATCTTTTAAAACATTGAAAGGCATTCGGTATAGCATGATAGATCTACTTTTCGAATTTGAATTCGTTCATGTGATTAAACCAGTGAATTCTTTACAAAAGAATCAATTGAAATCCATGATGAACAACCAGACACGCGTGCTTAGTTGGTACTGATAGAAAGTTTTGATAGAAAGGGGATGATAAGTAAATATTCATCTCCGACTTTATCATGAAATCTATTCACCTGAATCGAAAGGATCCTACAATCAATCCTCTTTTAAAAAATAAATTTTACGGAGTGAATATGAAATCTGAATCATTCTATTCACTAAGTTACGACTAATCATTATTAACTTTTACTTTTTTTACGACTGTTATGATCCTAAGTGTTTAAAACGTTGCCTCATGTTGGAATGATTAACTATTTGAGTGTTTAAGATTTTAAAATTAAGTCAGATTCAATTATAGACTCTGTAGATTGTGGACGAATATACGAAAGTATCGAAGAATGAAATAATCTTTCCATCTTCTTGCAAATGGTAACCTTATAACCTCATATAAGAGTTGAAAAGTCGTTTATCTTCCACGAAATTCTATCCTGTAAATAGGCTACCGTAACTGCACGAATTGGTGCCTACCTCCCAGGGGCACTCATTCATTTTCGCTGTTTATCAACTGGAGTTACTTTGATTTCCTGTGTGCTACTTGGGTAGTCCTTTAAGGAAATATTCTTGCGGTATTTATTAAATGGAATATTATTTATATATAATTTTAATCGATAAAATGTGAATTTTGTCAATTAAACAGTGTGAAATATTTGCAATTTCCTTATTACCTAATACATCATGTCTATATGGGATTTAAAAAAGGTATTTGTGAATTAAGATGTTTTCTCGGTAAATAATATAATTATTTTAAAAAGATTAAAAGGTTAAATACAGTAAAATTTTAGTCTAAAGATGTTTATCTCAGATTTGTGAGAACGTTAAAATTTCTAATTGCCATACATAATTTAACGATTACAAACTCTGTATAGATTATTCTGGTAGTGAAAATGTTCACATTATTTTTATAAGCAAACTTGAGCACTGAAGTTTCAATAATGTTGCGTTGAGTTATTTAACATTAATCCATAATTGCTCAAGAAATGCATTCCATTTAGAGATTTATGGAATTTATTTACTTCAACCTTGTTTCTATGACGATATTGATTTTCTTACCCAGTTCTATGTTTGCATTATTATTTATCTGTAAATGCATCAATTCAAACGATAAATTAAATTTCCTCCCTTTCCTTGTTGAACACGATTTGACTTTAAAACTTCAATCATTCGTAGAATTCAATCAAAAACTTTTCGAAAACACAAAATCCCAACTTCTTTTTGTTTGCTTCGAACTTTATCTCTCAATATCATCTGAGCCCTGAGCTTTAGTTATCGAAGGATTCTGTGGAAGCATTTTCCAGTTGGGATTAGCGATATCTCCTTTCATGAGACTGAAATTAAAATGTTTCCAACAGATTTTGTGAAACTCACTTTTTGAAGTTGGGAAATTGGTCAAAAAGAAATGGTTTTATACAGATCCTGAATGTGATCTAAGAAATTTTATAGCCTACTTACAAAGATTATGTATATATTACCTCAGATGTACTATCTTTATGACTTGTTCTTGTAAACTATCTATTTTACGTGGAAAACGATAGTAAAAGACGTCAAAGTTCAACACGATCTAAAATAAACATGATAGTTCTATAAACAATCAATGCAAATAAAAATAACCTATTCAAGCGTTTTTGACGTTCATATATTCATAAATTAGACGTTTTTACCGAAAACATTATCTTTTATTTTGTAATATTGTACTTCATTGAAACTTCTTATGCACGAAAATGCCACATTTCAGAGGATAGCGCATGCGCAAATGTAGGCTAATATAGTTCGAAAATTAGAAAACATCGGGTAGATTTTAAGAAAAAAATATGGACCATCAAAAGCTGTGCAGTTTCGTTAAAATGTTTCAGTTTTTCCAAAACGATTTCGGAAATGAAATGTACGAAGAATAGAACATTTGCTCAAGAAATCCTGGATTAAAACACTGTAAAGTACTGCTGCGCTCAGAAAAGAGAACATTTGGTAAACAAAAAGCATGAGTAGGACAGATACAGATTCTAAGTTGATCCTTAACGTAGCCTGTTATACGTTAGCTGAGAAATGCATGAGTACCCGAAATAAATTTCACCTAGTTCCTGAAGCGCTGTGTCTCATACTGTCACCTTTAAAATTCACGAGCTAATATATCCATAATTGCATCGCAAAAGGTATAGGAATTTTTGTAAAGAAATTGAGATATTAAGGAATTATTTTCGATTGAAAGCGAATATATATTTCACATTATTCCATCAATATATCGATAAAAATCGTTTCTCAAAATTTTGAGGGAATCCCTTGAAAAATAGGCCGTTTCTCGGAATTCCATTCATTTAAAACGAACCAGTGCTGGCTCATGAAAGTTTGGACCCAAAACTTCTCACTTAACCGTTTACGAAAGGAGACAATTTATCTTCGATGGAAAATTCCATCTGAAAGATATTAAATCGCCAGGAAAACAAATCAGCGAAAACAAATTCCCAAACCCAAGAGCTTTTCATCCAATGCGTCGGAGAATCCCAAAAGGGGATAAAAAACGAATTAAAAGCAGAAAATCAGTGGGATAAGAAACTTCGTTACTCAGAAGACTTCTCTAGATGGAGTGGAAATGAAAAAATCTTTCTTTGCGTTTGTTTCCGTCGAGTGCTTTATGTTTTTAAGTCTGGAAGTTGGAGGCGCTGTGGGGACAAGTTCCGGAAATTGAATCTTCAAGTTTCGGAGAAAGGCTGTTGCGGTGAAAGTGCAGAAAAATATTCGGTAGCGAATTGTGTTATCGAGGATATAATTTCTCTATTTGACGGAGTTGTGGGAAGATTTTTCTTTAAGGTCAATCTATTGAAATGCAATGGACCGACAGATTAGAGTAAGTTATGGATCGTTTGGTTGAACTGTTACCTTAAATCTTTCCTCGTCGAATTTCTTTCGTGAGAAAACTTTTCTTTAATACCTCCGTATATGGTAAAATTCCATTATTTCCTTTTTATTAATGTAGACTTACTCTAATAATAACTAAAATATTCAAAAGTGTCGTTCAAAATTCGTTTTTGCGTAAGTTAGATTTTTTACGTATGATTCCTCTTGAATGCTTACAATATGTTAAGAATTATAAATCATCATATTTAAAATGATATGCATTTCAAAGTGAAATTATTTCAATCGGAAATATATCTGCCTTAAAATTCGTATTGCTTCGGATATAATCAAATAATAACGCATATAGGAACGCAACAAATGGCTCATTCGAACTTTTAAATATCCGGTTGGTTTCTATTGCCAATTTTGGTAATTTTTTTTGCTAAAATAAAATCGTCAAGTCAATGCAATTCGTACATAAAATATTTCAGATGTACATTCTTAGTCGCTTTTGTCCATATTTCTTGCAGAAAATTTCTTCATTCATTTCTCAGAAAGACAATAAATTGAGAATGACGAATAATAAATAAAATAATCTATTTAATCATAAAATGAAAAGAATCAATATAATTCTTCTCCTTCGATTTGTGAGGATTTATCTTCGTGATAGTTGGTTAAAATTGTATCGAAAAGATTTATTCAAATTAAATGGACCCTAGCACTCTACTTTATTTTGTGAAAGGGATATACACATATCAGGATTGTTCCATATGAATTATTTTAGTTAATTTATGCATAGAAATTAAAAGAAGAAGTAAGAGAAAAAGATTATTACGTATAAAAGTACTTATTACGTATAAAAGAAGGGAAGAATACTAGGAAATATCAGAAATATCTCCATGACCTTCTAATAGATTGACTATCTTAAAATCTACTTCAACAGGATCATTTCTTTGTAATACGGACCATTTCTAGAACTTAAAAAAATGTAAAATTCGAAGATTATATTCGACTTAAAGCATAAGTGAATAATACTAAATATAAACCACAGTAAGTAAGCTATGATTATATGGAGAAAAACTTATTATAATACATTTACTACATATAATACAATTGTAATTGATAGCCTTTTTACGATTTGACATAAATATTAATTATTGCTCGTTGGCAGAACTCTTCAGAGAGGGAAGTTTTGAAAGCTTCGTCTGTTACATTGATAACTGTCGATTCTTCCATCAAATCTATGCACAGAATCACTGTTCGAAGTCAGACTTATGTCTTTGTGTGGAATAAGTGAAGTGTGTGATATACGCACCACAATCAATCACTTTGAACGATACCAATCGATCTTAAACTGCCATATCGCGTATCCTCGTGAACTCTCTCCATAGCGACTCAAGTTCCACCTCGTTACGCAAAATTATACGCAAGAGGATCGGATGACGGACTTTGATGGTCACTTCGCTAACACTGAATCACATTCATTGGAAGTAACTTCTGCTGCGTCATCGCCTTTCATTTCATCCTTCATTTATTCAAGCATTTACCAATAAACATTACAAAATTGGTTTGATATTTACGTACCATATGTAATACCATTTGTTCGATTTAGATTTTAGTTTATATATTTAGGCTAGAAAATATTCAAATGTATCTTCAAAAATTCTTCAATACGTAGAGTAAATCATATAGAATATGCAGAATATAATTCTTCATTCAACCGATAATCCATAAGTTTATTACTAGAATTACTATATTACTGAAATAACCATAGTTACCGAAAAGAAAGAATTTTTTAAAGTACATTCTTCATCTAAATGATGAGATTAAAAATGTTACAATACTTTCCAGGTATTGAAATATGATCTTCATTGCATTTAATGTTAAATCGAATTCCATTTTAGCCAACGTGTTACAAGAAAACAACCTTTGTTTAATGTGATAAATATCAATGCTTCATAAATTCTTTGCACACTCGGTTTTCTTCTAAAATCGACAGAAATTAATAATCATTCAAATTCAAATAAGAATAATAAATTATTTGATTATAAATATATTTTGACTTATTTGTAGCGAAATGACAGCACGCCCTGACATTCACTGAGCGAGTATTCGGTGGAAACTAAATATATAGAGAAAGAACATTATATGACAAAGTAACGCTTAGAGGAAGGAAGATTGAGTTTTTAAATAAAAAAATCTAATGGACCCATCCAAAATTCATCTGATATAAACTTGGGTACCTTTTCTTGAGTTTGAAATATTTCTTTGTCGTATATTTTTTCACGCAAACATATTCAGCGATCACTGAGAGTACGTTTTGATTTCTAAAGTGACGTGGATGTGAAATTTCAGTTTCCGATCGGATTGATGTCTCATGTGAAAGCCGTAATTCTTCCCGCGGCTACGTCACAAACATTCTCATTCGACACTGAAATTCCAGATTTTTCCAATTTTTTTAAGCTTTCGAAATCGACTTTTGCACGTGAAACTCGTCTCCATGAAAATTATCGCCTGAAAAGTTGTAATTCACTTCGAAGTTGTCTTTTCGAGATGTTTGTATTGGTCACCATGGATATTGATTTAAATGAATTTAAACGCAAGAGATATATACACGTTACATATGATTCAGTAAAACTGTTATTGGGAAATATTATAAGTATATAAATTCTTAAGGCATTAAAAGTTAAGAATATACGAACTTAATACTGATCCATTCCTTTATTACATATAAATCATTTACAGATATGAATATGAACAGAAATTAAAATAATAAAAACAACTTTGTAAATTTACATCTTCAGGCCTGAAAATGTAAATTTACAAAGTTGTTTTTATTTCTATGGCATTCCACAAGGTCACGACTTCTCATATTGATTTCACAGAAATTAAAAATTTCAAGGAAATTTCATTTTCCCGTTTATACACTTTTGAGATAATTCCTTATGTTGAAATTCTTTATTTTGGTTCAGCAAGACTCCTCAATTACATTTTTTTAAGTGTATCGAGTCCGTTAATCACAATAAAGGTACAAATATACAAATTACAAATACGTTTTATAAAATTACGTTTATCTACTCTTGAGTGAATAACAATAGCATCACGATAGAAAATGATGAATATCGAAACTTTATAGATCGATGGATCGAAATCGATTGAGAATCCAAAATTAAAAGAGGAATTCTGGTTTCGAATTTGAGTACAGATTAAATCGGAAAGAATTCGAAAGTTCCATTTTATCTTCGGATCTTTCATTCTCTTTCCTTTCAATCCAATTTACATTCGATTACTAACACCTCAATCTGTTTCTTTCTTCACTTTTATATCCCACCAAAACCAAACTTTAATTCCAACTTCACGAAATCAATTATGTTGCATTTATATTTAGAAAGTCTCCCTAATTCAGTTAAACCAATTCTTTAATTTCCATTTTCGAATAAGAGAGAGTGCTTTATTCTTACGATTCACTTAGAAAGCACTAAATTACTTATAATTCTATTTCCAGTCTTTTTTCTCATAATAAAAAATTATTTCCGAATTTAAGATATTTCACTTAAATTGTACCTCTGTACAAATTAGTATTTTGGCATTATTTCGATGAAAATCATGCATCCTGAAATTGAGAAGTAAGAAATGGTACCTGTTACCACCTGGTAACAATTGACTATACGTAGCTAACTTTCGAATGCCTAAGGCCTCTGCGTATAATCCTGTTAATTACCAAAGTACCGACACCTTACCCTTCACTTTTACAATCGAATTATAAGCAGCGATTCCTCATGCCCAAGTTCCAACGTATTTAAACAGTTTTTTTCATAAATAATGTTATTGTGCAATTTACTTTCGACAAACTGAGATAAAACTATAAAAATTATATTTATTGATGAAATATGTTATATATATGTTAAATGTAAATAATTATTTAAAAAATACTACGCAAAATATTCTCATATAAATGTAATATTTTATGTACTAGATTTAGAGAGAGCGTTAGATATTTATTTTTTGGGAATTATCTACAGTTTCCTGTATCCAGAGCAACACTTAAATTCTTAAAGGTACCAAATTCTTTCTTTAGAAAGACATACGTAATTTCACTCGAACCAGGACGTGACAGCATGTATCACTTTTTCACGTTCTACTTTAAAATTTTATTAATAGTTAAAAGCCTATCTTTGATACTGGACACGTTCCAGATGACCTTTAATAAAATTCATTGAGTGCATTTGGATGTGTCCCTACAAAGTTACATAATTCATACACTCGGTAATTAAAATTTTCCCTTTACGTTTAAAGCAACTGCCAAGCGATGATGATTCTATTTTAAGATTTCGGGAAAATTTAATTAGTGAATAAATTTATCATGAGTAAGTATACTATAGTCATATATTATGTAATATTCCTCTAAACATGTATTTAATTCGGGAGGAAGGCTAAATGAGTTAAACCAAGTGTAGCACACATCAGCATATTCTTTCGAGGAAGTATCATTTTATTCGGAATATATAATGTAATTGTGTTTTAGATCTAATAAGGAAGAATTCTAATTAGTTCAGTTCGACTATTTAGTTACCAATTCTAGTTTATCATTTAAGTTATCATGTCGTATACATGTGTATACTTAACGTAAACTAAATGGACTTTTTTTAGATATTGATATTTTAAGATATAAATAAGAAGAGCGTTTTCTTATTTATCATAATTATAATTCGTTTAAGTGAATGAAAGAGATCTTAGTGAATCCTCTGAATCGCCTATTTTCTGAATGACGTGGAAGGTCATTCGTTTTGGAACTCAATCTTGCGTGACTACAAAATATGAGTCTTCTCATTAAATCAATCGATTACTTCCAAATGTGATTGATTATCTCTCCAACACAGCCCTTTTTCCAAATTTCAATTATTTGCGTTCATTATTTGATCAGTCTCGAGCTTTCAAAAATTCCAATTTTCCCCTCTTCTCATTGGAAACTGAGTTTTCTAACGCTTCCTTAGAATTCATTTTTTCCATTTCATTCGGGTGTCGTAAAAGTTGCGAATTTCTTTACATAAAATGAAAATATTAAAATAAAAATTTGCTCCTTTCAAATAAAAATTATTCTTCTAAAATTCTATCAAAATGATAAGTTAGATTTTCTTTTAATAGTAAATATTATTGTAAACGATATGGCGAATCATATTTCTTTCATAATTTAAAACAACAATAATATTAATTTTATTAATTGCTAATACAGAAGAGAGAGTCAAAGGAAAAATGAAATTGTAACATCGATTAGTAGACTTACTCCGTGCATGAATAATGAATGTCAAACATTTACAATATTATTTAGTTACATGTATTTTAATTACATAATTTCTAATTTACCTGGTAATTAATGTGAACGAAAGAGAACAATCTTCTCTACTCGTTAACTTTTCTCGTAATTTTAAACTGAGTATAACTGAGCATACGGAATTTTAATCTGCAGCCTTACACCGAACAACTTGTTGAAGCACATTCTTTTCTCTGAAGATTCCATAATTCTCTCGTCGATAAATCTTGTAATCACGAATTCAAAAAATCTTCCAATGCCTCACTCAGAACTCCTATTATTTTGCCTCGACTTGACGAAAAAGCTAAAAGATTCCCTTTTTTCGAGTTATTCACTGTCCATGATGATCTTCGATTTGAAATCTCTTTTCTGATTTACATCCATTCAATGCTTCGTCGATTCCCTTTCAGAATAAAAATTACATTTTTAAGTAATTTCTATCGCTTTAAGTTTTATTGAAATAAAAAGAAACGTGTTTTACTCAAAATATATTCAGAGATAGCTTGATTGTAAAACTATTTACAGTCATCGAATTATTAGTTATATATTGAGTCATTGATTTAGATAATTACATTAAATATTCCTGTGCATGTTTCTTTTAGTTTATTTTACAATAAAAAATATTATTTGAAAATGTAGGATGAATTGGAAATCTTGGTGAATTTTTCCTTTAAATTACTTTTTTATCATTTTGAGATATAAAAACTCTTAGGACTTGCATTTATATAGCATAAGTAAATTAAGGTAATATTTTTGAACCTTAAAATATTTAAAATAATAAGAAAGAACAGTATACAGTTAATGATGGTTCATTCTGCATTCATGGTTTGCAATTATTATATACGTGTATTAAATTCGAATATTAAATTCATCCTTATAAATCCAACTTATAAAGAAGTTTCTTTAGAGAGATGTTGATTTTTTTAATAGTTTTTCATTTCCTCATCTATAATATTTAGAAGAACTGTTTTTTTGTTGATATATTTTCTATAATTTCGCCTTTTTTCCCTTCATCACGCACATCCTTCTTTTAGATTCACATCGTGTTCTTTCTTCCTGAGATTCGATTAAATGAGAAAAGACATTTTCAATTGACGTATCGATTCAATTGAGATTTGATTGACGCAGGTGCTAACGTAGAAGTCAGAGGAGAATCTCACTCCTTTTATTTTCGTTTTGATTTAGTTAAGGGTTTTCATTTGAAGGCCTTAAAACAGAATTAAGAGAAAAGGTGCATTTGAAGAGATGCCAAAAAAGTGAATGATGGATTGATGAGAAGGTTATATTAAGAAGTTCGAGGGATCATCTCTAATGCCATTCGATATTAGCATCAATTTTAAACGAAGGACTTGAGATTTGTCGGGAAATATCTTGAGAGTAAGGCTTGAAAATAAATACATTAATAAGAGATGAATTACTAAAATACCCTTTACAAAGGAAGAAATATAAAAAATAGCCTTTAAAAAGGGAAAAACTTTTGTTGTTGTAAGGCACAGAAATAAAATTTATTTTTCTTGCAACAATATGAAGTACTTATATTTAAGTTTTAAAAAAACTCAACGTATTTTCCTTCTCATGGTGTTTCTGGTTATTTTATGGCTTTAACTTCTTATTATATCGCTAATTTCTCATAATATACCAAATATTTAACTATCTTCACTTTTTCTGTCCTAATGAAAATATGCTCAAATAAATACTTGAATTAGAGGTTTGGGTATCCCCAAGGGCATAAAGTATCAGACGAGGAAAAATAGTAAGGAAAAACGAGTGTTTGTAAGGACTGTGGGGTCAAAGTAAATGAATAAGAATGACTTGATTCTCTTTGCTTGTAAAGGAGAATTTTCCAGACAAACAAAGAAAATTTAACAGTCCAAGCAAGAGCTAATATTTTCTCCTTTGAATGGGTTTCTCTTGGTTTAACAAACCCACCGAGGGACTCCAATATGCGTCTTTGAAGATCAAAATTTATTCAGCTACGCTAAAGTTTCTATTTTCAGCTTGAAAGATACAGTAACCACATTGAAGATTCTTGCCAAAATGTTATAAAAAACCTAAGAAACCTAAGTTCGAAACAAGTTGTCTAATAAAATCAAACAAATCATAAATTTATAGTTATCAGTAATCTGCTGAAGATTTCTTCCTAGAAGTATAGATAGAAAACTAAAGTACAGGGAGTTCTATAAAATACGTTAAAATAGTGAAACACTATTAGAAAATAAAGAGTAACATTTTTCAATGCAATTTAATCGCAATGAGTATATAGGTATGATGTCACATGGGAAACCCAATAATCCAATGAGAAATTTCTTAAATTAATTTATTGTGGTGATAATATAGTTCTTCCTCATTATTTAACTAATTTTATCTTCAAAGTGTATACTTGCTTCCATTGGCTAAAGTAAATAGTATTTAAACATCAGATTACACATTTTTACTTGAATTTGTTAGCATTAAAGGATTTCTATTAAATAAATAGTCCCTGAATCGTCATATTTTCATTTCATTATTGACGATTCGCGGAATCAGATATTAAAAAGTAAAAAGGGGTTACTTAAATTCGCGTTTGACGAAATCATTTATTCGTCATTTTCAAAATGACCTCTTTCACTGGAGGATGATCTGTGATGACAGTTACAATTAGTCATTTTTCAAAGATGAATGGTACTGAGATTTAGTGGGAACACAGGCATTGACTGAAGCCATTTTGGAGATGACGCGTTATTGACGAGATTATATCGCCATGGGGATGAAGGGTTTAAGGAGGAGATGGAGAGAGAGTTCTGAATTCTAAGAAGGGAAGAGTTGAATACGTTCGATTTTGTCAGGCCGTACTTGATGGAAGGACATGATGAAAGAAGAAAAGTACTTTGTGACTTCCACAATTTATTGTAATCAACACGACCGGTTTCGGTAACTGCCATCCTCAGGAAGAGTTGAAGTTAAATTTAACGAGAACAAAGTAAAAATAGAATTATTATACATTCATCATTTGTTTACAAAGTTTAACTGTAAATAAACAAGATTATGTAGTGAAAATCAATGCTTTAATTGAGTAACATCACTTCTATTTTGAAATAATAAAAATTAAATTAAAGGCGATGTGAAGCTATGTGTTGCTCTCATTATTCTTATTTGACTACCGAAATATGTCTATTTTTCTCCAATAAATGTTTGCCTGTTAATATAGATCAATGGACTTTGTTTGGAACAAAACTGCTTCCTTAGAAAAAGGATTTGCATTTTTTTAGGATAATGTGGTAAAATAATTATAATGCAAACAGATTGAATAAAAAAGGATGTTCGAATGTTTTTCATGAAGTAAATAATGATTGAAATTATTTGTGTACGTAAAAGATTGAGGAGTGAACAAGGTGAAATAGTGAAGGTGGTTTTATCCTCGAGAAGAGGCGTTGAGCACGAAAAGTATTCCGTTGAAAAGGGATAAGCCAAATTAAGCATTTTCCGTCTTTTCGCGAAAGGAATTCATAAATAATAAAAGGGAATAGATATGGGAAATTATCATATACGGAAACCGTTTCCTCAGATAAGAAAAAAGTAACCTCACGCAATTGGATGATAGAAAAAGGCTTATAGAAGGAGGGAATTTTAGAAATTTTGAATGGGAAATGACAAGAGAAGGATACGGAAAATTTAATCCCGATTCAAAAATCAACGATCTCTTCTCAAACCAACTATCAGAAAAGGTTTTATTCATGAGTGAAATAAAAATAGAATTTAACACGAAGAGAAACGAATTTGTTAATGAGAACATGTAGGGTTGTTACGAGAGATGTCCTTGGAGGAATATTAGCAAAGTACATTTTATATGTTCATAAGATTTATCAACTCTCGTTTGCCATACACGTTTATGATGTTTTAAGAACCTAGACCAATAGCTCTTACTTTTCTAGCACTTTATACGAAATTCAGCTTTTGTTTGCTTTGATAAAAATGAATTTGTCTCAATTTAATTATTGAAGAAGCATGTTCACATTTTCTCTGACTCCAGTGTAGTCAATTATCTATCTTTAAAGTGAGTTAAAGATGGGATGAGGTATGATTTGCAGCATGGATCAATTAATATTGGGATTTATTAAATTAATGATGAATAACTTTCATCTGTTTTGTATAACATTTTTCAGCAAAAGTATATATATTTTATCTGACTTCAAATTACATGAAATTTCTTATTGCCATATTGCTCGAGTTTGTTTCGCATTTTTATTGTACATTGTATTTGTATCATATAAGTAAATATTGGTTAAATTTATTTCAAATGTTATTCATCCAAATTATTGGACCTCATTTATATTTGTTTTGATAGAACAAAGATCACAAAACAAAGTTTACATTTGATATGATCGTATTCTTATCCTCATTTAAAAATAATATTTGAATATTATATACAATTTTATACAATTCAATTGCAATCAGCAAATCCAATGCCTATAGTAATTACGCGGCAAAAAATACATTCCACAATGGAAGAACTATTGCCCTTTGTGAAAGATCATCCGTTGCAATAGTCTTCTCCAAAAATCAGTAAAATGCGATGAAAAACCGATTGTGCGATTACTTTGAGACATACGGGATTCAAATTCGTTCTCAGAGCTCCGTTTCCATGGAGACGAAAACGCAGATCCCATCTGCGGTTTCGTATGGACTCTAGTGTAGAGTCAACACATCCTACGAATTCGACCACACTTCAATTCCATCGAATGGTATTGCTCCGAGGAGTGCGGATCTTACTGAACTGGAGGATTTTTACAATGGGTCTTCATGCAATTCATCTTACACTGCTAAGGAATAACATGTTACATCACCTTTTATTTAAAAAGTCTTATTTATGTACTTGTTGCAATCATCTTTTATTCATAATGTTATTAATAAAAGTAAATATTAATGTAAAAGCCGTTCATAGCATTTATTTAGTTAAGTCAACTGAGTCACATTTTATGCAAGAACTATTTTAAAATATCATGCTTACACATTCCCGTAATTAAGGAAATATATCAAAATCGAATTTTCGGTGAACACAGCTATTAATCACATGCATAAAGATAGTATCACGTGATCTGACGATTCATTTAAATCCCTTTCTATTCTTAGTTGTATCAAATACGCTTTTTTCTTCATGTGCCTTCTAATAATTCAAATAGAGAGTGGTTAAAAATTTTTGGGAGCAATTAAATTGAGTCTTGATATTATATAAAAAATGACAGGTCATAGTTTTCATGATCCATGATCGAATCACAATTATTTCCTTAACTATTTGGATATCGTATTCCACGTAATTCTTGATTCTATTATTAATAATAATAACTTTCTCTTCCGCATATTATTCAATAATTTAAGCGTACCGAAATTATCCATATTCAATTTAATTTGAAAATGTTATTATTAAATTAATATCTCATAAATGAAATTAGTTATAAGACAAGTTTAGAATCAAGATTATATATTTCCTATCAAATATTTAAAGTCTAAAACAACGAGACAGTCATGATATCTCTGTGTAAACGGACAAGGTAAATTGATATTTTAGAAGATACAATTTTCTTCTTAATGATGAAAATAATGTGTCTTAAGGCATTAAATTTTATTGTTACTATTCCTAATTAAAAGTTCAGAAGCATAAAATGTATTCTTCAATGGAAGCGAGCAATAAACCTAACAAAGAAGAAGTAAAGTACTTCCTCTGAAGATACAGTGGAGCGAAAGAATAATATCCGATCCACATGGAACGGGTGATAAAATAGTGCCATTTGTGTGATATGCATCACATCTAAGAACACCGCTTCTCACTCTCGGATAAAAGTCTTGAGGATGAAGAATTACGTCCCTCATAACCTCTTTCACTTCCTTCGCTTTTCTCACAGAGCATTATGTCCTCCAATGGCATCGACTGTCCTTTGACAATGAAAGGCTACACTTATGCGAAAAGGTATATTAGGAAAACATATTTTATCTCAGGGTTAAGTTATCTTCCTTTTTATGCATTTCGATTGACCATTCGCTATATCCAGATTTTATTTCAGCTCTATGAATGAGTCTTGATACGACGTATTGCTTTTTATATTGTTACGGAATACAGTTAGTACAATAGTTACAATACGTTAGAGCGGTAACTATGGTGATCATAGGCGTTACAACCATTTTCGAATAAGTTCAGCTCTAACTGAATTCAATTTAAATTATAGAAAGAAAAGCATTGAACTTTTAAAAAATATTTAAAAGATACAAACAGTAAAAGCTATCGGAACTACAAGTCGGAATTTACTTTTATAAGATTTAACTGTTATTAGAAATATTTTTGCCAAATAATCTTATGGGTGGCATTATTACTTGGACAAGTTATACATAAAAGGTAAATAATATTTCTGCTTATTATTAAGTTAAACTGTCATTATTTTAGAGCACGAAATTATAATTCAAATGTTCACTTTAAAAAAATAAAAACCGTCTTCTCAATAAAATCTACTTCATTCCTCTCGTTTAGTAATAATAATATTTACTAAAGTATGGAATTCAAGACTATTCTGAACTCAAATAGAATTCTTTGCTTAATTCATTTTGTCTTTCGGAAAACGGATTTCTCTGTCTTCGGTGGAAACGTGGATATGATTCAATTTTAAAAATATGAGGAGTAGAAAAAGAATTAGATTTTCTGCGATTCAATGAAATTGTCTTTACGAGTTAATATCCTGAATCCGAGCTGAGAGAGACTGCATGACGGAAAAATATGACGAATTGGCCTTAAATTTATATGAAATTCCTTTTTATAAAAGATCTTAGAATTGCGGTCCCTTAAATAGAGCGAATGAGAAAGAAACAACCTTTTCCCAGCAAAACTACAAGGACAAGACTGTTACTACTTTTATCTTTAAATTACGACATCTCAAAGATATTGTACTGTTGTCTCTAAATCACTTAATGTGATTTGAGGTTTAAGATTAGCTTACAATTTGAGAACGATAAAATCTTTAAATGATGAAGAAAGGATTGTAATGATGTTTTAATATTAATTTAAATAATAGATATGTGTTAAATCATAAACATTAGAGGAATCACACTGGAGTTCAACTATCAGTTAAGCTAAATTTCATAAATATTCTGCCATATATTCGCCAAATATAGTCCATCATCTATTTAAATATTAAAACAAGGCGGTCGTTAATACCAAAATGCATCTTTTTAAGTTAATTGAAGTCTATTAATAATACTACAGATAATTTGATGAATTATCAGATCCATTATTATTCAGATATTAAGAAATGTAATGATCATTTTTATGAAAAAGCTACGGAATGTTAATAAGCAAATATCTCATTTAAAATCTAACAGATATATACATAGAATATTATTGAAATAATTGGCTCACTGCGATGATTATAGGCGTTTATTATTATTATGATTATTTTCTTCTCCTGTTATTTATATTCCATTCGAAAATATGCATTTTTATCACTCTAATCGAGTAGAACACCTGTTCAAACGATAAACAGAAAGCGAACTATTACAAATATTAACTCAAAAAAGCACCCAATCGATTGTATTCAAACACACATCTCGCATATTCTCTTCCTTTAATTCACTGCATTTGAGGCGTTAAATTCCTCCGTGTATAATCTGCACGGCGACATTCGTTGGGATTTGGACGACCCCAATCGGATAAATAGGCTTATTCCCAAATTTTCACTAAAGGACGCTTTAACGCCATAATTGGATATTGTGCAGTGTTTGCGGATTGCTCCCTTTCTTTTCCTATCATGTTTCCAGGAATAGCCGCAGCGTGGCGCTCCCGATTATGGTGAGGAGAAAGTCTGTGGAAAAGGGACAGTTGTGTATTTTTATTCCGAGGAAATTAGATCGCCACTATAGGTTACCTTTTCGGAATTCTTTTGAGAGATTCTATCCACGCACTATCCCTGTCATATTTTCGCTCGATGATGGCTGGATTGTGTTGGTTTCCCTTAGCAATAGTTATTTAGGAAAGAAAGTTTATAGTATTATAACTTCATAATTAGAAGACTTTTAAAATTACACAAACGGTTTCCTTGTCAACGATATATAATCCGAATGACTTTAAATACTGAAATTTTGAAATTATACATTCGACTTATTTGATTCTGTACATCATCAGAATTGGAATTAATCTCGGGTTATATATAGAGATGAATAAAGCAGGATATTACTCGGACTCTATGCCGGTCGTTTGATCTATCCATCGGGCCCTGTGTTCGAATCCCTGTCACGTGTTTGTAGCCCAGGATTATTTCAGCGTGAGCAACGCATAAATTACCTTCGCCTTCCTAAGACATTGGATTACTTCGGGATTTCAGCCGTAATTAATTTTTTTATATCTTAGTTGCTTCGTTTCCTCAAACCATATGACCTTTTGTTTGAATTTCACTTCTGTAAACGTATTCTCTTATTTATTTTCTCTGGGAAAATAGTTCAATAGGTAAGATAATTGATTGTGAAATTATTTTCAACAGTTGCGAGTTACTTATCTCTTTTACATCTTCTTCATTTTCATTGGAGTAAAAAAGTGAGTTTTTTAAGGTTAACAAAATAACCTTTAGCGTTAGTTTACAATAGTTCATACTTATTGACTATTTGAGGACGAACAAAAAGTATACAATACAAAGTTTGAAAATGGCTTTTTCGAAGAATTCAACTTTCAAAGTAATCGCGAAAATCAAAGACGAATGAAAAATGAAGATAAAAGGGGTGAGACAAACATGATAAGGAATAAAAGTGATTATAAATCAAAGGAAAAATATTTATTTAGCTTAATTCCACAGTTTATCTAGATCGCAGGTATGACTTTGCCAAACGGAATCCAGAAATTGGATTTTGAAAATCTGAAGCAAACAGATTTATTAAAGTCGCGTTTTAAAATGGCGGGATTTCGGTTAATCGGCTTTGATAAGATAAATGGGAATTAGTTAAATAAAGGAAAATTCGTTTTTCTTTGAAGTTCTAAAAAGAAATTTCTCATCTCAACATTCAAAGGAATTTCGAGGAAATTGGAGTGCTTTTGCAGTGTAATGAGGGGAAAATTGGTTTACATTGCTTTGATCGGAGCACTATTGAGTATTAAATTTTCAAAACATTACGCAGTGATAAATCTATTAACTTTAATCATAAATATATATTTGTGGAAGTCATTTATCTCTGGTCACCATAGTTACTTTACTTAATCCAATAGAAAACCACGAAAGATAATTCCGTTAAACGCCGACTTTGGAGTCACCAAAGAAGGATTTAATATATTGCTTTCACTTTAAAGCTGTTGATGGGTAAAAGAATCCATTCTCTTTCTGAATAAAGAGACATTTTTCCATTTATTTATTAAAAGACGCAATTCCAAAGACGAAGAGGTATAATTATTTCCAATATTTTTATAAACATATCTAGCAAAGCGTTAAGAGAGATTCTCGTTCCTAACTAGAATTAAGAAAAAGTATTTAATATTGAAATTTTTATACACAGATAATGAATATATCGAATAATGGTAGTTTAAATTCCAGCGTAATAATGTGAACGCATTGAGTTTGATTGTTTATATGGAACCTCTTCTTTAGTCATCAAATATTATCAAATCAAGATGTATGAATATAAGAAATAACGATGCAATAATATTTAACTGGTGGATGTTAGAGAAATAATAAGCATAATTCGTTTTAAAATCAATTAATTTGTTATGCCATACGTACAAGCCATTTTTAAATCATATTCATGATAAGCTAAAGCACGATCCAGACAAAAATCTTTGGGTTCTCATGTCTTAGTTTCAACCATATCATCAGTCAAATATAATTTACTCTGGCGTTTAAATAATTATATTCTTATATGTATTATTTATCGTATGAGCCAAAAGTATACAATTTTAGGACTTACTAATATTTTTATTTTACTAATTAACCCTAAGTGATTATAAATGTAAAGATAAATTCTTTAGAAAAATATTGAGTTTAATTAAAAATAGATCAGAAAGAAAACGGAAAGAAGCTGTTAATCGGCTTATATTTTATTCGTTTGTATTTAGCGAGAATGTGGGCCATAGATGTATTTTTGGCTTTTTGATTTAGTGCCAAACATTATTAATGTAATAGCAGAAACAATGAGTAATTATTAAAAATAAAAATGATCCATAGATAAGACTAAAAAATTCAAAAACATAAATGAATGCATAAAATTGTTTTTGTACATACTCAAACTATATCTTTAATCAAAAACAGCTCTTCAAATGAATCACACAATAATCCTTTTCTTGGTGATTTTATTAACGTAACAATTTGATCGTTTGTCTGAAGTTGTTTCACCATAACAAAATTAGTAAATGAGACCCAATTTCAGTGATAAAACACTTTCCACTGAATTGAAAGCCATTCCTCTACAAAACCACGGCGTCCATTTAAAACACCCACGCGTATTATATATCCTAATTTCGACAAATGACAGTCTCTTAGCGTGGACTCCTTCTTTTCGAGGAATTAAAAGGACCTCTCGTTTCTTTTGAAGAGAGTGCCGTTGAGGATCCCACTGATTGGTCAATTAAGGAGGAAAACAAGAGAAGAAAACTCCAAGACGAGGAGGGAATGGAATATTAGAATGCAGAAGCAAATAGAGTTATTGACGATTTATATATGAATGTAAAGGGTCGTTTGTACATTATATAGTGCTTTTATAACCAAATAATTTAGGATAATTATTTAGGAAAATGAAAAACTAACACAATACGATAATACTAGCAGTAAAATAAACATGTTCACATTGTATGTAAAAGATGCAAACCAGAGCTTTAGAATGCAAACTAGAAAAAGTCAACGAAATCTCTGTGATTGGAAAAATAAACAGTATCCATGAATACTCGTGGAAAACCCTCGATTGAGAGAAACAAAACACGTGCGAATTTCCCGAAGGAAATTCTTAAGCTCGAAAGCCCATTCTAATGTCAGGAGAAGTGGAGAAAAGGTATCCGATTCCTTTTTGCGGAGAAATAGTGGATTCAGAAAATGGAGAGGAAAAAGAAGGAATTCCGTCATCGGTTTGGCAATGATGGAATGCAGCTCAAATCGATTTCGAACTCGAAACAAAATTTCAAAATCATAAAAATAAATAAAAGGAGGGTAGAAGCGTATTTTGTCGAATTAATATTTGATAAGTATATTGCATAAACATGTTATTAAAATCTCTCGGTAAATACATAAAGGTTGTTTATGGTAGTTAAGGAGAGTTAGAGGTAAACAGAACACCATACGTTCCTAGCAAACAAGAAGAACCCTAAATAACCTTCCGAAGACATTTTATCTAATAGAATTTCTATAATTATTCGTAGTATTAACATATAAGCAAAATTCGATATAAAACATATAATACATAATTCCTCTTTTCAAAGTTGAAAACCAAAGTTACAGAGGGAAAAGGATAACGTTTTGAGATGAACCCAGTAACTTTTAAAGCAAAATTTTCACTTTGAATTTACGTATATATAAAAGGGTCAATGTAAATCATATTATTTTAAAAAGTCATCTGGTTATTTTACTATTATGTTATTATATGCTACATTATGTGAATAAATAAGTTATCCTCGTATTCACACATTCTGATTTAATCATCCATCACTTACTGAATTTCTAGTTTTTGGAATGATTTTAGTTAGAAATCTTACTTGCTCTTACTTTGACTATCGATGTTTCTTATTTATTATACTAAAATTATTATGCATTACAATCTCAAATTTATATTCTATAGGGTTTTAGAAGAAATGCTTCCTTCCTCTTTATGTTTCCTGAATTTTACGAATAAAAGCAGGATTTTAATAACCAAAATGTCCAAACTATATTTTACAAATTTTACTATCGAATCACTGAAATGTTAACTTATTACTGCATACTTTATCATAAACTTCACGTTGAATTGTTCATTAAGTATTTCCTGGACCTCTTTCGGAAGTAGACTCACCACCGCACAGCTGACCTCTTTAAGAACTTGCATTCGACGCAGTTGCGGATAGAAAAGTAGAAATCAGACGATCGATACGCCATTTGCAATCGAAATAAAGAAACGCGCGGCGCAGCGATACAATCGCACTAAAACAAAACTGAACTACACAAAGCGCATCGTTGGGAATGAAAATTTCTCAGAACTGAAAAGTTGAATGGAGTTTGTTTTGAACGTTGAATATTGAATATGACGATGGAGGAGTAGAAGCAGGAGACATTTTGAATAAAAAAGAGGGAAGATAATAAAGGGGTTTAAGGTCGAAATCCGGGAGATGAATAAAATAGGGAAGGAGCTTAAATACTTCCCTTTTTGGGCTCTTTAATATGTCCTTGGTATTACTCTGAAGATTGCTTCAATATGGAGATGAATACGTACGTCTTCTTTAGATGAAAGAAAAAGGAAAACTCAGTATGATATCGAACTAGTCTTTCAATCAGTATTTTCCATAAAAGTTAAGCTGACATAGAACGACAAAGTATATTCAAAGCATAATTTACGTTTATTTCCGTTTTAAAAATGTTATCATCGCAATTAATTATCAAAATTGGGTTATGGATTAAGACTGAAAATTTTTAAAACACTACTCGTGAGTGTTCAACTGTAATTAAACTTTAAACAAAGGGTTTTTTAGTGGAAAAGAATTGCTAGGCACTAAAGACCAAGTAGTTCGACGTTAGAATTAAAAGATTAATCTCCTTAGAATCTATCTCCTCAAGAAATATGGATGCGTTAGTCATTATTTTAAATCAATATATACAATAACTGAATTTAAAAAATAGTTGTATCAATGGTCCGATCAATAATGCAAGGGAAAATACTTACATATACTGCAATATAAATATATATCAATATATAATTAAATATAAATTTACTTCAGTTTTGGTGAATAGAGATTAATTTTAAAATTCGAAGTTTGCCATTTAAAAAGGAAGTAAATGGTTGTTAATTCATTATATATTGCGTAACCATAACGCTTTTTAATAAAAAAATCGTTAATAATTATAAAATAATTAAACTAAAATTAAACTAAACTAAAATAAATTCCTCTTAATTTAGTCATTCTGATTAAACTTAAAAGTAAGATATATCTATTCTCCCTTTAATTATATTTTTGAAAGCCATCCTTTTCGGGCAAAGAATCCAAAAACAAATTTACTTTCTCGGTCTTGAATTTTTTTATAATTCCCTTGGTTTACTTTTCAAGAGTCAAAATGAGGATTTATGCAGAACTGACGGTCATTTTCACAAGGAAAGATAAACAAGACGTTTTGGGGAGTTTTGATTCAATGATTCTCGTTCTTTCATTGATAAAATGGAGAGAAAAAGAATAGATTACGTGGAATCCGGTGTTTGAGGAACGAATTTGCCCTCAGAAAACAATTCGAGGAAAAATGTTTGTTTACTCTCTTAAGCGGAAGGGCCATCAAAGAGATAAACAATGGTTTTTATTCTGGGATCGGAACACATTGACAGTTTGAAACTTTGCTTATAATCATGTCATTGATGCGGTAGTATTTTCACTAAGAGGAGAGATTATTTTTCGTTTGAATTTCGCTTGTGGGTTTATGGAAGAGATCGAATATATATTATCAGACCAGACTTCTACTGGCTTCAAATTAGTTTAATTTATTTCCCTAAAAATAGCTTTAATGGACTTTAAAATAAATATTCGTTCACATTCAAGGTTCTTTAGTGGGGTTGATCATTAAAGCTTTCTGATATTGCATTAATAAAGTCAATTAATTGAAGTTCACCGTGGAGACACTCGCCGAAAAATATTTGTACCGGATTTTATAATTTTATATAAGTATGTACGGTTAGTTATCATTGTTATGCCTATAAGACATAATGCAAAAAACTTGTTCATTTAACTTTAAGAAGTTGCATCATTGAAGAAAATATTTCATTAATTTATACATGTAAGTATATAGGAGCATGATTTTAATCATAAATAAATATTTTTCTTTTGTTTTTATTATAAAATTAATTTTCTTCTGACTATGAAGATTATAAAAAAATTTATTGCTAAAAATGTTAATAAAATATCATTCAACTTTCCCTTAATCAGTAAATTCTATCTTTTAACTTCTTGATTCCTAACAGTCAGGCGATAAATGTATGGCAGGTCTGCCGTCATCGATTTCAGAAAGGGCTAAACAAGAAAAGGGGATAGATTACTCATCTTTATATTATACTATTTTGTATATAAAATACTCTAAACGTTAAATATTTCAGCCTTAGAAATTTACTTCACAATAATTCAATACAATGAACAGAAAGCGTAATCCACAAAAGTTGAACCAAATAAATTAGGAAAGTGAAACAAGCAATCGCTTATTTTTATCGGAGGGAATTCTCGGAGAGGTTGTAAAAGGTTACGAGGACACACCTCTTCCAAGAACATATCTTTTCTATTTCTTTACCTCAAAACGACTAAAGCAATAAACAATTCCTCCCACGAAAGCCGTTTCCAGGCAACGAGAGGGTCGAGGATACCCGTAAAGCGATAAAAGGTCGGACTTTTCGAGGAACAGTTCTCCTTGAAAAGGAATGTAATGATGTCCGAAGTGAGAGCCCATTGTGCGAAGATTCACAGTGGCCATGGAGACGGATTATGGCAAAAGAACTGCACGTGATATAATTGAGACAACACAATCGATAGTCACATCTACGAATGCAATCAATTCCTCAACTCCTTTGTGTAATTAAAAGATATAAGGGAAAAAATACTTTAGAAAGGAATTCAATCTTTATGTGTGATATCCCACCTTTTTAAGTAATTGTTTCGTTTCGAGAGAACTTAGATGATCCGTCCGATGATAATTAAATGAAATATATCTTATTTATCTAAAATTAATATATAATTAAATAAAGATGAATATATGAAATATTGATGAAAATACATTATAATATATTTTATTATATATTTCAGAAAACGTATATAAAAACAGTTTTTCAGTATTAGATCGAAAAATAAATACTACTAAAATAAACACATATATTCGATTCACATTATTACCAGTGGAAAACTGCAGCAAACTCTCATAAGATATGCTGATAATGATTTAAAATATTTGTATTCGTAGTAATATGTTAAATAATGCCAATATCGGTACGATTATGCTTAAGTTAATTTGCGAATTTAATGAAGGAAAAATGTTTTATAAGATGACATATTAAGAGATCATTATATTCTAGAATAATTGTGTTAAACGAAAGAGAAAAAGTACTTATTCATCATTTATATATTTCCTTATCATATATACCGGAATTTCATTGTATTCTTCTTCAAAGTTACTTTCTAATGTTTATTAGAGCATAAATATGTTCGCATGAAATGGTTCGATAATTGTAAACGGAACTTGTAGAAATAGAACATCGTCTGGGAAAGGTTAGCGATAAATATTCAAAGGTTTTTCAGAGGATTCCTCAGCATCACTTGAAGGGATGAATAGGAGAGGAAATAAGGCCCTCAGAGTGCATTGTGGGAAGCCTCTGCGGTCGATCGAACACCAATGCCTTCAATTGGACATAAGTAGACTACGGATCTACAATTCATATGTTGAAAAATTACTCATTCTCAAAATCCTAAACATTAAGCATTTAAGGAATACAATTGAGATTTTAGAATTTTAAGTTTTCCAGTTTTAAATAAAATTTTGTAAACGGATGATCTTTGGAAAAATAAAATATCATATTAGTATAATGATCATGATAATTATTACGGGAAAATGGAAATTGTAAACATTTGACCTCATATAGAACACTTTTGGAGATTTGAATTTCTCAAATTATTCATGAATTACAAACTTAATTCAAGCTCATTCCAAAAGAAATGTATAATATAGTAGGCAATCTATTTTCACTTATTTGAATACAATTTTTTTGTTGTCTTACAGATTAAAGTTTACAAAAAAAATAAAAACTAGAAATAATAATTTTTATACTTAGTGAATAGATGTACACAACACTATCAGCATTTTAATCATACTATATGTAAATAAATGAATAATATTAGCTTATTCGAATTGATCCATATCCTAAATCTATTTTACTGTCCTTTTATTGAAATTTGATTGCAAATTTTATTTTCATTAGAGGGTTTTTGTTAAACTAAGTTAACGTTTATAAACATAATGATGAAAATGCTTTCTTATATCTCTAAATTCATTCATAAATTTGGATTTAAGAAGATATTCCGAGTACTTTTACATTTTCAAATCTTCTTCAAACATTTGATGTTCACATTGGGGGCTTCAGTTGGGCTCCGAAATATATTTTAAAATTAGTATCTCTGACTTAAATTAAACACGCACTTATCGTAAAACCTATTTCTGGTATAATAAACGAATAGGAAACCATATCATAATCATTGATTATTTTAAATTCGTGAGAGATAAACGCATTTAAAACGAACATTTAAATTAATGGATTTAATCAAAGATTGGTACAACACACAATTTACAATTTAGAACACGTCCTCATTATGTGATAAACAGATCTTTGGCAGTTTGATTCGATTAATCATACATTTAGATGTTTAACTCGATTGTGCGAATTCAAAATGTAATTTCCTCCGTGACAATTTGAATTATTCATAATTAAATTGAAAAATTAAAGCTTCAACTGCTATCTCTTACACATTTTCCATTAATTCTCAGTTAAATATCACTAGTTGATTTAGAAAGTAATTTTTCGTTATAGAAGGTTGAGTTATATTATTATTGTAACTCAATTGTTACGATTGGACATCAGTCCGGTAAAAGGGAAGCTAAAGGAATGATTTTTCCGCGAAAATGAAATGAAGGAATATACCAATGTACATTACTTTATTTAATTATTATCTGCATTGGATGTTAAAAATCATGAATACGTATCTGTAACTTCATTAGGTAGAATATAATATTCTGCTAATAGAATTATTCTAATAATACATTTACTGTCAGATGGGATGTGAGTTATAAGATTTTGGAGAAGACAAACTTTATTTTTCCTTTCCTTTCCTCTCACATTTTATTAATCTTATTTCAACTTTTCTTACGAATTTATGATACAAAATTTCATGAATAAATATCACTGCTTGGATAAATATTCTATTGTTTCAAAGGTACATTTTATTTTATTACCTTTGCAAAAAATTTATAGAGACAGAGTGAGAGGACAAAACGAGTGTACAAAATGGAAAACTCAATTTACGATTGCGAACATGCAAAAAATGAAAATCGAACTATAGACTTCATTTCTTGCATCTTTACTGAAGATCACCTTTAGACCTTTAACACAATACACAAAATACAGAGCCGAGTATTCCAATTGGAATACTATTGTTTTTGAATGGATGAAATAAAAGTACGTTAACGTCAATCCTAATTTATATAACGTAGTTTTTGAAGTAAGAAGTTCTTAAATTTAAACAACTCACTTTATAATGAAAAATTGTTGTTGTATATACTTATAATATACAAGAAATTTTGTGAAAATATAAACTATTTACATAATTTGCATTTAAGAAAGGAATATTAATGAAAATTACATTAAATTACTACTTCTTTGATGAACATTTATATAATATTTAATTTTCGAGAAAGAAAATCAACTCCATTCCGTGGTGACCTATTAAAATAATGATTTTTGTATCTATTTGAGATTTTAAGTTGATTTCATAGGAAACAAATATTTAAGAGCATTGATTTCATTTCGCGATTACTCAGAGAGAAATCGTACTTCAATCGATAATAATCTGCGTCGATCTTTCACAACTCGCGAAAGTTGGCAGATATTTGAGATTTCAAAAGAAGCTAATTTAGATTCGCTGAGTGAAAGAGAGAATCAAATGAACTCTAGGTGATATCCAATTTCGAAAACGCCTTCGGAAAAAATCCGTGAAAATCATATTGATGCACAAGATTCGTAACGAAGTTAATTTGAACGCTAAATTTCGATTTAGCTACCTTAACTTCGTAAACTTCCAAATCCCGTTGCTTGGATATTATTTTTAAAAATCTCTTTTCCTTCGATAAAACTCTTTTGCAGACGCGGGATAGCACAACTTCCCGAATTTTTGCCTTCAAAAAATGAAACACAATTTGCATCGAACCTTTTTAAAGTCCGAAATTTACGACGAAAATAAAAGCCTTCTAAGTTTTCTATTGCGATCATAATGACGTCAGAGGAAAAGTTAAAAGACTCCAAGTGATGATAAAAGGTACTTATTGTGGAGCTCCTCTTTATGAGTTCCCTTACAATGAAACGGACGTTGCAGCGCACGCGTGCTGTACCCCTCAAATGATATTTCACGCCTCTTTTGGGGAAGTGATGTATGAAAGAAGTTGGTAACGCAATTTTGTGAAATTCCACCTTTCAAAAGCGAATTTCTAATTAAATCATCGCTTTTATAATACGGGGTTTTCGTATGACCTAAATGTAGGTCCTCATCATCGCTTAAGGGAGCGAAGTTGAGATAAACTTTTGAAAACAATGAACTCTTAAAAGATTCTTGGCCGCATTTCAAAAAGATGATAACAATATGCGCTATCAGTGTCAGTATCAAAAATTCTATTAAAGATAGACAAAGACGGGAATATAAATTTAGCAACATAAGTCATACATTTAAATTAGATTATAAATATCATTATTTATTCAGTTGTTCTGCACAAAGGTCAAAAATATTCGAAGAAAAATCATTGTGCGGTATAATTGACTATATGAGATTTCCGTGAATTGCAGAGGAAATTATAGCTCATACTTCGATTTCGCAAATAAATGCGCACTGATACTCGTGTGAGGGACGTATTTCATTCGAAATTGTGATTCGAGGGACTTATTAAGGAAATGCAAAGGGAGTCTCTGTTCGGAGGACTTTAAGTAAATGAGGATCAGAGGAGATGAAAACCCTTTGACGGGAAACCGTACAAGGGAAAGCCTTAATGTGAACGGAAGCATTCCAGATTATTCACATAAACCGCCTCAAGAGACGCTTGAGGGAGAGACACTGAATGCTCAATTCCATCCTTAATTTTATTCTTACTTATCATCGGTTCATACTAACTTTGAGTAAGTGTTGGATTATTGATTGAATATGTCGCCAACCACTATTATTACCGCAACCATGACAACATGACTATTAGAGTAGTGATAGTAAACCATGAATCTAACATAATCAATATAACTCTAAACACGTGAATCTGAGACAATTATAAAACATATTCAGAGCACTTAAAATAATTTAGAACGTTTCATTTTTCACAAATCTTTCCAAGTAATTCAGTTTTCGTAATCGAATTCTATTTGTATGCCATGGTCTTACTGAATCCTATTATCTTCCATTTTTCAGGACACAAAATCCTTTGAAAAGAGAAAGAAATTAAAGTGTCGCCCAGAGCACATTCTTTTGTTTCATCCATCGACTGGAAACGATACGAGAAATTATTTTCCGAGTAAAAACGTCAGAAATCTGCTTTTAGATTCTACATTCTGTCAATTCATAGATGAATAAAATTTTGCTCTTGATATTCAATGCTTCATTTCACCTCTGAAAGCACATTAAATGTGCTTTCGAGAGAAATATTTTCCTCTTTTGCATCGAACTTTAAATTTAGAACCTCTGTATAGAGTCTCGAATATAATTTCTCGAAAGCTGTAAACTCCTTTAAATCGAAGAACCTGGAAGTTCTCCTTCGACTTGAATATCGCTGCATAATATGCGCAAAAAATAATTCCAGGTTCGTAACGTATTTTGGAAGAGTTATGTATGCATTACAGAGTTTCGATGAAAGAATCCGTAATTTAGTTACGAAGAGAATATATGTGTAACTCTGCAACACAACGGAGACTTTAATGTAAAATGTAATCTCTTTATATGAGATTTTTCAATAGCTGCAGATGACATTCTGTTCCAGTAAATGATGATAGTGTGAAGGGAAACTTGGGCTCAGCACGAATAAGCTCCGTCATATGGAAATAGCCATTTTAAATCGGAGTAGAAAATATCATTTTCGAGCTTTAAACGTTTGATCTCTGAGTGTGACGCTTTCCTAAAGCATTCGACACATTATACAGGTTTTCCGATTAGTTTCGAAAAAGAAGATAATCTAATCCTAGATATTGAATTATAGTCTTCAACGTTTTCAGTATTTCCTTTCATGTATTGAACGATAAATGGAATATCTTCGATTAAATTTCAGCAAGAGCATTAACCATGAATATTGAATATCATGAATAGAATTTTTATTCGATTCAGATACAGTAAGGAAAGTATGAAAGTAAAAGTATCAATTATTGTATTCTTGCTGAGCTTAAATGGGTAATCATCAACAGAGTAATTTTCGTTTCGAAGGCATAAAATAGCTAAAATACGGCGCTTTTTAGTCATAATTTGATGAAACTATGTGTTTGAAATCCTAAAGTAAGCATTTTTGCTAAAATATTCCAGGAATTTGTATTTAAAGGAAATCTGAAACAGTGTGTTGGAAATCAACTTAATCTTTCTATCTGTTGTTCACACAAGTGCCATTAAGCGACTCTTCCAAATGTATTTTTTTACAGCGCCATATACATCATCTGTGGCCATCAGCTGCTGATTATCTCCCTCGATATTGTCTTTCCATAGAAACTATGAAACACACGATTTTGCTGTGTTTTCATTTCGATGATTGAAAAGCAATCACTTTTCATCGGAATACATTCTTATGAAAACATTCATGTATATTTCTGATTAAATTATAAAATAATTTGCGGTACATTTAACTTTTTTGGCAGAAAATTAAAAGAGGATTAAACCTTTTTTCAAGATAAAAAATCCTAATAAAATGAGACAAACAATCAAATTTATATTTTAAAGTTTTTCAAAAGCTCTAGAGTTTTTAATACATGTAAGTCAAATTTTCAAAAATTTAATTTCGGGAAAATGAGGTGCTCTCTTTAAAGAATTAAAACGAGTTATGGATTAATTATCTATTTACGATAAGCTTTACAAAAGATAGACAACGCATGTTCAAGTTTAGAAAAATGTACATGAATAGTTTTATATTAATAAAATACACCGAATTCAAAAAAAATTCTCTCAAATTCTCAAAACCAATCTTAATATTTACGCTGTTTCAGTTAAATAGAATTAAATTGACTTAGAAAGTAAGACTAAAAGTACATATCATAAGGGAGAACAAGCCTTTCAGGCTAAAAAATAGTACAATTTCTCATCATAAAGATAATGTTTTTTATAATATTAGCGAACATGTAAAACAACTTTAAATCAACCCAAACCCAAGAAGACAAAATTTCCTATTGCAATAAGATTCTTAATTTTACGTACGTAGTTTTGAAAAAATATTGTAGCAACTGTAAAATCTAGGGAAACAGATTTTCCATAGGGGAAATTTTCACTTTTCCTCCTTATTGCAATTAATGATACATTAAATAATATGGGAAAATATATCAGTGATTAATTCATTGATTTCTATTTTAATTTTCCTATTTTCTTGTAAACATTTCTATTCCAGAACGCCAATAAGTAAGCACGTTTACTTCTTGTAACGTTGATCTCCCATATTTATTCTCTGCTATTTTGGTCAACTGTTGATAGAGAAGACTTATTTATGACGAGATAACATCCGATACAAGATAGAGAACAAAAAATAAAGGGCTTCAGAAAGATTGAGCCAAAACCCATCCTTGCAACGAAATTATCTTCATTCTCTTCTCATTAAATAGTGAAACCTATGGAACCTTAATAAATATTTAAATAATTAAAATTAGACTGTTGTTCTCTTTTAAAATCGGAAGAGATATGTACTTATTACAAACTCCTGCATTAATATGGTATACCATCCAAATCTCCTTCTAATTCCTTAAAATAATGAAATAAAAATCATGAATTTCAATTAAGTGATTCTAAGAAATAAAAATCAGTAAATATTATCTCGGACGGCACTGTATGCTTTTTAATTCGAGACAATTAGAAAATATGAAATAAACACTCTTTGTAAACTATGAGCATATGACAATTTACGTAAATCAAGCATTTTTAATTGTTCTTATTTTACTTTATTAACAAATGCTTCTTAACGCTACAGGTTGTATTTACAGATTTTATTTATAGTTTTCGTCGCAGATTTTCAGCTCAAAATTTCTCTCATAATGCTCCAGTTTTGTTCTAAGATTTTCTTTCTAGTTGCAAAGAGCGACTGTCAAGGAATAGTTCGAATTTTATGCAGAATATTTAGCCTTTTTTGTAATTCACTCCGCAATGAGAATAATTGCAGAAACTGGTTTTGGATGGTAACAGTTGAGCCTTGATCTCATCTTAAAGATATTAAAATACTCAGCTTCGGATGACAATGAGATGTCTTAAGGAAAGAAGTATCCGAGTTAAATGGAAGCAGCAAGGGGAACTTGGAAGCAGTCCAAACATGGAGATACAAAAGAAGATGAAAGTGGGAAAGGTATACGGGACACAGAGCCCAAGTTAAAAAGACATCTTCGTTGTCAAAATATAAAGGATCCTCCACTAAATCTTGGATGTATCTTTTCGAACTGGATTTAAGGGGACACACACCATTTTGCAATGCGTTCAATATATCAGTTGACAACAGAAAACATTCCTAAGAAAAGAAGGAATTTTTATGGACTCATAAATAACTTAAGTATTACGTTTGCATTATTAAAAACTAAAATACATTGTTGAATTTCGTTAGTAGAGTGCTGTAGTTCGCTTAAGTCGAGTAATGAATACTACCTCACAATGAATACTGTTATTAGTAAGAGCTAAAACAATTTAATATAAAGAATATTTTACTAAAGTATTATCTTTGATTTTCCTTAAATCTTGTGTATTCAAGCATACTATTTATATTATTATCTTTCATATTATTGTGAACGTTAATTATTATAGTTTATAATTTGCATTACCTACAGTTTTTTGAATAGTTTTCATCCAATCAAGTTATTGCTTGGGTATTATATTTTTCTGATGTTTTAGAAAAAAGAAAGAACTTTTTGATTTACACTGCTAGTTTCTGCTCAGAGCGATCTATGGCTATCTGATATATTTGAATTTCCACCAAAGACAGCCGTAAATGATTGATTGTAAATTTTCTATGCTTATTAAAGATATTTGATCAAGTTTCCAATTCATTAACAACGATATTATATATTTAATGCTGTACTTTTTGCTTAAGATTTATAGTTTCAAATATATAGTGCTAGTTTATTATGTTTCATAAATCTCATCGTCTAATTATCTAATGACCATATGCCGATGATACTTCAAAATAGCATGTTCCCCATAAGAATCGTGCATGAGTCTGAAAATGAAGGCGAAAGCATTACTTTAACAGAATTTTGTACCTCCGCAGTGACAATAAAAGAGATGATCTTATAAATGGAACTAAACATGACAGCGGTGGAGGGTTTGGCGGGGAATATGTATAAGGGAAGCGGGCAGAGTTATTTTTTCACGGATTGTATGGAAAAGCTATTTTTTCCTCTTTTAAGAAAATTGGAGTGGAATGAATTGGCAGCGGATCTGCTTAACTTAAGAAGAATGAAGGGACATAGCGTGACTGGATACCCAAGGGACGGCTAGAGGTAGATACCATGTCTAAGCCCTATTGCCCTTCGAAGGAAAATGGGCATCCAAAGGCCATGAATATTTTTACTCAAAACAATCATTATGTAAAAATAATTTCCAAAGAATTTAAAATGCGCAATTGAAATATAAAATATATGGTATAAAGATGAGAAATTGCTTAAAGCTACTCTTAACTCGTGGAAAAAAGTAGTTAACCTTCGCTGCAATGCAGTGAACATTTTTGAAATTAGGTTATTTGAAAGTTATAGGGCAACATTTTTAATAAACAAAGTATCAATCCTTCTAAAGTCATCATATGAATATTTTACTGATAATTTTAAAAACTACACAATGCTTCCTTAAAGATCAAAAATAAGAGATAGAGAATTTTTATAGAAAAATAATTCACTATTCATCCAATAAATAAATTCAATCCAATAAATGAAATTTCTGTTTTTAAGTATATTAGCCTAAATATGGAAAATTTAAATCTATGAATGTTAATTGCACGAAGGAGTAAAACGCTTACATTTATATCTCCGATTATATTCAATATATAATATAAAATATGGTTTATGATATGAATTGACTTTGGCTCGTAAAGAATTAAATTCTCCACTCTCAATGGAATAAACTCTCCAACCTCATTCACACCTGTTGGCTGAAAAAGAATGGATTGAAGATCTTTTTACCGATATCAATGAAGGAAGCCACACATTTCTTCAAAGGTTTCTCTCATCCTCTTGTAACAGTTCAAATGCCATTCATTAGGAATCCTTACAAATCCTTCTGTCGCCGAGATTTATCTACGATCGGAAGAATACTTTGAATGATGGCTGCATTCGTACATTCAAAGAATTCTTAAAAAATTTAATCTAGAGATATTTTTCAAGGCAACGACAAAAATAAAAGAATTTCTCTGATAAATTAGATGGTTAGAGAAACGATGATTTTTATAGATCAGGAATAATTAAAATGCAGTACAAAAGGATAATTTGGTAGAAAATAATTAGCTGTGAGGTAAAATTGATAACTTCAAAGTCCATCGTATATAACACGATTATCTTCATAAGTTCTGTTATAATGTTTTATATATTTACATAATTTTATATTAAATGTATTCTAATTAAATAACGTCTACATCGATAACTTGGCGTCAAAAACTAAGAGAATTGATTGCGTAAAAAAGGACAAACCGTCCATAATCTTCGGTTCCATAAAGGAGCAAGTGACACGCAAAAAGCGTCTTCAATTTCCTAATGGGAAGAGGTGCATCATGGGACGGCCTTCAATCCTCAAATCCCTTTTTCGAGTGACCCTCTTTCGATGGGTTAATTGAACCTGTAGAAGCGGAGTAATGATCGATTGGGTCCAGTTTTCGAAGGAATGGTTTTTCTCCCTTTTAAAAACGTTTCGGATCGGAAATTAAGAGGGAATTGTCGATTGAAAAGGTGTTCTCTGATTGAAATGAGGGCAAACAATCGCCTAATTTTGATGAAAGGATCTTTGATTAATCCCGAATTTCACACTTTATTTTTTAGACGAATAATTGATCTGAAAGTCGAACAAAATTTTAAGATTTACTACCTTTTACAGATTTGTTTAATCTCTCTAAATGTGTTATATATTTACAAAACTGCCAAGAATATTTTCCTTTAATTTTAATATATATAAATAGATGACGAAGAATGATCAATCTTTTGGTAGGGTTTGGAATAACTTACAATAAATCAGTGGAAATGTTAAAAATCTCTTTAGCCTCTATACTCTGTAAATGTGTGGATATACGAAGATCATTTTATGTAAGATATAATTTATACTTCTATTTACCATTATATATTTTTGAATAAATATTGAACTTAAATCTTTAAACTTTCAGATTTCTCTGGATTTTTTCCGATATTAAATGACTTTTTGAGCATATTTGGCGACAATATTAAATCGTTAATCCTGAGAAGAATAAGCTTCCTATGCACGGAATCATATCACAACTACAATTGATTATTTTCTGTTGCTAGAGAAACCCAATTGTAAATAAAGGGAATTCGATTAGAATTGGCTCGCACTTTCCCTTTTTTATTCATTTAAAAATCCACTCAAATAAGAAGTGCTTTGGAGGCGTACCATGGAATTCGGAGAAGAGGAATCCCTTATCTACCACAAAAGGAGTCTCCTTGGGCCTCTTTTTTAATTCATTTCCTCTCTCCTTTTGTTGGGAAGGCATTCTCCTCATAAAAAGGCTGTCGCAGTGGGGCGATTGAATATTTCCGGGAAATTGATAGAAAAAGGGTGATGATTCATGGAAACCGACATTTTTCTGTTACAGATAATATATATATTTATTTCTGGATCATGATTTACGAAATATATTGCGGGATTATTTTCCATGCAAATATTTCATCGTTGTGAAATAAATCCAACATTTTATTTGCTAAAATTATCTATGTTGATGAAATTCTCATCATAAATAGGACTAATTCCAGAAATTCCAGGGATCATGGGAAATAATTTTATTGCATAATAATACTAATAATTAAAAAAATGCTAAAGCTTTCAAATCACTAAAATCGTTTTGCAAAAATAGTATTTTCATTAAATATTTGCGGTTGAAATATGGATATTATTTTCGATAAAATTAAGTTGAATAGCGATTATGTTGGTGAATATAACTCATTTGGTGCTTCATCTTTTGAAATTCATTTCAAAATACAATCAAAATTTTTATTAGTTGTAAAAATCGTTTAAAAATTAGAATCTTACTTTATGGTTTAAATAACATCTCCTACAGTGTAACCCACTACTCGTCCGCCTCTCTAATCGTACAACTCATCATTCATACAACTTGTTCAAGTAAAATTAAAATTCTTAGGCTTTTTCGCAATTCGAAGAAACAAGAGGAACATAATCTGACGTTAATATATAAAGTAATGAGAAATTGTAATATGTTAGTAAATTTTAAATTTAAAAAATCTTATAAAAGAACGATGCAATTGTACACTTTTTTCTTTTACTGTTTAAATCATTAGTTTAAATAAAGAGTTTGGAACCGATAATGAAATTTGGATTCACTTCAAATTAAAGTTTTATGTTTACGCAATTACGTAAAAAAGATTCGCCATTAGTAAAAAATCGCCATTCGAACTGTTTGCTGGATCGAATAGTGTACGAGTAACGAGGTTCTACTGTATTTTGAATCGAACACGTGATAAAAACCCTCTCCGAAGTTTTTTCCTCCTAATATTACAATAGCACCTCTTTGACGCATAACCTCTGAGTAGTTGCTTATTTCTCAATTCCAGTTATTTTTCTGTTCCTCCATTGCCCCTTCTTTAAGTTCAGAACTATTGATGCCCGAAGTTTGTTCTTTCTTCCAACTGCTTGACCACATCCATTTCAGGAGACTTTTCACGAACAATACAAGCGAATAAGTTCTGATTGCTTTTGCACAAAACATATTCAGACCTTAGCTATATTGAATTTTAATTTTTCTAGTTATTCTACATAATCATTTGAGATATAAACTCGTTATCTTCAGTGAATTTTCTTTGTTTTCCCTAATTTGCAACCTTGCCCAATTTACTTTCCAAAACATTGATAAAGATGGTGGATAAGAAAGTATTCAAAATGAAAAAGGAACTTGGAAAGGCAATCTCGTGGCCATCGTATGCTCAGAAGTCAAGCGGACGTTTCTGTAAGAGAGAGAAGCTAATCTTGACGTTCTTCCATGAAAAGGGAAAGTGGAAACAGACGAACCAACTTGTCAGCGGTTCCTTTCTTTTCATGAGAAAATTTGAATTTT
This sequence comes from Pantala flavescens, assembly GCA_020796165.1. NCBI lineage: Eukaryota > Metazoa > Arthropoda > Insecta > Odonata > Libellulidae > Pantala > Pantala flavescens. Next base: position 20,761,500 of record CM036885.1, on the reverse strand, counting down.
TGACAGAAGAGGTAACATTTCGGATTATTCTGAAGGATATCCCTGATTCACTGAGCGACCATTGTCATTGCTTAGTTACCCTGAAACGCATTTCTGGATTCCTTCGTTTGTGAAAAAGTATTTAATTAGATTTTATATGATGATTAATACGTATAATTCATATAATTATTCCCAAATGTTATTATCATATTCTCGATGACTGGACTTATGATCGTATATAATAAATAAAATAATATCTCAATGATAGTTTGATAGAGAAATTGGATCGTACGAACCTCCAATGTATAAGTACGTGAATACTCTACGAGCCAGCTTTTAGCGTGTGGCAAGGAGTGTAAATACCTTTCGTTTGAGCTATAGCCTATTGCTATAGCATATTATGCGGGGGAAGAAAGAATTCTTTAAATGATTTATCTAAGCATATATATCTTTTATTTTACGCGCATTACCAGATCTGCCCTGGGAACAGGGTAGACGCGTAATATCGATCACATACTCTGCAAACGTACCTTCCAGAAAGTTATCGAGCAATCGCAGTTACAAATTTTCTGCCTTTTAATGATTCTCATCCAGCGCCTTATAATATTATCATCATTTCAGAATATTTCAGAGAACTTTTATTCTAACGAATTGTCGATGAGTAGTCTGTTTTAGTTTGCTAAATAATAATTGAAATAGAAAACAACGGAGAGAATTTCGAGCAATTTATTAAGAGCAGTTTCATCGAATATCAGTGAAAATATTAATTCAAATATATTTAATTAGAATTTCTATTTGATCAGACTATTTAAGATAAGGAAAAGAAGTTTTAAAGTAAAGATTTATATGAAATTACATTACAAAATGAACAGTTAATACTTCATTTAATCAAATGATTCGGCAAATTTTATTTTGAGAAGAAATATCAAAGAGAAAAAACGGAATCATGAAAAATTTCTGAAGGTATGAAGTAATTATTTTTTTTTAGAAACCAATTTTTCCTTCATAATATAGACGGTGAATTAGTATTTCGCATACCAATCTATTTATACGTTTTTACATAAAATATACTCAACTAATGTTTTAAATATAGTTCGTGTTGATATTCCTTTACGTTAGTTTGTTCATTTGATTGCAATATAAATCATGTATTTGCTTCTTCTCACACATAAACAGTGACAATTACGTGCAAAGTGTTGTGTTGTCCTCTGAAACTCAAATCTCTGAAACACTCACCTCGGCCGCAATGTATGCTGGGATGACGGACAGCAACAGCTGTTCCTGCTGCTCTTTTTCACACTCTAATTTGACACGCGATTCGATGCAAGTCCGCGTTCCCTCGAACGTCCTTTCGTGGGCAGCCTCGGTCATCCGGCGGTAGTAGACGCCGGCTCCAGAGGCACAGCACAAGAACACCGCCTCCGCACACAACTGAAAACAATACATAACATAAAAGATAAGTAATAAATGAAATACTGAATGCATTATATACATACTAACGGATTTCTTATATGCCGAAAAACTGGCTTAATATCGTAAATTATGGAAATGTAGAATGCTTGGCTATGAAACAAACAACTCAAGAAAAAAAGAGTAAATGAAGATTCTTTACCTGACACACGAATCCCGGTGCGCTCCAGTTCCTCAGCAGTATTCCGAGGGCAAGGTGAGATCCCGTGAGGAGCATAGCAATGGCAGTGGCCACTTTCCTGGGCATGGGCATCATGGTGTGCACGGAGAGCACCAAGGCGAAGAGGGGCAGACAGGAGGCGGTGGCGGAGGCGGGCTCGTCCGGGGGTATGTGGCCGAGGGTTAGGATGGCCGCCCCCGCAGTCAGGGATATGAGCAGGGAGGCGGCGAGGGCTGGAATGTCTCCTGAGATGACCACTGGTAGGAATTGGCCGGCGAGGAGCAGGGCCCACGAAGACAGAGCGACGGCCGAAAGAGCAGAGGCTTGCACAAACCTCTGCTCCAGGTCCTAAAGAGATATTCATTTTAACATTCCTGGAACCTTTTATTTCGAACATTGAGTTATTTTACGAATAAAAGTGACGGTTAAAAATACGAAAGTATAAGTAAAATTTTATCTAAAAACGTATGTTTCAGTTACAATTATGTTCAAGTCTCTTTCTTTTTCTATAATAAATGAGAATTGAAATAGAATTAGAATTTAATGCTTCATTATGTTTGAATAACTAATTGTGAATTTGATATTATAATAAATTCTCATTTTACACGCATTTCATCCTAAAATTATGAAATTAAAGAGGCATAACACTTTACAGTACGTAAAAGAATTACCATAATCACGATTTACGGAACACTTCACCTCTATTTTTTAACTTTTATCGTTTTTAATCTTCATAATGTATTATATACTTCGTTGACCCCATCTGAATTCATGCGCCATCCATGGCTTTTTACCGACCTGTTGGCTCGCAATACCAAAGTCTCCGTTTACATCCTTTCACTATCCGTGGAACGAACTTCGCACCTCATCTTTAGCATTCACCTCATATTTTCCTCAATTGGAATTCTCATCATCTCTCCTCCAAATACGTGCCGAATCAATTTGTTTCCCCCTCACAACTGTTTCCTCAGATGAGAATTTCCCCATGATGCCGCCTTCTCCAATATCTCCACTCAGTAATTTTGTCGGACACCTTAATTTCTATCTCTTTATTTAAGGTAGATGTTCCTAAGCTATGTATTTATCTACTTTATCCAGTATCTAGTCTTTTTTTAACTTTTTGGACCATTTATTTATTTCGATGAGTTTCTTACGTTTCTCAAAATGGAAATCCGTAAAAGTGAACCCTTATTATGTAGATGAACACTTAAACTTATTCCAAGTTTCCATCTTCCATATCTTGAATTGTAACTTTATTTACAACTCTTATATTATTACTATCAGTTATCTTTCGAAACTTCGGAACTTAATCGCCAGAAGTGCCATAGTAAGGACTATAGAACATAAGAGTTTAAATAAACTCTTATGTTTGTTAGAAAAGTGTTATAAACAGAGAATTCAATTATTAATATGATTTATTTGAACTTTTTGTTTCAATATTAAATTTTTAATAAATTAATTGGAGATATCTCACATGATAGAATGTTAGTCCTACTCACTCAATAGTTCTAATTAGAAATCGAATTATTGTTCTAAATATCTCAGAATAAATAGATTCGAGAAAATATAAATAACTAAACCAAAGGAAAGAAATTGTTCTACAAAATAAATTACTTCGAAATAGAGTCAATCCTCAAAAATCAAATTTCAATTCGATTCCGGAAATTAGAAACCAAAAATGCTACATTCGCATAAAATACGATGTGCGTAATATAAAAGAAACTCGTTTTCATTGTTTCAGTTGAGAAAAGAATAATCTTCTATTTCGAAGAGTAATCTTCTACTCTTGAAGAATGTCATCTATTATCTCCTTATAACAATGATATCATTAAATAAAGCACCCGAAGTGGACCTTTTTCGAAGTAAATTCTAATAGAATAAATACCTCAAAGGACATAATTTGTATTCAATGAAATGAATAGAACATCATAATCCTCACATGTGATTTCACCAGAAGTGTGAGAAGAACGCCAGTGCTGCCCAAAGCGGCGACGAGCAGACACCCAAGAAAGAGAGCATGCTTCAGACGCACACAATATCTTTTATACAAATCTTCCAATTCCATTTCTCCTCCTGAAGAACTCTTCTTCTTCCCGCTGTGCTTTGATCGCTGCCCTTCTGCATCGCCATTCCATCTGAAAGAAGAAGTCCATAAATAGATATTCTAAGATGGGTGTTAAATAAGGGACAGGGAATTGATTGCAATATTCATTATTTATCTCCAGCTGCTCTTTCTTTTGTAAAAAGTGAACCGAAACTAAATAAGATTGCGTTATGATATAATAAATACACATGTAAACATTCGACCTTTCTTTTGTATCTGATTTTGTATAATTTACGATTAAAGAAATAAGGCTAATCTCGTAACCTAACTATTTCAACTGAATACAGGCAGAAAAAAGTTCATAAATAATAATGACTATCTTTGATATGTAAGATATATAGTATATCATTTTCATATAATTCATATTATGAGATATATAGAACGTCATTTCAATTTCCTATCAGTTTAATAAATATATTAATATACTTCATTATCCATACGGGATTAATATTGGAATGTGTATAACACAAGTCTTTTAATATGAAGGTCATTTAAGAACACGAAAATAATCAGTATCCGTTTCGAAAATGAAGTAATGTTTTGTTGTTTCTCAATATAAATTCAATGAAGAATAGAATAAATTAAGTACGAAGATAAGATGATAATAGATTTCAAATTGATGATACGGAGGTAAATGAGAATTAAACAAATTTAAGAATACATTTATGGACATTTTTGTTTCGAATTGGACATTCTTAAAATAAAGTAAATGAAAGCTCGTTTACTTAAAGGGAATTCGCTAAAAAGTTCCCTCATTATTAAATGATACTGCAACATGATCTGTAAACACTCTTCAACGAATTCACTTCCAAATATCTAAACCACTTCCATTGAATTGAGATGAGTGTCTTGTAATAGAGACTAATTCAGTCACACTGATCCCTTTAATTCCCCATTTGCTATTGAAATGAGTTAATCCCAAACAGCGATGTGCATTCCCATGACGAATGCGATGATATTGTCTGAACCATCTCGTATTACGAGAGATTTTTATTTGGGCCAAGGTTTCTTCATCTCCCAAACAGAGAGGCTGTCATTCATCAACGATTAATGCGATAGTTCGTCGTAAGTTTTCACTTTTTTCTGCAGAAAATATGTTTGAGAGGAATTCTCATAATTTGGATAGTTTCCCGGATTGATATTATATAATTGTTGATGCAAAAATAAACGAGGATGCAACATGCTTCGATAAATATGTTTCAGCACCATTGCATTTGTGTAAGTATAAGATATAATTAATAAGCACCATTACCTAAGCTACATTTTTAAACTTAATTTATGATTACGGGCTTTTCCCCACAGCGTACAATAACGTATAATAATCTATGGAATGAACACGTCGATGAAACATTTTCTAAGTTTGATTATTAATGAGTGCCAATTTAATAAAAAATATATAAAGTATCGAATTTTCCAATTTCATCTTTAAATAATATCAAAGGTTAAAATTGAGTTTCATTATATGCAAGTTAAGGCATTCAACATTTATTCTTTTACTCTTATTAAAAAGGAACGTAATTTGAAATACTAAAGCGGATGTCTCAGCAGAAAAGCATAGAATGGGATCCTTTATGTAACATCATCGAGTTTCAAGATTTATAATACACGATGCTCATACGTCACGACCCTATTAATCATGAGATACCAAAGCCAAGGACATATCCTCAGCATATTCCCTTAAATTCGACGCAGAGATGGAAGCACTGCATCAGATATGCATCAAAGAAGAAGTAAACGCCGATGAGTGTTGCTTGGAGTTGCTTTTGCAGAAGAAAGACGACTTCTCAAAGCAAAGGAGGAAAATGTGTCATCCTCATTTTGAAGGAAATTAGATCAAAGTCTATTTAACACGAAGTTTTAAGTTTCTCGTACCTTTTGTCTTCAATAAGTTCAAAGGGCGTTATGAAAATGAGTGGTGGCAATATAGTCATTATGAACATTTCTTATTAACGTGTTAATGAGAGTATTATATATATGAGTGATGATGATATGCTACTTTCATCATTTTTACTTTTCGTTGGATACAATTTTCAGAGATTTCCGTATTAACTTTCAGTAAATCATCTTTCCTTATTATATTCTGCTTTATAGAGTACAACGCTTCGAAAAGTATGTGATGTAAATTAAATGATAATGATTGGTTTTTATCTCAAAATTACAAGGTTCGAGTTTTGACTATACGGTTTATATGCATTGAGCATGAAATTTTAAGAAGGTAAACATATTTTGATTTTTATAAATTAATTAAAATAGAAATCCTATTTTTTTTATCTAAGAGTTCTAGATAGAAGGAAGAGAAACTAATGTTTTAATTTTAAATGTTACGAACTTACTCGTACATTGTTTGATTTCCTGCGTTTTATTGATAGGATAAACATTCCCTCTGTCACATGGGGTCTGTTTGGCCATTATCACTGATAATTCCTTCATTTCTTTCCGCACGATTCATAGAAAACATATTCTCGTGTTTTATTCTTCATATCAACTATAAATACTCCATAATCTGATAGTCATGCATTATCAAGCGTTTATAAATTAAGAACGGCCATTTTTCTTGAGGAAGATAAAAATCAGAGATATATTATAAAGTCTAGCGATAAATATATTCCACGTTACCTTGACATTATGTCAGAAGCACTTCCGCGTCTGGTAACCTACGTTGCGAATTTATCAAACTTTAATTTTCCTTCCTCAAATTGATTATATACTTTTTTGAATTTATTGGATGACGATACGCACTATATTACAAGTTGGAAAGTTTTTAATGAAAATTAGTTGCTACTAATTAGCTACTAGGTTAATAAAGAGAATTTTGCTATATACCCAAATTATAAAAGCAAAATTAAATTCTGTTTTTTAATATTTCGCACAACAAATAAAAAAACCTCTGCTCTGTTCAGAAAGAAAAGTATGGAGGAAAATCCAAACTGTATAAGATGACTTTTCAGGATATAAAGGGAGTGGTTTTTAGAAAGAAATGAGCACAAGAAGTAGGTAAAGTATCTATAAAAGGAAATAAAAGAATAAAAGAAGCTAAGATTGTGCCATATATCATGGAAATACGTTAAAGTATATACGTATAAACGGGTGTAACTTTTGAATATAAAAGAATTATTACAAATTGAATAAAAGACGGTGTTTTTAATAATCCATACGATACATACATTATCATACGATTCCTGAAAGTTATTAGTCTTGCATTAATTCTATCAAAATTTAAATTTGAAAATAGATTAACAGCTAGAGTTACACTATCATTAAAAAGTTAAACGTACCAAATTTGTAATTAGCGAGATGTGTTTTATTATAACTTATGGCTAAAGTTTGACTAATCCTTAAAAAGTTTATGCACATTTTGAGACATTCTTTTATCATAAATTCTGATTTTCTTCAATTAAAAAAATCGTAGTTTGAAGAGAAAGGATATTATAAGTATTTATTTGCACCTATGCTACTCTTGATTTAAATCGATTATTCTTATCGTGATTTTGGTTTTGGAAGTGCCAATGAAGGATCAATCTTTTAGCTGAGCTGCTTTAGTATTTGGATAATCCACAAAGGGGATATTATCGTTAAAATATAGAAATTTTAGTAATAATTAATTTTGGTTAATATTGTTTCAGTATTCTCTACTCAGTGCAGATTTTAACCTAATTTTTCTAGTAGTAGTATCTTTTAAAACATTGGGAGAGGTAACTTACAATTTATAAGCATATTTTGATTTTTCATCATAATATTTTCAACAGAATTTTCTAACCTACAATTTTGCTAATTTTTGTCATCTTCAACACTTTTTTGAATAAAAATGAAAATCTTTCTTTATTTCGCACGAGTTTCGTCGACTGCCTTCATTTATTTTAGTCTCGGATGTCGAATTACGTAGGTTTTCTTTTCACAAAAAATATAAAAACCTCGAGAGTCAAGGAGGAAAGTAGAGATGTTCAGACAAAAGACTTCCATCTTGTTTTCAGGCTTATTTTGATAAAAAAAGTTAAAAATATAATAATGCGCTTTAATCCGTTGCTCCAGAATAGGTTTGCCGCCATCGTATCCGTGAGGGGAAGTATGGGAATTTCACCAATCAAATTGCATTCTGTTTAATGAGTAAAAATGGTAGATTTGTTTCAATGCATAAGATTAATACATACAATAATACATACATAATACATACATAATACAATAATAAATACATAACATAGAATTAGAGTTAAATATTACCCTTATATTTACATTTTACCGTTAACAACTCAGGTTAATTACGAAATGAGAAGTATATGTACTAGTTCATATACGAATTGATAAATGAAAAGAACAAGATGGTAGTTATGTGTGATAGGGAAAATTCCCATATTGCTTTCACCTAATCAAGAAAGTATCATGACTTTAGGGACGTCCATAGCAACTGAAGGCAACATAACAACCGAAGTATAAATAAAAACTGTTTTCTTAGTAACATTTTTATACTCATCCAAGAGAGGAAAACTTCGATATGAATTTTCAAAATATCTATAATTCGGAGGGAACGAGATGTTTTAAAGGAAAAGAAGAACGAGTGGGCGTAACTCGGCCTTAAGAGGGAACACTTTCTCTCCAGTGTCATTTTGATTGGTGCGAAAAATCTTTTGATTCAAATGTCTCCACTTACTGAGATGAGGAATCTTCAGAGATCACTGGCTAATTAGTTATTTGCCTGAGAAGTGAAACGTTTTGTTTTGGTGCAGTTAATCAGCGCTAAAAATAAACTTAGCTCGTTAAACGGAAATACAAGAAACTGAAATTTTGCGAAAATGTTAATGAGTATGTTTCCAACGAGGCTTCTTATTTATTCGCTCACTAATAGGTTGTTTTCAAGGTGAATGAAGTAAGTTTTTCATATTAAAGCGCAGGATTCTCCTTAGGGGTAAATAAAAATAAATTCTATTACGTAAAACTAAGCTGAAAGTTCGGTACATACTATTTTGTCATAATTAGTCATAATCAGAAAGAATGTTTGTTATTTAAAATTTAAAATATTTGTATTGCAAAATATTTATTTGATTAATAAGTAAGTCTGCTTAATTTATTATTTTTAATTCCTCCTATTTTTATAAAGTTATATACCACAATATTGACCATATGAATTTAAACCTAAATTGCACTATATTACAGTATTTATTTTAATTATGATTTAACACAAAAATAAGCACTTTGACACCAAAAGTAATAAAATGAATGGATTCTTTTATATCAAATAAATTTTAATTAGTTTTTATACAATTTTTATAGGTTTTAAGTGCATATAATCACAATTTAAATAGTGTCACTAGAAATTTATCAATTAATAATATATTTTGACCTAAAGGATATTTATTTCAGTAAACATCAATTTCAAAAAAATCAATTCAAAATCCTCTTAAAAAATGAATGGAGATATCCTATTGCCATTTATCATACAACTAATTATATCATAAATATGATTGGGCAATTAATTCCTCTTCTGGGACATTCGATTCCACATATTTTATGAGTATCGGTATATTATATTGGCTACGAAAGTTTTTTTCCTCCTCATGGTCCAATATATATCATCTTAGGTTCACATAAAAGGAGTTTACGACCCATTTCAGTTTTATTTCGCATTTCATATACGAATGGCGATTTAAGCTTACAGTTCAGGTGAAATATACATCTATAGATTATCGGTATAAAGGTAATATCTGAAGAAGATTGGACGCAAAAAGTGAAAGTTACCAAATTTTCTGAATCAGTTTTTCTTATCAATGTGAAATTCATGAATTTATGATATTATATGAAATTACAAACTGAAGATACTTCCTCAAGTAATATTTATATATTTTATTTCTTTCTTATTTGATCATAAATCATTGAGAGTAAATAATTATTAGCCTAAAAAACTATAAGAGTTACTAACTAGAGTTTACAATAATACATTATCGATAATTTTTATTTCATTGCTATGAAATTATTTTTGATTTATTGCGAGGCAACATTGCTCTCTGTCAAACACGAAATAAAAACATTGTAAAGCATCTCTTATTTCTGATATTTTTAATTGTTAATTAACAATCAGTCTGTTGATCTCAACATTGATGGCTTTCAACTAAATATAATAATAATGATATACATGTACGTAACATACCTCTAATTTAGAAAATATACTATAACATCTTCAGCAATTTTCAATACGACATCGGATTCAGGGATTACATCCACAAAAATAATTATGCTGCAAATGTTTCTATGAAAAATATATCCAGAAATTTTATCGTTGAAATAAATCTTTGCCTTGAAAACTTAATTCATTCTTAAACTACAAATATATAAAGGAGGAGACGTATAATACAATATATTAGAAGGCGATTCCTGGAAGCACTCTGGGATTAGATGGAAATAGCTATTACATATTCACGAATCCGTATTTCTCAATTTCCTTTTGACTTTCTCTGCAATAGTTTTTTGTTATTTATTTGTAGAATGAGCTTTCTCTTACCTCTTTCTTAAAAATTAATCCCTTCCATTCCCTATGCTCAAGTAAAAAGGAAATTCCCTTTTAAGTCCTTCCTTCTGAAGGATAAATTCCAAATTAGAAATAGTTAATATAAACTATTATAATCATTATTTATTAATTTTAGTCATTCAATGTGTTATCCATTATGAGTCAATGCTATTGTACCATTAGCTTACCAAATTTATTCATAAATAAGGTTCTCTTTCATTTAGAATCATGTTTTCATATATATATTTAATATTGAAATGCGATAGTTTGAATTTTGAAAAGTTTTTGATTTAAATATCCCCAAAATAGATTTAAACAACCTGATAATGTCCCAGTCAAAATCCCCAAATTGCCAATTTCCTCTCATTCTATGTTTTGCAATGAGGAAATGGAACAATTATAGATTCGTTGTTATGATTCTGAACGTAGGTATTGATTGATCGTACCTCTCTTCCTTTCAAATACAAATAAGGTAACGATATTAAACGTGTATCCGTGGTTACCTTTTGTCTCCATTGCAACCAATTCGAAAGGGTCCGAATTTGCATAGGACACAATTTGTTTAAGAAAGGGAAATGATTCTCTATTCCTTCAGATCTATGGGACCAAAATAAAGTGGAGTAAACAAGGAATACCTTTGGCAACTGTGTCGTGTTGTCCACTTACAGAAGGTTCCCTTTGCCTATTCTAAATTGAAAGGACTACCTTTCGATCTTTGGACTGTACTTTTCTCATTTCAGCCATTTCCCGCCAAACAAATATTTTGCAGCAAAATATTCGCTAAAATATCTCATTACTCAAGAGTAGAATTGAAGAAAATCACCAAAGTATTCATATCTAAATCTATCTAAACTAAAAAATTCTTTTTCGAAATTGTTTTTTTTAGGGAATTGGAACAAGTATAATTTATTGATGAATAGCAATTTTCGTAGATTCAATTCGTATATATAATAAAACCTCTGCGCTGACAAGGTGTGAATAATTTTTTGAAATCCATAGAAACCAGTCGAAAACAGCATAGGTAATTTGAATCTGTGAATGGTTCTTACTGCGTTTCAATTTATATGCGGCTCTCAAAAGAAATAAAGATTTGAAAGACTGTTTTCCTCTTTTTAATTTATATTTTAATCTTACGTATAATCCAAAACTCTTCGCCCAATATCAGATTGTTTAAAGAATAATTTATTCAAGAAGGAATTATATCTGACCTTTACCAACGTAAATTGCGTCATTTCCGAGTGTCCATTAGTTGCCATATTGGATTTATCGAATACGTCAAGATCATCGCCTAGAAACATAAGTTCAATGCAAGGTCAGGCACTTAGCGAATGACTTCTATATAGAGGAATTACAGCAACCGATGATGGACACCATTAAGTCTTCTTAGATGGACTTCTCAAGGCTGATTCCATACCTGGGATTTTCCGCAATATTCTTTTGCAAAAATAAACGACGCATTCGGTCTCACACGTTCTCTTCATATTTGCCTTTTAGAGGCAATTGCTATACGCAGACACTCAGTGGAGTGATAAGTATGGTTGTAGAAGAATATCCAAGTTTTTATCCAAAGTTAAAATTTAATTACTTATACTCATATTATCATATTTCAGGCGAAAAATTCAAATCTATTAGTTCCTTGGATTTGTAAATGATACAAAAAAGAAATTTTATTTTCTCTTACTTTTTCACACGAAATTGTAATACATTTCATGTACATTGGGTGTAATATTCGTTGTTTGAATTATATATTTTTGAGTGAATATGTCCTTATGAATGTATGAAAACTGCAGATCTGTTAGTTTCGTTGTTGCCAATCTAAGGCTTTCCATCTGTCGTTTATTTATACGTATGAATAATTTTCGAAAATTTATACATTATAATTATTCGGTTGTATACTAAATTTAAGATCTCCAATCACTTGTGAACTTATGTGATTTTTAAAATATAAAACCATATTGGTCATTCATATTTTCGTTCATTTTTATATATTCCATGAATCCATAGTTTTCGAGACAGGTTATATATTTTCCTATGAAATCGTTAAAATCCAATCCAATTCGAATGAAGAGATAGAAGTTGCAAATAACATAAATTTGGGAAACGAGACATTTCGCAAAAAGAGCTGCCAAAGGTAGCGATATTTATATTGAGGAATAAACTGGTTGAGGACACATGTGTCAAAGCGATATTCGAAAGGCGTTTAATGGACAGATCATCGACTGCTGTGAAACACCGGAAGTGGACGTGCGGTTATGTATTTTTTAAGCGTCGCAAAAAGAGCTATATTCGGACGGAATCCATGGCAATATCTCAAAGGATGTAAATGTCACCGAAGGAATAAATCGGGAATGGGAATATCAAACGTGGATATACACGTATCTCAGTACTCCCTTTGAATCAGAGCCTTCACAACGTAGCAGTATTTATGCGTCGTTAGCGTGTAATGTATCCTCACAAAAAATTGTTTTCTCGAACCTAAAATCTTTTAATTTTCTGATAGAACACTCTCTTTAATTTAAGTTAGCCTTTTAATTACTCATTTTTACCTTCTAACCGGTATGCAATGTTACTCTATCGCCTTTTAATACGTATAAATGGCAATTTAACTATAAATTATTCCATTTCTTCAATTCTTTTTTGTTCCTCATAAGGAATTTATTGGTATTTCCAATAAGTCAATGTCAATAATTAGAATTAAAATAGACTTTAAGTGAACAAAATCGGCAATCAAGTCTATCATTACTCAAGGAGATAGCGATTGATTTATGCGACATTGGAAAATGAGTAACGATTGTAGAGAATAAATACGCGTCATGTCGTTTCTTTTTTTTTTTCGAATGACTCTGTTAAATCAAAACAATGTTGTATTGAAATGCTGATTCGGAAAGAGAAACTAATTATTTGCTTCCAAAGTTCCCCGTATTTGGATTTCTAGCTCAATTTCCTCCGCAAATATGAACTGTTTCTCCTTTAAAATGACAAATGAACGGAAATCTTTTCGACGAACGTTTACTCAACAAAACGCCCGTTTTCCAATTCCCCGAAATTGAATTTCTTTGCTCGAATATTTAACATTCGAATGTTCTTAAAAGCATTTCAGTGCATTTAATTTGTATCGTTGTAATACTTTGCAATTTTTATAATTACTGACAATGTATTCGTTGCATATGCATTCGAATAACGGGAAATATAGTCTATATTAGTAAACCCTGTTTTCACGAAAATCTAGTAGCTAAACTGCTACCTCTGAATCGATAAGGGATAAGATTATAAATACTATGAAATAGTTTAATCAAGTTAATTTTTTATTGAATAATACTTTCTTTTGAACATATATTATTTTTTTTAAGATAGAGCGCATAAATGATAAAAAATATGATATTTTGATTAGAACTTCTCTTTCTATTATTTTGATATTTATTTGCTTCTATGGTGTAATTACACTATGTAGAGTTCCCATTTATGAAATGGTGGAGATATTTTCACGGCATCTCTACTTCTGTCGACAGCTGTTTGCTTATTTAGCGATTCGTGCTAAACACGGATTCATATTTCGTATTTGTGGAAATCCAACTGTTACCGAAGAATTAGGGCGTAAAGTGAACAAGACTCTGATTCAGTTGGTGTATCAGCTGTGCTGTTTTTGGGACACTGCTGATATCTTTTTATTATTTGAGACTATAAATAAACTCTTCCTTGGGATTGATTACCTTCATTATCCCATGAGTACTTCATTAAATGTATCTGAGATACGATTTATTTAATTATATGAATCAAGGTTAACTTATTACGCATAAATAGCTCCTCATAGATTGATTACGATTCACATAGAATTAACTCTCTTGAAGAATTATGAAAATAAAATTAAGGTTTTTAATGTGAATAAGTCTTTTGTTTCAGAGAATATTTCTTTGGATTTTTATAGGGTATGAGAATATAAAGATGAATGGACTGTGTTCAAAAGGAAGAAGATTGAAAAAATGTTTTATTTTTTTCACATTCACCGAAGTAATAGATTTCTACTATGTTTGTGTGTTCAAGCAACTATTGAATCTTATGTTGGGAGTTAAACTTACGGAACACTTCAAAGAGCCCACTGTAATTTCCCTAAAGAGTTCAGCACCAAGAATAATCTCTCACATTACCACAATCTCCTAGAGATTTTCCCTTAAGGTGTGGATAAATCCGCTCACAGATTTCGTAGTAAGGAACGCCATTTGTCCCCGCATTTCTTTTATCTCTCGGGACCAGGGGTCCGTCGAGGATCCCTAATTTTCTTCTCTAAAAAAAGGAACTCCCCATAGATGTCTCTCATACGCAGACAAAAGACACATCTTTTCCCGGAGACACGTGATGTAGTCGACCCCAAAAAAAAAGAAGTTTGGCTTTTCCCCGTGCGTTGCTCTTTTGTTTTTCACCTCTATCTGCACTCCTTTGATGGGAAGACGTTGATGCGTGAGAATAAAATATTTGTACCGAAAATCAGCCAAAAAAGGGAATATGCACGATTTTAATTACGAAAGATTTTGATGCGATGGTTGTGAAATATGGAAAGGAAGGCGTATTTTCAACAAAATCACTGATTAAAAATCTCGGCTTCACTTCACCTTTTGAGATGAAAAGGTCAAAGAATTCTAAAGTCAATCCATGTAATGCGTGAGATATGTTTTCAGTTATACTTTGGTTTCAGTTTGGTTGTTATTTTGATGACGTGTGCCTGAGATACTTTCACGTTTGCATTTCATGCTTCGAATACTCTTCATGCGAATGACATACATTTTGATAAATCTTTGATCATTTTCCGAATACGAGGTATGATTACTCATTTTAATGGATTCGACTCATTAAATAAAACATTCTCATCTCCTGCTTCCTTCCATAACACGACTGCCACGCTACCTCTCGTTCTATTACATAATAGCGAAAGAATAAAAGGGTAGTTTGTGGTGCACATAACACTGCTCACGCTGAAAATAGAGGATGTGGTACAATTCCAAATGCCCTCAGAGTATTTTGAGAGGTTTGCTCCAAACAACAGAGGTTAGGGACCCAATTCACAGCTTGTGTAATCCCTTTTGATCTGCATTTCATGAAAGGGGAGGAAGTGGGTCGTGGATAATTTTTCGTCTGGAAATGGGAAGATGTTTATGAGACAACTTCAGGATTCGACTTTGTCATGGCGACAGTAAGCAATTGGTGGTCATACCTCAACTTCCTACGTAGTCATGACGACTAAGGATTTATAGTGTAAATGCAGGATACACATCGTTGGTCATTGCGAGGAAGTTCGACAAAAGAGTCATTTATAAATAATCCTGAAATACTTCGAATCAAAGTGATTCACACGCTGAGAATGTAAGTGAATACGATTCAACGTCAAGTGAGGAAGTTGGTGATTCAAAAGGGGACGAGGCCTTAGAGTTAAAGAGGACAGAATTGTTAGAGAAGTGAAGATTTAAGGAAAGCAATGGCTCCTTCCATTTAAACTTTCTTAGCGCAGAAGTGCTCTTCAAATGAACATGAATGGCTTTGAATTCGATTGATAATGGACGTTAATCTAAAACGTTGTTTATTTACTATCTCTGAGCGTTTCAATTCGAATGCTGTAAATAGATGGTAAAGTTTTCTTTTCTATTAAGTTGGAAGGCCTTTAAAGTTAACTCAAGATTCACTGCAGTTTTTGCCATACTTAATTCAGCCTGTTTTAATGTGTTCACTTCAGAGTAACAGCTTCTGAGATTTCAATTCTATAAATTCCATACGATTCGTAAATTCAAATTTATAAAGCAATAGATGTCTATTTTGACGATAAGAAAATCATATCAATTTAACAAAAGGTAGAGTTTGTACACAAAGAACACAATTGAAGTTTGAATCAAATTGAAGGCTACTGAATCACGTCTAAGTATTACTTTGAATTAAAGTAGTGTTACAAGTTAACATCATTTTCAGTATGAAGCTCTTTATTGCAATTAGGAGAGGATTTCAAATAATTCTAGTACTATATTTGGTCATACCAATGCATATTTGAAATATCTCATATCGCACAGTAAATATTAAAAAATAATGCGTTCTTTTTTAGAATTTAACTGAAATCATGAACTTCTTTTGTAA
Source organism: Pantala flavescens (assembly GCA_020796165.1). NCBI lineage: Eukaryota > Metazoa > Arthropoda > Insecta > Odonata > Libellulidae > Pantala > Pantala flavescens. Next base: position 20,745,177 of record CM036885.1, on the reverse strand, counting down.
CTAAAAGTTATGAAGATGGTACATTTTTTCATAGAAGCGTTCTTTTTTATTCCAAGATTCCCTACGGAATGAACTTTTATATTCAACAGATTATCAACCTAATTGAGTGGTGATTGATGTAGTATTTAACAAAGTTCGGTGATATTGAAGTGAGTAATTGGATTATAAAAATGTCAAAACCTGTGAACTTGTGTATATGTGTATACATGTTATATATTAGGTAACTTTACTATCTCAATATAATTATTAAATTTAGCGAATCAAGAAACTCATACTAAAGTATAAAGAGAAGTTCTCTTATAATACCATGTCATCACAGCCATAATCAAAGTTAAAAAGTTATATATAATACTCAAGACTTATATTATTCCTAATAAAATCATTCGAGAGAAAACAGATTTTGTTATTCGCAAAAAAGGACATCCAATTCGCAAAATGCACTTTTCCCGTTCCTCCAAATTCATTTTCATCGGATGTAAACACTCAGCACATTCGAGCCTTTTAATGTAAAAATAAAAGTGAGTGTTTGTGGTAGCAATCCATAAGAAGGAGGTACTTTATGATCTGAAAAAGGTTTTCACAAATAAGAGCAATTTTTAGGCTTCAATGAGTTATAGGGAAGAGGGCACAAATGACGTGTGACAGAAAACAAATGGAACATTGGATCGGAAATGGAATCACGTATTTTTCGCAACTGATAGGTGTGAGAAATGGTCTTGATATTTGGAAAGAGAGGAAACATTTGGAAAATAAAAGGACTTGTCAAATGCGTTAATTTTGAGACTCGATTCACTTCTACGGAGAACTTTTGTATTACAAATATAACTTCGTTGGTTGAATAATATTTCGATTAAGTTAAGCGTGTATTTTTTTCAATCGGAAATGTACTGTAATGACTAGTTTTTAAATCAGGAATAGTTACAGATGAAACAATAAATTTTAACTTATAAAAATGGATCAGTCAAGTTGTTTCAGCCATTGGCTTAAAATATAGGCGTAGAGATGCGATAGAGATGATATATTTCGCGAATACTGTGCTATTCTATTTGTGTATGTGTTGGAGAGCAAATAGTCTATTTTGACCACAAATGGAAAGTCAGTCAAAACGGTTGTCGCCTTGAGGGTAAAAGTGGTGATGGGTGAAATGCGGAGAATGAAAAAGATTTCCTCTTTTTTGGAATGTGACGAGAGATTCTCTCTTTTTCATTTCACCAACTCAACTTAAAGGATTTGGCTAAATAAATCCTATTCTTAAATGCATTTTAAAATTATTTGATAGCCTAGTTCTATTAATCTCTGATATATAGTATTTCCATATTGGTATTTCTAACTATGAAGTAATTTTCAGCATTGCATAGCGTGTTATGGTACATGGAAATTCATTTTCGTATATATTTGTGAGTTTTCCAGCATTATAATATTAAATATACATAAATATACATCCAGTTTCTCCTTCTTTACATATATGAAATTTGAACTAACTGTGTATTATTTATCTCCTAAATGCTATAAAAGATATTCATTATATGATTCACTTAATTTGTTTGACTTATAACAATATAATTTACAGCAATAGATGTTTATAGAAAACTTACCAATGCTAAAATTATGCTTATATAAAAATATCTTCTATCTTACAAATTATTTGCGAAAAAAGAAGGAAATTTAATGCAAAATTTTATTTTAAAAAACACTCATAAGGATATGTGAAATTGAAATTAATGAATTCCAAAAATATTATCGATACTTTCTGAATAACCTCTTCCAAATGGAAAACTTACGTAAGAAGGATTTTAAGGGTATTGATGACGACAGAAGGATACTTAGGATGACGTCAGTGACCCTTCGTCACGTTCTAATAAGAGCGACCAATTTCCATTCAAGTTTCGATTCAATTGTGCATGCAAATTATTTTGTCCATTAAAAGGGTATTTTGTCCTGTATCTCATTTTTGTGCAGATTACATAATAAAATTCACTAACATAGTTGGTTGTCTCTAATATCATTTGTAACTTCAGTTTGTAATGCTCTTGTCTGTAAATATGCAGCTTCAGATCGATTGATATTATACTCTTATGTGATGTTACTTGTTTGTCGCACATTCTGTTTGATTTGATTCTGTTCTATGCATTCTTTGTTGTTTAAATTGCTTCGAAACATCTAAGAAGGTTTTCTAGAATTCTATATATTTTTAAAAGTCTGAAATTTAAAACGGATGGCTTCGAAGAGCTTTTAGTTCATGAGCTTCCAATTCTTTTTATGAAATCGGTTGTCTTCACGGATATTTCATCGTCGATTGAATTTGATTTCCTTACTCCGAATTTTACATAGACCTTAAGAGGATCTTTTATAGAAAGGCTCTCTAGTATCTACTAGAATTTACTCAACAGCGGCATTAAGTAATAACAATGAAATAATCGGTCAATCCCTTTTAACCTTTCGGATAAACCAAAAAAAGGGTGAAAATTACGAATTGGTCATTCTAGAAGTTTGTTTGTTGGAAGTAATTATATCTCCGCTGAGTTAATATCCTTAAACTACATATATAAAACTCAATGTATTAATCTGTAGAAAGTTTTCCTGGTGATAAAATAATTATAATATTGCAAAGGAACACTCGCAATAATTCGATTCGCCTGATTTTGAACGTATAACTATAAGATGAATACAATTTCACTGAAATTTAAACGAAAACAGTAATCCATTGATCCAAGACCTCTGGATCATATGTAAGCTGTAATAGTTAAAAAAACTTCTATTTTTATTTTCTCCGGAAAAACACTGAATCGGAGTTAAATTAGTTTGGATTCTTCTAGTGAGCGTACTCTAAGTTGGTTGTATTTCGTCAACGTTAGTAAAACCCCCACTATAATGAGGCCAATCATAAAAGAGGTTCGAAGGGACCCTCCTCGGATGTCTTAAGGATAAAAGGGCAGTGGTTGGCAAACTGCGTTAAAGGGAAATTGCAAGAGTGTTGTGGGGAAATGAAGAAATTTAGAGTGAGTGGTTTTAAGGAAAGGACCTTTAGGTTAGACCTTAAAAGCATGTCTCCACCAAAAACAAAATGGAAGAGTGAACACTTTACTCTCCATACTATATTCTCTTAGACACGGATGCACTTTTTTCATATCTACACGTCAAGTAAATTGAGTTTCTATAGAAACACGACCATAATATTTTTTGATGCTACAAATACTAAAGATGAATCTCAACTGATTAGTTTAGATTTCCATTAAAATCTAAGAAGAATTTGATGGAATAACTCTCCTTATAGACAACGTTTTTATGAACACTTCAGAACCATGTTATCAATGAAATCACAATGTCTTATAATCTATTATTGATCATAATTAAATATTACGTAATTTTTATCTGAACTTCACCTTCCTTATCACATTTTTTTAGAAATTAGATATTTTCCTCGTATCGATTGAATTTTTCAGTTTTTAAGAATCTTGATATGCATTTATCATATTTTTTATTTCGTTATTAATTACGATGCTTAATTGCACGAAATTTCAAAGCATTATTCTAGTTCTAATATTACTCCTTATTATGGTATGTATGATAATAATGTGATTTCAATCTTAAATATCCAAAAATATTATTTGAACACCTGTTACATTGATAAGTAAATGTGACGGACGATATTGGTTCTTCAAAAAAGAGAATGTGATCGAAGATTCTGAGGAATCGATCAAAAAAGTGAATGGAGGAAGTGGGAGAAGTGAAAGGAAGATGACAGGAGTGTGACAGGAAAGAGAAGTTGCCTCCGATGAAAGCTATGTGATGCGGGTGACAGAGAAAAACTCGGACTTCTCCTGAAAGAATCTTTGAACAAAGGAAGTATCACGAAGATATAAGGCTTTTTTACTCGAAGAAGAACCCTAATCTGCTGATTGAGAAACTTTAGATATTGCTTCTCTACCTTATACTGTGTGATACGCTGCGTCTCTCATTGTAACATCGCACTTACATTGCATTCGTCTCTTTACAACATCTCAATTTGTGTATTTTTATCTTCCTCAAAGTAACAAACTCGGTATTCATTAATTGCATTCCGAAGCATTTAACCCTCCGACTAAAATTATAATCTATACAATGGAAACATAATGGGAAAGTAGTGTAAATAAACCCAATAAAAGGGAAATCTTGAAAATATAGGAATGAGTTGAGTTATTGCAAATCGGATTTCTGAATCTTATTTAAAATGTACCTGGAATAGGTCTGAAGGTATTGGAATGGGAATATGGACATCATAAATTGAGATGAACATACTGCTAAATAATTACAAAATTTCTTACTTATCGTTAACAAACATCGAGTTCATTTGCGGTTGAAAATGTTGGCAATAATATCTGTTGCTTGAGATAAATTTTGGGATTAAAAAGATTCATAAAAAATTCACTATTACGTGGGATAGGCTAAGTTTTAAATGTATTAATAAACTGATATTTTCTTTTCATAGTCGACTAAATGAAAATTCCATCTAAATAAATAGTGAATTATAATGAATTGTTTCAAGTTTAAAGTTCGTTTTGAAAAAAATGGTAAAAATATTCTAATTCAGTTCCATTAATTATAAATATTCTAGTCAAAATATATCAAATTTTCTTTGTCATCATCAGCGTATAATTAGACTACTTAAAGATGACTACTTACAGAAATTATTTAAGTTAATTTTTAGAGCATGGTTCAGTTTATTATTTTTAAATTATTACAATGGCGATTTAATATATGTGCATGAATGATTGTTTTGTATTGCCCTCTGGATGTAATGTATTAATTGCTATAGCAGTTGCAATCTGATCAAAGGGTAGGGAGATTAAACTCAATTATTTAGTTTTAATTTTGCCACACCTTTTGACGGAGGAAAATGAGAAATCCTTATAAAATTTTCCCAGAATTACCTTTGGTTCCAATTAAAAATCCGTGGAGAATTGCATGGACGCCGATGATTAGTTTGAGCTACTATCCTTCAAATTAAGAATGGAGTACAAAATAGTAATGGAAAACATCGGTTTTATTGTATTGTCATGAATAAGTTAAAATGTAATGTACCAAAATTTATATTCATAATCATTTTTATGAAAATATTGTTTTTAAGTTTAAGAAAGATCAATACAGCAATAAGTGGCAGTAAGAGACAAAAATGTAAATATAGAAAAGAAAGAAGAGCGTGGGAAGTGTATGGGGTTGAATCTAATGGAAGGGTGCGCAACCTTCCTTTGAGATGAAAGGAAGATTAAATGTAAGAGAAGAGGTAATCAAGGAAAGAGTTGGAAGTCAAAAGAACTGGTGGGCATAGAGGAAGAGTTCTAAAGATGAATTTGAGGAAAGGATAATGGAGATTTATAGTGGTTTCCTATGGGGAAAGATGGTCATTTGGAAACCTTTTTGCATATCCTAAAATACTGTTATTCCATTTATCAACTTCCCCTTTTCTATGCAGATTTACATAATTCCTATCCAAGTTTGACACTGAAATACTAGGTTTGTTTCAGTTAAAATTAAAGATTGACATTGTTTTATATGTTAGTTAACAATTTAACCTGTTATAATACAAGAAGGATTTAACCGTAGAAGTGCATCTAAGTTTACGTTAATTTTGAAGGCTTTTGTTAATCAGGAGGACATTCAAGTACCGAAGTATTCATTTGATGCAGCCTTTTAATTTCTGTGCCCTCACACACTTAATATTTTCTATCTTGATTTTGTTTCACCTAATTTTCCCTAAATAAACGCCATATTTCGAGAATGCCACACTCTGCCGCGTACAAGATACTGTATCTGCACGCAGTCTCCCGGGGCAACCCACCTGCTAAAGGTCTTTGACCGCGTTTTCCCTAGCAACTCTAGGTGGCACGGCTGGGATTTATGGGCACATCCAAGGCACCTCAAGTTTAAAGGACCAGGAGAATCCGAGATGAAATGGTGCCCATTGAAGACAAAGGGGTCCTTCAAAAAGAAGTGGAATCGAACGAGGTTTACGGGAAAGTATCTCCGAAAGGGGGTTTATCAGGTGATCCTCAATCGAAAGGCGTTTCATGGAGTTATAGAAACGTGCAGCAGATGGGACGATGGAATGTCGAAATAATATTAGCAGTAAAGAGAGAATATAAAGCTTTTAAACTATAAGTACTTTCAATCTTGCTATCTGGTATGTAGTGCGTGAACATTCATATTATTTTGAGACTATTCTCAAGTAATTTTTAGGAAAAAATAAAATTTATATAGACAAGCCAAATATTCAAGGTAAACATTTTCGTAAAAACTACAATAAACAAGGTTTATTGTAGTTTTTACAATCATCATACTCAAAGATTGTTTAAAATTTGTGTATGTGTTCTGTTTTAGTTTTTCCATAAACAAAACAATTCCCAAAATAAGTAGAATAACTATTTACATGACATAGTATGTATTCATATAAAACACCTGCTCTTAGTATATACCTTTATATTATTCATGAATTATGAATTGACTAAATATATCACAAAACTATTTACAGTACAATTTCCTTAGACATAATAAAAAAACCATCTTTCAGTATTTCATTTGCATTAATTTGATTTTATTTCCCTTATGTAGAATTCTAATTGTTATTTTGGGATCAAATCGAAATTAATATCACAATGCAATACAAATCAAAAAATTTTATCTATCTGAATTTAATATTTAGAAATAAATAGTTAAATACTTTGGTTTATGACTCGATTATGGGAATTTATGCAAGATTGCGTCTCATCGTTTTTTGAAAGAACTTCAGGAGTTTGCAAATAATGAAACTTTGATAGAAAAACGTAAAATAATTCATTCTAAAACTTACTTTCTTCGAAGTATGCTATTAAGAAGGAACAGTTCGATAAATACATTAGAGTAAATTCTTCTATTCGTTTCACGCGATTCATATCTACTTTTGAAGAGCTTTAAAACGTCCCTTTCACTCCTGGTACATCGTTCCACGAAATGCCCAAACTATAAATCCCCAAATCCATACATTTTTCCTCGATATTGCACTTCCCTATTTTATGGCCATCATCATTTTCTATGTATTTGATTTCCTTTCTTATCTTCCTAATATGGAATCACAGGATGAAAAAGAAGAGTATGCAATTTATGTCATATTTGAATTTAACATCATAACTACATTAACATAAATGCATAACATAAACGATTTTTGCATTTGTTAAGGATCCAAAAATATTTCTCCTGAGCCGTAAAATCGAGTTTAACAAAGTTGATGAATAACTTAATAATTCAACTCTTTTAGTTGTGTTTCTTATACTACAATAGGGAAAGGGAGGTCAATTATATCAGAAAAGCTATGCTGAAATATAAAAAATATTTCAGACAATGATTTTGTAAATTATGTGTATATTATTTATAGTTACACTATGAAGTATGTTCAAAAAAGCTAAATTGAAAAAATATCCTATTTTATTTTGAAATTAATCCGAACCCAACCTATAGCCAAACGTCGTTTCCTTATAATATTTAAAATGAAAGTTCTTAAATGGGAATAACTCGAGATATAAGATCCAATGTATGTCATATGATTGCAGCGAAAATTCGAACGCATTTTTACAGATATAATCTACTACATTAAGGCAAACTCAAGCATACAGACGCCATTAAAGTTTGTGAAGTTATGGCTTAGCGAGTTTCACTCGAACACGAAGCTCTAAGATTCGTGAAACTCAAGAAAAGTTTTCCTTCCCTTATTTCATCTGATATGGATTTTATTAATAACTTTCATGAAAAACGAACAATCGATATCAAATGTGACTTTAATTTCCAAGCAACTTCATTTTTAATAAAAACTATTGCCAAAGTAATTTAAGCTGATCTTTGTTCACGATTAAATTTTAAAACATTATGAGTTCACCTAATTATATTGTCTTTTAGTTTAAAAATTTCCAACTCTTTTCATTCTAACATTGTCTGTTAATTTATTAAATTTCCAACTCTTTTCATTTTAACGTTGTCTGTTAATTTATTGTATCATATTATAGTAAATTTAAATCTATTAATTAAAATAGATTCAAATTCTATTGATTAAATTATTATTATTATAGATTATAAGAAAGGAAATTTTGAAAATATTTGTTTTCTTTAAACAAATTTCCAACTTCCTTGTCGGCATAAATTGTAAATAATTTTACGGCTTAATTCTTGTATTTATCACCTACCAATAACTCATTTCTTATCTTATTTATTTGTCTCAAACGGGGAGTTTTTTCTTGGCATTCTTTGTAAAGCAAACTTGCGGATATTGCCAACTCAAAATAGCTTACGGACTCTCGGATATTAATTTGCTGAGAAATGAAGCTCATTCGCGATATCAGCTGAAAATAAAAGTTGCTTCGATAAGGAAAAGAAACTTAGCGTGACGATGTAAAAATCGATTTTATTAAAGACCCCTTCGCCTTTAAAACAGACTTTATTATTTTTTGTATGCGGATATTGTGCTCTCGAATTAACAAAGGAGACGAAGTTGCTTTCTTTTGTACAAACGATTTGTTGATTTCAGAATAAGATTTATCTTGATTTTTTTTCTTTCTTATTGCTACTGAATCGCTAAAATCGCTATTGAATATAATCTATAGATGATAGTTTGCTTGGATGCAGTTAATCATAATATACAGTTAAATTTGAATCTTCATCTAATTGGTCGCCTTAAGTACCTTATATTCTTTCCTTCCCAACAATAAATACTTGAATATAATTGAATGAAATAATTATTTTTAAAAGGTTTAGATTATTTTATGATAAAATTACAATTTATTTTAAAATATAATTGGCTGTGAAATACAGGCATCCGAACAACAACCAATTAAAAATTGAGTGAATCTTTTAATGATGAGTAGCGATCAAATTAGTGAATTTAATAATCGAAATTATATTTAAATAAAACCCATTCTTTAAAAAATGTTTACAGATAAGAGATCATGATATGAATAAGCGCATTCAATCATTTATTCTAGATAAATAAATGTCAAATTACTATGTTATAATATCATTTAAAGTGTTAGTAGAATGTAAAGTATTTCCTTTCCATTCACGATATATTCTTTCTTTGTTCTCTTCATTTAATTAATCATTTATATTTCTATAAATATAATTCTGGATAGAAATTCGTGATAGAAGTGTTTTATTGCTCCACTCACGCAACTTATCCTCTCACGAATGCTTATTCTCTTACGAATGCAGTCATTTGCATATTTCTTGAATTCTAATGCATTTTAGAATCTCAGGTAGAGCGTGTATTTGTTTCTTAGAATCTCTTTCACCACTTCTTCGCTTGAAATGGCCCAACAACATGTAATACACGCACATTTTAAGTACAAAGAGATCCATTTATTTCAGCCGATGTTTTGAGATGAAAATGTACGGGAAATAATCCTCCATTTGCAGTAATGGTATTCAAAGTAGCGATGGCGATTAAGGAAAAGGCATTTTAAAAAATGAGCGCTTAAAATCTAAAGTATAAGAAGATTATAGTGGAGTGGAAGTAATCTTCCCCCATTGGATTGTCGAACAGTAAAATTCTATGGTTGTCTCCATTTGTATAATTGCTCCTTAAAAAAAGCGTCTCAATGAACAGACGGAATTCTCATTTCGTAAATAAATATATAATTCACAATCAAAAGAAGAGATCACAATTGCAAATGAGAAGCGTTGCCTAGAAATGGACCCAAAACAAACAGCTGACGCGGTGAGATTAATGAAGGGCCATAAAAAGATTTGTACAAATGGAGCGCATGTTTCCACGAGATACTCGGAAAGTTATGGACCACTCACCGCAGAAATGAGGGAAAACAAAAGAAAGTGAGGGATGGTAAAAAAACATATGACAGACGATAAGGAGGAGGTAAGCCAAAGATTAATATCTTTGCCGTAACAGAAATAAGTATAGGGGGTGCAAATATGTAATTGATTATGAAATCTCTGTGTTTCAGATGTTAAATGTATAGGTCCTTTAAAAAAGTCAAATAATTCATTCTATATTCTTATTAATATATTTGATCGTTTATCATGACTTTTAATTCTTTTTATATATATATAAATACTGACCATTATCTCTTTAATAACTCTTTTCTGTGTCATAATATTATAATTGGTAAAAATGATAATATCATTTGTTGATTTATGTTGAGAAAGTAGCCAACAATTCAGCGAGTCAGCGAGTAATATTTATGACACTACTTAGGTATATTATATCGTTAATTTGTTTGTCAGTATGATTTTGTATTTAGATTTAAAACGGAACTAAGATTATCATTTACCGCAAAGGTTTTATTAAAGGATATGTTGAATATCTCTTTGAAATTCCTTGAAATCCATCGTTTATAATGTCTACACGTGTTAACAATAAACGATTTTGATAAAATGTTTCGATTCACTTTTTAAAGCGATTGAATCGCCGAGAATATCACGTAAATAATACAAGCGAATCCAATTAAAGCGATTTAATCGACTGCTAACGATATTTGATGTGCGCCACTTGTTTAAGCCTTTTGATGTGTTTTCCGATGCGGAAGTTCATTCCTGGAAATGGGAGATTGAAAACAAAACACTGATCCATTTCATATCACATTTTCATAAATATGCATTAAATGGATTAGAATCTCATTTACGTATTCTACGAACGATTTCATTAGAGTTCGTCGATTCAATTCACCCGCATCTGTTTTTCTACATCCCCATAATTTTTGGGGGCAAGAAACCAACCCCTGAAGGATACGTAGCAAAGTGTCACTTAGGACGGAGCTTTGCTTGTCAGCCAAACAAGAGTTAAATGGTAACGTAAACAAAAGGCAGTGCCGCCGGTTGCCATGGGTCGTTAAGCAAACAGAGATGGAACACCGCGTGCGCTTTCGGAGGTAAAAATGAACGAATTTGAGGGAAACACTTGGATTTGGTAACTACACAAGAGGACACAGAAAGGATGCTGAGGCAGTGGAGAAATTTTCCAGAATAAATTAAGGAGCAAGAATATGATTTCTCTTATTTATAATTACCGGAAATATGTGTATGCAACGTAGATTTTGCAATTCTAACCAGTACGCTGAAGTTATTGCGCCATGTTTTAAATAGAGTGCATTCATTCATAGAATGCGCATTCATTTCCTGTTCCCATTTCTCATGTGTGCTGTTCCCTTAGATTCTCAGCACGTGCAGACATTGATAGGATTTTCCCTTCTCTTTTCTTTTAAAGTTCAAGATTTATCGATAACTATTATATTTTTTTCTAGATGTAAAATAAATTATAGACTTCATAATCAAATATACCAAAAACATTTCTGTAGATTCTAAGTAAGATTGATTGCCAAAAGAGCAATATTCATATTAAGCTACGTATTTTATACATCCATTACCATCAATCATATTTAGAATATTTGTTTGCAGATTTTAGATAACTGTAACGTGTAACATAGCAACTGATCATATGGCAGTACATTCATTGCTAATATAGAAATATATCTATTTAAAAACTTAAATAAAATTTATAAAATGAGTTGTAAGCAGAATATATATAAAACGCGCTGGGGCTTACAAGTATATTTGTAAATAATGACATTACATAAAAATAGCAGAACTGCACAGCAATCTCATCTAAATCTCATCGCCTTAGCTCTGAGGAGACGTATGCCCGAAAGAGATATTCTTTGTACCATACATGCCTATAACAGACCCGCCATCGACAAGGCTGGTTTGCCTAGTACTTAGCAACGATGCTATGAAAAGGTGCGATGATTGAGGATTGAATTTAAATACGGTTCGGAAGTCAACTTCTCTGTCCGGAAAGCTATTAAATGATGAATTCTTTTCCGCGGAGACAATATCAACAATGGAAATATATTAGAATAGCTCTAACGAGCAACTTATCATGGAATGAACACATCTTTAATATTCACGGGAAAGCTTTAATCGCATTTATAGGACTGAGCGTAGAGATAGTTGCTAGCAATGTTACATTGAAATAGTCACCTTGCGTATGTTTGTAGCGTATATGTTAACCTTCCGACTGAAGTAGTATAAGTGAATTAGGTAAAGCGATGCGTTTTATGAAACATTAAATCAATAAGCATGACTAAAATGCTGAAGGATTGAAATCATTGGAACGCAGACGATCAAAGGGTCGACTAAATAGACTCAGAGAAGGAACGTTCAAGAAAGACGTATCCTCCATGGGCATATAGCGAATAAAATGAATGGTTGCAAAAGTAAACGTTTTTGATATTCGCCTTTCCGTCGAAGAAAACGCAGAGGTAACCCTTCGGAGAAGTAGTTTCATGACCGCTGCAGCGAAAGGTGGCTCACAGGGTTTCCGCTGAGAATTCGTGAAAAACTTCGTTCACAGGAGCTATGGAGATCGGCGTGGTAGTGGCGCCAGCTGGAGAAAGTACATAAAAACTCAATAACATAGCTAAAAACAAAACGTACTGTGGAAAAGTTTGGACTTCGGAAACACGTAAACGCTACCACCTAGAAATTTTCGTTTATGTGAGTACAAGGATGTTTCAAATACGTATACAGTATTTATATTTTACACATTTAAGACAAAAATTACAAAAGCATACGTATTTCCTTAAAAGTATCAGTGCTAGTTATTAAAGTTAATTATAAAACCTTATACAGTATAAATCGACCAGCAATACTGCCCGAGCAATAATACCCGAGTGAGTTGAACTGTTAAATGAGCGATTTGTAACTCAAACTTCTTATTAATGATGTGCGATAAAATTTTATTCTCCAAAGTTCTTTCGGGAGATTCTATCCGCTGATATTGCTGCCAAAGCTCAGTTTAGTCTCAGCGTAGTATTAGCGTCTTCGCATCATTCCGTTGAAATCCGACCGAACGGGAAGTTTCACGTAATGCTCAAAGGGACAGAAAAACTGTAAGGTTCGTTCAGACCGTAATACGCCTAAAGATAGGCGGGAGATTTCGTATTACTATGTAACGCCCAGACGAAGGAGGCATCTTGAATATTAAATATAGCACCAATACTAATTACAGAGTTTTATATTTATCAAAATTTGTTGTTTTCGATCACTGAATAATTAATCCGGTGAAATGTTATTATTTGTGTTAGTTTGTTTGTTTATAAAAATTTTTAAAGAACTCGACTTCAAAGAGTTAATGTTTTGTAAAAATCCGCGAAACATAAAGCGCGAAGTGGAGAGGGAACACTTCAATTTCCTCGTGTACGTTAACTGGATAATTTACAACTTGAAGATCTCTTAAAGCAGTGGAAATACATTCCATCGATTGATTCCAAAATGCATACACATTCGCAAGAGATTAATTAGGGCACGTTTATTTAAAAACTTCGCATGACCTACTTCATGTGGGAAGCCTCCTTAATTAATTGATCGGGTAGTGCACATAAAATATGGATTCACTTTCGAGATGAAGTTACGTAACTTCATGGCTTCGCATTCAATTGCTTTTAAGATTATATTTAGACGAGGATCTCACATGGGAATTATAATCCGACTTTAGGTGGAGAGAGCATATATAAACATCAATAGATATTAATTTAAAATTGGCAGTATTTCGTGCATTTTGGTGAATATTCTTATTATACAATAAAATGTATTTATTTGAAAGTGGAAAGCTAACTTTCCGCGTATATACATTTATAAATACATTTTCCATTTGGTTAATATGTTTTTACCATAGCGACCATTAAAAATTAAATAGCAAAAGTTTATTATTTTTTCTACCAATATTAAAGTTTAAGTTGTGTTAAAGAATTAATTAATCATGATAATAGAATTGAAAATTAGTAATTGACTGTTTACCCAAATGTGTTTTTGGAAAGGGAATTTTTAAACTTAAGATCCTTGATATTTTAATGGTAATATTAAGAATATTTTTAGATGAAATATTTATATCGCATTTATGAAGATGTCTATTTCAACTCTAAATGGTTATTTGTATAAAGTTTCTAAGGAGACTTCGTTTGACCACAGCAATAAAACACCTCTGTAGCATCTGTATCGCTCATCTTTATGGAGCTACTTTGCTCGTAATTACATCTAAATGTGTCCAAATGAGGCTATTCGCGGGAGACAGTAATGGCTTCACACTTTATGGGTCACGAAATAAAAGGTTGGCATTGACCTTTTATGGACGCCTTCTGTTCACGATCACTCCCTACGTACATGGTCAGTTCCCTCATCAAAGATAGAGCGTGTTCCTATAGTCATTTGATTAGCTGAAACCATGGAAACGATAATGAAACACATTTTGTATTTCATGTCTAAAACTGTTCCTCAAAGTAGATTTAGGTGTATTAAGAATAATTTAATTAAGAAAATAAATCAAATGCGCTTGTGATTGTGATACATGGAAATTTATTCATCTTTGGGAGCATTAAATAATAAACTAAATACAAATTATAATCAAAAGTTATGATTTGGAAACGTGAATAATATTCAAATATGCAACATATTAATTATTTTGAGTGATATATAGATAATAATGAGAAATATTCCATTCGACAATAGATATTTTAACAAGCGAACAAAATGGAAAAACAAGTTCGAAATAAATGTACTTTTGTAAGTAAAAACCACTGAATGTGGAGTTCATAGTTCAGCACAGAATGATACGAAGAGAGTTTCAATTATTTCACGGACTCATAATGATACGAGATTATATCCTTTCTAAATGCTAATGAAGAGGCAATCTTCTCCAAGAGGCTTCCATTCTTCATCCATAAACGTGTATCTTCTCATGTAAGACACCGCAAATACTATCTATTTAGATACGGCTAACAAAACAGTCGCTTTCTCAGTGACAAAGGATGTGACCTCGTGAAAGGGTTCCTTAACCCCTTAACCCAACAAGGATTTCAACTCTAATTAAGTGGGACGGAGGTCATTAAGAAACTTCCACAGCCTACGTCGTAGTCATGTAACATTTCCTTTCTCTTGAGAAACATTTTTTTTCGCCAAAATACACGCTTCTTATTTGTCGAGGTTTCTTTCCGAATCCGCGGTGAGCGTTCTTGTTGTAACAACCGACTTCCCTGTTTCGTCTGAGACGATACCGAGTCTTGTTTATGGTAGTAGTAGTCATAGTTACGTAGACATTGGAGTCAATTTCCTTCTATTCTACTGAAAAAACACTTGTATCTCTGCAGCACGGTGCTCTTTAACTATCTGTCTGTTTTACTTTGTGCTATTTCATGAATACGATGACATTGAGGTTGTTTTATTTCCACTAATTAAGTCCTCACCAAAAAGATTTCAAATGTTACTACACTTTAGCTTCTTCGTAGCATTTAAATATGGATATATTATATTATTTCCTATTAATGAGTATTCGTAATAAAAATATGGCATAGGAATTGGCGATGATATTCTTTTTTATTAGTTGAAGGACATTTCCAAAGTTTACATGTATTTTTTACGTAAGATCTATCTTTTGAATGAGAAAAACGACATTCTTTGCAGGAGTTGTAGAGAGATAATAAACTGACAGAGGAACATCTTAGCTTGTGAAAATCTCCGAGGTATAGCAAAAGTTTCTGCAGGGACAGTTAGATTGGCTCCATCGAAAGATAACAACCTCTTTGAGAGAGAAGTATGTTATAACATCCATCAAAAAAGGCGATGTATCCAGTAACAGGTTTTGCGGAAATAGAGTTTATTCTTTCATCATAAACTCTCAACAGCTATCGTAATGGATCCCTAAAAGGTTTCGATTGCTTTCTTATTCTTTAAAACTTATTGACGCTCATAGATAAACTCTTTTCCTGTACAAATGGCTTTTTTAATTATTCCATAAATTTCCCCATCCCAATTACCAGCAGCTTGATGATCCCACTCACACCAAAGCATGTTAAAATCCTTCATATTTTTGTATCAAAACGAGATTTCATTCCATTCAAAGGGTTTATAAAAATTGGAAGATCGTACAATTCAACGTAAGGTGAGCATATTCCTATACTTTCCTTGGGGGATATCTATTTCTTCAAGACAAGAAGGAAAATGTTTGCGTGACTAGAAACTTGTTCTTTTTAGGATTTATATACAGTGTTTGATCATCAGAAATCAGAATCACTTTGAGTGTATGTGGCGCAACTCTAAAAAGGGTTCAATGTAAGAGAACAAAGCATAGTCATTCTTTAGTAACTATTTCGGAGAACATCATCGCACCCAAGTAATTTAGCCAACGGCAACACTAAAGTTCCTTTGGAGAACTACGCTTCCACGAAGAAACCGAGTTCCGTTCAAAAAGTGTGTTTTACGAGCTGCCAAAGTGCGTATACTTTACTTTGTACTTAAGTAATTGGAGAACCGAATTGGAAAATCCTTGTGAAGCATGAATCGGAATTAAACTTCAATTAACTTCAAATGAACGATTTAAATAATACGGATTTATCGCCATTTCGACGTTTTAAATTGTTTTGCCAATTTCTGGAAAAGTTTATTACCCTTAATAATAATAAATATAATTGTGACACTGCCTTTATAGTAAACAGGAATACACCCAATCATGTGAGAGAGATATAATTTTACAGAATTAGTCAAAATAGGACATAAACAAAGTAAAAGAGTGCAGCTCAAGAAACATATGGTTAGTTGAAAATAATTAAATATTTTTCGTAAATATTAGCATCAGAAGCGAATCATGAAATACATCCGTGGCTTAATCTATGAGTCTCACTCATTAATCCAGACTCATACATCCATCGCTCTAATCAAACATTGTTTGCCTTAGGCGACTCATTGAAACAGCGATTCGAGTCGACAAAGCCTTTTATGATGTTGCGAAGGAGCGCAATATCACTCGCATAACGTCGTTTTTGGAGAAATACAAGATTAAATTGCTCACAGGCATCGTTATAGTCTTCTCTATGGAAGATAGAAACAGTTTTGAATGAATCCGATTAAAGAGGCGCATTTGGAATTTTTCGACTACATGTTAAAATGGAATTGTGCGGATTACAAATTATACAGCTAAATTGTAATTTAGATCTTTGAAGAGAACAGCTAGTATAGTTTCCACTGAAGTGAATTTCTGATTCGTATTACGCTTCTAAAAGTTTATTTTCATAATATTTTCACAAATAGTTTATATTATTGCATTTACTAGATACTTTGCATAGTATTTCAAATGAAAAAGCTGAGAAAGTTCTATTTGATTGTAGAACAAACTTTAGAAAGAGTCACTTAAATTTGAAGATCAAAAACTCTTAACAGGTTCTCAATTATGTTATTACGAGCAAATTTTTAATCAAATAGCTTAGTATTTTTAATTCTAATCACTGAATCAAGAAGCAATCGATCTAAATGAAGGTGCAATTCTTCCAAAAAGCCAATGGATCAGAAGTAATGGAAAATTCATTTACATTTACACAAATTATATATTTATTCAATCTATCTTCTCCGATATTTACATTCATTTTTAAATCAAATGAGAATATTGTTTTACCGATATCCCTAAAGCACCTTAATTAAGTCTCTGGACATCGGTTCCACTTAAAGAGAAGATTTACATTGAACTCAGACGAACTTTTTATTAGAATAAAAAGCGTTCCGTGGAAGAGGTAGTTAATTCGTAAGCCCTTTCATCAAAGAAGAGTCATTCAAGTTGAGATGCCTTTTAACGGACACGGCTAAAGAGCAGTGGATGGACCTCCAAAATGCAATTGACGGGAAAAGAGGAGGAAACACGGGTTTGCTCTGTCCTAAACATCCTCTTTCGTGTGGTAAGTGTCCTGGACCGATTGATTATACCCTCAGAGACAAATTGGATGTCCTTTCCAAGGAGGGTTCGATCACTTTTCATCGGATGGCGTGTGTAGAAAAGAAATTTGAATCAGAAGGATGATTGAAATTTAGCATTTATAAGCCTTTGAGCGTGTTGCAATAAGTGACTAGGTATATTAAGAGCAGAAAACTCCTCTAAAAACCTTTTGATATACAGATATAACATGTTTTTCCTGAATAGCAGGAGATTAAATCTATTAAAAGTCCATTGAATAAGGTGAATGTATTATATTTAATTGATATGTATGTTAATGAGAAGATAAATTCATATCATTTTTATAATAGAAGTATCAAAATGGAATGATAGAAAGAATCATTAAAATTTTGTTGATGGTAAGGTTATTTTAAATAATCTAGACAAGAAGTTAAGGCATAAAAATATGTTTCAAATAGTTATATATTTATCAAATGCTCAGATATTGTTTAAGTTTGTATATGACACTTTAAAATCTATAAATATATTTTCAATTGTCATCATTGTCTTCTATTTCATGGATTATTTTCTCTGGTACATCATGAAAATTTTATCTTTAAATGAGTTGTAAGGCACGAATTCGAGAGGAAAACCTCTGATACTTCGTTCGTGCAGATTTTTTGTGGCGATGTTATCTGAATTCGTCTCTTCACCGCATTTCTTCCTTTACTTTTTTTTCACCGACGCACATCTCACTTTTGCTAATGACTGAAGCACATCTCACGCAGTTGGCGAATTAAAAATATCCCTTTATTCAGCCAAAGCTTTTTATTTTAAAATATTCTTCTGCCAAAGGAAGGAAAGTCTTTTCAAATACATTCACAATTCATATTAAAGAGTGATGATCTGTGACGTATCTTTACAGGAAACACGATAATGAATATAGAAAAGAGCTATGAAGTTGGTCCATCTCAGCCAACATTTCATGGAATTACAAGAATACCAATTGATTGATTAAAGAATAACACATACGAATCTTTCGAAATGCATAATGTGAGACAGAAATAACAAAAGAATCTAAGAACCCGTTCTTTATAACTTCGATAAAAATCGCTATGAAACTAAAACAAATCTCTTTTATTCATCAATCCTTAATATTTTTTGTGGTTTTTCTTCACCCATTCACACCTTCAGCCAACAAAATATGCGCCTAACTTAAAAAATGCTAATCAAAAACTGGAAACCAAAAAATTGTCAACTAATGAACCTATTTTGTAAATTTACAGTTTATAATTTACGGCCAAGCCATTGTAATTTTTACCTAAATTCTACGATTACATTAATCGCTGCATGTACATGTTTTTGACAGATGACCCATTTATTGGGAAATTCCGAAATTAAAAAACACTAAATGATGAGAAGTTCACAAGTGAGTATATGGTTGATGTCATGGAATGACAAGACATACCAAAAATAGTGATATGCGTGTAATTTCCAGCACATTTTACAAAAAACTTTAGATTATTATAATAAAAAGGTTTGTAATTTCATTATACTGTGGCTTTCTACGAAGTCACGTCTTCTTATATTGATTTCGTGTGGAATATTATTTTTGGAGAGAATATAACTCTTAACTGCATCGTATCTGTGGCCCTTTTCTGTGATTTCTTTTCGCTAGTTCTGAAAGGGAAACATTAATGACTTTTTCTAACTCAATTTAACTTCATAAAGAGATTGATAAATTTATTCGAAAATCATACCACAGTTTCCGCACACGTTACAGAATCCTACCAGGGTAGGTATTTAGGATCCCATTCAATAAAAATTCCTAATTTATTTACAGGGGAAATAAGAATAAGAAGAAGTCTGTTTAATATATATATATATATACTTATATATATATAATTCAGTGTCATTGCCCTCAGTGTATCTCTTGAAAAACTATTTAAAAATGATTAGGAGAACTGAAGTGACGATAATTTAAGTTTTCTAAAGACATAATGGACAATATCGTGGCAAAGCCCAAGGGAATGGCAACCCTCTCCTCAAAGCATTCATTCGGAAACGTTTCCATAGGGATAACTAGATTATCGCATTCCAGCATTTGGGTTATGAAAAGGAGAAAGTTAATGAAACGTATAGTTAAGTGGAGATGAATTGGGTTCGAGGCTATTGAGTCTCTTCCGGAATTCAATAGTGTCTTTTACTCAACGGAGGCTGAATGAATATGCTCCGAATTATGAGAACTTCAGATCATTAAAGAGCTGCTTTGCTTCGCGTAATTTAGTGGCGAAACTATTCTTTTCTGACATTGCTAATGGAGAATATACGTTTTACTTTTTTCTGGATCCGTTTCTTTGGAAATGTTTTGGAAGCATCTGACTGTATCATGAATAATAGAATTCATTTAGTTTCCTTTTCACCACATAGTGCAATCTAATTTCATTTAAATAAGTCTCTTTTTTGTCCAATTGCATTGGCTAATCATAGGAATTAAATCGACCTGTGTGGATAGTATGATATGTGTATCGAATGCTAAACTATTATATATTAAACATTTCTTTTTCATGTCATCTAGAATAGTCATCATAAAAAGGTCAAAAGAAAGTGAAAGTTTTGAGTAGCACCGTCAACATGAGCAGCTGATTTGGTAGTCTCACCAAAGGGAATGAGTTTAGGCAAAGAATTTTCAAATGGAATCCTTCCGATGAAAAGGAGAGTGTTTCGTTAACCTTTCTCGAGTGAAGTCGAATTCATGCTAATTACTGCGTTCACCACTAACATTTGACCATGAACTGTTATGCAGAGGGATTTGTCTGTAGGTGCCTGCAATGCCACCGCTAATCGCAGTAGGCATTGGTTTCTCTTTCATCCAAGTTTTACTTTCCTTCACTTTAACTCCTCTAAACGAGTGCTTCAGACGTGGTTGACCAAACTTAAGGACTTAAATGAATACTTTTCAGTTTTTAAGTTAGTGTTTAAAGCGGCGGAAGAAGTGAAATCAACACCCATGTTCATAGATTCTGGCGCAAGTGAAAGTGCTGTTTTCCTTTGGATATTGAAAAGTGCCTGTGTTATTACCCGTTCTGTAGATACTCTGAATCGAGTCCATTGATTTCAGTTGGAACGAACGAGACGAAAAACAGAATCGCACGCATCCGCACAGCGGTGAAAAGTAAGCAGAATTAATGTGTGCGGGGTTCGCGCTAAACAAATGAAGACGGTGAAGCGTAACAATACTTCCGACGGCAGTGACATCTGTATTGCAGCGAAAGGTAGGGTTCAATCTCTTTTAGGAGTAGGATGTGTGATGTTTTCGTGCTTTCTTATGTAGTTAAAGAAGTTTATTGATTTGCAGAGTTTTAGCCATGTACGTTTGAAATATTTGCTCTCTTTTCATTGCTTTTGTTTAAAATGTCATTCACATTATTCTCGGTAGAGCCGATATTTGTGAAATACTGAAATTTCCACGATCAGTTTAGATTATGACCATAAGTTTAGACTAATAGCCTAATATTATTATTTAAATATGTAACATAGAAATTACTTTATGGGAACCATTCCATACCCACTAATAGAATCTCAGTTAATACAATTTTTATTTCTCGTTCATGAAGGCACATTCCGTTTCAAATGCGTCTGAATCTTTGCTTGTGCATTTGTTTTGGTTCAGTTACAGATCCAAATCCAATTTTGGGCTCAACGACCTCATAAATCAAACGGAATTCGTGCAACAGAATCACAACATCCTGCATCTTCTTGCTTCGGCGTGCATCCGTCGGATAATGAGACCAAAACTTCGAAATGCGATCTTTACTCCAATCATTGGAATTCGATTTGAACAGGAAAAACTTGGAAAAGCTTGGATTTCCTCATTCCTTCGTCTGTCTTTTTTGCTCCAATTTCTCATCTATTTTCTAAATCATTTCTCCTTGAAGATATTATAATCCTCATCGGATTATTCTGTGGTAAATAGAAATAAATCTACTATAGATTTGTTTTCTTCTTCATCATCTCAATAGCTTAGGAATTGGAAAAATATGGCTGATTTACTCTCTTTCATAATTCTCTTCAAACCTTTACTTAAATTTAATCTTGTGGCAGAGTTTCGACGCGTAAATAATAGTGAAAAACGAAAGATCGATTTTAACTTACGATAGATTTCCTGCAGTTAGAAGATTTAACTTCGTGAATTAAGTTTGAAGTTTATGTTTATAAACTAAATTTACAACATACAGAACTTTCAATTTATAAAAGATAATTTAGCAAAGAATTTATAAAATATTATAGTAGGGAGAGATTTATGATTTATATGTGTCTTTAATGTAAATGTAGTATTAATATTTTTAATCATTTATTTTTATCTTTAAAGGGATAGAATACATGGTATATACTTATGTAGCAGATTTGGCGTTCAAATTCCATTAAATACTCAATGAATTCCGTTCTGCATCGGAGTGAAATTTCGGATAGACCGTTGCGACGTTTGATTTTAAAATACTAATTTCGCAGTTATTTTCGCGAATGTGAATTAGAAGGGGGCATTTCAAATGCCAATGAAGTGTGGGTAATGAATGAGTGCCTATATTTCCCAGTTGGAAATTTCAAACTCATCTCTAAATAAACCGATGCTTCCCTTCGGAGCGAAATCTCATTAAAAACGAAGCGAAACTATCTGAGGTTTCATTTGAACTCGTTTGTGACGCCGCGAATTCCAACAGACGAACAACGGATAATTAACTTCCGTTTGGAATTCGCGCCAAAGAAAAAGACTTTGATCTGATGAGGTGTCAAAGGAGTCTTACGTACGAATATATATGTTGATATACAAGAGAGCAAATCATAGAAAATACTCAATTTTAAATATACTCGGCATCTCTATGAAGTGATATATTTTATATTTATTTAAATTTAAGGGAATGGAAATGCATTTTTTTAAAAGCGATTCATGGAATTCCACAACTGATATCGATAAAGGCATGATTTCATTCTTCAGTAACAGATAGAAAAATGAATGTATTATGAATAATAAAAGATCTGCATGAATTTTAGGTTAATTTTACGATCGAAATATATTTATTTTCTCAAAGTGTGTTTTAACTCCATTATTTATAATTTCTAGGCTTTTCTTTCCATATAGATCTTCCCAATCTGGTTCATCCCAAAATTAGGGCAAACTAAAATCATGATTCAACTTTTCAATTATAAATTCATGCAGCAGTAATGAAGACAAAAGCGATTCTTGCATTCGATTATTTGTAAATATATAATTCTTGTAAATTTATCGATTGACATCAGTCATCAACTTTTATAATTACCGTGTTATAAATGACTTTATATGGGTATGAATAATTGTATATCGTTCATAACTACTCATACGTTAAACATGAAGAGAGATATGATCTGAATCACAAATAGATATTTGTAGTCTAATTTAAATGAACTAAATTTATATGTATTAAATAGAATTGAGTCTTTAACTATTCTATATTTCCCTCATTTTAATGATTATTTGGAATCCCCTTTAAATGTTTCGAAAAGTAGAGAATAAAGGAAACCACTGTCGAGTTGACGTTTTGTTTCGGTTTAAAAAAACAAGTGAAAACGGATGTCACTGGCAAAAGGGGAAAAAGAAAACAAAGAGTGAAGCGAATGGAACTGATACAGGCATCGGAGGTTAAAATGGTTTGGGATGGTTGGAGAGGCTTTCCATTTGTGAAAATCGGAAGGCGTAATTTCCGCCCACCATTTGCACTTTTCCACCGAAAATACGATTCGCTCTTGTTTTTGTGGATGGTCGACTCGTTTGGGGAAAAGTTGTGCATTATTTCCTTTTATTCCTCTTCAAAATCAAAGTTTATGATTCAAAAACTAGTATTTATACACTGATTTATGCACATTCTTAGTTTCAGTTATGTCCAAAAGACTTTGGCGTGTTGTGTATTTTGGTCACGTGAACACTTTTAAAATCCTCAACGGAAAATCAAACAAATACTTCGCATATAAATCCTTTACTTGTATTCTGTTAGCAGCTTTAGTTCACTTTGTTACTTCATTTATTTGCAAAATTCCCTAATAAGCATTGTATGGAATATAGTGTGGCGATGTCACTTAGCTTATAGACTGTCTGCAGCCCGAACCTTATAATAATAGCATAGATCATTAATGTTATCTATTTTAATACAGAATACGAGACTTCGAATTGTTTATTTAAATAACTTTATTGATCATTCTACATAAGTTATTAATTAAGAAAGGAAGAAGTAAATAAAAATGTGTTGAATCGTGAAAATTAGATCGATTGGATTCAACTTAATTCAGAGTAAACGTAAAATAGTTGACCAATTATAAATAATGAATATTTAACAATTCCAATCAAAATTCTGTTACGAATCGCAGTTGCATTCCTTACTTATGTTCCTTTGGTTTCATTTTATGAGCCTAAGGAAGAGTCATTAATATTGAAACACTTTTAATGCAGTCCTTTATGAACACGCGATAGTTGAACGGATCGATACTTAGAAAATGCCAAAAATAACCACACTGATTGTAGAATCTATCACCACATGCTCATTCACATAATACTGAATGGACAGTCCACTTTGGATATTAAATGTGATTTCATTAGAGAAGATTTTAAATAGTTTTTACCAAAAAATTAGGTCCTAATAAAAATATATATAAATATAATAATTTCTATTTAGCAAGCATGCATTGTTTTGCTTTCCTTCAACAATATCGTAATATATCTGCAAAAGAGCTTTATTGTTGAAGAGTGCCATTTTGCATATATTGGCCTAAAATTTAATTTTACGCGAATAAATTCTATTTCAAGTCTCTGAAATGGTACTGGAAGTTCATTTTTATTTGTGTCATTCAAAATACAAATATTTTATATGGGATATTCATCATTACTCAAATTTAGGACAACATAATTTACATCACTCCCTGCCGATGATGACTAATGGAATATCAAAGAGGTGCTACATGATAATTTATTCCACAACGCTTTTTGTACAACGCCTAATTAAAATGGGCGAACGTGATATCTGACAAAAGCTGTACCCAATCGCCGATCAGTCTAATTGAGCTATCATGTCGGAACATTCAGTCGTTAATGGACTATAGGTATTTATGTTCTCTTTCTCTCGGAATATTTTCACGTCCGATAATCTTTGGGTTCAATCCGCTCCCAGTGAATTATCACGTAAAGACATCCATATACTTTTAACATTCCAATTAATATGAAATTGGAGATCGTATTTCAATTGAAAAATCTACGCAAATTTATACGTTTAAGAATAATATTTAATCGTAATTTAAAATTTGGTCACGAGTTAATAAACATTTTAAGATTGGAAATAAACTTTAACTAAAAAAATCTTAGCGCATCTTGATCTAAGATCGTACGCGTTTAAAATATTGAATTTTATTTTATTATATATTTTAACATAATATTGTACTGTTTGCATTGTATTGTTGATATTCCAGTTTTGTATCATTCCTTTATTTAATTGAATAAGTTATAATTGTACAACTGCCCGATTATAACCTCAAAAGTGGAAACAGACAATTAAAATCTTATAGTGAGTTAGTTATAGAAGAAGAGTTTGACAGAGATATTTGAACTTGTCAGAGTTATTCTTTGAAATATTCTATGGAAAATCAATCAATAATTGAGTGGAGAGCAGTTGATAAATACAGAAATCGAGGGGTTGAAATAAATTGAATAAATGTCAGTGGATGAGTGGAGCTGATGACAATATGAGAGACATGTTTTGAGTTTGAGGTAATTTGCACTAAACGGAAGGATAAAAACTCCTCCTATAATATACAAATCCGTATCCATATGAGTCACTTTTGAAATTTAGAAGGAGACCGTACCATCTTAAGCAGATCTCCTTATCAATTATGACGGTGTTTTATCGCGAAAAATGCTGTATCTGAAGTTACAACGATGGGAAATATATACTATGAAATTATACGATTCGTTAATTTCAAAAATTAAAAAAGGGAGAAACCAACTGAAAAAATGTTGATAAACATATATATTTTGACGATAAAGATAAAGTAAAACCGATCAAGTTCTTAAATACAGCTGAATCAGTATAATCGCCTTTTTCGGTGAATCTAGAAATGTCTCAGAACATGGAGGCCTTTTCTTAACTCCTGGAAAGTATAATTTCCGCTTGTGTAGGTCGGAAATACTCGGTTCGGATACACGAATCAGATTGTCCGATTGAAATAACGTGCTTCTATTGAATCGAGAGTATCGATCGATATATCGAAAACACCGAAAAGGCGTTCGGATTTTCTTGGAAAAGTAGGACAACGCAACAGATGGAGATATTTATGATCGCAAACTTTTTATTGCTTCAGCTTAACATTCTGAATGGCTTTGGAATGATATTCCCATAAATT
The DNA here is from genome assembly GCA_020796165.1 of Pantala flavescens. Classification (NCBI taxonomy): domain Eukaryota; kingdom Metazoa; phylum Arthropoda; class Insecta; order Odonata; family Libellulidae; genus Pantala; species Pantala flavescens. The sequence goes on along the minus strand of CM036885.1, from coordinate 20,719,052 downwards.
TTTAAAACGTGAAATTGAAAAAAAAAAAACAGATAAAAAATTATTACCGATCAAATATTTATTATTTTTTCGTAACTGTAAATCAATTTGTTATATATGCATGGATCATGGCTGGATTTAATCCTGAATACGTGGTTACGGAGCATTTTGCGATATTTTGGTTAAAGATGACTTATGCATGAAACGCATCGTAAGGTGGCATAGAATTCCAACTTTTGAATGAAGTTTGAATAGATCGAGACTTGAACCCGATTCACTCAAATCGCTATATCCAATTGAAAACGGAAAACGTTGACACACCTGTTAAAGGATATTTTGAATGCGTAGTTCCTCAACGAAGCAGAGGATGATATCGTTTATTCGGTCGAAAATGCAACACTCCAGCCTACATAGTTTGGATTACGTTTTGAGAAGAATTGGATCAATTTATTACATCCATTTTTGAATCTCAATTTTTATAAATTTATTTCACGCTCGTTATGTCTTGGATTCGTAAAATCAATGATTATTATTCAGTTTGATGCAATCTTAAATATCGTGCTTTAAAATTTTTTAATTCATTCTAAGAAGCTGATTATAAATTATAAATTCGATTATTGTTCACTTCCATGAATGTAGAATTTTATACCAATGGCTCTTAATTATAAGTCACACTATGTAAAAGGGATTTATTTAAGAATGGAAATTAAATAAAAATTTTACAGGAATAAAGTCAAATTATTTATATATATACTTTTGTATTTTACATATCAACCTATATTTCTTGTTGTATCTTGAGACTCTACAATGATTTTTAGTGACCGTACAAGAGTTTTTTCGAATTTTGCCTATTATCTAAAAGATGTAATTATTGATACTAAAAATGCATAAAATTCACTATAGTTCCATTGAGATGTATTAATAAGCTACTTCAAATCTGCGATTCAACGTCGAAATTTAATTTCTTTTCGAAGAATTCATTCCTAAAATGCAATAGGTCAGTCGAGTATCTGATTTTTTGGTCATTATGTCTACGTGAGATTGAGGTTAGCACTTTAATCTACTTAGCTATTAAAATGAAACTTCATCCCAGGAAACTGGGTCGTATTAGCAGAACGTTTGGTATTGCGCATTTAATTTATGAAGATATTCTTTTAAAAACCCAATTTTGATTGTGATGGAATAAAATAATATATCCTGAAATTTTTATGTCTAAAATCTGTATTTTCAAGGACAAAGATGATTAGCCGTGTTTTTATAAGATTAATTTGTCTACAGAGAACTTTGAGCATCTGAATTGAGCGCTGAATTTTAAAAACAGTTTTCATGGAATTTTATCAAAATAAAAAAATAAACCATTTACAAAATTTGGTAAAAGCATTAATTTAATGTAATTAAAAATGTGGAACAAACACTTAGTGGTTTCTACAATATATTTTGTGGAAACCACTAAGTGTTTGTTTTAAAATGTCCTTCTACGAAGAACGTCCAGAATCGAGTTTATTTTTAATAAAATTCTTTGGAAATATGGAACTTGCTTTTTGAAGATGAGAATTCGTAGTAAATTCTTATGAAATCGAAATTTCCTTTCAAATCAAACTTTTCTGGCATCAGTTAGGGAAAAAGTACTTCGTTATGTTTCTTTTGAAGTTTAAAATTATTCTAAAATTGACTATATAATAATATTAAATCTTTGGAAAAACATAAAGCCTATTCTAATGAGAGCAAGTGGTTTATTTTCAAAGGATTACGATAACACTTTCTGTATTTATTCCATTATCCATAGTAGATCACTCACCTCGTCCCCTCCCGTTTCTCCTTCTGCAAAAAAGATAAAAACGCAATTAATTATATAAATAATAAATAATCAATACTCTCGCAGCAATTTTAAGCAGAAATTTAATTCACAATTCACTTAATATAGATAATAAATATTAAAATAATTTCAATGTTATTGAATGTGAGTTTTGCAACTTTTTTCCAATTTAGTAGAGTTGACTTGAAAATTACGCGAATCTCGTTGGCTGGTAAAACACTGTTCCGTTGAAATCTTTTCGAAAAGCAAAGAATCCGAAAAATTAAGAACGTACCTTATACTTACCTTACATATTGTACAAAGGACTTCTATTGAACAAATTATTTTGTGAAATCGTGCACAAAAATTTGTCATTTTTGCAAACAGTTGACTCAACGTATTCGAATTACTTAGATGAATCGATATTCTCAAATAAATACACAAATTGTTTGAGAATGTCAATTTTAAATCACGTGTTGCAGATATAAATCTTATTTGTATGCTTCCATAATATGTTCTCCGTACGTAATTCTTATCGCCTCCGAGGTTAAAAAACTCCCTTCCACAGAATGTGATCAGACGCATTTTAGTCCAGACAAGTGTCCAATGGGTGTGCAGTGCATGGTCCGGGAAATCCGTCGGGAATTAGAGGCGTGTCTTTTATCAGAGAACTGTTTTCCAAGCGACAGATGTTTTAGTGCCCCAAACAGCGCTACACTCGTCTCCAACGAGGACTCCCACTGTTTTTAGTGGTTCAACGGCTAAATGTTTCTTAATGAACTGCGACTACACACTGAGAATTTTATCCATAATATTATCCATACTTTATCTATATCCGAAAAATGACGTATTAATTTGTTTTATATTTTATGTGAATATTTTTATATATGCTTTTTCTTTAAAAATATTTACTAAATTGAAATTATTTTATCTCGAAGATAAGCGTATCGTAGATTTATTTTAATTTAAAATATTTTAAATGAACTAATAGAGTCCCGTAACTAACTATCACTAGGCAGTGCTTCCTAGTTCTTACGTTTGTATATAATTATAAATGCAGACTCAGTGCATTCGATAATCCATCAAACCTTTAGCGAATATTTGCATCGATCGATATATATCGATATTTGCATAAGAGGAACGGATAAAAACGAGCTTCTCGAGAGATAGAATGAAGGAGGCATAAACACATTTAATAAGGATTGGTTGTTTAAGTGATGATTAAGACGGTGCTTTAGCATCGTACTCTCGTTTGAAGCACGTGTATCGAAGATAAATGAGTATCGTTGAGAGAGTTTTTTGGTGGAGGCTCTATGGAGACGCAAGGCACACAAACAACACGAGGATGTAATGATGAAGATGACGTCAGATCATGAAAGTTTTACAGCAGACGCTGCTAAAGACTATAACTGAGGAAACTGTTTATGTACATAACGACGAGGGGTTTCCATGGGAAAGAATTTGGAACGGAACCATTTAGATGGTGTATTTGTTTTTAAGGAAACAATTTCACTTACATTAGCGTTAGTGTTGACCCAATTGAAGACGTTTAGTTTTTGTGCAATTAAAGAAAAATTATGAACTTTATTTCTTCTAAGAAGGCTAATATTTATTAAATATTTTCTTCTAATAAAGTTGTTCGTTGAATAGAAGCTACTTTCTATATACGTAGTAAAAATTAATTATTATAAGATAATATTAATTTAATGTTAAAATACTTAATGACCTGATTCATGAGAATCCTGCCATTTCTCAAAGATTATCAGTGAAATGTACTTTAATATTGATTAAATAAAAAAAATAGGATACAGAACTTTAAACGACGAGCAAAGCCTAGACTGCAGAGGTCTCTGTGTTATAAATGACCAGTTTCCAAGGTCATGTATAAATACTGCCAAAGAATTGCTGTTGACGAAAGTCTACTGTCTAGTCTGTAGACAAAGATATACTATAGTAATTTTGTTCCAGCAATTATGTTGAAGTCTCACAATTTATTGCCAGCTCTAGTTAATTAACAATTTTTAGAGAAATAGAGTTCGCCTAATTTGAGGTAACTTTAAAAATGATTGTGTTTTCAGATATTGAAAGAATCTCAAAATGTGTATCCTTAACTATTAATAATGGACGTATAATTAAAGTAAATCATAGTGTCAAAAATAAAGGACGTTTGCAATTGAAATTTTTTACAGTGTTAGTGAATTAATGAATTATGGATGAATTGATAAATTTTAGGCATCGTAAAATAAATAAAAAAGCAACAGAGAATTATCGTTCATTGCACTAAATAATAGAGATCTGCTTTCATAAAGTCCTCTTTTACTGCGTTACGAGGATTCATTGTTACAAGGTCATGCGGGTTTTAATTGTTACGTTATTATAAAGCATTTTTAAATTGAAAACAACTTAGATTGAATAACGATAACTACAATATGTAATCTAACTATTACATAACATAACTCTACAATTTTATACCATAGTTTCATTGAATTCATATGGAATCGTATTTTGAATATTCAGGTTCATCCTCACTCGTTTCTCACTCAAAAACACTCGTTTTCTCGGAATTTACTCTTTTTATAGCTACCGACAAAACTGAGTGATTGTTACATATATTTCTATGTCTATCGTTAACTGAAATATATATATTTTTAAATTGTATTTTGCATATTTTAGCTATTTTACATTGTTAATTAGGTTAATATGTGTCACAATAAAAGTATCAAACGATTTCGTTTTCTTGGAAAGTCTCTTTTGCTAAACATCGGATGTAACTCTTAAAGGGGAACGAATAACAGTCACCGAAGGATTTCAAACTCAAGGTGCGAATAGAAAAGAGATAAGTTGATCTCTTAAGAGAGGAAACATGCAATGATTCAATATACACGAACCAAAAAAATTAATGAATGCTTCGAAATGGTAAAATTTAATTTATTAAAGAAGAATGAATTCTATTTAAACGCATTTAATGAATTAATGATTCAAAGACAATGACAATTACAAAGCGAACAACACATAGAAGCAAAAGATAAGTGCATTCTAGGACTTTGAAGAAGAAACGCGTGTGCGATGGACACCATTTGAAAGGTGAGACCACTGATTTGGAGGTCATGTGGTGAGAAGCAGTGTAAAGTGTTTGGAGTAAAAAGTTTGGAAGCGGATATCGTGGGATGAGATCAAGAAGCATACCAAAGGATAGGTTATTCAAAACAAAAGACCATAATAAGATATTTTAAAGTCTTTAAGGCATATATTCTCTCTCTTTATTCTCATAATACCTAACTATTATCTTGTTACCTCATCAATCAACTAAAACTACTTTCATTTTATGTAAAATGTAATTTATCAGTAGATATTCATCATACGTATCGACTAATTAATCATTAATTTGTTATCTTAATTAATTGATCGTAATGAATTGGATAATTTAAATCATATGAAAGATTAGTTCACACAAACCAACTTATAAATACTCCAACTCATGAAAACCTGAATTTTCAGATGATAAAGGAATTCGGTTAAATGCTATAATTCCACATCTGTAATAAATTTCTTAATTCCAGTAGGAATTGAAAATAACCTTCTCACCGTTCTATGATTAGCAAGTGAGTTTTCCTTAACATTCGTAAATTACTAACTTATAACTGTCGGAAGAATCTTAAAACGTAAGAGGTTTTACTCTTCCTCGTCGAATAAACTAAATCTTCTGTTTGAATACTCGAACTTTCCTAATCTACTTTCCAGTAGTTGACATTTTGTTCGTTCGTGAAATCCCATTACACCCACATCCGCTCGGAAACATTTTCCGTTACTTAGCAACGATTCCGCGATATCGGATGAGAACGCCTTCTTTCCAATTTGCTTCGGATATTCCCAACATTTCTTTCGCTTCCATGGCCACCCACCGCACTTAGCAACGAAATCAGTTGCCGTAGACGGAAGCATCATTTCTAAAGAATCTTATGAAGTTTGAGTCAAATGCTAAATATATAAATGGAAATGAAACGTTTCTTTCCTTGGCAACTGAAAACTTTTTCATTCAACATTCAATCTTTCTGTCTAGATTGGATATTCTGGTATCTTTTATAAATTAAAGTTAGAAAAAGCTACTTCCCTTAAAACGGTATTTTTTATTTCCGATAATCTAAGAACTAAGGTATGAATATGTACTATTTCCTTGGAAAAGAATAATATCGAATATTTGATATTGTTCATTTGTAAATGATGTTTTCGTGTAGTGACCTTTACACAAATCATTAAAAAGTACGCGAAAAGTCTACTTCAATGTCACATAATTACATTTCGGGTCTCCAACACCTCAAAAAGATTCTTAAATTAGTTCTCAAGGAGATCGAAAAACATGGAAAGAACCTTCTTCGCAGCTCTATTTAATTAGCTTTCACTTTTTAAAATGCGACCTCACCATAGCTCAATTTCGTTGGCAGTAACGCTGTGCGTAATTTTATCAATTAACACAATGTGCGTGAGATGAACTTGAAGTTCCATAATCGTAGAATTTCAAGCACCGTTCCTGGGAAATTATATCTATTAGTTCCTTACATTGTGTACAATTTATATTTTCGTAATTTTCATGCAATCAATCCATGTAACTCTGTTCCCAAAAATACTTTTCTAATCCTCAGCTTTTAATTTTATCCCAGACAGTTAGCCATCAAGAGTAATCAATTACTATAAGTCTTTGTTGCTCCGTTTCAAAACAACTAAACCGCGACCTGCTTATGGAGTTTGGAATCTTTCCAGTTCCTTCTTTTGAACCTTACGCTGAATAGAGCCCCTTCTTTTATACTCTGAATTTATAAATAAATATATATATAGCACAGTAATTGCCAATTACGAGCGTAAGTGAAATCTGATCTTGTCTTTGTCTTGTAATATAGAGGACCGAGTGAAATAGTTTCTAATATAATAATACTTGTGTACGATTAAAAAGAATCGGCAATTGTCATCTAAAGCATTTTCATAGATTTATTAATGGAATTAACCAATTAATTCAAACTATAGCTATTGAGAAAAGCGCAATAAATCATATGTTTAGATTTCTATTTTCGTTAGTTTCAGAAATGGTCTCATGTTAATTTTTTAGACGCTAAAATACTGAATTAAAAATGAAGGTTAGATATATTAAGAAACGGAAAGATATCTTTCATTTCATAACCATAGAAGAATACATAGAAGCCATAGAAGCTTTTGCAGTTGATTTCTCAAGAAAATAGTTTACATCGCTTCATATTTAGCATTTCTAGGATTGAGTACCTTAATTTCCGTGTCGCATTTGCTCTTTTTAGAAAGAGGGAGGGATTTAGCAATTCTAAATCATAGAAGTGTTAGATATTGATCCCGATTTACTGCCGTTGCTTTGAATGCAGACTGAAAAGAGATTTAAGCTTCATCCACAGAAGAGACATAGCGTATGGTTTGTGGAGGAACACTCATCCTTTTTATTCCTTTGAAAAGGTCGCACTTTGGAGTGCATTAGAGGTGGCGAAGGAAAGAAAAATGGACCATGGATTCATACAAGTTACATAGCGTACTATATTTATAAGTGTCTGCACATCCTTAAAAAGTAGTTACAGTTGCGTTTCTTACACTTTTGAATAAATGACGAGGCAGTGATTTATTTACACCAAATTTCCTGTTTTTGATTAAACATTTTCACTTATTTATATATAAATATCCCTTTTCCCTGAAGTTGTGCGAAAATTTATGGAGAATGGACAATTTTCCCCGAAAATTGTCCATTCTTCAAAATGTATAATTCATTTAAATAAACAAATATAAAATAACGAAATAAAAGCAAAGTTCTAACTACAAATAGAGTCTTTAACCGTTGGTGAATAGCTTGATAACCGAGCCAAGGAAACAGTCAAAAACACTGTTTGGTTTATTTTAGTAAAATAGTTTCTCATAGATTAAATCCCTTCTGGTTATTGTATATTGGAATTTAAATTACATTACACTTTTTATTTCAATGATCTTTCAGTGGATACACTATTTCTTAATAAGTATAATACATCAATATTTAATCAAATGAGAATATAAATAAATACCCCATATGATGGTAATTAACTTTCACTTCGTCCGTTCTATAATAACATAGCTAAAACCGGAGTCATAAAAACTAAATATTGTATTTTTCGTTCTACGGCATAAATGATATACTCAGTTTTCCAAGTTTTAGAATGTTCATATCCGTAATAGAAAATTGATATTTTTTATTTATTTTGTATCACGCACTTACTAGCGTTCCGAATTCAATTTCAGTATCGGAATTTTCACTAAATAAATCAAAAACAAAACAGAAACGTTGATCCGATTTCAGCCGAAATCGAAAGAGAAAATCAACCGCTCGAATTTTTCCGAAGTGAGTGGAATGAGATCACCGTCGCGTATTGGCTGGCAGCATCAATTGTGTCACGTGACGTTGGAATAGGTCCACGTTACTATTTCTGGTTACCCACAATGCGTCCCTCAAACATCTCATGAACGCACCTATTCATTAAGATTGCTTTCTCTATCTTCCATAGCGACGATGGGCCGTTACCATAGCAATTCATCAAAGACTATTGAAAGTTTATTATCAATGAGTATCGGATAGTACCTTTTGGACTTTGGAATATTCTCATGTTTCTCCAAATTCGAATGTATTCCTATTGCTCGTAATAACATTTTTAAGTAGGGTTTAACTTCTCATCTTTCAGGTTTGTATCTTTTCATCTCCTTAAGATTTCCCTTTAATTTTGACGAAATACTCCTGAAATAAGTTTCAATTTAAGTGGTTTTAAGAGAGCACTTTTATTCAAAAATCAAGCAATATTTTGATGAATGTGGTCAAAGTGAATGTAGTAAGTAGAGTGGCTCTCATTTGAGGAATCTTTTAGGAGCAGTAAATAGATTTTTAAAAAGTACATCTCTAAAACGGACAAAAAATTAGGATTAGAGCCAAATAGCTCTAATTAAATTGGTGTTTATCAAAAATAATAAAAAGACATATAAGTAATATTATTAAATTTAGAATGCACTTTAAGAAATATATTTTTTTTAATATTCATTAATAAAACACCGCTTATTCGATCTTTTTTGTAATGTAATCACTACTAATATACGCTACCATCTCGACCTGTAATTATTCAATCTCAATAAATTAAACAGATTCCATTAAAACCAAAGTGGAAGCTATATTGAATTCTGAAAATAAATATAATATGATGACTTATAATAACTAAGTACAATTTATAAGCGTATGTATATAATATCATATGTCGTATACATATGTCTTTAGAACTCAATAATTAACTAAAAATTTAATACTATGGAATTTAAAATAACATCGGATGGATTAATTATGGATTGCTAGTCTCTAACTCAAAATTTCAATACTTTTAAACGTAATAAATTATTCCATTTTAAAGCTAAAATTTAAAACAAATTAAAGTAAAGGAAAGACGGGATACAAATAATCAAGAATTAAATTTCATCTTCATAATTAATTTAAAAAAAAGATGAAATTCCGATCTACGGTGATTCACTAAAACTGAAGGATTTTATTAACTGCTATCAGTTTCAGATATGCAGAAATTGACATTTAGGCCAATCATTTATTCGCCATTATATTGGCATGTAACATGATAGCGGCTTCCTTTGAATATTCCGTTCGTGAGTGAAGGATATTGCAAGTCCAAATTCCGCAATATTGCGAAATGCCGTTCAATCCCAAGATTCTTATTTGGATGGCATTCCTCTAGAAAATGTCCCTTTCCTAGAAAACGATCCAAATATTTGCTTTAATATGACGAATTCCGGTTTTGGAGATATCCGCCGAAAATGGATGTCTCTCTTGCAATTTAGTAACGATTAAAAAGCCATCGTTTATCGAATTTGCTGATTTCCTTACAATATCTACCTTTTCAAGGAGAGGTCGTATCGAATCGGTATCAAATTATTGATTATTCATAACACTTCAGTCGTTTCTGAAGAACTTATTTAGAATCGATCCTGAAAATTAAGAATGAAGTCATGGATTTCAAAAGAGCTCTGATGTTTGGAAAAGAAAAATAGAATATTACTAGTATATTTAAAATTTAGCATACGTTTCGTTCAAAATTAATGTTAATAAAAATAATAAATATTATTTTTAAATAGTTGATTTATAGCAAATAAAGGAAACTTAAGTCCGTTTAAGGATTCGGCTAAAGGAAAGTTAAATTTCGAGAACAATATTTTGTCACTAAAACACAAATTTGAAATTTATGAAAATATTTTGGACTTATTAATATAAAAGAAATAGAAAAATTGAATATAATTTTATGTGCCGGTGCAGTATGTATATAAACATATTAACTATTGAGGAATACAAAAAGATCGTTTATTCGTGGAGAGAGATATTTTTACGCACAGCAGAAGTAAGGAAATGATAGCTTGTCTACCTCCATTTATCTCAGCTAAAGAGCTCTTTGCCAAAAGCACATTCTGCCAATTGATTTATGGAGCAACATTCAAGGTGACAACAATGAAAACATTGGAACAATCTCTTCATTGGTACGTCTTGTGGAACTATTAAATAGTAAACAGCAGTTGCCTAGGAAACGCAAATAAATAAAACGAAATACATTATAGGATCGTGAAAAGTTATTTTGTTTTATTAATAACAGTGTGATCTATGACTTTTTTATAAGAACGAAAACTTATTAATAAATCAAAATAAATCTCGTAGATTCTAATGGCATTTAATTGCATATTAAAATTAAAACACTCTTATAATAATTAATTTTCAATGAAAAAACTGTTCAATTAAAGGCTAAATTTGATATTTCGACTTAATATTTCTTCTCTTAGTTCCTATAAATATGTTCGAATAATATCTGAATGAGGTCATTTTGGTTAGCATATAACTTATTTATATTTTAAATTAGAGGAGATTATGTTGAGCTACATAAAAATAAAGTGATAATAGTTTTGCTTATGGTACGTAAATAGAAACGTTTTTTTATTTCAATGAAACTGACTTCTGTTCCGAAGAATCTTGTCTTAATAATAGCTAAATTGTATTTTACGATTTTTATTTTCATTTCGATGAATATTACTATTATTAGTTATCATTGCACTAAAACTTTCCTTTTGTTGTTTCATTGCATTGATAGTACGAATTCTCGGGTTTTGTAAATTTTAATATTCTAAAATACCTTCTAATGATAATCTATCATTCTCTGTCTAATTGATTGGAATATACTTTATAAATGAATTTATATATTTTTGTCGTAATATACAGTTATATATATTAAAATTATGAATTTTTATTGTGATTGATGTACAATTTGAACTGATATATCAAAGTAGAAAATTCAATTCTGTAGCAATGCAATTTTTTCCATGATACTTAGTTTTGAATTTTATTGAAAAGGAAATGTATTCAAAGTTAGTTTCTCAGCAAATAAATACAATATGAATAGAATTTACTTATGTATTTTCTTTGAAATTCAGTAAATTAAACAATTTAATGTTTTTAATGCTGATGTTTTAAGAACTAATTTTTTTCACAACAGTTCTGCACAAGGAAGATACCATAAAATAAATTAAAAGCATTAAATATCCTTTAAATGGACAATTTTATATTCCGTTTTGATGAATATGGATAAAAGTTCTTTCATTTACCTTTTAACTATTTCTAATTAAAGTTATTTTTCTATTGCTAAAATTTTAACTTGAGGGGGATAATTTATTTTAAATCGCCAATATTCGTCTCGATTTCTCTAAAAAGTTAAAATCTTATAAAGGAAGATGTAATCCATCAAGAAGGAAATGTATGAGAATCAAAAATCTTTTCCAATGAAATTTGGAGTGATTTAGTGACTCGAACAGAGATATTGAGAAAGAATCTTCTTTTTCTGCTAAAAGTTTCTTTTCATTTGGAATGCTTTGAGATTCTGTGAGTTCTTTAAAGTTTGACTCCGAGTTGTGATCGTGTTCGGAGAAAATTAAGAATATACAGTTTCTTCGGAAGTTTTCTGATATTGTGTTTGAGAATAATTGAGTTAAATAAATTACATTATTTTTTTTACAAGAAAATACTATCAAAACTTTATGGGTAATGTAAGTCTTGAAGACTCAAAGATTCTGTTTAATTATTAGAAACTTGATTACTCCGAAATAAAACAAACGCTAAAATAGGTCTTTTGTATGACTTTATTTTTCCAACTACTGAGTGGAAGAAGTAAAAGTGCTACTCGAGATGAAATGCCATTTCAAATATCGTTCACAATCCGAGACAAGTTTTCCGTCCAATTGTAACATGCATTGCGGCATAACAAGTAATGGAGCCGTCATCTCCAGTTTTTGTGATTTTTTTGCCTCATTCATCTCTGCCGAGGAATACAAAACGCATTCTGAAGGTCTAAACGGAGAAGATGGCGGTGTTGATTTGACTTTTATGCCATTTTTAGTACTTTTGTGATTCAATGATGTTGCTCCATGATTTTATATGCTCATATTAGTGCTTAATCACACCAAATAACTATTACATCATCAATATAAACTAATGAAAAAACTGTCCGTTTGAAGTTACATTTCTACAATATTTGTGATATATTGTTATGGACTATTTTAATGCATTTCTTAAAATTCGTCTTAGTTTGCGTACGCATAACTATATTATTGATACATATCCTTTTATAATTCATCTCGTTTTGAATTAAGTATTCATAAGATAGTTCTTTCTTCTCCCATCTCATAATGATAGCAATTGTCCGTCACTTCAATATGTGATGAGGAATAATGCACTTGTCCTTAAGAGACTTCATGAGCTTAAAGAGTTATTGAACGATGAAATGAAGGATTAATGAAAGATGGCCTTCTGCGTCTCAAAATCGCACCATTTGTGGAATAATGACATCATAATCATTTCACGAGGATCTCTTATAATAGATAGAAGTGATCACATAACAAGTTCGTGACATCGATTGGTGTTGAGAGTTACGCAACCGTCAATAACTCACCTTTTCAAATATGGAATGCAATCCCATTAATATTCACTCGATACAATCTTAAGATTTCTTGGATAGAATACGGATGTTATTGAAGGACTAATCGATCAGGATAGGTCATCCATATAGTCATTAATCTTAAATGTAAAAATAAGTAATTATTTGAGTGACTGCTCTTCTATATTATATCTACAAATCTTACAATATACAATACAATATCTTTCGAAGTGAATACTCATATTTTTCATATATATAGTCGAACTTCTCTTTATATATTTTTAACTAATTCTATTTAAATCTCATTAATTGGCATAACAAACGGTTACTTACCATTTCTGCAGTAGAATGGCTTACTGAAGAGCTGAGATGCGAGTGCAGGTTGTTTTCATGGATTCCAAATCACTGCTGTTAAAAGAACCGAAAGAAATACTTTTAATTTAAATACTTTAAGTAAATGCATATGTAAATCAATGGAGATACGAAAAAACGTTTTAATGCGTCGACAACTGAATATGATAGGAGAACCGGTCGCGCAATAAAAATAGTTTTAAAGTAAACCAAGTGTGTCGTTTCTACATTAGGTGAATACCCTGAAATATCCTTCCACAGAGTAATGCCTGAACATATAGCTGTTATGAATATGATAGGGCTACGAAATACGAAATCATTTATTCAGTAGGCTAATCTTTCATTAATCATAGTTTAACTAGTATTACCTTTTGATTGCTTACTAAATGCACAAAAAAGAGATATAAACTTGCATAATAAATATCAAAGTGTTATTTGTTCATTTATCTGAAACAATCATTCGCGAGTTTGGATCATAGTTTAGCGGTAAATTAGTATTATGATAAATATGTCAGTCTTTAAGTCCGTTTCAAAAATATAATTTTAACCTTAATAACTCCTTATCATCGGTCTTTCATCTTAGCCTTAGAAGTCTATCGAAAGACCAATATCTCGTGAGATAACGGCCCTAGTTTACCACACTTATCTCCGAAAGCCCTATTCCTAGAACTAATCTGAGATTTTCAGGACATTTCGAACTGTAGGAGGGCCCAAAACGTGACACTGCGGACCTTTCCAGACCACGCCGTTCGTGTTTAAGAGTTCAAACATTCGAACTAAAAAGAGGAAAATACAAAAATCTTTATAAGGTTTTCGTGTGAAATATGAAAAGAGGCACTCGTACGAAAGGTCGATAAGGAAATGAATGGCAAAGAGTACGTTTAATGCTCCTTTTTCCACATGTCCATGAAACTCGCTGTTTGGATCAGATAAGTGCGTGAGAGTAGCACGTGCACGCAAAAAGGGAGCAACGATCATATCACGAGAAGTGCACGAAAGGGTTTAACAGATGCAACGTAACATGGCTGGGATCTTATCACGCATTATTCACCTCTTTAGGTGCTTTGAATGGAATGTTAACTGCAAAGGAGCAGCTCAACGCCTCAATCCAAGCAAACAAACGAGGATACATCTAATGTAGATATGGGCAAAAAAAGTAATTCTAATCCTATGCATTGAAAGTAACAAAAAATGTGATCTCTTTTAAGAAAAGTACATTACAATTCTCTAATTAAAAATAATGATTTTCCGGAACAATATAACTTTGCACGAATTGGTACTTTTTACTGATCCCTTATTTCCAGATAGCCTTAGACGCATGAATGAAAAGAATAGTTAGTGTCGGTGTACTGACACCCCCTGCCGTACACAAGTAATTACAACAAGTAAAAGCTGTATTTTTAGCACTTTATTTTAACTTTATTTTCCTTATTTTATTTCATTTTTTAAAGTTATATTTAATTTGTGTATTTTTATTATCTTCACTTTTTTGATTTATTATATTAATGTATTATATAGGTTAAATGGCATATGGGACTCTTCCGTCAATTCTACCAAATAAAATTGTACATATGTATGTACAATATGAGGATACAATAGTAATGATAAATATGAGTAGATTGTATCAAAAGACATTTTATCGCTTATACAGAAATCTAGTAATAAATATCAAAATACAAAGGATGAAAAGGTTAGCTTTAATTCACAAAAGGTTTACAACAGTTTGGACTAAAATAGAACGCATATTAAGTTGGATAATTTCGTAGGAATAATTCTGCAATGTTTTGTAGTTTCCTTGAATGGAATGAAGCAGCGAATATATTTGGAACTAATTAAAGGGACGGAAATAAAAGTGGCGGAATTAAGGGTGATGTTTCGGAGGAGTGGCAATAGAGAGGAAATAGAATCTCATGACGCGAATTCAGGACGACTTGCGATTCGAATTCCTGCCCTATTTTCTTAATCTCATTACGTTTTTCATTTTCTACTCCCACTTTAAATAGGCTATTGGTCTGTTATGAGAATTCCTGTGCATACTAATATCACGAATGGTTTACGCATTCCATCTGAATATCTTAAGATCGCAAACATTTTTCGATTCCAAAGAAATAGAAATATTCGGAGCAGTTAACTAAGAGGATATACCTTTGAATTAGCACATTTAATAGTTTTTTAATTCAGCAATCATCAGGATTTGCTTCTGAAGTTCAAATAAATGGTTTCGTGGTTAAAACCTTGTGGTAGAGTGGAATTCTTAGAGTGTCTTCCTAATATTATTTTCATAATGGGAAACTAGTTCAGATCGTGTTATTGGATTCTTTAACTGGTTTTATTGAAAATGGGAATCTACTATCCCATTTTTATGCTACAAGATCTTATGCAAATATAATACCGCTAAGATTTCGATGCAAAACATAACCTTAGCAACGGTCTGATTGTTTATTGGGCGTACAACGAGTAATAGTAGTTCATTCAGAATAAGAATATTAACATTAAAAACCCTAAATCGATTAAAACATTCGCTTTCAAGGGTTTTCCCTTGGATTATTACACACTGATATGTGTGTGTGTGCAAATTCTTTTCTTTTTGAATTCTTTTAAGTCTGTAAGCGGGACAATGTCTGGGGGATGCACGTTTTGCAATAGACGAATATTACAGTACGGATATGAAATTTGAAAATTGTTTCGAGGAAATTTTCACTATTATTATTAACTATAGTATTTAATTTGAATAAAATAATTCCGAAATGAAACGTAGATGTGTTCACATGGTGCCTTTTAGAGTAACATTCTGCTGAAAGTTTTTCTTATGTGAATTAGGAAATGTACAGCAAAGCTTTGCAGAGAATGACCTATCCGTAATCGTTATTTATGTGCTTCAAGATGCGTTATGGGAATCAATTAAAGATTACAATCATGTATTTTGTTTATGAAAAGTGGGAAAATTGATTCCTCAAGGATAATGAGATTCTCTTTATATTTTATGAGCTATTCTGATACTTAAATGAACATCTAAGAGATAACAAAGAATTCATCGTTTTCAGGAGCTTAAACTCGAATTTTATGATATAACTCGAATGGTATGATAAGGATATATTTTCATGTAAGTAATGTATAATTACTTAAGCGCACTACTTGATCATGCATGTACTGCTTTCATAGTAAGTAATTATCGTCATATTTATTATAAAATTATTAAAATAATTAAATAGCATTCTGGTTGTCAAGATGTCCAAAGAAATGATGTCGGTCTTGAAAGATGTCCAAAATTTAAATTACTGATTCTTGGATAATATCACATTAATAAATAGAGAATTTATTTTTGTCCCAAAAGTTCGAAAAAAAAAGAGAAACAGCAACAGAAATAACGTGGTTAAGCGCCGCAACCACTAAAAAATAACTTATAATTCTTCGGGTTTTATTTGAATATGTGCGAACTTGCATGAAATTTCAGCGATGAAACGTACCTCTTATCCAGCGCATAAAGCGGTCTTATTCCATTTGAAACGGATTCTTTTTGAACCGTGAATACAAACTTGCTTCTCTCCTTCTGCATTCTTTTCCCTCTATCTTTAAATCTCTTATAATCTCTCATTCCAACACTTTGGACTCCTCTTTCTGTACATGGGCTGTTTCCCTTGGCAACCGTCCATATTTTTCCTTCTCCGTTTACTTCTCACCTCGCATCCGCTATCTATCAATTTACTAACACAACTTCCCTCTTCTTCTCACCTCCATTCAAAGAGGAACTCTTTTAGAGAACGTTTTATACTGCTCTCTATCGCGTCATTTTGTGCAATTTCACAAAACGTATTTTCCCCGAAAATTACTTCGATGGAGGAAGCTCAAATTATTATTTGCATCGTTGTATTCTTAGGAGTAGAATATTTTCTAACTTATGTCATTGCTTTCAAATGTTTTCATGTCAAATGTCAAAACAATTCTATATAATCTTTATTTCTTTAGAGATTTGTACAAATTATCTTTATTTATACGAGAGACATGCATTCCTATACATGCAATTTTAATTATGTTTCTTACCTTATTCATTCATTATGCTAAGCCATTGAAATCATCATACAAATTTTTATATAAATACAGAGAAAGTATAAACATATGTTAGATTGTAAGCCTTTGATAATATAATTCCCTATTTAATTATGAATTAATTTTTATATTAATGATGAAACACGGAAGTAGTTAAGAACTCCCACGGCCATGGCTGAATACTTAATCTGCTGAAAGAAAGGTTAAGTAGGTACTTAAGTGTGATTGAATGCTTAGATGTCAAGTTAAACTGCTCCATATATAATGTACGACTTTCAATTAAGATCACTGCGATTCAGTTGATAGATGATCACATATGATAGGGGAGCAAATAAAGTCTTCTTACATACACCTTCATTAAATTCATTCAAGAAAATTCAAAACTGATTTTGTGTAGTTCGTTTATTCTCCTTTATATGTAAATCAGACAGAAATAATGTTTTGCTCAATTTTTTTTCCAAGTCCTTTAATCGCTGAAATATTTTGGTTCTTTTCTTATAAACCATTTGCGTTGTATTATATGACTAGTTCATTTATATCATTGGTGTACATATTGTTTGTTTTTGGGACTTAAATGTTCCAGAAATAGATTATTCAATGATATACGATCAGAAACGATCAGTAATATCTTGAACGATATTATCTTTTTAAGGTATTAATGCAAGGGGGCCTATCATTTTAAATATAAACACTAAATAGAATATTTATTCTCAATGAGATATTTCACGTTATTATAATTTATAATTAATCTTATATATTAAAATTTACTCGAGTGAACCCTTTCGTCAAAAATCTGAGCTCAGCTGAATAAATTATGTTTATTTGTTACATAGTTGAATCATTTGGGAAATGATTACACATATACATATTTCAATTATTTAATTAGGAGTAGAACCTAAAAAGGAAATATATAATTGCTTAAGACAGAATTGGACGACAGGATCTCTATTTACATCGGTGACTATCCTTAATAACTTGAAGACTCTAAACAGCGTTTCATATAATTTCCTAAATGCGTCTTATAAACTACGTGAATAGCAAAATGGTGACCTTTGTAAAAATCCTCAATCGGCAAACATTTCCATCCTTTGAAATATAAATAACAAGACTCACTCAATACAATCTTCTCAGAATCTTTATGGAGTTTGAGGCCTATCGAGTAACTTCTTCGGCGCACTTATTCCGATACAAATCCTTCCTTTTGCAGCGTTGTCATATTTCCTCGAAAATTTCGAAGATATTTTGACGTCGGTTTATAAATCCTGAATATTTA
The DNA here is from genome assembly GCA_020796165.1 of Pantala flavescens. NCBI lineage: Eukaryota > Metazoa > Arthropoda > Insecta > Odonata > Libellulidae > Pantala > Pantala flavescens. The sequence continues at coordinate 20,700,616 of CM036885.1, read as the reverse complement.
TATGATATTTATTTCATCTATAATGTTATTTACCATTATATCCTAAGTTTATATGGATATTTCTACAAAGGCTATGTTGCTCTATGTTTATTTATTATTTACGATAAGGAGTAGAGTATTGTCAGGTACTTCCTGGTTAAAGTTTTGGAAGTATGCATATTCATAGAGAAATTTTGGAAATATTTTATCGTTCTTGGGTCTAATAATCCTCAAAGTAGAGTTCTTAAATCAATTATATGTCTTTCTCAAATGAAGGCCTTCTTTGGGTGTTTTGGCGAATTAATTCAACACAATATAGCATTATTGTTTCAACAATTAGAGAGGATGAGAGACGCACTACGCGATTGATTGTAAAGTGACAAAGGTGTGATCTGTTGAAAGATAAAACAAACGTTGAAAGGGAATGAGGACAGTGTGTTGTGTGAAGAGAGTGATTGTTAAAAGGTTTTGACAGTTGATTCTACCTTTGATTATTTGAATCACAGAAAAGAAAACAATCGTTAATTACGTTCGATTGTCACTAAAATATTTTGGGTCAAAAGTTTAAGATGCTTTATAATCATTGATTCCTTCGATTGGAGAGACGTATCGTATGATAATAGTTTGCCCTTTTTATAGTTTTTGTATAACTTTGTTTCATAATAAATAAATGTCACTTAATAAATTTATGAGAGAAGACCTCATATTTGCATAAGAACTTCTTGAGAACTCACAAGAGTTCGTAACGTTAATTGATTACAAGAGTTCGATTCGCGGTATAATAAATCCACTTTTAAAATAGAAGGCGTGCGTGCGTTAGAGTTGGAAGACGGTGACAAACAACTGAATGGCCATTCTATTTTAGAGCCACACTTCTTAAGGGCGAATGCCTTAGTCTTTACATTTTCCACGTTACGAAACATGACCGCTGCAATTCAATTTGCTCCACCAACGCTACTCGAAATCTTCTTTTAATCCTTGGCTCTGCTTTCTTAGAAGCTAATATCAGAGACGTGCTATTAAAACGTGTACATCGCTTACGGTTGTTTTTGATCCTTTACGGAAGTGCCTTTTTTTTGAGAAATTCCTTTATTTTTAATAAAAATGAAAATTTATTACGTTGGTTTATATGCAATCTTCAGTGCCAAGGGTTAATCATTAAGGGAGGGAAATGCCTATCACATTCAAATTAAGAGGTAAGATATTAAAATAACTGGCTTACAAGTGGGAGATACCAGTTCGTGTCCCGATTTTCTAACATCTTTTCTTCCCCTTTGAGACAGTCTTACAACGTTGGCACCCATTGCCATCGCATACCCTCGCCACCAAAACACTGTCCTTTGGTAGGGCGCCATTTTTTTCTCTATTAAGACCCACTGTCTAAGGATAACCCGAACGCTACTTTATCGCCGCACAGGTGTGGCCAACATATCTCTATGGTAACTGTGTCGAAATTCCTCACTATTTGGAGGATGAATATTGTTTGTTTTTCGGTAAAATATTTAACTGTCGTGTAAAAGTTCTATTAATTATAAAAGCTCTTCTTCTTAAGACACGTTGGATATTAAATAAATCAGCTAAATGACGATTATTTGCTACCTGAAATCATTCGGCTTTTCTGTTACTAAATTAACTTTATGTAAAAATAACGGTTATTTTTTTGTATACATGAGTTGATGAAAAATATGAAGAACATTTTGAAGACGAGGAAGAGAATTTCTAAGGTTTCAGATATTCGGAATATATATTTTATAAATTTATATCCCCTGATATATGGAAATAAGGTAAGGACAAATAGGAAAAGTTTTAGTTAGAGATGAAGAAGATAGAAATAACATAAACACTGATAATGTACCGATTATGATATAGTATTTTGAAGTAGGAAGCATATATTAAAATCCTTAAGCATTTTTCCATGATTAATCATTTACAATTCCGATATAATATAAGCCAGACTCAATAATTCACGGAAATGCGTAAAATACGTTCTCGCATCAAAAACGAAGAAGTACTAGCGGTTTTTGCAATAGAATGTTCTCGGGGAGAGAAGTAGCCAAAATCTAAACATGAATATCTTTATATTTTAAATTCCCTCTGTCGGTCGGTCGCGTGGATCTCAAAGTAAAACCAAAAACGTAAAATTCGTAAACATTTTACATCTCTCCTTGAATTTTAAAGCTCATACCTTCTTTCTTTTTTTAATCGTACGCGACTCCCATCAAAAGACAGCTTCCTCGAAATAGAACAGTCACGGGTGAAAAAAATCGATTTTCAACTTTTTTCCCCGCATTTTATTTTGATAGCGGAGTCCGCTTTAAGACATGGCGTAGGAGCGAATAAAAAGTGCTGTCGCGAGGAGATGCGAATTCTCACAGCCTTCGACATTTATAGAGAACCACGAAAATACCAAAGGCACAGGAAAATTTTGCAAAAAATGTTTGGATGACGGAGGCGTTGCTATACGCCGTTGTCATAACAAACGAGTTTAATAATATCGCGTCAATATGCGATCGTGTCAAAATCACTAAAAATATAAAATACCAATTTTAACTTAATAAATAATTTAATCTTATGATTGAGAAACTAATAATCTTTTTTGAGATGTTCTTAAAGCTTTATTCATTTTTTTACTCAACCATTATCACGATTATTCATTCCTTTGACAGTAGAGCGGTAATCCAAAAGGCTAATTTAGTGAACTCAAAGCATTTGAGATGCTCATCTTAATTTAAGTTTGTTGATTTTTTTATCGCTAACGTTGATATCAAAAAAATAATTCAAATTCTCTCAAACCATCATCAGAAGGTGCATGTGGTATAATCGTATACTTCTGAACCTCAAATACGAACAACGGATGGAAAATTTTTACCATCGATTGGCCAGTCTCTTGGGGAAATTTCCTTCCCTACGAAGATAATATGAGTAAAATTGAAGATATAAAGTCCATAAGAAGACCTTCGGCGAACGACTGTTATTTGGGTCATAGGTCTTCCTCTAGTGGTCTTTCGAACTACGCTCTCTTCACTTGGAAAATATATGTAAGTCAATGATCGAGTTGTGGACTATATACTACACTTACTTACTTACGGACTGTTTACTTTTCAAGGACTATTCAATATATATATAAATATTTTTATTTATTTGATCCTCCTTTCGTATTTTGTGGTTTATTATCTTATAAACCAAGGAATTTATTTAATTACGACCTATAAAATCGATCTTTCACAGTTTCACGAATGGAATTAGAATTGTTCTATAGAATGACCCGTTAGTGAGTTATTGCAATCCATTTCCAGATGCGAATTCCAGGGCTTTGAACCGAGACCAATTAAGCAGAAGGAATGCGATTATATGAGAGGCCGTTCTGCCTTATGAATGCAGGGAAAGCAATATCCACACACTTTCTCCTTTAGTCACGCTCTACCACCTGCAGCAATTCGTGAAATAATGCTGTGGCGTAAATGAAAGAAGAAGTAAGAATTTTTCCCAAAAGGTTCATCGCACGGCTTTGAAACCAAAGAGAATGTTTTTAGACTCAATGAATGAAATGGAAGAGCAACTGTTTCATAACGAGAAAATTCCTCGGAAATAAATTTGAGGCGGTATTTTTTAATATTTGGTAGTTTGTTGGGTTATTTACATTCTTTCTTCTTTTTCCTAGACGGGCTTTTAAAAAAATTGTTTCGCTAAAATAGTATTTCAATTCAATACTACTTAGAATTGCTTAATAGTAATATCAAGAGAAATAAGATCTCAGAATATGGCTTGTACAGTTAAAAACTTAGGCTTAAAAAGTAAATCCGATTTATTTTTTACATATTGATAAAATTTAATCTACGTAGGATTCCATCATGAAGGGACACACAAAATTATTAATGCAAATCATTCGTTCCTTTATCGTCAGAATCATATGATTTTATATGAAATTTATAATGCTACTGTAAATGTAAATGTTATTATTTTGATAAACGTTTTTAATTTATTGTTGTAAATTATTTTCGTAGAGGCTATATATTATTTTACCTATAAACCACTTCGTAGTCTTTTTAATATTTCAATTTTTAGCTATTCTTTTCCAATGACTTTTTATCGATTTCAGTCGTGAATTAAAACAGATCTAACTTATGTATGAGACGAAGTTTCGTTTGCAAACTCAATACGGTTTCGATCGCATATCTTTGGTCGCTATGGCAGCGCAGACTAAACTGTGATGTGTTAACGGAAGCACACTTTGCACCGGAAACGGAATATAAAAAAAATCTGCCGCTTTTCCAAGATTCTGGTCTCTGTATCCCAACCAAACAAGAAGGCATTCCCACTATAAAAAGATCCAAGGATGTCCAACGAAAGAGCTTCCTAAAGCCTTCATGTAATATTCCACCGATTTTTGAAGGAATTCAAAGAAGCTTACAAAGAAAAGAAGACACCCTTATAAGCCTCTTACATAATAGAGTAATTACGAATACGTTCATAATGCGTTTTCCATAAAGTTATACGCAACAAAAACTTTTTGATTCATTTCACTATTTAACTTAATTTCTGCTGTACTGCTGTTTTCTTCTTACGAGATAAATACGATCGTAAATAAAATTAACAGGGAGAATAAAATATTTCATTTTTCTATGAAATACGTAGCTAAGTTATATAATAAGGGAAGAAAAAGCTGATTTAACGATGGATAAAGTTACTTAAAGAATCTCTGAATACATTATCTGCGGAATTAATGAGTCAATTAAAGTAATTATACCTGTATTATATATATAGAATATTGGACTGATACTGGCAAAGGGTATTTATTTATGGTAAATGTAATATAATCAGTGTTGGGAGAATCTATTCATAGTAATTTGCGTTGAAGGTTATTAAAAACTAATCTCAGACAGAAAATTCAAGATTACTTAATCAATCGTTTAACTAAAACCCAAATGAAAGAAACTAGATATTTCTTTATTTCCATGGAGATTATTGTCAAAACTTACGACAGCAAAACGTATTTATTGTCTTAAAATCGAATGACAGTCCAATAAAAAGTAATTAGGTCTCTTAAGGCAGTGGAATCTATTCTTAAAGAGCCCTTCCTCTTCTCCACGGAAAGTGAAAAGTGTTTGAGGAACACCTGCTCCTTCTGACACTTTTCAAATTAAAATCCCGACGCTTTCCAAAAATACCGCTTCTGAGAGGAAAAGATCTCTCATAACCTATATGTGAGTAATTACACGAGACGGCTTTATTTTAAATTTGGAAAGAGCTAAAGATCAAATCCTTATGATGTAATTTACGATTTCGGAGGAATTCCCTTATTTCTTAGAAAGAAAACAATTCGCAGCTTTTTCAGTTAAAGAAACGTCCTAGTTATCCTTCATGGCCTAATTGGTGTTTATTTAACTATCTCACTTTATTATCTTTAATACATATTTATTTTCTCTAAGTCGTTGAGAAATGTGTTAAACCGATACTATTTATTAGCTTAGAAACAGCCTAACATTATGAAAGTATCCATATTTTTAATTAGTGCCTATTGTTATGGGAAAACTGTTTCAAGTCATTTAAAATATTATCGACTCTTATTTGTTTGTACTAGTAATTTGATATAAGTTAAGGTAATATAAGAATGCGTTTTCTGTGTTTGAATTCCATAACACATGAAGAATCTATTTGTAGAAAAGATGTAAAGAATATCAAGACATTCTTGCAGATGTTATAAATTTGTCGCCATGTGTTTAGATAGAAATATTATATACATATCTATCTTTGCACTTCAAATTTGATAAAATTAAATTCAATATTCAATTAGCTGAATATCGTCAAAAGCAAATTCAATTATTCCCATTATTTATTTTTCAATTATCTTCGAGGCAAAATTTAAAGGCAAAAATAACAGTGAAAAAGATAAATTCCTTTCCAAATTGGAAGATTAAGAAGAAAAGGTTTCTTATTTATTATGGAAAAAGCTTCTCAATCGAAAATTTCCCACCTTTAATTTGATTAATATTGAAAGGTAGAAGTTTCAAAATAATAAATTTAAGAATGTTATTTCCAAAAGTTTTATCTGAAAAGCTTTCGTTTCTGATAATTCAGATTAAATTAGAATAAAACGAATCGTAATTAAGATAATAAGAATAGATTGGTTGCGAAATAAAAAATACATTTTGCTATTCTAAAAATGGGAGGAAATTTATAAGAAATTAATAATGCAAAATAGCTTATGAGTTTATAATTAAATTATACGAAATTTGAAGGACGTTAAGAAAGTCTATTAATGTCATTACTTCATTAAATGCAACGCATCGGATGTCAAAGTAATAATCATATTGTGCACAAGTCAAAAGAATGAAGTAAATTGTAATAAAAATAAAAAGTTACTTATGTCATCTTTTGCTTTGCCGATTACTCTTAATCTTTCCTTAGTCCCTAAAATAGTTCTTTTGAATGCATACATTTAATTTACAGTACAATATCTTGCAAAACTTTAGTCAGATGAGAATTTTTTACCCATGAAACGACAGGTGTAAAAGCTATAATAAATAATGGAATTCAATTTAGTTCAGAAAACCAAACAAAAATATACGCAGTTTACTTTTACTAAAACTTTAATTGTGTATTCAATGTATCATCTTTATCAATATACCACGTAGGTTTAATTCGGAGAAATGTTTCGCCACATAGCACTCCGGAATTTCCAAAACATCCTTATAATCGAAATACACACTTTTTTCCTTTGGCTCTAATGATATTCCCTTTTTTCGACAAGACTAACTCTGTTTGCATATTAGTCACATTCCTATGGATGTGAATTGAAGGATTTTTGGCGCTGTATTGCATTTTATTAGGATTATTGATTTACTTCACACTATTAATCATTTATCGCATCATCAATTCACTCACTGTTTGTTCAAAATCTTAAGAGGCATTGATATTCATCTACTGTTACACACTCCCTTATTGCAAATCTCCGTTATTTACTAGTAAAATTAAAATATACTTTTTAAGTATTTTTCATAAAGGAATGCAAATATTTTAATGAACTGAGTGATACATTCAAATAATATCCAATGAGTACAAAGTTCAAAATGATACAGTTATTAGTATATATTCTTTGTGTTGAGGATGAACTCGATTCGGGAAAGTGAAAGCCCACAGACGACCTTCCGTAACAAATGCGGAAGCCCTAATAAAGCAGATAGGATCAGAGATAATACAAAGAGGTGTACGTGATTTTAGGTGAAGATCCTTTCGTTTGAACCGAAAGTGGCTCTAATCTACTTTTCGGTCTCTTTTGTTGATTGGATCGATCGATTCTCTAGAAATTCGATAGAAATAGAACGAAATCCTACGTCCGATTCCATGCAAAACAAGATAGGATATTATAATCTATATGTATACTTTTATAATCTATGTATATGCACAATATTGCACATCAATCTTTATAGTTCAACTATTATTGTTAATCGATAATCATCATGATATTTTTTATGATGATATATCTCATATTGAACATAAAGAACTGCTAACAAGCTGAGGTAACAATGCTAGATTGTATTTTTATATATCATAAAGACCAATATTTTTAGTATTGCCTTTGGTCGAGACATTTTCCTCCTATTTTGAAATCCTATTTCGTTCTAAAAGAACGTGGGAATTGGGAAATATTATGAACTATTATCTATTCATTATTTTTAAAATTATTATTATCACAGAATTTATAAATGAATTACATAATATACTTCTGAATTACTAGCCGTGTTGAATGAATTCAAAATAACATTTTTCTCTCACTGTGACTAAATGTAAAAAGTTTTGCAAAAGTACGAGCACAAATGCGAATAACAAAGATAATATTTTTCAATTTTTCTTTCCCCGACTTCTCGATAAGTACGTTTAGGTGTATAAATGGTATTGATTAAATATTACGGTAAAAATGGTAGGGATTATTCTAATTCATCTAGTAAAAAATATATCGTAATTGAAGTAGTTTATTGCAACATTTTTTATTTATATCTTTAAGCATAATCCTCAATAAACAGAATTGGCACTTATTTGTGTCGGTGAAAAGGCTTATGAAAGAGTCTCCGTTATCGATTCTTGAAAAGACCAGTGAGTGATCGTTGTCATGATAAACTCCCCGAGATGCGGTTGAATAATGGTGACACCGTTCCCATCACCTTTGACTCATAAACCAACCGATCTTTTTTTTTCCATTCATAAGAGCTCGTTCTTTGCGGTTATGCAAACGAAAGCTCCGCCCAACGTTTCCATGGAAACGAATAAACAGAAGTATCGAAGCGAACTGCACTGATTTTGCTTTTCAAAAAAGATGAACTTTTCATTGGCACAACGATTGGAATATGTGGAGGGAAGAAGAAGCCAATGAACGAAAAATCAAAAATCCTCTTAATTAAGTACAGGGATATATTTTTGTACGGGTTCAATGGTCAGTTAGAATCGCAAAATAAGAAAATATATACGAATAAAAGCACAAAATTTCGATTTCAACCTTCCAATATGAGATGAAATGTAAAGCAACATTCTACATATCGATAGAAATTTAAAATGATTTCAGATCAGATCAAAAAGATAATAAGTGGCTACGCTACATTGTCTTAAAATTGAAGGAATTAAATTGGATGTCAATGAATAAAAGATGTTCACATCGATATCAAAAAGAACAGATACTGTAGTGTTCAAAGCATAAACTAAATATTCATTCTCTCAATAACTTAATAGTTATTTCAAACTAAAATAATTTAATTATCGTCATAAATTTTAACTGAATACATCATTATTTACGGGTTGTTTTAGTATTATGTTCCAAATTCAACTCCTTTTACCTTAAGATTGCTCTTAAATTCTTCTTTAAATAATTTTTTTTATTTTTCAATGAATTAATTTGGAAAATAAAACTATAACAATATGAATCCTTTATCTTTGAAAGCGATGTGTTTAAGTTTTCCGATTATGGTAGATTCAGTTTCTGATCTTGTTTCAATATTTAATTTACTGCTCTCTAATATATATGCAAAAAATATTATAGAAATATTAAATCTTTTCTACGCTTACGAGTTTTAAATATATTTTTCTAACCAATAGAACTTTACTTGCCGTCGACCTTCTCTAAAGTTTTGTGCCCTTCGGTGACTTCTACTTTCAAATGTTTGCGTTTGTTGACCTAATACCACTGTGACCTTCAAATCTTTGGTAAATATTGCTTCCGCTATAAATCTCCGTGGAGACATTTTGTTTACTATGGTAGCGAGGGCATCTTTTCTTGAGATGAGGCGTGGTTGCATATTTCAGTGGATGTCTTCCATCCAATGAATGGAATATTCTGTTTATGGATCCTGACCACTCGTTGAAAAGGATCCCGACTTAGGTCAACTAATTACATCCTCAAATTTAAAATATGTTGAAAGCTATTGAAAATGAATCTTATGTTAAAACAGCCATACACGCTCATTTGCTTGACCTCAAAGATTTAATGGTTGTTATAAGAGATTGAATACAGCGATTTTAAAATGTTTTTCGACATTTAGAACGTTAAGGAGATAAGGGATTTTGGCTATTTACATCATATCGAATTTCGGATTTTTCTATAAAAGAGAAATTATGCTACCATTCATTGACTGTAATATTTTTTCGATAAAATAATTCATGGCTCTGAATTGATCATACGCATTTATTCGTCCAAAGTAAATCTGAAAATAATTAAATGTAAAATTCTAAAAGAAACTGAATATTTAGTACTTAGAGAAACAAAAGTTGGAGCTAAAACAGAATTGAACGTGTTTATTTTACGCTAACCTTTCTCAATAAAACGTTTAGTGAAAAGGAATCTTTCGGCTGTAAATGAGGTTACGACTTGCATAGCCCATATTTTATGTGGAAAATAAAACTTTTGTGGGGAAAACCCCTGTGGTGTGCATCACAGCTTGTCCCATACTATTCCGTGCATTTCCTTCGGTTACATAATAAAAGGCATTCCCCGAGAAGAAGGCCGTGGGACCCTCTGAAACATTGAAGAGCACCTCAGGGGAGACTTCTGCAATAATCTTTAATCGAGTTTAGATCCATTAAGTCCAACGCATGAAGCAATTAAGCTACTGCATGCTACTGGACAACGCTCTAACTTCCTGCTTCCCATGCTATTCCCAAATTTTTGCGTATTTGATACGTCGCTTAAGTACTTTGGCGTGCAACTTCATTCTGATATAAACGATATTACTTCCCTACAAAATGCAAAAAATTAAAGTTAAAATGCTTTTCATGGTTTTAAGAGGCACGGAAAGTGTAATAGTTGAAATCTGTCTCTAACTTTTCAATTTCGGCAAAGAAAGATGATTGCTGCTTAATTCACTACTGTTAATTCAAAATTGTTAATATACTGTTCCGTTTTCCTACCTGAATTTAGTGTTATAAGTAATGATAATATATTGATACTTAATTTTACAAAAGTTAATCTTTCTTTGGGTTGACTGATCACTGTTGATGAGGGTTTAAGAACATAAGCTTATATTGACTTAAATATTATATACGTATTATTAAATAATTGAGTTAAATATTATGTACATATTATATAAATAGTAATACAAATTTGAATCTATTGAAATAAATATACAATCGCAATTGTGCTATATATTCATATACTATAATAATGACTATTTTTTCTTGAAGGTTGATAATTTTCACTTAGTGTTTTTAGCTTTAAAATAAAGTCCATCTTAATTTTTTAAGATCCGTTTTTAATGAAAAAAGCTTTCTTTTAAGAAAATTTCCTCATATTAATTTCAGACTTTTGAGTTTTCGATATTACTCTTAATGACGAATAAATTTGCTCCCACAGGACTAATCATCTCTTTTTAAGTCTCTTATCTGATGTTTTAAAGAAGATTTGGTAGATTTCATGATAGAATGTTTTATTATGACAAAGAAAACGATATCAAAAAGTTACAAGATAATATTTGAGAGAATATTTAATAAGAATGAAAAAACTTTTATGATTTAAAGAGATTTCAAATGAATTGTGTTATTATTACTATTATTATTATTATTATTATTATTATTATTATTATTATTATTATTATTATTATTATTATTATTATTATTATATTATTACTTTGATTACTGTAATGTATTCAAGATTATGCGGGATATGAGTAAAACTTATCACTACACTTTTTAGTTCTTCAGTACCATTAATCTCTTTTTTGATCACCGAAGAAGTTTCAACGATTCGCAGCTATTCACATGAATAAAAGGGAATACATTGTACTCACATTAAATCTAACAATAATTCTCATTAATTTGCACAACTTAGTGACAACCGGATTTCATACTTCATAACCTATTCATCGTAGCATATCTTTCCTTCTTAAATATGCCAAATACACATCAGACATCGTTGCTAAGGATTATAAACATCCGTAAATATACTACTCCTCTTATTGTTTGCTCTTCGTGAACGTTTGATTTACTTCAAGAAGGCATTCCTTCTGTAAGGTCTCAACAGTTTTCCGTTGTCAAGCTAGAGGCGTTTGCAAACATCTATTCTCACATTTTACATATAATTCAGTTATTTAAAGTTATCTCTAATTATTTATGTTGTTTATCTATCATACTAAACATAAAAGCATCTCCTTTACATTCCGTTTGTTGCATTCAAGATTTCAGAATTATAGGTGAAACCGATGTCACAGGTGGATATCGTTCTTTATTTTATTACTATGACAATCAGATATCTCATTAGGTAGTATGTCCACTCCACTGTACTGCAGTGGGCATCAAAGGTATCAATAAATACGAAAAGGACAGTAAAACCGTATTGTGTTTTAGACTTTGTACCGAAAAATACACAATTGCAATTTGTCGTAAATTTTCTTTTCACGATTTTCATGAAAATGTAGGAAAACTTTTTCTCTATGAAAAGCTTGATACATGTATGTTTAAATAAATTAAGTCCAATTAAAACTTAGTAAAACTGGCTTTAGTGATTGATAAAATTTCCAATCGATACTAATAACATTCCGTTAATTAAGTTTAAACAATATGGACAAACAGGAAACCATTTTCAACAGTATTTATACAAGAATTGTTGAAGTTCTATAAAAGAATATTTAAATTAGAAGTATTGAAGCAAAACCAATTACATTTCCGTGGATATATCTCATTCTAAAAACTTTTGAGGTGCTGAGTTTTGGTGGAATAAATTGATGAACTCTTTTGAGGACAAAGGTGAATTAACTCTTTGAAAACAAAATTTAAATTGAGTGTTAGACGTATTTAATGGAAACTTAGATGGTTGTAAAGCGTATAAGTATTAGGATATAGTCCTGAATCAACTCAAATCATAACATCTAACTTGAATTAATGCTATTTACAATGCTTGTCAATCTTCTTGGAATATAGACAGTGCATTGAAAGAATTCCCTATTATCTATCAGTGTTTGATTTGAAGCTTTTATAATTCTATCCCTTTCTCAACGTATAGTATCGCAAAGTCCAAGTGCGTCTTAACGTTTTTATCTTCTAGCATTTATTATATAATCTAGGATTTGGATGAATTTTTGCACATTCACAGGTAAAATATTAAAATTTGAATATTACCCAAATGAGAATTTTACGCGAAAATCAAAAATGTACACTGTTCCTGAAAGTCCTGGTTATGAAATAATTCTAATGTTAGCTCCGATTGATATGATCCTAAGAAATATATTAAACGATGTTTCTAAGATCATATTTGAAATATTATCCTTCAATATTCTCTTATAAATTAAAACGATTATCCTAAACTAAAAATATATAATTGATTATTGATATCCATCCAGAAAACCAAATTTTTTAAATAATATTACAACCATTTCCATCTTGATAGATAATGTAGTTGTATTTATAAAAATATTAACCCGCACCATATCTCTTCTGGTTTGTCTGTGGTCTATTGCGGAATTTAAAACCTATATGCATAAAGCAGTACGAAGATTTCAGGTCCTGTTTTGGTATGCAATTTTTCATTTCACTCCATTTTTAGAGAATATTTAAATAACTTTGATCATCACCTTATGAATCGCGAACTACTGACAATCTCATTAAAAGGTATTATCCTTTCAAGAGCCGTATGCGTGCGCTGTCTCTTCGTGGACATGGTTACGGTTACCAACGTAAATTAGCGTCTCTTAACAACTTTACGCTCTTCACCTATCATTCTAAAGCTGTCATTACTTTGCCAATGCGGAATATTTTATGGCCGTGATATTCAAGGCTTCGTTCCTATCACTTGATAATAAAAGAGAATGCACTTTAAACATACACTGGATCTTAATCAATTTATCATTCTAAAATCATCGAAACAATGGGCATCTCCTATTTAATGCTTGTGGAGATGAGTTTCGTGAAAAGAATGCTTATCCGAGGAACATAATTTTTTATGCGGATAATTTATACTTTTACTCAATGCTTCATGTTCATTTTTGCATATACCTTTCATGTATACTCATTAAAAATCATATATGCTTTCATTTGATTTTTTAATCCCATATTTTCTAATAAATCACGATATGCGTATGTTACTATGAACTTCCTGGATAAGTGAACAATCAAATTGTTAACGAATTATTCTTTTCTACTATATACTTTTCATATTAACCTGAGGATATTTTTCCTTACTTAGCTAGAGATCCCATATATATATTTCTATTTTCTTAAAGAAATCTTCCAGGAAATATGATTCCCTATAGAATTTTAAAAGGGACATCTATCAAAATTTCATTTGTAGAAATATACCTTAAAGATCATCCATTTAACGTTTTACTATGATTTCGGTTAGACTATTTGAATTGAATCTTTCTCTAGATAAATCCATTGCATTTAGCTTTTCGAGACTACAGATCGATCCGTGGCTCTGCTTCGCAATGTCGTAATTGCAACGCTTCCAAAGCTGCTCATTTGCACCGATACATTCGCTTTACCGATGAAAAAATGCATATAAGGAAAATTGGGATTGTAATCCACGTCTATTTGTAAAGAAACATTATACCTATTTGGAAAAGCAGATTTAAATCGCTCTTTAATGCTTATATTCATTAAATTTTTTTTTAAGTATCCGAAATTATATGCTTACATACCCAATGCTTCAATATCTATATTCCTCTTCTATTCATATAGCAGAAGTTGAATAGCAATCTCGATCCATCCCTTTCCATTTGGAGTTTTGGAGTTCAAATAATAAACAACGAGAATCTTACAGATTTGTTTGATTAATTACGGGAATTTCATAGGGACATGCTTCTCTGTTCATTTAAACTGTATCTTCCGCTGTACAACGAATCCCTTGATAACTTCGATGAAACTGCGTTCGGTAGTTGATCAAATCCCCATGTGGCATTTATTGCAAACGAGTGGTACATAAACTAAAAGACGCAAAACCTCCTGTTATATTCTCGTAGCGTAACTGACTTATAAAAAGGACTACTGCCTCGAGAAAGCAAATCAAACCTGTTGACTTCGTCTAATAAACAATAGACCTTTATTCCTCAATTTTACAATCCTCTTCTTAAAGGGAGGGAATTCAGGAAACAAATAGTTCATTCACATCTACTCCGCATACGTAAGATAGCTTTAAAGATTTACATGTTTCCGTACAAGTAGGCTTTCGGAAGTGCATTGTTACTACTAAGTTTCAGTCGTAACTTACGTTGCATTCTTGCGACAACAATGCTATTCTTGACTATTTGAGGTTTACTCTTCGCGATTGTTGACAACAAATGTACGGCGGCCAATAAAAGTTAACGGAATTAGACTTTAATTCAATCAAAATATGATAACATATATAGGCACTTTAAATTGCATTTTACAATAGAAATGTGATCTGTTTCCCTTATCTCTATGATTGAAATTGTGTACGTAATTAATAAAAGTCAAAATCAGTTTGATTTGAGCTCTAACTAAGTATTGTGCAGCAAAGATCTGATATTTATCAGAATATTTTCTGACAAAGTTAGAAATAATTTAAGAAGAGTGCAATTGCGGAAAACTTGACCGCTTTACATTTAACGCGACAAAGATCAGCTGAGAGCGGTCTTCGGCAATGGTCCAGATCGTGCATCCTTCGAAAGGGTAAGCACATGCCTCTGACGTGCTTTCGGCGGTGGTCAAAGACAAATTCATCTAAAGCCTTTAAATTTATATAATCCTACACTTATATAATATAAGAATACTGTTCCTTCTAAGATGCTTTTATTCCCTAACTTTCTTTGAGAAATTCCAATTCCCACCAAAGCAGGAACAATCGAACACGAATAAAATTCCCAGTCGAATTATCATAAAAAATAAATATGGAAAAGGAAACTTACTCGACATTCACGAAGATATCTGCTTCTTTGACGACTGCTCCGGAATTCGCAAATACCAATAAAAATGAAGGAATTTATCCACAAAATCACCGCACTTCTCGATTGATGAGCGCAATATTAAGTTTGAACAGTCTATGATCTTCCGAAGTGGATTTTCTTCCGAATCATCCACTGCGCCCGGATTTTCGGAAAGGGCGGGAAAATGATGGTCGGGCGCGAGATGGCGCTGCAGTCGACCGCGATGCGAACACCGCGAGTTACCTCGCGCAACTAGTGTCCGAATGATCCTACACGCCCCCTACGTCCGCCCCCCCATTCAACTCCGGCCGTAGTTCCCAGGGATTCCGCGCAGATGTCTCCCTCCCCCCTCCACGCCGATCTCCTAACTTCATCAAAGTCTCACAGTTTATGTTAACCCTTGTTTCATTGCTCCAACCGGAGGATTTTGGTCTTTCTGATTTACCTCTTCCTTCTGCATGGGAACCCTTTATATTGGAAAATTATTTATTTAAGCTTTATTAATGAAATATCAACCGCATACCTAGGTAACTTCTTTCTGCAGATTTATTCTTCTTGTGTTCAGATATTGGTGAAAAAAAATCAAGTTCTTGACTTTTGTGGATTGTCCTCTTACAGAAATTTATTTCAATGTTTAATTCAGCTCGTTCCAATGCTGTAAATGATTTAATTATACTCTTAAGTAGTCATTCATTGCTGATCATTGCACAGAATTATTTTCTAGTACCTTTTTGAATATATAATACAGATCAAAATTGTATATTTACACTCTAAATCTGACTTTATGTTATAGTTGAAAAAGAATTTTCACAGAAAATGTACTTTTTATATTTTAATGTGTACAAAATAAGTTGGATGGAGAAATAGTGATACATAAATAATTATTTATGATAATATTGGAACAGAATCTATCTATTTTGATAAAAATTGAGTAAAATGCTTTACTGTAAATAGTTGAAGAAGTTACACTCTATTGACTAATATTTGACTTAAAAAAATCCAAATCTTCTGGAGTTGAAAAAGCTTTCAGTCAAAGGAGTCTGAATTACCATCATTATTACTGCCGCATTATTATTGTGGAAATAGAGTGAAATGGATGCACCAAACAATCAAATGGTTCAATTTCGTTTTTTTAAATTAACTGCGTTTCGTTGAATTCCTAGTTTCCTCTTTTTTTGGAGATTAATCAGATACAAAGAGATATTTTTGGAATTTAAATAATTAGAACAAAATAAAGTAAACGTATTTGAAATAAATTACGTGAAATTATTGATGGGAAATTTTCCGTTCCAAAAATTTTGTGTAGTCATGGTAACATAATTATAATACCTTATTGAATTTCTAAAATATTCAGCTAATTTAAAAATTATAATAATGCATCCAATTAGTAACATTCATGAATACATTAACTTTTTGCATTTAAATAAAGTAATACAAAGTAAGCCATTTTAATTAGAATTTTGTCATTAACTAGGTAATAATATATGCGTTAATATTCCATTTAAAAATTGAGAATTATGAATCCTTTTATCCCTATTGTTGTCGTATGACGGTATTAATTTCATTTTTATATAATTTTAATATTTTAAATCTTCTTCAATTAAAGTATTAATGAATGAAAACGAATTAATACGTAAGTGGACTGAAACATGACAGAAAAGGAATTTAATCCGATACAAGATGATAATATGCTGTGAGATTCTTTAGGATTTTGGCTATCATTTCATTGAATTATTTTATCTATTATGTTCCTACACATTCACTATTCGTTAATTATTTAATTAGATATAATAGCGATGCTAATTCTGGAAAAGGTAGAAATAGGAAGTAAACAATCAATCTACATGAAAGTGACTAAAACAGCCTAAAACGAACCTCTTCTCCTGAGAATCTACTAGCGTTGCCATTATATATCGCCAATTCATATTTTAATCTTCCTAGGATTAGTCGGTGAACTTTTAATTGGAAATTTCCATTGAAATCTTTCAGTTATATATTTTTTGTGTGGATTTTCACTTTCCTTTTATCCATTTAAACTTCTACAGGGATAATATATTCATTTAATAAAATCAATAATACTCGTATCAAAGTAATTTAAATTTAATTCTCAGATGTTTCAATTTTTACAGTATTAATAAATTTCGTGATCTATAAATTGTAATCATAATTTATTTATTTTTTATATTTATTATAGTGAAAGCTTAGCCCAGAAGATTTATCAGAAAATAATAAAATTTAAGGGACTAGATATTTATTCTTTGTTCATACGATATGGTCTCAACCCCGAGTGAATATTTTTACAATCTCTCGTCAACCATTTTATCAAAATCAACTTCAGCTTCCTTTTAATTCTGAAAGAGGCGCTGCATTCGTATTTAAGAAATAGTGAGATCCTTTGATCTGAAAAATGAGGCGATTGAAACGATGCTTCCGTTTGAGTCAAAATATAGTTGAAAGATGATATTTACACTTTTAATTCAGTGGCTCAATCCGTTGGGCATTTCTTATCTCATTAAGGAAACAAGTGATCCGAAGAAGGCTTTTTCACAGTTTATCGATTCAATTGTTCCATAATTAGTAATAGTCATTTGAATCAGTACAACAGACAATGAAATGGACGGATTTTTGTTCCTGCTAACATCATAACAATATCTCATATCACAATCCATCATTATCACTGACCATCAATATCGAAAGGGCATATTTTTTAATTATTTTCACTCAATTTATTTACTTTTTAATTTATTTGAAACCTTTTTTTGATATTCTCGATATACATATATTATTAAGGAAACTATCAGTCCGATTTACGAAAGTTTCGTTCATTTTTATATTTGAAAACAATTTCGAATGAAATCCTCTAACTTTTGTCAATTATTGCAAATTTTCCATTTTCGTGAAATATCCTCTTAGCAAATATATATTGAATTGATCATAATAACGATTAACGAATTAACTGACTTTATGAAATATTTGATTGTAGATAAAACATATGGAAAGCAGTTGAAATATAGAAATGGATGAGTACAGATATGACCTGTGTTATATTATGAGCATGTTTACTATGTACAAATAGTAAGTAAAAATAATATAAAAATATATTAGTATTACAGTCCCGGAGTTATGATTCTTTAATTTAATTTTACAAGATTAGAAATAAGATATGTAATTCTTTTGTGGTAATTTGTTGAATTTTTCTGAAAATATGATTCTATGTGTGGACATGTATGGATTTCAATTTGAGATTAAGAGAACACTTAATATATTCAAATATATCAAAATATCCCTTACCTTGAAGATATCGGTTTGGATTTTTAGGAAAACAATACTGTAGAATGAACACCCGAAATTAAAAATTATATCTTCGTATTGTTTATTTATGAGTAACCTATTTATTTTGAGACCAAAATATCCTGATTTATGTTTATATGACTATATTTGCATAATTGAAAAATCTTCTATACTACAGAAGGGTACTAAGAACTGTGTTAATTCTCAATCAGTCATCAGAATCAGTCCCCAGAGTAATTTTAATTTCATAAATAAACAATTTAGAGCTTATTAATCTATGTAAATAGATATCGATGGATACTCGTTGTTCATCCTTCCATTTTGTGCTCTGGAAACTGTTGCAGGCGGACACCTGTTGTTTTTCTCCTCAATTCGGAACGAGCTGCTCTATTGCATTGTTCTTACATTGACTATCAAATGGATGCACATACATGTTAAATTCTGTTTTTTGCATCCTTTAATAAACTTACAAATAGTTAATTATATATAGAAGATCTTTTATTAAACAAATGTATCTCAAATAATTTTCCATTTCTAAGTAGTACGTTGTTCGTATGTATCATTCATAAATGAGTGGCATAAAACATTACCATTCTTATGGTTACATAATTTATATGGAATATCACAATGACATAAGATTATTTAATATATTTAGTATAATTATTTTCTATTACACTTTTTACGTAAACAAGGCATCATTGTTTTAAGTTGTCAATCTATTTTCAAAGGCTTATTAATAAATGAGTCTTCTATCTTTATTTTTGGAAATTTCGGATAGTATCAATCAGAATTCACTAATTAACTTATCGAAGTAGCATTTTTATCATAGTTAAATATCTACTCAATTTTTCGTTCGTTCAATCGCAATTATTGAAATTGTATATCTTAAAACTACTTTTTTAAACTTATAGCGCGATATTTATGAAATAATGAAATTCTCCAAAGACGATTGATATCGATTTAGCAACAATAAAATAAATAATAATATAATAAGTAATGATAAATATTTAACATTCAATTCAGCCCAGAAACTTCGAGCTACGATTAGCAGAAAAAATAACTCGTTGCCTAGTGATTCCTATCTAATTATGATTTCAACGTGTTCATCTATTTGTGAACTATTTCTGCAAGTTCACAAAGACAAAAAGTCTAAATAATCTGAAAAGTCCATTAAAATGATTTACAGATAAGGTACGTTTCAGGCAGTTCTTAGCTTATTCCAATGTGAATTAATCCGATAATCTTATGCTTCGCATATGCTGAATATCTCAAACTGTTTCTTAAGCTTAACATTAGTGTATCTCTAGAACATCGACAAAGATCGCTTATCCCCAAAAACGACCTCCCGATTAAAAGTTGGGCCGTGACAGCTCCCGGTCACTGTAACCTCTTAAATCGATCCAGCGAACGTTGGGCTCCAGCTGGAGGGGATGCAAATAGGCCTGGAAAAGGAATCCCTAGGGGTTCGCCAGGGTCTCCCATGAGTGGAATCTGCTATAATTTCCCTTCTGCACCATTCTGCAGCTCCCATTGGATCAGACGTTGGCTCAATCGATGCAAAATCCGGAAACTCGTCGTACAGAAGATTCACGATTTATTCGTAAGAAAGAGTTTTAATTTGATTCACAGTTTGGATGATTTGTGGAAAGTAAAATGAGCGAATGTGTGAATTTAAATACTCCAGTTTTAAATATTAGATATTTCATATCGTCAAGATATGGTGGCATTTATAAATAAATAACAAACAATTGAAAATTAAATATTTAATTTGTATATGAAATTAACGTGTCTAAACGATAATGCTATTTCATAACAGGTGTCACTTTATAAACAACTCGTTGCTATATACAACCCTCACTGGAGTAACTTCAGAAAATAGTTATTTACTAGAATTCTCAAACCAGCAATTGATATGGAACGGGAGTTTTTTAACCCATGTATTTTACTGATGGAAGCAAACCTTCAGAGTTGAATGCTGAAATTATCAAAAGACTGAAAGAAGAAAAGTTTAATCCGAGGAATTTGAATAGGGAACAAAAAAGTATTATTTATTAAATAAATAAATTATGATTAAACTCAAATATCTATTTAATTACATTTTTTATATAACTTCATTACCTGGATAAAGAAGCTCACGATATTATTCAATTAAATTTTCAATATAACATGATTTAATCAATTTCAGAATATAATATATCATTACAGATTACGCATCATGTAATTGCTTAATACTTACTATTTTAATTACTGTCTTAACGACTTCGTAATAATTAATTTGATGCATTACATATCGAAATCTCTGAAATTTTATTCACGTCTTTAATTAATTTAAATAACATTAAAAGTATCCTATAAATTATTTGATCACCTTATATCAGTAGCTTCGATAATATCTTAAGAATAATATTTAAAACTTAATTTTTCATTTTCATTGCTTGAGATTATATTAAGGCATGATAATTATTGGTCTATACAAGACGTGACAGGCAAAATTTATTCTCAAGTTCTTCTCTAAAATAGAATTTACAATAAAAAACGGTCATGCATTGTTCTAGGGCAGTTATTCCCAAAGTGGTCTATGACAACCTGTAAGGGGTCTACGTCAGCAAAGAAAAGGTCTGGGGTGTAAAAGCACTTTATGAATTAATTTTAATTCAATATTAAGTTATTAAGTAACTAGAACATTAACATAATACCCTTAATTGATGATTCTCGATTATAAAAACGTTTGTTTCCATTTGATTCATTCAAACATTCCCAACAATAATCGAGTAGTGGTTTACCCTAATAGCAGACAGAATCCTTATTTTTGCGAATATCATCTTCTATCTCTTATTCTCAATACAATTATTTTCTAACGTTCCTTAACATGGTAGATATTTCATTTTTGTTACAGTTGTTATATACCTGAAACGTATTCTATATCCAAATTTCCATATTTTCAGTGAAAATAAGTCCGTTTCACTTCAATCTCGTAATTTAAATTATATAATTATAAAAATATAAAAGAATTCCGCCTCGATTCGTAGTTTGAATGTAAAATAACATTTACCCGCAAAATATTAGATCCTTGATATTCGTAAACCTTTAACTGATGATTTGAATCATTAGTTTTTCCTTATAATTGAATTGATATGCATAATATGAATATTAATCGAGGAAAAGGGTAATTACTGAATTTTGCTACCGTAAAAGAAATGTTTTTAAGAAAAAAATTCAGTTTAAGTGCTCAGTGAAAGTGTATTGTGGTTTTTAGACCCAATTTTTCTCTTTTTTTTACTCCCATCAGAAAGATTAATGAAAGAACTAATAAAATGAAGATTTTTAGTATGCAAATCATCCGCATCGGGAACAATCGAGGACTATTTTTTTGCGCGCACTGTTTTCGGTATTTTGAATTTGATTCGTGAGGCCGGATTCTCAAAGCGAACGTCTAGTTCGCAGACAACACGTAAGATGTCACTACCACCCGCCAATTCTCATCCGACCACAAAAGCTGTGAATTCGTATTATATTTGATTATAGTAGATAGAGATAAATAAACAGTGAAATTGAATTGTATTTTTGGACATTCGATTGAAACCCGACTGAGATATATGTATGATTACTATACAATTTCGCTATTCGTTATGGTTCTAAAATCGCTCATCAATTCATTTATTGTTGCATATATTTATATGATATTTGAACAACTGCCAAATATTGCACGGCATAAAATCATTTTTTATTGAAATTTGTCAAATTTGGAGTTTAGTATATATTATGAGACCAATCAAGATCATCAATGATAAATCCAGGAGATTCAACCAAGTCTTTGCTAATGCTTCCATTTGTTAATTTTAAGCAGATGAATAATAGTAGTATATTAGGTTACGAAATTTTTGTATGGAATTGAAGAAAAAGTTTTTTTGTCATTTAAGCAGAAATTTTTGTCACTACACCATATAGCCATGAATTCAGTTACTCTCAAGAATTGAAGAACAGATCATTTAATTATTTGGAATGGCTTACAGTGGAGGTATCATCACACTCATAAATAATTTTAATTACATTTGTGTAACATAATTAACAAATTATATTTGTGTATGTATATATAGTACAAATAAAGTTATGCTAGGAAGCAATCGGTTAATATATCTAACAATGAAATAGTCATCAATTTCCCAAATGTTTATATTGCTCAAGCATTGCTGAACGCAATAAAGGACAATATTGCAGCGTATTTTAAATTCAATTTGATTTCAAACGAAATGCATTTCTCCCATCCGGGCGTCGAACTAAAGACTATCTTTACCAAGATAGCATATCATCTGCTTAAGATTCATGTTCCTCAAAAACTCCCTAACTTTCCAGATAAAATACTATCTGAAAGGGCTTCAAAATCTGTTCTAGTTTTCCCATATATTACGGAGAAAATTTTTACGCCCCCTAGAATCGAACTCATGACCTCCTGCAATACAATCTTCTATCTTAAAAAACATAATTATAATTGCTATTGCATTGCAAGGTTACAGCTGTCTATCTCCAAATTAAATACCCTAAAAATAATTATTCAAATACACCTATCATGTATTTTAAACGGGGAAATTCCCGTGAGGAATGCTACTGTTAGAAATGCATGGGAAATGAAAGTTAATTCAGAATATTCTCATTTAGGGGCTTTAAATTTTGTTAGGGTAGTTAAATGACATTAAACATCTTTTGAAAAATTATTAATTCATTATCGAATACATGAACAGATTGGCTGCTATAAGCTTACTTATAGCACTAACGATTTGGTGTTTTCCCGGTGAATATGTTGCAGGAAGTTTTTTCTGGGTTTCCAGCTGGGTAGTTTGTTGGATGAGCTCCGACGTTTCGGCAACTATCCATCTTCAAGGAAGCTTACAGCAGTCTTACACTTGTTATATGACGTACACCTAAATACCAAAACAAAGTTTCAATGATTGAATATTTGGATTATTTATGAATATTGATGTTTAACTAAAAAATTTAATAAGAAGTATATTTTTCGTTGATTTGATGAGCATCTCTTTTGAGGGGTTTGATTTTCTGAAAATAATGGATACAGGGATTAATTTTTTTCAAATAAAGAAGCTCAAATTTGTGAGTTAGATACTATCACTTATTTTTTCTCATAAGTGAGAATTGATTTAGTAATATTAAAATCAAGTATCGGATTATAAGACTTGTACTTAATAAAATTTTCTTGGGTAAACCAACATATTAACTGTCAGACTGAAAGGATAATTCTGTATATCTATGTAGAAATCTCTGAACCCTAGCTGATGAATTTTAGTAAATTGGATAAATAATGAAATTGAATAAATATTTTGATGGAATGGCTCAAAGGTAAGTTATTGGATCCATTTTTTTGTTTACAAATCCTTTCTCATATCTGTACTTCTTTGGGAGAACTTCATTGAGAAACTTACAGATACCATTATAGGAAGTAGGATAACAAGCATTATGTTATTATTGTGACTTAGGTAGTAACTATCATTATGCTTATATTTATACGGAATTTATGTTTAAGTTCATTAATTAATTCACCTAATAATCTCTGGGGATGTGCATTTTTTTCAATTTAAAATTTGCAATTTTTAAAATCTTAATGGAACTATGTTAGATTCAGATGTATACCTTGATAAAATGCTAAATTAGAATTGCTCTTTTCACATATTGAAGTATAATAAATGTATTGTAATTTAAGGTTATTTAATATTTATAATGTCTTACTAACTTGATCTTTAGTAATTTTGAAATCAATGTGAGAAGGCGTGACTTCGTGGAATGCCATAGTAATAAAAACAACTTTGTAAATTTCCACAGAAAATTGTTATATTTGCAACCGGTTTTGTAATATGAATTTAATCTTCTGAATATGAAGAATAAGAAGCCTGAAGATGTAATTTCATATTACAAAACCGGTTGCGAATAAAACAATTTTCTGTGGAAATTTACAAAGTTGTTTTTATTATTATTTAGTAATATTCATTTTTATATTTCAGAAATTTTCAAATTTCATAGAACTATACTTGATTAACAAGTGAAAAAAAATGTTTAATGGAACCAAGTATATCTTGCCAGCAATGTATGAAAAGCCAGTATTCTGTAAATAACTTAGGCATTCAATATAATGCAAACAGCTAGCCAAAAATGAGAGAAATATGGGAATTGTATATTATAGGTAGACATTCTTTAAAATGATAGTTGCTTTTTAGGTAAAGTATAAGAAATGGTTCTGATAAGGGTATTATAAGTGCTGTTTTCCTCAAAATAATATCTTGATATGGAAAATAAATAAGATACCTCAAAAACAAATTTTTAAATAGATAAAAAAACTACAACCAAAGAAAGTTATGAAAAATAAAATTTATGCCTTATGAGGTAATAATTTTTGTTTGCATAAATTTGACAAATCTTTTGCTTCCATTGGATTGAGCAATTACAGATAACTATGAAGGAATTTTATTATAAAGTTTATCTTCAATTATAAACAGTTTCCTAGGACATGAAGTGAATCATGATCTGTATAATATTTTTAATTACTTCAGAAGTATTTAGTTAGAAGAAACCATTCTCCATCATTCTCATATCTTTAAATAATATATTTTTGAATACCTCACCCACTGTTGCTCAAGGGATAGAAAAATGCAAGGTAATTCCCTAAGACCTACTGGGAATTTTAGTCCAAGTTAACTTTCATTCCTATGAACCCTTTTTTCTTGATCAATTTTAGAATTAATTTTATTTCATTACAATTTCCAATTATAAATTAAGAGTTTACAAAAAATCTACTTTTTAATCTCCACTTTCATAACTACATAAGAAGGAAATTTTTCAACAACAGTTTTTGAATGCAATTTTTATTTTTCCTTTCAAATATATATGGTAGATATTCAAATCGAAAAAAATATCTTTGGAAAGTATTCCTTCATCAATTAGGTTTAATTTACTACTGACCATAACCTCATTCATTTTTCTAATATTTAATTTAAGGAAAAATATGTTTTTTACTAAGTATGTATAAGTCATACATAAATATGATAAACATTTTATGTTAATGAAAGCCTTTAAAAATGGTTGGTGACACAATGTGTGACATCACCATTTTGCTCACAAGGTGTGACATCAAAGTTCAATAATTAAAGTCTTCATTCAAAACAGGAGTAGAAATGATGTAGCTCGGTGGTGTAGTGGTCATCATACTTACCTGGCAAAAGGGAGACCTTGTTTTGAGTACCAGTCATGTTGTTATTTTTTACTTCACTTTTTCACTCTCTTTTTAATTTATTTATTGTTTTATATATTATCTATTGCTTTCTATATTCTTACCATAAAATATTTTCTATGTAACTTTCACAATAAAATTTTTCTGATAATTCAACTCCAAGACATTTAGATTCAGGTACAATGCATTAATTTTATTGTCCAGAGTGTAATGATTCATTACTGGAGAGTTCTTTTTTCTCTCTTCCTTTAATTTTTTCTCATTTCTTCACAATTTTCTGTTAAATAGATGATTTTTATTATTTTTCTATCAGATCCTCTGTATTCATGTCTTTAGAACATGTTCTGGTGGAAAGAGTGTTGTAACAATAATACCAATGATAGTTTTATTGATTCCTCAATGGAATTCCCAAAGGAATAAGCAATAATACCAATGATAGTTTTATTGATTCCTCAATGGAATTCCCAAAGGAATAAGGCATGAAATAAATCAAATAACTGAATAGATACAAGTATGTAAAATATAAATGCAAAATCATGAGATATATAAAATATAAATAATCATATAGAAACCATTGACAAACTACACTTACAATGTCACTATATGTATCCAAAAATGTAAAATGTGTAATATTTTACTATAGAATTTGTCAAAAATGAATAACATTTGGTTGGCATTGATTTTAAAAATTAAGATCAAAGCTTTCAGCTATTTCCTTAAAGAACAGGTGGACTACTGCAAATGATGGAGGCTGTAGGATATGGTTCTTTGAGATTAATAGAATATCTGTAGTCATTGGTATGGATATCTGAACATGTATGAGAGTAACAGTAGTGAGAAGTTGAGATAGAATTAAGAAATGACAATTATGTTTTATGAATGTACACAAATTGAAAATGTAATTTTTAGGAAGGATATTAAGTGAAGAAAACAGTAATATTTCAAGAACACAATAAAACCCTGAAAATAATATTGAATGTTTTGTTAAAATGCTGTAATTCACTTTCTCTGTCATGGCTTCTTACTGAGAAGCGCTAGCCACTCAAAGTGATGTTAAGGTATAATACATCAACATAAGGAACAAGTTAAAGTGTAACACAGTTATGCAGTGCTACATCTTATACCTTGTTCCAAAATTTGTTAATATGAATATAAACATTGCTCATTTTAAAAAGCAGACAATATGATGGAAGATATTGTTTATGGCTTAGTTTTTATTATTATTATTTTTAGTGTGTCAGTAGATAGGTATAAACCAGTTTGAAAACTGTATAACATACAATTAATTATACAAATCAACATATTACAAAGGGTGACACAAATACATCACATAATAAAATAAAATCTAAGTAGAAGATCAAGTCCATAGTTTGCTTAAATTCTCATTATAATAAGATTGTTGTCATTACACCACTCTTGCTTTTTCTAAAGAGATAAGTGGGAAATTCTGTAAAGGCATTACAGTTATTTGCAATAATAAAAAAGTTTGTGTCATCTGCATCTCCAATTGAGTAGAGTTTTTTAAATTTTTTGGTGATTTTATTTGAGAAAGTCATTTGTGATTATGGTGAACAGTAATGGACCAAGATGGTTAAACACCACATTTTGCAGTATGATAAATAATAATATATTTAAATATTATTCTGGTTTTGTGAATTGCAACACCTCTCATAAGTAATCCTCAGTGCTGATCAAAACTCCATTGCTAGATTGTTATATAGGTATTACTTAGCAACACAATTAGCAACGAAAATTTGTCAAATAGGTTGCAATATTTCTTCAGCTTTTCTCAATATAAGATATTTAATACTAAATTCCATGGGATGATTTTGATATTCCATTAGATATTCTCCTTTTTTATGGGAAATATAAATACCTAGTATATAAACTTTAATGTATTATAAACTCTATCTGGAATCTCCCAATTACCAGTTGGTTGCTCTTTTACATCAATTACATTATTAGTAGGGAATTGTGGAAATGAGTTTAAATGTCTGAGTTCTAGTCACAAGTTTTTTATGTTTTTAAATTCATGATTTTATTTCTGCCTCATGACCTATACATACAAAATTCATCTTTATTCTTTACCTTAAAGTAATAATAATAAACTTTATTTGTCTCAAATCATCCTATACATGATAAAGTAAAAGACATCAAAATAAAGAAATAATCTCCAGAATCTCAAATAAGAAACAAAGGAGGAAAATACAGTTACAGTCAATAAACAAAATTATAAATGTAAAATTCTTCTATTGAATACAAAAATTACATAAGAGAAAATTAAACATAAAATCCATGAACTTATATACATCCAAATTTTGTTTGCTTTGTGGGGGATATTGTATATTTGAAGCCCTTTGACATTAAAATGGCTACTTAAGCTTATATATATCATAAGGTATATTGAGGTTATTCTTCTTTCTGATGTTAAAGAATGTAAATTAGATCTAAGATTTAAATTATGCACATCATCCTTAACATATAAGAGACAGTTATAAACATAATGGACACAACTGTAGTTTGTCATTATTTTTAAACTTTTAGAACTACATCAATTCCAAGATTTTACATTGGATAATAGTCTAATTGCATTTTTCCTGTGGTAGAGATATCTGTCAACATTGGTTGCCTCACCCCAGAGAAGAAGGCTGTATATTATTTCTATTTAGAATTATAATTTAAAATCTTATTCGGGCTTCATCCATAGAGGTAGAGTAGATAGTGGTAGAGGGATCACAGTAGCCTTATAGAATGTCTTTAACTTTACTATAATTGGTCAACATAAACTTATAAATATAATAATTCTCAATGCCCTTTGTAGAATTTCAATAAAAATGCTCTTATCTATAAAAATATAATAAAACTAGATCTTATTTTCATTGCCTTTATAATGTTTGTGATCTAAATACTTAGTATTTTACTTGAAAATGTTTATGAATGTAGATTCTTAACTGCGACCAAATTTATCTGTTAGAATTATCATAGAAAAATCTTGTGAAAAATCACTTGCTTTTCTACTTTTCATTGCAGAATTATTTTCTAGATGTATCTTTTCATCTTGCAACAGAGGTCTTCATATTACAGTATAGTTACTATATAATATGGTGATACTATAATTACCCTTTACCTTCTATCTTCTTCATCTTAGAAATAGTATTAGCAAAAATAATAAGTGTGAAATATATTAAAAGAATTTTATCTACAATTATAATTGTTAATTTAAAACCGCAATAACTTAAGCACGCACAAGCCGTATCTGCAATTTAGAGAAAGCGTTTTCAACCATGTAATCATAAGCAAAATACATCCACGTTCACTTAAAATATTTTAAGTGAAAGTATACTATTCAATAATGAATGTTTATTTCTATCATTCCCATCTATAAATTCGTCATTCATATTTCTTTCCATCCGAAGAAATCAGAATTGCTCCGTATGTAGTGATCATTATTGCGTAGCTTAGCAAATATGTTTTCATAGAGATCGCCACTTCCGCAAATATTCCACTAGTCATGAACCATATTGGACAACTCCCACGTAGTGCTCGCGTGGGTGCTAAGGCAATTCCATTAACAGCGGCCTTCAATTAACATTAAATGGAGTAGAAATGAACACGATTCAAAGTGGATCGATTATGAGAAGACAGATTTTGAGAGCTTCTGTTGAACACTAT
This sequence comes from Pantala flavescens, assembly GCA_020796165.1. NCBI lineage: Eukaryota > Metazoa > Arthropoda > Insecta > Odonata > Libellulidae > Pantala > Pantala flavescens. Next base: position 20,671,081 of record CM036885.1, on the reverse strand, counting down.
CAGCAAATGTTTTACACTATCGGCAAATGTGGAATTAATAATTTTATGAAAGGTAAACGGGAAATTGTTCTCTTACTTTGATAATACAAACTATTGCAAGATATTAGCATCTAATGGATTTATGCGTAATATTAAACAAGTTTAAATGTTAGCGCACAATTTTTGAAGTCGATTCAAGGAAAATACAAATGACATAGTGGATCAGAGTTGGTAATAGTAATAATAATAAAGTAATAATAATAAAAATGCAGAAAATATGACTTTAGAAGATTGTGTAGAAATTCAAATTATTTCAGATGTTCGAGCAATGCTATAGCGTTCGAGGGAGTAAAGACGGCAACACGAGGGCAACACAAATGATTTTTTGTGAGAATCGTGCTCATAAATGAGCTTAGAGTGAAAGGCCTTTGTCCACACTAAGTATAATCGAATGAGCTTTTGATGTTCAGAAGTAATTACAATCGGAGGCTATTATTGAATTTTAAATTTCTTTGTTCAAATCTGCTTATTACGTATTGACTAAATTGAATCAAACGAATTGTTTATTAACACTATCATTGCTATAACGATTTAACATACGATTTCAATATCCATTTTAATTACAGTATTATCGTGATATTTATAATTTCAAATAAACGCACCTGTTTATGAACGGCTAGTAATAAAAATAAATTACTTCAAAAGTTAATAATTACGAAAATCTATTTTTATCAAATACTCTTTTTAATTTTTGTTGACGGAATAAGTTACGACTATTGACATATGAATGGAACACTAATGAATAAAGTCATAAAGTATTTTCAGTTTCGTTTTCTTTCGTAGAACGATATCCAATTTGCTAAAAATGATTAAGAAAAGCGGAGAAATGGACAAGAGAAGAACTAGAGAATATTCTGAATAAATAATTATTACTTATTATTTGCTTTACAATTCGACGTATGGAATTTGGAATATGAAAGTAGACTCCATTCATTCAATTTCGCATTCCTCAATTCCTCAATTTATTCGTCATCATTGATTATATTTGGTATAGTTGAAATTAGAAGTTAAAAATATGGGAAGAATGTTTAAACCTTTTTAGTAAAGGTTAAAACCTATTTTACGATCCATAAATATTTTGTTTCAGTGAAAGTGGGGAATTTCGATTATAAATGGGGTAAATGGGTTCCCTAATTGGCCTGTTATAACGTTAGAAAGGAGAGGGCCCTGCAAACTTTGCTTTTATTTGCAATCCCTTTACTTCGATATGGGATCGCATCTGCGAGTTGGACCATCTGTTATTGGCAAGATGTGATTGATTACACACGTTTAGAATAAACCGTGGATGTGAAATGCCTTCTCTTACGTTATCCAGCAATCAATCGTAATAATCTTTTTTTGTACAAATAAGTGCTTTTAGATGAATTTTAGGAGAATCACTTGAAGAGCAAGAATATTTTAACTAAGTTTCTAAAAGAATCGAAAGAAAGAACAGAATTTCTAATATGAAAAAATGTGTTATAGAAATATGAGAAATGAAACTTGATAGTTGTACTTTTAAGAAATTATGTTATTTAAATTGAAAACCATATATTCATTTTTAAAATATAATTTCATCGTTAGTGGTTGACCTCCACCATCACTTTTCTCTAAGAATTAGAAATAAAGCCAAATATGGTTATTATTTGTGTTTTATTCATCTACATTTACATATTTACACTTCGAGCCGCCTCTTGGCGTTTGGCATAAATGATAAATCCTATCATCCAATCTTTCATTTGTCTCCTACATTTATTATACTAATCGACTTTTTATTATTCCAATACATAACTACTGCAAAAATGTATTTATATGAATTCTTTCTTCCTCACTTCATTCTCCCAAATGCGCGGAGAAATTCGTTTCCTATAAGTTAATGTAAAACTTCAAATATAATTGTATAACCTTTATAAAATATAAGAATGAGAATTCGTATTTTGAAAATGAAAATTCATTACGTGAATCTTATATTCATTTATTATTCATCATTTATATTTTCTAATGAAATCAATATAAGAATGCGTGACTTCGTGGAATGCCATAGTAATAAAAATCTTTTAAGTTCAACTTGACGAAATTTATAGTTTTTTATAACTATTTTTTCTAAATCTATTCGTGTATTTTACGTGTATTATATGACACTTCGAATGACATTACAAGGAAAGAGTACTTAATATGGATATTTATAGAATGATTTCTTTTCAGAGGTGTCTATTTTCAATCACCCTCTGTCCATTATCGCAATGAAGAATCACACCTCCGAATTTATATCCTTATCGCATGAAAATTGCTTTCCCCTTCCAACGCCAGAGGGGCCCCTATACTCTTATCTTCCCCTCCACCGCCTCGCCATCCTCAGTGTGCTCGTGCGTTTCACCAGCATCGTGTCACTGTGGAAGGCCTCGGCTATCTTCCGGAAGGTGAGTCTGCACTTGTTGCTCTTAATCCCTCGAAAATGATTTCCCGATGATAGCGACTCTGTTAGCAAGTGCTAAAACCGATCGGTGGCGAGTGGACAGATGTTTTCGGTGACACGCAATTGGGCTTCCGGTTCGTTGTGTATTCATCGTGTTTACATCAGAAATTCAATTGTTCTAGGATCGGAAATTGTAATCTATATGTTCAATTATAGTTTCTACAATGAATAACGTGTATTACTGCTCAAATTGTTGTCTTAATTTGGTTGTCATTACAGGTGAGGCCTTATTTATATTCTTATTCTAAATTAGTTTGAAAAAATTAATTCAAAGCAGTTCAGGAGTTGTCAACGTAAATTTTATGATTTCTAACTCTTTAGTTTTGTATTATCTTGTCGTATCTTGAGTTAAAAATTATATATGTAAAAATTGATATTTTTGATCATCTTTGAATGAAAATTGGTTATTAAAGTAAGGTTAAGGAAATGTATGGGTTAGATAAATTTATGAATGAATACAGGTATATAAGAGTACGTAGAAAGAAATAGAATTCAGAATCATAAACCACTCTAATAGAATATATGCTTCAGGCGAGTTGAGAATTGGTGCGAGGTTTCATTCGTGAAGTGAAAGTGAAGGTTCTTTGATCGATTGTGAGTTTTATACAGAAAATAGCTCTATGTAATTTTCATCTTTTGTTTTCACTACTAACATTTAGTTGGTGGCAACTTTGTTAAAGCTTTCGATTGAAGCTATGAGAAAAAAATTGATAAATTATTTCGTTATGTCGTAAACTGAGGTACTATATTGTTTTCTGTAGCATTTATTATGATTAGACGGAATATATCATATGTAAAGATTCCTCAAATTAATTTAGATCTTGATGTGTGGATCAGTAATTTTTTGCGTCAGATTTATTTTGGACTGTATAAACAGCAACAACTTTTAAATGTATGTGTTACCATGGCATTGAAGTTAAAACTCTTTGTCATTTTATAACAGAGTATTTTTCGAAAATATGATTAAACACAATAGAGAAGGTAGACGCACAGAAGAAAATGGATATGAAAGCAGAATAAATATTGTTTTATTTACCATAAATTTTGACACACAAAGAGATGCATCAGCAATGTGATTGCACGACAAAAAATGGACAGCAAGGGTCGAGTTCTGAATATCTCAGGAAGCGATTTGTATGAAATTGAAATCCCTTCATAGATTTCCTGAAAGAACGCTTAACTGGTGGATATTCAGATTGAAATTGTATTTTTTTCTAGGAAAATAACCTAAAGGGAAAGTTGCGCGTGTTTAGATATCAGGATGTTAACATTCCTCCGTAGCCGCATTTCCTGCGGGTGCCCACGGATTTACTCTGCAAAGCCGATTCGATAAAGCATAAGAACATATATTGATGTTACGCTTTCACGTGTTCCCATAGGAGAAAATTTAGGTAAACATTTATTTATTAAAATTTGGATGATATCTATGGAATTTCAAAAAATAATTAGAGAGGAATATAATTTTAGATACCGATAAATGCATTTTTAATTTCATCAATTGTGACTGTGAAGTAGTTTCTAAATTCTCATAAAATTCGAAATAAGCTGTTAATCTGTAGAGAGTAAGAGTAAGTATTGACACAAATGTTGGCTTTCAGTTACGAATGAACACTCCCCTAAACGATATCGAGAAAAGGTTTTTATTATACATTCCTTTCTTCCAAATTGCCACAAAAGAAGGCAGGTGTCAAAACTACGATGATGAAAATACATTTCTAACTATTAAATTTGTGAAAACTATCTCTATTAAATAATGATTAGATGAGAGTGAATATCGTAAAAGTCATGGCAATGCAAAAAGGCATTTAAAGAAGGATTCTGAAAATGCTAGGCGAAGATACAAAACTAATATGAACGACAGCCATCTCCTTTTCACTTCTGCATAATTTATAAAGTGATACTTTTATGAAAATAAACATGTCAGAAGACATCGACATGAGAGGCGAGTCTTTTTTAAAATCTCTCAAAGGCGAGGATAAGACAGTTCGACCACATGAGGTTTAGAAATGAGTCTTTTCGGTGAATTTCAGGTGAATTATTGATCTCAAAATTATAAAGTTCTCTCTTAAATAGAGTGATAAGATTCTTTCTCCCACTGTGATGATAAATACGTGTGACAACACGTGCTTACGCGTGAAATATAAGGGTTTGTTGTAGGAATGTGAATATTAGGTGTTTAAAAAATGGGTAAATTAGTTCTTCAATTGTGCTTATGATGTATGCACAATCATTGTGTTTTTCGCAATATCATATGTGTTTTCTGAACGATGAATTACTTATAAATGCAGTTAAAAATCTATTTTCTTTAAAAAGAAAGCATCAGTTTTGAATCTTGGTAATTTTACTGATTGAATCATAATTCTTGTATTAGAGAAAAAACAAATTTAATTACACGTCAAATGTATATTTCCTTAAATAGCATAATTTCGGTAAGAAAAACTCGTTTTCCGAAAAATCTCAGTTTTGTGGTAATAGACTATTAAACATTCATTTAAGACATCAAGGATAAGTATAAGAAATTATAATAATCATAGATTGAACTTCTTAATAATGTTCTCATTATAGTGAAGCTTAAAGATGGCGATTATTGTAATTTTACTAACAGCGAATTCTTAACTTAAAATTAAACCTATTTAAAGTAAAATGAAAGAAATCTGGAAAAGAACATTTCGTTTAATCTAAAGACGCACCTGTATAAATTACCATCAATAAACGAAATTAAAAATTTCACTGAACTAATTCGATCTGCTATTTTCGCAAAAGTATTTTACATACCAAATGAATTCTTTTTATTTATGTTTGCATCTGAGTATTTTTGCAGCTGAGGCGAATATCTGGATACGAGGGTTGGGAAAGTGGACACTTCACATTCAGTGATTGCAGATTTCCGGTTGTGAATCGCTCACGAAAACTTCCCAATCGAATAAATAAAAATTCTTAAAAAAACTCAGTCGATAGATATAAAAAAATGATCAAATTTAATACTCAAATGAATTTTTCCAATTTATGTCCAAAGTATTAATTGTTAAGGAATAGCATATCACAATGTTTTATTGAGCTTTTAGGCGGAATATTGTACTTATATCATTTGTTTATTCTCCATGGATAATAAAATATAAAAGTTAATATTTCATACATTGAATTTGTGAAGTGTGTATTCTGCATGATTTTGAAAGTTAAGTAATATTCTTTGAATACTTTTTATTGCAATTGTAATAAAATTGTAATCCACTCGCTGTAAGATGCACATGAGTTATTATCATTTTAATTCCGTTGCTAACGCGTGTTATTTAAAATAATTATTCTCAAAGATATTCATTCTCGATTAACTTTCTTAGGGTTGAGTTCATTCTCATAATTCTTTTCAATCTACATAAAACGACAAGATGCATTTACCAATATTTTCAAGACGTATTGGCACAATAAATTAATACTTCTTGTTGTACATATCATAACTTATTTGAACATTCGTAATTTAATCGTATCTACACGTTATAAATAATCTATTAACAATGGATATCTCTTAACCCTGTTCCTTTCCAGACTGTATTACAATAAATGTATATATTTGTAACAGACTTTTACAATCCGACACCGGTTTGACATCAGAACCCCTCTTGTTCTCTGGGCAAAGGATAATATTTCCTCGAGGCGATTCAATATTACCCTCATAAGAGGTTTGTGGACAACAGGAAGTAGCATGACTGCTTACTAATTCTTGTTTCCTTTCGTCTGCAGTAGAGAAATCTTCGTATGAATTGGCGATTCTTCCTTGCTTAAGGCAATTCGTAAATATTCGTTCTAAAATAGGATCTACATTGCACTAAGTTTTAAATATTCGACCAAAACACCATCTGATAACCTTTCCATTCTTCATCTGCTATATTACTGCTATAACTTGTATTCAATGACTTTTTTGCACATCTGTGTTCTTTTCTGCGTTTTATTAGGGTTAGAATCTAATTCTTAATTAGAGCAATTCTGTCTTGTTCTCTTCAATTGTCTGTCACTGCATTCGCGTTGTATTAAACCACTCGTTATGTTTGAGGGTTGCTCTTCATCTCACCAAATGACATCACGTCTAGTATTGAAGTTATTTGATACTTCACTTTTGTTACTTGTGTGGAGTTTATTTCTCATTTTATAATATGTCCCGTTTTTCATTCCATTTGGGTATATGTCTACCTCCTATTTGGGTTCCTCACATTTTGCATTGTCTACCAATAGGTGACCTCGTACGTAAGTCTAGAATTTCCTATAATCTGACTCCTTGTACAGCTCTTAGTAGTTCGTGATGATTTCTTGGTGGTTATCCTCTTTGTCTTGATCCGCTAAGTCTGGTTAAAATTTTCAATTTCTGCCGCACTGCAGCGCAGGGGATTATTATCTGTACTGAGTAAAGCTTACTAATCATTAGCATAATCTTGAGTTCTCTGTCAGACACGTTTTCAATTTCCTCCACACGCCGTTGATCAGGAATCCTACGCCTCGAATCAGTCTTTTGTTTCCCAACAATAGAATTAACTCAATGCAATCAATATGAGAAGGCGCGAGTTCATAGAAAGCCATAGTAAAATGAAAAACTTTGTAAATGTAAGTTAAATTTAAATTGTGTTTTCTGTGGAAATTTACAAAGTTTTTACTATACACGATAATGTAATTGTGTGTATACATAAATATGTGAAATTTTTAAAATTGGAGAGTAATTGGAAGTCTATTCATTAGATAATTCATCAGCTGTCAGATTAAAAATTTTATGGGTAAAAATATTTTTATAGATTGACCAAATTATTTAAATTAAAAAAAAACATTTATCTATTCATGATTGAAATGTGATACTTAATTCTTATGAAGTTCTATTCTATCTCGAACCCAAGTTAACAACAGAAATGTATATTTATTTGTGTTTTAGAATATATTTTATATTTACAATAACATAATCTGTATATTCACATCAGAATCTCTCCACACTTTTCCATAACCGAGAGATAATTAATTTATTAAGTGAAAGGGAAATATTTTCATAAAATATAAGGGATTTGGGCTCCTCGATATTAAAATCCTCCGCCTTTTGCGAGAAAAGCGAAATTTATGCTCGACCTCTTAATAAAGGATTATTTGTTTAGAATGTGTTAAATTTGAATTCTATTATGATATTTTTACAGCTGAAATAACAGTGGAATAATACGTCTTCATTATGAGGAGATACGAGTACATCGTCTTGTTACATAATCTCATCTGAATTAAGGACAGAATTGTTTTATTTTTCTTTTCATCGAGACGTTTTTGGGGCTTCCTCGTTTTAAAAGTGAGAAAAATTCTTGGCTTTTGACCACTTTCTTACAAAAACACTAATAAATAAGAGCATCTTAATTTCTTTCTTTTAAAAAAATATTTCATCGTATAACAACCAAATATCAACTTCATCTTAGCAACCATTTTGAAAAGATCGCAACACCTATATTATTGGTTGTTAACCATATGATATGGAAGGAGAAAATTATATAGATGGGAATCCATGCGTTCAAAGCAGTGGCCCATGTTTTCTCTTTTGAAAAAGCCTCTTTACACGTGGATACGCCCCCGCAACACAGAAATAGAACAATCGCCTGGGACACGTCTGCTTCTGAGGTTTTAAGGGAAAGCGACTTATGACAAAAAAATGAAGAAAGGAAATTGAAGCGAAATTAATTTGAACTTGTTTCGGGAAACAACGAAAGGGCGTTGAATCTGCAAGTGAATTCCAAAAAAAAACATGAAGCGGTGGATTTAAAGAGTTGCTAATTGATAAATAGATGCTTAGAGAGGATGATGAATGAAGTCTGTTTAGATTCAATGGAATATTTACTTAGCATATTTTGCAATAAATCTAGGTGTTGTAATTTTTTAGTAGCAAAACAAAACGATTTAACTCTGAATGCGGAAATTGCGAAAACGGGGCTACTTTTTTGCAGATTTCAATTAAATCTGTAGAAAGAGTACATTCACGTCTACCAATGGAAGATAGAGCTTCATTTAAATGTCTTTCTCCGAGAAAGTTATTTTCCGGAATGACCGTACATCTCTATATGAATTGATAAAGGAAATTGAAAAACATTATATCAGTAAACTATTTTAAGATTATTTATCCTGGAAGATTATAGCAAAGTAAGCATTTAATGAATTTAGTCTAAGTGGTATATAATTATTTGCTTTAATTCATGATCAAGAAATGGTCAGCCGATGAAAGATGTTTTAAATTTGCCACGTGCATCGGAGAATCTAATGACATTTTCAGCGACCGTTACTTTCCACTCATTTGTTATCGTTTACATTTCGTTTTAAACCGATAAAGATTAAAAAATCCATAATTTATATTGCAGCACTAAGACGTTAACATTTTATTCCGCATGAGTTGGAACTTAATTTAAATCTTAATCTAGACTGAAGATTGTATGTAAGATTGTATTGAGATCATTATATGTGGATACCCAGCGAACCACCTTTCGGTGCGTGGCAGGGGACCTTAGATTATTAATTTCGATGTTTGGAAAAAAGGAAGAATTAATTTACATACAGTAGAAGGAGTTCTTCACTAACTCTTGAGAATTTTCGCCTTTTATGAATATAAGAGAGAGTTCCTTCTTTGATCTCATCGCTACTCTTTTAAGGAAGTTTTATAATTTTGCGAGGGATGAAAACTATCTCTGATTTTAGGTAGTTCTCCTTTCTTCATTTTATAATAATTGCTTCTCATCTTTATTCGAATCTTTCCATTGTTATATTTTTAGCAAGTATCCGTTTTTTAGTTGAATTTTCTTTTTATGCTAACGTATCGCAAATATTTTGCATTCCTTTCTTCCAAGAAATATATTTACCCGCAACTTCATGATTTTCAATAATATTTTTTCATTTTCCAATTAATTGACCCAAAACATTCCGCGTTAACCTTTTATGTTTTTTCATTTAACAAAAGCAAAATGAAAATCAACAGAAGGAACTTCACCTAAATCCTCGAGACAATGCTTTGGGTTAGAAAAGGATTGAGATTTAGTGATTAAGAAAAGAAAACAAAATGAATTGATGATCATCAATTGTTACAGGGGAAGGGAATCTATTAATAGGTTTTGGCTCTGAAAGACTGGATGTCGCTTTTATATCTGTGACTCTAAATTGTGGTAATATATTCATAAAAAATAATCTTACGCAAAGTGACACAATACAGCTGTATTATATTATATTAAGGTGAAAGTCTACATATATCATTATAATAGAAAGGTATAGATTTCCTTGGAATGTACATGCGCAATGCGTATAGATGTTGTTTTTTAATTACATTTCCTTGCCTGCAGTTCTCTATTAAAAATGCGTTTTAAGTTGCAAATGTGGTGATATATCAGATTAGCATTTCATAATAATATTTATGCATCTTATCCATTTAACATTTTGAAATTGGGAATTGAATGAAATTCGTGGAAGTTATCCGATTCTATAATCTTAAATTCTTTGTATATCTTAGAGAAGAAGCTTCAAGCGAAATATAAATTCATCATTATCATTCATCCTGATTATTGATTGTCATTACTTAATATTATAAATATATTGTAATATTCCATATAGTTGTACTACTTATGATATTTTTTATAAAATTAAGTATGAAATTATAGCATTTATTCTTCCATAAATGTATTGTTAACATTCCTGCTGTATCTTCCTCAAAAAATTGCTGATACAACTCTATGCTATCATTTTCGAAAATAATTACATAGCAAAAGAATATTTACTGACTGTAACTACATTTCAATTTTACATACATAGTTGAATGTTTAAGAAAAATAGTAATCAAATTGTACTCTTAACGGTTTATGAATATCGTACTTTTAGGTCTTCACATTTTGTCTACTGATTTTCATTTTTAATCTCCAGGAAACTTATCGTTACCTTCAAAAACTTCATCTTCAGTGATTTATCTGATAAAGTCTATAAATAGAATTCAGACTCCCTCCACTCATTCTGTTTCCAATCACTGTCAAACACTCATCCCATCTCCGAAATAATGGCACGCTGAGATGCATTCTGATTGGCTCATCGCGGTCTTAATTATTCATGGCGTCCTGTTGAGAGAGAAAATGAACTGTACTAACTGCCACTCGCTGCAACAAGAGAAATCGAATTATTACTTCTAAAGGATACCGATTCGTACCACAAGTCAGGGAATACGGTAGTACACTTTCTTCCGGACTTATTCTTATATAATATTTGCTCGCCCAATATAATTTCACCATCAATCATGGATAATCTAATGATTTATCTTTCAAGGTTTACGTACGAAATATATGTTCGCAATAGAAGAAAACGGACTTCGTTCTATTTATAGAAAGTGGTTATTTAATTCTGTTCGTGCAATGCCTTCGGAGAATCTTCTACTGCATCCAAAACAAATGTCATTGTTCCAATGTCCCCTTGCAACTCGTGGTCTCTGCCAATGCTACATTTAGAACTATTGGGCTCTCGACTCTAGTTTAGTGGGACCAGAGAAAGTGCTTTGTGAAAAGAGATGGGTAGGGATGGGTGTTTATTTACGAATTTCGGTATTTTTATTCGTAAGAATGCCTCTATTGTTATTGGGTTCAATGACTCCTTTCATTTGGTATATTTTTGGAAGCCTTTGTTTAAGATGTTACAAATGAGAAGATTTTAGTATGATTAATTTTAAAATCTCTGTGGATATATTTTAAATGCTACTTTTCCCCCATAGTTTATATAAACGTCCGTGATGTTAATGAAAATGTTTCAGTTGGAATAAAAAGGAAATGATTCATGATTTCAATTTTTATTTCCAGCTCATGAACCGCTTCGTAGTCGGATAGGATTTCAAAAGCAATCCTTTAAGAGCTATACACTACATATATCAGTAATTAATAATTATAATCAAGATTATCTTCAGACTGAAGCAAATAATAATATGTTACGAGAAATGCTACTGGATACCAAAACTTTTTAAATATTAGTTTCAGTGATTGGCATAATCTGAAAATATAGAAGATATTTGGTGTTCTTTTATGTACATTTTTCATCAAAGAATCGGAAAATTTTTGCTTTTTGCAAAGGTTAGTCCATATCTCTAGTATCTAAACAAAATTATACGTTTATTTAAACGTGAGGTTAGCAAAGCGTAAAAGGGAAAACACCAAAACATTTGCTTGAATTGTTAAATTCAGAAATATTGGGAAGTAAAATCAATTACTGGAGGAAATACTGGATAAAAAGGAATTCCAATATTTATTTATGGTTTCCATATGAAAGGATCCAGGACAGAAGTGATAGAAAAAGGCCGCTTTTACCAGGATAGTTAATGATGATAAAAGAAAGTTTTAAAAGCTTGTTATTAAAAACTATATTTTTAAGGATAAGTAATACACCTTAAATATATAATTTATTGAACATTAGACCATTATGAACTAGTATTATTTTAATAGAAGCGCAGAAGAGTTACCTTTACCTATCCATCGGTTTTCAGCTAAAAATTTAATATTATTTAAGAACAAATGCACTAAATTATTTTATCGCCGCGATGATTATGTATATTCGTACATTTTGTTTGAATATTTTTATATATTGTTTCAATAAATATCTCATGTGTATTTTAAATATTATTACTATTTTGGTTATCATATATCGAGAAAAGCTGCCACGAGATCGCCGTGTAAAAAAGGCGAAATTTGGATTCTAAAAAGAAGTAAAATACTATTATTATGGCATTAAATGGATCTTTGGTAAATTTCAGTTGTCATAGCAGTTTCTATTTCGTCGTAGCCATAGTGATACGTCAAGAATGGAAGTATCTAAATTGTTTTACATTCATCGGGGTGAATGTCTGAAAGAGGGGATAAGATATTAGTGAAAGGAGAGGAATGGCAGCCTATGATGGATCACGGGAAATACTTTCGGAGTTAACGATGTATATCAGCAATTGCATGCGCTCCATTTTGTCCTAACCGTCGATCGATATTTCCTCATTAAAAGAATTCCGCTTTCGAAAGAGATGTTCTCAAAACCATTACAAACTAAGGGAGAAGAAGTTTCTATTAAAGATTAAAATCCCAACACGTTTAAACGTCGCATAAGTTCACTGAAATTGGTACAATTCGTGGGAAAGGCTAGTAATCGGAACTTAATAGGGACGGATTTATGGATGCGATGGAGTAAACTTTTGCTTCGGAAACGACTTGAACAGTACGAAGGTAACTACACCTCAGGAAGTTGGAACGTCAAAATAATAGCCCATTTGAAATTACTTTGAAAATATATTTCCCCTGAGAACAGGTGGAGCAGTTTCTTTGCTGAGGTAAAATAAATATCTCGTCGTAATCTTTGGAACTCATCTGCCGCTGCGGATGAATATTTCCCCGGAAACTTGGCATCTAAAGAGCTGATTTTGCTTGACATTAAGACCAGGAAGTTTCTTATCTCTTTAAAATTTAGATGATGATTATGTCGAAAGCTATAATAAAGTAATTTTTTTTCGGGGAAGACAGAAATAATTCTCTTACTTTAAAACTTCATATCTTAGAATTCTGACCATATTTAGAATAAAAAGGACTGAAATATTATCAGGTTAGGTTGGTTTTTTTCTTTGGAATTTTAAAATCATTTAAAATTATATAATTTTTGATTTTATATGAAAACGAAAATATAGCTCTCAAAACTATTTGTCTTCAAACAGCTTAATCAGTGATTGTCAATCCCCTTATTGAAGAAACAAGAGTTTTTGGGAGAATAATAATGTACTTTAAGTTTTTGTTATAATAATCTTATAAATTGAATATATATCTTAAAGTATACATTGCATATTTTACAAAAATAATATTTCATTTTTTACTTGACACAAAAAATTTTGACTCATGCCCTGAAATAAATCTATAATATCGCTTGAAATAAAATGCTATTTTTAGATGTTGTGACACGTTCGAGAGACATGTATACGTTTTATTTATTTTCGAGATGCATAAATTCTTAAAAGAAATCTTTACGAATTATTTAAAAAATTAATATCGCTATGAAAGTTGATATTTGCACGGAAGTTAGCAATTTTCTTGGGCAATCACCGGAAGTTCTGCTCAAACATACCTTCTTACCTATTTCTATAAATAACTTTATCTCTTTCTATCGTAGCGTACAATTATTTTCGAGATAACAATTTCCAATAAAGATCTGCTACACTCGTATAAATTGATGGCGGCAAACGAACCTTCATTTCCTTCGTTAAGTATGCTAAAAATAAAGAGAGCATTTTAGGAACTATTTCAACCTGTTTTATTCCGTACTTCTAAGTAATGAAGTTGAATGAATATGAATTATTCTTTGGAATGCATTCTTACTCTTTTCCTCTGTTTCGATTCAATATGGAAAGAATTGAAGTTGTTAAAAGTCGCATCGGATTAAACTTCCAAAGAAACAGCCAGCAACTTATGCGTTTGATATTTCGCTATTTAATGACGACATAAATGAAGGCTGTATGATGTATGCTTTTGATGTCTCTATCAGATTGTCTCCGTTTTATTTTAAGATTGCTCTCTCACAGAAGCAAACAGTTAAATGCTTGCTGTTTGATATCTTACACTCTTCGGAAACTTTTAGAAGCCAATATTTACTCGCGTTGATTATCTCTTTCGGAGTGATTATTCTGTTGATAAGAGAGACTCGTTTAATTTCATTCGCCTCCGCAAACCACTCGTTTTCTCGAATCAAAAGAAGAAAAACTTTTCAGAAGCGATATTTTTGCACGGATACGATTCTGTGCAAATAAGGAAAATTTTTATTAATTCATTTTCTGCATTTTAATATTCGTTTACGAGATGGGTGTCGTTTCAAATTGAAATGTAGGCTATCTGAGACTCTTTATGATCAAAGACGAAAGTTGTGCAAAAATTCTATTTCCTGTTCCGAGAGAAAATTCGATTCCTGAGAATTTCTATTGAATTGTTTTTTCTTCGGCCGTAAATGTCCAAGATAAGAGTTCCAGAAGTCGGTGAATAGGTAAACTTACGACTTCTTTGAAGAAAAATGTTATTTAAAGTATTTTTATAGATAACGAGATATTTCTTACCAATTTAAAATGCAAAATGTCAGTAAAGAACATCTACTCTTGAATTGAATTTATGCGCTACAGTTGCTGTATTGTATCTGCATTAAGAATATGATTCGAATAATTTTATTAAGTAAAGTTATAATATTTTATACTGTTAGCTTAATTTATGATAAAAATATTACTGAATATACTTCGCAGTATAGTTTATACCTCATCTTTTCCTCTATTTGTCACTCATCCTGCATAATAAATAAATATAGTTATGCAAAGATTAATATTTTATTCATTATATAAAATTTGCCGCATGAATTTTATGCTTCGTATTACAAATCAGAAAACATTTGGAAGTCTTTTGAGTTAATCGTTGAAAGCAATTATTTTTAAAGTAATGCTTTTTTACGAGTTAAGAACATACGTACCCATCCTCGGAGAATGGTGTATTTAAAGAATGTAT
Source organism: Pantala flavescens (assembly GCA_020796165.1). NCBI lineage: Eukaryota > Metazoa > Arthropoda > Insecta > Odonata > Libellulidae > Pantala > Pantala flavescens. The sequence continues at coordinate 20,656,063 of CM036885.1, read as the reverse complement.
TGGACGATTTGTGACCTGACTGAAAGTAATAATCAATTATAAATGTTGGATGAATTGTAGCCGAAGATATTTTTTCGTTGCTTTCGAAATATATTCTGAGAGGGGAAACTTCTGAAAAGATTCGTTTTGGGTTCATAAGAATGTGAAACTGTTTATATATTCAAGACCTATACATTATTCCCTTTCAATTACTTGCGAATATCTCTTGCTTGACTTATTTCATCGGGAATAAATATAATTTAGGTTTACTTTTCCTTTCACATCGTTATCTTCATACATTTCAGAAGATTTGAGTGAAGCGTGTTCCAAAAGAATTCGGCGGATATCCAGCACCAAATTGGTAGTTAGGCGAATTGAAAGGGAAAATAAATGTCTCCTTTCGATGTAGATTTCAAAGTGCTATTTATGATTTAGAGTCTGCACACACTGATTAGCAGGTCGACATTTTTTTCTGGAAAAAGAGATATTTTTATCTGATGCCAAACTGACGGCGTATTTACATGAAACGGCTTTTATGTTCGATTCCCTTTCAAACATTTGTCCACTTATGAACGGAGGTTCTTTTTTACGCTTTGCAAAATTTGATTCGTTATTTCCGCCAAAAATCTATCACTTTTTATGCAGTATCGATGAAAGATCCACATTAGAACGACTCCAAATAAGAATTCTTCTATAGAACCAGAATGTCATATTCGTGTTGAACGCTCGTGGGGAAGATTGTGAATTCTTTATTTGCTCATTAAGGTAAAAAGTCCTTCTTTATTAAATACAGAAAGACGATGTTATACGAATGTCTAATTATTACTGTTTAAATTATCTAACTATCAGGAGCTTCTATATTCTAACTCATCGTATTAATAAATTCAAAGAAAAAAGATAATTACTCTCCAAAACAGGCACAGATTTTCTATTTAAGTGAATTTTGAAGGTGCAAAGTCGTTTTAAATACACTGCTTAATTCTCCACAGACTTTTCCGGAATACGTGATTCTCATAACGATTAAATCATGAAAGCATCAAAATTAGTTATATCAGATTTCCACTGATAAATCACCGCTACTTAGCAACAGCGCAATTTGTTGATATTATAAAATTATATTTCCATTTCGAAAGAGAAAGATTGGGATTTGCTTTTGAAAGACCCATTTCATCAAGAATTAAGACATCGTAAACAATCAAAGATACACCTGTATTTTGAGAATGTAATTTCGTAATTTAGTTTACAATTCTATATTTCCTCATGAGTCTATGGTAAAAAGGATGTATTTATGCATCCGCATGCGTAAAAACAACACTCATTCTAAAAAGAGGCATTGGAATATCTTTAAATTATTATATTAAAGGAACGTGGCTTCGATACTCTTTGAGGTGTTTCTTCCGAAAAGTGATCGTCAGTGAGGAAATGCGAGAATCCACTTCGAATGTCAAAGGAAAATATTCGGAAAGGAAACACAGAGGACAAATTGTGTGGGAATCTACCAAAATAAAACTTATTTTCGATTCAATCAGTATCTTCTGAAGGTGTACACATATTTCTTCTAAAATAAAGGTTTTCTATCTCCAATGTTTGCAAGTTTAGCAATTATGAATAAATACTGATTCATCACATTTTATTAGATCCATCAGAACAAATACGCTTTATTTGTGAATTTATATTTTTTATTGATAGTGAACAGAACTTCTTAAAACTGATTTCCCATCGAAAACAATCTTGAGAACTTCAACAATCAGATAAGGAGCAAATTCGAAAAATATTTTCCAGAATTGAGATTGTTTTGATAGAATTCTTTTACAATTTTTAAGTTTTGCGATGAAAATAAGAGTCTAATTATTATATTACAGTCAATATTTTAAGATATTATTTCTGTCTTTTATTATCACAATTGAATGAAACTGATATAAAATAAATTTAAAATTAAACATTTAATAAGTGGTTTTAATTTGTTACAGAATAAAACAGAGGTTTTTGTTTGAATTGTATGTTTTAACTTTTATTATTCGATTGAAGAGTAGGAGAGTTGAAATGTGCTCCTGATTGGAAATTAAAAATGCATTTTCCTGTTTATATTTTATGCTCTTTTTCATAATCGAGGAACTGATCGATTACTCAATGATGTAAAGATGCATGAGTTACTGAAGACTAATTATATTTTGGCCGACTCCTTTCTCAATGAAATTAAATTTGAAGTTGCATATTAACACTTATTATTCAAAAGAGTTTTGATTAGCACACTCCCATCGACTTGAGTTTAGGTTGTGAAAAGTTTTTGCCGGAATAATTCTTTTCTTGTTTTTAAAGTGCATAAAACATGGTCTTATCAAATATATTTTATCATCTTCCCTTTCACGTAACGACTTTTAAATACCATTTAATTCTGAACAAAGATTATTATTAATTACGAACAAATGTTGCTGTTAATTAATGGTGTAAATTATTATAATGATAAAATAGTAGAAAATAAATGAAAAATTGTATACAAATCCGTAAAAGTAAGGGATTATATTTTTCACTGCGGTCTTTGTTCTGTGGATTTGATTAAAATTATATTGCGATTTGATACCTTGATTCACGCGGTTAAAAAATAAGCTAAACTCAGTATTTATTAAGATAAATAGAAACAGCTGTTTTCTGTTAAAATTATATTGGGAAATATAGCGAATATATATATTATAGGGAAAATCATCTTCTTGTGCCGTTGGAGTTTCTTGGGAGACAGTTTAAAGAAGATATGTTCGTCAGCGCTTCAGAGAATAGAGTTCCTGAAAAAAATTCAGTAGCTACACTTCATTATGGAAGCCTAGTATTTTTATTAATGTGCTTTAATTAATAATAATAAAACTTATTTAATCCTTGTTATTTCGTTTGTGTGCATACGTATCACAGTTAACAATTCGACACTAACAACTCCAACACGACAATTCGATTTAGCTCTCTCAAAATTTCTAGTTTCTGAGCTTCCAAATGAACTTTGCTATTAGATTATGTTCCATCCATCCTCCACTCTCTACTTGGTCTCTTTGCGTCTCGTGGCTTCAGAACTATTGACATCTTTAGGTCCTCCGTGTTTCGCTTTCTACTGGCGAATTGACCTATTTAGCGAAAAACTGGAATTTTGCATGCATTGCGTGATTCTAGTTTATTCGCTTTTATATCAAAGGCTAACTCTCATTCAAACAATATGCGATTATATAAGATTTATAGTGTGGATATAGGAACCAACTGTTCTATGACATCATAGTATGCTTTGCCGTATCAAAAGACAAATGATGAGCAAAAAATGAAGGACAGTTGTTCGATTCTAAAAGTAATGCGCGCACGAGTTGAATCAATGTCTATGTTTCGGAAAATTTTCATCACACAGGATTTTCCAAACTTTCATATCTAAGATTGATTTGCAGATATACTCAAACTATTTTTTTAACTGTGGAAGTTTCCTTTCAACTCAAGTATTTTTATCTGAATATTGGAATTTAATTGATCCATTGAGATTTTAATCGGATGAAAAATGAAAATAAATGGCGTCAATAAAGAGCTGAATATAATATTTTACAGGAAATGAATGAAATTTTACAACTTTCCCGTTTTCTATTTTAACTATAATTCAATTTTTTCATTTTTCAATCAGATGTTTAGAGGAATGCTACAACTTATTTAATACCCGAGGGTTTCATTTCTATTCTTAAAGTGTATATCTTATATTCTATATATCCTTCTATTTTCAAGTTTCCTTTTCCAACTGTAATGCTACTCACTGCTCTAAATTCGATCACTTTTCGGCTTTCACTGCCTATTTATTTAATATAATATTTCAGCACTTATAAGCGTGGTTCAGTTTGAGAGTATGTGTTTTGTCTCGTATTTCCGTAAACTTCCAATGAGCGTCGGAATCGTGACTCCAATGGGATGCCAATATAAAGGAAGTGAGAACTCATATAATAATACGGAAGAGTTGATCTGAGAAACAATCAGTTCCATTCTCCTCAAATACACTGCCTTCTAATGAAGAATTTAATAAAGTGGTCACACTTTTATGGCACGCGCTGTGACCGAGACACGGGGTTTATCAGTTCGCCTATCGCCTCTGAGATAAAGAAACGATGAAGCTCTATCTGAAATAACATAGTGACGCAAGGCTTTCAGAATAAATGAAGTGACTCTTTAATGAAACCGCTTTTTGTTTCAAACTCGCTTCCATATGCTCCCCTCAATGGAAATCAATCTCATATAAAGATTGGGTGAAATTCGTTTCCTCTTTCGATGTCATAAACAGCGGAAGTGCAAATATTTCGGCGAATCAAAGAAAAACCTGAGATAGCATCAACCAACTGTTACAGATGGAGAAGTTTTATTATATTTTCCTAGAAAACCATAGTATCTAATTAAGACAACAAAAAAGTGAATGATATTGCTTATGACAAATCGCTATGACTTTATTATCCAATAGTTAGAGATTATTCACTTATACTTCACAGAGAATTAATTAAGTGATTTAGCTGAAAGCTCCTTGTATCATTGATGTCTAGAGGGGACCTTTTTGTACCCCGAGAGGGTTATTTTTTATAGTCTGTAAACCGTGTTTCATTTTTATTCTTCCAACTACTGTAAATGGATATGAAAGCGATGAAATACTAAATTTTTGTAATTAAATGTATCCATTATCAAATGTGCGTGGAAATGCCTAATTGATAGATAAAAGTCAGAGAATTTAAAGTAATAAGATCCATGGGCAATATGACTTTGAAAGATTTAATAGCAAAAAAAAATTAAATACACTCATCATAAAAAATGAGATTCATTTGCGGAATTATAGACCGTTTAAACACAATTGGAAGTGTTCTACTCACATTGAAATCAATCGAGAATTGAAACCTCACATCTCATTGTCAAGCAGAAGTTACTCTCATTGGCATACGAATATAAAAATGCACTAAATGTAGCAGTAGAAAATGTACTAAAATTAGTTATTAGATAAACATGCAGCGTTGCAAACGTTCTTCATCTATTGACGAATAAGGAAACTCTGGAAATCGCATGGTTACTTTTCTATGAAAAGGTTTTCACCGATCAAAGAAACGTATAAATTTAAGGTAGAAATTTAAAAGTAAAACATTGAAAAGAACATTTATTTGAATCCTCGATGGAGTGGATGACTGCAATTAAAAGACTTGCCAAATAACTTGAAATATTTTCTTGTAACCGAATCGGAGCGCATCTTTCCAAATATCATTATGAGTTGCGTGGGCAGAGAAGAGCCTTCTATCATTTTAAAACAAACATCGAAGCTGCTCATTCATCGCGAAAATAAATGTTTCGAATCTGAAACTTCGACAAACACGCGCGTATGCTATTTCGGTTCATTAAGAAGAGTCAAAAAAAGTAATTGCTCGCGATCCCATTCTGCGAAATCTTTTTCCTACTGTTATTTTTCTCTACTTTATTTTGAAACTTCTTTAAAATACGTATCACGTCTTTATCGCGGTATTTTATCTATTTGTAAAGATAGCAATCTTGTTTCAGTGAAGAATAAACGTAAGGAGAGGCTGTTCTTAATGCTGGATGTGTGATCAAACACATTTCTTTCCTTAGGTGATAAAAGCTCCGATATCTTCGGAGGTTTCTTTCCTCCGCCGTTCTCCCTTCAAATCCTTCACTTCTTGTCTAAGTCATGATTCTACGATGTTTCCCTTTCTCTGCTGGTTTCCATCAATTTTCTCATCTCTTCGCAGTTTATTTTTCCTTCTCCGGCAGCGGGAATATCTGGCTATTTTTGCGTGGCCTTGCTGCAAATTTAAGGAATAAATCTCACATTTCACGAACTCTCACTGTAATTTCTACGTTGAGAACATGAATTTATCACTCTTTAAATCGCACTAATATTTTCGATGCGAAGGAATTTATCGTTTCGGTATTCAAATGCTTTGAATCCTATCTCAGGATCGATTCGTTCGCTAACACGGGCTCAACGATAACCACTTCATGAGAATATCCCAAAGCATATTAAAATTATTATTATAACAACGTTGTTTTTTAAGGAACAGTATTCTGGTGGATGAAGTTCGCACTAAATAGCGAGATGAATGCGAAGAGTAATGACAGAAATATTTATTCATCGAGACTATTTGTATAACGAACGCTACTTCGCTTAAACAGACAGAAATTAATCCGAAAGTTGTTTCATATTGTAGTAAATATTGGAAAGTTCAGATAGTAAATAAATGAGCAGCAATGATTATGAGTAGGATTAGGCTTTACTTCATTTAATATTTATGATTCAATACAATTTACTTTACTTTCGGATTTCATCAGTCATTCACCACCGAAGGCGATATTTTGGAGCGAATTCTCGTCACATCGCCCATTACTCGAGTACATCTGCGCCAAACGGAATTCGCACCAAATGGGTTTGATTTTGGAGCCACGAAGCGAAGAGCGGCTCGTTTTTCTTTGGAAGAGATCGAAGGCTCGGCAGTAACTTATGCGTGTGATGAAATGGCTGAATTTCCTTTTTAGGATAGAAGATTCAAGTTTAAACACAAATTACTCGAGAAAGTCTTATTTCGAATATTGACCTACACAGTGAAGTTCAAGACTTTAGAATTTATTGCTCTTTGCGAACACAACTTGGAGACGAGAACTTAAAAGAATTTCTAGAAATACTTGTACGAACGGATAGTTTAGATATTTCTCTGTAAGATTCTAAGACCTCTTTAGCTAGATGCGTGATTAGATTAATATACTTTTTATTTATATTTGAAGTTTATGTAAACTCAGAGTCAGCTATCATACGTGATCACGTAATCCTGAAATCGCTCAGCAATGGGAAATAAATAATAACTGCTTAAAGAGAATAAAATACTTCCTGAGATTTGAATGAAACAATGTAAAATGAAATTTCGTGTAAAATAGATTTCGAATGAAATGCCCTGCTGGGTACATACTCTCAACCAGCACCCAATTTCATAATGATTCTCATAAATTGCATTCTAGATCAGTAAATCTACCCAAAAAATTAACTTATTAAATAAATTTTTATATCATTATGTTCTCGAGTAAAAATTTCTCTTCAAATAAAAGCGAGTGCTCGAAATTTAATTTTACTTTAGGCATACAATATCTTCAAATATGCTTCCTACCATCTCTAGATCGAAACTTATGATTGACTAACATTGTGTGCTTAAAGTTGAGAAAATCTCCCGCAGAATTATTGCTTAAAAGTATTTAATCTCTAATAGGATATTTAAAAAAATTGCACTAAATTTTAAATAGGATTTGATAAAAAATATCCTTGAAGATGTATCTTTATCAATTAAACATACAGTTGTTTATAATAAAAGTTCTAAAACTAATTTCCATTTTGTAGATGCAAATTGTTATTTTCCGGAGGTATTACACTCATCCGATTCGAGGACAATGTATTTAATTGATTATCAGGTTCACTTAATCGATCGATGTTAATTACTCTCTAAATTATACTAATGTGCTTTAAAGAGAACTGTATATAATTGATAGATAGATTACTAAATACGAACATAGTTGAAGAATAATTTATCTCGATAATGAACGAGGTTACGAAACATTGTAATCTAAAATAACATTTAAAGTACATGACAGATCGAATAGAAGAATGACGTATTCAAATCTATTTGCTACGTTTCTCGCTGTTAACGTTAACTGAGTCGTTGTCAGTAATGAATCGAATTTATTTCAAATATATTAACCTTTTATTATTTTGTAAGATTATGTCTGCATTTACTCAAATGCTATCACTCAAAATCCTTTTATTGCGTTCCTTTTTTATGAAGCTCCTTTAAGCGTTTAAACTTCATTTGCATATCATATTTAATGTTTAAATAGTAAGTATTTAATAATAGTTTGTTCTATGGAGGTTTTTCTTTAATTTCTACCTCTCTATCTAACTACATTAAATAATTGCATACTGTAACAGTGCATAAATAAAACAGTAGTCAAGAATTAAAATTCATTTTATCTTTACAATTGAGTCATCATATGCGAGAAAGACAAAGTGAAAATGTTTCCATAGCTACATTCGCAAACAAATCAAAAGTGCAAGATTTCCATTCTTAAAACGTGAGCTGATTAAATCTCATTGTCGGACGTTCTCTCATCCTATCTTATCTTTAAGTCTATAAATAGGCCTTTAAGCAAAGCCATCGACAAGAAAGATAACTCCCAAGGAACATTAGTATACCGAAATCTGACCATGGCTGCTCACTATCCTTATCTTGAATATTACTTTAACCTAAAGTAAACTTACTTTTTATACATCAGAGAGATTTAAAGTTTTGTCTTAATCTGCGCCTGCCAAAAAGAGGCAATTCAATCTCAAAGAGAATCCAAGTATTACCGATTAAAGGTCATTACCTTTTTGTCTAAATAATTGTTCTTAAACTCGATAGTTGTTTATTGACTCTAAATTTTCGCATTTATATTTTTCATGGTTTGTTCTATGAACAGTGGAATAATTTATTTTATAGTCCTTTCTTTATTTTCGTTCGATTAAGGTAGATTTAATGCTTTATATAGACATGGTAGAGTTATATAATTTTACTTTTGAGAGAGAATAAGTTACACCTTGAAAATACACTTTCGTCAGAAGTACAAATGCCGTACCTGAAAATCCCCAAATTTAACCATTTCTAATGCATTCTGCCAATCAAAATTGTAAAAATACCAAATCACTTTCAAAATAAAATAATAAACTTTCATCTGGCTTTTTACGCATCTATCTTTTAATAATGGAATTATTTTTAATTCACTTTTCAAAAATAAAGGAACCAGATAATAAAACGAATAGTTTTATTTGTATTTTATTTACAGTTTTTATTGACAATACATGTTCATTCTTGAAAATACCAAAGTAAGAAATCCATCCGATAATAGATATAGATAATACAAATATATATGCAATTATATAGAGATAATTTAATCATTATTTTACTAGTATTAACCCACTTAACAAATGCTTAATACAATTGTTCTCCTTTACAGGATCCGATTAGGGATCTTTAAGATCTGCAGAAAGAAATGCCGCCCATCGAACGACCTCCTCCAAATTCTCCAAGGCGAAGAAACTCCAGTGGTGTTCAAATTCGGGAGTCCATTTCGGAATTACAGTGAATCGGAGAGAAAATATCGAACAGTGCTTAGTGTTTAGTGAACACAGTGCCAATTGCGTGTGTTGTGATCGAATTTGATGCATTGATATTCCTTCGAAACTCATCGTTCGGGGGATGTACCACACCTTCTTGCAACCCTCCGCCGCAGGACAACCCCTATTCCTCTACCTTCTTCTCGTGTACGCCCTCCTCGTGTCCGCACACACCACCCCTCTGCTGCCCACGGCCGTTCACTTGGCAGAGGACGAGATCGGCGGAGAAGAGGAGGCTCCCGCTGATGATCGGGATTTGGTGGTCAGAGTGTCCAGCCTCCGCCACAAGGGAAGCAACGACAAGATCCTGAGGAGATGCGACCGCTCCACCGCGTCAAAGCCGTGGATCACGATGGCCGTGCTTTTGCCCAATGACACGCGGTACGAGCCGTGTCTGGAGAACGTCCTTCCGGCGATGCTGAAGGCGGTTGATGACGCCAGGAAGATGGGGCTACTGATGCCCTACGACAATGAAACGGCCGGTGGGTGAAGAGCCACTCCTATTGGTCACTTCTATTAGTTGGAATTAATTACTAATCTACGCATACATTCCTCTATGAATAGTTGCATATCGTTGAACAGAAAATATTATAAATATATCAGAAAGTATGTTATCAGTAATTAATATTTTGATTCTTGACAAGAAGGTCAAATTTTTCAAAAATCAAAAATAATTTCCAGAAAGATGGCTACGAGAGGTATAATCGTGTGCCTGTAACTGAAACGAAAATGTACATAAAATTTCGAAAACATTCCATTTAAAATTTTCATTAATTTATAGTATATATAATTACATTACATTAAAAACTTAATTACTCAAAATAAATAAAGTTTCGTGGAAATATCCCTTAAATTACAAATAGCCTACATTAGTCATTATTCGTGTACTTGTTTCAATTTTAAAAATTTTGAAAACTGTTTCCTGCATGTAATTCTGATTCAGTCACTTAGGATCAAAATTGCATCTAAGGTGCATGAATAAGAAAAATATAAAGTTAAACATTTTTCGGTTAATGATGAGATTGTAATGAGTGAACGTATAGATTTAGTCCTAAATATTAACTTTTAAGGGCTTTTGTAAGCTTAATTCAATCAAATGTGCTGTTTTGCAGTCCATAGTGTAAAAATTGATTTGAAAAGATAGCCATTTGAGAAACTTATCATATATGTATATACACATTAACGCATTTTATTTCCATTTGGTAATTAAAATCTTGCTTAAATGTCAGGGGAATTGTCGTATATTGTCTAAATGCAATATAACCTGTTCCGTAATATCCATGGATCGCCTTAATTGTTTGTTTCAGGTAATGGACAGGTTGAAGTTGTGCCAAGGGATTCCAAATGCACTGCAAATTATGCCAATTTGGGAGCTGTTGAGGCTTACGCCAATGACTGTGCCAACGTAATATTTGGACCATCTTGCGAATTCGCAGTTGGTAAGTGAATCCATCAAATTTAGAGTATTCTTAGAAAATTACTTAAGGGATAAAGTCTGGATAATCTCCAAAATGTTATACCCATTTCGCATCGTTTTGGCTTAATTTCACTCGATTTCGAATTGTAATAGATTTTGCTGTTTAATATGAGATATATGCTCATTATTCAAAAAATTATTCATTTTGTATAAAGTAAGAAACCAATATTTAAAAAAAGTTTTTATTCGTCAATATTATAAACGATGGCTTAATTTTCAGTTTCTCTATCATCGTTAAAATTAAAACCGTGCAACTATCCATCAACTCACGTCCTAGCTAAGCGAGTGGTTAAGAGTTAACAGAATATGCAGGGTAATCATAATGAAAATTAAATTATTGAATTTTTATCTGAAAATATTTAGAGTTACTCCTAATTACTCATAATATCTAAAATCAAGTTTTAAACATGAATATCAAAACTATAACTTGATTTTTTTAGTAATCGTTATGCAATTAATATTTAGATATATATCTTAGAAATATGTAACTAAAGATTAGGAAGAAAATGTTCTTTTCTAAAAAGTTCTCTAAAATTTTCGACATAAAATCCGTAATAATTATCCGTAATATCTGTAACGGAATAATCTTTAAGAATTATCGGTTCACATTTTGCCGTCAACGTATACTTTACGAAATACGCTTCATTCCACTCAACGACTTCCAGGAACACCTACGAGATAAAGATATAATATTTACTCGGAACGATCTTCTAATCGGAGAAATATTTTTGCATGACCTGAATTCCAGGATTTTTTTGAGGAGATTCTTTAGAATGGAGGCTTTTCGGATACGGATTCCATAACCTTCGTTCTATATTAAAAATGGATCCCTATAATTGCTGGAGGAATTGAATTTATCGTACATAATTAAGATGTGACACCATATCATTATAACTCTTTTTTATTAGATATTCGTCTTCTATTTAATGTTTTTCAGTATTATTTCCTTGATGAAATTCGCCAGTCGATAAATAGCCATGAATTTCAACAGATGTAAGTTGAACATTTGCTCCCTTACACAAATCTGGGATAAATTATTATTTAATAATTATTTATTAATGTTATTCCTCTGAAAATTCTCTTGACTAATAATAAAATAAATTTGCAGAAAAATAATACAGTTATGGGGAGTAGTGAATTCGATTATTCAGATATTGTTGATAAAGTCAATCTTTCTGACATTTGATCGACACCTTGATAATTTGAACATATTTGAGGTTCAAGAAGGCACTTGTATGAAACCTCAATAAAGAGATGTCTCCCATCTGTTTCGAATCATAACCCTGAGTTATTACTTCCTCATCATCATATTGTCTTCCTTAAAGATTGACCCAGATGGCGGTGTCATCTATTGCAAACATTTTAATGAAATTCTGCATGAGTGCTCTTGCAAATTGATTATTTTATCACCTCCGAATCTCGGAGAGAACTTTCTAGAAAGGCTAATTCAGTCATATCACATCTGCTCCAATGATAAAATATGATGAGAAAATGCCATGTTGTGATTTTCCATTTAATGCCAATTACACGTTGGATATTATTAAAAACGTCTGAAATCAAAAATGCTTTCTCTCGCAATCTGAAATAAAGTTAGTGAGGGCGGCAGATATTAGATGACACTAATTACTAATGACAAAACATGTATTTAAATTATTTCTGACGATGATTATATAAGGGATTGAATTGTAGTTACGATTTCAAACTGTTTTTGAAAAATAAGCTTCATCAGTATTTTTCAACACTATTTAAATTCCTGAAATAAATTACATTCAAATCTAAGTCATGTATGATGCTTCAAAATAATCATCTATACTAATGTAGAAGGCTGTACTCAAACAGGACTACAAAGGGAATTTGGGATAACGATTAATTCGTAGGACTTGAATAAATGTTTCAACAGAATAGTAAAAAATGAATATTTTAGTCGCAAATTAATGAGTTCATTTAGAGTTGCTTCAACTTCACAGAGAAATACATTGCCGACATCCTAAGGAATTTTTCGTACATTTAATTTGAATTGTTCTCATATAATTCTTTGAATATTCAATCATGTTACAATGCACAAAATAATTTTATCTCACGAATGTCTTTTACTTACTTATAGCACCAAGTCCAGTTTATTATAAGAGAATAAAGTCCTTTAGTGAATGTATCTTCTCTTTGTGAAAGTACACACTTTTAAGGATTCTTGTCAAATGAATAATTCTGGACAATCCTGCATCAACAACTCTATCTCAAACTGAAGCTGTTCGATAACCTATCGCAAAATCGATATTCATAGTTCGGATAAAAGAACCCATGAATTTGCGACGGGAAAAATAACGCTGGGGTATTTAGAAAACATGAACTCGGGTGGGATATATCTTTTCCGTTATTCGAGTGCGATTTTTGCTGTTGTTCAGCAATGTAATGGTACTTCAGATGCAAACTTCTTCGCCCGATCGACGTCATGGTTGTTTGTTTACGAACGAGACGAGGATAGCAACGTGGGAATTATAGGCGCCAAATGCCTCGAGGAGAGAACTTCAAGGAGATGTGATTAACACGTCTTATGTCTGGAGAACAATGCCAGACTCTCAAATTCGAAGAACGAGATTTAATAGTTGAAACTTCCGTTTGAAATTTCATATGATATACGAACAATAGCTTATGAAATTCCTGATCACTCTTCTTATATTCATACTAATTTCTTATTGTGCTGTATTGTCTAAATATGCCTTTATTCTATGTTCTTTTCTATGGTTACCAAATATCGTAAAATACATCTGAGATGTGACCGCTACATGAAATCGGAAAATTGTGTTATTATGATGCTCAATGTGCATATGAATCCTCCCCACAATTATCAATTTGATGAAATTAGATCTATTCTATTAAATAGCTGTAAGAAATACAAACAGAAGTGTTTTAAGGGACATAGTATTCGGGAACATGTTTCTCTATACCAATCTATCATCAATTTGATGGTTCGATGCATATTGATGAAAGAACACGACATTTCCAAGAGATGAAATCCAAGATTGAATCCGTTTTCAAAATGAGTCACGCAAATCAACGGCGAGGGAATTGAGAGCAATAAGAATGCCCTCTGTATTATGGGTCGCCACTTAATTTGAGTGCATCCAACTGCATTTTTCCGAGTCCACTTTGAATGAAGTGCAAATGGAAGAGCATATGACCTATATAAGGGTGACCAAAGGGTCAATCTCTCTCCTTCACTTGTGGAGATGATAAACTCCGTTCGAAACTTCAACAGGTTGTGACCTATGAAGTATTCCACTGACCTTCCACTTTAGAAAATCGTCGTCATTCCTTGCTTCCATAGACTTCCCTATCCTCTCACCAAAAACATTTATCTATTAAAAAGCTATTAAAAGTTAGGAATTAAATTAAAGAATAAGCCGAAAGCTGTCTGTTTTTGAAGGAATACGTATTCATTTAATCTGTATGTACGTCGTAATACGATAAATAATAATATCAGTTTATCTGAACCTTTTCAAATGATTGTCGGTATGAATAGGAAAATAAAAAGGAAGTGAAGATGAATGAAAGAGTCAATTGAAAATCATGATAAATCTGCTCAAAAATGTTCACCTATATATTTTAATTTCATCTCTCCATTTGTTCTATATAACTGCAATGTATAAAACAGTAACACAATTTATGTCATATAAGTATAGTATAATTCACGATGATGATCAGTTTTAAAATTAAAATAGTTTTAAATTGAGAAGTAAATTATCTTTAGGTGACGAAATCTCAAATGAAACTTTGAGATGCTTTTTTGATTCTTCTAACAGATTGACATAAATACTTGCTTTTGAGTAAAATGGAGAATTAATTTATAGATGTATTAAATGAATATGCATTTAAATGAAATTGAATCATAATTGCTTTCTATTGTTCGAAATGTTTATAAACTTATGATGTATTGGATAGAGAAATTAATATTATTCCTGATTATTATATTTTGGAGCATTGCAATGTAAGCGGTGCTGAAAATAAGCATGATTATTTAAGGTATGTCAAATATCGCCACTGAGATATTAAAGGAGCAATTTTATATTGTTTAGATAATAATATTACTGAGCTCTTTGAAAGACTGACGCAACTCGTTTCCCAAGAACGTGATGGAATATGCCACCTTCTATTAAGCAAATACATTGTGAATCGACAGAATGAAGGCCGAACTAACGAAACCAAATTAAGAAAAAGGCAATTTTTATGATGACGTGTGAGACGCTTATGTACTATAGAAAAAACAATTTCTGCTCACAATCAAAAATCGATTATCAACCTCAGATGATTGAAGACGAAGATTTTAAGTTTCGTTTTAGTTTTAAGATTAGACATAACGATCCTCATGTGAGGTATAAACACTTCAAAGAACAAAAGCCCTAAATAAATCAGCAAAGTAAATCCACGTATCTGTTTAAAGGAGTTTTAATCTTGAGTTCATTATAATTTTCTTGGATATGTCTTTGGTTCATCTTGAGAATGATTAAACCACAAATCACACCTTTGGAAATATTATTCTTAATTACTAAAGTTTCTTTAGAATGAGTGTTAAAAAGGAATAATTTAAGCAAAAAATTAGTTTTACAATCAACATAGTTATTCACAGTCCATCATTACAATTATTAAATCATCTTATTATTAAAGAGAAAGGTAATATATTTAGTTAAGGGTTGTTGCCATAGTGATTCAGTACTCTTGATGTAATTAGTATTTTTAACTCAAGTTCAAAATATTGGTTTAAATAAAGTATTAAATATTCATTTTTTATATCTCCACTTACTTTTCATCAGCTGTATGGATATTCAATCAGAAAAAAATGTAAATTTTGCTTTCATAAAGAAACGATAGAAGATGGGAATACAGAGAAAATTCCCCGAAATAATCCTCGTGAAAATTATATCGACATGTGGGGGTGTGAAATTAGAAGAGAGACTATTTTGGAGTGTCAAAATGAAAGTGGAGATTAGTGTGGGAGAGATAAGGAGAGATTTTGAAGCTTTTATCTCGGAGGCTGTTAAAGAAGACAGATTCCCATATGTGTCAGGAGATGTAATTTTCCTCTGCATGCATTTCCTTGACGTAAATATTGGATCAAAGGAATTGATGGATGACTATTTATACACAACCAACGAATATCTGAGTACAAGAAATAGTGCCGAATAATTTAAATAATTATGAATTTAATCTATGATTTAATTTAATGATAAAATACCGATTTAGTGAGGAAACTGTCATGAATACATTACTCAGAATAATATTATGTATATGTTTAGAGCCACAAGAGTAGTAATATCTTACAGAAATGAATTTCCTTTAACTTTATAACAAAAACCAAATTTTAACTGTAAAATTTTTGGTTCCAAACTGTTCTTATTCCTTTTACGAGATAATTATAAAAATTCTATTTTAGTATCATGATTTTTATTCATTGATTGTCTTTTGAAAGGTTTAAATTACATTTATTAGTGATTACACGAGTATTATTACACTTTCCAACATTACACGAATAATAATATCATATAAGAATAGATTAACGTTGGAATTAGATGTTTTGTTTGGAGGACTCATATAAAATTAATAAGACGTATAGGCCAAATTTATGAGAGTATTCATAAAAAGATGTATTTATCCTCGAACGAGAGCCTTTTAAAGCAATCGTATGTATTAAAATAAGTGTTATATGGCATTTAACAGGGGTCTTCAGAGGCATATACCTTAGAGGGAAAACGTGCATGGAAAGCCGTTTCGATATCAGAGGTTATATATTTCGCGCGGTCAAAGCACGAAGCTCGGACAGTATATTTTGTGGGGCGTCGCTCCCTTAGGCGAGAAAAGTAATCCAAGTGAAAAGCATTTTATGATCCCATTGCGGCAGTAAGTGTGATAGAAAAAAGCACGCACTGCTGAATTCCATCATCTTTACACTCATCCGGGTACGAATCACAGATAGAAGAATTTCTCTCTAAGGTGTACAATGATTCTTGTGTATTCTAAAATATCGCCTATGGATGAATGGAAATCCAAATGCAGTGTATTTTAATCAAAGTCATCTTGTTACTAGAACATTTGAGGATAAAATTTATTGAGGCACAAAGTTTCAATTTTATATCTTGAGAACAGTTAACGTTCTGTAACTAATTATTTAGGTTAAAATTTCAATTGCTAAACATTTAAGAGAAAATACTTGAAATTCTGTATCATACTAGGGAATGAAAGATATCAAACGCAATTAAAAATATTCAATTCACCTTTTCATGGACTGTTTTCTAGTTAAATTTTACATTAATGATAAATTATATGCCAGGGACAAAGATTGAAGTCAGAAAAAATGCAGTATGTAACTTCTAAACTCAATAATACTCACTGAAGACCTTATGCTTTAATGGCATAGAAGGAGGAATTCCTATATTGATATGTAAAACGGAAAATATTTCGCAGAAGTTAAAAAAATATTGATTTTTTTTAATAAAGTTTTCAGTTTTGCTATGACATTATCAAAACTCGGAACAATAATTCAGATAAACTCTGTATTCAATGTTTATTTAAACAAATTATCTTGCTGATATTCTGTTTGATCTAACGTTTACTATTAGTTCTTAGGTTCTACAACTCGATTATTTCTTGCATGATCTTCTTGGATTCCATTTAGAACAACGTCATATTTGATGCATACTACTATATTTCCCGACCATCTTCCACATGAGGAAGCAATCGATTTTCGAAGCCCTATTTCGTAAAAAAATACGCAATTCCGCCCCAATTTCTTATTCTCGAGATGTGATCTGCATCATGTTCAGACGTGTTTTTGGCAGCGAAATGACGTCAGAATAAAGGAGCAGTTTTTCATTCGCGAAAACGAGCCATTTTCCATTCGGTAAACATTGTTTCAGATTTGCCTTCGAAATCAAGTGACGAAAGCCCGTACACAAAATCCATCCGTAACTCAAGAATTCGATATTAATTTTTCGGGAAAATATTTCCGATAGCTCAAGATCCCATTTCTGGAGTTTACGATGCAATCGAAAAGATGACGTCGCGGAGTGACGTGCAATTACGAATAAATCCTCGAAACATCTCGTCCAATCCGAAGGGATCACAGAGTATACGAATACGCGTTCTCCCTTGACTACGGGCGGGAGTCCAGGAGCCTAGCAACTGAATTGTTCTCTATTGATGAAGAAATGAAGAAACATGGCCTGTTTCTTCTCTTCGAAAGTGCTTTTTTAATTTTTAACTTCCTGCAAATAGATAGATCTCTATTTCATCACAATTTATTGGAAAAATCCTAAGTTCTGATTAAAATATCCTCACTATTTTTATATTATTAGCATTTAAATGAAAAGTGATAGAGAAAACTGTAAACAGCCAATTAGAGACCTCCTTAACCTACGTTAAACACGGATTTGGTGACAATAGTCCAACTGTCTGTCTCTTCAACGCGTCTTTTGTCATCCTCAATGAAAACAGTGTCAACGCAAATCTTTTCGGTTCACATTTATCAAGCAATGCTTTATATAAATTTTATTGGTCATAAAGAAGAACTATCGGACTCTTTAGCGCTAAGAAACGATGCTTCGTACGGAATGGTTTCTGAAAAAACATATGCCTTTCTTCTGCGTATTTGTATTTTCTTCTTCTTTCTTCTGCAACAAAATAAACATTGGCCTTGTTTACAATCAGAGGGATCGCGAACCTTTGGCATCTTCTTTCCTAAGATTCCATCACTTCCTTCTTCCTTTCATCTCTTTTCCGATGGATTCCTATTTTTAGACCACCTCATTGCCCATCCAAAGGCTACAAATCCTATGCTGTAGATTTCCCTATTTTAAGCTCCTTCATTACTCTTCTGTGTACGTACGTCTGGTGTTCTAAACTCCTCTTTTTAAATGTATTAAAAGAGTTCACTTCCATTTTGTGTCCATTCGTAGTCTGGTTTTTATTGGCGATTGTTTACGTGTTCAGGTCTCCCAAAATCTTTTTCCTTTCTAATTTCTCTTTGATTATGAACTAAAAGAACGTCTAGCATATTGAAAATGATTTTAAGCGTGAATATTCAATGCAAATAAACTAATATTAATAGAAATCAAAGTAGAATAGAGTACAATTTGGGATGAGATAATTGGGTGAGGTATATTGCGTTTCGAAATGAGACAAATGAGTATGAGTTGATATAACCAATTGTTAATCCATCGATACAAAGATTATTATAAGAAATCCATTGCAATTCGAGTAATTACTTTAACTTATACCAATTATAGGTGTAAAATGTGTACCCTAAAATAAATCAATAACATCGTAAAAGAGAAGTTTGTTTACTTAAGGTAAACATAGAAAATCCATTAATGAGACATTCATAATGCCTTTGGGTCACTTTATGTAGGCGAACCCTGATTTGATTGGCGAAAAGAGGCCAAGGTTCTTCCGCGTGAACCCTCCGAAAATTAGTGAAAGTCCTTCGGCTGAGAGCTTTGCATAGGAAAGTTTGCTCAACCACCGAATAGAAAATCTCAGATAACGAACTACGTCACAGGGGGCGAACAATGCAGTAAACCGAATCCACTTTCCGATTAAAATTTTACTGCGAAACTTTATCCGTTTCAATAAATCTCTTTCGTTATTTTTATTTCTGAATTTAACTTTAATTCCTTTTATTTTTTGTTTTGCAACAGTTTTTATTTCTGGAGTTTCATTCTTTGTTTTTCGAAATTCTCGCTTCCGTTTTATTTTTGTTCTATTTAATATTTTGAGTAGTTATCGTCTAATTGATTAAATCAAAGTAAATAATTTATTTTATATATTACGTGAACTTAAATTTGTTAATTTAGTTTCTTTTTGTATGAACAAATATTTAACTGATTGTATTCGCAAGAATCGCGCAAAATTTTCGCAAAGCATATAAAAAATTTGTTGATTCTTATATTTATACTTATCCTATTAACGGTTATCACCATAATATAATAAAATTTGGAGAGTTACACTCGAATATGCATTTTTGTTTCATTTTGTCTCCTTCTTCTTTAACTTCTTTTCTGAAACGGAAACATACCAATCGTCCATTGGAATGTCTTATATTTTACTATATGAGCTTAAATCTTTCTCTTTCATAATATATGTTTAGCTGCAACTGCATTCCATCGAAGTACTGATTGTTTACATGCAGTTTGCCTTCACCTCATTCTCTTGCTCAATGCTCGAGTAAAAGGCACTCCGTGTTTTGCAACATCGTTTTAATGCGATGATAAACGCCTTTTGGCTCTTTTTACGATGTTCCCTCCGCAGGTGATGCTCTGCAGATTCTCTTGGCGTCTTCTTTGACATCTTCGCACAATTTATCTTTCTCTTGGCATTTTATGAGCTTCTTTTTCCCTTTTTTAGGAATACAGAGATTGAATATTTGACATTTAGATGCATATAGAGAGTTTCTTAGTTAATTTTATTTTGAAGCACTGACGTGAAATTTCCAGAATGGCATTTCTCATTCGATATTTTTATGATATTTGGCCACCAGTTAAGACTTTGGGTTATCTATTCTTTGTGTCAAGAAAAATGAATTAACTCCTTCGAGAATAACATAATTTTACCTTATTATTACATATTAAACCTATTTGTATCTAGTGTAATTCGTAGAGAGAATTCTTGTAATGATTTCCATTTGTATCTATATCTTTTATTCATCCCAAGCAGTCTAGTCAGTCAGTAAAGCTGTGATTTTCGCATTCTATAAGTGGAAGTTAAAAATAGCCTCTTCTAATCGTTATGTTTTGATTATTCTCGAAGAAGTTTAGTTCTTCGCTTAGGTTGCGCAATAATTGAGAAGATGAGTTTTCAGTGGGCGGTCAAATTTAATACTGATGACCTCTTATAACCAGAAGAGATAATAAAAATAAAGTAGAACATTGGTAATAGTTTTTGACGACTTAAACTATATCGCCTGCTTCTTTTTTATAAATTAAGTAACTAAGGAAGTGTATTATATATACTATGAATATATATCCTGTAATATTCTATGAATGAAGTATCCTTAGATCTAAATGTACTATGATTATTGATTTTATAGTTGATAACGTTGAAGCCTTGAATTTTTCATAACTCAGTATCGCAAATTACATCTTTAGTTATAATTCGAAATATTTTCTACAAATAATAATTAGTTTGAGTTTAATATGAATTACGCGAATTGTTGCTATCGACAGTGCCGAAATTTATTTATGCTGTAACGAAACTCAAACTGATAATCAAATCAGGTGTAATGATTGAAATGATGATTATTTCTAAAAATAATAAACTCAAATAACTAAAGCATTGCTTTCTCTCTCTTTGCAGCCAGTGTAGCTCGCTTTGTTCCTTTCTGGAACATCCCCCTCCTCACAGCTGGAGGATTCACTTATGACTTCACCAACCCAAAGACAGACCCTGACTCCGAGTATTACATGCTCACTCGCCTCGGGATCAGTTTCAGGGATTTGGCGTTCACCATTATGGCAACTTCCGACAAGTAAGTTCACTTCCATCGAACGAATGCAATTAAAACACAATTCATTCGTGAGAACATCTCTTATAACGGAGAATTTAAAGACATTCTAGAATTATATTTATCCATATTCTCTTTCATCACCTTATTTCTACGCTACGTTCCTAAATAATTTAAAAGAATTAAATCGACGATATTTCAATTGTTACTAATATTTTAGAATCGATTCTTGATTATATGAATAGGGAATGTAATTATCATTTATGAAAACTATTCCGTTGTGAGAAAAAATAATTTAATAATTGCATTACAATATGTTAAAAAATTCACTTTTTACAGCATTGAAATAATCTGAATAATATTGCTACTCATTGAATATCTGAAGGATAAAAATCCGCCCCTATAAAGGCACTTCCGTTTCTTCAAAAGATTGAATTTATGCAATCGATGACGTTGAAATTTTCAGCGGAATGTTTTTCCCGAGTTCGATTTCAAAACAGAAAATTCTAAGAAATTCATATCTTTTCCACATTTTTCGAAGCGATAACATCTTTGCAGTCCCAATATCTCAGTAATGGCATCTTATCACTTCACTTTTTAATCGTCCGATAAAAACCTAATACTCCATTTTCTACCCCAAATTTCTCGTTAAACTAGTGTCACTTCTTCTTTGTAAAATACATGTGCAGTTGTCAATAGAGAACTCCATAGCAACTGTTTATCATGTTCTGCGATTATACGGTTGGTTCTTTCCACTTTTTCCTCTTTCATTTTCTTCCTTTACCAAGCAACCCGTAAGATTTAAGAATAGAAGTAGTTTACTCTGCCTTCTGGCATTTGGCAGGGGGTGCAAAAAAATATCGTTCGTTGGAATAACGAATTCTTAAATCAGTTTGTTTTGTTTTCTCTTCCATTGTTACAATATATGTATCCGAAGATTCTGTATTCTAGGATATATTCATAATATCCACCGAATCCTCTGTTGAAAACATAAGGTTGATTCTTTTCCCCAATCATGCATTTACAAAATAATTTTTCAATGATCAAGTTTCACATTCATTTAAGTTCGCGTACGAAAAAGTACAAGAAATATTTCGAAAGGGGTTTTATCTTTTGCATTTGTATTTAGCCAACTGCAAAATAGCCTCTTCTCGGAAGCAATTTATGCGTATCATCGAAAGAAACTTAAAAACATTTTTCTTTATCAAACAAGTATTACTAAGAACATAAGTGCGTCTAAATTCCTTTATTTTATTCTAAAACAAACATTTATTTCGCCCAGGAAGATTAGAAACGAATTAAACCAGAATTTAAACGAAGGAACTGAGTCATTCACATCATAATTGATCACTATGAACTGCAGGATTTTCTTGAAGAGCAGATTGATGTTCTGAACGACAGAGCAAACGCTTTGGATTATCCTTTTGGCTTTCCACTGAAGTACACTCTAAGTACATCTCAGGAGATTTATCCAGACGTTTTCTAGTGCACTCACAAACCGTTCTACTTCATTTTACAAACACATCCTTCTTCTTTCATCTTCTC
Organism: Pantala flavescens; assembly: GCA_020796165.1. Classification (NCBI taxonomy): domain Eukaryota; kingdom Metazoa; phylum Arthropoda; class Insecta; order Odonata; family Libellulidae; genus Pantala; species Pantala flavescens. The sequence goes on along the minus strand of CM036885.1, from coordinate 20,633,383 downwards.
CTTTCATCTCCATGGCAACATTTGATATATTCTAACGCCTCAGGGCCTCTCTTTCCATATAGAGAGTTTGATCAGATAGTTCTTTGTGTATACACCGTTTCTTGTCCACACTTCCATCTTTTTATTCTTCCAATATTCTTTCATTCTCTTCCGCATAAGGGACAGTTCTTCGGAGTAAAAATATGGAGGAGACACTCTTTCAGAATTGAGTGAATTGAGAAGGTTCGGAGTGAAAACATTGCATCGGTAAATACTAGTATTTGATATGTAAAATGTAGAAATTACATTAAGAAAAAGGTTTACTATAAAATATAAGTCATGTATTTACTTTACTATAATAATTTAAGGTCAAGAAGAGTAAATACGACACTCTGATTCTATATTCAATCCTCTGAGAGTAAACACGACACACTGTGAGTATATGCAACACACGGAAAGTAAATTCGACACAGATTTTATAGGACTATCCAAAGGTAAACTCGACTCTCTGAGAGCTGTGTATACTCTCAGTACTTAGTCTTATTTACTGTAAGAGAGTATTGTATACACTCGGAGAGTCCTATATACGTTCAGAGGGTAGCATATAATCTCGGAAAAGTCGTACATAGAGGAAGTAGTATTCTCGGAGAGTACGTGCGACTATCTTAGGGTAAATACAATTCTCTGAGTATATATACGACACTCTGAAAGTAAACACAACTCTATGAGAGCATGTACGACTTTTCGAGAGTATATACGAATCTCTGTGAGTACACATGACTTTCTGAGAATAAATACGATATAATTCTCTAAGGGTATATACTATTAGAGAATATTTATGTATTTGAGTTTTAAATTTTTTATTGACATTTATCTTTAGATTGTTGCCGAATATAATTATTCCGGGGAAATTATATTAAAAATTTATTTTTTTGTTGTCTTTGATTTAAACTGCTCTTAAATATCATACTGAAGCATATTTGTTTGAGATGAAAAACAACAATTTTTGAATTTAATATGTCCATAATTTAGATTTGAGAACTTGTCGTCAAGAAACACCTTTTCGAAGTTGACTCTCCAAAATGTAATTCGATTCATTTCCGTGGAAAATGGTTCTCAAATGTAATCATCGTAGGTTTGTTTGATCCTCAGGATATGAGGAGGCTTTTCCAGGAAAGTAGTCACTTACGGTGTTTTGCTTTAATTAACTGCTCCCACGAAAAATTTGGCCGATTATATCCAACACACTTCCACGAAAACTCAACTTATTATCCATACCTGACATTTAGTTCTCTTAATTAAGGACGATTTTCATTTAATATCGTACTTTCTCTCCAGTTTTAATATAATTTCGTAGAAAATTTCTCCTTGATCAACAAACAATCCTGAGATAATAAAAAAATCGTATTTATTTAATTTAAATTCTTATAAATAATTTTTTTACGCCATGAAATATTTTTTTATTTAGAAGTCATAAATGATAAAAAAATTTGATGTAATAAAAAGTCCTATAATAATAATTCATAATGTTTAGATCATATATATTTTCCCTCTCTTTGTGATTTTATCGAAGAAGTTAGAACTAATGTAGATAATGTTTACTCAACTACTAAGAAGTTCACCAAATCTTCCATTCAATTCAGAATATGCAGTTGAACTATTTAAAGCTGAGCTGATTTCAGATTTCTGTATGTATCTATTTCTGATGACGCACAGATAATTAGGTATTACTACCTTATTCTAGAATTAACTCCGTTTACTCATCTTATATACCCTTGGATCTTAAATTGATGATTATGGTAAAAAATATCCTCCGATGTTAAAAGCCTACTTTAAATATTTCCACTTCAAATGAATTCGTCCCTTTAATACTTCTCTTTTTTGCATTTTTTTCTCAAATTCGTCCCTTTCCCATAACTTTCAGAAGCGAAACGTTTTCACTCTTCGTTTGTCCTTTTGGAACCTCTAATGATTCAGTTTCGTAGACTTGGGTGCGAAAATGAGTTTAAAAAAACTTGCATATTTGGATTTTATTTTTTAATACTTGAATGTGAGTATTATGCAAGGAGTTTCGCAAAAGCATACGTAATTTTAATACTTTCAAAGAAAATATAACACATTTTCGGCTTTTCTTCGAAGATTTAGAGTAGTTTTTTAACATAAATATAATAAATATAAGATATAAACCTTGTTCTTCGCTTCTTATGGATATCAATAGATCATTATATCCAAATAATAGCATCGAACGACTTTTAGAAATGAAATAGTACTTAAAGATTAATTCCTCAAATAGAGAATTAACTATTATAATATGAAAATATCTCTTTGAAAACACCTCCAGATGGAAGAGTCATACTATTTGTCTTTGTCTCAAGTTTTGTACAATTAAAAAATCTAATATTCTTCAGTTAATCGTATTTCCATTGAAGTTGGATGCTATTTATTTTATTTATTATGATCTATCATTTTAATTTTTTTTATTTTACGTATTCATCCATATTTTCTAATCTCTTTTGATACACCTTAAATTGCTTCATCTTCCGTGAATAACAGTTTCTTCCGATTACGAACTTCAAACTCATTTCGGACTCCTTTTACGTTTCAAAAGCTACGCTTGTTTGGGAAATCCCTTTGTTCAGTTTAATCCTCAGAATGAAAGATCTAAAACCGTAGAAAGAGCACCTCAAAGTAACCAATCATCTCTTCTAGAATTAAGAGGGTTTTCTGCGTCAATCAACTTCGTCTTACGTTGGCACTTTATTAATTAATTTAGTAGTCTTCACTTCGTTTCCTAACTTTTGTTTAGTATCACTTTTTGTATAAAGTAATAAGTTTTATTTTTAATAACTATTGTCGTGGTGTTAATTCTAGATTAATCTTGAAAATATTTTTTATTAAGTATAATGGATATATAACATCCATTCGAGGTTCAAGTCGCCAGTCTCTGATGTCTTTTGCTATAAGTTCCTTTTGTGTTGACACATCACAAATTTACGCAGGCGATTCTGCTAATCTTTCGTGCATGTTTGGACTCAATGCCATTTTTCTACGGTTTACAATCTTGAATGCATAATCTTTTATTGTAAATAATCTTTGAACTTCGGTCACTTTCTATTTATTTTTTCATACAATTCTTTGTCGATTAATTTGCTTATATAGCGATATACATACAATTATTTACCCTTGGTTTTCATTCAAATAATCCTCCTGATAATAAACATACTATAGTACGTTATCATTTTCATCAAAACAAGGTTTGAAGACATGACATGCATTTTATTTCAAATGAAAGCTTGATTAATTATTCGGAAATTATAATGAAAGACCTTCCTTTTCATTAATCTATTTTCTAAATGCATTCTCTTATACAATTCTATAATAAAAAGGGAGAAATGAATAATCCGTGAGGTGTCCGTTGCTCTGGTTTCTCAACTTTACGATTCATTTTATTAAAAACTTCTTTCATATCCGCCTTACTTACACCATTCTGTTAAAATGTATGTGCAATCGAATTGGTAGAAGGCCCTCACTAACCGCAACCTGATATTTAAAGCCAGAGGCTAAAGAATATGCATTTCACTCCGTCCAAAGCAGTGTCCTTTAGCTCATGATTCATACTCTTCCAACCCTTATTCACAACAGTTACCCCTCAACTTCCCCCTTAAAAACCTCCTATTGTCTTCGGTTACACCTGTCAAAAACAGTGGTCGACGGAGGTTTGAGTGATTTCTCGCCACGTTCTTTGCTTCTTCCGAGGATTAGAGCAGTTATTTGGTAATTTTTGACTTAACATTACGTAATAATTTCGACAACGCTTAATCACATTATTATTTATTTAAAAATTCCAATGTAAACGATAGACATTTAAACCACTGATTTCTACTCACCTATTTTAGGGTTTGATAACTCTTTATTTACTCCAATTGTTAACGAAGAACATTATATGTTTTGCTCGTAAATGTTTGTTTAACATTACAATTAACGTAATTGAACGAAACCATTTCCTGCAGATTCGATTGGAAGAAGATGCTGCTCATGTATGACGTCGATGGATACAGTTCTGTGAGTGGAACTCAGACGTGCAAGATGATGATGTCGACCCTTGTGTGGTACTTGAAGAACAGCACCAAACTCTACTCGACGTACGACATGCAGAAGAACGCCAAAGACGGGCTTTTGGAGAACCTTCGCCGAGAAGTGGGCACATCTTACGGCGGTGAGTGCAGCTTTTCGTACCCTCTTGCGATCATTTTCTGAACTAAAAGCGGAGCCGCCGATCTGGCGCCAAACTTCAATATGTGGCGCCACATCGGCACTACAGTTTGAACTTTGTGAATGGAAGTATTTTATCATTGTAAAATACTAATTAAAGTGTGATAAATATTTAATGAAAGATATATTCTAAATATTTGAGAGGCAAAACTAAAGGCACAAACATATTAATAGCAATTAAAAATTAGAGTGTAGGGCTGACGTTGATTGATAAGAGTCCGTATGGAATTCGATGACGTTTTTTTGTTAATTTGAAGATGTAAACTAAATACATCGAAGTCGAGGGGTTTGAAGGTTGGCCGTTGAAAGATGTTATGTGACCAAAAGATATTTTTGGAAAAAAAACACGAAATTCTTTCTGACGAATTTTATATACCGATTGCCGTAACTTGTCGGTAGGATGAACCGAGCAAATAAATCCGTATTAAGTGTGAATATCTTTTCATGGAAATGACTTCCCGAACGGTGGGTGGTAAAAACAAATTGAGAGTTAGTTATAGATATCGTTTATTTTAACTGATTCATAATATATACATCAAAAGAACATTTCATCATTCTTGTTTGTGCATTGTAGCGGAGATACACTTTCCCACCTGGGCCGTCGTTCCTTAATGGAAATCCTGAACACTTATTCGAAGTACCTAAAACGAAAGTAAAAGGGATATTTTAAAAAAGCTTTGTACCGTATTTTCGGATAAGGTATAATCGAATTGGTCCATTTCCAGATATAAGACTTTTGCTTTGCACAAATTCAGTAAACGTAAGGGTATTTGGTTACACCTTCAGATTAAAAGTGCGTTAAACTTACTTATTAAATTATACTTACAGATTAAAAGTAGTAGCATGAGAGTAACTTACCCTTTTGCAAAGCGTTTGAAATGGCAATTGTAAATGACATGGTTAAATCTTTTGACTTCGTGGATTGTAATGTATTATAGCTTTTGTGCAATCAACAACGCTTTGATAATTGGATTCCATAGTAATTTATGATGGTCATAGAATTCAGAGAGACAAACCATAAGATGCCGGTGTAGAAGGATTAAAAATTGCTGATGCAGATAACATGCGACAGCGGGTTATAGTAATTATTCATGTACTTGAGCTTCGGCAAGGAAACTCCAGTTATGAAGGAGATTAATCCTGCACAAATAACTGCGGGACTAAGTAACTTGAGATAAAATGTAAGCTAAGCAAGTACGACGCCCAAAAGCTATGATGAAACATGAAGACTAACCATGAAACCATTTCAGTTAGCCGAACCTCTAACAGAAATTTGACTTTGTATGAAAAGCGCATTAGACCCAACGATATTAAGCATATAAATTGAAACAAGATATATGGGATTGTGAATGAGACGAATGATCTAGAGTAGACAAATTCTATGAAGATTTTCAAGGACACTGAATTGAAATAAGCAGCAAGCACGATAGAATAAAAATGATGGAAAATTACAGAAACAGAATATAGCAATGGATGTTCAGACGTATAGCATGGTGGTACAGTAAAGGGTTTAATAGGGAGAAGAGAGAGTTGTGCATACATGAATATATAGCCTTCTCTTCCCTGCTCCATGGCATGATAAAGAAGCTTAAGGATGCACCCAACATTTGTATCTTTGTATTTGAATGAACAACATCCCTACCTAGTATGTAGCCTAAAGATTAATATAACTTTGAAACATATTGGGTGAAACATACAATCTATATGCTAGCTTAAGTAAATAAATGACACGACATAAAAGAAACAGAAATAAGTGAAATGCGAAATTGCCAAGGATTGATGCTGCAGCAGCATATAAGAAGGAAGATATCTTTGGCAAGGTGACTCATTCCCTTTCATTGGTAGCATTGGTTGGAAGGAGTGGTGTTATTGGTCCCAAAACAATTAATGCCATGGAAAATGAAGACTTCTAAAGTAAGAGGGTTCTGCTATGCACTATCAAAATATTTTTGAAGATAATGAAAGAACCCAATTAAAAACACAAGCTGTAAACATTCTTAGATATTTTAGCCATCAGCGAATAAGTGAATTGGAACACTAACTTTACGAAGAAGACAAGCAGCCTCAGGAAGATCGTGGCCTAGGGGAAATTTGAGAATTATATAGACATATAGGATAAGAAACGTAGAATAACTTTAGAGGTGTAAATAATATGGAACTAATTCCAGAAAGGAAAGACTACATGAAATGATCTTCTACTAAGATGCACTATGATTTAAAATGAATGAATTTGAAGGAAAAGTGAAGGAACATGTTCCGAGAATATTTGTTGTTGTTGAGAAGTGTTATTGGCATAAACGACAGGTAGAATATCATATGATAATGAAAATTCTTTTCCTCACTTAACTTACATTAAACCATCACCATATTTCTTTCATCACAACTAAAAATATGAAGTTCCCTTTGCAATTAAACACCGTCTGTAGAATAGCAGTCATTGTTTTTTACCATTAAATGCTTTCAATTCACTTTTAACACTCAAACATAATTACTGATAATGGGCAGTGTCATGTATTCTTGGAAAAATAATTTAATTATATCAAACCTCCTGCTTCAAGGAATTCGTATTTAGCATATAATAATACTCACGTTATCAAAAGTGGGATTCATCTCTTGTTCTAGCAAAGTAAATGAAGAAGGCTTTGTAATCCGAACGGTGAACACAAACACTCTTCTTTCCCCATGCATACATGTCGATTCTGGAAACACATGGCGTCCTAAGATTGCAAAAAGAATAATTAATTAAAAAGCAAATTTTCAGAAACAAGGCTTACTTCTGCCACACAAAGATTGATCAGAGATTGTTGCTATTTTAGAAATGTCTCTTAATTTATTTGTCAAACTCTTTAAAAGAAGTTTGAGATGTAATTAAAGTTTGAACAAGGAAGGTAAATGTGTATCGTAAGAAAGTTTTTAATGGCTATTTTTACCAAAATAAAATATATTGGTAATATAGTGGATAAGCATTACCTTATAAACGTTTCTTAAAACAGAATTTACTGTTTTCGATTTTTACTTTCAATAATAACGGATTAACAATATTTAATCTCCCGCTAAACATTTATCTTCATTCTGATTGGCTGAAGGAAATACCACCGCTGTCAGTGCAATTGTTGTATTATTATATTTTGTGAAAAATAGATCTTCATCTGATTACCGAATGAATACCTCTACAATTCCTTTCTTCTTTTACGTCGACCGCCACTTAGGTCAGTTTTCTTGAATTCAGTCGAAATAATTTGCGATACAATATGAAAATAGTATTTTTGTGCAGTAAGACTCACGTAGTAGGAAAAAATCATAATAAATACTAGTATTAATATAATTTTTATCGATTACGATAGACCTAGAGTTAATTATTAAAAATCTAATTGCAATTTTAGAATACCGGCGCTGATAGTCCCACTTCCAAACACCGTTCGTCTTTTGTCACTTTCCACCTGCATGTCACAGCGTTCACACCGTTCCTATCACCAATTGTTTAATTTCGTTATATTAAATATTTACAATGTAACATCGATGTTGAAAGTATCCCATATCCAACTGTTTCCCGAGATGGAGTACACTGTTAGTAGTGACCGCTACCGATTCTTGATCAACAAATGTTTTTCAACAATATCTTACGACTACGTATGCATGCAACAACGGTTAGCATTCGCTCAATATCATTGTTATCCGAGCTTATTACTAATATTTAAGACATCTATTGGGGCTACGAAAGGGAATATGGCACACGTTCACGATCGCTTCCCAATAACGTGTAGGTAACATTTTCGAGGCAATATTCTGTAAACACAGGCAAAGGGCGGTCGAAATATTTTCTGATAGGACTTCGTTTCTTACCTTAACGCTTCCTTTGAACCTCGTTTCTTCACCCAAAGCTCTCTGCTTCAGATAGCTCACATGACGATGTCACAATGCTTTCCTGAACCAAACTGCCATATCTAACAAATCTTATAAAAACCTAAGACTCACAATTGCTCACAATCACTTCTTCCACGAGGTATCGGCAAGATTCCATGGCGAAAATTTTAAGAAGAAATGACGAAACACAACGGAGTAGACTTCTCGTTGCACACACTACACGATCAACCTTTCTCTCGGAAAGTGCCCGCCAATTAAAACCGGAACAGCATGAAGCCCTCTGCTGGAATGAATCATTTGGGAAAACGTTTGGCAACGAGGCGATCATTGTCGAACTATTTCCATTGCTGCTCATTTAGATTCTGCGGTAGCAAATTCATGCGTAGATAATTTATATTTTAAAACCACCTTTATATTCCTATTTTCTGAGCAACAAATGGATCAAAGATTGATGGATTTCTTAATTCGCTATGTGATACCTAACGGAGACTGTTTTTCACTTGCAGATAGAACGAAAATAAAGCCCAATGTGTCCTGTGAGTGTATTGTACTAGTAGTAATTAATTTAGCGGTATCTGAATAAAGTATGGAATAGTGGGAAAATGTGTGAGTTGAAATAAAGAAGTGAATGATAGTTAAGTTTGCGCTTTCTGAAAGACATTCGCCGGTTTTTAGGTGTACAATGAATATATTTAAATATTTTTGTTTGAAGTTTATTTTATTTGAGTTTGACGGTAGAATGATATTAATTCCTAGAGTATAATCTGCTTTTAGCTGGAGAATTTAATAAGGTAGGAAACAAATGAAATGTTCATATATACATGTATATTTATATATTATTTGTGTATATTCATAAGTATTATACATACTTATAAATATATGTATGTTAACGAATTTATTATATTTATATATACATATTAATAGTTGTGTATATTTTTTAACAATTATTTAATATCAAATCACAGATTTTGTCCATTTCTTTTATACTTTACTTTATGTTCTCTGCTCAAAATAATGGAATTGATCTAAGATCCCAAAATGTCTCCTTTATAAATGGAGTGTGTATAGTAAAATCTGACTGATGCCTATTTTAGTAACACGAGATGGAGATTATTGATCGCGGGCGATGGATTGCTGTTTATTTATCAAACGACGGAGTCGATCTTGAAATCCATATCGTTGTTATTCCCCCGCAAAAGGAGAATATATTTTCATATACTTTTAATGACTCGCCTTATGAATTCGCGTACAAATGAATGTGGAAGATATTGCAATATACGAGTGGATTATGGAGAATTTGAAGAGGTGATATTTTAGATCTCTCTTAAGCTTCTTCTTTCCACAGGAATCCTCCCTCGCAAACTTCACAGATGAGTTCATTATGATGAAAATGCCGCCTTAAAAATAAAAATCGGTCTAATAAAGGTGAAGAGGAGAAATATAAATAAAGCGGGTAAACTTAACTCCTCCTTTTGAAGAAGTTCGTCTTTTGTATTTTCTTTCGCTTCGCTTCTTTCCTTTTCTATACAATTCATCCTCAATATTAATAGCCTTCCCTCATAAGTCTCTTCTTATTTTCAAGTTCTTTTTCTCTGATATTTAAGGACACCATTTTATAGCTGTTAGAGGCATGCATTCACTCGACAATGTGAAATTTGTGTAATTATAAATAACAATACGAGAGTAGATTAATCCCTATAATGTTCTCTGTTATAAGCATCAGCATTTAATTTTGGATGACTTAAATGGAACATTCAGGAACAAATTCTATTGTCTATGAACAATTCCGAATGAAACTGATGAGTTGCCATATAATTTGGAACAGAAAATTTTGTCATATCAATGCTTTAGAAATACTCATATCTATTCCCGGATTTGGTTAATCATAAATCCCGTTCCTTACAAATATTATATATCCTTTTATTTCTATTTTAAGTTATGATGGGGCTTAGTTCTAGTTTCGTTATTTTAATTACATTAGTTTTTAAAAGAGGAATTAATAATTACATGAATATGTCACTTCACAAAATTGTAGTGTTAATTCTTTGACTGAAAAATTTTTCCGAAATAAACTTTTCTTATTTTGATGTATTTACCCAGAATCCCGGATACTGTCAAAAGTATTATGAAGTTGTAAAGTTTATGAAAAAAGTTGGTGGTGGATCTAGGAAACATAGTAATAAGATAGAGAGAAAGGAATTTCTAGCATTTATTGTTTGCATAGGGAATACAAAATAGTACATTTCATCAAATTTCAGAATTGTTACAGACGTATGTCGAGTTACTCGGATCTCCGAAATTTTTTCATAGAAAAAATTTTTAGGTGGGAATTTCTCACCACGCGTTTGCTATTCATTTCAACGTGAAATATTTGAACGCAAAAGACATATAAGAAAGAAGATATTTTGAGGAAATAATAAAGCATTTTTAAAAAACCGAAAATTTGAGTGGCAGCTAAAAACGCGAGAAAAATTTGGGATATTTTTCCATAAACAGAATGCAATTTTGAATCTGAAATTAAAATAGTGATTCATATCTAAAAAATAAAATAACGTATATGATGTAGATGAAACTCAAAGAAAGACAATCAAAACACAAACTTTCATCTCAATTTGGTATAAACTTTGGAAATATATATTAAAAACGTTTTTGTCTGCAATTCTTTCTAAGCTAATTTTAACGAATATTTTTGAACAAATTTCATCTCTTGGCGATTTTTGATGTATTATGTGAATAAGCATCAGAACATTTCAAAGTGTCCTGTTCACTCAATGAATTATTTCAGTTCCCAGAATTGCTCAATTAATTTTAAGGAATTTAAATTAGAGCAAAATAAATTTTTAAAGAAAGAAAATTTTCAGTTACTGCTGTTCAAATATTCAAATATTTAGCAGAGACTAGGATTTCAAATAAAGAAGTAGTAAATTATATTTGCAGCTGGCTAAATCATGCTGAGTCAGTGAAAAAAGTTGAATACTTACATTTAAATGCAGTATACGATGAAAGTATGTAGTTTTAGTTTGTACAATATAAGAATCTTTCATAAATCATCGGAAGTATTCCTTTAAATTATTTGTAACGAAGTAAATTTATCGAAAATTCATCGAAACCTCATAATTCACATAATTCGTACGGAAACAATTATGTTGTTTCCGTACGAGACAACTTGATGATGCGCGTGTTTTTAGCCTCATTTCTGCTAACCCAAGTCCAACTTCCTGAACTACTTTTACCCGACTGGTGACCGCAGTTAGATGCACAGAGATGCATAAAAAGAGCTCATGTCTTCCATCTCAAGGGATATTCGCCCTCCAAAATCCTCCACTTCCTCAATCGATAGAACTATGGTGTCGAGGGAATATCTCAAATATATATTTTTGCGTCTTTTTATCGAAAACTATGAAGGGAAAATGGAGCTTCCAGAAGGTTACCCTGGTAAAGAACATTAACTTTTTAAAGAGCTCAATTCAATTTTTTCTAATGATCTAAGGTATACAATTTATAATCTATTGATTCGAAAATGTAATGAAAATAATTTGATGATTTAAATCGTCAATAAAAGCATTTATCGTAAAATCGAAGATAAATTTCTTACAAATCTTTTGTTAATCTAAGCTTGTCAACAGAAAATTAATTCATCTTCGTCTCAAACTTAAATCTGACCAAATATGGAACTATAATAGTCCACCTGAGTTTCATCAGTATCTCCATTTTTCCATTCCTTTTCCTATTTCACTGCAGAATTCCCTCCGATTTTTCCATCGATCAATAATAAATAAGATATTCGCCTAAAGAATCGTATGCGTGTGAATAGTATTTCCCATTTGCGCTGAAGGAAAAAAGGCACGAATGTCGTAGATATTGTTAAAGTGCGACAACTTCTTTGAATGCCTTCCATTTAATGCAAAATAAGTACTTATTTTGGAAACTCTGGAAAAAATTCGATGGGAAAACGATAAATTATGGAAACGGAAATTTCAAATTTAAATATTAATTGAAAATAAGCATGACAATCATTATCATTTGAATTAATATTCTCATTTTTATTTTAAATTAAAGATGGTAATGTTCAAAAATTCACATAAAAGACGTTCCACGAAACACACGTTTTATCAGCCACGCCACGTTGGAGGCATTTATTTTGAAAATGCAAGAAAAACATTTGGCATTCATAAGAAATGCCCGTTTCGCATCAACGCATTTCCCATTGGGAGGATTGAAAAAAAACTCGACTCGTGTCTCAGAATCGAAATTTCCCCAAATGGCTACGAAGTTGTTTTCGAGAGAGGATTTTGCCAAGTTTTACTTCGAAATACTGTCGACGCATTTTTGTTGCAAATCGGAAATTATCAAGATGTTTCCACAAGATGTCGAATAAGTTTATGATTAAAAATTCAATATTATTGGATGGCCACATCGACTTAACTAGACAGCCTTTTTGCATTTCTTATAAAATAAATATTTTCGTAATATTTCATAATTTCCTGTTTATGCTGTTGACCCTCATTCGCGTTTAGGGATTGAAAACGTCCTTAGACGCAACTGGAATGCACTTGCGCTCTGTCCTTTTTAAGAGCGCACGTGGAACTCGTAAAAAGGCAGACATCGAACCGAAACTTGCTTTCAAAAGAAGTACAAACTTTATACGGCCGTAACTGATGACCTCAAAGATTCCCTGTCTTTCTACCACACAAATTAATTTGTATAAGTTATTAACTACCATTTAAAGAGTTATTGTATTGAATTCGAGAGAGTTGCTACCATAATATTATCTTCTATAATATTTGTCTGTTTAAACGTTAATCGATAGGATTCAAAACGAAATTGGTAAAAATAATCTCTTGATTCAGGAGATTATTCGTAGAGATGGATTTACTGTAGTTTTACTCCTTTACTCGATAATGAAGATTCATTGATATAACATAAGTTTCGATAATAATTAATTATATTATTATTAATTGGCAATATAAGATAGGATATGAGTAAGATTGGACAATATTTAAATGATGAAGTTTAAACTAATTTAATGTCTCTATTCTATTTCTATTATAATTAAGAAAATTGTTCAAAGAGCGCTTCTAATAATAAAGATTGGATTGCCGGTTCCTCTATCACTTGCAATCATCAAATGCCAAGATATCTAACCTCTGACTTTATCATTCTTTTTTTTTTTCTCTTTTCCTCATCCTCCAATAGATCTCACAAAAATGTCCACTTTCCTTCTCTCTTTTTTCTCTTCTCTTTATTTTCTATTTCTTATCTTCTCCTCTATTTCCTTAAATACTATTTTTTGGTTTGTACTCGCTGTAGTTTCATTTCCTTCATTCATTTCAATTATGTTTATTAAAAATTTAAGGAGATACTCAATTTTGTTTGAGTATTTAACTTTAATCAATAATTAATTTACAGTATCATTTGATTCAGCCTCTTATTTTATATAATTTGTTCATATGATATTCATAGAATGTGTGGACTCTAAGTTTTTGTCGATTCTGATATAATCTTATCGACACATCCAAAGACAATATAATTTAACTTTTAAGACCTTTTATGCTTTGAAAGGCATTACTTGAACTTAAGAAAGGCAACCGCCATTTAACAACAAGGTATTTTCTATTATTTTAACAAAACTATAGTTTTATGAAACTCCATTTAGTCTGCTGTTAGTTTTCATGGAACTCGGTTGTCTAGTAGATGGTTCATTTTCTTAAAAGTTTCTAAGAATGAAGCTAAAATTCAACATGAATAATTGCACTTGATAAATATCCTAAGAAAATATAATTATACTGAATTCCCGATACACGTCTTAATTTTATCATAAAATCTGCAACACACAAACTTCTATCTACATGCTCATCCTGAGTTCAAAGAAGAAATAAAACTTGATTAGTGCTGTAAAATGCGGTATAGCGAATATTCAGAAATTGCACATATTACGAAATGTACTTCTATACGTTTCAGAGATTTCAGACTCATCCTTTTACGATGAGTGTTGGCTCCAATTTTAGAAGTTCGATGAAAGCTCTCGAACAGAGTTTGTCTCTCGAAACTTTTTCCAAGAAGACAATTGATACAAAGGACTTTTCTCGAGAACTTTTGTCGTGAACTGCATTTCTGCCTTCGTTGCTCGTCTATCGGATTAAGACATGCACCTATATATTGTATGTCACATAAGTGTTCACGATTTGTTGAACAAATATTATTCATTGGTTTTCCTTGAATTGAAGCTTTATAAGTCTATCAGAGTTTATAATGTTATAAAGACTTCTTTTTAAAAGAGTATAAAGATAATTGATTAGTAAAAGGTTAAATTATATTAAATATTTAACTTTCGATTGAAATATGGACTACAAATAGGATTTTAAAAATGGAAGGAAATTAAAAGGAAATTTGGAAGAAAGATTCACTTCTTAAATTAGGTGTGTAGAAATGGATGGACGCACGGAAAAGATCTTTCTTAACTTTTAAAGAAATCAATTGAAAGTATGAATTGTCAGTATCGTGTTTTTGAATATGGTGTTAGAAAAACTCGTGTTGTTGCTCCTATTACCCAATTAGTCTGAATTTAGCTATTCTTAATATATTTGAATTATTGCGCATCTTCAAATTGCATTTTCTCTGAGTTTCAATGAATCGAAAATTATGAAGACCTTTTTATTCCAACATCCCAGTTATGAATCTCAAGGTCAAAATCAGAACCTCTTCAGACGCAGACACTTCCAAAGATTTCTGAGTTATGAATCAGAGTTAACAAGAAATTGGACCGACGAAAAATCAAGTAAACTTGTGCTTGAGTTGGAGTAAAACTGAATATAAAGGATTAGTAAAAATGTTAAACATTAACTGGATAAGATTGAGTTATACTATGAATCGAGCATAAGTAACTATAGTTACGAATATAAATTCTACCTTTTGAAAATCAACTTTTAAATTAATACCAATAATAGTTTTGACTTTTAACTTAAACTCAAAGAAACTTAAATTTCGATAAATTTAAATTAATACTAAATTTAAATAATGCACATAATACTTTAGTTTAATAATACTAAACTTCCTTTTTAATTACCTTATAAATTACTGTTCTTGGCATTAATAATTCTCGAAAGAGATTACGCAGAAATAGTGGACCTGATTCAAGAGAGCTTATTTGTACACATATTAGTTGACGAACCTCGTTCATTGGACCTGTCATCCGCATGAAAACTGCCTCTCACGTTCGGGGATTTCCTTTTCAACAGATTATGAATTGTTATTGTGAAGAATTTCCCCGAATACAAAATATAATTTCTTACGAAAAGAGAATTTTCCGATGTCAGCAAAATGTGATATTGCCTCGCAAATTTGGTTTTCCATGAATTCTATTTCTAACAGCAGCATAATTAGTTTTCGTTGATACCAAAGGCATTCCTCTATAATTAGTTTTTGGTTCATACTTCATAGAGTTAACCCTATGTAATCATCGATGTACAAGGAAGTCAGTGTTTGGCAATACACTTGTAACTGCTCTTTTTCTATGTCTTTATTTTAGGCTTCCACTTTCATAATTTAGGGCACTAATTAATCTGCACTTTTAAATTTTTGTGTTCTTCCACACGTCTCTTTCCTCTAATTATTTATCAATTTATTGTCATTAGAAACATTAATTGCTATGCTTCAATAGAAAGCCTATTTATCTACTCAGTATACGAAGAGGAAATTATTTTGTGTGTGGGCTGGTTTGAAACTGCCTTTCTTCATTACATAACATTGAAATGCTATAATTTTCAAAATTACTTTGCATTATGTATAATTACATACTCCCTTATTTCCTGAGAATTCCAAGAGTAAAATAACCTAGATTTTTCATGGAACATGGACGAGAATAACAAGCTATTTTTTAGATGGTAGAAACGGTTTTGAAGGTATCAAAAATGACATTCGCAGTGCGATATCGTCTCCGAAATGTTTCGAAGTGAGCATTTGATGGAAAATGGAGCGATTTGATGCGTTTAACACGCTTCGGCGCCATTGCAAATCTTCGAAAGATATCTTCCGCAGCATCCGTTAGAGGATATAACGTCTATTCTTGGAGAACATGCTGTCTATTAAATTAGGTCAAAAGGTATCGCTATGAAACGGCTTTGTCTGCTACTGAAGTAACTGCGAAGAAGTTGTGTCTACTTAAGTAATTGGTGAGGAAGATGGGTGTGTGATCTTAGTTTATTTATTCAAGTCGGATATTCATTTAAAAACTAAGAAAATTGAAAAAATGTTACATCAGAATCATAGGAGGCATTTTTTATGTATCGATTGCAACTGATTGGTGTTCGAACAACTTTTTAAATGTAAAGTCTACTTTAGGAGTTTCCTAATTATCTTTAACAAAACAATGACTTTAAAGATAATAGTAGTGAATATTTAAAAAAAACATTGTTTTTTATTTCTCTTATAAGCATGAATTTATAATAAAAATCAAAATATCATAGTTTTTATGTGCATAGATTACGAGAGGTAAAGAGGATTCTAAAAAACATCTAATAAAGGTTAATGAGGAAACAGAATTATTATTGAATAAGAGAAATTGAAAAAGAGGAATAAAAAGAGACGAAAAGAAGAATGAAAATATAAGGAGTAGAGAATGAGGGAAATGGAAGAAGAGGCATCTCATGTTAAATGTAGTGGAAAGCATATGGATTAGGTAAATGGAGGATGTTTCTTTTAATACAGATCGCGTCATAAATAAAGAGAACCACTTTTTCAGAGGCCTTCATTAGTGTCTAATGGCCTAAGAATAATGTTTCTGAGGAGAAATTTCAACGCGAATAGGAGTCATAACTAATCCTAATATTTCTCATACTTTTTTGGAATAATTAAAGCGTTCGCGGTAGTTTTCTTTCTATTCCGCGTTCTTAGTTAGCTTACTTACTATACTCACGCATTACTACTATTCATACATATATACATACTATCGTTACCATGATCACGCATTTATTAATTAAAGTGCATTTCTACCAAAGTCTGGTTCATTCATATTTTGATATCAGATTTCTTATCTATTCAAATTTTGGGAGTAGTTATAATTCTATATACACTAGTCGATTCTAAAATTTTCATTTCAAAAAACAATAATAAGGCGAAATAAAAGAGTAAGTTGAGCAGAATTATATTCGCTTTAATCTAACCTTATTATATTGGCTATTTTTGTCTGATATCTTCGCTAATGGAGAAAAGTCGAACTTTGGGATGATTGCGATCAAAGAAATGATGGTTCATTACGTACGGACAACTTGAGGCAAGCCGAGTCAGCAACATCGGGATTTGGTGCGCATGCGCAGAAGGGCAAGAAAGGAAACCTTTGACCTTTTGTAAAATGACAGGTGAAGAAAGAATTAGACGTTCGATTTTAGTAAGCACACTAGAGACACCTTAGTGATGAAGCTAGTAGATTAATTAACTAAAGAAATAGTATTATTATCTAATGATAAGTTCGATTTATAAACAAGTAAACTGATTGTATATTTAAGGCAAATTGATGATGTTAATTGTTGGATTATTTATTTTACTCTTTAATTGTTGACGTCAGATAATTCTAATTCCCGTATAAGATATCATTATTGATTTTATCGGAAAACGCGTCTTATGTCATCGAACTTTTTTATTTCTACTTAAAAGTCGCTAATTAAGAAATAAGAGAAAATTTTAAAGAAAAGAGAACTTCCGGAATCTATTTTCAGGTTAATTAAAATTTTAGCTTTGAAAATCAAAGAAGGTCCTGGGTCAGTTCCTCGAATTCAGGGTCATGGGTCAAAGGTTAAAAAAACATCTTTGAACTTTTAATGGAAAGTATCCAATTATTTTTGATTGATATAATCATAATTTTAATCATTATTTCTTGGTGTTTTGACCAATAACGAGAAATAAAATGATCGAGGTTTGTTATCGAAGCGATGGAAAAAGTAAAATCGTATTTGTAGTTTCTTTGAAAGAATCGAAAATTAATTTCAAGGTAGACTCCAAAATCATTTTTTATCTCCCAAAACTCTGATATACATTTGATTGGAGTCATTGAAGCATCGAAAAAGAGAAAACAAAAATAGTTTTTCTCGAAAGATTTCTCTTTTCAAATAGGTTGAATGGCGAGATGTATTGATCATTAAGTAACTCTTAAATAGCACATTTTAGAGTAACGAACTATTAAAATGACTTAATGAGCGCCTTTAATCTAGATTAATCTCAATCTCTGGTTGTTCTCGGTTACTTCTTTAGCAATAAGTACAGTTCGTCTCTTCGCCCTATCAAGAACATCTCCATGGGATTCAATTAAACTGCATTATCCCTTTTCCTTTGTCTGATAAACTCGTCCCCTTCGGGATTAATTCGTTTTCCCTTCCATTGTCCATCCCTTTTCTCTGATAACCCTTATTTTCATACCTCTGATTCGATTTCCGAAGAATGACTTGTTCATTGGATGACCTCTTCCGATGTCCAATCAGAATCGGTCATCCGCGAACTGATTCGGGCAAACAAATTCCATGTACACCTTCACTTTCATTACAAATTCATTTTAGTCGATTGAAAAACTTGATTTTTTTATCAATTATTCTGCAAAAGTTGTCAGTTTGGATAACTGATGACTCATCCAATTGATGACGATGGTTCTTGTAATGTTTATGAGTTCGTTCATCTATAAATTACAAATTATTAATAAATTATTTGAAATTTAAATATTTTATGATTTTATAAAGTTTAGTTAATGTAATGAACCAAATTATCATTTTATGGAATAACGATTTTGTATAATTATACATAATATAATATATATCAACTAGAGGTCGTGTAGGGGCATCTTGTGGATCACATACGATAAGAATGATACAAAACATGATACAAACACGAGGAAAGGTTTTCAAATTGTAAAAAATTCGAAAGTAATTGACCCATCCTTTATTCTTTCCTTGAGATTTAATGGTAATGAGCATTAGGTGCATATCTGCCCTCTCTATTCCACTGTTGACAATTAGCTCCCATTTTGTAGATGAGCAGAGGAAGAATAAGTAATTTAAAGCTTTTATGTTCCTCTAATGTAAGACACCGTGCAACTCCATTTTCTGGTTTTAACTCCATTTCGAAGGAAAGATGTTTTGAAACAACTCTCATACAATCCTGTTTACGTTCTAATGAAGCCTTCTAATGGAGACTTCTATCTCAATGTCCATGTGATTAAATGAAGGGATATTAGCAATAATTGTATTTGTGTATTGTTTTAAAACTAAGCAGTCAAAAATCTCAAGAATTTTTTCTATTTTATGGCTCCATAGCTTAAGCTTTCTCATCTTTTCCACTGCATATCTTTCTCTTCAAGAAGTACACTCAATATCTTCGCAACATTTTGTCCTGTTTTTCATAGCATTTTCTCCTAAATAAATTCATAATTCTAACAGACGCAACATTCACTTATCAGAGAATATTCCGAATCCAATTCAAAAGACAAAATGACGATCCTATAAAATACATAGAACATGATTCAGAAATCCTTTGTATTATCAAATAATTGCTCTTTTTCACTGAAAGCCCAATTCGGATCTCTTCAATCAAATTCTCATACGGAATATACGTAATTTAATACTAACTGAAGTTTTCTTTTTCATATTATTTCAATTGCCTGATGATAATGACGTTATCAAGTCAATATAAAAGTAATTTCATTTTAAAATTCTTACTTTTTATGTGTTTTCTTTAATACTACAGAAATCGTTCGAAAAGATGAGTTAATATTTTGTCGAGTTTTCGTACGGCAAAATATGCGAATACCTTTCACATTAAACGAGATAAATCAAATAGTCTTCCGATTATGAATGATAATTCGATGTTTAGAAAGTAGGAAATGACTCAATTTATCCTAAATATTAATTATGAAGGAACACAAAGGTCAGGTTTGTCGGTGTGTATCCTCCAACATTAAGAAAGACAAGTGATTAGTCAAAATCCTTAAATCCCTTCCGATTGTCTCGTATTTCCCCTCAAACGCTTCGAAGAACCGCCTTTTTGAATTACTTCCAAAAACATTTTTCTTGCGAATTTCTTAATGAGGAGAAAAAGAATCGGATTATTCATCCTGCTTTCCTTTGAAATCTCTTCGCCTTAAGACATCCTCCATTCTTTTCCTATTTCAATCGGAAAATCTATTTCCGACCCTTTCTCATCCTCTACTTTTAATCCGTTCCTCCAGAGGGAAGCACCTCCTCCCTTCTTCTCTTCAACCCTTTCCCTTCATTTCTTCGCCTATTCATGTTCCGATCTCTTTTCTCTGAGAATACTCTTTGGCCCTTACAAATCCTATTGGTGTCGCATTGTTTACATTAGAGGCCCAAAAAGGGTTTTTATAAAGGAAATGAGGAATATGTTGTGGATATCACGTCCATAGATTTCAATAAATGGACCAAATGTTGTCTAAGATACACTTTTGGATTTTGTGAAAAATAATGTTCACATTATTTATCAATATTAAAATGATCTTCAAAAAATTTTAGATATCAAAAGAGAGTTTAATACTCTTGAGGTGAATCCTGCAAAGAGAACGTTGCAGAGATATCAAATTATCTAATTCTACAGAATACTTGCTTTCGATAGTTTGTTAATCCAATAAACCATATTATGCAAAAATAATATTTACAAACCTTAATTCACCTGTAATGTTGGACTCCAAAGGATCCAAATCTAGGCAAGTTAATTCTTTAATAACACCTTAATATCTTAGATCTTGAGAGTTCTTATTTTTAATAAATAATAATTTACAAAAATATATTTTCTTATATTTTCATTCTATCCTGTTCTCTCTTGTTTAGTTTAGTTTCCAAATATTTTAGGAGTAAATGTGAAGGATGAATATATTTACCTGCTCCTGTTTCCATAACGTTTCACGCTACTTAAATATTAGTCATTGTCTGACGAATCCGTTTTACGGAAGCAATTCGTTCGAAGGGCAAAACGTTTCCTGAATCTTATGCACACGCATAACTAAAGTGTAATGGGGTTGCGCACATTACAGGATACACGCAATCTCTGCATCCTCGGTGTACTTTGAAATAAGTTTTTATTTTTTCATTTGTTTTATAAATGAAAATATTGTGAGAAACAAGGTGAATGAAAAATAAAGCTAAAACAATTTATAAATTTATGAAATACTTATATTTGAATAATTTCTTTTCAGGTGAGTACTTCTATTTCCTATTGACATCTAAGTTACAGAACGGACTGCGGACGGTAAGTTAACTCAACTAAAAGTTGGATATCTTAAGATTCTTGTGTTATTATTTAGAAATGAAAGCAGGAAAACGACAAAATGTAATTGATTTGTAGCAGTTAAATATTCTTCCCAAGAGACAGAAGTTTTTGCGACGAAATGAGTGTAATTTCTAAGGATAGAGGTAAATGAAATTCTATTACCAAATCAGCCATATCTTTTATGTTATTCGTTTTTGTCTAATAACAAAAATCGATCGCAAAATTTAAGGTTTAAGAAAAAGGAAAAAACTAAATAGATCGATAGGAATCGTACATCCACTGTAATATAACAAAAATATAATGATAGAAAATTCAAAAAGTTTAGAGATATTACTCGGAATAGCTCGTAGTTTAATATTTCTCAATCTAGATTTTCATTAAACTAAAATGCCAATATCATATATTAATTTCGGATTTGCGCCATTACCAAGAATAGTATCATGTTCATATGATCTAAAATGAGTTTATCAAAGGATTATTAGAGTGTATATAATGAAATGTTTATTTATAATATAATTGAAATATACCCTTAATAATATTATAAATTCAACCTTTTTAAATTTCAAAAATACTTTTTTCATCGAAAAGAGATTTTTAGTCGAATTTTCCTACGAATAAAGTTAACATTGTTTAAATGAAAATAATAAAAAAATTCTCAAACTCTTTTCAATCATCCAAATTAAAGTACTTTTATGTCATCTCAAAAAGGATTTTTATAAAAATAGTCCCCATTTTTCCGTAATTGAAGGGAAGAATCAGTTTACTATAACTGTATCGAGTAGGAAGAAGAAAATGTCCAATATGATCGTCATAGCCGAGAATTATTAGGCTTTATCTTGATGGATAAATCAAAGTGAAATATTTTCATTCGGCGTAATTACATATTCTATAATTATTTGATTGAATATTAAAGTAATCCTCTATCTATTAAAGAAAATAAACACGAGTCGTAAAGCTCTTTAGATGAACCACCATTTATTGCTTTAATTTAATTTTATTTTCGTATTAAACTCATCGACATTCATAGCACATTGTTCCTTAGTACTTTTCACTTTCGAACCACGTGTCCTCATCGACTGAGGAAATTAGATCCGAGGCATAATTCGGCTACGTAAACAGCTGCTTCCGACGATCGATCGATTACCCTCCTTCATTGAGAGGCTGACATCCAATTGAATGTAGCAATTTATGTCCCCTTGGAGCGTGACACTGACCAGAAGGGCCTTCAGAAGACGCCTTTGATTTACACCCAAAAGAATACACTCCAATGACGTAAAAGTAGAAGAAATTCAATCGATCGACTTTAAATACTTCATGTACATCAGTGCAAAGAAGAGAAGAAATTTAAAGATTATAAAAAAGCATATTTTCCCCCAAAATTCTTCATATTGTTGTTTAAAATAGAAGCCGTTTCGGGAATATTTTGCGAAATTGCGAATAAATCTGCCTGAGCAATTTATTCACCCTTTAGGCCCACAATGTTTCGCTTATTATCGGGAGATTTATTCGCATTCTGCGGATGGAAAGAGCTCTTAAAGGTGTTGGATCTACTGCTCCTGTGAAAGAAGATACGGAACTTGTGATAAGAGAAATTTAAGGGCACTCGAGCAGTTGAGTAATGGAACATATTTTGTCAGATTTGCTATCGCTTTTTACGGTTAACAACACTTCGAAATGTAGAGTTAATATTTTTTCGATTCATTTTTTTTTAATTGGGTAGAGATTCCGTCATTGTCTTGTAAGATAAAGTGTTACAGAGATTATAAATCTTTCTTGGCCAAACGACTATAACGAGTAAAGAATTATCATAATTACAATACAGAGTATTTAATCTATTTTCGGATTTATCGTTTACGTTATATAATTTCTAGGAACTTCCATTTCCATTCCATTACAACACTTCCATTAAAGTTTCTTAGTAGTTAGTAATGCATAATTATAAATACCAGATTTCAGAGCTTGTATGTGAACATTCTGGTACTTGTTCTTTTACTACTAACTTAATCTATAAGTACGCTAGTACTAATGGTAGGTAAGATAATGGCTTTCTCACCGGATGTATAGTGGTTTTGAAAGAGGGGGAGTAAAATTCCTGGATAAAATTTGGTCAGCCATTATATGAAACCACACCTTGTTGGTTCTGTATCAATTTCCTCTCCACTCTTTTCAAAATTCTATCTCTACTTTATCGGAACCTAAAAATGCCTTCTCATATCTTTAATGATAACTCCATTTCATATTCTCCTCTGCATAACATTGAAAAAGTTTAACAATTATAAAACCATGTCTATCTTCAAATCAACTAGAAAGATTTTAATGGAATAAGCGTTATTTTCTGTAATATATTTAAGAAAGGCTTCCCTTTTTAATGCGAAGGAGTTATGCTATCATGTATTCCTTGAGTAAATAATTAATAAACGCAAAAATCGTTTGATGAGATTCAAAACGCTACTAAAATGCTTTTACTCCCATTACAGATTTTTCCGTGAGTTATACTCACTAGACATATTACTTGTGCGATGTTTTTGTTAATAGAGTTAATAAAAGGAGTACCTATTCAAAGAAAATTGGTAATTGAGTCACATTTTGTGAGTGAAGGAGTTAATGTAACCTTAATTAAGAGCGAAATGAAAATATCCGTTAAAATTTTAAGGGAACGCCAAAAGTAAACACGCTCTTATAATTAGCAATTACGTAAAGAAAATTAAAAATTAAATTCTATTTTACATTGGTGGATATTTCGCTATATTTATTAAACTTTAAAAAATAAGTTAGTTAATTTTTTAAGTATAGATTCCATTTTAACTATTAAAGATGAAAAATTACGTATGTGTTGACATCTTTAGATCTTGTTTAGGATTCGTTTTGGAAATATGAAAATCTTACGTATGCATCGGAAATGTATACCTAAGTTTCTGAGTAAAGATTTCTGAAAAAGTTGTACCTCAGCACACAAACATAAGGGAGTCTTTTTAATATATCCCAAACTGAGAATATCAAAATATTTCCCTTACGCCTGAAGTTTTTCTATCAGAAAGTTATAATCATATTCAAAGAACAGGAGCGTGAAATACTGCTCGTTACAGCTGCGTAAAACACCGCGAAAACCTCTTCTTGTGTTCATTCTTCAATATCGGACATCCGGAATATTTTTCTTCATATATGCTTTGCAATTTTGCAATTAAAGTTATGGGAATCGGATACTATTATCGACGTAATGATCTATTGGAGAAATGGTCAACTGATGAACAATGGAAAGAGTACACTATGTTTATTGATCGGAAAAAGCCATTTTGAAATACAATGGCAGATAGGAAATCGAATATGATATCCTAACTGAGTTATGCTTTTTGGTTACTCTTTCAGGCATTCAATCAATGTAGGTTTAGAGGAGGATAAACTATGCAAATGGATCGATTTCAACAAAAAGAAATTTTATGACAACAATTGAGAATTTCTGAAAGCGTTATTTATTTGCTCAAATTACTTTTGAGAGGAAATCAACGACAATATTTAGCTAAATTTTCTCAAATTAAATAAGAATGTAGTTTAATGTTCACTTTTGTCCTAAAATAGAAGATTATGGTTTAAAACGCGAAGGAAGTAGTTTTTCCATTGAAAACTTTTTCATTACAAAGTCATTAAAATAGCTATTTTTTATCTAGTAGAAAATGTCTTCCTATTCTTTTCACAGTCACAAAATACTACAGAGTTACTGTTTAAGCTGTCGTAAAAATATCTTCGCCGTTTCAAAAATTGAAGTTGA
This sequence comes from Pantala flavescens, assembly GCA_020796165.1. Taxonomy (NCBI): domain Eukaryota; kingdom Metazoa; phylum Arthropoda; class Insecta; order Odonata; family Libellulidae; genus Pantala; species Pantala flavescens. Next base: position 20,608,239 of record CM036885.1, on the reverse strand, counting down.
TCTTTATGATGGATTTAGAATTTTGGGAATTAAATTCGAATATTTTATTGATTTCTGTTTAAATTTAGTTCTCTATACCTTTAAAAATAAAATGCGTAGATATTTAGATATATTTGTTTCTGAAACAATATGTATCAAATTTGAATTCATATTATGTTAGCTTGATCTGTAAAAATGTTAGTATTTTTTTAGAGGTAACAAAAAATTATACGACGAATTAAGCATTAAATATAATTTAAGAGAATGTAGAATACAGTTATCCCATATCTTAAGTTATTTGCATCATAGTCACTATATTAACAGATAATGAAAAAGAATATCAACTCGTAATACGTATTTAAATTTCAATATCTTAATTTATCCCAGTATATAAAGCTTCTTATTAAATTAAATTATTAAGGATCCATTCACTTATTAAACACTATTAAAATCACCTGTTTTGACCATTAAATATTTCAATTGTCGATTACAATATCTATTACAATTTATTAAAACAAATATTCCCATAACCATTGACGCCGTAAGTACATTTAAAAGGATTATTTTTAGACAAAATAAGATTTTTGTGATGTAATTAAGATAATAGCTGATAATTTCTTGATAATTAATTGATTCTAAGTAAAAAACTTAAAATTATCTTTCTACTTTTTCAGTCTCTTTTATAACCTTATGCCTAGAATTCTTAATCCATCAGGCCGTGATTTCCTGCGAATTTTACCTCGTTGGATCTTTCTAAAGTTTAAATGCATCCGTACTTCCATTAATCCAGGTTAAAGTTTTCCTTCAAATTCTCGGTGCTAATGGCCCCTGGTTCACCTCCAGGAGTGCAAGGAAGTGACCTTCTATTCTAAACTAGAAGGCCTCAGAGCCTAATAAATCTCTTTCCCTAAGGGCACCGTTACATGCGGACTGACCTCTGGACCAGCAAGCCATCTTCCTTCCATGTGAATCGCCTCAAGCGCAGCCATATTTCCTTCTTAAGATCTTCTTTTCCACTTGGCTTCGGTTCTCATCTCCTCTCCCGGAAAAGTGTTTCAAAATTTCGCACTCAACTGAACGTACGATGAAAACCTTTCTCAGAATATTGCTCTAGAACCGCTCTCAGTTTCACGAAATAATTTGTAATTTGATTGGAAAAGTAGTATTTATAAATTTTGTGAATGTAGCAATAATATGATGATAGTAGTAATCAAATACCGATACCCCAAATTTTAGTTTCTTCCCTGTTTGACGCCTTTATATACAGAGCACTTCTTACTGTTTTATTAAAATTATTATATTACATTATTTTCATGGAGATTTTTTATGAAGTGAACTTTTTAGTTCAGAATTTTTCATATAATGAAAAAGCATTTTTATACTATGATGTTTCTTTAAAGGTTAGATAAAAAGTTTGAGTACTTAACTAAATATTTTATTAATCTATTTGAATAATAGATGACCTTACTTATATACCAATGACAATTGCTCGAATATGAATCGAAAAATTTTCATTGTCTTGGAGATAATGAATTTTTAGAGCGAACATTGTTCAACAGGATAATATTCAACATAGTTACTCGGATATATTTTCTCCTCTAACGCATTTTCAAATTTTACTCTTTGGACATCTATTATGATCATAAACATTGGATTTTTTATCTGTTTACAAAAGTATCGGCTGAATCGCTTTTGATTGATATCTGTAGTCATTTTGATTCTCAAAATATTGTCTTTTTGAATCAGATTGATTGCAGTTTGCCTTAAAAGTGGATTTTCCGATTGTTTTCCAATACAGACGATGTAAAACATGAAGTTGTTTACCTTCGATACGAATCAGTGTCTTTGATCATTTCTCGCTATCATAGTACGAATTTCTATATTCGTACTAAAGATGGATATCGTGTGATTTATTTTACTTCAGATCATTTTAAAAATATATGTTGAATAACTGATCTAAATAAATAAGAGAAAGAAATGAATGAAATACCAAATGCCTTCATTCTCTTTATTTTCATCGGATTTGTTTTATACTTTGCATCGGACGAAATCGGAATCAGAGAAATGTAGAAATAATGTAGAAAAGCGTGAGATAGGAATTCATCTCAGGAGGATTCTATTCTAGAAATAACGCCGTATTCATTGCCTACAATTTTCATTTCTGATACATTCAAATGTCAGAAGCAACTTATTTCTCTTTGAAATGGTTATTTTCAGCATCTTTCGATTTCTCTCTTGTCTACGTTGTCTCTTCGGAGGATCTTAAGATTCGAGGAACTGTAATCGTGAATCTCTTTAAAGTGAAGAAGAAAATGAGATTTTTAATACATTCTGTTACTTTTGTTATTTTTAGTAATAAAAAAATAAAATATCCCTAGATTAGAGATCAAAATAAGAAATATTTTAAGTACTAAAACTGTGCCAATGTTATAGAAACTTGATAAACATTATCTTAACTCAATATCGGAATGGAAGGCACATGACTTGCATTTCGATTATCCAACCAAAAGAAGTTGACCCAAATAACTTAACCATCAATCAAATTATATTTCCCTCATAATTAAATATTACATAGACGTAAAATCTAAAGCCTGTTCATCAAATTAACACAAGATTCAGTTTCACTAACGGTAGAAGTAAATTTTCTCCAAAATACCGTATAAAGTAGACCTAGAATACGTATCTAAATAAGTAATGTCTCACATAATTTATGTTTTCTAAATAACCTCACTAACCGTTTAGAATGCCAATTTATCAAAGCAAAGTTGAAAATCAATAATCCGTTAATATTAAAGGTCGATCATAAGTGATATTCATAGGATTACTTCAGAAGAATATAGATTTACAGGAACGTTTCTCTTTTTATGAGCTAAAATATTCCATTTTATAGTAATACTGGAAAAAGTAACGTTAAAGGTTGAGAAGTTGAGCTCCAAAGATCATTTTCGTGCATCTGTTGAGATCGGTTTAAACACATCACTTGGAATCAGATCCTCTGTAGTTGTGCACTTGTTTCTCCCACTACATTTCGCTTCACTTTTCTACTTCGATTTATTTCGTCTCTTTCTCTATCTTTGGGGAGACCTTTCCTCACAAAACCCAGCTCACAAACTTTCATTCCCTGGTTTCCTTTTCAAGCCCTCCAATCCAAACCCCGCCTCTCCATACAACACCTCTTTTCCCCTTCGTTTCCTTCTTTCTTATGTTCTTCTCTTTCCTTGCATCTCCTTCCTTTCTTCCCACTATTCTGTAATATATTCATTTTGGGTGAATAATGTGCTTCATCATTCCGTCGTATGAGAACACCGATTCACGAAATATCTAAAGCATAAATAGCGTAAGAAAATATATTATATTTTATTTTCTAAACATCGTGTAAAGAATTCCTTTTTGGTTATTTTCCGAAAGCTTGTATCCCATTTTCGAAATATTTTACTAATATTCAGGATGTTCTCATGTATTGAAATAAGAAGAAGTTGATCGAATAATTCTATGTAAATAAGAAACTGTCAAGTTAATAATAGGTAATTTAATATAATCACAATATCATGAAATTGTTTATTATTGTATAATAACGATAATTTTATACTTTCGATAACATAGACTCAAAACATGCTCTTAGCAACGTTGACGGATTTTAGAGCATAAATCTTTATTAATAATATGAATAAAATGATATTAGGAATAGTTATGCAAGTACGATCACTACAAAAACTAATCTAATCAACGCAGTATAAAAGAAACTGGAAAGTTAAATGGATACAATTAATTTATTAAAAAAACGATTTCTCCTAATGATACGATGTTCATTTTACCGATTTTATTACTAAAAGATGTACGATGATAGTAAAGCCGTACAATTTTCAGAATTATAAGAATCATTGGAAAGGGTAATGAATTTGAAGCTTACTTCTTAAAATATTAGATATTGCTTGGATAGAAGAATAGCTATAGAGCATAACTTTTTCGCCAAATTCGCTCTAATTTCTTAATCTTCCTTTGGATTCGGATATTGAAAATACTCCATAATTAAACTAAATATATCCTATGAGGAAGTATTTACTCGCTTGAACGTTTTAAAAATAATTCCTACCTCTGGTATCAAAATATTACAACAAAACAAACGCCACCTACTTAGCATACCATTTACAGGATTCTATTCCACTAGTTTTTGTTGGAATTGTATTCTTTGCCACAGAAAACGTATCTCACAAAGATAAACTCGTTCTTAAGCCACTCTGCCTAAATTATCCTGCAAATGCAATCGCTCTTCTTGCTCTCGCACAATTCAATTCGAAGTACAAAAAACACTCCTTTGACTATGCAACTTATTAAAAGCATTTCTATTTGTTCAAAGAGCTATGCATCGCTCTATTCTATGTAGATTAATGCAACATTAAGAGAGTATGTTCACTATAATTAAGAGCAGGAAATACATGGATAATAAGCGATGATTCGTTGAAATTCACAAAGTGCACATGGTCTGAATTATAAATGGAGTCATTAAAGCTTTCACGAAAACTTCTATTTGTATTAAAGATAAGAAGTAATTGATATGCTAGTATCCTGAAATATTAAGCACTGTAAAAGCTATGATAACTCGGTTATAGATTGAGAAATTACTACGGTGGTAAATAAATCCGTAATGTTCCAGTTTATCTAAATTTTCCTCCAGATATCTATCTCTAAGTACCTTTTCCGAAAATAAATAAGTTTTCAAATAACTTCATGTATACTTTGAGGCCAAATTTATTTCCTGTAAATACTCACTCCTTATATACACAATAATCTTTTCTCAATTTGGAATTTTCGAAGAATTATTAATGAAAAGCGAGAAACTTAATAACCTTCGATTCTTTTTATACTCACGGAATCCTTCAATCGAATGATATTTGTTTCCAAAAGTGAGGATATATCCGTCAATTTCATCAGCCTTTCTCTAATGACCTTATTTAGGGCACACTAAGTGAATTCCCGACCTCAAATGAATCCATTTCATAGAAACTTTCTTATGCTCGTTAAACTCTATTCTCAAAAATATCTTCGTATTATCCTTTCACCCGATTCTTCTTACGCTTTTATTCCTAAGCATGAAAACCGAGGTCTCCATAAACTGTTTTATCACATCATCAAAGTACACGCGACCATAGCAACGCCACTCCGCATAGAACAAAAGAAGCCTCGGATGTGAAAACAAATTCTTGTTCTTCCATTTATAAGACTTTACGAAAAAATAAATAAGTTTGTATGTATACTCTCGCGAATTCTAGTACATAAGATCGAATAACAGTTAAAAGAAGACCAGATATTTGTTGATTAACAAAATTTATAAGTTCAAAGGATGAATAACAATAGAACTTACAGTAAACGAGATATTTATCGAATAAGTTTTTACGTACTAAAATCCTAACACTAGGATACTAATCAGAGATCAGGATTCGATTCTAGTTGTTCTATTTCTCCTGGTTTTTTACTAGTTATATGATGAATGACCATAATAATATAAAAAAAATATATTTTGATCATTTTTTTCTTTCCAACAAAAGAATTTTCCTACAAATTTTTGAATAATGAAAAATTATTCATTTTATAACATAAATCTGTGAATAGTAACGAAGAATAAGGGAGGAATATGAAAATAACGGCAAATACGCTTATAAAAATTATAAATAAATGTAAAATACAATTAAAAGCAAAATTAATTTACAACATATAGAATTAATAGTAACTACGTATGTTCCCCTAGCTTGAAGCTATTACTTGAAGATCCTTTTTCTTGATAACCTAGAAACATTTATTCCAGTGAATTACAATGGTGTTCATTCTGTATTTTCCATGTTATTTTCCTTCTTTGTTAGGTCACACCGTTTCTCATTCGAAAACAGTATGAAGTGCCATCTTAATTTTCCATACCACGACGGCTCTTTCTGGAAATACCCATCATTGACCCTGAGGGCCATTGGGCACATAAAAAGTTGCCCAAAAGGGAAGAAAACATTCAGCCATGTACAAAGCTTAAAAGTTGAGAGGCTTCTAGTTTTCGGGTCATAAATGTTTCCCTCAAAATGCACTCGTAAAATTGCTCAGAGATTTTAGCTTTTCTGGTGACGCGTAAGTTGGCCAAAGCGAAGAATATTCCAAGATTAATAACACATTTACGACACAATAAAAAGTTAAGGAAATCTAAAAAATTATTATAGAATCATTTTGAATTTCATCAGACGTTAATATGAAAAATAATGAAATTAAAAGATACCATTCAAAGACAGGGATATGACCATATACGGATGATACAAATATTAAGTTTTGGAAGGAATGATATTTCAATTATTTTAGTTTAAGAAAATCATCAAATTTGTCTTTGGTGATTAATTTATCCTTTTCATGTGCAATTAATCCAATATATACTCAAATAGATGAGTATAATCAGTTATAACTTCTTTTTGATTTGAGTGTCTTAGAGATGGGCATCGCAACAGCCAGATGTTGAAGATTTTTAGCTTTAAATGAAGATATATTGAGTATTCCAAAACACCTCGGTGATAAATAAGGAAGTGTTAAATAATGTAATGACATATTTGTACAATATTCTCATTCCAAAATCAACTGTAATTAGGATTAATTCATTCTTCGGTTCGGTCTTAAAAGTACAGACCTAAAGATCAATCTTCGCACTCACGAACGGACTAATTATTCACGAGTTGTTTGACAATGAATTGTTAGTGAGAGACGATGCGCAGACGAATCCATTTCAATCTAAACAAACATTGCAAAGTGATTAATGTTTGGAATTCTATATATTTTATTTGTAGATTTGGCTAATCGTGGTGAGATTTTGAAATAGTAAAAGGTCTAAATGGTAATGGTGATAAAGGCTGTAGTTACGTAAAATTAAAGATGGCAACCATCTTTGATATTGGAATGTGGGTAGGCTTTAAATAATTTTCGCGTTGAGAAGCTAAATTATTCCTTTAGAATCTCTTTTTCTATCATTTAAATTACGATTAAAATACTTGTTATCCATAAATGTAAAACTTTAAAAACTAATATCATGTACATCCCGTCGGTGGACAGTACATTGTTAGTGCAATAATGAAACTGTTCCGTAATAACCTTAGGTGAATACGAGAAACTTGAGTGTTGCCACTCCCATCGTACTTTTATTTATAGAAGCTTTTGCTATCTCTAGAGGAAGGAACAGATATCAATAAACGTAACCTTGAGATGTTCCAGTCCGAAATAGATACATCAAAAACTGATACATCCGAAATTTATATCCAAAATTCATATCTCAAAACGTACATCCTTATCTTGGGCTGTAAATTAAAAGAACTTAAGATCTCTGCCGAATCAAGGAATATTCTCAACTTAAAAAGGTTCTATGAACGACTTTTAATAGATTTATGGGAAGGCGATAATTTACATTTTATCTCTGCCTTTCCAAAAAAGCGTAAAATTAAAGCATAAGCGATAAAAAGATTGTGAACAAAACCTTTTGTGGGAAGATGTACATGTGGACGAAGAAACTGGTCAATTTAAACAGTAAATAAAACCTCTCCAACAGTGAAGGGCCGAAGATGATACCTTTAAGAGAAAATAATGGTTTTCCTAAGAAAATATAGCGATTTTGAGGAAGTCTTGACGATTTTAAATATCGAAATTTGCGAAAATGAAAATTATATTTTGTGGACAGCGCCTATTTAATCTTTGGTGGGATTAGTGAAAATCCGAATTAAGCCATTTAGAAGAGGGTGTAAAACTTCCCTCGACAAGCACTCCCTTTAAAAGCCATTCTCAAAAATATCCAGATGCATTAACTCCCCCCCTCGGCTCCCCTCCCCTCCTGAGCCTCCCCTCCATCGCCACACGAATTCCTGCTTCAGTCGGATTCCGTCTCTCAAACGCAAACCATCGCCGCTTTCGCTTTCGGATTTTCTCATGGACTAACGGTAAGAACAAGTCCGACTCCATTCACTTTTACTGTCGTCTATTTTTTATTTTCTTTTGAATTTTCTCTTTATCTCTCCCCATCCTCATTTATCTGTATCCGGTAATAAATTCCCTTCTTCGTTTAACTTTTACCCTCCGGATGGACGATTCCCCTTTTATTCTTCTTTTTACTTCTTTCTCTTTGTTCGCGTTTTACGCACTTCCGATCCTCCATTGTCTTTCGCATCTGCCAAAGTTTGTCTCCGCGAACAGATTAAAACCCTTGTGTTGCTAATGTCTCTTTCGACGAAAAGTGATTCGATGACGAAGCACATGTAAACAAAGTGAAATTCCGCTGCTTCTTTATATTTCCTAGAATGAAGTCTTTTTCTAATATCATTTTGTGTTCGTAATGTGATGATTTTATTGAGTCCATATTTGAATGTTTTAGATCCATAACTTCTTTCGCACTTGTTTATAATATTTATCAATTTCTAGCTTCATATTTAGTGGTTCTCTGTGACAAAATAATTATTGAGAACATGAAATTCTTTTAAATATTTGGATTTAAACGTTTCATCATTATTTATTGTATTATAGTATATATTGGTGATTTCATATGTTTAATTATGCCTAAAAATTTGGTTTTATATTCAGTGAATGTGCTCTTTGTGTTCAAATAGCAGGAAAGTGTAAGTAAATAGAGTGTTTTTATCCCAAAAAGGGGTTTAGGTGTTTGTCCTTAATTTTTACATTCTATGGGTATTTCTAACTTCATAAAATTCATTCAGTTTTTTATTATATTCATTCTTATCTTATCATCTTGATATATTGCCAATCAATCGTATTTTTGAAGCCTTCTTTGAACCAAAAAATAGCCTCGTTTTCTCGTACCATTTCCATTAGTTTCTTTCGCACGTGACACATTCTTTTTCCCTGAAATTCGTTAGCGCGGTTCCTTAACACATAAGCGATTGCTCTTCCATTGTTTTTGGCCTTCGCCGCATTGGCTCTCTCTTCCCAAGGATTCGCTAGTGTTCCTCTTATTTTATTGCTCATATATATCTCCCGCGTCCGCTCCTGTCCGTTATAAAGAGGGCGCTGAAAAATCTACGTCATGCAAACAGAAGGATAAATGGAGTGTGGAGAGAAGTGGAAAGGGGATAAAGATGTCTGCGAAGTCATCGTTAAAGAGATCTTCGATAAATCTTAAATTATTTCCCAAATTTTCTTCCCATATTTGCCCTGAAAAAAGGGAGTACATCATTTTGTAGAAGTACTTTATCGGAATATCTGTTGCTTTGGTTTGACTATGAAACCGTTAGTGAGATAAGAACAGAAACTTTACTTTGAAAATCATTTAATTTGAGAAAGATATGATTTTATAGCAAATTCGTATTTGATCTGTTTTATTTAGTATCTATCGATATGAGCTATAAATGTAATGGCTGCTAATATACACGAAGAAATAAAGGAGACGTATTTACTTTGAGAAAGCTTTCTGCTCTCTCAAAAGATTCTTAAATATCAAAGAGAAAATCTAAACTTTGAAAAATCCTCAAAAAGCTGTCATATCTACTGCTGCTTTTGCGAATAAAGGAAAGTTATATATACAGCTAAAGAGTCGTATTTATAATATTCCTTATAATTAAAAAAATACGCATAAATATGAGCATATGCTTTTATTTTTTCGCCAACTAATAGTCAATTTAAAATATAGTACAAAATGTGCGGTTTTCCGTCACTGATAGTGGTTAAATATCATTTCTCTTTCATTGTCAGATGTTTATCGAAAAGGAGCAGGGTTTATCGCATTTTAGAAGGCTTAGGAATATATCAAGAATAACTCAGAAATATGAGCGTTCAAAAAATATTTTTATACTTTGGAAATACTCCCCATCAATATCGTGCGATCGCTTTTATAGAAATTTTTGTTTCTCTATCGGGAATGATATATTCTGCTCAGATGTTTAACTAGAAGCGGCAATTGTGAATGAAATGGGAAGAAAGCGATGTTTGTATATTCTTATTTCGTAGGATCGAAGTTTATTTTCCGTATTCTATCACGACTCAGTTGAAATTCGAACTCCTTTCATAGAGATGATTTCGTTTGCCACACCTCTGCAAAAGTGGGACGTATGAGATGAAAGAGCGTTCGTACGTGTTTCAGCAAGAATTCGGATACATTTACGAATCTTTTCCTTTAGTAATGGAACTCTGAAACCTAATGAGCAATCATCCGGGGTAATACTGCAATAGGAGTAACACATAGAATCTTCTTAAAGAGTTCGTTAGATGCTTCATTCGTACAATTTAGAAGACAGACAAGTACTTTCGAAGTAATTAAAATGTAAGTCAGACCGTATCAATGTGATGATTCATCTTTTCGTATCATTTAGTCTGCATTTTCTATTCTATGTGCTTTGAGCACCCGTTTGAGTCCAATTCGAGTAATTATTCCGTAACTTAAAAATATAAAAGATATTTCATTACTGAGTCCCGTCCTTGAGTGTAATGTGCAGGAATTTTTAGGGCAAATAGCTTCAATTTTATTTCTCTCGGTACTGCTTAATAAAGTCAAACTACTCGGTGATAAGTTACGTCTTCTGGACTTTAAGAGAGGAAGATCTAATATAAGGTAAAAGATTGAATAAAACTATGGGAAAGGTCTTATGAGAAAGAGTCCTCATGCAATAGAGCATAAAAACTTCTCAAATTTTATTAATTAATTCATATTATTACAGCAGGTGTATATAATATTATATTCCTCCCATTCTTATCACACGACTAATGTACCTTTGTATTTGAGTATTACTATTAACAATTTCTCGAAATAGGAAGGGAAAACAGTTAGATACTTTACCTATCAAACGAGGTGTGAATAACTTTTCGGTGAGATTAGAAAATGGTTTATTTTGAATACCGAATTTAGTGGATCGAACCGATTGCTTCTTTTAATTCGCTCACATCAATCAGCGAGTGTTTATTCTGACATTCAGACGTTTCGTTTCAATCAAAATCATTTTATCTGTAACTCACAGTGTTATTGTTTTTGCTTCGCGAGAGAATATGAATTCGTATTTTTTTTTAACTTTTTCACGGATAATATTTCCCAAATGCGAAGTCTTCTATTGAACGCTTGTTCTTTGCCCTTTCGTCTGCGGAGGGCGTTTATGGGTGCATGAGTGTAGTTGCGGATTATGTACGGAGCTAAGAAGAGATTACCTAATGTCACTTTGCTAAAGTCCTTAATCCCTGTCTTCTAATCCCGTCCACACTTGTTCATCTTTTTCACCAACCTATTATTTCCCTCTTCTGCATTCATTTGCCTAAATAGATTTGAGCCATCCTTCGCTTAAATCAGAGATACTTGTCCTATTTCCCAAAGTGGTCCATCTTTAATCCCCTTGAGAATAACTTCCATCGAATAGCGACTATTAATCCATCGAAACGGTGGATGTTTCCCCATTTCTCGGATGACCTCAAAACGTCCTTATTTATCGAGGGCTAATTGGTCAAAAGTTTATTGCTCAATCGCGTAAGAGTCCATCTCTCGCGGTCTTTAATTTCAGCTCCGTTACCAAGGGAATGCTCTTTGTTTGGCAAACGTTCATCTGATAAATACTCTGCGTCATTCAGAATTATTCAGTCGTTTTTAGTGATTTTAGGACTTATAATCGTATTATGGAGATATTTTAGCTACGATTCTTTGATATTGATTGACTACGAGTTTATAAAATTCATTTAATAATGATCTTTCGAAACTCAATGATGGACCACTTTAAATGTGTTAGTATTGAAAATTACTCGTTTAATAAATATTTGTTAATGATTTTAAAGAAGAGGCAAATTATATTTAACGTGATATATATTCATTGAACGTAGCGTTGGGGTTGAGTCTTCAAATTATGTTATCGACATATGTATGTATTATATTGCTAATATGTTGATAGTGTATCGATTGATTGGCTGCTTAAAAAGTTCTGAGGTGAACTTTAATTACAGATCAATATGGAAACGGAGTTCCTATGGGGATTGCACAAATAGTAATTAATACTCCGATAAATGAATTAAAAGTAATTGATACCATTTAAATCTTATTTGGAGATAAATTATACGTAACGTAAACAAAAAATGGGTCAAATGAAGTAACACGTATTTTCAATCGTTCGCAGTTATTTGTGAATAAAAAAGTTTATTTAGATAACTCGTCAATGTAACTTTATTCCATCAATATCCACGCACACGAGTACGTTCATAAGGTGTGCTAAAAAGAAAAGATATGGTTTCCAAAGTATATGAGAAAGGATATTAAACCCGCAACGAAACCATAGTGGGAAAGCGGATAAGGTTTCTCAGGTTGTTTACTCGCCTCACCAAAAATTAACCGGACGTCTAACTTCGAGATATAAATGGCACTTGAAACACCATGATAATTATGAGGAGAGTGTGATTTCCTTATTTATTTCCATGAAACGGAAGTCCTGAGTTTAAACCTTTCAGATTATCTGTTCATTTGAGAAGAAGCAAACTGTCGTCTTGTTTTAAGCACTGTAAGTTTTTTCCCGTATTGCCAATACATTAGTTATTTACGAATTTCGTTCGTAATTTGGCTTCATTTCTTCGCCTGTTGACGAGAGATCTCGTTACGAGGAACGTGATACGGTGTCATTATTATCAGAGATATGGAATTACTCAACATGTTTATTAGCAAAAGGGATCAATATTAAAAACTCAAGAATCACAACTTCTCATACTTATTTGCTCCTTTTAGCCCCAATCCTTACCCTCGTGCATTTGTTTTGATAAAGGCCGTCGCGCTTCGGAATGAAATATCCAAGAGCTTTCTTTCAGAATTTCCTCTTCACACTCCATCGCGTACTGACTTCCTCTGGTGAGGATGCGTCTTTGTGCCATTGGAAGACAGTTTACATGCGAAAGCACTCTGTGTTCTGCGATGTGCATATTCTGTGAAGGTTAAGGGTAAATAGCCCAAGCGGTCCGTGAATCGTGCTTTTGTGAATTGATGTACCGGAAAATTGATGTCACCACTCTCATAATTAGTTTACGACAAGTTACAGAATGCTATGCTTCCTATGTTTTATATTAAAATTTGCAAAACATTCTTACAATAACACGTGGAATGTCACTGTTAATCAAGACAGTAGGCGTTGCACTTCTGAATTTTCGTAATGTATTTTCACCTCGTCTTCTTGTTTCATATCATTATCTTAAAAGAATGACAAAATTGCTTTCTTTTCTGGCCGTGATCTCTCATTAGATATAATAATATCTTTTGATTTTCGGTCTCTGGTAAACACTACGTTAATCTTATAATTAATTATTTCGTACGATCCACTATGTAATAGTAAATAATGCGCTCTTTTTTGTCGCTGTGCATTTGATACATTTCATATTATAAATTGTATCCCCATTTTCATGATCATCGATTTAAGAACTGGTATATTATTTGCTTAATATGATCAATTTCAAGGTGTTGATAAATTTTCTGCGATTTTCGTAAAAGTGATTGTAATCCGTTCAGAAGGCGTTATATTATTCGATATATAATCATATATTCAAAGAACCTCTTATAATTTTCAGTCGAACCATTCATTATCTATGGTTGAAAACCGCCTTTAGTAACATATCCAGAAGAAGCACATTTATCGACCTTGGAGATCGATCACAATCTGTGCTTCACTTTTTTGGGAAGGATTTCCTTCGAAGTTTTTTCGTTCCCTTTCACCGTATGAAGATTTCTTCTCTCCCACACACTCGTCCCACACCTTTTTTACTTTAAATGAATCATGGGATTGCTTTATCTTGCTCCCGCTTTTCATTTTTATGTTAAATCCGATACAAAAACCGAAGAAAACGCCGTTCAGACAATTACAGTCTTCCCTTTGGTTACTCACTAAACAGATTCCACGGGTACTTGCTAAGTTATTCCGAAAGTCGTTATCGGACCCTTATTCCTGTCGTAAGTTTGAGAAATTGGCGGTGGCATTTATATTTTATGTTTCAGTTCTTTCGAAAAATAACTTTCCCTATTTATTAAATACCAACGTCAGTTCATTATCTGTTTGTTATCGGTACATTCCTGTGCATTGATACACTGATTTACATAAGATTTACGATACAAAATGAAAATATCTTGCGTCCGTACGATGCGTAAGAACAGCGTAATAAACGATCAAAATTAAAAAGATTCGCTTTAAATGAATTATGATTAGAAATTTAAAAATCATTGGGATGTAGTCTTTTTGTTATATTACTGTAATGCTATTTATCGATAATTGATTTGTTGAAACCATTTTTTTGAGAGTATTGTTAATTCGCTGGCTATTTCCTCATGAACATTCACCGGTTACTGATGATTTTAAACTATCAGTGCCCACTTGTGCGTACAAAATGAAGTAGATTATATTGATAGATAGTAGTTAAGTAGAGACGAGTTCATTTAACAGTTGAGTATCGATTAACTGCATATTGTTTCCTTTGATGAAAAGTAACAATATTGTAAAAATTTTTCGTAGTGAAAAAGTAAAAATTTCAGTCATTCAGCTATATAATTGAATTGGATACTAAATGAAGTTGTATATAGGTCACTAATAATTAATTCTTTTAATTAGAGTGAATTTTCCTGTTGATACTGTTATTAAGAATGTAATTAAAGTCGCAACAAATACATCGTAAATATTATTAGAGTAATATTCGAGTATTACTACAGTAATGAATAATTCTTCTAATTAGAGTCTTCATTCCTGGTAATGGTGTTATTTGCTATTTAATTTAAGTCATAAAAACTAATCATAAATATTAAATTTCTTCATATTTTAATGTAATACATTTTAAGTAAAATGTATCGATAATTATTTAGTATTTAAATTAAGAAGCAATCAAAGTCAATTGTAAGTTGTAATTATCGAATTCTATTATCTGTTCAATATGAAAGTAACAAATGATGATTAACAGTTGTAATCAGTCGAACGAAAATGGTGTTTCTGTTGTCATATAAGAAACACCTTTTAACATTCTATCAGATGCATCCGTTTCATTTTCCTGGAAATTTATTATGAGCGATCTGTCATCATTAATTGTGTATCCGAATCACATCTGATCTTTCTGATAAACGAAACGACTTTTGATAGCAGCGCCTCGTTGAGGGAAAATGAGCTACTAAAATTTTCGCTAATGGTTTCAGAACGATGTTGCTGTTCTATTTTATCTCATTTTCTGAAATTCTGTCAGAGAATTTTTCGTAGTTTTTTGGTAATTTATAAACTCAAATTGTCATAACTACGTGTTGCTTCCAGTTCATCACTGAGATTTTCGGTACATAATTTACATTTGGACCAAAGATATTTTATTTGAATTCATCAAAATTATTCCCGACCAACGGATGAAGAGGATTTGAAAATAGAACTCTCATGAAAATGGTATTTTTACGATAAATTTTCATTAACTCTTTTTTTTAAAATGATGTATGTAAAGGGTATTGAAATAAGCGTACATCTAAAGTAAGACTAAAACTAAGAAGTTTCCGCATTTGAGTGTTCTCTAAACTGAAACATTAAAGGTCTTTTGTTTCGAAAAATCAGAATGATTTGAGGTTATGTTCATAGATATAGGACATCAGATGAATGTATATAAATCAAATTCGTTATCAGGAGATTAACTTTTGTCTTTTTTGGTGACAGCAAAGTTGTTTTGCGGAACGACCACATCAAACTAAGTTAGTAGAGTCAACGGACCTTGTGATACGGAAAACTTTGACCGGAATTTTTTTCAATGGATGGAATTACTCTTGATGCTTTCTTTGAATGAACTGATTGAAATAACAGCTAGTATTTAATTGTTTAGAGCATCTAGCATCCAGATGTAGGAAGGAATATTTTCAGTCTGATCTACATCCAAAAATTGTTATCCTGAAACTTAAATATAAACTGAATTTGAAATATACATAACTCTCAAGCGTGTATTTTCATTTCATGTGTATTCGCATGAAATATTATGCATCGAATACACGGTATTTTAATTGCTTGTCACTCTATTATTGATATTAAATTACTGTTAAATAAAACTTAGTTTCCTTACTCCCAATAACTTGTATGTACAGTATGACACTGCATGTCCTGAATATAAACACTAAAGCCTAATATTATCTTTAAAATTCAAATTTACAATTAAATGAACGCACACTAAATTATTCATATTGAATAATGTTTATCATTTTTTTGCATTTTCATTGCTATTAATTCAGATGTAATATTTCGTACGACAGAAATTCATTGTGGGGAATCCCCGATCAAAGTAGTGGACACGAAGGAATTTGAAAGGATACATTAGACATTTTGATGAAGAGATTCGAAAAAAGAAATAAAAATTCGAAAAAGAAATAAATTGGTCTCTAAGTGACGAGGGTTCGTTTCTATAGCTGATTTATAACTTCGTTTACAAGATAGTCTTTCATCTTTCAACAGTTCGTCTTCTGATAACTCTTTAGTATATTTTTACTTGTATTAATGTATCAATTTATTCTATTACTAATGCGTCCTTTATCAAGAGAAAAAAACGTCAATAAATCTAGAAAATAATTTATTCAATTTCTGTTCGTCTTCGACTGTAAAATTTTAGTAATCGTGAGTGACTGTAGAGTGTTACATGTCAATTATTCAACTTAAGTATCCTTGGGCTAAATTACAGTTTTCATTACATCTTCACGATGAAATTCACGATGTGTTTTTTCTCTACATAATTAGGAGGTGTGATTAATCGATAAATAAATTAAGAAAAACCGAAATTTCAACGAACTCGAATTAGATAAAATTATATAATGTAACTGAAATCTTATTTCAGCCTGGAAACATATTATAAAACTAAAATTGAGAGTTAATCAGTTCTAATACGCAGAATCATCTCGAAATTCCGGACGTAAATAGTGTAAAATGGACCGCCTTCAAATCCATAGCGATAAACATTTATTAGAGATCAGAATATATTTTATTATCCCTATCTATTTAATATCCAAAAGAATATAATTTTATCTCATTTCATTAGTTCAATCTACAGGAGACAAATTAATAATGAAGATTGATTCCCAATAGAAGTAACTATGACCGTATGAGCACTCAACTGCCTGTTCTGTGGCGAAAAGCATCCTTTGGTGAACAGCCTCTTTCCATGGAATTCGATAGATCAATGAGTTTGAACACCGGAGACAATGTCAGTGACTCTTATAGAAGATTGACGAACTCTTGCTAATTTGCGGAAAACATTTCATGCTCTGACTCTGATAGAATACTGCTTTCAATCCTTGCTTTTTACGTCTGTTCTACATGTATACCTTAGTTGCTCGTTTCGTCTCCTATTATCGTATTTAGTTCCATACTGTATAGTTATAATTAATTAGCCATGATGATCTAGAATTAATTTCAGAGCTTCGAGTACTCAAAGCGATCTTCTTTCTGGTAAATGTATATTGTGTGACGCGATGAATATTTTATATTTTTATTTTACAAATCATTAAGAAATTTATTGTGCATATCCATTGAAAATATCAATTATCATCATTCTATTGTTATAGAATAATTAATAAAAGTTAGATTATTATTATATTGAGATTTCCAAATGCGGTTCGTAAATATATGCAAAAGATTCAGAAAAATGCGATAAAGTGAAACATATGTACGTATTTTACCTTTTCGCCTTCGATTCTTTAATTAAAAAAAGAGCGATAAATTCGTCGATGTTTTTAAAATAATTGAAAACTGTATATTTCGAGTAATAGATGGTAAAAGGAAATGGTGGAGAGAAAGGTCAGTGAAAGGTAGAGAAGTATTAAATTCGGAAGTAGTGATAAAGGCTTTGGCGAAAGAGGAAGCAGAAGAGTGGTCAATCCCTAAAAGAGCGTGTGTTATTTATTTACGGAGAAAGAGTTCTGGAAAAACAAGAGGAAACAAAGAAAGAAAGCTCTATCAGAACGTAATTCAGTAGGTTCTTTTGTAAAGCAAACAACGTCAAATACAAAATTCCAGAGCAAACAGAACAGCCTCCGGGGAAATAATTATGACTAAATGAATCGTAGACGAAATATATTTGATACCATTTTATCGAACTGTTACCATGGGAAATTTGATAGTGGCTCCATTCGGAGGAATTGGATAATTAGTCAGAAATATTTCTGGCTGTGGCAAAAAAAAGAGATTGCAGTCTATTTAAAATGCGATCATTAACGACTAGAGAAATATATTTTTTATAGAATTATTATTTGCATATAATGAAATTCATGCAATATTTGCATGAAGTACCTTTTCAGATAAGAAACTTGTATAAAAGTCTTGGAATAACAAGTTGATGTAAGCGCTTTCAGCACATGCAATCAATACGATAATACACTCACCTATATATGTAATACTTTGATATTTAGAATGAATTTGCGTAAAATAATTAAATATGTCCATAATTATATTTTAAATACCAATAATCTTTACTATTTAGCTTAAATTTTACTTTACCCATTAAAGTGAGAATTGTTTTCTGAAGTATATTATTTTCTTTTCCTCTTTTAACGAGGGGTTGCTCCTTCTTTCTTTCTCTAAACTTGTTTTAAGAAAATTATCGCATCTAATGCAATTTTAAACTCATCTTAAAGTTATTTTTCCTATTTATCACGCTTTTAAAATCCTCACTAATCCATTAGTCTTTCTTCTAATGATTCTTTCCATTCGTGGTCTAACAGTTTTCTAACACTCCTAAGCTTTCCCTCAAAATATTTAAGCCGCCCTTCTCTCTATTCTTGTATCAAACCCAAGTCACAAATTCTAACCAAAGATATGTGAAAGTTTTTTCTTGACTACCTTCTTGCTGTGCACTATATTCCTCATTACGAAGGTTTCAAATTTTAATATCTCTTAAAAAAAATAAATTCTTTATATTTGTATTTGTCTGTTTACTTTCGTCAAAAGTGTTCTTAAGCGAGCGATAATTTATTTCAAGTAATTTTAATCTTGGAAATATACGTATATATTTTCGAATTTATTATCTGTAAGGGAATAGCAAGGAAGCATTTTAACAGAGCAATTTTTTCCTTGTGTGTGCTGAACGGTGTGAAATGCTCCGATGATTTTCCTTAAAGTAAAAAAACAATGGGTTTCTGCTCCAGTCACTCTCAATTTGCGGACACAGGAGGGAATTGATGGCAGTAGGAGTCAGCGGGCAGTCCTCCGACAGAAGGGAATTCGGGGAGGGCTCGTGCTCTTGACAGTCTTCTCTCAAAACGTCTTACAAATTTCAAAATCCGATCGAGTGTTTCCTTAAAAATAAACAACTCGATCATAGCAACGCTTTATATCTTTTCAGGTGAACTACGTTATTTATTTACAAATATATTGTAACCATCGATATTACTTTATTCTCCTATGTTTCGCTTGAAATTCTTTAATACTCGCTTTATTTTGCTTTTCGTTCATAAACTTTAATTTTCTAATTCCCTCTATTAATTTTTCGGTAATTCATGCTTATACTTATATAATTAAAGTTAATTACTTATATGTATACTTATATTATTAAAGTTTTAAGGAATATCCTTGTCGATTAGATACTCAAATAAAGAAATTAATATTATTCATTCTTAAACTAAGTGTGTTAGAAAATTAAATTCGCCGACTCTAATTTTTAAAAATATGAAAATCATAATACAATTAAGAAGAAATAAAATTCATTTAATCAAAAAATATCAACTCTAGTTATATTTCCATACATTCATGAAATTTAATGAAAATTTAATGTTTAATGAACCGCCAATTTCGTTCTAAAATTGAACCTGAATTTAGTTGAAAATTGATCGATTTGAGAAGTAATGGTCATCATGATCGTTTCTCGTTTATGAATTTTCTTTCTTATCTTAAGCAAACTAAGATAAAATCATCATCAATTTTTAAATTAAAAAGGTTAAATTTTAAGTTAATAAATATTTTGCGGTATAACGCGAATTATATTTAATATTTATATGTTTAATATCACATATAAATGTATTTTAGTCGATACTAAAGGGGATTCGATATTTATGCCTTCGATAATTATGTGTGTGTAGAATAAATTCCTTTGCAAATGACAACCAAAGCGTTCCTTCCCCTCAGAACAGAAAAGTGCAAATCAACCAAACGATATTAAATGTCTGAGAATGCATGAGAAATCTTACCAGATAAAAATAACAATGCAATGAATAATAAATGTAATACGATAAATGTAAATCTTTTTATCTATTCTCTCGCCTCTTAGGAAGTGCTCTTGATGGCAGAATCTCATAAAACGCAGCTTAAAAATTCAAATAGTCCATTTAGATAACAGTGTCATCCAAAGGGGTCGATCGGCCATCTTCTCCTTGATAAAGGGATTTAACTACGTGCAGATATCCGAGCGGTCGCATCCATTCTGCTTTTAGCCCTTCCATTAGAAGGCGCTTTGAAATTCAAACACTTCTAAGGGATGCCTCATCAATACACATTTCATTAGATACCTCCTTTTACTCCAAATCACAGCTTAAACTGATTCCACACGAATCGTCTTCATTGAGTAATTCCGTATGTGATTCGGTTCAAAAATTAGGGGTCTTTATCATGGATTAGGTGGTTATATAAATAAAATCGTAGCTCTTGTAAGTAAAGATCCAAGGAGTTGATGAGAGTATTAAAAATCAATTAATAATATTAAAAGATATTTTAAAAATGGGTTGCATAAAAAATGACGTTCGGATATGATCATCGTAACATTAATCAAGACAAATGTGCTTTTAAATATTCCTAGTAATTATGAAAGAATCTAACTGTTTGAAATCGAAAGAATATATTAATTTTGATTTTTATTTAATTGAAATATTTGTTTATTTTTGGAAAACAGTACCGTTTGTAGCACATAACTTTCGGACAAGATAATATGGAGTAGAGATAGCAATTCCGCTCAAAATTAAAGCGCTCTTCTTGGAATAGAAGAATCGATTGTAAGATTCGTACGGCTCGAGGGTTATTTATTCTATTTTGCGAGTTAAATCTGGGCGTGAGCTTTCCTTCCAGGAAATTGTATGTTTTGGCATTGAGGAAGAAATTGGATCAACTAGCTGCACAAAATGAAAAGGCTGGAATTTTTTGTAACGTTTTCTTTTCCTGAATTTACTTGAAACGGAATACATTAAAGATAAAAACTGGGAAATTTAGGAAAATACCATTCAAAGGAGGAATTATTGAACAGGAAATAAGTATGATAGAGTTACAAAAGATGAAATTTTTTACACAATTTAGTGAATACCAGTAATTCATAAATGAATCTAAGGTGGCAGTATTTCATTAAGGAAAAAAGAAATTTTAAACATTTTTTTTATCTAAAAGTATTTTTATTCAGCTGTTTATTTCTAGTAATTTTTAATATCGCATTGATGTTCAACGTAAATAACTTTGTGCAATAATTAGACTGGTTGAGAAATCATAAATTATCCTGTGACTTACATAGTTTTATGTACTCAGTATTTGCCTCAATATGTCGCAGACTTTTATTCAAATACATTCAAATTCATTTTGAATATGCTCTCGTTCATTTCTTCTCTTCCTCGTTCCTCGTTCCTCGTTCCTACAAAACGTTTAAGTTTATTGTCTAAATATACTCCTTAACTAGGCTATACACGGAAAAAGCTTGTTTCACTTTATTTCATTTTATCACGTTGTGTATTTCCATACGCAATTGATCTAATTTTTTGGAAAAGAAAACGAAGTTAAACTCGCTAAAATTTAAATTTCATAAGTGTCAATCATTAAATGTACTAATTAGGCAACTTTCCCTTTATATTCAATTTAGACCAATGTTAAGAGAAAAATAATTCGAATTATTGTTTTTCTCGTGTGCTGATAGTTCTAATAGATTCCTTAAGGTTACTTTTCGCATAAATCAAATCCGTCTTTCACAGATTCATTATATTTTCAAGAAGAGCAGTAACTCATTCTTGTGCGGAGACCCTCACAATGCCATCATTCATTACGTTTCCTCCTGCTTTCGGTTCTCAAGCATTAAATCCTTTTTCTCCTCAAAGATTTTTCATCTTTCATTTGATTCTTTCGTTTCTCATTCATTTTCTTGAGATTCCAAAGAAAGTTGTGATTGAATCTACCACCACTCTTCAAAGTATTTCTAATCCTCATATTCACTTCATCGTTCGTAACCAGTTTTAGTTGTATTTACAAACTTTAGTGATATTTTCACAAAGATCAATGATATTGTGATATATTAGTGATACATATGAAGTACTCTTTTGATGTTGAATCCTATCTTTGTTGCTCTTTTTCCCTTAAAAGTAATTTTCTCTATTTGATGAGCTAATCAGCCCATAATTAAAGAAATTCATACTTTTTGTTGTCAGTACGAAAACGAACTAAATTATGACAAATTATAAAGATTTTTCAAATACTCTAGACTTAAATATACTCATTTTTAGAACTTTATTGCTTGTTATTGATATTGATTTTCAATTTTCGTGATCAATAAAACATTAAAATCATAAAAATATCTTTTTGATAGGTATGTTTATTTGTGAACGTCAATAACTCATTCGCTGTAAAATATATAGGGATATACTATTAACATAATTTTATTCTCCCAACACATGTTCAAAGCGTGCCTTTTGGCTCTAATCTATTGGATACCAACATAAATTTCCTTGTTTATTTTCTTTGGAAATCCAGACCGTGGCTGGCAGAAACCCTTGTTTACTTTTGAATGTAACTTTAAGACTCATCAGATTCCTCCGAAATGCCTCCTATAATCTCTGGTTAAACCTACGCTATGTGTATCTAAACATTAAAATTAAGATTCTGGAATTATTTACGCGTAAATAAACGTGAATGGAAGAATAATTTGTGCATTAATACTTTATACTAAGACCTAAATATGTGAATGTCGTTTTAGTCAGTTGATTAGGACAATAGCAAGAAAGTTTGGTAATGAATATTTATAGTTTGAATCGCTTTTGAAGCGTCGATTGATATTCGTATATCGAAGCCAAACAATTTCAAGGTTTGAGAGCCTTGTTTTGGTTCAGAAGGTGAATGACCATCGATCTATCTAACCATTGAGAAAGAGTCGCAAAGTAGCGTTTTAATTGGTTTCTCTGAATGGTTTAATGAAGGGGAAAATGAATACTATGCGATAGAAAACTTTAAAAAGGGAATATAAGCCTATATATGAAAGGAAAATAACCCTTTAATATCTCTGTATATCTAATACTATCATTTAATATTTGACAGTCAGTTCAACTCGATATTATAAATAGGTCATTATGAATGTATTCGGTTGAATTCTCATGTTCTGTAAAACATGACTGGAGTTTAAACTTGTTGTACAATGAAGAAAACTATACTTTTTTATATATAGCAAATACGTCACACATTTTGGTGAACAGCACGAAGTTCTGAATTAATCTCATATGCATTTCATTCCCTGAGAAGGACATATAATTCCTATATATTTAGTATTACAAAAAACCTCTTTTGAAATGGAGTCATAATGTTCTGCAAAAACATTGATAATAGCATTTAATTATCTTTTTTGACACTTGAAAAACTCTTTATTCCTTCTTATTTAGCTAATGGTTTGCATTTGTCATTATAATTTCCAAAAAGAATTATGTAGAATTGCATTAGATCCCTTTTAATTTAAATAGAGTGATTGGATGACATAAAAAATGAATCAGCAATTTGCAATATTATTTTCTTCGTTGTACTTAAAATGCAATAAAAATCAAATTCTACCTTTAATAAAGCGTAATTCAATAACACTCATAATTAAGCATGTGTAATTTACAAATTTAAAATTGGTAGTTTAATTAAATTTAGTGGAAAATAGTTCTAAAAGTACCTCCTGGAGTTTTAATTAATCCTCAATCACTCAGGTACATGACAACTTGGGTATTTTGATTCCATCAATTACGAGCACTTCAATGGTCAACTTGTTGACCTCAGATATAGAATGCCTCCATAAAATAAATGGAAAAGTTTTTGTAAAAAATATTCCTCTCTTAGAATGTCTGCAGCTCCATCAATACCATACTCTCTTTTTTATATTCTCGCCAAAATCAGATGTGGCGCATCGTGTCTGCAAAATCCACGGATGGATTATATGATGTAGAATAGATACCGGAATTCAAAAATGTCAATACTGAATAGCGTTTAATTATGGCTTTAAAATTAAACTATAGGACTGATTAAGTGATTTTTATCAGGGATTTGTAAAAGATGTTTTTAATGGTAAAGTGAAAATTATATCCAATATTATAGCTAAAAATGAAGCCCCTAAATTACAAAAATCGTTATTCATATCGCGTCCTTAAATAATTCAATACTTTTTTAAAATGAAATATGAGTAAACCATAATAATTAGGTGATCAACGTAAAATATGAATTTATTCAAAGGATGTTACATTATTCTGTATCCATAAAACCATCCATCATCCATATGATATCATTTAAGGAATCATATTCAACATTCAATACGCTATCGAAATAAAAACGAGGAAGATTGTTTCTGAATTAAATGACATTAACATTAAATGAACTCTCCTTATTATTATAGATTGAAAATATATTTCTATAGGTGACTGAGAATAGCAACTTCTATGTATGTATTTTAAATACATGAAGTGAATACGTACATATTATAGTAACAGAATGTAGTAAGTAATGAATCTTCTATTATGATGCATTATTTGTCTCCTAAAAGCAGACGAAGTAGATCGACTTTAATTGCGCATTCTTCACCACAAACGAGGGAAAGCGCACCTGAAGTTGAGGACAATTGCGAGGAAACAAAAGAGAGGCGAACATTATCCTTCCCCTAATTACAAAGTCTAATTCGTCATGTTCTCATAAATAATTCACCCAATCACACAGAGGCAAAATCGTCGCCTTCGACTAATTAACGAAGTTGTCTTCTGAAGCCGCATCTGCCAAGATGTTGTCATGCATGTTGTCAAGCTGTTTGGGATTAAGAGAATGTACCGAATACCGCTTTCATTAAACGCAGTATGCACGCGATATTTGATCAGCACAGCTTGATTATTTCGCATTGAACAGATACATTCGCGACAACCTCGTCTTACCAAACACCTAAACTCGATATTAAAAAAAGAATGGAATCCTTTATTAAATGCCTTAGCATAACTGCCAAAACAAACATCTCCGTTGCGAATAACTATGTTATCTAAATATTTGGACACTAGAAGAATAAATATTTGAAAAATGAAGTTTGCGTTTCAGCGAAAAATATAGTGAATATTAGATCCGAAAAAATTGACTTCAAAATGCCACTATTATTAAATTAAACTCAAAAAGTCGGGTGAATGATAATTCCCTTTGGTTTGTGATAGTAACACTGTAATAAGGATATCAAATTTTTTAACAAGATATAAGAAATAAGAAAACTCCAACAATGCATTATATATTTATGCATAGTTATTGTGTTGTCATCATTAAAAAAAATAAGAAACCAATGTATATATATGGCAGTTTGTTCCATTTTTAGAAGAGATATAATTTTTTTCTTCATTTGAGTGTAAGCAAAAGGAGAGTTAATATAGAGATTTCTTGGTCATTTCTCACTCGAGTTGAAATCCTCCATTTTCTCGGAAATTTCCTAAGAGAATGCTTCACGTCTTCGCACAAATTATCATCAAAAATCTTAGAAGTTGGACAGCTAACTCATCAGGAACTGGGATTTCATCACCAAATCTAATTTCAGCAGGGATACAGATGTTGTCTTGTAATCGCTGGTAATGTTCCGTACAACGAAAATTATTGCTTCAAAATTAACGTTTGATTTTAACAATAAGTGATATTAAATGAATAATTTGCATTTAGTAGTGATAAAACATACTGTATTACTATAACCTAACTTTGAATCAATAACCTTTACTAACTTCTCCATCTGCATTCTATATAGGTAAATTGGCTTTATATTTTAGTTAAAGTAGATGTACTTCCTTCGATGAATGATTTGTAGTCCTTTAATCATGCAAGAATCATTCAACTGCATAAGGAAGTAAATATGGAAGACTATAAGAAATGCCAAGTCTCTTTCCTGTTGCAAAACTGTATTTAGAGTTTCATTTGATAGTTGTAAGTCAACATAATAAACATCTTAATGATGAAGAAGAAAGGAGAGCCAGACGTAAACCAGAATTGTAGAAGGATACTGTGAAATGGACCAAATCCATGATTTGTAATACATTATCAATCGAGATGAGTAGGATATGCCAGTTGTGCTATGGTTTGAGGTTGCGACGGATAAATTCAAATGAATACGAAATTAACTCCAAGAAATATAAAGAGACCTAGAGAAAGGCGATGAGTAAATGGAGTATAAGGAGTTTGACCCGAAAAAGTTTATCCAAAAATAAATAGCTCCAGCGATAAATATTCTAGTTCTATATCTATCATTCCTTGTTTTAAAGGGTTCATAGGAAATGGTCTCTCAGGTTTTTCTATATCTATATTGGAACTATTCAGTGTAAATATTTTAAATTTTATTTGGGTATTTATTATTCCTGAAAATGTTTTACTGAAAATGCCAAAGATAAATGCAAACCATTAATAAATGCAGTTCTGTCTTCTTCAAATATTCCAGAGAATGAAGTTCCTGAACTTTCTTTCAAGTTTTAAATGAAAGGAGTTTTAATTTTAAAGGTTTGCAAAAAGTAATTGAAAGCTAGGCTTATGAGTGTGCACATCATATTTGCACACGAGAAGAAAACTTTCATCCAAAACGAGTTTTATGAGCAAAACCTTTATAAAGTAGAAAATAAGGAAATTATGTGAAAGAGACCTTTTCAATTTCTATGATAAAAACAACTTTTTAATAGAAAAACTTTTTGGAGCGAACATTTATATCCACAGTGATGATTTGTTTTCCTTCCTTTTTTCCGCCTCGAAGGCGTTCAATCGAATTCTGCGAGAATCATACATTAATCAGAAATCTCTTGGAGATGCACGTTCTCTTGAAGTGTCAAATAAAGGAATTAGGAGAAAAAATACTTCTTCACTTCTTAAGAATAAAAGGAGAGATTCTTTTGAAAGATGAGGGTTGGAGCGTGAGATATCGAAGTTATATTAAAAAGAGTTTGAAGATGAAAAATCAAGGGGAAGAATTGTAAAGAATACGAGAAATGCATTCAGTTCTTAACTCGAGAATACGCGTCACATTTGTTAATTAAAAAGAAGATTAGAGTTCAATACGTGAGTTATTATGCACGTTTTGGAAATGATCACATAATTATTTTCAAGAATAATATCAGCAAATACACTTCCTTTAAAAAAATTGTGGAGCTATGTAAAGTAGACGGTTCTTAATTATATATTATTTCAAGAGTAAGAGTAAGGTTTACACTACAATTTCATTTTGTTATTGTACAGCTTCGATTATTTAATACAAATTAATCTTATTCATAAGAAAATTTTACACAGAATTGGCCGTATTTCTCATAGCTTTATGATAAAGTATTTAGATGATGATAAATTTTGTACATTAAATTATACAATTTACGTATTCAGCGAGATTTGGATTGGATTATACTATCGTATTTAACGTTTACAATATATTATTACACGTTCACCATCAAAAATCTTTTTATTATCTTCCCCAAATTGTATTCCACATAATGTGACTTTGATAAAAGCTGGAAACTTTAATTTGGACATTAATGAGTCAAAGCCTCAAAAGAGATCCATAAAAGTCAAAACCCATAATCGTGGTCTAAATTCAGATTTTATTGCAGCGATAAAAATGACAATTTTATACGCTGAGTAGTAAATATAAAATAATTTTTGCGTATCCAATGGATAAGATAATGTTGCAATGAGTCGTATACTTTTATAAGAATTGTGAGTGAACGTGTTTTGAAGGTGAATCCCGAAAACAGGTTTTGAGAAGAGTGAATACGAAATGCTTTGTGAATTCAGCCGTCACAGAGTCTTTTAAATGGATTAAAGAAAACTCAATTATTCTGAAAATAATCGTATATTTCAAGATGCGATTCGATAAATTGAAAGGAAAAAGTGATGACAAAAGAAATACTTAATTGTGATGAAGGGAAAGGAAGTATGGAACTCTTCTGGAAGAGTTTAAAAATAATTTGCGATGTTGATATTTATGGATGGTGAGCAGATTTCATTAAGCATAATTTTTATATATGCGTCATAAATTAAGTAAAAAGGTCATAATGTATATATTCCGCGGGTACTTCGGGACTCAATCTTAGCTATAATGATTAAGTTTGTAATAATTATCACGGGGTAGCATGCCTAAAAAAGAACAAAACATTTTTAAGGAAACAATAAAAGTAAATTTCTCCACAAGTGCACACACTCTCCTTTTCTTTATTCATGAAATGAAGCAAAGCAGTGTCCCTATTAAAATTTCGATCACGTTTTCAAGACTGAGATCTGTTTTCATTCAGCTTTTGTTGTATCGCACGTGGGAATTCTCAAAGCGATCTGCGAGATATCGTCACCTTCTTTTGTTCCTCTAGAGTTCATCCCCAATTCCATAACCAGACAGACATTTCCCCTATTTTCAAGTTCCCCAAAGTTTTCACATGAAAACTTTCCGAATGAAAGTTTTCCGGACTCGAAACTACATTTCCTGCAAAGAAATGTGTGGAATCATCTTCTGAACAGCATTTTCCCATAAAATTTTTGATTTTGTAAAATATTTTCTATTACAGGAATAACTTAACTCTAGCAAT
The DNA here is from genome assembly GCA_020796165.1 of Pantala flavescens. Taxonomy (NCBI): domain Eukaryota; kingdom Metazoa; phylum Arthropoda; class Insecta; order Odonata; family Libellulidae; genus Pantala; species Pantala flavescens. The sequence goes on along the minus strand of CM036885.1, from coordinate 20,579,549 downwards.
TACAGAGAACGAACTTTGGAGACAAATTAATGGAACAATACAGTTTATAACTCAATTTCAGAATTTCAAAAAGTGATTGCTACTTACTCAGAAAATATTCATGCGTTTTCATTGAATTTACTCTACTTATTTTCCCTTATCGATATGTAGTCTAAAATTCAAGCAATGAGATCTAAAAGTAACAAGTGTTATGAATTATTCAATAGCAAAGAAATGGAAACGAAGTTCATTTTTGCTTTTGGAGAAAAAGAAATTCAAAGCAGCAAAATGTCTAGAATCGTCAACACTTAATGTGATACTTCCGACCTCTTTAGGTAGAATGCATCATGGAAACCTTATCTTGTTACTCTGCAAGTGTTCGGATTCATTTTGTTATTTTCCCTTTAATTCTTCGAAAAAGAAATCGCTTCCATTCGATACTTTGGCGTGGAATCTCGTCATATACTTCCTTTATGTCCCGTTTACATCGTCTCTTAAGCCAAACATCAAGAGGTGACGTCCATAAAGAAGAGGAGTAAAATGAGAGAGATATTGAGGAACATTTTCATAGGAGATGAGATCCCTGTTGATTGAACGCCGTAATAGAGGGGCTATATTGAGGATGAGGAGAAAGAATTGTGTGGAAGCGAAAATACGTTTTCATCTATGTTTCCACGAACGATGTCTGATCCAACTGAAATGTTATTCGTTTCACTTTTGTTGTAACTAATAGTCTCCACTAATATTATAAAAGATTAATGAATGGAATTCTAATAGTTTCAACAGCTTAATCTATAATAATATGAGAAATTACTGATCTAAGCCCTTATTTCTTGAAAATTGGAAACCTTTTTGTAACGAGGAAGTTAGTTTAGTAACTTACAAGTTTCAGTTTTCCAATTTTATCGAATTCTTCTGGAAGTTGGTGTCTAGGTATTCGAATATTCAATTTGGCTTCTTAATGAATATGAAATGGTAAAACTTTTGAACTATTGCTTCGAAACTAAGCTGTGTAGCATTTGGGTTTTGCCGATACATGTAATGTAAAAAGTTTTTCTTTTACTACTAACCTAATGCATACATAGCATGTTCGTTAATGTAATTTTTCAAATTAAAATGGACACAAAAAGTTCATTACGAGCGGAAAATAACTCATTTAAATCAATTCCAGAGTTAAAACTCAGCAATATTTTCTTTTTTTTCTTAAATTAACTTAATTTGTATTAAAATCCTTTGAACTTGTTGAGAAATCCATAGCCAAAATTTGAAACGTGACTTAATTGCCAAAAGTAGTTCAAATTCAAGCAACAGGTTTTACTTGGTCAAAGCGTTTTGAATCACTACTCGTGATACGAGTTCTCAAAAGACAGTAAGTAAACACGAGCTACCTTTTACTTTAATTAAAACAAGACACTCAATGTACCTTTCAATTTAACTTTTTGAAAGAGAAAATATAAGAGAAATAAATGTATGAAGTTTATAAAAATCTGCAAAAGAAATTCCCGATTCGTTTTATTCAACATTATTTTCTCCTTCTAATAACTAGTATTAACGTTTAATGTATAGAAAAGTATGTGTCTAAATTAGCCTCATATTATTGAAGATATTTTTTTGCAACTGCAAACTTCATTTGCCCGATGTATATTCGCCTTTATTCTGTAATGAATATAGTATTTTGAAGTACCGCTTTCTCGAATAAATATCACAAACGAATTACCCAAGATTATGATTAAAACATTATAAACGGGGACATAGAAATTGACAGTCTTAATTAAAATATAAATCCCTTCTTTTGTGCTTCTAATAGTAGTCACTGAATTGAAAGTATATCAAAATTCCTTTTATATTAAAAACACATTACATTGGTAGATATGTTCCATTATTATTATGCTTTACTTCAGAAAATAAGAAATATCCTATATTTAAAAACATCCTAAAATGAAAGTTGGATTCGATCCCTTTTAAGACTTTCGCCGATTGAACCTCTGAAATGGATCGAAAGAGTCCATTTCATTGCTTAGGTTTCCTCCACTGATTCCTCTAATTACACTTTTCGATTCGCCCTCTTTCATTGGGTATTCCGTATAAAAGATCTCTTTAACGCTCTTCTTCCATTTCTCCTCATTTCCATTTCATCTTCCAATCCTTTTTACGGAGATTACACCGCAATACACGCCTCTCAAGAAATGAAGCTTTCGTCTTTAAGTGAATCAGAGTAACGCTTTGAATTATTTATCTGAAATATACTTCTACTGCATCCTAATATTGAATTTGATTTATATTACTATGAAGAACGTACTGAATTCGTAAAGATACGAGATATATTTTATATTCATTAGTTCCTTTCATTTCCTTTGTTTCTTTTTCCTTAGATGGATATATTTGTATCCTTTTGTTTATTAAAAGATATTTTTATTCTTATTTATCACGAAAATTGGCATAATGAAACAATGATGTATTTCAGTGAGTATAAATCCGTATTGTTAATATTCTTAAGTAAAGGAAAGGTTTTGGTAATAATAAATACGCGTAAAGAGTGGATAAGTCACCAAATAATGAATATTAGCTTTGGGTTAAGCTGCGGTGTAAAACAGGTTAAGTCCATATTAATGCATGAAATTTAATTATCCTGTGGATTTCATCAATCCCTCTGATCTGATATTCAATACACATTAGGATTTGAACGGAGAACATCCTTATATTCTTTGAAATGAGACCCGAATCCCCATTTTAATCATCCGCACATCAAATGTCATCGGAATGAGTATTTACACATTGTGATCCTTAGCAACGGAAGGCGACGATGCAATGAAATCAGCTGATGTCGTATAATTTTTAATCTCATCCGAGGATCTCATTTCGAATGGGAAATAAACGAGAAGAGATTGGAAGAAGGCAATTTTCTCGGGAATATAAAAGCGTGTAGGTGTATCCATCATCACCATTCGTATGAGATTATTCATCCGTTTGCCATTATTTTGATAAACATTTCGAACTGAATTGAGTTATTTTTACTTTTGGGAACTCGACAAATATTAATGGTGAGAAAAATAATTTAATTACTTACGAATTAAAAACAAGAAGGCATATGATTATCATGAACTTATTTCAACATGTAACAAGATAAGCTTTACTTAAAAATTTTCTCATTTCTGAACCTCTATTTCCCAAATAACCTTTAAATATTTAAAAATGTCCTTCGTCTCACCACTATTCCCGTCTTATATTTGTTCTCTTCAAGTCATCGGCATTTTGGGTTTTCTTATATAAACCAAAGATTTTTCTATTATCCACTTCGCGAAACGATCAAAGCTTTATATTACTTTATACTACTTTATACTTTATATTACTTTATATTCTATTCAAAGAAATATACAATACTTAGAGAATGTATGGGTAACGGACGAAATTCTATGGCTTAATTAATTATCAATAAAAAAATATTTTACTTCAATATAAATTTTAATTTATCAATACTTTTAGAATATTAAATATAATACTAAAATGTTGTGATGTATACCAACAATATTTGGTTACTTTTCTTAAACTAACTCTCGCAAAAATGTTGTGATAAATGTAATACTCCTCCTGAACATCCATAGCAGCGTATTGAAGATGGAGGGAGAAAGGGTCTATTTGAGGAGCATTTGGCCGATTGAGCGGAGGAAAGGCCCAAATGAAACAGAAATGGCGAAACCAAGGATATTATAGGTTTTGTGAGAGAAAAGGGAAGTAATGGGAACGAAAACTAACGAAGGTGCCTTTATTCAAACGTAATTCGAGGGATACGCGTTTATTTTCGGGATTTCAATTTTACGTGTTCATTCGATCATCCCTCTTATTAATAGAGACGCCCTTCGGCAGCAAATGAAATCATCTTCCTTCTAAACACACCTTTTTTAAGAAACGTAACCGTTAATTTTGAACTCTTAACCTTTTGAAAACGCAATTTCGGTTTATTCTACTGTTTTTAATTTCCCGCAGACCATCATATTCAGTTCATTTTTTATATGTGCAGCCTCTTCACATTTCTCTTCACTAAAAGTTGATTATATTGACTTTCTTTTAGACTCGTTTAAAATTGAACTTGAAATGAAAAAGAAAGGGTTTAATAAGTAAGCAAATATATCAATATGTGCTGCGAACAAATACTAAAACCTTACACCTTTTTAAATGTATTCTTTTTCGAAATCGTAGCGCATAATGTGTTCGTCATGAAAACTAACTAATCTTTTAGAAAGTGTCTTAATTTGTATTTAATTTGCAAAAATGTATAAGCAATTGGCAGAAGTTCGAAGTCAAGGTAAAACGGTAATAAACTAAAAGTATTTCTTGTTTTCACAGAGGTAACGAGTACGATGTTACACATTCCTTATGTACGAGGAAAACGTACATATTCAATCTCAGTTTGAACTGTTTATTATTTATATAAATAATCGTTTTCCTTGAGAGTCATTTTCAAGAAATCGACGTGAGAAAGTATATTAAATCATAAACCGGTGTTTATACCAGAGTTGATGTGACGTAGAAGATATCTTTGCACAGATTCATTCAGAAGATAGAGCACTGTTTATCTCTTGAGATATAGTTCCTCCTTTGATTAGGAGATGCACATCGAACAGAATATAGGGTTTTCTCATTTGCGATGTGTGTGGATGAATCAAGGCTTGAATTATGAGATATTGTTTCGTAATTGGTTTACTTTAGTTCACTGACTGAGTAGTAAACTCGAACAGTAGATGAAATTCGGTTGCATGGTAACTGAAATTTGATAGACACAAGTAAGAGATTCAAAATTAGCTCCATTTATTGTAAAATCAATAAGAAATATAATAAAATAAGAAATTCAGAAAAGTACACCTTTTTTTGATAAATTTTCACTCATCGATTCATAGAAGTCTATTCAGTTGATCAACTTAAACAATTGGTGAGCAAAAACTTTCCAATTGAAGGTAAATCGGAAAATACGTCATCCTTCATTCGTAAGAATTAATACGAATATCCTTCATTACGTGAGGTATCCATAATAGAAAAACTCTTCCCCATTATATTTCCAAGCAAATTTTTCATTTCCGCAACTTTTATAGAATAATTTTTCTTTTTGGATTATCGCTCAACAGGTATCTAATTAATCATGGTATCGTGTCTTTGGTGGAACAAAGCAAAGCTAAGCTTTCGTTTAATTTTCACTTTTAAAACGTCTCTTATAATTGATGATCATGGAATGGGAATTTAACATTTCCATTCGTTTCCCTTCAATTTCCACTGCTTTCATTGAAAATAAAGTTTTAATGATTGGAAAACTACGAGGAAAAATTACAAATCCTTTACATTCCTTCAAATCATTGAATTCGGAACTTCATGCAAAAGTTTTCAATTTCATTTTTATTCTTTCTCGTTGAAGCATAAATTATGCCTTTTTTGCCGATTGTATGTCCGCATCTGATTGTTATTAAAGTACGTATTTCTAAACTTAAATCTAACTGTTTACGTATGAATCTCTATCAAAATTGATTTCCATTTGATAAACTTGCATTAAAAACGCCTTACAATGGAAGCGGTTACACCCATCGTAAACATCTTTAGTGGTCCATTTTCGGTATTTATATTTTCCTTTTCCTCTAAAACTTGCAATTTTCGTTTATTCTTCATAATTATAGCAATAACGATTTTATTCATACCAAAATCTATTGCTTTTCTTTGGTATTTCGAATACAATTGATGCACAAAATCAATATTACTAAGAAGAATCGTCAAAATCCCAACAAATTTACAATGTTTTTTTTAATTTTTGAGAAACTTTTATTCTATCGTTGCTTTCAATTTATAGTAATTCCATTATAAAATGTTTGATACTTTTATTGTTTATGAACGGAGAGATATTTTATTGGCACGTAAATTATATAAATAACTTATTTCTATCTATCTAAAGAAAAAAGAGCTATATGTTAGAAAAATTGATGTTTGAGTGATTTATTTAAGATAATTCCACACGAAGCAGAAGGCTTTATCTCTATCCTTAGGAATTCGCCGTTAAAGGGTTTGGATCGATGCCCACACATTGAATATCATATATCGGCCTCCAATTCCTTTTTTTGCCGATTCAATCTTCCTTTCTTCACATTATTATCCTCGCATCTAAAAAGTGTAGACGTCTGAATATACTCTTGTTTATGTTAACAACTCGACTTTTTCTGTTCTTTCGATGTCTTTGGGTACCATATTGACTGATAAGAATGCACTTCTTTATAGATTAAATTCTACCAATGCTTATTTATTGTCAATCGGAAATGAACGAATAAATTTCTGTCTTCGTGAATATCACTTAACTAGTTTGATTCGTTCATTAAATACCATCTAATCAAATGCCTAGAATTAAAATCATTCGAGGAGAATTTACATAAAGCGTGAAAGTATTTGGTAGAATCTGAAGGACATCTCTCCTTTAAAGCATCCAATTCTACTGCAGTGTTCGGAGTAAGTGCTTGCAATTTGGATCATTCTAGCTCTATATCTACTTAATGCACTCGCTTGGAGGATGTATGACTGTGTACATTTCACAGCTAAGAATCAGGCATACGATTCGCTATGAGCTCCATTTAAAATGTTTTTTTAATATATGGAAGAGTAAAGGGTATCATAAACTTGTTTCATGAGAATGACTATGTCTTATTTCCTGATATGAGTAAATGAAATATATTTGTGATGATTAGTTCCACAGTAAATCGATTCTCTTGAAATGTAAGTTTATCCAAACGGAGGAATATTGCTATAGTTCAAATATATGCTTGATTGTTCAGAGATTTGACTTCATCTCCAGTTTTCGCCTCTTGCGAATCATTTCAATGAGAAATTTGATCGATATCTAAAAATAAAATTTTTCTCCGATTAAATCAATAGTGGGAAAGATCTCTTGAAAACTAAAAGCACTTGACACAGCTTCATGTATCATTTTCCTCGATAAAGAGATGATAAGTTGCCATGGAATCGATTCACTCAATAATTCACTGAGATTACTCTTAACAAATGGTCTATATTTTGGGTCAAGGTTTGTTCCGCAAAAGGGATATTTATCCTTCGTGTTCCAGTAATCGAGAGATAAATTTAAACATCATTGATATTTCTAATAAACATTTTACAAAATATTCTCGGAAAACTCTTCAATATGTTGTCCATATGACTTCAAGAATTGAAACAAACTGTATTCTCTCCGATACCTAATATTTATAAGTTCCAGAGAACAATAGAAAACATAAATATGCGCTTAATAATTCTGTTTCACTAGATTACTTGCATATGATCTTAGATTTACAGTTATATATCCAGGAGTTCTTTTTTTATTTTGAAAGGATTATAATGTGCATTGTGGTCTGACAACCTTTTTTGTTGTTATTAGTTAGTATTTGAAATTTCAATCCTTTTCTCAAATTCAATGCGTGAATCAAACCCTCTGATTGTCCTAAAATCCAATGAAAACCTCATAAAACGTTTTCGATTCTATCTTTAGAAAATATGCAATTTATTCCTAACTTCGTGAATGATAAAGAGTTCAATAAGTATTTCGTTAAATAATTTAATATAATTCACGTCTTCTAATATATCCTAAGATTCTATCTCTATCGTAGATTGCCCAATAGAAATGTTCATTTTTATTTTCATTGTTATTCCTTCGCCATTCATTGCCAATTATAGTTTTATTGTTCTGAAAATATCTCAAAAATATCAATATTCTCTCTTATCACAATTCGTATTTACCGGAGGACGGACTGTATCTTTCTCATTTAAATCTCATCATTCACTTTTTAGCCTCCATTTGCAAGAATTATCAAAATATGAGAACATTTATTTCACATTATTTTAGAAATATATTAAATTTGATTTAGAATGAAATAATCACTGAAGTATCTCAAAAAATAAAAAATCACGAGGAATTACGAGAATCCGAGGTTTGTTACAATAAAAGAATAACATTTGAATTGAAAGTGAAACTCTTCTGATCACCGAAACTTTTCTTTTTTGGATCGCATTTCTTACCGAACATTTCAACGCAATATACAGGATTCCTCGCATTCCTTTTTTTGTGGAGACTTTTCCGAACATTGGCTATCTGCGGAGGACTTTTTCATTCTGAAGAAACCGCCTCAAGGATCTCCCTTCTGTATTAACCTAACTCCATCTTGTTCACTTATTGCCATCGCCTTCACATGCGGATTCCCTCACCAAAATATGTCAGGAGTTTCTTGCTTTTTTATGATCCGAATGTCCAAGAATGATTTCATTCAAAATGATATTGACGATCTAGATCATGAATTCGATTCGTAAAGGCTTTTCAAGTGATAGCAAAACAGTGAAGGTAAGTTTGGTAACGAGAGAATCTGTATTTCTGTTCACTTCTAACAAAACGTTTAACTGCCATTCCTTTATTGATCAACCACAATTCGTTCGGTTGCCAATTTTCAGTTCTCTGCTCCCTTTGGGTTAAAGAGAGAACTTTGAATATGGACCCGTAAGAGGCTTTCAGCATTCTATAATTGGACGTATGTTTTAAGTATCGATATTGTCAAATATTTCTATGATATATGCTTGCAAAAGAAATATAACTCAAGCGCTGAAATTTAGGTCAAAAAAGCTACAAACTTGAATAGCCATGATTTACTGCTTGTGTGAGTAAATTTTCATGTAATCGACTTGAATTCTGTATTCATGTTCCACTATAAAAGTAAAATGAGCAGCTTGAATAATAAGAACTGAGCTTTTTAGGATGTATTACCGAGTATATATCGGAATATATTGTATTTGATGGAATATAAATGAATCTATGAAATATTTATCAATACATTCGTTGCTATTCACTATAGTTGAGAGTATTAATTGCAGCTCTAAGTAGTTTTATATAGAATACTATAGAAATGTTTTTTGCTTTATTTCCAAAATTATTACTTTCTTATGAGAATTGGTTAGAATGATAGAACTTTCAACGATCTTCAATTTAAATTTATAGTAAATCGTTTACACACGTCCTTTACTCAGTTGCTCTTCCCTCAAATCTTCTCTAAATTCTCAAATGACCTTCCAAAGGATTTCTTTTCGCAAACTCCTCCTTCGACTCAAATGGGAGTCGAACAAAAAACTCATGAGTCGTGTTTTCCCTTATCTTTCTCACTTAGAAGAGCAGAATACGTGAATCGCCCTTTTTAATGATAGTCTTTTCCAGTTTGTTTCCTCTCTTTCTTTTGTGATGTTTCTGCAAATTGTTTCTCCCGCCTTTCATTTCATCTTACAAAATGCCTCCTCTTCTCCGTTTACATCCATTTGCCTTCCTCCTCTACTTTCACTTCAAACTTCCCAACATTGCTTTCATTCGGTGTTGTATATTATTCGTTTTCATTGAACAAGTATCCTAATATCCTTTTCAACCACATTTCCCATCTCATCAATTTAATCACCTTTTCAGCACAATTAATATTGAAGTATAAAGACAGTATGAACACGTAGCTCTAAGTCTTCTCATTTAAATATTTACTCATCCCTGATGAACATTTAAATACCTCACAATCTATTAATTAAAATTACATATTTAAATTTTTAGGGTATTAAATTTTTCTATCAACTAATATCCTTGCTAATAATTTTCCCTCCCTTACTTTTTCCTCTTCATTTTGAAATATAAATACTTTGATTTCAATCAGTCAGTTATTTTAAATTTGTTTACTTTTGTTACGAAATAATTTTTTAAAATTGCATATACTACCTTGAGTTATCCTATCAAACAAATGGGGAAAATCTGCTCATTTATTTCGGTATTTAAATACTGCTTTGGTAAAAAGAGAATACTTATTTGTTGATTTTATTTTTCAAAAAGAACTGCAGGTGAAAGTAAATGAAGGAGTACACTAACTGTCGATATTATTCAATGTTCGATAATCGACAACAACAATTGTCTCTATTTATTTATTTCAATTTGATTTGTATTCGACCCGATGGCCCTCAGAGGGAGTAAATAAGCAGGTTTTCGGAAGCTGTGACTTCTCATCTCTTCTTGTTGCCGTCCTCTCCAATTCCAACCGATGCCTCCTCAGATCCCCAAACAGTGGCACAAAAAAGAGACCGCCATAGATTCCTTTCGCTCAAGTTGGATTTTCTCTTTAAATTGTATCCCTATTTCGCATCTGAAGTTCACGTGGCAACCAAATCGATCCGATACTCGCGCTCCTGTAATTGTTGTCCTTCGCAACGCAGAGTTCTCTTCGAAACACATTAAGAAGAAGGCGATTTCCAAAAATGTATGCAAAAGCGATACTCCCACTTCCACAATGCTGTCTTTAGGGTATTGATTTTGTTTTTTCGTGGAACTCGATAAAATATTCAGTACAAAAATATTATATATGCATATGTATCGTAATAATTTCAACTCTTTATGTATATATATCTGATATAATTATAATTATTTCCCAAATAGAAAAGGTAACAATGCTACTGAAATATTGTAGATTTCGTAAACTTTTTCATATACATCACTACCAATTAGTATTAAGTAGTAAAAGGTAACCTTTTATTAATGCGCATGTTATTCTTAAACCTAAAATTTCCGACAACAAAAATCTTTTTTTTTTTTTGACGAATACTCTCCGTAGGCTCTTTTGTTACAGAAGGTGTTTCATTGGCCTTTTCTTCTCATACGGAGATTTCCACGAACCAACATTTTCCTTTCCCTTTTCATGCGTCTTTCAGATTCTGTGAATATGAGGAACAATTACGGGAACGTATGCCTTTTAATCCGTTTATTATGTGGTCAGTTTAGAGGCAATTAGGACAAACTGAAGACAACTTGAGTTTGGGCGAATGAAGTTAGCGAACAAGCACACGCTCCTCATAAATGTGAATTAAAAAATTCTTAAAGCGATGGAAAGTAAACTCTGCACCAATGAAGAAATTTCTTTTTAATAATTTCCGAGAACTGGTTCATTTGGGTGTAAGGAAGTTACGTGGTATTCTCGAATAACATTCGATATCTTAATTTAACAAAAGTTTTTCTTATATATAAACGGGCAGTAGGTGATTCGATAACCACACCCAATTGTACTAAGATTCACATTCTAACTAATTGTCCCTTTATTAATATAATGTAAATATTCATAAGTTTGAATTATTTTGAAAATGGAGATAAATGTGACGTAAAATCAGTGGCCCATTTACGATAATCAAATCATAATTAAACTTAATAGGATGAAATTATGCATCAAAATTATAAGAAATTGAAGAGGGTTTAAAGTTCTAGAAAAACTGTGTTGTAACAACTATGGAATGGTTCTTTTCCCAGCAAATATTAATGGCTAACTCATTTTTGACCTGAATGTGGAATCAGAAGGTCGGGTTCTTTGGAATACATGAATAATAATTAACGTAAGGAATTCTCTGATGTTTATATTTCTATGATAGCTCCCTCAACGGACATAAATATGCTCGTGTAAAGTATCACAGACACACTCTTAAGAACGTTGTTTTCTTAGAAATTTACAATTTACCAAATATTGTTGGTGTAGAGTTAATTATTTTCTTACTTTCCATATTTGGGGACACGATGAGTAGTTGGGGAGGGTTCACGACAACGAGGTCAATTCTGTCCTCGTAAGCAATCATGTTATCGGATGACGAGAATACAGCGTCTGCTGTCACCCCGAGGAGGGTCGCGAATGTTGGATAATGGAACCTTTTCGCCCTAAGGGATAGCCGCGGGCGAAGGCGTGTTCTCTCTTTAACAAGTGCACCAACGGAATCTTAGATTCGAATAAGAATCCGATCCGCGTAGAATGCATCTGCGGGACTAAGGCGTTGAGGTGTTGGTTTGACCAAAGGCAGGAGTTGGCGTCCTTTTATAGGAGTCTTGTTGATATCGAACGCCCTTAACGATTCATCAAAATAGCACAAAGGCTGACGTGTCGTAGGGAAATTTGAGGGAATTGAGGCATTTTTAGGCTAAACGTTAAAAATAATAGTAAAGGCCGCCTTTTCATGCATCAGAAGTTGATGGAGATTGAGTATTTTATTTAATGAAAGGTGAAATGATCAATAAAGAGTAAGGGAATGAGTTGTAAATGTAACAACGCTACATTGGGATATTTTACTAAAATTTTCTGGGGTATATCAAGATTGAAATTTACGAAGACATTACGAATACACGAATATCTTATTTATATGAGTATTTGCAAAAAGGAATATTCTACTTCTAACTTATTATGAATGCGATAATGAGAAAAGAGCAGAAGAAGAGAGCATTAAAATAAATTGATTTCTTTTATTGGGACAGTGAAAGAAGAACGATGCTTGGAAAGGTTTTTTCATGACACAGGGATATTTTTAATTAATTTTCAAGGAAAAAAGACAATTAATGTTCCCATTTGTTTGAAGTATTCTTAAGGGAAATAAATTCCATTCAATGGGTCGATATCATCTATTATATGCTCCCTCGGACGCAATTAGCATTCAAATAACAGTGTCAAACTGAATGTTTCGTCCAAAATTTGAATTCTATTCCCACCGAAATTTGCATTTATACGAGATGTTTTGTTATTTTCACTCCGCTGCTCATAAATTAGTTCAGTCGTTTGTCTTCGATGAACGCGATAGTTGTGCGATCTAACATTTACTCGCTGAAGACCATTTGATAGCGACTGGAAGACTAATATTGTTGCTACGACAACCGAAAAAGTGAAAGTACGCGGCGTTGTATTGAATACAAACCTTACAGCGCAGAATGACATTCCCAGTCTCCTCCATTTAAAGTGCATTCTATTCGATTTACTTCATTTCATAAAATGCTCTAGTTTTATAGGACTGTTATTTATGTATGCCAAATAAAAGAATGATTGCTCACGGCTGATAAAACTCAATACATTTGTAATTGAAATAGCTATCATCTGAAAACAATTTAATATTCTATTTGACATAATTTTATGGATTTATATTTACTGTGAACCTGGAATGCCTTTTTTAAATAAAAAGTGTAATCAATTGATGAGAATGTGAATTTAATATAAAATATTGATATAATACTCTACTACAAAATTTTCATTACTTTGTTGTGAAAGTACATGACTAGATTAATGTAATAAATTAATCGAGTTTCTTTAAAATTTAAATATTAAGATACAATTATTTATTTAATTTCACTCAGCTGGTTTTACCTCTTAAATTCTTTATTTATCTGACGTTCATCACTTCGAGAGAAAATCCTGGAGTCGCACCTTAAGAAAATCGCAGAGTTCTCGATCTTATTTTTTATTTATTTCCCTTTTCTCTCGGAGTAAAAAACTGACAGAGGAAAGAAGACATCTTGAATCTGAATGAGCGCACATGGGCAAAACAGAAAGGAAAAGTTTCCAAAATATTCAAATCCCGTTTACTTATGTGTACTTTGAGTTGGATTTGAAGGAAAAAGCGAATAAAACACGGAATATTTCAAAAATTAAGGGGACTTTGCTTCCTTCCTCTTCCAACTTTGCCCAAAAGCCTAGAATATTTAACATTTGAAAGGATTTCTTTAGACAAGAAATACGGTGCATTGAGATAAAAATTTAGCATATTATTTGAACAAATCGTATGTCCGTAAGTATTCGAAAATTCTGAACTGTATACTTTTCCGCGTTATGAATTATGGATATGTCTGAGATTTATCTTGAAGCAGTTCAAACAAGGGATATGTGGACCGTAAACTACTTAATTGAAAAGGACACAAACAAAAATATTCTATTTGCTCCAATTTAGTTGGAAATCCCAAACAAATTCAGCTTCTCCGAATGCAAGTTCTCTGTGAGTTTTCAACTAACGAGATTGCCTTAGGTGATATGTTAAAATAAAAAAGCGACTATTCGAGTAAATATTGTCCTCCATGGACCCAAGCGGTGCTCGGGAGTAGCCAAAGAAGAAACTTCGCATGGAATGGCAATTTCCATATCGTTCACTAAATTCAGATTGTTTACAGACAAAAAAAGGGCACCTATCGACGTAATGGATTGTTGCCTCTTTATTTGGATAACAGTCCACCCAAAGGTTACGAATTGTGATTTCAACTTTCATTTATTTTCTATTACTGATAAAAATTATTTGTCCGATCGGTAGTTTAAACACATTTGAACAATATATCCTGAGGGACTTAATTATTCCAAATAAAATTATACTCCATTTCACATCTATAAATAGAATCAGACTTTTTTAAATGTTATATTTATTTAACATTTCTGATATTAAAGATAAAATATGAATATGGAATCTGTTATGTAAGGTACACTTTCACAAAATAGAAATACATTTCTTTTTCATAGCACTTATTTCCTAAGGTGTAATAGAGGATAAAGTAGGGCTACCGTATAAATATTAAAAATCATAGACCTTACATTGCGACCTTCAGTTTTCCATAGAATTTATCTCCATAATATGATGTTCAATAAATATTACTGACTATGTTTTGAAAAGGTCAAGCGTAACAAGATGCGACGTAAAATAAAAATATGGATATTTTAAGTAAGAAATAACTCGTCCTTCTATTCGATCGTCAATTATTAGCAGCATTTGCTTTAAGTTTTGAGGTTGTACATTGGATCAATCTGACATTAGACCTCTTCAACCTGCAGCTGTTATTTCTTCTCTATTTTTGTCAAGTTATCAAATTTTTGACAATGAGTCTAATTCGTATATCCTCTATTCTCTTCCTTGGATTATTCCTACATCTCAGTGCCCATTTCGGCTTTATTTTAATGTTAGCATCACTTTTATATATTTCATCGCAATTCAAATGCCCCATACCTCTTCCTGTTGTTTGCATTATTTGTGTCATATTCACACCAAAAGATTCAATTTTAAACATAAGTACCCCATGTTTTAGTGAGGCAAGCATTAACTTAGAATTTTAATCATGAATTCAATATTTTAATTTATGCAGAAATTAATTATCATATTGAGTGAATGTTCATTAGCAATGCAATGCTTCTGGTATTTCAAGCGTTTGGCTGCACTTTTCAAGTGGATAATTTACATAAACTCCTCTCATAGTCAATTATTAAATGGATTTATTTATTACAATATAAAAGTATTTTTCTCTCAAATAAATATCTTACGTTCGCAATTAAATTTGCATTTTGTTTTACAACATCGATTTTATACCAACTTAAAAATCCTAATTAAAGAATTAGTAAGTCAAAGTAGATATATATATTTTAATCGGGATTAATTTTCATCGATTGAAAATTAGTGGACACGAGGCCTTTTATAAAAAAATGAATCACCATAAAAGTACTTTTAGTGACCTACATTTTGAAAAGCAATTTTCTAATTACACTTATTTGCAGGAAAAGGAACCGTTTTTGCGCAGTCAGCATTCGCTCATCTGTTAAAAACAAGCGATTGTTGAGACTAATCGATTGCTCTCTTCAAAATGGAAACACAAAAACGTTCGTTAAAAATTCTCCCGCGAAGTCATCTCTTTCCTAATTCTGCCTCTTTGATTTATGTTCCGAAAGAGATTAAAATGCAACATGCGTTCTAACCACTGATAGCGCCATTTTGATAGTGCACCAATCAAAAGAGTTTTCGGTTCAAACAAAATTTAATGAAGCTCTTGTTTCCCGAACTTTACTATCGAAGTTGAAATATATCAACTTTTAATCTAATGCATTGAAAAAGATGGCGGATTCCATGTTATGTCTAATTTAGAAGGAGCCCCGTGCAAATAAAGAATATATGAGAATATCCACATCATATTGAAACATTAGTATTAAGAATATTTCTTCGCATTTGAAATTTTTTAAAATACGAGAAGTGAATTTTTACTTTTCAATATGTGAGCGATGAGGATGTGTAGAAGTGAAAAGGGTGTATTCTTTCACGTTAAATATTATTGTCAAAGAACGAAGATATATTTTTAACGAGCGCATTTGGAGCCATAAATCGTGGGTGGCTAATTAAAAAGATGAGCAATTGAGCTCCACAAACAGTGCAAATAATGATTGATGAACGACAAAAAGGCTGTCATTAAAACGTACAAATTTCTCATTAATGGGTATGACTCGATCGATGGACCAAAATTGCGTTCAAGAACGAGAATTGATTAAAAGGTAATGAGGAATATTAAAGGGACTTTAATTTAGAGTGATGCTCAGCTGTTATCGGATATCTCTTTATGTACACGAAATATGAATATATCATACAAAATATTATTATAAATAAGGATTAATAACTCATTGTTCAATGATTTCAATACAAATTAGACGTGCTTTTGTTACCCTTTTCTCGTAATAGATACAGAATGAGAGTTACGATGTCTCGGCTTTTATTCACACTGATTGTGGTACAATTGTTTTATTCATATTTTATAGTTTAGAGAAGGATTTAATTCGCATTATTTTGAAAAAATCGCGTCCTATAAATCCGGAACGCCTTTTTGATAAAATATCTCTTTACTTACGCAAACTATTTGTTGCACATTAAATACGGAGCTATGCGCGAAATGTTGATCATATTCTCAAATATGTTGATAAATGAGGAATACCTAAATAAAGCGAAGAGGATGTTTCATAAATATGCGAAAGAAAAGTAATTCGATACTAGAAAGAGTGTTGTTTGACTCGGACCATTGTAAACATGAGGTGAGTGGAAATAATATTGAGGAGAAGAATAGAGGAATGTTGAGGAAGTGCGAAGGCAGTCATGGGAATGATAAAAAAGAAAATGAGATGAGGAAAAGTAAAAAATGCAAAGGGAGAGATGGGAGACCCAACGTAAAATTTGTTAGCACTTTGTCGTGTAGAGGCTCAAATATTTCGGAATGTAAAGTAAAACATCTAAAATAAAGCTGTTGTTTATTATATACGAGTAGATGTATGTTTGAACCACTCTGAATATATTGCAATCAAAACTTCATTGAACGGTAAAAAAAGAAAATTTCGTTTCATCTAATAAATACGTTGTACATTTTTTGTTATTTATGGATAGCTTAGAAAAAAACCTTTATTTATATATAACGACTGAAAACGGATTATTCATTCCTTCGTTTGTGAAGAAGGGGACTTTATGAATGTTTTTCATTTCGTAATTTATCGCTTCCCTTTTGCAATCCGCAAACCAGAGAGAATGATTTGATATTCCCTGTGAAGAAGGGGGAATAAGAAAAAGAGAGAAGAGAGGATGCAAAGGCCCAGGGAAATCGATGGAGAAGAGCTCAGAACGAATGAGGGAGAATTATAGCGATCCAGGAAACATCTCAGTTCTATCAATTGGAAAGATATATCGCTCCTTAAAGGAGTTTAGAAAATACCATTACTATATATCGTCGCAGGTGAAAACTGGATTTACCTCCGCTAAAATGAGAACAGTATGTTCGGGGCTTCCAAAAGCATCTTTTCAGAAAAGATAATCATTCATCTTTATTCGCTTCTGGGGGAGTATACGCGCTCTTAACGTCTTTAAACATTTCCCTTTTTAGCGGAGTTTAAGATGAAAGTAATCACGCTGTACTTTATCGATGATATGGGTTTATTAATTGTGAAACAAGTAATATCATAATAAATTATTTGCTATGGTAACCAAGTGCCCTTATAACGATTAGAAAGATAGTAAAATTATACAATAAAATGGAAATTAACAGTATAAATAGACAAATAATGAAGCATTATTCACGAATAAAAGATATACTAATAAATTGAACAAATATACAGGTGAAAGCTATGATAATACGTATATAACGGAAAGTTATATTAATAATCGATAAACATATCTCTTTTAAACAATAAATGCCAAATGAAATGAATTAGGAAAAATAAGGAATCAACAATCTAGAGAAAAATGTATGCTTATTGTTTACTTTAAATAATTATATCCATATTAGTACAATATGAATTCAACTTTAAGAAGTCTTAATATTAAACCAATCGCCTCAACGTTATTTATAAAAAGGAGTTCTGCTTCTGTATTGGAATACAAGCCTCGTAATGGAAGATATATGGCCATTTCTTGCTTCGTAGACATCTGGAAATTTCAAAGCAAAAATCGCTTTCAAGTTTTCAATAAGAACCGTTAGCTGACGTAATATTCCGTGTACTCTGGAGAACACGCAGTTTTTAAGTATAATGCCCCATCACAAGTACAGAATACATGGGCGTATGTAGGTCAGTAAGAGCAAAGTTTAGGAGATCCGATGTTTAGCCTCTAACGAAATGAGTTATGCGAGAACGATGCAAACTGCTAATACGGGAAGAATGTGTGATTTATCATACACGTGCATACGGAGTTTGGAAATCAAATTTCCCTCGAAATCATGAAATATACGCCTCATACGTTACTACGGTTTATTCTCTACACCAAGATACTAAAAAGTACTTTCATATTTTGAGAAATTAGGTGTCTTAAGGTGTAAGTCTTTTTCATTGAAATTGATAGAACTAAACCTCCCTCAATGCACTGAATATTCTCTTAAATCGATCAGTAGATCAAATTTATTTTATTGAATCCTTTTCTGAATAACATTTTCGAAATTAATTCTCTTTAGATTTAATATTGTCATCTTTAAAGTCATAATTTTAGGATCATATGAGTTCAACTTATACCAGTTTAAAGCATCTCCTTACAGAAAGAGCTTCGTATCATTTATCCATTTGCATTCCTTCCCTTGTTTTAATTCAGCCTTTGTATTTATCTTGCTCAAATTAATTCACATTTCTATGAAATCTTTCTGTTCTTTTAACGTGTATTTATGAACAAAAATAACTGATTTTCACAAAATTCGGTATTTTTAAGACGATTAGCGAACTGAAATTAATAATTGAAGCTAAAAAATGAATTTTGTTCATGAATAGAGAAAAGAACATAAGACGAAAGGTTTTGAAGCTATTATGAGTTTGCCACGGAACGAATCAACGGAATAAATGAGAAAAGCATTATAGTAATTGAAAATTGTCATCAAATAGGATTCATATGATAATAGATATAAAGTCAATATAAATGATAGATATATGACTAGAAAGTTTTATAACCCGTGGTTTTATGAGAATCAACCAAATTGACCGACTAAACCAATTTGCTAGGATACTCCCTCAAAAAACGCGATTCAATTGTTTGGAAAATTGTCGATAAGTCAAAATATATCACTTACGTTTAACAACATGGAAATGTCTAGGTGGTCCATGAAATTTGAAAGGTTATGCACTACGTACATTCCTTTTTAGTCTTTTACTTTCATCTTTACCACTGCTTCGATCAACACTTTCCTCAAACAACCTTTAAATTGAATATTTTATTATATTAATCAGTAAATGATTTGCAATTCCATAGACCACAAAAAATTCATTTCATTTTCAATATCAGATTTAGTTTTTAAAACTCTTCAATAGAAGATAGAATTAGATAAATAAAATATAGGAATTCCGTATTTAATATTTTCTTTTTTAGTTTGAGGATGAAGTGGACATATTGCAAAACAAAAGCACGTTTCACATAATTTCACTTTTCCACAAAATGTAATAAAATAACGCCTTGAATCAGCAAAAATTATACGATTTGCTTATTTCTAAATTTATCTTGTTTATTTTCATTTTACGATCGGTCAACGTAATAAAATATTTCACCCAAATATAAAAGGGGTTTTCACAGATTGCGCTGGACCTTCAAGATTAAAAATATTTTAGATAATGAAACTACCAATCCATTGAATATGCATGAAGACCTATGGAAATGAGAATGGTCAGGACGCATAAACACGCGGCCAAGAAAGATTTTCTCTTGCGGAATTTTAGACGTTTATTATACAATTTCAATTCAATGGCGATACTTTTTTGTGAAATACTTTTATAAGTTAAGAAAAGTAATTAGAGATATTTGGTCAGGAATGTTCAATTAATTTTGTATCGTTTACATTTTATGCAAAGAATGTGAAGGTAAAAAGTTTTACGAAATAGTTTTATTTCTTAAGTTTATTTTTGCCCTTAGTTACGATATAAAACATTGTAATAATCAAGCAATTATATATTATTCGTTTTCACTCGGTAAATTTTCGAAAGGAAATACGCTCAATACTTTCTTTAAAGTAAGTTAATATATAAATAAAAGAGCGAAATGTGATGGAAATGATTTTCGTTGAACGAGTGTTCAAACGACATTCGTCTTCTTAATTAAGAAAATCGGAAGTAGAACTTCATCCCTCTGAATGGGACGTCATCTAGGCGGATGGAACTCGAACTAATCATCGTAAGAAACAAGATGTCGCTGATAAACAGTTCCTTATTAGAAATGGAGGAAATATTAATCTGAAATTACTTCGGCGCAATATAGCCTAATTGATGGCGTCTACGCGTTGTGCTGAGGAAATAAACCCATTTTAAGTGAGAACACGTCTTCCATCGCATCCATTTATTCCATGAGACTTTATCATTCAATGTCTCATAAATTTTCTCCTGTTCTGCGTAATAATCCGACATTTTCTGTTTTTTTTTTAATTTATGTATTTTCTCCTTCGAACCGTTTTATCTGCCTTTGAATATCATTAAAATGAACTCCGTGGTTTATTTCAAATTTGATATATCTTATCGATATTTCTTATATATGAAACATAATATAATTGAAACAAACAGAATTATTTAGCCCATGATATGAAACGGAAACTAAAAATTACGCAAAATTAAAATATATCGTGCATCCGAGACTCGTAAAAATACTATTTCTCCCGAATTATAGCTGTAGAAAAAATTTAAAATCGGAAATGTTAATCTAGTATATATATAAATATATTATTTATAATCTGTATACAAAAATAGGCTTAAAAAGCAAATATAAACTTATATAGATTTTATAATGTAAAGTAATAATTAGTAGAATGCTTTCGATTCTATTTCACATTTGTGAAAATAAACAGATTAATAAAATAGTATTAGAAAATATTGCTTCGATGAAATATAAATACTAGAAATATTGAATAGGTAAATATTTTTGCGAAATTCATGGTAAGAATTCACTTCTTATTTACTTTGAAAATATCAATCCGATGTAATTGTCTCGTTTTCTTTAATTATTTCTTTTTATTCGATCATATTTGTTCAAAAGTATCGTTTAAGCTGCTATGATATTTACAATCTCTAATTAGTAGTAGCTGTATATTGTTGCCATCGGACAGTCGTCCAATTGCAACATTTTAAATAATAATAATAATCACATGTCCGCTTCAGCGATTGGGAATTATAAAACAGAAAGTAAATCTGAATAGATTCATCTACAGAATAGAGCTATAATTTAAAGACGAAGAATTAGAAGTATATTGCAATACTTTATAAATTATGTTCTAAAGTTAAGAATATTTTAGAAAAATAATATCAACAGGTTGTGGAGAAAAATTATGCTTACGTTTACTGAATGCTTCTTTATTGAAAATGAGTAAAAATATGAATATTAGCATAATTATTTAATGATTCAACTTATTTTCAGTTGATTTGGTATGTGTTAATATAATTTAAATTTTTTGCTGCGTTTCTAACTTTACATGTCAGCGTATATTATAACGCAATTCAATGAATCGTCGATTCGAATGGATTCCTGAGCGAAAAACCTTCGGAATTCCAGAAGAAGCATTAAAAGAAAATCCACGTCCGATTTCCTCCATCGTTCCTTCACACTTCATCGCTTCCTAAATGAATTCACAATCGTCACCTTTTGCGGTTTCCTTCGGTTGGCAGCACTGTTCATTCATTTCGATTATAATCCGTGGAATTCGAATGAATGAGGGATTGTGACGGATGAGTGGAATTGAGGAAAGTAAAGGTTCAATGGAATTGTTGGAAAGAGAGTATTGGAATAAAGCTGTGAAGTGTTGAAGGAACACTTGTACATCCCGTTAGATTTCACATTAAATGATTTCTCGGTCTGAACAAGTGAATTTATCTCGAGATTTGAATTCAGAATTGTATTAGACAGATTTCATATTTGAGATGGGAAATTAAATCGTCGATGTGTGTCCGTGTTCTTTGTATACCGAATTCCAAATTAATTCTCTTTTCTTAAGCAATGAAGGTGAAAAATAAGAGTATATAAAAACATTTACAGTTCAATTTTGTCTATAATTTTGATAATATTTAATGATGAGGAAGAACAAATCATATGGTTGAAAATACCCAATTATTGTTTTTTAATTGCAATGGAAACACTTTGTTCGTTAGAAATAGTGCTGCTGTGTTCAATAGTTTGTAATTAATGATACAAAAAGTTTAGAGAAATATATTCAGAACTCCTATTTAAACATTTATTAATGGTTTACACATATATTTTGTTTGGTTTTACTTAGTTTTCACAGGCGTTCGATATGATATTTTTTTCTGGTCTTTATTCCTAGTTATCAAACATATTATTTAATATCAAGAAGTATTTCGACACATTTATAAACAAAAGATTTCATTGTATATGCATAATGGACGCGTATATATATACAAGTATGAGTATCGGAAATGAATATCCTAAACTCAGCGTGTCCTTCTTTTTTGGTGGCACTAAAAAGTGCTCGATAAACCCAAATTGTGGTCTATAAACATCACAAGATAAGAGAGGGGATTGGACGAGCGTAAATATATGAAATCCCTTGTGTCAACCTTATCAAGGCTTTTTCCTCTAAAGCCGTATTTGAATTCCTGGTCACACATCCGGGGATAGACTTCGGGCTTTCTTTAAACAACAACTACCGAATAGGCACTGCTTTCTGCATCATAGTCACTTACTTTTCGATTTAGAAAGATTTATTTTCTTATCAACCGTAACATACAATTCACATTTCCTTAATATTTTATTAAATTAAATTTTTAAGAAATGAATTGCAGATTATCTAACATAATACTTACTTTGTATATTTGTATACATATATAAATACGTTATTAGCAATGATTTTAAATCGAATTTCGGTAGTATTCTGTACAATGTAGTTAGATGAAAAATCAACAATACTTTTTGAGGTTTAAAATTCTTTTAGTGAGATAATTCATTACTAGATTAACATACTGATTTCATCGATCATCAAAGTGGGTATTCGGTCTATAACTTCACTTCTCTTAACTGTGGTAAATATGTATTGAAAATGAAAGAGATAACCTATTCTATTCTTTTTACATTTATCCTAATTTCAAATGCCGTTTCAAAGAATTAATCCATTTAGAATGGTATTCCACGTGAAAATCAAAGTTCAACTTGTAAAATCAATCATCCACGTGCAAATGGTAGGACAGGAGATGAAAGATGAGACAATTAAGTGGGAAATGGATGCATAGTTCGTATGATTCATTTGCGCATTCATTTGATGAATAGATGTCCATTTACTGAACAAGATGGTAGTGTTGTGGCAGAGTGCGTCATATTTTGAGGTAATATTGGGTGAAAAGTGGTAAAAAGAGGAAGTGGAAGATATATCACATTTCCCTGTAACAGATTGATGCTAAAGTAATGTCTTGTTTTGATGGAACTAAGAATTTGGAAAATTTGTTTCACTATGACAGTTTTAACTCGTGGTTTTCAAGTATTTTATGTATTACATTTCATAATTTTTTATAGATGTTTACGATTTATATACGAATGTGTATTTATATAATTGAAGCATTAAAAATAATTCACAAAATAAAATTATACAAGATAAATAAAGATTATACAAGTAAATAAATAAAAACGAGAACAACAGTTTACGTACGTAACCATGGGAATGACGTCTTCAAAATTCGCTTTGTACATGTCATTCAAGTTATAAGTCATGAACAATTAATAAAATTTCCGTAAGATTTTTTAAAGCAGAGAAAAAAATTTAGTCCGCTTTTCTTACAACCTTTTTTCGGGTAATTCCTACATCGAGGTGTGCGCAATTGAAGGACTAAAGCTTATTACGAATTTCTCAAATTAAAGATGTGCGAATTTTCGCCTCAATTTTTACGAGTTCAGCTTTCGCTTATTATTTACGTTTGATGTATCTCAAAAGCAGTTTCCACAGCAAACACAAGTGGGAAAGACGGCGATCTTTATCATGGAACGTATCGTGTTTCATTTTCTTTCCCTATTTGCCTTCCTTTATCAACGGCCGATGTTCAACTCAACCAACCTGTTGCTCTCTTTTTTCTTCTCGATCAATAAATTTCTCTATATTTTGTTTAACACTCTTTCCCTCAAAATTAGCATCAATTATTGAGTTTCTATTTAAGAAGAAAAGCAGCAGTAGAACGGACAAGACACCTGAAAATATTATATTCAAATAAGTTTACAATGTACATCTAATATATTGTATTAAATACTGTTATTCGTATGTAAAACCAGGGGCTAATAGGTACTATTGATAAAAATAGAATAAAAGGGATTGTTATCCAGCAACATCTCAGCCTGCGTAGAATTGCATGATTCCACAGAAGTTCTATAAATAGCTTCGCCTATTTCCTGTTAACTCTAAACATTTCGGGGAAATTAATCGAAGTTAACGAAACAGTGAATGGCATTTGAATTGACTCCTCGTTTAATTGCAAATTGATTCGATATCCACTTCATATTGCTTTCGTAATGAGTTCGCAGAAGAGTTTTCGAATATGGATAATAATATTCCTGTTAATATCGTTGTGGAACATGAACACTCATCCCTTTATCAGTCAATTGCTAATTAGATAAATATAATTGCGTAATTGAAGGACTAATATGTAAGCCGAAAATAGCATAACAAAGCATATTGGTTGTAAAACAAGATGCATTCTTAAATTCGAATACATTCGAATTACCTTAAATACGCAACTCGCGTCTCTTTTTAAAGGAAAAATCGAGAGAAGTGGATACGGAAGATCGGCAAAATATAAATTTCCGACGGAAGTGCACCTTCGGGAGGTGGGTTTTTTCTCAACGCGCGCTGTTGAGCGAAACCGCTTTTGAATTCAATTAGTGAGGATGCGGAATTCTGGGAGAACGGGTTCAAATCAGTCGGTATTTTCCAGAGGGAAAATTAATTGTCAAAGGAGAGTAATTAAAAGGGATGAGCGGAAAACAATGGACAACGTATCGGCCGTTGTTTAGCATTTTGATCGTCACTTGAATATTTGAGTATGAAACGTCATGAAGTCGATTGTGTGTGTGATACAGGAAAAACGCGATTCGTAGGAAATAAAGACATTTTGAATAGATGATGCACAATTGGATTAATGATTAGAGCCGTAGTGTATATTTAAAGGAGCATAAATATAATGAAAAATATAAAATCTACAGTAATTAATAACTCAGTACTGAAATTTAATAACCACAGAATGTATTGTTTTATTTATTAGCTGTTTTAGATACATTTCACGTTAAAACTAGCGAATGGTTCTAAAAATGACTTTATCGCAGGTGATGGAATGACTGTGTGGAAAGTTACCCGTTTATGGATAAAAAGAGAGGATCCAGGTAGCGAAGATTCATGTTCGATTCCCGGGAGTGAAAATGCCAAAATCTAAGAAATTAAAACCCATTCCAATTTACAAAGGAAAAAAGTTGAGTGTCAGCTAATATATAATATAAATACGTTCTAGCTAAAATATAATAAATAATACGTTAAAAATTATAATTTAATCGAATTCAAGATCACAAATAAAACAAAAAAAATTCGATTTCTTTTGGTGTAGAATCTGTGTATTATAGGAATGGAATCGTTTCTTTGAGTGCAAAAGATAAATCTGAGACCAGACTTTAAAATCTCTCTTGTGATGAAAAAAGGGTAATAGGCTCTCGAATTCCAAAGTAAATTTAAGCATAAAATATTTTACGAATGTACGAATCATATTTTGATGGATGAGGAATGATAAATTTATTTTAAGTTATAATTAAATATATACTGAAACTTTATACGAGTTTAATTTTCAATTAACTGCAATGGGGATAAAAATTAATGAAGTAGATGTATAACCTTAAAAAATCTATTTTTGAAGTAAAATCACGACCTCTTTATTTATTTCCCATTTAGTTTCTATTTTTTAAGCAGTTGATCCGAAGATTAATTCACGAGACTTAATTTTTTTAATTAAACGAATTCATCTTATGAATAGGCGTTTGTATCTATTTTAATTCCATCTCAAAGCACGAACACAGTGAATCAAAAATCATGTTATATTTTCAATTTATAATCTTTTTAAAACATCCTGCCACCTGCGATGTTAATTTATTCTTCAGTCATATGTTTTGATTTATTGATTAGTATAAATTTTTATTACTGGAATTAAGTTCATTCACTGATGAATTCCATTGAGAAAACATACTTACATTTCATGTGCACGTATGTTTAGGAAGATTTTTATCAACCAAGTCTAATGAGTCAAGTAGTGTTAGATGGAAGCTGTTATTCATTTATTCCATAAAAATACGTCTCACATTTCTCCTTCGACTATTTCTTATATCAAAATTCTGCAACCTCCTTATTGATTTTGATTCTTAGAGTAGAATTAATGCATCTCGTAGAAGGTGGTTCTCAAGAACACAAGTTATGAAACATGTTGCCTGCAATAGATTGGACTCTTACAAAGTATCGTAAGCATCCTCAGGCGAAGATCATGATGAAGAATAAACCTTCGATTCACTAATTGGAAAATCTGTTGAATAATCAGTGACATGAAGTTCACCGGAGTTCAAAACAAAGTTTTACAGACATGGGATTGGAAATTGTCTTACCTCTAAACATGGGAATCTATGGATGTATCTCATTATCTAAACAGTTATCCAAATGAATGCCCAATTATTCGTTATATGAAAATGTTGATTTTGATAACTAAATAATTCTGTACATTTTTATCTAAAGTTTTTATGAAAGTAACTAAGTGTTCTTGGCTTATTTATTCCTACTTCCTTTCATATATCAGATTTATCATCATGGAATTCTATAAATTGTATTCTATATCTAATGCTCTGCCAAAAGCATTAATTAATGTTAAAATTGATGAAAGAACTGAGTAATAGGACATAAAATCCGCATGTTTATAGAAATCACGAGAATATCACATTTCTGAACTAGTCTAACGTGTCCTTCCACAAGGTAATGCCTGAACGTAGTTGTTAATATCACATTTCGATTGTTAAAAAATTGGCAAAAATTAATACTTTTTCTTAGTTCTACCAAAAACGTTTAATTAGTAACTGCGACCGGTTTCTACTATTATTTTCCTTATGTAGTTCCACAAAGTGACGGTTCCATCGATGTATTAATTGTTAAAGGATAGTTATCTTTGAAGGCAAAATACCTAAATATGAATTCGAGGTAAATTTTCACGTAGATTTTTCCATCGATAAAATTAAATTTGGCCTTTGTCTAACACATCCAATCAAAGCGAATGAGGCTTTGACAGGCATAAAGGAAGACAAGGAATTAATTAATAAACGACTTCCAGGGGAGCTAATAATTCTGGGGCTGTAATGAAATGCACGGCTGATGTCTTGGATATTTTGGAGGTGAGGACGATGGATCGATATTTGTAGACTCTTAGCAAAAGACGTATTTTAATGAGTGTTTTCGAAGAAGAGAATGTGCTTTCTATTAAGTGGGCTTATATGAAACGAAATTCGCCCAAAAAATTGAGAACTGAAATGGTATATGAAAGTGAAGGTAACTTCTTTTTAAGCGAAATGAGTATATGTATCATACACTTTTGATGATTACACAGAATATTTCAACCGTAATAGTGTTTGATATCCATATTATTGATATTGGAGAAGATTTACTGCGTCTATGCTGATACCACCTTTCGGTATGTGGCAGGGGGTGCAAGCACTTTGAATCTATTTATTGATCCATAACTTGATTCTTGAAGAAAATGGATTTTATAATCTATTCTTTTTCATTTCCTTTTACAATTTATTATTCTCTTTATCATTCCGATATTATATTCTATCTATTCAGCAGAGATGGCGCGTTTATATACACTATCTGATCATCGAATGTGCTTTCTTGGAATCCATTTAATAAGTCTAATCTTTGCGCTAAACCTTTTCTAATTCACTTATAATATTTCAATCGTCAGAGATTAATTAAAATGATACATTCATACTCAAGGTCAATCCAGAGTAAAGTAACATTTTCTGAATTTTTCTTCCATCATTCCGACTACCTTCTAACGAATCCAAGCTTTTCTACTCACATTGTGGAGGTAAGAACTTCATCATAAGTTATTCGTGAGGTCTACTGCAAGATATTTAACCGATTCCACTCTAAAGACACTAATGCACTACTGAAGCACGAATGCAATCGGATAGTTTCCACTTAAAAAGAAACGAATGTTTAATAAGTCTCTAATGCTTCATGAATTGTTCACTAACAGTGCTTGGAAGAACATATTCTAGAGTGATACCCCAAAAAGAAGTAAAGGAAGTTAGACAATTATATTTTATAGAATTTAAAGAAAAATATCCTATTTCCTTCTTTTTTAAATATTCTTTTGAGCGGGATTCTCAAATTTTATTTCTAAACTTAAAATTTTCGTTGTTTTTTCTTTACATTTAAATGTTTTTAAAACTACAATATCTTGAGAAAGCTCTAATTCGATGACCTCTTTCACAAAATGTTCTCATGTAAAAACAAACGAATCGCTTGTCTTCGAATGGAAATTCAAATCTCTATCGATGTGAAGAATTCAAGTGGAAGAAGTCTAAGAGTAATCCGTAGCAAAGATTAAACAGAATCAAAGAGCATTTCTTTTCATTGAAACTCTCTTCGCTGCGAAAGAAATGTCGTAATGAACGAATTCACCACACTCTAATACGCGTAATCCATATTAAGAGAATACGGATGTCTTATCTCAGAAATGATATTAAATTATATAAATAAAATAAATAATAATAAAAGTGGATTACTTTCTGGTTTGTATTTTTAGTTTGTTAGGTTAGTATTAGTTTAAGCATGGAACTTGAAATTCTTTTTAATTGTAGAATTTTGCTCACAATTGAATTATTCGATTCAATGTTTGTTTTTGCGTATACCTTAAATATTTAAAAATGAATAACAATTCGGTAATGTGTGCTATATATACAGGTCAATTCATATTGTTAATCAAGTTATCTTAATAAAATTATATCTAGAAGTTAAGTTAAGCGAACACAAATAGGAATAAAATCTTATAAAATGGATGGTACTTCTTCCTGGAAATCATATATATGCGTGTATTCAATATACGTATATTTAAATATAAATATGCCCACTAGCACTTATGATTGATTTGCTTAGGGCCCTTCTCTGTCCGTTATATCGAAGTACTGTTTAGTAGTGAAAAGAACATCTGAGGATAAGCTATGAGCAGATTAAGGAGATTTGAGGATAAGACGAGGAAGGCGTTTTACAGGGATTTGTTGGAAAGGATATTCCGGTAATCATCTGTGCCTTTTTCGTGTTCTCTTTCGATGTAAATCCATTAAATGTAATGTTTATAACGGTCGCTGAAAGTATAATGAGCGAAACTAAGCTCTTTAAATGACCCATTGGAGGTGTATCCATTATTATAAAACAGTTAAATTAGATATAATGGTTGTAGAACCTTTTCATAAAACCTAGTATTAGTGATATAATGGATATCTCTAATATTTTAGTACCAGAAATGTTTTTTATACCTTTGTGAAAATATATTTGATTAGATGAATACATTTTTAGAAAAATATCTATCTTGAAAAGCAAAGGTCAAATGAATGTGAAACTTTAAATGAATATTAAACAAAATCATACGAAAGGAATTAAGTTAAAAATTCCGAAATTTATCATTAACCTTTTCTCTATATTTGTCATTACAGCAATCGATATTTCTATTAAACTTCGTAAAGAATAATTTTACTTTCAAGACAAATTCATAAACTGTACATTTCAATTAATCGGAAAGAAAATATAACGTAACAGAAGAGTACTTTCCCTTTAAGAAGCCTCAAAACAAAAGGAGATAACAGAAATACCTGAAACTGACGCGAGAATCTAATTAATACTTGTGCGTAATGTTTCCGCCATTAAACACGAGCGGCGCATTTGAATAGAGAAGTGTGCATTCAACGAACCAAAGGTCCACGCTTTGGGTTGTGTTTGAAGGCGACCGCAGAAGAGAGATTGTGGGGTAATCGCCCGGTTTTATGGATTGAGCCACGGTAAATAGATAAGAGTGTATGTAAAGTAGGGGACATTAAAGTGGGGAAGGAATGGAAGAGATTATCACCGAAGGGAAAAGCAAATAAACGCCTTTGCAAACACTACTGCTGCTACTTCAGAATAGACATTTTTTTCCTTCTTGCTCTTTTTTGATTTTTGGAATGTTTTTGATCGTTGAATAACCGTCATTTATCTTCATTTTAACATCATGAATGGCTCGCTTGCTGTCATATTTGAAGAATGAATGAGATTTGCACCAGAACATGAATATTGCACAAGGTTTGACAGTACCAGAATATGTTTGCAACTCGAGTATGAGTTTTATGCTAAGAATCTTATCTCAAATATTCTTCAAAAACCGTAGAATATAAGTTGTTTCAACATTGATGATTGTAAGATGGATGCACTCCGTCTGAATCTAATTGTTAAGTCGCTATATTTCATTTTAGGACAGTAAAGTCATTTTTCACGAAAAGTATACATAAGCCTCTACAATGAATGAAAGCAAGTTGACTTAAGGTACATTTTTTGTGGCATCAGAATTAGAAAGACAGCTTTGATTCTTCGGAAATATCTTTCGAGATCATTTCGTAAATAATATTGGGCTGAAGTACATAATGAATGGGGCAAAGAGGGCCTTTGGGAGATAAGCAATCTGGGAATTTGAGAAGGATGTCTCTAAGGGGATAAAGATAATTAGCTTCGGCGATCAGAGGGCTCAAGGATTAGAGGGAGAATACCTGTGTAGCGAAGGCAACTACACCCGACTATTTGAATGCCTCAAGAAGTACGTCTAATAAGTACATCACCTCATTAGATTGAAATTTATCTTTGAAGGGAAATGTGACATAAATAATTTCAAACCAATTTTTATCCATAGTTAGTCGTTATTCAATGTAAGATTTGTAATATAACAATAATTTCATATATAAGGTTTGAATAATCCTCGCTGTAAACGAATTTTAATGCGTATTAAGGTATTTATGTTGAACACGATGATAAATTAGCGACGCGATGATTTTAGCATGGAAGCATTGAAGCCAGTGTCTAATTGCAATAAATATAATTTAGAAGAAAAATAAAAAGATGATGATGACACAATGATCTTGAAGCTGAAATATTTCATTTATAAATGTACATTTTTATTAAATATTACAATTTTGAGGTGGTATAAGGGATATAAAGTTCTAGACGATATTCTTTTACAAATATTGACTTACATTTGAAACGATTTTTTTATTTAATAGAAAGCTCGTTTTCAACTCATTTATTCTCATTTCTAGAGTTATTCAAAACGAAGGGCTAATAGATTGGAATGGAGTGGATACTTTTAGACGGTGAAACGTTATCCTCGGATTGAAGAAGGGGTTTTAGAATTTCCATTCGAATGGTGATATTGAGGTCTCTCAAACAACCCTTTCTCAGTGGCGCCAAGAAACCTTTTCATTCGATCTATTTACTCCATATTGCTGTGAAAGGGATTTGAGGTTAAACTCATTTTTCATCCAATGTTCCTTTTGTGATTCAGGTTTCAACAAAGATCTCTTTCATTTCCAGTTTTTCTCCGCTTTTCTTGAATATTAACTGTCATCCAGTTTTGCACATGATTCAAACGGAATTTCTTGTCCTCGTTTTCCCAAAGAACCGTCTTCAATGTATAAAAGCGTTAGTTTCAGAAAGTGAAACACAATTCGCTGTATCTTCTTATTCTAAATTTCCTTTCATCAATGATGAGTTGAAAAGGAGCAAAGGGTGTATTAGCGAAGTCTCTTGTTAATGATGAGGACATTAGAATGTCCAAAGTAAATGCAGAATCGGAAATCCAAACAAATCGCAATTTTATAACACAATGTATATTACAATATACATGTATAAGGCTAAGAATAAAAAGACAATCCACTACTTATTTTTCATTATGAAGGATAGGTGGGAATAGTCTGTATTTCTCAAGTCATTTTGCCTTCATAAATGATAAATGAATGATAAATCATATCCATGCCCTAATCCAAAAGTTTCTCATCGATATAGACATTGTCAACATTTTGTATTGTAATTTTTATCACAATCAACCTTGTTGCTATCTTTTGAAAGTTAATCTAATAAAACACAGAAATCATTTTCGTAATTGAAAAATTTAAAGTTTATCAATTATTTTCAGAGATACAAAATAGTTATACATATCGTTGAAGAATAATTTCTATTGTTTGCTTTAATAATTTCTCCAACATGATTTTTTCAATTTCTCTATTTGTACTAATCGAGTTCACAAAACTGAGCGAGAGATATACTTGAAGATGTTCATTTTATTAAAAGAATAATTTACGTTTTAAGTAATTTTTAAAAATAAAATACTGTAGAATAAAGGAAAGAGAAGAATGTGTTGGAGATAAGCAAATAAAGAAAAATGAACAGCTGTTGGGGTATATTTTTCGGAATATTAATGAAATATTTTACTTTTTTCAATCGACTGATATCAAATGAGTTGCTATGTTTATTAATTTTCAGAATGGAGATTTAAAAAAAAGCATAAGAGAAAGCTAATATAGTTTGAGAAAAAGAAAGACTAAATATGTAACATCTTGATCTCACATTTTCTGACTCACATTTGATAATCAATTCAAGATAGGTACATTTTAATTTATTGTATTAAAAGTTTATTCAGTTAATCAGCCTTTAAAGTACAAAATAAAATATTAACATACCTAGGAAAACGATATATTTTCAAATTTCTTCAGATTAATAGCTATCATTTAAATTAAATGATTATTATTTACAGATAGTATCAGATTTATTCCTTGTTTACTAATAATAAATTTAAAAGAGTAATGATAAAATAGATGTACGAAAGATCCTTATAAAATTTCCTGATTCTATGAACTGCGGAACAAAAAATTCTAGTTTTCCTTCCTTTTCATACACTAGCGAAATTTTTCGATGTATTTTACAATTCTTAATGACTGTTTACTGTATTGTATTCGTGCTTTTTAGTATAAAATTGAGCTCTATTTTGCTATTTATGTTCCATTCAGAACTGAATTCCTAGGAAATATGAAAGAGTCTCTTACGATTTTTTGCCAAAAAAGTTCGTTCCATTTAAAGAGCTGACTGTGGCATCTTTCATTTTCCCTTTTTACTGCTTCTCCTTCTTTAATTTAGTGCCCATAAAATTTTTCCACCGATATCTGAAAATCCTCGTTTAATCACACACGCCCACCCTTGCAATCATCGATTCTTTAAAATAAATATGGTCCCTTCGGCGGATTAATTCAGCTCTGGATCACAATGCGATGAGGTGTTTCTTTTCGATATTCTTATGGCCCACATTCACCTGAGACTTTATACGAGACAACAGCGAATTCAGAGTAACCACGTTTAATAATAGATGCAGAAAGGAAACAATTTTTATTCATACTGTCATTTAGACGGAGCATTGAACAGTAGTGATAGATTGAGGAGAAAGAACAATGTTTCAGAGGCTAAAGAAAGATGTTTATTTTAATGAATTTTTATTGTTTAAAAAATACTGTGTGTCACTGTGTAAACATATGAAATCAACTATAAGAAATACTAAATAAAACATAGATTTAGAAAACGCCAGATATTTTTATGCAAATTTTTGCAGAAATAGGCCAGAATGTTTGGAATGAACGGTGTTCTCCTTAAATCAGCAGAAAGAGCTTTTCAATATTCTTCTTTCGCCATATGGCCTCTCTTCTCCAAATTCTAATCCACTCTCACACAGAATTTCGCACTTCAATTGTCTTTTATTGACGAAATTTTATTTTGATATCCGTGCAGTTGCTTTTTATATTCAATGTTGTCTTAGAACACAGAATTCTCCTCGGCTGTTGAAAATCCCCTTTCGCCTCATTGAAACCCTTATTACACTTAAAGAGGCACTTACATTTAATTTACCATTAATACAAAGTCTGAATTGTGGATTCTTCTAAGTGTTTTCCTTTCTAAATTGTATATCCGCAAACATTATAAATAGCTACTCTTTTATACATGCGAATCATTATCACTGAATATATACAGTAAATTTTTTCGTCATGATTCATAATATTTTACCAATTTTAATACTATCAATAAAGAGCTAAATATTATACAAATAGATAATTATGATATCTGTTGTAATAAAATTTATAAAAATAATGTAATGAAAATTAAACACCGCATCATAAAATGTATCCTTACGAACCTCTAATCCATTTTCAATTGTCTAAGTAATAATTATTGGTTTTACTTAAGATAATAGTACACAAAACAATTGTTTGTAAGAAAAGAACGTTAGCGTTCCCCTTAAACGAGACAGTCAAGATAATGATCTAAACTCATGATAATGATAGCCACTATTATCTGAAAAGGTGAAAACAGTATTCTACTGTCTACCTCCTTATTGATTTTGTAATTAAAAAACAATTTCTGTTCACTTCAGCCGAATATCTGATCAAAATGAACATCTCGATCCATTCTGTCTATATTCATTCATTTCAAATCTTTTTAAAACACAAATTTAGGCATAAATTTTGCAATAAATCCGAAAAACAGTTATTCGCCTACAGAATTTAGAATTTTTTTCTGCATAACATTTGTTTTTATTTAGATATGAACATTTTAAAGTTGAATCCAGTTTTATTTATTGAGCAGTTTTCTATTGAAATTCATTCATCTTTATTTTTCTTGTTTTTAAATGGATATCGAGGCTGAATGTATGATTTGAAGTTTAATGAGAGAATCAGGAAAATTATGAAATTAATATTAGAAGGCGTGTATTCGTGGAAAGCCATATTGTAATTTAAAAAATTACAATTATTTAACTTTATAATTTCAAAAAGTTTTTCATTATACTAAGGTGAATTAATTCAGCTATAAATGGGTTAGGTCATTTTCTAATATTTTTTTCAATACGTATCATTACAGGTTATAATGTAAATAGGATAATGTATATAGGATATGTACATAATGTGGTTGGGAAGTATATTTCCTTAATCGTTATGGTACAGAAGGAAAACGGTGATGTGTACATTTTAGCTAAGAAGAGATATATGAGTGGAAAGCTCCAAAACGATGATATATGCGGTCTGTTCCAAATGTACATCCTGAGGCATATTTGGGTGGATTGCATTAATGGAGGAAAAAAAGGAAATGGTCAGTTGATGAAGAGTCATTTGCGGTGGGGAAAATTAGGAAATTGGGGGCCACCGCTTGAAGAGAAACAAGCGAAAGCGAATGCTTGATTGGGCGTGAATCGCATTTCCGTATCAAACACCGCGAAATTGAAAACCTCGAGTCACCTTCGGCTACCTTTTAAATGAAAATGTGATTTAAAAATCATTTTGCTTGCATTTGGAGTGAGAAACATCTAAAAGCTCACTTTAGATCAAAACAGGCGTTCGTTATATCTAGAATAAATGAAATCCATACAATTAGAGAGTAAACACTGAAGTATATGATATATATTTATAAATAGATGAGAAAGTATGATATTAAAAGGGGAAACGGTCAAAATTAGAGAAAAGAATTACCCACTTAAATAAAACCTAGCTCAAAGAAATAAACATATCGATTTCTCTTCCAAGATTAACCAGCAGCCTTCAAATATCGTGAAATATTGAACTGTCTACAGATGAAAATTCTTCAAACATTTGATTGGAAACAGAAATATTTTTATAAGAATCTCTTAATATTGATGTATTAGAAGAATCTCGTTTCCATTATCCTATATCCATTATCCATGTCCTGTATCCATAGCATATATCATATAAGTTTATATACCGTTATCCATATTAGTCATGGATGGATTAAATCAGTACTATATCGTTATAGTACTAAGACATTTCCATCATTTTCTTACGAAGCAACCTTATGTATTAGAGCATCTGGAATCGATATCGAAAATGATTGGATAAAATTACATGGAACACTCTTCTCATAAACCTTTGTAGTTTCTTTTTTAAGATATAAGGACAATTTAACCGATAATTTTTGATTCGGGAAATATTTTGGGAATTTAAAAATGGCAATAATGATTGCATGCGCATAAACATCGCATATCTTTCGACAACAAAGAGCACATTCACCGAATCGATTCAGCGTTTAACGTGGAAGAACGAATGAAGCCCTCCTTTTTGCAGAGACAGTTGATTAGATCGCATGGGCCCTTCTGGGGAATGATTCACCCACCGCACCCGCCCTCCCCTTTGCCCTTCCTCCTGCTGCTGCTGCTGGCGCGCTCCCTCGTCGGCGATGAAGACTCCCACGGCCCTCAGCGGGAGGCCGACCTAATAAGGATCGCGGTGTTGGCTCCCGGAGACCCGGACCACGAGCAATCTCTGGTGAAGGTGTTAGGGCCGGTGATGCTGGCGGTCCAGAGATTGGCCACCGCATCCTCCGACCCCTCGAGGCCCCTCTCCGACCTGCCAATGCCCGTCACTCTTCCGGGAAAGAGGTTTCAGGTCATCTCCAGAGACTCGCGCTGCTCCTCCACTTACGGGCCTTTGGCCGCCTTCGAACTGCACGTGCAACGGAGCGCAGGTAACTCAGAGGCAATCCGAGGAAAGGGGATCTTAGAAAATAAAGTACCTTTTTAAGAGAGATTCCTTATTCATTCGCTCGGAAAGATAAGTAGTTCGATGCATTAATCTTGATATTACCGAATGTTTGCTTTAAGTTCGAAAGTCATACAAAATGTAATTTTCAGGCTTTCTTTGTTTATCTAACAAATTATTGGCGGTCATTTAAGTATTTTGTAACGCATTTCTTATCAAGACTTTAATTATTCTATTTTATTTCAAACAAGGCGCTAAAACAAATGCCAAATAACTATTTAAAGGACGAACTTTCGAAAATAATGATCGTTTCATATTTACCTTTCGTTTTTTAACTCGATTCCCTTAATAATGTGCTTGTTTCCTTCTTTTTAATTGATATATTTTATACTAAAAAGCAGTGATTTTCTCGATAAATAGAGTACATCCCTTATTTATTCGTGAAATTAAGAAACAGTGTTCCCGAAACAGTGGAGTCGTGGCACGCATGTCTGCGTTGCTCTGTCCATAATCGATCGATAAAACCAACGATGAATTCTCCCCATTGAGCCCACATCATCTGCTCCTAAATACGTAAACGAGCTCTCCAATGGATTTGGCATTCCAATACAGATGCCCGTGGACTCCCTCTAGCGTTATTATACCGAAAATGTCAATTACTAATTGTTGCTCAAGGGCCTGGAATCCATTGCCTCAATGAGTAGCATTTCACTTTCACAATCGTAGACCCATAATTATCCGAAGGGTCTAATCCAATATAGCCAACCTTAAAGGATGATATTCTGTACCAGATGGTCCTTATTTTATAGGCAGTCGATTAAATTCTCCAGAATTTATGGTTGTCTTTAATGTAAAAATTTATTAATATCATGTAATTGTGATCTATCATCATTATTCAAATAATTTTATTCTTTTAAATTAAAATAAGCAGTTCATTGCATAAAAAAGCCTAGAATTCCTCACTCTACATTTGCAAAAAAGCTTTTGCATAATCTTTAATTCAGTTATTAGAGGAATTCTTTCTAATTGACCGTGTATTTTTGATATGTTCCACATATTCGGTTTCCACAACCGACTGATTATTAAGGGAGAACTGCAATTTAAAATAAAGTCCTTATTTGAGAACAGTAAATTACGAACTAACGATACAAATTCAGTATTCATTGCGTGGATTAAATAGCAACACAGTTGTTCATTTACGCGAAAGAATTCCTAATTTTACGAAATGAGTACTGCTGATTTATTTCTCCAAAACTTGGAATTTAATTTCCTTTGAGAAAAATAAATTATTGAAATGGATATAATCCTTAGCAACAAATACCTAGTTGAAGAAATTATAATTGGCTATATTTTACTGCATCGTCAACTAGTAAACACTTTCTACTAAAGAAATTTGTCGCTAATTTACCAATCAAACACCTTACCTTTGGACAAGTTAAAAATTTAGCCTATCGATAAACAAATCGATTATCACGGCTCATAATTCTCAAATGGACTCAATCGACACAAGATTTGACAACATTGCTTTAAAAGAAGATAAAGGAAAATGCTCGACCTGTAAGAATGAAATCTCTTGGAAAGCCATCCTTGGAATCCATGGAGGATAAATCTTCATATCATTTGAAAGTCTTTGGACGTATGAGGAAGTTCTGGATTGACAGATGGTCGGACACAGTTGCTGATCCAACAGATGACGTTCTCTTCGAAATGTATTCAGAGGAACGGACCTCTATTGGCACAAAATCATCGTGCGTGAGAAATTTTTGTTTCCGAGTCAAAAGAAGGGAGTTTCAATCGCTATGAAAGAATTGCTTTGGACCACACCCTTTCCCCTCTGGACGGAATTAGAGGAGACCAAAAGGGAAAAGAAGTAATGAAAACGGGATGGAAATACTAAATATTTAATGGCCAATCGAACGTAACTATTGGAAGAACGTTCTGAATGTTCCCTCGGGAAATTTGAGAACGAAACACGTTGATGAAGGAAAGAAAATAACCTCATAAGTTGATAGCATTCAAGTCAACGGTAAACGACTATGAAAGGTATAAATATAACGTTCGCATTGGTCTTATACATTCCACTGAACCTAAGAAGATATTGATCAAGTATTTATTTTCTCCTCTTACTTTTATCTTCGTTCTCAATGAAAGTTTTGAAAGAGGTAATTTTACAATCGAAATAATGAAAAAGGAAGATCATAGGAACATATCTTTGAGAGTATTGCTTATTGTGGGTAATGGACATCTGCATATTTATAGATACAATCTTATATCATGAACTTTAAATCATGATTATCTTTAATGTGAAAAGTGAGAATCCTGAGAGAAAAACCTGTATCCACAATGAATGGAATTCATAATTTATAAAAGAAACACATGAATGAGAATCCTCATGAGAAAGCTTCTACTTCATGAATAATTGTCTCGAAGAATCGGTGCAAAAATTGATAGAGCAGGATTTCAAATATTCACGCATCAATCTAATCATTTTCTTATAAACAAAAGAATAATATTCAGATGAAAGCAAGATGTCTTTCTATTTCTCCCAAAAGGAAAAATAGCAAGTTCAGCGTATTCAAAACAGGTCCGGCTATTGGAAAGAAAGACAAAGTATGTGGGGAATAAAGATCCAAAGGAAGCTGTATCTTTCAGTTTTGTTTACGCCATTCTTTCATAGAAACAACATTTGCCTACAATGGAATAAATTTTCGACCGGCCATCGATGTTATTTTCCCGTCCCATCTCCTTCTCAGAGGTATGCCTTTCATAAAATCCCAGATTTCTTACATCCTTTTTATAGTTTTGGACGCAAACATATCCAATTCAATTCCGTACATATTTTCATAGATCCACTCTGAGCTTATCGGGAGAGATTTTCAGAAGTTATTAAGTGAAGTTTTCGGAAACTTTTCTCATGTACTATTATCAAAAGTCGATAAATATTAGCAAGAGTGCAAATTCTCTTTACATGAATTGTCTAAGTTTTATTATAAAAGGAATCTAACATCCATTAAATTAATTAAAATTAATAGTATCAGAAATTGACTATTCTCAACTTTAGTATTTCCAAATTCAAACGTCATCGTGAGTTTTAATTCGATCCAAATCCAATATTCGCGTGTTTTTCACAGCACTCAACAGCTGAAGTCCAAATGTTATTTGGCATGAATCTCACTATTCGACAACCCAAAGAGACGTGATAATAAAACACAATCGAATGATACATGTTTTCTTTTCCAAGCATAAGTAATATAATCGCGAACCCAAAAAGTCTTTCTTTCTTTCCCATTACCTTAAAATCAATAAAGAGAGCTTTGAATGACAAATCAGCTACACGTATATCATTTCATTCATATTGAAGTTCACTAAATGAACATAGTGCATTAGATGTAATATCAACGTATTTCGGCATCTATAAAGTGAGGATAATGTTATAAACAATTTGGGCTCAAATGATGATGTGGATTCATGAAGAGAATGTATCGATCAGTTGAAAATTGTCCTCAGCCAATTTTATCTCTTGACATTCGCCCTCATTTATATTTCTTTTCGTCTCACTGCATTTTTATCCAATCTGACTTCCCTTTGCTTTCCAAAAATGAAACTATCCAAATTATTTTCGTGTGTGCGAATCAAAATCCAATTTTTCTACCACCGAAGTCTGTTGATTTTAAAATTGTAGAACTATTCAGACGTAAACATCCAATAGAAATGATTTTGATCTATGGTTTGCTATTGGGATGTATATCGAATTTTGATTAAATTCAGCGGGAAAAGCGTTAGTTGCTGAATTATGTTCTATTTGTGTTCATTTCACATAAATAATGAACTCCCTTCTAGCAATTATTATCTTCGTTTCTATAAGTTAATTCCATAAACTTGTTATGATGTATCTGACAATAACTTCACGTCATATTCAGGTAAATTTTTACAAGTAACTCGACATGCATTTCGAAATGATTTTTGCGAAATTAAAATCGCGAAAATCTTTCGTATTTGAACGTGATTAGCGGAATAGCGGGCGAATATTCCGATAAAAGTTCATTATTTTCTTAAGTGATAAAGCGGAATCAAAATGTTGTAAGAAGCCCATTGGGGTTGAAATTGAATGTCGTTTGAATGCCAGACCTATTCCTGGGCCCCGTTTGCGAGTACGCGTTGGCACCCGTGGCCCGTTACGCATCCGCATGGCGCCTTCCGGTGGTGACCGCCGGTGGTCGGGCCGACGCCTTCCGCCACAAGGCGCCCTCCTACTCCACGCTCACCCGAATCGCCGGCCCCTACTCCGGAGTGGGCAACGCGATGAGGGTCATCCTGGCCGACCGCTTCGGATGGAAGAGGGCCGCCCTTCTCTACCACAACAACGCGAGGGAGGCCGTGTCTTCGTCGACGGCGGCCCCTGGAAACTCGAGGTGTCACTTCGCCCTCGGGGCCGTTTACGAAGCCATGGGCAGAGTGGGGCCCCACCACTCGTTCGACGAGGCCCGAGTCAAGAGGGAAGAACTTCGGGCCCTTCTTCTGTCCGTGTCGCTGTCCGCTAGGAGTAAGTGCCCTTTAACAGTGTCTGCACTAGAAATTATAGTTTTTCTATTTTGATTCAAATTAATGATTATTGGGATAGAAACTCCTCGTTCTAGCATGGGCTGAATATGAATGACTATCAGGCGCAACATCTCGTTAAAGAGGCAGCGTAAATGGTCAATTATCTACGAAATATCTCACTTATAAAAGGCCATTAAAAAGTTTTATATCGCAAGGATTGAAATACGAATCCAACGTGAGTTTATCTGAATATTTTG
Source organism: Pantala flavescens (assembly GCA_020796165.1). NCBI lineage: Eukaryota > Metazoa > Arthropoda > Insecta > Odonata > Libellulidae > Pantala > Pantala flavescens. The sequence continues at coordinate 20,538,105 of CM036885.1, read as the reverse complement.
TATCTGTAACCACGAAATCACCAAAGAAAAAAATAGGAGGTACAATCTCTGTCCTATCGTATTTTCTCAATACTGTTTCTTCAATAAAGTTTTTCATTAATCAATAACAACCATTCTCATCAAGAAAACGTTTTCTCTTATGCTGAGGATGAGTTTATAGAAGCAATATTGTTAATGGAATATAATGTCTGAATAATAAAAACAATTTTGTAAATTTCCACAGAAAAATTTACAAAGTTGTTTTTATTACTAAGGCTTTCCGCGAAGTCACGCCTTCTCATATAGATTTCATAATGTCAGAAAGTGAAAGCTTTAATCTTACAGAGATCAACGTTGAAAATACTTTTTTATCATTCCATGCTTAGAATATTATAATATAAACACAATATATTGATGTTAAATATGGATATGTCTGTACTCAAAGACCAAGTTAAAATATTAAAATTGAAAATAACTTTTTCCAAGAGTTGATTCGAAAACATTCCATCAAATTATGCTAAATAATTCATTAGTTGATAATTGCTAGTAACGTAAATTTTGAAACTAGAGCAAGTCTCGGATACGGGGAATTTGATGAGGTTAATGAGTGACCTTGTTGTTTCATCATTTCATGAAACTCATTTAATATTCCTGAATTTGACACCTCAAAAATTCCCACAATTTTCATATTGCCTTAAGATTTTATGAATTCAATCTGAAAGAACTCAATTTGCACTTTCAGTATTGAAAATAATCTGTGGATAAATTGAAAGTTTTGTAAAACGAAAATTGAATGTTACTTGTCTGTATTTTAAAGAAACTAATATACTCTTATAGAATTTCTTACTTCATAACATCTATTTATTTTTTAATACTTTTTCATTCTCGATACTAAAAGATAATAGATAGATATAGCTTTTTTTCATTTTCTTATTTATTTGATTTGATACGAGATGATTCTTCGCTTGATTTTTTTGCGCTGTATCCGTAATATCGTATTTACTTAAATTCACAAGACAAGTAGGAATATGAATACAATTAAATGAACCGAAAAGTAAAGATCTTTAATCAATCGTGAAATTGAGAATGTTTTAAACATTATCATACTCTCCATATTTTCATCTCAATTTAAAAATATTATTATTAAAATTCCTGTAATTATTTCTCCGATAAGAAAATTCGTAGCTGTGAAAATTCACGAATACATCGCAACAAAGGTCTTCTGGTATCTAAGGAAAGGTTTCATTTACGCCTCAATACCTTTGGGAAAGCTCTCAATGAAAAGGCTATTGTACTATTTGCTTTCACAAGCGATGGAGTGTGAATGCAGTGTTCTTTGGATTGATTGGAAGAAGTTGATTGGTCTTAAGAGAGGACCAAATAGAAGGGAGTATAAGAAGAAGTTCACTTTCCGGTCGAAGAGGTTACGTTGAGCCACTACTCAACGTCAGAAACCACAAATACGCTCTTCGTTATCACATTTTACTTCTCCTTTTGCCACTTTTATCTCAAAATATGATTTCCTTTTTCCTTTATTTTATTGGGAAACAAAGATATTCGATTCGGATGAGAATAAACAGCGGGATGAGGAGCTTGAACAGAAGTTTTGAGGGAAATCTTTTGGAATGTATCGTGTTAGAAATTGTTCATAAGAATAGTTAAAAATTAAGAATATATTCTCATTTACACTTTTCTTCGTGTTACTATAATTTGTCTCTCGAGATTATGTCAGGAATTGAATAATATCAACACGTATTCACGTATTTTTATTTTTGAGTAGATCATTCAATTGCTAATTAAAACTTGTTTATTTATGAACTATATTTCTTACATATTATGTCTAATTTTTCAATTGAATAGATTACATAACTTTTTATATATAACGAAAACTTTATTTCCTAATGCTATATAACTGAAATTTTTGGGTTTTTAACGTGAGTGCAACTACGTTTGCATTTTAATTGACAATCAAATAAGGAAACAATTTTAACTAAAGTTAGTGGAGGAAATATGTAAGTATTGAGGATACTTTACTTTTTGCGCTTAATGTTTTCTCTCTATTTTTCCGAAAAGCATTCCTGTATCTCTTGTGTTATATTAAAGATTTAAGAATTTAAAGAAAGGGTATATTTTGAAAGAAGAAATAAGAATTTTAACGCAGATTTTACGTAGATAAAATTTTGACGATCATGTATTTATATTCTCTCATAGAGGACAAAATACGTAACCGAGAAATTTAACGCGTTAACACTCGCTCTCCATTTTGCCATAAGTGTCCTTTAATTCATATTTAGCAGGCTAATGCAGAGTGTTTGCTTATTAAAAATCTGTAAACATTTTCAAGAATCATTGTCTTGTAAAATATTAAACTCTTGTAATCGCTTCAAAAAAGGAATTTTATTTAAATTCTCCTGTAACATGCAATTCTCTCGAAAAATGATTAGATCGTTATATTTTTAAGCTGAAATAGCACTTAATAGAACATGATAAAAAGCGTAAATAAAAGAACCAGCGTTTTCTTCACACAGCAGCGTATTTGAGGAAAAAATGCTCTCCCTCACAAAGAACCGATCTAATTTCCTTTCTTTTTTCGTCCTTTGATACTCACAGCTCTCGAAAAATTAATTAACCTGAAATTACTAACACCGTAATTTCTGAAGAGAGTAGGGAACAGCCTCAGGAAAAACGAACCATTAAAGTTTATAATGAAGCGAAGTGCTACAGATTCCCGTAAATCTTATCCCGAATCTTTTTCCTAAGGTATCCGACGCACTCTCGAAAGTGCGTTACCATGGGAACGTCTTCTTTCACTTTTCGCTGCTTTTAAGAAGGACAATTGAATCAAGAACGCGTAGAATTACTTAATGCGCCGGAGACGAACGAACCAAGATGTTTCAAGATGAAACCTCCAAATCCGTTAGGACTTCGTGAGTCATTTTTGTGGAATTTAATACTAAAAACCTTAAAAAAGACGATTCTAGAAAACAAACATGAACTTTAAGAAAATGAGTTATAAATTGTACTCTCAGGTATATTCTTAATGGTATTATTTGTATGGCCAGGAAATATCAATGTAATATATAAGTACTAGTTAAATATAAATATCGTTGCGAATATTAAAATAATTATTCTGAAATAAATCTTCGCCATTTTTATACCTCCTTAAGAGGAAGTTTGCTGTGATTATTTGATTCATTTTCATTCCAAAATTCTTCTGACAAACGAACAAAATATCTGCCGTGATTTTTAAATACTTCTTATTTGAATTTTATGGCATTTCTTTAGAGTTATATTTTAACTATTATATCATTAACATGTATGATATTCTTCACTCAAAATGACAAAAAATATCCTTTTCTTATATATAGTTAGGTATAATAGTTTATAACATATTGTTAGTTATATTATTAGATATGCTAGTTTATAACATCGGCATAAAGACTACAGTACGCAGTGATAAGAAAGAAAGTGGCTCTCAATGTATGATTATCATCAAATATTCAATACATCCAAGTTCGGTGAATAGAATAGCAAAATGCACTCAACCACCGATAAATTACAAGAAAAAGGGTAAAGTCAAATAATATAAAAGTGCATGTATCTATTTATCGTTATTCTATATTAGTATTTAATGTAATAAAAATAGATTAGACAAATTATATTCAATTATTTACTTGGAAGGCAAAATAAGTTGGAACGCGCGTTTGATGGAATGCTCCGAATAAAGTTGGACGAGAGGGGAATGTAAACTGCGAAAAGCAATTAAGAGGAAGAAGTTGGGTGTGGAAAAGGTTGGAAGGTACAGAAATAGGGAGTTGTGATGGTCGTGAGCTGTTATTCTAATAAAGGAGTTGAAAAGTAAAACAAAAAGTAAAGTATAAAATATTGACCTTCGTAAGAAACCAAAAATGCTTTCCCTTTTCAAAGAGTAAAATCTAAAAATTGTCATCATAAATATTCACTTACAAAAATAAGATATTTTTATTATAAAAGTTTAATTGTATTTCATATATTTGCTGGTGCAAAGATCAGTTTTAATAAGAATAATATTGTAGATTTTTATAGAAAAGGGTGCTTTTCCAATTCTTACATAATTTCACTTGACTAGTATATAATTTAAATCAGTTACATCAGACCTCTCGGAAGCACAATTCCGCTCTAGAATGATTATCAACATTAATTAGTTAATCGTTTAGTGAGGAACATTTTGGCGCTTGAAATTCTCGTGTTAATTGAGCAATTAATTAAATCCAGTGCTCAATCGATTTGTGGAAGGATTTGGTGAATTAATTTCAAATCATTGCGAATAGTTTCGACATTCGATGAAAAGGTAAATATTGGGAAAATAAGCCAAACCATACGTTCCGAATAATTAAATAAGGAATATATAATACCAGGAAATAACTGTAACAATATACCCAATATAATACTATTTCTTACGTCAACTACAATGAGTTGTTCGTTATGCTCTAATTGCTATACAAAAACCCTTTTCGCCTTTAAAATCTTCACTAAAAAAGCACAATGAATACTAAATTGAGATGGACGCAATCTCGTTATTTCCATAAATGATTCACTTCATCAGCAAAATTGAAGGTGAAGTCGTATCAGAAGCGATTTATGCCTTCGGTAGTTTGGTTGTCGCTTTAAATATGACAAAGATCGCTTTTAAAAAATCACCATTACGTACTTTTAATAGATTAAAATATCTTTTTTCTAATATATAATCTAATAGGTGGAGGAAAAGCATAGCGTCTTAAAATCTGGTTTATTTTCTCTTAATAAACAGAAACTAAAAGATTAGAACAATGACCACCAACTTTGTGAATTATAAAAAATTTTATACAATTAAATGTAGTGTTCATATTAAATACTATGATAATAATTTTAGTAATTAACTTACGCGTAATATGAATGGTTACTCATCTTTAGTAGTTAAGGTAATACTCACAGTGGGGAGATAAAGGATAACTTTTTATTCTTGTCCTTCTCATGTGATTTGATTGTAGGACATGTTGAAAAAATCATTTATAAATTATCGCTAACTATAACTTTTTGTAAGTTTCCATAATTCCATTCGTATGTAAGAATAAGAGTTTGATATCAATGACTTGGGAAATTAAGAATCTAAAATAAGGACATTCTGTATCAATATTACTTCCCTGTACCTAAAGAATGGCCCCCTACGTATATCCATGATAAATTTCCGTTTTGTAGGGATGCTTAATTGAGATTAGAGGAGATAAAATGGCATCAGCCAAAGGACAACCAATCGCAACTGGATAATTGTAGGATTCGATTCCCGCAGTAGTTCCTGAGATTTGCATTCACTAATCGAGGCGTTCGCTGATAGGATTTACTCACAATTAGATGATACGCATTCACGCGTACAAATAGATATCGTAGGCTTACAGGGATATTCAGGTCATTACGGTTCATAATTAATTGTTTATTGAAGAAAATTACTCCATTCTGAAGTGATATTTTATTATTGCGTTTGCGTAAAGCACTTTCCCAATCTACTCATTTACTCTCTTTCTACTAACTTTTGCTTTTGAATAATCATCGGACTTTCAGAGTAATATATTCAGAATATTCTCTAATCCGCTTTTAATTTAACCGTTACTATTCATTTTCTGCATCCCTCCGCATTCAAAGTTAATTGCTAATCATTCTTCATTTAGCATCGACGATTTGTCTTTTGTTTCAACGTTCCTCTTAAATGGAGTAATCCACTACAAATGGCGCGAGTTTCTTCGGAGAAGCCATTAATAAAAACGTTTATTTTCCGTCCAGAAAACGAGAGGAATTCTTATTTCAATAAACGCAGTTAAATTTATAAGCATTAAAATAAGTATCAACGTTTAATCTTCTCGAACGCCATGACAGCTTTCAAACAAAAACTTTCGCTAATGAAGTGAAATCGCTGAATAAAGCGATACATTCTCAGGAAAAATGGGAGAACTGATGGAAAATGTTTGTCTGAAGTCATTTTCACTTCTGATCAATCTTCAGAAATTCTCAAACGCGTTTCAATAAATTTCACTTTATATTTATCGCAATTCATCTCGAATTTAAACATTATGAGTGGAAAAATAATCTATAAAAGAATGATCAGTCATTTTGATATACGTTTAATGCTAATTTTCTAATTTAGAAATGAATTTAGATCGTTGTAGATGAATAGGAAAGTATATCAGAAAAGGAACTGGTTGTTTTCAGTTGACCATTTTTCTTTCAAACGCTGAGATTTAAGTGCACTCGGCTTATTGATTCTCAATGTATTCCTAATTCTCTAAAAACACAGCTATTTTGCTTGTTTAGGAAAGAACATCTTCCACTTGACTTCGCCACTATTTCACTCGCACAAATACACATTCATGGTTGGGAATCTAATTCTGTGCCAGTTTTATTTACAAGTACTTTCATGTTATATTGAAAAGTTACTGTTACTATTTTTAACTTTGATGAATCGATAAAAGCCTATTTTATATGAGGATATTTTTTTATTAATTCTTTGTTTTGCCATTTTCACAAAATCACTTTACGCGTTAAATTTGGAGATGATTATTTATTTCCAATTTTTTATTTATTTATTTTATATATTTTATTCATATTCAATCCAACTATTTATATTTTACGAGAATATAAAAACAATACTTAAATAAATTATAAATTTATTAAACAATAATTAAATTAATATTCGAATTAAATAAATATCCGACGAGAATTATTATCATTGCACCTGACTGTGACATTTTAAGGCAAAAGTGCCTTTAGCGATAACAAAAGCTTGACAAATAACATGGACAAAATATTTGAGTAGCATTCCATTATTCATTCATAGATTTTTTTGCATTCTGATTAATGAATAAAACGAATGTAATTTCCTCCTTATTTTACGGATAAATTTATTATTCATAAAATATTGCGATGCAACCTTCGTTTCTTGTTTAAGATCGATATGTATGTAGTATTTTGTCTTTTAATGATATGAATCCCATAAGTGGCTATATTCTTTTTATGAAGAAAACGTAACTATCCTGCATTAATTGAAAGAATTATTTGATTATATATATATATATATTCTTGCAGTTGGGCGATAATGATTGAGTTGTTACGTAACTTACGTGCGTGAAATAAATTTCAAATACATCCAGTCTTGAAAGGATGCGGGAATGATTCTTTAAATTCAACAATTTTGCTTATAAAATTCTTCAAAATACTCTTATTTTCGTTCTCTCCAAGAAAAGAACAAAATGTGCATTATTCATGTCTCTTGCGGTGGTTCTTCGGATGCTGGAATTTTTCTAATCCGAGTGTTTGCTTGTACTTGTAATTTATAGGTTTATTGTGGAAATTAACATGGCTACGACTATTAGTGGGTTACGTACGCTTTATGTTATCCGATCGTAAATCATCGCTTTGTCTGCTTTTGTAAAGAAATATTTCATCACTGCTTCAAGTTTTAACACTATATAAAAATAAAAAGTAAAATCAATTTTTAAATTTAATCGTGATAAAAGTGAAGATCCTTTGATATTAAGATGGTATACTCATACAGTTATTTTCTATGCATTTCCAAATTAAATACTAATATACCAATTTATCCAACTATTGGTAGAATGATTAAAAAGATTGGAAAGGAATTAGATTGGAAGTCTTCTGATATGGAAAAATTTGCTATGTATTCTAAAATAATGAGTCCACTGTTAAAATATTTTATGATTAGGTTATTATTTGTATAAACCCAATTATGTTTCTATTAATGGCTTTTTATACTTGTCTAATTTAAGTAAAATTCGTTTTTTTCCTTTTTTCTTATCTCTAAAATTTACTTTTAGTTTAATTTAGCACTTAATCGTACGAAATTGGTATCCATTCCAAAAAATGACACAAATTATGTTTTAAATCATTCGCAATATATTTTGATTATATTTCGCATACAATTTCATTGTTATCAGTCATATTTTGTTTTCTTCGGTGGAATTCTTGTTCACTTCTTCCACTTACATCAGTCGATGGTATCTCAGTCTCTGTTTTAATTGATAAATATTCCAAAATATCTTAATCATTGAAATACATTTTCTATACTAATTTCATTCTAGAATGTTAAATTAAAGTATTCGTCTCTGTAGAATGCATATGCAACTTATTTACCTCACTTCAAATTTTACACCAACCACGAGTGCTTGTCTACAAATCCACCTACTTTACAAGATATTCAAGCGATGAATTGGTTTAATGAAAAGCTGTCATTCAAAATCTGACTCCCTCTTCTGAGGCTATCCTTCCCAAAATTAACCCTTGTCACATTTGCCCTTTGCCATGCAACGGCCATTTGACCCTCAGGGGTTTTGCACGGGACATTTTTGGGTCACGGAATGAGGAAATTTGCGGAAGGTTAGCAAACCGGAAAATTAAGATCGGGAATAAGGGATCTGATGAATATTCGATACGTTTCGAACTCTTTAAATACTCTCTTTTAATCGATAGGATTAACAAATAAATTGCCTTGAAATTGTATGGGATTTAGTGTATTGATTATTACTATAGATATACAAGTATTTCACATATACTGACCCTCAAAACAATCAGTGGAGAAAAAATCTTAAATTTCTTTGTAATATTGTATTTGAACCACACACTCAAAACTCTGACAAAAAAATTTAACCTTTCATTAAATGTTTGAAATGAGGATTATGCGTTAGCAGAGGATAATATTTTAATTACCTGGATTAAATCAACACAATTTCGTCCCAAATTAAATTTCCATTTCAATTGCATTTACTGATTTTGTGTCAGAAATTAAAACTAATTGTATCGTGATGGAGTATTCGTGGAAATGTATCCCATCAACTTTTTTTGAAATCTAAAATTCAACTCGTTTTGTCGAAACACTCTCTGCTATCGTTAGCATTTAATTAAATTTGATCCCTCTTGATTATTTAGTTACATTTCGATCAATTTTGAAACTATTTTTTTTCAGGATCACTGAAAGCGATAATTAGAGATGAATGTAATTTATTTTCGACTTCTGTAATAGATTTCTATTTGTGAAAACAAAGTAATTTGTTAACGAATTACTAAAATTAAATAGCATGCATTTAAAAATACTTAAAATAATGACGACATTCAATTTCATTACTGGTCATCACTGAAAAATTAGATAAAACTTTAATTTTTCCCAAACATATACCTCTCGACGGATACAATTTATTCACCGACATGCTCGTGCCATTTAAGGAGAGATAGAAAATGTATTTTGCCAGATTTCGGCTCTAGATAATCTAAATTAAATCGTAGCGCAAAAAATAGTTTGGTTGTTAAAATGATCTAAAGGTTAAAGTAAATATTCTTAGCTGAAGTTGACCAGCTCATCATTTTAATGAATATAAACCTTTGAAATACGCATTGAATATTAAAGAAAAAAATTGTCTTTCAACTTTGAAAACTAAATAGAAATTGTAATTAGTACTTGAATTAAAATTTCATATATCTACGTTCTCTTTTTGTGAAATGCATGTCTGTAAACATTACTTCAAAGGAAATTATTCACCTAAAACTTTAATTAAAAGCTCAAGTGCTCAGTTGATTCTAATTTGAACTAAATAAAGAGATAGATAGAGCTAACAAATTAAAATTATGAAAACATAATATACCAAAATTACCGTCGGAAACACGTGCGTAAAAAATTATTGCTAGAAAAAATCGTAAGTTGAGCTAATTTGATTCGAAATGATGATGTAAATTTTCGTATTTTTTGGGATCGTTTAAAAATATAAAATTAAAGCTCCTAGTATTCAAGTTTAGCTACAGACTAATTCAGGTGGGGTTTCACTGCTACATTTAGTTGCTACCTGAAAAGACATATTTTAAATGAATATTCTATAGATTTTTTCGTCATCTAATTTTCCTTTTTTCGGTATTACATACAATTCCCTAATCAACACCTCTCAAGGAATTACAACGTCCTTTCACTTCCGTCTTATCTTTGCCCTCCTTTCACTTCGCTCTTTTACGCCCACTCTGCTGTTAAACAAATACTTTTGTCCCAACTTCATTTAAACCAGGAAATTTCATGGCTTGACAATTTACAAAAAAGATGAGAGAAATAAGCTGCCAATGAAAGAACCATGTTTAATTCACAGAGACCGATTTAAATTCTCGACTTTTTTTGTCGCATCCGATTTCCATTTCAAAGATAAAAAGTGTTTTTGGCCTTTTCCAAGCCATACTCACAAAGGGCGGATTTAAATGGATGTTCGTTAAAATGGAGTAAAATATTTTATATGAAGTACAGAAATTAAAAAGGGAGCAGTATTATAAAGGGGCTCGTGAAAATACATTCACTAATAATCTGTGACGTACCGCATATTATGAGACCAAATAAAAACAGATCAGGCGAATTGTTAGATTTTTATTTGGAAGATATTATTTTTATTTCTATATTTTATTAGCCAGCAAATGGTAACATAACCTTACCTTTATCCATCTCACATTATTTTTTCCACTTCTATATTTCTGATTATTGATTTAAAATAAGGTATTTTTTTTAATTTAAGAACGATTTCAACTACGTGACATTCTAATTAGAATGTCTTGCATCCATGGAATCTCAATTGAAAGCGCTCTTCGAGATGAAGTTGTAATCTGATTGAATGTAATCGGGTTAAAAAATAATATTTGAAGCAAATACTTGTATGAACGAACAACAAGAATATCACGGATAATGATATTAGGGTAAATTTATATTACTAATTTAGAATTTCAATGAATAATGGAGGAACAAAATCAAATCATGAAATGATTCAACTATTCATTGATTGAAGGGCTTATTTATTGAAGAACTGGTAGATGTATGACTTCAGGAGAGAAAAAATATTGTGAAAATATCTTAAGTTCTACGTCACAATATTTATAGTGGATAAATTTCCATTAAAGTTTTTCTAAGGTTCATATGAATAGGTCCAATTTCAATGGAATTTGAGGTAGTTATCGAAGACCAAATTTCACTGTTTTTATCTGTAGTTGAACATCAATTATTATTGCCATCAAATGTAAAGAAGCACACAATTGAATTCATTCGTCATATAGTGGAATTGAAATATACTTATGCGGAGAAACTTACAGACCAAGATATGGGGGGATATATAGCTAAAACAATTGTATTAAATACGATATATATTTAAAACGTGTCAATGGTTTTGATCAAGGATTTGGTGAAATTTTTGTTGAGATCGCTTCTGATATTTGTTAAGCTTAATTGTGATAGGATCATTTCATTATCTTTCTCTGTATTCTGAAATAAATAAGAAAAATGTGAAAAAAAGGATTTCCTTGGAAAATCGTTAAACTTTCACAAATCGTGTTACTCCGTCTCTCGTAAATTGTTACTCTGTCTCTCGTAACTAAATCTATCTTTTCCCTTCCGAACTCTCTTCTAATGATTCTTTCTAATCCCGCCCTTTTACACTCTCTCGAGGCTCTTTAACAGCTTCTCATCTCTTTTATTACCCAATTAAGTGGAAGATCCTTCTCATCACTATTTGCACAAATGATCATCAACTTCAGATACTCTTTCTATTGATCTTCGGGTACTTCTCTAAAACACTCACTTCATAAGAAAATCTGAAATTGGATGTCTTTGACATTTTAGAGGATAATTTACGATTTCAACGCTGAATCGATCGTTATAATTGCGTTTGATGACTGCAATTTTAAAAGGACGAGATAATAAGAGTCCAACGTAGACATGTTAAGGACAGGAGAATGTTCAAATAATCCTTATTGACTATTAGATGGTCTTACAAAATCAGAGGTTTTAATTAAGTGTTAAAGTGGGAACGTCATTATCCTATTATACCTCCACTGGCTGAGCCATCTTTTAATTTTGATGGATATTTGATGAAATTGCCGTTTGTTATAGAATGCTACAACATGAGAGTTTAAATACTTTGATATAACCTAAAAATTTACTCGCCTTCTTATATAATATATATAAATTTATATATAAATCATGATCTCCCTTCTTAATATTTTGCTCTAGTTAAAATGATTACTTTTTCGAAAGTACAGAATATGCAACACATACAAATGAGGCTATGATTATAGTAACATTCTATTTCTATTGATGAAATAACTAAAATATAAATAAAATACGTTATTGATTTGGTTCACAAGATTTTGTTATTATATCTCTTAAGCTTTTTTAGTAGTAACTAGTTCATAATTTTGAAAAGATATTAGATAGAATTATATTCGAATTTATATAAATTCCGTTTTGTATTCTCGATTAATTTAATCATATCGTAGGTTTTCAAATTGTCATACCATCAACAGGAGGCTATTATCCCGTATAATGAAAAAGATTATTCTTTCAACTCAATGATGTGTCATATGACAGCCAACTTATCCAATGAAGACAGGTTTATTGAGAAGAGCTCACCAACAATATCCATTTAATGAATCCATTGAGGAAGGAAAATATCTTTTCTGCTATGAAATCCTTTATATGGAAGCATTCTTATGAAGAGATGCTTTTACTTGAGAAATAACGGCAAATGAGCCTCGTTTAGACACTTCCTTATCGCATCTTTATCATTAACGCGTAAAATATCTCGTACGAAAAAATTAAGATAAATATTTTAGATAAATAAATAAATAATAAAATTGTCAAGAGAGAATAATAATATAGCTAAAAGTGTATATACATTATCAGTTGCAACTTATTATTCAACCTGAATTTTAGCCTTAATCATATAAGCGCTTTGAACGCTGCGGTGTAGATTTTCAGAGTATTATTACTCCAAGCACGTATTGAGAGTAATCCTTTAATACTAAACTGAATATTAATACTATATGTATAATAGATACTCAAATAAAGCTCTATTATATACTCGATATGCTAATAACCATGATACTCATAATGTATGTTATTATCAGTGTGATAAATCAACTCTGCCCCAGATGTTCACAATTACGCGGCTAAATAATCCCAAAGTGTTTTCAAATGCCCTAAATTGGGACGTCAAAGTGTGCGCTTTAAATGATTTATTTTGACATTGATTATAAACGTGCGGCGAAAGGTGGATGGGAAGAGTGCATTCCGTAATATGTTAGGCGTTGGAGTGCGTAAATTGGTAATGACAATTATTAAAGGCGGTGACGTCAAGAGAGATGTCGTGGAGATGTAAGAGAATGGGATTGAGTTAATTAATAAGGAGAAAGGATGAATGGATGCATGAAACATGCATTAGAGGGAACCAAAGGATTTCACGGAGATTAACGAGAGAACTGTGAAACGACATCTACTTCAAATAACACTTCAAAGGAACTTTTTCTTCCAATTTCATATTTTCTATGAAACTCAAATCTCTCTATACAATTGGTTTGATTTTTTAAAGCAGTCGTTTCACACTGAACAAACAGCGATTAAAAACTTTTGACTATTATTATTCCTTATTTCAAAACCTCTATATTGTTATTCTCAGATTCGTATAAAGCACAATATTAAAATACTCCTACTAAAATCCCTTTGAAAGATGTACATTTTACTCAAACAAGTATTGATGCACGCATTTTGACAAAATTTTTCTCATTTTTACAAAGCCATTTTTAAGCAGATTTTGGCGTTATTTATGAAAATCCCAGTCTATTTATGATTTTCATTTTATATTCCGAATATGCTGAAGTGATATTGCTAGAAATATTTTTACCATTTTTCCATATAATGAAATTATTTCTGGATTAACCCAATTTTTAAGCCACTGAAAATGATTTTTTTTGCTTGATTCTGTCGAATTCCTCTTTTTTTGTTTTCCTTCAGAGTTAAATCAAAATAAATTAATATTTAAAATGTATTAAGTTCTTTGTATGCTTAAAATAATCACTAGTGATATATTTCGCACATTTAGAATTAATTATGAGGCAATGAATACAAATTAAACGTCGTTAAAGGCGAAGGATGTTGGAAACCGTATCTCCGTGGCTCAATCAGGAATTCTATTCGCTCGTCTCTTGTCGTAATGGCACCCTTCGCATTAAACGCAGTCGCCGTTTACTGCGGGAGAACACTCTAAAGATTCGCCTCTGCACTAATCATATTCACCAATCATCATATTTGGATGTAATATTTATGACAATCCTAATCACATTTTCAATCTACTCTTCAGAACGTCCTTCCAAAAGTTAGGTGGAATGCGATAATATTTCATTCGAATTGGATAAATTGCTAAGAAAGGAGTTTATAATATAACGAAAATACATCCGTTTATGATTCTTAAATCAAGTTTTTTTAGTTTAAAATATTTATAGGGAAAAAAAGGGACAGTGAATTCAACATTTATACTTATTATATGCCAAAATGAAGAGCTTTAATGTGTACATTTTAATCATGATAATACTGATTCATACACGGAAAAGAAAATACAGGGAATATTACGATTGTTAAGAAAAGAAAAAGTTATAAATCCTCTAAGGCTAACTGAGAGATATGCATATATTTATTTAAGGTTTTAATTATTTGAAACTCTATTTTACGTTTACTTTTATCTATCGATTGTACTTGTCCGAATTATTTGAAGAGTTGAGAAATAGTTCAATTATGTGCTAAGTATTCTTATCTACTTATACTTCTTCCCTCTTTCAAATGGAATATATTTGTAATTTCGCAGTTATTTATGAAAAATATGTATAGCAAGGGATTTAGATATACCGTAAGCTGATAACATTTAACATTTTCATTTTAAACTTTAACTATCACTTGAAGATTTAAAGAGATATTTATTGCAGATGTAATAATTTCACAGGAACGAACGCAGTCTCTTAAAAGTGTTAGAAATGATGGAATCGACATTATCCTCGGAAATTTGCCGTTCTAAGTGGCTATATCGGATTGAAATTTGATTATTACTTCGTTTAGTCTCTAATCCATTCTGCGAGAACCAAAGAGAGCTTCATAACGTGATTATAAGGCAAATAACTCAAAATCACGGTTCCTAGAGAAATAATTGACACAAGAACTCTATTGACTATCTTTGATATCCAGCTCAATATATTAAATGGAAAATTTAAATGTATTCACGTATATACCTGCAATTCTCAATTGCTTGTCTTAGGAGGAATGTCCTCATTACAGTTAACTCATTTATAGTAGAGGAAATTTAATTGTGTCCATGAATAAGCATTTCCCCAAATTCAATTCAAGTACAAGTACCACAAATAAATTAACCACTTTTGGTTAATAAAACTAATAAAAAGTTAATTTTTATGTAAATTTGGATTCTAAGAGGGTTGTTTATGTATTCTTATACACTTAGTATTTCATGTAGTTTGTCTTTTAGCCTTAAAAATGCTATAAATTTTTCCAAAACATTCAGATATCTCAAAAGCATAAAAAATCAGCTCTCATTCAAAAAGAGACGTATCTACTCATGGAAAGAGTCAACTTCTATAGTCAAACGTCAGGAAGATATATCAAAGTTTCCGGACTGTCTTTTATCACAAATGGAGAGGCTGATACTCAATTTGTAGAACCCCAGTGTTTCATTCATTTTTAAGGTGTTATTCGCTTATCTTTATCCATTTTTCTCTGACATATTCCAATATATTCTTTGCTTTTACTTTCTTCAAAGTTTCCTATCTTTATAATAAATAATAAGGAATGAACAAGTTCACTCAGATATCTTATTCTTCCAAGAAAGACCTTTGCTTTTACTGAATTTATTCCGTTGCAAACAAATTATTATACATATTTCCAAAATTTACATTATTTATTTATAATTTTATTTATATTTACTGTTTAATTTCAAGAAAGATATCTCTCATGAGAAAGCAAATCAATAATCTAAACCATATTTGTAAAATAGAACAATATTTTTTCTTTTGAGTTTACCTTTAAAATATCGAATTTCTTTATTATGAGCGAGAATTATCAAATAAATTTATACATTGTACGAATCACATTTATATGTGATATAATGTACCAATAATATTTCTATATTGTGAAATTTGGAATCATTTCTTTGCTCGTAACCTTTTAATTTAGCTGAAAAGGAATTCAACCTTAAATTGTGTATTTTATCGATAAATATAGCCACAGGTAAGCATAGCAACATAATAAAATTCTCGCACTAAATATTACTTTCGACATAATAGTAGAATAACCCCACGAAATTCGATATTCATCAAATTCATGACAATTCCTTTCACATAAACACAACATTCACTCTATTTTTGCGTCATTTGAAAACGAGCATTTGTTATGAGAAAGCAAAGAAATGCCGAAAAGGGAAGGAGTTCCGTAATTGGGTTGTTAGTTCGTTAACCTTAATGCAGAGGGGGCAGATATCGAGGGTGGAGGATATCGCAATTACGAAGGGTGGCTTTAAGGAAGATTTAAGCGAATTTATTAGGTGCGGAATGCGAAATATTGGGCAAGAGTTGGGGATTGAATTAAGGAGTGGAGAAAAAGTCGATTAAAAATTGGGAATTACTGGTTAAAAGAGATTAATGTTAAGAGAGAGAAAATTTAGAAAATAAGCACTATCACATGGGTTATAGAATATCAATTTGATAGGAAATCAAACATAGACTTTTCGATCTGATTAGAGAGTTATACACATCGCTCTATATTTTAAATTTTTATTATAATTTAATCTACGATGCTCATTATTGGAATCATAAATAATTAGAAATTAACTTCAAATTCCAGAGAATTTTGTTATTCTGTTAGTTCTCCGCTGCAATATTATAAATTTCAATTTCAGGTTGAAGATCGAAGTTCTCAATTTTGTGAATCTTTATCAAAGCCTATGAATAAATACTGAAAACTTACCGTTTGCTGATGAATATAATTATTCTCAGCAATAATGGATTGACGTCTTCGATGAATAAAATGTTTTTTCAAACTTGTTTTAAATTGCAATATTTCCTGAGCTTAGATTCAACAGGTCATCGATAAAATAAGATAATAATAATATGATTTTCTTCTCTTGTGATTGGATGTATTACCCTTTGAAAGATGATTGAAATACAAATTCACTATATAAGAAGTTTGATAAAATCTATTTGTTAAGGCGTTCCTTCGTCGAAGGACGTTTCAGAGCATATTGGAGAAATGATAAACTTCTTCCCGTAAAAAATAGTTTGGAAGAAAACGAAGTTAGCCATTTCTCCTAAACGTTTTCAAGTTTGACTTGAGAAAGTCAGTTGAAGCTGACCATTAAATATTAACTAATTCAAGATGTTCTATATATATCCGTTACAAATTTCTATTAAGAAACAATCTTTATCATACAACCCTTATGGATAATATATTTTCTATTTTGCGATGAAGTGATTTTGATCTACTATAAATTAAACAAAAAGTAATGTTTAAGTTTAAACCAAAGCAACTGAAAGTAAAATTATGGCATTGAAATTGATAGAGAGATCCTCTATATTTCAACGAGTTATCGAATCATTGAATTTGAGTGGAACACTGTTATTATTCTCGTGAAAAGTGATAATGTTTCATCACTATATTTTATACGAAATTAGATGAAGATAGGACATTCACTTCAGAGTGAAACAAAATTCAAAGAGTTTAGAATTATAATCGCTAATACCCTCATAAAAACATGAAAATTTCAGAATAGTAAGACTCAAATCCATTGAATGGAATCATAGACTATTTTTACTAGAGCCGATTCCTTCTTGATAATCCGTTTGTGATTCATTAGGTACGTCACACAGTTCGGATATTCCGCTCCTTCTGTTCCAAAGTTGGAATGATAAAGATGTTCTGTGGATGGCACCTCTGATTTGTGGAAACATCGATTTCTCGGTATTCATCAAATGGAGGTGGTGAAGAAAACGATGAATTGGCGGAAGTCTGTGAGACAAGATGTATGCACAAGAGGTTTAAGAGCGGACGTGGAAGCGCATCTCAATTTCGCCCTTCACTTGTTTCTCAATTAATAAGGACCTCACACTGTCTTCTTGAATATCCAACACCGCTATTCGGCGTCACTGGAATATTTAAAGCTTTAACTTTAATCGCATCTTCTGCTTTCATACGATCTAGTTGTGTGCTATCCCATTGCTATCCGGGAATACAATTCCGAGTCGTAAATCGGAAATGTTCAATTCCCAATAGAGGAGGAATTAGCGAATTACTTGTCTCATATGCAGCTGATAAAGGTATAAGATTTTTAATTAGCTTATCTTTCTTTGGATTTCGTTATTTAAAACTGTTAATATTGAGTTTAGTCCATAAAACACGAAATAAATAAATAATATAATTATTGCTATAAAAATCAGTATAAGTAGGTAGTATATAGAAGTATTATCGTAAAAATCACTATTACTATACGT
Source organism: Pantala flavescens (assembly GCA_020796165.1). Lineage (NCBI taxonomy): Eukaryota > Metazoa > Arthropoda > Insecta > Odonata > Libellulidae > Pantala > Pantala flavescens. Next base: position 20,519,769 of record CM036885.1, on the reverse strand, counting down.
AGTATACTTGATTAAAATACGATATAAAAGAAATATAATAATGCAGTGTATTTAAAAATCACAAGGTATTTAATATTCGTGCGTTTTATTCGAAGCATTTGTAATTGAAATAAGCAGAAAGATACTACTATCGACATTTTTATCTATTCCTGACATCTTAAATAATGCATCAAGTACAGGACTCTATAGGTAAATGTAAATTGAGGGAAAACAAATGCTTACACATTCTGAAAAGAGGTGTGTTTAGCATTAAAAGCTTAACCCGAGAGACAATGACCAAGATGGTGGGATCCCATGTTGAGAATATAGCTCCGAAAAAATGAGGGATGAATATTTAAGGGCGACAAATAGGAAGTGGTCCATGGAAAGTGAAAGTGGGCAAAAGAAACAATGGTGAGGGGCAGTGGAATCAGAACACAAAGTGCGAAAGTGAGTGAAGAAATGAATGGATCGAATGTTTGGAAGTGTATTAGAGGGAGAAAATACAAAAGCGGTGTTTGAATTGGGAGAAATTGAAGAGGGATTTTTGGGAACAAAACGATGGGTGAAATGGAGGAAAAGGCTTACATTAGAAGGGGTGAGTTGATGAAACACAAATACAGTTCGGTTTACATATGTTATGATTCAAGCACCACACAGTTTTAATATATTATTGTACTACAGTACTTTACAAAAATTAACAAATACTTTCTACGGATCTTTCTTTACTAATTTACAGATACGGATAAGATTTTCTCCATTTTTAAACATACATTAGCTCCACTTTTAGATATACTTTCATATTCACGACTAATGATGATGAATACAATTTCACATAGACATAGAACGATAACAAAACAAGACACTGCCTTTGAGAAAGGAGCAAAATTTAAAATATAAAAAGAATTTTATCTTTATGACTGGTATGTGATATTCAACCTAGATGACACAAATTTAACTTGTTATAATTAAACGTTAAATACTCTCCAGTATCATCGTTTCATTAATATATGAGCGTATATATATATATATAAATTCATGTATTAAAATTGAAACAATTAATTGCTCATGCAAAGCATTTTGGTTCTTATCTTTTCTAATCTTCCAAACCTGTTATTCCTATTCTTACCTTTTACCAAATTCTTCGGCCGTAATCATTAAATTATTTAGAATTAATTCTAAATTGCCTTATTTTTGCGCAAAATTAGTGTCATAGTATCATATGACCTTGACCTCTTTTAGTGAAATGACAAACCAATGAGAGCCTCGGATGTGACTGAATAACTCGGGCGTAACAACATTGGATCGTAAGATGGATGAGAGATTTGCCACTACAATAGCAACCGACGCTTCTCAATTGCCACAGAGTTTGCGTTACGTATCATAAGAGATCTTAAAAACCAATTGGATCGCCCCGGTTTCCATGGGATATCAATTGAAGTGTTGTAAAAACTCTCTGTTCATAAAAAGGGTGACGTTATTATAGAGGACTAGTCTAAAAGTAATGATGGCGAATATTTGATTAAAGTAACCTAGGTTTTCAAATAACTAGTCAAGCTATAATAATATAAAGTCATCTTCGTCGAATATGATGTCTAACTATTGAATAAGAAGATGTGTTTATTTAGTTCGATCAATGTGATAACAGTTTTTTTAAAAGGAAAAATGTATCAGCAGTTAATTTAAATTTCCCATTGAAAGCCAATGACGCAATTTCTTCGATGATATGTCTCAAATTCTTAGAGTTATAATAGCAAGCAAGTGAAAATTTACGAAGATAATTATTTACAGTGATCAATAACACTGAACTATTTCGTTATCATAAGGAAGAAGTTTAAATTTTTTGTTTCAGTAACATGCAAACATGTTTTAATTGTCACCTCTGCAACCTAGGAAACATTGTTTTTAGCAGTAAAAAATATTTGTACCTTCCAACTTCAACTTAACCTTTTCTTAACTTGTAGAAAAATAAACTCATTTGAAACGACTTTTAATAATAAATGAAAAGATAACGTCTTTCAAGACCAATGAAGTTTGGGGAATAGTCGTAAAAAATAAGAATGAAACTGAACTATAGAGTCGTATGGCGATGGAAAAATAGTATCGAACGATCAGATAAAAAAGGTGAAACTAATTAAAAATTAATCCTCAGTATTATGTTATATTTAATCTGCCGAATACCTTTCATTAATAATTGTTTTATTGTGGAGTGAAAAGCAGAACTTGCGGTCTGTATATTACAACCAGGAATTGAATCCTATTTAACTTATTCTAAGTATTCCTTATACATTCTTTACATAAATAAGGTGCATTGAATGGTCAAAGATACGTTTAGTAGATTTAATATTCATCAGTTATTTATAATCTTTGATTCACACGTGAAAATGAAATTCAGCTTAGGTCAGAGTACTCGCACAGATATCCCTTGCAGAATAGTTTCTTTGTTTACGCTTCGTTTCTTTATCTAGTATTTCGAAGAAGTGATCAAAGTGAATACAAATTGTCTCTTTGAATCTACTTCCGAGTGAATGTCGAATGCATTACGCAACGAGAATGGGCTTCGAAAACCCGCCATTCTGTTGTGAATCTCTGGAGGAATTCGCAAATAATTCAATCTTCAGCGGTCGTCAAGAATGAAAGCTCAGGAACGAATCACCAGAGGGCACACTTTATGACCACTGACATTGTACGCATCGTGAAAAGAGATTCCATAAGACCGAAAAACACAAGCCACGAATTCAAGAATCCGTCTCTTTTATTTCACATCGACTGTACTCAGTAAAAAAGTCATGGGATCGATTTCCAATCCGCTTTCAGTAGTTTGGAAGCTGTGAAAGAGTCCTGATGTTAGAGGGATACCCGAAAGTTATTTCGTTTATTCACATTGTCCATTGAATCCAAAATAAAATGTAATAACAAAATTAGGATTATGATAAAGACGGATTTGTATCTAATACCGTCGAGAATGAATTTCATTCATTTTTATACTGATATTCTTGCTTAAAATTCGAATTTCACCAATGTTATGATAAAAAAATTAATTTCAATTTTAAGTTAATTAATTCAATTTGAAAAAGAATGGATTTTTGTATTATTTGATGGGGAAAATGAACCACAGCATCGATTCTTCCATGGTGGGAAATCAAATTTTCTCGTAGTAATAATTTAAGTCCATTTAATAAAGTGAATTGTTAAAATCTCTGAACTTAATAGTTCTTCAAAGCAAACCCTCCCTTGGAATGGAAAATCACACTCGATGCGATCAAATACTTTGCCTTGATTTCATATTTTCATCCCATCATCATATACCTTAACAATTTTTATGCAAATGCCCTCTATTATTTTATCATATATATTATCTTCTGTCTTCCTTTGTATATTATTCCTCTCCCATAACTCAACCGAAATTTTCTTCACTAATCCAAACCCTGTTTTCCTAATTCATTTGTTTTTTGTCTGAAAAATATTATGAGATGCGCTTCCTCTTCATTTATTCACTTTCTATAAGCACAAGATAAATGCTCCTCAATCTAACCTCCACTGATGATAATATTATTTTCCTAAATGTGCTTTGCAATTGCTTATCGTTATATAAGGTTTTTCTTATCCATGCCAATTATCTTCTGTTACCACTTATTCTATTCAGTTTTCCTCCTTGTCCAGATACAATTGGATGTAACGTTCTTGTAGAAATTTATTTCCAATCTAGTACTTCCTGATGCACACTGATTTAGGCTGAAATTTAAAAAAAGCTCGCTCGAACCGGTAGAAGTTTTATTGATAAATATCTCTTCTGTGAATATGGACGGATTTATCTTTTTTCTTATTATTAAAAATGTATAAATCCTATTTTTTCCCTTTTCTATAAGCAAGGTATAGTAAAATAACTCACTATCTTAGGTTAAAGTTGAATATCAAATTAAAGTTAAAATCAAATCCTTGTTATTATAAACAGCTGCGAAGCACATTCTCATCACTTTGTACGTTTATATATTTTTAACTTTAATTCCGTTGATTTCAAAGTTTTTGTTGTTCATTTAGAATACAAGCCAAAAATTAAAGTCCTTCATAAAAATAGGATTACTTGTTTGAAACTTCTCCAAGGGCTCATTATTTATTCTTTCTAAAAATAAGGGAATCTCGTGGCTTAACGTTTGTGATCCTTTTTATCTCTTTAGATGTGGAAAGGAACTTTAACTCCTTCCTTCTTACTCTTTGATCTCGGAAGCTCCTAATATATAAATAGGTAACTTAATTTGTATACCTAAAAAGGGGTTAATTTCTTTTTCCTTTTCGCAATAGATGCACGTATTTTAGGAAAGTAACTATTTTGAATTTTTCAAGTGCTGCAAACATTTATAATTCTGGAAGGCACGCAATTGCGACAAAATATTTATATTAACTTTAAGAATAAATATCGATTCGGTACGAAATAGATTGCTTGAATGTTACCTTAAAATATGTGAAGTATTAAGAAGTTTCAGATAAAGAACTTTATAATTGTTTCAAATAAAAGAGACCCCAACACGCTTACTACTTTAAACCCTCTGAAATTAAGTTTTATATAACTCAACAATCATAATGCGCAATAAATATTTTAAATTTATTTATTAAACCTATAATTGAAAATTAGACATTTTGGGAAGTGGCTACGTTGGAGGAGAATTTATTTGTTTATATTAATCCAAAAGGCTTTTGCACATAATACTCTAAAAACTTGAGACGAGGTATCAGTAGTTTGGAAGGATTTGGAAACAAAGTTTCTCCCGAAGTCCAATCTTCTAAGCAAATCCTTTATCGCGTCAATTCCTCCCTTCGGAGGACCTTTTTTTGCACCAGGTGTTCTCAGCACTTTGAACGCGTCCCTTGGGCCCATTATCCGAATGCTTTTAAACTCCTCACGATGCCATGGCAATGATAACTACTTTGTGTGTTGTGAAGAAAGACAGTGCCAACACATTGGATATAACACTTTCCAATAGCGGACAACTATTCCATCAACAAATGAGGGGCGAATCATTATGCCTTCGTATCAGATCAAGGACGGGTGTTGATATAATGGAACGCCATCTTTTTCGATATTATTTCGAATTTCAATATTTTACTTTAAAAGTTTTACAAACATTTTGATTAAGCAAAACAAGGATTTTAGTCATAAATAAGTGAAAAATTTAATTAATCCCAATATTAAATTATAGATTTGCATAAACGTTTATCAAACCTTTCAATATTGAACGTATCTCGACTTCACATTCATTTAATTCACAGATATTCTCATTGGTTCTTTATTTTACAAATTATATTCGAATAATATTTGTAAAATTTTCCTTTTCGGAAGCATATTCAAGCAATTTTCTTCTTCAAATGATAAAAAATATTAATCGATAATAGCGTCACAAAGATAAAATCTGCCAATTTGGCCTTCGCTTTGTGTTGTTGTGGTGGTGGGTGCACCATATTGAACAAAGAAGACTCAAATCTATACGATACTCTCTTGTATTGTGGACTGATAATTATCTTTTAGATCGACATCATGGTTGTGGCAAAATAAAACTTCTCTACAGGTTTTTTTCTTCTATAGCGTTCTTTTCTTGTTCGTTTAGGTCACAGACTTAAGCGAACAAATCAAATCGATGATATTTAGGATCGTCATTTAAACTGGAAGGAAACAAATAGTTTAATATTTTTCATATAATGCGTTGTCTTCTCATCACTAACATTTAAACTTTAAAATGGTTCACAAGATAATGTGTCATAATAGTAATTCACGATTGAAAAGAAAAAGTATATCTACAATTTTTCAAAGATGAAGTGCGAAAATTTATGAAAATACTTATTTTTCTTATTTAACAGTGCATCAGGAAGTAGACTGGGAAGTTTATGACTTTCTTCTATTAGTGTTCTCTAATCAACCAATTCTCTAAAGAGTCTTAAAAATAAGAGTGATGGGAAAGGTGGAAGTATTTCTTGAATAGCTCCTCAAAAGCGGTGCCTTACAAATCTCATTAGCGGCAAATAGAATGGGTCCATATTGATTCGATAACTTTTCGTTCGATACCTAATCTTATTAGTGAGACATGGCTGTGGATTTATCGATCCATTTTCTAAAGTTCTCTATTTCTCTTCTTGTTTTGGGACGTAAAGTTTTGTTGGCACATAGCAACAGCCTTCTAGCATAAATGGTTGAAGGGTTTTATTAGGAAAAACCACAATTGTATTTTAGGGTCGAGTGCTTCCCTTCCTACCTTCCCATATTGAAAATAGAATTTACATCCCTCATTTCATAAAACGGTGTTTTGGGATAAAGGACTTTATTTCTATAACTGTATATGTGTTTATTTGAACCAAAATATGCAAAATAGCAGTTATTTATTTTGTTACTTCTATTTCAGTTCTCTCGTATTTTAGTTTTATTATTTATTTTTCAAAATTACGGCTACTTCCTTCTTTCATGTATTTTAACTTACCATTTATATGTTGCATTTTACGACACATCTCAGGCCGTAATATAGGGTTTATATATTTTATTTTCTAGATAAGTTTGGTGTGCAGTGTGCAAACATTTTGTCTTATACTGTACTTTTTGTTGCCTCAAATTCACCCTAAAGCGATAAGACTTGAGTCAAAGTATTTCATGTTTGTGTCATCACCTTAAATTGATAGTCGATTTTTATTAAATGAGATGACAATCGTTTTTAGTTATCTTTGTTAAAGCTGACAATATATTCCTTTGTTTTTGATATTGATATTAATTTATTAGTTTTATTAATCATATTTATGGCAGAATTTAATCCTTCGAACGAGTGATTTATTTTACGATAATCTTTCAGTGATTAGATATTCCTTACAAAGGCACCTAAAAATTAAACAGTTGAATTGAAGTATCCTAGTAACACTCCTCTTGCAAACAAGTAGAACGTTATTAGGCAGGACTTCCTAAAAAGGGAAATGATTCAACCTTTTTAATCCAAATGTGTGTGAGGATATGTAGCACAGAACAGATGTTTGATGAACATAATGAGCACATGCGGTGAAACATTTCCAGCTCACGTGTTCTAGTTAAAAAGCGGCTTAAATTGCACTGAAGAGGAGAAAAGGTTTTTGAAATAATCCTCAGCACCATCCGTTACTTTTGTTTTTACGTGTTTGTTAAGCCAGAATTTCATCGATAATGAAATGTTAAATGTTCGCAAATTCATACAAATAGATGATGAAAATAATTGCAAAAATTACTCATCAATATATTGCATATTTTCTGGAAAAATAAGAAAAACAATTAAGAAATTTGGATTAGTATCCAATAACTTTAACAATATAAGGTTTATTTTCATTTCAAAATATTTCATCCTTGTGATTTAAGTATTTATTTATAATAATAATCTTATTCTACTTTATAAAATTGTGAGAAATTTGATTGAACCTCTGAAGGAAGTGTAATGCAATCGACGCATTTATTTATTTTCTGAAAGGAAATATTAATCTTTTTGTAGAATTTTCTTCTTTTCTAACGCATCATCTACACCTTTCTCAACATTTAGCTGAGTTCCTTTTCGTTTGTTTTTTTTTAAGATTCTTTCCATTAAAGCACCCATACTATTACATTTCCTTTATGCATGACCACAACTCGGTTAGTTAATTGAATTCCGACCGACTTATTCAGGCGATAATACGTAAATGATCCGCAAGTGAAAATTAGCGCTGCTGTCATCTCCTTGACGACGCACCCTAATCCACGGCCGAATGAAGAGATTATAGCAAATTCTTTCAAGATGCCACTCAGCGAGCATTCCAACTGCGGCTACTCGAGGGTTGCTAAGCAACATCTGGTCGCCATGGAGCTACACCGCAGCCTCCCTTCTCATCAATTCCAGCACCGCCTCTTCGTTTTCATTACGAAAGTGTTCGATTTCTCCGTTAATTAAATTGAAATTTCGCTTTCGTGGAGATGCCGATTTTTAATGGAAATGTAGCGGTCCATTCACACGATTTATGTTTTTCCTCTCCTTTCTGTTATTTATACATAAGGTTCAACCAATTCTGTTGAAGTTATTTATAGTAAAAATGATATGTGAAATTCATATTAGAATCTCCAATGTCATTACGTACCAATACCAGTCGAAAAAAAAATCGGCAGAAATACGTTGCAAAAAAAACATTCTGAATTTTGAGGGATGAAGCTAAAATAAATTTAGATTCATTTATTTCCTCATATGAATTATTAGGATCGTGATGTTTTATATGGATGGTTCTAAAATATCTTTTAAAAGACTCCTTCATTTCTATAGAGATACATAATTTTTAAGTATATATAAGTAAGAAGAACCTCATTTATAACTGAAAGGTTTTCGATTATATTCCTATTAAGTATGTGCTTATAGACAGGTAGAGTAAAAAATACTATACATACATATATATTGTCCGTACTCGTTATGTAATTATTTCACTTTGACTCCGTGTAAATACTTACTTAAGCTATATAAAAATTCATTTTCTGTGAACTTGATTCATTAAATTTCGGCGAATGTATTTTAGAGATAATTGAATCGTGACCTTTTCAAATTGAAGGCATCAAAATTCCGAAAAAATTCGATGAAAAAGCTTTATTTTCACTTTCTCATCATCAGAATATAACGAGACATTTTAGCGAATCTCGTACAACTCCATCTTTGGCCCTTTTGTAATCTTTTCCTCATTTTTTCCATTCTCTCTCTTCAATTCAGCATCTTCGCACTGATTTCGAGAGGAAGACATTTCTAAAGATCGCTTTTAAAATGCCTTCGTATGTCCAAGTAATTAATTCGCTCCCTTCTTGCGTAGCTCAGTAATGAGCTGTCTCAACACGGGAATATATGAGTTTCCCACAAAAACATCTTGAAAGTGAAGGTGATAATTTTAATAAGGCTGGAATAAATACCGATTCTCACATGCAAGTGTATCAATTGAGAAAAATGTTGTTATATCCTTAGCGAAGATGTTAAAGGCTCGATTTGATTTATGAAGGAATTCTTGTGAATGATTTATGGTTTTCGTAGAAGATGCTTGGATGTATTTTTAGGAGTTTAGGATTTTACATTTTTAGTGTTATATTGAATGATTAAAAACTAATTTAGGGTTGAATATCCTCATATATAATCTTATCTGTACAATTTTCAAAAATGTACAAGTTCATGGAAGAAATGTGTATGAGGATTTTGTAACAAATCAAGTAAAAGAATTTGTAAATTGAGAATAAAAGTGATAAATATAATGATTTTAATCGAGGATACAGACACCAGAAATAACAATCACCTCCGTTTGGACTCAATATCCTCTTTCAATGATGGTTATGCACAATAAAAATATAATTCATCGTACATTGGCCAAAGTCTGTTTTAATTTGAACCAACGTAAGCTTTCAATTAGGTAAAAGTAGTTACTATTCCATATCATCTATGAGGGATAAAATAAATTCTCTATCGACGATGATAAGGTGATATTAAATTAATATTTCCCTTTAAAAACTAAACTATTGATAAATAAAAGAAAGGGGCCCAAGGATTTTTTAATGTCCCTAAACTCTGTAATTTAGCTTCATTCCATGTAATCTTATTTGTATTACGTTATTTTATTCATATACTTGCACTATTCTCTTCTTCAGATTTTCAAACTTTTTTGATATTTGAAATACTATTGAAAATATATTTTTGCCTTACATTAGTGAATGATCACAGTTATTATTATTAATGTAAGAAACCATTCGATTATAGTTTCATATCAAGTAAAATTTGATCGTTTTCTTAGCTGAGACTGATGAAAAATATTGGCCAATAGCTAATACTTTAGCTGATTTTAATCGCTCGTTTAATTAATTGTTCGTAATGCAAATAATAAACTTTCTCACTTAAGTTAACTCCATTTTCTTATCTCAAAAAGACCCGCGAATATATCAAGACCTCATTACACATTCTACACCTATTTCCTCCTCATTTCACTATTCTACCTTTTCCAAGTCATTTCCGTTCCCAAATGAGAGGAATATTAAACGCATCTGAGAACATATAAGTGAACAGGTTAAGTGTTTAAGTTTGAGGTTATGCGTATTTATATACAGCGAACACTTCATTTCGATGCACACAATGCTTTGAGAAGTATTCGAATCATCAAGGTTTTCTGTTTTCTAATGAAAGTTTATGAGAAGAAATAAGTGACTCTTTAAGTTCAAGTTTTAAATGAAGTTGTAGATTTATACTTTTCCTACTTTACTTAAATATTGGCCAAAATTATTCTAATGAAAGACTTGCTTTTGTGGGAGCCTTTCTTCTAAAAGAATTTCTTCCTTTAATCCCAAAGAAACTTAAAACTATCTTATTCAAATAGTAAAGTCAGAAAATGGTATGTAATTTCATCTGCTTAGAAATTAAATTTAAATAAATAATTTAATTTTTTAAATAACCTTTATAACAGAAGGTAAACATGTTTCAGATTGACTGGGACAGAAGTTCACCTGTTGATGGGCTGAACCTCTTTTATGAAATATGATTTTATCTTTTTAATAATCCTTTGAGAAGATACCTATTTCAGCGTATTTATTTGATTACAGCATATATCCTCATAAATACCCTTTGAGCTCCATTACAGAGTGTGGTGTGCGTATCACCCCAATTGCCCGATCGATTACCTTCACCAGCTGCGGAAAAAAACTCGTGAAACTGTTCGTTTTGCGTCAAGATCTATGATTTTGTGATGGTGTTCCGTTTGGAAAAAATTCAGGAAAAAAAGTGGAGTGTTCCTTCCTTAACTATAATGGTGGAAAAACATCGAATTTCTGTGCAATTATTTTTTAACTGTTTTATTCTCTGAGGAAAGAACAGTCGATTTCTCTTTCGATTAAACTATGACTCGCTAGAGAATTAAAATTATAATTTAAATAGCAACAGGAGCGTAGTTATATTTTGTTTCCGGTTGCTTTTAATGGCTGTTTGTATTGACCCAAAGTGTCGCTAAGGAAAGCAGTCCAAAACGCTTCCGTTGAGGTCTCGGAATGGGTTGTATTCTACGTGAATTTACGGATAGCTTTTCGTGTTTTATAGGTATGACGTCACGAAAGAATTCAAACAAAAGTGACATATGATTCAAAGAGTTATGAAGTTTTATTACCAGATATTTGATTATCTCTTAGAAAAATCCCAATTTTAGAAAAAGTCGAAAAAAAAAGTTAAACTAAATGTGGTATTTATTTAGAAACAAGATTATCATTTTTATTTCTCACTCAGAAACAAATTTGAGGAAACAAATTTTTAATGAAATAAATGAAAAAATAAAAATGTGAATGTCAACAACGAAGTGAAATCGGTGAAAATAACGATGCAGTGAAAGTGATAATAAATGTTTGTGTGTTCATTTATGTGATTCAGTAAATACACCAAACATCTCTTCAAAGAGACTGAATGAGCAAGGCATCTAAATATTCGCGTGTGTAATCAACTATTCCAAGCGATAAATTCCTTGTTGAATTGCTTAACAAAGAGTACATGTGGAGGCTTTTTAATAATGCACCGCCTTTCTCCACAGTCATCGTCATCTGTGCCAATACGAGCAAAGTGAGGGAGATCCTGTTGGCTGCGGAGGAACTGAATATGGTTTCCAGTGGAGAGTACGTCTTCTTTAACATCGAACTGTTCTCCAGGTAAGGTTTCATGAGTATTCGCAGTATATACAGTTTTAGTTGGAAGGTTCAAAATTCCGGTAAAAAAATCTTTTGAATGCATTTTGGAATTGATTGTGATGCCAGTCATTCAAATTTATCAAAAAGATGCTTTAGAAATGTTATTCAATAGAAACACACGACATTTTGAGTAAAACAGCAACTTAAGCTATTATATTTCTCTATGGGATGGAATAGCTTTGCTTCTGGAAACATTCTTTGTCCCAATTTAATCGCTTTTCATGTTGCTCAAATCAAACTTACCTATTATAAAATTACTATAAAATGAATATTTAGAATAAAAAGAATAGTAAGTAATAGAATAAAATATGTGAAACTTTTCATTATTTTACGGACGTTGAATCGTGTAAAATGTGGGAAATTTGAAAGAAAAATTACAAGAATTTTAATTGGATACAGAACATTAAAATTGAGTTAAAATATTTAATTTTATGTAACTTTCAGAGATAAAATTTCACGCATTAATTTCCAAAAGCATTCAAAGAAAGAGCTTCACTGAAACCCCAACATAAAGATGAGCATTAAAGAAATCCGTTAGCACGTTTTCTAATGATTTTCTCGACATTTAAAATCCCAAAGAAGTAATAAATCCATAAAGGCCCAATCTTCTAATTTCAAACGTGTAAATCGCTCTTTTGGGGAATGAGAACGTGGCAACTTTTTTCCCCTTTTTTTTCTTCTAAATGGCAAAAAAAACGTATCTTGGGAACGAAGCTCCCTGAGAAAGATTCATAACGACGCAGTGCGGTTGGTAATTTCATAAAAAAAATCTTGCTCCCATCACATGCAATATCATTGGGGAATGAGAAGATGAGAGATCAAATTGAATTTCGACCCATTTCACCAAAAGGGTGCCACAACGACCACGATCCGGGTTAAAGGCATTGCATTCTAAATAGCGAACTTTTAAATTGTATACATGACATGATTGTTAACCAACTCAAAGTAAATCGAAAGCTGGAATGGTCTATTAAAATGATAAATATCATAAATGAGAACAGACAATAAATAGCTATCTTTATCGTTTTTTGATTGAGGAAATACGAAATACAAATACAAACAAAAAAATAAAGAAACAATTTACTCCGCTAAATAAATATTCGCGTGAAAGTTCTAGTTATATTCTTCTTAAGTTGCAATCAACATCCAGTAAGATTATGAAACGTAATATTCCCTATCATTGTTTATATTCTCCTCTTTGCATGTGATTTTTGAAATTATGCAATTTACTACATTATATTTAAAATATTTTTTACTAAGTGAAAACTTCGTCTATTTTAGTCTTCCAGTGTAAATAATATACTTATTTCTATACAAGAGATCAGGTAAGGATCAAAATGAAACAGAAGGGTGCTTTATCTAATAATATGATAATCTTTTTGCAGCCTCCGTCCGAGCGACCATCCTTGGCTCGACCCCAACGACACAGAAGAGCGCAACACAAGGGCTAAGAAGGCGTACGAAGCACTGCTCACAGTCACCGCTCGCACACCCAGGAATCCAGAATACAGGAGGTCAATCAAAGCAGTACACTTATACTAAACAATACTCTTAATTGACGAATATATTTACATTTCTAATATTTGTAAAATAAGAGACAATAAGTCATTCGTATTTGAGAGTAAAATAATTTTCATTCATAAAAAGATTATTTGATTTACTACCAGAAATAAATAGTGTTGTTTTCATATATTGTGCTAAGTGCTAATGACACCGATTTAATCACTAACATGTTCTGTTGAAATCGCTATTCTCTGCTCAGATTCTCGAAGGAGGTGAATCTGATGGCGAAAGAGAGGGCAGCCGAGATGGCCGTGGGGAGGATGGTCGATGCAGGCAGCGAAAGGAATTACTACAACATCACAGCAGAGGGCGATGGAGTGCAGAAGGCAACGGTGAGTGGCAACAAAAAGGAGATGTTTCCCCTCGAGCATTTTACGCTCTAAACGTATCATAGGAGACACATTCGCGTATATCATCATTAAGACGCATCGAAGGGACGTCTTACCTGAGCGATAAATCTGAAAAAAGGGAAATAAGAGCTTTTTAGTAGAATCCGTGCGAGACCCTCGGAATTCCGGAAGGAGTTAAGTCCTTTGAGGCCGTGTTCTCTGAATTTATATCTGAGGGCGTTTGGAGGTAAGGGAATACGTTTCTATGGAAGAGCTTTCTTATGTATTAACGGAATATATAGGTCGTTCCTTTGAATCCTTAGAGTATCAAATACAAGGAACCAAGGTGCAATGCATCGGTGTGATCCTTTTTGTAAGTGGAGGTTTTCAGAGAATATGTATCTTGGGTATTTTGTTCTTTTATTATTTAACATCCATTCATTTTTAAGGTATACCTCTTTTTCAGATGTTTTCTGAATAAAATAATCCCAAGAGGTGAATTGCCAGTTTACCTTAAAGTGGTTATCGCAAATCCTTCTCTCACACTCTTCTTTTCTTTTTTATTGCGATTGTTCTTTCTTGAATCTGTGTCTAAACAACCTCTTTACAACGAATCTCGTTCATTTCCAAGAACGTCAACGATGTATCGGATACTTGGAATAATACCATTACAGTAGTAATACAGTTGCGATCTAAAGTGAGTTGATCTAGTGTCACTATTGCGTCAGAATGGAAATCACAATGCGAACAAAATATCGTAACTAATAATATGATGAACACCCAGATTTTGTTATTATTCGACTTTAATTTATATTGTTTGTTATGCAAGTTTTTTACTCAAGCACATTTATTATCGGTGCATTGTCCTGATATTTTTGATTAGTGTGTTTTATTATTCTCTTCATTCAACCGGTGTAATGAAAAGGAATGACGCTTTCAATTTAATTCTTCCATTACATTCCAGTTGATATAATTAGAATACTTTTATTTAATTGTATCTATTAATAGAATTGAGTAGATGATTTCATACCAAAGTTTACGTCATGTTTTAGCCATTTTGAACGTCTTCTCCTTCATATTCTATTCATAATTCAATTCTCTTTTTTAATACCTGATACAAATAAACCTCATTCTTCTTTAGTGTGCATACTTTTCCTGGATTACCCAAATGGTAATAACTTATTTTGCATCCTATAAAACTTTCAAAAATTGACTGACTAAATCATGCGCATTTTTGCCAATTAAAATTATTGGAAAATTGGATATGAAAGTCCTTTAACGCTATCGAAGATTCTCTCTTTATTAACATACTTCGCTTACACAAGTTTCATCAGCTTTCGCATGAGAACTTTTTCCGATGCGCTCATCAATTGATTCTTAAATGAGTTAAACTCTTGAGAAACCATCTTCCGACAATTTAGAGCAGTTCTGAACTTTTTTAATATCTTCCTTCGAATCTCTCTTCAACTCTTTAAAGTCGACTGTTTGCTGAGTAATTTTACATTTATGTTCATTTCGGATAAGAATTCTCTTCAAACATTCACGATATTCAAATTATCAACTTGATACAAGTGAACGATTGGTATTTTTTGCTCTATATATTTTATCATTTTCTGGCATTCCTGATCTTTTCAGTTCAAATCAAACTTCATATTAGTTATTTCTCTATGTCAATTCACTGTCGTGCAATTTCTTATACCAAAACAAAGTAATACCTCTTCAAAAATCTTGTGCATTTTAGCTAATAACTCGTTTTAATGCTATGTTTTATTTATATTATGTCGCTGACTAATTAAATTTTAACAATCCGTGTTTTTAAAGAGCGGAACGATGTCCTATTCTCCTTCATTTCAAATCATCAATCGACGATTTGTTATTAAAAAGAGTTACTTCTTCTGAGGAAAGAAGCTAAATCTAGATTCTTAAACAGCTTTGAGCTATCTAAGGGTCAAAGATGTTTATAGAGATTTGGTTGCTATGGCATTTGGCGGCAGAAGTAATTGGCTAATGCAAACGCCGATAAGGGAGTGGTTGAATGGGTTTGAGCATAAAATAGAAGAAAGTAATATCTTAAGAAGGATTTATGAAATCTTTGATAGAAACGGAGACGACATAATCGATAATTTACTATTGGAAGGGAGCTTTAATATCGCATCTTCCTTGGCTTTCAGTTTTGAACGGACCACTGAATTAGATTTCTTCTGAGCACTTCCATTACAGCCACATTTATCTTATAAACCTTGCTTTTATATTAGAATCCTCTTTTAAGAATTTTATATATATCTGAAAGGAGAAAGAGATCCAAAAAGACTAAAGACGCTCGGAAATTATTACAAAACCATAAATATCAAAATATTCTGGAATTTTCAAATATAAGTAAGAGAATTTTTTCACTTTTTTTAGTCAATTATATCTTTTTAAAGTTATCCGTCCAATTATTATGTTACAATACATTTTATCGCCTACTTGATTTATATTTAAACAAAGGGCTTTAAGATATACGTTTGATGATAGTAAATCGTGTTATTGCTTGTTGAAATTATTGAAAATGAATTTGTAAATGTACCTCAATTTACCTTATATATTCCTTTCCAAGTTCGATATGGTCCATGCTCAATTTGATGAAACTCTCTGTAATGATAATAATGATGTTTTGGTGCGAAAAGAAGGTTCGGGAATGAATAATAACATCCATCATATCCCTTTGCCGATGAAAACTTGAATGAATAGCTGAATGGTTGAATCAGGAATGTAATTTCGAGAAACCACGCGAATGAATCTGACCGGAAAAACCCTTTGCCTCGGAATAGTTTCTGCTCATTGGCGTATGAACTGTAACCTGTGTTACTGCTGGATTCCTATTCGACCAAAAAAAGTCCTTGTCGAATGGGACTACATAACCTCCCTCACTCAAATTTAGCTTCGATTTCTAGAGCACTTACAAGTCCTCCGGAAGCTAACAGACGCGCGGAAGGCCATCTTGTGTTTCCGCTCTCATTCGAACAGTCCTTTGCCAACATACTTGAGGCTCCTTTTGGAGAAAACCATTCGCTCTTCAGTGGAAACCATCAGAGAGACGAGCACCATGCGAAGGCAAAGGTTTTGACAGTTTTGTTTCCAAAGTAAATATCAATAAAATTTTATTAATATTCCGATATTTTGGTTATTAAACTCTTTTTCTGAGAAATGCATAATCTCTTTTTCTTTATCGAAGTTTTCTCTTACGATTTATTACTCTCCTTAGTTTGTGTCGCTCCTTTTGCCATTTTCTGTTTTTTATTTCTATTTTCTAAAAAAATACATAAAAGTTCACAAACATTAAACGGAAAGGAAGGTAAAACGGTCAAATAAATTGAAATACGTTAAAGTTTACAATGATCTTCGAAATAAGCCCGAATCTATTTTGAATGATAGTCAGTGTGAAAGTATAATATATAATAAATAATGGAAAATTACCCATTAATTACAGGTTATACAAAAATAAAAGACGGTACATTAGTCTAAAATTTTGTACCCAAGTAATTTATATAATACATAAATGTGTTTTTATTCCGCATACTGTCGTTGGCGTTCGATAGGTTTAAAACATGATAGCAATGAAATGGGGTTATGGAAACTCGATAGGTGGCGTGATCGAGGTAATGTATAGGACGGAAACAAAAGCTAAACTATCGAGCGATTTCAGAAGTGAGCAATTTTTTCCCTTTCTGATCAAACGTCCTCTGGAGTGTGTCTACCGCATTTATGACTTCGCGGTGTAGAACACTATCTCGGCTTTTTGCACCATTCATCACAGCTGAATAATGTAGAGAAGCAGAGGAAAAAGTAGCGCCAAGTTATGAGCTGCGGACGAAGTCCAAACTTAATCAACCACAATGCGAGAAGAGATTTTTGAGCCCACTTGTTTGTGCTACCGCTTAAGGACACAAATGCGTCAAAGCTTTCAGCAAATTGATGTTTTTGTTTTGGGGCACCTCTTACTACTTTTTGCTTTCTCATTTGCTTTCGATAATGCTGTTTGGGTATTGCACTTTTCGTTGCGAAATTTTCTCGTAATTGAGCGTATGTCAAGTAACATAATGCTCCAAGAATGGAATTTATGGAGAGTAAACAAGATATAGGAGAACGATCCTACATTGCTTTTTACGGGGTTAGCTGTGGAAAGGTGACATGTGTTTTCACTCAATTTTATTTACTTTATTTTATATATTTTCTATAAAATAATTTTTAGTCTAAGTTAGAATATTAAATTTCAAGTATAAAAACGTTCTAAAATTTTTAATCAATTTCAAATAAATACCTTGATATTCGATCGTTTTTGAGATCAAAAGTGGAATCGACATTTCCAATCATATCAGTTCAATGCAATGATTTCAGGAAGTGCCAGAAGAGGAAGAGGCGCCCGTGTCTACATTCGTGACAGCGTTTTACGATGCCGTCATTCTGTACGCATTGGCCCTTAACGAGACCCTGGCGAACAATGGCAGTGTGAGGGATGGAGAGGCTATTACCAAAAGGATGTGGAATAAAACATTCACAGGTGAGGAAAAAAGGTTCCTTTGAAAGGAAACTCTCTGTTATTCTCAAATCAGAACTGAGAGAAGAATTATTTTCAGCGGTAATGGATCTGTTATGAATGTTCTGAATAAAATTTAGTAATGGATACGTCAATCAAAGACTGAAGTAACTACAAATACTATGATCCAGTATTGGAACTAATGAGTATATATACTGCGTGTTAATCATTGTTAAGTAAACTATATGTTACTGATGATCATTTTTATACTGGAAATGTTCGATTAATGTTTTCGATTTTTCGTATTTTCTCTGATTCCTATTACAACAATCATTATATAAATAGAATAATGATATTTATAATATTAAAATATTAATACAATACTAGGAAATAAATACATTTAGGATACTGATGAAAATTATCGATTGGTAAGAGTAAAATACTTCATGAGGAAAGTGATATTCGATCCCTGGAAGGAAAAAGATTAATAAGGGTTTCCCAGGGAATGGTGTGATATATCCCTTCTTCCGGCACTGAGAATCGGTGGTTCATGTCTCACCTCAAACTTGACCCAAGAACTAAATTAACCTCGACGTACGGGTTCTTTGATTTATTACGGATCTTCGCCAAAATTTAAAGAGGACCTCGAGAAGTGCAGAACCCTAGAGAATGTTTACTTTCTGGAAATTTCCCTCGTAATTTAAATAGAACCCATTACTAGAATCAAGGTATTTTCGGTTTCTAGATCTAAATCGTGCGGTAAGGACGTGGCATTTTGAATATTTCCGAAAACTAAATTTTATTTCTTAATGCTTGACGTATTTGTAACATTGCCCATTTTCATTTCCATGAATAACCATAAAGCTGAAAATTATCTATTAATAGATTCGAATGAAGTCTATTAGTAAAAGATCGTTAATTTTTAAGTGAAGAATATTTGAAACGATATAAATGTACAAAATACGATATTCTCGTCACATTTGCGTTCGATAAAACTCAAAATATGAAAATACATCATCCTAAGTTTTAAATATCGGTGACTGGTTATAGTATTGGCATTATTTAATGGCTAGGGTATATTAGCGAATTGGAATACGATATTAGGAGGTTAGGTTAGAAAAATAAGTATTACTATAAATGAATGGATGTCTTATTGAAATATAAGTAAATTCTAAAAAAATGTTAACAGCGCCTCAGTATATTGTACATGGCCTACGATATGGTATTTCCTATATTTTATGTTTAGATTCCTTTGAAGATGCTCAGAAATTCGAACGTACATTATAATGAAAAGCATTTCCTTTCATATATTCCTCAAAAGTATCGAAGACACTATTCTAATTAGATTTTTAAAGAGGTATAGATACAGGGAATCAATAGATAACAGAAAGTAAATATAAAATAAGCGTTATAAACATACTAAGAATTGGAATACTTCAGTATTTTAATCTAATAAATTATCTTTCCATTGTTTATTGATCTAGTATTTAAAATTGCCATTCTATTACGGTGATGTTGATTTATGTTGATATGATATGATATTGTTGATTTATCGAAACAATACGATACGAAAATACATATCATGAAATAGTATACAGTTTTACCTTATCATAATCTATGTATTCCCCATTTAAAGGGTTTCTCAAACTCCAACAGTGAAAACAAAAGAAGGACGCTGCGGGAAAATATTAGAATTGGAGCAGAACGAGAGAGATTATCCCTCCGCTGAAATCATAATGCACGGAAGTTATTTCGTCATTTGTTTTTACGAAAAGATGGCATAGATTAAAACTTCCATCGTACGTTCAAGGAAACAATTTTAGCGTTGATATTACGACAGAAATGGGTTTTTAGTTGCTTTCAAATAATATTCTAGCAAGGTATAAACAGACACGGTGGATGCTCCCAAAGTATATTAAAGTACAAATACTTCCAAAAGTAGGACAGGACTTTAAATAGGAATGCAGTGATGTAAAGTGCGGGTGAGCTCTTTAGATAAGTGGGATAATGTACTCTTTTTACGATTCAATTCTTAGAATGGTTTTGTTTTCCAAAATTTTATAAATACTTCCATCCATTTGCGATTCATTTAGTTGGTAATATAATCGGAACGACCTTTTTGGTGAATACTATTTAAGAGGCTGAATAAAATGTCAAAATAGCTCTATTTGGCTATGTTAGTATCATAAATATGACATTATTATCCTTTCTTTTTATTTAAATCATTCTCGTGTTTTAATGAATCCTTAAATAGCTCTGAATCCATTTCAAAACATACAAAAGTAGACCGAAAATAAAATGTTGGAAGAAAATTTGTGATGGGTACAACTGCTTTACCAGGCGGAAGTGTACATTCTAGAGTGACTATTCAACGGAATAAAATTCAGAATAATGTTAGAAATAAGATGAATAATGAAGAATTTCATTTTAAACAAATGTGTGGCTTGTTATCCTAAATTCCGTCCATGTAAACCACACAGTTAACGAATTTTCTCTCACCTTCCATACTCTACTTCGCTAACGACGTGAGCCAATTAAAGCGGCAAATTAATTTTAAAAAGAAATATAACCTCTTAAACGAAGAATATATTAAATTTTTCCTTAAAGTAAAAACTTAAAGAAACATCCTTCTACTCTCTTTTGAGCAGTTGAAGGACTACGTAATGAAGCGTCTTAAAGACAACATCTCACCTCACCTTATTACATATTAAATGACTTATGTACGTATATATAATTAGTCATTCGTAGCAGTATAAAAAATCGAAAACAGTCCGTAGTGTAGGAGAGAAAATAAATGGATTAAACTAATAAGAATCCAAATAATACAGATGTTTCAAAGATAAGGAAAGTTGAGGAATGGAAAAGGAAACCTGTTAATTACCAAAGAAAACTTTTGAAATCACAATCAAGACAGGAAAGTCAAATTAAGAAGTTAATTAATGTAGCCAATGGAAATATCAGATACAGAGAAAATAAAAACAACGAGTGAGAACCACAGATAATTGAGAAAAAAATATCTTTTTAGAAAGGAAAAATAATCAAAATTCGAAATGAAATTTGATTATAATTGGTTTTCAAAAGAGTACACAAGACAAAAGATAGTCAAGAAAGTAAAGTGTTCACCTAATTTTATGGAATCCAATCTGGGCAGTAAAGGTGAGATAAAAAAAAACCTTTATAAGTTCCTTTACTATAAACAAGAAAATTACACGAGTTTTTGGATCGTTTCGCTTATTCTTTAATTATAAAAAATACAACTAAAATCGCATATGAAAAGGAACTTTAATTATAAAGAATATTTCATTTTCGTTAATTATCAATTATTTAATAAAATTGATCTCATCTAGGATGATAGTATGCGAGGATATAACATTTTTTGTTGCCAAATTATTGACATCATAGAGAAATTCATTTTCAATAATTAATTTAATCCATTGATGTTCATTCAGCCATTTCTCAAAATGTTAGATTTTATGCAGTTATAGATAATTGAAAGTTTTCTATATGTTTATAACTAAACGAAAATCTTTCTTAACTTCTTCCTTCTTATAAAAGTTAAGGTTATATTGTGATAAGAAGCACTCTTAAAATTCATGCCGTGTATTCAGATATTTAATATCAAAATCATCAACATTACTCCATGTTTTGATATTTTATTAGTAAGCCGATGGTGCTAGTGGTTTTTTATATTCTATACATAATGATTGTGAAATGTAAATCAGAATTCGATGTTTTGATATCTTTCTTAAGGAATTCTTTTAATGACCACACTATTATTACTTCTTAATGCTACTAAAGATACATTTAATGACATGAAATTAAACTTAATTTCTTCTGTAGGTTATAACAAAATATATGCTAATATAAAGTATTTCAAATTGTTTTATCGAAGTAATATATAGTAATCCTCTTAATATTAATGTGAAAGATTATCTCTGGAATACGTGAGAATTCCGTTTAAGTAGGTCCGAGAGTTGAAAAGATGCCATTTTCCCTTTAAAGAAAGAGATTTGCGGCAAAAGAGCATGAGAGAGATTGTTTTAGGGGATGATTTGGGAGCAAGAATAATGGAAGGAATTAGGGAGACATTTCCAGCAAATGAATAATTCAATGGGTCTCCTTGGACCCTATGAGGAAGGACGGTATGAAATAGAATGGGTCAACTGCAAAAGGGTAAATAAATAGGAGGATTATGTAATCTTTTCACCAAATTTGTTGTGGTAGTTTCAAATATCTCTCGTTTTCACGCTCCTTGGTGTCATGCTCCTCAGGATTTCAGCCATGAGATATGTCATAGAAAATAGTGATTTTAAGTTATACAGAATTTGAGATACTCTCAATTATGCCATTTTGAGAACTTAGCGCTCTTTCTATCAGTTTTGGAATGGAAAATGAAGCGTAAAATCATTTAATGATTAAATCACGCGAACTAATGAATGTACCGATTTGAAACTGAGGGCAAAAGAAAGATTTGAATGAAGTTCGATTCCAAAGGCACTTCACTTCTCATGTTGAAATAGGAATACTTGTTGATATTTATTTTAATGTGTACGTAAAAGGAATCAAAACCGCTTCCTCTGAACTTAATCAATGTTTGCTTTCGAATCATTTGTTCATTTCGAAATATCAGCCTAAAATGTCTATAGATCTGAGAATAATATTAATTCCAAAAACGGAACATGCCTTAAACTCAGGATCCGGTTTATATTACACTTTAAATGTTACAACGTTTTACGAAAATAAAAACTCTTGAGATTGTGCTATATAAATGATGAGTGCATTAAATATGCTAATCTAAAATACAAATCCTAAATGAAAAATAAACAAATACGTAATGAATTTTAATGGGCAGCAGTGGACGCAGAATATTACAAATATTTTAAATCATTTTTCCTCCTTCAATGTTAATTCGACGCTGACTAAATATGAACACGTCATAGATCAAAAATGAATAAATAATCCTTTTATAATCCCAATTCCGTGAAATATGAGGATCGATTATTTTTCATAAGGTGATATAAAAGGCTATATTTGGGAACGCGAGAAATAAAAAAGTAAGTCGTTTTTTTTTCTAAAAACGAAAATAAATATCAATGACTGTCACCATAAATAACTGCGAATATGTTCGATGTGATATTTAAAAAGTGCAGCCCTTTTAAATGAATGCATAATGTGAGAATTATATGTTTGTAAATAATTTGTATCCTCAAAAAGATAAATTTAATAAGTTGATTTCAATAGAGGATAAATAATAAAAATTCATAAATTACTAAATAAAGTGTTGAAAAATAAATGTAATTAATAGATGTAATGATAAATGAATAAAAATTTATTTGAATTATAACTTAGAGAAATAGCAAATGAATTTCACGAATTATTTAATTGGAGAAATAAAATAATTAGAATATGATAGATAAGTTAATTCTTTTAAATTAGTAAGTAGTTTGAGTTGTGATTAAATTGAATAGATCGTTTGTAGGAATAGTATTCATCTTTATGTACCTCTTATAATAGCCCTATTATTGTTATATCAAAAGCGATTCCTATTTTGAAAGTCTTATAGTCGCACATTTAAGTGAAATGTGTAATTCATTCAGTGTAACTCATAACTGAGCTCATCGAGGAAAAAATGTGTGAAAAAGTGAAAAAAAGTTTTCTCAAGTCTCGATTTTAATTGAATATAAAGTATTGCGTTCGATTAAATATCATTTTAGCGAAGCAATAACTCATTTTATTTTATCACAGAACTTTCTAAAGTCTATTCCTTTATTGAGTATCTCAAGTTCAGAGGAAGTATTCTCCTACGGAATCCTGTTGCTGAATTATACGAAAGTGCCTCAAGAATCTTCTCTAAAATTGGAAATTCCTCTCTAAAGCCTTTACCAGGAATATTACGAACTTACTTTATTCATTTTCTAAGAATTCATAACCAATAAAGTTGAAATTGGGAACGTGAAAGTTATATATATTTAGTAAATAGTCAGAAAGGAAACAAGAAAGCAGTTTGTGCTTTAGAAATTACGCATAACATTACTTCGGCAAAAGAATCTTATCGAAACAGCTTATATAAAAATCACGAATGAATGCTGTTAAAATAATTGAATTTGATCACAATGTAACATTGATCATTTATGTTCCAGAAAAATAAGGAATCCACACTACATTGAAAATAAATTTAAGGTCAAACCAGTTTCAAAAACTATACATGTATTTCACCATTCCTTAAAAATAGAACTTTATATTTATGATTTCTCCTGTTTAATTTTGGATTGCACAATAAGTTATTTCTTATCAGACTTATTCCTCAGAACCAAAAATAAGGGAAATAAATTATAACCACTTTAGCACACTCTGTAGCACACTATAGTTGGTATAAAAACCTTATTTTATTTCATCTTATCGAAATTCAACATCACATGAAATCAAATACTTGAATTTAAATAAATAATTTTACATTCGGTTGACTTTCACCACCTTTCGATACCTTTAAAATTAGTATTTGCAGCTAAAAATCAATATTGCGAACCGGAAATTCACTACTATTATGTTTTAGAGAAAAATGACATCGATATAAATCGAAATTCGCCCTGAGGTCGTCTGATTTTCCCGGTGGGTTGATTTCCTTTGAGAGGCAGCTTTGCTGAGGTAAGCAAATTGGAAGTACCATCCGCTGACGTATTCGGAAAATGATACGGATTCGATGGAAAGTAAACGTGCCCAAAAACAGAACACCCAATTGGAATATCACTATGGAAATTGAGTTATTGCGAATGATTCAAACTATGGAGAGTTCACTTATTTCGATTGATATCAGAATTGGATCACCACATTTTCAAATATCAAGAGGTTATGTGAACCATTTATGAATATGGATTTTGTATTTCGTTTTAATGTCACATTTTTCTGATATCTATAAATATTACATGCTTGAAGCTCGTATATCGTCAAACCAACGATATTTAACGTAGAAGACGGTTGAATACCGCGATTGCAATCACAGAAAGTGCACATGATTTCATGTAAAGATGTAGGAGAGTAAATACATATGAAATTAAAGGAATCTTTTTCGATGAACGGGACCGTTTCGCATTCGAATCAACAAGTAATTCAAAGGAAATTTCTGAGGAGTAAATGAATAAGGTTGATTCAGGTGATGGTTCCTTAGGTTGTACCTCTTTAAGATGTGTCCTGACCTGAATGTAAACACCGATCAAACTTTGGCACGATCTCCTAGGTAAACATCAAATACTCTTGTGCGAGACATGAATACTTTAGGCGGAGAATACCTGCTTTCGCCGAAGAAGATCTTTCGTAGAATTTTATTCCTAAGGAAACTAAAAAAGTGCACAAGCAGAGAAAATTCATGTTAAACAACTATTCCTATCGGTGAATGATTCTTTTGGTTACAAATTACTGAAAGATTACAGCGATTATATACATTTTTCTTTAAAAAATATGTGATTTGCTATCAGTAAATGTTTGTTTGTTGTAACCAAAATCTTCTCTTAAAAATCAATGTTTTCGCATAGATTAAATTTCTCGCTTCCGATTGAAGTGATAAATGTTGGACCGAAATAGAAAAATAATTCCAAAAATAGAAATTTTATCTAAGGAATAACAAATAGTAAGGAAATTTATTTCTTTTTAGATTGTGACGGATGATTTTGGAAATTTTTTAAAAAACCAAAATTAGGATACTTACTGTTTACCATAAGTATCTGATTTTCATAAGTATCGCAGAATTAATATATTATAATCTTTAACCAAGCAAATACTTTAAAGAAGATAAACTAAAATATAAAATGAAGATTCATTTTCGCTAAGCTGTAAAGTATACTCTATGCACCATTAATTAATAATTGTCATTTTACTCAGACACTAGATGGATGAAAAAATTACTCTATTTATAATTTCGGAGATTATTCACAATCAGTAGAATTAAATGTGCCATTCACTTTAATCCGCGCTAAGAAAAAAGGAATGCAGATTCGATTGAAAACTCGTATCAATACTTGTGTCGATTTACTTAATTCACAACTATATCTTTGTAAATAATAACCAATCACAGTTTTATTCTTCGAACAAGCGAAGTTATACTGTTTAGCTTTCCAAATACGTATATTTATAAATACGAATGCCTTTGGGTAATTTAATTAATATTACAAATAAAAATAAGTTTTAAGGGCTTAAAAACATGAATAGATATTTGAGAAAATACTTATTTATACCAATAAATTAAAAATTGAAGTGCTAATGTGAAAATATTATTTGTATAGCGTTGATTTTAGAAAGTTGAGATCAATATATTGAACGTTTTCTGTATTTTGTTAATACGTATGTTCTTTATTTACGATATAAACAGCAAAGTGATTATTGATTTATATATACAGCGTATGGACTTATTCAAGATGTGTTTTTCTGACTCCCATTACTCACATTTCCCATAACTTTTTTAAATTTGTTCTTTTTTAAAAGAATTCTCATTTTTCTTCCATAGGAATCACTGGAAACGTCACAATAGACGCCAATGGAGACAGGATAGCCGATTACTCTCTCTTGGACATGGACCCAGAGACTTTCACTTTCAAAGTACGGTCTTCTTTTTAAATTAAACTGCAGAATAACCGTTCAGATGCTTATAAATTACTTTTATTGAACAGGAAGTGGCACATTACGAAGGTGCGACCGGAACTCTGGTAGACGTCCCTGGAGCGGTCATCCATTGGGCAGGAGGAAGGACCACACCACCACCAGACACTCCCTTATGCGGCTTTGATAATTCACTCTGTCCCGACAACTGTGAGAATCTTTTTTTTATGAGACCATTTAAATCGATATCTCAAACTCATCTGAGGGGGAATTTATATGTACACTACGAATCCCCAATCAGTTGCTGCATTATTTTATTTAATTATCGTTCATTCCATAGATTTGATCAGCTTTCAGCAGCTGTTGCGTTAACAACAGTTTCGGACCTTGCAGTGGTTTTTGCCTAAGAATTGTATTCATCTAAAAGTATTATACATGTCTTCATAACTTTTTTAAGATACCAACTGATTTCATTTATTCGTAATTTTTAAATTAAAAAAACTCATTTCAAAACGATATTTCTCATTTAAGGACTTGTCGAGTGATATGCGACATTCTCTATTATTAAACATGCGAAATTTTTCGATCACCTAAAATGGGTAATCTAAAAACAATACTCTAAAAAGATCGCATTAATTTCTTTTCCTTTATTTTTCTTCGCATTTAAATGAGAAGAAAACATAAGTTTGGTCCGTTAAATAAATGCGAAGAAATTTTATGGCTTATAAATTCTGAGTTAATTATTTTTCAGCCCTTCCTGTGTACGCAATCCTGAGCATCGTGCTGAGTTCTGTGGGACTCATCCTTCCTGTGATATCCATCATCATATATCGGTGAGCTGCTTCAAAGTTAACATTTACTTATTCTATAACGTGTACAATGCAAAATACCATTCCATTTCCACTCTCCTCTGCGCTCCATTTTTCATTTTGTCGAGAACCTTCCGCCACAGCCATTCTCTCGATGACCATTAAGTTGCGACTGATTTATTACATCCCAAAACAGCGAAGTCTCTTCCAACGAAAAATTTACATTCGAAAAAACACAAATATATCCATAGCAGCGCTCGCGCGTTTAACAAAAACAAATCGATGTTGGTACTCTATTGTTGCGATCTTGTCCCTTTAACTCGCTGATTAATTCCCCTCTACTAAAACAAGGGAATCGCACCAATTCTCGGAAATGTTCTAAAAATTGGTTCTCCAATGAGATGCGCGAACAAATGACGTACGGAAGCATCAAATGAGGGTCTCTGAAGCGCGAATATCATCTCTCGCGGTGACCTCTCCTCTAATGGCCAGGTTCGTTGTCACGTTATGCAAATGCATGCAAATAGACTGCTGCGTCGCACTCGTTAAATCGCACCTTTATTTCGCCCAATTTCCATAATGGAATCGCACTATCAAATGGCCTCAATCATGTATTCTGATCACCTAATATTCTAGAATAATTCAAAGGATTCAGGAGGATTTGGGAAACCTGGAAGTATAAACCTACCAGAAAAAAATAGAATGGAAACAGGGCATTGTAATTAGATGACAAACGTATAAATTACGAGAAGTACTTTGCTGTGATTAATCTCCGAAATTCTATGATGAAGCCTTGCAGGGCCATAAAATAACAGCTCCATAGATTGCATTGCAGAAAAACAATCGTCAAAAATCATGGACAACAAATATTTTTCAAAGACTTAATTCGAGTTCTGAAATTTCCAAGTTTGGCAATTTTTTCTACATTCATTTAAGAAGTAAAAAAGCTTAAAATATCAGAAATTGATATCCTGAACGCATTTAGATTTGGCACTTTCAAGTTCGAAAAAGGCTTAAGAGACAAAGACTTTATTTACAAATTTAATAAATTCTAAAAAAATAGTGACACTTACTCTCAACAGCTCCTTAAATATTGGAATCATTTGGAGTCAATTTATCACAGATTTTCCTGAGTCAGTTCCTAAATTATTTGTCATAGTTAATATTGTATTGTAATATAAATTTAACTGATTAATTTTTTCAATTTATTCACTTTAAAGAATGGAAATGTTCTGCAGATATATGTTTTTCATCTATAGGAGTATTTTTTATTAAAAAATCTTTCAAAGCACTTACAAATATACAAATAACATCTATTTTTTAAATATTCATTGGACAAAATCACACAACCTCATTCAATCTTTATGCTTACCATGTTCAGTCTATTTTAATGAACTTGTTAACCAATTTAATATACTTAAAATTGTTCAAAAAAATTATTTATTATGCATACTAGAGGATTGTAAATATTCCTCCAAAATAATTTGAAATAACAAATATTTTATGCTCTTAATTGTTAATAATATTCTCTTAAGTATCTCATGAATAATTATTCCAGATATGGTTTTTATGAAACAGTAACTTTTCCTGGAAAATGTAGCCTTATAATAAATAAAAAAAGAATTGTAGTTGGCATTATTTTGTGTGATTGTTGGACCCTCCACAGGGAGAGAAACGCAGGCATACACAGAATGAGGACTCAGGCGTACAATAGATACAACATAGTCTATCGTACAAACTTATTGCACATGTACACATTAGAACTGCAAATTCTATCCAAATGAATGCTAAACCTCTTCATGAGGATTCTGATTTTGTCCTTACCTATATTCACAGTCTGGTAAAAATTTTTGCTTGTTCTTTTAATCAAGTACCCCTAGCCATTCAGTCATCTTTCACTTGCTCCCATTTTGAAATAACCATTGTTAATCAAAATATCAATATCTCATTTCATTTCATTTAATTGTAAAAATGAACTCTCTCCGATGGGAAAAAACTCTTAAAATATCAAAACTTACTCAATTCCTAACACTTGCCGTAAGTGAGGAAACAATTAATATCACTAAATAATTTTTAATGCTGAAAAGAGAGTTTGTATAAAATAAATTGAGTGAGCAAAAGTGAGGCATATAACAAAAACTGAAATAATAGGTGGAGACTTTGGTATGTTTCAACAAAAAATATTTAGAGCATAGAAATAGAGAAAAAGCATAAATATCAAAGTTAAAAACTGACATGCTACTTGCAATAAATCATTTAAGAAATTATGCTCACATCTTCTCCACAAATTCTTTTGAAGACTGTTATATCTCATTTATATTGATTTATTTTTTATATTTCAATACTGTAGAAATTGAGAAAATATTTTTAATTTAATGTAATTAATTTAAATGAAAGTGAGAAAACAATCAATTATTACTTCATTATTAACCAAATGTTTACATTAAAACTGATAGTGTTTGATCAGTGAGTCATAAGATTTACTAATCTAATAACTAATTGAACTAAATTTTTATTTTTTTGGTAAATTTATTTCAGCCGATACAAATTGGAAGCGGAAATAGCTTCTATGACTTGGAGAGTAATGTGGTCAGAGGTAGTGGTAGTCCCAAAGAGAGGCGCAGGTGGTGGACGCGGTAGCATTCATAGTTTGGCCAAGCCTGGAAGTATGGCAGTAAGTATTTCTCCAAAGCAGCTGAATCATGACTATGCAATCTTTAAAACAATACTCAAAAAATTCCTTTACAATATCAAAGGAGAGAAAGAAAAAGTACTTCTATGATCATATATTACAAGATGGATATTTTAAAGCAATATATGTCATAGTAAAATGACCAAGGCAAGGAATTTAAAATGATTATCAAATCAGCCAATAATTATAAAAATGATTTTTTTAATTGTGAGATTGAGATGAAATAAGGTTTATTTACTTTCCCCAGCATACATAAGATACATTTTCTCAAATATTTATAAATTCCTTGTTTGCAAGAGCACTGTAAACATCAAGGGAAAATGATGTTTTAAACAAGAACGGTTAACAAAGTTGAACAAAGTCAAAAATAACTAATTCACTTGAACTTAATCTCAATTTCCACACTTGCTAACAATACGAAGGTAAGGATGCCTGCTTTTAGATTGATCCGCGTATCGCAAAGTTTAATGAAAAGTAATTGTTTTGGAAAGAATATTCGACAAACTATGCAACGGCAGGAGAAAGGAAAGTTTTTTTCGGTGGCCATCACTATTTTGCCAGGATGTGATTTTCACTTTTTTGTTATCTTATCTTAATACTATCCAATAATTAATAATTTTAATCGAGAAATGCTTATCAAACATCCCATTGTTCATCAATTATTCAAATTCGACTTTGGATACCTGTATAACAAATAATGAATTTGGGTTCAAGTCCTTAAGGATACAAGAATTTGAGAAATACAAAAAAACATGACATTGATGTTCAACCATACATTCTTTCGTCATTGGCGCACAGGAATTGAATGCTTTTCTTTATGTGTTAATAGATTAAACTCCCCATTGTGTAATTCTACATTCATGATAGTTCAAGTTCAATTGAATATTGTATTCTTAAAGTATTGTATATTGAAGTATTGAACAATGATAGTGGAACTATTCTCTAACTATTATATCTTGAACTATTCCAAAAGTTCTAACTTCATTAATATAAATCGATTGCTTTTCAAGTGAATCAAACAAACCTTGAATTGTCTCTAATCCATAATTAAGTATGATTCCTCCTTTTGCTTTATCAAATATCATACAGACGAGCAAGACCTAAATTTTTCCTATCTACCATATATTAAATGAGATGGTTTGTCTCTACCCGATTTATTTTGTATTTTTTCACTGAATAGTTTCCAATCCTGTTGATTTAAGATTGAATGAATAAAGTCCTTCTTGGCTCTGTTAACAGTTATGGAAATATGCGCTACATATTTGTAAAAAAGAACCACGAAAATTTAAAGTGCGCGTTCTACGATAAATGTATCAATAAAATATGAAAACTTTTTAATATTGATATTGATTCACGAATGTCTTCCAAACACAAAAATTCTACTCACATAATGTTGAATGCATGTATTATGTTCCTCTAATGACTGCATTTTGAATGATTATTACCTTACTTACATGAACAACACATCGAAATTTACTTTTTAATTTCGATTGAAGAGTTAACGAAATTGCTTCAAAACTTTGTGCTTAAGGTACCAGAGGTATTATTGAGCTCAATTTTATTATAGGTTTTTACAATTTTAGTGAAGAATTAAAATACTATTAATTTAAGTTATATCAACAAGTGTTAATTTACTTAATTTCACTTTTCAGAGTAATTCTGAAGATATCACTAGCATTGCTGAAGGAAATCAACAAGTTTTCATTCCCATAGGATGGTACAAGGTATGGATGACAATTTGTTCCTCTTATTCAAGGTGTGAATATCCGCATTACTTTAATGTCATCTTCTTATTTAATATTAGTAAGTTGTATCTTCGTCGTGAATATATAATGAAAATATGAAACTATACTACTGAGGATGTAGTTTCTCTATGCTCTGAAATGAAGACTAATCTTTTTTTCAAGATGCTAACTCCTAATTTTCAAAATCAGTTCAAAAGATAAGCTTCTAAATATTGTTTCCAAAAGAAATGAATGATAAAGTTATTAAATCATAGTTTAATCTCCATATGCCAAGAATTGTCTTTACTCTCCATCTCATAATAATTTTCCTCATTGGTTGTTATTGTTTGGGATCAAGTGGCATCTAAGTCAGTTTGTACTGTTTTTTTTCTTTGATTTATGAGTCTTGAATTTGCTGCATATCTTTTACTTATCAAGCTTTCTTAAGCAGGCGTTTTGGAAAAAGTCAAAGGATGCATTTTGAGCGTTAAATTGATGCGTATTTTAATTTTTGGAATGCATAATAAAAATGGAAATAACCAAAGATTATCACCTGGGAGATTACTATTCTGTGAAAACTGTGTGCTGGAGGAAAGTAAGATAAATCATTCCTTCTTATGGCGTGTCAGACTAGTATATCTAAGCAGTAAACCCCAATGATCCAGTCACAATATTTCCAATGCCTGCTGTCAGGGGGAATCCTCGAGACTTTTTATTGCTCCACTATTTCAGAGTCAATCATAAAGGATTTAAATGCTGTAAAAGGAAATTGATATTAAATTTACTGTCCAAATTTACTTTCCTTGCATTTTGTTAATGAATATTATTAAAAACAGTTTGTAGATTTTGCTCAAAAAGGAGTGGATAAAATTTTTATATAGGGCTTACATTTTAAGAAAAATTGAAACCTAGAGATCCATAATTTGGAATTTTCCCTCAGTTTAAGGGCTAAGATAGATTGATTAAAATTATCTTCCTTGATGTGCTATGGTGATTTTTTCTACAAAGAGAATTAATGCATCCGGTGTCTTTATGCATAGGTAAATAGTTTTATAGACTTAGATATTAAATTTTCTTAAATATCCAGAAGCAAATGAATTATAAACATTGTATTTCCATTCATATAATGGTTGTAGTGGCATTTTATTATTTATCTTTCTTTTTTGATTGAAAATGCTTATGGTTATCGATTTGAGTTAAAAAGCAATGGTCACTATGACAGTATTATTTTACAGATGTACACTAATGTTTTGTTTAAATAGCTTCATAAAAATTAACTGTATACTATGTTGCTTTTTAGGGTTGCAAGGTTGCTATTAAGACTATCAAGAAGAATAGGATTGAGTTAACAAGAGATTTACTTCTGGAGCTAAAGAGGGTATGTAAGTTAGCTATCCAAAAAAATTTTAATATCTAGCATTGCAGCTAATAATTTGAATAGTTTTATTTATGATAAATTGATCTTGAATGTAAGGATCAGTAATTTGTTAGCATATTCCCAGGAATGTAGAAAACTCCTTTTATCTATTCATGGAATCTTTTGGTGATTAATGGAGCAAGAATACATCAAAATTAATTTCTCTGTGAATATTAAAAGGTTCTTCTAATTCACCATAAACTGTTCAAAATCTAGTTAATGTTTATATATGTGTATTTTATATAAAGCTTAAATTTGTTATTATAAACAAAAAAAATTAGGACTGATTTTCCATTACCTTTGAGAAAAAATAATTTAGAAATTATGATCTGGGATAACATGGTCTATATGGTATATGTTGATATATGAAATGTTTTAATTAGAAATATCTTGAATTTAACCTTGATAGAGGTTAGCACTGTTGTTTTAAAAGTAATTATTTCCCTTTTAAGTGAATAAAAAGCTGAAAATTGACTCTTTTATATCAATTTTATATCAATTATTTACTTTTCTTCATGTTCATACAGTAATATTTCATATAGTAATAAGACAATAATCTACTCCCAAAATTTCTTGTGAAATAAACTAGAAGCACACAGGAACAGTTAAAGTAACTTCTTGGGAGAAAGATAAAAGGATTTAAAAAGTTGGATGTTACAGAAGTGTTGACATGACTTTTTTTCCTTCTGAGAGGTTTCTTCTTATTTGTCAAGAATTATCTTGAATATAATAATTTGAATATTATGTGTAGTAAAATAAGACTTAAAATTTTAATAGAAAGCCTCACTATGTATGTGAGATATTTGAGTTTTAGTGACAACAGCATTGGATGCTGCTCATTGGATATTGCTCAGTGTTATTGTTTTTTCTTCTATAATGAGAATTGAGTCTGTTTTGGAATTATTTTCATTAATTTATGCAAGGGTCTATCCCTATAGACCAACTCCTGAGTCACTATTACTCAAATATTCTCAAAATACTCAAATTATTGACTAACAGCACACATGCCTGACAGATCACCTACCTTTTGATTGACTGACTGAATGATATGATAATGTAATGTATAATGATATGATAATGTAAATTGCCTGATGCTTTAGGTTTAGATTTAGTTGCAAAAAAAAATTTAGTCTTAATATAAATTATCAGTTGATAGACCTCTGCTGTGAAATTATCAATCTGTAGTTGGAATTTATTATTAATTTTTTTATATTACTGTTCATTTTGATACTTCTAAATTTTTATTCAACTTTTAAAAATTTTTTACCAAACTTTGATTATTTGATAATTTATCTCAAATAACTTTCTTTTGAATTTACAATATATAAAGGAGAATGGAAATCAACCAACAATTTCATGAGAGGTTGGCAACTTTTTTATTCTTTAAATAAGTGGTTTTAAATATTTTTTGCTATGATCTCTATTCGTTCAGCAAATTGATTGTTCAAGTGTGCTGTCAGTCGTTCAGTTACCAATTGGGCACCCTAGTGTCAGTCAGTCAATGGGTACCAGTAAACAAAGTATCTCTAAGTATAGAGTAAATACAAATTCATTGATATTGATAGGGATGTATTTTTAATATCATTAAGTTAAAGGCATTTGAAACTTTAAGAGAGTAAACATATTTAGCTTTTCATGTATGTGATCACATGATACTATTTCTCTATATATGACATATTTGATTTTAATTCTCATTTTTATTTCATTATAATAGAATCCAAAATTTTTGCAGAATGTAGAAACTTTAACATAGGATATATATTTATAGTAGTATTTATATATTTTTTAGTAGTAAAAGATTTAATGGTATTTTGAATTTTAATTTATTTGTAAATTGTTTGGAATAGGTCTGTTGATGTACCCTTCTTCTAAACTTTCTTAAATTTTGCAATATTTTGGTGCTCCAAAAATATCCTTGAAATTAAAAATTTATTTTATATGCTATTTTTATACATCAACAGTTGTATTACTGATTCGGTTTGGGAAATGTGAATTAAATCGTTAAAAATATGCCATTTATTTATAATTCAGTGGAAGATGGAACATACAGTTTGATTAGTTTTGTTACATTTCTTTCTCCTCCTAGATGAAGGATCTACACCATGATCATTTGGTACGCTTCATTGGTGCTTGTGTAGACCCTCCATATTGTTGCTTATTGACTGAATACTGCCCACGTGGGTCTCTCCAGGATGTGTTGGAAAATGAGCAGATAACTCTTGATTGGACATTCCGTTATTCCCTCATGCATGACATTGTCAAGGTAAGCTCATATAAAATCTGTTTTTAATATTCTTAAATGGTTGTATTTAATGTATTTGTTTTAAATTCTCCTATAAGCTGAAAATACTTTCGAAGTTGCTGCCTATTATAAGGCAATGTATTTGCGTGGAGTTGAGGTTTCAATAGGCAATACTAGAGGGTAAATTTGCAACACATATGTGGGAATGATTTAACATCTTTGAGAGAAGAAGAGAAATTAGAATGGGTGGAAGTACTGTGAGATATATATTTAATGTGATTTGATAATATCAAGAAGTTGCAGCAGCATTGAATAACTAAAGTGCCCATTGTACCACAAATTAAAGCAAACAAGAAACTGAAAACTGCATTTTCTAAATTAACTACACTCCAGTGCCTATAATTTGCAACGAATATTAACAAATTTTCAAACCTTATCAATTCTGATAAAGTACCATTTAAAAATAAAGGAATCTTTGAAATATCTTGACAGAATTGTGATAAATTTGAATGATGAAATTTAAATTGCAGCAACCAGAAAATTACTTGATTATTTTTAAAGGAATACTTAATTTTAAAAATTTAAAGAACTAATCACTTGTTTAAAAAATAACGAAAGGAAGAGATTCAGTATAAAACAAGACATAAAAAAATCAAAATTATAAAGCTATTGGAGCTCATTCATGTACCAATACAAAAATAACTTTATGAAAAACAATACAGGACCCATTAATAAAGATATTTTATTCAATGTATATGGGTTTCAATGTTGTGTGTTAAATCTTAAAATATTAAATTGAGTGAATTTGCATCCCCTTGAAACTTTAATAGCATCTGATTGTTGATTTGTTATTTCTCATAATATGTGATAGTTCTGTATTATATTCTTTTTTTGAGAGTTGAATTATGGGAATAATTTTGATGTTTCAAAAATATCTAAGTTTTCAACAACATATCATCACCAGATTTTCTAAAAGTATTGGGACTTTCTTTGCCATTGTTTTTAATTAAATAATATGAACAAGTCGTTTCTTAACCCCCACTGAGTGTTTATCTTCTAATGCTCATATAGCTTGAAACTATAGTTTCTTTGAGAGTTTGGAGTTTCCATTCCATTCATTATTCTTAGATACTTGATAAAATTAGAATATATCAACAGCCACATTCCCTTATATTGCAGGGCTATGATGAATTTACTAACATTGACTGAGTATTTCTAAGGATACATAAATATGAAATACTTGACTCTGTACTTATATGATTTATTTTCTAAGTTATGATGGTTAATGTAATCCTTTAGGTTCTGAAAGAATATTTATCTAAATTTTTCCTCTGAGATGGGTTTAATTTTATAACTGTGGATCCTTCTTCCATAGATAGTTTTTATGGTAGACATAGTTTTTTATGGTATTTATAGTAGATGGCTTTTTTAATCTGTCAATGATGTCATCCTATATGATACCTATACATTAGGCTTTATAAAGATTTCCTACCATATCTAAATACCTTCTCATTTTTAACAAGTTCTATTCTAATACTTCTAGCATATATAAGATACTTGCAGTCCTGATAAAATTCCTCTGAACAAGTTGCGTTACTATTCTCTGAACTATTTCCATTTCAACAATACACAAGAATATCCAAAACTTTTATTACGACACAGCCGGTTTCAGCGACTTATCGCCATCATCAGGTACTGGTGTATGTTAAGATGGATTTCCACAAACTACTCCTTCCTCCATGAAATTTATTATTTCCATTTCATTTATGTACTCAACCTATTGTGGATCCCAAACCATTGTCCCATACTCTAATATGGGCCTGTCTAAGGACTTGTGTCCTAATTCTTTGGAGCTATCTTCTCCTAATTCCCTGATAACAAAATGCAGCACCCTATATGTTTTGCTGTGCTGCTAATGTATGATCCTCATTGAAAACCTTTGGTAATCATTCCCATTTTCGATATTTTTTAATGAGGAATTTATGGTCGGCCTTATAGAATGCCTTAGAAAAGGAAAGATTTACAAGTAGAAAGTTGAAAAGTAAAGATTTGCCTAATATCACATCTCAAATCAAAATGTAAATGTATAAAAAGTGTATTAAAAGTTCTTTACATTTACTACTGATGAACTGCAGGGAAAAAGGTCTAACTGGATTACAAAGGTTATACCTGTAGCCAGTAATAAACATTTATGGATTTCTAAAAGTGATGAGTTCCATAATTGCAAAGGCTCACTTGGTTATCCTTTTCTAGCTTTGAGAGATTTACTTGTATATACCTTACTCTTTGAATCATACTACATATATCAGTAGAAATTTGTAATAGATGAGTGTACAAACAAATTAATATGGATCAAAAAGCAAATACCATGTTAGATTAATTTATTGAAAGCGATACAGACTTAAGTATCTCTTTAGCATTAAAGAAAACATTAAATATTTACTCCTAATAAATTTCACATCAAATTATTCATATTTTTAAAAATAAAATTGATATCTATTGATTTTATTGGTACTTTGAATTTTAATTAATTCAAGTAACCATTGAAGAAACCTATTCAATAAATATTTCTCTTATTGTCAAGAAGATAGGTATGTCAATAATGATCCATATCATTTATATCATTATATATCCCAGCTTTTTATTTTTTTGTAAAATAGAGGAGATGTAGGAAATGAAAGAAGGTGATTAGAAGAAGATTTGATTTAAAAAATGTGCAAAACCTTGTAAAAATGGAATAGTCGGAATGTGACTTTTCTTAGAATGTCATAACTTTATATATGCTTTATATGCTTTATTTTCTATGAGAATGAATAAGAGGAGAGATGAGTGACATAAATTATTAGCATGAGTATTTATATTGCTGTGAGAGGAAAGGGATCCTAGAAATAGAAGAAGTATTTGTACATCTAAGAACACCAAAAGTTATTATTTCTGTCAAAAAAGCATCTTAAGAATTAGATTAAATTTAATTTATGATGGAACATATGAAAAGGAGACTGCACCTAAGATAGGCTAATGTTTTCAATTTCATGTAAAAGTTCTCCTTTATCAAGAACTAGTTGTACATATTTTTTATTTTAAAAAGCATAAATGTGGAACAAAAATATAAAAGACTGTTTGGAATCCATATCAGTGGCGTCAGAAAATGAAAACAGAAAAAGCCTTAAGAATAGCAGCTCAATATGTAAGAGGAAGATTTGTTGAAATCGACATTGTCACAGAAATGTGAAAGACTCTTAGGTTGGAGGCAATAAAGAAAAATATGAAAATTAAATAGACTAGGTTTGATTTATTACTAATAACAATGGTTTGAAATGTATTGAAAGTGCAACTGAGAAATCTGAATATTATAGTAAAAGATAGTCACACATCTTAAATAAAGTCTCTATAGCTATGTGCAGACTTCACTAAGCATTTAAATCTCAACAGAGGAATTTTAATAAATACAAGAAATGAGGCATGGCTGATATAAGTAATGCAAAACTTTAAAAATCCTCCTAAGCCAAGGAATTTTGGAAGGGAACAAGTTACTGGTATTACCCTTAAGACCCTTCACTGAAATTATAAAACTGTTCAAAAAGAAATTTTCCAACAGATCATAAAGATGAGTGTATTGCATTCTAGCAATATAGGGATGTCTGGTAGATGTAAGTAGGTGTTTGACACAGAGATACATGGTGGGGTTCTTCTCCAGAACTGGAGGAATAGATGAGAAGATTGACCTGTTTTCACTCATTATTTATATTTATTTTTATTCTATTTGTTGTTTTATATAAAATGAATTAATTATATTTTTGTCTAATATAAAAAAGAACCATTGACTTAAATAAATTTAAAGTTTTAAAAATAATAAATAAATTGAGTCATTAAAATGGAAGATGAGTTTAAAAGTTTTCTCCAACATAATTACGATAATAAATATTTTTCAAATAAATTAAATATTACATTAGGATGAACATATATATAACTTGAAGGTTTTCAATATTTATATCATGAAACATTTGGGCACTGACTTGAGAAATAGTACAAGTGGTTCTTTATTTAGATTTTTACTGTATGGATTCTCATTCATTATTAACATTTAGGTATAAAAATTTTACATGTATATTTTTTCTAACTTTTTCTCATTAAGTAATAAATGGTTTTGTAGAAAGTATCAAGTTATATTGTCTTCAATATTAAGCTGGAAATCGTAAATTTAAAAATTTTTGGTTTCAAAATATTTAACATTCATGTGTGCATACATACACTGAAGTTATAAAAGTGAACAGTTGTAGCTTTGATACACCTGTGTAAAATTAGTCATCTTTACCATTGGATGTACGAATTAAAAGTATCGTAAATATTTTTTTTGATGCTTTATGGATGTTCATTTAACTCTAAATCTCATAAATTAAATGTAAAAGTTTGTTATAAATGAAGGAATTATGAGCTGAACAAAAGTTTTTAAA
The DNA here is from genome assembly GCA_020796165.1 of Pantala flavescens. NCBI lineage: Eukaryota > Metazoa > Arthropoda > Insecta > Odonata > Libellulidae > Pantala > Pantala flavescens. Next base: position 20,479,751 of record CM036885.1, on the reverse strand, counting down.
TGAAGATCAGCAAAAATACTATTGAAAAATTTATTTTTGATTGAAATCTAAAATTTCATTGTATGTTATCTTATTACCTCTAAAGGTAATGAGACTGAAAATTTAGTTATAGTGGAGTTTTAGTGTCCAGTCAATTCAATAAACTACCACCATTACAAAGTACGCCTTGGCTTGAAAAGAAATAAGAAAAAGCTATTCTGGGATTTCTTAGGCAAGAGTTAATTAAGTTGCAAGGAGAGGAATAGTAACTTCAAAGAGATAATTTCACGAAACAGATGTTGTAAACCTTCACCTTGACTTTTATGCTTCGTTCAACGTAATCCTGCAGACAAAGGTTAAAGCGGGAGAGTCAGGTCTCAAATGTAATTGGGATAAGGATTCCTTTAAAAAAGACAGCCTTTGAGTCTGTGATACACAGAACATTCTTCAACTGTTTTTTTTCGAATTTTAAGAATTTTTCATATGTCTTAAATTGATTTTGATCATTTGATGTGCGTTTATTTAGGTAATATAACGTTCAATTGAAAATTTCTATGGCAGTTTAGAAAAGATAATTCAAAGTTTTTAGAGAATAAAATAGATTTAATAAACTTTATCATACTTCTAATATTCGCGCTCTCGAATGTTTGATTAACATTAACAGTTTCAAGGATTAACTGATTTTTTGGGCTTTAAAAAGCTATTTTCTGTTATTAAAATTGTCATCTTGGTTGTTCGATGCTAATCTATTCCCATATAATTCCTCTGAGTCATTTCAAATTAAATGTTTTGTAATGAAATCATCGGAATATGATAATTTGAGCAATTTATTTCTTCTCTACGTTGTGAATCTTGATTGCTGGTATTAATAGTAAAAATATCAATGTTAAAAATTGGAATATGTAATCAGTATTTTGAATATTGTTCGAGATATAACAATATTCCGATAATTTTGAAAAATATATAATGTGTTTATCGTAATAATTATTCAATTATTATTATAATTGAAAGAGATGGAATTCTAGCAAAATATGACATATTTAAGAACTATTGCGCATGGATTATCATTATCATTATCAATAATTAAATATTTTTCTCTTGATTTCTATAACATCCGCAAAAAAGCACAGTTTTTAGAGAGTTTTTCTTTTGTAAAACCAAACACGTTTTTGTCGTAATGTATTTAGGTAACTAGAAAATGTAAGTTAATATTTTGATTTTGAATTCGAATGCACCAATATCATAAGATATTGCAATTTTGTATATTTTTAACCCAACATTTGCAAAATTTTCATCACTTATTTAATGCGCATAAGGTTTGCGAAGAAAAGCGTAAAATATCGGCAGCTGACAAACTTTTCCTTATTCTACACATTCCGTATTGATTTTGTACTTAAGAGCATATTCCGGGAATAATTTCCATAGACTAATTAAAAAGGAGAACACAAAGAGGATTTTAATGAAAAGTTTCGAAGAAGACTGAGATTAAATCCTTCCCTCGAAGCTTTTGCAGTTTCGTTTAATCATACTTTGTGCCAGAAATTACCAGTTTTAGCAAAAACTGAATCTTTGTGTAATCTTAAAATTGTTGTAATAAAAGACGACAATTTTCATACAATGTGTGTGTGCAAATTATTGAGAATAGAAAAACTTTGGAGCTTCATAAGCCTTTGAGAAGTTCTTATGGAAGCCATGTTATTAGGGAATTTTGATAGAACTCATTTCTGCGGGAAATCAGGATTTAAAGATTCTCCCTGAGAAGGGCTTTATTAGGAAATTGTTCACTCGCTGTTTACATCGAACCGTGTTTTTCGTCTGCGGTGAACAACATTTTATCGTTCCGTTGGTATAAATAAATTGCTCTGAATACACTTTAATAATATCTGTTTAATTAATAGAAGTTGTCCCTTCTAAAATTTATTTGACTGTCCTCATGTGAGATTATAATTTAGTTCGTGAGACTACTGAATGCTGTAGCCAGTAGTGTTATTAATACATTCTTGTAAAATAAAAGCACAGTTAATTTTGCTGAGAAGTCAATTGCGTCATTGGCGGATTCAACCTTTTGTGCAGGAATTAACTTTTCACATCAACATTTTCCTAATCGTGCTTCCGATATTGTGTTTTTCAAATAAAAATGTTCGTAAATATTTACTATTGTTGATTTCAATTTCGCTTACAAAATAATTCTTATATATAATAATCTGACTGAAGAATTTATTTATTTCTAAATTTGTTTTTTAGATTTATGATTCCTTGATTGACTAAAACAATTTCAATTGGTTGCTTTACTCCTTTTGGGAGTTCAGGTTATAACTTCAAATGAATACGAGTGAGTGAATTCAGGAATAATTTGTGTGCTGATTAGTACGATCATGAGGGAATCAATATGGTTCGTTATTTTGCTGAAAATATTTTCCCCAAAATAATGTATTCATCGCATTAGCATGGTATTTTATTATTATGATTGCATTGTTAAAATGTAGTGATTGTTTACGCACAACAGTATCTTACGTGCGCCATATAACCAGTGTTTATAATTTATCCTTTAAATCTAATAATTTTATATTTAAAGATGTTTGAATTGTAATATTTTCTCTTCCAGGCCATGAGTTATCTACACTCGAGTGAGATTCGTACGCACGGCAGCCTCAAGTCTTCGAATTGTGTCGTGGACAGTCGATTTGTCCTAAAGATCACAGATTTCGGACTCCAAAGTTTGAGAGAAAACAAATATAGGTATCCATTGTGTGCCGATATTGGCGACGACTCTTCTGAAACTGACACCTACGCGTACTGGAGGAGTGAGTGTTATTTTTCTCTGTTTCATTTTGAGCCACGTAATAAACAGCCTCCAAGTGTTCGTCTTTATAATACATAGATCCAAAAATTCAATTCATTTGTAACGAACAATCTAATCTGAACGTTGAAGTTCTGCTTTCTTTCCGTTATCTTGATTCTTCTGTCGATAAAGTTTTTCGTTATTTTTTTTGAATTAATTAATATTCTTCATTTCCACTGCTTTTTACTGTTTTAATGCTTTTCGAAATAGACCTATGAAAAAAATGAATAGTTAGTGGTTTGTGTGTATAATATCAAATTACGATTATACAAAATCATTTAACGTGAAGGTTAAGTGATAATACATAAAAGAAGTTCGGGGTTGATATTCGAACGAATAACGTCCCGTCAAATATGAATTAAGGTTACGAGGGAATATAAAACTTTGGAATGTCAATAAACACGAATTATTAATTCCTACATATTTACTGTTGCTGACTTATAAAAGAATGCAATTCTTCGAAATCCCTTTTGCAACTATATTCTCTTTATTCCCAACTCTCGTCAACAGAACTCGAAGGTAAAACGTTTCTCCGCTAAACAGATCCCTGTCTTTTGCTATAACTCTCCGATGATTAACTCACGAATTCATTTCTTCCAATAAGTACTTCAGAATCTCTAAATGTAGAGCAAGCCATTCCTACGACGGGCAAATGCCATAAAAGCTTTAAACAAAAAGGATCGGATGGAACTGTCGAATTACTTTTGAACTCTTTCATCAACGGTTTCTTAGTAATATCTCTCGATTTATGTCAACTCCTTCAATTGAGAATATTTCACGAGAATTCAAGCGAAATAAGTGATATAGGATAAATGTATATAATAGTAATAGTATTCTATAACTTTCTCTATTTATGTTATTGCTCTTCATATTTTTACCGTACACTTCTTTTGAATTCTTATATTTTCTCTTTTAATGTATTGTCACTGGGATTGAGGAAAAGGGAGTTGATTTTTCACACGAAGTCGTTCAGTGACTAGAATACAAGGTTAATCACAGAATTGAAAGCTTTTTAAGAAAGAAATAAGTTAGGAAACGGATACTTGGAAATCAAGATAAATTTAATTTTTCCATAACATGTAATAGTCCTATCACAAAAATTACTATTCCCTACTAAATTTTTTTCCTTTGATATATTATATCAGAAGAATCACTTTCTCCGTTCAAGGTTTTCAACAGCTGCATATTAATTCTCCCCTCAATACCTTTGTCCGAATTTTAACTTCAACAATTCATCCTCCATTTTTATTCACCTTTTTCATTCTGCAATATCTGTTTGCAAATTGCAATATTCACCTTTCGCTTTTCGCAGGTCTTTTGTGGACGGCACCTGAACTCCTCCGAATGCCGAACCCGCCTCCTGAAGGAACTCAAAAAGGGGACGTGTACTCATTCGCCATTATCGTACACGAAATCCTAACTCGCCAGGGGCCCTTCTACCTCTCCAATCCAGAGCACCAGCACCTCACTCCTCAAGGTAAAGCATCCACTTTCTAATCTTTGATGGAATTCAAATGTATCCGCGGATTTATTAGATATTCAGGGAAAACGTATAATACGAAAAGCAATTTCGATTCGGATTATTTCGATTCGAGATTTAAAATGTTGTATTCCGTTTTATTGGGAGAGAATAAAATATTCTCACGGATGCAATCCACGTTTGTTGCTCAAGCCATCTTGAATTTCAGTGAGATATTTTTAGCTACGTAATGTTTTCTTTTCTCATGAACAAGGATTGATGCATTTGAACTCTTGGTACATTCTTAGGATAAAAGGAATTTATACGTTTGCTTGGATTGTTACAAAAGAAGATTTGATCTGACAAAGACTTTATCCAGCTCGTATTTCCGATCTAAATTTCTGTTGTACTTTACTTCATTCCTATCAATCGAATAGAAAATCTCTTTGGTACTTAGAGCTATTGTTAAACATGTTGAGCTACTTTTACCATTTTATTCCTCCTCCAATAAAGGGCCGTGTATCTCACGCCCACGTCTGCACACACCCACACCCTCCTCTGATCCCCGGATATTGGCTCGTGGTTTTCTCCTCCGTAAATAGACGTTCTATCACTTCCTCAACCGTCGATATTTAATAGAATCCATCTTTTATAAATCAGAATGTAAAGGAATGTTGAGGCAAGAATTTAGAAAACGCTCGTTAACAAAGTATTATGTATTATTCTTTACGAGTACTATTCTGCATTTCCTTTTCTGCAAGATATTGTCGAAGAAATATCTGTCAAATGATATATTTGTCTGTTTTCATATTTTATGTAGTTCAACATTTGATTGGAATATGTTACTTATTGTTAGTGATCACTTACACTATTTCCACTTTTATTACCACACCTATAATAATTCACTGTATATTTTCTCCTTATCCAAGACATTTTTGAAATAAATAAAATAATAGATACTTATTTGGCCTCCCGTTTACTTAGTTTACTCGAATATTGTATATACTTTTATGAGAACCAGTTTGCTATATACTTTATAAGTTTTAGTTAATCCTTATGTTTTTAAACCGTTTTTATTTTAATAATTTATTAACGACCAATAACTCTAATATTGTTTTTATATTTTTAATTAACTAAATTCCATAAACGGTACAAATATCTGTAAAAAAATTATATTTTATAAAGAAGGACGATGGACAATTATCTCAAACATTCTTAAACCGCTCATACCAATATTTAGAATAGCAAAGTATAAACATTGAATCACAGCATATAATAAATCTTCTACTTTAACGGAAATTATATTGCCAACTGTTACGGAATTTTATCAACAATTGCGTCATTTCCGTGTATTATTTGACTCTTTAAGATCCTATAGAAATGGTTCATTTGGATGTTTGAGGGATCGTCGTTTTTGTACAGAAAATATTTTTTTAACCCCTTCTTTCAATCTCTAATTTGGGTTAAATGCATACATGCACTCGTTAATTGCAAATTACTCTTTTTATTTCACTCCACGTTCTCTAAGTAATTGATTAAAATTTTTAATTCAGCAAAGATATGCACACCACGTACCTTAGTTGATGGGGTTTTTTCAAACTTGCCCCAAATTGGAAGAGGCTAAAAAAAGTGTTTTCTCGTAGGCATCACTTATATTAGAGGACATCCTATTTCAACTCTAGATTCGGAAATTGCTATTTTGGAACAAATGAGGAACCTCATGCTTTTAGCGGTAATGAATTAAGTGACGGACACTTTTTGCCTTAGAAATAGACCGACATATTTAAGGTCTCACCTTAAGTGAATGAGTTAATTTTTCGAAGCAGTCTCGTAATTAACGAAGTATGCATCTCTGATATTATGTAACGTATAGATTCGAACACTTAAATGGAATGTATTCGTTTTATTGAATATTTATGATTCTATGATGACGGAAATTTCGATTTTGCGCAGGAACTTCATGAGACATTTTGTAAATAATAATTTATATCAATTTTGCCATTCTTTTATCAAAGTGGAGAAATATATATTTGACGAACGAATCGCAGTTGACATCTTTCTTTGACTCACGGAATCGCACCTTTTTTGTGCACGTGTGTCATTTCATCTGTAATCCTCATCGTATAAAATGGCGTGGCTTGCAGTTACGACTCGCAATCTTTTTTTTCGCGTAACACCGGATTATATTGCTTTCACATTTACGGCCCAACATTAGTTCTTCTCATCCAAGTGACCTTTCGTAATAAACCCATTTCTATCATCTTTCTCTCCGTTCGTGTTTCAACGAACTCGATACGTAGCAATGCGGAATCATGGGAAATAATGTTTGGTATCGTTTACTACTCTCCTTTGTTATTTTCCGTATTACGTGCAACTTCATGGTAAACCATGTGTACATAAATCCTTAGATTGAATTTACCTTTAATTTTAAAACTTTTAAAAAATTTTAAATAACAATTTAGTTTCACAAACATGTATGTCCGTCAAATATCTTCATGTTGGCTGTCAATTATCGTTTCATGACTTTGCAATTTCATTGCTTCCGTTTGAAACTTTTGATCAGTTTTCTGAGTAATTGTTTCTAATATTACGTACTAGAATACTTTAAAAAGTTTATTTTTACCCAAATAGTAAAATATCAAATAAACACAAATGACGTGTTGTATATTTCGCCCCAACTCAAAGTTAATATTTTAGAGTATTACTTATGTGACCTGTCTCAAATATTGACTATTCCGCTTAATAATTCGCAGATTCCGATGTTGACTTGGAGAATTAATAATTCGTTAGAGTCTGACGTCATCACCTCGTCCAATCCATGGCAACGAGTCCTCAAATCTCTCAATATCCGCCGTTCAATTGCGAATCTCCGGCTAATCCGTGTACTTCCAATCTTCAATCTTTGAACGTGCATTTCACGTTCGCTTGTATAATCTCCAGTTCGCCGATGTATTACGGCTTATTCCAGTCTCTGCTTATAAAAGAGTTTCAGCTGATTCCCGAATAGTTAACTATCCATAATGGAAACTTATTTTTAATACGTCTCATATTCATAAATCCATATATATTATTCATTCAATCGATGTTTCTTTTTGGGATGTGTTGCATCAATTTACAATTAAACTGTATGTTTACAAATCATTTACATTGACTTCTCTTCCTGCAATTCTAAGCGATGAAAAATACCAGCACGAGAATTTTTGCAGACGATTCGCAATATATAGATAAATATTAAACTAAGAGGAAAACAGCAACATGTGACCATCTCCAGATTGTAAGGGACCTGGGTTCGAGTCCCAGTCATGTCAAGTATAGAGTCAAATGATAAGCTCAGGATCCCGCTTGTGAAAGCTTAAAGCTAATATCCTATAAATATACGGCTAAGAAATCAAAAAGGTCGGCTTCATAAAGCGCATTGTGGGTAGACAGGATGAAAATGTTCGGGGAATATGCTACTTTACCTTGGTGACTCCCTTCTTGACTTCGCGGCTAGTATAAGATTTTCAGCGGACGAAACATACACACGCGAAATCGAGTGTTGAGCGCAAGGCAATGAAATGTTACGACAAAAAACTAGTATTATGCAAGTGCACTTTCGATTCGACAAGGAGTAAAAATAAATTAACAAAATCGTGAATTACCGCGACCATGCGGTATTGACACCCCCTGCCACATGGTTTTCATGTTGATGAAATCTTCAAAAACGAATCAATCATCAAATATTTTATTCTTTGGTAATTGTTATTTTTATGACAATTTATTTTCCACTGTTATCGATAATTCATTGAAATTTTACTATTAATCTCAAAATATTCTTTTCTTTTATAATTTTAAGCGGAATCAGTGAACATTCAATGATGATAAAATTATACGTATCAAAGGATGTATTTTACCTTACAAATCGTTCGAATAATCAATTCAAGAAATTACCAATTATTCCAATATTATCATAATTTTCATTTGTCAATATATTTTAGTTTCTCAGTAACAGAAACAAGTTTAATTACTCTATTCTGTCTTTTTATATCTGTTAATTTGGACAAAAGACGTCTATTTACGGATTTAATAAGACATTTGTCCTAAATTTCTTCTTAATTAGGTTAACTCATGTGAAGAAGCGTAAAAAAGAACCCTTTTCCTCAGTTTATGAAAAGACTTCGTCTATCCGTCGCTTTTCCTCATTTAACATTTAATCTCTGCTGCTTTTTCTTTCTCTGAAACATTAATGTTCCAATTTCAATGTCACCATTTCACACAAGAGTAATCATTTGCTCTTTCCAAAGGAAAAAATTCGCCCTCAAGTTGTGCGAAATAATTCAGGGGTTGAGCTTCCGTTCTCCTTTAATATCGTCCTTCTCAAATGATTAGCACATTGTGTTTCGATGAAATATGCAGCTCTTTATATATTAAACAGCTTTAAATTTTGATGAAGTGATAAATTGACCCGTTAACGTAATGGATACAAATTATCAATTGATGTGACAAGTGACAATCGAATCCATAATTATTAGATAAAAACTTTTTAGTATTAAATGTGTACAATTTATTATGTGTATAAAATTATTCTATTAAAAGTTACCCTATGCATATATATTTATAAGGCTTTCAAAGTTATCATAGGAATTTATTTCACGTGTTCTTCTTTCGGAAATACGGAGTGTATCTGCTGACGACGACAAAGGTGCCTCTGGCATCGCATGTCACCTGGACAACGTCAAACAGATCGCTTTTAGCAAGAAATATACACGAATCAAAAAAATAAAAATGTGAAGGACTTCGTGCCACATTTTTACGAATGATATTTTTATCGTGAAGGAAATCTATTTTAACAAAAGTTAAATGGCGTTCGTGTAAATATACCTTAGTCTTTTATACAGGGTTCATTATAAAAGTAATGCGCATGATTTCATTGTGACGCAACTATCTATTGTTGCGTACTCGGATTGGTTGGAAAATGAGGTTTGAAGTCTGTTCTTTCAAACGCGCCCAATTTCAGCTCGATCCGAGCAGTGAGAGCTGTGGAACGTGTCTTTGCGTAAAGTGTGTTTTCTGTCTTTGTAACACGGCGTGATGGACAGTTCGCTTGAACAGCGGTACGTCAAGTTTTGCGTGCGACTTGGAAAGAATGCTACCAAAATATTCCAGATGCTTCAAGAGGTCTTTAAAGAGGACTGCATTTCAAGATCACAACCCGGGAGGAGGCACAAGGCGTTCAAGGAAGGCCGGGAGATGGTCGTTGACGAACGCCGCTCTGGACGACCAACAACGGTCAGAGCCGATGAAAATGTGACACGCGTGAGCCAAATTCTGCGTTCTAACCGTCGATTGAGCATCCAGCAAATCGCTGGCACCTTAAACTTGTCCACACTTGAGGCTCATGGAATTTTGACCGAGGATCTGCAAATGCAGAAGGTCTGCACGTGAGGACATCGAAGACACGGTCAAACTCCACCACAACAACGCTCCCAGCCATACGGCCTTAATCGTCACCAACTTCCTGGCCCGAAGCAGGACCCCAGTGGTCCTCCAGCCACCTAACAGCCCCGGTGTAGCTCCGTTTGACCTTTTTTTGTTCCCTCGATGGAAGAGAGAATTGAAAGGAAAACATTGGGAGTCCGCGGAAAACATCGAAACGCATGTGACATCGTTTTTGAAAGGCATTCCTGTGGAGGAGTTTTATGGTGCCTTCCAGGTCTGACAGACACGTCTCCGCAGGTGCATAGATGCAGGAAGGTACTATTTTGGAAATTATTATGCTTTTGCGACGATAGGATCAATAAAAATATTTTTCCCAGAAAATGCGCATTACTTTCATACTGTCCATCACGCCGTGTTACAAAGAAAAAAAACACACTTTACATAAAGACACGTTCCACAGCTCTCACTGCTCGGATCGAGCTGAAATTGAGCGCGTTTGAAAGAACAGACTTCAAACCTCATTTTCCAACCAATCCGAGTACGCAACAATAGATAGTTGCGTCACAATGAAATCATGCGCATTACTTTTATAATGAACCCTGTATGCGTAAAATAATGCATAAAATAATTAACGTTTATATAAATTATACATAGCAATTGTTTGTTAATCGTCGATTCATCAATGACATTAATATACAACTAAATAATATATACTAAGAAACTTAAGTTTAATAAAAGAGTGTAAATTCGGTGCAGACCTGCTTTTAACGTAATATCACTCGTCTGGAAAAATAGGTCAATTCATGAAATATCCTTTAGGTGAAAATTGGAGCAAAGGAATTCCCATTTTTACGAAGTTTTTTTTAATTTGAGGAAAAAATCATCCAATCAATATCCTCTTGACTTCATTAAGATGGCACAGGTGTTGCGTTACACAATCTATTGAACTAATCCCTTTGCTGTATTAGATTCCAAAGAAGGTGGGATCTTTCAGTTAAAATGCGTTTATAATTACGAAAAAGAGCAATTTATAAACGTCTTAAACAACAGCTGCTCTTGAATTAAGACTCAAAGAACAGATTGTTAAGATGTGAAAATGAAATCCATTATTGTGAAGAAAGGAGTTTGAAGACTTTGGTTGGAGATTAATAACACACGATTCTGTATTTTCTCTTATTAAAAGTTCTATTATTTGATCGATTTAAATGGTTTTATAGGTGTAGATTTTATTTTTTTCTTAATTGTTTATAATCGATGATGTTAAAGTAGTATTTTATAGGAATTTTTAAAAATCTCAGTAAATACGTATTTTTTAATCTCCCACTTATTCGTTAATACTCAAAGAAAGATAATTACTGAATCTAATTGACGTAAATGACAAATGTATCTATTTAAGATTATTTATTTATTTAATCAAAACAGCCGCGATATGATCATTAGATCGGGTGGCAGAGGTGGTGTAGGGGTCCATGTTACAATGAATTGCCTGGAATTCGCCTAAAGAAGGGAGGAAAACCTTTAAAAAAAAGAATTAACACAGTTGCTAAAATTTATTTCGTAAATTTTATTTATTTCGTAATATTTAAAAATTTGGGAACCCTTTGTACACAGCTCAATGTTTTCTCGATATCTGATTGAATGTTCGATGATACGAATTGTTAAAATAAGATGAAGAAAAATACAGTCATCACCCATAAATTTTATGACTTTCTGAAGTTCTGGTGTCTGTCTCAATGAATTCTTGTTATTTCTTCAGCTATTTCTGCCTTTATAGGTCAAAGAGCAAAGTTAAAATTAACAAAAGATTAATGTTATTATTTCTCATCATTTTTGTATTTCATTATTATTTAATAAAAAGTGTTGATTTGAATTATAAATTATTGATAAAATTAACTAAGAGTTGGCGATCTCTAGATGCAGTTTCACAAACCTTTGATTATCAAATGACTGAAGATAACAATTTTTTAAAAAGCAATATGACAAACACTCGAATTTCATTCCAAATTCTTTCCTCATAAGTGTATTGTTTATTCCTAAATAACGAACAATCGTCTCTTTATTTTGGAATCTTTTGCATAATACTAAATAATGGATTCTGTTTCGAATGCAGATTAAGGAGAGACGAAGAATGGGGATAATTCGGTTAAACGAAAGGAAGTTGTGAAATGAGGAAATTTCGGAAAACTCGAAAGATGAGAAATGGAAATGATTTTGAATTAATCATCTGATGTGAGATTGAATTGTAATTGGTAGAAAGAGATTTAAGCGAAAAATAAGGAATTCCCATTGAAGAGACAACGATTTGGGGATTTGGAATTGAGCAGAAGTGTATGGAAGGCTATCTTGATAGTTTATCAACTTTAGTTTAGTGTTACTTTAATTTGTCCTATATTCTTTTTAACTTTTTTATCCGTAATTTTTAAGTTTCAATTTTTATTTATTTAGTATATAACACGACTCGAAATTGCAATTTTTCAGTTTATCTAATGCAATCGAAAAAGTTTCGTACTTTCAATAAATGTCTCACTCAACATGAGAGAGTTCTGTTTTGGGAAGTCGGTTTTGCTTATAACTTTTTTGTAAGAAAGTGAGGAAGTTTAATACGTAACAATTACTATGATAATCACTTTTAATATATAATAAAAGATTTCCTACGCTGTCTTTATCACTTTTAGAATTCATCGAGTGCAATTTTCTCTCTAATCAACGAAGGGTACGGTATTTCATCTTCTCCTTGAATTTCAGATTTGAAACCGCAAAATATCTCAAGAATATATTTCTCTCGATTAAATCTCTAAAAGTACCTTTTTACAGCAAAGATTAACAATAAATATCAATAGTCCAACACCAAAAAGAGGACATGGAGGTTGATACGTATCCTGAGGCGTTAACATCCAAACGATCCGAAAGATTTCGAAGCGTGAATATTGGTTTCTGAAACTGCCGCAGAATTTCCATTTCCACAATTCGAGTGGAAGATTATAATGCGAAATCTCGACCAAAGCGACTTTTCCTTGTAAAGAGATGGAACGAGCGATTGCATAAATGTTGCGATATCGAAAAATGTAGATGAAAAGATTTAATATTTGGTCATCGATTCTCTTTAATTGGACGTGTGATTGCGAATTATTTTATCCGATATTGTTCACCGGATTCGTTGGAAACATTTTCAGTTCAAATGAATGATTTTCAAATTCGTTTCTGGGAATCAAGTCCTTTCTATTGAATTAAATCAATTTTGAGTGAAAAACGTTTAGCAATTCTAGTGTTAGATTAAATAAATTGCCATTTAAATTTCAAAAGGTAATATCAGTTTACTTGTTTTTTTTTTATCTTGGCAGTACAGGTATTACTTCAGAATTGATCTTTTGATTGCTTCAGATGTTCTCACTTTTATGATCATTACGTACCTAACTTTTTTTAAAATTTCAAGTGAATTTCCCCTAGAAAACTGTGGAATTCATTATGATTAAAGTGTAATTACGTATGCATTTAAAGAAGTTTTAGAAGTAGTTTTTTTGTCATAAAACAAGAAAAACTTGAGATAGTTTCCAACCTTTAAAATATTTTCCAATGATAAATCAGTTGGAGCTGTTTTGAATTGAAAAAAGGTTTTGTAAGAATTCGTTAATGCTTGGAAACTAAATATTAATTCTCATTTCTTTAAAATAAAGTTCTACTAACACATTCTAAACATTTTTAGTTTTCTGTGTTATAATAAAACGGCTCTAGAATTTAATTTTTAAGAACGAATATTTTTTTATAATCTTTGTGCGATAACAGTATATCACGAAAATGTTCGTATGCCAATTGTATTCAACCCTTAGTCACACAGGGCCGTTAGAAGTGTATTTTCTTATTGAAATAATAATGAACGGGAAAATTGATTGCTTTGATTGATTAGTGTGTGATTTGAGAGCTGATAAAATAAGGATTTTATTGAAAGATATCTAAATGAGGAGTAGAAATGAAGATTAAAGAAAGAAAATGTCGACTTAAAGAGGAAATAAAAAAGAAATCGAATGATGAAGTTGTCCTAATGAGAGAAGAATAGGAAGTAATAAGAGAAATTGAATGCATTATAAAAGTAGTTTTAATGGGTTAATTATGAGTAGAACAGAGATATTCGTATTATGGCGGACTTGTATCTACATCATTGTTCGATTTGATGGATTACTTTTGCGTCGAAATCTGTCGAAATGTCCATCTTATGAGTATATTTTGCCCTCTGAATCCTTTTCTGAGAAAAACAAAATAAATCTTTTCCCCGTAAAATTAGATTCCTCGTTGTTGACGAACTCTTTCCTTTGATTCCGTATCTGATAATTGAATAGCCTTTCACCTTATAATTCGAAATCCTTTGAGCCAATCTCCGCTCACTGACCTTTGCTTTGATGCGCTCTTTTACAGTCAAATAAAGTTTTGCCCTTCAATTTATTTCTCACTTACACGGGCTTCTGACCATTACGTTCTTTTAAAAGCAAAAGGTTTTTATTTTCATTTTGGATTTGTAATAGCAACGTATATTTAACTTCATCGCATATAGATTTGAGTAAAGTAACATCTAATGGAATAGAGTGAAGAGGATGTATATTTTATTGCAACTAGGTGTTAGGTGGCTACACATCCCCTGCCACTCTCCTTTTACGTAGAATGTAAATCTTATTCCAAGAAGAATCTAAATCTTCATCAATTAGACGAAAATGAAAGCGAACTTTTATGGTTGTACATGTGTATGGGCCTGATACAGTTAGGTGGCATTAGAACTATCTTATTCCGATTAATAAACAAATATTTATGTAATGTGCTAAGTTTTTTGGAACTACCCTGTAAAGTATCGACTTAAGTTCCAGGAAAATACTTTTCGATTGATACACTATTAATTCCATAATGTACTTTAATTTATATTAATTTAAGTCACTCTTTCGTCGTGAAATTCATTTAAATTATGCTTAATTCTTAGTGTTTATATAGAAAACTATATCGTGTGTTGATGGAGATCTTGATATGTAGGTCAAAGAAGTGCTCGAAAAGTCTGCAATGAGAAGACATTTAAGGAGCTGTGAAGCCGTACGTCATCTGTGACTGCTTTTCTTTGGAAAAAGAAATACGCGAAAATGCATTTCTTTACGAAAATGGAACCATTTGTAAAACAAACCCTGAGTAACCATGAAATATGAGCAAAAAGCCTATTACATCCTTCCTCTTAATTTATCCTTCATTTTTCATAATATCATTTTATCGTCAAAATTCGTATATTATTTACTTTATATTTTAACGTTTAGTAATTCTAACGCAACTGAAATATATTAGATAGGTGTTTTATTCATATCAATCCATGAATCTTATTTATTAGATTTTTCTGCCACACTCATCATAATTATTGTACTGTTCTAGTTTCGGTAAAAATCATCCTAAAAATTGGGTGTTTAAGTAAACGAAGATAATTTGGTTAAGAAAACGTTTTTTTATGGATGAATAGTATTCAATTATAGATTTTACGGTACTAATTGGATCACGTGTAATTGTAAATATTTTTTGATTACACGTTTCAATTGTTTACGCTACGCTGTGACTAATCGTGACAGAGTTTTGTTTAGTTTTCATTTATCGGAACACTTGATGATTTTCCTTTATTTGGCATTTGATTCAGCTCTGAAAACTGCCTAAATAACAGCTTTAGAAATAATAAAACTTCGTATAGTTTTTTTATTGCTTGGCAACGGAAATCGCAGTAATTGGCCGTCTAAATATTTTTCAAGGAACACCAAATGGGACTAGATTGCCGATAATCGATTAAATCTATATTTTTATAGGATGCCTAAAGTATTTTTAAATTAAATAAAACTATTTTACCGTTATAAATAGTCGACATTAAAAAAATAATGTGAAGAGGTAAAAAAGCAAGACAAAGAGTGTAAATTATAAAAGTGTACGGATTTAAAAAAAAATGACTAAACTATGTGTAGCAGATGTGAAAAGAAGATGCATCTGAAATAGACATTTTAAGCATTTTTCCGTGTTATTTGCGCAGAAGTTCTCCTTTATTATGTGCTTTTAGTTGAGACCTTAATTTCACTTTCGCAGGGTCTCTTTAATGACAACAGTAAAAGACCACTCCAAATGCGTGATAAAGGCATCTCTTTTAAGAGGTCCACTTTTATAATCACGCGTAAGATGTCCTATTGCGTGCATTGTTTATCAAAAAGCAAAGGTGAACCGAATTAACTCTGAAAACGGCCGTTTTAAAAAAAGCACGCTTCGGATATCACAAAGAATTTTTATTTTTCGTTAAATTCAGCGGAAACAGTTCCCTCACCAATAGGGATTCTCAAAGTGCTTTTTCCATCAAGAAAAAGATCGATTAATAAAAGGCCCATCTTTTTATTGGAACCGACTACTGTAAGAGTCGGTACCCAATGGATTCAGTTGCTATTCGCGTTTTGATTTGAGTTGCGTATTGTACAGAGTTCTTTTAAATTATCGTTGGTGAAAATTTTATTTCATGATTTATTTTAAAGACCGAATAAAGGTTTTAAGAAAGATTTTTACGGGAAATGTATTTATTTTTGTCCTGCATAACTCACTTTAATCGGTCTAAAATTTTTTACGAGGCACAACATGATTTACTAATGTGATTGATTAGATATTTTCATAACTATTGAATTCGAGATCCAATCCAGGATTTACAAAAATTATTTGAAATTATCTAATTCCTTTACTAATCCATGTTTAATTGAATTAAAGTATATCTTTAATTAAAAATTCGACTTTCCATATATTTTACGAAAAGATTGTTCTCTTAATTCCTGCTATTATTTCCTCATGGATATAAGTTTAATAATAATGTCTTTATTAAGGGCGAAATTGAGACTTAAAGGTCTCCTCTTCCGTTTAACTCTGAAGAAAGACATCTAATATAGATATGCTTTCTAAATGTAAGAAGAAAAATATTCACTTGGTTTATTTTCAATTACTTAATATTTGTTAGAAATTATTTACGGAATCATATTTCGTTCTTTCATAGTTTACTGTCTTTGCAAGTTACATTTTATTCCGTCTTTAGAGTATCATATTATATCTGAGAATGAAAATTTTAAGAATTTGGTCAATTTATATAAATGAAAAACTTCTTTTTCGAATTTCACTAAGATTCGAACTAAATTTATCGAAAATTCATTTCTATGATTTTAATATTAATAACACAATATTAACTCATTATAATTCAGGATTTCGATGAAATGAGATCATAAACGAAATATTCAGTAGCATTGGAATCGACCAAACAATTCTAATTGTAAATGAATTCCTTTTTGCAAGAATATTTAATCCTTCATTGAAGAGGAATTCATCAAAGAATTTTCTCCATTTCCACTTCCCCATCTTCGAAGGCTGCGCATACCATTACAAACTTTAAATGGAAATACATTTTTAATGACCAAAGCTTTCAATTCATCTTCAGTTGATGAGACTTCAATTTGTTTTGCTTTTAATGTCGGCGATGTTTTTCGGGAAATACGTAATTTATTTTCGACCAGAAATTTATTCCCGTCACTCAAAACGTAAATTATTAAACGAAGAGACTGTCTTTAAATGCTGTTCTCGCTCATGGACGAGAAAAGATAAAATGGAATCGAAATATTATACAATTGGCATTTGAAGCATGATTGTGGACTAACAGTTAATTGATTTGATGTTATCGATCTTTAAATTATTTTCATAAAATTTAATAAAACAATCTGTAATAGATCCTCTTTTCAAATTTTTAAAGCTATCACATGGTTGAGATTTAAAAATATAATAACGTATCATTGAAAAGCATATTTGATGCGTGTTTTGATATATTAAAGGAAGAATATAATAAGAATTCAAAGTATTTCAATTGATTTTATGTGGATGGAGATTAATGTTTTACGAACTATACTAATAATAAGTGTAGATTTATTTTGTAGTAGGTTTTCAGAAGTTTGATTTATATATTAATTGTGTTAGTACATCAATCAATTTATATATTATTAAAGATGTTGAGTAATTAGCGGACGTAAATTAAAATTTCCTTTGAAGTGAAAAAATGTGCTTCCCTCATCCAGTGTTGGCAAATTCCGCGAACTTGAGTCACATCGAATTTACTTATAAACGTTATATCGAAAATTATTTGAAAGAAAATTATGTAACTCATAATAAAGAGTGAAATTTAAAAGAAGTTAAGTGGTTAATATAAAGTTTTTATAATTATATTTGCTAAGGGAAGCGCCGCTTAAAAATGTGATAACATAAGTTTAAATATTACTCTTTATTGTAGAAACTAAACGAGGTCACCATTCGATGAGTGAATCAGTGCAGCAATGAAACAGTCGTGAAATAGCTCTTCTTGCAATTTTACGACATTGTCTTTTCCTCTTCAGAAGATCAAGTTGAACAGCGCATTCTTCTATAAATAAACTTCCTTAAATACTATTATTCTACATCGGTTTTCGAGTGAATATTTAACTTTCGCGCAATGTTTTCTTCAGATTGAGTCACTTTTCCTCGTTTTGCTGATCTTTCTCGATCAACGTTGTTCTTTGAGACTTTAATTAATGCGGTTGGAGGCAGAATGTCGGTTAGGTTTTCTAAACAACGAAGTGATAGAAGCACAATAAGATTTTCTTTAAAAATAGTGGAAATTCCTTTTATTTATCTTTCACCTTTTTATTTTTGCCTTAATCTTTTTGTATAATATTGGTTTATTGGACAAGTAAAGGATTCAATTGTGATTTTAGATATCATGAAAGTAACTCATTTTATAAAATCTATAGCTCTTTTTGCCTCAATAGTATTAAAAGTATATTATAAGAAACCTGAATCCTGCCTTTTATCACTAAAACTACAGTCAATCAAAGTGCAAGTATCTTCTCTTAAAAAATCATTCTCACATTTGCACTTACATAGTTAATATGAACCGGATTGCGGAGTATATTCGGAAACGAAATTGCAAATATTTATATGGACTGAAGTGCGTAGGTCTTTTTGGTTTATTACCCACTATATTGTTTATTAAATTCCTTCAAAATGTATTTACGTTATTGAATTGGTAAAATTTAGCTTGAATGTATTCACTAGAATGGTTTAAACGTAATTATTTGTCAAATGATCATTATGAAATCAATTTGCCCTTCTTTCGGAGGATCAGTGAATAGATTAAAGTTCTAAATGAAAGAAACATTTCATCAATTACTTCTCAAGAAAAACAAAAGTCTCGTATTGTCTCAAATATCTCTTCTCCTATCTCTTATTTCATCAGAATTCTCCTTTCGAATAACTAGATCTCGTGGATGACATCGTGCAGATGACAGCTAATCCAACACAGTTCTCATCCGAAGTTCCATTTTGAATATTCTTCTGCGTCTTAATGAAGTCTCGCCATTTTTCGAATCCAAAGGCACGTTTTGTATATCCTTGAACAAGAGCAGTGATGCTTCTTAAGCAGACTTTGAATCCGGGCTTTTTCAACCAACATCTCGGGGTGGCGTGTTTGATCTCAATTTAGCAAACACGGTTCCATTCACTTGCACTATATTTGAGGTGAAATACGCTGTGTTTCTTTATTCTATTTCTCTATTGTGTGAGATCTATACTAAGTTTAAGTTTTGAATTATGTAATTCAAGAGGTTGATCAGATATTCATCAGACTGAAGTTCTCGGCGATAAAAATCAGGTAGAAAACAGCTGCCAAATTTGCGATCTTTTTAGAAGGATAAAATAAGCTTGGCTTACACAAAGAACTAATGAGGTGTAGATGAAGAGCTTTCTGTTTTTTTATTATATTATAAGATATAAAGTTGAAGCTTCCCTTTAATGTAGCTAGTGGTTAAATATTCCTCATCATCGAAAAAAGAAGATTGAATATGAAAGTATATTTGGTATCAGGGGCTTCAAAAGAAGAGTGAACGACATTTAAAAAAAGATTAAAAGAAAAGAACAAAAACGGAAGTCGAGTCGTTGGTAAAGATTTAAACCAAGTAATTGATTAAATGTTCATTCCATTGGATGTAGAGCTTCGTAGGAACTACTTAATGGAGGCCCATAATAGTAACCTCTATGACATAATGGCTTATCGGAATTCACGATCCAAGCTTTGGAAGATGGGGTTGAATATTAATTAAGTTCCAAAGTCGAGCTTCCGCCAAATATGTCGGAAGTTAAGCTATATATAGGCAGCACTGACATTCAAAACAGACTTTAAGAACTTACGAAACACGTTCTTTAACAGTATAAACGTTTTTTTTTATTGTTGATGCTACGATTACATGGGAAAGATTGAAATTTTTAAGTCTCTGTTAATATCATTTAACATCAATAATAATTGAGTTATCGATTTCTGATGTTATTAAATAGTAAACTTTGTACAATTGGAAAGTTTTCGTATTGATTTTGGGAATTTGAAAAACATTTCACCACGAGTATAAAATGTATTGCACCACATTTATATGATTCCAGTTTAACACTACAGTTTATCAAATACGTAGAAATTTACGAAAACCTTTGTATTTTCGGTATATCCTCTTTACTTTTAATACCGTCACGTTTCGTGCAGAAGTAAACATCATCAGTCACGTTTCCACCCACTCAATCCTTATCATATCAAATTGATAGTTTTTTATTCACTGAAAAGCTCTTTAGCATCCATTCCCTCACTTCGAATAACGAGGGTCATTGCATAAGGTTGCGCCAATGTCTATTATAAAGGTCTCAAAGGAAGTGATTTCTTATGCATCCACATTCACGGTGTATCACTAAGGAAACCGAAGCACGGTTTCTAAGGAAAGTGTACACGTTTGCAGAGCGGAGCTTAAATATCTACATCGAATCCGTGGCGGAACAAAAGGGGAAAAGAGTAATTTGAGAGGGAAGACAAGCGTGGGAAAGATGATGTTTGCGACTGAATTTCCTCGCCATTAACCGTGCGCTTCTGGAGGCGAATAATTAATTTGGCTGCGGCGAATTAAGAAGAGACGGATCTGAAACACTCCGAAGGGTGGCTGAGACAAGAATGAGAGCACGTATCCATGGGAATGTGGATCTTTCAGCATTCGAGATAAAGATACGTAATATAGATTACAATTAAATATGAGTTGACTGATTGAGGATGCTCTTCTATAATAGATAATCTATCTAAAATAGAAAGGAAAAACTAGAAGAAATAAATGCTGAAATAGAAAAAACAAGAATCTCATCAGATGAAAAAATTCAACTGTGTTGAGGACATTTCGAGGAAAATGAGAGAAAGAAATCTATATGGAATTGAGAATATGAAGGATAAAATGTATATTTACTATATACATACATTTATATTCGAGTATACATTTCCCACCTCTCAAAGGGAATCACTGTTGAAGTCAAGAGCTTACCTTAAGAACTTCTGATCCTTTAAGTTTGGGCTTAATAAATATTGACCGAAAGTTTCGCTCAGATTTAACGATAACATAACATTCAGAATTTCCTCGTTCGCTTTAGGTCTATTGATTCTCGAACATAAAAATGTTTAGGGAACCGAATCAAAGTTAAGCTTAAATATTCGACTGTCTAATGAGGTTCTAAGTAAGTATGGAAGTATTTATTAAATTTAAAGATTTCAAAACGGTTTCAAAATATCTTTTCTCTTATTGTGTTCTACAATTTGCAAGTTGATGATTTAGAATTAGGAAGTTGAGAAAACTTATTCCAGTAACATAAAGGATATCATCAATGTATTTTGTTTTAAATTCAAAAAAATTAATTCAAAAATTGAATATAGCTAAGAATCGTTTGATTTAAAAAGCCGTGTTTCTGTGTGACCATATTCCTGTAGATACACAGCTGTTTGGTATTCGATTATCAAAAATATGCGAGTAAATTAGGGTTGAATAAATACTTTGATTTGATCCTTTGCTTATTTAAATTATAATTTCATTATACTTATTACTTCAAATAACTCTCTCTAATATTAACGGATTGGATTACACCTCCTTAACTCCTTAATATTCACCAGTTTATTTTCATTTTCTTTGTCCACATTTCCCTTCATTGTTTGAGGTAATCTGTACGGAGTTCAAACGCATCTCAATTCCCATATAATTCCATATAAATGCTTATTTTTTGTTTTCACCTATTTATTATTGTACTATTTTTCTTCTCGTTCCTTCACGTTACCTCTGGCAGTTTTGTTTTCGCTAAATTACTATTCTTCAAATCCCCCATTTTTCGTCTCATTTTTACGATTATTTTAATTAATTGAGTATCGTTGCATCTCGCATTTCCATGTGCACGTAATTGATCCTCAATTAACCAAAACCCTCCATTTTTTTCTCTTTAACTTGTATATTTTAATATCCAATTATAAATTTAGCTTTCGTAGAATTGCAATACTCGTGTCTCATCTTTTTCCTTATAATGATATCCTTAAATGTAAAACTTCAACTTTCTTCTTTTGTCCAAATGGAAAATGCGACTTTTTAATTAATGCCAGTGGTTTCTTGGATAAAGAAGAATTCTTTTGTTTACTTCGTGAATTTAACTCTCACTGAACGAGTTGTAGCATCAAAATGGGCACTTTCAGTGCCCATTTTGATGCTACAACTTGACAATTTAATGAAAGAGATAAATTTATTTTGTTTATTCAAACTGGACGATTAAATTGAAAGTAAACAATTATTTATATCTCAAATATTCTATAATTAAAGTACTTTGTAATCGCGAAGCATAATAATTTGAACGATTGTGTAGTGACGAATAATAATGAAAAGAGAAATTGTATCTTATGAATATAACCGACTTCCGGTGATTAAATGTACAAATTAATAATTCAAAAAATTCGATATAGATTATTAAAACCGATAAATCGTTGCATGAATGTATATTCCCTCAAAATTAGGATATTTTTGAGGTATTATTCCTTTTGCTTTGCGAAGAGAGTGCGATCAACTGCGGAATAAAATAATTCGTCAGCCCTTCAAGAGAGAGTTTCCAAGACGAAGAAACATTTCACAGCTTCTGTTAATGGCATCTCGAAGATATCGCCGACGGGCATTCGATAAACACTTCGATCGACGGAAGAGGGAGGCTGCATGGAGCTATCGATCATCCGCTGTAAACATTAGATGACCTCATTCCATGGAAACACTTATCGCGGCGGAGACACCACCCGCAACGGCCACAGAAAGGTCAGAGGTCGGCTGTTACGGAATTCCAAGTTATTCATTTTCGTTTCGCTCGAGGAACCCACGATTTGGCGGTCGCACTCTCTTAATAGCGAAGGATCGGAATTCGGGACGGAGATGGTGTTTTATCGGAGACGCCGTTGTGCGCATGCCCTCGCTCGAGAATACTACAGCGGCGGTTATGCTCTTCGCAATCCGTGGCAGTCTCTCCTCCCTTAAGGACCATCGCGTGCGGGGCATTCCCCCACGTGTGCCCAATGATTCTGCACGTAATTTGCCGGTGCCGATTCGGTTCGGCATCCGACCGTCGAAGTGCCGATGATCGATTCACGGACATTTAGAGGAACTTCTTCGCCCCGATGGCGGATCCCCTGCGATCGAAGTCGGATGCCTCCGAGAATGCGTCGGACAAGAAGAGCGTGCCGGAAGTGGTGTTGCCACAGAGGGACGAACCACCCTCGTCCTTCATCTCTTCCGGTCTCCTCCGCCTGCCGCTGTCCCCCGGAGGGCCCAGTCCATCCGTGAGCCCCTGCAGGAGCCCCATCATGGGCTTCGGACCGAGGCGCCCTCGGTGCAACTTCGACTGCCCGCACTGTCGGGCGGCCTCCGCAGATTACGGCTTCGGCAGCATCCCTCCCGGAGGGCTCTTCCCCTTGCTTCCCTCCTCACAGCCGTCCTCCAGTGAGTATGTGGAGGAAGAGCATCCATCAAAGTCATCTCTTAAACACTTTCTCCGCTCACTATCCATCATCTTCTTCCATTCTAGTATTTCTAGATTTTCGATAATCTTTTAGATTTTTATTTGACGACAAATGTTGTTGATGATTTAGCCTAAGAATAATTTTCTTATCTTTAATTCCATTCCTAAAATTAAATACACTATCCAAGTTGATTTAAGGAATATTTTCTATCTTTGAGGATCTTTGGTATTTCATCTTACTGTTTGAATTATCTTGAAACTTGTTAAACATTGAATTTTACTAAGATACATTTTTATTCTAAACAAGAGCTGCATTTTTACGAAACTGGATGGAGTTACAATGAAGCATTTATCGTTTTCAGAATTAATAAGGTGATTGTTCTATAAGTTTATAGAATTGTATTTTTCAATCTCATATTGGTTCTGTCCATGGAATTTCTCTTCTATTGAATTAATTGATTGAAGTTTTTTCTAATACCTTCTCAATAACCGATAAACCCGTTCTCTGTTTTTACCTCAGTTCTTCTCTTTCTTATATTTATAACGAGTCATGTTGACATCAATGTCTAAGACCACGTGCAATGAACACTCGTTCATCTCCCGTAAAATATCTATAATGTTATTATGGATAATGAAATTATATACTTTTAAATTTAAGGGTGTTTTTAAGTTTTCATAATGTCCTTCTTGAAGGTATAAAATTTAAATACGAAATTCAGCTTAAATAATAAAATTCTAAATGACGCTTATTTTACTTAATATTTTATTCTTCATTCTCTTAGTAGAATACGAAATTAAATATAAAATTAAGACATTCTTTACAATTACAATTCTTTACAATAACATTGTAATTTCGTAAATTATCAAAAGTTATTTATATTTATTTGTTTATACGTGACTAATTTAAGTGATTGCTAGTCAAAAGTATCCCCCTCCCTTATTCCTTGAGACAAAAGCAGAAATTGGTTTTATGATATACAATATAAATCAATGCAGTAGATAAGTATGCATAGAGATAATTTAATTCAAACAAAATCCCTATACTATCATATTATCTTCCCTATACTTATAAGTGCAAATCTTGAACTTTTGCCCTAGTTATTTTCCCGCTCTTCGACTTTATGGATTTACTCCATAAGTAATGATCGTTTTCTATGCTATATTATATTACTCGTAAATTAGGTCAATAAATTCCAGCGATGAACATTTATTTTACCCTATATATTTTTGTCAAAAAACGTTTAATTTACAAAATGAGTACTTCTCGTTTTTGTAGTTAAAATATCTTATTAAACCTTCATCTAAATAAACATTTGTTAAAAAATTATTAAAACTTATTTTTCATTTTCATTTCCTATAATTTATTGCTGAAGAAGTTACGTGTTTTATGACGAAGTATTTTTCTGTACATAGATATACTTTTATTTTGAGGTCATACAGTTCGTTGTTTTTGAAACCTCTCCCTTGAGGAATTGTTTATTAAATTCAGGCAAATTGCTATCCTTCAGATTGTGTTATTTCCCTCAAAGAGATAATGTTGTAGAGGGATGCAGGCACATTGACACTTGATGCACGAAGCGGCCTACTTCTATTTTATTTATGACGCTCACTTTTTCAAAAGAAAATTTATTTTGTCGCTCATGAAAAACTGTGTCAAACACGTTTTTAGAGTCTTCTCTATGTTGTAACACAGTTTAAGTTAGGAGATGGATGGAAACGAATTTTTCAGTTCAGTGCTTATAACTCACTGCAGTCTTAGATGATGAATTCAATTGAATTATTGGGTAAAAAACCAATCAATGCCGCATTTGTATATTTTTGAAGTGCTTTTATTCAAATATATTTATCATTATTTAAGATTAATATATTTGATTTAACATTCAGCTGATTTTTGGATGCCTTGATAACTATTGTAATTTTTGTTTACCTCATAATAATTAAATATAGTGAATTTACCTTTTTTTGGTAATTTATGAATGCTAGAAAATCAAAAAGAAATAACCCTGCCTCAGTTTTTCATCAGGATAAAACATTATTGGATAGCCATTTGTTTTAAATTTTCGTTTTATTAAATATATTTTTTCATTTATAAATGGGTGAATAATAAGGAAACAAAGGAATCCATTTTATTGATAGGAGCCATGTTATGCTCTTTCGTGTGTGATGTGCTCGATTATTTCCGTCTAGATTAGTAAAATGCGGCTTTTTAAGAGCCCATGAATTATTCCTGCATCTGCATAATTGTCTGCAGCTCATGTCTCAGGTGTCTTTTGCAAAAGGACATTACATTCGTCTCTAATTGCTACGAAGCAGGTGCAGTTCCTTCATAACGTTCGCATTCGAAGGAAAGAAAACACCGAATCTTTAGTCCTTCTTTCCTCGTTCCATATTCCAATATCGTGTATTGGGAATCTTCTCCACTCCTTTCAATATCATCTGTTTCTCTGCGAAGGGATTTTCCTTTCATCTGTTTCTTAATCCACAAAAAGAAGATCCCACGCGAATTTCTTCGGCCAAGTTCCCACTTCAGGAGAAATGAAAAAACGTCAAATTATGAGAAACTAGGTATTTCATCTCTAAATTTATTCCCTAGAATTTCCAGTGTCTCTCCACAGTTCAAAAGACCTCTTTTGTGGAAAGGTGTCCAACATTTCCTTTTGTGAGACACGTTTTTATCCCAAACTCCGCTTTTAAATCGTCTCTCTCTTGAGTTTAGGATAAGATCGGTTCTTTTAATCAGCCAAGTTACTTTTCATTCTTCTCCTAATCTAGCAAATGATTGTTTCACACGAATGAAGTATTATAAGTATTTTGACCCAAGCGAATCTTTTCAAAGAAATAATCTATGGGAATATTAGTTATAACATAATTTTTGTTGTTTAGATGGATATCGTTGTATCTTTAAGAACAAATCTTTCCCTATTGTGTGTTATGCTAACGACAATTTGGGCCTTATTCCTTTTGACTGAGAGTATATTTGGCGTCTATAAACCTCTTAATTAATGACTGTTATTTGCTTATTGTTTATATAAGTTTATATATTAGAAAAATGTGTACGTGGGTGATAATAGTTCCAAAGGACAGAAATTTTTGTCACTTTCGAGAATCTTATTTTCACTTTCACTGAATAGAATAATAATAAACAACACTCTTTATATTATATTTTTTAAAAGTAAGAACCATCCATAACTGACTGAACTATATATTATTTTAAAAATTGAGTTTAAATAAATCTATGTTAATGAGTAAATGTCAAGGAGTGGATTAATATAAATACTTTCTAAGGATTGGTCGTTTAATAGATAATATATCAGTGGGAGATCAGAAGATAAGACTTTGATATGCTTGAATTCTTTATGAATTGGGTCGTTTGAGTATATGAATGAAGAGAATTCCAAGGAATGATGTTAGGTTTTTATTTGGAAAAACTGTGAAGTTTAACTATAATAGTATTGGAAATCTTAAAAAGAATTCTTTAAAACTTTTTACTGATTCCGTCTTTAATTTGGCCTCGGAAAATATAGTTTCCTCTTAAATATGAATTGCTTCTTTATTGTTTTAATGTACATTGTAAACGTTTTATTAAAGGTAATTTTAGCTTCCTGAAGATCGTTTATACTCGATTACAACTATTTAAAACCCTATGATTGCATTATATCTAACCTGTCCTTTTTATTATTACTTTTTTAAAAGAGCGCACGATGTTATAGTATGAGCAGAAAGAATATCTGGGGTACAATATTTTATCTATTGGATTTCCCAGAGTCTGATATTTTGCTCTATATTTGTGATGATGTTTCATAGGAACAAAAGGATTCACATTTCTCAAATGTAGGTCAACATTTTGCTAATAAAGGGTTGAGGTGTGTCAAGATGAATTCTTCCACTATTAATTCCAATGGAAAACACAGAAGATAAAAAACATGCCTCCTCTTATTCAATTAGGATTTTGTTTGAAAAAGTTAAAGGTTACTTTCCTAAATCATTATCAGATTACGGCTCGATTTACTACACAAATACTTCCTATGGAAAAGAATTTTGAAGCAAATGTCTCATTATATTAGCATTCGACCTATTTGAAATACATTTTTTACGAAATTGTATCTCAAAATCGAAAAAACAAGGCATCGTTCTTTTTTTCTGAAGATCGTAATAGTTTTCGAAATGTTTGAGTATATATTACTTCATTCAAAATCTCCGTCAATAGTATATAACTTTTAATATACCAACAGTTTATTCTTTTGTTTGAATTAGAAGTGCTTTATCCCGATTAATTTAAGATTTCAATTTTTTCTCATATCCACGGAGCTTTAGAAATCGTTCGACTTCGAAATTCTTTTGTCTCTGGAATTGGCTCAGAATGGATCTGCTGAATTTCTTTTTAAGACTTTGAGTGTCAAACGAGATAAAATCTGAGGATGTATTCTGAAAAGTTTGGAATTCATGAACAAAGGAATTTCAATTTTTAACTGATGGTTCTGTTATATGGAGATGTAATTAAAAATATTAGGAGACGTTAGAAGAATTGTAAAACAAAAAAATACATACATAATTATAAAAAAACAATCGTTTTAATTTGATATTATGACGATTCGCGGGGAATTTACTTCCTTTAAAACCCGATGTTTCTTTTTTCAGAAAGAATTTTAGTTGATCGACCAAGAAATTTTTTTTTCAGTTTAAATCTATGCTAATTGGCGTTTTTTTCGACGGACGAGAGAATTTTATGGTTTTATTCTATAATAATTTATGGTAGTTTATTCTTTTATGGACTAATAAAAATTTTGAGAATAAATGTGCATCAATTCTCTATTGCTCTCTATACGTCATATATTTTCTTTTCAAATTCTTTATAATACAAATATTCTTGCATTTACTTCATTTTATATTCTTTATAAATAGAATTTTGAGGTGACAACGAAACGATGTCTCGAAATCTCATCCAAGTTATACTGTCACTCATAGCTCAAGTCCAAAAACTCAATTTCCCAGTTACATTTGTCGGAGAAATACTTAGAAATAATGTTTTGAAAGTTCTTCGCATATTCAGCGAGATAATCCGAGATAAGTTGGAATTGAAACGTTTTCGGCGCAAATGTCCTCGTTGGTAGAAAGTCCTAAACTTTCTTAAAACTAGGTTACAATAACTTTCCAACTTGGGCTCCATACGGTCTCCAAAGTGCAGCATTTGCAAACATCCTCTTTAAAGTCTTCGATCTCTATTAAAGAGACGCATTTTTCTCGAATTGAAGGCGGCACGGAATTGCGCGAGACTGCGAAGGAACTCTCGCTCCAACGGACAGATCTGCACCCGGATGTCCGCACACAATGGGATCCGTGACTCGATTTCACGGCAGTTTTCATTACTTCGCGTATTAAAAATTTCTTGCGACCTCGGAAGTTTCTTTCTTTTTTTCGTCCCTAAAAATAGATAGGTTTCGCCGTATTTTTGTTATTTTCTCCAATTGCGAGCACGTTTAAGTGTTATTGTGAAACTCGGAGACGTTGGGTTCCACTTGTACCCTCAGTGTGTCATTCATTTTGTTTTCCATATCCCTGAACTATTTTTATAAAAATTTTAGAGCTCCTCCGAGGCACAGATATTCGTGGCTTTATATTTTCTCTCGTGTTAAACACATCGGTGAATGCGACACAATTCATATATGATGCATTTCAACTGACGTATTTTTACCTTTTGGAATAAATGATTCGGGAAAATTCCTTCACCTCAAATATTCCCTCGTCATTCCACTTCATGCAGAAAGTTTCGTTTTGAATTCATCACGAATAATTTATCCCAATTTCCTCTCATGATCCTATCGATTACTCGATATTCCATTGAATTGCATATGCACATGGCAAAAGATTGAAATATGCATTTTCATATTCTAAATGTTCTCTGCTCCTCCTTCTACATTAGATTCTTGGTGACCCTTGACTTGGTGTGAATATTTATTAAATAGGATAATGTTATCGTCACTTAAAAAACAAAATATGAGAAACTGCGGAATGTTTTTTATTAGGAGAGCAAGTTCTTAACATAATGGTCTGTTGTAAAATAGACTGACGTCTAGCAGAAGCTCCAGCATTTAATATTTTTCGTTTCTGTTATGGTTATGGCCCCTCGGTGGGGCGAATCAACTTGTACTTATCACCTGCCCAACCCACACTACAACCCTATCCCGTCTTCTGTTACAGGCAGTCATTGGTATATTGCAATGCTATTTGAAGTTGCTATGGGCCCCAGTGAGCATCTGGTTAGCATTACCAACTTTTCCCACGCTACGTCACACCACCCCTTCTTAAGATAGGGAATTCCGAGATCTGCGTAATACCCCAATTTCCCAACTCTAAATTCCATCCCCCGTCTTGTAAGTGGAAATCCTGGAAAGGAAAATAGACGGCAGAATGTGTCGCTTCTTTATCTTTTTAAAATTACCCAGAGAATGAATTATCATGTTATCATTCGCTATACCAAGTGATTGAATAGATTTTTGTTTTGGAACCTTTATTTACATACAGTTTAAATAAATAGTAGTAAAAATATACTTCGATGTTACGATTACGTATAACTAAACCAGTTAAAATATCGAAGCTTTTGCTGTGCTTTTCATTTACACAACACATTTTTCACCACTTTAGTACGTTAAATATTTTTTTAATCTTATTTTAAGGGTAAATTTTATCATTAATTAATTAAGGTGTAAATTGGATAACGATTTGCAATTTGCTCTGTTTATAACTATTTAAATTCTATAGAAAATCATCTGTTATCCGGTATAAATATCTTTTTTAGTTTCATATTTTAAAATAATTTCTGCGTAGTCTACATCAAATATGTTTAAAAGTTTTGATGGAGATGAATTAAATTGAACAGCATTGAGTGAGTTTCGTTTGAATATTCATAAATTCAATTTAAAAATTAAACAGCGATTCATTTCATTAAAATCGATTGGTGGGTTTCATTGAAAGTGCATTTCATACATTTTAATCAATATGCGAGGCATTTAATGGAAGGAGAGAGAGTGCAGAGTCTGTAGAGGAAGGCATATGCAGCAGTTTAATAAGCATTGGTTTTTCAGAGCTGTTGATTTTATTTAAATTCGCGTAATTCATCATAAAATCATCAACTCTAATAATTCTAGGCTTTTGATGGATGGATGGATCTTTCATATAGATTTATCGACATTAATGAATTATTTAAACATGGTTTTGAATACGAAGATACTTATAAATGTTTTATTTGGATTCATAGATTGTCGACTTCTGTTTCGATCAGAATCCTATTTTGGGTTAAAAGAAAAAAGAGACTTTTCAGTATAAATTTGATAATGAAGACATATTATTATCATTATTTGCTGCACTATATATATTCAGTCCATACTTACTGCTTTTACATTATTAAGGCCGTTTTAATTATTTGTTAGACCAAGAAAAAATTCTTATCATTGTGAGTGAACCGACTTTTTCATAATTTTGTAATTAGACTTGTGTTTGGCGGATCCAATTTAAAGGTGAACTTTGTGTTAAATTGAAATTGCTGCATTTGAGTTTTTCCTTCCAACGGAATCTAAAAATTCGGGTCAAGTTGTGCTCCGATCAACTTTTCAATGAAAACCAATTTTCATCTTGTTTCCTTCATTTTATTCAACTAATTTACATTTTCCTCATAACAAGGATTATCAAATAGATTCTATTTCCTTGAATATATTTTGCCCTTACATTGGAAGAAATCAAATATTTCATTAAATGAATACAATAGGATCAATATAACACCTTATTTATAAATAATCCAGTTTCCCAAGTTGTGCTAATGTTTTCTATACATTTTTTATTTATCCTTAGTACATAAATGTATAAGAAATGTTAAAGTAAAGTGATATTTTTTCAGAATTCGTTACATTTATTTCCGTATAAAATTTTCTGATTGAATAAATAAATATAAAAATATTATTGAAAATGCAACAAGAATAATTACGTCAAAAACTATGAGTATATATATCGATAAAGATTGAAAAAGCGCATATCAGAGTATTACAATCAATAAAACCAAAACAAGATGATGCAGTCACTATACGTAAGTTAAGTATAAATAAAGTTACTGGGTTGAGGATAAGAGAACCAACAAACGCCTTCTTATGGTGCATAAATGAGACTTAAGTTTAACATAGATATAGAAATATACTAAAAAAGTTTATATTCTTTTTCGATGAATCCTGAAATCGTACTTATTTCTCATTGTACTCGACTTACATTAAATAACCTTTGTTGCAGAGCCAAAGCTCTTATAAATGCCTCTTTGCAAAGGGACTTTGCTTCATTACACACGATCCGCTCTTCAAAAGCTTTTTCCGAAAGGGATATATATTTCGTCGAAAGGGGTTTTCCCGATGCTTGTTATGTGAAATTCCCGATCGACCTCTTCAAATGTATTCAGGGATGCTTTCGTTAGTATTGCTTTCCTCGTCAGCGAATCAAGTCTTAAAAAAGCTGAACTTAATCATCTTTAGCATAAGAATTATCATAAGAATCGCTCGAACGAGTCAAATCTTCCGCTGGTAAACATTAGTTTTTCTCAGTTAATAATATTCAGTCGCTGTTCACTGAATTTCCCCTCCAGAAATCTCATTTGTAAGTATTTTTATCTTTAACTTTAATTATTTCCTTCTTTTTTATATCTACTTCAAATTTCGAGATTTTTGGCAGATAATTTAATATCGATAAGAATATCATTTCTGATATTTTAAACCCCTGTACCGTGTAATAAATTAAGTGAATTATTGTACAAGACTGCTCAATTGAGTGACTTTTAATCTCTGCGAATTCTTTGTCATTCAGAGAATATATGGATAACCATTTTAAACAAACAAATATTAATTTCAGTTTTATTTGATTTATGGTTGATTTCGTGTTATAGTATAATTTATGAAATGAATGACCAAGAAATACGTCATTCATAATCTTCAGTCATAGCTTTTGGAATCGACATCTGAAATAGTAATTTATCGGAAAGTTTGGAATTGAAAAGGTACAAGAGTTTATAGAGGGAATTAACACCTACAGATTGACAACATTTTGCTTTTTAAATTTAACGGTTTCATACAAAAGTTGAATGTTATATAAGAAAAACATTAGGTTGTAGACATAAGAGATTTATTCAGAATATATCTACATTAGAGGCTGAATAACTGTATTTGCCCACGTTTAAGAGAAGAATTATATGAATATACATTTACAAATGATTTATCACTTTTATCGAAGAGAAAAATATTAGCGGTGCAGAGCATTTGATTCGTCAGAATAAATCCGAGTATTTCAAACGAAACTCGATGTTTGCTTTTCATTATGATTTTTTCCGAGAAGTAAATTCAGCAGTTTCAAAATGTTAATTTGCCATAATTAGAGTCTCAGAAGAGACTGAGTTGTGGGAAATGGAGCGAATCTTCTTCTACCTGAAAATGCCAGGAGATTAACTTTTTCTCATTAATTGAAGTTGGTATCTCTTATCTACTACTTAGAGTTCCTTAAATAGTAGCGACAAATCAAAGATTTCTTGCTAACTTCGTCTCCTTCCCGCTTCTCTATTTAGAGATAATTTTTCTTCTGCTTCGATTTTAAGAAGTTTCGGAAGATTTTCCCCGCCATTGGAGGAAGTTCCCAATTAGAAGACGCGAAACACTTTGATATCCATTCGGAAAATAGAAATAAGAGGCTTTTATCAACTTGTAGAATGTTAATTAAACCTTAATTAAGTAGCACTAATTGCCCCTTCATCTATCTGTGAGTGTTCCAGCAAACAAGAGAAAAACGATATTCTTACTCTATTTTCTATGAAGTATAAATCGGTTGGTAAGTTGTTATTACGGTCGTTAATTGGTAAGCGGAGTTTACTTCAAAGGGCTCGAATCTCGGATGCGGAGAATTCTTTTATTCTTAACAAATAGGAATTTTTCTCGTCTGGAAATGTTGCCTGTATATTATTTAATCGTTCTTTTATGTTTCGATAAGTATATGATGAAAAACTTCGCGATGCATATTTTAATAAAAAATTGGCGCAACTTTGAGGTTTTAGAATTTAGATGTTAGAAACGTAACTAAGTGATAAAATCCAAAAACTTATCCTTTGTTCAGTTTAACTTTTAACTTTTAGTTTGTTCTTTCAAATACACTTAATCATTATCGAGTACAGTTTAAACTGTAAGTGAGCTATATCTAAATTTTTTTGAGGTTTACTGATTCATTTATATTAATAATTCGCTATTTTGTTAGATTATTAGAATCTTGCAATACACACTTCTTACGACATTAAAGTTTTTTAGTCACAACGTTCCAAGTAGAAGGGAATCCTTTTGAGTATAGGGTATTCGTTCAACTTTTTAAATTTTTATTTAATTCTGTTTTTATTGATCTCACAACACTAATACGTTAGCTTGTAAAACGAAAATCCCTCAAATATAGAATCCGATCAATTTTTTTCTTCTAGGAAAATAAATTTTGCGAAGATCGCTTTTTATATCCGTCCGTGAAAACGGAGTCATTCCGCTTCAATTTTCATTCAGAATATATTGAATATTCACTTTGTGACTTTTATAGGGAAAAATACGAAAAGCGAAGGGGCCAACCGAGATAAAAATAGATAGTTCTAAACAGAATAGACTGTATATTTCAAGGAATAATTAAGTCGTGGACAGTTATAATGAATCTATTACTTATCAAAAGGTTATTTTATCATGATCATTATCAATCTTTGGTTACTTTAAATTACTCATAGCTAATTAATATAATCCATTAATCATATTTTTGAGGGATTAGATTAAGATTTCTTAGAATTATTAGTATAGTTTTACATTCTGTAATATTAATATAATGATTATTCTATATTATATCGCTTGTATATTATATGTATTGTATTGTATGCAATAATTTATATAACGTAATACAACAATATATAATTTCCTATAAAAACAAATTAAAAGGAACTCATTCGATAATCTAATCCAATCCTGGACTTAAATCGATTTACATCTTTTAAACTGTTTTTTTCTCTTCTTATTTCCCATTCTATTTATTGATGAACCGATCCCTGAATTCAGTGAATATAAGAATATTACTTTGAGTATCGTTTGTACACTTTTATTCGTTTGCAATTCAGAAATATTTCATCTTCCAATTGGAACTGTTTGCTCGCAATTTTTACGAGAAATTTTACATCGGCTTAAGGCTATCTCATAAGGGCATCTATTTTTCTATCGCTTAAACGTATTCATTTGGATTTTAAGATTCAGATGAATATGGAAAGCGACCGCGGTGTGTCAATGTATTCAATGCAATAGTGTGGGTGAGAATTATCAGAAATAAAAGTTTTCATCTTCCATTCAAAATGTTTTTCCTTATTAAATTTTGACTGGAAATTGAAAATAATACAAAAGGCGCATAATATAACATATATTCTAATCGATTGAAGTCACGGTTAAAATAAAGTACTTTTTTGATTTCATTAATATATAATGAACTCGTTTCTTTCTAAGTCATGATAAGTAATATCATCTCAGTCTTCGACGTAAAATACCATATAATTCATGAAAAAGGAATCACATTAAACTTTTGGGATTAGGATAATTTACGTACGTGAACTATTAGATGCGAAAATTATCTCGATAGATGAATCTTTGTTTAATATTTGATATTTATTAATATTCAAATATGGAAATGAACGCTTTCATTGAAATTCATAGATCCTTATCTTTATTTTGTTATATACTCATTTTGGAATGAATTATTGCTTCAGTATTGGTTTTTAAGGTGTGTTATAATTGAGAGTATAAAAATTGATAACTAAGCAAAGTTTTATTATTTCTGCAAGCATGATATCCGGAAATATTTGTGTGTAATATCTTTTTATTATCTATGATATCTTTATTTGTTAGTCCCTTAAGAAGGATTGATTTTTTTAATATTTTATAGTTTTTTCTCAAGATTATGTTATACTTAATTATGTTTTCGTAAGCATATTTATTTATAAAATCATTACATTTCCATGTATCGTAATTTCCTTTTGTGCTTCCAACTCAAAAAGCTGTTCCGCTAGATTCTCGTGTTCTATTTTTCTCTTTGTAAAGTGGCCTTCGGCTGTTAAGCGTAGGTCGCTACTAAAACTGGAACGCTGTTTGCGATAATAACTTAAGCAAATTGAATTTCCATCAATCTGCATTTATCCCTTCGGGCGATGCAAATTGTTTGAATATCAAATACACGTTTCGAAGCACAATGAAATGCAGTCCGAGTTTTTAATTAAGACGTCCTCCATTTTTCAGAAACTACCGCAAATTCTACGTTTCCACAAATGTCATTCCGAAACCTTTGTTTTTCCATTTTTGAGGAAAAGTTAAAACATTCTTTGTTAATTACTTTCTACTGCGATTCTTCACAATTTAGACTGATTTTTTAAGAGCTTAGTTATTTATTTAAATTGTTTGTAAATTTAAATTTAATTGTTTTAATTGTTCGATTAAGATTTCTTCTGCTATTTTATCGGAATAAGTCGTGATTTAATAATTATGTGTTAAATTGTGGTAGCAAAGAGCAATTGGGTGGGTAGTTTATCACTCTATCCACCAACTCCTATTAGGAAGTTCCTTCGGCGATGTTTCACTGAGTAATTCTAGGAGTGGTAACAGCTGATTCGGATCACACGTTTTCTTTGGATGACTTTATTTGCCGTAAAATTCGATACTTCAGGAAACAATCTTTCGTCTATGGTTCGAGATCGAGACTCCAAAGGGTATTGAACTTTTGTTTTTGCAGACATAGTGCTGAGGGTATGCCGCGGAGTGAAGGACGAGCCGTTCAGGCCGTCGGTGGAGGCGGGAGTGATGGACTCGTGTGAGGAGGAGGTGGCCACTCTGATGCGCAGGTGTTGGGCCGAAGACCCTCCGGACAGACCGGACTTCCAGGCGCTCAAGTCGGCCATCCGGAGACTCAACAAGTGAGGCATATTTGACCTAGAATGAGAAATTGCAAATATATATGAATTAAACGGTCAATTTTTTAAGAAGTAAAACATGATAGAATCTTCCACTGAATTCCATTATCTATCGAGCGTGGTTTATTATTTGTTATCTTCATCTCAGTCCGTTGTGTTATATTTTTGCGTAAATTTATGAATATTAATTAGAGTGAGAATCACCAGGTGCTGCTTATTGTCTGTATTTAATTTGAATAATTAATCAAAGTTATTGGAAAGAAGAACTTACATCATTACATATAATGAAATCAATACAAACTCAAATAATGATTTTAAATGTTATTTGGATTGATGGTTGGTGTATTAACAAAATTTCTAATTATATTTGTAAAATTAAATATTCTTGTAACGAAAGTAAGAATATTTTATTCTTCTGAAATGTATATCTTATGTTATTTCAGTTTTTAGAAATTTTTTTTCCATCTTACGGATTCGGGCTTACAAATTTCTTGAATCTTCTTTGATTTTGAATGTCATTTCTTTAAAATTTATTCAATCTCTATATTTCATTGCATTCGTTTAAAAAGTATTTTATTTTAAATTTAGTGTGAGAAATGCTATTTTCCTAATCGTTAAAAACTCAACCCCTTATATTTTCGGTTAGCAATTAACTTTGATAAACTAAATATTAACTAAAATAAACTTTCAGAATAGATATAAATAACTTATATTTATATAAATCTAACATTCACTTACGGAAAATTGGAAAATATAGTGGAAATTGTTTTGGTATTTATATGTGATGTATTATTTATGATAATATATCATTAGAGTACCTTTCTCAATCATACATAAGAGAGTATTTGACGAAATCATTTCCTTAATTGTTCATATGAAAATCTAATGAAGCGTGAATTTATTGTAAACACGTGTACATTGAGTGTGACGATTCATATAAACAATATACGCAAATGTCTCATAAATCTTCCTCATTTTAGATAAAGGGCATCTATTACCCTTTATGATAATGAAAATTAAAATGTTTACCCTTTTTTCCTTTTGTTGATTATCATAAAACAGTTTCATAGGATTTGAATAATAAATGCTTTGAATGATCCTCCCGTTCGAATTTATACGAAGAGCTTATTGATTAGATATTACTCGCGAATTAGTATATTTACATGTCAGATATTGATTGATCCTAAAAATGTGTATTTATGAACTTTTTATGTAAACATTGGTGGAGAATTTCATAAAAATTGTATCGGATTAGACTCGAACAAACGCCTATACAAAATAGTACTTCGCCAAGGAAATGAAAATTTATTCGTTTTTTGAATTCCTTTTTTGTTTAATTTGAAAAAAGTTTTAAATGCCTCGATATTTAAAATATATTTTAAATGAAAAGGGAGTTTAAAATAATTGCCTAGCGTTATTTTACTAGAGTTCTTTAATATGTCATTAATTCTGTTTTTGCGAAGCGGACGTTTTTGAATAATTGGAATGAGTATTTGGAAATTTTAATTAAATTACAAACAATTTTACGGTAAAATGAAGATAGTGTTTTGTTTTTTCAACTAGACAGTTTTGGTGAATGCCCTTCTAATTGTGGATAATAAGTTTATCCTTATTTTAGTAATGTATTGTCACTATTAAATCAGATAATCTCTTTGATCTTTTCGTGAGCATAACAGATCTGAACTTCCTCAGGGACTACGAGAGTGGCAATATATTGGATAACCTCCTCTCGCGAATGGAGCAGTACGCCAATAATTTGGAGGCGTTGGTTGAGGAGAGGACGGCCGATTATTTAGAGGAGAAGAGGAAATGCGAAGAGTTACTCTACCAACTGCTTCCCAAGTAAGTGCACTCTTGTTAATGAACTCGATCGGGGATAGTTAATAACTAATTTATCATCCACAAGTTCATAAGTTGATTGAGATGTCGCAAACTTTCCGTTCCTAAGATACCCTTGTTATCAACCACTTGCTCCAAATTGTTCAGAATTTCTATGACCTGTGAGATTAGTACGAACTCCTGATTACTGTTTACTTTTCTCTAAATCTCTCTAAAGACCTTATGTCCATGAATTTATGCGAGGAAAAGTAGGTCAATTGATTCTTTGGGCGATTTACACACACAATCAACTAATTTGCTGATAATTTTCTTCCGAAATAAGTATTTTGAAAGTTACGTTTCACAAAGATAAAAACGGTACTTCTAGAGTTAGTAACTCTAGAAGTATTTCGTCTTTCAAATTATGTTTTTCATATTATGCGTGTGAACAGTCCTATAATATTTCAGGTATCAATGAATCACATTTTTCAGAGACGGCTGTCTTAAAAAATTATAAATTTATTATTTTCATTTTATATTTATTAAGGCTTTAGCATTTTAAAATTTTATTTTATCGTAGCTTTGCGTGTTTACGAAGTATTTGAAATAAAAATACATCTTTAAGAATTAAATATCCGTATTCATTAAATAAATATTAAAGTTTCGGGAAATAAATTTCAAGGAAATATTTCAAAAGGTTTTTGGAAATAAAACGCTAATTTGAACATATTTCATTTGGTCATTAGTTCATAAGCTCTGATATTGAATAAAATATCTCGTTCAATACTCGTTTCAAAGTTGCTTATACTGTATTGTTGTAGAATTATATGTATTTAGTTTGTAATTTCAACTAAAATATCATTAAACTATTTACAACATCCTATTTATACGTTCCCACTTTTACCTGCAATTCTTTCCATCAGTTCGTCTCCGTCAAATTGAAATATATTCTCTCAAAAGCATTCTTCAATCCCAAGTTGCTTCTTCTTTTTAAAACTGCTTCAAAACCATCCCTCCGGCCAACGTTAACAAGCAGTTTCGAGGAAACAAAATATTCGAGTAATCCAAGCGACGCTGCAAAAAAGTAGCTTTCTGAAGCTATATTCACGACGTAAAATCAATCTTTATAAAGTTTTTTTTTTTTATTTTACCAAAAGCGGATCTAATGAACTCAGGCTTCAAATTACTGATTAGTTATTGAATTTTCATTGTGAATGATCGACAACTCAAACAATGGATGTCTACAGCCAAAGGATCTCTTGCATATGAGCCCACCTTCGGAGGGTTTCCCACACATCCTCCATTTACTATCGGATTACCCCAAAGAAATGCTTTTGTTCAGCGCACTTTGCTGTTTTTAAAGACTTCGTTTTCTCGAGATTGAACGTTGAGGTGTGTAATCATGCTGTATCTGATCTTTATTTTAAAGAAAAGAAGCTTTTTCTTGTTTTCTACGGATAAACAAGTCGATTCAATTGCGATTGTCGATGTTAACTCTCTTCCTCTGCTTCTCTTTCAATATTTTTATAATTTCAAAATCAGATACGATTCGTAGTCGAAATTTTAAGATGACTATTAAACCTTTCTTACCGTATATAAATATACGAAGTGTACTTGATAGCTCAAATTTTATGCCAAACATATCAAGGAGAGAATCATTGTTTGAAAGTATTTTCAAATAGTTTTATTTTAAAGTAAAATGTAAATTATTCTTTCAATGACTGCATTTATTTTTTATCTCTCGAAGAGCTTTTCTTTTTTTGCTTCGATTTAAGCTGTTCCATATTTGTGGCTCTTTTGGTTTCCTTCGATCAAAATACGCACTTCCTCATATCACTTTCTCCTTTCGGAGGATTCCCTTTAAGATTCGACCATTTTCACTTCCTCACGCTCATCTTTCCACACTTGTGTGTTCTCTATCTTAGGAATGAGCTTTCTTAATCTTTAGTTACTCATTCTAGATCTGAATTCAGAATGTCAATCATTCCCCA
This sequence comes from Pantala flavescens, assembly GCA_020796165.1. Classification (NCBI taxonomy): domain Eukaryota; kingdom Metazoa; phylum Arthropoda; class Insecta; order Odonata; family Libellulidae; genus Pantala; species Pantala flavescens. The sequence goes on along the minus strand of CM036885.1, from coordinate 20,439,384 downwards.
TATTCAAGAAGAGCGATATTTAATTCGTAATAAACAAATTCATCAAGTGTTATAGGGATAGTGTGATGCTTTTCATATACGTAATAATTTATTTTAATGTGTAACTTTTATTATTATTAATAATTAGTGTAGCGTAGTTAAGTATAACAGGAAGTGGAATTTGGTTGAAGAGGAGATGACGTCCTACTTGAGCCAACTTTCCACTCATTTTACTATCGTTACAGTTGCAATCGAATTTGTCATCCTTTCAATTCAATCGTCAAAAGCATTTCATGCGTGAAATAATTATCCTTCTATAGAAATAATGCGGGAATTAATCATCTATATTGTCCTTTCTTTAAATAAGAACTCTTGAAATTACTCGCACACGTTAACAGAGGTACTTCGGAATGTAAGTAATAATTAGGAGTATCGAAATTGTAAAGGATTCAAATCTATGAAAATTTCTTTTAATCCGAATAAATTTGATAAAATATAAATCATTCTGAAATAATATAAACGATTATATTAAAGAATCCAACGAGATTTTGTTTTCTTTTTAATTCGAAGAGTCTTGCGTAGGTTAATATTAAGAAAAGCAGTTTACCCATTAAATAAACATAATTAGAGATTCGAAAATGAAAAAATCTAATTTTCAAGCTTTTTTCGGAGAAATATATTTACAGTAGAGTGCTTTGGAAACTCATTGGTTTATACGGTTCATCTATTGTGCTTTAAGTTCAAATGAAATGAAAAGGAGGAGATAACAGTAGTCGCTATTCATTGTTTTAATTGCCGTGAAAGAGATATTAAGCAATCTACGAGTAAATGAGTTGAGGGATATGAATTGGAATGGTGTCCACATCCTTATCTTTGAATGAAGAACTCTTTTTTAAGTTGTTCATCAGACCTTAGAAAACAAAACAAACTCATTATTCTTTCGTCGTATTGAGGATGACTCTCCTTTTTACAATAAAACACAATCTAATTATAGGATGAGAGCACATTCTGCGAAACTTGACTTGAAAATGAGAAAAATGCTAAGATTGAGTTATTCTTTGCATGACCACGGACTCCGGTGTCTTATGAAGATGCTCCAATTAAACGCTCTCAAAAGGAGATTTTCATGCACTCACATTTTATTCGAATTTGTGTAGTACTTTTGAACTGAATAGATACCTACGGAAAGAAATACCTTTTTTTTAATTTTATCTATAATTCTGTAATAATTTATACATTTTTATTTCGCCATATTTTACATGTATTTTCGTTACTTCGGACATATATTATAAAACGAATTTTTTCACGTAAGTGGAAGAAATACAGTTCTACTCATGTACATTTTAGTAAGAATATTCTATAAAAATGATTTTTACTTCCGGTAAATGTAAATAAATAAATTAAAATATATTGTTACGGAATTTACAATAATTAAGCATATATGCAGTAGTACAGAGTTATGAGTTTCCTTTTTGGTGAACTATTTGAGGTATTTTGTGAGTGGAGAGAATTTTGGATGAAAACTAAATGCTTCATAAAATGAATCATTCATAGAAATTAAAAGTTTAGTTTCCGAGAGAATGTCATGGAAACGGACGAAATGAAACGCTCACAAATTAACCTATTTAATGCAATTTTTCTCTACCATAATTGCCGTTTCGCGTATCAGCAATTCTCCGAAACTATTGATTTAATAATCGCTCTTCTAATTTTACGAGTCTATGCGAAAATGTATGCGAAATTTCCTTTTGCTAATTTTATCGGAATCGTTGATGGTTTCATTTCATTGAATTTTTAGAAAGCTTTTAGAAAAACTGATCCTCTCTATTCGATGCATTATCAGCCATTAGATTGCATATTGAAATCATTAATAAAATAGTCAAATGGTTTTATATTGAATTATCCTTGTATTACAATTGATGTAGTTTTTGAGTCATTAAAGTTATTAGGGAAACATTTCAAATGGATAATTTATAAAGCAATTTAGAATTATATACAATTCCAACTTAAACTGATAACCAAAATATGGAGATAATTTATACTTTAAAATCTTTAAATATGAATTTCTAATTGGAAGGAAGCCTAGTTTTTAAGTTTTTAGTTAATGACCTCGATATTTTCTTTTTTTGACTTATTTATGAATTCTCTTTAAATGGGAAAAAGGCGACAAAGTTTAAATTGGAGTGTGATACATTCTTTCAAGAATCATTGATATTCGTATCAATTAGATTTTTCTCACATCATTTTAATTATATAACGATTTAATAAATACATTTTATTATATTTATGGTTTGAACCGAGTCAATTCTTCAGTTTAATGGTTGCTATGTTTTAAACATTATTGCGTAGATAATTTTTAGAATTGAATAAAATTAACGAAAAACTTATTTAATATTTTTATGAGGATAAGTTTGAAATTGAGAGAAGCTATGATTTCATTTATAACCGAATGATATTCTAAAAATAATGAGATCCTAATCTCTATTTAAGAAACTACGCCAAACAGAAATAGATATTAACTTTTAGATGAACTTTAATATATAATAACTTTAATAGATAAACAACTTTTCCATTCGTTTACTTTGGAAATCAATGCCTTTCGACTTGCACAACCTGCGTCTTCCATATTTTACTCTGTGTACTCATCCTAAACATCTTCCATTGGCCCCGCAAATATATGCTTTGGCAACACAAATCCTCTTCAAATATTCTCTTGTTTACCTTTCCATCTACGAAAAGAAGATGGACTTATTAGTGAGCAAATACAGAGGTTCATTAAATCCTCGTTTTTGTTGGGATGGCAATCGAAGGATAGCAATACTTTTTCAATGTCATTGGATTTTGTCTCATGATTCATCAGTAATTTGCGCTACGTATTTTTCTTTTCTTTTTTTGGGCGTATTTTTGCTGAAAAATAGTTTCTCCATTTGAAGTTCTCGAATAAATAAATTTTCACGTCTTTATCGGTGCAAATTATTTAACAAAACAAGTTTTTTGTCTACCAAGAGTTAAAACTAATATTTTTTTACCATTCAATTCGTTCTGAAAGTCTTTTGAACCTTTTTGAGGTTAAATTTTCCAAATTTATTTTGGTAATGAGGTAAATTATCGAAGGAATGAGAAAATATCACAAAATATTTTGAATATAATTACTATAAAATTATTTTCATTATTATCTCAAATGATCGAGTATAAGAATATAATAAAGGTTAGTGTACCCCTTCCAGTTTCTTTAAATCTCCTAAATTTTAATACTTTCCTTTACATAATACATTTTCCTTTCTCTCTTTCATTTCTTTTCCTTCGCTTCATTGTTCATCATTCTATGAGTGCTGTAGGTCTTATAAATTCTATTTTTATCCGCAATCACTCGTACACAGAAATTAACCAAAAAGATCTTTCTCTGTTAATTTTCTCCTTCTGTTTATTCATTTGGCTGATAAGAAATTGAATCGCTGAATACCAATTTGTGAATGCATTATCCTTTTAACCTTTGGATGAGTCAAAGGGAAGGAAAAATTGACGTATTTTGGTTCCCATGGACACGTGAAGTTACTATTTATTGGTTACTTCATTTTTTTATGATCATCTGATGATGTTTAGATGCATGTTAAGCGCACAAAAATAGTATAAAAACATAGATTCACAATTTTCGCCTGATTTCGAACGCATATGCAGCAGCATTTCAGTGGAAAAATTTAATTTATCATCAATCCGTCATCGTTCAGTTGTAATTTTATTGATTATTTTCAAGGAATTTATATTCTATAGCACTGACATCTCAGAGAAACCATTTAATTACTATCGAAATCATCATCAGAAATAGATTTGTCTCCTTGTGGAATATTTTACATGTATTTACATCGTGCACGTGCAGAAACAGCAGATTTGCTTTAGAAGGGAAACTACTCGAAAAACATCATTTAGACCGAATTCATAGCTATGATATAATAAATACATATTATATAGTGTTCAAAGTAAAGAAAATATAAAATTTATTTCAAAACTACTGTGAGTAACAAGTATGCAACTACAAACTTACAAAGATTTCTCCTTTGTTTCCCTTTTTATTATTCTTCTGAGAGAGGGGTAGAATATTAAATTCATAACCTATCCTTTTATAGTATAAGCTTTTTTATTCTAATATTCCCACATTTTCGTAATATTCAGACCCAAATCCCTTCTCATATGTAACGAGTTCCATCCATCTATCATTTCCGTGACGCAGTTCTCCTGAAATTTCATTTTACGAATCCAACTGCTGTTCTTTGGACCATTTATATACTTTTAGTTTGTCTTATTCTCTGCTCCGAATTCTAAACTTGTTTCAAATCCCTTTTGTGAATGGAAAAGTCTCACGTAAAACTCACATATTGCTATGAAGTGTCCTATAAGATTTGTGTTTCACTTCACATTGAAGGTGTTTCGTGAATATTACGCCCTAGTATTTGAATTCATAAGTTTCTACTGATATTTTATTAATTGAAACGATTGCTTGTTCAAAGTATTTCTACTAATGGGAGTTCATATTACCTATATCAAAGGTTATTTTCGACGATTTCATCGAAGTCTAAAATGATTGCCGTGTTTGCAGACTGTCAGTTTCTTTCTTTAATAGAAAATAGTCTGCAAATAGCCTATTTTCGTATATTCGCCGTTTTGTCCTTAACGCAAAGGAAATTAAAAAAGGTTAGATATTATTTTTGTGGAACACCTCCTGTGGATGAGTTCCTCATTTCTTCTTTCATAGATAACTTATTATCGACTCTATTTGCGTATGAGTGTTTCAAATTCATCATTTCAAATTACTATGGAAAGAAATTAATAATTTGGGAACTGAAGTACCTCAGAATCAGTGTTTGGAGATATTCCTTTCTCACCTGTGAATTTCTGAATCCACAAACTAATCCTGCGATATATACAACCTGCAATTCACTTGGGTCGAGATGAGATCGCACTCTAAGGCGCTTCGAATTCCAAATCGAATCCATTTTCCAATGAATTGGGAGCGAAAAGACGCACAAACTGAATATTTCGAGTGATTGATAAAAACCGTTCCTTTGCCGCTTTGAATCTGAAAGACACTCTGCTTCACTTGAAATGTTGTTATTTGAGAGAATTGCGATAATTCGGTGTAAAAAACTGTTTAAACTTCAATGAGAGTACTTTTAAATAAATATTTATCATTCTCATTATTACCAAAAACTCTTCAACTTTACGTATTTTTTTCATTCCTTAGAAGTTACAATCTACAGTGAATCCATTTTCTTCGCAATTAAGGAGGAAACCCAACTAGACTACTATACTGCGTCTCTGTTCCATCTATTCTGTGGCCTCCTTCTTGGTCTCTTTACTTTTCTTAGTTACTTATTAAAATCCGTGTCCAAAGTGTCTCCAGTGTTCTCTCCCACCTACTCTTTGAACATTTTTCCTGTCATCGTTCTCACCCATTCGTAGCTTATTCTTTCCCTTCTTGGATTACACGTTCCATATATATTTGTGTACTTTGCAATATTTGTGCCAATGTTACCACAAATCTTTTTATTCCACACTCGTCATTCTTTTGTATACTTAATCGAACCTTTTGTTACCTGTCTTCAATTGAAATTGATATAATTTGTACACATATTCAGAGCTATTTCATCAATAGAAAGTAATAGTCATTATCTCTTTTGAGCTGTTCCCTTTGTTTCACTATTGTTTCTCCGATCATTTTTGCATTCATCGCTATTCTACATTAGCTTTTCACTTATTCTTTTCGTTTCTCGCGTCTTTTAATTATAAACCATTCGATTCTGGATTCTTCTCTTTTGTTTTTCTGAGACTCGTTTTTGTTATTCGAGTTATCGCAATTCCATCGAAGCGATTGCGAGAAACTTTTTCGCAATATCGTTCTGGTTTTTTTTTAGAGGACACAAATTCCTAGAGTTATGTGATCTAAAAGCGTAAATATGTTCGTAATAAGATCGACGAGTGCGTCGCCAAAATCCGCCATTTTTGAAGATTTAAGATTTTGAAGAAAACTTTTTGAGTTACGCTCTTTTATTATCTCTCGAAAATTCTCATCAACTCTAATCATTGAAGCCTCAGCAGGAGATTTGTACATGAATTGGGATAAGTTTGAACTTTGAAGTTAAAAAAATATCTCTGTGATTTGAAGTTTTATCGAGTATTCGTGTGAAAATCGCGAAATGGAAGTTCATTGGTGCAAATATCTTTTTGGTGTTCCCGACGGATTTTCCATCGATCGCTAATAGGCCTTTCGCAAAAATTGGAAGAATAAGAGTTCCAATTCAGATCCCACATACTTTTGTTAGCTGAACAGCCGTGGAGTTGTGGCCACTTATTGTTTCGATGACCGCCGTTTTAATCTCTGGATAATCTCCCCTTTAAATTAACTGAGAGAAGAAGCTCCCTTGAAATCGATTTCCCTGACGTCAGAGGGTTGTCGAGATGAAGGTTTAATCTGTGAGATCCACGACTGTTTACACCTCGTTTTCTCTTTAAATATCTTTTCATTCATTAGCGTTTTATCGAGTATTCTTAATTACGCGCAATGATTGAGAACTCGATTAAAAAACAGGTGTGAAGAGGAAGCAAAATCCGGAGATTTACGAAAAATACATTTTCATCATTTTTAGCCGACTGATATCATTCATTAATCTTAAATTTGACCTATCACTGAAATGAAGATCCTCAAAAATAATGCTCTTCACACTCATATTAAATGAATCACTGATGGGTTATGAGTCCACATTAGAATATTGAGGGTACAACTTTGCGAAAGCTTCTTTCTCCAAATGCGACGAATCAGAACTGATGCATGGAATCCGATCGAAATTCTTAAAAGAAAGACAAATGTAAAAAGGCTAATACAAATAGGCTTCAAATCAATTCGATAATTATTTATTTTCTTAGCTAATCTTTGGAAATTGCTCTCATAACTTAAGAAGACTATTCCAACTTAAGTATATTTAATATCCATAAATTCTGCGTATTCTTGCATAGAGAAGTGATCAAAATGGTTTGTGATTGGTTAATGTGATTAATTTTTTTGAATTTTACGTTTAAAATATTGAATCAACGAAGATTTAAAGTTAATAATCAACGTTTTTGCAACTTGGGGAATTTATTTTGCTCTTCTTATGAAATAACGGATCGGTATTCCATACTGTGAAAGTTCTGGCTTCGATGATGACATTCTATCCGTTTCATTCATCCAGTTCAAAATCCTTTGTTAAACGCTCAAGGATATTTACATGTATTCCTTACCACACCACTGGGAAAGACAAATCTTAGAAGTAATGGAAAGGTTAATATCTACATAATTAACTCATTTTATGAAACGTTTTTCAGTGATTAATTGTATATTTCCAAAAAGACAAAAATACACCATGACTTTATATTAATATGTTTTATAAGGAGATGAGGATAATTCAGTGTTTTTTGAAAAACAAAGGTAAAAAATTCGAACATAACTGGGTTTTAAACCTGGATCTCCATAGAATGTGACATTATTTCATACAACACATAGAGGATTTGCATTGTATTGCTAATCTTTTTTTCAAGTTAGTTAATTCTTCAGTTTATCATGAATTTCCTATGTTTCCTTAGAATGATTTATTCTGCTTATGAATGCTTGTGAATTCTAATAACTGAAAATTATACTTAGTTTAAAATGGTAAATAGTACTTTCATTGTAAGTATAAAGCTGTCAATTACTTATGAACTTTACTAGGTGTACATCTTTGCCAAAAGCTCTCTCCTTGTATTTCATACATGATAAATTTTGTATTGCAGTGTTTTCATCTCCCTGAATGGTTTTGGTTGTATAGAATCTACAATATATTTTTAGATTTGGATTAAAACTAATTGTGCTAGATCTTGATAGATGTTATTAATGCTGGTATATCAGTAATGTGTTTCATTAACGTAATAGAATTTTACTTTATTAAGAGCCATCTTCTAAAATGTCTCTGATTTCCATTTAGAACTGTGGCTAATCAACTGATTCAGGGCCAAAGTGTCATAGCTGAAACATATGATAGTGTAACTATTTACTTCAGTGATATTGTTGGCTTTACTTCTCTTTCTGCTGCATCAACTCCATTGCAGGTAAGAATGTACTATTTTGTATATTACATTGGCATAATATCTATAGCTGTCTCTTCCAAATATACTTTCTGTTATATACTTGATGTGTATCGCTTGGGTTATATCAGTTTCTCTTACAATCATAACAAATCAAAGTCCTTTGATTTATTTTAAAAATATATCATACAATTTGTGTGCTATATTTTTAAAATATGAAGAATCATATTTTCCATCTTATACAGAGCGATATTTTTCAATAATCAAGGTTGAAAACTGAATTTGAACATTCGCAAGGGCAGAATCAAAGAGCATCGAATTTTACATTTGGTAGAACTAGATGTTTGTTAAGTTGTAAAAACTCATACCTAGAGTGCATCAAATTAATTTTTTAATCCTAGTCGTATTTATATATTTTATGTGTTTAGGAATGATGGAGAGTAGTTATTTTGAGAGTGTTTTACCTTCTCTGCACTCTGCATACAATTATCCCACAAAAACGAATTAATTTATGAATGAAGTGGTCTAATAGATTGATATGTTCACATCCTTTGATTCCTGGCTTATCAAGTTCCTAATTCTGCATATAGCCATTCAAAATGTTAGATATTTTCACTATGAGAATATTTAAGCTGCTACTACTTCTACAAAATTTATAAGCTATTTAGATATCTCAAAATATGTTATACATTGTGAGACTTTTAATGCATGAATAATTGATAGTATCAAGTATTGTTAAAGTTAGTTGATAAATGATATACCTGATATTTAATTTCACATTTTGTGTTTAAAATTTATATAATCAATGTCTTTCTTTTAGGTTGTTGATCTGTTGAATGATCTGTACACATGCTTTGATTCGATTGTTGAGAACTATGATGTATATAAGGTAAGGTTGATTAATTCATACCAAAAGATATATAGTTATTTGATTACATTAATTCTATTAATTTTTATAAAATTAATTTCAACTCATACTGCCTGTTATTTAGGGTTTTAATTCTTTTAAAATCTTCTTTTATCTGCCTCAGGATAAGATTTCTCTTATTACTTCATAAATAGTAGTAAAACTGGCATCTTAACACAAAAATTTCATCAAGATATTCAGGCTTCAACTGTTACTTGATGAAAAGAATATTTGAAAAAATCTCAAAATGTATTTTTAATAAACTATTCCATTATTAAAGTTTCTTAGCTTTCATTTACCATCTTGCCTCTAATTCTTTTGCTGATAAATTTATCTCCTCCCAAAAAGTGTATTTCAAATGACCTATTACATTATTCAACTATTTTCTTATTTATTTTGTATAACTCTGGTGTTATATTTTTAAAGGTTGAAACTATTGGGGATGCATACATGGTTGTGTCAGGCCTTCCTGTTAGAAATGAAAACCGGCATGCAAGGGAAGTAGCTCGAATGGCTCTTGCTCTCCTAAATGCTGTTCTCACTTTCAAAATCAGACATAGACCAAATGAGCAACTCAAGTTGAGGATTGGGCTTCACACAGGTTATTATATAATCTTTTATCCTCCTATTTAAAAATGGATTATTCCAGCCTATTTTATGGAAGTGGAATTGAAAACTTTTTCATCTTTTTTATTTTGTGGCAACTAAATTATTTATAATATGTATACAAATAAATTGAAACTTAAATGGTTTTCCTTTTAGCTGGTATTTTGAGGTTATAAATAGTCTCAAATTTGCAATCAACAAAATAGCATGTGTAAAAATAAGCACATTTCTATGGAAAACTAAAAATTTTATGTTTTTCAAAGAATATTCTAATAAAAAATCTGCTTGTTTAACTCAAAATTATTTTGCTTTTATAATACTACATATGTCTACTTTCATTGGAGATCATTTTATTTTATCAGTGCTTCAGTTAACTGAATAACAAGTTTAAATTGCTGAAAATTGTTTTGTATTTTTTGTCTCTCATCTATAGTAGATTCAATGATCTCATTTTAAATTTAATAAAAGTGGTTTAGCTCTGTCTTATATTACCTTTTGATTATGTTTATATTGTTTAGTTTATGTTTGCATAAAGTAAATCGAGTTTCTGACCTATGTACTGATTGCAAAAAACAAGGTAACATATTCTAATATTACAAAATTCACAATGAATTTTATCAAACTCTTTATTTGTAGGACCATGTGTAGCAGGTGTTGTTGGCTTAAAGATGCCAAGGTATTGTTTATTCGGAGATACTGTCAATACTGCATCCAGAATGGAGTCAAATGGCCTTCGTAAGTTACTGTTCTTTTCAACTCCTTCACATTATTTAGGTCGATTCTCTTGAATAAAATGAAGTCTTACATTCCTTTCTAGCCTTAAAAATCCATGTTAGTTCAACCACAAAGGAGGTATTAGATACATTTGGCACTTTCATATTAGAGCTGAGAGGAGAAGTTGAAATGAAAGTGAGTTACATTTTTTTTATTGCATTTTAGTTTAATTTCATCAAATTCTTAAATTTTCAGTAAATTCTCTTTGAAATCTTAGGAAAATGAATCCAACTAGTATATTTTTATAGAGTCAATTGAAAATTTTGCCTAGTAAATGAGCGTGAGTCTTTTATAGATGTTTTTTTTTATTAGAGTAGTTTTTATGAGTTGAACCAAAGAAAACTAAAACATTTAAAAAAAAAATGATAATCAATTTAATGATAAAATGAAACTATAAATAATAGCCATATTACTTAAAGATGATGAAATACTTTATGTCAGCCTTTTTTCAGAAATAAAAAGGAAATAATCTTAGAAAATTATTGATCGTTAAATAATACTCTTTTGAGGGAATATTGATTATTGCTCCAATTTGAATATTCACTCTCAGGGAAAAGGAAAAATGACTACATTTTGGTTGAAAGGTGAACATTCACTACAGAATACTGTGGGGTCCAATCCATTGCATTCCAGTTTAGGATCAAGGGAAGAAGTTACCACTGGTTCTCAAAACTTATGTAAGTACTTCATGGTCTCTGAATTTCCTTACTTTGTGTCCAAAACCTCTTGGAATTAACAAAATCAAAATATCAAATGGGATATTTATACAAATATTCCTATACCTTAGGTTATATATCATATCTATACCTAAATATGGTTTAAATTCATTAATTTTTGATTAGTTAAAATAGTCATTCGTTTTTTGAATACTTCAAAAAATCATCGATTTTATATACTTATTATACAATTTAATTGAAAATGCCCAAAAGCTAAAGATCGTAAACAATCATCATCAATCATGTTTCTTTTAAACTATATTTTGAGAACACACTGACACTTAATTTCTATATCCTGTTAAAGAGAAAATTATTTAGGATATTTTACGATGCAAAACTTCTACAGTGTGAACATATAATTATGAAAGAAAAGGATTTTATTTTTTCATCATGCAAAAAATGTAATTGTGTTATAAATTTACATTTAATCTAATTATAATTAATAAATAATTATATTTAATCTGTACATTATAGCAGCCAGGAATTCTGTTAGATTTTTTGAAGGTTTTATTATATGATAGAATCAAATGCATACATGATGTTAAGATGAAATGTCTCATCCTGACAGAGAGATGACAATCATACCAAATTTAAGATCCCTACATGGGCTGCATGCATTATCATTTGTAGTTAGTTCTCTCTATTAGTTTATTTATTGTTGCAGTTGAAATCTTTTGTATTATTATTGAAATGGATAAACTTAGATATTGTGCTGAGAATTTGTTTAGATTACTTATGGTAATTCATAAAAAACACACACGACTCTATAGGGATTCTACTCCATCAATGTCAGACATTAAGAAGTGATATGATGAATTTATAAAGTACAAGTTCATATCAATGTAAAAAATTGAAAACTAAAGTGTAAAATTTAAAGTGGCTTCAGCAGTCAAAGTAGCAACAAAATAGTAAGATATGGAATGAAAATAGATTGTTCAGCTGAACACTAGAAATTATAAAACTACTGCAATTAATGAAATTTAAGAAAATTAATAGAATGCAAGAGAGGATTTCATCAAGAGTACGTTCTCATCAGAGACATTCATTTTACACCCTTCTTTTTATTTTCTCATATCTTTTTGTGTCATTTTCTGAACTATTATTGCCTATGATTAATCTTCTTACCTCAAAATGGCCTTCCTATCTTCTTTTCAGTTAACTCACCTTTTCCATTATTCCATTTTCCATGCTTTCAAATATCAGCAAAATTTCAAATTCTACTCACCTTCTATTCTATCCCAAGAATATCACATTGGAAGTATTTATCCTCTTTTTCAGTTGTTGTGTTACATAAATATTTTTTCACAAGTTCTGTAGGTTAATGCTGATAAGGTGTTATTTTAAAATTTACCTTTGCTGCCATAGGCATATTTTGCTTGAACATATATCCAACTTAGCTTAATTCTTCAGTTTACTATGTTCTTTCTGTTGTTTGATCCTGTTTTCAGTAATCAAGATAATCTTCTGTTCTTACTCCTTCAGGTTTTGCCATTTCTTATCAATGAAAAAGAATTAAAGAAAATATATAAATTATAGAAAAAACTACAAGGGCCAAGGCTCTACTCTACTTAAGCGTTCGGTGTCTTTAAAATTAACCCATAAATTTTGTATGAAGCAAATAATAAAAACAACTTTGTAAATTTCCACAGAAATAAAAAGTTTATTAAGTTGTTTTCATTACTATAGCATTCCACGAAGCCACACCCTCTCATATTGTTTTCATTTGTATTAAGCAGTGTTTGTCTGCTGCTGATTTTTCAGGCTAACCCAAGCAGTTAAAGCTGTAACTTAGTTAATCCTTCAATTTTATTCTCTTTTGGCATCAGATTCAATTCTAGAAATATGACCAAACACTAAATATGTACGTATAGAATACTTATTAATGAATCTCCCTGATTCTTTGTGGAGATTACCTCTTTCAGTTAGTAGTGCCTGCATTAATGATGAGTTATTTTTTTACATGAAATGGTCAAAAACACATCTATGTACTCTTAAATGATTTTTTAATCTTCACAGCTTTAAATAAAGTGGTATGTATGGGATCTCAGAGATTTGAACCTGTTGGCAAAAGCCCTGCATCAGCTTCATCTATACATTCTAATTTCAAGAAAGCTTTGTCTCCAACTAATTCTTCAACTGGCTCTCTTGTCCACCGGTAAGTTTTACAAATAAGCATTTGATCAATTGCTGCATTTCCCGTGGAATTGAGAAATGCCTCCAATTTCATGGTTTTTTCTTGATAACTATAATGTTTAGATTAGTATATAGTGTTCCTTAAATAGAATTTCAACTACATCAGAGCTAATAATCATTTGTTTAAATAATAAAGTGAACAATATTTATGATTTGGTTGAGAGAAATACACCAGTTAAACCATTTCCTGTGGAATTGAATCTGAATTTATCATTATAAATAAAAATTTATATTCTCAAATGTTTACTTGCCAAAAGTGAGAATTTAGTTTATTTTCTCCTGAAATATTATGCTAAGTTTTTCAAATCAAGTTGCATATTTCCTTTATACCTAATTTAATCCACTAAATATGCATAGATGTCACACTTTTGGTGATTATTGACCTAAAAAAATATGAATCTAAACTTTCCAGGTATTAATTCTATAATAGAATTTTTATTTTAAGTTAAAGAAGTTTAAAATTTAGAGAAGAAATCTTTAGATCAAATCATTACTTATGGCATGCCTAAACATCTCTTTTTTATTCTCTCAAGGTGAATTTCAAAGAATTCTAAGAAACTGAAAAATATAAAATTAATTTTGATATGTCATCTTAGGTACCAATGGATATAAAAATAATCATCAGAGCATTTTTATGAATAATTTACTGTTATTACTGATCGATTTAAATGTTATAAAGAGATGCCATGAATTACTCTATGTAGGAATGCTACACCACCCTCTACACCCACAAGATTATCCGGAGGAAATGCAAATCCTAGTGACACAACATTGGAGATAATGATGGAAGGATTAAATAGTAATGGTGGTATTATTGGGAGGCATGCACCTGAAGGAGCAGAAGGGAAACGTGTTACTATAGATTCTTCAGTTACCACCCCATTACTTTCAACAGAATCTGCAAATATTTAACCTGCTCTCATGTGATTATAATCTGACTTGGACCAGAAGAAAAGATGTGAAACTTTGATCCAAAAATCAGTATTTGGAAGTTACAGTTAAGATGCTGTGTGAAAAGTATGGAATTATGATTGGCTTTGTAATACCATTAAGTTGTACAAAGTGAATTATTTCTTATGTTATTTGTGGTGCTTAAGAGAATGTGATCAAGTCTCACATATTTACAGTTATATAGCAACACCTGCAGGTAAAGTATTTTGACTTTTATGTCAGAGAAGCAAATATTTATACATCACGAATGAGGTGTGCTTACTAGGATACAGCTTAAGAAAAGTGCTGAAGAGATATTAAATTCCGTGATCAGTGATATATTTTGAACTAGGGATTATCTGCCAATCCATATAGACATTTGTTCTAAAATATCTTGAATGCAAAATTAACCTCTGCTTTAATCATGACATAAATTCATTTGGAAGTGCATAGATTATATTTCCGTTTACATGATCCAAATTAGTTGATGAATCTCTATTTGTGCAAAAGCTATTCTAGCAAAATATCACTTATTTCACTCTGCAGGCCAATTCACAAAATTTAACACAGTTCTTAAACACTCAGCTCCTTTCTCATTCCCATTTTCAGTTCCATTAGTGTATTGAAGTCATTAGCCTTTCACATAAGTTTCAATATAGGACTCTTTAACTTAAATATGAAAAGTTTTGCATTGAAACACATCATTGAAGAGATTCTGTAGCATGATTTTTGTATAATTTTGAATTTTCCTTGAGTAACATCTTATTAGAACAGTATTTCATTATAGGTATTTGTAATATGTACTTAGGTTATAAAATTCTAGTCAGCTTGGGTTAAAGGTTTATTGAATGTAGAAGAAGTTTCAGTATTCTGGGGCAGTGGATATATAAAAATTATCAGAAAATGGAATCAGTGTGTCTGCCAAGTCATCAATTGCTTTAATTTCATCGACAAATATATCTAGGAGAAATGTGTGAATGAAAGAAGTACTTGAAGCAGTTTTTCAACAAAAAAGTCTTTTGAAGATGATTCTAACACGACAATGCAAGTTTATTTAAAATATTCTATTTTCATCAATTTATATTCATTCTCATATCAGACTGGTGAAAAAATCCATGCATTTAACGAAAAACTATTATTTTTGTTAAACAATTCCTTAAAATCAAAAACATTACATTTCCAAATGAATATGCTGAGAGTATTCTAATTGTGCTGTTAAGAGGAAGAGATGATACCAATCATGTGTAAATAAATGTGTATAATTGGAGCTCAAACTTAATTTTATGTGTGCCTGAATCTTAGATGACCAATCAAATGCATATATGGATGAATGAAAGAGTATTTGAAATATTGATGGAATAAAGAAAAATAATCAGTCATTCTCTGTCATTCAGAGTCATTACCTCAATTCTTTAATTGAATCATTTTAATATGTACATTGAGGACCTCATTCCTTGCCTTTTTCTTTCTCTATAGAACAAATATTAATCATTCCTTTCTTTAATCTAAAACACGTACTGATAATATGAAACTTCTTAAAAATTCGTGTTAATATTATGAGATATAGGTTGAAACACTCAGGAATAGCTATGATTAATAAGAAAACATTACTAGAGTTCACCTAAACTAACTTTCTATTTCTCAGGTTTAAATCTTAGCTGAGGAATGACTATTACTTTCTGGGTGTGAATGTAAGTGCACATGCATTTCTATTTTTTAAGGTATGAAATTAAATACAGGAAACAGCAAAATTCTATAAGGCGAGAAAGGTAGAGAATTATAACCCAAGATATATTCAAGTTCCATGACAAATAGTGAAAATTTTACTAAAACTCTTATTATTTATAAATATCAGTCCCATTTTTCAGCTGATTTGTGAGCTAAGTTATACTTGAAATATAATTTAAGAGGTTGACTTTGCCTCCGAAATAATTCATGGATACAATGAAACCTCTATGACGGAAAGCATAGATCTAAAGTTTTTTTCATAATAATTTACCAGCACTTTGTTGCTAGAATGATATACCTTAGAAATGTTGATTTAGATACTATATTTCAAATATATATGTTACAATAAATCCTAAAAACAGGGTGATATGAACCTGCTATGAAGACTGAGAGTACAATCTATAGCCATCATTGACTTTGTCTAGGACATGATGAATATTTCTTGGGTTTTGGGATGGGTGAAATAGCACAGAAATTTGGGAAGAGGAGAAAAGTCAAGGCTAAGGGAAGAACGAACTCCATCATCAAATATCATTATTGAATTACTGCAAGGATTCCGTGACACTATATTTCACTATTATGATCTAAGAATATCTTACTTTCACATAAATTTTATCCACAACCTACCCTCTAATTCTCAATAAATTGGGGAAAATGTTATAAACTATTATTATTCTACACATTCCTCCAAATACTGCCGAAGACTTCTCAGTACATCCAATTGATCTACTCTTTATCTTTACCGATCTTCTTTGTAAATATCTCTAGGGATTCATCCTGGTGGATCATCTTTGTAAAAAGTGGCAATTAATTTCATTCTTTGCGCTAGTAATGAAATTTCTCTATAGTAAGACTTTTAGAGAACAAAAAATATGATCCATTTTTTGGCTTACAGTAACTTTGAAAACGCGAATGTAAAAATATAAAGATTATTCATTCATTCTGTGAGCGAAGTTCGTTATTGTGCTTAGAGGATTGACTTGTACCTCAAGTTTTGTTAGGCCATTCCGATCATTTCCTATGTCTGGATTCTTTTTGACTCCTCCAGTGTAAGGTGACTGTTACGCAATTTTGTGTTAAGTGTCAATTGGAGTATGTACAAAGGAGGTGGTCGTTAAAGGTATTGTCATGGGCGAACGAACGACGAGACGAACGAGAGCTGTGAGGATACGCGGCTCAGAGGAATTTTAAGGTAAGAAATGAAGTCCCATTGGAAATATTTCCGTACGCATTCTGCCTGTGATGGCAAGAATGTGCCTCAGATTAAATTCGCCAGCATCGTATAGGAAGGAATTGAGACATCGTCTTTTGAAAAAATACTTTTTGGCATACCATAGCATAGGAACGTGAAACGGATTTGAGCACTCCTGCTAGATGTGAAAGTCGCAATCGACACAAAGTGTTTCGTCGATTGCTCTCGACATGTTATTCGAGCGAAAAATCTCGAATTTGTTACATTTTGCAATTTTATCGGCGTGAGACGGACTCGTTAGCCTGGTGGTAACGTAGCCGATTCAAAATCTAAAGGTCCAAATCCAAAGTTTCCGATGGTCAAATCCATTTTTATATTTTTCGAGATTAATTTATAACAGTTCTTCACCCCCAGCGGCATTTACTCGAAAAATCAATTATAATAAATTTTTCTCCCCTTTACTCCATCAAAGGGATCGATTCCCGCCGAACGAAATTTTTCATAAATTTCTATCATAGGACTTTCGGATACATGAACAACCGATTTCTCGTTCAGGCATGGTTACTTTACCCTTTCGAGACGAACACGATTTCTGAAAATCTCTCTCTGCGTACGTAGTCGTTCAGTGGAACAACTTCCCCGTTAGGAAAGGATTTTGTATTACTTAGCACGTTGAAAGTTTCACAAAGTTGAACAGATGTGAAAAATAGCGACATGACTGGGACTCAGCTGGTCAGCATACCTGCCCGGAAAGATGACCTGGGTTCGAGTCCCTGTCATGTCGCTATTTTTCACTTCTGTTCAACTAACTTCCCCGTGATACGGAGCGTTTTCGGTACTCTGAATATTAATATAGAGCGTAGACTTTTCTCAGCAGGGTGTCATTTCCTTGTAATTGTACAAAGTCATCAAATCACAAGGCACTAAAACTTTGAACGCCTATACAACGGTTTAACGCGTAAGAGTAAGGGCGTTCGGCAAATACCGTATGTCCTCGTCTTTCGGAGGCACGCGTGTAGAGAGCATAGCGGGAATGCAAACTAATACCAACTTTTATTGTCTGGCATGATTATTTTACCCTATACCGTAAATTGCAACAAAATGCTATAAAGAGAGCGCAGTCATTTGGTTAAAAACTGCTATCAACTGATATTCAGAGCAAAAGACGACTTTTTTAGGTTCAAACTAATATGGAGAATCGAGTACAGTTCAACGTGTATTATTCAGAAACGGTGAATCACGTCTGCGACAAAAAATCAAATCAATCAAAGATCACTAACTTTTCATTTTATTAAATCGTTCCTAACCATTCCTTACCCGTCCATCGCAGAAGCTGTTTGTTCAATTCAAATTCACTGTTAAGAGTCATTTTAACCATTTAGTTTCGTTCTTCGCGAGCAACGAACTTTCTCATTAAATCCTGACTTAGCACTGAAAGAAGCTCGATCAAACTCTTGTCTCTTAAGTTTTAACCGTAATGATTGCAAAGGGGGAAAGTGCTACGTAGACCTTGGGAGCTCAAATGAGAAGAACCGAATATAGATCGAACATCGTTCGTCATAGGGAAAATTTTCTAGGCTGAAATCCGACGAAGGCCTCCTCCCAATTTGCTGTTCGTACAGTTTGGCGATCGTTTCTCGTGAGAAACGTTTGTGAATATTACGCAAATTCGTATCAATGCAACGACATAAAAATACGTACGATTCTCCCTGGACAAAGTGATTGTGACCGTGTTGTGGTGTAAAGTGAA
The DNA here is from genome assembly GCA_020796165.1 of Pantala flavescens. NCBI lineage: Eukaryota > Metazoa > Arthropoda > Insecta > Odonata > Libellulidae > Pantala > Pantala flavescens. The sequence goes on along the minus strand of CM036885.1, from coordinate 20,420,518 downwards.
ACTAGAGGATAGATTAAATTGAGACAGATAATCGATGAGCCTACGTTCCCGATATTTGCTTCCTATTATTAACGAATTCATCATAATTAAATTCTAGGTAATATATATTCTGGGATTATTTTCTGCAAGAATAAGTCATTGCAACGTCAAATTGAAAGAGCGCGGCAGCATTATGGTTTAAATACATCAGCATTTTTCGTCGTGCGGAAGTCGTGCGTCACCTTTGTGCACAGAAACAAAGAGAGAATCGATTCAAAAATAAGCAAGTGCATACTGCTGACAAAACGAAACTGCATGAACCTCATACTTTGTGAATTTCGAAATTTGTGACGGATGAAAAAATTATCATAAAGAATACTCAAATTCATATACGTAAGTTGATTTGCTAAACTTCAATTCCTCGTTGTCATACCATGTCCACAACAAAAGGATTTCCTTTTCCCTCTACCACTTTGCCGTTCATCTATGCACCAATGTATTTATTGACATCAGATCTCTCCATTAAATTGAACGAATGCCTCGCGCATTCTCCGCTGAATCGCGATCGAAAGTTATTTCCAACGAGTCAGTAAATTCATGAGCCTGCAGAGGAGATTGATGGTGACATGCAACGGATCCGCAATTTCTTTGATCATGGTGACCCGAGTGGCCTCGTAATAAGAAAATACGGAGATTACAATGATCTAGCTGATACGTTCGGCATACAAATAAGTTTTCGCGAATGTTCCAACGACTTTGAGCATATCTGTTTCTTCTCATTCTTTATCAATCGAAGCCGGAAACCAATTCTTTCTTACTTATTAAGTCATTGCCATTTAGTTTCATTCTTCTCCCAAAGAGCGAGATATCTCCTCGAGAAGGATTTTAGTTTAGAATGAAACTCGATCCAACTTTAGTCTACGAAAAGGCGGATCCAAAGAGAGTTTTAAACGTATAGATTGCCTACTCGGAATTTTGGAAACGTTGAAATACATCGGCATTTTTCGTCGTGCGGAAGAAATTCGAAATCCGACAGAGGGCCAAGTTATCGTTCCAGCGTCGCCTCAGTAGGCGGCTATCATCGGTGAGCAGAGTTCGTTCTCGTAATTCGCGAATCGAGTTTCCCCTTGCTTTCGTTACGCCGTTTTTCATCATTCGAATGGCTACCAAATCTTGAAGTTTCTCCACGGACGAAGTGATCGTGTGAATGTCATTGTGTTCTGTGGTTAGCGGTGCACGTAAGAGATCGATTAGATAGACGGCAGCTTCGTAGAATAAGGCAGTGTGACATCGTCATCCCGGTGCAGGTCAAGCAGTACAGCTTTTGGTGTGGATGCAAGGTTCGGTCGAAAAGGAAAGTGAGGTAAGAAACGTCCCATTGAAATATATTTCTTTTCCCTCGACGAGTAGAATGTGCCAAGGAATTATTTTTACCGAGTGCTTCCGAGCGAAGCGTTTCGAATACCTAGATTCCTCTTCTTCGCTCATCAAGATGACTTTACCGCTGGAAAAACGACTCGATAAGTAACGATAACAACACTATTGAACGACTGCTGAGATATCTCTTGGCCCTATGGTGCATACGGTGTCGTAACTTATCGCAAATCGGCGGACTTTATTAAGCTTTGGAAGCCGTTTCTCGGAGCAAAGAGCTCGGGCGTAGCATCATAGTTTTTGTGAGGATGGTTTTATCCTCCGTAGAGAGCATTGAATTAGAAAAAAAGGAAAATTAGTGAGTGGTGAAAGGGAGAATGTTGACACGGTGAGGTCGCTGAGGAAAGTGCATTGCGCACGGTGGTATTTCGAGACGCGATTGTCTCCGGCGGGAATCTAAAATTCGAGAAGGATTATTGAAAATAAAGATGAGGTGAGTCGTAACCGATTAATATTTAATGAATACTAGTATTTATTATGATTTTTGCCTACTACGTGAGTCTTACTGCGCAAATTTACTATTTTCATGATGTATCGTCCGCTTATTCGTCCGAATTGAAGAAAACCGCCATTACTCGCGGTCGACATAAAAGGAGAGAGGAATTTTGGTGATATTCAATCGGTAATGGGATGAAGAAGTATATGGCATGAAATTTAACAATACAGCAGCTACACTGAAGTTGGTGGTACTTCTATCAGCCAATCAGAAGCAAGATAAATGTTTAGCGGTTGTTCAAAATTTATAAATTTTTATTTTTCGCATTGAATTTCGAGAAGAGGTAAATTAAACTAATCTCTGCACCTCGGAACGTGCCATAGCCAAGATATGTCGAGTTTTGCTGTCGCCTGATTTAATATTCCTATTTTTACGATGAACATCTTTGCGACAATCGGTATACGTGCTCATCAACATGCAGATGCAATACATTTGTCTGACACAAGCTTCTAATTTTAACTAATTTGGAAGAGTGCGACACATGTTTTAAGAGACACGCATAGCTACAAATCAATTAACCAGCCTTGACAGCGTCAGTGTTGTAGAGAGGAGCCTTGGTTCTTGATGTTTGCTTCCTTTTTTTACTGAATTCATCATACTTCAATTCTAGGAAAGCTTTGGAACTTTCGCCATCCTATCCACCGGGAGAGTGATCAATCTCCACTGAATGGAAGCCTATTCTCAGCTGATGGAGGATATCGTTTACACCTTTGAACATGTAAGTAGATTGATTGCCTTTTCATGTTATGACTTCAACCTGGTCATAATTTTCTTTACATGCACTTGAATTGAATCTACAATTTGATGAAGGAAGAGCATGCTTTTGAGTTGGACGGTGTCATATTTGCGAAGGCAGAAATATGTAAATATTTGTAACAGAGCAGAATGAAGAACAATATGAACAACAAGAAGGGCCATGAGCATTATCATCATCAATTTCGATTCTATCTGAAGTGAGGTCCTTATTTGTCGCTAAACTGTTTTTATTCTCCTATCTCACCCATGTTCCTTCTTCCTTTTTATTTTACTTTGAGATCGAGTGGGAGCAAATTCACATCATATCGGCAGGCACACCTTCAATCTGCTCTTCTTGATGATTTTGTGCATGCTTTGGGACCTGCCATCGCATGGACCTGACCCTATCCAAGCATCTTATATCCAGTGCTTTCATCCGCCAATGTGTTTCCAAGTCTTGAGAGTTTCCTTCGAATCATTTCTTTTGATCAATCAATTTTGGTTAATCAATCCTTTTGGAGTGTGAGTATGTTTAGCCTCTGAGTACAAAACGTCTTTGAAGCTACTGGTTATGCTGTTATTAAATGATTCTCCAACGAAGACATGACGCATGGCATATCATTTACAGCTTCCATGTTTATGTTTATATATTTATAGGTTTTCATAGCATTGAGTCATAAATAACGAAGACATTGGTCCTCCGGGCGGTAGCTCATTGCCAAGAGGGCTAATTATTTCAAGTTCTGAGAAACAGTTAGTGGTAATGAAAGTAAAAGATTGGCCATTCTATCCTTGGTTTGGTGAAACTCTGCCTTGTTATTCATGTCCTCTAATTCTACATGTTATACATGCCGAAATCAATTTTCTACAGTTTCTTTCCAGTTTTTTTGCATTGCAATCCTCCTCTCAAATTTTTTTTCGCTATGCCTTCATAGTGAAAACATTCCCCATATGACCCATTGGAACTCGGAAGAAACTGAATTACTGCGGTTCTGCTTTTCTGGAATTAGTTTTCAGGCGATATTCTTCAAGGAGCCATTCTTATTCAGAGTACCTAATGGGTATCGATGGAGTTCATGAACGCATGGTTGTGGCAAATTCTTTTCAAGGATCTCCTTTGCTCCGTTACTTGGGTTCCGGAATGATTAGCTAACATTTGCTTCGAATTATTGTGAGCCTAAAACTGCAAGTACATTACGGAGGCCTGCTTGGAGTCTACATTTTCAGTAGAAACGTCTCACCTATCTGCAAAGCTAACCACATAGGCATCAATCCAACTATCCACCTATGCCAATCCTCGCATTGCGGAAGGGAATGTTGAAGAAAAAAGCTTTCAACCTTCTTTTAGCTTTCTAGAAATTTATAGTTTTTTGTTTCTTGCAGTCTTCCTGCTTCAGAAAGTTACCGATGTATGAATGAAGTTATTCGACCTTCCACAGTGCATCGCTCTCCATCGGATCATAATACCCAAAGCATTGATTATAGTCAACTCAATCATGGGGAATATTCAGGTAGGAGGTATAGCATGATATTGGAATTCTTTCTCGCCATCGTTCAATGTGCAGACCAGACTAGAGCTTCACAGCGTTCATTGAAACTTACATCTCAAGAGCACCATTTCCTGTGCTGCCAAGATTTTATATTCTTCTCCATACCCCTCATCTCTTGCCTTGGATTTGAAACGCATCATTAATATCTTCTGCAGGATGTTTTAACCAAATGGATGCTGACTGCAGGAAAGCTGTAACTCATCAGTTTAGAAAAGTTTATCGACTGAAGCCATTCACCCTCTTCATTTCATGCCATTTCGAAAAATCGAATTTGTTCAGAACGATTAAACCGTTTCTGCTAAATAGCTCGATTTATGTGTTTCCCTAACCATGTGTTTGCTGCGTTATGTTAATCAGAAATGTTATCCTTCTGCTTCCGTTTTAGGTGTTTCTTACGACGGTGCAGGCTGCGATTTCGAAGGAGGGACGAAGAATTCAGAGCACGGCTATTATCAATGAATTGCACCAGCCGAAACGCAGACAGTGGAAAAATGTCTTGAATGCGATGCGAAAAGACACTCATTGAGTGTTTTACTGTTTGTGTATTTTTTAGTACTGTTCCAATAAAGTTACTCTCTAAAAAGCTTGAGTGCTGTGTTTTTATCCCAACCGTTCATGAAAAAATATTAAGAAAGGTGTGCTTTCCTTTGCTCGCGAACGATACGACCTTCGTATGCATTCGTGTACGGAAACGATTTGGCGAAAGCACATTTTCTGATCAAAGTCAAACTTTTTTGCGCACGAATTTTATCAACAATCCTTCCGCAAACTCCCTTTCCAACTCAATCTGTTTGTACAATTAACCGTACGAAACCTAAACCGCCTCCAGATATTGCCAGAGACTATTTTTTTTTCATTCAATCACTCCATCAGGAATTCTTGTGATGAGCCAACTATTTCTCGTTTCCTCCCACAACTTGAATTCGTCTCTGTTACATCGCGGTCGCTCCCAAAGTAATGAACAATGCCCGAAGTAAGTCTTGCAGAGATTAAGAGAGCAGATATACTTTTTGGCTAAAAGTAAGTTATAAGATAGGAATGGGAAGAGCGTTTGTAAATAGATAGACCGTCAATCAATTTGTTAGTTTCGTACGCTTCATAAGATAAAACGTGAAGTGGAAGAAAGGAGAGAACCGAATCGGCCTTCATAGCCCGAAAATATTTTTAACCTGAATCCCGAAAGAGGGCGACGTATTTCTTCACGTGTCGCTTTATTTGGCGGGTTCTCTCGTGAGAGACGGTCGTTAACGTGGCTCGTGAATCGTTAAGCCTTTTCCTTTGTGTTTCGTGGAAATCATCAAGCAGAGGAATGCTGAGGATTCCTCTTGGATCATTAGTGATTGTGACCGAGCTTTTGTGTTAAGTGGACATCGAGAAAGGACGAGATATGAGAGGGTTGGGACAGCAACGACAAGTCTTCGTCCGATGGCAGAAGAGCTTGGAGTGAGAGAACCAGTTTCGAGGAAATATTGAGGTAAGAAGCGAAGTCCCATCGGAAATCTTTTCGAACGCTTACTGTTTACAAAACTTTGCTTGGAGAATTTTACCTCCTCCGGTGTCGAAGTGACGAATACCTCGATCCCACTTCGTCCTCCCGAGAGGTACGTATCTCTCGTATCAGTGAACGCTTACATGAAAATTGAGCCAATGCTAACTCATCTCCTTTGTATCGTGCATATGGACCGTAGAATGTTTTGGATTTGCAATAATTAATCGAGAATCCGAAACGATTTCCATGTACAGAGCATCCCTCCTTGGCATCACAGTTCAAATAAGGGTGCTCATGACTTCGATCATAGATCGTAAATATGAAATATTGCGAAATTAAGCGACTGGTGACGGGAACGATATGAACACCGCGAGGTGCACCGGAAAAGTGACATATGCTCAGTGGACTTGGGACGCGTGACTGCTTCCGCCGAAATTCTAAAATTGCAATTAGATTTTTTAAAATTAACAAGATGTCCATCGTAACCGATTAAAATTTAATGAAGACTAGTATTTATTATGATTTTTTCCTACTACGTGAGTCTTACTGCACAAAGAGATTATTTTCATGATGTATCGTCCGCTTACTCTTCCGAAATCCAGAAAGTCGCCACTATGGGCGGTGGACGTAAAAGAAGAGAGGAATATTAAAGGTATTCGATCGGTGATCAGGCAAAGAAATATTTTGCTAACAATTTAATAATACAGCGTTTGCACTGACAGCGGCGGTGTTCCTCTCAGCCAATCAGGATCGAGAAAAATGTTTAGCGGGAGATCAAATTTTGTTAATTCTTAATTTTTAAACTTTGAAATTGACGGAGAGTTTTTTTAAGTTGCTCTTTGTGATTTTCGATTTTATCAACGTTATGCGTATCCAGCATTCGCCCGATTGGAACACTTTTCGAATTCATCACGATTTACAGCTCTTGTACGCCATATTGAACCCTTCATTTGGTATGCCATCAGTTGCTCCCATCTATTTTAAACAACTTTAAGCAGTGCGATCATACATTCTGAGCGGCTTATGCTCACACATATATTAAGTATCTTTCTAACGAATTTAATTTCTTTCAATTTTAGGATTCCCTTTTCATCGAGACAGTACCAGTGCAACTGAATGAGCTGATTGATCGTCTTCGCCGAATGGATTGTAACTTCTACTTCCTTTTATTGGTGGTTGAATTAATAATTCTTCCTGTGAGTATTTAAGGAATTATAAAGGAATTTTGCAAGCTTGATGATTTGGTTTACTGTACTACTAGCAAGCATTATATACTGTTCAATTTGTATTTCATGCACAATAGATTAAATTACCCTTTGTGATTTCCTTCGTTTCTTAGGTAATGCCCTTCGAATTTTCCCAACAGATTTCAATTATATAAGATATCTTTCAAAGTATTTTTACAAGAAGTTAGCCTTGTTAGAAGCTTATATGTTCCTTCAACTTAAGAGTTATTCTTTCAATTCCAGGATACAATGGGTTTCGAGAATACAAATGCACGTACGGATGGCAGAGGGAATTTGTATAGCGAAAGCATATAAACGCTTTCCTCATTCATTTTTCTAGAGGAGGATGTGAATCAATCCTTTTGGAGTGTGAGTATGTTTAGCCTCTGAGTACAAAACGTCTTTGAAGCTACTGGTTATGCTGTTATTAAATGATTCTCCAACGAAGACATGACGCATGGCATATCATTTACAGCTTCCATGTTTATGTTTATATATTTATAGGTTTTCATAGCATTGAGTCATAAATAACGAAGACATTGGTCCTCCGGACGGTAGCTCATTGCCAAGAGGGCTAATTATTTCAAGTTCTGAGAAACAGTTAGTGGTAATGAAGGTAAAAGATTGGCCATTCTATCCTTGGTTTGGTGAAACTCTGCCTTGTTATTCATGTCCTCTAATTCTACATGTAATACATGCCGAAATCAATTTTCTACAGTTTCTTTCCAGTTTTTTTGCATTGCAATCCTCCTCTCAAATTTTTTTTCGCTATGCCTTCATAGTGAAAACATTCCCCATATGACCCATTGGAACTCGGTAGAAACTGAATTACTGCGGTTCTGCTTTTCTGGAATTAGTTTTCAGGCGATATTCTTCAAGGAGCCATTCTTATTCAGAGTACCTAATGGGTATCGATGGAGTTCATGAACGCATGGTTGTGGCAAATTCTTTTCAAGGATCTCCTTTGCTCCGTTACTTGGGTTCCGGAATGATTAGCTAACATTTGCTTCGAATTATTGTGAGCCTAAAACTGCAAGTACATTACGGAGGCCTGCTTGGAGTCTACATTTTCAGTAGAAACGTCTCACCTATCTGCAAAGCTAACCACATAGGCATCAATCCAACTATCCACCTATGCCAATCCTCGCATTGCGGAAGGGAATGTTGAAGAAAAAAGCTTTCAACCTTCTTTTAGCTTTCTAGAAATTTATAGTTTTTTGTTTCTTGCAGTCTTCCTGCTTCAGAAAGTTACCGATGTATGAATGAAGTTATTCGACCTTCCACAGTGCATCGCTCTCCATCGGATCATAATACCCAAAGCATTGATTATAGTCAACTCAATCATGGGGAATATTCAGGTAGGAGGTATAGCATGATATTGGAATTCTTTCTCGCCATCGTTCAATGTGCAGACCAGACTAGAGCTTCACAGCGTTCATTGAAACTTACATCTCAAGAGCACCATTTCCTGTGCTGCCACGATTTTATATTCTTCTCCATACCCCTCATCTCTTGCCTTGGATTTGAAACGCATCATTAATATCTTCTGCAGGATGTTTTAACCAAATGGATGCTGACTGCAGGAAAGCTGTAACTCATCAGTTTAGAAAAGTTTATCGACTGAAGCCATTCACCCTCTTCATTTCATGCCATTTCGAAAAATCGAATTTGTTCAGAACGATTAAACCGTTTCTGCTAAATAGCTCGATTTATGTGTTTCCCTAACCATGTGTTTGCTGCGTTATGTTAATCAGAAATGTTATCCTTCTGCTTCCGTTTTAGGTGTTTCTTACGACGGTGCAGGCTGCGATTTCGAAGGAGGGACGAAGAATTCAGAGCACGGCTATTATCAATGAATTGCACCAGCCGAAACGCAGACAGTGGAAAAATGTCTTGAATGCGATGCGAAAAGACACTCATTGAGTGTTTTACTGTTTGTGTATTTTTTAGTACTGTTCCAATAAAGTTACTCTCTAAAAAGCTTGAGTGCTGTGTTCTTATCCCAACCGTACATGTAGAAATATTAAGAAAGGTGTGCTTTCCTTTGCTCGCGAACGATACGACCTTCGTATGCATTCGTGTACGGAAAAGATTTGGCGAAAGCACATTTTCTGATCAAAGTCAAACTTTTTTGCGCACGAATTTTATCAACAATCCTTCCGCAAACTCCCTTTCCAACTCAATCTTTTTGTACAATTAACCGTACGAAACCTAAACCGCCTCCAGATATTGCCAGAGACTATTTTTTTTTCATTCAATCACTCCATCAGGAATTCTTGTGATGAGCCAACTACTTCTCGTTTCCTCCCACAACTTGAATTCGTCTCTGTTACATCGCGGTCGCTCCCAAAGTAATGAACAATGCCCGAAGTAAGTCTTGCAGAGATTAAGAGAGCAGATATACTTTTTGGCTAAAAGTAAGTTATAAGATAGGAATGGGAAGAGCGTTTGTAAATAGATAGACCGTCAATCAATTTATTAGTTTCGTACGCTTCATAAGATAAAACGTGAAGTGGAAGAAAGGAGAGAACCGAATCGGCCTTCATAGCCCGAAAATATTTTTAACCTGAATCCCGAAAGAGGGCGACGTATTTCTTCACGTGTCGCTTTATTTGGCGGGTTCTCTCGTGAGAGACGGTCGTTAACGTGGCTCGTGAATCGTTAAGCCTTTTCCTTTGTGTTTCGTGGAAATCATCAAGCAGAGAATGCTGAGGATTCCTCTTGGATCATTAGTGATTGTGACCGAACTTTTGTGTTAAGTGGACATCGAGAAAGGACGAGATATGAGAGGGTTGGGACAGCAACGACAAGTCTTCGTCCGATGGCAGAAGAGCTTGGAGTGAGAGAACCAGTTTCGAGGAAATATTGAGGTAAGAAGCGAAGTCCCATCGGAAATCCTTTCGAACGCTTTCTGTTTACAAAACTTTGCTTGGAGAATTTTACCTCCTCCGGTGTCGAAGTGACGAATACCTCGATCCCACTTCGTCCATCCGAGAGGTACGTATCTCACGTATCAGTGAACGCTTACATGAAAATTGAGCCAATGCTAACTCATCTCCTTTGTATCGTGCATATGGACCGTAGAATGTTTTGGATTTGCAATAATTAATCGAGAATCCGAAACGATTTCCATGTACAGAGCATCCCTCCTTGGCATCACAGTTCAAATAAGGGTGCTCATGACTTCGATCATAGATCGTAAATATGAAATATTGCGAAATTAAGAGACTGGTGACGGGAACGATATGAACACCGCGAGGTGCACCGGAAAAGTGACATATGCTCAGTGGACTTGGGACGCGTGACTGCTTCCGCCGAAATTCTAAAATTGCAATTAGATTTTTTAAAATTAACAAGATGTCCATCGTAACCGATTAAAATTTAATGAAGACTAGTATTTATTATGATTTTTTCCTACTACGTGAGTTTTACTGCACAAAGAGATTATTTTCATGATGTATCGTCCGCTTACTCTTCCGAAATCCAGAAAGTCGCCACTATGGGCGGTGGACGTAAAAGAAGAGAGGAATATTAAAGGTATTCAATCGGTGATCAGGCAAAGAAATATTTTGCTAACAATTTAATAATACAGCGTTTGCACTGACAGCGGCGGTGTTCCTCTCAGCCAATCAGGATCGAGAAAAATGTTTAGCGGGAGATCAAATTTTGTTAATTCTTAATTTTTAAACTTTGAAATTGACGGAGAGTTTTTTTAAGTTGCTCTTTGTGATTTTCGATTTTATCAACGTTATGCGTATCCAGCATTCGCCCGATTGGAACACTTTTCGAATTCATCACGATTTACAGCTCTTGTACGCCATATTGAACCCTTCATTTGGTATGCCATCAGTTGCTCCCATCTATTTTAAACAACTTTAAGCAGTGCGATCATACATTCTGAGCGGCTCATGCTTACACATATATTAAGTATCTTTCTAACGAATTTAATTTCTTTCAATTTTAGGATTCCCTTTTCATCGAGACAGTACCAGTGCAACTGAATGAGCTGATTGATCGTCTTCGCCGAATGGATTGTAACTTCTACTTCCTTTTATTGGTGGTTGAATTAATAATTCTTCCTGTGAGTATTTAAGGAATTATAAAGGAATTTTGCAAGCTTGATGATTTGGTTTACTGTACTACTAGCAAGCATTATATACTGTTCAATTTGTATTTCATGCACAATAGATTAAATTACCCTTTGTGATTTCCTTCGTTTCTTAGGTAATGCCCTTCGAATTTTCCCAACAGATTTCAATTATATAAGATATCTTTCAAAGTATTTTTACAAGAAGTTAGCCTTGTTAGAAGCTTATATGTTCCTTCAACTTAAGAGTTATTCTTTCAATTCCAGGATACAATGGGTTTCGAGAATACAAATGCACGTACGGATGGCAGAGGGAATTTGTATAGCGAAAGCATATAAACGCTTTCCTCATTCATTTTTCTAGAGGAGGATGTGAATCAATCCTTTTGGAGTGTGAGTATGTTTAGCCTCTGAGTACAAAACGTCTTTGAAGCTACTGGTTATGCTGTTATTAAATGATTCTCCAACGAAGACATGACGCATGGCATATCATTTATAGCTTCTATGTTTATGTTTATATATTTATAGGTTTTCATAGCATTGAGTCATAAATAACGAAGACATTGGTCCTCCGGGCGGTAGCTCATTGCCAAGAGGGCTAATTATTTCAAGTTCTGAGAAACAGTTAGTGGTAATGAAAGTAAAAGATTGGCCATTCTATCCTTGGTTTGGTGAAACTCTGCCTTGTTATTCATGTCCTCTAATTCTACATGTAATACATGCCGAAATCAATTTTCTACAGTTTCTTTCCAGTTTTTTTGCATTGCAATCCTCCTCTCAAATTTTTTTTCGCTATGCCTTCATAGTGAAAACATTCCCCATATGACCCATTGGAACTCGGAAGAAACTGAATTACTGCGGTTCTGCTTTTCTGGAATTAGTTTTCAGGCGATATTCTTCAAGGAGCCATTCTTATTCAGAGTACCTAATGGGTATCGATGGAGTTCATGAACGCATGGTTGTGGCAAATTCTTTTCAAGGATCTCCTTTGCTCCGTTACTTGGGTTCCGGAATGATTAGCTAACATTTGCTTCGAATTATTGTGAGCCAAAACTGCAAGTACATTACGGAGGCCTGCTTGGAGTCTACATTTTCAGTAGAAACGTCTCACCTATCTGCAAAGCTAACCACATAGGCACCAATCCAACTATCCACCTATGCCAATCCTCGCATTGCGGAAGGGAATGTTGAAGAAAAAAGCTTTCAACCTTCTTTTAGCTTTCTAGAAATTTATAGTTTTTTGTTTCTTGCAGTCTTCCTGCTTCAGAAAGTTACCGATGTATGAATGAAGTTATTCGACCTTCCACAGTGCATCGCTCTCCATCGGATCATAATAACCAAAGCATTGATTATAGTCAACTCAATCATGGGGAATATTCAGGTAGGAGGTATAGCATGATATTGGAATTCTTTCTCGCCATCGTTCAATGTGCAGACCAGACTAGAGCTTCACAGCGTTCATTGAAACTTACATCTCAAGAGCACCATTTCCTGTGCTGCCACGATTTTATATTCTTCTCCATACCCCTCATCTCTTGCCTTGGATTTGAAACGCATCATTAATATCTTCTGCAGGATGTTTTAACCAAATGGATGCTGACTGCAGGAAAGCTGTAACTCATCAGTTTAGAAAAGTTTATCGACTGAAGCCATTCACCCTCTTCATTTCATGCCATTTCGAAAAATCGAATTTGTTCAGAACGATTAAACCGTTTCTGCTAAATAGCTCGATTTATGTGTTTCCCTAACCATGTGTTTGCTGCGTTATGTTAATCAGAAATGTTATCCTTCTGCTTCCGTTTTAGGTGTTTCTTACGACGGTGCAGGCTGCGATTTCGAAGGAGGGACGAAGAATTCAGAGCACGGCTATTATCAATGAATTGCACCAGCCGAAACGCAGACAGTGGAAAAATGTCTTGAATGCGATGCGAAAAGACACTCATTGAGTGTTTTACTGTTTGTGTATTTTTTAGTACTGTTCCAATAAAGTTACTCTCTAAAAAGCTTGAGTGCTGTGTTTTTATCCCAACCGTTCATGTAGAAATATTAAGAAAGGTGTGCTTTCCTTTGCTCGCGAACGATACGACCTTCGTATGCATTCGTGTACGGAAAAGATTTGGCGAAAGCACATTTTCTGATCAAAGTCAAACTTTTTTGCGCACGAATTTTATCAACAATCCTTCCGCAAACTCCCTTTCCAACTCAATCTTTTTGTACAATTAACCGTACGAAACCTAAACCGCCTCCAGATATTGCCAGAGACTATTTTTTTTTCATTCAATCACTCCATCAGGAATTCTTGTGATGAGCCAACTACTTCTCGTTTCCTCCCACAACTTGAATTCGTCTCTGTTACATCGCGGTCGCTCCCAAAGTAATGAACAATGCCCGAAGTAAGTCTTGCAGAGATTAAGAGAGCAGATATACTTTTTGGCTAAAAGTAAGTTATAAGATAGGAATGGGAAGAGCGTTTGTAAATAGATAGACCGTCAATCAATTTGTTAGTTTCGTACGCTTCATAAGATAAAACGTGAAGTGGAAGAAAGGAGAGAACCGAATCGGCCTTCATAGCCCGAAAATATTTTTAACCTGAATCCCGAAAGAGGGCGACGTATTTCTTCACGTGTCGCTTTATTTGGCGGGTTCTCTCGTGAGAGACGGTCGTTAACGTGGCTCGTGAATCGTTAAGCCTTTTCCTTTGTGTTTCGTGGAAATCATCAAGCAGAGAATGCTGAGGATTCCTCTTGGATCATTAGTGATTGTGACCGAGCTTTTGTGTTAAGTGGACATCGAGAAAGGACGAGATATGAGAGGGTTGGGACAGCAACGACAAGTCTTCGTCCGATGGCAGAAGAGCTTGGAGTGAGAGAACCAGTTTCGAGGAAATATTGAGGTAAGAAGCGAAGTCCCATCGGAAATCTTTTCGAACGCTTTCTGTTTACAAAACTTTGCTTGGAGAATTTTACCTCCTCCGGTGTCGAAGTGACGAATACCTCGATCCCACTTCGTCCTCCCGAGAGGTACGTATCTCACGTATCAGTGAACGCTTACATGAAAATTGAGCCAATGCTAACTCATCTCCTTTGTATCGTGCATATGGACCGTAGAATGTTTTGGATTTGCAATAATTAATCGAGAATCCGAAGCGATTTCCATGTACAGAGCATCCCTCCTTGGCATCACAGTTCAAATAAGGGTGCTCATGACTTCGATCATAGATCGTAAATATGAAATATTGCGAAATTAAGCGACTGGTGACGGGAACGATATGAACACCGCGAGGTGCACCGGAAAAGTGACATATGCTCAGTGGACTTAGGACGCGTGACTGCTTCCGCCGAAATTCTAAAATTGCAATTAGATTTTTTAAAATTAACAAGATGTCCATCGTAACCGATTAAAATTTAATGAAGACTAGTATTTATTATGATTTTTTCCTACTACGTGAGTCTTACTGCACAAAGAGATTATTTTCATGATGTATCGTCCGCTTACTCTTCCGAAATCCAGAAAGTCGCCACTATGGGCGGTGGACGTAAAAGAAGAGAGGAATATTAAAGGTATTCAATCGGTGATCAGGCAAAGAAATATTTTGCTAACAATTTAATAATACAGCGTTTGCACTGACAGCGGCGGTGTTCCTCTCAGCCAATCAGGATCGAGAAAAATGTTTAGCGGGAGATCAAATTTTGTTAATTCTTAATTTTTAAACTTTAAATTGACGGAGAGTTTTTTTAAGTTGCTCTTTGTGATTTTCGATTTTATCAACGTTATGCGTATCCAGCATTCGCCCGATTGGAACACTTTTCGAATTCATCACGATTTACAGCTCTTGTACGCCATATTGAACCCTTCATTTGGTATGCCATCAGTTGCTCCCATCTATTTTAAACAACTTTAAGCAGTGCGATCATACATTCTGAGCGGCTCATGCTTACACATATATTAAGTATCTTTCTAACGAATTTAATTTCTTTCAATTTTAGGATTCCCTTTTCATCGAGACAGTACCAGTGCAACTGAATGAGCTGATTGATCGTCTTCGCCGAATGGATTGTAACTTCTACTTCCTTTTATTGGTGGTTGAATTAATAATTCTTCCTGTGAGTATTTAAGGAATTATAAAGGAATTTTGCAAGCTTGATGATTTGGTTTACTGTACTACTAGCAAGCATTATATACTGTTCAATTTGTATTTCATGCACAATAGATTAAATTACCCTTTGTGATTTCCTTCGTTTCTTAGGTAATGCCCTTCGAATTTTCCCAACAGATTTCAATTATATAAGATATCTTTCAAAGTATTTTTACAAGAAGTTAGCCTTGTTAGAAGCTTATATGTTCCTTCAACTTAAGAGTTATTCTTTCAATTCCAGGATACAATGGGTTTCGAGAATACAAATGCACGTACGGATGGCAGAGGGAATTTGTATAGCGAAAGCATATAAACGCTTTCCTCATTCATTTTTCTAGAGGAGGATGTGAATCAATCCTTTTGGAGTGTGAGTATGTTTAGCCTCTGAGTACAAAACGTCTTTGAAGCTACTGGTTATGCTGTTATTAAATGATTCTCCAACGAAGACATGACGCATGGCATATCATTTACAGCTTCCATGTTTATGTTTATATATTTATAGGTTTTCATAGCATTGAGTCATAAATAACGAAGACATTGGTCCTCCGGACGGTAGCTCATTGCCAAGAGGGCTAATTATTTCAAGTTCTGAGAAACAGTTAGTGGTAATGAAGGTAAAAGATTGGCCATTCTATCCTTGGTTTGGTGAAACTCTGCCTTGTTATTCATGTCCTCTAATTCTACATGTAATACATGCCGAAATCAATTTTCTACAGTTTCTTTCCAGTTTTTTTGCATTGCAATCCTCCTCTCAAATTTTTTTTCGCTATGCCTTCATAGTGAAAACATTCCCCATATGACCCATTGGAACTCGGTAGAAACTGAATTACTGCGGTTCTGCTTTTCTGGAATTAGTTTTCAGGCGATATTCTTCAAGGAGCCATTCTTATTCAGAGTACCTAATGGGTATCGATGGAGTTCATGAACGCATGGTTGTGGCAAATTCTTTTCAAGGATCTCCTTTGCTCCGTTACTTGGGTTCCGGAATGATTAGCTAACATTTGCTTCGAATTATTGTGAGCCTAAAACTGCAAGTACATTACGGAGGCCTGCTTGGAGTCTACATTTTCAGTAGAAACGTCTCACCTATCTGCAAAGCTAACCACATAGGCATCAATCCAACTATCCACCTATGCCAATCCTCGCATTGCGGAAGGGAATGTTGAAGAAAAAAGCTTTCAACCTTCTTTTAGCTTTCTAGAAATTTATAGTTTTTTGTTTCTTGCAGTCTTCCTGCTTCAGAAAGTTACCGATGTATGAATGAAGTTATTCGACCTTCCACAGTGCATCGCTCTCCATCGGATCATAATAACCAAAGCATTGATTATAGTCAACTCAATCATGGGGAATATTCAGGTAGGAGGTATAGCATGATATTGGAATTCTTTCTCGCCATCGTTCAATGTGCAGACCAGACTAGAGCTTCACAGCGTTCATTGAAACTTACATCTCAAGAGCACCATTTCCTGTGCTGCCACGATTTTATATTCTTCTCCATACCCCTCATCTCTTGCCTTGGATTTGAAACGCATCATTAATATCTTCTGCAGGATGTTTTAACCAAATGGATGCTGACTGCAGGAAAGCTGTAACTCATCAGTTTAGAAAAGTTTATCGACTGAAGCCATTCACCCTCTTCATTTCATGCCATTTCGAAAAATCGAATTTGTTCAGAACGATTAAACCGTTTCTGCTAAATAGCTCGATTTATGTGTTTCCCTAACCATGTGTTTGCTGCGTTATGTTAATCAGAAATGTTATCCTTCTGCTTCCGTTTTAGGTGTTTCTTACGACGGTGCAGGCTGCGATTTCGAAGGAGGGACGAAGAATTCAGAGCACGGCTATTATCAATGAATTGCACCAGCCGAAACGCAGACAGTGGAAAAATGTCTTGAATGCGATGCGAAAAGACACTCATTGAGTGTTTTACTGTTTGTGTATTTTTTAGTACTGTTCCAATAAAGTTACTCTCTAAAAAGCTTGAGTGCTGTGTTTTTATCCCAACCGTTCATGTAGAAATATTAAGAAAGGTGTGCTTTCCTTTGCTCGCGAACGATACGACCTTCGTATGCATTCGTGTACGGAAAAGATTTGGCGAAAGCACATTTTCTGATCAAAGTCAAACTTTTTTGCGCACGAATTTTATCAACAATCCTTCCGCAAACTCCCTTTCCAACTCAATCTTTTTGTACAATTAACCGTACGAAACCTAAACCGCCTCCAGATATTGCCAGAGACTATTTTTTTTTCATTCAATCACTCCATCAGGAATTCTTGTGATGAGCCAACTACTTCTCGTTTCCTCCCACAACTTGAATTCGTCTCTGTTACATCGCGGTCGCTCCCAAAGTAATGAACAATGCCCGAAGTAAGTCTTGCAGAGATTAAGAGAGCAGATATACTTTTTGGCTAAAAGTAAGTTATAAGATAGGAATGGGAAGAGAGTTTGCAAATAGATAGACCGTGAATCAATTTATTAGTTTCGTACGCTTCATAAGATAAAACGTGAAGTGGAAGAAAGGAGAGAACCGAATCGGCCTTCATAGCCCGAAAATATTTTTAACCTGAATCCCGAAAGAGGGCGACGTATTTCTTCACGTGTCGCTTTATTTGGCGGGTTCTCTCGTGAGAGACGGTCGTTAACGTGGCTCGTGAATCGTTAAGCCTTTTCCTTTGTGTTTCGTGGAAATCATCAAGCAGAGAATGCTGAGGATTCCTCTTGGATCATTAGTGATTGTGACCGAGCTTTTGTGTTAAGTGGACATCGAGAAAGGACGAGATTTGAGAGGGTTGGGACAGCAACGACAAGTCTTCGTCCGATGGCAGAAGAGCTTGGAGTGAGAGAACCAGTTTCGAGGAAATATTGAGGTAAGAAGCGAAGTCCCATCGGAAATCTTTTCGAACGCTTTCTGTTTACAAAACTTTGCTTGGAGAATTTTACCTCCTCCGGTGTCGAAGTGACGAATACCTCGATCCCACTTCGTCCTCCCGAGAGGTACGTATCTCACGTATCAGTGAACGCTTACATGAAAATTGAGCCAATGCTAACTCATCTCCTTTGTATCGTGCATATGGACCGTAGAATGTTTTGGATTTGCAATAATTAATCGAGAATCCGAAGCGATTTCCATGTACAGAGCATCCCTCCTTGGCATCACAGTTCAAATAAGGGTGCTCATGACTTCGATCATAGATCGTAAATATGAAATATTGCGAAATTAAGCGACTGGTGACGGGAACGATATGAACACCGCGAGGTGCACCGGAAAAGTGACATATGCTCAGTGGACTTGGGACGCGTGACTGCTTCCGCCGAAATTCTAAAATTGCAATTAGATTTTTAAAAATTAACAAGATGTCCATCGTAACCGATTAAAATTTAATGAAGACTAGTATTTATTATGATTTTTTCCTACTACGTGAGTCTTACTGCACAAAGAGATTATTTTCATGATGTATCGTCCGCTTACTCTTCCGAAATCCAGAAAGTCGCCACTATGGGCGGTGGACGTAAAAGAAGAGAGGAATATTAAAGGTATTCAATCGGTGATCAGGCAAAGAAATATTTTGCTAACAATTTAATAATACAGCGTTTGCACTGACAGCGGCGGTGTTCCTCTCAGCCAATCAGGATCGAGAAAAATGTTTAGCGGGAGATCAAATTTTGTTAATTCTTAATTTTTAAACTTTGAAATTGACGGAGAGTTTTTTTAAGTTGCTCTTTGTGATTTTCGATTTTATCAACGTTATGCGTATCCAGCATTCGCCCGATTGGAACACTTTTCGAATTCATCACGATTTACAGCTCTTGTACGCCATATTGAACCCTTCATTTGGTATGCCATCAGTTGCTCCCATCTATTTTAAACAACTTTAAGCAGTGCGATCATACATTCTGAGCGGCTTATGCTCACACATATATTAAGTATCTTTCTAACGAATTTAATTTCTTTCAATTTTAGGATTCCCTTTTCATCGAGACAGTACCAGTGCAACTGAATGAGCTGATTGATCGTCTTCGCCGAATGGATTGTAACTTCTACTTCCTTTTATTGGTGGTTGAATTAATAATTCTTCCTGTGAGAGTTTAAGAAATTATAAAGGAATTTTGCAAGCTTGATGATTTGGTTTACTGTACTACTAGCAAGCATTATATACTGTTCAATTTGTATTTCATGCACAATAGATTAAATTACCCTTTGTGTTTTCCTTCGTTTCTTAGGTAATGCCCTTCGAATTTTCCCAACAGATTTCAATTATATAAGATATCTTTCAAAGTATTTTTACAAGAAGTTAGCCTTGTTAGAAGCTTATATGTTCCTTCAACTTAAGAGTTATTCTTTCAATTCCAGGATACAATGGGTTTCGAGAATACAAATGCACGTACGGATGGCAGAGGGAATTTGTATAGCGAAAGCATATAAACGCTTTCCTCATTCATTTTTCTAGAGGAGGATGTGAATCAATCCTTTTGGAGTGTGAGTATGTTTAGCCTCTGAGTACAAAACGTCTTTGAAGCTACTGGTTATGCTGTTATTAAATGATTCTCCAACGAAGACATGACGCATGGCATATCATTTATAGCTTCTATGTTTATGTTTATATATTTATAGGTTTTCATAGCATTGAGTCATAAATAACGAAGACATTGGTCCTCCGGACGGTAGCTCATTGCCAAGAGGGCTAATTATTTCAAGTTCTGAGAAACAGTTAGTGGTAATGAAAGTAAAAGATTGGCCATTCTATCCTTGGTTTGGTGAAACTCTGCCTTGTTATTCATGTCCTCTAATTCTACATGTAATACATGCCGAAATCAATTTTCTACAGTTTCTTTCCAGTTTTTTTGCATTGCAATCCTCCTCTCAAATTTTTTTTCGCTATGCCTTCATAGTGAAAACATTCCCCATATGACCCATTGGAACTCGGAAGAAACTGAATTACTGCGGTTCTGCTTTTCTGGAATTAGTTTTCAGGCGATATTCTTCAAGGAGCCATTCTTATTCAGAGTACCTAATGGGTATCGATGGAGTTCATGAACGCATGGTTGTGGCAAATTCTTTTCAAGGATCTCCTTTGCTCCGTTACTTGGGTTCCGGAATGATTAGCTAACATTTGCTTCGAATTATTGTGAGCCAAAACTGCAAGTACATTACGGAGGCCTGCTTGGAGTCTACATTTTCAGTAGAAACGTCTCACCTATCTGCAAAGCTAACCACATAGGCACCAATCCAACTATCCACCTATGCCAATCCTCGCATTGCGGAAGGGAATGTTGAAGAAAAAAGCTTTCAACCTTCTTTTAGCTTTCTAGAAATTTATAGTTTTTTGTTTCTTGCAGTCTTCCTGCTTCAGAAAGTTACCGATGTATGAATGAAGTTATTCGACCTTCCACAGTGCATCGCTCTCCATCGGATCATAATAACCAAAGCATTGATTATAGTCAACTCAATCATGGGGAATATTCAGGTAGGAGGTATAGCATGATATTGGAATTCTTTCTCGCCATCGTTCAATGTGCAGACCAGACTAGAGCTTCACAGCGTTCATTGAAACTTACATCTCAAGAGCACCATTTCCTGTGCTGCCACGATTTTATATTCTTCTCCATACCCCTCATCTCTTGCCTTGGATTTGAAACGCATCATTAATATCTTCTGCAGGATGTTTTAACCAAATGGATGCTGACTGCAGGAAAGCTGTAACTCATCAGTTTAGAAAAGTTTATCGACTGAAGCCATTCACCCTCTTCATTTCATGCCATTTCGAAAAATCGAATTTGTTCAGAACGATTAAACCGTTTCTGCTAAATAGCTCGATTTATGTGTTTCCCTAACCATGTGTTTGCTGCGTTATGTTAATCAGAAATGTTATCCTTCTGCTTCCGTTTTAGGTGTTTCTTACGACGGTGCAGGCTGCGATTTCGAAGGAGGGACGAAGAATTCAGAGCACGGCTATTATCGATGAATTGCACCAGCCGAAACGCAGACAGTGGAAAAATGTCTTGAATGCGATGCGAAAAGACACTCATTGAGTGTTTTACTGTTTGTGTATTTTTTAGTACTGTTCCAATAAAGTTACTCTCTAAAAAGCTTGAGTGCTGTGTTTTTATCCCAACCGTTCATGAAAAAATATTAAGAAAGGTGTGCTTTCCTTTGCTCGCGAACGATACGACCTTCGTATACATTCGTGTACGGAAAAGATTTGGCGAAAGCACATTTTCTGATCAAAGTCAAACTTTTTTGCGCACGAATTTTATCAACAATCCTTCCGCAAACTCCCTTTCCAACTCAATCTGTTTGTACAATTAACCGTACGAAACCTAAACCGCCTCCAGATATTGCCAGAGACTATTTTTTTTTCATTCAATCACTCCATCAGGAATTCTTGTGATGAGCCAACTACTTCTCGTTTCCTCCCACAACTTGAATTCGTCTCTGTTACATCGCGGTCGCTCCCAAAGTAATGAACAATGCCCGAAGTAAGTCTTGCAGAGATTAAGAGAGCAGATATACTTTTTGGCTAAAAGTAAGTTATAAGATAGGAATGGGAAGAGCGTTTGTAAATAGATAGACCGTCAATCAATTTGTTAGTTTCGTACGCTTCATAAGATAAAACGTGAAGTGGAAGAAAGGAGAGAACCGAATCGGCCTTCATAGCCCGAAAATATTTTTAACCTGAATCCCGAAAGAGGGCGACGTATTTCTTCACGTGTCGCTTTATTTGGCGGGTTCTCTCGTGAGAGACGGTCGTTAACGTGGCTCGTGAATCGTTAAGCCTTTTCCTTTGTGTTTCGTGGAAATCATCAAGCAGAGAATGCTGAGGATTCCTCTTGGATCATTAGTGATTGTGACCGAGCTTTTGTGTTAAGTGGACATCGAGAAAGGACGAGATATGAGAGGGTTGGGACAGCAACGACAAGTCTTCGTCCGATGGCAGAAGAGCTTGGAGTGAGAGAACCAGTTTCGAGGAAATATTGAGGTAAGAAGCGAAGTCCCATCGGAAATCTTTTCGAACGCTTTCTGTTTACAAAACTTTGCTTGGAGAATTTTACCTCCTCCGGTGTCGAAGTGACGAATACCTCGATCCCACTTCGTCCTCCCGAGAGGTACGTATCTCACGTATCAGTGAACGCTTACATGAAAATTGAGCCAATGCTAACTCATCTCCTTTGTATCGTGCATATGGACCGTAGAATGTTTTGGATTTGCAATAATTAATCGAGAATCCGAAGCGATTTCCATGTACAGAGCATCCCTCCTTGGCATCACAGTTCAAATAAGGGTGCTCATGACTTCGATCATAGATCGTAAATATGAAATATTGCGAAATTAAGCGACTGGTGACGGGAACGATATGAACACCGCGAGGTGCACCGGAAAAGTGACATATGCTCAGTGGACTTGGGACGCGTGACTGCTTCCGCCGAAATTCTAAAATTGCAATTAGATTTTTTAAAATTAACAAGATGTCCATCGTAACCGATTAAAATTTAATGAAGACTAGTATTTATTATGATTTTTTCCTACTACGTGAGTCTTACTGCACAAAGAGATTATTTTCATGATGTATCGTCCGCTTACTCTTCCGAAATCCAGAAAGTCGCCACTATGGGCGGTGGACGTAAAAGAAGAGAGGAATATTAAAGGTATTCAATCGGTGATCAGGCAAAGAAATATTTTGCTAACAATTTAATAATACAGCGTTTGCACTGACAGCGGCGGTGTTCCTCTCAGCCAATCAGGATCGAGAAAAATGTTTAGCGGGAGATCAAATTTTGTTAATTCTTAATTTTTAAACTTTAAATTGACGGAGAGTTTTTTTAAGTTGCTCTTTGTGATTTTCGATTTTATCAACGTTATGCGTATCCAGCATTCGCCCGATTGGAACACTTTTCGAATTCATCACGATTTACAGCTCTTGTACGCCATATTGAACCCTTCATTTGGTATGCCATCAGTTGCTCCCATCTATTTTAAACAACTTTAAGCAGTGCGATCATACATTCTGAGCGGCTCATGCTTACACATATATTAAGTATCTTTCTAACGAATTTAATTTCTTTCAATTTTAGGATTCCCTTTTCATCGAGACAGTACCAGTGCAACTGAATGAGCTGATTGATCGTCTTCGCCGAATGGATTGTAACTTCTACTTCCTTTTATTGGTGGTTGAATTAATAATTCTTCCTGTGAGTATTTAAGGAATTATAAAGGAATTTTGCAAGCTTGATGATTTGGTTTACTGTACTACTAGCAAGCATTATATACTGTTCAATTTGTATTTCATGCACAATAGATTAAATTACCCTTTGTGATTTCCTTCGTTTCTTAGGTAATGCCCTTCGAATTTTCCCAACAGATTTCAATTATATAAGATATCTTTCAAAGTATTTTTACAAGAAGTTAGCCTTGTTAGAAGCTTATATGTTCCTTCAACTTAAGAGTTATTCTTTCAATTCCAGGATACAATGGGTTTCGAGAATACAAATGCACGTACGGATGGCAGAGGGAATTTGTATAGCGAAAGCATATAAACGCTTTCCTCATTCATTTTTCTAGAGGAGGATGTGAATCAATCCTTTTGGAGTGTGAGTATGTTTAGCCTCTGAGTACAAAACGTCTTTGAAGCTACTGGTTATGCTGTTATTAAATGATTCTCCAACGAAGACATGACGCATGGCATATCATTTACAGCTTCCATGTTTATGTTTATATATTTATAGGTTTTCATAGCATTGAGTCATAAATAACGAAGACATTGGTCCTCCGGACGGTAGCTCATTGCCAAGAGGGCTAATTATTTCAAGTTCTGAGAAACAGTTAGTGGTAATGAAGGTAAAAGATTGGCCATTCTATCCTTGGTTTGGTGAAACTCTGCCTTGTTATTCATGTCCTCTAATTCTACATGTAATACATGCCGAAATCAATTTTCTACAGTTTCTTTCCAGTTTTTTTGCATTGCAATCCTCCTCTCAAATTTTTTTTCGCTATGCCTTCATAGTGAAAACATTCCCCATATGACCCATTGGAACTCGGTAGAAACTGAATTACTGCGGTTCTGCTTTTCTGGAATTAGTTTTCAGGCGATATTCTTCAAGGAGCCATTCTTATTCAGAGTACCTAATGGGTATCGATGGAGTTCATGAACGCATGGTTGTGGCAAATTCTTTTCAAGGATCTCCTTTGCTCCGTTACTTGGGTTCCGGAATGATTAGCTAACATTTGCTTCGAATTATTGTGAGCCTAAAACTGCAAGTACATTACGGAGGCCTGCTTGGAGTCTACATTTTCAGTAGAAACGTCTCACCTATCTGCAAAGCTAACCACATAGGCATCAATCCAACTATCCACCTATGCCAATCCTCGCATTGCGGAAGGGAATGTTGAAGAAAAAAGCTTTCAACCTTCTTTTAGCTTTCTAGAAATTTATAGTTTTTTGTTTCTTGCAGTCTTCCTGCTTCAGAAAGTTACCGATGTATGAATGAAGTTATTCGACCTTCCACAGTGCATCGCTCTCCATCGGATCATAATAACCAAAGCATTGATTATAGTCAACTCAATCATGGGGAATATTCAGGTAGGAGGTATAGCATGATATTGGAATTCTTTCTCGCCATCGTTCAATGTGCAGACCAGACTAGAGCTTCACAGCGTTCATTGAAACTTACATCTCAAGAGCACCATTTCCTGTGCTGCCACGATTTTATATTCTTCTCCATACCCCTCATCTCTTGCCTTGGATTTGAAACGCATCATTAATATCTTCTGCAGGATGTTTTAACCAAATGGATGCTGACTGCAGGAAAGCTGTAACTCATCAGTTTAGAAAAGTTTATCGACTGAAGCCATTCACCCTCTTCATTTCATGCCATTTCGAAAAATCGAATTTGTTCAGAACGATTAAACCGTTTCTGCTAAATAGCTCGATTTATGTGTTTCCCTAACCATGTGTTTGCTGCGTTATGTTAATCAGAAATGTTATCCTTCTGCTTCCGTTTTAGGTGTTTCTTACGACGGTGCAGGCTGCGATTTCGAAGGAGGGACGAAGAATTCAGAGCACGGCTATTATCAATGAATTGCACCAGCCGAAACGCAGACAGTGGAAAAATGTCTTGAATGCGATGCGAAAAGACACTCATTGAGTGTTTTACTGTTTGTGTATTTTTTAGTACTGTTCCAATAAAGTTACTCTCTAAAAAGCTTGAGTGCTGTGTTTTTATCCCAACCGTTCATGTAGAAATATTAAGAAAGGTGTGCTTTCCTTTGCTCGCGAACGATACGACCTTCGTATGCATTCGTGTACGGAAAAGATTTGGCGAAAGCACATTTTCTGATCAAAGTCAAACTTTTTTGCGCACGAATTTTATCAACAATCCTTCCGCAAACTCCCTTTCCAACTCAATCTTTTTGTACAATTAACCGTACGAAACCTAAACCGCCTCCAGATATTGCCAGAGACTATTTTTTTTTCATTCAATCACTCCATCAGGAATTCTTGTGATGAGCCAACTACTTCTCGTTTCCTCCCACAACTTGAATTCGTCTCTGTTACATCGCGGTCGCTCCCAAAGTAATGAACAATGCCCGAAGTAAGTCTTGCAGAGATTAAGAGAGCAGATATACTTTTTGGCTAAAAGTAAGTTATAAGATAGGAATGGGAAGAGAGTTTGCAAATAGATAGACCGTGAATCAATTTATTAGTTTCGTACGCTTCATAAGATAAAACGTGAAGTGGAAGAAAGGAGAGAACCGAATCGGCCTTCATAGCCCGAAAATATTTTTAACCTGAATCCCGAAAGAGGGCGACGTATTTCTTCACGTGTCGCTTTATTTGGCGGGTTCTCTCGTGAGAGACGGTCGTTAACGTGGCTCGTGAATCGTTAAGCCTTTTCCTTTGTGTTTCGTGGAAATCATCAAGCAGAGAATGCTGAGGATTCCTCTTGGATCATTAGTGATTGTGACCGAGCTTTTGTGTTAAGTGGACATCGAGAAAGGACGAGATTTGAGAGGGTTGGGACAGCAACGACAAGTCTTCGTCCGATGGCAGAAGAGCTTGGAGTGAGAGAACCAGTTTCGAGGAAATATTGAGGTAAGAAGCGAAGTCCCATCGGAAATCTTTTCGAACGCTTTCTGTTTACAAAACTTTGCTTGGAGAATTTTACCTCCTCCGGTGTCGAAGTGACGAATACCTCGATCCCACTTCGTCCTCCCGAGAGGTACGTATCTCACGTATCAGTGAACGCTTACATGAAAATTGAGCCAATGCTAACTCATCTCCTTTGTATCGTGCATATGGACCGTAGAATGTTTTGGATTTGCAATAATTAATCGAGAATCCGAAGCGATTTCCATGTACAGAGCATCCCTCCTTGGCATCACAGTTCAAATAAGGGTGCTCATGACTTCGATCATAGATCGTAAATATGAAATATTGCGAAATTAAGCGACTGGTGACGGGAACGATATGAACACCGCGAGGTGCACCGGAAAAGTGACATATGCTCAGTGGACTTGGGACGCGTGACTGCTTCCGCCGAAATTCTAAAATTGCAATTAGATTTTTAAAAATTAACAAGATGTCCATCGTAACCGATTAAAATTTAATGAAGACTAGTATTTATTATGATTTTTTCCTACTACGTGAGTCTTACTGCACAAAGAGATTATTTTCATGATGTATCGTCCGCTTACTCTTCCGAAATCCAGAAAGTCGCCACTATGGGCGGTGGACGTAAAAGAAGAGAGGAATATTAAAGGTATTCAATCGGTGATCAGGCAAAGAAATATTTTGCTAACAATTTAATAATACAGCGTTTGCACTGACAGCGGCGGTGTTCCTCTCAGCCAATCAGGATCGAGAAAAATGTTTAGCGGGAGATCAAATTTTGTTAATTCTTAATTTTTAAACTTTGAAATTGACGGAGAGTTTTTTTAAGTTGCTCTTTGTGATTTTCGATTTTATCAACGTTATGCGTATCCAGCATTCGCCCGATTGGAACACTTTTCGAATTCATCACGATTTACAGCTCTTGTACGCCATATTGAACCCTTCATTTGGTATGCCATCAGTTGCTCCCATCTATTTTAAACAACTTTAAGCAGTGCGATCATACATTCTGAGCGGCTTATGCTCACACATATATTAAGTATCTTTCTAACGAATTTAATTTCTTTCAATTTTAGGATTCCCTTTTCATCGAGACAGTACCAGTGCAACTGAATGAGCTGATTGATCGTCTTCGCCGAATGGATTGTAACTTCTACTTCCTTTTATTGGTGGTTGAATTAATAATTCTTCCTGTGAGAGTTTAAGAAATTATAAAGGAATTTTGCAAGCTTGATGATTTGGTTTACTGTACTACTAGCAAGCATTATATACTGTTCAATTTGTATTTCATGCACAATAGATTAAATTACCCTTTGTGATTTCCTTCGTTTCTTAGGTAATGCCCTTCGAATTTTCCCAACAGTTTTCAATTATATAAGATATCTTTCAAAGTATTTTTACAAGAAGTTAGCCTTGTTAGAAGCTTATATGTTCCTTCAACTTAAGAGTTATTCTTTCAATTCCAGGATACAATGGGTTTCGAGAATACAAATGCACGTACGGATGGCAGAGGGAATTTGTATAGCGAAAGCATATAAACGCTTTCCTCATTCATTTTTCTAGAGGAGGATGTGAATCAATCCTTTTGGAGTGTGAGTATGTTTAGCCTCTGAGTACAAAACGTCTTTGAAGCTACTGGTTATGCTGTTATTAAATGATTCTCCAACGAAGACATGACGCATGGCATATCATTTATAGCTTCTATGTTTATGTTTATATATTTATAGGTTTTCATAGCATTGAGTCATAAATAACGAAGACATTGGTCCTCCGGACGGTAGCTCATTGCCAAGAGGGCTAATTATTTCAAGTTCTGAGAAACAGTTAGTGGTAATGAAAGTAAAAGATTGGCCATTCTATCCTTGGTTTGGTGAAACTCTGCCTTGTTATTCATGTCCTCTAATTCTACATGTAATACATGCCGAAATCAATTTTCTACAGTTTCTTTCCAGTTTTTTTGCATTGCAATCCTCCTCTCAAATTTTTTTTCGCTATGCCTTCATAGTGAAAACATTCCCCATATGACCCATTGGAACTCGGAAGAAACTGAATTACTGCGGTTCTGCTTTTCTGGAATTAGTTTTCAGGCGATATTCTTCAAGGAGCCATTCTTATTCAGAGTACCTAATGGGTATCGATGGAGTTCATGAACGCATGGTTGTGGCAAATTCTTTTCAAGGATCTCCTTTGCTCCGTTACTTGGGTTCCGGAATGATTAGCTAACATTTGCTTCGAATTATTGTGAGCCAAAACTGCAAGTACATTACGGAGGCCTGCTTGGAGTCTACATTTTCAGTAGAAACGTCTCACCTATCTGCAAAGCTAACCACATAGGCACCAATCCAACTATCCACCTATGCCAATCCTCGCATTGCGGAAGGGAATGTTGAAGAAAAAAGCTTTCAACCTTCTTTTAGCTTTCTAGAAATTTATAGTTTTTTGTTTCTTGCAGTCTTCCTGCTTCAGAAAGTTACCGATGTATGAATGAAGTTATTCGACCTTCCACAGTGCATCGCTCTCCATCGGATCATAATAACCAAAGCATTGATTATAGTCAACTCAATCATGGGGAATATTCAGGTAGGAGGTATAGCATGATATTGGAATTCTTTCTCGCCATCGTTCAATGTGCAGACCAGACTAGAGCTTCACAGCGTTCATTGAAACTTACATCTCAAGAGCACCATTTCCTGTGCTGCCACGATTTTATATTCTTCTCCATACCCCTCATCTCTTGCCTTGGATTTGAAACGCATCATTAATATCTTCTGCAGGATGTTTTAACCAAATGGATGCTGACTGCAGGAAAGCTGTAACTCATCAGTTTAGAAAAGTTTATCGACTGAAGCCATTCACCCTCTTCATTTCATGCCATTTCGAAAAATCGAATTTGTTCAGAACGATTAAACCGTTTCTGCTAAATAGCTCGATTTATGTGTTTCCCTAACCATGTGTTTGCTGCGTTATGTTAATCAGAAATGTTATCCTTCTGCTTCCGTTTTAGGTGTTTCTTACGACGGTGCAGGCTGCGATTTCGAAGGAGGGACGAAGAATTCAGAGCACGGCTATTATCGATGAATTGCACCAGCCGAAACGCAGACAGTGGAAAAATGTCTTGAATGCGATGCGAAAAGACACTCATTGAGTGTTTTACTGTTTGTGTATTTTTTAGTACTGTTCCAATAAAGTTACTCTCTAAAAAGCTTGAGTGCTGTGTTTTTATCCCAACCGTTCATGAAAAAATATTAAGAAAGGTGTGCTTTCCTTTGCTCGCGAACGATACGACCTTCGTATACATTCGTGTACGGAAAAGATTTGGCGAAAGCACATTTTCTGATCAAAGTCAAACTTTTTTGCGCACGAATTTTATCAACAATCCTTCCGCAAACTCCCTTTCCAACTCAATCTGTTTGTACAATTAACCGTACGAAACCTAAACCGCCTCCAGATATTGCCAGAGACTATTTTTTTTTCATTCAATCACTCCATCAGGAATTCTTGTGATGAGCCAACTACTTCTCGTTTCCTCCCACAACTTGAATTCGTCTCTGTTACATCGCGGTCGCTCCCAAAGTAATGAACAATGCCCGAAGTAAGTCTTGCAGAGATTAAGAGAGCAGATATACTTTTTGGCTAAAAGTAAGTTATAAGATAGGAATGGGAAGAGCGTTTGTAAATAGATAGACCGTCAATCAATTTGTTAGTTTCGTACGCTTCATAAGATAAAACGTGAAGTGGAAGAAAGGAGAGAACCGAATCGGCCTTCATAGCCCGAAAATATTTTTAACCTGAATCCCGAAAGAGGGCGACGTATTTCTTCACGTGTCGCTTTATTTGGCGGGTTCTCTCGTGAGAGACGGTCGTTAACGTGGCTCGTGAATCGTTAAGCCTTTTCCTTTGTGTTTCGTGGAAATCATCAAGCAGAGAATGCTGAGGATTCCTCTTGGATCATTAGTGATTGTGACCGAGCTTTTGTGTTAAGTGGACATCGAGAAAGGACGAGATATGAGAGGGTTGGGACAGCAACGACAAGTCTTCGTCCGATGGCAGAAGAGCTTGGAGTGAGAGAACCAGTTTCGAGGAAATATTGAGGTAAGAAGCGAAGTCCCATCGGAAATCTTTTCGAACGCTTTCTGTTTACAAAACTTTGCTTGGAGAATTTTACCTCCTCCGGTGTCGAAGTGACGAATACCTCGATCCCACTTCGTCCTCCCGAGAGGTACGTATCTCACGTATCAGTGAACGCTTACATGAAAATTGAGCCAATGCTAACTCATCTCCTTTGTATCGTGCATATGGACCGTAGAATGTTTTGGATTTGCAATAATTAATCGAGAATCCGAAGCGATTTCCATGTACAGAGCATCCCTCCTTGGCATCACAGTTCAAATAAGGGTGCTCATGACTTCGATCATAGATCGTAAATATGAAATATTGCGAAATTAAGCGACTGGTGACGGGAACGATATGAACACCGCGAGGTGCACCGGAAAAGTGACATATGCTCAGTGGACTTGGGACGCGTGACTGCTTCCGCCGAAATTCTAAAATTGCAATTAGATTTTTTAAAATTAACAAGATGTCCATCGTAACCGATTAAAATTTAATGAAGACTAGTATTTATTATGATTTTTTCCTACTACGTGAGTCTTACTGCACAAAGAGATTATTTTCATGATGTATCGTCCGCTTACTCTTCCGAAATCCAGAAAGTCGCCACTATGGGCGGTGGACGTAAAAGAAGAGAGGAATATTAAAGGTATTCAATCGGTGATCAGGCAAAGAAATATTTTGCTAACAATTTAATAATACAGCGTTTGCACTGACAGCGGCGGTGTTCCTCTCAGCCAATCAGGATCGAGAAAAATGTTTAGCGGGAGATCAAATTTTGTTAATTCTTAATTTTTAAACTTTAAATTGACGGAGAGTTTTTTTAAGTTGCTCTTTGTGATTTTCGATTTTATCAACGTTATGCGTATCCAGCATTCGCCCGATTGGAACACTTTTCGAATTCATCACGATTTACAGCTCTTGTACGCCATATTGAACCCTTCATTTGGTATGCCATCAGTTGCTCCCATCTATTTTAAACAACTTTAAGCAGTGCGATCATACATTCTGAGCGGCTCATGCTTACACATATATTAAGTATCTTTCTAACGAATTTAATTTCTTTCAATTTTAGGATTCCCTTTTCATCGAGACAGTACCAGTGCAACTGAATGAGCTGATTGATCGTCTTCGCCGAATGGATTGTAACTTCTACTTCCTTTTATTGGTGGTTGAATTAATAATTCTTCCTGTGAGTATTTAAGGAATTATAAAGGAATTTTGCAAGCTTGATGATTTGGTTTACTGTACTACTAGCAAGCATTATATACTGTTCAATTTGTATTTCATGCACAATAGATTAAATTACCCTTTGTGATTTCCTTCGTTTCTTAGGTAATGCCCTTCGAATTTTCCCAACAGATTTCAATTATATAAGATATCTTTCAAAGTATTTTTACAAGAAGTTTGCCTTGTTAGAAGCTTATATGTTCCTTCAACTGAAGAGTTATTCTTTCAATTCCAGGATACAATGGGTTTCGAGAATACAAATGCACGTACGGATGGCAGAGGGAATTTGTATAGCGAAAGCATATAAACGCTTTCCTCATTCATTTTTCTAGAGGAGGATGTGAATCAATCCTTTTGGAGTGTGAGTATGTTTAGCCTCTGAGTACAAAACGTCTTTGAAGCTACTGGTTATGCTGTTATTAAATGATTCTCCAACGAAGACATGACGCATGGCATATCATTTATAGCTTCTATGTTTATGTTTATATATTTATAGGTTTTCATAGCATTGAGTCATAAATAACGAAGACATTGGTCCTCCGGACGGTAGCTCATTGCCAAGAGGGCTAATTATTTCAAGTTCTGAGAAACAGTTAGTGGTAATGAAGGTAAAAGATTGGCCATTCTATCCTTGGTTTGGTGAAACTCTGCCTTGTTATTCATGTCCTCTAATTCTACATGTAATACATGCCGAAATCAATTTTCTACAGTTTCTTTCCAGTTTTTTTGCATTGCAATCCTCCTCTCAAATTTTTTTTCGCTATGCCTTCATAGTGAAAACATTCCCCATATGACCCATTGGAACTCGGTAGAAACTGAATTACTGCGGTTCTGCTTTTCTGGAATTAGTTTTCAGGCGATATTCTTCAAGGAGCCATTCTTATTCAGAGTACCTAATGGGTATCGATGGAGTTCATGAACGCATGGTTGTGGCAAATTCTTTTCAAGGATCTCCTTTGCTCCGTTACTTGGGTTCCGGAATGATTAGCTAACATTTGCTTCGAATTATTGTGAGCCTAAAACTGCAAGTACATTACGGAGGCCTGCTTGGAGTCTACATTTTCAGTAGAAACGTCTCACCTATCTGCAAAGCTAACCACATAGGCATCAATCCAACTATCCACCTATGCCAATCCTCGCATTGCGGAAGGGAATGTTGAAGAAAAAAGCTTTCAACCTTCTTTTAGCTTTCTAGAAATTTATAGTTTTTTGTTTCTTGCAGTCTTCCTGCTTCAGAAAGTTACCGATGTATGAATGAAGTTATTCGACCTTCCACAGTGCATCGCTCTCCATCGGATCATAATACCCAAAGCATTGATTATAGTCAACTCAATCATGGGGAATATTCAGGTAGGAGGTATAGCATGATATTGGAATTCTTTCTCGCCATCGTTCAATGTGCAGACCAGACTAGAGCTTCACAGCGTTCATTGAAACTTACATCTCAAGAGCACCATTTCCTGTGCTGCCACGATTTTATATTCTTCTCCATACCCCTCATCTCTTGCCTTGGATTTGAAACGCATCATTAATATCTTCTGCAGGATGTTTTAACCAAATGGATGCTGACTGCAGGAAAGCTGTAACTCATCAGTTTAGAAAAGTTTATCGACTGAAGCCATTCACCCTCTTCATTTCATGCCATTTCGAAAAATCGAATTTGTTCAGAACGATTAAACCGTTTCTGCTAAATAGCTCGATTTATGTGTTTCCCTAACCATGTGTTTGCTGCGTTATGTTAATCAGAAATGTTATCCTTCTGCTTCCGTTTTAGGTGTTTCTTACGACGGTGCAGGCTGCGATTTCGAAGGAGGGACGAAGAATTCAGAGCACGGCTATTATCAATGAATTGCACCAGCCGAAACGCAGACAGTGGAAAAATGTCTTGAATGCGATGCGAAAAGACACTCATTGAGTGTTTTACTGTTTGTGTATTTTTTAGTACTGTTCCAATAAAGTTACTCTCTAAAAAGCTTGAGTGCTGTGTTTTTATCCCAACCGTTCATGTAGAAATATTAAGAAAGGTGTGCTTTCCTTTGCTCGCGAACGATACGACCTTCGTATGCATTCGTGTACGGAAAAGATTTGGCGAAAGCACATTTTCTGATCAAAGTCAAACTTTTTTGCGCACGAATTTTATCAACAATCCTTCCGCAAACTCCCTTTCCAACTCAATCTTTTTGTACAATTAACCGTACGAAACCTAAACCGCCTCCAGATATTGCCAGAGACTATTTTTTTTTCATTCAATCACTCCATCAGGAATTCTTGTGATGAGCCAACTACTTCTCGTTTCCTCCCACAACTTGAATTCGTCTCTGTTACATCGCGGTCGCTCCCAAAGTAATGAACAATGCCCGAAGTAAGTCTTGCAGAGATTAAGAGAGCAGATATACTTTTTGGCTAAAAGTAAGTTATAAGATAGGAATGGGAAGAGAGTTTGCAAATAGATAGACCGTGAATCAATTTATTAGTTTCGTACGCTTCATAAGATAAAACGTGAAGTGGAAGAAAGGAGAGAACCGAATCGGCCTTCATAGCCCGAAAATATTTTTAACCTGAATCCCGAAAGAGGGCGACGTATTTCTTCACGTGTCGCTTTATTTGGCGGGTTCTCTCGTGAGAGACGGTCGTTAACGTGGCTCGTGAATCGTTAAGCCTTTTCCTTTGTGTTTCGTGGAAATCATCAAGCAGAGAATGCTGAGGATTCCTCTTGGATCATTAGTGATTGTGACCGAGCTTTTGTGTTAAGTGGACATCGAGAAAGGACGAGATTTGAGAGGGTTGGGACAGCAACGACAAGTCTTCGTCCGATGGCAGAAGAGCTTGGAGTGAGAGAACCAGTTTCGAGGAAATATTGAGGTAAGAAGCGAAGTCCCATCGGAAATCTTTTCGAACGCTTTCTGTTTACAAAACTTTGCTTGGAGAATTTTACCTCCTCCGGTGTCGAAGTGACGAATACCTCGATCCCACTTCGTCCTCCCGAGAGGTACGTATCTCACGTATCAGTGAACGCTTACATGAAAATTGAGCCAATGCTAACTCATCTCCTTTGTATCGTGCATATGGACCGTAGAATGTTTTGGATTTGCAATAATTAATCGAGAATCCGAAGCGATTTCCATGTACAGAGCATCCCTCCTTGGCATCACAGTTCAAATAAGGGTGCTCATGACTTCGATCATAGATCGTAAATATGAAATATTGCGAAATTAAGCGACTGGTGACGGGAACGATATGAACACCGCGAGGTGCACCGGAAAAGTGACATATGCTCAGTGGACTTGGGACGCGTGACTGCTTCCGCCGAAATTCTAAAATTGCAATTAGATTTTTAAAAATTAACAAGATGTCCATCGTAACCGATTAAAATTTAATGAAGACTAGTATTTATTATGATTTTTTCCTACTACGTGAGTCTTACTGCACAAAGAGATTATTTTCATGATGTATCGTCCGCTTACTCTTCCGAAATCCAGAAAGTCGCCACTATGGGCGGTGGACGTAAAAGAAGAGAGGAATATTAAAGGTATTCAATCGGTGATCAGGCAAAGAAATATTTTGCTAACAATTTAATAATACAGCGTTTGCACTGACAGCGGCGGTGTTCCTCTCAGCCAATCAGGATCGAGAAAAATGTTTAGCGGGAGATCAAATTTTGTTAATTCTTAATTTTTAAACTTTGAAATTGACGGAGAGTTTTTTTAAGTTGCTCTTTGTGATTTTCGATTTTATCAACGTTATGCGTATCCAGCATTCGCCCGATTGGAACACTTTTCGAATTCATCACGATTTACAGCTCTTGTACGCCATATTGAACCCTTCATTTGGTATGCCATCAGTTGCTCCCATCTATTTTAAACAACTTTAAGCAGTGCGATCATACATTCTGAGCGGCTTATGCTCACACATATATTAAGTATCTTTCTAACGAATTTAATTTCTTTCAATTTTAGGATTCCCTTTTCATCGAGACAGTACCAGTGCAACTGAATGAGCTGATTGATCGTCTTCGCCGAATGGATTGTAACTTCTACTTCCTTTTATTGGTGGTTGAATTAATAATTCTTCCTGTGAGAGTTTAAGAAATTATAAAGGAATTTTGCAAGCTTGATGATTTGGTTTACTGTACTACTAGCAAGCATTATATACTGTTCAATTTGTATTTCATGCACAATAGATTAAATTACCCTTTGTGATTTCCTTCGTTTCTTAGGTAATGCCCTTCGAATTTTCCCAACAGTTTTCAATTATATAAGATATCTTTCAAAGTATTTTTACAAGAAGTTAGCCTTGTTAGAAGCTTATATGTTCCTTCAACTTAAGAGTTATTCTTTCAATTCCAGGATACAATGGGTTTCGAGAATACAAATGCACGTACGGATGGCAGAGGGAATTTGTATAGCGAAAGCATATAAACGCTTTCCTCATTCATTTTTCTAGAGGACGATGTGAATCAATCCTTTTGGAGTGTGAGTATGTTTAGCCTCTGAGTACAAAACGTCTTTGAAGCTACTGGTTATGCTGTTATTAAATGATTCTCCAACGAAGACATGACGCATGGCATATCATTTATAGCTTCTATGTTTATGTTTATATATTTATAGGTTTTCATAGCATTGAGTCATAAATAACGAAGACATTGGTCCTCCGGACGGTAGCTCATTGCCAAGAGGGCTAATTATTTCAAGTTCTGAGAAACAGTTAGTGGTAATGAAAGTAAAAGATTGGCAATTCTATCCTTGGTTTGGTGAAACTCTGCCTTGTTATTCATGTCCTCTAATTCTACATGTAATACATGCCGAAATCAATTTTCTACAGTTTCTTTCCAGTTTTTTTGCATTGCAATCCTCCTCTCAAATTTTTTTTCGCTATGCCTTCATAGTAAAAACATTCCCCATATGACCCATTGGAACTCGGTAGAAACTGAATTACTGCGGTTCTGCTTTTCTGGAATTAGTTTTCAGGCGATATTCTCCAAGGAGCCATTCTTATTCAGAGTACCTAATGGGTATCGATGGAGTTCATGAACACATGGTTGTGGCAAATTCTTTTCAAGGATCTCCTTTGCTCCGTTACTTGGGTTCCGGAATGATTAGCTAACATTTGCTTCGAATTATTGTGAGCCTAAAACTGCAAGTACATTACGGAGGCCTGCTTGGAGTCTACATTTTCAGTAGAAACGTCTCACCTATCTGCAAAGCTAACCACATAGGCATCAATCCAACTATCCACCTATGCCAATCCTCGCATTGCGGAAGGGAATGTTGAAGAAAAAAGCTTTCAACCTTCTTTTAGCTTTCTAGAAATTTATAGTTTTTTGTTTCTTGCAGTCTTCCTGCTTCAGAAAGTTACCGATGTATGAATGAAGTTATTCGACCTTCCACAGTGCATCGCTCTCCATCGGATCATAATACCCAAAGCATTGATTATAGTCAACTCAATCATGGGGAATATTCAGGTAGGAGGTATAGCATGATATTGGAATTCTTTCTCGCCATCGTTCAATGTGCAGACTAGACTAGAGCTTCACAGCGATCATTGAAACTTACATCTCAAGAGCACCATTTCCTGTGCTGCCAAGATTTTATATTCTTCTCCATACCCCTCATCTCTTGCCTTGGATTTGAAACGCATCATTAATATCTTCTGCAGGATGTTTTAACCAAATGGATGCTGACTGCAGGAAAGCTGTAACTCATCAGTTTAGAAAAGTTTATCGACTGAAGCCATTCACCCTCTTCATTTCATGCCATTTCGAAAAATCGAATTTGTTCAGAACGATTAAACCGTTTCTGCTAAATAGCTCGATTTATGTGTTTCCCTAACCATGTGTTTGCTGCGTTATGTTAATCAGAAATGTTATCCTTCTGCTTCCGTTTTAGGTGTTTCTTACGACGGTGCAGGCTGCGATTTCGAAGGAGGGACGAAGAATTCAGAGCACGGCTATTATCGATGAATTGCACCAGCCGAAACGCAAACAGTGGAAAAATGTCTTGAATGCGATGCGAAAAGACACTCATTGAGTGTTTTACTGTTTGTGTATTTTTTAGTACTGTTCCAATAAAGTTACTCTCTAAAAAGCTTGAGTGCTGTGTTTTTATCCCAACCGTTCATGTAGAAATATTAAGAAAGGTGTGCTTTCCTTTGCTCGCGAACGATACGACCTTCGTATGCATTCGTGTACGGAAAAGATTTGGCGAAAGTACATTTTCTGATCAAAGTCAAACTTTTTTGCGCACGAATTTTATCAACAATCCTTCCGCAAACTCCCTTTCCAACTCAATCTGTTTGTACAATTAACCGTACGAAACCTAAACCGCCTCCAGATATTGCCAGAGACTATTTTTTTTTCATTCAATCACTCCATCAGGAATTCTTGTGATGAGCCAACTACTTCTCGTTTCCTCCCACAACTTGAATTCGTCTCTGTTACATCGCGGTCGCTCCCAAAGTAATGAACAATGCCCGAAGTAAGTCTTGCAGAGATTAAGAGAGCAGATATACTTTTTGGCTGAAAGGAAGTTATAAGATAGGAATGGGAAGAGAGTTTGTAAATAGATAGACCGTCAATCAATTTATTAGTTTCGTACGCTTCATAAGATAAAACGTGAAGTGGAGGAAAGGAGAGAACCGAATCGGCCTTCATAGCCCGAAAATATTTTTAACCTGAATCCCGAAAGAGGGCGACGTATTTCTTCACGTGTCGCTTTATTTGGCGGGTTCTCTCGTGAGAGACGGTCGTTAACGTGGCTCGTGAATCGTTAAGCCTTTTCCTTTGTGTTTCGTGGAAATCATCAAGCAGAGAATGCTGAGGATTCCTCTTGGATCATTAGTGATTGTGACCGAGCTTTTGTGTTAAGTGGACATCGAGAAAGGACGAGATATGAGAGGGTTGGGACAGCAACGACAAGTCTTCGTCCGATGGCAGAAGAGCTTGGAGTGAGAGAACCAGTTTCGAGGAAATATTGAGGTAAGAAGCGAAGTCCCATCGGAAATCTTTTCGAACGCTTTCTGTTTACAAAACTTTGCTTGGAGAATTTTACCTCCTCCGGTGTCGAAGTGAGGAATACCTCGATCCAAATTTTGTTTATGTGTTTCTCTAACCATGTGTTTGCTGCGTTATGTTAATCATTAATGTTAACCTTCTACTATCGTTTTAGGTGTTTCGTACGACGGTGTAGGCTGCAATTTCGAGGGTGGGACGACGGGCTCTATTCAATGAATTGCACCAGCTGAAACGCAGACAGTGGGAAAATATCTTAAATGCGATGCGAAAAGACACTCATTGTGTGTTTTTAACTGTTTGTGTATTTTTTAGTACTGTTTTAAAGTTACTCTCTAAAAAGCTAGAGTGCTGTGTTTTTATCCCAACCGTACATGAAAAAATATTGAGAAAGATTAAGAAGACATAACTTAAACTCTTGAAATTACGATTTGAAATATTTTCAATGGCTCTTTATTTCGTACAATTCATTCATTCTTTCTCCAGAAATCTTATATGGATCTTTCATTCCATCCTCTCTCTGAATGATCGTTTTCTTTCAATCTCAATCTCTACGGAAGCCATGAATAATCTCCGTAAATACTCTAAAGCGACGAAAGATCCATCTTTATGCTTATATTTAATTGGATACTGCGAAGGAAGTTTGGAACATATGGAATGAACATTATGCATTTCTTACACCTGAAACTGAGGTGCGGAAAGTGACCGACGTTCGTCGACTGAAATGCAAGTAAATCTAACCTACGTTCCGGGAGAGGGCAATATGTCGCTTTTCGGCAGTAGTCGGCGAGGCATTGTTCGTGAGTGGACGTCGTTTTCGTAGTTTTTGGATCAAGCAGCCTTTTCCTCAATTTCTTAAAAACACTTTGGATAAAGAAATAATTTTCCTACCGAGTGAAATGATTCTGACCGTATTTTTGTTCCGATAGATAATCGGAGGGCGTATATAGTATTTCCGGAGGAGGCAGCTTTGTTTTAGTGCTTGCGAAGCAGAAGAGCTTTCAGTGAGTGTAGGAGGTCTTTTTCAAGGTAAGAAAATAAGTCCCATTTGAAAAATTTCCGTGCTGTCCTTGCGTTTGTTGACGATAACGAGCCTCGCGAATTCTCCAAAGTTGTCCTTTCGAAACGAAGAGCATCGAATGCCAAGATTTCAAATCGTCCTCACGATGATATCTCCATCGCAGTGAGTAAGACAGGGTAATAATAATTTCGAAGGAAAAGGAAATTTTCTCGTCTTCGGGCTGGATTTATAATCGCAAAGATGCAAACTTTATTGAGATATCGGATCCGTTTCTACGACCAGAGTACTCCGTCGCTGCATTATAGTTCCAATAATGTTGATCGTGTTTTCAACTGTGGGCATTATATTACAAGAGAGGGAAAATAATCGGGTGTTTCTGGGATCGACGTGAACCCGTCGAGATCTCAGTGGAAACTGAGAAATGACTGGCGAATTTCGGAGGTGCCCCTGACACCGGCGGGAATCTAAAATAGACGGAATTTTAAGAATAGGCGCGTAGTCGGTTCTAAACGTTTAAAATTACATGAAGACTAGTATTTATTATGATTTTTTTCTACTACGTGAATCTTACTGCACAGTATTACTATTTTCATAATCTTCGTCCACTCATTCCTTCCGAATTGAAGAAAACCGAAATTGGTAGCGTTCGACACAGAAGAAGAGAGAAATTTTGGAGATGTTCAATCGTCGATCTGGTGAAATAATATTTTGGCAAAACACAACGCTTGCACTGACAGAATCAGATAAATGCTTAGCGGGAGATCGAATTTCCTTTATTCTCAAAATTTAAAATATAAATTTGTATAAGACGTGGATTGAATTATTCTACGCGATTTGGAGTGAGACAATTTCTATCCATAATTACTCCCTATGGATTTTATTTCCCCGTATAATACTTTAATAAGGTTTTAGACCGTGCACGCACTTGTTGTATTTTGTGGTGTATTTGAACTGCTCTTGGCATTCATTAATTAATATCGATGCATCAGAGGTTCTTGGGATATTTGGTAGTTCTTCAATCTAATCATTACAATTGGTTTTTTAGGTGGCCTTTTGCATGGAGAATATAACTAACGCGGTGAGAAGAATGATTGTCTTCAAGTAATGGATTGCCAAGCCTGTTGCTCGGTGGGGGAGGGATTTGATAGAACAATGGAGAAGGTGATTGCCATAACCTTTTCAATATATGTAGCATTAGAATCATTAAGTAGTGAGATTTTAAATATACCATTTTCAGAGCCAAAGTACATCCCAAAGTGGTTCTTTTCCAATCATACGCGTTTACGCTTCACGTTTTATATCTCCATACCATACCTGTACAATATTGGCCATGTTAGAACCTTCTCAAAATTCATTGAATCTCCCATCTTTTTATTCTAGTTTTTTCTCCTTAATATCCTTTTAATCAGATATTTGTTTATGTTGTCCTCATTGGCTTTCTTTGCTCCATAGAATGCATTTTTAGTGTCTATTTTATATGCAGGAATCTTATGATGTTAATTTCCTATGTTGTTTTTCACTCTTTTCATAAATATTTGTCACCATGGTAGTTTACCGTTTAATTTTACGGGTTATTTTTCACTTGATTTGATGAATTTGTAATTTTTAACTTTACCCTATGCAGTGCTTTCCGTTTCATTCATGATAGTTGTTACGGTACTGTAACATACCTTTAAAATTTAAGTACTTATAAGCCTATAATGTTTCCTTGATTCTAATAACAATATTTTATACATCTTTAATATTTCAATATTGGCTACGATGATATTCATTTTTGGGAATTACTTGGAAATTACTTCAATTCTATTCTCTTCTACGTTCGCCATTATTGAAATATACTTTGTTAATTTTCACAGTAGCTCCTAATTTTTACTATTCTAATTGGATAATGTTTTTCCAATTACATTCTAGGTTGTCCTTATGATGGAGAGTGGAACTGGGTCATTTTTTCATCATTAGGCCATTCTTTATGTCAAGCAGCTGATGAATGGAAAATGTAGTTATTTACAATTAATTGATTGATTGCAAATGATGCAATTTTTTTGAAATTTTCTATATAATTCCTTTGTAGTGATTTTTATTTTTACAATAAACTTTTTATGAGAAACTTTAAAGCCATTTATTATTTATGATTTTCAGTGGACTTATGAAGATAAAGATGAACTGTATATAATTCAATAACTCCTCCTCCATTTACGTTTTTTCACAGGCATTAATCTATTTGGATACATCGTTGTCTATCAATAAATTTTCTACGAAAGAGTTGGTGCATCACATCTAAACGTTAAGGAACAATTAATTTTGAAATATAAATGTGATAGGACGTGAATTGAATTATTTCACGTTATTTTGAGCGTTGGAAAGGTTAATACTACGTTATTAGTATTACTACCTTAATAATATTAATTTATCATTCCTCCGGATGGATTTTAATTCGTATATAATACGATTAGTAGGTTTTGAATTTATTGACAGAATTTCTTCATCTGAAATTAGCCTCCTATTGGAATATTTGCTCGTTTTTCATTCCTATCATTACAGTTTGTTTTTAGGATACGTTCCTAATGGTGAAGGTACACCCACGAACGAGAATAGTTATTATTTGGAACGGAATGGTCGAATTTCAAATTAGACGTCTGATAATCTGTTAATATGACTGATAACGAATGCATAACATTTTACCATGTTCACGAACCGCTCAATTTTGATGCCTTAATATAAAATACGTCATTTTTATTTGATTTGATGTCCATTATACTTCTCAAGGCAGCATACGTCACTGCTCGTATTTACTCTCTGTTATTTATTGAGTACAACAATCACAAAGGGTCATAAGTATATAACTATTTCCTAGAATCTAAATATACAGCTGTGTTTCAGCCTTTCCTCTTAATATGGCAGAACACGCAATTCCGGGATTTCTAGCTGGTGCGATCCTTCACACATAATCCTATACTAAAAATCTGGTTATCTAGTCTGCAAATCAAATTTTTCCATACTCCATAGAGGCCATACTCTGTAGAGCCAATAAAATATGACAAATTTCA
This sequence comes from Pantala flavescens, assembly GCA_020796165.1. Taxonomy (NCBI): domain Eukaryota; kingdom Metazoa; phylum Arthropoda; class Insecta; order Odonata; family Libellulidae; genus Pantala; species Pantala flavescens. The sequence goes on along the minus strand of CM036885.1, from coordinate 20,377,867 downwards.
CGAGTACATGTTCTTATACCCACTGTCATGAACCAAACTATTGACACCATTAAGGTAAATGTACCTCGGTACTGGGCAAGATATCAGTCATAGATTAGATGCAGATTTGCATCAACATTTAAATGTTGTTGTAATGCGTTGTAAACGTACGTATTTCACTGTAATTGTCTGGTAGATTTGTACTCGTAGCCTAACCTAATTATTAACCTTAAAATTGCTCTCTAGTTTCTTAATTAGAATTATCTCTTTTTGCACTGAATGACATACAGAGACATCTGTATGAATTCGAATCGGAACATTTTCAAATTCGCGTTTGCCGCGCAGTTACGTCACTACATTACGTAAAATAAGTAGCTGAAGTACAGTACAGCAGAAATTGTTATTTATTTATGGATTGTAAATTAAATATGGTGATTGCAAGCCGCTATTGGTTATAGTCGCTATAAGTTTAACTTGCTATTCTATTATTAAAAGTTGTTTACTTTATTTGATATGTGTAACTAAATATTTTGTTAATTCTATTTGAAATATTAGGCATAAAACTGAAGTCATTAAAAGTGTAGGGGCGATTGGGGTAGCACAGAAGTGTATCAATAGTTTATTGCAAGAAACACCTTTTATTCAATGCAGAAATATCTAGAAATAATATAGAGTTCAATTATTTATATGGAAGTTACGACGTAAACTCGCTATTCTGTACAAAGTATAGTGAAGAGAAACAGATGCAAGTACATAACAAGAAGATCCAACTTAACTCTATATACATACACAGAACGACTTTCAAATCCGTTTGAGCAGTTTATAATACCAACAGAAAAACATAATTTATTCATTTATACTCAGTATTAACCATTTGCTTGCAGTTTGGAACCAGAATTTCACTCGTATTATGAAAGTGCAAATAAATGCAAACAATTTCCCTTAAAGATTCAAGTATTTTAAAATTAAACGGAAACTTATGAGCCACTGTTTTTCAAAATTCGAATTTTCCCTCTTCATTACGATTATGTTGTAGTTACGAAAAAATCAACGAGAGATGGCTCTCGACATTTGTTTGCAAAATATTCACATTTATTGCGTTTTTTCTCGAATTAATAGAAAAATTTCTTCAATTTTCACCCCTATTTAGAATAATTTGTAAGATATATTAATTGACCCTTTTCCTTCATTTCGTATTTTAGTTCCGGATTCATAAAATCTAAAAATTCAGTTTTAGACACCTACTTATCGAAAGCCTTCGCCATAGCCTCTCTTGATATTTCGAATTTACAAAGGATACATTTGGGATATATAATGGTTCGGATGAGGACCAAATTCTCGGGGGGTCATGGAGGAAATGCTACACCAATTCCGGTCGGTGTACATTTCTCCATAATGACCTCCAGTTCCAGGTAATGGAACATATCAACTTTTGAACCAAATATAAGACACCCGCCAAATTTTGAAAAATTAAATTAAGACACCTAAGGAATCACCATTTCATCAAAATGAAAATGACGCAATTTAAGACACCTGGGGATTGAAAATTGTCATAAATGAAAATACGCAAGATTGTGAAGTATCTATAAACGAGGATTTTTAAAGATAGAAACGCGGTTTTTATATGGAGTCGCCCCACCCTCATGCCCCTAAAGCCAAGGGGGTTCAGAAATATTCAATGTATTACTGTCATTATGGTATATTCGATGACTAAAAGATGAAATTATGTGAGACATCTATTGGACTTGTACTCCCAACGCTGTCCTTTTCAAAAATTCCCTCTTCATCACATCCTTATCGTTCACCTATGATTATGGTTCCGATCCTTGCCGTCGCGGCGCTGACACTCGAAAAATTTCGTCTACCGAGTACATATGCTCATCCTTGAACCGTCATTCTGACGCTTGCCGTCGTGGCGCAGATGCACACCAAAATTTGTCTACCGAATACATATGCTCATCTTTGAACCGTCATCCTGACGCTTGGATTTGCGTTACTCAGAATATTTCCTGCATCGTCACCGTTTCGTTCCGACCCATTCCCTTAATACGAAGTGGACTGAACAGGTGAACAAAACCATATACAATAAGCTCAAAACTTTTTATTATTTCTATTCCTTCTACATTTTCTATCTTTACATCGCACAAATAAAAACCCCGCTCGAGTCGTCCTCCTTTCCGAAACGGAAAGGAGGACGGTTACACAGTTATCTTTCAGCGAAGTGATGGCAAGGTTCCACTCCTATTTAAAGATAGTCAGTACGAGGAGAAGGAGGATATATATTATATTTATAAAGATAAATAATAAGTACGTTGAAAATTTGTGCAATGCTAACAGGCTACTGAAACATAATTTTGATTTTCCCATGTATATGTTACGGCAGCATTTTCTACGGCACAAGGTGGTCTAGAATCGAAGGACGCTAGCTGGAAATACAAAATTCGTTTTTTTGCGGGCCAGCGGATACCATGTCATACATCTGATCCGATCATATTCATAAAACACTAAAACAGCAAAATCGATATTTGTGAGCCAAAGTAAAGCAGCTTAATGAAGAGGAAGTGGCGCATGGAGAATGTCTAATTTTGGTGTATATAAGTTCCAAGTATATTAGTCACCTCTTGTACATCGATGTTAATCACTAATATTTACACTATTATTTATGAAAGAATCACCTCTAAAATAAAGTTTCGCCATATTGTCCTGTAAAATCGTAAAATTCCCCAGTATGGTCATTGAATTTGCGTACATTAGGCATTTAAACATACATTTTTAACATGATACAGTTTTTGCCCGATTGTCTCGTACATTTGGGATCAACATTAGTTTGAAGTTAAAGAATCTGCAAAAATCGAACACGGGCGTTAAAAAAATATGAAACAATTGAACCCCTTTCATTATTAAAAGGCGAAGAAACGGCGGGTGAAATGGCTTGTGCAGAAATATATTTGTATATTCAATTACATATCATCAATGCAAAAAAAACACGTTTAAGATGCATATTGAATCTCTAAGGTAACTTAATATTATAACCACATCACATGAAATTTGAAACGCGAAAAACCTTAAAATAGATATCAAACTCAGATTCTCAGTCAGTTCAATCAATTTCTTCTACATTAGAGTATTCCATGAAAACAATAAACGTGATGAAAGGTGGGTTGATTAAGGTTTTTATTCCATTCAATAGGTATCCAAAAATCGAATTGTAAGGATTTGAGTAAGGAAGAAGTAATTAATAAAAAAGAAGTCTTACTTCTGGAGCACATAGTCTGACAAAAAAAATTATTTCTACCGTAGCAATGTAAATAAAAATCTGTCCCTATTGTCAAGAATAATATAAATAAAGAATAAATCAACAATAAACGCATATATATAGGAATACAGGGAAAAGAAATAATGAATAGTAATAAAAGGTACCGGGAGTAATGATGCATATCTATTAGCCTCAACCCACCCAGTATATCAAGTACTTCAAACCAGTTCATATCCAACTTACCTTTCAGCATAATACCTAATTTAGCCTTACCAGCTTAAAACTCATACAAAGTAATTTATTAAAGGACACAGATGCATGTTAAGTAAGTTTTGTGATAAAAAAGCTTTACTAAAGAGGGAAACATAACAATTATATTTCCTGTATAATTCAATAGAACAGAAGTGATTAAAAAACGTTTATTACCACAAAGTATTCCATAACTACGAAACATTGAAAACCTGTTTCAATATTGAATAAACGGAGCAATGCATCGCAAAAACTGCATTCTGAGTGCTGCGACAACTTAAACAAGTCGCCTATCCATTGCTAAATATCCGGGACCAACGCTTAAGCATCATCCGAAATCACGGCATGATAAGTAGTCGTGGTCGCTGAAACGAATAGAAAGAAAACGTACCAAATAAGGGCACTCTTGCAAGCACTAAAACAAATTTGAAAGTAAAATTTGACGAAAATAGCATAAATAGATAAATATAAAATAGATAGAAAACAAAAAGAAGATAAATATAAGGAGATCCTAGACTTAATTGAATATTTCGATTATAAAAGATTAAAGAACTCCTAGAATGAAGATCTAGTTTATAGATTGAAAGGTAAGTAACCATAGTCCTCTATACGTCTGAAATAAGTAGGAACTGAGGATAGACAGTTGTAGGAAGTGGACTCTCTTTGAGCAAAAATTGAAATGAGTTCTCACGTATCGTACGACGTAATCTATACGAATTCGGGTGGGAGGAATGGTACTGGCGGAGCAATTGAATCCGTTCAGGGTTTATTGGTGTTTTCTTAATAAATGTTCTTGGAGAGAGGGTCATTTAAATACAGATTGTTTGCTACATTAAGGTAATTTATTGAGAAGGCACTGTACATAACATGGGTATTTGAACATTGAATCAAGAAACGCACGCATCGCACAAACTGCGTTTTCCATGCTTCGGTAGCTCCGAGAGACGAATACATCGTCTAAATTCTGCTATATAAAACAGGTCCTTTCTCTCGCCCATCTATCGAAGTCGCGGCCTAGACGGTCATTCGTAGTACCTGTAATGCAAAGAGAGAAGATGTACATAATATTATTATGATCCGATAGAGAGCGATGCAATGTGGAAAGTCGTATTACTTCATTCATACATCGGTCATCTTCTGAAGCAGGAAGACTGCAAGAAACAAAAAACTATAAATTTCTAGAAAGCTAAAAGAAGGTTGAAAGCTTTTTTCTTCAACATTCCCTTCCGCAATGCGAGGATTGGCATAGGTGGATAGTTGGATTGATGCCTATGTGGTTAGCTTTGCAGATAGGTGAGACGTTTCTACTGAAAATGTAGACTCCAAGCAGGCCTCCGTAATGTACTTGCAGTTTTAGGCTCACGATAATTCGAAGCAAATGTCAGCTAATCATTCCGGAACCCAAGTAACGGACCAAAGGAAATCCTTGAAAAGAATTTGCCACAACCATGTGTTCATGAACTCCATCGATACCCAGTAGGCCCTCTGAAGAAGAATGGCTCCTTGAAGAATATCGTCCGAAAACTAAATCCAGAAAAGCAGAACCAAAGTAATTCAGTTTCTACCGAGTTCCAATGTGTCATATGGGGAATGTTTTCACTATGAAGGCATGGCGAAAAAAATGTGAGAGGAGGATTGCAATGCAAAACAGTTAACCGAACATGGAAAGAAACTGTAGAAAATTGATGGCGGCATGTATTACATGTAGAATTAGAGGACATGAATAACAAGGCAGAGTTTCACCAAACCAAGGATAGAATGGCCAAACTCTTACTTTCATTACCACTAACTGTTTCTCAGAACTCGAAATAATTAGCCCTCTTAGCAATCAGCTACCTTCCGGAGGACCAATGTCTTCGTTATTTATGACTCAATGCTATGAAAACCTATAAATATATAAACATAAACATAAAAGCTATAAATGATATGCCATGCGTCATGTCTTCGTTGGAGAATCATTTAATAACAGCATAACCAGTAGCTTCAAAGACGTTTTGTACTCAGAGGCTAAACATACTCACACTCCAAAAGGATTGATTCACATCGTCCTCTAGAAAAATGAATGAGGAAAGCGTTTATATGCTTTCGCTATACAAATTCCCTCTGCCATCCGTACGTGCATTTGTATTCTCGAAACCCATTGTATCCTGGAATTGAAAGAATAACTCTTCAGTTGAAGGAACATATAAGCTTCTAACAAGGCAAACTTCTTGTAAAAATACTTTGAAAGATATCTTATATAATTGAATCTGTTGGGAAAATTCGAAGGGCATTACCTAAGAAACGAAGGAAATCACAAAGGGTAATTTAATCTATTGTGCATGAAATACAAATTGAACAGTATATAATGCTTGCTAATAGTACAGTAAACCGAATCTTCAAGCTTGCAAAATTCCTTTATAATTTCTTAAATACTCACAGGAAGAATTATTAATTCAACCACCAATAAAAGGAAGTAGAAGTTACAATCGGTTCGGATTCTCGATTGATTATTGCAAATCCACAATGTTCTACGGTCCATAAGCACGATACAAAGGAGATGAGTTAGCATTGGCTCAATTTTCATGTAAGCGTTCACTGATACGTGAGATACGTACCTCTCGGGAGGACGAAGTGGGATCGAGGTATTCGTCACTTCGACACCGGAGGTGGTAAAATTCTCCAAGCAAAGTTTTGTAAACAGAAAGCGTTCGAAAAGATTTCCGATGGGACTTCGCTTCTTACCTCAATATTTCCTCGAAACTGGTTCTCTCACTCCATGCTCTTCTGCCATCGGACGAAGACTTGTCGTTGCTGTCCCAACCCTCTCCTATCTCGTCCTTTCTCGATGTCCACTTAAACACACAAAAGTTCGGTCACAATCACTAATGATCCAAGAGGACTCCTCAGCATTCCTCTGCTTGATGATTTCCACGAAACACAAAGGAAAAGGATTAACGATTCACGAGCCACGTTAACGTCCGTCTCTCACGAGAGACCCCGCCAAATAAAGCGACACGTGAAGAAATACGTCGCCCTCTTTCGGGATTCAGGTTAAAAATATTTTCGGGCTATGAAGGCCGATTCGGTTCTCTCCTTTCTTCCACTTCACGTTTTATCTTATGAAGCGTACGAAACTAATAAATTGATTGACGGTCTATCTATTTACAAACTCTCTTCCCATTCCTATCTTATAACTTACTTTTAGCCAAAAAGTATATCTGCTCTCTTAATCTCTGCAAGACTTACTTCGGGCATTGTTCATTACTTTGGGAGCGACCGCGATGTAACAGAGACGAATTCAAGTTGTGGGAGGAAACGAGAAGTAGTTGGCTCATCACAAGAATTCCTGATGGAGTGATTGAATGAAAAAAAAATAGTCTCTGGCAATATCTGGAGGCGGTTTAGGTTTCGTACGGTTTATTGTACAAAAAGATTGAGTTGGAAAGGGAGTTTGCGGAAGGATTGTTGATAAAATTCGTGCGCAAAAAAGTTTGACTTTGATCAGAAAATGTGCTTTCGCCAAATCTTTTCCGTACACGAATGCATACGAAGGTCGTATCGTTCGCGAGCAAAGGAAAGCACACCTTTCTTAATATTTTTTCATGAACGGTTGGGATAAAAACACATCACTCAAGCTTTTTAGAGAGTAACTTTAAAACAGTACTAAAAAATACACAAACAGTTAAAAACACTCAATGAGTGTCCTTTCGCATCGCATTCAAGACATTTTCCCACTGTCTGCGTTTCAGCTGGTGCAATTCATTGATAATAGCCGTGCTCTGAATTCTTCGTCCCTCCTTCGAAATCGCAGCCTGCACCGTCGTAAGAAACACCTAAAACGGAAGCAGAAGGATAACATTTCTGATTAACCTTACGCAGCAAACACATGTTTAGGGAAACAGATAAATCGAGCTATTCTGCAAAAACGGTTAATTGTTCTGAGTAAATTCGATTTTTCGAAATGGCATGAAATGAAGAGGGTGAATGGCTTCAGTCGATAAACTTTTCTAAACTGATGAGTTACAGCTTTCCTGCAGACAGCATCCATTTGGTTAAAACATCATGCAGAAGATATTTATGATGCGTTCCGAATCCAAGGCAAGGGATGAGGGGTATGGAGAAGAATATAAAATCTTGGCAGCACAGGAAATGGTGCTCTTGAGATGTAAGTTTCAATGATCGCTGTGAAGCTCTAGTCTAGTCTGCACATTGAACGATGGCGAGAAAGAATTCCAATATCATGCTATACCTCCTACCTGAATATTCCCCATGATTGAGTTGACTGTAATCAATGCTTTGGGTACTATGATCCGATGGAGAGCGATGCACTGTGGAAGGTCGAATAACTTCATTCATACATCGGTAACTTTATGAAGCAGGAAGACTGCAAGAAACAAAAAGCTATAAATTTCCGGGAAGCTAAAAGTAGGTTGAAAGCTGCCGCCTTTTTTCATTCCCATCCACAACGCGAGGATTGGCGTGAGCGGATGATTGGATCGATACCTCTGTGGTTAGCTTTCTAGATAGCTCAGACGTATATGCTGAAAACGTAGACTCCAGGCAGGCCTCCGGAATATACTTGCAGAAGATTGAAAAGTGTTGGTCGTGTAAGAAAACAGGGGGAAACTAAGGGTTGCAGGATGGAACATCTAGAAACTAAACGTTGCAGGAAGGAACATTCATTCGTGCCTTTTCGCTCGATATATGTACGTGTACCTGATATGATGCGTAACATTTCTTAAAATCCGGCGCGTCAGCTTCATGAAAAACAATATAATTCATAATTAAAAAAGGTAATTACTTCTGTCCTCCACGAATGAATGCCTGAGGGAAATAAACAACCAACAGTTTACCTGTCGATATATGCAGGTGGTGAAAGAATCTTTAGTGCACTATATTGGACCACTGAAATGGAAGTAAAGGAATCAGTTACGCACTGAAAGACATTTGTGATCCGGACTAATGAAGAGAAATGAAATGATACGTTCAGAAGAATTTGCCACAACTGTGCGTGCATGAATTACATTGATACCTAGTAGGCACTCTGAAGAAGAATATTTCCTGGAAAATATTTTCTGAAAACTAATTCCAGAAAAGAAGAACCACAATAATTGAGTTTCTAAAGTTTGACTCTCTTAAGGTAGCCAATTCCTCGTCATCCGACGAGGCACGAGGCTCCTTAAGTCGTCATAGTTACCCCCGGATTAAGAGATTCGGGGGCTGTGATGATCCCTTAGGTGTCGTGCCTGCGACGTCATTGATGGGGTGAGTTAATCACTAGAATGGCCCATCTGCGGTCTTATTCAAGGATGTGAACGTCCCTTATAGCCTCTCACATCAGAGTCAACCACACCTCGAAGATCGAAGAAACTCTATCGTAGGCTTAAACCAACTAAACACCGTAGCTCCTGATTGAGACGCAGTTCGGAAGAAGTGTTACCGAAAATAAGCGGGATCGGGTTGATATTTCGCGATTTTCGAATAAATCGAAATGCTTGTACGCTAATATCTCCTGAACTTACTGAAAGAAGCGTCCATAAAATAAGACGTGTCTTCTTCATTTTGATCCTCTATCGACGTTTGCTAGCCCGATTCAAATGTCGGGAGACACCTATGATCGCACTCCTTGTAGGATTATTTGATTTCTTTCGGCAGCATTGATGGATAAGAATAGAGGATTCTGCATATTGATGTATATTTTAACAACTATAACAGAGAACATTTTTTTTACTGCGGGGTGAAAAATCGGTTGCCTTAGCTACAGAGACCGTCATCATTATTTCCATTGCATTCATCCCGCTCAACATAAATTATTTTAATAATAAAAATAACTTAGTAAATTTCCACAGAAAAAATTGTTATATTTGCAACATTTGCCTGAGGATGTAATTTTATATTACGAAACCGGTTGCAAATATAACAGTTTTTTCTGTGGAAATTTACTAAGTTATTTTTATTACTATGGCATTCCACGAAGTCTCGCCTTCTCACATTGATTTCATGAATTATTTTGTTTCATTTTTCTTGTTATACCTAAAGCACACATAAGGGTCAATCTATACTATATTAAGAGCGATAATACCATATTCAATACAAATTAATCCTAGGTTCTTCAAACAAAGCTAATATTTGCCCTCGTTTTCGTAGTATACGGTTCAGTAGACAACTGGTCTATGTTTCGTTGGCCAGATGGTTCACGTTAGTTTGGCGAAATTGTTTACGTAAGGTTTTCGTACTTGTTTAATTTATGTTGGCATAATGGTCAAATCTGCCAACTGGAAAGATTTGGATTTCGTTTCCGGATATTCAGGGGTGGACCGAAATTTGATTCAGAATTGGACCGAAATCTGTGTATCGTTTGTGCAAAATCTCTTTCCGAACAGAAGGATGGGAAGTTTTTAACCGAAATATCAGTTCTATAGAACAAATGTTGCACCCCTACGTATGTACACGTACATATATCGAGCGAAAAGGCACGAATGAATGTTCCTTCCTGCAACGTTTAGTTTCTAGATGTTCCATCCTGCAACCCTTAGTTTCCCCCTGTTTTCTTACACGACCAACCCTTTTCAATCTTCTGCAAGTACATTCCGGAGGCCTGCCTGGAGTCTACGTTTTCAGCATATACGTCTGAGCTATCTAGAAAGCTAACCACAGAGGTATCGATCCAATCATCCGCTCACGCCAATCCTCGCGTTGTGGATGGGAATGAAAAAAGGCGGCAGCTTTCAACCTACTTTTAGCTTCCCGGAAATTTATAGCTTTTTGTTTCTTGCAGTCTTCCTGCTTCAGAAAGTTACCGATGTATGAATGAAGTTATTCGACCTTCCACAGTGCATCGCTCTCCATCGGATCATAGTACCCAAAGCATTGATTACAGTCAACTCAATCGTGGGGGATATTGAGGCAGGAGGTATAGCATGATATTGGAATTCTTTCTCGCCATCGTTCAACTTGCAGACTAGACTAGAGCCTTACAGCGTTCATTGAAACTTACATCTCAAGAGCACCATTTCCTGTGCTGCCAAGATTTTATATTCTTCTCCATACCCCTCATACCTTGCCTTGGATTCGGAACGCATCATTAATATCTTCTGCAGGATGTTTTAACCAAATGGATGCTGACTGCAGGAAAGCTGTAACTCATCAGTTTAGAAAAGTTTATCGACTGAAGCCATTCACCCTCTTCATTTCATGCCATTTCGAAAAATCGAATTTGTTCAGAACGATTAAACCGTTTCTGCTAAATAGCTCGATTTATGTGTTTCCCTAACCATGTGTTTGCTGCGTTATGTTAATCAGAAATGTTATCCTTCTGCTTCCGTTTTAGGTGTTTCTTACGACGGTGCAGGCTGCGATTTCGAAGGAGGGACGAAGAATTCAGAGCACGGCTATTATCGATGAATTGCACCAGCCGAAACGCAGACAGTGGAAAAATGTCTTGAATGCGATGCGAAAAGACACTCATTGAGTGTTTTACTGTTTGTGTATTTTTTAGTACTGTTTTAAAGTTACTCTCTAAAAAGCTTGAGTGATGTGTTTTTATCCCAACCGTTCATGAAAAAATATTAAGAAAGGTGTGCTTTCCTTTGCTCGCGAACGATACGACCTTCGTATGCATTCGTGTACGGAAAAGATTTGGCGAAAGCACATTTTCTGATCAAAGTCAAACTTTTTTGCGCACGAATTTGATCAACAGTCCTTCCGCAAACTCCCTTTCCAACTCAATCTGTTTGTACAATTAACCGTACGAAACCTAAACCGCCTCCAGATATTGCCAGAGACTATTTTTTTTTCATTCAATCACTCCATCAGGAATTCTTGTGATGAGCCAACTACTTCTCGTTTCCTCCCACAACTTGAATTCGTCTCTGTTACATCGCGGTCGCTCCCAAAGTAATGAACAACGCCCGAAGTAAGTCTTGCAGAGATTAAGAGAGCAGATATACTTTTTGGCTGAAAGGAAGTTATAAGATAGGAATGGGAAGAGAGTTTGTAAATTTATTATTATATTAGATTATAAATCAATTTATTAGTTTCGTACGCTTCATAAGATAAAACGTGAAGTGGAAGAAAGGAGAGAACCGAATCGGCCTTCATAGCCCGAAAATATTTTTAACCTGAATCCCGAAAGAGGGCGACGTATTTCTTCACGTGTCGCTTTATTTGGCGGGGTCTCTCGTGAGAGACGGACGTTAACGTGGCTCGTGAATCGTTAAGCCTTTTCCTTTGTGTTTCGTGGAAATCATCAAGCAGAGGAATGCTGAGGAGTCCTCTTGGATCATTAGTGATTGTGACCGAACTTTTGTGTGTTTAAGTGGACATCGAGAAAGGACGAGATAGGAGAGGGTTGGGACAGCAACGACAAGTCTTCGTCCGATGGCAGAAGAGCATGGAGTGAGAGAACCAGTTTCTAGGAAATATTGAGGTAAGAAGCGAAGTCCCATCGGAAATCTTTTCGAACGCTTTCTGTTTACAAAACTTTGCTTGGAGAATTTTACCACCTCCGGTGTCGAAGTGACGAATACCTCGATCCCACTTCGTCCTCCCGAGAGGTACGTATCTCACGTATCAGTGAACGCTTACATGAAAATTGAGCCAATGCTAACTCATCTCCTTTGTATCGTGCTTATGGACCGTAGAACATTGTGGATTTGCAATAATCAATCGAGAATCCGAACCGATTGTAACTTCTACTTCCTTTTATTGGTGGTTGAATTAATAATTCTTCCTGTGAGTATTTAAGAAATTATAAAGGAATTTTGCAAGCTTGAAGATTCGGTTTACTGTACTATTAGCAAGCATTATATACTGTTCAATTTGTATTTCATGCACAATAGATTAAATTACCCTTTGTGATTTCCTTCGTTTCTTAGGTAATGCCCTTCGAATTTTCCCAACAGATTCAATTATATAAGATATCTTTCAAAGTATTTTTACAAGAAGTTTGCCTTGTTAGAAGCTTATATGTTCCTTCAACTGAAGAGTTATTCTTTCAATTCCAGGATACAATGGGTTTCGAGAATACAAATGCACGTACGGATGGCAGAGGGAATTTGTATAGCGAAAGCATATAAACGCTTTCCTCATTCATTTTTCTAGAGGACGATGTGAATCAATCCTTTTGGAGTGTGAGTATGTTTAGCCTCTGAGTACAAAACGTCTTTGAAGCTACTGGTTATGCTGTTATTAAATGATTCTCCAACGAAGACATGACGCATGGCATATCATTTATAGCTTTTATGTTTATGTTTATATATTTATAGGTTTTCATAGCATTGAGTCATAAATAACGAAGACATTGGTCCTCCGGAAGGTAGCTGATTGCTAAGAGGGCTAATTATTTCGAGTTCTGAGAAACAGTTAGTGGTAATGAAAGTAAGAGTTTGGCCATTCTATCCTTGGTTTGGTGAAACTCTGCCTTGTTATTCATGTCCTCTAATTCTACATGTAATACATGCCGCCATCAATTTTCTACAGTTTCTTTCCATGTTCGGTTAACTGTTTTGCATTGCAATCCTCCTCTCACATTTTTTTCGCCATGCCTTCATAGTGAAAACATTCCCCATATGACACATTGGAACTCGGTAGAAACTGAATTACTTTGGTTCTGCTTTTCTGGATTTAGTTTTCGGACGATATTCTTCAAGGAGCCATTCTTCTTCAGAGGGCCTACTGGGTATCGATGGAGTTCATGAACACATGGTTGTGGCAAATTCTTTTCAAGGATTTCCTTTGGTCCGTTACTTGGGTTCCGGAATGATTAGCTGACATTTGCTTCGAATTATCGTGAGCCTAAAACTGCAAGTACATTACGGAGGCCTGCTTGGAGTCTACATTTTCAGTAGAAACGTCTCACCTATCTGCAAAGCTAACCACATAGGCATCAATCCAACTATCCACCTATGCCAATCCTCGCATTGCGGAAGGGAATGTTGAAGAAAAAAGCTTTCAACCTTCTTTTAGCTTTCTAGAAATTTATAGTTTTTTGTTTCTTGCAGTCTTCCTGCTTCAGAAGATGACCGATGTATGAATGAAGTAATACGACTTTCCACATTGCATCGCTCTCTATCGGATCATAATAATATTATGTACATCTTCTCTCTTTGCATTACAGGTACTACGAATGACCGTCTAGGCCGCGACTTCGATAGATGGGCGAGAGAAAGGACCTGTTTTATATAGCAGAATTTAGACGATGTATTCGTCTCTCGGAGCTACCGAAGCATGGAAAACGCAGTTTGTGCGATGCGTGCGTTTCTTGATTCAATGTTCAAATACCCATGTTATGTACAGTGCCTTCTCAATAAATTACCTTAATGTAGCAAACAATCTGTATTTAAATGACCCTCTCTCCAAGAACATTTATTAAGAAAACACCAATAAACCCTGAACGGATTCAATTGCTCCGCCAGTACCATTCCTCCCACCCGAATTCGTATAGATTACGTCGTACGATACGTGAGAACTCATTTCAATTTTTGCTCAAAGAGAGTCCACTTCCTACAACTGTCTATCCTCAGTTCCTACTTATTTCAGACGTATAGAGGACTATGGTTACTTACCTTTCAATCTATAAACTAGATCTTCATTCTAGGAGTTCTTTAATCTTTTATAATCGAAATATTCAATTAAGTCTAGGATCTCCTTATATTTATCTTCTTTTTGTTTTCTATCTATTTTATATTTATCTATTTATGCTATTTTCGTCAAATTTTACTTTCAAATTTGTTTTAGTGCTTGCAAGAGTGCCCTTATTTGGTACGTTTTCTTTCTATTCGTTTCAGCGACCACGACTACTTATCATGCCGTGATTTCGGATGATGCTTAAGCGTTGGTCCCGGATATTTAGCAATGGATAGGCGACTTGTTTAAGTTGTCGCAGCACTCAGAATGCAGTTTTTGCGATGCATTGCTCCGTTTATTCAATATTGAAACAGGTTTTCAATGTTTCGTAGTTATGGAATACTTTGTGGTAATAAACGTTTTTTAATCACTTCTGTTCTATTGAATTATACAGGAAATATAATTGTTATGTTTCCCTCTTTAGTAAAGCTTTTTTATCACAAAACTTACTTAACATGCATCTGTGTCCTTTAATAAATTACTTTGTATGAGTTTTAAGCTGGTAAGGCTAAATTAGGTATTATGCTGAAAGGTAAGTTGGATATGAACTGGTTTGAAGTACTTGATATACTGGGTGGGTTGAGGCTAATAGATATGCATCATTACTCCCGGTACCTTTTATTACTATTCATTATTTCTTTTCCCTGTATTCCTATATATATGCGTTTATTGTTGATTTATTCTTTATTTATATTATTCTTGACAATAGGGACAGATTTTTATTTACATTGCTACGGTAGAAATAATTTTTTTTGTCAGACTATGTGCTCCAGAAGTAAGACTTCTTTTTTATTAATTACTTCTTCCTTACTCAAATCCTTACAATTCGATTTTTGGATACCTATTGAATGGAATAAAAACCTTAATCAACCCACCTTTCATCACGTTTATTGTTTTCATGGAATACTCTAATGTAGAAGAAATTGATTGAACTGACTGAGAATCTGAGTTTGATATCTATTTTAAGGTTTTTCGCGTTTCAAATTTCATGTGATGTGGTTATAATATTAAGTTACCTTAGAGATTCAATATGCATCTTAAACGTGTTTTTTTTGCATTGATGATATGTAATTGAATATACAAATATATTTCTGCACAAGCCATTTCACCCGCCGTTTCTTCGCCTTTTAATAATGAAAGGGGTTCAATTGTTTCATATTTTTTTAACGCCCGTGTTCGATTTTTGCAGATTCTTTAACTTCAAACTAATGTTGATCCCAAATGTACGAGACAATCGGGCAAAAACTGTATCATGTTAAAAATGTATGTTTAAATGCCTAATGTACGCAAATTCAATGACCATACTGGGGAATTTTACGATTTTACAGGACAATATGGCGAAACTTTATTTTAGAGGTGATTCTTTCATAAATAATAGTGTAAATATTAGTGATTAACATCGATGTACAAGAGGTGACTAATATACTTGGAACTTATATACACCAAAATTAGACATTCTCCATGCGCCACTTCCTCTTCATTAAGCTGCTTTACTTTGGCTCACAAATATCGATTTTGCTGTTTTAGTGTTTTATGAATATGATCGGATCAGATGTATGACATGGTATCCGCTGGCCCGCAAAAAAACGAATTTTGTATTTCCAGCTAGCGTCCTTCGATTCTAGACCACCTTGTGCCGTAGAAAATGCTGCCGTAACATATACATGGGAAAATCAAAATTATGTTTCAGTAGCCTGTTAGCATTGCACAAATTTTCAACGTACTTATTATTTATCTTTATAAATATAATATATATCCTCCTTCTCCTCGTACTGACTATCTTTAAATAGGAGTGGAACCTTGCCATCACTTCGCTGAAAGATAACTGTGTAACCGTCCTCCTTTCCGAAACGGAAAGGAGGACGACTCGAGCGGGTTTTTATTTGTGCGATGTAAAGATAGAAAATGTAGAAGGAATAGAAATAATAAAAAGTTTTGAGCTTATTGTATATGGTTTTGTTCACCTGTTCAGTCCACTTCGTATTAAGGGAATGGGTCGGAACGAAACGGTGACGATGCAGGAAATATTCTGAGTAACGCAAATCCAAGCGTCAGGATGACGGTTCAAAGATGAGCATATGTATTCGGTAGACAAATTTTGGTGTGCATCTGCGCCACGACGGCAAGCGTCAGAATGACGGTTCAAGGATGAGCATATGTACTCGGTAGACGAAATTTTTCGAGTGTCAGCGCCGCGACGGCAAGGATCGGAACCATAATCATAGGTGAACGATAAGGATGTGATGAAGAGGGAATTTTTGAAAAGGACAGCGTTGGGAGTACAAGTCCAATAGATGTCTCACATAATTTCATCTTTTAGTCATCGAATATACCATAATGACAGTAATACATTGAATATTTCTGAACCCCCTTGGCTTTAGGGGCATGAGGGTGGGGCGACTCCATATAAAAACCGCGTTTCTATCTTTAAAAATCCTCGTTTATAGATACTTCACAATCTTGCGTATTTTCATTTATGACAATTTTCAATCCCCAGGTGTCTTAAATTGCGTCATTTTCATTTTGATGAAATGGTGATTCCTTAGGTGTCTTAATTTAATTTTTCAAAATTTGGCGGGTGTCTTATATTTGGTTCAAAAGTTGATATGTTCCATTACCTGGAACTGGAGGTCATTATGGAGAAATGTACACCGACCGGAATTGGTGTAGCATTTCCTCCATGACCCCCCGAGAATTTGGTCCTCATCCGAACCATTATATATCCCAAATGTATCCTTTGTAAATTCGAAATATCAAGAGAGGCTATGGCGAAGGCTTTCGATAAGTAGGTGTCTAAAACTGAATTTTTAGATTTTATGAATCCGGAACTAAAATACGAAATGAAGGAAAAGGGTCAATTAATATACCTTACAAGTTATTCTAAATAGGGGTGAAAATTTAAGAAATATTTCTATTAATTCGAGAAAAAACGCAATAAATGTGAATATTTTGCAAACAAATGTCGAGAGCCATCTCTCGTTGATTTTTTCGTAACTATAACATAATCGTAATGAAGAGGGAAAATTCGAAATTTGAAAAACAGTGGCTCATAAGTTTTCGTTTAATTTTAAAATACTTGAATCTGTGCTTTAAGGGAAATTGTTTGCATTTATTTGCACTTTCATAATACGAGTGAAATTCTGGTTCCAAACTGCAAGCAAATGGTTAATACTGAGTATAAATGAATAAATTATGTTTTTCTGTTGGTATTATAAACTGCTCAAACGGATTTGAAAGTCGTTCTGTGTATGTATATAGAGTTAAGTTCGATCTTCTTGTTATGTACTTTCATCTGTTTCCCTTCACTATACTTTGTACAGAATAGCGAGTTTACGTCGTAACTTCCATATAAATAATTGAACTCTATATTATTTCTAGATATTTCTGCATTGAATAAAAGGTGTTTTTCGCAATAAACTATTGATACACTTTGTGCTACCCCAATCGCCCCTACACTTTTAATGACTTCAGTTTTATGCCTAATATTTCAAATAGAATTAACAAAATATTTAGTTACACATATCAAATAAAGTAAACAACTTTTAATAATAGAATAGCAAGTTAAACTTATAGCGACTATAACCAATAGCGGCTTGCAATCACCATATTTAATTTACAATCCATAAATAAATAATTTCTGCTGCACTGTACTTCAGCTACTTATTTTACGTAATGTTGTGACGTAACTGCGCGGCAAACGCGAATTCGAAAATGTTCCGATTCGAATTCATACAGATGTCTCTGTATGCCATTCAGTGCAAAAAGAGATAATTCTAATTAAGAAACTAGAGAGCAATTTTAAGGTTAATAATTAGGTTAGGCTACGAGTACAAATCTACCAGACAATTACAGTGAAATACGTACGTTTACAACGCATTACAACAACATTTAAATGTTGATGCAAATCTGCATCTAATCTATGACTGATATCTTGCCCAGTACCGAGGTACATTTACCTTAATGGTGCCAATAGTTTGGTTCATGACAGTGGGCATAAGAACATGTACTCGTGAAATTTGTCATATTTTATTGGCTCTACAGAGTATGGCCTCTATGGAGTATGGCAGAATTTGATTTGCAGACTAGATAACCAGATTTTTAGTATAGGATTATGTGTGAAGGATCGCACCAGCTAGGAATCCCGGAATTGCGTATTCTGCCATATTAAGAGGAAAGGCTGAAACACAGCTGTATATTTAGATTCTAGGAAATAGTTATATACTTATGACCCTTTGTGATTGTTGTACTCAATAAATAACAGAGAGTAAATACGAGCAGTGACGTATGCTGCCTTGAGAAGTATAATGGACATCAAATCAAATAAAAATGACGTATTTTATATTAAGGCATCAAAATTGAGCGGTTCGTGAACATGGTAAAATGTTATGCATTCGTTATCAGTCATATTAACAGATCATCAGACGTCTAATTTGAAATTCGAGCATTCCGTTCCAAATAATAACTATTCTCGTTCGTGGGTGTACCTTCACCATTAGGAACGTATCCTAAAAAAAATTGTAATGATAGGAATGAAAAACGAGCAAATATTCCAATAGGAGGCTAATTTCAGATGAAGAAATTCTGTCAATAAATTCAAAACCTACTAATCGTATTATATACGAATTAAAATCCATCCGGAGGAATGATAAATTAATATTATTAAGGTAGTAATACTAATAACGTAGTATTAACCTTTCCAACGCTCAAAATAACGTGAAATAATTCAATTCACGTCCTCTCACATTTATATTTCAAAATTAATTGTTCCTTAACGTTTAGATGTGATGCACCAACTCTTTCGTAGAAAATTTATTGATTGACAACGATGTATCCAAATAGATTAATGCCTGTGAAAAAACGTAAATGGAGGAGGAGTTATTGAATTATATACAGTTCATCTTTATCTTCTTAAGTCCACTGAAAATCATAAATAATAAATGGCTTTAAAGTTTCTCATAAAAACTTTATTGCAAAAATAAAAATCACTACAAAGGAATTATATAGAAAATTCCAAAACAATTGCATCATTTGCAATCAAAATAATCAGTCAATTAATTGTAAATAACTACATTTTCCATTCATCAGCTGCTCGACATAAAGAATGGCCTAATGACGAAAAAAAGACCCGGTTCCACTCTCCATCATAAGGACGACCTAGAATGTAATTGGAAAAACATTATCCAATTAGAATAGTAAAAATTAGGAGCTACTGTGAAAATTAACAAAGTATATTTCAATAATGGCGAACGTAGAAGAGAATAGAAGTAATTTCCAAGTAATTCCCAAAAATGAATATCATCGTAGCCAATATTGAAATATTAAAGATGTATAAAATATTGTTGTTAGAATCAAGGAAACATTATAGGCTTATAAGTACTTAAATTTTAAAGGTATGTTACAGTAGCATAACAACTATCATGAATGAAACGGAAAGCACTGCAAAGGGTAGAGCTAAAAATTACAAATTCAGCAAATCAAGTTAAAAATAACCCGTAAAATTAAACGGTAAACCACCATGCTGACAAATATTTATGAAAAGAGTGAAAAACAACATAGGAAATTAACATCATAAGATTCCTGCATATAAAATAGACACTAAAAATGCATTCTATGGAGCAAAGAAAGCCAATGAGGACAACATAAACAAATATCTGATTAAAAGGATATTAAGGAGAAAAAACTAGAATAAAAAGATGGAAGATTCAATGAATTTTGAGAAGGTTCTAACATGGCCAATATTGTACAGGTATGGTATGGAGATATAAAACGTGAAGCGTAAACGCGTATGATTGGAAAAGATCCACTTTGAGATGTACTTTGGCTCTGAAAATGGTATATTTAAAATCTCACTACTTAATGATTCTAATGCTACATATCTTGAAAACGTTATGGCAATCACCTTCTCCATTGTTCTATCAAATCCCTCCCCCACCGAGCTTGGCAATCCATTACTTGAAGACAATTATTCTTCTCACCGCGTCAGTCTCCATGCAAAAGGCCACCTAAAAAACCAATTGTAATGATTAGATTTAAGAACTACCAAATATCCCAAGAACCTCTGATGCATCGATATTAATTAATGAATGCCAAGAGCAGTTCAAATACACCACAAAATACAACAAGTGCGTGCACGGTCTAAAACCTAATTAAAGTGTTTTACGCGGAAATAAAATCCATAGGGAGTAATTATGGATAGAAATTGTCTCACTCCAAATCGCGTAGAATAATTCAATCCACGTCTTATACAAATTTATATTTTAAATTTTGAGAATTAACGAAATTCGATCTCCTGCTAAACATTTATCTGATTCTGTCAGTGCAAGCGTGGTGTTTTGCCAAAATATTATTTCACCAGATCGACGATTGAACATCTCCAAAATTTCTCTCTTCTTTTGTGTCGAACGCTAGCAGTGTCGGTTTTCTTCAATTCGGAAGGAATGAGTGGACGAAGATTATGAAAATAGTAATACTGTGCAGTAAGATTCACGTAGTAGAAAAAAATCATAATAAATACTAGTCTTCATGTAATTTTAAACGTTTAGAACCGACTACGCGCCTATTCTTAAAATTCCGTCTATTTTAGATTCCCGCCGGTGTCAGGGGCACCTCCGAAATTCGCCAGTCATTTCTCAGTTTCCACTGAGATCTCGACGGGTTCACGTCGATCCCATAACCACCCGATTATTTTCCCTCTCTTGTAATATAATGCCCACAGTTGAAAACACGATCAACATTATTGGAACTATAATGCAGCGACGGAGTACTCTGGTCGTAGAAACGGATCCGATATCTCAATAAAGTTCGCACCTTTGCGATTATAAATCCAGCCCGAAGACGAGAAAATTTCCTTTTCCTTCGAAATTATTATTACCCTGTCTTACTCACTGCGATGGAGATATCATCGTGAGGACGATTTGAAATCTTGGCATTCGATGCTCTTCGTTTCGAAAGGACAACTTTGGAGAATTCGCGAGGCTCGTTATCGTCAACAAACGCAAGGACAGCACGGAAATTTTTCAAATGGGACTTATTTTCTTACCTTGAAAAAGACCTCCTACACTCACTGAAAGCTCTTCTGCTTCGCAAGCACTAAAACAAAGCTGCCTCCTCCGGAAATACTATATACGCCCTCCGATTATCTATCGGAACAAAAATACGGTCAGAATCATTTCACTCGGTAGGAAAATTATTTCTTTATCCAAAGTGTTTTTAAGAAATTGAGGAAAAGGCTGCTTGATCCAAAAACTACGAAAACGACGTCCACTCACGAACAATGCCTCGCCGACTACTGCCGAAAAGCGACATATTGCCCTCTCCCGGAACGTAGGTTAGATTTACTTGCATTTCAGTCGACGAACGTCGGTCACTTTCCGCACCTCAGTTTCAGGTGTAAGAAATGCATAATGTTCATTCCATATGTTCCAAACTTCCTTCACAGTATCCAATTAAATATAAGCATAAAGATGGATCTTTCGTCGCTTTAAAGTATTCACGGAGATTATTCATGGCTTCCGTAGAGATTGAGATTGAAAGAAAGCGATCATTCAGAGAGAGGATGGAATGAAAGATTAATATTAGATTGCTGGAGAAAGGATGAATGAATTGTACGAAATAAAGAGCCATTGAAAATATTTTCGTAATTTCAAGAGTTTAAGTTATGTCTTCTTAACCATTTTTAATATTTTTTCATGAACGGTTACGATAAAAACACAGAACCCAAGCTTTTTTGAGAGTAACTTTAAAACAGTACTAAAAAAACACAAACAGTTAAAAACACACAATGAGTGTCTTTTCGCATCGCATTTAAGATATTTTCCCACTGTCTGCGTTTCAGCTGGTGCAATTCATTGAATATAACCCGTCGTCCCTCCCTCGAAATTGCAGCCTGCACCGTAGTACGAAACACCTAAAACGAAAGCAGAAGGATAACATTTCTGATTAACATAACGCAGCAAACACATGGTTAGGGAAACACATAAATCGAGCTATTTAGCAGAAACGGTTGAATCGTTCAGAGTAAATTCGATTTTTCGAAATGGCATGAAATTAATAGGGTGAATGGCTTCGGTCAATAAAATATTCTAAACTGTAGAGTTACAGCTTGCCTGTAGTCAGCATCCATTTGGTTAAATCATCATACAGAAGATATTAATGATGCGTTTCAAATCCAAGGCAAGAGATGAGGGGTATGGAGAAGAATTTAAAATCTTGGCAGCACAGGAAATGGTGCTCTTGAGATGTAAATTTCTATGAACGCTTTGAAGCTCTAGTCTAGTCTGCACATTGAACGATGGCGAGAAAGAATTCCAATATCATGCTTTACCACATACCTGAATATTCCCCATCATCGAGTTGACTATAATCATTGCATTGGGTATTATCATCCGATGGAGAGCAATGCAAAGTGGAAGGTCGTATAACTTCATTCATACATCGGTCATCTTCTGAAAATGGTAGACTGCAAGTGATAAAAACTATAAATTTCCGGAAGCTAAAAGGAGGTTGAAAGCTTTTTTCTTCAATATTCCCTTCCGCAATGCGAGGATTGGCATAGGTGATAAGTAGGATTGATGCCTATGTGGTTAGCTTTGCAGATAGGTGAGACGTTTCTACTGAAAATGAGAATTTGCCACAACCATGTGTTCATGAATTCCATCGATCCCCAGAAGGATATCTGAAGAAGAATGGCTCCTTGAAGAATATCGTCTAAAACCCTAATTCCAGACCGCAGTAATTCAGCTTCTACCGAGTTCCAATGGGTCATATGGGGAAAGTTTTCACTCTGAAGGCATGGCGAAAAAAATGTGAAAGGAGGATTGCAATGCAAAAAACTGGAAAGAAACTGTAGAAAATTGATGAGAGCACGGTAGCATTTTCCTTTGGTAACAAGAATACGTTATACTTCATACTTCTTCCAGGGAATACTATTCAATGCTATTCATTTTAATTGTAATTGATGTAATTAAAAATTAATTATTGTAATTAAAAATTTTTCCATATCTGAGAAAGAAATTACAATTAAATGCCTTAAAATGCAAAAGAGACATTCTTTCTCAACAGAAAGTTTTAAGGTTAATTATGATTATGTATCAGATTCAGAGAATTCAGATTCTTCTTTCGGTTGAGCTACCACAAGCTCTCCGGAATAACTTAACATTTCCGATGCGTATTGTGAGCGAGTGCCTCTTGCATCCGAGAATAAAAAGGCAGACAGCGAATGCCTTAACTCGAGCGGGAACTGCATGTTATGAGCAAAATCCGTTTGAAGCACTTACTCTTAAATGATATTCTTGGATTGGTCGTCGATAATAAGCGAATGCAAATTGATACATCTCAGCCGGTTTATTTAGAATGTAACAATTTACATCATGAGTATCATTTAGCCATCTCTTTTGTACATAAAATAAGCCGACGTTCCCACTTGTTGTTGTTGGTCCGAGGGTGATGAAAATCCCATCCACGTCTTGAAAACTGTCCTTTGCTTTGGTCGAAATCCTCTCCCCGACAGTTGCTGGAAGTAGCTGAAACGAGAGTGATAGAGATCATTCAAAATAAGTTCACTGTAAGAAATGCTTGCTGCACCGTCAGATTGAAAGAGCGCGGTAGCATTTTCCTTTGGCAAAAAGCTTTGAATTTGGCATGCAAGTGATACGGTTCAGTATTTCGACATCATCAGCAACGCCTTGATAGATCCCGTATCAAGGAACAGTGCCTGTACCATTTACTGCCAACGTTTCCCTTCGGAGTGCAAGAAAGCAGAATAAGGGATGAACTTTCTTTTTGGGAGGTTTACCTCGGCGATACGTCTTGGAGCTAACTGTGATGTTTATGTGGAAATGAAAGGGGCTATGGAATCATCCTTGCTCGTAATGAACGAAGGCGGTAACAAGATGCAAAATAACAGGAATCACAGACAATGGAAATTCTTAATATTGAAGGTGAGGACACAGCTGCATATGAAACGGCTATGACACTGCAAGAAACTTCATTGCAGTGTCTCTCAAGTAGCATAAGATGAACCAAGAAAAACATGGTGGAAACCAATGAAGTGTTAATAAAGAGGGCATTAAATTCTCTATGCTCCCAGATTTATGCTGGAAGCATAAGAAAGGATGAAGATGCAAACAAGATGTCGTTAATTTTACCTGTGAAACCTAAGAGGCATGATGGCAATCTGCAGAACATTGCAACGGTGCACAGAAATGATTCGAAGGAAACTCTCAAGACTTGGAAACACATTGGCGGATGAAAGCACTGGACATAAAGATGCTTGGATAGGGTCAGGTCCATGCGATGGCAGGTCCCAAAGCATGCACAAAATCATCAAGAAGAGCAGATTGAAGGTGTGCCTGCCGATATGATGTGAATTTGCTCCCACTCGACCTCAAAGTAAAATAAAAAGGAAGAAGGAACATGGGTGAGATAGGAGAATAAAAACAGTTTAGCGACAAACAAGGACCTCACTTCAGATAGAATCGAAATTGATGATGATAATGCTCATGGCCCTTCTTGTTGTTCATATTGTTCTTCATTCTGCTCTGTTACAAACATTTACATATTTCTGCCTTCGCAAATATGACACCGTCCAACTCAAAAGCATGCTCATCCTTCATCAAATTGTAGATTCAATTCAAGTGCATGTAAAGAAAAGTATGACCAGGTTGAAGTCATAACATGAAAAGGCAATCAATCTACTTACATGTTCAAAGGTGTAAACGATATCCTCCATCAACTGAGAATAGGCTTCCATTCAGTGGAGACTGATCACTCTCCCGGTGGATAGGATGGCGAAAGCTCCAAAGCTTTCCTAGAATTGAAGCATTAAGAATTCATTAAAAAAAGGAAGCAAACATCAAGAACCAAGGCTCCTCTCTACAACACTGACGCTGTCAAGGCTGGTTAATTGATTTGTAGCTATGCGTGGCTCTTAAAACATGTGTCGCACTCTTCCAAATTAGTTAAAATTAGAAGCTTGTGTCAGAGAAATGTATTGCATCTGCATGTTGATGAGCACGTATACCGATTGTTGCAAAGATGTTCATCGTAAAAATAGGAATATTAAATCAGGCGACAGCAAAACTCGACATGTCTTGGCTATGGCACGTTCCGAGGTGCAGAGATTAGTTTAATTTACCTCTTTTCGAAATTCAATGCGAAAAATAAAAATTTATAAATTTTGAACAACCGCTAAACATTTATCTTGCTTCTGATTGGCTGATAGAAGTACCACCGCCTTCAGTGCAGCTGCTGTATTATTAAACTTCATGCCATATACTTCTTCATCCCATTACCGATTGAATATCACCAAAATTCCTCTCTCCTTTTATGTCGACCGCGAGTAATGGCGGTTTTCTTCAATTCGGACGAATAAGCGGACGATACATCATGAAAATAGTAAATTTGCGCAGTAAGACTCACGTAGTAGGCAAAAATCATAATAAATACTAGTATTCATTAAATATTAATCGGTTACGACTCACCTCATCTTTATTTTCAATAATCCTTCTCGAATTTTAGATTCCCGCCGGAGACAATCGCGTCTCGAAATACCACCGTGCGCAATGCACTTTCCTCAGCGACCTCACCGTGTCAACATCCTCCCTTTCACCACTCACTAATTTTCCTTTTTTTCTAATTCAATGCTCTCTACGGAGGATAAAACCATCCTCACAAAAACTATGATGCTACGCCCGAGCTCTTTGCTCCGAGAAACGGCTTCCAAAGCTTAATAAAGTCCGCCGATTTGCGATAAGTTACGACACCGTATGCACCATAGGGCCAAGAGATATCTCAGCAGTCGTTCAATAGTGTTGTTATCGTTACTTATCAAGTCGTTTTTCCAGCGGTTAAGTCATCTTGATGAGCGAAGAATAGGAATCTAGGTATTCGAAACGCTTCGCTCGGAAGCACTCGGTAAAAATAATTCCTTGGCACATTCTACTCGTCGAGGGAAAAGAAATATATTTCAATGGGACGTTTCTTACCTCACTTTCCTTTTCGACCGAACCTTGCATCCACACCAAAAGCTGTACTGCTTGACCTGCACCGGGATGACGATGTCACACTGCCTTATTCTACGAAGCCGCCGTCTATCTAATCGATCTCTTACGTGCACCGCTAACCACAGAACACAATGACATTCACACGATCACTTCGTCCGTGGAGAAACTTCAAGATTTGATAGCCATTCGAATGATGAAAAACGGCGTAACGAAAGCAAGGGGAAACTCGATTCGCGAATTACGAGAACGAACTCTGCTCACCGATGATAGCCGCCTACTGAGGCGACGCTGGAACGATAACTTGGCCCTCTGTCGGATTTCGAATTTCTTCCGCACGACGAAAAATGCCGATGAATTTCAACGTTTCCAAAATTCCGAGTAGGCAATCTATACGTTTAAAACTCTCTTTGGATCCGCCTTTTCGTAGACTAAAGTTGGATCGAGTTTCATTCTAAACTAAAATCCTTCTCGAGGAGATATCTCGCTCTTTGGGAGAAGAATGAAACTAAATGGCAATGACTTAATGAGTAAGAAAGAATTGGTTTCCGGCTTCGATTGATAAAGAATGAGAAGAAACAGATATGCTCAAAGTCGTTGGAACATTCGCGAAAACTTTTTTGTATGCCGAACGTATCAGCTAGATCATTGTAATCTCCGTATTTTCTTATTACGAGGCCACTCGGGTCACCATGATCAAAGAAATTGCGGATCCGTTGCATGTCACCATCAATCTCCTCTGCAGGCTCATGAATTTACCGACTCGTTGGAAATAACTTTCGATCGCGATTCAGCGGAGAATGCGCGTGGTATTCGTTCAATTTAATGGAGAGATCTGATGTCAATAAATACATTGCTGCATAGATGAACGGCAAAGTGGTAGAGGGAAAAGGAAATCCTTTTGTTGTGGACATGGTATGACAACGAGGAATTGAAGTTTAGCAAATCAACTTACGTATATGAATTTGAGTATTCTTTATGATAATTTTTTCATCCGTCACAAATTCCGAATTTCACAAAGTATGAGGTACATGCAGTTTCGTTTTGTCAGCAGTATGCACTTGCCTATTTTTGAATCGATTCTCTCTTTGTTTCTGTGCACAAAGGTGACATTTTGGTGATTCTTTGTTGCCTGTATCTTGTGTCTATGGGAATGATATTTATGTTGTATTTTTTCAATAAATAGTATTCGTGTGGTCATCCGAGAGGATATTTCAACCTAAAATCTCATGTTCTTGAGAATAATACAGTTACTGTCACTAAAATGGTAAAAAAATCAGAATTGAATACAGCAAAAATTCAGAATATCTGCAAGTTTTATATGTCAGAAACCCTGTCAAAGGAACAGGTTTGGGACAAGATAAAGAAAGGCTCAATAAGAAAAATAATTGGGTACAATACGGTGTTAAGAAGCAGAGAAGTATAATAAATAAGCAAAAGCATAAAATCTCCCTAAGAATGATCATTCCTGTCCATAATTTAGTCAATGATTTAATTCAACCAATAAACATCCAAAACAGAAAAGCATGCTTCAAGCCTAACCTGTGTGCTTAATGATCCAGAATACTTCATACTTCTTACAGGGAATACTATCCAATGCTATTCATTTTTATTGTAATTGATATGAAAATTTTTCCATATCTGAGAAAGAAATTACAATTAAATGCCTTAAAATTCAAGAGACATTCTTTCTCAACAGAAAGTTTTAAGGTTAATTATGATTATGTATCAGATTCAGAGAATTCAGATTCTTCTTTCGGTTGAGCTACCACAAGCTCTCCGGAATAACTTAACATTTCCGATGCGTATTGTGAGCGAGTGCCTCTTGCATCCGAGAATGAAAAGGCAGACAGCGAATGCCTTAACTCGAGCAGGAACTGCATGTTATGAGCAAAATCCGTTTGAAGCACTCACTCTTAAATAATATTCTTGGATTGGTCGTCGATAATAAGCGAATGCAAATTGATACATTTCAGTCGGTTTATTTAGAATGTAACATAATTTACATCATAAGTATCATTTTGCCATCTCTTTTGTACATAAAATAAGCCGACGTTCCCACTTGTTGTTGTTGGTCCGAGGGTGATGAAAATCCCATCCACGTCTTGAAAACTGTCCTTTGCTTTGGTCGAAATCCTCTCCCCGACAGTTGCTGGAAGTAGCTGAAACGAGAGTGATAGAGATCATTCAAAATAAGTTCACTGTAAGAAATGCTTGCTGCACCGTCAGATTGAAAGAGCGCGGTAGCATTTTCCTTTGGCAAAAAGCTTTGAATTTGGCATGCCACCATTGCAAATCGTGCCTGTACCATTCACTGCCAACGTTTCCCTTCGGAGTGCAAGAAAGCAGAATAAGGGATGAACTTTCTTTTTGGGAGGTTTACCTCGGCGATACGTCTTGGAGCTAACTGTGATGTTTATGTGGAAATGAAAGGGGCTATGGAATCATCCTTGCTCGTAATGAACGAAGGCGGTAACAAGATGCAAAATAACAGGAATCACAGACAATGGAAATTCTTAATATTGAAGGTGAGGACACAGCTGCATATGAAACGGCTATGACACTGCAAGAAACTTCATTGCAGTGTCTCTCAAGTAGCATAAGATGAACCAAGAAAAACATGGTGGAAACCAATGAAGTGTTAATAAAGAGGGCATTAAATTCTCTATGCTCCCAGATTTATGCTGGAAGCATAAGAAAGGATGAAGATGCAAACAAGATGTCGTTAATTTTACCTGTGAAACCTAAGAGGCATGATGGCAATCTGCAGAACATTGCAACGGTGCACAGAAATGATTCGAAGGAAACTCTCAAGACTTGGAAACACATTGGCGGATGAAAGCACTGGACATAAAGATGCTTGGATAGGTTCAGGTCCATGCGATGGCAGGTCCCAAAGCATGCACAAAATCATCAAGAAGAGCAGATTGAAGGTGTGCCTGCCGATATGATGTGAATTTGCTCCCACTCGACCTCAAAGTAAAATAAAAAGGAAGAAGGAACATGGGTGAGATAGGAGAATAAAAACAGTTTAGCGACAAACAAGGACCTCACTTCAGATAGAATCGAAATTGATGATGATAATGCTCATGGCCCTTCTTGTTGTTCATATTGTTCTTCATTCTGCTCTGTTACAAACATTTACATATTTCTGCCTTCGCAAATATGACACCGTCCAACTCAAAAGCATGCTCATCCTTCATCAAATTGTAGATTCAATTCAAGTGCATGTAAAGAAAAGTATGACCAGGTTGAAGTCATAACATGAAAAGGCAATCAATCTACTTACATGTTCAAAGGTGTAAACGATATCCTCCATCAACTGAGAATAGGCTTCCATTCAGTGGAGACTGATCACTCTCCCGGTGGATAGGATGGCGAAAGCTCCAAAGCTTTCCTAGAATTGAAGCATTAAGAATTCATTAAAAAAAGGAAGCAAACATCAAGAACCAAGGCTCCTCTCTACAACACTGACGCTGTCAAGGCTGGTTAATTGATTTGTAGCTATGCGTGGCTCTTAAAACATGTGTCGCACTCTTCCAAATTAGTTAAAATTAGAAGCTTGTGTCAGAGAAATGTATTGCATCTGCATGTTGATGAGCACGTATACCGATTGTTGCAATGATGTTCATCGTAAAAATAGGAATATTAAATCAGGCGACAGCAAAACTCGACATATCTTGGCTATGGCACGTTCCGAGGTGCAGAGATTAGTTTAATTTACCTCTTTTCGAAATTCAATGCGAAAAATAAAAATTTATAACTTTTGAACAACCGCTAAACATTTATCTTGCTTCTGATTGGCTGATAGAAGTACCACCGCCTTCAGTGCAGCTGCTGTATTGTTAAACTTCATGCCATATACTTCTTCATCCCATTACCGATTGAATATCACCAAAATTCCTCTCTCCTTTTATGTCGACCGCGAGTAATGGCGGTTTTCTTCAATTCGGACGAATAAGCGGACGATACATCATGAAAATAGTAAATTTGCGCAGTAAGACTCACGTAGTAGGCAAAAATCATAATAAATACTAGTATTCATTAAATATTAATCGGTTACGACTCACCTCATCTTTATTTTCAATAATCCTTCTCGAATTTTAGATTCCCGCCGGAGACAATCGCGTCTCGAAATACCACCGTGCGCAATGCACTTTCCTCAGCGACCTCACCGTGTCAACATCCTCCCTTTCACCACTCACTAATTTTCCTTTTTTTCTAATTCAATGCTCTCTACGGAGGATAAAACCATCCTCACAAAAACTATAGCGCTACGCCCGAGCTCTTTGCTCCGAGAAACGGCTTCCAAAGCTTAATAAAGTCCGCCGATTTGCGATAAGTTACGACACCGTATGCACCATAGGGCCAAGAGATATCTCAGCAGTCGTTCAATAGTGTTGTTATCGTTACTTATCAAGTCGTTTTTCCAGCGGTAAAGTCATCTTGATGAGCGAAGAATAGGAATCTAGGTATTCGAAACGCTTCGCTCGGAAGCACTCGGTAAAAATAATTCCTTGGCACATTCTACTCGTCGAGGGAAAAGAAATATATTTCAATGGGACGTTTCTTACCTCACTTTCCTTTTCGACCGAACCTTGCATCCACACCAAAAGCTGTACTGCTTGACCTGCACCGGGATGACGATGTCACACTGCCTTATTCTACGAAGCCGCCGTCTATCTAATCGATCTCTTACGTGCACCGCTAACCACAGAACACAATGACATTCACACGATCACTTCGTCCGTGGAGAAACTTCAAGATTTGATAGCCATTCGAATGATGAAAAACGGCGTAACGAAAGCAAGGGGAAACTCGATTCGCGAATTACGAGAACGAACTCTGCTCACCGATGATAGCCGCCTACTGAGGCGACGCTGGAACGATAACTTGGCCCTCTGTCGGATTTCGAATTTCTTCCGCACGACGAAAAATGCCGATGAATTTCAACGTTTCCAAAATTCCGAGTAGGCAATCTATACGTTTAAAACTCTCTTTGGATCCGCCTTTTCGTAGACTAAAGTTGGATCGAGTTTCATTCTAAACTAAAATCCTTCTCGAGGAGATATCTCGCTCTTTGGGAGAAGAATGAAACTAAATGGCAATGACTTAATGAGTAAGAAAGAATTGGTTTCCGGCTTCGATTGATAAAGAATGAGAAGAAACAGATATGCTCAAAGTCGTTGGAACATTCGCGAAAACTTTTTTGTATGCCGAACGTATCAGCTAGATCATTGTAATCTCCGTATTTTCTTATTACGAGGCCACTCGTGTCACCATGATCAAAGAAATTGCGGATCCGTTGCATGTCACCATCAATCTCCTCTGCAGGCTCATGAATTTACCGACTCGTTGGAAATAACTTTCGATCGCGATTCAGCGGAGAATGCGCGTGGTATTCGTTCAATTTAATGGAGAGATCTGATGTCAATAAATACATTGGTGCATAGATGAACGGCAAAGTGGTAGAGGGAAAAGGAAATCCTTTTGTTGTGGACATGGTATGACAACGAGGAATTGAAGTTTAGCAAATCAACTTACGTATATGAATTTGAGTATTCTTTATGATAATTTTTTCATCCGTCACAAATTCCGAATTTCACAAAGTATGAGGTACATGCAGTTTCGTTTTGTCAGCAGTATGCACTTGCCTATTTTTGAATCGATTCTCTCTTTGTTTCTGTGCACAAAGGTGACATTTTGGTGATTCTTTGTTGCCTGTATCTTGTGTCTATGGGAATGATATTTATGTTGTATTTTTTCAATAAATAGTATTCGTGTGGTCATCCGAGAGGATATTTCAACCTAAAATCTCATGTTCTTGAGAATAATACAGTTACTGTCACTAAAATGGTAAAAAAATCAGAATTGAATACAGCAAAAATTCAGAATATCTGCAAGTTTTATATGTCAGAAACCCTGTCAAAGGAACAGGTTTGGGACAAGATAAAGAAAGGCTCAATAAGAAAAATAATTGGGTACAATACGGTGTTAAGAAGCAGAGAAGTATAATAAATAAGCAAAAGCATAAAATCTCCCTAAGAATGATCATTCCTGTCCATAATTTAGTCAATGATTTAATTCAACCAATAAACATCCAAAACAGAAAAGCATGCTTCAAGCCTAACCTGTGTGCTTAATGATCCAGAATACTTCATACTTCTTACAGGGAATACTATCCAATGCTATTCATTTTTATTGTAATTGATATGAAAATTTTTCCATATCTGAGAAAGAAATTACAATTAAATGCCTTAAAATTCAAGAGACATTCTTTCTCAACAGAAAGTTTTAAGGTTAATTATGATTATGTATCAGATTCAGAGAATTCAGATTCTTCTTTCGGTTGAGCTACCACAAGCTCTCCGGAATAACTTAACATTTCCGATGCGTATTGTGAGCGAGTGCCTCTTGCATCCGAGAATGAAAAGGCAGACAGCGAATGCCTTAACTCGAGCAGGAACTGCATGTTATGAGCAAAATCCGTTTGAAGCACTCACTCTTAAATAATATTCTTGGATTGGTCGTCGATAATAAGCGAATGCAAATTGATACATTTCAGTCGGTTTATTTAGAATGTAACATAATTTACATCATAAGTATCATTTTGCCATCTCTTTTGTACATAAAATAAGCCGACGTTCCCACTTGTTGTTGTTGGTCCGAGGGTGATGAAAATCCCATCCACGTCTTGAAAACTGTCCTTTGCTTTGGTCGAAATCCTCTCCCCGACAGTTGCTGGAAGTAGCTGAAACGAGAGTGATAGAGATCATTCAAAATAAGTTCACTGTAAGAAATGCTTGCTGCACCGTCAGATTGAAAGAGCGCGGTAGCATTTTCCTTTGGCAAAAAGCTTTGAATTTGGCATGCCACCATTGCAAATCGTGCCTGTACCATTCACTGCCAACGTTTCCCTTCGGAGTGCAAGAAAGCAGAATAAGGGATGAACTTTCTTTTTGGGAGGTTTACCTCGGCGATACGTCTTGGAGCTAACTGTGATGTTTATGTGGAAATGAAAGGGGCTATGGAATCATCCTTGCTCGTAATGAACGAAGGCGGTAACAAGATGCAAAATAACAGGAATCACAGACAATGGAAATTCTTAATATTGAAGGTGAGGACACAGCTGCATATGAAACGGCTATGACACTGCAAGAAACTTCATTGCAGTGTCTCTCAAGTAGCATAAGATGAACCAAGAAAAACATGGTGGAAACCAATGAAGTGTTAATAAAGAGGGCATTAAATTCTCTATGCTCCCAGATTTATGCTGGAAGCATAAGAAAGGATGAAGATGCAAACAAGATGTCGTTAATTTTACCTGTGAAACCTAAGAGGCATGATGGCAATCTGCAGAACATTGCAACGGTGCACAGAAATGATTCGAAGGAAACTCTCAAGACTTGGAAACACATTGGCGGATGAAAGCACTGGACATAAAGATGCTTGGATAGGGTCAGGTCCATGCGATGGCAGGTCCCAAAGCATGCACAAAATCATCAAGAAGAGCAGATTGAAGGTGTGCCTGCCGATATGATGTGAATTTGCTCCCACTCGACCTCAAAGTAAAATAAAAAGGAAGAAGGAACATGGGTGAGATAGGAGAATAAAAACAGTTTAGCGACAAACAAGGACCTCACTTCAGATAGAATCGAAATTGATGATGATAATGCTCATGGCCCTTCTTGTTGTTCATATTGTTCTTCATTCTGCTCTGTTACAAACATTTACATATTTCTGCCTTCGCAAATATGACACCGTCCAACTCAAAAGCATGCTCATCCTTCATCAAATTGTAGATTCAATTCAAGTGCATGTAAAGAAAAGTATGACCAGGTTGAAGTCATAACATGAAAAGGCAATCAATCTACTTACATGTTCAAAGGTGTAAACGATATCCTCCATCAACTGAGAATAGGCTTCCATTCAGTGGAGACTGATCACTCTCCCGGTGGATAGGATGGCGAAAGCTCCAAAGCTTTCCTAGAATTGAAGCATTAAGAATTCATTAAAAAAAGGAAGCAAACATCAAGAACCAAGGCTCCTCTCTACAACACTGACGCTGTCAAGGCTGGTTAATTGATTTGTAGCTATGCGTGGCTCTTAAAACATGTGTCGCACTCTTCCAAATTAGTTAAAATTAGAAGCTTGTGTCAGAGAAATGTATTGCATCTGCATGTTGATGAGCACGTATACCGATTGTTGCAATGATGTTCATCGTAAAAATAGGAATATTAAATCAGGCGACAGCAAAACTCGACATGTCTTGGCTATGGCACGTTCCGAGGTGCAGAGATTAATTTAATTTACCTCTTTTCGAAATTCAATGCGAAAAATAAAAATTTATAACTTTTGAACAACCGCTAAACATTTATCTTGCTTCTGATTGGCTGATAGAAGTACCACCGCCTTCAGTGCAGCTGCTGTATTGTTAAATTTCATGCCATATACTTCTTCATCCCATTACCGATTGAATATCACCAAAATTCCTCTCTCCTTTTATGTCGACCGCGAGTAATGGCGGTTTTCTACAATTCGGACGAATAAGCGGACGATACATCATGAAAATAGTAAATTTGCGCAGTAAGACTCACGTAGTAGGCAAAAATCATAATAAATACTAGTATTCATTAAATATTAATCGGTTACGACTCACCTCATCTTTATTTTCAATAATCCTTCTCGAATTTTAGATTCCCGCCGGAGACAATCGCGTCTCGAAATACCACCGTGCGCAATGCACTTTCCTCAGCGACCTCACCGTGTCAACATCCTCCCTTTCACCACTCACTAATTTTCCTTTTTTTCTAATTCAATGCTCTCTACGGAGGATAAAACCATCCTCACAAAAACTATAGCGCTACGCCCGAACTCTTTGCTCCGAGAAACGGCTTCCAAAGCTTAATAAAGTCCGCCGATTTGCGATAAGTTACGACACCGTATGCACCATAGGGCCAAGAGATATCTCAGCAGTCGTTCAATAGTGTTGTTATCGTTACTTATCAAGTCGTTTTTCCAGCGGTAAAGTCATCTTGATGAGCGAAGAATAGGAATCTAGGTATTCGAAACGCTTCGCTCGGAAGCACTCGGTAAAAATAATTCCTTGGCACATTCTACTCGTCGAGGGAAAAGAAATATATTTCAATGGGACGTTTCTTACCTCACTTTCCTTTTCGACCGAACCTTGCATCCACACCAAAAGCTGTACTGCTTGACCTGCACCGGGATGACGATGTCACACTGCCTTATTCTACGAAGCCGCCGTCTATCTAATCGATCTCTTACGTGCACCGCTAACCACAGAACACAATGACATTCACACGATCACTTCGTCCGTGGAGAAACTTCAAGATTTGATAGCCATTCGAATGATGAAAAACGGCGTAACGAAAGCAAGGGGAAACTCGATTCGCGAATTACGAGAACGAACTCTGCTCACCGATGATAGCCGCCTACTGAGGCGACGCTGGAACGATAACTTGGCCCTCTGTCGGATTTCGAATTTCTTCCGCACGACGAAAAATGCCGATGAATTTCAACGTTTCCAAAATTCCGAGTAGGCAATCTATACGTTTAAAACTCTCTTTGGATCCGCCTTTTCGTAGACTAAAGTTGGATCGAGTTTCATTCTAAACTAAAATCCTTCTCGAGGAGATATCTCGCTCTTTGGGAGAAGAATGAAACTAAATGGCAATGACTTAATGAGTAAGAAAGAATTGGTTTCCGGCTTCGATTGATAAAGAATGAGAAGAAACAGATATGCTCAAAGTCGTTGGAACATTCGCGAAAACTTTTTTGTATGCCGAACGTATCAGCTAGATCATTGTAATCTCCGTATTTTCTTATTACGAGGCCACTCGGGTCACCATGATCAAAGAAATTGCGGATCCGTTGCATGTCACCATCAATCTCCTCTGCAGGCTCATGAATTTACCGACTCGTTGGAAATAACTTTCGATCGCGATTCAGCGGAGAATGCGCGTGGTATTCGTTCAATTTAATGGAGAGATCTGATGTCAATAAATACATTGCTGCATAGATGAACGGCAAAGTGGTAGAGGGAAAAGGAAATCCTTTTGTTGTGGACATGGTATGACAACGAGGAATTGAAGTTTAGCAAATCAACTTACGTATATGAATTTGAGTATTCCTTATGATAATTTTTTCATCCGTCACAAATTTCGAAATTCACAAAGTATGAGGTACATGCAGTTTCGTTTTGTCAGCAGTATGCACTTGCCTATTTTTGAATGGATTCTCTCTTTGTTTCTGTGCACAAAGGTGACATTTTGGTGATTCTTTGTTACCTGTATCTTGTGTCTATGGGAATGATATTTATGTTGTATTTTTTCAATAAATAGTATTCGTGTGGTCATCCGAGAGGATATATCAACCTAAAATCTCATGTTCTTGAGAATAATACAGTTACTGTCACTAAAATGGTAAAAAAATCAGAATTGAATACAGCAAAAATTCAGAATATCTGCAAGTTTTATATGTCAGAAACCCTGTCAAAGGAACAGGTTTGGGACAAGATAAAGAAAGGCTCAATAAGAAAAATAATTGGGTACAATACGGTGTTAAGAAGCAGAGAAGTATAATAAATAAGCAAAAGCATAAAATCTCCCTAAGAATGATCATTCCTGTCCATAATTTAGTCAATGATTTAATTCAACCAATAAACATCCAAAACAGAAAAGCATGCTTCAAGCCTAACCTGTGTGCTTAATGATCCAGAATACTTCATACTTCTTACAGGGAATACTATCCAATGCTATTCATTTTTATTGTAATTGATATGAAAATTTTTCCATATCTGAGAGAGAAATTACAATTAAATGCCTTAAAATTCAAGAGACATTCTTTCTCAACAGAAAGTTTTAAGGTTAATTATGATTATGTATCAGATTCAGAGAATTCAGATTCTTCTTTCGGTTGAGCTACCACAAGCTCTCCGGAATAACTTAACATTTCCGATGCGTATTGTGAGCGAGTGCCTCTTGCATCCGAGAATGAAAAGGCAGACAGCGAATGCCTTAACTCGAGCAGGAACTGCATGTTATGAGCAAAATCCGTTTGAAGCACTCACTCTTAAATAATATTCTTGGATTGGTCGTCGATAATAAGCGAATGCAAATTGATACATTTCAGTCGGTTTATTTAGAATGTAACATAATTTACATCATAAGTATCATTTTGCCATCTCTTTTGTTCATAAAATAAGCCGACGTTCCCACTTGTTGTTGTTGGTCCGAGGGTGATGAAAATCCCATCCACGTCTTGAAAACTGTCCTTTGCTTTGGTCGAAATCCTCTCCCCGACAGTTGCTGGAAGTAGCTGAAACGAGAGTGATAGAGATCATTCAAAATAAGTTCACTGTAAGAAATGCTTGCTGCACTGTCAGATTAAAAGAGCGCGGTAGCATTTTCCTTTGGCAAAAAGCTTTGAATTTGGCATGCCACCATTGCAAATCGTGCCTGTACCATTCACTGCCAACGTTTCCCTTCGGAGTGCAAGAAAGCAGAATAAGGGATGAACTTTCTTTTTGGGAGGTTTACCTCGGCGATACGTCTTGGAGCTAACTGTGATGTTTATGTGGAAATGAAAGGGGCTATGGAATCATCCTTGCTCGTAATGAACGAAGGCGGTAACAAGATGCAAAATAACAGGAATCACAGACAATGGAAATTCTTAATATTGAAGGTGAGGACACAGCTGCATATGAAACGGCTATGACACTGCAAGAAACTTCATTGCAGTGTCTCTCAAGTAGCATAAGATGAACCAAGAAAAACATGGTGGAAACCAATGAAGTGTTAATAAAGAGGGCATTAAATTCTCTATGCTCCCAGATTTATGCTGGAAGCATAAGAAAGGATGAAGATGCAAACAAGATGTCGTTAATTTTACCTGTGAAACCTAAGAGGCATGATGGCAATCTGCAGAACATTGCAACGGTGCACAGAAATGATTCGAAGGAAACTCTCAAGACTTGGAAACACATTGGCGGATGAAAGCACTGGACATAAAGATGCTTGGATAGGGTCAGGTCCATGCGATGGCAGGTCCCAAAGCATGCACAAAATCATCAAGAAGAGCAGATTGAAGGTGTGCCTGCCGATATGATGTGAATTTGCTCCCACTCGACCTCAAAGTAAAATAAAAAGGAAGAAGGAACATGGGTGAGATAGGAGAATAAAAACAGTTTAGCGACAAATAAGGACCTCACTTCAGATAGAATCGAAATTGATGATGATAATGCTCATGGCCCTTCTTGTTGTTCATATTGTTCTTCATTCTGCTCTGTTACAAACATTTACATATTTCTGCCTTCGCAAATATGACACCGTCCCACTCAAAAGCATGCTCATCCTTCATCAAATTGTATATTCAATTCAAGTGCATGTAAAGAAAAGTATGACCAGGTTGAAGTCATAACATGAAAAGGCAATCAATCTACTTACATGTTCAAAGGTGTAAACGATATCCTCCATCAACTGAGAATAGGCTTCCATTCAGTGGAGACTGATCACTCTCCCGGTGGATAGGATGGCGAAAGCTCCAAAGCTTTCCTAGAATTGAAGCATTAAGAATTCATTAAAAAAAGGAAGCAAACATCAAGAACCAAGGCTCCTCTCTACAACACTGACGCTGTCAAGGCTGGTTAATTGATTTGTAGCTATGCGTGGCTCTTAAAACATGTGTCGCACTCTTCCAAATTAGTTAAAATTAGAAGCTTGTGTCAGAGAAATGTATTGCATCTGCATGTTGATGAGCACGTATACCGATTGTTGCAAAGATGTTCATCGTAAAAATAGGAATATTAAATCAGGCGACAGCAAAACTCGACATATCTTGGCTATGGCACGTTCCGAGGTGCAGAGATTAATTTAATTTACCTCTTTTCGAAATTCAATGCGAAAAATAAAAATTTATAACTTTTGAACAACCGCTAAACATTTATCTTGCTTCTGATTGGCTGATAGAAGTACCACCGCCTTCAGTGCAGCTGCTGTATTGTTAAATTTCATGCCATATACTTCTTCATCCCATTACCGATTGAATATCACCAAAATTCCTCTCTCCTTTTATGTCGACCGCGAGTAATGGCGGTTTTCTACAATTCGGACGAATAAGCGGACGATACATCATGAAAATAGTAAATTTGCGCAGTAAGACTCACGTAGTAGGCAAAAATCATAATAAATACTAGTATTCATTAAATATTAATCGGTTACGACTCACCTCATCTTTATTTTCAATAATCCTTCTCGAATTTTAGATTCCCGCCGGAGACAATCGCGTCTCGAAATACCACCGTGCGCAATGCACTTTCCTCAGCGACCTCACCGTGTCAACATCCTCCCTTTCACCACTCACTAATTTTCCTTTTTTTCTAATTCAATGCTCTCTACGGAGGATAAAACCATCCTCACAAAAACTATGATGCTACGCCCGAGCTCTTTGCTCCGAGAAACGGCTTCCAAAGCTTAATAAAGTCCGCCGATTTGCGATAAGTTACGACACCGTATGCACCATAGGGCCAAGAGATATCTCAGCAGTCGTTCAATAGTGTTGTTATCGTTACTTATCAAGTCGTTTTTCCAGCGGTAAAGTCATCTTGATGAGCGAAGAATAGGAATCTAGGTATTCGAAACGCTTCGCTCGGAAGCACTCGGTAAAAATAATTCCTTGGCACATTCTACTCGTCGAGGGAAAAGAAATATATTTCAATGGGACGTTTCTTACCTCACTTTCCTTTTCGACCGAACCTTGCATCCACACCAAAAGCTGTACTGCTTGACCTGCACCGGGATGACGATGTCACACTGCCTTATTCTACGAAGCCGCCGTCTATCTAATCGATCTCTTACGTGCACCGCTAACCACAGAACACAATGACATTCACACGATCACTTCGTCCGTGGAGAAACTTCAAGATTTGATAGCCATTCGAATGATGAAAAACGGCGTAACGAAAGCAAGGGGAAACTCGATTCGCGAATTACGAGAACGAACTCTGCTCACCGATGATAGCCGCCTACTGAGGCGACGCTGGAACGATAACTTGGCCCTCTGTCGGATTTCGAATTTCTTCCGCACGACGAAAAATGCCGATGAATTTCAACGTTTCCAAAATTCCGAGTAGGCAATCTATACGTTTAAAACTCTCTTTGGATCCGCCTTTTCGTAGACTAAAGTTGGATCGAGTTTCATTCTAAACTAAAATCCTTCTCGAGGAGATATCTCGCTCCTTGGGAGAAGAATGAAACTAAATGGCAATGACTTAATGAGTAAGAAAGAATTGGTTTCCGGCTTCGATTGATAAAGAATGAGAAGAAACAGATATGCTCAAAGTCGTTGGAACATTCGCGAAAACTTTTTTGTATGCCGAACGTATCAGCTAGATCATTGTAATCTCCGTATTTTCTTATTACGAGGCCACTCGTGTCACCATGATCAAAGAAATTGCGGATCCGTTGCATGTCACCATCAATCTCCTCTGCAGGCTCATGAATTTACCGACTCGTTGGAAATAACTTTCGATCGCGATTCAGCGGAGAATGCGCGTGGTATTCGTTCAATTTAATGGAGAGATCTGATGTCAATAAATACATTGCTGCATAGATGAACGGCAAAGTGGTAGAGGGAAAAGGAAATCCTTTTGTTGTGGACATGGTATGACAACGAGGAATTGAAGTTTAGCAAATCAACTTACGTATATGAATTTGAGTATTCTTTATGATAATTTTTTCATCCGTCACAAATTTCGAAATTCACAAAGTATGAGGTACATGCAGTTTCGTTTTGTCAGCAGTATGCACTTGCCTATTTTTGAATGGATTCTCTCTTTGTTTCTGTGCACAAAGGTGACATTTTGGTGATTCTTTGTTACCTGTATCTTGTGTCTATGGGAATGATATTTATGTTGTATTTTTTCAATAAATAGTATTCGTGTGGTCATCCGAGAGGATATATCAACCTAAAATCTCATGTTCTTGAGAATAATACAGTTACTGTCACTAAAATGGTAAAAAAATCAGAATTGAATACAGCAAAAATTCAGAATATCTGCAAGTTTTATATGTCAGAAACCCTGTCAAAGGAACAGGTTTGGGACAAGATAAAGAAAGGCTCAATAAGAAAAATAATTGGGTACAATACGGTGTTAAGAAGCAGAGAAGTATAATAAATAAGCAAAAGCATAAAATCTCCCTAAGAATGATCATTCCTGTCCATAATTTAGTCAATGATTTAATTCAACCAATAAACATCCAAAACAGAAAAGCATGCTTCAAGCCTAACCTGTGTGCTTAATGATCCAGAATACTTCATACTTCTTACAGGGAATACTATCCAATGCTATTCATTTTTATTGTAATTGATATGAAAATTTTTCCATATCTGAGAAAGAAATTACAATTAAATGCCTTAAAATTCAAGAGACATTCTTTCTCAACAGAAAGTTTTAAGGTTAATTATGATTATGTATCAGATTCAGAGAATTCAGATTCTTCTTTCGGTTGAGCTACCACAAGCTCTCCGGAATAACTTAACATTTCCGATGCGTATTGTGAGCGAGTGCCTCTTGCATCCGAGAATGAAAAGGCAGACAGCGAATGCCTTAACTCGAGCAGGAACTGCATGTTATGAGCAAAATCCGTTTGAAGCACTCACTCTTAAATAATATTCTTGGATTGGTCGTCGATAATAAGCGAATGCAAATTGATACATTTCAGTCGGTTTATTTAGAATGTAACATAATTTACATCATAAGTATCATTTTGCCATCTCTTTTGTTCATAAAATAAGCCGACGTTCCCACTTGTTGTTGTTGGTCCGAGGGTGATGAAAATCCCATCCACGTCTTGAAAACTGTCCTTTGCTTTGGTCGAAATCCTCTCCCCGACAGTTGCTGGAAGTAGCTGAAACGAGAGTGATAGAGATCATTCAAAATAAGTTCACTGTAAGAAATGCTTGCTGCACCGTCAGATTGAAAGAGCGCGGTAGCATTTTCCTTTGGCAAAAAGCTTTGAATTTGGCATGCCACCATTGCAAATCGTGCCTGTACCATTCACTGCCAACGTTTCCCTTCGGAGTGCAAGAAAGCAGAATAAGGGATGAACTTTCTTTTTGGGAGGTTAACCTCGGCGATACGTCTTGGAGCTAACTGTGATGTTTATGTGGAAATGAAAGGGGCTATGGAATCATCCTTGCTCGTAATGAACGAAGGCGGTAACAAGATGCAAAATAACAGGAATCACAGACAATGGAAATTCTTAATATTGAAGGTGAGGACACAGCTGCATATGAAACGGCTATGACACTGCAAGAAACTTCATTGCAGTGTCTCTCAAGTAGCATAAGATGAACCAAGAAAAACATGGTGGAAACCAATGAAGTGTTAATAAAGAGGGCATTAAATTCTCTATGCTCCCAGATTTATGCTGGAAGCATAAGAAAGGATGAAGATGCAAACAAGATGTCGTTAATTTTACCTGTGAAACCTAAGAGGCATGATGGCAATCTGCAGAACATTGCAACGGTGCACAGAAATGATTCGAAGGAAACTCTCAAGACTTGGAAACACATTGGCGGATGAAAGCACTGGACATAAAGATGCTTGGATAGGGTCAGGTCCATGCGATGGCAGGTCCCAAAGCATGCACAAAATCATCAAGAAGAGCAGATTGAAGGTGTGCCTGCCGATATGATGTGAATTTGCTCCCACTCGACCTCAAAGTAAAATAAAAAGGAAGAAGGAACATGGGTGAGATAGGAGAATAAAAACAGTTTAGCGACAAATAAGGACCTCACTTCAGATAGAATCGAAATTGATGATGATAATGCTCATGGCCCTTCTTGTTGTTCATATTGTTCTTCATTCTGCTCTGTTACAAACATTTACATATTTCTGCCTTCGCAAATATGACACCGTCCAACTCAAAAGCATGCTCATCCTTCATCAAATTGTAGATTCAATTCAAGTGCATGTAAAGAAAAGTATGACCAGGTTGAAGTCATAACATGAAAAGGCAATCAATCTACTTACATGTTCAAAGGTGTAAACGATATCCTCCATCAACTGAGAATAGGCTTCCATTCAGTGGAGACTGATCACTCTCCCGGTGGATAGGATGGCGAAAGCTCCAAAGCTTTCCTAGAATTGAAGCATTAAGAATTCATTAAAAAAAGGAAGCAAACATCAAGAACCAAGGCTCCTCTCTACAACACTGACGCTGTCAAGGCTGGTTAATTGATTTGTAGCTATGCGTGGCTCTTAAAACATGTGTCGCACTCTTCCAAATTAGTTAAAATTAGAAGCTTGTGTCAGACAAATGTATTGCATCTGCATGTTGATGAGCACGTATACCGATTGTTGCAAAGATGTTCATCGTAAAAATAGGAATATTAAATCAGGCGACAGCAAAACTCGACATGTCTTGGCTATGGCACGTTCCGAGGTGCAGAGATTAGTTTAATTTACCTCTTTTCGAAATTCAATGCGAAAAATAAAAATTTATAAATTTTGAACAACCGCTAAACATTTATCTTGCTTCTGATTGGCTGATAGAAGTACCACCGCCTTCAGTGCAGCTGCTGTATTGTTAAACTTCATGCCATATACTTCTTCATCCCATTACCGATTGAATATCACCAAAATTCCTCTCTCCTTTTATGTCGACCGCGAGTAATGGCGGTTTTCTTCAATTCGGACGAATAAGCGGACGATACATCATGAAAATAGTAAATTTGCGCAGTAAGACTCACGTAGTAGGCAAAAATCATAATAAATACTAGTATTCATTAAATATTAATCGGTTACGACTCACCTCATCTTTATTTTCAATAATCCTTCTCGAATTTTAGATTCCCGCCGGAGACAATCGCGTCTCGAAATACCACCGTGCGCAATGCACTTTCCTCAGCGACCTCACCGTGTCAACATCCTCCCTTTCACCACTCACTAATTTTCCTTTTTTTCTAATTCAATGCTCTCTACGGAGGATAAAACCATCCTCACAAAAACTATGATGCTACGCCCGAGCTCTTTGCTCCGAGAAACGGCTTCCAAAGCTTAATAAAGTCCGCCGATTTGCGATAAGTTACGACACCGTATGCACCATAGGGCCAAGAGATATCTCAGCAGTCGTTCAATAGTGTTGTTATCGTTACTTATCAAGTCGTTTTTCCAGCGGTAAAGTCATCTTGATGAGCGAAGAATAGGAATCTAGGTATTCGAAACGCTTCGCTCGGAAGCACTCGGTAAAAATAATTCCTTGGCACATTCTACTCGTCGAGGGAAAAGAAATATATTTCAATGGGACGTTTCTTACCTCACTTTCCTTTTCGACCGAACCTTGCATCCACACCAAAAGCTGTACTGCTTGACCTGCACCGGGATGACGATGTCACACTGCCTTATTCTACGAAGCCGCCGTCTATCTTATCGATCTCTTACGTGCACCGCTAACCACAGAACACAATGACATTCACACGATCACTTCGTCCGTGGAGAAACTTCAAGATTTGATAGCCATTCGAATGATGAAAAACGGCGTAACGAAAGCAAGAGGAAACTCGATTCGCGAATTACGAGAACGAACTCTGCTCACCGATGATAGCCGCCTACTGAGGCGACGCTGGAACGATAACTTGGCCCTCTGTCGGATTTCGAATTTCTTCCGCACGACGAAAAATGCCGATGAATTTCAACGTTTCCAAAATT
Organism: Pantala flavescens; assembly: GCA_020796165.1. Taxonomy (NCBI): domain Eukaryota; kingdom Metazoa; phylum Arthropoda; class Insecta; order Odonata; family Libellulidae; genus Pantala; species Pantala flavescens. Next base: position 20,333,043 of record CM036885.1, on the reverse strand, counting down.
CCGAGTAGGCAATCTATACGTTTAGAACTCTCTTTGGATCCGCCTTTTCGTAGACTAAAGTTGGATCGAGTTTCATTCTAAACTAAAATCCTTCTCGAGGAGATATCTCGCTCTTTGGGAGAAGAATGAAACTAAATGGCAATGACTTAATGAGTAAGAAAGAATTGGTTTCCGGCTTCGATTGATAAAGAATGAGAAGAAACAGATATGCTCAAAGTCGTTGGAACATTCGCGAAAACTTTTTTGTATGCCGAACGTATCAGCTAGATCATTGTAATCTCCGTATTTTCTTATTACGAGGCCACTCGTGTCACCATGATCAAAGAAATTGCGGATCCGTTGCATGTCACCATCAATCTCCTCTGCAGGCTCATGAATTTACCGACTCGTTGGAAATAACTTTCGATCGCGATTCAGCGGAGAATGCGCGTGGTATTCGTTCAATTTAATGGAGAGATCTGATGTCAATAAATACATTGCTGCATAGATGAACGGCAAAGTGGTAGAGGGAAAAGGAAATCCTTTTGTTGTGGACATGGTATGACAACGAGGAATTGAAGTTTAGCAAATCAACTTACGTATATGAATTTGAGTATTCTTTATGATAATTTTTTCATCCGTCACAAATTCCGAATTTCACAAAGTATGAGGTACATGCAGTTTCGTTTTGTCAGCAGTATGCACTTGCCTATTTTTGAATCGATTCTCTCTTTGTTTCTGTGCACAAAGGTGACATTTTGGTGATTCTTTGTTGCCTGTATCTTGTGTCTATGGGAATGATATTTATGTTGTATTTTTTCAATAAATAGTATTCGTGTGGTCATCCGAGAGGATATTTCAACCTAAAATCTCATGTTCTTGAGAATAATACAGTTACTGTCACTAAAATGGTAAAAAAATCAGAATTGAATACAGCAAAAATTCAGAATATCTGCAAGTTTTATATGTCAGAAACCCTGTCAAAGGAACAGGTTTGGGACAAGATAAAGAAAGGCTCAATAAGAAAAATAATTGGGTACAATACGGTGTTAAGAAGCAGAGAAGTATAATAAATAAGCAAAAGCATAAAATCTCCCTAAGAATGATCATTCCTGTCCATAATTTAGTCAATGATTTAATTCAACCAATAAACATCCAAAACAGAAAAGCATGCTTCAAGCCTAACCTGTGTGCTTAATGATCCAGAATACTTCATACTTCTTACAGGGAATACTATCCAATGCTATTCATTTTTATTGTAATTGATATGAAAATTTTTCCATATCTGAGAAAGAAATTACAATTAAATGCCTTAAAATTCAAGAGACATTCTTTCTCAACAGAAAGTTTTAAGGTTAATTATGATTATGTATCAGATTCAGAGAATTCAGATTCTTCTTTCGGTTGAGCTACCACAAGCTCTCCGGAATAACTTAACATTTCCGATGCGTATTGTGAGCGAGTGCCTCTTGCATCCGAGAATGAAAAGGCAGACAGCGAATGCCTTAACTCGAGCAGGAACTGCATGTTATGAGCAAAATCCGTTTGAAGCACTCACTCTTAAATAATATTCTTGGATTGGTCGTCGATAATAAGCGAATGCAAATTGATACATTTCAGTCGGTTTATTTAGAATGTAACATAATTTACATCATAAGTATCATTTTGCCATCTCTTTTGTACATAAAATAAGCCGACGTTCCCACTTGTTGTTGTTGGTCCGAGGGTGATGAAAATCCCATCCACGTCATGAAAACTGTCCTTTGCTTTGGTCGAAATCCTTTCCCCGACAGTTGCTGGAAGTAGCTGAAACGAGAGTGATAGAGATCATTCAAAATAAGTTCACTGTAAGAAATGCTTGCTGCACCGTCAGATTGAAAGAGCGCGGTAGCATTTTCCTTTGGCAAAAAGCTTTGAATTTGGCATGCAACCATTGCAAATCGTGCCTGTACCATTCACTGCCAACGTTTCCCTTCGGAGTGCAAGAAAGCAGAATAAGGGATGAACTTTCTTTTTGGGAGGTTTACCTCGGCGATACGTCTTGGAGCTAACTGTGATGTTTATGTGGAAATGAAAGGGGCTATGGAATCATCCTTGCTCGTAATGAACGAAGGCGGTAACAAGATGCAAAATAACAGGAATCACAGACAATGGAAATTCTTAATATTGAAGGTGAGGACACAGCTGCATATGAAACGGCTATGACACTGCAAGAAACTTCATTGCAGTGTCTCTCAAGTAGCATAAGATGAACCAAGAAAAACATGGTGGAAACCAATGAAGTGTTAATAAAGAGGGCATTATATTCTCTATGCTCCCAGATTTATGCTGGAAGCATAAGAAAGGATGAAGATGCAAACAAGATGTCGTTAATTTTACCTGTGAAACCTAAGAGGCATGATGGCAATCTGCAGAACATTGCAACGGTGCACAGAAATGATTCGAAGGAAACTCTCAAGACTTGGAAACACATTGGCGGATGAAAGCACTGGACATAAAGATGCTTGGATAGGGTCAGGTCCATGCGATGGCAGGTCCCAAAGCATGCACAAAATCATCAAGAAGAGCAGATTGAAGGTGTGCCTGCCGATATGATGTGAATTTGCTCCCACTCGACCTCAAAGTAAAATAAAAAGGAAGAAGGAACATGGGTGAGATAGGAGAATAAAAACAGTTTAGCGACAAATAAGGACCTCACTTCAGATAGAATCGAAATTGATGATGATAATGCTCATGGCCCTTCTTGTTGTTCATATTGTTCTTCATTCTGCTCTGTTACAAACATTTACATATTTCTGCCTTCGCAAATATGACACCGTCCAACTCAAAAGCATGCTCATCCTTCATCAAATTGTAGATTCAATTCAAGTGCATGTAAAGAAAAGTATGACCAGGTTGAAGTCATAACATGAAAAGGCAATCAATCTACTTACATGTTCAAAGGTGTAAACGATATCCTCCATCAACTGAGAATAGGCTTCCATTCAGTGGAGACTGATCACTCTCCCGGTGGATAGGATGGCGAAAGCTCCAAAGCTTTCCTAGAATTGAAGCATTAAGAATTCATTAAAAAAAGGAAGCAAACATCAAGAACCAAGGCTCCTCTCTACAACACTGACGCTGTCAAGGCTGGTTAATTGATTTGTAGCTATGCGTGGCTCTTAAAACATGTGTCGCACTCTTCCAAATTAGTTAAAATTAGAAGCTTGTGTCAGACAAATGTATTGCATCTGCATGTTGATGAGCACGTATACCGATTGTTGCAAAGATGTTCATCGTAAAAATAGGAATATTAAATCAGGCGACAGCAAAACTCGACATGTCTTGGCTATGGCACGTTCCGAGGTGCAGAGATTAGTTTAATTTACCTCTTTTCGAAATTCAATGCGAAAAATAAAAATTTATAAATTTTGAACAACCGCTAAACATTTATCTTGCTTCTGATTGGCTGATAGAAGTACCACCGCCTTCAGTGCAGCTGCTGTATTGTTAAACTTCATGCCATATACTTCTTCATCCCATTACCGATTGAATATCACCAAAATTCCTCTCTCCTTTTATGTCGACCGCGAGTAATGGCGGTTTTCTTCAATTCGGACGAATAAGCGGACGATACATCATGAAAATAGTAAATTTGCGCAGTAAGACTCACGTAGTAGGCAAAAATCATAATAAATACTAGTATTCATTAAATATTAATCGGTTACGACTCACCTCATCTTTATTTTCAATAATCCTTCTCGAATTTTAGATTCCCGCCGGAGACAATCGCGTCTCGAAATACCACCGTGCGCAATGCACTTTCCTCAGCGACCTCACCGTGTCAACATCCTCCCTTTCACCACTCACTAATTTTCCTTTTTTTCTAATTCAATGCTCTCTACGGAGGATAAAACCATCCTCACAAAAACTATGATGCTACGCCCGAGCTCTTTGCTCCGAGAAACGGCTTCCAAAGCTTAATAAAGTCCGCCGATTTGCGATAAGTTACGACACCGTATGCACCATAGGGCCAAGAGATATCTCAGCAGTCGTTCAATAGTGTTGTTATCGTTACTTATCAAGTCGTTTTTCCAGCGGTAAAGTCATCTTGATGAGCGAAGAATAGGAATCTAGGTATTCGAAACGCTTCGCTCGGAAGCACTCGGTAAAAATAATTCCTTGGCACATTCTACTCGTCGAGGGAAAAGAAATATATTTCAATGGGACGTTTCTTACCTCACTTTCCTTTTCGACCGAACCTTGCATCCACACCAAAAGCTGTACTGCTTGACCTGCACCGGGATGACGATGTCACACTGCCTTATTCTACGAAGCCGCCGTCTATCTAATCGATCTCTTACGTGCACCGCTAACCACAGAACACAATGACATTCACACGATCACTTCGTCCGTGGAGAAACTTCAAGATTTGATAGCCATTCGAATGATGAAAAACGGCGTAACGAAAGCAAGGGGAAACTCGATTCGCGAATTACGAGAACGAACTCTGCTCACCGATGATAGCCGCCTACTGAGGCGACGCTGGAACGATAACTTGGCCCTCTGTCGGATTTCGAATTTCTTCCGCACGACGAAAAATGCCGATGAATTTCAACGTTTCCAAAATTCCGAGTAGGCAATCTATACGTTTAAAACTCTCTTTGGATCCGCCTTTTCGTAGACTAAAGTTGGATCGAGTTTCATTCTAAACTAAAATCCTTCTCGAGGAGATATCTCGCTCCTTGGGAGAAGAATGAAACTAAATGGCAATGACTTAATGAGTAAGAAAGAATTGGTTTCCGGCTTCGATTGATAAAGAATGAGAAGAAACAGATATGCTCAAAGTCGTTGGAACATTCGCGAAAACTTTTTTGTATGCCGAACGTATCAGCTAGATCATTGTAATCTCCGTATTTTCTTATTACGAGGCCACTCGGGTCACCATGATCAAAGAAATTGCGGATCCGTTGCATGTCACCATCAATCTCCTCTGCAGGCTCATGAATTTACCGACTCGTTGGAAATAACTTTCGATCGCGATTCAGCGGAGAATGCGCGTGGTATTCGTTCAATTTAATGGAGAGATCTGATGTCAATAAATACATTGCTGCATAGATGAACGGCAAAGTGGTAGAGGGAAAAGGAAATCCTTTTGTTGTGGACATGGTATGACAACGAGGAATTGAAGTTTAGCAAATCAACTTACGTATATGAATTTGAGTATTCTTTATGATAATTTTTTCATCCGTCACAAATTTCGAAATTCACAAAGTATGAGGTACATGCAGTTTCGTTTTGTCAGCAGTATGCACTTGCCTATTTTTGAATCGATTCTCTCTTTGTTTCTGTGCACAAAGGTGACATTTTGGTGATTCTTTGTTGCCTGTATCTTGTGTCTATGGGAATGATATTTATGTTGTATTTTTTCAATAAATAGTATTCGTGTGGTCATCCGAGAGGATATTTCAACCTAAAATCTCATGTTCTTGAGAATAATACAGTTACTGTCACTAAAATGGTAAAAAAATCAGAATTGAATACAGCAAAAATTCAGAATATCTGCAAGTTTTATATGTCAGAAACCCTGTCAAAGGAACAGGTTTGGGACAAGATAAAGAAAGGCTCAATAAGAAAAATAATTGGGTACAATACGGTGTTAAGAAGCAGAGAAGTATAATAAATAAGCAAAAGCATAAAATCTCCCTAAGAATGATCATTCCTGTCCATAATTTAGTCAATGATTTAATTCAACCAATAAACATCCAAAACAGAAAAGCATGCTTCAAGCCTAACCTGTGTGCTTAATGATCCAGAATACTTCATACTTCTTACAGGGAATACTATCCAATGCTATTCATTTTTATTGTAATTGATATGAAAATTTTTCCATATCTGAGAGAGAAATTACAATTAAATGCCTTAAAATTCAAGAGACATTCTTTCTCAACAGAAAGTTTTAAGGTTAATTATGATTATGTATCAGATTCAGAGAATTCAGATTCTTCTTTCGGTTGAGCTACCACAAGCTCTCCGGAATAACTTAACATTTCCGATGCGTATTGTGAGCGAGTGCCTCTTGCATCCGAGAATGAAAAGGCAGACAGCGAATGCCTTAACTCGAGCAGGAACTGCATGTTATGAGCAAAATCCGTTTGAAGCACTCACTCTTAAATAATATTCTTGGATTGGTCGTCGATAATAAGCGAATGCAAATTGATACATTTCAGTCGGTTTATTTAGAATGTAACATAATTTACATCATAAGTATCATTTTGCCATCTCTTTTGTTCATAAAATAAGCCGACGTTCCCACTTGTTGTTGTTGGTCCGAGGGTGATGAAAATCCCATCCACGTCTTGAAAACTGTCCTTTGCTTTGGTCGAAATCCTCTCCCCGACAGTTGCTGGAAGTAGCTGAAACGAGAGTGATAGAGATCATTCAAAATAAGTTCACTGTAAGAAATGCTTGCTGCACCGTCAGATTGAAAGAGCGCGGTAGCATTTTCCTTTGGCAAAAAGCTTTGAATTTGGCATGCAAGTGATACGGTTCAGTATTTCGACATCATCAGCAACGCCTTGATAGATCCCGTATCAAGGAACAGTGCCTGTACCATTTACTGCCAACGTTTCCCTTCGGAGTGCAAGAAAGCAGAATAAGGGATGAACTTTCTTTTTGGGAGGTTTACCTCGGCGATACGTCTTGGAGCTAACTGTGATGTTTATGTGGAAATGAAAGGGGCTATGGAATCATCCTTGCTCGTAATGAACGAAGGCGGTAACAAGATGCAAAATAACAGGAATCACAGACAATGGAAATTCTTAATATTGAAGGTGAGGACACAGCTGCATATGAAACGGCTATGACACTGCAAGAAACTTCATTGCAGTGTCTCTCAAGTAGCATAAGATGAACCAAGAAAAACAAGGTGGAAACCAATGAAGTGTTAATAAAGAGGGCATTATATTCTCTATGCTCCCAGATTTATGCTGGAAGCATAAGAAAGGATGAAGATGCAAACAAGATGTCGTTAATTTTACCTGTGAAACCTAAGAGGCATGATGGCAATCTGCAGAACATTGCAACGGTGCACAGAAATGATTCGAAGGAAACTCTCAAGACTTGGAAACACATTGGCGGATGAAAGCACTGGACATAAAGATGCTTGGATAGGGTCAGGTCCATGCGATGGCAGGTCCCAAAGCATGCACAAAATCATCAAGAAGAGCAGATTGAAGGTGTGCCTGCCGATATGATGTGAATTTGCTCCCACTCGACCTCAAAGTAAAATAAAAAGGAAGAAGGAACATGGATGAGATAGGAGAATAAAAACAGTTTAGCGACAAACAAGGACCTCACTTCAGATAGAATCGAAATTGATGATGATAATGCTCATGGCCCTTCTTGTTGTTCATATTGTTCTTCATTCTGCTCTGTTACAAACATTTACATATTTCTGCCTTCGCAAATATGACACCGTCCAACTCAAAAGCATGCTCATCCTTCATCAAATTGTAGATTCAATTCAAGTGCATGTAAAGAAAAGTATGACCAGGTTGAAGTCATAACATGAAAAGGCAATCAATCTACTTACATGTTCAAAGGTGTAAACGATATCCTCCATCAACTGAGAATAGGCTTCCATTCAGTGGAGACTGATCACTCTCCCGGTGGATAGGATGGCGAAAGCTCCAAAGCTTTCCTAGAATTGAAGCATTAAGAATTCATTAAAAAAAGGAAGCAAACATCAAGAACCAAGGCTCCTCTCTACAACACTGACGCTGTCAAGGCTGGTTAATTGATTTGTAGCTATGCGTGGCTCTTAAAACATGTGTCGCACTCTTCCAAATTAGTTAAAATTAGAAGCTTGTGTCAGAGAAATGTATTGCATCTGCATGTTGATGAGCACGTATACCGATTGTTGCAATGATGTTCATCGTAAAAATAGGAATATTAAATCAGGCGACAGCAAAACTCGACATGTCTTGGCTATGGCACGTTCCGAGGTGCAGAGATTAATTTAATTTACCTCTTTTCGAAATTCAATGCGAAAAATAAAAATTTATAACTTTTGAACAACCGCTAAACATTTATCTTGCTTCTGATTGGCTGATAGAAGTACCACCGCCTTCAGTGCAGCTGCTGTATTGTTAAATTTCATGCCATATACTTCTTCATCCCATTACCGATTGAATATCACCAAAATTCCTCTCTCCTTTTATGTCGACCGCGAGTAATGGCGGTTTTCTACAATTCGGACGAATAAGCGGACGATACATCATGAAAATAGTAAATTTGCGCAGTAAGACTCACGTAGTAGGCAAAAATCATAATAAATACTAGTATTCATTAAATATTAATCGGTTACGACTCACCTCATCTTTATTTTCAATAATCCTTCTCGAATTTTAGATTCCCGCCGGAGACAATCGCGTCTCGAAATACCACCGTGCGCAATGCACTTTCCTCAGCGACCTCACCGTGTCAACATCCTCCCTTTCACCACTCACTAATTTTCCTTTTTTTCTAATTCAATGCTCTCTACGGAGGATAAAACCATCCTCACAAAAACTATAGCGCTACGCCCGAACTCTTTGCTCCGAGAAACGGCTTCCAAAGCTTAATAAAGTCCGCCGATTTGCGATAAGTTACGACACCGTATGCACCATAGGGCCAAGAGATATCTCAGCAGTCGTTCAATAGTGTTGTTATCGTTACTTATCAAGTCGTTTTTCCAGCGGTAAAGTCATCTTGATGAGCGAAGAATAGGAATCTAGGTATTCGAAACGCTTCGCTCGGAAGCACTCGGTAAAAATAATTCCTTGGCACATTCTACTCGTCGAGGGAAAAGAAATATATTTCAATGGGACGTTTCTTACCTCACTTTCCTTTTCGACCGAACCTTGCATCCACACCAAAAGCTGTACTGCTTGACCTGCACCGGGATGACGATGTCACACTGCCTTATTCTACGAAGCCGCCGTCTATCTAATCGATCTCTTACGTGCACCGCTAACCACAGAACACAATGACATTCACACGATCACTTCGTCCGTGGAGAAACTTCAAGATTTGATAGCCATTCGAATGATGAAAAACGGCGTAACGAAAGCAAGGGGAAACTCGATTCGCGAATTACGAGAACGAACTCTGCTCACCGATGATAGCCGCCTACTGAGGCGACGCTGGAACGATAACTTGGCCCTCTGTCGGATTTCGAATTTCTTCCGCACGACGAAAAATGCCGATGAATTTCAACGTTTCCAAAATTCCGAGTAGGCAATCTATACGTTTAAAACTCTCTTCGGATCCGCCTTTTCGTAGACTAAAGTTGGATCGAGTTTCATTCTAAACTAAAATCCTTCTCGAGGAGATATCTCGCTCTTTGGGAGAAGAATGAAACTAAATGGCAATGACTTAATGAGTAAGAAAGAATTGGTTTCCGGCTTCGATTGATAAAGAATGAGAAGAAACAGATATGCTCAAAGTCGTTGGAACATTCGCGAAAACTTTTTTGTATGCCGAACGTATCAGCTAGATCATTGTAATCTCCGTATTTTCTTATTACGAGGCCACTCGGGTCACCATGATCAAAGAAATTGCGGATCCGTTGCATGTCACCATCAATCTCCTCTGCAGGCTCATGAATTTACCGACTCGTTGGAAATAACTTTCGATCGCGATTCAGCGGAGAATGCGCGTGGTATTCGTTCAATTTAATGGAGAGATCTGATGTCAATAAATACATTGCTGCATAGATGAACGGCAAAGTGGTAGAGGGAAAAGGAAATCCTTTTGTTGTGGACATGGTATGACAACGAGGAATTGAAGTTTAGCAAATCAACTTACGTATATGAATTTGAGTATTCTTTATGATAATTTTTTCATCCGTCACAAATTTCGAAATTCACAAAGTATGAGGTACATGCAGTTTCGTTTTGTCAGCAGTATGCACTTGCCTATTTTTGAATCGATTCTCTCTTTGTTTCTGTGCACAAAGGTGACATTTTGGTGATTCTTTGTTGCCTGTATCTTGTGTCTATGGGAATGATATTTATGTTGTATTTTTTCAATAAATAGTATTCGTGTGGTCATCCGAGAGGATATTTCAACCTAAAATCTCATGTTCTTGAGAATAATACAGTTACTGTCACTAAAATGGTAAAAAAATCAGAATTGAATACAGCAAAAATTCAGAATATCTGCAAGTTTTATATGTCAGAAACCCTGTCAAAGGAACAGGTTTGGGACAAGATAAAGAAAGGCTCAATAAGAAAAATAATTTTGTACAATACGGTGTTAAGAAGCAGAGAAGTATAATAAATAAGCAAAAGCATAAAATCTCCCTAAGAATGATCATTCCTGTCCATAATTTAGTCAATGATTTAATTCAACCAATAAACATCCAAAACAGAAAAGCATGCTTCAAGCCTAACCTGTGTGCTTAATGATCCAGAATACTTCATACTTCTTACAGGGAATACTATCCAATGCTATTCATTTTTATTGTAATTGATATGAAAATTTTTCCATATCTGAGAAAGAAATTACAATTAAATGCCTTAAAATTCAAGAGACATTCTTTCTCAACAGAAAGTTTTAAGGTTAATTATGATTATGTATCAGATTCAGAGAATTCAGATTCTTCTTTCGGTTGAGCTACCACAAGCTCTCCGGAATAACTTAACATTTCCGATGCGTATTGTGAGCGAGTGCCTCTTGCATCCGAGAATGAAAAGGCAGACAGCGAATGCCTTAACTCGAGCAGGAACTGCATGTTATGAGCAAAATCCGTTTGAAGCACTCACTCTTAAATAATATTCTTGGATTGGTCGTCGATAATAAGCGAATGCAAATTGATACATTTCAGTCGGTTTATTTAGAATGTAACATAATTTACATCATAAGTATCATTTTGCCATCTCTTTTGTACATAAAATAAGCCGACGTTCCCACTTGTTGTTGTTGGTCCGAGGGTGATGAAAATCCCATCCACGTCTTGAAAACTGTCCTTTGCTTTGGTCGAAATCCTCTCCCCGACAGTTGCTGGAAGTAGCTGAAACGAGAGTGATAGAGATCATTCAAAATAAGTTCACTGTAAGAAATGCTTGCTGCACCGTCAGATTGAAAGAGCGCGGTAGCATTTTCCTTTGGCAAAAAGCTTTGAATTTGGCATGCAAGTGATACGGTTCAGTATTTCGACATCATCAGCAACGCCTTGATAGATCCCGTATCAAGGAACAGTGCCTGTACCATTTACTGCCAACGTTTCCCTTCGGAGTGCAAGAAAGCAGAATAAGGGATGAACTTTCTTTTTGGGAGGTTTACCTCGGCGATACGTCTTGGAGCTAACTGTGATGTTTATGTGGAAATGAAAGGGGCTATGGAATCATCCTTGCTCGTAATGAACGAAGGCGGTAACAAGATGCAAAATAACAGGAATCACAGACAATGGAAATTCTTAATATTGAAGGTGAGGACACAGCTGCATATGAAACGGCTATGACACTGCAAGAAACTTCATTGCAGTGTCTCTCAAGTAGCATAAGATGAACCAAGAAAAACATGGTGGAAACCAATGAAGTGTTAATAAAGAGGGCATTAAATTCTCTATGCTCCCAGATTTATGCTGGAAGCATAAGAAAGGATGAAGATGCAAACAAGATGTCGTTAATTTTACCTGTGAAACCTAAGAGGCATGATGGCAATCTGCAGAACATTGCAACGGTGCACAGAAATGATTCGAAGGAAACTCTCAAGACTTGGAAACACATTGGCGGATGAAAGCACTGGACATAAAGATGCTTGGATAGGGTCAGGTCCATGCGATGGCAGGTCCCAAAGCATGCACAAAATCATCAAGAAGAGCAGATTGAAGGTGTGCCTGCCGATATGATGTGAATTTGCTCCCACTCGACCTCAAAGTAAAATAAAAAGGAAGAAGGAACATGGGTGAGATAGGAGAATAAAAACAGTTTAGCGACAAACAAGGACCTCACTTCAGATAGAATCGAAATTGATGATGATAATGCTCATGGCCCTTCTTGTTGTTCATATTGTTCTTCATTCTGCTCTGTTACAAACATTTACATATTTCTGCCTTCGCAAATATGACACCGTCCAACTCAAAAGCATGCTCATCCTTCATCAAATTGTAGATTCAATTCAAGTGCATGTAAAGAAAAGTATGACCAGGTTGAAGTCATAACATGAAAAGGCAATCAATCTACTTACATGTTCAAAGGTGTAAACGATATCCTCCATCAACTGAGAATAGGCTTCCATTCAGTGGAGACTGATCACTCTCCCGGTGGATAGGATGGCGAAAGCTCCAAAGCTTTCCTAGAATTGAAGCATTAAGAATTCATTAAAAAAAGGAAGCAAACATCAAGAACCAAGGCTCCTCTCTACAACACTGACGCTGTCAAGGCTGGTTAATTGATTTGTAGCTATGCGTGGCTCTTAAAACATGTGTCGCACTCTTCCAAATTAGTTAAAATTAGAAGCTTGTGTCAGAGAAATGTATTGCATCTGCATGTTGATGAGCACGTATACCGATTGTTGCAAAGATGTTCATCGTAAAAATAGGAATATTAAATCAGGCGACAGCAAAACTCGACATGTCTTGGCTATGGCACGTTCCGAGGTGCAGAGATTAGTTTAATTTACCTCTTTTCGAAATTCAATGCGAAAAATAAAAATTTATAAATTTTGAACAACCGCTAAACATTTATCTTGCTTCTGATTGGCTGATAGAAGTACCACCGCCTTCAGTGCAGCTGCTGTATTGTTAGATTTCATGCCATATACTTCTTCATCCCATTACCGATTGAATATCACCAAAATTCCTCTCTCCTTTTATGTCGACCGCGAGTAATGGCGGTTTTCTACAATTCGGACGAATAAGCGGACGATACATCATGAAAATAGTAAATTTGCGCAGTAAGACTCACGTAGTAGGCAAAAATCATAATAAATACTAGTATTCATTAAATATTAATCGGTTACGACTCACCTCATCTTTATTTTCAATAATCCTTCTCGAATTTTAGATTCCCGCCGGAGACAATCGCGTCTCGAAATACCACCGTGCGCAATGCACTTTCCTCAGCGACCTCACCGTGTCAACATCCTCCCTTTCACCACTCACTAATTTTCCTTTTTTTCTAATTCAATGCTCTCTACGGAGGATAAAACCATCCTCACAAAAACTATGATGCTACGCCCGAGCTCTTTGCTCCGAGAAACGGCTTCCAAAGCTTAATAAAGTCCGCCGATTTGCGATAAGTTACGACACCGTATGCACCATAGGGCCAAGAGATATCTCAGCAGTCGTTCAATAGTGTTGTTATCGTTACTTATCAAGTCGTTTTTCCAGCGGTAAAGTCATCTTGATGAGCGAAGAATAGGAATCTAGGTATTCGAAACGCTTCGCTCGGAAGCACTCGGTAAAAATAATTCCTTGGCACATTCTACTCGTCGAGGGAAAAGAAATATATTTCAATGGGACGTTTCTTACCTCACTTTCCTTTTCGACCGAACCTTGCATCCACACCAAAAGCTTTACTGCTTGACCTGCACCGGGATGACGATGTCACACTGCCTTATTCTACGAAGCCGCCGTCTATCTAATCGATCTCTTACGTGCACCGCTAACCACAGAACACAATGACATTCACACGATCACTTCGTCCGTGGAGAAACTTCAAGATTTGATAGCCATTCGAATGATGAAAAACGGCGTAACGAAAGCAAGGGGAAACTCGATTCGCGAATTACGAGAACGAACTCTGCTCACCGATGATAGCCGCCTACTGAGGCGACGCTGGAACGATAACTTGGCCCTCTGTCGGATTTCGAATTTCTTCCGCACGACGAAAAATGCCGATGAATTTCAACGTTTCCAAAATTCCGAGTAGGCAATCTATACGTTTAAAACTCTCTTTGGATCCGCCTTTTCGTAGACTAAAGTTGGATCGAGTTTCATTCTAAACTAAAATCCTTCTCGAGGAGATATCTCGCTCTTTGGGAGAAGAATGAAACTAAATGGCAATGACTTAATGAGTAAGAAAGAATTGGTTTCCGGCTTCGATTGATAAAGAATGAGAAGAAACAGATATGCTCAAAGTCGTTGGAACATTCGCGAAAACTTTTTTGTATGCCGAACGTATCAGCTAGATCATTGTAATCTCCGTATTTTCTTATTACGAGGCCACTCGGGTCACCATGATCAAAGAAATTGCGGATCCGTTGCATGTCACCATCAATCTCCTCTGCAGGCTCATGAATTTACCGACTCGTTGGAAATAACTTTCGATCGCGATTCAGCGGAGAATGCGCGTGGTATTCGTTCAATTTAATGGAGAGATCTGATGTCAATAAATACATTGCTGCATAGATGAACGGCAAAGTGGTAGAGGGAAAAGGAAATCCTTTTGTTGTGGACATGGTATGACAACGAGGAATTGAAGTTTAGCAAATCAACTTACGTATATGAATTTGAGTATTCTTTATGATAATTTTTTCATCCGTCACAAATTTCGAAATTCACAAAGTATGAGGTACATGCAGTTTCGTTTTGTCAGCAGTATGCACTTGCCTATTTTTGAATCGATTCTCTCTTTGTTTCTGTGCACAAAGGTGACATTTTGGTGATTCTTTGTTGCCTGTATCTTGTGTCTATGGGAATGATATTTATGTTGTATTTTTTCAATAAATAGTATTCGTGTGGTCAACCGAGAGGATATTTCAACCTAAAATCTCATGTTCTTGAGAATAATACAGTTACTGTCACTAAAATGGTAAAAAAATCAGAATTGAATACAGCAAAAATTCAGAATATCTGCAAGTTTTATATGTCAGAAACCCTGTCAAAGGAACAGGTTTGGGACAAGATAAAGAAAGGCTCAATAAGAAAAATAATTGGGTACAATACGGTGTTAAGAAGCAGAGAAGTATAATAAATAAGCAAAAGCATAAAATCTCCCTAAGAATGATCATTCCTGTCCATAATTTAGTCAATGATTTAATTCAACCAATAAACATCCAAAACAGAAAAGCATGCTTCAAGCCTAACCTGTGTGCTTAATGATCCAGAATACTTCATACTTCTTACAGGGAATACTATCCAATGCTATTCATTTTTATTGTAATTGATATGAAAATTTTTCCATATCTGAGAAAGAAATTACAATTAAATGCCTTAAAATTCAAGAGACATTCTTTCTCAACAGAAAGTTTTAAGGTTAATTATGATTATGTATCAGATTCAGAGAATTCAGATTCTTCTTTCGGTTGAGCTACCACAAGCTCTCCGGAATAACTTAACATTTCCGATGCGTATTGTGAGCGAGTGCCTCTTGCATCCGAGAATGAAAAGGCAGACAGCGAATGCCTTAACTCGAGCAGGAACTGCATGTTATGAGCAAAATCCGTTTGAAGCACTCACTCTTAAATAATATTCTTGGATTGGTCGTCGATAATAAGCGAATGCAAATTGATACATTTCAGTCGGTTTATTTAGAATGTAACATAATTTACATCATAAGTATCATTTTGCCATCTCTTTTGTACATAAAATAAGCCGACGTTCCCACTTGTTGTTGTTAATCGAGGGTGATGAAAATCCCATCCACGTCATGAAAACTGTCCTTTGCTTTGGTCGAAATCCTCTCCCCGACAGTTGCTGGAAGTAGCTGAAACGAGAGTGATAGAGATCATTCAAAATAAGTTCACTGTAAGAAATGCTTGCTGCACCGTCAGATTGAAAGAGCGCGGTAGCATTTTCCTTTGGCAAAAAGCTTTGAATTTGGCATGCAACCATTGCAAATCGTGCCTGTACCATTCACTGCCAACGTTTCCCTTCGGAGTGCAAGAAAGCAGAATAAGGGATGAACTTTCTTTTTGGGAGGTTTACCTCGGCGATACGTCTTGGAGCTAACTGTGATGTTTAT
Source organism: Pantala flavescens (assembly GCA_020796165.1). Taxonomy (NCBI): domain Eukaryota; kingdom Metazoa; phylum Arthropoda; class Insecta; order Odonata; family Libellulidae; genus Pantala; species Pantala flavescens. The sequence goes on along the minus strand of CM036885.1, from coordinate 20,317,132 downwards.
GTGGAAATGAAAGGGGCTATGGAATCATCCTTGCTCGTAATGAACGAAGGCGGTAACAAGATGCAAAATAACAGGAATCACAGACAATGGAAATTCTTAATATTGAAGGTGAGGACACAGCTGCATATGAAACGGCTATGACACTGCAAGAAACTTCATTGCAGTGTCTCTCAAGTAGCATAAGATGAACCAAGAAAAACATGGTGGAAACCAATGAAGTGTTAATAAAGAGGGCATTAAATTCTCTATGCTCCCAGATTTATGCTGGAAGCATAAGAAAGGATGAAGATGCAAACAAGATGTCGTTAATTTTACCTGTGAAACCTAAGAGGCATGATGGCAATCTGCAGAACATTGCAACGGTGCACAGAAATGATTCGAAGGAAACTCTCAAGACATGGAAACACATTGGCGGATGAAAGCACTGGACATAAAGATGCTTGGATAGGGTCAGGTCCATGCGTTGGCAGGTCCCAAAGCATGCACAAAATCATCAGGAAGAGCAGATTGAAGGTGTGCCTGCCGATATGATGTGAATTTGCTCCCACTCGACCTCAAAGTAAAATAAAAAGGAAGAAGGAACATGGGTGAGATAGGAGAATAAAAACAGTTTAGCGACAAATAAGGACCTCACTTCAGATAGAATCGAAATTGATGATGGTAATGCTCATGGCCCTTCTTGTTGTTCATATTGTTCTTCATTCTGCTCTGTTACAAACATTTACATATTTCTGCCTTCGCAAATATGACACCGTCCAACTCAAAAGCATGCTCATCCTTCATCAAATTGTAGATTCAATTCAAGTGCATGTAAAGAAAAGTATGACCAGGTTGAAGTCATAACATGAAAAGGCAATCAATCTACTTACATGTTCAAAGGTGTAAACGATATCCTCCATCAACTGAGAATAGGCTTCCATTCAGTGGAGACTGATCACTCTCCCGGTGGATAGGATGGCGAAAGCTCCAAAGCTTTCCTAGAATTGAAGCATTAAGAATTCATTAAAAAAAGGAAGCAAACATCAAGAACCAAGGCTCCTCTCTACAACACTGACGCTGTCAAGGCTGGTTAATTGATTTGTAGCTATGCGTGGCTCTTAAAACATGTGTCGCACTCTTCCAAATTAGTTAAAATTAGAAGCTTGTGTCAGAGAAATGTATTGCATCTGCATGTTGATGAGCACGTATACCGATTGTTGCAAAGATGTTCATCGTAAAAATAGGAATATTAAATCAGGCGACAGCAAAACTCGACATGTCTTGGCTATGGCACGTTCCGAGGTGCAGAGATTAGTTTAATTTACCTCTTTTCGAAATTCAATGCGAAAAATAAAAATTTATAAATTTTGAACAACCGCTAAACATTTATCTTGCTTCTGATTGGCTGATAGAAGTACCACCGCCTTCAGTGCAGCTGCTGTATTGTTAAATTTCATGCCATATACTTCTTCATCCCATTACCGATTGAATATCACCAAAATTCCTCTCTCCTTTTATGTCGACCGCGAGTAATGGCGGTTTTCTACAATTCGGACGAATAAGCGGACGATACATCATGAAAATAGTAAATTTGCGCAGTAAGACTCACGTAGTAGGCAAAAATCATAATAAATACTAGTATTCATTAAATATTAATCGGTTACGACTCACCTCATCTTTATTTTCAATAATCCTTCTCGAATTTTAGATTCCCGCCGGAGACAATCGCGTCTCGAAATACCACCGTGCGCAATGCACTTTCCTCAGCGACCTCACCGTGTCAACATCCTCCCTTTCACCACTCACTAATTTTCCTTTTTTTCTAATTCAATGCTCTCTACGGAGGATAAAACCATCCTCACAAAAACTATGATGCTACGCCCGAGCTCTTTGCTCCGAGAAACGGCTTCCAAAGCTTAATAAAGTCCGCCGATTTGCGATAAGTTACGACACCGTATGCACCATAGGGCCAAGAGATATCTCAGCAGTCGTTCAATAGTGTTGTTATCGTTACTTATCAAGTCGTTTTTCCAGCGGTAAAGTCATCTTGATGAGCGAAGAATAGGAATCTAGGTATTCGAAACGCTTCGCTCGGAAGCACTCGGTAAAAATAATTCCTTGGCACATTCTACTCGTCGAGGGAAAAGAAATATATTTCAATGGGACGTTTCTTACCTCACTTTCCTTTTCGACCGAACCTTGCATCCACACCAAAAGCTTTACTGCTTGACCTGCACCGGGATGACGATGTCACACTGCCTTATTCTACGAAGCCGCCGTCTATCTAATCGATCTCTTACGTGCACCGCTAACCACAGAACACAATGACATTCACACGATCACTTCGTCCGTGGAGAAACTTCAAGATTTGATAGCCATTCGAATGATGAAAAACGGCGTAACGAAAGCAAGGGGAAACTCGATTCGCGAATTACGAGAACGAACTCTGCTCACCGATGATAGCCGCCTACTGAGGCGACGCTGGAACGATAACTTGGCCCTCTGTCGGATTTCGAATTTCTTCCGCACGACGAAAAATGCCGATGAATTTCAACGTTTCCAAAATTCCGAGTAGGCAATCTATACGTTTAAAACTCTCTTTGGATCCGCCTTTTCGTAGACTAAAGTTGGATCGAGTTTCATTCTAAACTAAAATCCTTCTCGAGGAGATATCTCGCTCTTTGGGAGAAGAATGAAACTAAATGGCAATGACTTAATGAGTAAGAAAGAATTGGTTTCCGGCTTCGATTGATAAAGAATGAGAAGAAACAGATATGCTCAAAGTCGTTGGAACATTCGCGAAAACTTTTTTGTATGCCGAACGTATCAGCTAGATCATTGTAATCTCCGTATTTTCTTATTACGAGGCCACTCGGGTCACCATGATCAAAGAAATTGCGGATCCGTTGCATGTCACCATCAATCTCCTCTGCAGGCTCATGAATTTACCGACTCGTTGGAAATAACTTTCGATCGCGATTCAGCGGAGAATGCGCGTGGTATTCGTTCAATTTAATGGAGAGATCTGATGTCAATAAATACATTGCTGCATAGATGAACGGCAAAGTGGTAGAGGGAAAAGGAAATCCTTTTGTTGTGGACATGGTATGACAACGAGGAATTGAAGTTTAGCAAATCAACTTACGTATATGAATTTGAGTATTCTTTATGATAATTTTTTCATCCGTCACAAATTTCGAAATTCACAAAGTATGAGGTACATGCAGTTTCGTTTTGTCAGCAGTATGCACTTGCCTATTTTTGAATCGATTCTCTCTTTGTTTCTGTGCACAAAGGTGACATTTTGGTGATTCTTTGTTGCCTGTATCTTGTGTCTATGGGAATGATATTTATGTTGTATTTTTTCAATAAATAGTATTCGTGTGGTCAACCGAGAGGATATTTCAACCTAAAATCTCATGTTCTTGAGAATAATACAGTTACTGTCACTAAAATGGTAAAAAAATCAGAATTGAATACAGCAAAAATTCAGAATATCTGCAAGTTTTATATGTCAGAAACCCTGTCAAAGGAACAGGTTTGGGACAAGATAAAGAAAGGCTCAATAAGAAAAATAATTGGGTACAATACGGTGTTAAGAAGCAGAGAAGTATAATAAATAAGCAAAAGCATAAAATCTCCCTAAGAATGATCATTCCTGTCCATAATTTAGTCAATGATTTAATTCAACCAATAAACATCCAAAACAGAAAAGCATGCTTCAAGCCTAACCTGTGTGCTTAATGATCCAGAATACTTCATACTTCTTACAGGGAATACTATCCAATGCTATTCATTTTTATTGTAATTGATATGAAAATTTTTCCATATCTGAGAAAGAAATTACAATTAAATGCCTTAAAATTCAAGAGACATTCTTTCTCAACAGAAAGTTTTAAGGTTAATTATGATTATGTATCAGATTCAGAGAATTCAGATTCTTCTTTCGGTTGAGCTACCACAAGCTCTCCGGAATAACTTAACACTTCCGATGCGTATTGTAAGCGAGTGCCTCTTGCATCCGAGAATGAAAAGGCAGACAGCGAATGCCTTAACTCGAGCAGGAACTGCATGTTATGAGCAAAATCCGTTTGAAGCACTCACTCTTAAATAATATTCTTGGATTGGTCGTCGATAATAAGCGAATGCAAATTGATACATTTCAGTCGGTTTATTTAGAATGTATCATAATTTACATCATAAGTATCATTTTGCCATCTCTTTTGTACATAAAATAAGCCGACGTTCCCACTTGTTGTTGTTGGTCCGAGGGTGATGAAAATCCCATCCACGTCATGAAAACTGTCCTTTGCTTTGGTCGAAATCCTCTCCCCGACAGTTGCTGGAAGTAGCTGAAACGAGAGTGATAGAGATCATTCAAAATAAGTTCACTGTAAGAATTGCGCTCTGCACCGTCAGATTGAAAGAGCGCGGTAGCATTTTCCTTTGGCAAAAAGCTTTGAATTTGGCATGCAAGTGATACGGCTCAGTATTTCGACATCATCAGCAACGCCTTGATAGATCCCGTATCAAGGAACAGTGCCTGTACCATTCACTGCCAACGTTTCCCTTCGGAGTGCAAGAAAGCAGAATAAGGGATGAACTTTCTTTTTGGGAGGTTTACCTCGGCGATACGTCTTGGAGCTAACTGTGATGTTTATGTGGAAATGAAAGGGGCTATGGAATCATCCTTGCTCGTAATGAACGAAGGCGGTAACAAGATGCAAAATAACAGGAATCACAGACAATGGAAATTCTTAATATTGAAGGTGAGGACACAGCTGCATATGAAACGGCTATGACACTGCAAGAAACTTCATTGCAGTGTCTCTCAAGTAGCATAAGATGAACCAAGAAAAACATGGTGGAAACCAATGAAGTGTTAATAAAGAGGGCATTAAATTCTCTATGCTCCCAGATTTATGCTGGAAGCATAAGAAAGGATGAAGATGCAAACAAGATGTCGTTAATTTTACCTGTGAAACCTAAGAGGCATGATGGCAATCTGCAGAACATTGCAACGGTGCACAGAAATGATTCGAAGGAAACTCTCAAGACATGGAAACACATTGGCGGATGAAAGCACTGGACATAAAGATGCTTGGATAGGGTCAGGTCCATGCGATGGCAGGTCCCAAAGCATGCACAAAATCATCAGGAAGAGCAGATTGAAGGTGTGCCTGCCGATATGATGTGAATTTGCTCCCACTCGACCTCAAAGTAAAATAAAAAGGAAGAAGGAACATGGGTGAGATAGGAGAATAAAAACAGTTTAGCGACAAATAAGGACCTCACTTCAGATAGAATCGAAATTGATGATGATAATGCTCATGGCCCTTCTTGTTGTTCATATTGTTCTTCATTCTGCTCTGTTACAAACATTTACATATTTCTGCCTTCGCAAATATGACACCGTCCAACTCAAAAGCATGCTCATCCTTCATCAAATTGTAGATTCAATTCAAGTGCATGTAAAGAAAAGTATGACCAGGTTGAAGTCATAACATGAAAAGGCAATCAATCTACTTACATGTTCAAAGGTGTAAACGATATCCTCCATCAACTGAGAATAGGCTTCCATTCAGTGGAGACTGATCACTCTCCCGGTGGATAGGATGGCGAAAGCTCCAAAGCTTTCCTAGAATTGAAGCATTAAGAATTCATTAAAAAAAGGAAGCAAACATCAAGAACCAAGGCTCCTCTCTACAACACTGACGCTGTCAAGGCTGGTTAATTGATTTGTAGCTATGCGTGGCTCTTAAAACATGTGTCGCACTCTTCCAAATTAGTTAAAATTAGAAGCTTGTGTCAGAGAAATGTATTGCATCTGCATGTTGATGAGCACGTATACCGATTGTTGCAATGATGTTCATCGTAAAAATAGGAATATTAAATCAGGCGACAGCAAAACTCGACATATCTTGGCTATGGCACGTTCCGAGGTGCAGAGATTAGTTTAATTTACCTCTTTTCGAAATTCAATGCGAAAAATAAAAATTTATAAATTTTGAACAACCGCTAAACATTTATCTTGCTTCTGATTGGCTGATAGAAGTACCACCGCCTTCAGTGCAGCTGCTGTATTGTTAAATTTCATGCCATATACTTCTTCATCCCATTACCGATTGAATATCACCAAAATTCCTCTCTCCTTTTATGTCGACCGCGAGTAATGGCGGTTTTCTTCAATTCGGACGAATAAGCGGACGATACATCATGAAAATAGTAAATTTGCGCAGTAAGACTCACGTAGTAGGCAAAAATCATAATAAATACTAGTATTCATTAAATATTAATCGGTTACGACTCACCTCATCTTTATTTTCAATAATCCTTCTCGAATTTTAGATTCCCGCCGGAGACAATCGCGTCTCGAAATACCACCGTGCGCAATGCACTTTCCTCAGCGACCTCACCGTGTCAACATCCTCCCTTTCACCACTCACTAATTTTCCTTTTTTTCTAATTCAATGCTCTCTACGGAGGATAAAACCATCCTCACAAAAACTATGATGCTACGCCCGAGCTCTTTGCTCCGAGAAACGGCTTCCAAAGCTTAATAAAGTCCGCCGATTTGCGATAAGTTACGACACCGTATGCACCATAGGGCCAAGAGATATCTCAGCAGTCGTTCAATAGTGTTGTTATCGTTACTTATCAAGTCGTTTTTCCAGCGGTAAAGTCATCTTGATGAGCGAAGAATAGGAATCTAGGTATTCGAAACGCTTCGCTCGGAAGCACTCGGTAAAAATAATTCCTTGGCACATTCTACTCGTCGAGGGAAAAGAAATATATTTCAATGGGACGTTTCTTACCTCACTTTCCTTTTCGACCGAACCTTGCATCCACACCAAAAGCTTTACTGCTTGACCTGCACCGGGATGACGATGTCACACTGCCTTATTCTACGAAGCCGCCGTCTATCTAATCGATCTCTTACGTGCACCGCTAACCACAGAACACAATGACATTCACACGATCACTTCGTCCGTGGAGAAACTTCAAGATTTGATAGCCATTCGAATGATGAAAAACGGCGTAACGAAAGCAAGGGGAAACTCGATTCGCGAATTACGAGAACGAACTCTGCTCACCGATGATAGCCGCCTACTGAGGCGACGCTGGAACGATAACTTGGCCCTCTGTCGGATTTCGAATTTCTTCCGCACGACGAAAAATGCCGATGAATTTCAACGTTTCCAAAATTCCGAGTAGGCAATCTATACGTTTAAAACTCTCTTTGGATCCGCCTTTTCGTAGACTAAAGTTGGATCGAGTTTCATTCTAAACTAAAATCCTTCTCGAGGAGATATCTCGCTCTTTGGGAGAAGAATGAAACTAAATGGCAATGACTTAATGAGTAAGAAAGAATTGGTTTCCGGCTTCGATTGATAAAGAATGAGAAGAAACAGATATGCTCAAAGTCGTTGGAACATTCGCGAAAACTTTTTTGTATGCCGAACGTATCAGCTAGATCATTGTAATCTCCGTATTTTCTTATTACGAGGCCACTCGGGTCACCATGATCAAAGAAATTGCGGATCCGTTGCATGTCACCATCAATCTCCTCTGCAGGCTCATGAATTTACCGACTCGTTGGAAATAACTTTCGATCGCGATTCAGCGGAGAATGCGCGTGGTATTCGTTCAATTTAATGGAGAGATCTGATGTCAATAAATACATTGCTGCATAGATGAACGGCAAAGTGGTAGAGGGAAAAGGAAATCCTTTTGTTGTGGACATGGTATGACAACGAGGAATTGAAGTTTAGCAAATCAACTTACGTATATGAATTTGAGTATTCTTTATGATAATTTTTTCATCCGTCACAAATTTCGAAATTCACAAAGTATGAGGTACATGCAGTTTCGTTTTGTCAGCAGTATGCACTTGCCTATTTTTGAATCGATTCTCTCTTTGTTTCTGTGCACAAAGGTGACATTTTGGTGATTCTTTGTTGCCTGTATCTTGTGTCTATGGGAATGATATTTATGTTGTATTTTTTCAATAAATAGTATTCGTGTGGTCAACCGAGAGGATATTTCAACCTAAAATCTCATGTTCTTGAGAATAATACAGTTACTGTCACTAAAATGGTAAAAAAATCAGAATTGAATACAGCAAAAATTCAGAATATCTGCAAGTTTTATATGTCAGAAACCCTGTCAAAGGAACAGGTTTGGGACAAGATAAAGAAAGGCTCAATAAGAAAAATAATTGGGTACAATACGGTGTTAAGAAGCAGAGAAGTATAATAAATAAGCAAAAGCATAAAATCTCCCTAAGAATGATCATTCCTGTCCATAATTTAGTCAATGATTTAATTCAACCAATAAACATCCAAAACAGAAAAGCATGCTTCAAGCCTAACCTGTGTGCTTAATGATCCAGAATACTTCATACTTCTTACAGGGAATACTATCCAATGCTATTCATTTTTATTGTAATTGATATGAAAATTTTTCCATATCTGAGAAAGAAATTACAATTAAATGCCTTAAAATTCAAGAGACATTCTTTCTCAACAGAAAGTTTTAAGGTTAATTATGATTATGTATCAGATTCAGAGAATTCAGATTCTTCTTTCGGTTGAGCTACCACAAGCTCTCCGGAATAACTTAACATTTCCGATGCGTATTGTGAGCGAGTGCCTCTTGCATCCGAGAATGAAAAGGCAGACAGCGAATGCCTTAACTCGAGCAGGAACTGCATGTTATGAGCAAAATCCGTTTGAAGCACTCACTCTTAAATAATATTCTTGGATTGGTCGTCGATAATAAGCGAATGCAAATTGATACATTTCAGTCGGTTTATTTAGAATGTAACATAATTTACATCATAAGTATCATTTTGCCATCTCTTTTGTACATAAAATAAGCCGACGTTCCCACTTGTTGTTGTTAATCGAGGGTGATGAAAATCCCATCCACGTCATGAAAACTGTCCTTTGCTTTGGTCGAAATCCTCTCCCCGACAGTTGCTGGAAGTAGCTGAAACGAGAGTGATAGAGATCATTCAAAATAAGTTCACTGTAAGAAATGCTTGCTGCACCGTCAGATTGAAAGAGCGCGGTAGCATTTTCCTTTGGCAAAAAGCTTTGAATTCGGCATGCAAGTGATACGGTTCAGTATTTCGACATCATCAGCAACGCCTTGATAGATCCCGTATCAAGGAACAGTGCCTGTACCATTCACTGCCAACGTTTCCCTTCGGAGTGCAAGAAAGCAGAATAAGGGATGAACTTTCTTTTTGGGAGGTTTACCTCGGCGATAAGTCTTGGAGCTAACTGTGATGTTTATGTGGAAATGAAAGGGGCTATGGAATCATCCTTGCTCGTAATGAACGAAGGCGGTAACAAGATGCAAAATAACAGGAATCACAGACAATGGAAATTCTTAATATTGAAGGTGAGGACACAGCTGCATATGAAACGGCTATGACACTGCAAGAAACTTCATTGCAGTGTCTCTCAAGTAGCATAAGATGAACCAAGAAAAACATGGTGGAAACCAATGAAGTGTTAATAAAGAGGGCATTAAATTCTCTATGCTCCCAGATTTACGCTGGAAGCATAAGAAAGGATGAAGATGCAAACAAGATGTCGTTAATTTTACCTGTGAAACCTAAGAGGCATGATGGCAATCTGCAGAACATTGCAACGGTGCACAGAAATGATTCGAAGGAAACTCTCAAGACTTGGAAACACATTGGCGGATGAAAGCACTGGACATAAAGATGCTTGGATAGGGTCAGGTCCATGCGATGGCAGGTCCCAAAGCATGCACAAAATCATCAAGAAGAGCAGATTGAAGGTGTGCCTGCCGATATGATGTGAATTTGCTCCCACTCGACCTCAAAGTAAAATAAAAAGGAAGAAGGAACATGGGTGAGATAGGAGAATAAAAACAGTTTAGCGACAAACAAGGACCTCACTTCAGATAGAATCGAAATTGATGATGATAATGCTCATGGCCCTTCTTGTTGTTCATATTGTTCTTCATTCTGCTCTGTTACAAACATTTACATATTTCTGCCTTCGCAAATATGACACCGTCCAACTCAAAAGCATGCTCATCCTTCATCAAATTGTAGATTCAATTCAAGTGCATGTAAAGAAAAGTATGACCAGGTTGAAGTCATAACATGAAAAGGCAATCAATCTACTTACATGTTCAAAGGTGTAAACGATATCCTCCATCAACTGAGAATAGACTTCCATTCAGTGGAGACTGATCACTCTCCCGGTGGATAGGATGGCGAAAGCTCCAAAGCTTTCCTAGAATTGAAGCATTAAGAATTCATTAAAAAAAGGAAGCAAACATCAAGAACCAAGGCTCCTCTCTACAACACTGACGCTGTCAAGGCTGGTTAATTGATTTGTAGCTATGCGTGGCTCTTAAAACATCTGTCGCACTCTTCCAAATTAGTTAAAATTAGAAGCTTGTGTCAGAGAAATGTATTGCATCTGCATGTTGATGAGCACGTATACCGATTGTTGCAAAGATGTTCATCGTAAAAATAGGAATATTAAATCAGGCGACAGCAAAACTCGACATGTCTTGGCTATGGCACGTTCCGAGGTGCAGAGATTAGTTTAATTTACCTCTTTTCGAAATTCAATGCGAAAAATAAAAATTTATAAATTTTGAACAACCGCTAAACATTTATCTTGCTTCTGATTGGCTGATAGAAGTACCACCGCCTTCAGTGCAGCTGCTGTATTGTTAAATTTCATGCCATATACTTCTTCATCCCATTACCGATTGAATATCACCAAAATTCCTCTCTCCTTTTATGTCGACCGCGAGTAATGGCGGTTTTCTTCAATTCGGACGAATAAGCGGACGATACATCATGAAAATAGTAAATTTGCGCAGTAAGACTCACGTAGTAGGCAAAAATCATAATAAATACTAGTATTCATTAAATATTAATCGGTTACGACTCACCTCATCTTTATTTTCAATAATCCTTCTCGAATTTTAGATTCCCGCCGGAGACAATCGCGTCTCGAAATACCACCGTGCGCAATGCACTTTCCTCAGCGACCTCACCGTGTCAACATCCTCCCTTTCACCACTCACTAATTTTCCTTTTTTTCTAATTCAATGCTCTCTACGGAGGATAAAACCATCCTCACAAAAACTATAGCGCTACGCCCGAGCTCTTTGCTCCGAGAAACGGCTTCCAAAGCTTAATAAAGTCCGCCGATTTGCGATAAGTTACGACACCGTATGCACCATAGGGCCAAGAGATATCTCAGCAGTCGTTCAATAGTGTTGTTATCGTTACTTATCAAGTCGTTTTTCCAGCGGTTAAGTCATCTTGATGAGCGAAGAATAGGAATCTAGGTATTCGAAACGCTTCGCTCGGAAGCACTCGGTAAAAATAATTCCTTGGCACATTCTACTCGTCGAGGGAAAAGAAATATATTTCAATGGGACGTTTCTTACCTCACTTTCCTTTTCGACCGAACCTTGCATCCACACCAAAAGCTGTACTGCTTGACCTGCACCGGGATGACGATGTCACACTGCCTTATTCTACGAAGCCGCCGTCTATCTAATCGATCTCTTACGTGCACCGCTAACCACAGAACACAATGACATTCACACGATCACTTCGTCCGTGGAGAAACTTCAAGATTTGATAGCCATTCGAATGATGAAAAACGGCGTAACGAAAGCAAGGGGAAACTCGATTCGCGAATTACGAGAACGAACTCTGCTCACCGATGATAGCCGCCTACTGAGGCGACGCTGGAACGATAACTTGGCCCTCTGTCGGATTTCGAATTTCTTCCGCACGACGAAAAATGCCGATGAATTTCAACGTTTCCAAAATTCCGAGTAGGCAATCTATACGTTTAAAACTCTCTTTGGATCCGCCTTTTCGTAGACTAAAGTTGGATCGAGTTTCATTCTAAACTAAAATCCTTCTCGAGGAGATATCTCGCTCTTTGGGAGAAGAATGAAACTAAATGGCAATGACTTAATGAGTAAGAAAGAATTGGTTTCCGGCTTCGATTGATAAAGAATGAGAAGAAACAGATATGCTCAAAGTCGTTGGAACATTCGCGAAAACTTTTTTGTATGCCGAACGTATCAGCTAGATCATTGTAATCTCCGTATTTTCTTATTACGAGGCCACTCGGGTCACCATGATCAAAGAAATTGCGGATCCGTTGCATGTCACCATCAATCTCCTCTGCAGGCTCATGAATTTACTGACTCTGAAAAACTAAAGATTTTTATTTTAAGAGGCACAAGATCTTCACAGATGGCCTGGAGTGTGTGTAGGGTTAGCCCCTCGCTGATATGCTGTCCGGCAGAATTAACGACAACTGCAACGGCTTCTTTCTGTGCTGAAATTAGACCTGACTGAAGTGCCCTAATAATCGCAGATCAAATGAGCAATCATAAAATGACAATGCACACTATTATCACTGAAAATTTAGCGATGCGAGAGTTCTTCTCCAAACTGATTCCGAAGGTCTTCATGGACGACCAACAGCAAAGGCGAGTGTCTTTCAGCGAAGTCCTTCTGCAACGCAATGAAAGTTTCAGTTTTACATGTATGTAGAACGGATTCATGGGAGATTCTTGCTGGAAAAGGATATCCTATTTGGAAGGGCAAAACCATGGGACCCTAAGTGCTGTCAATGACACTTACACGCGTACCCTCGAGGACCTTCCGGAATCTGCCTTCCAGGGAGCCTCCGAGTGTAGGGAAAGCCGCTGGAAAAAAGTGTCGATGCCAAGGAATGTACTTTGAAGAATATTAAGGTTTTGTAACAATATCTCAAATAAATATATTTTTTTGAAACTTTTCCCGATACTTTTTAGACGGGTCGCGACCGACGATCATTTGCCCGACGCTCGGTTCCCCGACGCTCAACTGGCCGACGGACCGAGTAGACCCATTTTAGACAGACCATTATCCCACACGCGAAATTATTAAGTAATTGCCACTGTAGATATATCACTTCATGTCAGTTGAAGTGCTTTTTATATTTGGACTTCCTTAATTCTCCAAATTTGCTCGACATTTCTTCTACATGTTATACATACGTGCATATGATAATCGAGCATACACGGTAGTCACTGAATGCCGTAACTTCAGCGTAAAATCAATATGATGAGCATGAATCCTTTTACAGATCTCTTCTTAAAAATTAATCTATCTATAGTGGGTCATAAAACAAGAATTCGAAGAATTATAGGTAAAGTTTATTAAATAAGTACCATCATTTTTATCATAAGTGTTACATTTCATTCTTTACATAACATTAAACCTAAGGTTATCTTCCCCACTTGTGGTTGTTGTCCACATCTTGAGAACAAAAGAACGTTCAGCTTACAAATTACAGGAAGTTTAAAGGGCTTCATATTTTGAGAAAGTATTTATACTCGCAAATCAAATACTATATTAATTTCTTCCTCTGACAGAGGATGGTGGCTCTTTCTGTCGCTTTGTTGTGGCACTGCAGTCCATTTGGTGGAGAGTTCCTCTCATCATTGGGAACAAACATAAGGCATCCTAAAATTGAAAAATATTAGGAAAGTCATAACTAGTGACAGAGCATGAATGATGGGGTATAATGTAGAAACTAAGTTCCCTGATGAAAATTCTTGAAGAGCCAATGTAGAGAAGATTCTTATTCAGACACTTTCTTTCTTTAATTGTAATTGATGATGCACACTATATGATGGATATAGTAAATTCTGCTTTAGAAATTATAAGTACCCTGACAGTAAAAAGTTAACAATAATTTGAAAAAATAAAACTATAGGATTTAAAATATCAACATACAATACCTTTGGACCAGAGCGATCATATTGATGTACAGGGACACTTCAAACTGCTAATCTTTCTCCAAGTTTAAAGATTTATTAGGGAAAAGAAAGTATATTTTATATTCATTTGGTTATATATTTTTACATTTTATAAATTTGTTTTGTGTATTGCTTTCTCAATAATTAACTTCACTCTTATAAATTCCGTTCAATTTTCATAGTTTTATCTCTTGCAGATACATAGTGGCACTTTTGAAAGAAATGTACTATTGTCAATGATAATTACTATGAAATATCAAGACAATCAGAAATAGGTATGATGATCATTATAGAAAATGTAAGGGTTATGAGATGAGTTACAGGATAAGGATGAACAAGAGCGGATGAACTAAGGATGAGGAAGGACAGTCATAGGAGAGATAGAAGATATTTTTGGGATATGTAACATATATTTATAAATATAATGAAAAAGCGTTTGTAATTTGCACAGAAAATTCAATATTCCATAGAAATTACAAAGTTTTTCATTTAACTATGGCTTTCTGCAAAGTCAAGACTATATTGATTATATTATTGAAGTTTATATGCTATGTAGATGAAAATTATAGTTTCATTATTACTCCCAAAGAAAATGGATGTATTTATCCCCAAAAATAATTTGAAAGTTCACATATCAAAAAAATACTAAGAAAATGCAGGTATATCTTGGCGAATATTATGTTTAAAGTCATGAATATTATTGGTTTATTGTATTGCATTATTTTAATTACACAAGTGCAAATATTTCAAAAGGATTTTGTTGATAATTTTATCTCAACATGAAGCTATCCATGTTAAAAAAGTAGGAGCAGATTGAACAAAGTTTCTAATTATGAACATAAATTAGAGCAACAGGATAAGAAGAGACTTTTGCTAAAGGACAATGCTATAAGGGAACTGTAAAGAATAAGCATATACAAATGTGTTAGAGAAAGAGACAATATTTATACATCCACGTGGTATATGATGATGAATATATATTAGCCTCTCTCAAAACATATCTTGTCATTGCAATCAACTGTATATAATTCCAAAACAAACACTGAATACCCATAATAGTACTAAAATGTTTATAAATAATATAATACCGTATTTTTTGGACCATAAGACGCACCTGGTTTTTAGAGGAGAAAAATAGGACAAAAAATATTCTGAACCAAATAGTGCAATAAAATATTTAAAAATGAATAACAGAATAATATTTGAACCATATAAACTGAACAGTAGTCTACAGTGGCATTAAGGACCATTATCACACATAAAGACAAAGGTCTGAGTACTCTAGTCCAGGGGTCTCTAAACTTTCCTTAGGGCCATACTGATTACTCAAGCAAGTCCCGAGAGCATTTCATATGTCATTATGCTTGTTATAAGTTATGTTTTTATTTCAAATGTATAAAATGTTAGTTGGATTCATTTCAATAATTTGTTAGTTACTATATACTGAAGTTAAATTTTCTGCATATTATACATGTCTTAACTCATTACAATTCTGTGTTTCTTTATTCAACTTATCACAAAAACAAAAACAATAAGCCTATAACAATGTTATGAGTAGTTAGCCCATGACCATATCAATGTAGATGTCATATTAATAAATATTCAACATAAAATTAGAATTCTTCAGTAAAATAAATTTAATTTACTATAAAAAATATGTTCTCTAAAAGGAGTTTTCAAGTATGCTAGCTCTCGGCGGACCAGACAAAATCTGTCTGTGGGCTGGATGTGGCCCTCGGGCCGTAGTTTGGAGACCCCTGCTCTAGTCTTCTGAAAACCCCGCGCACTGTGCACTGCTATGTAGAGTAACACCGCCTACTACATGCTATCCTCCATTAGCATACGGCGGTGACACAGCACAGAGCAGCAGCGCGCCTCCTGCAAATGCCCGGCATTAGTGTCAGCGGTCCCACTGCCGCTCTGCTTCTATTCGGACCATAAGACGCAGGCACTTTTCTCCCCACTTTTTGATGTAAAAAAAAAGGTGCGTCTTATGGTCCGAAAAATACAGTAAATTGATAAGCTTCATCAACAGAAATCTAAAAAATAGAATAGTCAACTGCCAGCAAACAAATAACTTATTCTACTCATTATGAGTAACATATTTCTCCAAACTTTAATCTCTTGATGAGCATCCAAATCTAAATTACTGAGAAATCTTTTTCCTGCAATAAATAGGCAAGAAGAAAATTACTGTATATGAAATAAATATTTTCATGTGTATAAATGTAATATACTCAAAGAATAACCAGCAAATTCTTTATTATTTTCTGATTTTGTGAAATTTATAAAAGTACTAAATCAATATAAAGTAAACAACAAGAAAAAAATATTCATGACTGTGAATATAATATATTCCAACATATACCTGAATTTTCGTATTTGTAATACTGTCAACTTCCAAAACATTTAAGACAGCAAGAATTTCGAATTTTATGTTTATTATATAATGAACTTGGATTTCATTTGTACTTAACATAAAATCTTATCAATTCATCACTATGTAGTAATTTTGTAAAAATAGACCCTCACCTTAATGACAGTTTGAGAATGGAACTTGGGAAATATTATGTCGTATATAATTCCATGCTAATGTCATAAAGTCTGAAATACTGTCATTGTGAGCTGTTATTATTAATAGTTCAATTTAAATTTCAAAATAGTTCAATTATATAAAACATAAAGTATAAATAAGAAGAAGCTTACAGTATATGTGTTAAAGCAGACTCACAGAGAATAAATATTTATTCAGGTATGATTTAATTTTTCCTGTTACTTCATTGAATCTTAATGTGATGACATTCATGTAAAAAATAAATTTTCATTATGCCAAATTTTAAAACTTCCTCAGCTCTGTCACCAAAGATAAAGATTGTGTATTATTATTAATATAACTGATTTTGATAACAGAGATTGTTTCTTTTCATTTCCATCATTAGTATATGTAAGATTCCGATTCTCATTTTTTGAACATTAGCTAAAAGCTGAAACATCATTTTGAAGAATTATTGTCAAATTGTTACTATTAAATTTCATGAATATGTTTGTCATATGGATAAAAAAGAAGAAATGTTTCATATCAATTTAATAAACTAAAAGATATGCTTCATACAAATGTAATGAATGTGTACTATACTCTTACTGACTGAATGGTTATTAAAATATGGGCTGACTGTATGTGGAAAAGCAATACTCAATCTCATGCAGCCCATACTATTTACTCATAATAGGTTTAATTGCCAAATTGCATAATTTTTAATTGTAAGTTGAAATTGTGAGTGAATTGTAAGTTTTATGCAGCTGCCAAGCATTTTGTAGAGCTAATAAAGCAGAACAACAAAGGGCTTGAGTACCACTTCTTGCCATGAATTGATGCTCTATATTTGTCGATATTTTCTTCTGCTCTGTCTACTCTTCCCATATATTTGTTATATACTTTTATCATATTTGGCTGCTGCACTTGGATCTTCTTTTTATGTTTTTGTGAATAGCGATTGACAAGGCACAGCGGATTGACGCCAGCCACAGGTGATGCAACTGGGACAACAGTTATCATTCAGCATACAATATTGCCTTTGCCATCAGTTCTGTAATCAAACACAACCCTTTCTTTATTTTTTAGAGCATCTTCTGATTCCAATGGGGGTTTTTCAATTCGATTTTTTCTCACTGTGCCGGTTGCTTGATGACCATTTGAACTGAGTGTAACAAAAAGTGCAATGTCCACGGTGCTCCTTCATGAGAGCTCATCAGTAAATTGTTGGACAACAGATGCACTGATGCCATATTCCTCATAATTAGTGTTTGGGTTTTTACCTTGATATGGTTGAAACCAACAAATGTAACCTAGGCATGTGGCACCACATCAAAACTTGTACCCAAACCGAATAGGTTTGCTGTTTGCGTTCATGACGACCGAAGCAATGAATCAGAGACTCGTCAAAGCTGAAGCATTTTTCGTTTGGCACAAATAGCATGCATCTCTCTTCTGGATTAGAATCATCTTGAACAAGGTATGCAGTGGCATGCAAAGAATCAGGCAGATTATTTATTGTTCCACCTTCTTCACCAGAGTCCTCATCAGAAAAAGGAGTTGTTGCATTTTCAGGAGGTTCTATGATAATTGCATTTGCTTTTATGTCATAATTTGTCTCCAACAGGTCAGCTATTTTATGTAGGGTTAATGTTTTACGCACCTTGAGACTTAAAAGTGGTGAAAATTAAGAAACAAAGATAAAGGCCATATATGTAAATAAAGAAATATACAGCAAAGTCTCAGTAGTGGTTGTGCCTAGTGTTCCAAAAATGGAACACGCAAACTTTCTATCCTCTAACTTGTGTATGAATAAAATTTTCTGTATTTTCTGATTATAACATGGAACAGTGAATATTCAAGTATTAATAGAAAAAAAATAAAAGCTATGGAAGGTAAATCACTTAAGTAGAAATTACCATTTATCGAGAGGGTGTTGAAAAATCAACTCAAAAGAATAAAGCAAAGTTTTACAATGTCCACCTAGCTCTGTGTTCACTCAGTGCTTAATACGGTGATGCTATACATACCCTTACAAAGAAGGCAAGAAGTATTCACCCACATCCCAGAGTTCTTGTAAGCGATAGGATATAAATAACTTCGTGTAACTGCCGTTCCAATAATGGAACACTAAGCATAAATGGGTTAAATTACAATTAAAACCTTTAATTACTCCTAACCAATTTCAACTTGTAATTTAATGAATCTCAAAACACTATGATTGTAATCTCTTTCATTTTTGTTGCAGATAATATAACCTCATCCAATATCTCTTTCCATGTGAGGTTTTAGCTTAAGTCTTCCAGGATCCCACATGATAATCAGTTTCCATAATTTTTTCATCAGAAAGTATTGCTATCAACTTTTCTAATGACTGAAGTAAGATAATTGGTGATTAATACAGACAGGGTTTTAGAATTTGGAATTTTCTAATCATGCTACCTCTCTATATGTTTTTCTTTTTCCCAGAATTGTTCATGTAAAACTTATGCGTATAATGATCATGATAGATGCTTTACTCTGTTTCCTTGAAATTGAAGATACAATTTTTTAGTTGTATATTTTAAATTAATTTTGATGTTTATAACATATTATCAGCTTTAATTTATAAAGCATAGTTAGTAATGTTTTAATTGGGTTGCTTGGTATGCTTCATTATAATATACAAATATTTCATACAATGCTGTATGATTTTTTCAGGTATCTTTTCCATATCAATGTGAATATAAACCCTTTGAACTCCCTCTTTTATCTTCCTCTCCCCTCTCAGTCTCTCACAATGAATTTTCCTGCACTCTTTCCTCATTTTTCTATCTTTCTCATAATTAATTTGGTCTCTCTCCATCATTCGTTCTCACTCAGTAAATGGTTAAACTATCAATGCTTGCTAGATTCCTTTTTATTTTCATTTTACATTTCATTTACTCATAACTTATCAAAGGGTTATGCATGGGTTTCAACAACATTTATCTGGAAACAATTTATTTTTTGTGAGGACAAAATTTCCTCGCAAATCACCTTAGTTGGTTTTTAAATCATTAAACTGAGATGTTGACAGTAATTTCTTAAGTAGGTATATAATACGTATATTGTATCTCTCATGTATACCATGATGCAGTATTTTAGGTCATCTCACCAGTAATATTTCTTTCGGCTTATTTATACCCCTTCATTTTCTAGTGTTTCTTAAACTGATACAATCATCATCATGGTATGAGTTATAATAACTATTGTCTTCTGTGGGTGTAGATCCATGGATTCCCTGATATCACCCATCATTGAAGCAGCAAGAATCAAGTAGAATGCCAGCCTCGTTGGCAAAGGTGTTGGTTAGCATGCTATTGCTCTAAAGATGAGGTCCTGGGTTCAAATCTGGGCAAAAGACGAAACTTTCCTCTCAGGGTCTGGATGTTTGTGACATCCATTATTGAGTTTACAAACAGTGTAATTGTCCCAAAAGTAGTGTGCGGTCCATAATAATAAAAAAATTAATAAACATGATACATAGAAGAGTAATTCTTACATTAGAATTGCTACAAGAAACTGACTCGTAGGAAATAACTTTAGATCGCAATTCAGGGGGAATTGCCAGTGGTATTCGTTCAATTAAGTGGAGGGATTTGATATTAATAAATACATTAGTGGATAGGTGAACGGGAAAGTGATAGAGGGAAAAGGAAATCCATTCAACTTACGTATATGAATTTGAGTATTCTTTATGATAATTTTTTCATCCGTCACAAATTTCGAAATTCACAAAGTATGAGGTACATGCAGTTTCGTTTTGTCAGCAGTATGCACTTGCCTATTTTTGAATCGATTCTCTCTTTGTTTCTGTGCACAAAGGTGACATTTTGGTGATTCTTTGTTACCTGTATCTTGTGTCTATGGGAATGATATTTATGTTGTATTTTTTCAATAAATAGTATTCGTGTGGTCATCCGAGAGGATATTTCAACCTAAAATCTCATGTTCTTGAGAATAATACAGTTACTGTCACTAAAATGGTAAAAAAATCAGAATTGAATACAGCAAAAATTCAGAATATCTGCAAGTTTTATATGTCAGAAACCCTGTCAAAGGAACAGGTTTGGGACAAGATAAAGAAAGGCTTAATAAGAAAAATAATTGGGTACAATACGGTGTTAAGAAGCAGAGAAGTATAATAAATAAGCAAAAGCATAAAATCTCCCTAAGAATGATCATTCCTGTCCATAATTTAGTCAATGATTTAATTCAACCAATAAACATCCAAAACAGAAAAGCATGCTTCAAGCCTAACCTGTGTGCTTAATGATCCAGAATACTTCATACTTCTTACAGGGAATACTATCCAATGCTATTCATTTTTATTGTAATTGATATGAAAATTTTTCCATATCTGAGAAAGAAATTACAATTAAATGCCTTAAAATTCAAGAGACATTCTTTCTCAACAGAAAGTTTTAAGGTTAATTATGATTATGTATCAGATTCAGAGAATTCAGATTCGTCTTACAGTCTTTGTGGTTTTTTTATGTTATTCATACAAAAACCACAATGTTAATTTTACAAGTATAATTTTACAGTGTAATAAGTTTGACTACATTAAAATAGAAAAATTTATTTTATCTAATATATTTTTTTAAATTTGATCAATACAAATTGGAAAAGATGTTAATATATTAATTTGTATTAATTAGAAATAATCAATGTGGTGGAAATAGGGAGAACCCTTAATGATAAAACCTTAGCAGAAGATAATGAATCTTTTTGAACATTGCTGGCACAGGAGAGAAAATAGTTAGGCTAGGTACCAGATTGATTACATCCTTATTAGACAAAGGTAAAAGAACTGGGGAAACTGCTGCTGTTATATAACAAAACAGAGAGCAACCACAAGTAAATTATCATGGAGAGGCATTTTGACCTTAAAAAAATCAGGAGGGTGAAACATGATGGATACCAAAGCCTGTAGAGGAAAGGAAACTGGCACCTTAAGAATATTACCCGTGGCAGTAATCAATTGTTGTCAGTGAAACCTAATTCTTCCTCTACATGAATATCATGTTAAAGTAATTCCTTAATAATATTACAGTTACACGATTGAATTCAAATTTTTTAAACATTTCTATAATCTCACTCACAAATTATTTGTTTAGGCTCTTAAGAATGTGAACTGATCCATCGAAGTAAAATGGATTTATTTGTGAAATCGATGTGAGGAGTGACTTCGTGGAATGCCATAGTAATAAAAACGACTTTGTAAATTTTCATAGAAAATGAATAAAAGAAAATAAAAGGATTTATTAATATTTATAGTCATATTCCACCAATTAAAACCATCCATGGATGAGACCTAATCTAAAATAACCAGAAAACATTCTTAAATAACCATCAGTTGCAATTACCGAAAGGAGAATATCGCAAAATTGAACTTTTACAAATTTATTGAACAAATGCTACATGACATAAAATAAAATATCAAATCCGCATAATTTCACACAAAACTCCTACTCCTGGCGCAGGAATATGAATCACGATTAAACAATAGGTCCACCAAGAGAATCGAGCAATAGTTGCAAAGATTCCCAAACCTATTCAAAAAAGAAATCGATATGAATAATAACATAATTAACACATATGGGGAAAGATTGCCGTCAACAGACCTTTTCTTCTCCAACATCTAATCTTCCTCCGGGCTTTGTTTCATTACGCAGGGATTCGATATGTATAGCTCTAAAATAACAAGAAAGATATACGTTATCGTCAATTATTCCATCAAACGATATATCATATGATTTTAAGAATAACTTGCATTTCAGACAATAAGCTGTTGATATTCGTGAGCGTCTTCAGTATCTCAACTTTCAGCTCCTCTTTCCTCTTGTCAGAGGCATTCCTTTTATCTATAGGCATTTCCCAACAGCAATTACTAGCCGCATATATGGACACTGCATACTCTTCACAACATTTACTGATTTTCGCGCACTTTGAAAAGACAAGAGAATGATGAAAATCTGTCAGAGGTGTGAAAAGCAATTGTTAACCAGCAATCACTTCTTTGATGCAATAGAATGGAATGAGTTGTGATTTCAACTTAATGAACTTAAACCATTGCATTTTGCTTTGGAATTGAATAAATGGCTGATTCACGCGCATCTAATCAGTAGAGTTATCTTTTTTCATGCGGAATGAACCTAGATGAAATAAAATATTTTCGCCCAAACAAATTACCTATACTAATATAACCCTTAAAAAACTGTTATTTATTAAGTTGTATGATATTTAAATATTAAAGAAGGATCAGTCATGCCGCATGCGGGACACTGCTTTGCACAATCATTGTGCAATGCACAATCATTCTCAATAAACAGAAACTACAAATACTGGCTGATCTGTTGTGATCACGATTGGAGTGGCGCTCGTCAAAAACGATTCATATACAACGCAAATGACGAGAGACAATCCAACAGTGGCCACAGTTGCTAGAAAGAAGCAGTGATTTATGTAGCAGAAAGTGGACTGGCACAACGGGGAGACTCTCCAGTGACAAATTAGAGAATGCCACCGAAGGACTCCTCGTAGTCCAAATCTAACGTTATGTTTGAGGATTCTTAACTGCTTACGTATAAGAACTATTATTTTCTTGTGATGTGATCATATGAAAGGACTTAGATCCAATGAAGCCGCTCGTGCCAACGGGAAATATTACCCAGTAGACGAATTGAAAACTCTCCTAGGCAGACATTTCCCGTCGGCATGAAATAATAGCCTACGTCTATAAGAAGGACGATCATGGTGAGAATCTTTAATTGGGTGTGTAACCTGTGACCATATTTCCTTATCGGCCTCAGAAAACGCAACCAATTAATGTCAGCACTCATCCGAAATATGATTGTTTTCCTATGTCGTATGAAAACGTTGAGTATCTCCGTCAGCTTGAGGGTTTCCCTATGTAACGAAAAAAATGAAATTTTACAGGAAGATTGTATGGGAGACTGACTCGAAGCAGATTGTTTGTAGAATCGATTCCTCTTATATACCATTTTGTCCTGTGAATCCTTTCACTAATCACATTTTGTACGAATCATACGACTTGTAAACAAACAGCTCAAGAATGAGAGCCAATGGGAGCAAAAAGAAAGGGAGAGGTCATTCCCAAAAAAAGCGCTCAGCCAATCCTGGTCTTGTATTTGATGGATGGCAGAGCGTAAGCAAAAGTGGCAATCAAAGGTATTACTCAGTCTCATTTTAATCGTTCGATGCTGATGCCTGCCTAAGATTAATTTGACACGTCCTTATGAGGGAAGGGTAAAAGAACCGGAGAAACACTGCTGCAGTTGTACAGGCGTCAAAATAAAGAGCGACAACAAGTAAATAGTCGAGGAGAGTCTTTGGAACCTTAAAAAGACCAGCAGGGTGAAGTATGAACCAAAATGGAACAAGAGAACAAAACAGAAGATTTAATTTCTAGTTTTCACTATCATGAATTTTAATAGATATATAATAAAATGAAAATAACAAAAGATTCTTGAAACCCGTTCTTTGCTACTCTTCCCTTGATGCTTGATTTAGATTTTCTGATTTTCCTCCATTTTTTACCTGCATTTCATTTGTCCAGCTGTTTAAATGATCAATTTCGTTACATTAATGTTTCTTTAACTTATTTCTTAATGCTTTAGAACAGGGGTCTCCAAACTACGGCCCGAGGGCCACATCCGGCCCGCGGAGAACTAGCATACTTGAAAACTCCTTTTAGAGAACATATTTTTATAGCAAATTAAATTCAGTTTACTGAAGTATTCTAAATTTATGTTGAATAATTATTATATGACATCTGCATTGATATGGTCATGGGCTAACTACTCATCACTTTGCTGTAGGCTTATTGTTTTTGTTTTTTAACTTTTTTTTTCATCAGTGGACTATTTCACTTTTTACCACCGGCAGCAATGATAATATGGTTTTGGCTCTCGGAACTTACTGGAGTAATCAGTATGGCCCTAAGGCTAGAAAGTTTGGAGACCCCTGCTTTAGAAGAACAGTAAGGGTCGAATGTCCTGAAATGATCTTTTGGAGACTCAGTAAATAAATTAGGCCACCTCATCAGGAATAATAAAAATATCAAATTTTTGATACAGAAAAATTCATAACAATACAATAATAAAATATAAACAACGTCTGTCTCTGTGAACGGCTTACAAAATTATAAGCATATTTAAGCCGAATGAAATAGGCGGAAACTCAGAACGCCCTGTTTCGTTATTCTAGATTCGAAAAAGGATGAATGGATATAAAAACCCTCTGTTAGAGCTATAAAAGAGTTTAGGCAGGCATAATTCTGCTTTTGCCAGTATTATAATAATACTATTAGACTATTATTTTTCCACCTATTCCTAAAAGGTCTGAGCATTTCGCTTATAATGTTTTAAATGAAAAGGATAAACTTCGATAGAAAAATTAAATCATTATTGGTAATTTTCCTCGGAATAGTGTGTAATTTAAAGTATTATTTTACTCGCACATGAGAAGTGACCATAGATACTGTGGGATAATTAAAAAATTCTAATTACTGAATTGAGATCTTAATTATTTAACCAAAGATGAGAGAACCGATTGTAATTCTCCCCTGCTATTCGCCATGAGGCTGTTCGCGGGATACTTACGTAAATGTAAATGACATTTTAGATTTAAAGCGTTGAATATAAAAATATTTTAAATTAAATTGGCAGTTGACTGGAAGATTAGTTTATTTAATGCACCATTATGAACTGAAGATGTAAATTTGAACTACATAATACAATAAATCAATAATTTCATTATTTACGATGATATTTAGCTAATTAAGTGCGGAATAATTTGTTAATTATAGCGCGAAATTATAATATAATATTATTATATTATATAAAATTAAAAATATATAATTATATAAAATTAAAAATAATTTCTCAAGTACGAAGTGTATTTTATCTATATTTAGTCAAGAGGAAAGATGCAATTATGGAATGATTACTTTCATCAATACGAAGATTGTGAATGTAAGCCAATGAATAAACTCCGGGTTACTTAGAAAATCATATTTTTAATATTATGTCAAGTGATTATATCGAAAAAAGAGTTGCGATCAATAAGTAAAAGAAATGGGATATTTTAGTATCTAAGATAAGGCCAAGGAAAATCTTTTAGTAGGCAATAAAACATTTAATGAAGCACCAACTTTAGCATGGAATAGATCCCTCATGATTTCCTAGCTACTTCTTCCATCCAATCTTTGTTGAATTACATTTTTAGAAATGCTATTTAGAAAATAAGATTGGTAAATAAGAGGTTACTGAATAAAATGAGTGAGTTATTTCCTAATTGATATTTCCACCGAAATATCTATTTATCATTTTTGTCGTACGGTTTAGTCAGGGACTTGAAGAGAAAGATAGGGTTTTTGAAATGCCCTGAAAGGAACAATACATCCCTGGGAATAGTACTCTCCCGCTGTGAGTTAATCACGTACTCCTCCTTTCAAATGGATCGTAAGTAATTCTTTAAGTTTTAGCAGTAATCCATTCCAAATTCTTTTCGACCGAAGAACATAACAGATAAAGAAATATGAAGATAAACTGTTTTTCGAATCGAAATTTGGTAGATATATTTATTTATTTTCGTTATTCTTTGGAAGTCCTATTCAAGCAGAAGAAACATTGGCAATAAGTTTTATATCCTATTTTTGTAAATTTCATAATAATAAATAAAGATGGTGTCTTTTATTCTTAAATTAAAATATTTATCTTTCCATGCTGTATTGATGAATAGAGTCAATATGATTAAAAATTTAAGTCACTTATATAAGGTAATCAAAGAACGAGAAGATTATTTACGTAAATGTAAATTAGAGAGATTTTAGGCGCAATGGCTATGAAATGAGTCGGATGATTGAATTATTTGAGAGGAATTAAAGGAACACCTATTTCTGCTATTCTCTTATTTCTTTAAAGGAATATTTTCCTTCTTTTACCTGACGTTTTTTATAAGTTTAAAAAAAGCCAGTCTATCAGTCACAAAGATGCTGTATCAGTATTGTTTAAATGACGCCAACTATGGTATGTATGATAAACTACGATAATAGAAATGAATGAATTGTTAATTATTAATTTGTAAACAAAATTATTGGAATTATATTCTTTTTAATTCAATAACTGCAACTTATGATATCGATCGTATATTTCGACATTAATTTGCCTTTCACGAGGTCAATTATGAATTTTGCGATCAATGAGATGTAAATCAGTAACCTCCAATAATAAATGTAGATCTTTTAAGATACAAGAATCTTAGAAAAAATAAATTTGGAAGAAATATTCTATTCAACACATTCTTATCGTGCTTATCTTGAAAGGGCTTTAGTTATAATATTTACGTGGAATAATTAAAGATGATTTCTTCTATAGGTAGGTTGGCATCACCGAAACTTATTCGAATTATTTCGATTCCTTTTGAACGAAAAAAGGAATATTTATAGAATAAGAATGAAATTATGGATCAAAATAGAATTTGAACATTTGTACACTATGCTACAATAAACATAGAAATTGAATATCTACGTAAATATTACAATAATTTTATACTAATTGTACAATTATCAGCAACCATTATGTTACGGGATTTTATCAACATACAGCTCCTTCGATTTATTGAATTAAAATATAATTTTAATTTATCGAGTTACAGTATTAGTAAAAATACAGTAATATATGTCTTCATTTTTTTGGCGCTGATATTCCTTTAAAAGTATTTTATTCTTAAACGGGGCAATTATTTGTTCCTATTATTGCGTCCTAATGCTGTAAATGAAGAATTTGTTCATGAAACGGAATGATATGGAAGTCAGCAGTTTTCTCCTGTTAGTAATCGTGGAGAATTTCACTATACATCTCTATTTTAATGTTTAAAATTTTTTTAAAAACTCATTTCATACTCAAACTCATCACTCTTAGATCCTTATGCGAAATATTTAGAAGAACTCATTCCTTAAGCCAATAATGCTGAACTTGGAGCGTGGATCGCCTGAAAAGTACTTGAGGACCGCATGTTTTATGGCTTATACGACATTTTTGAGAAGGCTTTGCGTATCACAAACAACTTAATCCACAAGGACTTATGATGACGTAATATGCATTGTAAGTGTAGATATATAGAAAGGGGCAGTATTATCCGTTTCACGCATTCTTTTTCACTTTCGTCAGCTTTAGAGTGAAATTTTCTCCTGAAGCCGAATGTTCTCATATCAAATGTATAATTGTTGTCCAAGAGCAGTTCAGTTTTTGCTGAGATTTATGAATTCGATCCTAAAGAATTTGTAGGACTATGGCCTTGTGAAGCGAAAGAAATCATCAATTGACTATTCTTGGCCTAACATTCTAAATCACTCTAAAAATATTTAATTCATCTCCAAGATATCCTTAGTCGTTTTTAAGGATGTCTTTTTTGTGGATAAGAAATTTAGAAGAATTGGAGATAGAAATTGTGAAGCAACGACTTTATGCCAACAACTGCGACCGTGTTGACGAAGAAAGAGACAAGGCATTTACACAAATTTTTAAAAATATTTACTTTTAGAGGTTCGCCGACTACACATATTTACTTCCTATTTTGGAAAAATTTCATTTCAAATTTTAAATGAAAATTAAAGACGTTGGACATAACGATTCCCGCGATTGAAATATGTTCTTCATATTCTTAAAGATTTAAACAATAATGCAAAAGTTATTAATTCCGTGAGCATACCAATTTTATTAAAAAAAATCAAAATAAGTACGATTCATGTTTTTTTTAAGTGTACTCTTGTAATAATTAAAAGTTTGCTTTCATAAAGGAGTATATTATCACATTTTTCTTCGTATCTATTCAGTTGAGAATTCCCTTCCACTTTCCATCCATAAAAATCTCTTTTCTCTCAAATATATGAATTGAGGAACGTTCAAGCGAAATAGCTTCATGTGGCAAATTAACTGAAAATCCGTTGTGTTCGTAATATATGAAAACTGCTACAGTACTTGAATATGGAACAAATTCTCTAGAAAAGGATAGGAATACAAAATCGATTCTCTTACGTCCGCTCTTATTTTGAAATCACATCTTTCCAACTCATTTTGATTAATATCTCTTTCTAGCACGCAAACACTTCGAAAGCCACTGTCAGAATCATCCACAACTGAGTCAGAATAAATGTATTAAATGATAAAATTTTAAATCTGTCTTAATTACTCAATTCCCTCTCCACTTTCGCGTTGTAATAAACACCTCATTTTACGTCAATTCGTAAGTAATAATTGTCCGAAATAATCCAAACGGAAATCGTTCATAAGACGATCGCAAGGGCCCTCATTGAAACTCGCCCCTCCTCGGAAAGGGGAGACGGAGCGGCGCTTCCTCAGTCTTCGTCGAGACATGCTGTGTGAAAGGCACTTGCGCTCTAATACGCGAGTAAAACAGTGCTATTGTCTAGCGCATGCGTACTGAGAGGTTATTTATTTTTAAGTTTCCTGTGAATGAGTGACATGGAGTTGAGGAACTTACCTGAGGGCATCACTCAACTCGAGGTGAGTTCGTTGCGTGTATTTCGGGTGTTCGAAACAGTCGCGTGTACCCTAAGGTATCTATCTTTGCCCGTTACAATTGAAAGTGCTGATGACCATGCGTCAGCAATCGAAAGCTGTGTTGACTCACGGGCGATATCTTTCTGTTTTCGATGGCCGAGGATAAATATAGGATATTGTAATTGATTCGGGATCATGCAAAAATATCGATTAGTTAAGAAGACGTACTACGAATGTTTAGGGAATGGTAACTACCTGGTATTAGAAGAATTATTCCTAAACATATTTACTATTCATATAAGGTATACCAGGAAAAATGCGAACCTGGTTTTTTTTTCATGCTTCTAATGCCTATTACAAGAGTGAAGCTTTATTAAGGTGCGCGACTTGCAAGGTTATTCTAAGGCAATTGAACTTATTAATATCATTAAAGTAAGATTTGAAATGTGTTTGAAATATTCAACAACACTTTATTGATGTATTTGCATAAGAATCGATACCAAAAGAAGCTTTTTGTAAATTAGACAGTGAATAAGAGTGCAGATGTAATGTAAACAAAAATTTAATGGACAACATAATGAGAATAAATTAATAACAAAAAGTATAAAATAGTTTGCTCAAAAGTTTGAAAAATTAAGAGTTTTTCAACTGATTCAGTTCACGTTGCAGTTTTCTGAATTATACGTACCCATTGAAAGTCTTCATCAGTATTTGATATTCGTCGCGTTACTCAACGAGATCTCCCTGTGGGATTTATGAATCATCGCAAGTAATTGATGGAATTAAATTTGCACAGGAATGTAGATGGTATATACATCACTTACACTGTACGAATAAAATAAGTGTATTTTAATGCACATCAATTTCAGCATTATTTTAAAGTTCCAAAACACGAACGAAAGAACAAATCTAAAACGCTTCAAAAATGCCATTTCGCTCGTATTTTTGATGGCACTTCATTGGCTCTGTTATCATATTCTGTAGGTATCTAGAAGAAGTGGAATTTGTTTCATATGGTACGTTTTTTTTCGTACTGTTACTCACTATCCTTTATAAAAGTTCCACTACACTCCCGCAATTTCTTCGATGGATGACCTTCACCGACTCAAATAAAAAACATGATATTCTACATATTCATTCATCATTGAGAATCATTTTTGAGCTTTATCACGTTTAGGTACCTTCTCTTTTAAATAAATGTATAATGTTTTGAGGGAAATGACTGATCTACGTACAAAGATCCTATAAATGTGAAATATATGAGGTCCAGTTCCTCTAACCCGATAGCTCATACTAATATATTATAGATGATCATTAAAAAACCTTTTCATCCTAGAGAATTCGTTGTTTTATATTTATCCGAGAATATATTGGGTTAATTTATAATAATTATAGTTTTGAAACGGTATTCAGTGTCAGCAAGTGCACCTTAAAATTGCAAACTGAATTCTTTATCTATTTCTAATAATAAATGACGTATCGTATCCTAAAGCTACGACTTGAATTGAATTATATTTTTAATTGAAATTATAAATTATTATTAATTATTATTGAATTGAAATAATAAATTTTAATGGCGATGTTTTTGTCGCTATTAAACCTAAAATTGGCATTTTATCGGATTACCATTACTGAATTATTATTCTCACCGTGAGAATCTTTGTGCTATTTGGATGGATCTTTTGTGGAACTCTCCGTGAGTGAAGTAAGCACGTGTATATCTCATGATACCCGTATGTGCACCTCTGCATAGGACCCCATACAAGTTCCGCAAATAACTTATGTAAGAGCACCGTTTCGCAATCGAGGTATTTGTGTCGTAAAGAAGTAAATCAGGAGCTTCCCAATGTGACGCATCGGCTAAAATACTCGTGCATTCTGATCGTTGCAATTAATCACTTTCATTTGAGAATTCCGCATCTTATGCAAATTGTTTGAAAATGGTTTCTGTTTGTATTTCAAGCAGCGCCGAGTGAAGTTTAAATATTATATTGAATCTCTTATTAAGTATATGAGTAAAATTTAAAGCGATAATTAAATGAAAAATATTTTAACATGTACTCTTCTCATTATGTGCTGCGCTACTGATTACGATGATCCATTGTGCGTGTCTCGGCGATTTAAAAGTAACATTTATTATTATTTCACTGAGAAAATCAGTGAGTGTTTAAGCCTCATATACACGGAACTTTAATTTTCTATCGTCTGTTTGCTTAACTGGAAATGGTAAAACGTATTGAGTCAAGCAATTGCATTGAATTCGATCCATTAAAGGTTTTCACTATGTACGGCCTTTTAAGGAATTACATGTCTGCAACGCCGCACGAAACTCTTAGAATTGCGTTTCTGTCCTCAGCTTATTTACATAATCCTTAAGTAGAGCCTTTACTTTCGAATTAGAATACGAGATTTGACGAATGAATTATTCTCCAAAGGACATGCGAGGAATGCAATCAAGAGTGAAATGTTGCGCTGTAAATTGCTTTAGAATAACATTCCTCGTTTAATTTATTATTGATTAAAATTGTATTGAAACACCATTTCCTTTCGTCTTCTCTATGAATGATCTCTCGAATCGTGTGAATCAGTTGGTATTCGTAATTCTCGACGGTTTCAAAAGTGTCTCATGTCTTAGTAGTATCTCTTGGTGTTTAGACAGTTTCGTATCATTCTCACGTGATCGTTGATTCATTTCATTTGTTCGAAGATTCATCTACCTAGTTTTAAGGGAAAACCAAAAAAGTATTCTATTATTTTAGGAACCATTTTAGTGGAAATCTTTTCCACCTCCAAGAGTTGACAGAATGTAAACAAGGCCTTTTAATTGGACAACGAATGAAGAATCTCCATTTTCTTCACACAAACAAAAAATAAGAACGGAATTTGGAGAGAAACTCAATTTTCCCCGCTTACAAATGGGTAAAAGAGTATTAATCTATAAACGGTATAATACATTTTACATTTTCTTTCTTGATTCGTAACCATGTTGCTATGTTTGGGATTTATCCTAAAATTCTGGGTTTACTAGAATGAGAAATTGGTCAGCACATTATTATTATGTAAAAGTAAATAAACAAATAATTTAGTAAAAATAATTCATGATGCTTTATTATTTTTTAGCTAAAAAGCATGTAAGAAGTACTTCAGTTGTTACAGATGTTGGAATTAGAGAAGAAAGCGATCATAAGCCAAACAAAAGAAGGGGAAACCTAGTCGCATTTAATCCATCATTGGGCCCCGTGCGATTTTTTAATTCACACGAAATAAACATTACAGTCAAAGTGCGTGGCAATGAACTCATTATACCATACTAAGATCACTTCTTGATTCTTAATGTGTAAATGTTTAGAGTGAATTCTTAATTATCCTAAAGGTAATGAATAAAGAAAGGTTGTTTATTTCATAGCAAATAAGACAATCCAAATGATTATTAATGGGAAATATTACAAAAATTTAAAGACAAACTAGATAAAAAATTTTAACGAGGTCTCTTGGAATAGTACATCATATTGGATTCAAAATCCTCATTTTATAGCTGATTAAGTAAATTAATAATTAAAGAATGGGACAAATTATCTCACCTTAAAGCTAAAGAATGAGAAAGTGGATTTTTTGCGAAAGACGAAATTAACTAAGAAGAGCTTGCGTTATTTGAAGTATCAACAATTTATTTTTGAATGTGATGCGGAAATAAGTAATTATGGGATAATTTATGGCAAAAGACGCTTTTGCAAATTGTACATAGCATAAGATGGTGGTATAGGCAACTGTTTGTCCTGTTTTAATTTATTTCATTATTTCATCAATTGTTTCATTTAAATTAATTAAAGATTACTGAATACGGAATACTATTATATTGGATTTAAAATTATAATGATTATTTAATAACTTCGATATCACGTATTCAAGAAATTCCCACTGGAATTGCATTTCTGAAGAAGGATTATATAACATGGAGAATGTGGTTGAACGGAGAAACTATATCAGGTGACCACTCGGAATCGAATTTCCTACAGATGACTGAATTCACATACGAAAAATCATTCGAATGGAAATAGATTTTGATGAATAAAAATATTATATAAAAGTTAATTCTTCTTTAATTTAAAATCATCCACAACGTTTACGTCCAACACAACGCGACGAAAGAATAAGATGGATTGAAAACCGCAATTTCCGTTTACATTTACATAAATATGTAGGCTTCACTTAAATAGAAACACCAGGCGATAAGAAGCAAGCAAAAAGAAGTATTCGTGTAGTAAAAGTTGTGACGTACAAAGGAAAATGTTACCTAAATCATTGCTAAATTTATTATTTGCTTGAACAGAAAACAGTAAACATTTCAGAAGGAATGTTTATTTTATATATTCCGAAAACAGTATTCATAAAGTACCTTTATTATAATTATAGTGATAAGCATAGCATATAGAAGAAAACTGCCATTAGGCAAACATTCTCTCAGTTGTCCAATCTTAATATCCAAGAATAATTAAATAAACGTAAATGTGCGTATGCGGACTTGTTTAATTTTTCGGCTTCGATTGTTTTATTTCTTTGAGGCACACTCTTCTGTATGCAATTATTGACCCGCCAGTGGCGTCGGTGGCAAATCCGCCGTTGGATATAAAAGAGGCAATCGTTCGATTCGAGGAATTCAATTCCACAAAAACCCTCTTTTGCCGCATTCTAGCGCAGTTTCCTTTCACCTCTGTCTGCCGGTCGACAATTTATCGTTTCTATTCTCAAATTGATTTATTATTACGAAAATATCATCGGTATATACCAAATCGTTTCCTTTTCCAATACATATAAATTGTGTTACATTAACAACCGAGTGAAATGGAATTTTTATCTTTCTAAAATCCATCTTTAGATGAAATATATAATCTCCATTTATTAATTTGTTATCGTATTATCTTCGAATATTTGAAAATATCAAAGACATTCTAACATTTAATATGATTGAATTTTTTCTAATATCTAAAGGTACGGTGAATGTAAAGAGTTTGAATATATTGGAATACAAATATTTCTCTTCTTTTCCATTTCATAATTTGTCAATGCTAATTAAGCGAGACATCTGCAATTTCAATTCATTATTTCATAAATTTTGTACTAAGATTAAAATTCATCCAAATAATCAAAGTATGAGAAATAATGACAGAACATTCTTCGTTTAGAATGTTCTATCATCATTTTTATAGACTCAATCTGTGAGTCTATTACATCACAGTAAAATTTAACTGCTAGAAATCATTTTCAGAAATAAGAACTCCCTTTAAGTCACGAATTCATCATATCTCATTCTGAAGAAACGAAAGTACTTCAGTTAATTATAATTGTTTTGTTAACATAATTTCAAAAATAAAGTTTCGGACGAAACGGAATTCGAGGGTTGAAGCAATTTTGATCTACAAAATGCATATTGATGATGATATAGGTAATGAGAAAGTATTTGAGATATGAATCAAACTATGCGGAACATTTAAAAGTTCTTTTTTATGGATCTCTTATAAAATGCAAATTAGTAAAAGATTTAGTTGATCAGCTGTTGACGAAGGAAACGGCCCACCTTTTGTTTTTTTCCAATCCCTATTCTAACAATCTATGAGAAGTGATATCCTAACTGTAAAAATCAAATAAGAGGAATTCATCACAACCATAAGTACTATCAAACTCTCATAATTATTTTAGTGAAGTGATAACAATTAAGGATGAAATGTTCATCTTCGGATACATTTTGAATTGAAATTTGAACTGTTTAACGCTATCCAGAAAATACCACGGGTATTCTGTAATTATATATCATCTCGACATATTATATTATATATCTCGAAATACTTAAACCAGAATAAATCGAATTTGAGTTCGAATATTATTCCACGTGACTTCGTGGCATTCCACGAAGCCACGCCTTCTCACATTGATTTCATTAGTTTAACGAGATCGATCAAGATTATATACATAGATATACATATATATTATAAATTAAGATATAATAAATAGTTGGCATTTTAAAATTTAATCTTCAGGTGCACGAGTTCCTTAACACCTTTTTTACGAAGTGAATCATTGTAGGTTTTTTCCAATTTGTTAGATAACAAACTGATAAGTAAACAGAGTTTTTTCCTGGTGGAATTCTCCAATCACTAGATCGAGCATTGGTTCGATGACCGCTGTGCCAATTACGTAATCTTTGGATCGATATCTCGTTGCGATCCAATTGCAGATTGCAGTCTCATGAAAAAATGCAACACAAAACCGTTACTGAAAACCGTTATGCGGTTTTCATCGAAAATTGGCTCCTTTTTTCAAAGAAATGCTTTTTGGAATTGAATTTCATCGCAATTTTAGATCTAAAGAGTAAAATTCCACCAACGATATGTTTTTAGTTCAATACATCATCCATCAAATTTGAACTTTAAGAGTTCGTTATGATTGTTTTTCTCTTCCGTTCACTAGATCAGCACTTAATGAATCCACAACTAGAAAATAATCCATTACTATTCCGTTTTAAGGAAAATTTTCAATGAGTTTAGCACGACTTTCGAAACGTGTGAAAAATACAATTTAGTTTTAGATTTACCTTTTTATGCATGATGTTGTTAAATAATTTAATATTGATATTTTATATAATGTGCATTAATAAGGCATTTATTATCGATGAATGTATTTGTATAGGTATCCATGGGATCCATGTATATGCGTTTACTCCATTAAATGTACTGGACCATCGGATGCGTAATATGTTTAGGATATTCTGCATTCATTCCCCTTTCCATCATACATGATCTAAAAGTAAGTGAAGTTCAATTACCTGATATAAATTGTTAAAATAATTTTTTACTCTTGGGTTCAGCAATTGAGGTGTGAAATCATATTGTGTTCTCTAAATCACAAAACGCATCATTTGCTCTGTTGAGTAATGCCCGCGTACGTCAGTTAGACCATCAAAGGTGCATCTATTAATAGACACCACCTCGAATTCTAGAAGTCATTCGTCTTTGGCTGTGGAAACCTCTGCTCATGGAAGAGTATTAAACGTTTAAAGAGTTCTTTTGAAGGTCTTTCCAATACTTTATTTATACAAGGAGAGTTAGAAAAAGATATATTATTCCAAAAACAATGATTTGAAGAAGAAGTCCTTTTTTAAATCCTGACGGATGAATTTTCTTTACTTCCTCTCAAATGATGCGCTAACAAGCTCAATTTCATAGAAATCTTACACAAATTTCATCGATTGAACTGCAGATGAATCTCACTCATAATTAGTGTTCTCTCGTCATCATTTCAGATATACTCTGTTTCAGATAAACTTCCAATCTCTCTTTTTTCTTTCGAAAGAATCAGAACAAAATACTTCGAGGACCCAAATCGACTACATTTCTTCCATGAATATCATTTTCCCTATGTTTTTTCATATTTTACTCCAATTCAGATATTTTCATTTCCTTAAACGACATTTTTCTTTCCTTAAATATATATATTTTTGCTGTTACTTGTGTTTTTGTATTATGTGAAAAATCTTTCATAAACTATTCCATATTTACAATACAATTAAAGATAAAGATTTTAATACATCAGATGTTCGTACACGATGTTGATTCGTTAGATATTTCATTCATTTACTCTAATATGTACTCTTATCTGCCAATTTAATGATTTTTTTTTCTTTTATAGCATATCAACGGACATCACACGTATCTTTAAATCGTACGACTGTTTTTAATCTATAAATTATTTCCTTATACTTATCGTTACGTAAACGAAATACTTTTACACTCATTGATAAACTCTTCATCCCATCGACCTTTATTCGAGATGATTGCAAAAGATATCAAATTGCAGCCATTGCTTTTAATCGTTTATATCATATTCACTCTTGTTACATTACCCCCCAGTTGGAGTTTTTTGTCGTTTATATCTCAGTTTTTAACTCAATAAATGTTGCCTAATAGATCTGTTCATAGAAAATACCTAACAAACGGACTTTATACAACAAATTTATAAGTATTCTTTCTCGTATATATCTCTATAAAAGAGTTTATTTCGAAACCTCCTTGTTTCATCAATTTTTATTTATTTGAATCCACGTAATGTTGCGTAACAAATCTTACTAAGACGGAGCTTTTGTAAACTCCTCAACATCTGACGTCAGTTGACCTTTTTTCTCTTCATTGGATATGTCATTTATTCACGAGGGGCCTTGTGAGTCTACGGAAATAAAGGAGTGCAGTTCATATTTTAATATATATATATATATATATATATATATATATATATATATATATGTCTGTTCGAAATATCGAATTGCTTAAGAACAAATTGTTGATTTCTATTACCCTCGGCGTACACTAGAATAACGGAATCTGCCAAAAGAATATCCCGAATAATAATGAACAGAAGCTATGTTTTAAGAGGATCTGAAGTAAAACCCCAAGATTCCAAAGGTTGAATGCTGTTAATATCCAGGAAAGGAAGCGTATTGAGAAAACAAAAGACGCCTATAATTATCTGTTTATGGGATCTTACGCACGTTGTCTGCATCCATCCAATGGAATGCACCAGAATTGCAATGGGAAAGTGCGTGAGAGAAATGCGCGATACAAACTGTGACTCAATAACAACGCACTCATACATTGAAATAGCTAGAACCCCTTTTCAGGGGAATATATGTATTATATGTTCAATAAGGATTAATAAAGATTCTTTAATACTTTCTTTATGAATTCCCTGTTCCATTTCAATCCACGGAAACAATTTTTAAGTTACGACGCAATTTGAACTGCTTCATATATTTGTTTGAGACGAAAATTTGCTGATCAATTCCAAAATACTTCTCTTTTTTAAAGTACCGCTTACTTCTTTACTTTCCTAATATTCAGGCGAAACCCATAACCTATCTTTTTATTTCGTAAGACATTTTAGGTTAAAGAACTTGTTTCTCATGTTCATCATACGACAGTATGTAAGATATTCAATTGGCATTACACACATCATGTCATTTTAATGAAAGATCGTGGTATTCAAAGATAAGAATAGATACTTTTGATTTATTCGTTGAAAGTGAATTTTTGAATCATTATATTCAGACATTTACTTAAAATATTATATGTATAATAAATATTCCCGAAAATTTTCAAAGTTTATTCGAACTGTAATGCAAGGGGAAAATACAAGTGGAAAGCTCTTCAAGAGATGATATTCGCTATCAGAATAAATGTATCTTCATTTGCGTCGTCTGAGTGAAGTCCATCGAAGGAAGCTGCGTTTCCTTTACGTAATCATGAGAGAATACACGCGAATGTGCACAGTGATTTACGATTAAATCGTAAGCGTCCAAAAAGATGGATTATTTTTGATTTGATTTTATGAAGGAAATTATATATGAGATTCTCAGTTCAATGTCTGCTATTTAATGAAATGCATTTTTTTATTCAAAATTATCAAAACTCATCTTTACTTTGTGCGAAAATGCATGCATAAACTTTTCAGTAGATTATGGTCACCTTAATTTTATTCTGGAAATTTATCCCCGAGATTTGGATGGATTTTTAAAAAAATTCCTAATACATGGAAAATCTTTCCTTGCAGCTTTTGTCAAATCAAAGGCAATTCTTATTACAAAAAGTTTTTGTCGAGATTCTGCTATATATTCAGAGAAGTTTTATCGTTTAATTTGCTTTTTAAAATCTCTAAATAGTTGTTTTTGCAAGGAAATAGCGATTATGAATTCCCAACAGCAGGGGTCTTATAGTGGTCACGCAATGTGAGAATGGTCAATTAAGGAGAACAAAGAAGTATGGAGTTGGTATTCATTGCTCGGGAGTTACTTAATAGAATGAATGTGAAGTTGTTCAATGCTTGCGCATTGTTTTATTGAGTTGTAAAAGTGTTTATTGTGTAGGGTGTACTTTGTATCTATTCTATTTGTCCATAGTAGACTTTGTCGTTGTCTTGGTAACATATCTCGCAATTGCTGGACTTACCGTTTGTTTTCGAACTCTAAAATTAAAAAAAAAGATACGATAGTTTATTGTTGCTGGAGAAAATTTGAATGAGATCGAACAAGGAAAATTATGCATAGAAATAGAGAACATTGAGTGAACAATAATGTTCCGTTGAGCTTATTCTTCAAATATCAAAAGTTCTCTCTTCCAACAGAAATCGTTCATTCTTAAGCCTAAGTACCGATATTTTGCAATTATGATGGAATTTTGTGCTGAAGGGGTTTTCTGCTTTGAAAAATATTTTTCAGCATAAAAGCATTCTTAAAATCCTCCCTGTTATAAGCGTTTAATAATAATTTGAAAAATATCCTAATTTCGATGAGTTTGAATGAGAATATTTGAATCCGAATTATGAAAGAGTTAAAGTAAGATTAAAACTCGTATTTTTAATTTTGTTGCAGGCTTAAGGAAAAACATGTTTTAATCGAATCATTTTATCATCGTGAACCTCATAAGAGGCCGTGTTTAAGATGAATGAAGACATCTAAATATATTGGATTATGATTTGAAAAGTGAAGTTTAAAAGTTAAAATCATACGTCCAATGATGACGTCAGAGGCAAATACACTATAAACAACAGGCATGACTCGAAGGAAATGATAGGGATAAGTTTTTTTCTCAGCATTTTGTTTCATATGGCACCATGGCTGCTTCAGAACAAAGACATTCGATTTCATTCTATTATTATCATTTTCTAGTCACTCAATACCCAATCCAATAATTAAAATTTTCATTTATGGTTTGTTTATAGCCAAATTCTTAATAGCGATTTTAATTTATATTATATAAAATAATACATTTTTATCATATCAAGATACTGCTTTTTTATACATAATACAAGGTTTTCTTTTCCAAGATGATCCAAGTTATCAATTATATGGAAAATATTCATATTTTCTTAATTGCTTTTTTATACGCACCGTTTCAGAATCGTTCATGGAGAGTCTAGAAACATTTTCCCTCTAGAAATTTCATTCCTTCATTTAATTCCTTATACATTTTGGAATTCATATTATAAGGTTTTTAATTATTTAGATGTTTTATTTATATTTCTCCCACTTACATTTACTTCATATTCAAACAAGTTCTTATATTCATAACATTTATAATTTGTTTTATATTTGCAAAAGAGTTACATAGTTTACACAACATAATCGTCGACGAATTAACAATTTACATAATTTAAATTGTTTATCAAAAGCAACCTTGATTATTCAAAATCTTCTTTTTACGATTTATTCAATGAAAAGCGCTTATCTCCAGGAAATGATTTATGACTTTAGAATGACCTTTCCAAATAAAAATGGAAATCTCCATTTTTATGATTATGATTAACATCTCTTTAAGATTCTAAAAATAGAACTTTAATCTCCCATGTTTTTGTAACTGCGGAATCCATGTCCAACTCGCGTCATTAGTAACAGAATGAGAATAAATTTGTTCAGAAACCGATTTTTTCAAAGGTGAGAATCATATCATAATCAAATTATGAGAATTCATTATTTTTTATAAGTTACTCTTTTTTCGCATAACTTGTTTTAAGATTCCTATTCTTAAAGAAACTTTCGGAAGGAAACTATAACTACCCTGATAATGTATCTGACAGCCATCAAAGTCTCATATCTTCCACATCCTATTTTGAGATGTGTTGCGAAACTTTTGGCACGTTTCTTCTTCAAGTGCATTGCCCTTGTCGGCGAAAGTTCCGCACTGAAAACATAGCTGCCCTACTCTCTATGCATCGCCTTTGAGTAATCTGACGAATAACAATGTATAATGGAAGCAATCTATTGTTTAAATCGACAATGAAAGAAATAATAATAATTCATTATTTCCTTCTGCAAAGTTAAGGTTCATAATATCACATTTATTGGAA
Source organism: Pantala flavescens (assembly GCA_020796165.1). NCBI lineage: Eukaryota > Metazoa > Arthropoda > Insecta > Odonata > Libellulidae > Pantala > Pantala flavescens. The sequence continues at coordinate 20,276,323 of CM036885.1, read as the reverse complement.
TGAGGAAAGGAAGACGTTAACTTTGTACAGATGAATTAGTCCGGAAAACGGATTACTTCATCTTATCCGTTTCCCGCCATGTGGGAGACCTAGGTTCGAGTCCCTGTTATATCGCTATTATTTGCTTCCTTTTAACCTACATAACCAACAATCGTTGCATGAATATAATCTTTATAAACATCGAAAAACTTTAATGCTTAAAGTATAAACTTATTTCCTATTGAAACATTTATATTTCAGATGAAAAATAAAATTAGAACTATACATTGTTGTTATAATTTTTGCTTCTGCCAGTTTAAGGATTCATGACTCTCTCAACTCAATTTTGCGGACAAGTAATTCTTTGATTCTCCTGAGAATGAAATTCTCTGAATAAGTACACCGCATTAATTCTGATTCGTGCACTTTCTCTCCATATATATTAGATTGGATCATATCTTTCGTTGTCATTTATATGCTTAGCTGATCGCACCGAAGAGTTGCCCTCAAATTGCGCTGCGGCGCTAGTGTCGCGTCAGTGAAAGTGCTTTAGCAATTCGATTGAATGGAATGGATTTCGCATCCGAAAGGGGAAAAAAGGCAATCAATGAAGAAAGACGTAAACAAAGAGACGATTTAGTAATACGCGGAACTCGTTCAATGGATTTGCATTGTTCTAATGAACAGTGACTGACTCAATAATCGGTAGCCATGGATCCTTCGACATGCTTATTAGCAACAGTACAACTGTTTTCTTTTAGCACCTTATATATTTAAGTAGAATAAAATATCACACCTTGAAGAATATAATAATATAAGGTCAAAGAGGGTGATATAGGATGTGTAGTGTAAGGACACTATAGAAAAAAGAAAATGCTATTCAAAATGTGGAATGTCAATTGAAGAATAAATAATATCACTAAGAGAATTTTGAACACTAATTTTACAATTCATTGGCGCATTACAAAATGTCCCTTGCTTATATTTCCTACTAAAATTACAATTTGAGAATAGAATCCCATTCTTTTTTATATTCGTGTCAAAGATAAAGAGCTGAAATAGGCTTTTTTCAGACTTAGAAATTGTTTAAATACGCAATTTTATTAAAACTCATCTCAAGAGATGATATGATATTTATTCTCACGATTAATATCTTTAACGGTAAAAATGCTGATCATTTATTTTGCTTTCTTCAACAGTCTTTCGAAAAGAAATTTAATTCAGTCGTGATTTCAAATTGCGTTTTATAAATCTAAAAGCAATGAAAATTAAAGAATTCCATGTGAGAAACCCTATTTAGGAGCATTTGAAGCTATCTATTTGAAGGAAATCGCATTTTAATGCTTTCATCTTGAATTCATATGTTCTAGAAAACAAAATTAATCATTTAAATGAAGAAAAATGTACTCTTAATTTCTAAAAACCAGCGATGCATGTTATTTAGTTTACATATTTTATTATTAAATCGACGGCAATCGCTAAATTGAAATTGCGTATCAAGAATTTCGACTTTTCAATGATAAATAGTCCGAGCAGTTGATCCTTATCTCTATTTCCAATCGATATCTTGTGTCCAAGGTCAAGGTGCAAATAAATCAATACGAAAACGCTTTCTCCACTCGAGAGATGTAAATGTAATTAAAACCCTAAAATATAGAAACGAAATGCATTATTTTTTGGAAAAAATGTGAATTTTTAATAACAATTTTAAGCGTTTACATTCTGAGATTTTTCAAATTAAATATTTGGTAACAGAGACTTAAATTTTCGTATAAATGCGGGAGATTAAACATAGTGTTTATAATCAATTGACAAAGGAATTTTATGAATTTTCAATGGATCTTATCTTCGGTTTTAATAATTCAAGTAAAAGATATTCAAATCGGTAAAATTAATTAATGAAAAATGTATAGCATAAGATATAAGAAAGCTGAGTTAGAGGCATTATGGATTTCACGGAGGATGTCAAAAACTCTACTTATAAAAAGAGTAATTTTTGCAACAATTTCCTTAAAATTTCATTTGATGGTTCTAAGAAAGAAGATAAAATTCATGAATATACTATTATTTGAAAACTGATCGATATCACTCTATTGTATCGAATCAGAAAAATCGAATTTTAAACATTTTTTCTAAATCAGGAGAAGCTCCAATTCCAAACATCGTCTATAATAAAGTATTTTCTACTCTCGATTCCATAAAAAATAAAACCGCCAAATGCCAAGAACGTATCTATTGCAACTTCTGACAATTATCCCTAATCGCAAATAGGATGCAAATTTATTGAGTTGATTGGAGGGATATCGCAAATATCTACATTTCGAACGGAAGTAGATTTTATAAATAAAAGAACTCGAAATTTCTATTTCTCGAACCTTCAAACGTGAACTTTCTCTTCCATATTCAAAAAAAGAGTTCTAATCTCCGATTTATGCATAAAAAATATGAAAGCGTTCTTCGGGAAATATAAAATAGCTGCACAAATTTGGAGAAAGCGAATGTGAAAGTGAAGTTGCGCAACGAGAATCCACTTCCTTCAAAGACAATCGTGTTTCCGTTGGGAAGGTCAATTCCTCCAGAGTGGACTCCAGATGGTCTTACTAATCTTTTTAGAATTTGCGATGTTGATATTTTGAATTTCATTTATGTTTCATATATATATATATATATATATATATATATATATATATATGAATTTAGGGTAGAATAGGGTAAAATAGTTCGTGTGTTGAGCAGAGAATACGTCAAAGTATAAATCATTTGTTTCCATGTTCATATGAATAGTCATTTTTGTTGAAATAAACAGTTTCGATGAACGCAACGTATAATCTGAGTGGAATGGTTAAATTTCTTGCGTACAAACAAAGTTGATACTCAAAGCGATATAATTTGATTGTATAATACGAATATCTATTCTTTGTTGTAATTAATCTATAATATAAGGAACTTTTGTTAAAACAACTTTTCATTGAATTTTATACGAAACTGTGTAATTCAATTTATATTCTCTTTTTCAAAGACCATGAATAACATTCATTTCTATAAAACAGTGTATAATAAATTATCACAGACATCTTTAAAAAATCTCCTTGGATAGTCATATTTGTAACATTAAATTTTAAAATTTAATAACTCTTATTCTATAAATAATTCTAAGCATCTTCTCTTTCACTTATTATAATCTGATATTGACCTATTGACCTAAATTTATTCTCTTGCTCGTAATGTAAATAAGTATCAGAAACAATCCAAAGAACTTCTGTTGATGGCAATTTTAAAATTGAAATGATTCTTTAAAATCGATTATCAAAACAGACACTATTGAGAGTAACCGACAAAATGAAGTTTATTTTCATCTCTCTACATAATATTCATTTGTTCTTTTACGCATTTACATGTCTCGTATGCGCCTTTTTATATTTTAATTATTCGTTGAATAGTTTCGTTGATTGATGTGATTTGTTTATGAGTTGTTGTTGGAGTTCATTGACAACAACATTGGAAAGAATAGACTCATTGGCACTAAGAATTGGATTTGCGTAACCAAGGCGTGGAAATGTCACTGGGTAACGAAGCTATAGAGTTGCTCTTCGGAGAACGAAGTAACTTTTATAATATTCTATCTGCGTATTTGAAGAGAATATTATTACATTTTCCATTGCTATTATAATAGTAACAATTCGTTTGTAACGTTTTCTTAAACAAAATATTTTCGTTTGTACGCATTCAAGTATAACATAATATAATCTATTTATACTTAATCGAAGTACTATATAAACACTTCCTCATAATTATGTTTCGAGGTGACTGTATTCCTTTCATTTCCATGCTACATTGTGTGTGTTCGCTAAAATATGTTGTATACTCGGAACCCATTACTTATACATTTGATACTATTTTTCACTTTTTCGTTAACAAAGACTTCCTTGTTTAAATATTACATCCATGACTCTATTTTTATTAACTAATAGGTTATTATCATATTATTCATTTCGCTGATGCAACATCTTTTTTTACCCAATATCATAACCTCTTTTTCTGGAATATTCGCTTCCGTTGCTAAGTAACGTCATTTTGCCTTTGAACACATCTCATTCGGCTATTTTTAAAGCAGTGACCCATTTCCCCGGAGAAACTGTCTTCTATTTAACTGCCGCATTATCCTATATTTCACGCGCGATTTCGCATTTCCCTCGATTTCAAATTCGAAGGGAAAGTTTGAATAATTCCTCAGTTTTAAGGGCGATAAAAGTTTATGTGGATGATAATTAATCTATTTATTATTCTCATTTGAATATAAATGGATTTGAGTTATTAATTGCAAGAAGGATGCGTAAATACTGGAGAATTATAGTATGAGATTAAATATCGCTTTGATTCCAGCTTTAGTTTTATAACTTAATTTTATTTTTTAATGTGATAAAAAACATAATGATCCTCCGCCAATAATTTCCATTCTCTTTATTTCCATCTTTCCTTTGTTGCGTTAGTCATTAGTTACTTGATGCCTGTTCCATCGTTCTTCGGACATCTCCTTGGTCTCTTCATATTCCTTTCAGTCGGACTACTACTACTGGCGTCCGACGACGATTCCTCATCCATTTCACTTTCAATGTCCGTTTACGCTTCTTGTGATTCCAATCATGCTCTTCGTCTGCCCTTTCACTTCTATTTATAAACAAAAAGGACTCCATTTTGGAAAAGAAGCCATAGAATTCAGATAGAAGGATCACGGGGTGAATAAGATATGTTCTAATTCTCGCCTATTTTATTTAAAATGTACCATTTTTACTTCCGCATTTGTTTCGTATCGTTTTATCATCTGTTTAACTGATTATATCCAGAGTTACAAATGATCACACGTACTTTATTGTCTAAATTCGTTGTAAATCTATCCTTTATGGTTTATATAGAACATCCTCCCTTTCGAAGTATGCGATAGGGTGGTATTTCCCCTTAAAACCATCAAATATAAGATCACCGGGGCTTTTAATTCCTCTGACCAAATGCGGTTTCCTTAAAAAGACCGCAAAATTGCTCACTCTCGGATGGTGACGAACAGCGCGTGCTCTTGCGTTTCCGATTAATCTCTTCTTTTGATAGAACTTCGACTGGAAATGACTCAATCGTAGATAGCGCTGTTGCTGCCCACAGTCAACAATAGCTCTCCTTTTTTATCATTGGTTCATTGTGATGATTTCCGAGTCTCAGATAATCCTAGTTAAGATTTGCATTATTCCGAAGCGAATGATTTGGAAAACAACATTTGACCAATCAGATTGCTGAAATGTAATATTAATTAAAATATTAAACCGATTTTTTATTCAGAGCGATTTTTCCAAACACTGAAATACACCTCGCATTAAAGAGAAATATTACGCCATTTTAGTGCATTACTAAAGAAGTGCGATATAGTAGTTAATTACGAGGCTTTGAGGTTCATTGATACTTCTATGAAATCTTAAATTATATTCTCCGGTAATGGAAAAATTAATTTGCGTGGAATGACTACTCAATACATTGATTAAATAATATGAGTTTCCAAAATTCTTTTTTGATTTTCAATGAAAACATTTGAAATGATTTTGGGGAAAAAATGTATTTAAAGAAACATTACATAATTCTCCTAATTACGAGGGATTAATAGATGTATGAATTGGTAAGAAGTATATGCTGCAATATATTTACATTAAATGAGGAATATGCTGTAGATAAACCTTATTATTCATATATTATAAACCTTTTCATGTAGTTTATTTTAACTTTTATAACCTGATTTGACACATTTAGAGAATCATCCATATATATAACTAGAAATAAAATTTGTGGCTGTACATCGAGTGAAACGATATATTAATAACTCCATAAAACCATAAATTTTTTGTTGTTTTATGAATAATTTGGCATATTAAAATTTCAAAGGAATAAATAAAATACGACGATCCATTTGCAATTTCGTAAAAATGGCCCAATAACACAGTATAACCAACCAACTTATTTTATAAAAATGAAATAAACTAAACTGAAAGGAGATAAAATAATCATGAAATAAGAGCTTTATACCATATTGATTGATTTTTAGATGTTTCATTTCCATTCAATTTCTAAAACCATCGATAGCTGCATTTGTGTGATGAAAGTGAATATTTGCAATGGACGCGAAATCTCAAGGTCCTTGCAAAATGCTTAAACACTTCCTCATAACTAAATTGGAAGGTGAAATAGTGTCGAAAATTGTCTCGTTAGCGTGCGTTCGTGAGAGTCACGCATCGATAATTATCACAATTCGAGATTTACTTCGTGATGGAGTAGTAAGTGTTCGTTTCGCAAAATCTCCGTTTTAGTTTACTGTTTTCGTCACATTATCATGGCTTTATTAGTGCATCTCCCATTAAATCCTTAATTAATACTGAAATTGTTTTTCAAAGGACTTTTTAGAATTATACTTAGGCTCGTGAAATTGCCATTTCATATTATTACTTGTTCGAAAGAGACATTTTGCAATTATATATTTGTAAAGTCTTATATTGGTGTAAACACTGAGGATATACTCATTATGATATATTCATTATCTTCTAAATTAACGAATTGAGATTTGAATGCTTTTTGTTCTCTGTAATACCACAGCTGATAGAGACAAATTAATAGATTTACATTAGGAATTTGATTAAACATAAAATTAATGTACAGAGTCTGTTGCGTGTGTGAATATGGTCTCTATTTCATTAAACGAGAGAAACACTTGAGTAATGCGCAAAAGTATATAATGTTTGAAAACTTTTCCTTTTTTACGAAAATTCCTTTGATTTGATCGATTAGAAGAAATGAAGTGTGAATTGGCAATTATTCGTGTTCATAAACATAAAAATCATCGTGAAAGTACAAGTTTCAACGTTAAAATTATAATCCATTTGAAAAAACAGGAAAACCTTGCCTTAATTCCACTAAAAATTTGAAGAAACCTTTGTCATCCACTAATCTCATTTTTTCCCATTGTTTCCGTATATCTATTGTTGTAGTGCTTATGAATTCACTCTACTTTCATACCGCCTTCAATTGTTCCACTTCCGGGATTATTCCATTTGTCATATTCAAATGATTTACTGCAAGTTTTTATTTCCGCATTTATTTATGGAACTCATTCTTAAAGTGTGTTGTCGTAAGTGATTCCATTCTTTTCTTTCTAACATTTCAGATCCTCAAAGAATATAACGTAATGAAAAAAATGCACTGTTAACACTCGAATTGATACGATATCCCTACATTATAGTGCGACGAGTTGTCAATTGTTATATATTCCATTTTAGCTATCGATTCATGCCCAATTTTCTTAGTAACATGAAGCTTTATTCATAAAAACAATTCTTTGTTTACATCTGATTGATTTCAGATTATATTTCATTTGTTCATTAATAGAAAATTATTAATCATCGTGTAATTTAAAAGATATATTTTTTACTTCCAATTTCTCTAAAGAATTCTACTTTTTTGGACACTTATTTTTATTATCATTTTTTCTCCCAATTTATGATTCAAATATAAATCTTATTAAAATATTTTCTTTAATTAAGTTCCATTGGCATTAATGGCGATTCTTAAAATATGACGAGTGAATAAATGAATGAAATTTTCTTAATATAAATCAACCTTTTACAAATTTCTATTGGAACATTTATTTTTTAAATCGGTCTGAATGTTCCCGAAACTTCATTCTCAGTTATTATTGTTTAATCAAATAGAAATTACGTTGTATTCTCTATATTCAAAACAGTTCGTATGAGGATTTATATATTTGTTTCTAATATCGTCTTATTGAAATAAAGAGAAGATTTTTCTTTGCAAAATTATACGTGATAGATGTGGAAATCTAAAATGGAAAAAAGTTAGGATATTAAATCATCTATTTAATGGCGTCTTTCATTTAATTTTATCCTTTGTCCCCATTTTGGCTCCACGATAAAATTTAGTTCTTTATTTATATATTTAACTTCTAAAATATTTTACAATTTCCACTAATATTGAGATAAATACAAATAGTTTTATTTTGGAAGATCACTGAGAATAAACCTTATTGACTAGAAGGAAAGCATAAAGTAAATTTATGTTGCGATTATGCATCTGAAATATTTGTTTTTGTTTGCTTTTTAAGTTTCGACGTAATAATAACGTAATCTTTCGATCATTTTAACGATTAAATCCTCGTTTCCCCAGAAACCCAATTATCGAAAGGAAGTTTCGACACAACAGTTGTAGATATCATTATCAGTTGTGAGTTACAACAATGACCTTCTTTCTGATTGTCAAGGACACGCGGAATTCCGATGAAAATCCAATTAATTACGCCCATTAAAACCACACCTCGAACAGTACTCAATGGGTTCCCCAAACTGACAACAAATCCAATAGCTATGGACAATATGTCGTAACGTGAACAACCAGTTCCGTCAACAATGCCGTAAGGAGTCTTAAATGTCATTGTTGGTAAACACAGATTAGTAAACAATTCGTCAGTGTGTTCGTTGTGTGCCTCATGTAATGGGAAACTGTTCATACGCTTGATTTGCTCCATTGAGAGGCCTTTGTGATCGCCATGGAAACCGGTCGAGACAAAAATAGATGAAAGGCGACAAGCGCAGCCGCTTTCAAAATCCGATACAGCGAAGAACGTGTTTCCCATCCATATCGCACCGGAAAGGAATATCTAAGGATATGAAAGTCCCACACTTATGAGATATAAAGGATTTTGCATACTTTTTTATTCGTAACTTCTCGTTGCATTTTAATGTATGTATATTACTCGATTTATTAAAATAAAACGCAAACGAAAAGCGATGAATTAAGGTCAATTTGCTTCCGATTACGTAAATATGACTCATGTGACGGAGATCATTTGTCCATGTAACGAGGATATCCCTGCTTCTATTCCAGATGAGTGCCATATTAAAATGCGAATACATATTTTTTTAATGATTTCCGTTGCATCTCGTTTGGAATTAGAAATACTTAAAAAACTGAATAACGCTTTTCAACATTAACAGAACGGTTGTTGGTATTAGTTAATGGATTTGACCTATTTCCTGTTCCCATCGAGGCCTCAATGTTCCACATTTAACATTTTAAATAACTCTTCATCTTTAATGACTAATAATTTTGAAGCCTCAACGTTTATATTATCGTGAAATATATTAATTGAAATAATTAATCTACGATTTTAATCTACAATTTCTTGTATCAATAAATTGTTTCTTTACGTAATTCATTTGTATGCTCATTTTTGTCCTCGAGTGAACAATTTATTATAAACATATCCTGTTTAATCTTTCAAAATCCTTGTGATTCTCTTAAAAACACCTTCTGCACGTCCCTTCGATTCACGTGCAGACTCTGCTGGAATATTGACCCTTCAGTTAAACACTTTTAAAGTTATTTTGAGCTTTTCTCTCTTACCCTATATTTACACTTCAATCTGAGAATTTTATTCCCCCATTTCAATCTGGAACAGCTGTTATTCTCTATATATATCGCCACGTTTCATTGTTTTTCTATTCTTTACTTTCATTGCTGTGATTCATCCATTATTAGATACATTGTTACAACGATGCCTATCAATACAATTACTGTATATCTGTATGCATTATATATATCACTGATTCCCAGAAAGTAAGCTGATCATGTGCAATATACTTCAACATTTAATGAGCTTCTGTAATCTTCTATTTCTTTTCCGTAACCTTTTTGAGTATTGTAATGACAGAACTAGGAGCCAAAGGTTATGATAAACCAATCTATGCGAAGTAATAACTATAAATCGATTTTATCGATAAAATCGCATTATCGAATATGGATCTATAAACGATCGAGATTTTATCCAAACTCTCACATAATTATGGAATGGAACTATTCATTTCGATTATTTCTGTAAAATAAAAATAGCTTTCTTTACATTCGAAATTGTTCTTGAACTACTTAAGCGATGTTTAAAAGCAGGGATTCTAAGATGACTTTCACTTAGATAAGCCAAAAAGCATTCTTTCCGGACGATTCTTTATCAAAGAACATTACAGATGTCTGGATGCTATGCAAGTAAGGTTAGGGACTTTTAAGTCGATGTTAGATTAAAATTTGGATTGTTTAGCCGCACATTTAAACCCTTTCGCATTTATTCCTCATTCAGTATGTTTATGCACGTCATTCATTAATCAACACCAAGTTGACGGAGTGTTCTTACCAATTCTCACCTCATTTAAACAGCATCTTCTCCATTTAGGTTTCAATTAGATTCAAGGCAGACCACGGAAAAGTTGCGGCCAATAGACATCGTCATGGAAACGTATTCTCAAAATGAAAATGGTGGTATTGTAAGAGGTTCCGGAAAATGAGGAATTTGAGGATTTCCTTGATCGAATACGGACACATATTCTTCATTCCTCCGACGAAAACTTTTGATCTTATTAAAATCATCAATTACTGATATTTTAGATCGTTAGCGCTCGTTTAATATATAGGAATAGAATTAGTAAATTATGTTTCCTCATTAAGCAGAATTTAAATCAATAATCAGATAAAATTAAGTTCCATAGACTATTGATGGTATATATATAGAGGGTACCATATATATATAGTTTATATATGGTACCCTAATAATTTCCTATAAATAACTTAAATTAATCAATAAAATAACAGAATTTGTTATAAAAAGTATGAAAGGCCAATTCGTGCCATTTATTTAGCCGAATGAGACTGTAGAAGTTATTCGTATTAACCCAAGTTTCTGTTTCTGCATGGATTAAATTGATTATAAATACAACTTATTGTGTATTACATGTAAAAAAGATAAAAATTTGTTAGAATCGATCGAAGAGAGCAAAATACAATATGAGGATTGGATTTTGGATGTACATCGGCGTATAAAATATTAATAACGTCTGCAGTTTGATAAAGACGACTTATATCAAAGCAATTGATCTTTCGAATATATTTTGTTCCTCTCTTGTGCAGATATCACCTAGCAACAATCTCCTAAAGGTCGTAGTTGACCTTGAGGGTGACCTCGCCAAAATGATAAATGAGTTTCGTGTAATATCTCACCGCTCCTTAAACAACCTCTCCTTCGCTTGGATATTCTGTGCGAACACTTTTTAACACAGAAATCGAAGTAAATTGTTTTACGGTCTTTTGTTAGAATATCGCTTCAGATTCTGTAAGAGTGCATTTTGTGAAGAAGACCTGAAAACTCTACATTAAGTTCAAGGGCAATTGGAGGAACTTCACCAGTTTTATTCCGAAACATCTTAATTTTAGAAACAACTGTATCACCTTCCTGTTCTCCCTGTTAATTATATTTCACACAATATCATAACTATTTAAAAAATGACAACAGAAATGAGACTTATGTTATTGGGAAGTTAACTTACAATAAAATATCGTATTTGTGATAACAGTTACCCATGACTTGCGTATTTATCTACTGAATTGTTAGCCCTCTTCCTGGCAATCAACCATTTATGTAATTGCGACTCATGTAACTCTTAACTAAATTTAATAAAGCTAATTTACATTGCCGATAATTATTTATCTAAATTATAATTTACCACTAGAGCAACAATTATGTTACCCTTCAACAAAAGTCTTTTAAAGTAGCTTCTGTAGAAAACTCGCTTTAGAGTTGATATGTGGATGCACCTGAGTCACACCTTTCAATTGGCTGATAATCGATAGACGGACAAAAATACAAGTTCATGGACGTCATTGCTTTGTCTCTGATAATATCATCACGAAGATCGAACCAGACATTGTCTGCTTTCATAGCTACACTTTAATAATCCTATTTCAATAATGTTCTTGTCATTCATATTCATACTCTCTTCATATCTTTTACTTAAAGTGCGCTTCTTTCGTATTAACGGAATTATTAAGTTTAATGGTAATGTTTTTGAGGCAAAAATATCAATGCAATCGTAAAAATCTTAATTCTAAAATTCTTTTCCTTAAAAACTCAGAATATATAGAATCGACTCCATATTTCGTGTACTTGTGCATAAACACTTCGGAAATCGTTTTATAATTTTACGCCGTACTTTATTAGATATTCACATTAAATTAATATGTTCAATACATTGAATCTTATCAACTAATTCATACATAAGCTGACCATTTACAATGATTAACATTTTTACCTTTTTAATTCTTGAATTATACAACATCTTTCCGATTATTATGTGCTTACTACAACAATATAATACCCCATACATCTGATTGTCTTAGATACATATTGTTTGCACTCATGTAATCTACAATAAACCAACTAACCTCTTTTCGGAAAGGTCAAATTGATAAGACAACGATGTTAGATAAATATTCTCTTATTTATTCACTTTACCATGAATTTTGAACCACGTTTTCGCTATTTCCCAATTTCTGTTTGAAGTCACGAAAGCATAATGATCTGCAGTTACCCAAAATGTCCTGAATTTTCATTTTAGAATAAAGAGATAACTCCCGTTTATGGCAACTTTCCACGTTAGATTTATTTGACATTAAATTAGAGAGTGATAAAGTAAATAAATCTTCGAGATTTCCTATTACAATAGCTAATTAAAATGCGTTCTTTGAAAAAAACACAGAAATGCAAACAGAAAGATGTTACGCGGAAGTTGCAACTGAGTTCATACGTTTCCCACGAGCGTCTCTGTATTTAGAAGGATCTGGTTAAGAAACTACTTTTCTAAAATGGATAAGTCCTTAAAAGATGCGAGGGAAGCGGATATATGAGAAACGAATTCCAACCTTGACACACAGAGATCGCATAACTATTTGGTCCTTGTATTTCCTGATGTGTGAGATGATTTCATCAGTCGTAAAATTGAAATCAGTCTTTTAGAAATTCATTCAAGGAAACGATTCGCCTGGAATTGCTACACTTTGTTTCATCAGATATTCATTCTCAAACAAAAGTGACTCGTAATTGTCACTGAAAAGCGATTGTATAGTTTCACAATCAATGGAAGTTGAAAAACGGATTTTAGTTTGATATTCAGAGAACAATGAAAATTATAACCTGTTTAATGGATTACATTATATGAGCTGAATTGAAGACAATTTTATTTGATATGCGTTACACATAACAATCAATGAATCTACTTTTTTTATAAAATTGGTAAAATTGTATTCCTTTTTAGATATTTAAATTCTTGCACACATTCTAAAAGCGTTTATATTTTTGTAATATTAATTGTTTAATGAAATAACTGTCAAAGGACTGAGCGTTTTGATATGATTTCCTCCTTCGAATACCGGTTTCCCACTTTTCCTTTCCCGGAATACGCTTTACCTTTCTCTTGAACAATTCGCTGTAAATTGAATCTGAAGAGGAAATAGCCTTGACATCGGATACCTTATCAAGTTTCCTTGTCTTTTAAGATTAGAAAACATCTTTAATTGGCTTTATAAGAAGTAACTTAATTAGCAAACTTTTATCTCTCATTTAAAGAGGAGTCGCGATAAAGTTTATTGCCGAATCCATCGAATAGCGGATCACAGATACAATTCCGAAAAGCGCCCTCAATTCAGGTTAATGAGGAAATAAACGAGATTAGATGAATTACGATGGTAAATGATCTTAATGTGAATTTAACCTATTTTAATATTTAACCCTCTCAGTTTATATACTCGATTATTTCTCATCCGTAAATCGCAAGAGACATTGAAAGAGAATGCTTTCAATATCAGTTTTTGAAATCTCGCATTAATTAAAATGAAAATAATATCGCAACTATGAAATAAAAACCCTCTCAAGATGACTAAATGCAATATTCGAATTTATAGAAGCAATTCCTTGTGTAATATTTACATAAAACGGTAATCTGATACAGGCCGAACCTTGGAAATCAATTTCAAGTTTTTTTTTTCAATTATTTAGTTTCTGAGAAACGGTTTTGCTTAATTACGAATTACAACATTAAATATCACAATCTTAATTTTTTTAATTAAAAATGGTTTTCCATACCTTCATAATAAATTATATTGGTTTCAAAACTTTTTAATAATTTACGAAACTGCCAATATTAATTATTATTATCATTATAAGCTCTCTATTTAAGCGATTAAATAATATCATATTTCATTTTTATTACTAATAAACGCAAAGAAGACCCAAGCTGTCATTACTAAAACCTTGAGGTTTCACGAGGCTTCTAATTGGAATGAAATAGAAGCCTCGGAAATTGCTGATGAAGAACTTATGTGGTGAATTATGGGAATTCTAGGGTATCTGTAAAGCGTATCCATGGAGTTGCTCCTACGTCTCTTACATTGAATACTTTGATAAGTGAAGCTAAAGTTGTTTGAATAGCAAATACAATTACGGATTCTTTGGCAATTGAAGAAGTGATGAATTGAAATCTTCCAAAGGAAATAATTTGGAACGAAATGTTTTTGGCATTTGAATCCGCTTTCTTTGCATTGACCCAATTCCACTGATCCCACGGAAAACAAAAGAAGTGCGGAATAATTCTTTGAGAGTTTGGGGACAATTGACTCGTTTAGAACTCGACGATTCCTCCAAACAAATGTAATGGAAATGACAACAAAAATAAGGAAAAAAGGGTACATGAGCAAAAGCCGTATCGACGAATATATTAAAGTGTTGATGCTAACTTACTGTAACAAGTTTAGTATTCCTAAAAACGAGAAACTTTATAAACCCCTAGTACAGTTTTTGAAAAGATGCTTATAATTTTAGCTAAAAAAGATAGGATACGTAATAAAACAAACAGATGTTTATGAGAATGTATATTTTAATATTTTAAAATTCCTTAGAAACTCCGATGCAGATATAAACGCATCTTCTGATGATACATTATCTCTAAATTATAGTGAACGCTAAATCTTTGTCTATTATCTGTAATTATAATTCATAAGTCACATAAGTTCAAACTCGAGTCCGTTTGATATCGACTAAGTAGAAAAACATTTATAATCACTCGAAGATATATACAGAATTTTAAAAAAGTATCAATTTCACTTTCATTAGAGTTTTTAGTGCTAAAATGACATCAAATGAGCTATTTGAAGATAGATTTGATCCATGAATTAAACTCTAAAATATAAGGCGTAAATGATTAGAAACTCTGTAACTTTGAACAATCGTAGCCTAGCAACCAAATCGTAGTTAAGAGACTTTTGCATTTATATTTCTAATTGCTTACATCATTGGGATCTTGAGAGGCGGGGGATCATGCAAAAGGCACGTGATCCCAGGTACAGAAGACATTTCTCTTCGCTCCACGCTCACGTAGTTCCTTCACCTCGAGAGCATTCGCCGTGTCCGAGGAAATTCACCATTTCGGTGGAAATATATACCCATCTAAATGGCAATTCTTGTATTCGAAATTTGCGATGGCGAATTGGTGTATATTTGGCATCAACGATGATGTATTGAGCATATATTTGATAATAACGGTTCTTCGACCGGATTTTCCATTTTTTGCAATTCATCCATTTTTATTTCCTTTGGATGAAATTCAGAATTGGCTCTTTCAATTGGATTCATAAAGTATTATGATTCATAGTATATTCTACGATCGATTCTTGAAAATATTTACTAATAACATACATAGTGAAGACGATTATTAAAACACAACCAATCGAGTACACATATATTTATTTATGGTTAATTACCCTTCAATGAAGATAATACTTTGATAAATGAGGAAGTCTTCATCAGAAATTTTTCTTGAATAGTCGTCTTGTCGTTAAGTAATTACATTTTTCGCTTATGATAAAGAATCCTGAACTTATAGTATAAACTTACAGAGGGTTACTGTTCTTATCATGTAGTCCAGCCATGCATTGCGTCAGGGAATAATAAACTGAACAATGATTCAAACAATCTACGAGAAACTTCGCAATTCAATTTAAATAACGAACTGCATTGTTATGTTTTGATGTAACTTACTGTTATTTTATTACAGATTAGGAATCACTTAATATTTATTACTGTATCTTTTGAATTGATTTTCCCTTTTATAAACCTACTGGTGATATTTTAAGCGTGTATTTACTGTTTATTTTATCTAATATAGTGCTGTTAAATTCTTAAACGAATAGTTTAAGGATACATAAACGTGAGTTTTAAAGTAATCGGTGATGGATGTACCCTGTTAATTTACAATCCATAAGCTGCAGGTTGAGAGCTACTGAATTCGCTTTTTGTTTCTTTGAAATCGAGTTTTTTTCTCCTGAAATTCTTTCTCAAGCGAACAGCGACTCGACTCACCTTGTCCCACTTTAATTTTCGCAAGTTGTATCGAAAACGTAATGAGATAATTCGTGATTTATAAGTTCAACTTCAATGTTCCACATTATTTGGTGGCCTAAATATGACACCATTAAAAGAATGGACTGAAATCCATTTCGATTGAAAGACTTTTTTATTGCCGTAAACCGTTTGATATAGCGCGTATTTAGATGTGAATGAACGTAGTCGAAAGCTATTATTTAATCAAATTAAATGTTTCCATGAATTCCCATACCGCATACTGACGTTCTTAAAAATTTGAGTGAGTAATGGATCTCTTTGTGAAAAACTTCATTCCTACGAATTCGCAACAAAATTAGTTGATTTTATCTTTATATAGTGTAATAAGTTAAGTTTATGCGAGAATTGGAATGTAGACACTTTTCATAGGTAAGTTAATATATTGATAGCAGGAATCCTTTATTGTTTTATTCAGTTACTGTCACTTAAATTCGAGAGGAAATTAATCCAATAATTGAATTCCTCTAGAATTAAATGACGCACGAATTACTTCTTCAATAATTTCACTCTCGTTTGCCCATAAATCAGTCAGCTCAAATAGTCTCTTCTAAAGGAGAAGACAGAGTGCTCTTTTGAATATTTGGCGAGAGTATTCTGTTGTTCAAAATGGCTACGGAATCCAAACACGATTAAAAAAAGGAGACCGATCCTGGTGATGACGTCATATATCGAAAATGCTAATAAAATCGTGTACATTGTAAGATGATCAATTGGTATCTCATGAGAATGGTATACAAAGTGTTGAATCATGTGAATAAGATTCGCGAAATATTCGAGATTGTGTACTATGAAAGAAACACGCAAGTTGCCACATCTGAATTCTGTGACTACGAGAATTTCAATCGTCCAATACGTCATAAAACAGAGGTATGGATGTTTGGGGAGGGATTATAAACAACAATGAGATGTGAATTAAAGATTTTCTACATCTCAATATTTAACAAGAAAGAAATTTTACTGGCGAAGAAAATTCTAAGACGAATTTTTAAAATTGCCAAAGCTAAATCAAAACCAAAGATCAATCTATAATTGATTATTTTATTTATCGTTAATTTCGTACAACAAAAAATAAAATACTCATTCGCAACTAATTTATGCGAATTCGTTCTCAAATTTGGAATTCCCGAGGGCCTTCGATGACGCATTTCGCTTTTCTTGGGCACCAATCCCTCTTTATGGAAGAGGGCAAAGAACTGTCGAGGAAAAACTGGTCCATTGACGCAGATGAGTGAGGCTGAACTTATTCTTTTTTTAGGTGAACAGGTTTACCTCGTCTCTTTATCAAACGAATTGGCGCGTAGGAAATTCTCGTAATATGAAGGCAATTGTTGCAGGAACTCGAATCAACCACTATTTTAAGACATTCTGACAACGATGAGCATAAGTCATTGTTGTCTTCGACCGAATGACAATAGCCCATCTGACTTTTTTAACCAAATATTACTTGAGAAAGGATATCAACAACTTTCAGTTATGTTCAGTACTGTTTCAGTTATATACGCTAACACTATTCCTTATGCAAAGATGTAATTACCATGAAGAATCAAACCAAAATGAACTATTTATTATTCACAAATCTCTATCAATAGTTCACAGATTTTACAATAAGTTGTTCATAAAGACGCATAAGAATGCGAAATCTAATTCTGTATCTATTGTGGAAGCAAATGTCTAAAATATTTAGCCAAATATATAGCCAAAACTGTCTGAATGGATACGTAGTGATTCCTTTCAATATTTTAGTTAACTTTAATCTTGCTGTATTATTGATACCATCCTCGGAATACAACGATTTTTATGTGATTTGTAATCGAGGTTTTCACTGCTTCATATAAATATAGAAACACATCTTTAAGCTGTTCAAAATATAGTCAACTGTTTATTTACCAATAAAGTTAATGAAGACGATAAATAGACATTCTATGATTTCGGTGGGATATGCGGGGGGTCGCTTCCAAGGGTCAGCTGGTTGACATATCGATTGCTTGCATTCCAGGGAAACTCCCTCGAACGTCTTCATATTCTCACTTTTTATCTCATTAAACCAACTTAATCGTTGGTGGCAATGTTGCAAACAATTTACATACTTCGCTACATAATCTTAGCGTTTGTATCCTAATTTATTTATGAAAAATGATCCTAAATTCATTATTATTATTTATTACATGGACAACCTTTTTTAATTTTTTAAGCCACAACTAACAGCTGACGAGAGAGAGTTTAAATTCCGATTTATCGGAAAAAATTACGTAATATTTACTTTAATTGTATACTTTATTTGTATATATTCAATCTTTCGAGGATTTGCAATTTAAAGCGAACGAGATGTCATAAATGAATATATTTTTCATCGATATTCTCTAAAAGACAATTCAACGAGTGAATATATAAGAGAAAAATCTACTATTGACCGGTTGTATAAATGTGAGCAACGAATTGCTCTTGGGCGAGGAAATGTTGGCGAGTTGCAAAAAGGGACATCGCAAGTTTGCCAGTTATTCTTTAAACAGCACTCTATTAAGAAAAACGGTGAGGCGTGAATCCTGGAAGGTGTTCCCGAATCCGCCTGGAGGCGTCCAAGGATAAAGAGAGGGCATCGTACGTCAGTTGCACCCATCGCGGGGATAATTTTAGAATGACGACGAAATATATCGAAGAATGTAGGTTTATTCCAGAAGAGATTTCCCTTTACTCAGAATATCTTGAACTCAATCAATTCACGTGTGTTCCGACTTTGATGATACATCAAACGGAAGGTATTGATTATATTATTATAAGGAAAGATACATTATTATTTTATCGATAAATAGAATTATTTAAGTCATTTATGAAAAGTTATCCAAAGATAATTCTAAACCCTTTTTAAAATCGAACGATATTTCGGACGAAACGACATCTGACATTTGAAATAAATTTTAAATGTTTTATCAGTGTATAAGTCACAATTAAGTCAACAAAAAATGAAAATTTAGAATTTTCGTATCTATCTTTTCATAAAATTTGTAAAATTAACTTTTTTAATTCCCAATAGTTCTCTATTTTTCTTCGTTCGTTAAGTTTAATGGTGAATAGGTTTGTCGATGGAAATCTTTTTTAGATAACTTTTTTAGATCTTTTTTAGATCTTTTTTAAATAACATTAATCAAATAGAAAACCTAATGATCAAACTGAAAGTGAATGTTTTTTCTAATATGCCTCAGTTGAAATATGTGAACGCACTGCACTTTCAGATGAAAAATTTATCATAATTTGTAGAATTGAACGAAATGATCAATTTACAATTCTATTTTTAGTGTGATTTGAGTCACCAATATTTCCTTATTTCTTTTATAAACATGAGAAGTGTCGTTCTGTTTTCTTCTCTATTTCCCATATTCAGTTTCTATCAGCTGCATTTGGCAGCATCCGTGTGCCCTTGAACCCTTTTCTCTGTTGGCTCTTCACCAAGGACACGAGATGTTTGGCTTAAGAACGCCTCTCTTCCGGGTACTATTTGATACGAATCATCTTTGATTTTCTCATTTGTTTGATCCACTGACGGTTTCCTTTCTTCTTCTAACCGAATTCCACTGATGTATTTATGTTCTTTTGGCTCAATCATCAAAATATATACGTACGTAATACACATCGAAATATTTTAAAAATGATTGAAACTATTGTTTTATCTTTTTCATGTTCTTTTTATCAATATTTAAAATCCATCCCTATTTTTACTTCCTTATAAATTAAGGTTTTTTATTCTCTTTGGAACTCTATTTTAGCAAGGCTGGTATCACATTTTGTTTTCTCATTTTTTTCTTGAATTTCATCTGCTCTTGTCGGTAGATTTAGCGTTTTATTTACGACTTCTATTTTAACGCTTACCTTCAGTGTTTTATTTGCTCTGAATTGGGTTTTTCATCGCATATTCTTCTCCAGTTCTCTGACTCCCGTAACCTATTTACCTTAAATCTTTTTATGATATTGGTTTAAATTAAGGAAAAGACCTACTAATCTGAATTTTCCCTAAAAATTTCGTTTTTTAAATCACTACCCGCCCTTGGAATGCAATTAAGATAACCATTTTTCTCATCTTTTGGGATCTAATTTTTGGAATCAAGCAGCCAAACATATTTCTCAATCTGAGAACACAACAACTGTCTCATTAACTTCGGACCTTGGCATCTTCCCACCATCGCCGTGTTTGCGACTCACTAATGCCGTCTATTTGGAATACATTAATGAATTTATATTCCTTTCGATCTTCGTCACTTTTAAATACCGAGAAAACAGTCGGATCGCTGAGTATTCCGTCAATAGCTCTTTTACGATTCGTAAATATTTCTTTCGTTGTATTTATATCGCTCTTGAATCAAGAGGGTCGTTACGGAAAAGTGTTATTTACTGTCGACATAAATATCAAAATACATTAAGTGTTAAAACTTATAATTCTAAATCTAACCACCACAACTGATGTGAAAATGTTTATAAATTAACTTAATTTCAATTCTCATTTAGAAATTAGGAGTTGGCAATTCTATTTTATTCTTCGTCGAAAAAGATTTAAAATAATTCGACTTCGTTCCAGAAGGAAGATTCTCTTGAGTCCTGTAGATTTTTTAACTCATAAAAATCCATCGGCCATTACTTAAGATCTTGAATTCTATTCATTATTTGGAATACAATGATTGATTTCATAAAATTGCTTCATTTAATCATGTATACGATGAAAATGTAACCTTTCTTATATCTACTGTTTGTTACATATTTATTCCACTGAATTCTAAACGAATCGATGGACTTTGTGGAAGTTACCAACAATCCCAAGTGACTATTTCTAAACGATAAATAGGTAATGCGATGGCAACAATGTCTTTTAAGTTGCACAACAATAGTTACCATAGCATTCAATGCATTGCACATTACACTAAGTTTGTTGCATAAAGACTTCTCTACCGTTAAGGTCATCCTCCTATTGGAAGCAAGACTGTCCTTTTTGCGGAAAATTCCAGAGATTCTTATGTAAACGACGCGTTTTTCTTTTTTTGGGTGCGGCGCCGAAAAAAATAAATCGCTCTTCTTTTTTTATTCGTCCGAATCGATGGCTATAGAAGGGAAGCAAGGGATTCTGTCTTTTGGTGAAATGTTTCGTCTTTGATCTTCATTAGTGTTTTCCTTTTGTTTTGAAACAAAATGGGAGACTTTCTTGCAGGATTGTCGTTAATTTAGATCTAAATTCGCGTATTTGAAATATAATAATTGAATTCTCTCAAAAACGGATAAGTGAGTAATATAAGATATGAATAAAGATATTTTACTATTTAAACGTCACTAAAATTCATTTTACAATTAAATTATCTTTTACGTTTATTAAATATAGCCATAAAAATTTACTATTTCTATATTTACTTTAATACGTGGTTTAAAAATCAGGAAATGCCTAATTTATTCCTTCCATGTATAAACGATATTATCTCTTAAAAATGACTGAAAATTTGCGAAATAAATGTATAGCAAAGATAATGGTGGTCTAATTAGCAGATAAACATGACAGATGAAGCCTGTTTTAGTTCTACTCGCGATGGATTTCTACTTCTTTTCTTATTTTATATGTATTTTATTTTTAACGTGCGATTGTGTCTCAGTGTTATTTTATGTGTGTGTTTAAATGACATCATATTTTTGAACTCTTTGCACACTCGTTAGAAAGATGTGGAAAATACAATGAATGTTGACCGATATCAGTTAATAATTTCTTTATATGGAATCAAGGCCATTGCAATGGCAATAAAAATTATAAGAAAATTAATGATTTAGTAAGACCTAGTGAATCACTAAAACTGCTTCTTCTTTGGTAGTGTTATAATTCAAATTATGCTTCTGTCTTAAAACACAAATCTAATTTAAATAAATAAATATTTAATTTGTAGTGAATCTTTATTAAATCCCATTTCTTGACACACAATTTAAGCTATCTTTCTTTTATCGATCACATAAGACCCTAAATAAGGTTTTCCCTGTGAGTTTAATTGATTTTTATCTAAATTATATTGCGTTTTAGCTCTAAATATTGTGTAAATATTCGTTCGATTACTGCATTTGCCAACTAGCGAATGAGATTATTGCGCGTAGAGAAGTGAGAGCTAAATATTTATTTATATGTAATAGTCATATATATTGCGTTTTTAATTCTATCCCTCGAATTTTATGTCTGTACACTTCTATAGATTATAGATCTCAAACAATTTCGGAAATTATTATGAGCATCAGTAGTCTCTCTTTTACGTATATATCTTCCGCACTCAAATAAGACGTAAAAGTTGAGTATGTCTACGCATTCAGCACTTTTATTCGCTGATGCTCACTTCCTTAGATAACGCTTGATTGTGATAATTATGATTCAGTAAGCCACTCGATAAGACAAGCCTTAGTCATCACATCCAATTTATGCGGGGTTTCATTTCACTAAGAATAGCTTATTGTCGTAGTCTGTATCCGTTTCATTATTACAACGGAAGGAATTGTATATTTTTAAGATATGTGATTATATCAAATTTATCAGTCTGAATAATAGTATATATAGTAAAAATTAATTTCCCTGTGGACGGTCATTTAATGGCTTACTTATCGATTTTTATTGTAATCCTATCTACAATTGGTGATAATATTCAGTTACTATGGCGATGAGGGTTCATAATGGCCAATGAAAGAGTGAATAACAATTGATGAATAAATTACAGAGAATGCGAAAAATGAGTGAAAGTGTTTGACTTGAAACTCCTTTACTCTTAAAACAATAGAAAGAGCACCAAAATTATTTTAATTGATTTCATTTTCTAATCATTATTTGCATTCTTATTTTAAGTAATCATGATTTAAACTTATAACCTGAAAAGGCTGAAGTCAATCAAAAATTAAGTTGGATTTCTCCGAAACCTTTTGAATGTTATTTCCTAATGATAATTCTCGGCCGTGACCTTACGTGAACTCTGTATTTTGGGAACGAATGAGGGTCACGAAATGTTTGGAAAGAGCTCATGAGAGTGAATCTGTTGCTTAAAAGAAATTGCTTTTTTCTATTTAAAGAGTCTTTCTTTTTGCTCAGAAGCATTTCGCTCAACATGACATTTTGGACTCGTTTGAATATGAAGTGTAAGATATTTGAGCTGAGAAATGTCGCAAGGCTCTTGAGTTACCATAGTCACAGTGTAAGTGACTAATGTCAACATGAATTACAAGGGACTTGTCCTTTACCTGCAATTAAGTACGTGTCATAATAGTGAAATCTAACTTGGCAATTATGTAACAGCGACGCCTGTAACAGGCGTCGCTGTTACGATATAATTAGTGAAAAACGTGATAATAATACGTGCCACTTAATCATAGTTGCATTACAAGCAAATTGTGTCGTTACTATAAAAATAAATCGGCTATATTTCCGAATTTATTGAAAGGCAATTGTTAAAATGTCACTATCATTGTGTCAATAATACTACCTCTCTGATAATTTGTGTTTGCAAAAGAAAGAGTAAGCAATCGAGAATTGAGGACAAATTCCCGAGAATGCGATAAACAGCCTCATTATTGTGAACTCGATTCGGTCGCTATTTGGACAGTTGCAGTGGCTGCTCCAACGAACGCATCGCAGAAGAGTTGCCGAATTGGATTCCCACGTACGTATTAAAACATATCGATCAGTGGTTTTTACATAGAAAAGAAAATGTATTGTCATTACATATTCACTTAATGAAACGGATTTAAGTAATAGTGGTAATAGGACATTGGGATATGTGGTGGAACTCCGTTATTAGTTTTCATTAAGAATATCATGAACGATTTACGAATTGGAATTTGCCCTATCATCCCGAAATCACGTGACTTCATTATGATAAACATATCTCGATAGTGCTCCTTGTGCTTTCACAACGATGACATGAATCGATTAGTTTAGATATCTCAGCACCTATTCTACTAAGCGAAGAGTATTATTTTCGTTCAATAATTGTTAATGGTGTTGTAGTTGATGTTCGCTCTCTTCAGACATTTTCAGAACGACGTTTGCCACCTAAAATTGCTGGATAATGACGTCGCAATGACGTAGTTCATGACGTCAAAGTTTCTCTGAATCAATTAAAAAACTTCCGGAATTTCCAATCCTTTTGTCTCCGATGGAAACTTCCGAATGGACCATTTCCTTCGATTCAAAGGGCATTGGAAGTCAAATGTCACCTGATATGACGCCTTTCCATCGTCAAAGGTCATCCGCTCTCCAATCGCTCGTTCTTGCGCATCCACCAAAAGGTGTTTTAATCTATTTCTCGTAAACGTGATATGACGTACTTTACATCTTCTTCATCATCATCTAGGATCAATATTAATTGAGTTTATCGGAATGTTGGTTTGATTATCATCAATCGATATACGTATTAAATGTCTAATTTTTGACTTAATTATTTGTAAAAAGCGATAAGCTATTAACAAAAGCGTTGGAAAATATAGTTTAATCGCCAAGAAATAACTCGAGAAAGTTTTAAATTAATAAAATTAATACCAATTATCGAAACTAAGGAAATTAAAAATTTGAGTAAAGACTTGAGTTGAGATTTTATAGTTGAATCTAATTTAATTCGCAGTAAGAAAGGAGTTGCAAAGTGTTTTAACGCATGAAATTTAAATCCGAGCTTTTCCCAATCCTCCACGGTTCTATTACTTCTCGGCATTTTCTCAAGAAGGAAGGATGTTATTCGTGTTCTCATGAGAATTCCGTCGCAGATTCCCATCGATTTATCAAATGATACACTTTTTCTTTGAACGCAATAATCCCACATTTCGTTATTTTAGTAATAATAATCGATTGTATAGCTACAGATTATTCAACTTTTAACCTTTTTAAACATTCGTCTCTCTTTAATTATATGCATCTTTGGAAATAAGATTCTATTCAAATTCGAATATTTTAGTTCTTATCCATTTCTGTCGAACGAAATTATGATTCTAAATTCTTCTCTTAAGGGCATTTAATCGAAAGAGATGAGGAAGTAAATGTTAGAAAGGAATTATTCCAAACGGTAAAGGAAATCATTAATAGGATATAATTGTTGACAGAAATGTTCCATCCTTCTATGACTACCGTAAATCAAATATAAAAGAACCGCTTAGGCAAGAACGCCGGTTTTTCTGTAATTAAGCTATGAATCTACACATATATGTTTGTTTTTGGTCAAAGAAGATCTGATATGCGCAACAGCATTTCCATTGAAGTCGTCCACTTTGGTCCATCGATCAGCCGCAACTGGGTCTCCGTGGAAGTTGTTTTCACGGTTGACCCCTTTCGAATCGATTCTTCTGGTAAATTCGGTGGTGAGGATTATACTTTCAATGTCGTACATTTCATATTCTCTATGAAATCATATGATGAGTAAAAAGGTTCATGAACTGATTTAAAGATTTTAGGACACTTTTCCTTGAATTATTTTGAGAGAGTTGTTTACGTTTTCATAAATTATGCGTATTTCTAATGTTTGGAATGCATTCGGAGAACTGAAGTGTTCTTAATTGGATTGAAAGCTGTGATTAGTTCAGATGGAGACAAAATCAATGACATTTACTGATATAATACGTGTCTCGTATAATTAGATTCTCACTTTATTAAATAATGTATTATTATTGAATTACGAGGAGCATACTGTTTGTGGGTCAACGAAGTTAATTTTCATCTATTTTTCATCTACTTGAAGGCTGAAGCATCGACGATCAACTATTCAGCATTAATATAAACTGAATGAGCGTTAATATTGTACGTGAAGATAGTTTTCGCAATGGGCTTACGCATAAATAATTCGTTATTCAAATATGATCGAAGCAAAATTTCCAAGAGCGTATTTATTTTATTAATGAAAGAATCCTTCCGAGTCTAGAAATGAAAAAAGCCCTGCCTTTCTAGACGAACCACTCGATCCAACACAAAGAGATGTTTGTTCCGTTCAGCATCAAATTGACTTAAGTTCCAAATGTGTTTTTTCAAAGTCGAAATACAGATGAGAGTGAAGGCATTCGAAATATGTCATCTTCTTGTACCTACACATGGAAGTGAAAAGTAGGAATCGAATACAAATACAATACAAAATCCACAAACGACCCAAAGATGAATAAAACGTTATTTGTTGATATTTAGAAAAGGAATAGAAAACGCATAATATGTGTGAATTCGATGACATCAAATGAAAAGGATAAACGGAATAGCATTTGGAAAGAAGAAAGGGCAAACGATATGTTTTGAGGTGTATATCAAGAAAGGGAGAAGAGAATATATATGATAAAAAAGCCATAATTAAGAATTTAGGAATGGCTGAATTGAGAATATTATAGAGCCCTACATCTCTTTGGAAATCCGGACAAGTGGCTGATATTGATGATACTATGATGTGCCTTCGTCTCACTTTCGGTATGTTTCATAATTACAAATATTTAAGACAAGTAGCTTCATTTCCCGTTAAACAACAAATAAAACATTATAAACCTGTTAATAGAAAGTAGGAGGAACATATTTCTAGGATAGTGTGAAATAACAAGAATAGCTTGACCTTTAAAGCTCTAATTTTTATTTCAGACTTAAACCTTTGAACTAAATCGAACCGTTCCTTGGGACAATAACCTTAGCAATCAGTTAAAATAATAAGCTTTGATACGTCTTTACTGCCAAGGACTCAGTTTTCTGTCGAAGTGCCAGAAACGGCGATGGCGACTTCGTGGCATCAAACCAAATTTAAGGAGAATTCAATGAATACGTTTTCGAAGTAAAACCTTCTCCTAAATCGCATTACTTGTAAACCGAATGCGCGAATTTTTCTCTGAGATTTTTTTCAAAAAGTTTCATTTCATGGATAACTATTCTTTTCGTCATTACTAAGATTTACAGTAAACTCATTAAAATTATATCAGTTAATTTAAATTTAATAGGTTTTTTGCCATAAATGTGATTTAATTTTGAAAATTCGGTTATATTTCTAATTTTTCCAGATATATTTAGTAATTCACTGAAAACACGAAATTTATACGTCAAAATGAACATGTTACCTTCGTATCCTGTGTGAAGTTCCTTTCCTTGATGCTAACAATATTAGAGTACAAAGAAGGATAGAGTTTGGTGGGTAATCTTCCCACATATTCGCAAACCAGAAAATTTCCTTGTTGTTATTCATATCCAGATATTAATGTATATATTCGATAAATTTCAAATTCAGTCTCTTACATACGTTTCTACAATTCTCATGAAGTAGGAATATACATTTTAACGTCATCTTTATATACAACGATTTATTTCTATAGCCGACAGGAATTTGAAGTGCCTATTTTGAAGTATCTTGGCAGCAATTGTTCTGACCTTACTTTTCTGCGAGTCTTATTCTGGACATCGTCCAAGATGCAGGATTCGATGAGCACAGGAAATTTTAACAAATGTTTAGAATGGAAGATGCTACAGGATGTGTGTCAGAGTTTCTAAAGGTTGGGATGAGTACCATCGATTTAGTCCTTTTATAAGCTCTTTTATCCGTTACTGATCATATTAATATGTTCGATCGGAGAAATATAAACGGTCAATTTTGGAACGAACGCGATAATTTTTCGATAATTTGTTAATTATTTTCGCTTTTTGCAAAAGATAGAAATGAATGAGTTTGAGAATGAGAATCAATTTTCAGCCTAAGAGCTTTATTCCCTTATTTCATTTAAATATCTTATTCTTCCAAATGAAAGTAATAAGTCACGAATAGAGATTCTCAAAGGCAGAAAAAAACCGAATCAATATTAGAAGGAAAGCCATAGTATGATGAAAAATATTATATGGAAAATACAATGTTTGTCATGATACAAAACAAAAACATTTCGAAAGGCTCCATTATTAGTTAACAAATTTTTCACTTTCTGACTAAAAAACGTACCTAAGTCTATCTATATCTATCATTAATTCAGATTATGTTCCAAATAGTTCATTCTTTTTCTATTTTTCAAAATTTCGGCAAATATTTCTCTATCTTTAACTTATCTATTTCTCTCGGTGTAAAAATAAATTTTCGTTAAATGAATTATAAATAAATATAATAAATTTAAACAGATTTTCGTATGTTTATGAATAAGTATAGTTTTTTGAGTAATTCTAACTGAACAAAACATTGTTATACTTTTTTATTGAGTTGTACCGCTGCCAAAATCACTCAGACAAATTACGAATACCAAGTAATGAGATTTGAGAGAACATTATAATAAATGAAGTTTGATTTTTTTTTGTCACTTCCTTTCTTATTTCTCCAAAATGAATTTCCATATTTTACACCAATCTCCGCGCTTTCGACTTATGACGTCATCTCAAAAATACCATCTGCATCACAACTACACCGGATATTTTCTATAATCTTACTTCTTGAATTGAATGTAAATTTATATTTCATGGATTGTTTGCTTATTAGCACCTAATGTTATGAGACCATCAAATGTCATACATCAAATTTCTGTGGTTTAATGAATTGAAACTTTTCACAACCACATTACATGGTTCAGTATTATCCCTGTAATAGAAAACCTAAATTCCGAGAATATGTAAGAATTAGTGGACCATTTTATTAAAATTCAGAATAATTTCTCGTGGCATATCTTTCTTTTTACATTTGTCATCATAAAACTTCTTGAAGAAATCGCACGCCTGGTGATAAGGTGTGTGAGATCTTCGAATTTGTTTGTGATTATGAAATATATACTTTCAGTGGCGCGAGATTTCTATTGATTTGAAAATCCATGTTGACGCTCTCTGAAAAGACTAATTTTGCCATCCATTTAATATTCTAGTGTTTCAGTGTCACCGTGAAATACTTCCCAACTGCATAACCCTTTCAAGAGCACATTCCATCATAGAATGACTATGAACATATTAACAACTCATCCGATTTTTCGTAATGGCAATTATGCTGCATAAATCATCCATCTGTAAATAAATAGATGGAATCCGTAATGAGATGCTGCATTACATGTATTTATCAATACTCAAAGGTTTAAAGTCCTCTCCGAAGGGCACTGCCAAGTCGGCAGGTGTTCACAGAATAAAATATGGAAAGTCCATAAGGCGACGCCAGAATCGAAGGTTAAATTTAAGCAAGGTTGTCACCGCCGAATTTCTTTCGGTCAAACGTCCGTCGAAGTATTCCTTCCGGGAGGTCGGATGTTTTCCGGGAAGTAGTTGCCATGCGCATCTCCAAGGCTATTGCGAGGAGTTCTCATTTTCGTCGTTAACTCTCTTAATGAAGAAGATATAATCGAATCTTTAAAAGTATTCCATGGACCAACTATACTGTTTCTTGGAAGCCTCACTGAAGTTATGAGAGATATATACACTCTTCGTTGCCATTTACCCGGATTTTGAGAGAAGCTTGGCTTAATTTCAGGTCGCAAGTACGATAATCTCAGCAGGTGGAATTTTCATTTTGTTTTTTATCCGCATGGTGTACATCATTTTGTGAAAATCAAAATCCTTTCGTCAAAGTTTCTCAGACGAATCTGGATTATGAACAAAATCCGAATAATTGACCCCCCTTGTATATTCCCGTTCTCATTCACTCATTATATCTTATTTTTCCATAAAAAATTAAAAAAACGTACGATTTCAATGACGAAGCAATTAATTTACATATATTTTTATTGTATGAATTCGCTGGTGCATTAGACCAGGGGTATCCGAACTTACCAGCCTTAGGGCCATACTGATTACTCCAGTACGTTCCGAGAGCCAATTTAATTTAATGTAATCGTCTAATGATTAGACGGTTAAATTATGTTTTCACCATAATTTTTCTTCTTCCCACAAGGAATTTAACGCTTGTTGGCTTTTGTATAGAATGTTCTATTATGATCTTTGAATGATAATTCTATCGACATCCTCTAAATAACGTAGCGTATTTATACTGCAAGGATTTTACGCCGTTCGTCACGGTAACCTCATTTTCATTAGTAAGTCAAACATACAAAAGCCAGTAATGCTTTTACAAAGAGCCAAGAATCATAACATGCTAATTAGAGCGGGAGATACGGTGGAAATGGAATATATCGTTAGAAACCCGATCCAAAACTGTGCTGAAATAAAGGCAGTATCTCTCTAACAAAACAAGTTTGAAATCTTCCGCCTCATACATTCCGCACTATCATTCATTTAAAATTTACTCATTATTCAAATCGATGTATGCATTCGCATGAAATCATTATCTGAATTTTCCATAAAATTAGTGGAAGAAATAGACTTATTTATAAATCAAAATTTAAAAACTGAACTCTAGATTATTATTTTCACCTAAATTTATTTACTTTTCAAATCCTTAGCAATCTCAAAGAAAAGCGTATAGAAACTGCGCGAAATGTTCACACCATAGCATCTATGAGCATAAGAAAATCTATTTCATCTAGCTTTTACAGGAATACGAAGACTAGAAAATGATTTGCATCATTCTCTGCCTATGGATTGACGCGCAATGTGTAACCAATGCGGACAGTTCACACTTCCCTTTGCCATCAAATACCGCTCCCCCGCCCCTTCCTTCCCCACCCTATCCCTCCCTCTCCCTGCGAAGCACTTGCACATCCACTTTTCTCGTAGCAGTGGCGCGAGGCGGAACCTGGCAACGTGGCACGGCCGGCGGAGGTCGCTCTTTCTTAAGGACATCGGCACAAAAGGTGGAAATAGGCAAAGAAAAAGCACGTCGTAGAGAAGGGTGCTTCAGCTGCGCTTGCATATCCATTTACGGACGTCCTCTTACGCAGTCATCTGCTCGTGCCGACAGCGGTGTCCCTTGCGGCCCGCTAGTCGCTCTCCCGAAAGCAGATCGCTTGCTCGGTTTCAATTGGGCTGTCAGGCGATTCATAGTTGAGAGGCACGACGGCATCTCCATTTTGACGTAGTGTTTGTGATATACTTAGGGTGAGTTTCAAATTTAGAAGTGAGATCGGTTGGTTCGTGTCGTAATTTTGATGGTGATTAAACATACATTGAAGAAGTTCGGGATATTAAGTCCTCGTTTTGTGTTTTGAATATCATTCATCTGATAACCACAAGAGTGCAAATGTGCTTTGTTCATTGATTGAGTTGGTGAACTAGTTTGAGCGGCGCTAAATATTCAAATATACCTTCTATTATCGTATGGAAACAGATCTACTTCCTTCAAAATCAGGACTAGCCAAGACGATGCTGTTGCTAGGTCTGTCTTGACGCAATTGGAAATTCAAAGTCGTGCGTTAGACGTGTTTGTAAAATCTTAAGATTCATCGCTTCGTTTAAGCACATCTGGTAACTAACATAAACAATTTATATTTTAACAACAACCGTTTTATTCAGGGTATCAGTTTGTTGAAAGAAATCAGTAACTTGCATTGCACATATTCATTGTATCAGTTTATTTTCTTTTGATCTACGGTTTAGTTTTGGAATCCTACTCTTTTTACTCTCGAAATTTTTACCATCTCTCTAAATATTAACTCACATTGTAATGCATTCCTCATAGATTTCCTACTGGTTTTTCGACACATCTTGTGCCTAGCCCGTATCTCAGTTCATGGTGAAGAGCTACAAGCTCTCTACGCTTGCGTCAAGTAATCATGACGTCTGAAATGGAGCTCTTATTTCTTTCAGATCTCCCGTGCATTTTCTGCTAGCGACGCGTTCCACTTCATTCGTCTTTCACCAGTTGTTGTTCTTTGTGAAACTGAATCAATCTTATCAGGAACGGAATGGTAAGTAAACGTATGAAAGCTTTCTGTAAATCGTTCTGTAAGTAGGTTGTTATACTGTTTTCCCCTTGTTTGGCTCGTTCTAGACTGCTCTATACTCCATCCTAATGGTCTAATCTTCGGATATGAACCCCAAAGGTTCGGATTCGTTGCATAACTATCAGACATTAATTTCATTTTCATGCTGTACATTGTCACTCGTAGTTTCTAAATACTTGTGAATTCTGAAATACTTAGTTTTGAGTATTTTCCTAGCCGAACTTACGAAGCGAAACCTTTTCCTTCCATTCCCGTCTTGTCTAAGAAAATTTCGTCTTCGCTGTAATTAGGTCAAACCGCAGTGAGGTTTTTATTTGTTTCGAATCTCTCTCTTATAGAAGGAGTAATTACCGATAAAAGTTTGAATGCCATATATTTCACTAAATGACTATCTAATTTTCAAGTTTTATACCGATAACTTTCATGTATACGTTCCTCATTAATGCTAATTATTCCGTTTATCGTCACTCGGGTTTAACTTCTTTCACTAGCGTTAGATACGAAATCAATACGTTATTTACTACTTGGATTTTTTTCAATAATATCTCTGTTTAATAATGTGAAGTTTGGAATCCTCAAATATCTGCAATTGATCTAATAGCCAGCCACTTGTACAGTATGTCTCATTATGAGAGAGAGATTTCAAACTGCCATTAATGTTACTTCTTACTTTCAGTGTAGTTATTTTCTTGCTGTCTAAATTTGCCCCTTTTATTCGCATTCCTAGTAGTAGCTTAATTTTTCAATTTAGTTTTTCCAAAGCTTCTATTCTATATCATGTCATTTTTTACATTGTTATTCACATGCCACTTCTTAAGTATTTTTATCATCGTAGAAAATTATTAACTGATGAATATAATTAAAAAGGTTTTGAGTACCATCCTTATTGGGATGTCTTTTTGCAGAGGCCAGTGATTCTAAAAATTGATTAAAAATTAATTTAGCAATCTTATTCTTTATTCCTGAGAGACCATTAAAATGTTACTCTCTTTTGTAGGCGGCGCCAGCAGGCGCATTAATGCTGAGAAGCCAGAGGGAATTGCAGAAGAGGCAGCAGAAGAGTCATGTGGAGGCAGAAATCTGTATCCTTCTCCACTGATAAGCAAGCAGAGGAAAGTTTCTCTATACACCCAGACAGACAGTCTGTTGGAATCCTAACAAGTTCTACCTTGAGTGAAATTTCATCCATTCATCCCCAGCATAATTTCTCAAAGGATTGCCCTTCTGTTTCCTCCTACGGTTCCTTAGGACAACTTGAGGTGTCTTGTCACCGGGCCTCTCAAAATAAATCTCCTCCAATGCCTAGTCTAAGATCTCTAGTGTGCCGTAATAGGTCACAACCCTCCCAGCAAACAGCAGTTTCTGATGCCCCATCTACAAATGGACTACCACGGATCCCTGTAGAAGGTGAGGCAGCTTTGAAGAGGGACGTCAGCTGTGCTAGTTTGGGTCATTCTAGGGTTGGGTATCCAGACCTGACCATTAGAAAATCAGAGACTGCTGTGGGTCTCTCAAGCCTTGCAATGGATGAAAATTCTCAGAAGAGAGACCAATGCCCTGCAGACGGCGGGTTTGTGTGTCCCAACCAGAACTCTAAGGGGCTGGTTCTCCGGGCCCTTAATAGAAAGGAAAGAGAGATGCTTAAACCCTTTGTGTCATCACGTAACTTGATTACGAGGGAAATTTCTGCATCCACTCGAAACCTTCTCTTACCCTTGAGGAGGGAGTTTTCAGCCTCTTGTACTTCTGCCGTGTCTCCTTCCTTTCCATCTCCATCTGCAACATCCCCTCTGCTGCTCCTTCAGAACTCTGGGAATGGTGCGTCAGAGAGTGTGGATGGAGAGGGTCCTATGAAGCCAGTCAATCGACTCCGCATGTCATGCTCCAGATGTTCTTCTTTAGTTAGCCTCTCAGCTTCTCGTCTATCTCTTGGCACTGCATCTCCTTTGCAGACTGTTCCTCAAGAAGAGGAGACTTTTGAAGATGCAGCAGATAGTGTATCCAAGCTGGAGGGCTGTTCTGATGAAAAGAATGAAAGTGGAAGCAATGTTGGTTTGACAATGATCTTAGATCAGAGTGAGAGTGATATCTCGTTAGAAGTGCCTTCTGTTCTTTCTGTGTGCAAATTGTGCTTAACCGAGAATATTAGGGTATCCAAACAGTTCAAGATACAGCAGTGTGGATGCCTTTTCTGTCAAGACGTAAGTACTTTAAATTTTACAATTTATAATTGAGTTCAATGGTGTATGAATTACTTAAGTTTCCTTCATTGATGATAAATTTTCAGTTGTATCCTTCATTGAATCCAGTAATATAATTTCATTTATTCATTTGCGGTTCACTTATTTGGATCTTTATGGGTCACTTGTTCATTATATCTATGATCAGTGTATCATACAATAAAAAATTGGGGACAATGTCAAACAGGATTATTAAAGCAAATATTTTTTATGCTTATTCTGCAATTCATAAAGTATATTCTACTTAATTGATGGTATGCATGCTATGTATGCATTATAATTTTAAACCAGTCAGAGAATTTCCTGTCCTAGTGAATTGATGTTAAATTTCCATTATTAATTATAAATGGATGAATATATTATTGTTATTACATCTCCATAATTATACATTGCAAATTCTATCAGATTAATTTTTATTTGAGAGCTTTAAGGGAACACTGGCTTCATCTTTTATGTTATTTTATTTTTTATGTTATTGAACAGAGTAGTTTTTGTTATTAAGTAGAATAATATTGGGAATTTTGAAAACAATTTGGAAAATAGTTGATCAATTTTTTCTCTTAATTATATGCATTATGTTTCCCATATTATAGTATTCATTCTTGTTAGTGAATTTAATCTTAGAAAATTTTTTGACAAGCAAGGCCATTTTATCAATTCTTGTAAAATTATAAAATAACTCAAGAAATGGATGGATTCTTTTTTACTCTATAGTTCTCATAACTTTCTTTATTTGGAAACTAGTAATATTCATTTTATATAATAATCATCTGGCTGATTATTATTTTATGTTACATACATACTTATTTTAACTTTCTCAATTATGCAAGAATTAGAATAGTTTGATCCTGGAGTTATGCTGTTGTATTTATTGAAAGGATTTGCACCTGAAATCTTTTACGTCCTAACTTATAGCTCTCTAGGTAAACCAGAGTAAGGTTTAATTGTTCTTTTGGCCAAAAATATTCTGAGTGAAATAAATCTTTAAAAAATGAAAACTATTGAAAATCAGGACTAGGATAATTAATTCTACTGAAAACAGATGTGTGATCCTTCAGGATTCACCAATATACTTTTGCTTGGATTGTAGATGCATTTTTTCCATAATGGAACCATTATATTTCCATTATCTTACTTGCCATACTAAATAGCTAGAATCTGTAATTATGACTTTTTTGTTATGGAACATGAATAATTAATACTCCTAGTATTGT
This sequence comes from Pantala flavescens, assembly GCA_020796165.1. Classification (NCBI taxonomy): domain Eukaryota; kingdom Metazoa; phylum Arthropoda; class Insecta; order Odonata; family Libellulidae; genus Pantala; species Pantala flavescens. The sequence goes on along the minus strand of CM036885.1, from coordinate 20,240,789 downwards.
CCATTTATACATTGATGTATGAAATTTTAATAATTTTGCTTCATCACTTTCAAATTTCAATTTCATTTTTACCCCCTTATATCTTTAATCAATTTTATAATAATCATACAAATTTCATGGTCATTATTAATGTTATCTATCTTGTCAAATAGAGTGGAAAGGTGTAATGAAATCAATGTGAGAAGGGGTGACTTCGTGGAATGCCATAGTAATAAAAACAACTTTGTAAATTTCCACTGAAAATTGGTATATTCGCGACTGGTTTCGTAATATGAAATTACATCTTCTAGCTGTATGATGTAATTTCATATTACGAAACCGGTCGCAGATATACCAATTTTCAGTGGAAATTTACAAAGTTGTTTTTATGGAAAGGTGTATATAATTTTTACTCAATGGAATGTTTTTGTTTGATTATATTATGTTTAAGTTTGAAATGTATATTCTCTTTGTTGTGAAACGATCCAAAATTGTTTAAACTTGTAGATTTGCATGGATAACTATATCCTAGAGTTAGAGTTTTGCTGAATTATATCAGCAACATTTGATGACTGATATTATAGGAAATATCAATAACAAATAAAATGCTACTTCTAAATTGAGCTGATAATTTTTCTGCATAATTAGACCTCTCCCATACCCATTCAAATTATAAATATTTTGCTTTCCATTGAGTAGCATTGTAAAGAATAAAGTAATATGTTAAATTTTTACAGTAAGAATAAATTGATACATCCTTTAACTACTTCTGTAAGATACAGCTCGGTCTATTTTTATGGAACAGAACAAAGAGAATATTTTTATCTTTTAAACTTTGCTGTACTCTTCACATTACTCACCTAACTCATTAGAATTATGTCTATCCTTATAATTTCACTGGAAACTTCAGGTGTTGCCAATAACAAAAAAGATTAAATTTGCCCAAAGTTTGTATATTTTCTTTGAAGTAATATAGAAACACATATATCTTAATCTTTTGTAGTGATAAATATTCGTTACAATTATTCGTACTTATTCATGATTATCAAAATGTTTCTCTTTTGATTTCAGTGCATGCATGCATATGTGCAATTTGAGATTCAAGCAGGAGCATATGATATATCCTGCCCCGATGCCCAGTGCCCAACTCAAGGAGTTATTACAATGACTGAAATTGAAACTCTTGTTGGATCAGATCTCACTGAAAAACACCGTCGATTTAGGCTTTACAGAGGCATGTTTCAAATTAATTGCTTAAATTCAAATATCCTATAGTGAAATTAATATAAAAATTAGTTTTTAATCAACATGAAATGGAGTAACTAGTTACCATTATATTTAGCCTATTTAAGCTGTTTGTATCATATAATATATATTTAAATGCTTAGTTCTATATAAAATAACTTGTTAAGGTCAAGCTATATCCTTTTGTCTTAATTATTTTGTGTCAAAAAATAACATTTTGTATCCATCTCAAATTCATAATGAAAGCAGAATTTTTACTGTACTGAAGTGCTGGTAGATATCGTTACTTGATTCTATATAGATATATTTCATTGAATGTAATAATTATTTTTATTCAGTATTGAAATTTGTAAGATACTATTATATTCTAACTCATTTTATCCATTCCTGTATATGGACTTACCTCCTAAATTTACTTTCTCTCTTCTATGTATTAAAATTTTGTATAAATCCATCTTTTATAATATGTATTGCATCCAAAAAGTATTACCTTTTGAATTATAAAAGAACTAAGATATTGTGAAGAATTTTAGTCCTATACTTTAGATATCCTTTGTGAATCCCTATAATTTTATCAGAGTTAGTAAAAATGTTCTGCTGTTTTATGGAAGTAGTTCTAGTATTGCCAACATTGGTATAATAATTCATTTTTTGCATATTTTAGAGGTTGACCTGGATGTTAGAAGGGTGTGGTGTCCTGTTCCTGGCTGTGAGACTGTTTGTACGCTTCCATTGCCTCCTAGTGAATCATCCACCAATGTGCAAGTTTGTCAACCTAGTAGTAAACTACAAAACCCTTTCTGCATGTGCCCCCCTCAGAGGGTGGTTTGTCCTACATGCAACTTTGACTTCTGCTCTGCATGTCGCAAACCATCTCACGTGGGGGTGTCATGTGAAAAAGCTGCACAGTTATGGGGAGGCCGATGGTCTGGTCAAGGCACACAACTCCTCTTACCTCCTGGTGTCCCCCCAGACTCAGATCTGATCAAGTGCTGTCCCATGTGCTGTGTGCCCATTGAGAAAGATGAAGGATGTGCCCAAATGATGTGCAAACGATGCAAGCATGTCTTCTGTTGGTACTGCTTGACTTCATTGGATGTAAGTTGATAGTCTGAATTCATTTTGAATATTTAAGTAATTTGTGTTCCTTTGATTATTTAGCTATCATAGTAGAGTATATGCTTTAATATTTGTATTCAGTTCCTGACATTTGATGGTTGAGCACTTTCCTTCTGAGCCATCATGCCTCATCCCCTTTTTTGATTGTATGATGACATTAGCCTACATCCTTATGGCTAAACTATCTCAAAAATTCTTGTAAATTCTTTTAAACTTGATGACTTAAAGAACTCTGGATTGTTCTTTCAAAAGAAATTATTTAAAACGGATGAACTTTAAAGTTCTTAGTGGCACTTAATCTTTTAATCTAAATTAAAAACTAGTTGAGCAATAATTGAAGTTTAGTCAAGGGAACAGAAATTCTGGTTTACAAACTAGTGGTAAGCATTTTTCCCATCTTAGTTATAATAGTGTCAGGGACATTTTTAAATTAGTTATGTTTATTAATTGAAGAGCCAGCAGAAAGAATGAATCTGTCTCCTTGTGGTACAAGAGGATAACTAACCTAAGCTAACAGATTCTATATGCTTTCATTTATCTTTCCTCAGTCAGTGTTTTCATGCCAGTTCTCTTATTTCAATATATCTTTTAAAATAGTTTATAATCTGGAATTATGATATTGGTTTATGGCTCTTGTTTTCTTAGGTGAATATGTTATTTCTATTTAGAAAAGAATCATGTGAGTAGGGTAAATTGCAGAAAGATTAAACTTTGTTTACTTCCACACTTTATTTTTAAACTGGTTTTCCTTATTTATGAGCACATTCAAGCCTTCATTAGCAAAACTGGTCATAAAGTAAAAACAGTAAACAAAGTTGATTATAAGTATCACCATAAAGTAACAACAAAAAATATAGATTTTACGCAAGTTGTATCTAGAGATTAGATTTTACTAATTTATAATTAATTTGGTCTTTCACTATTGGACTAAGTTTTTTGTAAGAAATAATGTTATTAAATGATATCAAAAATGAGATTTTTACTGTATCTAGCATATTTTTTAAAATCTTTTTGAGGTCAATGTATAAGAAATTTCAGACTTGGCAACTTAATATAATTTAAAAATTTAATATCCAGTGTTTTAACATATGTTGTTAATAATTTAGAATTAAACTTCTTCATCCATTAGTTCATTAGATGGCCCATTGAATAAACCTATTTATGTAATGTATGCTAAATATTAAACCAAATAATGCAATGTAATTCCTTAATTATATTTATTTATTTCAGGATGACTTTCTCCTTCGTCATTATGACAAAGGGCCTTGCAAGAATAAACTTGGGCATTCCCGAGCATCTGTCATATGGCACCGAGCTCAAGTAATAGGCATATTTGCTGGATTTGGAATACTGCTTTTAGTGGCATCTCCATTGCTACTTCTTGCTGCTCCATGCATAGTATGCTGCAAGTGCCGTGTCTGCACAGGGACGACAAATGGTGCTAGCGGAGAAAAGCTAGAGGAGGAGGAGGAAGAAGAGGGTGGAGGAGGTGAGAGCATTGGGATTGTGGCAGGAAAAGTAGCAGCACATAACCTTAAGTCAAATTCAGCTGTCAATGAGGAGGTCACCCTAGGGAATAGTTGATTGGAGACTGAATTTCTCCCCTTTCCATTCGAGGGAGTGGTTTAGTGCTGTTTTATTGCTGTGAATAGCTGGATGTGAGCTTCCTTCCTAGTCGCTGGGACTGTGTTGTAAACCTCATTCAGTTGGGGTTATGAGTTTAAAGGTGGATATGGATTAGTAAAGCAGCTAGATAGTAGTAGAATGTGTAAGCATCATGTTCATGAGCTAGAAGCTTTGAAGAAATTGGGATGTTATGATTAAAGGTTATTGAGCGATATATACATTCTTTATTCATATATCTATATTTAACTTCTTATTAATTGTAAAACAAAACCTCAAATATTTAGTCCAAGAAACTGAAACTACCCAATTTGGGATTCATAATTATTTAAATTGTATGATGTAATAAAAATTTCCCTCCAATATCAGATATTGGTCTAGATAATGCTTACACTAATTCATGTAAATGGTTCTGATAACATCATACTTCTTTGTTTGAATGTATCTCCTTCACTCTCTCTATTTTGGTGACTATATAAAAAATAACAAAATAAGGGCATGTAATTAAAATACTTTTGGTTTTATCTTCAGTACTCCTCATGATTCTTCACCACATAGTCACATTGATCTATGTTCATGCTGCTAGCATATTCTACATCTTTGCTGCTTGCTTATCCAATCATTATCCCTTCAGGGTAGGAATATGAACTTTAAAGGAAAAATTTGTTCTATGTACAAGGCTATCAAGCCACTATACTATCACCTGTTGTTATTGTAAGATTGTCCTATGAATATGTAAATTATCCACAATAATAACCACTCCATATTGCATAGGTCAATATGTTTTTAAAATATCTATGCCCTTTGAGGAGAAGGTAAAGAAAAAGCTCTTTGGACAATTTTGATGGTGAGAAAACCAAAAAAGTCCTCTTTGGAACCAAGTTCCTTTTTGCTCATGAGTAATGAAAGCATTTATTTATTTATGGGGCATCAGTCAGGCCTTCATCTTTTTACTTTTTTGTTTCCCTCTGTAAGAGATTTCCTATTTGAGTTGATAAATATTATTCTAACTCTGTAGTCTTTGTTTTGGAATAATGTTCTCAGTGCTTGTCTATCCAGTTAAATCTTTATTTACTTGTGATTTTATTCCTAGTAATTTCTCACCTGAGAGTAATCCTTCGTTTCGGTTATAAAAGGTTGCAGAATGTGCTTTTGTAAATTTGTTAATAAGTTTTAATTTTGTTTATTTCTTCTTCTTTCCAATCCTAAAATTTTCCACAGGCAACTGTTCTTCTGTATTTGAGATATTTTGAGGGTATTTGTCCCAGTGTAAGTTTTGTTAATCCAGTGTTTTGTAGAAAGGTTGCTTTTGTTATTAATCTCAGTCACGTTGTAACTGCCCCTAATTGAGGCTCAGGTTTTAGGGTTGTATCTAGAAGACTCTAATTGCCGTGTTTAATTTGAGCAATAAACTGTTTAATTCAAATTGTTGTTCTTGTAAATAAGGGAAGAATGCTTTTCTACAAAATGTCTTGTAGTCTTTTCATTACTCCATGCTGAAATTACTAATTCATTTATCATTTAGCTTTTCTTTTTACAAAATTATATAGTCATGGTAGTTACCATAGAAACTTTGAGACTGATTATGAGAGAGATGTGTTGTACTGTGAAACATTCGGTATTATTATTCTAAACAATAAATTATCATCGCAACAGCCCAATCTTATCAATCTTTCATTAGTTTGGAATTTGTCAAGAAGACTATATAACATGCTATTCTGTAGCCCTATACTTCCTCTATATAACACTTGCTACTTTTATGCCCTGTCATGTGCTTCTCAGATTCTTACAAAACTGTTATTTTCACCTTATTTCTATATTTTCTTCGGTTTTTAAGTAATTCAATTTCCATTCCTTTTTAACTTGCAAGGAATTTTTTCTCATTTATTTTTAAGTAAATTATTTCTTTTTTAAATTATTAATTAATGTATGGATGAAAAGTTCATTCAATATAAATTGCTATTATTTTTTTTTAAGTTGATATTCCTAAATATTGTGGGAATATCTCATCTTAATTCAAGATCCATAGTCTTAAATTTCTTTTCATTCTGCTTAGTTTTTGGGTATCTTATAGATATAATTTCAACTCATGTTTTCTTTTGTTTAATACTTGATGTTAACGTTAAAAAATTTTGAATCTCATAAAAAATTTGCCTTTTTGGCCTTGGTGACTCAAAAGTAAATTGATAATGATAAAGTTTCCTAAATATGTCAGTATATGGAGTAAGGTGAACATCTTCATTGTGATGGGCTATTCTCTCCAATTTCATTTGATGATATTTTTAATAATTAGTCTCAGCTTTTGATATCAGCTGCTCATGAGCATTCATCATCATCCCATTATTTTCTGTGAGCTCTAAATTGTCTTAATTCAGAATTATAATCTTCAATTTTTATCATTTTATTAAAAGCCCTTACATTTAAATGTTAATAGGGACTTTACCAAGTCTGCTTTGCAATTAACAGCTGCAGAAACCTGGATTTATAATATTTCATAAAAATTTATGATACCTCAGTTGATGTATAAGTGAAACAGATTGAACATGCATCTTTAAATATTGTATATATTATTATAAATAAAACTAACAACTGATTACTTAAACTATTTCTATGTATTTTACTTTTTCATCTATAGCTTCCCTGTGATTCAGCTATTGTCGAGGAAGTTTTTAAACAAGCCCAACTATGTGGAATGGGGCCATATTTTAAGAAAATACCATACATATGGTATTTTTGCAAAATATATTCTTTGGAAGCTGCAAACAGAATTTAATTAATTTCCTTTATTTTTTCCTAAAAGTGTCAATTTACAAATAAGTGTAAAAGATATTCTTGGATATAAAATTAATATCCTTACTGTCTTTACAGAATTGCAAAAATCTATAAGTATCAATAGACCTGGAAATATAGGAAATCTGCTCTCATTTCTCAATCAGTATCAATACAAATTATCATGATTTCATAATATTATATATATAATAGATTATTTGTCATTTCCTTGCATTACTTTTTAATTTTCTCTTCATCAATTCTCTCAATCAAAATCTTCATGTAGTATGTTAAATGAAATGTTATCATAAAAATCGAGTTTAAATGACTGTCACCAGGTCCAAGAAACCATTAATTCAAATGTAATTTATGCTGCGGTTATAGAATTACAGCGTTTTTGTATCTGCTCTCTAACTTCCAAAGCTAACAACCCTACCCGAGGAAGAAAAGAAAACATAATTTGGTTCTTCTCTGAATTTTGCTGCTTTTATTTCCAGGATCAATCTACCAATAAAACTAAAGTAAAAACTGTCTCACGCGAAGTCGTCACAATTCCATTCCTAAAGAACTTTCAATTCCAGTTGATATGAACCACCAGTAAGTAACAAACGGAATAATTGAAGTCATTAACTATGAGTTATCTTTCCTCACCGTTAACCATAGACAAATTTCAAACAAAATATTGTTCAACTAATAGTGGTTTTATGACCAAGATACATTTTTCTTCGAAAGTGTTATTTACACCTGTATCTGTCACCAGATAACTAGAGATACGAGATAACTCGAATTAGATGGACTGAAGTAGATGGCAAAACAGAGAAGACAAACCATATTTCGATTCGCACTTAGTATTTGTTGTAACTTGCTCTTTAGTCTCTTATTAGCTGTACTGAGCTATCGATTTGGAGGAAAGCCTCAAATTTATCCCTCAGCCTAGACGGCTCTTCGTTCCTAATTATCTAAATTAGCAAGGTAAGTGACCCTTATTTCCTTCCCGCTTAAAATGCCAAAAAGAATTGACAACCATCATTTTCCTCTGTATAAAATTGAAGGACGCATTTTTAGTGATATACGGGACTTTTTTCGGTAATAATGAAAAATATGGTAGCACGTAATGAAGCCCTGTATTTTCTTCGGAATCAAATAAATCCTCTTTCTTTAGGGATTTTTTCCTGAAATCCTTCGCCAGTGTCTTTGTTGTTTCCTCAACTAATCCATCATAAATTCAAACATAAGAATTTTATTTTTCATTCTTGGAAGGAATCGGGGAACGAGTTTTAAAAATGTTTGATGTTTCATTGCTTTCCAAGTGGTGACTTGATCGCCTCAGTATGACGAGCATTGAAATCTTACAGTTCATTGTAAGGATTAAGTATCCCAAGATCTACAAAAGTAATATTCATTCAAACTTTTCAACGAGATTGCTAAACTGAATTTCCAAATCAAGAAATTTTTCCACTGATTGTTTTAACATCAAATGAATAATGTGTTAGTTATAAGTTGTCAGCACGGATATTTGCAAAAATTCAGAATTTAAATAAATTTATTAAAACCGACCATTTCCTGTACGGAAATATGCATCGATATCTAGAGAAAACTCGGAAATAAAGGATTTCACTAAGAATTCAAGTAATCAGTATATAAAGTGACTGAGATGAACGTCGCCAACATTTTCGTGATTGTGTCAACCAATGATGTACTTTCTATCTGTATCAACAGAAAACGTCATTGGTGTTCACTTGATGTGAGAATATCCTCCCTAGGGCGCTAGAGAGCGATCTCAAAATCAAGATGGTCACCAGTTCTTCTGGGTTATGGTGACCTGAGTGTTATTCAGCATCTGAATTTAAGGTAAAATTATCTCAACTTTACCTTAATACTATACGTTTATGATAAATATTCGTTTTAAGTAAATTGAGGGAATAATATTTTTGAGGTAAATCTTTCTTAGAGCGTAAATGAATTGCCAGTAGAAATCGTATTTATCTTTGATAATGGGCGTACACTTATGATGAATTTCTACTTATCATGTACCTTTTTTTCATTTTTCAGACTGAATTACTTCAATTCGCGAAATGACATGATTATTAGATGAACAAATAACCCTGATTCTAGTCGGTCCAATTAAAGGACTATTTTACCGAATGCCAGACTATTTAATTGGAATTTTCTAGGTTTATGTCGACATTCTTACCTGACCAGTGCTATTTTGTGCCAAATAAATATTATAACTTTCAAATCGTGTGGCTCCATTGTTGTGAAAATAGTATCATACATTTTTCGAAATCTACTTGTCTTCCGTAATTAACTGATTGTCATATTTGAACATCTAGTCATTCGTTTCGGTCTTGAGGAAATGTTTGAGTGTAGTTCTGGAAAATTTTTAATCAATTTCTCAAAAAGAGAACTGTTTGTTGATTGAGTTTGATTCATCATGTGATGTTGTTCATGAAATAGTGATCGTGGCTACTGCGTAAGTTTACAAAATTTTGTTGTATTCGGGAATGACACACACACGGGAGAAGAAACATAGATGTAAACATTGTGGAAAGTCGTTTGAAATGAGGAATGACCTACGAAAACACGTAAGGACTCATACGGGAGAACGCCCCTACGTATGCGATGTATGCGGAAATTCATTTTCCCAGGTGAGTACGGATTCCTACTAAATCCGTAATCTATTAAGTGCAGTAAGGTAATGTCTTTTGGTGCGAAGCAATTTCTTTCTTGTTGACTTAATGTGTACATGAGCAAAAATAATACTGCCAAGCATCATAAATTCAAATATATATGTATATTCAAACCGCTGTGGTGGTTTATAGTTTATTCAGAAAAATTTCGGTGCTTTAGGAAGACTGTTATTTTTCAATCTATTTTTAAATCCATAGTCATTGTTAAAGTAGGTGTCATATATTCTGCCGGAAATTTTTATGTATTATGGCTATAATTATATGATTATGACAGTTTTTGATCACTTTTGTCCTAATTATTTCAGATGGCTTTCTTATTTCTATCATTCGCGATTGAACTTTATTTTTATGGTCCATTTTTCCTGTGAAAGGCATATTACATAACACAACGTTTGGGAATTACCATTAATACATCATTTGGCAATTAGCTTCAGGAAAAAGGAATTAATTTCTGAAATGGCTTTGTTTGGTCTTCAAATATGTGAGAGAAAATTAAGAAATGTGGTGTTCAGTTATGGTATCTTACTCTTAACTTCTTCTTAACAATTCCAAAAGAATATTTCATTAATTGTTTTTATGTATGATTCATCAAATATTTATGAATGAAAAATCTCTCAAGAACAGACCAATGTATTTTTGCACTTTACCTTTTTATAAGTTTCTTTATTTTTTCCGTTGTTTTATTAATTTAAATGACATAAAATCTTAAACTCTGAATAATCTTGGCAGAGTCTTACTTGAAACTATCGGGCAGTAGTGTAAACAATCTAACCTGTATTGATTAATAGATCACACTTTGTTAAATGGACAATAAATATTGGAAATGCTCTAATTCAAATGATATTTATAATACTATTTACCTTAACTATTATACAACCTTATCTTTTTTCAGTGTTTCACAAAATTTCATCCCCTCTTTTCTTCTTACAATCAAATTCATTTATCAGTAATGAATATGTACATAAACTTCTCTTCTTTTAGATGAAGGGTGAATATCACAATAATACTGTATTTTGTTCAATACCCCTTTTTTCTGCCTACTTAATACTAAGCACACTCTTTTTCCCAAGTTTAGATCCCCATAAAGTTGGGGGATGCTTATACAAGAAAAATTATATCCTTAAAAGGGTGTGAAAGAATGTAATGGTTGCTAAAAACAGGGGCTATAACACAACGTATATTAAACAAATATTTATGAACTACCAAACTGTTTATAAGCACAGTAAATTATTATGAGTCATGAATGTTGTTCCTACAACCTCATTTCATGAATAACATACTTTTTTCTAAGTTTGACACTCGTAAATTAAGCAGCGCTTATGCTCGATAAAATACAGTAATTGCTATGTATTTTTGGTTAGTGGATGTGAAATAACTCAGCAAAATACCAATTTTAAAAAAATATGTAGTAAAAATGTATATATAAAAATGGTTTTGGATATTAGTCCATCCTTATTATTGAAGGTCTACTACTGGACTAGCATTATTTTGAACCCACTTCTAACGATGGAACTCCAAGAAGTTTACAAATTTCTTATAGATTTCCTTAAGTTCAAAGGATTTCAAAAGCCTGTCTCTTGTTTTCTTTCTATTGTCTATTTTGCTTACATGAAAAACAATCTGATTGTTGAAGTATTTCTACCGCAATAGATATTTTTATTTAAATTCTTATACTTTTAACTGTTGATCCTATTAATTTTAATCTATTGTAAAAAATGTTGGTTTTGTCCAATGTCTTGCTGAAATATATTATTTTGTTTAAAGAGTAGTTGTCACGGTTATTTTATTCTCTTCCTATAAACTAATTTTATATTTTACAGTTTGTAATTTTTAACTGGAATGGAGATCAAATACTTATGCTATGTCTTAGGCAGGTGCACTTAGGAATCACATGAGTGTACACTCAGGAGCGCGCCCATATTGCTGTCATCACTGTGGTAAGACATTTGCTGTTAAGGAGCGTCTACGTTTGCACGTGCGAATACACACTGGAGAGAAGCCATATCATTGTGGGCGCTGCGGAAAGTCATTTGCGAGAGGAGGTCAGCTGCAGCAACACTTGAGATCCCACACGGGTGAGCGGCCGTACACTTGTGACAGGTGCCCAGCTTCCTTTGCCTGTGCTACTAATCTAAAGGTATGCTGCATTGTATCAATATTATCATTACTAAATTATCAACAAATTGTTAATTAATTAAAAATTTAAATGCAAACAGTTTTATTATCTTTGAAATTTGTCTAAAGCAATTATGTTTGGAACCACCTATCTTTATAATTATTGATATGATGCCTTTGACATTAATTATTTATCTTCTTATTCAAATAATTTGAACTTATATAATTAATTATCATGATTTATTTTTCAGCTGACTTTATATAAGCCTGAAGTTCTAACAATTTCTGTATTTTAAAAAAGTGAATAATTTTTATTTTTATTGACATATTTCATCATCTTAATTTCTAAACTTCCTAGCAGTTCGAGAATTTCTGCTGGAATGCCATCAGTTCCTTATGCTTTACGTTCTTTCAACTCTTTGATTTCCTTCACTACCTAGCATTATTATACACTTGGTCATAAGTTGCATTTCTTGACTTCTTTATCTTCTCATATCTCCAATTCTTTTGTTTGTTCTCTATACAGTTCTTATATGTTATGCTCTCACACCTCCTTTACTCTCTGGAACTCATTCACTATTCTTCCCTCTTTATTCCATGTATCTTATTTCTTCTTCATCCTTTAGTTTTATAATTCATTTGCCTTATTACACACATGGCTGTATCTGCTAACTTCTCCATTTATCAAAGAACCAGTTTCCTTTAGCCTCATACATGTCATTATTCTCAATTTGTTATTTGGTAATTAATAGTTCCTTCAACCATCCTCCCTCTGAAAATTCTTCCACTTCTCTGCTTTTCCACTTTCTTATTCTAATTTCTGATTTTTTAAAATGTATATTGTTGGTATATATGGTATACTTGATGTCCATTTTATCTATAGAGATTTCTGATTCTCATCAAGATTCGCAAAAGCATTCTCCAACTTCATTCTTAATTGGCCCTCTATTCCATTCCTTCACTGATTTTCTCATTTTTCTAATTTTAATAAGTGAAGTTACTTTGTCTATCAGGTTGTCTGAATCTATTTCTGTCTCAGGTAGGGTTTTTGTATTATTCAACAAATATTTAAGTATTAAAATATAATCTCACTGATGTCTAATTTTTCTCTGTATGTATAACTAATTAAATAAAAATTGACCCATTGCAAATAAAGCAAACCAAAGAAATTGATGAAATGCTTGACTTATTATTCATCACATTTCCAAGGGCTTTAGTTGAATGCAAATTTCCTGAGTAATTCTTTGCAAAATTTCTGAGATATCCTCTACAAGAGTTCATTTCAATCTTGAAAAAAGATATAAAGTATGAAAGACACATAATCATTAGTATAATCAAATTGTATCTTATCTTATTATATGTTAATCTGGTTGCATTTTTTCTTCTACTAGTTTATTATTATCAATGGTTTAAGCTACTTTACCTCTGTGTAAGTTTGATGTTTTAATTTATGTGCATTATACAATTTAAATCAAATTCTTAATTTGTTCTCAGGTGCATATGAAACGCCATTTGGGTGAGAAAGACCATGAGTGTACCCTTTGTGGCAAGCTTTTCACAAGGAGGGATGGCCTACGCAAACATCTGTTGTGCTTTCATAGAGGAGAGAAACCCTTTGTGTGTGGTGTGTGTGGGAAAAGATACAAGGGTCACATAACACAGCATGCTCGCACACATTCAGAAGAACGTCCTCATGTCTGTCCAGATTGTGGTGCAGCCTTTGTACAACGCTCACAACTGACTGTGCATCGTAGGATTCACACCGGGGAAAAGCCATATGAATGCAGGGTTTGCAAGTAAATAGCATTTCCTAATTTTACATGTTATACATTCCTAGGCATGAATTCATTTAAATATTTTAGAAGTAATGGAATGATGCTTCTTGGTTATGAAGGAAATGATAATTGTTAGATTAAATTATGTTAATTTGATTTGAGAATAAAAAGAATCTTTAAGATGTCACATTTTTGTTATGAAAAGGGGAAATAATTAGGGAGAAATGTCAACAAATCCCCCTGATTTGAATTTCCCCTGAAGGTTTAAGTTCATTTATTCTATCAGTTGTTTCATCTCCTTTGCGTATGACAGGCGTGCATTTGCACATTCCACTGCCTTGAAGCTCCATGTGCGAAGGCATACTGGTGAAAAACCTTTCAAATGCCTCATCTGCGGTGCATCTTTTGCTCAGCTGCCTCATCTGAAGAAACACATGAGATGCATTCACAAGTCAGATAAGCCATACCTATGTCCAGCAGGTTGTGGTAGGTTTTTCAAGACCAAAAATGAGCTTGAGCTTCATCAGGAAAAGGACAAGTGTGTGAAAGCTGAGGAGTGTGGCACTTCAGAGCAAGATCCATCTAATTTGGGAGAGGCTGTCGAGGATGGGGAAGACAAATCATCAAGCTTAGACATGAATACATTGGTAGATGGAGTAATTGATAACAAGGTAAGCTGGAATGAGTTGATTGTATTTTGTAACCATAATTCAACTTCAATCCAATTCTTTGAATTTTGATTACCAAATGAAATGGAAAATAATTTATTACATTGAAGCTTGAATATTTAAATCTACCATGTTTTATTGTAATTAGGAATGATGAATAGTCACGTATATCATAAAGAAAAAGAATATTATTACTGATTTTTAGAATGAATAGTATGTTTATGGATAAGTTAGGAATAGAATGAAATTATTATTCTTTGTATAACTTATGGAATGCATAAATTTTAACTGTTTTGTTAGTAATTTATCATACTAATGTATTACTTTTTGTGATTTAGATTGCTGTAATATCCTTGGTTAGAGAGAGTGTAAGCCAAAACGCCCTGTCTTTTTTCCCTATTATAAATTATTAAATTTTTTCTTTCCTGGTTTTTAAGCTACCAACAGGATGACTATATCATCTCTCCACAAGTTAAAAGATGGTCATGAACCCATTTTTTGTTGCAAATCCAATCCCCTCTCCAGAGCTTTCAGTAGCTAATGGGTGAGGGATTTGAAGTGGTCAAGTACTTATGCAGTTTATATTTATTTCAGTTGTATAGCTATGAATAAAGTTCTTAAATTTTTAAAATCTCTATGCATATACTTCACATTAAAATGATTTTTTCCTATTCCTGGAGAGGCTTTGATGCTGTACTGAGGAGAAATTTACATAATAATACATATTCAAACCACCGTTTACTTAAATTCTTATTCTTTATGTGAGCAGAATACACACACACCCATTTACAGGTTATACATTTTGGTCATTTGCTGTTAAACTACATAATTTTGAACCTTTTTCATCGATCAATTATAATCAACACTTATCGGGAAGCAGAAACATCAACATATAAGGTCATATATAATTTGTGTAAATTCTTCCTCTTTTTAAATTCCAAATTACATATTTATGTCCTAAATTAATCATGTTATGAGTTTTTTTAGTTATGTTATAATGGTTTGACAATAAGATTCTTTTCATTGGAAGGGCAAATAAATTTTTACACCAATTAATAAATAGTGATATATTTACAAAGGCATGATGCAATAAGTAATGCTCCAAATTTCTAATATTCTTCTCTCAGTATCAGCAGTGGCATTAATTATATTAACTGTTATTTTATTTACTTTCGTACCCTGAGGATGCAAGTTGCAGTGACTACTGCCAAAGTGCTCAAAGTTTTGCCATGTATATTGGCAGTGGCTAATGTAACTATGTTGGCTTTGAAAAGCAGAATGTTGTTATGTGGTTTCTAACCCTAGAAAATGTTTCCTTGTCTGAAGTCTTATTAATAATGATTATTAATTGCTTAAGTGACAGATTAGTACCTATCTGTGTAACTTATTGCCTAAGAATTGGTGGTTAATGATTGACAATGCCATCAAAGAAACAGGTATATACAAAATTAAATTTCATTTTTATGACAGTTTATATATATATATATAGAATCTTCTGTCTATTTTTGCTGCTGTGATAAATGGAGTATGTCATTTTCTTACCTTAGATAAACTTTATGGATCTTTTGGTTTTACTCTAACACATATTATAATCATGTTCCATTTATGGTACTCAAGACCACTAGCATAGATATCAAATTGCATAGACTATATGATAGTTCCTTACCAGTTGAAAATATCACCATATGTACTTTCTACAGGTACTCAAAATAAATTTGTGTTAAAAATAAATCATTTTTATTTTTTATCTTTTGATATCTCCAACTACTAGCTATTTCATTAGAAAATGTGTTGTGTATGAATATATTCATTTACTGGTGAATTTAATCTGTTTAAGTTTTATATCTACAGTAAATAGTCCAACCATCATCTCAATATCTGACACCTTTATTTTCTTTGAATCCATTTTCATATTACATCTGTAATTAAAAAAAGAATGTCGTATACTCTTATTGGCTTCTATAAAAGCAACCATAGTCATGTGCATAAAATTACTTAATTAATCTGTGTGATGGAGTTCTTTTTGTATCTGTTAAGAATTGCTTCTTGTTATGTCTATTATGATGTTAGATATTGTTATCTAAAATTAATTAAATTATAATTGTTTTGACTTTCTTTGTTGTGTGCTATTTTTAAAAAATGTCATATTTAATTTGGTGTGTCATTACAAGAAGTCTGATGGTAAGACTTAATAAATCTTATTATTTCAATATAACTGTCTTTTTTGCAGACATAGATGGAACATTTCGATACTGATGTTCTTAGTGTTCTCCACACTCAATGCAGTTTATCGGGAAACATTCTGAATGTCTTTTTGTTGTTCTCCAGTACTATTAATATTTAAATTACTTTAATGTTACTTTACTGTTTCCTTCTTAGCTATTTACAGCATTTCAAGTATCTAAAGCTTGTTGAAAATTAGCTCTAAAATGCATTGTTATTACTATTTGGTAGAGCTTCACTTATTATATTTTCTACCAAAATTTTTTCAATTGTATTTCATTGCTCTTGTGCTTTACTGTGTACAATTTCTGTGCTTGTGTTATGTAGTTTAATTTTTAATTATTACTTCACACAGAAAAGTTTAGTCTTAACTCAAACCTCCTTAAATACTCAAATGTGCTTGAAATTTTTTGTCTTACATTTGCAATATATTTTCACCTATAAATATAATACATTAAAAAAATTTTACATCCAGGAATTGATGTGCCTGTTACTATACATTATTGCAATCTTTATTTTAATTGTAAGTTATTTTTTCTGCTTTACTCAACCATAGATAGTATCTTATCATGTAAATATTCTTTGTTCCTTTTTGTCCTTTTTTAATTTTAGTTGTTCACAGAACCAAAGAGGAACTTCTATAAGAAAGACCATGAGATTTGTTTAAAATGTCTCTGTTATCTTCAGATTTGGCTGTGTGTCCAGTTCTTCAGGGTTCGTCATTGGATGAAGTTGTTGTTGTGTGCAGGGTGAGGTGCTGCAGGTCCTATTATGGATACAAATGAAGGAGGACTACAATGCCAAATTGAGGTTATTTTTAAATCCAGTCCTCATTACAGGTGATGGCTGTGGCATAACTCAACACAAGAATTGCCTCATTTCCTACTTATTTGGTGATTGATTCGATCTCTCTCTTTTCACTCATTAACCCTTGTTATAATTATACTAATTACTTGCTGAAATGGGGATTTTGTATTATATGCAGACCTGCGATGGAATGCAAAACAGGTATGTTAGTAATGGTTTGCATGTTTTATTTGGTGAAGGTAAAGGCGGAAGAAAATTGAGTAGAGGTGAGGGGTTTAATTTCCAAATGATGCACCTTTTTTTACCAGTAGCATAACCCACTTACAGAATTTGGTCTCATCTTTCAATTATTATTGATTAACGGTGAACAGGGCTATTTGTTCTCTTACATTGACTTCTTATTCTTGCAATTTTGGAGAAGTGGGATCATTTTTGCATGTATTTATCTTTCCTTTTAAATTTTCTCAATCAAATGTTCCTCTTACAGTTTCGCATGATGCCTAAAATGACAGTAGAGCAGATGAGATTGCATGTGGCTGTTCTCCTGAAACGAATATCAACTCCTTCGAGGCTCGAAGCACTTGGTTTTGGACGTCGTCTCATTGATGAGGTGCTACGAGATTCGATTGAAGGATCTGGGCGGAAAGCTGCTGGAAGTAGTAAAGAGGGGGAAGAGAAGGAAGAGGGAAATATGGAAGAACCATTAGACCCTGAGAAAGTGGTTGATGGGAAAATCAAAACTGAAGAGAGTGAAGCAGAAGTTTTGCGTAGAAATGTTGAGATCCTCCTTGAGTGGACAGTTCCAGAAAAGTATATGCAAAAGTTTCGCAAAGAAAATCGCTCTATTGAAGATCTTTTGGAAGAGTTAGCATCATGACAGGGAATCCAACTCATGTTTATTCTCTGTTGCCTTCTGCCCATAGCCTTATCTCCCATTGACATCTCACTGCCCTTTGTCCTTCCATGCATATGTTTGGCCTCTCTCTTATCTCTAATTTTCAGAGTCATTATTCCTGACCTTTGTCATCCTATTTTTTTTTTCTGTATCACCATTCTTTCTCCAACTTGCATGGTTTCCAGTTGTTTCTCACTTCCAGTAGTCTTCATTTGGAAAATGTTTTGGTGTTTCATGTTTAAATATTGAGGAAAATTGAAATTTTGCCTATTGTTTGGCCTCAAGCTGTATTGATGTTCCAGTAACTTGTCAAGGACTGTACTTAGAAAAGCACGCATTGTAAAATGTTATTTTTACACTATGAGAAATACTTCAGAGGTATGTATGTAATCATCACATTTTTGACTGCTTAAATGCAGAATTCCCTGTGTTTATATGGAAAGGTATCCTAATGAATGAATTTTAATGTTATAACCAAATTTCCTTCATGTTTTTCCCAAAAACTACAATTCTAAAATTTATCTGCCATGGATTTTATTTAAAAGAGGCCAAAGAAATCTATTTTAATTCATAGATGTTGTAAATTAACCTTAATCGAAAGAATAGCAGCATTTATTCTTTTATCAAATGTTGCTGAAGAATTGTATCTCGATGGTCGATGTTCATTTACCACTCAGACTAAATATTCATGTTTGCAGGTGTTAAAGTGGCTAGACAAATATAATGTGTACCATATCTTATTCTTAACTTATTATGTGCTTGTTCTCTCATCATTTGAATATTTTCAGTGTAAAAACTTCTTGTTCATGGTTGAGAAAGATTGATGTTTGCTGTCAAGGTTGATGTTTTTAGTAATGCAACTAACAAAAGAAATCAGAAGTACCTCACCATCAAGTTATCTATTTACTATTGAAAATACATTGTCTCTCTCTTTTAGAATTGAAGCTCACATTTTTGGCCTCTTGCCTGTTAAATTATATTTTGTTTTTCTTTGAAAATCAACTCAAAATCGTATAAAGAAATCTACTCGAGCCCAATCTAAATAAATGGTGAAATGAATCGTTAATATTTAAAATAATAGAAGAAGTCTGATTTTCATTAAAATCACAGCAATTTTAATTTAGTTGCTCTTTAGAGCATATTGTACTATCTTCGAGAGCCTGCAGTATCCCAAAGATTTTTTTAAGATAGATTTAGTTTGCATAGGCATTACTTTGTGAGAATTCTTTTATATATATATATATAAAAAAGGTTGTTAATCCAGTTTTAGTTGGCACTTCTGTAATGTTATAAATGTTTATTTCAGGAAAGATAGTGCCTTTTGCCTACCAGAAGGCTTTTTTCAATGTAGGATAGCCGCAAAACTTTTTATGGACATAAATAAAAGTTGGAGAGTTTGGCTACAAATATAACTTCTGTGAGTGGTGGCCTTATTCTCAAAATATATAATAGAATAATGACTGATTTGCAGATTTTTATCATCCATACCTTCTACATAAGCATAATATGATAGGAAGGAAATAGCTCTGGGTTTGGATGTTAGAGTGTATAAAATTAATCTGCACTCCTTTAATGTATGGGTTGATGTAGATCATGTTCAAGGCGGAAAATATTATACCCCCAAAGATATTCAATTTTCAATCATGATATACTTGGAACGCCATTAAAAAGATATCCTTAGAGTCATCTCATGATATTTTTATGTAGTTTTTAGAATATCTACCTAAGTGAACTCACATCAGTTTACTCTTTCATAATCACATTCAGGTTTCGCTTCTACAATCTAGTCAGAATTAAAACATCATTAAGTTGTTGTTATTGCTTGCCATAAATCAATCAACCAGTGAAGGACTCACGTAGATTACTGCATTGGTTTCACTGAATTGTGTGTGTATTGTGCCTATTTTATTATAGTGGGAGGAAGTATTTTTGCTGGAAATACAATATTTTTACCAAATCATGGACTCAACATGTTGTTAAATTGTGCTATATTAATTGGCTGGTAGTTTGCGGCTTATTGTTTACAATTAATTGTGTTTATTTTTTATATGTATCATCTCCAGTGAAGCAATTATATCTGATTGAGAAATTCATACATTTTGCCGTAAATGATGTACATGCAATTCCTGGTGACTATTTTCTAATATCCCACCCAAATAATTGTAATTTTTACCATTAGTTGAAGAATTTTTGTCACAAGAGTTCCTCTTACTTTGATTAATTCAGGTTTTAATTTCCTTCATTTCAGAACGTGTGCCATATTTTGTAGTTTTATAAGTAGTTCAACTACTAATTTGTGATGACTAAGTTTTCAGTTGCATAGGTTTCAACTTATGCTTCTTGGTGCTCTTTTTTTCTTCATTGTATATTTTATGTTGGCAAGTGTAATTGGAGATCGGTCTTGCATTTACCAAAGAAGCTGACTGATTCTTATATTGCCTGGCATTCAAAGTGCTTGGTAGTATATTGTTGTTCATATTTTACCATATTTACTTTACAAATTAGCCATATTTGCATGTGTTCTTTGTCAATTTATTAACTTTCTGATAATGCAAAGCTCCAAAGAAAATTATATCTCTATATTGTTATCCTAAATCAATTCATGTACAATGTTTTATTTGTTATGTAACAGTGGTCTCGAAAATTTTATTTGTAGAGCTCATCATAGATTTATTTCCAGATTGTTAGGTCAGTCTTATATTATATTTTTAAGGCTTGAACACTTAGTTTCATTGCTAGTTCTGATATATATATATTACTATATTATGTCTGCATGTGCAATAAATGTGATTCATGACACACTCCCTTTGTTGTAATTTTCCCACACATGATTCATGCAAACCTACTATGCAATTTTTTCACTTAATATTGGATTCCTTTTTCAAAAATAGTGGTTTTTTCGATGAAAAAGCATTTTCACTAAGTACATTATCAATCTGTACCAACGACTGTAATTTACCCAAGGTTGTTATTGTTCTTAATTGTCTGATATTTGATACAATAAGTAGGTTTTGTGCAGAAATAGAAATTAATATTTTGAAAATATTAATTTCTACTTGCAAAAATAATATACATTCTGCTGAAGGAAAGTAACTGATTTTAATGTCAACTAGGTACCAGTGTCATTCATATATGATATGGATAAATAATTTGGCAGCCAAATGTTATGTTTGGACTATTAGTTGGCAAAGTTTCCAAAATGTATTTCTAATGAAAACAATTTTGCATACAGATGAAATAATTTTGAAACTATTTTCCATACTGAAAGCTGTAAACTTATTGCAATATGAGATTATTTCTTGATGTTTGAGCAGATTATATTGTTTAAGTTAGATAGGACATTAATTACTCCTCGTAAAGATTTTATAAATAAAATAAAACTTGATAACTGTATGATAAAATGTTTCCATTTGTGAGTATGATAAATTTGAATAGCCTGTTATAGGTGAATTTTTAATGAATGATATTATATTGCTCAGCTTACTCCAAAATTATCTCCCTTTGAAAATCATTTTAAGCATTCTGATGTTTGGTATAAACTGTTACTATTTTAGTTGAGAATCCAGCTTTCACAAAGAAGATTCTCCTATTTTTAACTGATGTGTCCTAAATCAAATTTAATTGAAATACACCTATTTTATATTTGTTAGGTGTATAAATACTGTTTGGGAAAATCAAATTCTAATGTTGTCCTTGTTTGCCTTGTGTTTCAAAAGAAAATTCTCAAAGTCAACAGAAGATAATTTTAGTCATAAAAATTTACTTTTTTAATTCTCTGGCAACTAATTATAGCCAATTAAGATAAAACTTATTCTTGTTTCCTTCCTTTGATAAAAAAGAACTTTTATCTTACTTTCCTCAGTTTTTGCATGAATATGAGGCTTTTAATATCCAGCCTTAAATTCTACAACACCCTCATGGGTTTGTGATTACAGTGTTAATGTGGCGTTGTTCCAAGGAGCAAAACTTGAGAATTGTGCATACCAAATATTAAAATTATATTCTGGTTTAATTCATAGCTTGCTGGGAAACTCTTAGTATTGAATAAACAATAAAACATTCTCAGTATTAAATAAACAAAATATTAACGTTATACTATCAAATGAAGAAGTTTGCATAAAAATCACAAAAGAATTGTATTCAACACATTCCGTATTTACTGTACATTGGATGTCAAATGTTGTATATAAGGTTTATGAGTTTTAACTGAAAATTAATTGCACCTGCTTCTTTTGATTCCTCCTTCAGTTTATTTATAGAACCATATGTAAAATTTCTCTTTGATAAAAATCATGCACAAGTTGAGTGGGAAGTAGTTGATACAACAGTTGCTCTTCCTTCTTAAATGTTATAGGTTTCTGGAATTGTAAACTCAGACCTTTTGTTATCTTATAGGATTTGCAAAATAATATATTTGAATTCTAAATAAACTATGAATATTTATATAAGTGTATTTTCATCAAGAATAATTCAATGTAATGTTTGGTCAATGATCTTAATTTTGAATGAATTGAAATAAGTTCGTCTCGTAAGTAGTTAGGTATGATGAATAAAATTTCATTGTATAATATTTTAAATCATACGGGAACTCAAAAATCGACAAAATTGTACTTATTGTTAGTTCTACCTATGTATGCTTATTGTTTTGAGTGTATCCAAGTTTTCAAGTGCCCTTGTGAAAGATCTGCCTTTGTTAGAAAAGCTACATTAACACAGATGTGCTGGAAGAAGACTTAAAGCTTAAATAAATAGTTTTAATGCAGTAATTAATAACTTAAATACTAACACCTTCGATTAAAACAATTTAATTACCTCATTCTATTAACATCAAAAGTTAAATAGCATAAATTTATCATGGTATTCATATGAATCTTCTCCATAGACTGCTAACTTTTGTTTCCTGCCTTTCATGTCAGCTTTTTGCCGACTATAGCGTGGAGAGGGGATGAGTTTCAATAGAAAATATGAGGAAGTGTCCTCGTACTTTTCTTTCTCGCCGAGAAACAGAAAAAAGTATACGTAAGCGAAGCTCGGTGACTCGAAATAATGTAAGAGAAACAAGTATTTCATTATTGTCGGGAGGATTGCCATTATCCACATGCTTCAGAAGATTTAAAATCTTTACAGCTTTGACTAAATGAAGACTTTAATTAAATTTTCTCTATACCGTCTCCGATGTGTTCTTAGGGTTCATGAATTTCTCGATAGATAATTTAAAGCCATCATAACATACCAAGTATTAGGGAAGTCTAATAGATATCTTTAGGGTGAAAAAGGCTGTCTTCGAAAATGCAAAAATGTGGATACGCTTCGAGCATATAATCTGCTTTATTGAATGGATTTTTTTACTACAAATAATATCATATTTAATTATCTCTCCATCGGTTAGTTTCATGGTTAAGTTCAGTTAACTGTCTGTTGGATGATATTCCCTCCACCGTTCTCTTCCGGGTTTCTCTAGGAGGGTTTAAGAAAGTCGCTGCATGGAAGACATGTAGTAATCGATGACCTGCTTTGAATCAGGACTGAAGAATCGAAGATCTGGCACCTCTTCAAAGATAACTCCAGAATAACGATTTGAGCACATGTCTAATAAATGATTGGAAAATCGCTCGTTTGTAGCTGCCGGAACGAAATAATACGAGAGTTCGGTAGCTGACATTGCGAGCTTGAAAATTCTGTTTTAAGTAATACACGAATCGTATATAAACTTCGATTTGGATTTAGGATTCCTTATCAAGGAAATTTATTTTTTTAATTAAGGAAATTTTCATAGGAGCTAACTCTTCCCTCTATCGAGATAGCTATAGGCACAGCTTAAATGTTACTTAGTTATTCTTATTCAATTATACTCTAAACTTTCGACTGATCCTTTTCCTTTTATACAGTAATTTCGCAGCAGCATTCCTTGTTTGCGTCCAGTAATTATAACATATATATCTCGCTTCCATTTCTAAAATTATGGACAATATCATTGATATGTAGCCAGAAATAGTTGATTTTCATGAAATTTTAAGTTCTTAGTGATGTTAAAATTCGTAAAATGCGACTTTTTATGGATAACTTAAAGATTTAGCTGAAAATCTTTGAATATAAGGTAATCCGCAAAAAAATCGTTTTATTTGATTTTCAGTTTCGTCCTATTTATTTACTACCGGGAAAAGTGTACTATGAACAAAAGCAATTCGCGTAAATTTCAACTAAACTGATTATTTGAAAACGAAAAGGTGACCAATTTCGCGTTTCTTCACACAGCTTATTTTTGTCTCAAATCCATCCTTTAATGGCATGATCTGAATATAATCCATGCATCGACTTATTACGTCTTACATCTAAGTATGCCACAATTACGTTCATTGAAAATACCCTAAATGGAAAAAGGGAAACGTGAGTAATAGCTGAATAGAATAAGGTGCGTAGTCGTATTAATGCCAATTGGTTTGGCTGTTTTGGCGCGCTCCTGTTTATTGAAGTATCACTTCAATATATTTTGATATTAATCCTAGGAATGATAATAATTTATCCGATGACCAACTAAAACATACATATTATGATTGAAACAGGTTGAGCTCGAGTGACATACTGAGCAGTGGAAGTCAGCAAATGGAGACTTGGAAGGGATCTCCGGAGACACGGGTGCTCTCAGAGAACTGCATCCTACACAGGGGCCAAAGGGATCACAAGAGCCGCTTCCTCACTCGTGGACTCGTGAGTCGGCACTATTGGCTGATCGAGGTCTCTTACTTAATTCCTCTTATTAGTTTTTCTGATTTTCAATAAAGTATTCATGCGGTGAATACTCACTCTCAATCGTTACTTGTTAGACTGTATTGATTAATTCTTATTTTCTTATTTCCTATGCGATAAACGATTATTTTCGCCAGAACAATCAATGGTCACGATGGAAAAACTTTTAAGAGTCAAAAACAATAATGTGATGAGACAATGGATTTTATGAGCAACCAATTATTCATTTCATATTCTAATTATAAAGAATCTAAAATCAGTTCGATCAGAATATATGAAAAAACGTGAAAGGAAGACTCAGCGGATTTCAAGTCGTGTTGTACTAATTGTGATGCCCTTAATCCGTGAGTTGATCGCAGTTTATCGCCTGAGCTCTGCCACTCTGTGCTGTAATATTCAATAGTGTAAGAAACTTATTTTCGTCGACATCACGAATGCTTACTGTAATAAAGGGACCATAATAGCTGTGAAAATGAATTTCGTCTGATAAGTCATGATTAACACGAAACGCGAGCCTCAATGAAGATCTACTTTGTCCTTTAAAACGATGATTATCTTCCCAAGTTTTGAAACATCTTATCGCTTATCGGAAAAGATTATCTGGATATTTTTCTTATTCCCAGAAACCTTGACGCATCGGAATGAAAATACGTGATTTCTCTCCCATTCACGGTTTGTGCAGATGCAGCGTTGTCCTGCTGAAAGAGATAATATCACGCGCGACAGGCGGTTTGAATCATTTTCTATCGCCCTCCACGTTATCAACTTCGGCCGATAGCTCCGTCACGCCTATCAAAAGAAACGTAAGGAAGAAATATTTATCATCAAAAATTTCACGATCACGTGTACGACCATCGGGTGAAGAATTCCGCTGTTGCTTAAAATATTAATTACCATTTATTTCGATAATATATATCGTACGGCTCTTTCTTCTGAAGAGGGTTTCTTACGGTACAACAGTTTTCAAAACTTCAGTTAAACGGAAGAAGTTGATAAACATTGGAATTAGCACGGGTTAAAAACAAATGGAGGGCCAGTGTTAATGGAAGGGGAGGTAAATACACAGGCTACGTCAGATGTATGACATCAATGTTTTGAAATGTTATATGATTGCTAATATCACATTTTAATGTGATAAAATGGGAGATTTAAAAATTTGGTCAAAAGCGCTGAAGCGGAGGTTTGGTTCAAAATTGTAAGCCGATGAATCGATAACTTAATTTTAGAAACAATTAGAATAAGTTTCTGTTTTATTTCGTTCGTTATTTAAAATCTCTGGGCAAATTCACATCAACAATGTTAATCGTAAAGAGATGGATAGTAAAAATCGATCCTTACAACTAACATAGCTTTGACGGACGATGATTTACTGCTCGTGAAATAGATAGAATACAATCAGCAGCTCTAACAGTCATGAGGGCGATAGAAAAGAACTTATGTTACATCACTAATCGAAAGAGACAGCTTCCTTCCGGGGTAAGCATAGTAATTCGCGATATTGCCATCTCACAAAGACGTCAGACGTCCGCATATTCCAAGCATTTATTCCTTCTTTTCAAACAAAGATACACGATCCAGATTAAGTAATTATGGTGATATTTTCCACATGGAAAATTAAATCCGGTCATTTTAGAATTCGATTGCAACCCTTGGAGGAGAATTCGTTTTTCTTATCTGTCGCAATATCGATTATTTTGCAGTTGGCAGTATTTGTAATCGATTATTAATTTTGAAAAGACCTATTATTCGTACTTTGCGCACGCCCATATTATGAAAGAGCTAAAAGCAACATCAGTCCATGATCTCTTCGACGAAAAAGTGTTTCATTATTTTAATGATCAATATCTGATGAGTTTATTTCAATAGTGTGTCATTTATTTTACGCTCGTTTATTTCATTAGGAAGAGTTAAAATTAATAACTATATGTTGCCATCCTTCGGATTCTTCGGTAACGCTAAGCCCTAAGAATATTTTTCTCCTTCTCTTTCTCACTTCCGGCTTTCGTCTCTTAAATATTTAATCCGACATTTCCTTTGCTCATCAAATCGATTTTATGACGAAAACTTTTGTCGATTTCATTCCAAAGGTCGTAAACCTGACGCTTAATTCGATCGCTGAAGACACTGTTCCTGACATGGATAATATTAAGTCATTATTGCATCTCATTCATTTCAAAAACATTTTATGTGGTTGAGAAGTTTTAACATTCGATTAAGACTGTTTCTAACAATTGATTTTTTCAGCAAATGTTAGGTTGACGAATACCTCACTTCCTCGATAGTCTAAACAGTTCGATGATTCTTTTAGCAATTGAATTTTTCGAATCCCTTCACAATGTCTGACGGCGATCAACTCATGTGGACATATTATCAGCAACAGGATACCATTCACCAGATCATGCTTTTCATTTCCGTATCCAGGTTGGGAATATCAGGAGTATTGAAAAAACAGATGTTTCTTCCATTTGGCTCGAGTTATAAAGCAAATAAAGTCTCGGAAGGTCGGAATACGGAAGCCTAGCAGATAGTACTTCCTCAACACTTTCACCGCTGAGTTTTTTATGTTTAAATATACGTATATTTTGACTAGGAAGTAGCTTGTGGTTTCGCTGAAATAACTGTTAGCGTATACGTTCAAACAGCAATGCTCCGTCCTCTAGTGAAGGACAAATTAATTGTAAATAGTCAATTATCATTTCGAGAAGAACCGTCATGATTTATTATTGATGGAAAAAGAATAAAGAAAACGATCGCTATGCAAAAAGTGATCGCATATCATAGATAGGCCTCCTACTCCTTATCTGTGATTTGTACTCTACAAAAAGGATTTATGAATGAGTATATTCAGTAAGAGAAATTTTATATTAGAGCTAATGACGCATGCACGATAAAGGGTGAGGTGATCGAGATAGTTTCTTTTACTGTACCATGCTCTCATCCCTTTTGTATACAGTCGTCATTATCATTACAATAATATATTTTTTAACACGTTCATTCTCGAGTTTTATTTACTTAATTTAAATCTACCAGTCTATCATATTACTTTCCAAATGCCGCGAAACGCAATGGGAAGGTTTTTCCAGAGCTGCACGTTCGATATTCCGCATAATTTATGCATGTATGGTACTCCAACATCGCGAAATACAATGAAATTCGAAAATGTTGTTTGAGATTCAAATTCCCTTCAAATAATATAATTATTATTTTCTTGCCAATTCTCTTTGTTTTTCTTAGCTATAAACTAAATAAAATTGTTGCGGTTCATAAACTATTTATCAGAATATTTTCCTACCTTTCTTAAATTAAACCAACTCAAGCTATATACTTTCTTTAATAGCTGTGAAGTACTGGATGCTCTCTTTTATCTCATCATGTCCATAAATGTTTCTCAAGCTCTATAAACCTAGTAACACAGTTCTCATCACTCATTTACTCTTCATTCGTTAACGCCTTTTGGAAACAGGATGGATGTAACGAAGCGAAGCGAATGAACGTGTTCTTCAACTCCGCGACCATTTAACATTGGCTAACCAGACGCTAGCTGGACGCAGTGACGTTGTTCATTGATTCGTTTTAATCAAATAAATACTAGAATGGCTGTAAATTTCTCGGAGCGGAGGAAGGAATTTGCAAGCTAAAGTGAGTATGAAATTCAGGCAAACACAGCAACAAATTCAAGAGCAACCGAAGAGTAATAGAATATAAAAAGTTTGTATAGAAATACAACCTACTGTAAGTATTTCAATATACATCCGGTGACATATCAAAATTAATTGAAAATGCACTGTCAAAATCAAAACGTTAACTAATCTGATTTACCTTCAAAATCGAATTAAAAGGCAACCTGTAAGGACAAAGAGCGAGCGAAAAGCGCGGCTTTCGTTTACTACATCCACGTTTTAAAGTGCGCATGTTCAGAAATTCAGTCGGTCAGTCGATGAAGATCTTTCAGAACGTTCTAGTCGAAGCTGTGCTATGTGCTACAGAGTAATGTAATTAGAGTCGGCACGTTATTGCGGCAACTTAAGTCCACTTACCATGAAACACCCTAACAATTCTAAGTATGCAAAACTTCCACCTATCCACCATGGAAAGGATTATGACGGAGATAACTTCTTAGGCCCTGAAAAAAAAGAGGTAAGCTGCGATTTAGGTGTCAGGAATCCATCGCCTCGCTTATAAGCATGATAAATGCATTAAATACGTGTTACTTCCTAATGAAGAATAACTCTGAATCCGGTCTTGTGTCATTTTAGCATTTTCCTTGTCGATGTTCGCGTTCAGTGGATCAATATATCTTGTGTCACATGATACGTCTAAATGGCTGTTTTCAGGCTAATAAATTTTCAATGAACTTAAAGGTGCAATATTAATCGTTGTTCGTAATTATTGAATGCCAAAAACGAATCACTGTCTCTTTGGATTTTATGCTTATTTCGTCGAATGTCAAATATAAACCAAGTGATTTCGTATCTAATGCAATTTTGAATGTATATAGGAAACAACCAATATAAATGTCGAAGAAATGTGGCTGAAAACCGGCGATGCCAGTACTTTAAGTGTAGAAGAAGTTAGTGTTCGGCTTCGAGCGAATTTGCGAAATGGTCTGAGATGGAGGGAAGCAGAACTTCGCCGTCAGCTTGCAGGTTACAATGAACTAACCGTGAAAGAAGAGGAACCAACATGGAAAAAATATATTGAACAGGTTATTCATAATTATCTTTATTTTTAGTACAATATTCGTCTCCCTGGTTCGTAAGTGGTTTAGCAATATGTGGTATTGCTTTGTTATATCTGCTTAGCATTGAACCATTTTTAAAAAGATTGATTGAAGGCATAAATATGTTTATCTCTCTTTGTAATATATTCTTGTAAAGCATACACTGCGCAAATATTATGTGACTGTAATTTCTTATATTCAGTAATTGTATCTTTTGAAATTTCAACGATTATATTGATATTATAATAGATATGGAAAACTATTCTTTTATTGTTAAAACATCAATTCAAATTATTTTTGCAGAAATAGTATTCGGTCTAAAATACTGCATTTTGCAAAATATAATGAGGTAAAAAATATAAATATTATGGCCAATAATTTTTTCTATGTATGAATTAGAAATTTGTTTGACTTCAACATTAAAGATTTAAGAACTTCAAAGATTCGAAAGAACTTATCATAGTTCCAAATTTCAGATATTCTCAAAGGCTAATTTTTTCCTGATATAACTAATGTATTGAAGTGTTAAATATAATACTCTATAGCATGTCCCTTACAATTCAGACACATTTGTTGCTTAAATATAAATATTAAGAAATCTCTATCTTATCCTTCATAGGGGATAGTTTATTTGAAGATGTAACAGTAAGAATTTTTTGTTGTAGCTGTATTATACCTAAATACATTTGGTAGTTTTTATGATTTTTAAGTCCAGATCGTTAATTGTTTTAAAAAATTTTGAAAGTAAATATTTACATGATAAAGTATTTTTAATTACAGTTCAGAAATCCCCTCATCATGCTGCTGTTAGCCTCTGCTTTTGTTAGCATCTGCATGAAACAATTTGATGATGCAGTCAGTATAACAGTGGTAAGTGTGAAAAATAAGTATATTGAACTATGTAACTTTGGTGCATTTAAGCATGTCAGGAATTGCTTAAAGTCTAATAAAGAAATGGATATTGATAAATATATCATTATATTTAAAAAAATATATTTGATATATCTTCTATGAGAAATTAGAATTTATTTGTAGTTCTAACCTTCTATGGAATAAAGGTGTGATCCCACCCATGTTGCTATTTTTCACTTTGTTTAACTTTTTGAAAAAGCGTACACTTTAAAAGTGCTAAGTTGAATTCTATGGAATAGTTTATTAATATATGCAGAAAAAGCTTCAGTTGATTAGGGTTTATATGTGGTAGTTGGATTATAATGAGATTTTTTGTATCTTTTGTGAATCTAGAAAAAAGATCACAGATATGTATCCATACAATGTAGTTAATTTATTATTTTTATTTATTAAAATATAATTAAATGTAATTTTTAAAATGTAATTGGATAATAATTCCATAAAGTATGATTAAGGCATCAACTTTATACTCCATGTTATATAATTCCTTTCTCATTTAAATTCTTGCTGCTTTAAAGAAATCTATGTCTCTATTTCAGGCTATTATAATTGTTGTGACTGTTGCATTTGTTCAAGAATATCGCTCAGAGAAGTCCCTAGAAGAGCTAACAAAACTTGTACCACCAACCTGTCATTGGTGAGTATCACTTCTCTATATTTGGATCTTATTTTATTATTGTTGTACTTATATAACTTCTAAATTAGTTAAAAATCAGCTTACTTTTGTAAGTAATATTAACAGTAAATGAAAATTAATGAATAATAAAAGTTTATTCATAAAGTTTGAGGGAAACTTGCTGCCTTATCATGAACATCTAGCTCAATCTCTCACTATCAATTAAATAATCTAAATAGAATTTTTGCTAAGTTAGTGCCCTTCTGCATTCGGTTGGAGTTTCACAAGTGAAGGCTTCCTAAATTGAATTTAATATGTGAAATATTTCCTCTGTTTTACAGTGTTCGTGATGGAAATTTAGAAACATTCCTAGCACGTAATTTGGTTCCTGGAGATATTGTACACATTAATGTTGGTGATAGGGTGCCTGCAGATTTACGTCTGTTTGAAGTGAGTTATAATGTCCATTATATATGGATTTCATTAGTTTTTAATGGGTTTTGATTAGTACATCAATTTCTGTAAAATTCTGTTATAAAGTTTACCTCTTAATAATGAGTTGTTGATTGTGGGAGAATTAAAGGAAAACCCTAATCTTGCTGTATTGCCTCATTTTTATTCTGAATCAAAAAACTCTAAATCATTCATATTTATAATTTTCTAAGTACTTTTAACTCAATGTATTATAATACTTTGTAACTTAATGCTATTTTAATCTTCTATTTGCTTCAGGCTATTGATCTAGCAATTGATGAAAGCAGCTTTACTGGAGAAACTGAACCAGCTTCAAAAATTACTGATCCCTGTCCAAAAACAAATGGACATACTTCAAAAGATAACATTGCTTTTATGGGAACTCTGGTTAGATGTGGCAATGGTAAGGTATGTATCACAACTATAGATTCCCTTCAAAATCATTCTTGATTCTGAGGCTGTAATTTCTTCTACCAATCATTTAAATTTTGTGTTTATATATATATATTAGGTCTACCGGAAAGTTCTGTCTGTTTTTAGAATGAAACAAAAGAATAGATTTTTTCATACTTTGAATAAAGTTTATTGAATAATTTAATTGCCATCATTATTTATGACTTCTCTACAGCGTGATAGCATTTTGTATATCCCATTTTTAAAGAATATCTTATCTCTAGAGGACAAAAATCCGTTCCGGTTACAATGTTTCAACAAATACGCTCATATTCATTAAACACATATTTGGCTCTCTCTTTTGATTGCTTGCAATGTGTACACATTTTCATCGTAGATGAATAAAATGAAGACCATTCTTGTTAGTATTAAATGAGACGCGTTCACATACCAATGGTTTCTGTCCTTACAAAATTTCTTGCAGGGAAAACAATTCAAGAAAGAAGAAGAAATCTGACAAACACTGGTTAAATTTTTGGCCTCTAGAGATTAGATATATATATATGTGTGTGTGTATTGGCTGATATTTTGAAATTCAGATCCAAAAGATTTAATTTTATTTAGATCCAAAAGATTTAATAATTTGAGAGCTTTAGAATTTGTGATGAATTTTTTACCTCTTGTACACTATTATTAATGTGAATAAATTATTAATCTGGTATGAAAATAGAATTTTTATTTTGTGAAAGACAAAGTATCTTCTCCTTTTATAGGGCGTAGTGGTCAACACTGGTGAAAAGTCAGAGTTTGGAGAAGTTTTCAAAATGATGCAAGCAGAAGAGGTGAGTTTTGTTTAACATGTGGATGTTACACAATTAAAGTTCTTGATTTAATTAATTCATTCATACTCCCTGTCACATTGAGAATAGATAACATATTTCTTAGAGCCCACTTTATTTTTGGCCTTTCTTATATAAGTGGAAAGTAGCAGGCAACTACAATTTTCTACTCATTTTGCCAAAAACTCTAGGTATTTTATTGGATTTCTTCTCATAGTTTCTTCCCAAAAATTTTAACATAAAGGTTTACTGTGTGTGAATAAAACAAGCCTGTGCAAGGGAAATATTGATACTGAAAAAGGATGAGATATCTTGAAGGAAAGAGCTGAATTCCTTGGTTCAAAGAATTCTTAGAAGTAAAATTTTTTTGAATTTGATTGTTATAATTTATACAGGTGGTTACTTCTTACTATGTTTTTCAGAAATCTTTTTCCTTGTCATTGAAAGGTTTTCGAACTAAATCCCCCAATTTCATTTTTTCTGCAAATGTTGCATCAGCATGCTGGGTTCTCACAAATAGTGACACTCACAGAATTTGTCCGGATGTAGTGGAAATCTATCATGTACAATTAAAGAGACAATATTTGTACTTCTTATACTGGAGGTTTATTGCACGACCAGTTTCAACCTGTAAACGTCATCATCAGACAAGACCGGTCATGCAATAAATCTCTTGTGGAAAAAGTATAAATAATGTCTCTTTAATTGTACCTCTCCCATTTAAATGCATGGGTGGTTAGATGTCCATTGTCTACTCATAACGTGAAATGGAGAATAACAGTAAAATAAACAGAAAGGGACTCAAAAAAAAAACTAGACTCTGTTGAAGTTATTGTAAAGATATTTATCCAACTAATACATTCTTATTCAATGTAATTTACTACCATTACCGTCAGTAAAGCTATTTATTCAGTCTCTGCTATATCAAAATACAATAAATTTTTTCATCCTTAGAAATAAAATCCACTGAGAGTTAGGTCTGGTGAATATGGGAAATAATAATTTAATTGTGAGAGTCCAAAATATGCTCATAGACAAGTCTTCGTGAGCATGGTCATGATGGACCAGTGATTGTAAAGCAACCAAATCCGGTGACATCCATAATTATGGGGGTCCTATTTTTTTATTAAATTTATGCATAAATTTTTATTTAGGTGAATTAAAATTTGCACTTAAGAATTCTAATAAACAGGTATATCGATGAAGTATGAAAATATAATTGCAATGATGTATGTATTTAATATGAGTTCAGTAATTAAAAGTTTGTTTACTCAATACATTGAAAAATTTTATATAGTTCTTCTGTGAGAACACTAAAGATGTACACTCTTCTGTCTTTGAGAAGAAATGAAGAATGGCAAATACTTTTATTTCCTTCAGTAAAATCAATTGTAATTTAAATACAGTCTTATAGTTCTTACTTTCAAAATTAATTCTTAGCAAACCTATTAAAGGAGGAGTATTTGAACTCAAATAAGAATTTATATAATCTAGTTTTTCTTATAAGGAAAAATCGATATACCTTATGGATAAATGAGTGTATGTAAAATTGAAGATTAGATTATATTTATTTATATAAAGTAATAAACTCTCCCCTTATAGTTTTCTTACTATAATCACCAAGTGTAATTACAATCTCCAAGATAGTATGGAGTATAAATATAGATCTTTAGAAAGTAATGCATTTGATATATATTAGTTTGGTATAATTAGTAATTAATAGAAGCTTCATGTTTAAACATCGAGGAGATATCACAGCAAATTTTGAATTTCTGATTTAACTATAGTCACCAAAAACTCCTCTACAAAAGAGTATGGATATTCTGGGGAAGCAGCTTTCCTTTTACTCCTTCTGCATTATTGGCCTCATCATGATCCTGGGATGTTTTCAAGGCAGGCCAGTGTTGGATATGATGACAATTGGTGTAAGGTGAGAAATCTGTTACTTCTATCAAATCAGTCTTTTGTGTGGTATTAGTTTACGTAATTTGAATTTGATTGCTGCTTGCATCAAAAAACTTACTGATTTATCCATTAAAGTTTAGGAAAATATTAATAAAATACATTATTTAGTTGATTAATATGAGCTTCATTTTATGGAAGATTAGTACGATTTTTATAACATGATTCATTTATTAAGTAAATAGTTTTGTAATTTTGTTATTATTCTCTAAAGAGAATGTATATGTTTTCAAATTGTCTTATTTTAATCAACATAGAGAAGGTAATGAAATCATTAAGTGATATTTGGGTGGGTTTGAAGATGTCATATAGCCTGATTTCTATGATGTCCAGCTTTATGAAGTTTAGAAATCTGTAAATCTAAAACTTCTGAAGTCAATGTCTCTAATTTGTCTGAATTTGTTAATTGATACATTTATGAAAGAATATGATATAGAATTGCATGAAGCTCAACATTTAGGTAGTATTTGCATTTGAGTATTTTGTCTCTTATCATTTTGTTTCTTTATCAGTGATTTTATTGTTTGGGAAAATTCTGTGATTTTACTATTCCAATGGGAATCAACTTAAAATTTGAGCAACCTTCAGAAGCATGTACATTATATTTTGTGATTAATAATAGGAGTGTGAATTTTGATAGTGAAAAGTATTCTGATTGGCTCTGCCTGCATGTAATGTTTCTGTAGTGTATATGATGAATTTTATTTTTTGATATATAATGTACATTTTTATTGGTTATATTTGGAGTTTTTTTTGGGAACATAATTTCTTCAATTAAATTATATTAAACCTTTATAATTTACATGCTTGAGCTTAGTCTTTGATTTAACATTGACATGTGTATGTGTCTGCCTCTAAATAGTCTTGCTGTGGCAGCTATACCTGAAGGGCTTCCTATTGTTGTGACAGTGACATTAGCATTGGGAGTAATGAGAATGGCAAAAAGAAAGGCAATAGTGAAGAAGTTGCCCACTGTTGAAACTTTAGGTATGTAATATTGTCACTATGAATTTTATTTTGAGTTTGTCTTTGTAGAGTTAATTTACTGCATTGCTTTAATTACTCATTTTTATTGTTTTCTCAGTAGAAATTTGTCCTCAATATAGTAGTTGTTTCTCCTACATGTTTTTACTTCTGTTTATATATTTTTCTCTTAATGGAATGATGGGAGTTAAACTTAATTGCACAATTGATCTAGGAATATTACAAGAGAGATATTTAATTATAATCAAAAGCAGTACCTGAGGAAAGAATAAATGCTTTGAACTATCTATGATTATTCTATGTAAAATTCTATATTGAATATCTAATTACTGAATTATTTATTGAAAATATTTGTTACCATCCCATCAGTTTAACAATTTATGATGGTAAAGATTTAATAATTATAAACTGTCTCAGATTTAATATCTTTCCTATTATTCATATGGGTTATATTTTCCAGGTTGTGTCAATGTGATCTGCTCTGACAAAACAGGGACCATTACTAAGAATGAGATGACCGTAACAGTTATTGCTACCTCTGATTCTTATAAAGCTGAGGTAAAACTATTTTATTACCATTATTATTATTAAACTATTTGCTTTTACTATTTTACTTCTTTGGCAAAGTTATGATCTATGAAATAAATGAGTTTGATTATTTGGATACTTTGAATGTCATTTTGTATGGTATAAATGCCAAGCTTTTAAGTTCATGTATTCATTTCCTTTGATTATCATCAGTATTAATTGGAATTGTCTTTTAAAGTTGAATTGTTAACGTTTTTACCTAGGTAACTGGTGCTGGTTACAACGACCATGGTGAGATCCACATTCACAAGTGTGAGAGTATTGATCGTGCCAGAGAATCTATCTACCGGTTGTTGCAAGTTGGTGTTGTCTGCAATAATGCTCATATTTCTGGTGATACATTGCTTGGTCAGCCTACTGAAGGTGCTCTGCTAGCAGCTGCTATGAAGGTAAGCCCATTTTTATGTTTTAATTCTATATCGATAAATAATTTAAAAAGTTATTATGAATAAATTGTTAGAATGTGAAACAAAGTTTTTCATTAATTAGCTATTATATTATATTGTATCTTATAGGATATATTTAGTATAATTTTTCAGTTAAAATTCATCATTTTATGTTAGATAACAGTCATGTTATCTTTGGAAGAAATAATGGATGATTTACTAAGAAGAGTCTTGTTTTGTTGAATAAATTGAATATTGTATGAATTGATAATAGAAGTTTCATTTTACATTACAAAATTAATAGAGTTTATACTATGTAGTTGGGAATTTTACTTCTAAATGCCTTTCTTTTTATTATTTAGCATGGAATGTACAGTGTGGCGGATCAGTTTATTAGACTGCAAGAATATCCTTTTAGCTCAGAACAAAAGATGATGGCTGTGAAATGCATTCCAAAATATGGAGAGGTAATTTTTACTCATTAATTTGTTATATTCTAGGCCTTATGATGGCATTTTATGCATCACTAATGATTACTAGTAGATTATAAATAATCACTTATGGATCATTACTTCTATGAAAGATACACTACTTATATTTATTGTGTAATATAATAATATATAATGTAATGTGTTGAAGGAAAAGAGTGCTTCGTATTTTTCACAGGATATTTTTTACTGAACGACTGGTTTCCAACAACCAATCATCATCAGGTCTGGCAGGTGAGCCGAAACCTGTGGAAAATACAAAGTACTTATTTCCTTCAACTTAGAATGTCATTCCACAAAGTGCAGCCATCCACAATAGAATTTATATATATAATGTTATTATGTTATGTTGCTTGAATGTTCTTCGTCTTGTAATGATTTTTAATGTATTCTGAATGTCACAATCAATTATTTATTAAGATTTAATTTTTCAGAGAAAGGAAGAAATCTATTTTGTGAAGGGAGCATTAGAAAGAGTATTACAGCATTGTACAAAGTATGCAGATCGTAGTGGAGCATATCAGTTATTAACTGCTAAGAAAGAGAAAGATTTCTTGGCTGAAGCATATGATATTGGTTCCCGTGGACTAAGAGGTACTTGATGAATGAGATATTGTAGTAGAATTTATGTTTGACTATAATTATATTTTAACTCATGTGAATAATTCTCAGAATATTTCTTCTTCATAGTATTATTTATTTTAAGGGATTAAATGTTAATAAATTAAACTTTATAATTGGATAACTAATGTTCTCATACCTCTAGCATTATTTTAATAATACTAATATTGTTAGCTTACTGCTACCTTTTGGGAGGAGGTTCAAGTACCTTGAATGGGGTTCATTAATCTCTTACTTTTTAAAATACTCTGGAATAGAAAAATCGCCACTTTTTCCTTTGGTTCCCATTAGATCAATTATTTTAAAAATGATTTAAAAAAGAATGTGAAATATTATTTCTCAATTGAAGAATTATTTATCAAACTATACCTATTTTCAATTAATTCAGTTGGTAATGGTTCCATTTTTAGAATTTTAAAATATATTGCTCTTAATTGCATGTAAACATGTAAAGATCTAAGGCAATACCTTTATCATATGATTCTTAATTTTCAGTTGTTGGTATGGCAAAAGGTTCCTCATTGCAAGATCTGGTATATGTTGGACTAGTAGGAATATGCGATCCTCCAAGACCTAATGTTCGTGAGTCCATCCAAATTCTTCAGCAATCTGGTGTGAGTGTGAAAATGGTCACTGGGGATGCTCAAGAAACAGCAACTGCTATTGGTATGCATTATATATTCCTTATGAAATCATTCTTATGGATGAGTAGTCTTTTTTACTTTGAAAATAATTTCTGATATTTCTTTTATCCATTATATTCGATTTTTCATTGATTGATGAAAGTACTGAACTTAGTTCTACTATAGTTCAAATATTGTTTAGTAGTATGTAATGCCAGAATATGAATTTTACACTTCCGTTCTTTTCTTTTATCATCAGCTGCAATGATTGGTCTTGACACGGTCCATATGCAGGTTCTGTCAGGAGAAGAAATAGAAGGATTGAGTGAACAGCAGCTGGAGCAAATAATCACGAGGGTCAGCGTTTTCTACAGAGTTACTCCTCGTCATAAACTATGCATAGTCAAGGTAATTTCCCCTCATTATTAATCACTATATAAAAATTTGGGCATTTCGAGTTCAATCTTTATTTTCTTGATAATTCGTTACTTACTTATGGCAGCATTCTTCATGCCCAGGCATTCAATGAAGAACCCTTACCATTGATAGGAAGGTAATAGCAGTTATGCATAGTGATATTGTCTTTTATAGATCTGTGAAATTTGAGTCTTCTATAAACTCCAAAAAGAGAAAAATTTAATTGAAATTTAGAAAAATTTTCCACAATTGAAGCAGTGCAGTATTACAGGTGAAAGACCGATTTTGGGGGTCTCTTGGTTCAAATCCATTGGTTTTGGGGGTTTCATAGGGGTTGGTTTGTTATAAATTTCTAGTTCAGATAGTTGTTATGCAAAGTAATTGGTAGGTTCATGGCCCCTGTAATCTAAGTTGCGATTTCATATCTTATACACTTATCCCTAAAGCATATATATATATATATATATATATATATATATATATATATATATATATATATATATATATATATATATATATATATATATATATATATATATATATATATATATATATAATATAATATACATCCCTGTGAGACATCATAAATAGTTTATTTTCTTTATCTCCTCCAGGCTCTTCAACAGAATGGAATCATTGTTGGAATGACAGGGGATGGAGTCAATGATGGGGTGGCTCTGAAGAAAGCTGATATTGGAATAGCAATGGGAAGGAATGGTACAGATGTTTGTAAGGAAGCAGCAGACATGATTCTGGTTGATGATGATTTTCACACAATCATGTAAGCAGAACCTATATAAATAGTGTCTTAAAAAATGGTAGTTTTG
This sequence comes from Pantala flavescens, assembly GCA_020796165.1. Classification (NCBI taxonomy): domain Eukaryota; kingdom Metazoa; phylum Arthropoda; class Insecta; order Odonata; family Libellulidae; genus Pantala; species Pantala flavescens. The sequence continues at coordinate 20,201,284 of CM036885.1, read as the reverse complement.
TTTTTAGGATGTTCTTGGTCCTATCAGTCTATTCATCAACTGTTCTTTTTCAGATCTGCTATTGAGGAAGGTAAAGGTATATTCTACAACATAAGGAATTTTGTGAGATTTCAACTGAGTACCAGTATTGCTGCCCTCTCTTTGATAGCTTTAGCAACTTTAATTGGCATTCCAAATCCTCTAAATGCAATGCAGATTCTTTGGATCAATATCATTATGGATGGACCTCCAGCACAAAGGTATAAAAATAATAATCAAACATTTTATATGATTTTAAAACATCTAAAGTGTGTGCTCATTACTCTAGACTATGAAAATATTTTTGAAACTAACTTTTCTTTAATGAGAATCAATAAGCTGGTTTTTGATAAAATAAGAAACTATTTTTTATTGTTCAGCTTAATTTAATTATCAGTCAATTTCAGTTCATCAGTTAAAATTTGATGAGAAGATTTTAAAAATTTTCAGAGTATCTTCCTAATGTATAGAATGATTTAAATATCTTGTCTTATCCTTTTATTATAGTTTGGGAGTTGAACCTGTTGACAAAGATGTTGTGAAGCAGAAACCTAGGAATGTGAAGGAACCAATGATAACAAGGTCATTGATTGTGAATGTCATTTTGTCTGCTCTCATCATCATTGGTGGAACACTATGGGTATTTAAACGTGAGGTAAGATATGCACATGTTAAAATTGAATTACTTCATTTTTTGATAATATTTTATTGATTCTGTCTTTCCTATTATTACCTTGTCACATATCCATGTATATGAGTACAATTTGCTTTGAATTGCATCCCTAATGTGTGTTTATGGTGGGAGTCCCTCCTAGTTACCTTGTTTAAGTCAGACATTCACAAGGACTTGAATTATAATGGTTTGTAGCACATTTTTTAAGGATTTAAAAGAAATTTGGAAATTGCAAGTATTCTTTATAGGCTTAAAAGTTTCTCTTCTAGTTTTCATTTAACATTGATATAAGATTTTTCAACTTTGGATAAGATTTAAATCCTTTCTGTTAAGGGAAATGACAATGTGTAAAACACATTAGCACCTTTCTTATCACATCTCATTGTCCCATAAAATGGGTATTGATGATTACCAATCTTATGCATTCATTATCGTGTTGTTTCCTAATAATTTAGTATAAGAGCAATGAAAGCCCTTAATCGACTGTATTATTGTATACTAAATCTTTCATTAAGCCATTAAACCTTCTTGTTTTGACCACATCCAAGTATAATTCTATGCATTAGTCTCATTACTTGATTGTCTCATTCTATTGTCTGCATACTACTTAATTATTGCTTTAAAAATTATTTTTCATGTTTAATTTTAGATGGAGGACAATACTATAACCCCAAGAGATACTACAATGACATTTACTTGCTTTGTATTCTTTGATATGTTCAATGCTCTTAGCTGTAGATCTCAGGTAAGTGTTATAGTTTCCTCATATCACTTTTTACACGAATAAAAGTATTTAATATACAGGTTGCAATTGACTCAACTAACCTAACAGCTCCATTGACCGATGCTAGACTGACCAACAACTCCCTTGAATAAAATTGTAATGTGCTGAGTTATAAAGACAATACTTCAAGGAATGTTTAGGAAAAACTGGAAGTTGACTTAAATTTTAAATAAAATAAATCATTGAACATTAATCATGGATTAATTAGGATAAAGAAACAATGAAATACATCTGGTATTGATGTACCATGATGGCAGTGCATGGTCTCACACATCTTAAACAACATTCAACATTATTTAAGCCTGGTTAGGAAGTTATTTCATCATATCTCCCATGTAGGCCCTGACCTTGCACCATCAGTCTATCTATTTATTCTTATGTTTACAGTATCAGTTAGGAAAATAATTCTAGTCTTACTTCCATTACCTTCATATGATCAAGGAAAATGGCATTTGCTTGGTTTTATCAAATGGATTGTAGGTAATTTTGACATATATTGCTAATGAATAAGAATGTAGAATAAGACTTATACTTTTTCCACAATTTTATTTTTTTGAAGTTGTAGATTATATGAAGAATTACCTCAAAGTTAAGGCTGAAGTATCAGATTCAAATTTCACTAGTTGGATTTTGTGTGATTAGATCTTTCAAAGTCAAACATTTTCATTAAAAATTCTGAAGCTTCTAATAAAAATTTAAAAAAATTAATATACTGTATTCTGTTAGCATACAACTTCAATTTATAGATAACATAATAATTACAAGATAACTATCTTTGGAACATACTTTTAACTCTAAATATATATTCAAGTATGTGGATAGTTGTTACTCAGGGTATTTGATTAGTCATTTCTTATTTATAAAATTGATTACTTTTTTGGGTAGTTGAAATATTCAATTTCCATCTAATATGATTTATTTAATTCTAATGGAAAAATGAAATAGATATATTTTTGAGAAATTATTAATACTGAAATTAAGGAGGACTATAAAGTCTCAATTTCTTTACATTGAATAGTTAATTCCAAGATCATTCTAATTTTGAAGTACTTAATAACTTGACAAAATAATTATAACATTTTAAACAAGAGGATGATCATTTTATTTACAAAAAATTCTTATATTCATTATCTCAATATTTGTCTGAAGGAAAATGTAATGTACTATGTCAAAGTGTGAATTAAATTTCCATATCTGGAAAGCAGTACAAGTGTTCTTTGAACATTGTCTGTGCTTATTTTTTCCTATGCTTTAATTGAAATTATTTCATTTTTCAGACCAAGTCCATCTTTACCATTGGACTTTTTAGTAATAAGATGTTTCTTGTTGCTGTTACTTTGTCTGTGGTTGGGCAACTCCTGGTTATTTACTTCCCTCCGTTACAAAAAGTATTCCAAACAGAGGCTCTCACTGCTACTGGTAAGACATTATTCGTAAAGATCATTTTCTCTGTATTAGCTGCAGTATATCTCTATATTTTCTTATGTGTTTCTAGTACATTTCAGTTACTATTTCTGATTTATCTAAAAGTCTAATATTGGAATACCAAAACCTGAAAAAAGTAATATAAAATAATAATAATAATAATAATAATAATAATAATAATAATAATAATTTACTTTGCAAACAGGAAACCCCAATGTGATACATGTGATACAATATATCCATATAATGTATCAGTCGTATTATTTCTGTTTGTTTCCTCATAAAACATTTGATGCTTTAATTTGTTAGCCTAATAAGTTGACTTGAATAAGTCTAAGTTGAAATGGTAAGACTTGGAGTTCTTGATTTCCTTTGCAATTTGAGTTTGGATCACCGTAAATTTCATTAAGTTTAATATAGTCCTTATGCTAATGCTATAGCCCAGTGTTTATAACCTGGCTGAGGAGAAAATTTTTCTCTCATGGTAAGAATAGGTGTTCATCCATTGTTGAGTACTTCACTGTAATTTTCTTTTAAATATATTCTTGTGGGGTCTATGTTAAATAAATAAAATTGATAAATAAATAATATTCTTATTATATTTGGGTTAGTGCTTTTACATAAAGATGAATTTTGATTTGTTTATTGCAGATATTTTATTCCTTGTGTCCTTGACTTCAACCGTCTTTATATTTTCTGAGCTGAAGAAGTTCTTTGAGCGCCACTTTGACCAGAGGCAGAAGAGGTTAAAGCCAGACTTGGACTTTGTATGACAGTTAAGAAAATCCAGAGGCAAAAGTCGCATGGATTAATAGAATGAAAGCAAGGCCTTATTCCTCATCTAACATCCTCACTTGTCCATTGGCACAGATGGAGAAGTGTATCATGAGAGATGTTTTGGTTGTAAGGTGCCACTTATGTAGATTCAGGTTGTTCCTTCTCTCTCACAAAGCTTCTATGGCTGAATTTATTGCATTGGCTTTGTTTTAATCTTTCCATTGCCCGAAATAGGAAGATGAGGACATCTTTTCAGAAGGAACAGCTGTTTCACCCTCACTATATGCATCAAAATATTATTTTTAATAATTATTTATGAAAAATTATACAAGATCTCATTGCCATTGATAGATACTTAAAAGGAGAACAATGCTGAAAATGCACAGCAAGGATCTGTGATAAATGTAAAGAAGTGTCGGAACAAAATGCATGTCGGGTCATGCGTTAACTTCAGATTTGAAAGCCATTTTTAGATATATTAGGACTGTTGATTGTATCTGTTAAGAGTGAGAATGGAAGGAAAGTTGCTGGTGCTGAATTGTAAAAATATATCTGCAACTGTCTTTAAAAATTGCTGGCACAACATTTGTAAAGAAATATACATTCAATTTAAATACTTAAGCATGAAAGTGCACCCTCTGCATAGATGAATTTAATGTGTCTGAAGAGTATCATTCTATTAATTTACTTACAGTATTATTTGTTGTGAGTAGTTAGCAAATATATACAATGGGAATTTTATATTTGACAAATTGAAATCTTAACTCTAAAGTGATTTTAGTAGTTTATTTTTTATGGAATGTATTGATTTTATTGGGTGATCTTTATTTGAACTCTTGATGATACCCCTTCACCAAAATATGCTATAGAATTGTATGTAACTTTAATCTAGTTTTTAAAGAAGATATTTATTATAAATAAGCTTTCACTAAGAGTTGTTTATTCAATGTTGAAGCATTGTCATTGCTTGTTAGAAAATGTGAGAAGAATCAAATCTCTTAATAGGTTTAGGTGGATCAAGAGATAAGAAACTTCTTTTTGAAAGTTCTTATACAGCAGATAATGCCATTCACAAACCTTAATTTCTCTCAAATTCTATATCTGTGTTTTTGAAAAAAATATGTTTATGGCATATGTGTGACTCTTAAATAAGATTTTATCAATGATTCTCTTATATGTATTTAATGAAGATTTTTAGAAAAGTTTTTGGAATTCTGCTATAAGAATTTGCAGAATGGAATGAACTAATACTGAGAGAGATCTTTAGTTGTGAAAATATTTTATACATACCATCCATAGTGTATGTAAAGGATCTCTTTCCATTCAAACAACTTATTTAATGTGTGAAATTGTAGGAAGGCTGTAGCCTGAGCAAACGCATTTTATCAATTATTGTGAAGCTTAGTTGTACTCTGTTCATGCATTTTCAGCTCACCACACAATCACTTTATACTATAACTTCACATTTCTCACACATAGCTGTTTCCTGAATGTAGATACATTTTGAATAAGCATGTTTCTGTCCTGTAAACTATTAAAGCGAACCCTGAAATAAAATTTCCACATTGTCATGTTGACCACTAGCTTGGTTTCTGTTCTTCCTTAGAACTGATTTCAGCTTGGCTTGAGAAATATTTCATATAACCAAGTATTGCATTATAAGAGATAGATATTGGACTTCTTATTTATTCTTTTATAATGTTCTAGTCAAAATGTCATTTAAATATATATATGTGAGATATAAATAAAATATGTTGAAATTTCTTTGATGAATCTTTAATGCTGATTTTTTATTACTTAGTTGTTTCTCCACATTTTATTTGAGAGCCTTAGAATTTCCAATTGATTCTTAAAGACTTTTTTAGTTGAAAATGACAGTTATCTATTATTATCTTTACCTTACGAAGGGAATATATGGTTTTTGAGGAAGTAACTGCACAAGAGTGAAATATGGTATGAAGTTAACCTGTTAGCAGTGTGAGTTAGCAAACCAAGAAAATGAAAGGTGTCTAAGATGAGTCAGAAGACCTAGAGAATGATGAAAATTTGATAAATGATCAATAGGAAATACGAAGGTATCTTTACCATAATGGTGGACTTTATCACCAACATACGATTTGTGTGATGGTATCACGTGAGGAACAGTACTAGGAAACTTCACCAGGAGAGAGAGATTCAATGCCCTGAGGACGATGGCAGAGTATGCTATCGAAACTTCAGCCAAGAAACATCTGACCTGGTGGAGTTCCCCAGAAAACTTCATTCACAGCGTACACCAGGAAAGCCTAAAATCTTTCATCAGTACTATGGAAGTCAGGGGAAACTATTCCAGTTACTTTTCCATGTAGTAAGCAAGCAGCACAGACTGTGACCACAATGCTCAGGTGGGTTGTTAGCATTAACAAAAGAGCAAGGTGACGGACCATGATCCAAAATGGGACTCTAAAGCCTTGGAAGAAGAATAAAATTGTAACATAATTGGATTAACTGTGGCCAACTATGAAAAGTTTGATTGGAAGGGATCTAAATAGTGGAGGAGGATGGAATGAATTGAAAAGGTCAATCATAGAAGCAGCTGAAAAGTAAGCAAAACCTCTGATATCAAGTGAAAAGAATGCAGAGATATGAACTTTGCATTGTAGAGACAACAGAAAATAAAGATGCTAGTATGAGAATGAAGTTGTCCAAGGAAATAAGGTGAGAAAAACAATTATGGAAGAGAAAAGCTTTGAGAAGAGAACTTGGAGAAATTTGAGTCATCCACGACTGGGACACAAACCCGGGAGATCTGGAATTGAGTCCCAGTCATATCATTATTTTTTACTTCTGTTTACATTTGTGAACAAGCTTCTTTAACAAAGTATTGCATATGTGAAAAGAAGACTAGCCAAAGAATCATTCATGAGTAAGAGGTCTCTGTGATACTCAAAGAATATACATTAGTAAACAAGGAAACAGTACCTGAAAATATACGAGGCGAATACAAACCTCTGAAACGGTGTTGAAAGAGAATGTTAAACATGAATTAAACTTTTATTGTCAGAAATAAAGAAGAATATAGAAAAGGTACCGACAGTAACATAGAGCATTATCCACAAGAGAAAGAGTAAGATGGATTAGGCTTATCCTGAGACGTAATGAACTATTCTGGAATATACGGGAATGCAAAGTGGAAGGTAAAGCGCGAAGAGAAAGATCAAGGGATGAATATGTAATCCATAAAAAATCATATGGGAAAGAATAGATATCAAAATTTATTTTGTCGAGCATGTCGAGAAATTTAACTGGTTGATAACTTTATAGAAAACATCCTGTATTGGTAAAATAAATTGTTTACTTAAGTTATCAGTGGTAATTTAACTGGCTAGATTTGAAGGAAAATTTCTAAGCTAAGTTCATATTCAATAACCTTACAGACAAAGACAAATGCGAGTTTAATATATTTAGTCAGTGTTAGTAACCGGTTTGACAGGAAAAATTTAATTCCTTACTGTTTGATTGCTATACTATAGAAATTAACTTACAGACTCGTTACCAAATATAAGATTTTGAAAATAACTCGGGATATTATGGATTTAGGTTTTCCGGTAAATGAGTATTTTAATATGTATTGGTTTAAACCTTGCTGAGAAAAATGTAAGAAAAAAGCTGATTTATTATAGAACTCAATTTTTATTAAATAGTACTAAATTTACAAATATCATAAATAATGTACCAAAACTCTCTTAACGCTCAGAAATGGATTAATTCGGAGATTTTTCTCGTTGTATACGTACGTCGTAATATCTTATATATATATATATCATATATCTTATATAATTATAGATACGACGGATATTCTCGTATCCCCGAAGAGAATTATTCGAGATGCGAAAAATCTCTTAGATTTCTTCCGAGATACAGAGTACTTTCTCCCTCTGCTGGTTCCCAAAGTGATGCATTGTACGATTGCCCCTTTGAAAATTTTATCTCCTATTTAAGAAAAAGCTCATCGTTAGATAGAGGGCTACCGAGACCGCAGTTATTGATACTGCTAGCTTTGGGAATTTATTCTACTCGTTCGTATCAATCATTAATTTCATCTTTCATTCATAATTTTCATTCGAAAATTCGTATCCTCCTGATTACAATTTAAGTCCTTCGTTAATATTCCACATAACTCGCGGTATCCGTCCTAATATTTTATCTAATACTTTTATTTTCCCACTAACTTCACTTGGATACCCTTCTCAGCAGATAGAAATGTGAAGTAAGGTCAACTGGAAAAGTCTCATTGGTGAGGTTCGCTAGTTGTAAAACGAAAGTCTTACGTAAAAGTCCCCTTGCCCAGATACTAATGGAGTCATTTATAAATACCATTGGCGATCCCCGCAGCTTCTGAGAAAGGGCTCGCTGGGAGGTGTGGCAGGAAATAATAAATACGGCCCTTATATTGTTAATATTTGAGCAATATTATTCAGAAGTTAATTTAAGATTATTAATGATTGAGCTGCTATTACTATAACAAAAATCAAGACTTACGACTTTCCATTGTACACAACATCAAACTTACGATGCCAAACATACGATGACAATAACAGAAAGCTTTTTCCAAATATTTACAAGAAAAAGGCTTTATGTATATATTTATATCACATTAACAAAAATATCTAGAGATTTTCCATACGAGAGTAACTATTTACAGCAAAAATACTATATATATCCTTACTATTAATTCATAACTCTTTATATCAATGAGTGAATAAAAATTAAGTCAAGTGATTTTGTTTGAATCTCACACTCTTTACTATAAGATATTTAGAAAACGACATAGATTTAACGACACTGTTTGTAGAATCCTTCTGGTTGAATAACTGTAATTGTAGAATATAAAAGGACACCTAATGGCAAGTTTAAATTCCCGCCTGTGATTGAGAAGCCAACAAGAGACGTATGCGTCCTTACTGGTCCTCACACCACTTCTTCTTACTCTCACCGGCGCAAGTAAAAGAAGCGCAGTCATCGTAGTCATCTGTGTTGTCGAGACCCCAGGAACGATATTAGGAATTAAAATTCATCGTGAGAACGAATATTTTCAATTCAAATGGCTGGTATGAGCAGTTTATATTCTACTTCTTTCTGTAGTAAATTATCATTTGTCGTTATCCTGGGTATTAATGTTACTTTGATATCAGTCGACTCCATTTATTGTTTAATACGATGAAGTCCATGTTTGATTAAGAAAATATGTATACTAAGAAAAGGAACTTAATTGTGTTAACATCTCACATTGGAAAACCGGAATGTCAATGAAAAAATTAACCTGTATTCACAGTAAATGTATTTTATCGCAGGAACTAACCCATACAATCATCTTCTACGGTCTATTGAGGTGCAAGGGAAGACGTACTCTTATTATGATTTAGCGTCTTTGAGTAAGCAGTATGGTAAGTAGATGAATATGTTAAGTTATTTGGTATCTTATAGATTTGAAACTGTGAAATCGAAGAGTTTCGAACTTTCATGTACCATGATTTCTTTACTATCTAAAATAAACATTTTTTATCTTTATTAATGTTTAGATAAATTACCGTACTCAATCAGAGTGCTGTTGGAATCAGCTGTGAGGAACTGTGACAACTTTCAGGTCACTGAAGATGATGTTAACAAAGTATTAGCTTGGAAGGCAGAATCCAAAGATGACACTGAAATTGCCTTCAAACCTGCCAGAGTACTTCTTCAGGTGAGTTATGTTTTTATGATTTATGATCGCAAAGGATTATATAAGGACTATACATTTCATACAAAATTTTATGTAGGGTATCTCTGTCATAACTTTAATAAGTGAATCATAATTAAATTAAATTAATTTTATATCTTTATCTATTTATTATACTTTTGGTTAGTCCAATTCTTGGCAGGTTTTAGTGTCCTAATCGTCATAGATTTTAAGTGTCCATATATCTTTCTTATCTGTTTCAAACAAAATCTACAATGTAGTACTAAAAATTACCTTCAAAATCAGTTATTGCTATTCTAGTTTCAGTTAAATTCCTGAATTGAATTCTAAGGATTTTATAATAATTATCTCTTGAACTAGTTTTAGAAAGAACTATCCAATCTGGGGTTTCACTCTTGTACCTCTATGGGAATATTTATTAAAAGTAATTATTTTATAGCATATATACATAATATGTGTTATTCATTTTCATTCATTGAATAATAATTATAAATAAATGACGGAAACAAGATATTTTAATTTTTTCCTACATTTGGTCCAGATATTGTCCTTTCTTTAATTTTGTTTTAAATTAAAATTTATTGTAATCAATTATTTTATTTTAAAGATGAAACATATTTTCTCAGTGAATTGAAAAAATATACTAGCATTCATCCTCCTCAGGTATGTTTACTGTTCATAAAATAAATCTCATTAATAGGGTACGTCATATATATATTTTATGACGTTAAATAAATTTAACTTCTATTTTCTTTCTCTTTCATTTTTGTTGTAGTGTATCTGCTAGTATATAGTTCTATTTCCTCTTTATGTATCCACTAAATTTCGTAAGAAGTTTTTTGAGTGCTCCTAATTTTTATTATTAAATTGGTTTTCGTACCCTGTCTCTATAAGAGATTTAAGAATTTTTCCAAATTTACAACACATCTCTTGATTTTATGCAAAAGTATATGGAATATCTTTAATATAAGCTTCTGTTATAATTGGTCCTAAGTATCTCTTGAAGTCAATATGTATCGTTTTTTTGGTGAAACTTCAAGAAGCAAAGATAATCATCAAATATTCTATGATTTTCTGTTCTTAAATTCAGTCTTAGACAAATCAATTTTACCTCCAATAACACAAGCTGTGTAAACCCGCATTTTCAGTCATTTTTTTCTTAAATCAATGTTTCACAGGATGAATTGTATTTTAAAGTTAGAAAGAGAAAGGTGGAACTTTCTTGAATAAGATCATTTGCCTATCAGAAGGGTTAATTAATCTCTACATCAGTTTTGCACACCCGCGATTTTCTTTTTGTTGACATTAATATTTGCAGGAGTGTTTCGTCTCTCGTAATTTTAGAAAATGGACGACTAGCTATTTTGTCATTTACATGGAAATTTCATGAGCGGTCTTAAGAAAGTAAAGCTGTTTACTTTGTTTATGGTTGTATTGTAATGGGATCTATAAGTTAGGTCTTATTTTACTTTATTTACCCACGGAAAAAGGAAGCCGTAAGTTTCATAAATATTTATTTCGTCCTACACATTTCCTTTGAAGTTAATACCAATTTCATACTGAATGAGTATTTTCCACTCTGTATATTTGAAGAATACATGCGTCGCATATTCTTGATAATTTATGAAACAGTTTCGCAATTTTCTTCATGATAATTGTTTTGCGATTTGCAGTCACCCGCTGAGGGTTCTAGGACGAATGCTTCCAAGTTTTCGCATCTTAAGTAAATAGTTTAATTTATGTCATACGATTTTCTTAAGCTTTCGGTCATAATATAGGATGTTTAAAAATATGAAAGCGTCGATGCAAAAGAAGGAAGTCTACCATGCGTTGGTTTCTCTAAAAATTCCCATTTAAATATTCGTAAATCCGTGGTTTATGTTTCGTAACATTTTTGGGGGATCACCACAGCTGCGGTTGTGCGCCCAAAAGGCTTGTCCGGAAATCTAAGTTTCTTGCTTTGGACTCCCTTGATTGCATAACATTTAAAAACTCCGTTGGTTTTTAAGAGAACTTCCCTGGTTCGCGGAAGTCTTTGAATTTGCATTTCCTATTTAACCGTCCAAAAGTAAAGTATTGACGTGCATTTCCGATTGCTAAAAAAATGTTTTCGTAATTGTAATTGTTTAAGCCTTTTTTATGATTTTGGATAACTTCAATTGATGAGTTCATGTGATGCCTCAATTTAGTTTATCGTTTCCATTCACGAGTTTTTTATTTAGTGCAATTCCATTCCTCACTAATATTGACTTTAGTATTAAACGTGAGAGATTCCTACTTCTATCTAACACTAGATCAAAATCAGAAATAGAGAGAGCATCCCTATGAAAAAAATCACGGCGAAAGCGGTTCGATTCTCATTTGCTCTAATCGATCTCAGAACTGGATACACTTTCGTAATTTGATGCAATGAAAGCTGTAGAATATTACTACTATCATATCGTTAGAATGTGCCAGAAGTGAATTATTTCAAGAGAAATATTTTAGAACAATTGAGTTAATTTGTGTCTGTCATTTTTATATTTCCGTTTGTTGCTTACAGTTAAAACTCCGGAAGCGATTCTTTCAACGGAAACGGAAGGTCTTGATTGATTCTCAAAGCATAGCTAATAGGTTACGTTTCCTGTTAAAGTGGCTCCGTAATTTTATCAGTAAATTTAGTCAGTTGATTAGAAAGTGTCGTAAAGTTTCATGTATTGTCTACACGTCTAAACCATTTGTTTTCTTTGATTATGTCATCATATCACATAAGAATGAACTATTAAGCTAGTTTTAGTTCCAAAATATTCGAATTAAATTCGTTATTGAGTATAAATGGAAAAGTAGGTTTCATTATCTCCGCTATGGAATAATTTTCAAGAGAAATTTGGAATTTTTGCGAATTATTTTTGGTTTTGGCATACATTTTCACTTTTTATTAGCCGTATATGCATAATAGTTACTCAATTAATATTATGTCGCAAGGGACTAGATAATCTTAATCTCTTCGTAATTGAGAAGTATTATTGTGGTTTATTTCATTATCCTAGTTATCGGTAGTTAATATCCTCGTTTATCGTAATCTTAGATTACCATTCATATTAAAAACAATTTTCTTTATATTGTTTGTAAACATAGGTCTACCATTTCAGCTTAAAACATTTTGAAATCCGTTGTGAAGGATCCTCCTCCTTCATTCATTTAACGTCACCACTGCTTATAATTGGACAATGACGTCTAAATGTTATTTATTCCTTCTGTAATTCTGTTGAGCGAGATTGAGAACTGTTTATCGCATAGTCATGGCGATAATTACAGCTTTAGAAAGGCTTTTATATGGCGCAATTCTATCGAAGTCCGTCTTACGAAACGTCTATTGTATGTTTAAGCCAGTGAGAACGAATGAAATCCGAATAAGCGGTGGAGAAGGGGCTTTCATCTGAAAAATCTCTAGTAGTCAACCTTGAACTTGAGGCGGACGCCGTATCTGTCTCTCCAATTTGGCCTGTTTCTTAAAATAAACGTGTAACTGTAAAGTTCGACTATACAGCTTTGGAGTTAGGCTCATTTCTTTGGAGAGCCAAAGTCTGCATCTTGTTGGAACGCATATGCATTATCTTTCGTATGTCTTTCTAAAACGTTCGCGTTCATTCAATGAGAAAATTACGTAACAGTTTTTATCTGAATTGCTCCGATCCATATTGTATGAGAGACGGGAACAAAATTCTTCTTTAAGTCCAAACAGTATTGGTCGAATTCCATCAAATGATCAACATTGCGAAATTTAATAAGCAATTCTTAAGAGTAATTTTTACCGTTTTATTATGAAATAAAATATATATTGTAAAATATTAAAATAAAAATCGCCCTGTAGAAAAATTGTTGTATGGCCTCCGGAAACTGTTTATTCCTATTCTCACACTCATTCCTAGCTTGTTGCGCTTACTTTCCGAAATTAGTTACTTTTTCAAATTCTACGGCACAAGAGTTAAAAATCAGAGCTGTCGACTGACATCTGATCTTCTTTAGTATGAGTCCCTAAGGAAATTTCCCTCGACTTATTCATTCGTTCAACTTAAATAATGAACTCTTTTTCACTCAGTTCATCTGCAGATGGTAACTTATTGTTATAGTTTCTGTATGCGAACTGATAACATTCTTAAAACACTTCGAAAGTAAATAAAGAAACATAGCATGTTAAGTAATTAAGAGTAATTTTATTGACTTTAATATGAATGAAATAATAGTGTTATTTGTAATTTTCGTAATTAAAAAAATGCCCCTTTAAAGTCCTCTATAACATGTTTGCTATTACTCCTTGTAAGCAATTTATTTAAGAATGTTGCTAAGAAACCCATCGAATATCTCAGCCCTGAATTCACGCTCTTTCTGCTTGACAACATTGACGTTTTGGAGCATCTGAATTTATCTTTATCTCCTTCGGGTGAGATAGTGAAGTACGTGATGATGTATGTTTGTATAAAATACAATGCATCCTTGTTTTTTAAAGATAGCATATTATTTTGCTATCGGAAGATGCTCTCCGCTTAATTTTTTCTTTAATAAGCCGATTAGGTAATCAATTTGTTTCTTTTCCTCCAACTGTGGTAGTTGAGGAAAGAAAAATTATTTACAAATTAATTTTTTTCTAAGCACAAATAGATTTATCTAAAATACACGGATGAGATTCATATCTCGTAATCTTATAATGGGATTATTAGTTAGTCGATGGATAGATTGATAGACAAAAATGAGTCTGATGTTTAAAAAAATGAATTTGACAGTAAAAATATTCAGACGCTGATGTAAAACGACGATAAATTATCAATTTGAAACGTCTATGAATCAATAAATGAAGTGGTTTAAGATTATAGTGTTTCCATAATTTTTTAAATTTAACAATTGACAACAATTTTTGACGAATAGCTGTATAATTTTTTACTTAATGTTTGCTTTAAAATCATGGAATTGGAGTATTTTCTAGAAGGAGGTGATCCAATAATCCTCCATACCCGTACAGCAACTCTTCCCTCCAGTTAGGATTTGAACCTACAACTTTAGCGTTGGAAAAATAGCTTGCTAACAACTCTTCCACCAAGGCTAAAATTGTATCAATTGAGATTGACTTATGAGCAAGGCCATTATATCCTGAACAATTATTAAGGCATAGTTGTTTGTTCAACTCTGACGTTAGAGTAAAATAATTTTTGATTGACTGATTTAAACTTAATGATTTATTTAATTACTTAATCCATAGATTTATTTAATGACTTAATTTATAACCCTCTCTCTTAATTTTCTGTATCAGGACTTCACTGGAGTGCCTGCTGTAGTGGATTTTGCAGCTATGCGGGATGCAGTGAGTGAGCTGGGAGGCAACCCCCAGCGCATCAATCCTATTTGCCCATCAGATTTGGTTATAGATCATTCAGTTCAAGTGGACTTTGCACGCATGTGAGCATTTTGCTGTTTAGCAATCAGTCCCTTCATCTTCTTTGTAAATTTTAGTTTACATAGATGTACTTTTGAAATGTAAATATTCAAGAGGTGGTTTTAGAATGCAAGATATCAGTGCTGGTACAGTGTTTAAAAGTGTTCCTTAATCATAAGATATATAGGAAGTATTGAGGTGGTGGTCCATGGAATAATATCCCTAAAGGAGACCAATTGTTCGAAACAAATTTGGCTCTCATTGCTCTTTATGGATAATAACCTCTTTTATTTAAAGTACTTTGAAAATATACATGAATAAAGTCTCTTGTTGAGAGACTACATGTGTGAATGGTTTATAAAACATCTTTTTGTAGCTTACATAGAGACTTACCTTGAATAGTAATTTTATTAAAATTATTTTCAAATTTAGTGGAAAACTTTGAAAATTAATTGATCAAAATTTAATTTTGTGATGTAGCTCTTTATATTTTCATTTGAATTCTCATTATTACCATTATCATTTAATTACTATTCATAATCTAATTACCTTTCAACTGTTGATTTCAGTCCAGATGCTGCGCAAAAGAACCAAGATTTGGAATTTGAAAGAAATAAGGAGAGGTTCATGTTCCTCAAGGTGGATTTCTGAAATTTCATTCAATTTGTATTACCAATTGTATACCTATATACCAATTGTAATGGCCTTTTTGCAGAAATAATTTCCAAATTAAAAAGAAGTTTTCATTGCTCTTTGTAGTGGGGTGCAAATGCACTTAGGAATATGCTGATAGTACCTCCAGGATCTGGAATTGTGCATCAAGTAAACTTGGAACACCTTGCTCGTGTCGTTTTTACTGGAGAAGGCAATGGTCAGGCAGTTCTTTACCCTGACTCTGTGGTTGGAACAGACTCTCATACTACTATGATTAATGGTCTTGGAGTTCTTGGGTGGGGAGTTGGAGGTAGTTAATCCGTTTATCAGTAACCAGACTAGAAAATCTTTTGAAGACAATAAAATTTTGAAATTTACCCTTTCTCCTGCTGCAAAAACTATCTCTTCATATTTACTCACCTCAGATAGTAAAAATTAATTTTCTTGGTGAAATAATTGATTTAAAATTACTGTTTGAAATGGGATTCATACTTGAAGCTTAGTAACAGTAGATGGAATGAAATAAATTGTCAAATATCTCTTGAAATTTCATTTTACAGGCATTGAAGCAGAAGCAGTAATGCTCGGCCAAGCTATCTCTATGCTCCTGCCAAAAGTAATTGGATATAAGATTACAGGAAGGTTGAGCCAATATGCTACTTCTACTGATCTTGTATTGACAATTACTAAGGTAATCTTAGCTTTTTTTTATAAGTCTGTATAAAGTAACAATATTCCTATCATTTATTTCCTGAAACATGTTAATTTGAGTTTTGTTCTCAGAAAAACTTATTTTTTTCTTGTATAAATCTTACTATGAAATATTTAATTCTTGAATTTTTGATTCTGTATTTTAATTTCATAGTACATCATCCAATTTATAATAATATCTTAAAACTGTTACCATTAGAGTAATTTATATAGAAACTTTAATGTTGATATTTATTTTGAATTCAAATTTGAAATTAGATTATAAATTTTTTTAATATTTATGGCTTTGGTTCTGATATAGCATCTTCGTCAAATTGGTGTGGTTGGATGCTTCGTTGAATTCTTTGGGGAAGGCGTTGCTGAATTGTCAATAGCTGATCGTGCTACAGTTAGTAACATGTGTCCCGAATATGGAGCAACTGTTGGCTTTTTTCCTGTTGATGCTGGAAGTCTACAATATTTGAGGCTTACAAGTTGGTTTTTATCTTTCATTTGTCATTATTTACTTTTATGCATCTTATGAAGAAATAAAATATATTTTTCATCTATTTCAGATCGAGATGAGAAGCATATAGCTGTAATGGAGGCATACATGAAGGCTGTGAAACTCCTTCGAGATTATTCCGATTCATCTCAAGATCCAGTTTATTCAGAGGTTTATTGTGATTTACAATTGAATTTTGAACTTTTAGTTGACATTGAAATTATTTAAATTATCATTCTTGCTCAAATACTTCATTTGTCAGAATTTTTTCCAGTAATAACAAAAATTCTTACTATCTTCAGTTAAATAGTCAAATTTTATGCACAAATGTTATTAATTAGATTATTTTTTAGCATATCAAAAACCTAATTAAACTTTATCAAAACAAATCCAATAGCCTCTAATGAATAATAATCTTCCAGTTATGTAGAAGTATTATGAGTTTATATTTAAGTTTAGTGTTATATTGGTAGATGTAGATAATATGTCGAAAATAGCATTTTTAGATGAAATTATTGTTTCCAAAATGTAATTTCATTTGATTAGGCATTGGCATGATTTTCCCTATAAAAAGCCCTACTGGCACATAAAAATTTCATCAGTGTATCCATTCATCTTTACATTTGTTGATAGAATCCAGCGTGCATGAAAAATCTTTATAAATCTATAAGAATCTAGAGATAAACAGAAAATAAAATATTTAGTGGTTCTTTCTGTCATATTCTCTTTAATACAATTAATATTATAAAATTTTCTTTTTTGTGTAATTACTTATAATATGTGGATTGTCATTTTTGCGTAAATTATTGGTTTTAAAATTTCTAAAAATTATAGGTGTTTACTCTTGATCTTTCCACTGTGGTTTCGTCAGTGTCTGGACCTAAAAGACCTCATGATCGTGTATCCGTTTCTTCTATGAAAGAAGATTTTCTTCAGTGCCTCTCCAACAAGGTATGTTTATGTTGTATTTTATTGTATGTTATGCACAAACAATGATTATGATGATCCTTGTGGATAGTGGTAACTCAACGTATTGGAGCATCACTCAATTTATAATTTAAGGGATGGAAATCTCTTAAAAGAAATGGTCATCATTGATGACTTTGTGGAATTACCGTATTTTTCGGACCATAAGACGCACCATGGTAATATGGTTTTTAGAGGAGAAAAATAGGACAAAATATATTCTGAACCAAATGGTGTAATAAAATATTTAATAATGTATAACAGAATAATATTTGATCCTGCGGGTTGGCTGCAGCGGGTCCCGCTTCTATTCAGACCATAAGACGCAGGCACTTTTCTCCCCACTTTTTGGTGAAGAAAAAGTGCGTCTTATGGTCCGAGAAATACGGTAACTTTAAATTCTCACATATTACACCAGTCATCAATGGCATTTATCAACATGGTACACTCTTTGATGAACTATGCAGTCATCACTGTAGAGTAAGACATTAGCTTCTATAGCGGCAACTGTTTCAGCCAGGTCATTAATGTAAAGAGCAAACATTAGGAAGCCAAGGATGCTACCCTGGGGAACTCCTGATGGGATGGGGAAGCATGACTATTGAGGTCAACACATTTGCTATAATGAGCTAGAAAATTGGAGAGTAAAGAAGAAAATAACCATGGATATTGCAGCAGTTTTGAAGTTTTATTTCAGAAGGAAGTGGTTGACAGTATCAAAAGCTTTTCTTGAAGTTAAGATAGCAATTTTTCAAAATAACTATTGAAAGTAGGTATCATTTAATGAAGCAAGATTGTCTTATTAGTTGATTAAGAACGTCTAAGAAGAAAACCATGTTTATAAGAAGAGAAATAAGGTAGAGAGAATGAAAGAAGGCATGAAACATTAAAAGAGAATGGGAAGAACTGCAAGTATGGAAATAGGTCTATAGTTTTTAGCCTGGATTCAGAATTTCCGTTTTAGGGAGAGCCGATATGGAAGTTAGTCTTGGAAGGAGGAGAGGATGCTCCAAATATGCATAAGCAGAGTTGAAAATATTTCTACTTGCACTGTGGAATTGCAGGATATTATTAGGTCTAATGTTGCTTAAGGCCACTTTGAAAGAGTTTGAGGCCTTGCAAGAAATGATCAAAGAAGTCTTGATTTTTTCCACTAGTAAACTCTGAAGGAAAATTATTTATTTATTTGATATGGAATTTTTTAGTAAACTTTATGGTAACTATAGTTATTGCTAAATGTTATCTACCATTGATGTCAATTTTCTTAGTAAAAGTTAGTTCTGCTAATTACATAAAAAACCTATTGTCACAACCATGGAACTAGAAAAAAATCATAAACAGTATTTTTGTTTTTGACAGTGAACTATACTGTTACTACTAATTCTGCAGACTTATTGTCATTCCCTTTGTTGATTTGATTTCTCTGGTACACACTGGGGATAGTTTGGTGATCGGAAAGTTGTCTAATATTTCCAAATAAAATTTTTTAAGTTTGTTCTTAGTTTGAAAGTTCTGTTTCATTAAAACTATACTTTAGTGCAAACAAACAAATAAGAAAATTGTTGCTTAACATGTTTATTGTGATATTTTATGATTTCTGATTGAGATAAGAGATATTGATTCATAATTACAGCTATTTAAACTACTCATTTTAATTAGTAGCACCTAATTTTAAATTTGTTGCAGGTTAGTTTCAAAGGATATGGAATCCCAGAAGAGAAATCAAGTGCTTATGGAATGTTTGATTATGAAGGAAGGCAGTTTACATTACGTCATGGATCTGTAGTCATAGCTGCAATCACATCTTGTACAAACACATCTAATCCATCAGTTATGCTTGGAGCTGGTAAGATGGCCATAAACGATGTACTTACCCTTAAGTATTTTGGCATTAATGAATATTATCGACTAACAAGGAAAGTATTCCAGAGTCATTTTAGGCATTTTGTGTAATTTATTTTTGAACATTAATGCACTGAAATATTTTTTATGGAATGTGGTGCTATGGAATAGAATGAATTTTTATGTTCAAGTTCTCAATTTCGTTAGGGAAAGAGGAATCTTAAGTTGATTTTAAGTGGAAGATATTTTTTAACAGTTTTCATAATGTACTATTTGGTTTAGCAAAATACAAAAATATATTTCCTTGGTACATTATATATATATATATTTCTTGGAAGATTTTTTTCTGTTAGAGATCTTTTTCCAGCTGAATATTTATTTCATCTATATTTTGTAATCTATATTTTTTCGATTCTTGATAGAGTTTTAGTAAGTAGGCCTTATCTCTTTTCATTTTTGTAGGTCTTCTAGCAAAAAAAGCAGTTGAAGCTGGGCTCACAGTTGCTCCTTATATCAAAACAAGCCTTTCCCCTGGTTCTGGTGTTGTTACGTATTATCTCAGAGAATCAGGTGTTATCCCTTATCTTGAAGAACTTGGATTTGGTATTGTAGGATACGGCTGTATGACCTGCATAGGAAACTCAGGTCCCCTCCCAGATCCCATGGTTAATGCTATTGAAAAAGTGAGTTTCATTCAGTTTAATCAGTCTTCATTAACCACCAAAATGTAACTTTATATCACTATGGTCAGTTTTTCTATTGGTAGAAAAAGGAATTAAAATCTGGTTGTCTTTTGTGGCTTCTAGTTAATTATAAGTAATTACACATTCAGTATCTGTAATTAAATTTTCTTTTAATGATGAAGGTATATTTATTGAGCATTTTTATATGTTTTAATAGGATTATTTTTCTTAATGAATATTCTCTTTTAAGTGAAAAATATTACCTATTAAACATGGGCTAATTTACAGCTAGTATGGAGTATTTGTAAAATTTTAAGAGAATCCTACTGTATGCAATGTACAATAGTCTGATTCTAAGTAACTGTTTTATCTTGCAACCCTATTAGAAGTGGAAGAAATAAATTGGGATAGAAAAATCAATCTGTTGATTGAAATGTTTTTAATCTTTGATAAATGAATAAATTCAAAATAATTTACTTATATGCAAAATTTTCATTGTTGATGTTTTTAAATTTTCAGAATGAGTTGGTTGTTTGTGGTGTCTTGAGTGGAAATCGTAACTTTGAGGGAAGAATTCATCCCAATACTAGAGCAAATTATCTTGCTTCGCCCCTTTTGGTCATAGCATATGCCATTGCAGGAAGAGTTGATATTGACTTTGAAAAGGAACCTATTGGTATGTCATCACAGAATAAATTTCCTCTCTCAACATGACATTAGAACCTTAAAGAATAGTACTAGTACTAGTCCTTTATAATTATAATTTACTTTGATGTATGAGTATATGGATTAGGGATACTAGTGAAGTTTTGAATTTTCTCTCTGACTGAAATAATTGGTGGTACAGTTGAGTTTGATCCTATATCATTAGACTGAGATAGGGTAAGAGAACTAATGGTTATTTTGTTAGCAGAGGTATTTATTGATACTGATTTCAATATTTCTTCGTTACTTTGTTTATAATCAGCCTTATTAAATTTGATATTGAATATAAGATTTTGTGAGGCTTCAAGTATTCTATACACTGAACTTTCAATTTTCTGCCTTTTTATTATGACCCTCTAAGTATGTAATGTTCTGTTCTTTTTAGAGTGAAAGGAATGTGTCTTAAAAAATTAAATTGAAAAATTTTTTCAGGAATGAATAAGGATGGTAAGGAGGTGTTCCTGAAGGAAATTTGGCCTCCTAGGAGTGAAATTCAGGAAGTTGAACGCAAATTTGTTATCCCTGCAATGTTTGAAGAAGCTTACTCAAAACTCAAAGGAAGTAAAGGTGGTTCAGCATCTTGGGCATCTCTGAATGCACCTTCTGATGCCCTATATCCATGGGACCAAGAATCAACTTATATCCGAAAACCACCATTCTTCAAGGGAATGACAATGGTAAGCTCCCACTAAACACATTCTCTTCTATACTTGTTTCTGAATGTATTCTTTCAGAAACAAAATGTACAACTTAGTTAGAAGAGTTTATAAACCCTTTAAGCTGGTCAATCATTTATGGACCTAAACATTTAAATACAGAGAGACATTTAAAGACCGGAACAGACAAATACAGAAAAACCTGACCATTAAAATGGTTTATCTAGCCAAATATATGTTAGAAGGCATCACTTAGTGGAGATAAATCATTCAAAAGAGGATCTTAATTAAGGTTCAAAAGAATTGCATTGTGTACACATTTCCAAATAATCGTTTAAATGTTTGTCAATTTTGATCAGAATACTTTTAAATCTAGTATAGAGAAAATGTTTTCTTTGATAAATAATTGAATAATAAATAAATCATTCAGTAATCAAAAACTATTGCTTGGTTATTAATGGATATTTTAGTCTTTGCATACACTTAGAATTTATATATATATTGTGAAATTCGTTGAGTAAGATGGTTAAATAATGCCTAAATCCATAGGTAATTCCTTTTTATTTACATTTTTAAAATGTAAAATCTGGCTTATAATTTCATTAGCTGAATAATGACATGATTTGTCCAAGTTAATGTGCATGTTTTTTTTCTCCTTTTATAGAAACTTCCTCCTGTCACCCCTATCATCAATGCAAGAGCTCTTCTCCTTCTAGGAGATTCTGTTACCACTGATCACATATCCCCAGCTGGTTGTATTGCACGTAACAGCCCTGCTGCTAGATACCTTGCGAAACACAAGTGAGTTCAGTTTATGTTCTTCTATTTGATATTAAAGAATCCATAAAATACTATGTTTGGTTCCTTAGAGTTTAAAGCCAGTGCCATCTTTAGGACTAAGTACTTCTTAAGATTACATCTAAGATGGGAGCCAAAAATTGACCTGAAAATGTGACCTATCTGAAAATCCTTAAGAACTTCCATTTATATCAGAAAAATATTTAAGTATTTCAGTAAAATATTCATTTCAGTTTTATTCAGAAAAATTGGCATCTGTAGTTGATATTTTAAATTATTTCTTCTTGTTAAATCTTTCAGATTGACCCCAAAGGAATTCAACTCTTATGGGTCTCGAAGAGGTAACGATGAAGTAATGGCAAGAGGTACTTTTGCTAATGTTCGTTTGGTGAACAAACTGGTTGGAAAAGCAGGACCCAAAACTATTCATATACCATCTGGAGAGAATGTATGTTATTTATCTCATATTTAAAATATATTGAGCATATTTTAGTATAAATTTAGAGAGAAGAATCTTTGTTAAATTTTTAAATGTTTTGAAAGATTCTTTTACCTCCTCTAAACTTTGCCTCTTTTTGAAGGAAGTAGAAGTACCTCCTCTTGCCTTCGCAGCAACTGCCTAAGAGCTATTTATTCCCCTTGCATTCATGCGTCATTTTATACCCCGTGCAGACTTATATATGCATTTACTTTAGAGTAAATATTTATTATTAGTATTATTTATTATAAATTCTCTTGGATCATCATAATTTTAGATTCTGTATATGATAATTGAATATAACTGCTGAATCAGTGGTTAAAATGTTCTTTAATTAAGATTATCTTGAATTTATTATTTTGAGAATTAATCCTTACCATTTAATAAAAGTAGAAAAACTTTCCATATGCTTTACTGCCTTATTGTTGGAATAATTTTTCTTACACTATTTAATTTGCATGGAATAAATTCTGATATAATTTGTTGCATTTAAAGAGAGAAATTTTTTGCAGATGGATGTCTTTGATGCTGCTGAACGTTATCAAAATGAAGGTACTCCTCTAATAGTCATTGCCGGTAAAGATTATGGATCAGGCTCTTCTAGAGATTGGGCTGCTAAAGGTCCATATCTCTTGGTAAGAATTTATGATTCTTTCTTTAATTTGTCTGTGTTCTACATTACTTTTACTACGTATTGTCTTTTAGGAAAAATTTGTTACATTTGTAAATTTGTGAAGTTTGGTTCTTATAATGAAGAATATTTAAAAATATTGTTATAAGATTATTAAAAGATGAATTATATGCATGAAACATATAGTTATTATTTTTCTACTTACAAAATTGTTAACATTCTATCTTGATGAATCATACTAAGTAATCTGTTTAAAGTGACATTAATTATACCAGAAAATGTTCTATGTATGAATGTATGTTGTTTGAGTCAATAATTATTTCCTATTATATTAATTAAAATCCTTTTTAAGCCATTCTGTTGTGAAAGTAGTAAATATTCAGTGTTTTTTATCTGGATGATATCTACATTCCTTACTGTGAATATAACAATGTCACATATCTTATAATATTCATCCTCTCCATTCAAATAAATTTTATGAAAATTTTGTTCATAAGGATGTACTTGACTATCCCCTAATTAATATTTCCATCCTGAACAATATATTTTAGCTATAATAATACATATTTATATCTCCTTCAAATACATATTTTTTACCTTTAGGGTATAAAAGCTGTCATTGCTGAATCGTATGAAAGAATACACAGGTCAAACTTGGTCGGAATGGGTATTGTCCCACTTCAGTTCTTGGAAGGGCAGTCTTCAGAGTCACTTGGAATCACAGGATCAGAACAATTTACCATCCCACTTACAGAAGATATCAAACCTCATCAGCGATTGACCATTAATGTAAGTATTATTTTTAATTCTAAAAATATTGAAGAATTGATTGATTTTGAGGGAGAATTCTACTTTTCATTGTTATTACTTTTATTGTATATACATTTTTATTATTGAAGATGTGAATATGTTATTTTGCTGCTTTCCTTTTTTTCAATCACTATTTAAGTTTGTTTCTATCATAAAAAAGTGATATTTGTAAGGAGTAAAATTACCCTTTTCACTATAATTTTAAGTAAGTACATTTTAAATGTCAAATTAAAATCAAAATTATCAATTAAAAATTGGTTTTTGGTGTCAGTAAATTCTGCATTTAGAATTAAAAACATTCAGTAAATAATTGCATGAATCATTTTCTCTTTTCCAGATGGATGATGGTAGAAGTTTTGAGGTCATAGTGCGCTTTGATACTGAAGTAGACATTACATATTTTAAGAACGGTGGAATTCTCAATTATATGGTCCGAAAAATGATTGACTGAGCTAATATTTTGGAGCAGATATTCACTGAATAAAATCATCTCTCTCCTTCAGGTCTTTCTCATCCATTGCATTCCATATCTCATAAAATTCACCAAATCAAAAAAAGTAAAAGTTTCAAAGTAATAGACTGGTTCATCATTGTATATCAAACACAACATTTTTCAATTTAGTTTTCTTCATTTTTTTGTTTCAAGGCATTTTCTCCTTTAACTTCTATTTTTTTACTTCAATTTTTAAAATGGTGCCTTATTTTAAACAACTCTCTCTTTGATTTAGCCTAAATTCATAGCCATAATTGTCACACTGTTATTGATCAATCTTCAACAAAGGTTGCAGTAAATATTGGATAAATTACTTGTCCACTTACCTCTCTTATGGAAATATTTTCTCATGTAGTTCGCTTTTCCAAAGATAATTTTAATAATGAGGTAGTTCATCTAAAATTTTCCTTTTGGCATTAATTTTTGAAAAAATATTATCAAATTCAAATTTCGTACACATATATAATCTATTTATACATAGATATATTAAATATATATTTGTGGTGTGTTCCAAAAGTAATGTAATTGAATTTTTCAAGCTTTGCTATCAGCTAGAGTGGGATCAGACTGCTTGGAGTAAGTGTGGAGTAATCTAGACATTCTTTCAAAATTGTATAACATTGCTTGATATTTGATTCAATTTATCATGACTTGGGTGTCACACAGAGGATTACAATGACTGATGTCCTGCCACTTCTACAACTTGGTGAACATTGAAACATTTTGAAACAAAGCATAGAGTCTCTTGGACCTAATCTAAATAGTCCCATTCCACTCTGACCAGTATCACCTGCTTTGGAATTCAATTGTTGATATAAGAGCATATAATAATTCTTATATTAAAATTTATTTTATCTCTTGGCAGAAGATGTTAATTTTTGACAAATCTAGTGCTAGAATATATTTTAGGGGAAGTTAAAAAGTATTTATTCAAGACCATATATGTATAAAACCGTCTCGTGCTAAAACACTTCATTAGATAAATATGATTGGTTTTGTTAATGCATTGACATCTTCTGGGAAGAAGTAAGGGAAAACTTTTCATGCATGACTGTTTTTTGGGGTAGGGTTAAGAAAATGTGGTGGTTAGCACATAAGAAGGGAATAGTATTGAGGTTAGGGATAGGAGAGGAAAATTTATTTCAATTCCTCAAACTTGCTTTCATTGAACGATTGCGCTCATTTAATTTCATGAAAGTGCTGTTTCATGTAGATTTTAAAGCAAGAATGGTTGGTTTGGAAAGTATACATCTTTGATGATTCAAGTAAGTTGGTCATATGTTAACAATTTGTAATATATTATCATAGGATGCTCATCATCTTGTCTTTATATACACTTTTGCGGTGTTATTTTTAATCCGATGAAGACTGAATATACACCCTAAGAGAATTTATTATGTATATCTTGGAATGTGCCTCATGAAAAAGAAAAACAAAAATTTTGTTGCCTATATTAGTCAGATGGCATACCTGTGATAATAATGTTACAGTTGATCTGGTTTTGCAGTGTAACCAGTGAATAAAAACTTAATCAGCTTGCAACATATTTAAGGTGAAAATACAATTTAAATTTAGATTTTATTTTGAAAAAGGTGCTTACTTTTATCCATATTTTGGGTTTTTTAGTGAAAGGTGCACAGTGGGTTATACAAATCATCTTTCTTCAATTCTCAATTGGAATATTTTACCTTGATTTCTTAAAAAAATCTGTATAATATAGAAAATTACATATTATAATATAAAATAATTATTTACGAATAAAAACCTTTTATTGTATAAGTAATAAAAGGCTAAAGAGTTTTTCTTGAATATTTCTTAACTCACATTCATCATTTACTAAGAAAAAAATGCTGCTACCTAGCAGTAATGTTCATAGTTATATATTTTTCTTAGAATTCTCAGTTTGATTCTTTTCTTCTTAATATTTCCTTTGGAGTATATTTATTGGGAAACATGATGATAAAATAATATGAGCATGTGTACTGCTCGTATTCCTAAGGATGTAGAAAACTTGTAAGTCCTTATTTTCTGAGTTTATCTAGATATATCAGCTCATTTGTTATTTTATTATGAATGTTGGAGTTTTGTGTATATTGTTTTACTTTGTGTTTTACATTTTTGAGCTTTTGTTATATTTTTACGTATTAATAAATGTTGCAAGACTTGTTATAGTAAGATTCAATTCTTTTTTACTGCATATGCTTACCTCAGAATTTTATTAATATTGAAAATGTTGCATTGTTTCTTAAGAGATTCATTAATATTTCAAAATATAGAATTTAGGTGGTAAAAATGAGGACCTGGTGTTGAAAATATAGTACAGTAGTTGTGTTAAATGGCATTCCAAACTAAGAATATAGAAAGAAATGCCATGACAATCCATTATTTCTGATATAATATACATTTTGATACCTAACTTAAATAAAAAATCAATATTTTAGCTGAGTTATTGAGCTATGAAAGAATACAGATAGCCTTGAAAAAATTACTATCATATGATTTATCAAAGAAAAGAAATTGGTGTTCTGAGATTGAATAATGGGAAAATATTGATTATAGTTTTGGGCTGATATTAGTTTAGGGGAAAAGAGGGAATAATGATGGTGATCAAAAAAATAATACATATATTTATTTTTTGAATCAAGTTTTTGATTGATAAATAGAAGTTTACAGGTAAGTGTCGAAAAAATATATTATATTTTTCCTGTAATCTCTGCTGCCCTCAATGCTGTTCGTATAAAAAAACTGAGTGTTGAAATACTCGTCATCTAGGTTTCATTAACCTTCCTGCTTCATTTTCTGAATGTTAAATTAACTTTCATCTCCAGTCACTATGGACTTGAGGAAAGTTATGTGGTTGGATGGTATGAACATTTAGGGCTCCATCTAACACTTTTCTGTGAGGTTTTCCAGGTCTGCTGTGACCTTCCATTCCGTTCAGAAGGCTTTCCTCATTTCTTACAATGCTGTCAGATTTAGCAAAAACACAATTAATGGCTTATGGACACCCATTGATATTATTTAGTGGATAAAATTTATGTGTTAAATGATCTGTTTGCCACAAGAATGTAGTGACTTTTCTTGGTAAGGATTAAACATGTACACATGGATTTGTTTCCTCCTTAATTGACAATTAATGTTCTATGTTCTGATGTGTATATCTGCGCTTCAATTTTAATTAACTTTTCCCCGTAATTAATTCCTTCCATTTTATCACATTAGCTGATTATAATTCCATTTCCTGCTTTTATGTTTATTCTTGCCTCTCACATAATT
The DNA here is from genome assembly GCA_020796165.1 of Pantala flavescens. Taxonomy (NCBI): domain Eukaryota; kingdom Metazoa; phylum Arthropoda; class Insecta; order Odonata; family Libellulidae; genus Pantala; species Pantala flavescens. Next base: position 20,173,291 of record CM036885.1, on the reverse strand, counting down.
GAGAATTGTAAGAGATGTACTATACATTCAGTTCCTCTTTAAAACTCCTTATTGCTTTAAATCACTATAATGCAGTTTCATTATGACTTGTATGATTTAACTTCATGTGACATTAAAATGGTTTCCTGAAAGTGTATATTTAGAGGATTTCTTTTATGATTTATCACTAGAAAATTAGCTTCATTATTGTTAAAGCTTTTATCTCTGATTAAAGTAGTTTCATTTCTGTTTCTTCTCCTGTTTCTGCATTTGCTTTCTCATTAACCTGAAAGGAAAATTGTTCTCTGTGAATGTTATTGAATTAAAAATTTTAATACAGGAACAAGATTATTTTTAAATCATGTATGTATTTAGACAACTTTGAAATATTAAATGCATTGTGTTAATAAAATGGACAATTCTTGATCCTGCAAATTAGTGTACATCATTTATTGAAACCCTAATAATATTTTGTTAATAGAAAATGTTAATTCTGGGTTAAATTAATAATGTTAAGGAATTAAGAGTCATTCATAGCAGATGCCTTTTTATCTTAATTAGCCAGAAATACATCCTACTTAATAAACTAACATACTGAAGTTTAGCCATTATGCATAAGTAAAAATATTTGCTCACCTGTGTATCTTGAGATGGTTGCATTTGAACTAAATCAAATTGGCATTCGTTTTCCTCTTTCCTTGCATTTTTTGGGAGAAATCTTTGGCAGATTGGTGATATTAGATCTGGATTGAGTTCTGATAAGTCTTGGAATCCCGTTAAATAAGAAGCGAGGACACCAACGCTAACCATAACAATTAGTCCAGTCAATGGATAATACATATATGATATTCGGAAAATCCAAAAAACATCATCATGCCTGAAAAATAAGGAAGTGATGAGTTAATTAAGCAGTCAGTATGTTTTTTTTCTTATTTGAAAAATATTTTACTATTATTAAATGTGGTCATCAAATCAAATATGTACTTATACACACATCCACACCCTGAGAGAATAATTTCTTCCTCAGCTGGAACCTATGCTAACTAATCATTGCCACCAAGACTGGCAGTACTCAATTATGTATGTATAGATATTTATACTTACAAAGGGATGTGATTATTGAATGGAGAGCCTTTTATAAAGGCTGGATCTTGCAGTGAAGTACTATTTGAGCCCAAGCAACCAGCTACAGATAGAGGTTTTGTAACATATTTAATGCTCTTTGCTGCTATGGCAGTTTGTGACCCAAATGATAGAAATGCTAGTGATGAAACAGCAGCTACTCCTCCTATAATGGCACCCTAAAAAATTCACTTTGCTTGTATTTTGATTTTATTTTAAGGATATTTGTCTGGATCATGTGCACATTATTTGATCAAGATTGATGATAGGAAAGAATTTCCTATGAATTTATATGAAATATTTTCTTGAATATTATTGTTATATAAATGTTTATTATTATCATAATATAAAAATTATATATTGTTATGGCTTGCAATGAACATTCAGATGCCTTTTCATTCATGAATCCTTATTTCAGTTAATTGACATAAAAATGTCCAATTAAAATTAAAGTCTTTAAATTATAAACTTAAAATCTATTGCTGATTTTCCTAAAAAATATTTGAAAATTAGTGGGCTATGCAATAATACTTCCCTTAACTTTTTGAGTAAATATTATTAAAATGTGATGTAGTAAAACACTTATATTTTATGCAGATGTTAAGTAGGAGATTTAATACCTACCTTAGAGGTTACCCAAGGCAAGAACATTCCACAAACAAATATTCCAAATCTACATCCAGATGCTATACCAGTTACACTCCTTGTGGTCTGTAAAGTAAAAAATTAGAAGATTCTTCAATTATTTTGATTGTAGTAAATTAAAAATAGGAAGTAGCTTTTAATTTTTTAAAAATTTTAACTCCCATTAAAGGAAAAAACCAGAATTATAAAATATTCTACATGTACTAGAATTTTATTATTATTGAATTATCATAATAACTGTACTATTCATCCATTGTTTTTTATTACCTGTAGCACTGTTCCCATTAGATCAACAAAAACAACAAGTGATAAACAAAGCCCTCCCAGCAATGCAGTTATCACTTTTAAGGCTTTGCTGGCTTGTTCCTCTGATAGTCTTACTTTTCTTCTTGATTGAATCAAGTCTTCCAGAACTACCCCACTTGCTGCGTTTAATACTGTAGACAAAGTGCTGGTACCAATGAAACATGTGAAAAGTCAATTTTATATATCAGGGAACAATAAGGTTTAAATTTACTCTGACTATTTTCAACTGTATGATTTTTAAACTAGTATTTTCAGTTCCAGTGGATTGCAAAATAAAACAACTCAAATATGTATATATATCTTTGATGGAGAAGTTATCATCAAGAAGGTTTTATGGCATATATCTTGCAAAAATTAATTCATAATATTTGTATGGGTGTGAATAATCCTACTGTAATTGTACTTGTCCATAAACAAAGTTCATGATTGAATTTACTAAAGATTTGGGATTCATGAGACAAAAGGATGATTTGGAGCTAAAAGAAATAATGCTATGTTACAGTATTTTTCAACTCTCACAATTTAATCTTATGTTGAGCTATTGAAACAGAATTATTTCCCCATCTAATGCAGAACATACCTCAAGGCTGCACTGAACAGTGCTCCCAAAAAAATTCCAGGGAATCCAGGAACTTTGTGAGCAAATTCCATTATAAAATAAGGAATTATTTGATCTGGTTTTTTGACAAGCTGAAATTAGGCATTTATTCAAAAATAATATTCTTGAGCAATTTAATTTAAAAATTATAAGTAATATATTTTCCAGTAATTTATATTTACCTTAGCTGTGATAGGATCACAATCTTGATAGAAAGAATACGCTACCAAACCAGTATATGCTCCAAGAAATACAAACAGAAAACTTCCAATGGCTAGAGAAAGGAGAGCTCTGACGATAAAAAATAGTTTAAATCATATTAGGAATGCTACATATTCTTCATCTGTATATTAGTACTAAGGACTGCATCCAATACTAATTTAATTACAATTACATTTATTATGTAATCCTCTGAGCATTTCGGTCTGAAAACTAGAATCCTTAGCAGAAGTAAAATTATAGATAATGGATCATTGAGTTCAGGATATTAGAACTCACAGATTATTTAGAATTAAGTAATGTAAAAAGAGGAAAGAGGAATAACTTACGTAAAATATAAAATCATGTGAACTTATAATGTTGATATAATTATTTAAACTCAACATCAGCATTATAAATATCCAATTAAAACCTAACTCACAGCCTTGCCTTTGTAAGTGTCGGTAAAGAAAGGCATCGCTGGTGTATTGCTTGAGAAGTAGATGATCCAGATAGCCAGCCGATGAAATTTCCCACCACTATGGTCCAGAAAGTGTGACGGACCAAAGGATTAGGATCCATACTATATTGGTATAGTATAAAAACCATTGTTCAGTGGAGAATAGTGTTTAAATAAATAAATATAATTAATTATATCATAAATGTCTTACTTAAGATTTACCTCTACATAAAAAATCTATGACTGATTATTCATCCTGCTTCAATATAAAATATTCTTCATAATATTTGTACCAAAAATACTAAAGGTAATCATTTTTTGCATGAAGTTTGAAACCTCAAATATTTAAATTTAATTATTTAAAAATTTAACATCAAAATTAACTCACTTAAATAATTCTATTCTTCCACTTTCATAACTTTTTCTATAAACTTCAGATATTCCTCCTGCTTTCATTGTGCCAAGGACTGTCACCAGGATAACTCCAGCCAACATGCTGAAAGTCTGAAAAGTGTCAGTCCAAACAACTGCTTTTATTCCTCCCTGAAAATGAGATTTATTTTTATTAGTTTTATGATATTTAATTGCCATCAATTCTTGTAAAGGGATGTAAAAATATTTCTGACTTGAGCAGTAGGTTTACAGTTTATAAATTTAATATCAGTGAATTTTCAACAGTCTTTTAAGAATTATTGACTCTTTAATATATATTCTTTACCGTGTTTTAGTACCTAGATTTGACCCCTCCTTTCAAAAATATAATATTTTTAAATGTAGTATACTACTGTCAAGTGATAATTAAAATGATATTTCCTATCCAAAACACAAAGTTTAAAGAAAAATTTTTTAATCACTGTGATTTGATGTATGTACGTATATGTGTATATCATCATAATCATCAGCCATTTTCAATCTGACTTTAGATGTAGACATCCCCAAGTATTTTCCAATTTTCTCTATAAAATACATATTCTCTAATATATTTCTCTTTCTCTATAATATATATATATATATATATATATATATATATATACATCACAATTGAATTGAGACATTTAATTACCCACTAATTAGAAAAGTTATCCTCAGATGTGAAAAATTGATAGCTATGAGGAATCTTACATCCAGTGTCCGATTATAAGTAGCTAATAATGATAAGGTATATAAAATTTCATGCACAGATTATATATTAAAAAATGTTTAAAACTTAGAATATTTATTGTACTTACCAAACTGGTATAAATAATGCAAATACTGCAACATATGGTTGCAACTATATAAAGATTGATGCCAGTCACTATAAAAGAATCGCTTAATCAGTATTCAATACTCAGGATTAATTACTTTGGTTTTAAAGATAATTTTACCTTGACTCAGAGCCAGAGATGGCATGTATATCAACACAGGGCTGAATAACACCTGAAAAAATTATGTTGGCATATTTAATTCTTTACTACATAAAAATTATTTTATGTCATTTCTTGAATCAAATTGATGGATAATAATTTAAAATTTTATAAAACTTACTGAAGAGATAACTCCCAAACAGGAAAGGAATATCCGTACTGCTTTGTTGAATCTCATTTCCAGGTACTGAGAAAAAAGCATTATTAAATCATGTGAAGGCTGATAATAGTAATGCATCTCTCATCATGAAGTAATGAATCATTTTTTGTGCACTTATTCTAAGATGCTAGATAGTTTTGGGCTCAGTAAAGATACATGAATAAACATGGCCCAAAAACTTTAAATCCAAGTGAAATGGCATGAATTTTATTTATTTGTCTGTAATGACTATAATAGATTAAGCATGAAAAGTGTTAGTGATTTACAGTTTAACATTATAAAATACAGGACGCTAGACAGCTATCTACATTGGAACCAATCAATCTATCCATTTTATAATATTTGATAATATTTACATAATTTACTTATAACTTTAATAATCATCTACCTATGAAAAGAAGATATAATATTAGAGTATATATTATATATATATTAAGATATAATATTAGTATGAATTTCAGTATTTGTTTTCTTATTAGATAAAACAATAATTTTAAAACACAGGTATAAAATATTTTTTTATAGATTTCATTCAAATATGTATTGTTTGAATAAGCATTTTATATCTAGAAGCCAGAATCATTGTATTTTATTAAATGAAATCCTTAAATTTGATATTACTTCAAATTATTCATTTAACAGTGATTTGATAATAACCACTTCTTACTTTGTACTACATACTTGGGACTTTTTTCACATCTATTCAAATTCTGCATCAGATAAAATTGATTGATCTGAATGCATGAATATTCACACAAGGTATACCTTCACCTCCTCATTATTCACTCATTTTTATGATCAAATGTTATTCTCCATCATTCTAAACATACCAGATAACTTTATTTTTGATTCTTTTTTTCATTCTTGATGAAACAATAATTTTCATAAGTAATAACTCTCTAAATTTAGAGTCAAGTTATATCAATTTTTAAAATCCCTTCTTATCCATTGACATTTTTCCTGTATTTAAGAAAAATTAAAGGGAAAGAGTATTTTCAAACATTGTTAGAGTATTTCAAAAATGAAAATTTTACCTGGAAAACTGTGGTCAGTTGGAGCTTGTAAAATACTGGCAAGAAAAGGAAAGCATTTGCTGTTGCTACTAGAAATTCTACAGCACCAATCAGAGCAAACTGGGTTCCATATGTATATACTTCAGCTGGCATACCAAGGATGGAAATTGCCGATATACTACTGTATTAATAAAAAGTATAGTTATATATAATAAACTATAAACGATAAAATTTATTAATCTTGAACAATTGGCGTTTATGTTTCAGGTTTATATCGAATTAATTTTTAACTTTACTTTGGCCTTGAATAATGTTACTTTCAAATCCAATACATATATGAATTGCAGTTTACCTAGCTATAAGGCTGAAGGAAATAGGGAATAATGACATCTGCTTTCCTCCCATAAGATATTCTGCAACTGTTTCCTTTCTATTACTGATAGCATAGTATAATCCAATTACAAGAGTCAAGAAAAGCAATCCTGAAAATATTAAGTAGTCATAAATGTCGAAGTAGTTGGTATTTCTTATAATTGGCTCTATCAATGTATTTATCTCAGTGGTGGAATTGAATTCCATATTTCCATCCATAATGACTTCAGTTTTTCTCTGTTTTACTATATTTCAAGTCAGTACTGAAAAAAAGCAGATTAATTCCAAAGTTAAGATAAGATTTATCTAAGATGAAGTCTATTGATAAAATTGATCTTACCTTTGCTTAAAATATCTGTATAAGCTGAACCATGAACACTCTAAACACATTTAATGTAATCAAGCTTCATATAAGTTGAACTCGTGCTGTATCATTTAAGTGTCATTGACCGGTCATCATGAATATCCTAAATTCAAGAAATATATGAAAGTACATTATGTATATAATAGCGTTTTTTCATGAATTTAGATTTTATTATTTTAGAGTAAATAATACACCGACACATTAAATCCTGACGATATGTAATGAATGTTTAAGTTTTCTTGCAATACTTTTCAAGTTAATCAAATTTGTATGTAAATTTACTCTTATTAAATATCAAAGATATATTGAGAAAAAATCCACTTTATTTCAAGGAATATAATAAAATATGACCATATAAATGTAGATAAATAACTTCGAATTAGGTTCTTAATCTTAAAACTGCGTGTGGAGTTCAGTCTTTTGATATGATGAATATACAAGCACGCAGTATTTACCGTATAAGTTATAATCTAAATTTTAAAAAAATTAAAAAGTGAATAATAATTAATTCAAAATTGATATAGATTTCGATCGATTTGCTTTAGAGATACCTACCCACTTCTCTGAGTTTCCAAAATAATATGCCTGGATCTTTGGCTGTTTGGTTTTATAAATAGAATCGCGGGAGATAACAAAGGTGAGCAGAGCTACTCTGTTAGTTTTGACTTTCACCCGCAGATGTCAATTCTGTCTCCGATTGGAAAAGCAATAGATTTTTCACTTCCCTTCGTCTTATCCGAGCGACGAAATGAGCATAACTTCACTTAGCCAGTATGGCTCTTTTTATTTTTTAATCTATTATTCATTCACGATCCTTTCGCACAAGGTGTTATTCGAAAGCGGAAGACTATGGCTTTTGAATAATCTTATCTATAAAATATTCATTTATAATGTTTTCATTTGAAGGAATTTTCGAATATTTCTTTCACGCTGTCTGAGCACTTGTTGCTCAATGCTTACTCCATAAAATTCATTTTCAATGATTTTCTTCTCATGGTTTCTGGATTCCAAAGAATTTTTAGAGGATTATAATAGATGGGGTTATTTATTCCTTCCGTATCTATTCTTGACGCACAAATCGCGGAGTGCTTCAGACCTTAGTCTACTTGTTATCTCCCTCAATCGTAAACAGTGAGGAGGATATACAAGTTTACATCTTATTTGGTTTCTTTACTCATCTTTCATTATGAAGTTGATCGCGCGGCCTAGGTTAACAACCATAGCTAAGTTGGAGTTCATGGCTTAGGTTGAAGTATACTTTTCGATACGCCAAATGTTTAATATTGAATTCTGTATTTCTGAAAAGTCAACCCTTAGAAACTGCTTGTACATAAAGCAAATTATAATTAATTTTTTAGCATTAAAGAATGAAGAAAATCCAATTTTTAAATTCCCGCCAGGTTTTCACGGCATTCGTCTCGAAAGGGTTAATTTTCTTTAGCTAATAAATACTACATAAATACTTGATACTTTGTAAGAAATCGCTCATCTTCGATCACATCTTTGAACAAAAGCAAGCATACAGTAAAAAATTTTGAATTTAACAGAATAATTAACTAAATATGACGAATAAAATTTTTATTGATTTAATCTACATTAATATACTCAGATTTTGATGAATTCCTCGCCTTCTCATTCGAAGAGAATAATCAGACTATCCCCAAAGGCGCTAATTTGAGCAATGAACAATGTCACCGTTGTGACAATATGTCAAAAATGAGCAACAGAAGAAAGAAAAGCCTGAAATATGCTGAATATATTAACTATTGAAATATCAATATAATTATTGTTGAGGATTGAGTTTAGTCTTCAAATGCAATCTCAATTGAGTAGAAATTATCTTATTACAGAATTTAATTGCAATGCAATGCTGATGAATCGAGGGCCCAATTCACACTTCCTCTTGACCACATCGCGCTCATTATTAAGCTATGATCGCCATAAACAGCTTCTACCGTGTATACATACTCGCGTACTCATTGACAGTTGAAACGTACAATTGTAAAAGTATTCAATCACCCATTTTTTCGCCATCCAAACATTTTACGCTTTTTTTATTCTTGGCTCACCATGGCAACCTCCCGAGGTCACATTCCAAGGATTGATTGCTTAACTACCTCATTTTCTTAGGGAGCGTTTCACAACCAGCAGCTGCTTTGTTTGATCGCCTTTAAAGCCCTCACCGAGATCACTAATGAATTCATTCTCAGAATGCTGAATACAAGCAATTTTTTAATATACCTACAATAAATGTTTCGAACGATTTTGTCAATTATCTTTTTAAATCGTCATAAGTCTAAAGGATGACCATTTTTGTTTAAAATCGATTGGTAGTGAAAAGTTCCGTAGGATTTGAATGTTTTTCTATTCATAGTAATTGCCATAAATCTCCAGTACAACGCGAATAGATTAAATATCTTTTCTAATTTCTCTTTCAAGTGAAAAATGTCGAATCGTTAGAGTCCAGAACAGTTGTCTCCGCAGTCAAAGATTTCTATAATTGTTATCCTGTATCTTATGCATCCGACCACACTCCATCAAAAGTGATGCCTTTTTATCTTAATATTGACCGTCATTTTTATTACCATTTAAACAGATTATCATTGCGATGTTCAATTTCTGATTATCACTAAAAATAATTATTAAACCAATGAAAAATTCAAATAGAATATCTTGACGCGTCTTTCAGATTAACCCCATAAATGTATCTTTTAGGCATTTCTTTTAATTTTCAACGTCCATTCCATGATAATGCATATTTAGGAGAAGATAATAATAGCTTCGATTACTTGCAGACAATGCGTGTTAGATTCCTATTCTTTAAGTAGTTGATTATAATTTTATAATGATAGAACACAAGACAGTTTTAAGATATCTTGTAGATTCAAAAGTTAAATTTACTTACAAATTCGTACATTTCATTTTCTTCATAGATTTTCCTAAGCTCTATCATCGAATGTATTGTATTACACGTTTGATTATGGATGAAAAAATAAATTAACCTCCTTTAACGGGAGGTTTTTCTATGATGTATTATCGATTATGTGCCATATGTATTTATATATTATCATTTTATATAGTAATAGGATGTATATAAATAATAATGAAAATAAATTCGAAGTATAGTTGCGAGATTCTCTCTTATTTGCATATCTTTAGTATAATTGGCATTTTAATCCTTTCTCATTCAATCTCTTTGCTACTTTTGGATAATTCGTGGAAAGAATGAATTAGGAATTCTGCCTAATTTTCTCTTTCTTATCTTCCTCTCATTTTATCACTTTTCTTCTCTTTCCTTGTTTCTCATATACTTCTCAGTCTCTGATAAAATATTCTTTTTTTTGTTTCTGTTTGTGCATTCGATTTCTCGCCTCTATTTTTTACCGAATCCAATACAACTCACACCGTAATTTTAAATGTACGTTAGCATCTGTTTGGTCAGTCTCGTCAATCGAAATATGGCGATGTGTTTGTAAAATGGCCTTTTTTCAGATTTTAGCTCCGATGTTGGACACCATCTATTTTTTCTAGGATGTAATCGATTCTTTTCCAAATCGTTTGTTGTGTGTGTCTCACCATCATTTTAGGCTTAATTTAAGTTAAAAACGTTCATTTTTTGCTTTAGACGTTGTTTACTGACATTCTATTTTTCTCATGGCACTTTGTTGCTTTATAATTTACTTTACTGGCGCTTTAACCTCAACACGACAAGAGGCATTCCCTTGAGGTAGTGCTTAGATATTTTTATGTACCGATTTTTAAAAAATTAACATTTTTAACAATAAAAGAACCAGATAATGATTTTATCGATCGAAATATATCGAGAAAAAATAACTAAATCCCTATAGTAGTTTCTGTATAACGCAGTTCCATTATATTTTTCGTCATTTATTTCTCAATGAATTTAATTAGATTTTAGAACAATATTAATTATTTTAAAATGCTATTAGAATTTTGGTGGCGTTGGTCAAATAACGTCAACTATGGTTTCGAGATTAATCGCGGTTGATGTGTGAATCTCGGAAGAACGTTTGATGTTTTAATGGTCTTCGATCGTGTACGAAACTGCATGATAAGACTATAAACTTTTGATTTAGTGGGGACAGATTCAGAAGATAAAGTTAACGATGGGATGGCAAAGAGAAGCAAAGGTTTCTGCTTCTGTAGTTTGTTTGGATAGCAGAATTTTTTCATTGTTTATCAGCGGAAAATTTCGCGTCGTAAATAACAGTTTCTTCCGATGTGAGGACACAAATGAAGCTATTTTGTGCAAGTCAGCATAGATTCAAATATGAGGAAATTCCTCCTCATACACTATGGAGCACATGAGATTGGATATGAAGAATTTATGAACGCACTTCATCTATTCTTTGTAGATTCTTGTAGAACCGTCAGAAATGTGGAAACTTAGCAATAATTAGTAAGTTTTAAATAGTCAGATGAATGAATTGGAGGACATTCTTCTATTGCGATATAGTTTTGCTTGTTTTGCTGCGAATATGCCTCTTCTTATAACTACAGCAACAATAGAAAGTCACATATTTGCATCGGAATTGATTGTTTTACAGTTGAATACTCTAAACAATAGAGATTTCGATTATACTGTAAGCGTTTATCATCTGTTAATTAATTAATTTATTAATTTAATAATTTATTCTGAAAAATCGAACAAATAAGAAGAGGAGAAACTAAAAAAATCGAAAATAGTTTATTGCCTAGAGTATGTTCACTTTTATTGGCATTTATCAGTTTATCCTTTATTTTCGCACACTATCATAGACAACCTTTTCGATTGTACGTTACTTCCGGTTACAGATTATGACGACATAGGAATAACTATGCAAAGAAAAATATATTACCAAAAACTCCAATAAATTTGCTATCAAAGGATGTTCGCCGTTTTTTGGTTATTTTCAATAAAATTCATAGCATTAGTTATGGCATTTTCTGGAAAGTTTCAATAATATCATTTACAGATTTAATAACTGAGACAAAACCGGTGAACAAAATTGATTTTTCTACCAAAACCATTCCATTATCAGTTCAAATCACTAAATATAGAATGGAGATCAGTATGCGTGGCAAATAAAGTTTATTATATCGAATAAAAATATATACATAAACTTAGTAATTTTGAAAGAAAATTTTCTATGGAAATTACAAAGTTTTTCATTGTACTTCTAATATTGATACATAAATATCAGAGATTGACATCCTCGATTTGTATATATTTTCTCTTGCGACCGTTTTTAATGTTTCTTCCACGAAATGCTTTATTCAAGATCTGCATTAGACAAAGCGAAGGTCGAACGTATAAATTTTACCGGTCGACGATTATGGTATCGAATGCGTAGTTATTTAAACCGTTTTTTAATTTACTCAACTATGTGATGGGATCAATAACATCAGTAATAACGTTGTATATCTCAGTTAACTGATAATTAACGGTTATGTTTATAAATATGTCACGTGCTCTTCCCTTTAAAAGCACACCGATGCCCTTACATAACTCCTCCCACTCCTTCGTTTGGCCCTCTTCTTACAGACGCTCATATGGATGGCAGATCCTTCATCTGCAACAGCTGAAAATATCGGAGGTAAGTGAGCAAATACGCTTTTCTAATCGAGTGACCAATGGCCGCTGTTATGAGTTAATGATCCTAAGAAAGGACCCTTTCAAGTGCACACTTCCTTCGAAGATGCGACGGAGAAGTGTCGAGAAGTGGAACGAAACGTGGTCTCAAATTGCCTCATAAAAACAGTTTAACAGTGGAAAGTTATAGTCATTTCTTATTCCCAAATGCATTTCAAATAACTCCAGTCTTAATAGCGGAGTTTTCGGAGTACTTTGTGTATGGAGGAGCAAACGGTCGTGCTTCGTGATAAAGAGGCCCAACCATGGATGAATTCGTTTATTTTAAGAAATATTTATTACGAGAAACAACATTATTGAGATTTTTCCTGATATTTATCTGTAAATATTTGTATAGCGAGATATATTTTTGTATTTTCATAATTGAGAGTTTGTTTCGTATTTATTCCTTGAGAAATAGCCGCAAGAATAATTTTCAGATTATTTGATCACGGTGATTTATGAAAAAGATTCGTTTTATCATTTTGAAAAATCAGTGATATAATTTTTGTCAATATGTTGGTATTCAATAGAAATGAATCGGGTAATATTGCATACATATTTGCAAGAGAAGTATGCACTCGTCCTTGAGCATTTTTCTGCACGATTTACGATACTCAGATAACGAGTTGATTTTCATCCTTAAGAGGGATTCGGGAGGAAAGAGGTCCATTCGCGTTTAATTGTGAAAATGATCTTCAACAGACTAAGTTGTATCTAAAAAGTGAGGAATTCTTTACTTCCAATTAATGTTTTAGTAATTTAACTCACCAGTTCATAATTTAGCCTTTTGTTACTTCCCTGATCATATTAATTATCGAAATCACCTTGTGTCCACATTTACATGATTTTCCTGTCAACTTGTAGGACCATTTCATTCTTCTGCTTCGACTCTTCGCATTTCAAAGAATCTTTATTTTCCATTTGATATTGAGGCATAAAAGAGATGTGTATAATTTTGAATCTTTACAGGAAACGATTGAATATCTTTTAGAAAGAAATTTATGAAAATGGAGCATTCGACAATACATTCTTCGACCATGGAGACGATATATGACACAACAACTGAAAGCGCTTCGATGCCAACGGATATTCAAAATAAATATTTCGATGCTTTGGATTATTCTGTGTTCGGTTTGATGTTAGCGATGTCTGCTATGATCGGAGTGTATTTTGGATTCTTCGCTAAGAAAAAACAAGACACGACTGACGAGTATCTGATGGGAGGCAAGTCTATGGGAGTGTTTCCCATTGCCATGTCTTTGATAGCTAGGTAAGAGATTTAGTACATTAAATATCATTTAAGCTTATTTCTGTGTACACCGCTTAGCAAGTAGCCGTATTTTCTTTCTAAGGTAGTTCTACTAATATTGTTAAAAATCAATATTAGTAGGGTGATTTGATTGGAGTTGGAAAATATAATAATATTGATATAATAGGAAATTTTGAAATGAGCATTTATAATAATAGACGTTAATATAATCACCATCAAGATTTGAATAAATTAATTGTTTTCTTATTAGTTATGGCCCTTGCATATAACCTTCCAAAAAGAAAATTTACATACACTCGAATAATAATCTTTAATTATAAAAGTATATTCAGATATTTATTGGTCTTCATTAGGAATGGTGTCATAGGGATCATATCGCATAAGAGCTCCCTTTTCGATGAGAAAATAAGTTTTTATTTCCGAAAGCCTAAAATCAATGTACTGTATCTCACAAGTCACATTTTCAATTTAACTCCGCAGTTTAGAAACTTAATAGGCAACCACTAGACACTAACTTGAAAGTAAATATGGATTTGATCGTATGGTTACTATTTGCGTAACTCTTTTTAATTGTGGTGATCTAATTCATGATCTTGAAGTAATTATGGATCAATTGGTAATGGAATGTCCAACACATAAAATGCTATTTCGAAGGTGATCCATATCACAGTATGTGGTTTTTCTTTTTGTATCATATTTTGATTCAAAATATTAAAATATATTGGAAATAGTCTAAAAAATATTAAATTTGAAATTATTATGAAATTTTTATTCCAATTATCTCCGTCGCCCCCCTAATGTACCTCTTACGCATTAATAATAAGCATCATTCTTAAAGCTCTCCCCCGCTTTCTTGCTTCAGTTTATCACTGCTTCTTAAACTTCCGCTTAAAAAACTCCGGCTAACCTCTGCTCCGATTTGGTAAACAGATGAAAGTCTAAAGAAACCTTACGGGTAACGGAAGACAATGCGTTGTTTTGGTCATGTCATTAACAATGGGTTAACATTCCCCTTCTCTTATTCTGGATGACGCGAATATGCTTCTTCTAGGTCTAGCTATCATGAAAAGCATAAATTGTTTCTTATTAAAGCGAAAAATCAATCGGAAGAATTCCATTTTAGCCCTACAAATAGAGATAACAGATATCGTTATTTTTTATGTAGTATAGTGCGCTACCAATTTCATCTCTCGCTATTGAGGAATTACGGAAAGTTACGCATAAGATGTAAAGATCTAGAGCTACGTTTCAACAACTTGTTTTGAGGTTGTCTTAAGTGATACCGAGGCATTTTATTCCATTCAGTAGGTCCCTCTCATCTCATACAATCTTGACAAATGGGGCAAAACGAACCAGTTATGATCTATATAGATCAAAACGGAACCTACTTCTGTGTGACCTTCCTACCTTTGCCACTCAAATAAATCGCACTCATCAGTTTAAATGCTGAAAATAACGTTTCCGAAATAAAAATCTCACCTCATCCTTTTACATAAAAATTTTACATCATTGTTTATCAACCCTGTTAGTAGTTAAGTTAGTGTTATTAAGAGGTTAATTCGCAAAAAATATATTTCATACAACTTAAACAACAGTTTTATTCTGTAATAGACATGGAAATCTTATAGCTATCAATCAATTCCCTTGATTTTGATGGCAATCTTGAGTTTGTTTGTAATATATCAAAAAATTAATAACAATAAATCTCTGCAGTACGTCTTGAACATAGGTTTATGATTAGAATATATTTCCCAGGTGCTTATGTTGTGCTACTAATGTGTTTTCTCAATTAGAATTTAAAGCCACAGTAGTCATTTAAGTAGTTCAAGTAGTCATTTTGTATACTAGAATGGAAAACAGGCAACTAAGACATCTTTAAGATTCTTAACAGATCTGTAAGTATATGAAGTAAATGCTTAACTACAGATTATGGATTTTGGAGTTCGATTATTAACTAGTGTTTTCCTAGTGAAGGCATTTTTTTATTGATCTTTCACTATCTCAAATTAAGAAATTGTATCAGCTTGGATATAGTTTTGTTTTCTAGTCATAAATATCAAGTTATATAAAATTCTTTTCCCTTGATTCAAGATTGAATTTCCATTAATTTTTAATCTCTACATTCAAATGCTATTTGCCATTGTGGTTTGATAGTTTGCAGTTTTAAACCAAATTTATAATTGCCGTTCGAACTGTAAGAAACTTTTTTCCTCTAACCAATACAACTTTTTAGCCTTAAATGTTTTACTCCAAATTTTTTTTATTACTTCTCAAGCGACATTCATATCCTAACACATATACTTAAATGATGTTCTTTTTTTTATTAATATTTATGTAATTTTTCCAAACTAATTTTTTAAAATTTAACCTTATCTTCCATTATTTTCTAATATTATTTCTAGATCAATATTAACATTCTATTAAGTGAATACAAGGAATAAGATTTTTCAGTCTTAAGTTTGCCCTTAGTAAAATCATTATTATTATAAAATCTTCTCTTTATAAAGAAGATAGATATTTTATTGCTAAATACATAATATTTAGGTAAAATTGAAATTTAGATTTTATTTTTTACAGTTATATATCAGGAGTATCCAGTCTTGGAGTTCCTGCAGAAGCATATACTTATGGCATTCAATATGCACTAGTATTAATGGCTGAAATTTCTGTATGTGTGGTAGTGGCATTCATTTTTATGCCTGTTTTCTATAAACTTCAACTTATGTCTGCATACAAGGTAAAAATAATACTTCTGAATTTAATTTTAATGACTAAAAAGAATAATTATTTTCTTTCTACTGTATGACACTGAATACAAGTAAAACATTTTCCTCCTCAGTATCTTGAACTTAGGTATGACAGAAGTGTCAGAGTACTTTTATCAGGGATCTCCATCATAATGATGGTAAGTACTGCAAATTTTCAAGATCCAATTCAAGATTTCAGCAAATCACACTCTTACATGCATAAGTTGATTTTCAGTTAAGAAAAATATATTTTTTCATTCTAGGTTCTTTACATTCCATTGATGATATATGTGCCAGCTCTTGCGTTTAGTCAAGGTAAATTTTTTTGGTTGAAAGAGCTGAATATTTTAATTAATATTTTTTGAATAAATTTTAATGACAAAAAATTTAATTTTCAGTGTCTGGCATTGATATGTATGTTATTGCACCAGTTATTTGTGGGGTTTGCATATTTTATACAAGTTTGGTAAGTTTTAATTAAACTATTAATATGATATTGATTGATATTTTCATCAAAGGTTGTATAAAGCCAGGAGATAATCATTTGCTAGATCATTTATATATGTTCGAACCTCAATACAACATATTTTAGGGTGGCCTTAAAGCAGTTGTTTGGGCAGACACTGTTCAGTCCTTTAGTATGCTGGTTGGTGTTCTTTTAGTCAGTATAATGGGTACTGTGAATGCTGGAGGAATTGGGAGAGTCATTACGACAAACTATCAGTCTGGGAGAATTGAGTTATTTAAGTGAGTAATATTTATTGATGTAAGATGTATCAATTCTGATATGCAATATTATTGAATAATCCTTCTATAGTCCGTTCCACAAAAGCTGGCAGTACGGGAAGCTTATGGGGAAATAAATGCACGTAAATTCCCATAAGAGAGCAACCTAGCCTCCACCAAGCCGTCAGTTAATTATTTCTGAGATACTTGTACGGATGAAATTGATAATTTCAACTTAGTTTGGTGGATTTTTTTCCAATTTTTTGGTGAAATTTGGATAAGGAAGGATGGTTCTACATATTGACGAAGATTTCTCATCATTTTAATAAAAGAAATAAATTTTATAGCGGAATGAAAAAAACTGACCTCCTTACCACCCGTGAACATTACTAAAACTGTCATTTCTCTCATCCTATCAAACATAAAGTGCTAGTTTTTTCTTAGATTACTCTTTATACCTTATGAATACATAAAAGTCGAATTATATTAATTTTTGAGTGATTATATTTTAGTAAAAAATAATTTAAGTGGAACGCAACCTCCGAAAAATTGGATCGTGCAGTCAAATTTATACATCGCCTAAAAATTTTTTGTTTCTTACGTTACGAAAAACATGCCGCGAGAGAAATTGAGATAAATGTTGTTATTTTCATTTACAGGTTATTCTGAGTAGATATCTTGAATAGAACTTTAGTTTTTGAATTTTATAACCGAGAGCGGGTCCGGATCAATCCGAATTACGCTTACGGGTCTAGTAGTCTCGAGCAAAAAGTAACAATGATTAGCAATCGGAGCGCTAAATCAATTACTCCCTCGGTTATAAAATTCAAAAACTAAAGTTCTATTCAAGATATCGACTCAGAATAACCTGTAAATGAAAATAACAACATTTATCTCAATTTCTCTCGCGACAAGTTGTTCGTAACGTAAGAAACAAAAAATTTTTAGGCGATGTATAAATTTGACTGCACGATCCAATTTTTCGGAGGTTGCGTTCCACTTAAATTATTTTTTATTAAAATTTTATCTGTCAAAAATTAATATAAGAGTACTTTTTTGTATTCATAAGGTATAAAGAGTAATCTAAGAAAAAACTAGCTCTTTACGTTAGATAGGATGAGAGAAATGGCAGTTTTAGTAATGTTCACGGCTGGTGAGGTGACCATTTTTTTCTCATTCCGCTATAAAATTTATTTCTTTTGTTTAAATGTTGAAAAATTTTCGTCAATATATAGAACCATCCTTCCTTATCCAAATTTCACCAAAAATTTCGAAAAAAATCCACCAAACTAAGTTGAAAATCTTAATTTCATCCGTTGCGAAGGCAAATTTTGTGGATATCGCGGATATTCCGAAAAAATGACCCGGCGCCCGAGGCCATTCGAATCCCCCATAAGCCTGTACTGCCTAGAAAAGTGGAACAGACTATAGACTATTTATTTTTTATATCTAAGATTTATTTATTCCTAAATGCCTCCAATGGTTTATTAATGCGGAAATCTATGATTCAAATATTATTTAGCCATCGTCAGCATAAGGTATAATATGTAAATTGTACGCAAAAAAACTATGAAAAACGGAAAATTGCCCCCAAAAGTTATTTATCATCCTCAGGATCTAATAAAAAAATCTTTATTAACTTCGAATTATGTCATTCAGTGTTTTCAAGTAAAATTGTAATCCTAAAATGTGAAAACGAAGTACAGTGGTACCTTGAGTTACGAGCAGCCCGACATTCGAGTTTTTTGAGATGCGAGCTGGAGACATTTTTATTCGAGATACGAGCGCAAATTCGTGTTTCCGGAGCGTCCAGCTAGTTGGTGCGCTGGGACAAGCATCATCCGAGAAAATCTCTCACTCATTCGCACGTGTTACCCGCTTGAATCGAAGTTTATCTTGTGCGATGTAATCATTTTTTCGTGATTACTGTACTTTTTTACAATACAGAAAGTGCATCCAAGAAGGCAGAAACAAGTGATAATGAAATTTACGTTAATGTTAAGGTTAGTTTAAGTTTAAAGTTAAGAGCATTGTTCTAAGTATTTTCTTTTATTTGAAAGAAATAAAGTGTAGTTTTAGTTTAAAGTCACGAAAATAGTTTTAAGTTTTAAAAAAGCGTCGTTTACGTATGTGTCTTGAGTGCCTACACTCCTCCTCGCCGTTCACCTTCGTTAGCCGAACTTGTCCGTCACCAAAGTAAGACTATTATTCTAAATAACTCTTTTATTTCTTAGCTTCATAATTTTCTTACGTATTTGTTAATTATACATGTTTACTTGCTAATTAAAAACGTATCTTTATGCATAATTTACAATGTTTTGGGGATTTTTCATTGGTCCGGAACGGATTAATGGGTTTTTCATTACTTTCAATGGTGAAAAATGATTCGAGATACGAGCAATTTGACATACGAGCAAGTTTACAGAACGAACTAAACTCGTATCTCGAGGTCCCACTGTAATTGCTTTTCTGTTAAAATGGCGTTCAATTCTGAGTTCAATTTTTTTATTAGACTCAAAGAATTAGGTGGAGTTGCCAAAAAGTGAAATAACTGAGACACTAACTCCGGCAATAGACTAAATGAATGGGGTATATAATAAGTGAAAGGAAGGATATCGCTCCTAAGACGTAATGTCATGTTTCCTCAGAAACGAATTTTCTATAAATAATATACAACAAACTATCGGTACGTAGGAGTCCTTCTACACAACTCGAAAAGTTGAAAAATGCTATCTGTGTGTCTTGATTTTTACGGAAACGTGATAATCTTCCGACCTCAAAACTGCGATAATTTGGCCTGGTTTAATAAAGTATGAGGAAGATCGTTGTGTTGTTGTGGCAACTTCCAATAAAATAAGAATAGGCAGTAATAGTAGAAAATATAATTTTCTTTCTTGGTCTTTCTTTAATTAATACCACATCGAATATTTTTTGGTAAAATTCGTATTTGCTTTTCTCAAATACATATCATACACTTTGTGTACTTCCTTTTTGAAAAGAAACTTAACCTTAATGCTTTTATTTCCATAGAAATTTTTCTAATTTTCCAAAAATATTTATTTAGATTCTCTATTTCGTTTCTTCGTTTATTACTAAAAATCTACAATTATCTATCTCCGCAACAGTGTTTAGAGAGAATTGATTGATTCCAGATGTGATTTAGTTTTGATAATAATTCTGTGCTCAAGAAAGAGCTCAATCATTGAAGGAATCTATAAGACTGTACTCCAATAATGGATCACATCTGATTTGTAGTTTTTCCTAAAGCAGAGAAAGGTGAAAAGATTATCTTTAAAACAACCTGTAATTGTGATAACTACTCTAAACTCTTGAAATCGGTTGTTTGTGTCAGTAGTGAAAATCTTTAAAGATTGTATTCTGTACATAAGCTAAACTAGTTTTATTTTAGCATGGATATAAACCCTTTGGTGAGACACACGTTTTGGACTGTGTTTGTTGGAAACTTTTTTATGTGGTTGTCACATTGTGCTGCATCTCAAGCAATTCTTCAACGATGTTTAGCACTACCAACAGTTAAAAAAGCACGTAGGTAAGTTTACTTGATGGAAATCAGTCTAGTTATAAGGAATAATTAGTAAAAGTGAACATTCATCAGAATTAATTCTACTTTCATAATTTTTTACAGTGCAGTTTTAAGTTTGGCGGTGGGGATCTCATGCTTTGTTATTTTATTTATTTATACTGGAATGGTAATATATACAACTTATCATGACTGTGATCCAGTTAAATCCAAGGTAAGTTTTTATCACACTATAAATATGTATTGTTGAAAAATGAATCCAAAGAATTATAATTTATGCATGAATACACAAAGAAAGAAATTCACTTAAGGTGTTAATGGCCATTGAACAGCTCAAGAAGCGATGAACCCTTTCATAAAATGATTATGGTTTTGTAATATTTCAGAATGTTTGACCCAAAAATTTCATTAAGCCAACCTATCCTGTTTTTGAGTAAGTTTTAAGTGAATTTAATTAATAACAAACACTAATAAGAATAAATAAATTTTACCTTAAACAATTATAAACAACATTGGGAAGGATGATTGTATAGTCATTAAATTTGAAATATTTTCATCATTCTGTATCATCATTTTGTAACCCTTGGGAATATATGATATGCAAACATTGAATTCGTGAAAAATTTCATTTAAAAAAATCTTCAGATATTAAACAGTTATCAACTTTGTCCTTGACTATAAGTTAATTCTTCATAATGAAATAAATGCAGGACATCTTTACAATGTATTTTATTAATTACCTTGGTTTCAACACATATCATCATCATTGGATGCAATAACCAGAGAAAAATGAACACATATAAGGAGGAGGATACGCACAGGTAGACAAAGAAATTGTGTGATACTTTGAAGGGATAATTTAAATAGGATTTCAAAATTGTGCTAAGTTTCTAATGGTTGAATTCAATATGCTATTTTGAATTCCCTAGATGATTATTTAGCTTTTTGCAGTTGAAAATACAAATTTATTAAAAGGAAAATATCTTCAGTTCAGTTCAACAGAAAACTGGTTTTGATAGATTGTATGGAATAAGTGAAGAAGTTTTGAGTTTATTTCTAAATATCTTCTTTCTGTTGTATTATAAATTCAAAATCTTAGGAATGGATATCACTAATTGATATAGACTGCTCTTCCTCTTTTATTCAAAGAAAATTCGCAAAGCTGACCAGATTCTGCCCTATTTTGTGATGCATTTTTCTGACACTATACCTGGTCTTCCTGGTTTATTTGTTGCTGGAATTTTCAGCGCCTCTCTAAGGTATGATTATAATTCTCCTACAAAACACTGCATTTTTTGTTTATTATTTGTATATATTTTCAAGTTTTATTTATAATAAAACTAAAATATTTTTCTTCCATGATTATAATTTTGATGTTATTTTTTGAAGTAAATTTGTATGAATTGCCCAGGAATTAATGCACCAAATTTTGTTTTTCTTAGCTGACATGAAAGAGTTGAATGCAAAATGTTAAGTTTTTAGCACAACAGACGTTTTGAAACAGTACTGCCCTTTATTTGTCAGAAATTTTGCAAATAATGCTTGTTTTTTGCTTAAACCACATTATTGTAGTATGAGAAAACAAAGTTTAGTGTGTTTCTGGTTCATCCACTTACAACATAAACTACTCATTTGGTGAGGAGAAAAAAATTTTCACTGACATGAAAACTTTAGAGATTAAGAATGAAATATAGATTAAACTAAATGTCTAAAGACTTGAGGAATTATTTGATTTTTATTTATCATTCGATTATTGGGAATATTATGTATTGAAAGAACTATGAAAGAATTCTTACCTTAGTATCAAAAGTAAAGTAATGGGACCAGTTTATAAACATGAATTAGCATTGAAAATTTTCTATCAGCTGATGATTTATCTCCTGTGATTTAATTTCTTTAGCTGGTTGAAATTAATTTTCTAGAGGTAATTTTTTCTTAATGTTAGCAATATACAGAGTATATATAGAAGTATAGAGATTGTCTGTTAAATTTATTGCATTCTCAGTTCTATGTCTACAATGCTGAATGCACTAACAGCAATGATATTAGAAGATTTCATAAGGCCTTATGCTAAATGGAGTATGACAGAAAAACAAGCAAGTAATTTAATGAAACTTATTGTTCTCATATTGGGAATAATAAGCACTGCTTTGGTGTTTGTGGTGGATAAACTTGGTGCATTGATACAGGTAATATTTATTAACATGGTAATTCAGTTTCATGTATAATTTTATGAAGTATTTTGTAAAATAATAATATATGTAAATGATTTATGTTTTAGGCTAGCAGAAGCCTTGCAGGGATTACAGCTGGCCCTTCACTCGGTATTTTCATGTTTGGAATGCTTACACCATGGATGAATTCCAAGGTTATTGTACTTTAAGTTTAGATTATCATCATTTTACCTGTATTTATTTTAGTTCATATTTGCATGAGTATGCCAACTTTGAGAAGAGAATAAGGTAAGTACTGCGAAGCTTTCAGTGGAAATAGCATAGCTGCAATCTCAGATGTTTAGCAGATGTAAGTTATCTAGTAATTGTACCTAAATCTCCTGTTGGAGGGTCGCTTATCACCCCATTCAACAAAGTAGACCTTGGTCATATCAGATTTTTCATTAAAAGTTAAATAACAAGAATAATCAGCCCTTATTTAGGTTTGATTACAACTTTCATCATTCATAACTTAAACCAATATAAATCTGTCATGAACAATGTTTGTCAAGTTTTCAACTCAACAAAGAAATAACTTTTATAACAAGAAAAGCAAAAAATGGTTTATTGACTCTATTTTGGGTGGATGGTTGTAAATTACAAGAAATTCCTCTATTAGTACTAGTTTCATTTTCTAATTAATTAAAAACTTGTTCTCAGGGAGCTTTGGTTGGAGGGATTGTTGGAACAGTTATATGTGCCTGGATTTCAGCTGGTGCTCAAACAGCAACAGCAAAAAAATGGATTCGATTCCCCATTAAACCAGTCACTATTGAGGGTTGTGCCAATCTAGAAGCGTTAAACACTACAACCTTTAACTTTGGAATAGCTGAAAATACTCATATACCAGAGTAAGGGGATATGTAATTTATTGATAGATTTTAACTATTACTAAAAATAAATAGAGGTAAAATTATTAACCTAATTCCATTACTTGTTAACTATAAAATTTAAATGAACTAGGGAATGTGGATATTAATATAAATCATAGTAGGTGATAATGAAAAAAATTAGTTCACATTGATAATACTGATAAAGTAAATACTTTATTCTTTATATTTACTTTTACAATATTTTACAAATGCATATTTAAATTATGATCATAATTTATTTCATTTGGATTTCTATACTTTTATAATCAAAATAAAAGGTAAATCACTTTTAACTGGGATACTTACAAATAGAAAAACATGGAATAAAGGTTATATTATAAAAACTTAAAATATTTTATTTTAGGCATGATGGCATTTTGTGGATTTATAGAATTTCTTATTTGTACTATACACTCCTGGGATTGATTATAATGGCTGTGTTCGGCTTTGCTGTTTCCTATTTTACTGGGTTCCCAGATCCTGATAAATTAGACAAAGATCTGTTATGTGAAATAAGCCACAGATTTCTTCCAAAAAAACGTACAAAGCTTCCATCATCTGCTGAAATGAAGCTATTAAGCAATGAAACGGTAATATGATATTATCTATTATAAATCATGGCATGAAAATGATATTTTAGTATAATAGTTAATGGTAAAAATATTTCATTATCAACTTTTTTGTTAATTTGTAAAAGAAAGATAATTTTAATATCAACCTATTAACTTTTCAGGAAGTTGAACTCCAAAAGCCTGGTAATAATGGAGTTGTAATTGAAGATATTAAAAAACCAATGTGAAATGCATGAAATATGTGTATTTTTATACTTAAAATAAAGAAGTTTATATATTTTTGTTAACATTGCATATGCATTTTTACCGACTCCATTGATGAATTATGTAAGAGCCTTATTATGTTTGTGCCTGCATTGCTTTCAATGATTTGAGACTGTTGTTGACATTTTTTTTGTCATTTTGGCTATTTTTGAGTTCTGTTAAAAACGATTTTTAGTTATTGTTATATCATTGTATATTACACCACATCACCCTTATCCAAATATTTTAACATCATCATTATGTTGAACTATATAAATATTGGTTAGCTACTTGTATGCGTTTAAGTATTCTTCAGACTATTAATTCCATTTTACATTTCTCTCACTTAAAAATTAATGGAATGTGTTCACCTCATTTTCTTATGTCTCTTTTCTTATCAGTATCGAGCCTGATTAATACTTTGAAATTTTCATAACGCTGCCTCTGCTTTAATTAAAAAAAGAATTTATTCAACAATAAAGGATATTGTAAAGGATATTGAAAAATCAAACTCCTACAATTGTTTTGTTTAGTATCATCTTTTGTCTTTGATCTGTATAAGGCATTTTAAAATAACAAATTCAAATGGAATATGGTAGCTTTTCAATGATGTGTTTTAATTTCAAATAGGTGAGGATTTTATTTATGTGTTGCATGCATTTATGAAATTTTCCTATTTTTAAACGAATGGACTCCATACAATAGTCATGGCTATTTTTTTACAGAGGGAATTAAGATAATTTAAATACTTTAGTGGATAGTCACCATGTTATCCCAGAGCAAATGGTGGTGATGATGCTGTATCCAAGTAGTATGTTCCATGTGCTCTGAAAAATATAATTAATAATTTTCTTTTAGTAGCTAGGAATTAAATTTTTCATATTATGCTCTCATACAGTTTACATATTAAAATTTTAGATGTGTTCATTTACAGATATACACATATGATATAAATACTTATTTTTGTGAAATCTACATTTATCATGTTCATATTCCTTTAAAAATACAGCTAGAACTTATTTGAACTATATTTTGTGGTATGACCATTGAGATGTCATTTTATTGATAAAAGTTTCAAAGTGAGATGCAAGAAATTGGGTCATATTTCATCAAAATGCTCTTGTATGCTTCAATCATATCCTGCTCTTTCATCATAAAACCATGATTGTGCCCTTTTGTGTTTTTGTAAATCAAATGGTTTTTAGCCTATTAACATCATTGTCAATAGAGCCAAAAGTATTTTTCATTAAATAAATTTACAAGAATAACTAGAGTTTTGTGGATATTAATATTAGTAATACATACTTGCTTGTTGCATATTCACCCATTGGAACTTTTGGTAAATTTTCACACTTTCCTGCCTTAAAATTTTCATAACTGTCACAGGGGAGGGACTGGAAATCATCAGAACCTATTGATTCAGCAAAATACTTCCAAGCACGGCTGTGAGAACATGCTCCAACTATAATGAAGACATGCAAAAATAATAAACTTATCATCAAATCCTTTCTGATACTCTTTTTTGATTAATTTTAATACATTCATATGAAATTACATTTCTTTGAATTCAAATGGATTATTGATATGTATTTTTAAGCTATTTTCAATATAATTATACATGTACGCAATCATAATAATATCATTTATATACTTGCAATATTTTCAATAATTAAATGTCAAAATGTGTAGTGTTATGATTCATTATTGTTTTGTATTACACAGAGCCATAATTTTGGTAAAAGTCAAAAGGGATTCAATTTAATCAAGAATTTTTTCTGCCATAGCTATCTTCGGAATTTATAAATAAAGTAACCATATGAGAAATAAATTTTATTTTATAAAAAAATTTTTGACTGATGAATTATCTAATTGACTAATGAAATGTATAAAAGTTCAAGGGTATGTGTAATATTCTCCTCATACTTTTGAAAGTTTGTTTTGTAAATAAATCTCAAGTCAAGTAAGTTTATTAAAAATAGTTGGTATTGAATTAATATCAACATATTTTGTTTTAATTTTGAATATTTTAAAATCTTTTTTATCTAAGTAAAAATATGATGAAATATTAAATTTTATTTTAATACTTTAATATTTTTGTGTATTTTGTGTTAAGTTATAAATGATGATCATATGGAATCAAATAGTGAGCAGAATATTTATTTAATACATGAGGTATCATTCTTCTAATTTTAATTTATTTTTTCGTAGTTTAAAAATTTTACTATAAATTTCATTAAGTTAATAATCAAATTACTATAATGTATTTAATTTGAATTTAATGATTATCATTTCAAGATGATTCTAGAAAATCATAGGTCATAACTCTACAAAAATAAAGTAAGAAACAAAACATTGCCTGGTGGAATTACCAACTGCATGTTTAAAACTTTATTTGAGAAGAATTTAGTAATATTTAATGCAATAAAAATTTTTAAAAATCTTAGTGATGGTCATGAAGCTTACGGGGATGAAAACTCTCTTCATCTTCACTTTCTTATCCTATTTGCAAAATCTATTTTTACTTCATGAAAAATTAGATCCACATTTTTTCCAGTGAAATATACATTGAGTAGAATGTTTTCATTCATCTTCATCTTTACTTACAAAGGTCATCTCCACATCCTGGTTGAGGTTTAACCCCACCATTTGGGTAAAAGTCCACATCACCAATAGGTTCCTTAAAAGATAGTAGTCCTCCACAAGCATGTATGATGTCGACAAATTCAGCATCCCCTACAGCTAAACGCTCAGAGTCATTTTCTACTGTATATAGGACTCCTGCAGGATCAATACCTAATAAATATTTCAACTTATTAGGCATAAAGAATTGAATACTTTCCTGAAATAGTATATGTTTTCATTTGGTGTCTATAACACCCTTCTTCATTCTTACTGTTTGCAGATGTACTTTTTATAATATTCAATATAAAACCAATGCTCAATTTTTTATAAATCAATTGCTCAAACTTTTGATTTTTTAATTAAATACTTTTACGAGTTGTTACAGTTTTTAAAATGAATATACTTCATCTTATTTAGAGAATCATTGGAAATATTTTACCTGTGATTCTGCCAATTTTCCCTGATTGCACATTTTTTCCAGTTAATCCCATCACATGAGCTCCAAGGCTATGTCCTGAGAGATGAATACTTCCCAAACTTATTTTTGTCTCTTCCACGAGAAAATCAATAAATTCAGCCACATAAGGCCCAATCTGTTTGGTTTGTTCTTTCACAGTGCCATACATAATATTATTGGCAATACCAGACCAATCAACACCGATCACATTGCAATCTTCAACTTTTAAATACACTGGAATATGAAAAGCCTGTTTGAATATGTTATGGAAATCCAAGTTAATTGAAAGAAGGAAACTATTTGAATAAGATTATTTCAGGAAAAATGAACATCAGCCTACATGTGAATAATAATTATGTTCATTTAATCATCTGAACTTATTATATGAAATCGAGTCATGAATAATTGTTCCTATTACGTTGGAAAAGGAGAAATATATAGAAAAAAATTGTCACAGAAAGAAATTATTATAAGTTTATGACTTGAATTACATTGGAAATCTGTTTTTATCAGTTTCCTCAGTGCAAATGAAAGGTTTTAAATCCAAAAAGTAGTGCTTGAGTATGTATATTTTGTGCTCTCTCTTTTTAAATTCAATATGGATGAGAGTTAGATATTAATATAATATTATGATTGTAGTATACAAATAATAGAACACAGGGACCTTAGGAACATGATAATAATTCCTTTCATAATTTATTTAAATTTTATCCTCACTATTTTTGATGTCTTGTACTGCTGATGATTCAACATTGTCACGGTAACCATGAGTTATTATTCTTGTTGGATGAGTGGAATCAAATGTGGAGTCAAGCAGTAGAGTTCTGTTTCCTACAAATAGTTGGCTGCTGCTTTTCCTTGGATGGATAGAATTGTATCATCGTTACTTTATTGATCTGTTGTATTACCAATTCATAATTACCGTATTTGACGGCATATAAGACGCACTTTTTTCCTCAATTAGTTATCAAAAAATTTACCCGCGTCTTATATGTGAAGGTATTGGTATCGGTGCTTAAAACTATTTGTTTAAAAAAATTACCCTCGGATATATGACGGAAGGTAACAAGAGATTAAGCCGCATCATTCAGTATAAAATAGGAGTGTTAAATTACGCTTAATTGAATGGAAACAGAGCAGTATTAAGTCATTATGTTATTATGGTACCGCGCTGTCGCACGAACGGTTTTAACTTTTTTTACTTGTGCGTGGCCTACTTAATGAGTAGTCTTACATGCCGTCAAATACGGTATTTCCAACTTTCATGTATTATTGTTTATTGTAAAAATCTTTATATTATAATTTTCTTAATGACTGTTTTAGCGTCTAAAAATATAACTTATCGTTTCCATTACAAAAAAAATGTTTCATACCACTAGAATTATCAGGATTACTCGGCCAAAAACTTAACTACAAAAAGTATTTTAAGAGTGTTCATTACAGTGATCCCTCGTTTTTCGAGGTCAACGAGAACCAGAAGCGTTCAAGAAAGTTGAAAAACCGCGAAATAGGATTTGCCCTTCGGAATTTTCGTGTATGCGGGTGCAGGAATATTTTAAATATGTAAACAGTATTTATACTTTACACATTTAATACAAAGATTACAACAGTGTACGTTTTTACTTAGAGATGTCAGTACTAATAAATAAGGCTAGTTACCAAACTTAATAATATACATTAATCAATATTGCTTTCTGATAGAGGTGAAGAGTCTTGTGTTGGTGGCGGAGGAGAGGCTCCTACATGACTGGAAAAGCTTTAGTCTTTTGACAATATCTAAAAATTCACTTTTTCATCGATAGTAATCATCCTCTTCCTTTTGGGCGCCCCGGAGGAAGCTTTCGCAGTGTCACAACGCTTGTAGGTGGCATTGTAAAGGCTTAATCAATAATATGTCATCGCTTAAATTAAACAAGTTATCGCCACACACACCACTAAAATAAGGTATGCGGGGGCAGCAAACAAAAGAATCTAAGACCTTAGTAGAAATGTGAGCGGATTGTCCTCATTCGTATGAGGAACTGATTGCCTAAAAATGTTAATGTCGAAATTACGTCTATAATTACATGGCCGTCTTCAGGGATGAATTTATCTACGGATCACTTAAGGTCTGCAGCAAGAGGAATTGGTTCGAAAGGTCGGAACTGATTAGTAAATTCGAATTTATTTTACATTACTATTCTTTTACTTTAATAATAATGAAAATAAATTAATTTTCTTCTGTGCTGAGTCTGTCTGTTCTGTTTGTCTGAGTCTATTTTAAAGGTAAAGGTTAGATCGTCGAAATTCTAGAAGTATCACAAAGCTGTGAAGGGAAGAGGAGAAATTCTTATAAAACGATCATGATTTTTCCTTAGATTATTGCAATTTCACATTTTGCTACTGCTGCTTTTTTATCAAAATTGTAAAGGGGACTAAATATCGCGAATAGATCACGACTGTTGGAATTTGGTTGGTTGTGTTTCATTATAAACGCAAATGTGCATGCCAACCTTGTGTAGAGGAAGAATGTGACGTCCTCTTTGGGGTTAATAGGTGGAGCGTCGCGTATCGCCGCAATGATTGATAACCTGGAATCACCTTGGCCATCCGGGAAGTGCATTACGTAGGAGGAGGTTGCATGTTGTGCTCCTGAAAGGAAGCTCATCATTAGAGATCGCTGGAAGTCTTACCTAAAATTATAGTCTTCTACATTCGAATACAACCAGCAATAAGGCACATGGCCGTCCCTCTATATAAGTAAGAATTCGTACATCCAAGCATACGTGTAAAAGGCTTTGATAGAGAATGTGTGATATAAAATATTCAGGAAGTTATCAAATCCAAGTTTCATGTTGACTAGAGTAAATTCCATTTACTTATTACTTTCCATAGAAATTGATCAATATTAACATCGACGTACTTAGTGCTTAACTTTATCAAACGGGACTTCCTATCCTTTCGTTTTCACTTAACTGTGAGAATGATATACATCCGAACTTTGAGAATCATATCCATCCTTTGAACCCTCCTTTGCTGAATAATTTAACTCTTTCCTGTTGAGAATCATTATTTATGATATGTTTTTTGTTATTTCAGCGAGGTTTATTGTTTCACGGCAGTGCAGAACGTTGACCGACATAGAAAATCGTTTTGAAGTAATAACGCAGAGGTTTCTATACATTCAATCTTACAACCTCAATTCTTATCTATCAGTCACCGGAACCAATTAATCGATTAATATGTAACAATTACTGCTTGCATTTTGGTTTAGAATTTATCATTCTCACCTGTGCATGATGTAACTATGATCCAAAGTATAAGCGAAAAGATGCCCATGTTGAACATGCTCTGCAGATCACTTCAGATACCCATTGACGAATGCGTTTAAGACGATTGTTCTATACATTTATAGATTGGCAATCTAAGATATCGCCAAGATATGATAAATGTCGGGTGTCACAACTAACGCTAAAATAAAATAATAAATAAAAAAATCCAGTGACAGTTGTTTGTGTGAAGTGTTTTCCTTTTTTCAAAGATTTGAAATAATACAAATTTTTATGAAAATGTTTTGTTTATATTTATTATCATATTTCTGTCTGTAAAAGTAGCCTCAAATTTTGTTTCTTTCAATGAAACTATCTACAAACTAAAAACTTATCTACAAATGCGCCACAGAACAAAGTTTTAGATGTTATCAGGTATTCATTATCGCCAAAAATAACAGACAGGTAGATAGTTATTTTGTGAGGAAAGCAGCGACTGTGGGTGAGCTGTGTGTTGCACAAATTTATTTTATTTTTAAGGATGATTTCAGTGTTTAGCAAAAACGATTGGCTTGATCTTGGGTAAATCTTTGTCACTCTTAGTGGTTGAGTAATTTTGTCGAATTTTGAAACTAAATTAACAATGCTTATCTACTGATAAAGCATGATGAATTTTGGAGAATATAAATGGATAATGTTTTTTTTTGTACAGATTTGTAGGTGAAGACTACTTACCATTTTTTGTTGACTAGTTAAATGTAATTGTCAATTTCACTTTTGAGTTTGCAAATAATCAAAAAAGAAAAACCATTTAGGGTTTATAAATAAACCAAAAATAAGCCAAAAAATAATTTTCTTGAATGTGTCACAACGTCAGCTGTTGAAGTCAATATTAAAATTTTGCAGAAATCTTACACATTAAAGGAAATTTAAAAGCGCTAGGATGCATGTCAGTTCCTGTCACATCAGAACACAGAGTACTATAATGATGTACTACAATATAAACAATATTTTTCGCTGAAATTTCATTAAAAATATTTTCAGCACTCTTAAATGTATGATGTACTAATGTATTTTGTATGAATGCCATGCCACCAATTCTGTTAAATTTTTCAAAAACTTCCTTAACTTTGGTCCTCAGAACCAGGTTTCCACTTCAAATAAAACACTTGCAAGGTTATTTATGTAGGTTATGAAGGTCAATCTTCCAAAAATCTTCAAATCAAGATGAATGAAGTTAAAAAATTTTATTTCAATTTGGCAAATATTTGAAAAAAAGGAAAATGTTTCAGAATATCCCATCTGTTTCTAAATGGTTCAGAAAAAAAACATAAAGTAAAGGTTTTGGAGAATATGAAAATGATTACACCACCAAAACCTACCTTTATCCAATTACTTCCCCTTGCTCTAAATTGCTAACATTTATCATATCTGTTCTAAGCACCCAAACTTACAATACCACATTTTAATTAACACTCCCTCGGTTCTTCAAATCCAACCACTTTTCTATACTTGCTGCATATTGTTCTCTAACAAACAATTTTATTCTGCACTTGATGATGACTGGGCAATTCAAAACATGTCTCTCAAAAAAATGTGTGGAACTTCAATGTCCTATATTTTTATGGTCTTGAAAATGCTGTCTCATTAAGTTCAGTCTCCCACTTTTATGTTGTACATATAAGTAGCCCTCATCTTTACTATCATTAAGGCAATATCAATACTTTATTTCATAGATTAATGTAAAATTATACATGATTAATTATTTTTTTGAATGAGATAATTTTGCAAACTAAATTCAAATAAAATTTTTATAATATTCTTGTGTTCACTATGAAAGAGTTGCTGAAAATATTGATTCTTAGGTTTGCTAAATTTGATTTATGTAACAATCTTATACATATTTTTATAGCCCTTAAAATTAATTTGGCATATGGAAATAATATAGTTTGTGAAAGTTTCTTATTTCATTCAAAATAATTAGATGATTTTTCCTTTTCCATGAAATACCAAAAATGAATCATAAGATGGCAGGAACAACTTACCTCAGACTTAAATATTGTACAGTTGTTGGTAGAAAGGATTTTAGCAGCATTTCGAGAAATTAATTGGTATTGGTTGTACTAGTAATAAATAGTTCAAAAAGCTTAGATTGTTATCAATTTATTCAAGGAAATACCTTGACTACATACATTCTTACCCTTGATGATCATATGGACGTACTTAAATGATCAGGCAACATCATACGATGAACGCATGGGGTGAATCTGATTTAGTTTGTAAGAAGTATGTTCCAATCATGCTGAAAAAAATAATTGCTGTCATTCTTCTAATCATAAGCTTCGTTTCTCTACTGACTATCTTATAAATCTAAATTATAAGTAAATAAACTTAATAATCAATTCAGTAAGGATGAATATAAATAATATTGAAGAAATTATTATTTATTCTATACAAATTCATAATTAATTTTAACTGCATTAAATTTAAATAAAAGCTTTATATCCTCAACTCCTCTCAGTTCTACCTTACATTTAGTAAATCACATTAAATTCAATGCAATAGTTCTACAAAATATTATATTTAAAATACTCACTTGCTTGGACAATGGTAACCCATTGGAATTTTTGGAGAAGCATAACATTCTCCTTTCAGGAACTTAGTGTAGCTTTCGCAAGGAGTAGCTTTAAAGCCTGAGGATTTGATTGATTCTGCAAAGTACTCAATGGCACGTCTATAAGAGCATTGCCCACCTGACAAATGAAAGAAGGTTATAGAAGAAATTTCTTTAATGCATAGTGTCACAGTGATGCTTGTTCAATTAACTTTTCTGATTGCAAGTGATTTAATTTACAACTTGTATAAGATTCATTCTTATTCTCAAATACTTGATAATTAATTATGTAATAATAATTACTGACAAATTTTGTATACATAACATGAGACCATTGCTATTACTCTTGGTGAAGGAATTTACATTTTTAGAGAAAAATCAGAAATTTCCTAGTTCACCACAAGTTACAAGTATAATATCTAGTTTGAGAAACTACTAGTTTTGTTACATAGATGTATGTATTATATTTACATATTTCTAGGCCACATCCTGGCTGAGGACATCCTCCTCCATTTGGATAAAAATCAGCATGTCCTATTTGTTGGGCCATCCCCACTCTTCCACTACATGTATGTATAACATCCACAAATTGTGCATCCTGTTTAGTTAGACGATTCCTTGTATCTGAGTAGATATAGCATGCACCAGCTGGGTCCAGCCCTATTTGAAATAATACCACAAAATAAACATAATTTACATTTATACTTCTTTTCTAATTCTTAAAATTCAATTATTATTATAACTGCATATTAACTGCAAAAGCCCCTAAGTTTTTTACATTTCACAGAATTCCAACATTTTTTCTCAGAAAATATACATGCAATATTTGAGAAGTGAGTAAACTCCTATAACCTGTGATTCGAGCAACTTTTCCTGAGTTAATATTTTTTCCAGCTATTCCCATCACATGAGCTCCCAACCCATGACCAATCAGATGAACTTTTTCCAATGGCATTCGTGCAGCACTAGATAGGAATGTAATAAATTCTGCAATGTATGGTCCAATTATTTTTGTTCTTTCTCTTGCTTCGTCATAACTCAACTGTGCAAATGTAGACCAGTCAACACCAATAACATTGCAGTCTTCATAATTTAGGAATTCTGAAATGAGATATAATATATTTATTGAATTTATTCCCCTATTCTTGAAGAATATTTTAAAAAAAGATTTTCTCTGAAATAGTTTCAAGTCGGTATGGTGTAGAAAATACATATTTTGGAATAGCTCTCTCAATATTATTGAAATTCTTCTCAAGATTTATTACTTGAAAATTGAAGAAATGAATGAAAGATGAGTGTTATTAGTTTTCGTGTATTACTAATTGATCCTTCAAAACATTTCCTCAGTCACTATTTATTTCAAGATTTTAATTTATGATAAGGGTATTTTATTTATTTTTTGATAGATTACATTTATTAAGAGGTAATATAGCACATATATTCATTAGAAGGAAAAGAAAATTGTTTCTATACCTATATCCTACAACCTGCATACCGGTGCTTGGCAGGAAAGATTATTATTCATGATTTGAGTTATAAAAATCTCAATGTTTTAGGTAATTCGGTTAGGAATGTAAATCTGCAATTATGTAGAAAATTTCAGTCATGTTTATTAAATAGCTAACCCAGGTCTCCCACTTTCCAGGCAGGTATGCTGACCACTACACCACAATTTCACTTCTGGCATCATCCAAAAATGGTGGTGTCAGGTCACCTTCCTGGGAAGTTGGAGACGTGGGTTCGAGTCACAGTCATGACTCTATTTTTCACTTCTGCTTAACTTTGTAAAAAGAGCACGCTTTAACTTGATGAGTACAATGCTTCCCATCCTTTACATTTCTGATGCTCCAGTTAATGAATTTAACTTACCAAGCTTAATACGTTGTAGATCTCTTGCTTGCTCATTGGACCTGTAACCATGAGTAAAAATCCGTGTTGGTTTTGAAGCATCAAATTTAGAAGACCTAAGGCCAACGGAATTTCCTGCGTAGAGTTGGCCCTCTCCTCGCCTTTGAATTATAAAGTAAATTTTAGCAACCAAAAATATTTATATAGTAATGTAATAATTATATTAGCTAATTCCAGGATTACATAATACAAAAGAGGAATCATTATAGCTAAATATTCATAATTTGTTTAATAGAGATTTCAAGGAATACCTTGATCATATTTTCTTAAAAGAAATAAGCATTGAATGTGAATAAGGAAGTTTATGCTATGTTATATTTAATGTTGTTTAATATATATGTATGCATATTTACTATATAGTATATAATATAATATTAAAAAATTGAGGAAAAATGTTAATGTACAATATCTCTCATAATTATCCCATTTCTTTCTCTTCCCTCATTTTTAAATAGAAAATACCTCAAACCTTGTGTATAGATGAAAAGTAACTTTTGTCTTCCAATTTCTGGATCTCTCTGCTGGTATTTCTAGACCAGAAATACAGGTTAAGGGATGCAGATCTTGATTTTCATCAATGTAGCAAGGTATATCATTCCTTTTATAACACTTATCTCCTATGCCTGCATAGGGCGACTGAGAATCTGTTTGCAAGTAATATGATCCAAGTACTCTGAAAGACAATAATCAATGCTAATAATAAATGTTTAAAGACATCAATTGCCAAAAGCCTAAATTCTCAGTCATAATAACCAAGTTTCATAAAATATTTAGTAACTTCCAGATCTATAATTTCCTTTTCCTATCTCTTTTACATTAGATGATGATATACAAAAAGTAATTGTGTTGAGAAGCACCTCTCAAGAGATAAGTTTTGAAGGTAGTAATATAGAATTCCCATATAGAGGAAAACAATATTTTTCAGTTATCTTTTTATATATAATAATCTGTTTATTTTTATAAAGGCTAATGACTTAATTTAATTTGGATCATATAACTCCCAAATTCTTATGGAACATATTAAGCATGATCGAGCCGTAATGAATTTAACAATTAATAACAAAAAATAAAATTATAAAAATATAATATTCATGTTGAAATTGTCAATTGTGTATCTTCTCTTGAGTGTGGTTTAAAGTGAAACTTAAAAAATAATTAATTACCTGTTTGGGCAGTGATGCCCCATTATTTTTTTAGGATTAGTTTCACATTTTTTGGCCAAATAGTTGTTGTAACTGTCACAAAGGGTACCCTTGAAAAGATCAGATGTAATGGATTCTGCAAAATAATCCCATGCACGGCTGTGAGAACACTTCATACCTAAGAGAAGAAAGTGACATTGAGATTGAAATTAATGGAGAGAAATTTTAATTTTTATTATTAAATTAATCTGTATTAGAAGAGATTATCAACATTGATGCATTTTTAACACTTGGGTTTAAAAAGATCATAATAAGGCCATCCTAACAACTTAATTGAGGCTAAAATAAAAAAAATAAGTAAATGATTAATCGAGAGAAATAAATTGAAAACTCAAATGCTAAAAAAGATTGGTCTGTAGTCACAGTTGAATTTTTTTCAATTCACTAAGTAATATACTTTTGGATACATCTAATTTAGCCATTTTGCACCCCTCCTTCTGTTAGACTCATCAGATACAAACTGGAACCACCCCAAGTTATGTCCCATTTCTGTCCTTTCTTTTGTGATATAGCAGTTTTGAAATATCCCTTGTTAATTTGTGGAACCATGGAAAGCACATATCCATATCATTATACAAAATTTGAAGTACTTGAATAGCAATTTATCTATCCAATGAAATGGTCAGATTTCTGGAAAGTTAAGTGTAAATATACCTGATATATATTTCTATGGAAAAACGCTACAGTTTTCTTGCACCTGGCCTTAAGAAATTCATTGGAAATTGAGCTACACTCAATAAAAGTTGCAATTATGTTGTTTAGTTTATGTTTAGCAATGAGTGAGCTGTAAAAGAATTCTAAAAATGTTATTTTATCATAAATGAATATATTAACTGATTGCTTGCTGTAAGCAGGCTATGAAATTGGATACAAGTGTATCATAAGAAATGGAGTCTTCTTTACAGGAGTAACTTTGATTAGCAAGTTTTAGCTATGGTAGAAAGATATAGGTGTTAGTTTAAAACTATAAACAAGGGCACTCCAACACCATGAAATCACTAATTCACATTTACAACATTATATTTACTTACAATCTGTATCATCACATCCTGGTTGGGGATTTGTTCCTCCATTTGGGTAGAAATCTGCATGTCCTATTGGATCTGAAATCGCTATGATTCCACCACATGTGTGGATCACATCCACAAATTCTGCATCCTGTTTAGTTAAACGGCTCCTTGTAACTGATTTTATGTAGCAGAATCCTGCTGGATCAAGCCCTGGTAAAAATAATCCAATTAAATTTATAAGTTATACATTATTAATTCAATTACCGTATTTTTCGGACCATAAGATGCACCTGACCATAAGACGCACCTGGTTTTTTGAGGAGAAAAATAGGACAAAAAATATTCTGAACCAAATAGTGTAATAAAATATTTGATAGGTCTTTAGGTCTATATTTTGGAGGCGAGATTGAGACTAAAGACTCTTCTTCCATCTAACCTCTTTAAAAAAGTTTAAAGTACCAAAAGAATTAGAAAGAGAAAAATAATGATTATAAGAAAGATTTAAGTGGATATAAAAACCTAAGAAAATTCTTAGGAAAAAAATCCACTGCAGGAAAACACCCACAATGAAGGGGGGTGTGAAAAACCTGCACAAACCTACCGATAGAATTAACTAAGAACAGAATACTAAAATTTCAATTTTACAAGATAATCAATGAGTCAGATCATGTTAAATTTGAAAACATATCTTATAACTAAACAGATCATTAAAAACATTCAATGGTATGTTTAAGTTGATTGCCAAAAAGAGAGGCGAAGTGTAGATAATAAAATTAGAAGATATTGGACTGAGCTGCAAAAAAAAGAATATTTCAGGACAGATGCATAGTTAAATGAATTGGAGGTTAAGAGTGAAAGGAGCAGTAGAGAGAGCGTTGCTCAGTGCTGTAGACATGCGATGACTATTGATGAAGGAGATAAATTAGATATATGATTAAGATAAGTAAGACATTTTCTTCTGAAAGATCGTGTGGAAATGGAAGATTTTATGTGGGAGGGAAGAGTATTCCAGAGCGTGGTAGCAGTTATAATAAATGATTTTTGATATGTCTCTGTTCTGTGCTTCGGTATTAGTAAATTGAATCTCCCTCTAGTATTGCAATTATGGACGGACTCAAATCTTGCAAATTCGGAAAAGAGATATTCAGGAGATTGCGTTCGCAAAACAGTACATGTTAACGTTAGATGTGATGTTGTCTGCGAGTTTCGAGTTTTATCCAATCTAATTTTTTAAATGCACCGGAAATATGGTCGAATTTTCTCAAATAAAATATATATCGAACGGACGCATTTTGGATGCGTTGGAGCTTATTGGCTAGATCTCTTGATAGATCTTGGTAAACAATGTCACCGTAATCAAAGTGGGGCATGATCAATGAATTTACTAGTCTACTGAGTCGAAGGCTTTACTAAAATAATGTATAACAGAATAATATTTGATCCTGCGAGTCGACTGCAGCGGGCCCCGCTGCAGCTCTGATACAAATGCCCGGCATTAGTGTCAGCGGGTCCCGCTGCCGCTATTCTTGTATTCGGACCATAAGACGCAGGCACTTTTCTCCCCAATTTTTGGTGAAGAAAAAGTGCGTCTTATGGTCCGAAAAATACGGTAATTATTATTTTCATAAAATGTCCATCAGAAAGTGATTGAATATTCTAGATTGTCGAAAAAATTGAATATCAAAAGGGTTTCATCTTTTTCTTCAGCCAAACCTTGATAGTGATGTTTATCAACTGGGGGTTAGATAGCTCAATGAGAAATTATCCCTAATCAGATGAAAACATCAACTTCTAAAGCCAAATCACCTGTGATTCGAGCAACTTTTCCGCTGTGCACATTTTTTCCAGCTATTCCCATCACATGTGCTCCCAAGCTGTGACCAATTAGATGAACTTTGCTCAATGTCAAGCCACCCTGAGTTAACAGGAAATTAATGAACTCGGCTATGTAGCGCCCAGCAGTTTCTGTCCTCTCTTTGGCTTTAATATACTCTGTGCCTGCCAACTTGAACCAGTCAACTCCAATTACATTACAATCCTCAGCATCTAGATATTCTGAAATACAATAATATGAATGATTTAAGATTACTTTCTTTTTAAAACATTTTCTTATGATTTTTAATAAAATATATTTAAATATTGGTAGATTTATTGATGTGGATTAAACTTTTAATTTAACCATAAAAATACTGTGATATTTAGAATTCTTTGACATATTTCTAGTTTAATTTTTACTGTCATTCATATCGGATTTTCTTCTCCTTAAAAATTCTTTTAATGTTATCAACTTCTGAATTTTCAACTGTACAAATTAAAATAATATGGTATCCAAGTTCTTTGAAGAAAACTTTATATTAACTATGACATTATCTTCATATTTAATAAAATTAATACAACAAAGAATTTATAATTACATTATGCTGTGAGGAGCTTATTTTATTAATAATTACCATTTTCTAACCATCAATGAAGTATACTCGTATATTTTACTAACATTTTACTCATAAATACTCACTATTCTTAATAAGTTGGGGGTATTCATCTTGCTCATGGGCAAGGAAACCATGAGTGATAAACCTGGTTGGAAGTGAGGCATTAAAGGTGGAACCTTGAAGTGAACGTTGATCTCCAACATACAATTGGCTACTTCCACGCCTTTAAAAGATTGATTAAGTGGTTAATTTCTCACAATACTATGGTTCAATCTTCAGCTATACATCATTTAGACCCTATATCTATGTAAGTTTAACTTCAGCGACCAATTTGAAATCATCATTTTGGATATAGAAGTATTCAAGGATTCCAGATGAATAGGATAATATTTTCATATTATACTTTTTTCTTTTTATAAATACTTCTTGAATTAAAGTTCAAATGAAGGAAAGATCATTAGACAATACAAAACTATTCTCAAAATTTTGGAATATAGTTTTGAATTTATCATATTTAATTAGTGTATTATAAACAGTATACATTAGTGACTGCTATCTCTGATTATTCAGGCGTAACAAACACTTCGAAAGAAACCAAATGTTGGAATGGAATAACAAAGGGTTTCTTGGTGGTATTTGTTTTCACACAGAAATATACTCAAATAATCAAATGACAGGTCCATAATGCTTTAATATTATATTATGCATAATATCATGCTATAACTCATAATATAGAAAACTTATATATAAATAGAATATATTTCTAACCTTGTTTTGAGATGGAAAGTAACCTTTGTTCTCAAATTTTCAGATGGTTCTGGTATTGCACTGCCGGCGTCACAGCTTAATGGATGTCTAATTTGATTTTTGTCGATGATGCAAGGTATATCGGTACCAGTGCGGAAAACATCTTCTGATCCTGGAAAGAAATTGATAGGTGAAAGAGTATGTAGAGAGGCTCATTAAGATGTCATACATAGCTTACCTTGTAATTCAACAATCGGTAAATAAAGAATGTTATTTTTCAATTGCTAATGATGTATAAGTCTTATAAAACTACGCTTCGATGGAAATCAGGAGATGTGTTATTTCACTTTGGTTTATACATAATTCTTTATCAAAACGGTATTTGAAAATTACGATGTTTTCATTTTGACCGTGATTGTTGATACAGTCTCCATCTGACAGACAGTAAGATCAGCTGACGAGGTTCATCCTTGACTAGCACGGACATAACGTGAGTTAGATTTATCCCAAAAGAAAATAAAACAGTTTCGTAACACTATTATGTCATCTCATTATTTATTTTATTGTATATTCAGAATCATTCATATATCTCAGATTGAGTAATTTTATTCGATAATTGTTAACTATAAGTGGTTTATAAGGCTGCTGTAGCGTTGGCCCAAAACAACCGTTTCAAGCCTATTTTCCAAATTACGACATTAATATTCATTAAAGAGACCTCCGGTTATAAATATTTGCAAGAAAAAAGATTGAAGATGTGCTTTTTATTTTCAGAATTTGAAATTAGTCGTAAACATCCTTCTATAGACGTTCGAATTCGTTGAAAATAGCTAATTTTTCAGAAAACTTATTCGCTTATTATGAACAAATTTGAAAAATTAAAACCTATCAACTAATCTTCAAACATTACTCCAACGGTATTTATAAAAATATAAGGGGGTTACAGTCCAATGTCAGCTTTAATTTGTGAATTATAACACCTCTGTATTCGGCCATCGAGTTTATGAGATAACGCGACCTCTACATAGCCTGGAAGTAGGGAAAGGGACTTGGAGGGGAAGTTCTTCGAGAGACGGCTGAATAGCAGCAGTCAGTAGTGCTTTTATTTCTTCTGCCGGGCATTGCATTCTTAAAAGACCATTCGCCGATCTATATCAGATGAGGCTCGCAATCAAGGAACCGAAAGGGGCCTGATTTAGTGGCCCAAAATGTAAAGAATTTTAAGAAATTTGTTTCAGAGAAATGGTGATATAAACGACATTGTTTAGTTCGTACGTTCGCGTATTATTAAATAAATTTCGCTTATAATTTAATTAAATTATGCTTACTATTTAATCCTCATAAGAGTATAAAAAACATTTCTTAGAACTTATTGACCAGAGTTATACTCTAAAAACACATGACACGGAAAACAGCGTGCGTCCTATCGTCTTTAATTAACCTTTGATATCGGAAAACAAATGTTTTGCTTATAGAAAATACATATATCTCGTCAGTGAATCTCAGAAAACGAGCAATGTTTGAAAATCGTGCGAATGGCAGCCCTTAAAATTCAAAATTTCGATGACGACAAAAAATCCTAAACATTTATGACAATAATAATTATTTAAATTTCTATTTCATCAATAATTGAGGTTCACCGTAAATACAATTAAATTCTCTAAATGTATGAAAAAGGGAATCAAAATAGGCATAATATTTTTCGCGTAATCGTGCATACAAATTACGAAAACACGGTTTTTAGAATAGGCCTTTAAAGTTTCAATTACGAGTCTATCAAATGGAAAAACTTTTCTAAACTGCTTCCCTATTAAAACTAGTAAAAAAAGGTTTGCAATACGTTGCAAACCTTTTTCTACATGATAGCAATCGTCAAAGTGAATTCTCTATGAAATTTGACCCTCACGTGCACTGCTTCAGCTGCGCCAACTACTACCTCGTCAACTCCCCTCGGTCATAGTTGTTGGCATAAAAATTGCATTCCCGCACCATTTATATTTCTAATTCTTCCATTATCAAAACTAAAAAAATATAAAGCATCCTTAGAAATACCTACATATGTGCAGGCAGGGAGTTTAATAATATTCCTTTTTCTGGAATTTAGGTGTTTCGGAGTCAGGCGCCAAACAGTCGAATTCGTTTTCTTTCGCATAAACGAATAGCGTAAAAGGTATCTTCGTAATGAATCCTCCTTCGGTAATTCGTCAGAAGAAACTGTTAGCCTCATCAGAACAAATTATTATGTTTACAATCCGTGTAAGAAATCTCAGCGATGAACTGATCTCATCGGTGCCGATGGACAAATTTCATGCATCAGTTGTTCATCCGCGTTAATTTTGGATACAGAATCACACTTTCTTATTAAATTAACGAGTGTGTGCGACTAAAATCTCCTTAATTCACCATAATACTGTTCCTTTTTTTATACCTCTAAATTTTTTTGCGATACATATTTTGCTATCATAAGCTCCTAAGGATTAATTTGTGTGTTTAGGATACCCAAAGCGTTCTTAATAGATGAAGGATACGAGTTCTATAAGTCAGGCAACATGTGTTCCTCAAGAACCTTCGCGATAGCATGATGCTGTTTTTTGAAAATATAAAAAAATATTTTAACCGGCGGAACTAGGTTAGGCTATCTAGGTTCCCTTAATGGACGAATGACTACATCATAGGTATTAATTAAATTATTAAAAACTAATCTTCAAATGTTTCATATGCTATATATTTTTTCATCCATTATTGCACGCGTAAAATCAATACTTCTGCTCGCCGGCCTAATTATTACGAAAAATATATTTAGAAGAATGTTCATACTCTTGGTAAAGAGCAACTGAAAGATAAAATAATTCAAAGATAAATTATTCTTACATCCGAGCACAGATTCTCGTGCAGAAGTACTGAAAGTTACTGCTCCGATCGGAGATCATTACGAATAGCGAATCGAACCCAGGACTGCATCGAAGTCTAAAGTCAGATAGGAATCTCCTCACTAAACCTAAATGAAACTGATCTCATATTCTCGCCTTTTGTGAGCGAATGGATTTCGTAGGTAACACGATTCCTATCATTGCGTCAATTTCAGTCTTGAGGATTGTGAAGTGAGGAAGTTCTACCCAATCGACAGTCAGTGCCAACAGCTGCAAAAGAGCCTGAAAATGATCCTCCCCACCTTTTGTCAGTTCTCTAAGTTACCACTTCGTGTGCTCTGAGATGCGACCGTTAAAATCGGAAATCCCCGAGCGCAGCCTTAAGTTTGCTAAAAATAAACTCTGTCAAAAGTTTTCTGATATTCTGTGTTAAAACTTATGTTATGAAAGGAAAAAGATTTTGGCACTCCATACCAGTTGGTTGAGATTGAACGACCGCAACCAGAAATGGTAAGGTCCAAAGCACCAGCACTCCCATCTCGTCCTTTGGTGAAATGAAAATAATGAACCTTCTCGCAATTGGAAAGTAAAAATCGGAAATTGTGTTTTATGAATATATTTAAATTTATCTGATTTTAATATTGAAGTAAGATTTATTCCTTCCAATCCTCAAACATTTTTAGGCTAGAAATCAGAATAACCTCAAAAAATAAAATGTTTTATAACGGTTAAAGTTATCTGAAGGTCTAAAATTTCTGTTCTGTTAATTTTCAAAGGTTAAAGTTCTTGATGTTAATTACAATAACAGATTGAGAATAACTGTATAAAAAATTTTTGATCAAATAGAAAATGAAATTAGAGGTTAAGAAT
Source organism: Pantala flavescens (assembly GCA_020796165.1). Lineage (NCBI taxonomy): Eukaryota > Metazoa > Arthropoda > Insecta > Odonata > Libellulidae > Pantala > Pantala flavescens. The sequence continues at coordinate 20,128,869 of CM036885.1, read as the reverse complement.
GTGATCATTATAAATCAAGACATTCGTTTCGCGGATTAGAATTATAACTGCTCACACTTACCGAATAGCTGGCGTTGGGAGGGATGAAGACTCTGCCAAACTGCTCAATTAAGAAAGGAACTTCTTCCTTATATATCTCTTCATTTCGTATCTATTCGGTTCAAAATGGTGGTGACTAAGAAAAGAAAAAGACTTTTTGAAGAACAAGGAAAAGATTAAGAGGATCCATTGGGTTATCCATGCGCTGATACCTGATGACCTTTTAATCATAACATTAAACATGGTCCTTGTCTATAAGTCTCTTTTCCTTGTTATTCGATATGTGCGTGTATCTTGGTTTAATTTCTGAATTACCATTACACTTACAGTCACAATATTCATAATAGAATTTACTAGTATGATCATTGTTATAATGTGATTTTATTATAACAAGAGAATTTTTCATTCACTATTTATGTTATAAATAGTTCATCAACTATTCTCAATTACATCCACAACAAAACAGAGTGTAATTTAAATTTTCAATTCTGATTTAATGGAAGTAAATCTGATTAAAGTTCAAAATATTTCGTTAGTAGTTTAATTACCTCGAGAGTTAGAATAATACATCTTAAATATAAGTTATATGAATCAATCACTTATTTAAAAAATAATTTATAAAATAGATATCGTAGCAGTTTTTCAGCCATACCTGAGTTATAAAACGAAAAAGATATACTTGCCAGTATTATAAAAGGCTTTATATAAAAAGTAGTTCAGTATTTTCAGAGAAACTTTTTCGCTTTTTCTTACGATTATAGAACAGAAAGCGGCCGGCGGCTACATTTTTCATCTTATTTTGCCGAAAACACACGACATTTCCTAATAATTATAAAATAATATAAAAGTTGACAAAATTAGTGGAAAGTGAATGGAATAAGGCAAATATTGATACAAAAGAGATGAGATATCTTCTTTTAAAAGATTCTTCTATTAAAAGAAATTCCTAATTTCTAAGAAAATCGCAACCGATTTCCAGTATTTCTTGAAAGTATAACTATGCATAATATATGTAATATATAAATTTTACCTTCGATTTTTAGTTTCTAAACGTGAATAATTCGCAGAAAGTTGTACACTAATCTTTTCTCTTTTTATTGAAAAGGTTAAAACCAAGTCCTTCTTATTCCTTTTTTCTATACAATTTTTATAAGTGGCAACAGCGCGCTCGATTTTGCCGCATAAAATACACGGTGCCATAAGAATACGTGGTCTTTGATGATGTGAAGCGATATATACAAATGGAAGAAAATTTTTCATCTTTATAAACAAATAAATCTTACAGTGGATTGAAAAAAATGGTTGCCTTAGCGGTCCGAGATCAATATTAAAACTGCCATTCTATTCAACACAAAATGATTATTTTTCCGTAATAAAATTTATTTGTTTTGTTATGAATATGAAAAATCTTCATAAATGTGTAGAATCATCCTTTCTTATTCAAATTTTATCAATATTTTAGAAAAAATCGACCAAACTAACTAAGTTGCAAATCTTAATTATATCCGTTTATTACGGAAGTATAGCGGATTTTGCGAAAAAATGAAAATGCCTACGAATCTAATCGATAGAAAAGACAATACTGCCTAGTATTTTGAAACGGTCTATGGATTGATGGTTAGAAAGTGTTTCGATGGATAAAAATTATAATGCAATACTTTTAGTGGTGTCAATATATCGAAACTGTATCATTTACCATTCCCGTTCCAAACTATTCGGAGAAATTGACTACGATTCACCCATTTACGCTCTTGAGCTCGCTTTTAATGATATCCATTACCAAGGATCTACCTAGCACATTGATCTTGAAATATCCTTTCATTTAAATACTAAGATAACGGTTCGGGTCGACGCACTGTGGACCAGAATCGAAAAAAGCTGGCCAAAAATACGAAATGCGTTTTTTGAGTGCGGACTTTGAAACATCTCAAATAAATTTTCATCGACAACTAAAGTCATTTGACTTAGTTCCCGAGCGTTTAAATTGTACAAGGGGTCAAAATTAACCAAATTTTGAGAAAAACGGCCGTTTTCGATTTTTCTCAGAATTCTTCAATTTCGAAATAACGCTGCAAAAAATGAACAAAATGTTCGGACAAAAAACTGTTTCATATTATAAAACTATTCCTGAAAATTCATTACACTCAATATTAATGATCATAATTGAAAATTTGTTTACTTTACAGGACAAAAAAGAGGACCCCTATTTTAAATATAAAGAGGTGATTTTTGCATAAAACGAAGAAAATAGTTAAAATGTACATCGACATACATGGACATAGTTATACCACAGTACTCGAGAAAGCTTCCTGCAATAGAATCTAAAATTAAATTCTGTAACTTTTTGCAACATAGAAAAATAAAACGACTTTTCTAAAACCATGTAACGGAAAACTCCGGAGGGGGGCACATGCGGAAACGGGCATTTACTCGTCCATCTCCTACTTTGACTATCTTTACGTTTCAAACTCCATCAAGATTCGTCTTTTCTAAAAGACAATATAAAGAGGTGATTTGGATCGTTGGATCGAGTTTCATGCATTGTCAAGTTACTGTTTAATGAGAATGCTCGTTACTCGCGAAAGGAAGGAACCTAAACGGAAGGAATGACTACGAAGAGTGCGACGAATACAAGAACCGCCTTCCGCGATTGATGAGTAAACGCGTGCCTCCAATGGACATGCGGTAGCTACCGTTGCGACGTTCTCGGGCGTTTAGAGATTTTTTCTGAAAAATGTTCGTTCGGAACAAAATACGAATGCAAATGTATTTAAATTGAAGCTTTATTCTATATTTAAGAGGATTTCAATCATTAGCATTAATTTTTCCAACTTTTTGGTACACTGAGGCTAAGGTACTCCTTCCTATTCATGGTCCACACATCACGAATATATCAACGTCCGGCCAATTGACCCGTCCTCTCGTTCCTCCATCGATATCCTCTACTCACGATTATTTCATGGATCTGAAAGGAAATCCACATTTCAAAATTAATGAATGCGCTGACTACCTTTTTTCTGGTAGCGTTTTATCAGAAGTATTTAGGACCTGCAGAGTGGGCAAAACTCGTCCTTATACTGTGCAATAGTAATGTAAATGACACTTTTTCAGGTCTCTTTCAAATCCTCAAAACTATTAAGTTGAAGAAGGAGTTTTGCCTCCAAAAGATAAAGAGAAGGGGCACAAGTGGTCAGTGGATCGTTTTTAAGAAGGGATGGAGGATATCGCAAGCATCTCTGAAAGAATAGGAAGGACGGTTGCATAATAGAGAACCTATCCAAGGGTTTATGACCAATACAATGGTCTTGACAGCAAATGAAACATGTCCTGAAGGTCGCTTCTGAAATTATGATATAATAAGAGCCAAGCAACACCTGAGAAAAGTCGGTTTTGCAATTGACATTTGCAGGAAACCGTAGGCGAACTAATATCAATGGCTAAAACATCCTGCATCCACTGGAGGTGTCTGAAATTGACATGATTCTTCTCTAGCATTTCTTGACTCGGATATTGCATTCCACACAGTCGACTGAAAGCAGTTATTCTGCAAAATATCTGAAAAGTAGTGGGTGACGATCGAGGATTGGTGCATTAACTCCATCAAATCCCTACTCTGGTGGTGAATGAATGCAAAGAGTTGGAGAAGAGGTTGCTTTTAAGCCTTAAAGTAGGATGATTCAATGCGAACCGAGCAAGGATGCATAGTAATGGATGAGGATCTTACAGGGATGTTAATACAGAAAATAGAAACACTATGGAATAATCCTTGCACATACTGACCGAAGGAGGTTACAAGATTCACATAACAGGAGTCATGAAAAATGGAAATTTTTATCAAAGAAAGGAAGATCACAGCTGCAAATGAAACAGCTTTAAGAGTAAAGATTCTTCAAGTTTCTTCATTGCCGTGTCTTCCAAGTAGCATAACATACGATGGAAGATATACCATTAGAACCATGAAATGTATGGTCGAAAGCAATGAATTATTGAAAAAGAAGATGCTTCAAGAACGTATGCTTGGTGATAGTAGGTCCAAGGATATACAAAATCATCCAGAAAGAAGATGAAAACAGGAGTGCCTGCTGAAATGACATGAATTTTCTCGCAATCTACCTCATACTGATATGAAAGAGAAATAAAATAGTATAACGATAAAGAAGACCAAACTGCAGACACAATGGGCACTTGTGAAAACAAAGCTTAATGCTCACGGGCCCTTCTTCTTGTTCATCGATTTGATTTTCAGCAAAAAGTATTCTGTTATTCCTTCACCATTATGAAACCATCCATTGGATATCCATTGTTATTATTCATCGGTTTATTACGGTTTAGACAGTTTATGCTCATGATGTGTAAAGGACAATGAAAAATTATCTCTGAAGGTTTAATATTAAACACACATTATCCTTTAACTTATTCAGTACACTTCTTCAAGACTGCATATTATTTAAATAAAAAAAACATTTATAAATGTATTTCATGTCAATTTTAAATTATTTGTCATGAAAGGCAATTTTAGAAATCTCTGATACACTTGAGGTTGTACAGAAAACAACTTCCAAGTGAATTATGATTGCCTGCGAATAGCTCCCTTCTGGAAGTTCATTTTTAATCAAAATTTGTTCATTGATTGGTAATCATATACTAATATAACTGCACTTCAGTTTCTTCGCTATGTAATTGGGATTGTTTATTTTCATTAGAAATTGGCCTCTCAAACCACTTTTCAGTAACTGTTGGGTGGAAGCTGAAAAATAATTTGATTACTACATAGTATAGAAAGTAAGAATTTTTTTGTTATTCTTGATCGTTTTTAGTAAGGAATATGAGCATACACTGAATCTTGAGATGTTTTAGAACACATCCTTTTTTTCTTTCTCTTGAATTAATTTTACGTTTTATGAGTAGATGGAATATTGCAATCCATTTTTTTATTTTGCTTCAATATTTTCTGTTAAAATTAAAAAATTTTGCGAAATTATCTAACATTTATGTTTATATTTAAATTTTATGTACTACTATTATGCATTACCCGTTAACTGTTAAAAGACATTGGTTTATTGTAAAATGAAAATAATTTTCAATTTTATGAGTGATAGTCCAAATTTCAACTTTGGTACTTATTAAGAGATTAAATAAGTAATTATCTTATAATAATCAAGGGAACATATTTAAGATGGAGTCTGATTATTCTGAATTCTGATCTAGCAAAGGAAATGGATATCTGAAATTTCAAAAAATAGGTGCTCAAGATACATTTACATATTTTGTTCAGATGTGCCTAAAATAAAAGATCTTGGCTGAGCTTACTACTAATAGATAATAGTGGACTATAATAACTGGATCATTTCAGTGGAAGTACAACTTCATATGTTTCAAAATGCAAAGTAACACAATGGGGAAAGCATACCTCACATTCAATGTGAGAAGTATAATGAAAAGTTGTAATTATGATGTGTATTATGGTGCTTTTTTAATAAAATTCGTCTTAAAAAACTGAAGTGTTTTAGTACCCAGTATTCAAGGAGTAAATTAAAGTAAATATCTTTGAACTCATTCATCTCTTCTGCCCATCATATCAATTTCATGCTGAAATTTGACGAATGCGTACATAAGATACCCTCCATTTAAGAGGTGTCCTCAGGACACCTACTTATTGCTTTTTCTAAAATACTGTCCCTCTTATCTAAAATAAATGGAGTTATATTGTTATGGATATTTGAGGTAGCAATTCCAAATATGATCTGAGTTGCAAACCTTCTAATTTTCAATATTTCCATACGTAAGATCTGTTTCCCATTTCCATTGTTGCTACTATCAAATTCATCATTTATTCTTTCTTGAGGGAAAGACTCATAGGAGATTGTCAAACTTGCTACGAACCTGGTACATAAGTGACGGTGAATGATCAGCTTTTTCCCACTAAGTGTAGATTCCACTCAATCTACTCCTAATAAAGCCGATAAATATGTGCTGAATTTTTGGTTAGTAATGGAATTTATTTCCATATATACATTGAATGGATTTCCATATGTTGGGGAGATGAAGGATACACTATCCGATCAGGGTCTTCCTGAATCATATGGTCATGCAATTGATGGGACCCTAACTTAGGAAAGGAATTACCCTAATGATCTAATTTTACAGGCTGAAGGACATGGTTCTATATTTAATTTATTACTTTTGTTTAGAATTTAGAACTTTTTAAATTTCTACCTGATTATAGATAAGAAAAATAGCTAAAAATTTTGAGACTAAATACGAGGAGCTGACAAAGTCTGTTGAAAAAGAGAAGAAAAAGGCTGCATAACTCCTATAGCATATTTGATATACTTACAGTGCATGGCACTTTTTAAATAGATAAGACACACTATCATTTCAATATGTAAAACGAGTGAAAAATTACTTGCTTACATCAAGCCATCGGTATATGTATTTAACAAAGTATAAATAATTTTTTTTCGAAATCCAATATTGCATACACATTGCTTAACATAAACCACAGAACATTATGTCCGCGCATTTTAATTTGAATTCGAATCAAATAAATAAAATAAGGTAAGCCTTAATATTGATTATGGCTTGTGATTGACTATCTTCCCCAGTTTGGTCTCTTACTGTTTCCATTAATGATCTTTGAATAATTCAAATCGATTCTTGGAATTTGTTTCAAGAACAAAATCATGAAATGAAGGGGAAAAGAATGCGAGAGGGTAGTATTTAGACAGATTAGGTTCTGGTGAGACCAATACTGCTCGAAGTCGAATTCCTTCCATAGAACTTGCACTCTTCAACCGGTCATGATTCCTCGTAAAAAAGGATAAATCTACAAAGTTGATGCGCTTATATCAGCCATTCATACAATTCAAAAGCAAATTGTAATTGCCTTAACTTCGTAAAGTTGAATATACTATTCATTTCGTTCTACTACATCAAAGAAGTGATTGCTCGTTACTGATTGCATTTCAAACAGCTCTGACCGCTCTGACGCATTTACGTCATTCGCGTGTTTTTCTAAAGTGCGCGAAAATCAGTGAATGTTGTGAAGTGTATGCGTTGTTGATGTATGCGGGTAGTTGTTGCTAGTGGAATATGCCTAAAGATAAAAGGAATGCTTCTAACAAGAGGAAGGAGGAGCTGAAAGTTGAGATACTGAAAACACTCACGAATGTCAACAGCTTATTGTCTGAAATGCAAGTTATTCTTGAAATCATATAAGAATCATGTGATGGAATAATTGTTGATAACCTATAACTTTCGTGTTATTTTAGAGCTATTCATATCGAATCCCTGCGTAACGAAACAAAGCCCGGAGGAAGATTGGATGTTGGAGAAGATAAGGTCTGCTTACGGCAATCCTTCCTTTCTTATGTTAATTATGTCATTATTCATGTTAATTTCTATTTATGAATAGGTTTGGGAATCTTTCCAACCAGTGCTCGATTCTTTTGGTGGACCCGTTGTTTAATCGTGGCGGCACAAAGAGTGGAAGTTGTGTGAAATTGTGCGGATTCAATATGTTATGTAAATTTATCTCAATAAATTTGTAAAATTCAAAGTTGATAATTATTTGAGGTGATTCGGTAATTTTAGTTTACGGTGGTGAGAAAATGCTTTCTGGTCATTCTAGATTAGATTGCTTCAGTCAATGGTTTAAATTGGTGAAATATGAAATAAATTTATTCTACTTCGATGTCAGTTCATATTCTTAAGGTCCTAAATAACCTTTTCGTTAGCGAGATTATATAATGTTCAAAAATTTGAATTCAATCGTGTCAATATTATAACATAATTCAATTACTCCAACTTGGTATTCATAGGGGGAAGCATTAAGTTTCACTACCAACAATAGATTACAGCCACAGTGTTCTTATAGTGTTACTTTCCTTGTCTCCCAGGCCATTAGGTATGTATGGTCTGGAAATCAGTCTGGTAACTAACCTATGTTCTCTTTTGTGCCAACATTGTTCAAAAAGGTTTTATTATCATATTATTAAAGTTTTATGATCAGATTCTCCTTGCTTCTACTGCCTCATTATTTCTAAATAATACAAATATTCATTTTAAAATCCAAGATATATTACTCATTCTGTTCAGAAAATATACAAATATAATCAGATTAACTAAATTTTAATGTGCTCAAACAACTTTTGTAAAACTATATTTGTAAAGTTTATTTTTTTTATATGACAAAAGTTGCAGCTATAATTCAAATAACAATCTCTGTGATTCACTTTCTTAGAAGTTATAGTATAATTAGCATATAATCATAATTAACCTTAGAACTTTCTGTTGAGAAAGAATGTCTCTTGAAGTTTAAGTTTTGTAATTGTAATATTTTCTCTGGTATGGAAATATTTTAATATCAATTACAATAAAAATGAATAACATGCATAGTATTCACGATAAGAACTGTGAAGTGCTATGGCTCATTACGCACACAGGAAAGGCTTAAACAGATTTTTCTTTTTTGATATTTCTAAGTTGAATAAAATCTTTTGACTGGATTGAACATTTTTAGGAATTTCTTATGTATGACTTTCATTATTTAGTGAACTTCTATGTTTTTGAACACTAATATTATATATAAATAATATTGTACCCTATTACTTCTCATAATATGCCTTGATTTATCTTGTCTTGTACCTGTTTATTTGACTATATAAAACTATACAAAAAGATTATATTTTATATATCTGACAAAAACTTGACATTTCTGAATTTTATTTTAATCATATCAGTGACTATAGCTTTTATTCTTTATTGACTTACATTCTTATGTATCTTTTGTATAAGATAAAATCTGACTACTATTCTTTCTTAAAAATATGAGAATTTGGTTGGAAATAACCTTGCAGATGACAACATTTGTCATAAAATCTCCTTCACAAATGAATTCCCTTTTTCCTCTATCACTTTGCTGTTTTGCATCCTATTTAATCCACAAACTTGTAATGTATGGATTTTTAATTATTAAATCTCTTCATTGAACAACTACTACTGGCAGTCTCTCCTGAATTGCAATCCTTTCCTAACAACGGTTTCAATTTCTCCATTTAATGTCAAAAGTAAGTCCTTTGATGTTAAAATTCTCGATTAAAAATCCTCACTTTAACTACTATTTAAAACACCACAATATATAGATTTTAATCAAATGAATCTGAAGGAAGTATGAGTAAAAAGAATAAAGCAAACATATTCAAAGAAAAGATTTCAGATTCAGGGAAGTTAAGTGGAGTGCTCTTTTGCTAAAAACTAAAAAACTTATATAATATAATCAGGTTAAAAATTCTAACAATAGAGATAAGCTTCATACAATCATACCCATTTAAATTCTGCTGTTATTCTAATAAAAATCACTGGATCAGTTCCAAATGATGGTATTGATACAATAATTTTTATTTTCAACCATTTTAGTCTACATGTTGAAATATTCAGGCATTCATAACATACAAAGAGTAAACTCATGACCTGGCTTACAAGTTAACTTGTGATAAAATATTAATCCTTAATTAATAATGACAACCATTGCCATATGTCATACAAAACTCATGTGGTATGTATATAAATGCAACAACTATTCTTCCTTTATATTCCCTCTTTCTATAAAGTGAATCCAGAAACTCCATACACGACCTTGAAAAAAATTTGAGATCTATATTTCATGAAATTTTTTTCATAAAATTGTATTAGTGGTAATTGAAATCTGCTGCAGAATATTACAGTTTAAAACATGAAAGCAGAAATAAATAGTAAATTCCTTTAATTTTTGTGGTGCTACTTTACTCTATTGATTCAATACCATTTACATAAATCACTCATAAGATAAATTAATTTTGGGATCCAAAGAAGATGAAAATATTCTTATATTTTAAGCTTCATTCAATTCTATTGTTTGGTTATCAAAGCACTATTATAAACAAGATTTAAAATAAATTTGTGAGAATAGAATATTCATTTAAAATAAAGGAACTTTTTATCGGATTAATTTTGGAGATGGCTGTGTGAATAGATCTCTTGAACTATGTCATTTTCGATATGGAGAATATTAGGTATAGAGACTGGATCCTTTCACTTGTACACGACAGTATGGAGCAAAAGTAGTAATTTCCGCATTGTTTACTGCAATTTAAAAATAAATACAGTAATAAGGAAAGTTGCATTTATGCTTCAAAAGTCAGACTCAAAGATACAAACGAACCGGTAAAAATTACAAATAACTACAATAGCATTGGTCTTCTTGGTTACATTTTACCTAAAATTTACAGAATAGGTTGATTCCAATTAAAATTTTTGCGATACTTCACCAAAAACCATTATGTTAGCATAATATTGCTAAGTCTAGCTCAATAGGTCTGATAGCATACCTCTCTTACCCACCTTGATCGAAGAAATCAAATGTCGAAGATTAAAGAAAGAACGATTCGAACGAAGTTCGAATTGCGAGAAATATAAAATAATTTTACTCAGAATAAGACAAATAATTCTTTTAATGAGCTTTCTAATAAGAAGAAAATGAAATTAAGGATATACTAAAATAAAAAATTTTCTCCGTACCAGGACTTTTCAATGCTGAGTTTAAAATGGCCACAGACTCGTAAATCCTCGTGAAATAGACCGATATTCAGAATAATTCGCACTATAATAATTATAGTTTTATAAAATAGGTCACTCCGAACCAGGAGTTTTCTTTCTCACTCGCATTGAAAAAGCTTACGAATAAATAAATCATAACATATAGAAATAAATCTTGGCTTGTAAACGATGAATCGAACCGCCTTAATAAAGACAGGCTATTTTGCCCGTTACAGTTGCAGTAACACACTAATTTTAACTTCTGCAACATCATTGCGTTACTTTTCTTTTGCTGAGCCCTTCACAGTCTCATTAAACTCTTCCTAGATTTTTTTTCGTATATCATGAATAAGTAATCTACGATGAAGTACTCTTAGAACATAAGCACAATTCACGTTAGAGAAGTTCCTACAGAGTTGAACAACTCCACAGTAGCACAGGTTGGACTGAAATAAATGTATCCGGAAGCTTTCTCTGTAAATTTACCCTTTATTTCCTTAATAATGAAGATATCGAGCTCGTTTCCGAGAATAGGAAGATCATAGTTGATAGCGAAAATCACTGAGAGTCCGCAAAGCAAGAAACCTGAGGTTAAAACTCGAATATTAATTGACAAGCTATAAATACATTTACTTAATTTCATATTTCTGGAATATCTGCATCGAATTTTGAAAATATGGAATTGACAATAACCCTATTAGAAATCGCATTGAAATTCGATATTTACAAACATGAAATGTCCCTTGAACAAATATTACTGTTACCAGCACTCGAATGAAAAAAATGATCATCCGTTCTTACAGTTTTAAAATTTGATTCGAGCTCTAAGCTAAATAGTACATTGAACAAGTTAAGTGAAATGAATTTTCCTATCTTTTTTGTATTTAATAATTGCTTTTTCTGAAGTTCGAAATCTATTTTCAAATAGAATTTGATTTCGTAATCGTAGGCTTTAGAACAATGCATTGATAGGATAGTGAAGACATCGTTCCCAGTTCGACTTTTACAAATCGATAAATAGTACATGATTGGAAATAAACCAGCATTAGTTTCCGTTGAACTATTCCATATGTAGGATATGAAGATGGAAGGAAGAGACTCTCTGGTAAAGTAAGAATTGGTGGACGTACTAATAAAGATTATTTATTACCACGTGAAACTCATTATGAATAGTGTTTGTCTAAATTTAGGTACCTTCATTAACGTTGAAAGTGCCTCTGGATTTAGCGAGAATCAGTATAGATGAAAAGATATTCGTGAAATTGAAAAATGGAAGAAAGCTAAGGGGAACTCTGCATGTAATTTCTATATTCACTCTTTGCTGTTAGATTTAAAAAATAACATATATTAATCTTGTAATTAAACTTCCAGGCGTTCGATCAGCACCTCAACATGGTTCTTGGCGACGTCGAAGAAACTATTATTGATATAGACATCGATGAAGACAGCCACGACGAAATATTCAAGGAGTTTACACGAAGGATTCCTATGCTGTTCCTTAGAGGAGAGGGAGTGATATTGATGTCACCACTCGATGAATTTGAAGAGGCTTAACTTTCCAAATTAATAATTTTTCTGTTTTGCCCTAGGCATAAATACTTTCTTTCCAACATTAGAGAAAAAGCTACCAGGTGTACTGTTATTGGAACTTGAATATGATTTAATTTAATTTCATAAAACATGTTTGTATTATTTGTGGTTCATAATTTAAGTAGAAGGATTTATCTGCAAGAATATTATTAAATCTTATTTCCCAAGATACTGTGTAAGAGTTAAGTAATACACTTGGTGCATCACTTTAATAAATATCTAAATCTGCAGTGAAGGAAATGGAACTGATTTCATTTTTTGATTTTTTCTCTTTAAAAAATGAAAGGAAAGGATTTTCAGTCCATGTGATCAATTCCTTCGTAATAGTGAATCCTAAACCAATCAAATGTTGAATCAAGATGTTTTATTCATAATGCAAGCGTCAAAACTAAAAATAAGCCCCCTTAATACAGAGAGGAACCAGAAATAATAAAGATAAATAGGGTGAAAAAATGATGATGGTATCAGATTCCATTTCTGACATTAGGTTCATTCCTTCATTATAAGTCAGTCTAACTTCTGAAAAATTACAGACATATGGCACTACAAAAGAGAAGTTTCCCTCCAATTCCAAGAAATTAGAGCAAGAGAGTACTTGCATTATTTTGTTTCTCAATAGATCATTAATAATTTTAAAAAAGTTTCTGATTCTTATGACATAGATATACTGACCTATCCATTTCAGCTTTATTTTGAAACCTTAAAAAAATTTAGATTGATGCCTTATATAAATTTCAGTCTAAACTCATCATAACTAAGGATAAGTAAGGAATTTTGAATTTGTTTCAGTGATGAAGTTGAGATTTTAAAGTATCAAGTAATTGCCACAAAAGTTTCTGATCTTCTTATCAACTCTAATGGATCAACAATAGTAAAATTATTTCTTGAAAATTAAAATATATCCCCATACTACAAATGATAGTATTAGTAGAAAATTGATGTAAATAGAATGTTAAATTGTGTATACATAGCGATCTACTTTCACATAAACTAGACACATTTGAATCAGTCAGATGACCCAAAACATTTCACTACTAAGAGGATGATTAATTATTTTCCTGAAATTTAACTGAAATATATAATTTAAATTCAATTCTGCTTATTTCATACAGTACAATCAGGATAGAAGATAAAAATATGAGATTTACTAATTTCGCCAATAAAATTACAAGAAGAAATATAATACTAGAGAGAATAACTTGACTATATTTAACTTTACAAATCTTGGTTGAATTTCACATTTTATTGACTCCCAAGAGGTCCATCAGAGATGGACAAATAATATTAACACAAGCAAATGATATGTTACACATAAATGCATAGTTACAGATAAACAAACGTCATAGTAAAAAAGTTAAACCTCATATAGATTAAAAGGATTTTAAGAACTTCATTTTCACTACTTGAAGATGATATTTTCAAGTTCTCACACAAACAAGACACCCAAGCATACAAATCATGATTAAGAGTTTTATATATTATGCTAGCTATGAAAAAATAAAAATGATAACAGATGATTGAATAAACGCCACAAAATTAATACATTTGATGAGGTGAGTGAAGTAAAAAGAATTCAATATCGCATCTGATATTGTGGAAAGGAGCCCTTTGGTTTTCCTCTTCCCATTCTTCTGCTGTGAGGAGATTGTCTAAAAGTGCTTGGGCCTCCTCTCGTCTCTGGAGGACTACCTCTGTGAATTGGTGCCCCTCTTCCTCTGGTTCCAACTGCTTCTCTTGAGGCTGCAGATGAATATGCAATAGATTAGAACATAAATCATAGAGATGCAAGGTTTGCTAAATATAGCTCCCTCTGTTTATTTCCTGATTTTAAGAATTAGAAAGAAACATTCACATTACCTACCTCCCGAAGTAGGTTCTGACCACACAATAGGAACTGGTCGAGCACTAGTCTGTCGCCTGGCAAAGCCCCCACGTGTTGAACGTCTTGCCACACTAGCGCTGCGTCTTGCTGTTTGCTGACCTCTCCAAGTACCTCTAGATGAATCTCCTCCGGAAGATGAGGCTTCTTGAACACCTGAAAATTTATCATAATTGAATTTCAATGAAGTACCTAACCATGTAGCTGTATTACAAAATTCAAAACATAAGAAGTTCATTGTTAATAATAAATTATTTATAATAAGGAAGGATAATTAAGGAAACATTTATGGACATAACTTAGCGAGTTATACGAATGGAATATGAGGAATAACCAAAGTGAAAAATAGAATGACTGGAACTCGCATCCAGGTCACCGACACTTAGAGAATCTTTGATGGTGATAGGACCCACCATTCGGAGTACAATAATTTCCTCTCTCAAGAGACATTTCCTCTAAAAATTTGTCCCATGATGTGAAAATTAGGTAATTTTCATAAAACTAACAGCAGGGAGCTGTCCTCGGTAGACATTAGTGACACATTTAAACAGCCAACTTATTACAGCAGAAGGAACTGAAGTTCATCAAATTGAATCCACCCCAGAGGAAAATTTTAGTTATATATTCGTTATGTAACTGCAGAATAGAACAATGAAACCCATCAGTTGCATACATCTTTAAGCCATTCATTTAAAAATGTGTTAAAAATGCATGAAGTTTGAGTGAGAAAAAGTGTTATCAGATATTAGTTTTAATTTGTCAGATATTTTATTCGTTGCATTTCATTGCCACCAGATTAATGTCCAATCACAATAATTGTATAAATAATAATAAGAATGATAAGAAAATACATAAGATTAAAACAATAAAACTCTAAAACTAAATAAAACTTACTGCCAAGTACAACAGTAAATGGTTCAGAGGAGTACATCAAAATTAAATCATAGTTTGAATCACTGGAGATTAAAATTCTAATCTTTGCTTCATCAATGCAAAATAACTCATAATTAATATAATATATTACCTTCACTTCCATCTCCCATTTCTGTGACATCATCATTTTCATTCCCAGAGGCTTCTCTGGATTGGTCATCACCTTCACCTAAAGGATATAACCAAACATTAAACAAGAATATTATTAAAGTTGACTTAAAGGGGAGAAAATTAAGATTAACAGCAAGAAGTCTATTCATAGATAAGCATTTTGGCAAATAACTTGAAGATAGTTTTCTCGATGCCTTGATTACTCATGGAGAAAATTTTAACAAAAATTTGCAGCTTTTGCATTATGTAGGACAGAAGCTTGGAAAGGAAAATGTCAACAAATGCCTCTGAATTTTAGATATCTAACACCTAAATAAATGAAAGTGAAGAATAATATAAAAATGAACCTGAGATTTGAGATTGTGATGAGGGTAGTCCTGAGCCTGGCTCGTCCATTCCATCATCTCTGCCACCTCCAGCCTCCACCTGTCCTTCTCCACTTTCCTCTGCAGGTGCTGCAGTCACTCTTATTGAAGGAATGCCCATATTATTGTTGTTTGGACCTCCTTCATCCCTGTTAGTAGAACTTGGTGTTTCCAGAGACGAAGATGATGTAGCACCTTCACCATCTCCAACATGTCCTCCATGAGCCAATTGCTGCTCTCTTCTTTGCTCCTGCTCTTCTAACTGACTGCTAACAGTCTGTGTCACTTCTGAGGACATCTCTACAGGAGTAGCATCTCCTATAGTAAATAGAATC
Source organism: Pantala flavescens (assembly GCA_020796165.1). Lineage (NCBI taxonomy): Eukaryota > Metazoa > Arthropoda > Insecta > Odonata > Libellulidae > Pantala > Pantala flavescens. The sequence continues at coordinate 20,113,042 of CM036885.1, read as the reverse complement.
AACCATAAATACCATGTCTACAGCTATCAGATTTTCTGGCTATGTATCTATTAAATTGAAGTTATATATACCAATTTTTTTGTACTATGGCCCCCACTACCTTGCCTGGGGAAACTTAAGAAAACAGACCCTACCAATCATGGGTTCTATCCTAGGAGGCCCCAAAATTGGCTTTTACCCATAAGTATTCATTGGGCCGTTAAAAAAATTATTTAAGGCACTTTTTGCATATATATAAGATTCACACATCTATAGAAAGAATGTATGTATACTATAATCAATGTACAGCTGCTATTTGTTTCCTATAAGTGGTCATTGGTTGATGCATGGAGATAAATAATCTTCAAATTCCAAAAAACTTGTGTTGATGTTATGAAGACAAATGAAACTTCGTAGTTATACAGAGCTTTTAATTCTAGTTTTGAAAAATAATCCATGTCTATAGCTTAGATTGATTTGATTCCAGAGAGATCTGAAATTGTGATTTTTTTCATTACAATACTAGGGCCAGATTTTCGAAAATTTTTAAAGCACTTTCAGATTGCGTAGAAGATTCTAATTGAATAAAGGAATCTATAAGAACATCTTACCTTTATATATAAATGCTAAAAATTTGTTGAAAATGGTCAAGGGTTCAACTCTAGCAGGGGTCTAATTTATTCCCATCAGAAAATTAATAGAAAATCAGAACACCTATTGAAGCTTTTCCCAAAAGTCTTACACTTTCAAATTTGGAAAAATTTTCAATATGAAGATGGTTATGCAAGTAATAAACAGATTTGGCTAACAAGGGGACCTTTAGGACTGCGGCACGGGATATTGAATGAGACCAGTATGGAAGTGTAGCTTAGGTATTACTTATAACAACCTGAAAATACTAGGGGCCAACGCTCCCTCGTTTCTTTGTAATTAATGTTTAAAAATCGTCAATTCTAGCCGCTTCCATTATAAACCCCGCGGCAACGACTTATCTGCAAGCAAATGGTGGCGTAGTGCTAGCGTGTTAGATTCCTAATGCTGCTATGCGTGGTTCAAACCCGGTTTATACTTTTCGTTTTTTTTTCTTCTATCACTTTCTTTTTTTGGCAAAATTTTTATCAATTTAAATGCTGTCTTATTATTTTATTTTTCATGGCTCATATAATTTAAACATTTAAATCACAAAAGTTTTAAAGGACCCTATATATATTTACGAAAAGTTTCAAAAAACATTGGTCGATTCGCATTTAAATTTGTAATTTGGTACGTCGAAGAAGAAGATATGGTTAGGTGTAAAAATTCTGACCTCAATATACTAGAAAATCAAGAATATCAAATCACATATTATTGATGGTAAATCAATATGGTGAATTCGATTAGCATCTGCACGAGTATTCAGCTCAATAGCTGATGTAATCACATCTTTAGGGTATGCTTTTGATTAGATTTTTAATTTATCCGTAAAAATACCTATTAGACGGTTGATACATTCGGATGTATTTCTGTGGAATAATCTATATTCTACATATAGGTAAACTCTTGCAATGATCGTACATTATAAAGAACTAAAAATTTTCTGTACATTAACTTTTCGTAATTATATACTTCAGTCGCTCGTATTTCAATTATCACCCAAAAATATGTGAAAGATTTCACGGAAAAAAACTTAAGCTTTTCAAAATTATCAATGTAAAAAAATGTATAGTATAATTTCGAAGTTAGAAGAAAGAATTTCCTGCCATCCAAAAATTAGTATTGTTTACATGATATTTAATTTAATGCCAGGTAGGGTTGGGATTATAATTGGATGTAATTCTTCTTGTGATTTGATATCTCCAACGGCTTTTTTATTATGAAACACAATTAAAACGTTGACATCAATCATTTACGGTCCTTAAAAATTTTTTTGTATTTTAAATATGTTTAAATTATATGAGCCATGAAAAATAAAATAATAAGACAGCGTTTAAATTGATAAAAATTTTGCCAAAAAAAGAAAGTGATAGGAGAAAAAAAAACGAAAAGTTTAAACCGGGTGTGAACCACGCATAGCAGCATTAGGAATCTAACACGCTAGCACTACGCCACCATTTGCTTATAGATAAGTCGTTGCCGCGGGGTTTATAATGGAAGCGGCTAGAATTGACGATTTTTAAACATTAATTACAAAGAAACGAGGGAGCGTTGGCCCCTAGTATTTTCAGGTTGTTATAAGTAATACCTAAGCTACACTTCCATACTGGTCTCATTCAATATCCCGTGCCGCAGTCCTAAAGGTCCCCTTGTAAGAGAAGGCTTAGATTTTATCTACACAGAAAAGATTCTGCATAACGAAATACATTGGAAATTGAACTTTATTCAAAATCTGGTGATAAAATGAGTTTAAATTTAGTTTGAATGATGTTATCATGCTAATTTTGGAAAAAATCTTTATTTATTCATGATTAGACATCAACCATTTGTTCTATATTTTCAGGTTTAAGATCTTTAACTGATTAAATAAAAAAGATAATTTCATGATTACAGATAGATTATTACAAACATTTATAACCACTGAATAATTGCTTTTACAGTTAATTATTTTATTTATATTTGTGTATAATTACTTTGCTATCCAATCAAATATGGAAAAAATCTTACCTTGTGGAGAAACTTGTAATGGGGTAGTCGGTACACTACGCCCTGTTCCAGACTCTTCTAACTGAGAAAGATCTATTCGTGTATCATCAATACCTTCTGATGCAACTTGAGCCAATCCACCTTGAAGGTTAAAACATTAAATTGAGATATATTTTTATTGTATCAAATTATGATTTTACTTCGTTCATAGCTCATTCAACAAGCAAATTAACAAAAATTGAAAGAAAATTAAATGTTACTCAAAGTAAATTCTGCTCCTTATAATTAGAGCTTTAAAAGTTATAAACTATCTTCTTTACATCATTAGCTCAAAAAAATTCAATTAGAAAAAATGTAGAATTCAACCATCAATGAAGATTGCTTTGCACAAAAGCATGCTGCATAAATCAAAATTTCAACAATGAATAATTAGAAAACTTAAAATTGTTTAATCTTTCAAATATCTGAGAAAAAGCTGTGAATCAGTTTATAATTAGGTTTCTGCATCCATATGTGTATCCAGCTGATAAAAATCATTGTATGAAATTCTTTAGGAATTCTCACTCTTACTTTATTTCTGACAATATGTTTTGAAATTATGAAGTAAATTTTTTTAATCGGCATGATTTTCAAAATCTTATCTCATTATATAAGAAGTGCTTGACGTCTTAACATCAACCACAAGTATGTAGCTAATTAATGATTTGATATTAGAGGAATTTTGTCATTATAACATTAAAGTGTTGTTAATTTAATGTGAATAGCTAATGCAGCTCACATTTTGATTCTTGATTTAGGGTTATTCGAAAATTAGGGTTTATTGAAAAGAGAAATGCTCAAACCAGTCCTAGCTGCAGATGGTGTAACAGATACAGGAGCAACAGCCACAGGCTGCTGAGAATCTGATGTTGAAGCAAACGTGAATCTGGCAGTTGGCACCTGTGGTGAGCTTACAGCTTCCCCAAAACCATCAGTGCGACGAGGTACAAACAATGTTGGAGTGCTAGGGACTATACTGTCATCAACTCCTTCATCAAAGGATTGAGGAGGCTATAAAAAGTTTTTTGTAATTAATAAACAGATAAGAGCCAGAAAAGGTTTTATTTTAATGAATAATGATCATTAAAATTAGCTTTTCTAATTGTTTATGTTCACTGAAATATTTTCATCAACATTGACTGTGGTAATTCATGAGCTTTAGTGCTGAACATGAATGGTTTAACCTTAAATTTTTGCTCAAGTATAAAAAACAATGCACAGCTCACCAAAAGCAACTGTTGCTGCTGTGGATGGTGATGGGATCCATGGTGCTGTTGCTGAAACCTTCCAACAGGATGCAAAGATCTTGAAGAAGGGGAAGCTGATGTGGGTGCCAACCGGGGGGTGAATATGACTGCAGGTGATGAAGATGAAGAGGTTGGGACTGTGGCAGCAGTGGATGTAGCAGAGAGGACTGTTATCACTTGGTTACCACTACTGTGGCTGACTGATGCACCAGATGATTGATCTGGTACTTCTCCGCTTCCCATTCTTTCGCGAGAAGAAACTCCAGGTTCATCTAGAATAAATAATTAAAATGGAAGTTTTGAACTTGATTTTCAAAATGAAAAGGATTTTTTAAAGACCTTAGAAAGATTCAATGGATACCAAGTGAAATAAGAATGGAAAAGATACATCATTGGAAAGTACCACGTAGAAGTCTCTAATGTCAACTATAACATGTATTTACAAATGAACATATCACAGAGCAATATTTGAAAAAAGAAATGTCTTTAAAAAATAGAAATAGATCAAAGAGTTTATCCAAAATCTCCTAAAGCTGTGGAAAGAGAACAGAGAACTCTTTTTTCCTCTAAGATGAGTACTTTGTAACTGAAACAAGAATTCACTGTTAAACCCAGCAAAACCCCACACTCCCAACCAGTTGTATATTTCTACTAGGAATTTGGTTTGAAACTATTGCTTCTTCAAGACTTTGAAACAACTCCATAATATCAACAGCATTGTTTGCCTTCTCTCACAATTAGATCCAATTACAATTATTTTTCAGGGTGTATTCAATAATAATCCATTACCAAAATACATCTTGTGATCAAATACTTACATGGATCTGGCAATAATAATGTAGTGTAACAATTAATGTTCTTCAATTTACTCTGATGTGAGCATACCTTTCTGCACATGCTACTAGCTAGCGACAATGGTTACACAACTTGACAAAGCTAAGCTGCCTCTGAGGTTTCAGAGCAGTAGGATCAGCCTGTATAGGAACCTCTGTATGGTATTATCTTTACACAAATAAATGGAAAGTTTCTTAGACCAAATGTACATAATGAAGTTCTGCAGCAATTCCAGTTTTCAGTTTGTCACCTCTTCCAGACCCACCTCATGCCACTTTTCAGCTTGAGAGTTGGATAGACATTGTAGATAGTCTTAAACATTGCAAACATTTGGAAAGGGGACCTACCACATGAAAAGTAGAAATTGATCATGTTTATTTGCTCAAATTGACTTTCCATTTTGCTGTGTAATACCTGACACCATACAAGGGTTCCTATCTGGGCTGATCCTACTGCTCTGTAATCTTAGAGTCAGCAAATATTTGTTGAGTTGTGAAGGCAACACCTACCATTACTGGCAAGCAGAGCAGGCTGCAAAGAATGTTGGCCTCAGAATAAAATAAGGATCATTAATTAATCTTTCAAAAACCTACCATGTATTAATCAAATTTTTAAGTATTACTAAGGTTAAGTAAGCTATTCTATTTCATTCAGAAGATGTATTAAAAGTGTATTTGTATGTTCACATGTATTTTTTCCTGACTACACCGATTGCATTAAAGCAAATATAAAAGACCTAACTGGGCAGTCAAGAACATATCTCATAAAAGAAATAGTTAGAACTAAAAATGAATTTAACAAAATAAATTTAGCATACAATTCTTTAGTCACTCAAGAATCTGTAAAACTAACAAATCTGATGATGCGTGTAGAACACATCTATTCAAAATAACTGGTAATAAAAGGAGAAAATAACAGGATCAATATTGTGTGCAGAAGCTTGGCTGGAGCACCTTTATGAATACACTCACTTGAATGAATAGCAGAAACAACAACAAGAGTAAAGAACATCATTTTTAGGAGAAAAATTTTATTGATTAAGGTTTATATTCCAAACTCATTTACAATTTCCAATTTAAAGATTAATTTTATGAAACAGCACTTTAAACAAAATATTTTTAATAAAGTACATAATCTTATTATAGTTTAAAAATGATTTATGAACAAAATATCTCATGGGTGAAAAATACAATTTTCAGTTATTTTGATAATTCAGCCTATTGTATACTAAATGAGTTACTAAATAAATAACATCAGAGAAAGAGAAAACGATTCAGATGACTCAACATGAATGCATAAAAAGACGACAAAAGACGAAGGAAAATTATAAATTCTAAGTCATTTTGCAAATTATAGATGCACACTGGTCACATAACAATCAGTTACACAATACAAATAAATGTAAATTAACAGACTGAACATTAAGCCAAGAGTAATCATGTTCCACAATCAACATATTGAAATGACCACAATTAATGTAAAGAATTATTTTAAAAAGTCATAACAATACATATAATTTAACAACACAAGGTAAAACTTGCTTCCTGCAATGGATGAATATTATGAGCAACAATGCCAGAAGAAGTTAAAGTAACAAAGGAAACTCACCAACAAACACTACATCATCATTTGTTTCCCCACCCCTTTCAGCTTCCTGCTCTTCTGCCATGGTTGAAACACCATCTCTACCACCATCATCAGCCATCTCCTCATATCCTAACTCCTGTAATTCAAAAGAAATCAATAGTAAACTTTGGGGAGTCAATAAAGATTTTGATTCGTAAAAAACTCTACAGCATAAATGCTTTCCATTGTAAGATGTTCTGGAAAATGATAATTATGGTTTTTTAGCCACAATTGCCCAATTAAACTTGTATGAATTTTTAGAATTTACACCTAAATTTCCCTCAGCAAGAAGTTTTCAATATTGTTAAAATTATTAGTGATTAGACAACTTGATAGCAGAGCTATATCAGGGACATTTTGATATATTAACTAAGGAACAGCCTAACTGTGAAATATATTAGTAATAATTTTCCATGATTTCAAAAAATGCTGAAGGATAATATAAAAAGAGTCGAAGAGAAATATTCTTCTTATTTACATGGATACAAAGCAATTTCCCACTGATAACATTTCAGTTCAACAATTAAAAAAAACTCTCATTAAACGAACTTTTGAAATAGTCAAATTTAACTCTTGAATTAGTATATTTTTCAAGAGAATGAGTATCCTCATTCCTCTTTAGTTTCTGAACTCATTGATTGCTGAAACCTTTGCAGAAAATTCTGATGCAAGATTAATTATGAACACAACCTATGGATTAGATAAGGAAATGCACCAAATGATCAATTACAATAAAAATACAAACAAATTAATCTTGAAGCTTAAAAATTTTATGAATAGTAAAGGATGGTTAAAAGGTTGTACCATTTAATAGAACCTCAAAACATGGGATGACCATAATTTCTAAAGGTAATTTGATTATGTTGCTGTAACTGATTGACAAAGAAAGATAAATTTCACTAGAACAATTAGTAAAATATATTATAAGTTATAAAGTAAAAATATTATGTTGTATAATAAATATAAGACATTCTATGGTGAACTGAATTAAATCTAAATGTATTATCACATTGAAAGATTCAAGTTGAAATTAAGAGAGTGAATAAGAATTTTGACTACATATTTGTAATAACTGTGCCAAACACACACTATAATACATCATGCTGCTCTTAAAATCTATTACTGAAGGATAATTAGTAAGAAATTCAATATGCATGCTAAAACATAAATAAACATGCAAACAGAACAACTACAAATCAATGAAGCTGAGGCTTAACTGAAGTAAAAATCAATCAAGAGCTACAAACAAATAAGCTTTGAGAGGGACTTTTACAATTGAAAAACCACTGAATTTTGAAATAATATTTAGGTCAATCCATAGAAATATTAAATGTAGTAATAATGAAATAGATGTATAAGACAAACTACTTTCAAAGGTAAATGAATAGCATTGGTGTTCCCTTCTTACTATGAGTAGTAAAATTTTAATATAATTCACCAAAATAAGAATGGATAGGAGAGTATAATTAATCATTTTTGTGATGCTTGGTTCGGAACTTATAATAATTGTTGGAATGAAAGCACAATTTGCCTATGGTCACAAGGTATATTAAAAAATCAGCAACTGGTTTTGAGCTCATCCCAGACAACCATAGAGGAATTTTGTAAAGAATACAAAGGTAAAGAGATGGGAAAGTGTAATGAGAGTAGGAATGGCCAAAAAGGTGCTAAGTATGGTAGGATGGATTATTTGAATAACAGAGTGGATTATCATCTCTTTCCCTTCTGGTTGCTTTACAATGAACACACTGATAGTCAAACTGGTCTGAACCTGAACAGAAAAAACTGAAACTGAAAAAATATTGTGTGGAGATATGTACATTGTACTTTCATTCTTTCAAAAAATAACATACACAGATCAAAGAAAACTTTTCCTTATTATAGAGTATATATTTCATTGATATGATAAGAATATCTTACTCTACAATATACTTAAAAAAAACTATCTTAAAATTGTATTTAGCGGTTGCAACATGAGGGTTAGGAGAAAATTGTAATATTGAAAAATCCTTTCAAATCCCTTCCTTATTGTAGCTGAGAAGTTAAAAAGATAAAAATGATTCATAGATTAGAAATATAAGTTAGTAATATTACAAATCACCCTTTCAAACATTTCAGGTTTAATGATAAATGGGAATATAAATATGAGTAAATTATTGTGGAAGATATTAGGTTATAGAGTAAAGGGAAAAGAACAGTTTATCACCTGATCTTCTTCCCTGTCATAACCTCCAAGGTAACCAGCCCCATTCTCACCATCATCATCATAGGCTTGGCTGCCTTCAACTTCATCAATTTCCTAAGAATATTAAAATTTATGATCAAAGCTTACAATTGATCAACTTAAAAATCTTAGTTACCAGTTATTTAAGACTTAACGAGGGATTTGTTACTACAGTGGTAACTACTATGAGTTATTACTACATAAGATTCATGAGCTAGCATACAGCACTATTACTACATAATGTTTTCACAAATTGTTCAGATTTCATTACTTTACTATAATGCTACACTTTGATCACAAAATATTAGAAATGTAATCACTAATTATAAACTTTATATAACCTTAAACAAAGAGACATGATACACATAAAAACAACAGGAGAGAATAAATTCTATCATGCTAGTCCATACTCAGTAGAAAGGAATCCTGGAGTAAGAAAAACAAAGAAAACTGTAAACATCCACACCATAGGATTTTATTTCCAATCCATTTAGGCTTAGATAACAATCATCAGCTTCATAATGGCCTCTGAGCTAAAATGGGCAATATATTCCTAATGGGATCCCTCAGAAATATGTTCTTTTTTATAATTAAATCAGGTGACAAGAAGGACTTTATCATAAACTAATTTCTGTCAAACCAGCTATCAAGCAGAGGAAGGTGATAAGTTGAGCTGAAGACATTTACTCATGATTTTTCAATTTAACTTAACCACTTCCCTGATGCATTATTTTTAAAATTTTGTTCAGAAAATGTCATTTTTATACAATTTTATTTCTGTTAACATTTTAAAAATAAGAATTGTCCCTTTTTTCTTAAGCTTTTGTTTAATTGTTTACCCTTAGCTATGTTGTTGACAATTTTGACTATTTCTTGTAAATTTCTCAATATTTTCATTACTTTATAAATAAAACTGAAAATATTACATTTACTATATCATGTGATAGATAAAGTTATCAATTTAAGATGAATTTCCTCTTTAATTTAAGAAAAATATGTTTGCTATTACTTGTTGCTACAAATTGTATGAAAGTTGTAGTATGTGGGTTGCCTAAACTCATTTGAGTTAAAATAAAATAATATCAAAAATATCTGCTAGATACCCTGAGTTTTTCTCAATGGCATAAAGCATTTAAAAAATAACCACTTTGAGTCAAGTCACTCGTAATATGTACAACTATTACTAACCTCCTCATTTTCCTCATCTCCAACTTCATCATCATCCTCTCCTTCTTCTCTTTGTCCGCCTTCTTCCTCCTCTTCTTCGTCTCCCTCTTCTACTTCTCCAAGTCCTTCTTCTGCCTCCTCCTCAACGCCTTCTACTTCATCCGAGTCCACGACTATTATCTCATCCTCCTCCTCTTCATGCTCTGGTCTTTGTGAAGAAGTAGCTTCCCTTACCTCAGGTTCTTCCCTTGAAGTTGAAGCTCCACTTTCCGCAGGTACCATGCGGCTACGTTTTATCTTTAGAAGTTGGAAGAATTTTTTAAATGCAATTAGGAAAATAATATTTCAATAAATGTTGATTTAAATGCAAAATGGTGTGTAGTGATCTTAAGAACTAAAATGATTTAGAGCTTTAGGGTTAATATATATTAAACATGAATTAAACCCCTGTATGTATGAATATTTAATTGAAACAAAATTTTCATCTTCATCAAAGTCAAACAAAAATCATCCAATTTACAAACTTTCTATTTAAGTGGGATTAATATACCTAAAATTCAATTAATTTAAATTAGTAATATAATGAATGGATTGACAGGAATCATTAAAAACTGGATTGATATGAAAAAATCGATTAGAAAATATAAATAACCAATGAGCTAAGATGGAGAAACAAACATAAAACCAAAAGTTACTTCAGCATGCAAATCTTAAATTCAAAAATCTGTCATACAAAGAATACTTCCAGTGCTTTTCACGGAAATATTTTCAAGACTTCAATTTAGAAATAATAATGAAAAGGCGAGGAGATCCTCACCTGCTTTCTACTTCCACCCACCAAAACAGCATCATTCCCATCTACTGCCACCTCCCGCGACCTCTTTACTCCACAAACACTTCCCATGGGTGTGATGCCTGATGGCCCTGGGATAGCTCCATCCACTGGCTGCTGTTGCTGTCTTGGGCTGACCATTGCCACCACCTGGCTCTGAGATCCACTCATACCAAGTGGTGGGGTTGGCTGCATGCTTTCTGATGGGTCATGTACCTCAGACACAGATTCTGAAACCTGAAATAGATAAACTAATTGGTTCATCACATCATTTACTCAAAAGACATTGGGAGTGGATTACTGAAACATAGTTTTCTCTTAGTTTTGCATTTCACCTTACCATTAGCATCATTAGATATTTTTAGAACTTGATTTGGTTCCATTGTTATGCTCTGAATCAACGTACTAAGGTAAATTATCAACTGATTTAGCAGAAGAAAATAGTTTGAATTTTCTAAGAACTAATGAATTTTAGATGAAAGGAAGTAATTAAGTAGGATTAATGGAAACAATAAAACAGTAAACTTTGTATTAACATATGTAAATCCACTGAAAAGGATGTTGGTATGTCATGTGGCAAGAAAGGATAATTGTTGGATGTCAATAGTATCAAAATTGAAAACATGAGGTATGAAGAGACAGAAGGAACACTGACATCAAAAAATTGTGATGAACTAGGCAAAGGAATCAGAGCCAGGGGAGTCATATGTCTGGTTTTCAGTAAAAATGGATGAAGATGATGATATACATAAATGTATATACAGACATACTGTGGATACTACAATATTTACCAACAATAAGATTCCTTATAAGGTAAAAAAGGTAAGAATATCATTATCATACTAATAAATAATCACCTGTGTCTTCATAACTACTGGTCTTTCTAAGTCCATGCTTCCAGAATGGTGAGGAATACCATGACTTTCCTCGTGGGTTAAACCTTGATCTTCAGTACGAGAAAGAGTAGGTCCTACTGAAATTATGGTAGGTCCTGAAGGAGCTGGTGTTGGCTGTACAGTGGCTTGTCTTATTGGACCAACAGATCCTGACATAGGAGAATCCATCATGCCAGAAAGTTGCTGAGGTTGTACAAGCTGAGGGGCTATAGAGATGGGACCTTGGCTGTAACAAACAGAGTTGAATCAACTTCTTTATGATTGGCACAGATTTTAAGGAATAGTAAGTCACATATATCCTCGTATCATCTTGAATCTTAAATGCATGTCCATAATTTAAATCATTAAAAAGTTGAAAGAAAGAGAAAACGGGAATAAAAGGGTTGTCTATGATTATTAAGGTATGTTAAGCTTATCTTGGCAGATTAATTTCATTAATTCAATAAAAGGTTTTCCACAAACATTATATAGATAGGTACAGCTTAATATTTAATTAAACATATTTTTATATAAACCTATTTGTAACAATATCCTTAATTAAACTGTCTAAGTGAGTATAAATGAACTCACTGACATATTTGACCTGGTCTACCAGCTGACATATAATGTAATACACAATAAAGGGTAATATATTAAACATTATTATATTATTTATTTTTATTACATGGTGAATTTATATCTCAAAATGTCATGATGCGAAATATTAAGTACAGAAAAGTATATTGTATTAGGAGACTATTTCCCTAGTTTCTAAGAACCAAATCTTTCTAGGGCCTGTATACAACTCAAGGACATAGATAACTTTCTCACATATGTAACTTGTGACACCTTTTATACGAAGTCTATGCAATACAAGTAGTACACTCGACTAATGAAGGCTGGATTTACATAGAATTTTGCTGGACAAAGAATTCATTCTCATTAAAATCTATAAAATTTCATGCACTGGGATAAATACAACCGCAAGAAAATTTTTGCCAACAATGGGAGCTGCTTCAATTTTCATAAATATTTACCTTTAATCCCTTTTTCATTACAAGAAGACCATGCACTGACATTTAGAAAATGGAGAAAAACGATTCTCTGTAGTATGTAAATGAAAGTTTTTAAGAATAATACAAAAAATGTTCAATTCATCAATTAAGGCTTGCATAAGGTAGCTTGACAATACTTCAATAACCCTCCAATATATACCAAAATACAATGAAAATTAAATATCATGCAGTATCTTGATACTGCTTTATGTTCTTCTGTAACAGTAAAACTATCTTATCTTACCTTCCGTGAGAAGAACTACCACTGGGTGTAGCTTGTGCTGTGGGTAAAACTGCTGCAGTTCTGGTCGGAAGAGACATGGGCCGAATACTGGCAAATGGAGTAGCTCTTGAAGGAGCTACAGTAACAGATTGTGTGGTCTGAAAAGATGATTAGATGCCAATAAAAAACAAGCCAGGGCTGATATTTGTATAAGAATAGATAGCTAGTGTATAGAATCTCCATGGATTATGAAGTTCTTTGATTGCAATTTTAAACAGCCATTTATCTTAATACAAAATGAGAGGTAAAAAAACTACTAAAAAGTAACTGTAAATAATTGTTTGATATTTGACTGATTCATACTTTGTCACAAGAGAGATATAGTGTAGCATACCAACATACAGAAAAAAATATATTTAAAAATTAACAAAGTTTAAAACCCAAAAAATAATAGCGTCATAAAGCTATGCTACCTTAGATGGTTATTAGAAATTTATCTTATACTCTGCAATATCTAAAAGATGGAAGATTAATGTTCCTATCAACTATACAACCAAATATAACAGAGGGTGAAATATATTCTAAAATTTACCTGTTGAGGTTTAGTAGGAACTGGTGATGTTCCTGCCATGGGTTTGATATTTGCAGTTGGAGGAGGTTCTGAGCTAACTTTATCACTTGAACTAGCAGATGGCTTTGAACCCTGAAAATTTCAAAACTTTTAAACTCATATAAATGAAAGTACAGAGAGAGAGATAGTAGGAAAATGTCCAAAACATTCACAGTAAAATTATAGACCAAAAAACATTACATTTCACAATTAAATTAAAATTACTGTCAACTTAATGTGGTATAGGAAACTAAGATAGTAAATTTTTTGAAAAATATAATCAAATAGAATGTTTTCTTTAATAAAATTATTTTAAATTAAATAAATTTTAAGTGTTAACCATATTCATTTGATGAAAAATTTTTGGATAAGCATGCATTCTAACTTTCCACTAACACATCTTATACATCTGTTAATTACAAAAAAATTCAAGATAGCAAAAAATGGAAGATCCTACATTCATAAACTTAATGTAAGCAAATAATAAATTCCATCTGACACATTTTCATGAATACTCTTTCCAATTGTTATGGACTGAATCAAAGACAACGAACCTGCTTGTTTTCCAAGGCACGTTGCAGTAGAGAAACCTTCTGCATCAGCATTTCATTCTCTCTCGTTATCCTCTCCTTTTCAGCCAAATGCTCCCTCTGCTCCTCAGAGCGCTCCTTCTCCATTCGAGCAATTCTTCCCTCATACTGAGATCTCAAGGCTGTAAATCTTGAGCTTCCCTCCTCTAACAAAAATGGATGATTATTTGATAACTATTCAGCAAATGAGAATATAGTTATTTCAGCTCTTATTAAAATGATATTCATCTTATCACTGTAGTTAGGTTAGTTAATAGTTAGCTTAATAAGCACTCAATGAGAACCACAAAATCATAATTTGGAGATGACAAAACATTAGCCAGAGAAATGGGAAATAAAGATGGACTGAAATTTGAAGCTATTAATTTTTAAGTCTGACAACATGAATCAGAATAGGGGCTTTTACCCTTGGTAAATTCTGGAACAGAACTGCTTAACAAAGAGGATAACTGATGCAGCTTTAGCATAAAAAGTGTGTCGACCATAAGCTATTTAACTTAACTCAAACTTAACCAGAAATTAAATTAGAATAGAAACTAAGTAAAAGCTATGAAAAGTATTGTACCTAAAAGATGAATAACAATCATCATGCACAAAAATGAAAAAAATAATGAAAACAGAGATCATCCGTTAGAACAACAATTAGAAAGAACATTCAAATTTATGCCGACGTACCAAAATAAGATGATAGAATTTTTACTATGAACGAGAAATGTATCAACTGAGGAATTAATAATCCCTTTGAAATATTACATAAGAAATAATTCTGATAAAATTCCATGTTCATTTTCAAGTGCATTGTAGTCATTGGCCAGTCCATTAAAAAAATCAGGATTAAACATTGCTATTCACTGATTTATTCATGCAGTTTATTTGCTGGAATATTATCTTTCTAAGTATTTAGATTTTAATTTAATACTGTTAACCAATAACAGATATTCTGCACCTTAAAACTAGAAACTTCTTCACATTCATAATTATTATCGATACATATTATATATTGACATGATTGTGTGTCTTATTTTAAAAATGCAATATACTGTATATACTAAATAACATAATCCATACCTTTATTTATCTCCATAGTTTCCAATCTCTGATTGAGTTCTGCAAGTTGCTGATTCAAATTAGCATTTGCCTCATTAAGTTGGATGATCTTCAACCTTGCATTCTTTAACATCTGTTTAGAACGTTCCTCTTTCTCTGAAGATGTTGATTTTAATGATTCCCACTCCTGCTTGATGGAGTCCAGTTCTTTCTGCAGATTACTTGTCTGAAAAGTAAAAAATTATCCATCATAGCAGCAAGAACAAATTACAGCACTCAGGCAATACAATATTGATGAATGTTATTTAATGAAGGGATGCAGTACCACTTTAATACAATTTAAGTGAATCTATAGCCGATTATAAGCCTGTAAGCCTTTTTAAGAGATTGTTTTCATTTTTTAGATTATTGGTTGGCTTACATTGGTTTGTTGTGTTACTTTCCTGAAGAGACTGTTTAGTTTCATCTTTCACAATGACTGCTTACCATTTTGCAGAAAAGGGCTAATGCTGAAGGTGTAGCAAATTAATCTCACCTGCTCAGATGCTTCCTTCAACTGCTCTGCATGCTTTTCATCCAAATCCTTCACCTTTAATTCCATTTCCTTTCTTGCTTCATCTTTCAGGCGGTCCTTCACTTCCTGGGAAGGCTCTCCTGATCCACCAGGAGCATTCAACAGTTCTGCAGCCTTTTTCTTTTCTTCTTCAACAGACTTTGTCAGCTCTTCGTATTTAGTCTTATAATTTTTAGCTATTTTTCTAATCTATAATCAGGTAGAAATTTTAAAAGTTCTAAATTAAAAACAAAAGTAAGAGGTTAAAAAATAAGGGTTCATTTATATTATTAGAAAAATATTTGTAGGTTGATAGACAAAAATTCTCTCCAGGATTCTCTTAAGAAATGTAGAGTAATCCAGATACCCTTAAAAGATATTTAAGAGGCACTTGAGAAAATTTACCTGAATTTCTTTGTTCTTTGCATCAGATAGTAGAGCCTCTCTATTTTCAAGGTCTTCTTTTATGCGAGAAGTTTCTTCATCTTTAGTTTTCATGCTAGCCTGCAATTCTCTCAGCTCACCACGCACTTTAGCCAACTGAGCTGAAGCTGCAGCAGCTTCTTCCTCCATGCGGTGTCGCTCTGCATTTAGCCTCTTAACTCCTTCTTCTCTCTCCTGGGCCAACTGTTTCAGTGCATTATCCCTCTCAGCCTATCAAGGAGAAACGATTAAGGATTTTAAAAAGTTAAAAACTTATACCAAAAATTAATCACAATCCAATTCTTTTCACTATCACAATCTTGATAGCAAATACTAGTCCACTTTTCCTTCCATTATTATTCAATACATATTGCATCACTATGTAAAGACAAATTAATATCATCATACACTATAGAAAAAATATAATACCAATAAGTTATAACCTGAAGGTACTCGGTAAAATAGTCTCACCTGTGCCCTCTTTAAGTCTTCAGGAGCTATCTTATTGGCCCTCTCTTGCAAAGTATTTGCGCGTGACCTCCATCTTGCTGCCTCTCCTCTCAGAGCTTGGTTTTCTAACATGATATTGTCAAATTTGCCCTGTAACTCCCTATGCTTGACTTGTAAAGGAGCCATCTCTTCCTGCAATGTCTCTTGGCGTGCCGTCAGCTCACGCAATTTACTCTGTAACTCATCCCTTTCCATTCGAAGAGCTCTGTTGCTATCTGTCAAAGCATTAAGTGTTTCCACCTAAGAAATAAGGAGTTCATCGAGTTAGTAGAATACAATATAACAAAAGTAAAAAGGAAGTACATTTTGTATGAAAAATATTGTATGTTTACATGGTTCTTAAATTTTTGATTTGATTAGTTCTCTTCCTTCCGGGCTGTTTGAGGCAATTCACATTATGATTACATTAAATAAATCATTTACTCAAAATAAAATTGAAAATTTACATTATGGTACTAAATGGACTTGGAGAACAGCAGATAATAGTTTCATGAAGTCACCCAGTTACATAAAGTAAAATTAAACAAAGTAAAAGGTGATGGACTGGAGTCCAAATTTTCAAATGTGTTTTGCCTAATTTCTATGAATATTATGTACTTGTGTAATATTAAAAGAGTAAACTTTACACAGTGATTGTAACTAAATAGCTTTCATGTAATTTGTTTGTTTGAAGTTCCTTATTGAATTATGTAAACATTCTATGAGAGAGCTAAATGTGATATGTTGAAAAGCTTCTATAAAAAACACACAAGTATGCAAACACAAATACATAAATATACAGGCAGAAATAAACAAGATAATTTGATGCAATGAGAAAAGGATTACCTTCCTTAGCAGTTCACTCTGCCTTGCAGCATTCAAAATAGTTGATTCTGATCGTTCTCTCTCCTCAGCAAGTATCCTCCTTGCATCTTCTAGCTGACATTCGATGGAATGCAATTTATGCTGGATCCTCGCCTTCTCTGCATTGGCCACATCCAGTTTTGATGAAGCAATAGCTCTTTCTTTTCTTAAATATGCCACAACCTGAAGAAGTTGCTCAGAAGACTTTTGCTCCCCAGATTCTGTTACCGATGAATCTAGGGAAACGTTGGGGTCCTAAGTTTACAACAAAGTTACAATGTTAAAAGTATGAAATTAGAGAACAAAGAAATGACTTTACAACTTAAAATACTTCAATCTTACAAAGGAATTAAAGGTAAAAGAAACTAAGATGAGAGGAAACTACAACCATAGGTGAATTAGCCAGCATATATTTATAGAGCAGTTTTTTTAAGGATAAGATTTGACCTTTAAATTTAGAAAGAAAATAAGTTTAAAGAAAGGTGAATTAACTTTACATGAAAGTTAAGCGGCTGAAACATAAGGTTAGCATAGGGATGTAATATTATAATTTCAAAAGCAGAGTGTACTAACTTTAAACTCTTTTTCAGCCAATAATTTGGCAGTTCTGCTACCAAGTTCTTCCAGCTGGTCATGGAGGAGACTGTTCTGAGTTTCTAGTTCTCCTAGTCTCTTGCGGGTTTCTTCCAACTCTACCGTCAATAACCTCTCACGTTCTTCAGATGTCTTTTTACCAACAGACAAAGCATCTGAAAGCTCACTGTTTTCCAGAGTCAGCTTTTCTGAGGTTGCACGTACAGAAGAGAGTTCTTCTCTTAAAGTTTTAAGAGCCTAAGAATGAAATCGAGAATTAATTTATAAGTCAGATCTGAGTAATAAAAAATAATACGGTAGTAACAACTACAGATATAACAACAGTAAACTAACAAATTATATACATAGCTATTCATCTAGTTGAAAATAAATTTCCACTGATATAATTATAATAATAAAGCAAAATGATCCTGGGGTCATTCTGATGAGCCACCACCAACCACTTCAAAAACTAATACTCATTCCCAGAAAGTGTTGCACTGCTGCTATATGTTAAATACTGCAGTCAATTTGACAGATTAAAGGAAGCAATTGATCAAAATTGACCATGAGCTAGCAATTTAGAGAGGTGTTTTGTCCATGCCAAAATAATTGTTCAACCTTGATATTGTTTTACCTCACCCTCCATATAGCACAGAATTACCCTCATCAGACTACAATTTGATTTGTTCCCTACAAAATTCCCTTAAGGGTAAGAATATTAATCCCTCAGAAAATTGCAAGAGACATCTGGACCATTAATTTGGCAATAGGATTAAATAAAAGTGGAATTGTAGATCTTCCCAAAAGATGGGACCTTGTTATTAAAGAAAATAGTAATTCCATTTTACAATTAACTTGGTCAATAGCATTCTATTTGATATTTTCATTTTCCATGAAAATTTATGGAAACTTTCCAAACAACCCAACCCAACCCAAACAACCCAAAATATCATCCTTTCTTTGTTTTAGTATGGCTCTCCTCCAAAAAGTTGAGCCTCATCATATGAGATTTAATCTTTTAAAAAACTTAATCAAAGCTGATGTGAATAGATAAACAGTTTTCTGAAGATGAACAGTAGGTCTATTGAAGATTTTTTACTCTTAAGACCAAACAATTTTATTTAAAGGATTATTATTTTAGATTAAAGGACATATGCTTAATTTAACTCATTATTTTTTTTGATTGTGGAAATGTTTAATTTAAAGGGCAATCTTTTTAATAAATTTGGTTTACATTAGGCTTAGAAAAAATGGTAAAATTTAGGAATGAATTATATTTGATGACGATAAAGACCTGTAAATCTGTAGAATGCAGAACCACTTGTCTAGCAAACTTGTCCTCTGCTTCCCTTGCAACTTCAGCATGGGATGCTGCATCTTCACGAGCCACAGAAGCCTGTTTCTTGGCTTCTTCTAGTTCTGCTAATACTGATTTCAGTTCATCTTGTATTTTGCACAGCTGAACTCTCAATTGACCTACTTCAGAACTTGC
Source organism: Pantala flavescens (assembly GCA_020796165.1). Taxonomy (NCBI): domain Eukaryota; kingdom Metazoa; phylum Arthropoda; class Insecta; order Odonata; family Libellulidae; genus Pantala; species Pantala flavescens. The sequence goes on along the minus strand of CM036885.1, from coordinate 20,093,678 downwards.
GCTGTCTCTACTTTCTGCAAGCTCTTTCTCCAAATCAGAAATGCGATTCCTGAGATTTTGCTCAACTTCAGCAGCTTCTTGATTCCTGGAAATATTAAACTTTTAAGTATAAGAGTGCTTCAAGTAAAGCTTATCACTGATTAACTAATTTGAAAACAAAGTATCAACTTGCAACAGCTGTTCATAATGTTCAGAAGCTTTCTTTCAATAGGAAATTTAGCACTTTAGGGTCAATGTTGATCGACTGACACTTATGTGATTTATGTTTGGGTGCCCAACACTCGACTGACAGCTAACTTAGCTAAAACTGTTAGTGTGTTGAAATTTACAGAAAATACTGCCAGCAATATTTAGGAACAAACCAATAGTTGACATGAATTCCAAATGAAACTTTCTTGATTATTAGTTGAAGATGAATTCAAGCTTTCAAAAAAATAATAATGAGGTTTAATATTTAATTTTGTGTTCTTAAACACTAGCTAAATCTTTGCTCTTCACCAAAATATACACTCGGATAAAAAATATAGATTTTTCTATAACGAAGAATATACTATTTTATGAAGAGTTTATTTCAAACAATTATGCAAAAAAATAAATTTTATTAATATATTGTTAATAATTAATTACAAAATTAGCAACTAACAATTTACCTGCCAACTGATTCTTTAAATTAAACATTTTAAATACTTTTGCAATTACAGCAATTAATTAAGCAAATTCGCAAGTTTATGCTAGTGAGCTGTCAATGGGTGTTGGTCAGTTGTTTGGGACCCATCTCTTCATGGTATGAAGGATAATGTTTCAAGGGTCAGTCATATACTAGAAACATAAAATTATTAACTGATACTCTTTCTTTCCTTATATTCCAAATGATGATACATATATCATTTTCTGACAAATAGTCAATGTTTTTTCAATATCTATGATATAGTACTAAAATAATTCCCTTTACTAATATTTTTGAATTAAAAAAAAAAACAAAAGGACTTTTAAAAATATTTCTCAAGGCAATAAACAGTATACATATGCATCAGTTTTTCAGATGATTATAAAGAAAGAGGAACTGTACACGTAAGATACTAAAGCGAGAATTATCTGCAATTTTCAAAGAAATTTTACTTAATAAACATGCTAAGATAAAAAAGCCTTATGGTCATAGATATATCCAAATGCTTGACTAAATGATGGGGCTCTTAAAAGATAATATTGGTCAAATCATCTATTATGTAGAAAGAAAATATAACACTGTAAATGAAATTTTTGTAGTGCATTAAAATTACTATAGTAATATAACCATAGATGATGAGGAAATGGTGTAGATAACTTTTGCAGAACGTGGCATATTTGCTCAACATCAAAACCAAAAAAAAAAAATTTTGATCCACTAGACATACAAATTCTACAGTTCAAGATAATAGTGAAAATCATTAAACCATAAATAACAAACTTCATGAATATATGGTTAATTTAAATTCTATAAATAATTAGGAACACATTTATAGCTGACTTTATGCCTTCTAAAAAGGCACTTTTTAGACGAACTAAATAATAATAATTCATAAATAAATTTGGAGAGGTGGAGGATTCTACGCTGGATGCACATTATGAAGGCATTACAAATAAGAAGGTAAATCAGGATGCCATCAAAATTTTCTTAAGAATATGAGGAAATAACTATTAAGTATGGCTGCTTGAACATTGTGCACAACGAAGACAGGACTTCCAAGGCATGCATGTATTTGAAGGTATTCAAATAAAACAACTTTTTTTGTACCTCTTTTCTGCTTCGGATTTGTGTCTTTGAAGCTCTTCTTCCACCTCTCTTAATCTTTGCTCAGTGTCATGAGCAATGGAAGAATACTGATTGATGTGATCCCTGCTTGCGCTTAACTGTTGACGCAAGGATGAAATTTCAGCTTCTAACTCCTTAGCACGGGTCTGTGCATCTCTGAGGATCCTTATCTGTCCAGGATCTCCAGATGATCCTATGAATAACAATAATATTTCACATTTGAGATATGTGACAATCAGTTTAGTTACAAAAGGTAGTGCAGTGCTATTATAAAGTAATGAAAATTACAACAGAATAAGAATAAAATAAGCTTGCAAATAGATGGATACAATCATTAATGATAAATTTCTTCTACTTAGAACTAATAATGAAAGAAGTTGTACAACTCACCAATAACTGAAGTCTGAGCTGATCTTTCTGTTAATCCTTTAGTTCCAGCTGCCATTGCCTCCAGTCTTGCCTTCAACTTCTGTACCTCTTCTCTTGCTGCAAGTACTGCATCATGTTCAGCCATCTTCTCCTTCTCTAGAGTCTTTCGAGCATCCTTCTCCATTTCTAAAGTTCCTCTCAAACTTGCAGCTTCAGCCAAGGTATCACGTACTGTCTCCCTCTCTCCTTCAAGCTGTCTTCTCAGCATACTAATTTCTCCCCTCATGTCTTCTATCCTAGCCTCCAATCTGGTCTTGCTTTCTCCTTCGGTGCGCTCAAGACTGGCTCTAATAGCTTCTAAGTTGGTCATCAGCAGGGCCTGTCCTCTCCTCTCCCTTTCCCAAGATTCTCTCTCTTTCATCAAACGAGCCTCAGCCTCCCTCAACAATTTGTTCTCAGCATGAAGTGATTCTATTCTCACCTCAGCAGCTGATAGTTTAGTTTGAGCTGCAAAAGCCGCCTTGAAATATACAGAATATTACACATAAACATTCATTTTAAAAACATCCTAAGATGGTATAAATATGCTATCTAAAAGAGAAATAGGAATATTCCAATCTTGCTTAATATCTAATAAACATAAACCAGAAATGATATTTAATTCTTCCGTTTTGTACCATTTGAGCACATATTTAGATTTTTGGATATTTAACAAAATTATTTCCTTAAAATCAGCACAAAACATATGTTATGACCTATCATAAAGTAGAACGTTAGAATGAGAAATTGCTTTCCATCACTTGAGAATACTTAAATCAACAGAATACAACACATACACATAGCATCTTCATTGATGCCATTTGTTTGATCAATAGAAGAAATAACAGCTAACAGCTGAAAGGCACAGTTTAAAGCAATCCTACAAAGCGACTAAATTATCATCATATGGAGCATTCCGACCATCTGCATCATCGCATTGCTCATTCTTGGAGTTAACGTAACATATCATTAAAAAGCACGTTTGCAGACATCCTATCCAAGAACATTGAGAAAATACTCTTACATTAACCACTAATATAATAATAATATACTACTAACATCTTTTAGATGCATCATTCCCTGCTCATGCTTGATGATTGTGGTATTGTAAATTTGATTCTTCTTTTCAAGAGCTTCTATCTGAGTTCTGTAGGAAGAGGTGTTCTCCTGTAGTATCTTGAACCGTTCTTCAGTAAACTCGACTAATGATGCATATTTGCTGTTTTGAGCTCTGAAGAAAACGGAGAGAAATTAACTTTAGTATATGTTCACTAAAAATATGCAATATAATCATAATTTAACTTACATTTACAAGGAAAATAATAATTTTAAAATAACAATTTACATATACAACTCAGCAATGAATATAAATAAGAATTGAAACTCAACTAGATTTTAAAAACATTTTAATTTTATTAATGATTTAAATTTATTAATGATTTACAAAATGCAGAATTAAAATATCGGCATAAATAGCAAATTTTTAATAAGTCAAATCAAGTTTCACCCTCCCAGTCACTATAAAATGGGATGGTAGAAGTGGAATAGTTTACTTTAGCAGTTAAGATAAAAATAAAAATTATTTAACTGACCAAATGACAGAGCTACTAATATACTTATATCAAAATATGCTGAAATAATGTATTTGAATCAAGTTTGAGTAGCATTTAAGCATAATAAAACTTTTGGATACACTTTCATTTACTTATCATTTGAAATCCATATTGCTTGCTTGCTGTAAGCTAGAAAACAGAGACATACAATGGCTTCTAATTCAGGTTGTGAATAATGTTAACTTTATAGACATTAGGAAATCTTTCACTAATTCATTCTTAGATACATTAAAACACTGCTTGATGTAAGCAAGCAAACTGTTACTGGAATACATAAGCTGATTACTTAAATTGAGTCTATTCTTAAATATGAATGACATTTCTTCAATAATTTAATCATACCTTAGCTCTGAGATTTCTTTCTTAAGATTAGCATTCTCTTCTGTCATCATCTTCTGAGTTATTTTTGATTCCTTGCAGTGACTATCATACTCTTCCTGCAGTTGTTTCAGTGCATTTTCAGACTCAGTGATTTTGTTTTTCAACTAGAATTAATAATTAATTATTTCCATCAGTGTTATATAATATACAATGTATACTTGAATAGATATTTTTATGTCCGAATTTGTGATTTAATGCTATGTAATAATTTGAGTCTAATAACCTAATCATTAAAACAGTTTCAGATATTATAAATATCTACATTACTGATTACAGAGCAGATGAAGTATCTCTGAAATTATAAATGTAGTAAATTATAACAAAAAATCAGAATATGATAGTGGATTTTAAAAAACAATGCAAACATGAAATTAAATAAACATAAACATGTAAATTGCTAGAAGTTCTTTAACCATAACTAGGAATGTCAAAAATTTTCTTATGAAAACTTCATATTCTTGAATTATCATAATTCAAACTCAAATAGAATGAAGAAGTTGAAAATGGCATAAATTATTCGGAACGATCCTTCTTAACTATAACAAAATATTATCATAGCATCATAGAGCTAACAAATATTAACCTCATTTAATTCCTGAGAGCTCCTTTCTGCACCAATTAGAGAATGAGTTACCATGGGTGTAGAAGTTGCACCTTTCATTTGAAGTATTTTCTGTAATCAAAGAAGAGAGTAAGTCATATTTTTATACCAAAGAATTATTGCCTTCTAGCAGCGAGTTTACTATGAAAACATTATATAAATTACTAATCACAGAAGGGTATAAATTTTAAATTCAATCAATTTTTTATGAGTATATAATATAGTTATGAAATATATTTTACCTTAAAGCCTTGAGGTGTTGATGGTTGATTATCCTTTGAAGTTGGTAGAACAATTTTGGCCATGCTAGAACCATCCTCTGGCTCACCATCACCTTCTTCTCGGACAGATTCTGAGCCTCCAATCTGCTGCAAGTAGAGTACTCTGTACATGTCCCTCTGTCTTGCAAGAGATTCCATCATCTTCCTGCTATTTTCCTCAGATTCTTTCAATTCTTCCAACTGGCGTGTGGCCCTCTCTAAGCTTTCCTGTAAGAAATATATTCCACTTTAAAAATATGACTAAGATGTGTTGCAGAAAAGAAAGACAACAATGCTACAAACTAAAGAGTTGACATTTTGTAGCTTATGAGCCACAGTTTCTTGCTCTATACATTTTGCAACATTCTTAATTATTAACAATAATAATCTCAATAATTAACAATTTCTTAAATTTGAACTTTTTGAAATTTTTTTTAACTAGTACCTGGTATATAGCATAAATACCATTTAACTCTCCTACAATTTAAATAAATCAATGACAAATTTGTGAATCATAACCATTAAACCCTATAAAATTACTGCTGAGAAATAATAAACATTCAATAAACAAAAGAGTTAACTTTTAATGTGACTTATTCGTTCTAAAATAACACTTAACATAAAAATAGTTGACAATATAAAGAAAGTTAAAAACATTTCCATTGATTAACAAGGAAAAATTAGTTGAGCAAACCTTCATCAACGGTAGATTATATTCACTCTCTTTCTGCTCAATTTCTTCTTGTTTCTCACTCAGTTGACGAAGTGAGCATAATAGTTCCATATTCTTCTTCTGAAGTTCTTCCAAGCTTCGGAAAGTGACAAGATGGTCAGATATCACCTACAAGTACAATAGGAAATTTTATAACAAAACCTTTTAATTAAGAAAAATTATGCTTGTATTCCTCAACTAAAACTACTTATTAATAATAATAATATGATTAAATTATATTAAGAGAAACCAATTTATATATCACTATAAGTGCAGAGTATTCTGTAACATAACTTTCTTACAATTATGATTTAACTCATAGATTGTATAGGTTTGAACATTAACAAGTCTATAATTTCAACACTCTTGACAGTTTGGAAATTTATTCATGTCTTCTTCTATTTTCATTTTTCAACACTTATCTTCATATTTTTTGCTAATAAAAAAGGTAATTAGAAGACAAGCAAGCATGAGAAGCAAGATTAAAAGCATGTGAACTCAGTTAGGAAGATTGCTTTAAGTATTTGACCATTTAATTCTTGATCAATCATTCTCTGATAACATTAGAATTAAGCAATAAGTTTGTGTGTACTATTTGATACTATCATTTTCAATTTCCCTGACCATCATATAATTGATAACCAAAACACACCAATGAAATCAAATTTCATAATTTAGAGACATATATTAACTTCATATTCAATAAAGTGAATTGAACAATGAATATCAGCAGTATTTTGGTTAATCTTATAATTTACTTCTTGGAGGAAAGATAGTCATTAAGTTTTTCATATTGATAAAGGGAATTTATTTCATTCCATGCATTATGTGCCCATCCAAAGCACTGATTTATTCATAAGCCAATTCTTACACGCAAGTAATGCTATACTGGTGTAAAGTCTAAAGTAAATAGTTTAGAACTCATATCCCCCATTTTCTACATGTCTATGACAAAGTAATTCATACAGAAAGATGTATCAGAAATATAGTCATTATTGTAAATCATGAGTTGTATGGAATAATCGCACAGTTTCCTTGAGCTTTGCAGGAAGCTGTCGGCACTTCCACTTTTATGTAAGGATTTTTTGGTCAAATCCAAGACAATCTTTGCCTTGAATTTCTATAAAAATCCAGCTTAACCACTTCCCAGACTCAATAGGTGTTCTCTTTTTGTGTCGTCGTATACTTGTCCTACCCAAAACTTTCATTTTAGTTTGTGTTCAAGACAAGTATACTCGTCAGCTCAAAGTAGTTATTTTCTTAATGCTTTATGCCATTTGTGGATGAAATACTCAGAGTATCTAGCAGATAATTATCTTACTTTTACTCAAATGAGTTTAGACAACCCACAACACAACTTTCATACAAATTGTAGCAACAAGTAATAGCAAACTTTTTTTTCTTAAATTAAAGAGGAAATTCATCTTAAATTGATAACTTTATCTATCACATGATATACATATAAATGTAATATATTCAGTTCTTATTCATAAAATAAAGAAAATATTGAGAAATTTACAAGAAATAGGCTTGTCAACAAGAAAGCTAAGGATAAATAATTAAATATAAGCTTAAGAAAAAAAGGAACAGAGTACTTCTTTTTAAATTCACTCTAAGAAAATAAAATCAAATAAAAAATGACTTTTTCTGAACAAAATTTTAAAAATAATGTATCAGGGAAGTGGTTAAGACTTAAAAAATACACTAATGATAGTTCCATAAATAACAACTATGTATTAAAGGAGAATTGCTCCATTAAATAGGCTATTTTGGAAATGCATGCATTGAAAGAATATCTATGCAGAATATGATGAAATTGAAGGGGTTACCCGAGAGGCAGATGATTCCTCTGATGAAGAAACGTGGTCATCTCTTCCCGGAGCAACAAAACCACCACGGGTTTCCTCTACTTCCTTAAGTAGTACACACACCTACATTTAAATGAAATAAAATGTCATTCTAATAATCATTATGTCCTTCAAAAAAAAGATTATTGAACATAATCAAATAATCATTCCATTATCATTGTTAAAAGTTCCTTAAGAAAAATCTGATTCAACTTACACAATTCTTTCAATAAATTTGAGTTTTGACCTTAAAAGGAGTTAATTTTTACTCAATACATCAAAAACATCAACAATTTCTTCAATGGATGCTTTTAACTCCAACTTTTACTCTCATTTCTAACAAAATTCCTATACTATTATATAGCCTCTATATTTCATTATAATCAATTTTGGTTTTCAGAATCTTATTGTAAGCAAAAAGTTTATTATAAATTCTGAAGTAAAATTCTTTCAATTAGAATATTTTTTCCTTATTACAGCAATACGCAGTCTAATTTAACATTGATGGGGTGTCTATTTTTTATTAACCTGTCTGCTTAAGTCCTTCACAACTGTCTTTAGCCTTGTATTTTCTCTGTTGTAATGCCCAGAGGCCTTTCGAGCTTCAGCAACATCATCTCTAAGTTGTTGAGTTTCCAACACCAACTCATCACAGCGAGTAGACAGGTAGTTGATGCTAGCAATGGCACTCTGGTAGTTCTCCCTTTCTAACCTCAAATGAGGTGTTCGTTCTTCAATTTCCTGAAATAGGATTCCATAGTTGTTGATATATAAATACAAATAAACTAAATTTATACACTACAAGTTTTTTAAAGGAATGATGTTATTCATGCTGATCTCTAATACTGAAATGAGAATTCTCATTTCATGAAGCAAATATCTAAAACAATATTTTTCATAAAAGCTCTTTCAATATCATGAATTACAAATTTAATTCTATCATGGTAAGAGGAAAAATTTTTACTAACTTACTGATATTTTTACCAATTTTTATATAAATCAAAATAATTATAATTATATAGTTAATGTTTAGTAAAAGAACTAAGAGTTATGAATTTAAATGCTATCTGAAGAAATAATATACGTAAATCAATAAAAACTCATTTAAATAAATTAGTAAAGTAAAATAATAAGAACTTACACTAAGAATGGCATTAAGGAAGACGTTAAGCTTCTTACACTGCTGCTTCTCAAGGAATAGCTCTTCTGATACTGCCACATATTGACTATAAATCTGTGTGAGACTGAGTCCTGACTTGATGAGACGACTTGCAGCGGCTGCAGATGGACTGAGCATCTCTAATTGCTCTTCTGAGATTTCTAAAAATGATTTCTGCCTTAGTTAATATGCATTAGCAATGTTAACTTACTACAAATGTTCCTCAGACAATTTAATTAATAAGGACAATAACAAGAGGGTAAATTTCTGGTCAATGTATCTTACAACTGGTGTAATGATTGTCAAATTAATTGAAATTTGAACACATTTAATTGTAAGATATAAATGGAACTTACTCATAAATTAAGATGTTAAGATACCTTTCAGAGTGAATTACTTGTTTAACTTAATACTGTCCTTTGAGAACTGTAATTTAACACAAACTAAGCCCATTTACAAGAAGTTACCTATTCTATGGGGTTTATCCTCCTTTAGATTAGAAATATTGGATTCATATAAATATCTTTTTAACCTTCTTCATGAAATGGAAAAATTTCAAAAAATTATGTCCCATATTAAATAATAATTAAAACCATTATTAACAAATTAAAAAATTAATTTTTCAATAATATGGATATGAATAACAGGAAAATAATATGTTAAGGACTGATAACCTCTCAAACGCAGTAGCTTAGGTTCTAGCAAGGATGCTAAGTAGACTTATTCTGGGAACATTCCCAGTGAAAAGAAATATCAAATTATAAAACATAACCCAATAAATTCTACACAATAGATGCTAACATTTGAGTACTAACCTCTTTTGGCAGCTTTGAGCAGTTCATTAGCTTCAGCCAATTCTTTTTTCAATAGCTCAATAGCAGTCTTACTCTCCTGAATTTTTTCTTCTAGCATCTCCCTCTCCTTATGGCTTCTTTCTTCCAATTCTCCATACTTATGAGAAGATTCACTAAGAAGAGTTTTAAGTTCTTTTACAGCAGAAATTAATTCTTCAGATTTAGATTCAGCATTCTCAGCTGACTTTTTGTATAGGTCTGCCAAGCGAGTTTGAGCACTCAGCTCTTGCTCGAAGGTCTCTTGTAACTTGATTTCAGAATCTCGGCTATCCTTAAGCCTCTGAACAAGATTCTCAGCCTTAGTCTGTACATCTTTGATTGTTTTCCGCAGTGTGTCAATTGTCTCCTCCGATATTTGAAGCTATCAAAAGAAATTATTTTTCACTTTGAAAGGAACATAATTAAACCAAAAATGTATAAAATAAGTTTTTTTCTACATATACTATAGCAGAAGTCTACAAAAAATAAATCATTATCCTCAGGGAAATTAAAAAATTAATGACAAAACTTATTCAGAGTTCAGCAAGTATACAAAAAGTAAGAACTTGGATTAGTGAAGTATAAAACCAGTGCAAACAATTGAGAAAAGTTTAAATATCACTTTAATTTCACAGTCTCCTCATCATTTGGATTAAAAAAGATAATATATGAGTTAAACTAAAATTAAATTATTATTGAGGACAAGAAGAAACTGGCAAGAAAAGTTATTGCTTAAAAATATGTAGATAATAATAAATCACATTCCCATTAGGATGACCATATATCATAGATTTACAAGTTAAAAATAACATACTTTTTGTTTTGCTTCATTAAGTTGCGTTTCAAGTGAAATCTGTCTGGAAGTGTAGTCTCTCCTAGCTTCAGATAGATCTGCAGCATGGCGGTCAACAGTTTCTTGTAATGATTGTATGCGTTCTGTCAAGATCTCTTTTTCTTGCTCAAGATATTTTTCCCTGGATAAGGATGAAAAAAATAAACATGTTCTCTATCATAAGAATGTTTCAAGCACTTCCCAATCACCAGAAATTAGACTTGATTGTAAGTTAATTAACTTTTATGGTCAGAACAAGGAATGTGTGATGGGCACAATATAGTAAAAATTCCAATAGGTTAACTACAATTAATTCCTTGTTTATCTGGTTAACCCCCCAGAAATGATAAACACTAAAATAGATTTAGTAGGCCAGGTCTTAAACCTTCTTAAATCCTTCTGCTATAGACATTCATCAGTTTTCAGTAACTGAACTCTATTGAAAGGAAAAGTTCTTTTAAAAATTTATCTATAAAGAAACCAATTTTATAAATTTTGAAAGAAATACATGGAAAATTGCAAGATCATTTTTACACCTCTAATACATGCTGCTTTTAAGATATATATAATTTTACTGAAGAAAATGTATCTGACTTATACCAACATTCAAGATTTCCTAACAAAAAACTAACAATCATACAAAGGCAGTAAAAACAAAAGCTGAATTATGTTATTATTTTATTCAAGTTATTATGTATGCAGCATACATAAAGGAAAAAACATCAATGTTCTAATTGATACATTACATGCATGATTTGAAATTGCATACATGGATCTGAAAGTAAATCTTTCAATCATAACAGAAATTGAACTTACCTGATCAACAGTTGTGCTTCTTTTCCCTCTATCAACTCTACATGAGCTAACGCCTCACATTTGGCAGATGAGGCTGCAACCAACTGTTCTGAGAGACTTTTATTGTCAGTATGAAGCCTCTCTATTTCCAGATCACGTCTCTCCAAACGTCTAAGGAAGTCCTCCCTCTCCTCCTCCATTGCTGTCTGTTTTCTTGTGAGGGAAGCATTTTCATTTTCTAACCTAAAATAGTTGAATGTAGCATTATTGACAACAACATGAGCCTGATAATCTACAGTCAATACATTTTTTCTCTGTTACAAGAGGTATTTTCACATTTTAATTATTCTTCTCATCACAAGATTTCTCATTCCATCTGTGATTCATTCGAGCTTATAACATTTGTGCATCACAGGAAAGAATATAAAAAGATAATATTATACGGGAATCAATCTTCTGTCATCGAAAAAATTACATGATACTATTTATTAAGGAATACAACATAAACGTCATACAAAGAATAAATATTGACCAATATACTTGAATAAAAAATTGAAAATATTCATCAGTTTAAGTTTACGAATATTGCTAATTAAGCTAATTCTCTCTTGATAACTAAATTACAAATGTCAACAATAACAGAAATTAATTTTTTCGTGAATTTTTTTGGACTGAATGATTAAGCTGAATTAATAATAGTATAAAATTCTGAAATGTTCTCCCTTCCACGAAACAAGCTGAACATTGGCGCTAAGACAGAAAAAAATACATTCATACAAAGACAAAACTTCTACATATGAACCTAAAGATTATTAACGAGATATGAGTCTTAAAGTATATGATTATAGAGTATAAATATTATACGTAATGGTATCTATGGGCCATGAAAACGATTTTCACGCTGTGAAAATTGATTTTCCGAAGTAGGCGGGTAATATCAATTCATACAATAATTGCCCATTTACCTCAATATCCGCGAGAGTATTTTTGCTCAAGGAGCTATAAAAGAAATGCACCTTTTTCCGTATTTAGTTAACCTTTAGAAGCTAATTTAATAGTTTAGCCTAGGTCCACATTTTTAAATAAATATCGTTCGTTACCGTTCTGACAATTCCTGAAGGGTATCCAATTCACTCCTCACTTCCTTCAGATTAGTCTGCAGTTCTTCAACTTTTCTTTGAGCAACATCCGCTTCTTTTTTAGCATCAGCTAGATCTCTCTGGGCTTCAGAAACTACATTTTCTAGGTTTGAGACTCTCTCTTCTGTGAAGTATAAATACAATATAATTTTTTTTTTAATTTCAAAATGAGGAATATCTCATCGCAGTTCTAGGTTTTAACAGCAATACCAAAAAGTAGTCAAGTTCGTCATACTTTGGGATAAAAGAAGATTTGAATCGAATGCTTACCTGTTTCGCTTTGAGTCTTGTCATGGAATTCTTTGAACCTTTTAAAATTCTCAGCCTTTGTTTCTATGTAGGCATCGATTTTTTTAGCAATATCTTCAGGCACACGTGCATACTCATCTTCAGTCAATATTAACGGTACTAACATCATTGTATTCTAAATGCTGATTGATGTTTTACTAAGGCCTACGGCGGGCTCTTGCGGACTTTCCGGCCATGAGTAAAACTGCCATCTATAAAAAAAAACCTTAACTGAAAACAGAGAAGATACTACAAGATACGTGCGATGGAACCATGGGTTTGAAGTGAGGAAGTGATTCATGTACATATCTTCTTCAAAAGTTTATTAAAGGTAGTATCGGACATGATTGTATGTCTTTCTAATTTTTCCTTGATTGGAACCTTTAAAGTAATGATTTAATTTACTTCCAGGGAGAAAGATGAACTTAATAAGAACGCTTTCGTGTTTGCAGCATTTCCCGAATATCCTTTTGAAAAACTCTCCTTTCAAACCTATTTTCTCCTGTAAATTATATCATTCGCTTAAAGGAGAGTCATCAAGATCACATGGAGGAGGAGATTTGTGCAATCAGCTTTTAATTACTCGCCCATTATGGCATTTGCCCGAAAGAGGCCTCAAATACAAAGGGATGCTGAGAAGAAGGTGTAAAGACTGTTTTTATGTCATGCGCGATGAAAGAATGTATGTTATGTGCAAAACTCATCCAAGACACAAACAAGCTAGTTTTGTGAAACCAGAAAAATTGCGAAGAATTCTAACACATGCAACACAGAGCCCAATTCGGCCTTGGTAAAGATCAACTTGTATTTGCAGTTTCGTAGTCATATTTATGATCATTCTATGCTATTTGCTTAGAATTTATCACTGGTCATTGTGGTGTATCATTGGCGTATACTCCAAGTATCCAAATGTAAAAAAATCGTAATTATTTTCATTCGCATCAATAAAACGACTTTAAGTAACTTTTCACGTTATTAAAAATTATATGCATAATTATCTTTTGAAAATAGTTTATTTTCTGTGTACTTGCACCCATTATGTTGAAGAGTTGTATGTACTTAAGTGTAATTAAGAATTTCGGAAATGATTGAAGGTATTTCAATGACTAAATAGTCGAAATGAATCTTGATTTATGTTCGCTGTATTTCTCTGGGATCGTATCATTTGTAACGAGACTGAAATGTATATACGTAGCTTTTTTATATTAATTCATCTTACCTATTAGAATGAGAGTCAAAGGCAATCGTTGATTGCGTGCGGATTAGAAAATGACTTTTTTCTTGAAATTAGTTATTTCTAACTATTAGCGATTTACTATTTTCTTTAACTGGGTCATTACTCAGAATTTATTATTTATTAACATATGTTCCGGAAACATATTGAAAATAAATTTCCTCCCCAGAGATTTCTCTCCGCTTTTATTGGTTACAATTTGGATTTGAGATCAATTACTTGTTCAGGTTCTGCATAGACACGCTGAACAATAAATATCAACGTTTCTTCCAACTAGCCATTATAAGGTATAGAATGTAATGATATGAATATTTTTTCGTTAAAAATGCTAGATCGATTTTAAACTTTTATGTGGATTAATAACAATATAATGAATATTTGGAAAATTCAAAATGTTTTACACACGGAGCTAGTCAAGATGCTACTCTGTCTGAAACTGCATTACTGTAAGTTAAAACCATTTCCTTGCAATTGACTTTTATGTTTCGCAAAAAAGGCGGAAATCGTAAAAGTGCAGTTTTTTGGGTACCTTGGTTTATATTTTTTCTTGGTGTATATTCAAACTGCGTACTTAATTCTCAAATCTCACTTATGGTTAATAAAATTCTACTTAGTTTCATTTAAAGCAATTCCTGTAGGTTGTCTATTAAGCTAGTAATAAATTCACAAAGTCCAGGGGCATATAATTAATACTTCGACTATAGTCCCTTTATACATTACATTACACACATTATGTATAGTTTCAATTCTAAGATTCGTTCTCGATCAACAAATCAGAATCATTGCTCTGTTCATCATCAGATCGTTCAATTATAAACTTTCCTCCGTCAATTTTTTTATATTTAATATATATCTTTTTTTGTTTCTAAAATCTAAATTCATATTACTTATTAAATAGCCTATCGTATCAAAAACTTTTAAATTGAGTGTTTTTTTCTAATATGCCTTAAAACCGAACGAATCTGTAGTGAACGTTCTCTTTCCCCATCTGCCATACGCCATAAGGCGGTTCGCGGGGTATTTATGTAAATGTAAAGCTTACGGGGAAATTACGGGCAACTGAACACAAAATGCCACAAGGAACACTCTGAGCACCCATTATGCGGGTATACAGTTTTTAAACGGATTAAATTAACATCTTAAGTTGACCTGAGTGGATTCAATTATGAAAAAGATTATGATAATAATGACTATTTCCAACAATGGTTCACGTCTTCAAAATTATAGAAATAAATTAAACGAATAGCTGCGTTTTCTGCAGGAGAAAATTATTTGTATTGCTCATCTGTACATTGCCGTTGCTTTCGTCCTTTCCAACATTGAATTCTTGTTTCTTCTTGTTTTGCTTTTTGAATACATAAAAATAAAACTATATAGACAACTTATCGAGCAACCATATATTCTTGGTTAATCATTTTAATGGTATTTAACCTCAGAAATTCTTTAATCGACCAGTTCAATTTATACAACCCCTAAAACTTTTTTTTAGGTTACGAATAACTCATCGCAAATGTGCTTGAGATTTACGTTACATTTTCATTTACAAATTATTTTGAGTCGATAGAACAGAGTCTTGAATAGAACATTAGTTATTTTAACCTTCCTACTTCCGTCTGTATTTCGGTTAAAACCGATTTACATTCGCGGTTATAAACGAGTATCGGGCACAAAGAAATAATGATTAATAATCGGAGCGAATTACTCCCTCGAATATGATAGTTTGAAAATAAAGTTATATTAAAGATATCGTTATATTACAATTTCTTTCGCGAGAAGTTCTTCAAACGTGAGGTAGTATATTAGTAGTTTATTATTAGATTTATTATAATAAAAATTAGAAATAGAATTTTCAAATATGTAAAATATGAAAAATTTGGTTAGAAAATAACTTATAAAAATAAATAACTTATCCAAAGAAAATAACTTATAAAAAATAGATTTAGTTCAGGAAGTTCCAGTTCCACAGATGGAAACAGTTTCTATTGAGAAGTTTTACTATAAAAATACTTACAATATTAAATATTTTCTGTGCAATGTCGTCGAAAGAATCATAGTTTGTTTTTCTGGGAGAAAACATATTTGACCTCCCGTGGAGATACAGGAGTTTCTAAGGGATCTTGACTAACGGCGGGAGGTCGCCTTCTTCCTAATGGATGTAGTGAAAGCAATCACCTAATAGCACCTGCGATACTATTTAGCATTCACTACTCCCCTTCAAAGCTTTAACATTACAATAGGTTAAATAAGTTGTACACAAGTCTAAGCATTTGAAATTGAAAAAATTGGAAAAAATTCCAGAAATTGGATAACTGAATGTAGTAAATGTAAAATAAATGCATATTTAGGTAGAAAGAAATATCTGACTTTAATATTTTAGTATTGGTATTAAGTAAGGAATTGCGATCAAATAGAACTTGCTATATTGAATTATATCGATCCTAAATTTTATTTATATACCTCACTATAGATATGTATTCACAAACAAAACTGAGGAGAATGTAACTTGTAAAATTATAGACATAATAATAGTTGTAAGTCGTGAGTGAAATACATTTCGAAACACTTTAAATGTGGATGATTATTTATTTTTTTCATTCATTTGTTAATTGCAGTCAATTTTTATATTTTTCTTTACCGCAACAATTTATATTGGCTACTGCCCAACGGTTTCAATACATATTTCATAAACTCTTTGCATTGCCAAACTCTTTTCGAAGTAATTACTCTTCGAATATTCCAATTTGTTTATCCATTGCTTCCCTTTTAACTTCTTCAATGTATTGTAAAAAATGAAAACGTAGTCCTATAATTCTTTTAACCTCTACACAAGTATTTCGAAGCATTATGGAATAAGATCTCTGTTCATTGCATAATACTCGCATT
This sequence comes from Pantala flavescens, assembly GCA_020796165.1. Taxonomy (NCBI): domain Eukaryota; kingdom Metazoa; phylum Arthropoda; class Insecta; order Odonata; family Libellulidae; genus Pantala; species Pantala flavescens. Next base: position 20,076,901 of record CM036885.1, on the reverse strand, counting down.
TTTCATTTTGTCGTGATTTTTCAATCATATGTAACATTTTTCAATATGTAAGGATTTCCTTAAGTTACATATTTTAAATGCTTTTACGTAATCAATATAAGTTATTTAGACTCGTGTTATATGACATTACAGCATAACTCCTTTGTAAAACCCATCGAAAAAACGTAATTTTACCTTATTTTCTCTTTTAAATTATCACTAGAATCAGTTTTAAAAATATACCCCGCAAGGCGCCGGTGGTTAATAGCGTAAATTTATTCTTCAGATTTTTTCAAACATTATATATTTTTAATCACTCTGCATGCGACGCTATCCGAGATAGCAGAATTGGTAATTTAGAAGTGTTCTTTAAAATATTATCGATTTGATATCAATCCCTTAACATATTAGCCAGGCTTCGTAAACTCGTATATTTATGTTAATGAATATTTAAATGAGAATTTCCAGAGATAAAGACAGTATTTGAATTTACATCAAGGTAATAGGTGATTTTTAATTTCAATCCCCATCAGTCTAGTCGTAAAATCATTCTCTTTGTTTTAGGACCGAGATAATTCTACGCAATAATTTTAACCTCCGTCTATGGAACCATCAGTGTTTCCAAGGGTAATCTACTTAGGTAATACTTAAAGCTTAGTAAGATAAATGATTTTAAAAAAGAAACAACAATCCTTAGCTTATGATATTAAAAAATATCATAGTGAATTACTAACCGGACGTATTGCTGGAGCCTTAGAAACTTAAATAGTTAAATAATTGAGAATTTAGTTTAGTTTAGAAGGATTTAATATATATTTAATAATAGAATTAAACTTTAATAAAAGTAATTAAAGAAAATTTTTTATTATATTTTATTATGCATGATTTGCCTTTCAAATTCGATAGGAAGAGACCTTTCATTTAACCGCCCCTGAAAGGAAAGAATGAATTAAAGAAAAAAAATAATTGATACATAAATAAGAATGTATTCACTGTCATTTAAATGAAGTTTAATGGCCCTTTCTTTCCGAAAACGTACGTTTAATTATTCTACACGGGTTTCCGTGTCTAAGGAACCTCGTAGTTTGTGGGAAAAGCAATTTACGGACTTACACATATGCACGTATACATTCTATATAAAATATCACTGTATAAATATGCATAAAGTTTTCTTACAAAATATTAATGACTGTATAATGAAGGATTTTCCTTCTTCCAATCCTTCGGAAATCATTCTTTATATGTTAGTGAGTAATTAATAATCACTATTATATCTCACATATTTTATTTTTTCCTTTATATTTTAAGAAGAGGTTTCACAGTCTAACTCTTACAAAATAAGGACGAATATTATTATTATTTAATGATACTGAAAATTCTAGGTTTCAAATTAATCTTATGCAGGCCTCAGCATCGAACAATTAAAATGCAACTGAGTAATACCTTTGATTGCCACTTTTGCTTACGCTCTGCCATCCATCAAATACAAGACTAGGATTGGCTGAGCGCTTTTTCTGGGAATGACCTCTCCCTTTCTTTTTGCTCCCATTGGCTCTCAATCTTGAGCTGTTTGTTTACAAGTCGTATGATTCGTACAAAAGGTGATTAGTGAAAGGATTCACAGGACAAAATGGTATATAAGAGGAATCGATTCTGCTTACCAATTAGTTGGAGTCGGGACTAACATGTCTCCATCTTCTGTGGATTTCACATGTACCGTGTTCAATATCTTCATTGAATATATTTATACTTCCTACAATATCTTACAGAGGGAAACCAGCAAGCTTACGGCTTCATACGACATAGGAAAATATCGTATCAATTATAATTCGGATGAGTGTTAACTTTGATTGGTTGCGTTTCCTGAGGCCGATGAGGAAATATGGTCACAGGTTACACACCCAATTAAAGATGTTCACTATGATCGTTCTCCTGATGGACGTAGGCTCAAGCCGACGGGAAATGTCTGCCTAGAAGAGTATTCAATTCTTTTACTGGGTAATATTTCCCGTTTGTATGGGCAGCTTGGACTGCATTGGAAGTACGTACATTGAGTCCCTTAATATATTTAGGTCAAAGTTGGATTTGGACTACGAGGAGTTCCTACGGTGGCATTCAATAATTTGTCACTGGAGTGACTCCCCGTTGTCCAATTCCAAATTCTGCTGCACACATCATAGCTTCATTCTAGCCACAGTGTCCACTGTTGGATTGTCTCTCGTCATTTGCGTTGTTTACGAATCGTTTTTGACGTGCGCCACTCCAATAGTGATCACTACATCTCTACATAGTAGTTTTGATTATTGTACGGCGATATCCCTCATTTATGCTCCTCCTCTTGGACAATAAACTGTTAATTATACTACCTTTTCATTTTGAAGTACTCATATTCACAGATCATTATGACGAAGAAAGCTGCAGATGGCTGTGTCTTGGAGTAGTTCCTCTTAAAACGTTCTGGTTCACAGTTTAAAAATGATAAAACAGGGTACATTGCTAACTCTCGTGAGATGAATTCAAAATTACTTTTAAGTAGCTAAGTACACTGAAATTGAATAAAAATTTTATTCGATATGTATTAAATGTGCGATCACCTTGTCTCTACTTCAGGATTCGGTTGTTCTTCCAGATTGCTCGCCGCAGTATCGTACTTTAGTAGCGGATGATACGGGTAAAGCCTGTACTTAAAATTATGTAAGTGACAATAGCATTTTTGGATAGTAGTAGAACTATTGATAAACCTCTCGTGCTATTTCGCTAAAATATGTTTTTTTTTACATATGGATGTAAAAATCATCATCATTATGTTGAATCTCCTTTGTTATCCATATTTTGTCAAATTATAATAATTTAAAAATAAAATTCACAAATAAAAAATAAAAATTCAATTGCATTTATTGTATTCACGTGCATTTATTATCTCCATATTCCTGTCGCACTGCGGAACGGGCTATAAGTTTTCTCACATGTTTGTTTTTTAAATTAGCGTAGGGCATTACGGATAATGCGTTTTGCTTCCGTTTTCGCTAGTTGATATTCGCTTTTGACTTGATTCTTCCTATGGCTTTTGAAAACGTCGTTGTTTCTCGTCTCCTCATTATACCGACATTCGTCATTTACGTTCGTTAATCAAGATCGTACATATTCTAAGGTTGTGTAGTTTCTTTACTATATCATCGGTGTCGGTGTAACCTCGGTATTGAAAAGAACGTACGCTATTCGTAAATTTGATAACGTTTGCGATTTTCATCAAAATCGGCTATAAAGTAAAGATAAACCGTAAGTATTACTTACCGTATGACTCACCAGGTTATTGTCTAAATCGGCACCAACAATATGGCACTATGGTCCGGTACTCAATTGCAATTCCGAATGTTCTTATAATCTCTATGGACTGCTAAGAAAATGGTCTAATACGTATTTTCTCGTCTTTCGTAAAACGTTTTCTCACTACTGCGGGACACGCTGCAGTATACGGAATAAGTAGCGCACATTAAACGTCATGAGTATTATGAGTATGAGTAACTACTATTACGGCCGTTTCTGTTTACAATGAATCTGAAATGAGTGGTCATCGAGTGAGAAGCTTCGATTGGTTAGGATCGCATTCACGTTGAACTATTTTTATAGGCGCTATCATCATCTCAATTCGCTCCCGAGCCATTATGTTTACTCGCAACTTCATTTCGTTGATTTTACAGTACATCGCGTAAGGTTCGGCATACCATTTTGAAGAGTGTCATTTCTCTATTTTTAAAATACACTATTATAGTATAATGCATATACAGTTTTCTATACTGTTCAGTTAAACTTTTTTTGATTAGATTTACAGATGTGCCCAAACAATTAGAGGTTATTTTATTAAGCTCGTGATCGACTGTTGTGAATTAAGTATCGATATCTGCATCATTTCAGTATAACGAACCACCAGTAAAGTGAAAATTAGTGATAAAGTCGAGATATCATTGTTTTTTAATTTCATTTTCGTTTTAAACAGATAAGCCCGCTCAATGGTTGCCTTTGAAATGTGGCCACTGTGGATTCTCGTCGTTCCGTTCTACATCCTAACGAATGTTGCGGCTAAGTGCATGGACGGAGCGTTTACATTTTCTATCTTCGGTAACAAGACTGCCATGGGAAATTGGGCAGTGAGTTACGACTTACATCAAAGTTTTTGCGACATAAAGGACAACTGGCGGTTCGATATTTTGCAAGATGGGAATTCTAGTGGAAAGATACGTCTTAAAGGATCTTTTAGAGGTACTCCGTTTTAAACTTTGCGATCCTTATCCACATCCTAAGCCAGGCGAACATTTTTACTACTATCAGAAGATTTAAGTGCTTGGGTTTAATATATTTTACTCCAACATCGAACTCGAATATTCACAAGTTTAATTCTTACACAGTGATAAACATATGAAGCGTTTTATTGAAACATGTAGCCTCTGAATAAATGAAAAATAATGTTCCTCTCATGATGCATATTAGATTCTGATACTATTAATTCTGGTGATTTTTGTTGCATAGTATCTAAGCTATTTAAAAATATTTACTTAACCATTTGTCATGAATTAAGTTCTTAAACCTTCTTGATGTTAGATTTGAAGAATAAAACTTTTAAGAAAGCAATTGTTATTGTGACGTTACCTATAAGTAATAGTAATTTGGTATTAGATAACTTAAAAATACACTCATACATAATTTAGAATTAGAAGTTAATGCTTCCTTGATAATGATTTTAATAAATAATTAATTTATTTCATCAATTGTTAAAGAGAAGATACCGGATTATGAGCTCCAAAATGCTACACCAATTGAATTGAGTGAGAACAATTCGACAAAGGTGATCTTTGCTGGGAAGGACCAAAACGGGAATTTACTACATGGTAATAGTGTACTATTAAATGTGCACTGCTGCTTTGAACTGTATGCTACATAATTACTTTGGCCTTCAATAGGAAGATGAGTGTGAATAAAGATATTAAAAGAATTGTGATAAATATCATGACTGAGTCCATTATATCTACTTGTAATTATTACACATTCTTCTACTCTTCCTAATCTTTAAAATTTTCAATAATTAACTTTACAAAGTTTGGTTCAGTGAGACTGAAACGGTACATGTTTGAAAAACCTTGCATCATTGCTCTTTTGGTTTACAAATCACTGCTCTTTTTATTAAAATCCTTCTCTGACATTTCTGTCTTTGCATATTGATGCCATTATTGTATTGCGTATGTTAAATGTCGAAAGGTGGCTTAATGGTGATATAATGACGAAGCAGCTTTTAATTAAAGATAATATAAAGAAAATATAAGAAAACAGTAATTGATAATGCTAAATTAAATCATATATATTATAAAGACAAATAAAGTCAGGAAATTTTATGCTTCATAAAAAAATTCATTTAAAAATCCTGAATTTGGCTTGTATTTGCAGGATATGAAAAAAGTAGAGAAACCAAGATGAATATAATCACCAGAGAAGACTGGAAAGCTCGTAAGTCCAAGAAGGAATTCCAATCATTTCATAGACCTGCAATGTTTATTTTTGTTACACAGACGAATCTCAAGTGCCCAATTGCATTTAACTGCTCTCAACTGTTGCTAACAATACAGAGGGTTTTAATGGATTGCTATGGAGATGTGTTCTCAAATTTCTATGTAGATGATGAAGGCAGAATCTATGAAGGACTTGGGTGGAGAAGGATGAGAAGCCAGGACTCCATCTACATTCACTTTCTCACTGATGGTAGGAAACTACCTTCATCTGAAACATTTGCTTCGTTTGCACTACTTCTGTGGGAGGGAATAAGGATCAACAGTATCTCAGAAGAATTTGAACTGGTAGAAAATAAGCACCTGACCAAGAGTTTTCAGACTGAACTTTTGAAATGGGTACAGTGGTCAAAAAGAATGTGATTTGTAATTTCAGAGCATATTGAATTTATATAATATAAAATATTGTAATGCAAATCATAAATAGTAATTATATTTAAGTTGTTTGATGCATGGTGAGATAGACATTCATTTCCAAGGAAAACTCCAAACATAATAGATCCTCCTATTCTAAGCAACCAATATCCATTCATGTTAATTCATCCTTTCATTGAAAACCATAAATTTTATCTATAGAACAGTAAATATTTTTATGAGAATTTATTATACATAAATAGATTGATAACATAAATAATTTTAATATTTTTTGACAGAGCTTATAAAAAATATACCATGCAGAAAATCATCGATGAGAATTTCATACAACTATTATACTTTATAATGTTTCTTAAAATTAAAAGTACTTTCAATTTAGTGACATATAACATGATATACGTACAACAAGAAAAGTCACTCTTAGTACATAATAAAGTAACTGCCCAAGTTTCTTCCACCTTCCTCAACAAAAGATTTCCATATACAATATCACATGAAATGACATTATAACAATAAATCACAACATATATCTATATATGTATACCTTAATGGGTTGACTCCAATAGCCAGATTTAATTTCTTACGACAATATCAATGAAATAATGATTTGCTGAATTAAGACCCAGTATTGGTAAACACAAAACGTTCAATTTACTTCCTTCGCTATCAAAACCTCTCATAGAACCATAAAACACTGTTATTTGAGTATTAAACCTATGAGATAAACCAAACAAGTATGAAATAGATATAAAACTGAAGATAAGAGTTTAGCAAATTAACTGGATCAATTTTGAATACAATACTGTTAACAATAAGAATCTAATGCAATCAAGTAAACATTACATAATAACAAAAGGAAACCATTAAACCATACTGCAACTATAATTCTTATTGTTCAAGGTCACTATTTATAGATAAAATGATATGAAATTAAACCAGTAAAATTCTCATTGAAACGTAAGTTCTTAACTTTAACATTAGTTACTGTTATTGGGGTGACAATAATGATGATGTGAATGTTGAGAAAGGTAAGTAAGCTGAGTAAATTTGAACCAAAAACATTTTCAATGAGATAATATGAGTGGCACATTTAGTGAGTTTACTCAGTTGTTTGCAGTGTTCAGAAGATTCAACTGCAAAGAATGAGTTTCATTAAATTAAATTATAGAAAGAAGAAACTGGATGGTAACAGAAGCTAGTCCAAACCAAAAATCTCTTTTGATAAGTGCTCTACTTGGAATGAATAAATTCTTTCCTAAGATTTTGTTTTTCAGGTGACAGGAAAAACCTTCGACAGTCAATGAGGATTTTAAGACATGGAATTGCATCTTCTTAAAAGCAGATTATTATGAAGAGGAAAATCGATGAAAAAGAGCTTCTTCTTCCTGAAGATGGGACCTGAGGAAGGCTCTGAAAAGTTGACATATTGCTGCAGGAAACCTGAGAGACCTTGATTCATCAGGTTCGTTGGGAAAACATGAAATTTTTACTAATATTTTGTATAACAACCAATCCTAGTTTTATATGTACGTTTCTTTATTGTTGTTTTATTTAACAGAAGTTTTGGTAATATAAAACAGTAAACTTTCATAATTGCACAAAGATTAAATCAGTCATTTTATTGAGTAATTGATGTTAGGGAACTATTTGATGTATCTACATTTCCTTGCTTTAAGCTCATCACAACTGGGCAAACAATGTGTACCTAAAACAAACACTCTGTCAGAGATAATGGAAAAATATACAAGTTCAACAAGTCAAATTACAAAATAATGATACAGAAATATCCCTTATCAACTGAGCACACCTTTTTGATGACTGCAGATTTCTCTTAAATCTCTTTCATACCTGAGTTGATTGACTTAAATAATTTAATTTACCTGATATGTTAGTACATTGGATAATTACTTCTTAAAGAAAATAGCTCCATAAGAGTAGAAGGTGAATATTACACCACAAATTATCAATTATAGACAAGTTACAGAAAAAAGAATGCACAAAATTAAAAAAATAAGAAAATAATTTAAAGATAAATCATACGAACATCATATTAGTGCTAATAATAGTATAACACACCTTATTAAAGTAAATAATACTATAAAAGAAGAACACATGAAATCTTTCAATCATATGACGACAAGAATTGATATAATTAAGGGATGAGACAATCTATACCAGGACAATATATCAAGGCATGTCGTCAGTAAACCTTTTGGTAAGGAATTCAGAACTAGAGAATTCATTTAACAATTCAAATATAAAAATAAAACTTGTTTAACAAAAAATTGAGGGAATGTGAACTGGTTTACTTAAATGAAACAATTGAAATAAATTAGATTATACTTGCTGCTTATCTACTCCTTACAAATAAAAATATTTTGGAATATTGAGATTACTGGGATTTTTTTACGCAATCTGGATGCATCCTAGCAATATGATCTTTTACGTTTCTATATTCGTTCGCACAGAATGTACACTTTTTGAATTTTTCATCAGTATGTATTATCTTATGCTCTCTGAGATGTTTACGCGTTCTACATGCTTTCCCACAAATATCACAAATGTATGGCTTTTCTCCTGTGTGTATTCTCACGTGGTTCTTCAATAAATCACTAGAGGCAAAATCCTTCTGACATATATTACATACAAACGGCTTGATGTGGCGAAGAATATGGCGTTTCAATGCATGCAAATCAATAAATGACTTTTTACAAATATCACAAACATGTCTCTTGCTTCGTTCATGATTCCTTAAGTGCTCTTGATATTCTGCCCATGTTTTTAACTCCTCTTTGCATTGCATGCATGTCCAGACAACCTCTCCCTCATGTTCAAGTTGGTGATTGTCATGCTTCCACTTGATTCGAAAACTGAGACTACAATGCACACACTGGTAAAACAGCTTCTCACTGTGCACCAATGAATGCTGCTTGAGATGAGTTTTCATCTTAAATCTTTTATCACAAATATCACATTTAAAAGGTCTGTCTTGCAGATGCATAGACATGTGCTGTTGCAGATGATGTTTCATATAAAACACCCTTGGACACTCTTTACACTTAATTTCCATTCTTGCTGAATGGATTTTCATGTGTAAACGTAGAGCTCTAATGTATAAGAAACTTTTCCCACATACTTCACACAGGTGTTCGTCATTGGGCTGAGGGGCTGCTGTCTCTTCAACACAGTGGGTTTCTATTTCATCATTATCACTTATACTAGAACTTTCAGTTTCTATATTCTCTACTGATCCTTCTTGCTCCTGTATTGGTTCTAATGAAAATTTGTCTCCATACTCCATACTTATGTTTTTTGGCCCATTCTTCAAAAAAGTATTTTCAACTAGAGATTTGATCTGCTCTAAATTATCAGATGACACACTATGAACATTGTTTAAGTCGGAGCTATTATTATCAGGCAAACAAGAGCGTGAAACATTCCCTGTATTGATATCTAATGAAGAAGAATCCAATTGATTTTCGTTGCACATATTAACAGTTGAACAATGAAGATTTTTTTGATGGTTGTAAATACTTGAACTGATATTTGCCTCTTTTTGATCAAGACATCGGTTCACTATTTTTCCTATTAAATCTTCTGAGTGAATTTTGATCAGATCCATATCCATTACTGATTCCTCAAGCTTTGCATTAGAAGTCTGCTCCAGTGCCTGATCCTTTCTGGATAGATGGTCAAATGAGTTGGACTTGATATGAGACAAAGAAGCAATATTCTTTGATAAGCTTTGTAATACTGATTCCTGATACTTCATTGTACTATTATTTACAATCTGTGAAGTAGAAGTCATAAAAACACTGCTAAGGTTATCTGACAAAATAGGTGTTGGATTCAAGTCAGTTCTTAATACATTAACAGCAGTAGAATTGTTAATGTACTCTTTTGAACTATTCAGGTTGATGGAAGAAACAAGATCATTATTTTTAATTGCAGGTAGATTAGAAAGAGGGTTATTTTGAGAAATTGGAGAGGAGATGTCTAATTTGTGGCTGGTTTCAGATGTTGATGACTTTTCACTGAATGAAGTATTAACATTTGCAATTCCTTCCTTTCTCTTCAGCACATTAACACTTAAAGAACCACTTCCTACTCTTTCAATGGTCCTGGATACCTGAATAGACGTCTCACCTGTGTTTGATTTATCTTCAGAGTGTTGAGTTGTATTTTCATCTTTTGATGCTTGAGCCATAGAACATCTATTTGTAAGATGGATAGGGTTCAGTTCTTTAGCTATATCATAAACCCTCGATTTAAATTCTTCATTTTCCAAAAACTGAACATCTCCTTCTTGTCTGCTTAATTTCAAACTCTCTGATTTGTTCTGATGTGAATTTATGTCGTCAGTTGTATTGCAAGTATCAGTTTCATAACTTAGACCAAGGTGGTCTAAATCTGGCAAGGAAAACCTAGTTTGAACAGTACCATTTACTTGTGTTTCATTCTGCTGCTTCGCTGTAAGTCTTGATGTATTTACTTCATTTCCCAGCAGTTTTAAATAATTCCAAACAGAACTATTGCTAGTATACTGAAACAATAATTCATTTCCTAATACATCTTTATCAGAAATCAATGCACTGTTATGTAAATGTGAATTATTCAGGAAACTATTATTTAATTTACTCAAAAATGAATGACTTTCTAAGGGATTCTTTAAAGTACTTGATCCTGATTGACAGCTTGATACTGATTCTTTATAATGCTCCATACTTTCCCCCAAATGTTTGGCAATGTTGGCTGAACCAGAATTTTTAAGTTGTAGCTTGCAATTGATTCCTTCACTGCAGTTCAGCCTTTGCTCTTGTTCCTCCTTCAAATAATAAGATAAAATACAAGGTTTGCATCATAAAATACTTGTATTACATGCTTTTATAATACTACCATAGAATAAAATTACAAAAACAAACTTTAACTTATGATGATCTAACCCAATATAATTCCTTCAAGAGAAGTAGCTACTTCAATAAAAATTCAACATTTTTACATAGATAACAGATACCCTACAATAAGATATACATTCAACATTTCTAATTTATTCTTATTTCTTATGGGATCTGTTGTGTGTACGATTGTTTAAAAAAGCACTACAGTTTGTATGATTGTTGTACAAGTACTTAACTTAATATTTTGCATGAATGCAATGAGTTTCTTTAAGTTTCAGAGGCAGTTAATCTCTAAAACCTTCATGTAAGACAATTCTTCAGTATTTTTTTTTAAATTTCAACATATTGGCTCTGATTAATTCTCTTTAATTATAAGATTTTGAAGGAAATAAAGTATATCTGAAACCAAAACAGTTGTAGAGACAAGAATCAATTTGAAATATTATTTAATAAATAAAAAATCTTATTTTGCCCATTTGAGGTAATTCACATTCTGTCAAAATTTATAAATAGGATGACACAATTATCTGGAGGGATATTAAAAATTTGTAACGATACTTCTCAACAATTTAGTAAATTGAATACTTACCGAGTGAGAAAAATGAATACCAAATTTCAAGAGTAAAAATCATAGTATAGCAACTTTATATATGTATAAGAGAGGCCCAACAAATTGTTGCTATGTAAAATAATTTTTTGTTGAAAATGTAAGCAAAGGATTGTAAAAAAACTTGAGGATGGAGGACTTCAAGTTCTAATTATAACACATTCAAACCTGACACAAATCCACTTCAATCAACAATAATAACAAGTCTTTTGTGTATATAATATATTCCTGAAACATACTAACATCATGTATGGAATATGTATGTATGTATACATATACATACAAACAATTCATTAATTTCAAAAGTCATATAGAATAGTAGTATATTACAAGAAAGTCAAGCAAGAATTTGTAATCATCATTAAAAAAACATTTTTATCTTAATTTACTTGTTATCAAAACGTGATAGATAGGAATATATAAAGTGTTGAACACATAAGAAATATGTGTGGGCAAAAATTATTTCCACTTATTTTTTTCTCATATTTGGAAATAAATAAGTCAGGGTCATAAGCTCTATAGCACGTTATAAATTCGTATTATATACATAATATGGTATATAAATATTGATAACTCTAAAAGTTCTAAAGATCAATTTACCACAACATTCTCCTCACTGGAAATCAGTAGCAAATCGAATGATTCTTTAATCGAATCACAATTTATCTTGAAGGATTTATATTCACATAATTTGTTTGAACAGTCGGTGCATACATACGGAGGAAAACAATCATCCTTTGTCACCTAGAGCCAGAAAAAACTATGGTAAATGAAAGCAGTTAAATATACTACCATGATAATAAAATACAGATCACATTAATAATGAATAATATTATACTATTTTCGATGCATGCTTAAACTAAAATAATTGCACACAACTTGTATGAGAACACATTGGTTACCGGTGGAGGTTACCTAAGTCGTATTTTTTAGATTGAGATTTGAGTTGATGATGTTTATATGTTTTCATGTACATGCATAAAAATGACATTACGTAAAAACAGCTCTATCTATAGTCCTTGGGCCATCAAAAGTATGAAAACCAAACTCGATACGCTATAATAATGTATTATTCTTCTTACCTCGTATTGAAGTACATCTTGTATAGTTTTAGCAATATTTTTTAATGAACCGCTATCCTCGAAGATGTATATCAGCATACCTTGACTGTTAAGGCACAACCTGCACTTTCTTCGATCGGGAACTTTATCGGTGAAATCAATAAACATTTTGAAAGAAAATAATGCAGTTTTGGCAAAAATATTGATGATGGAAACTTAGAGTTTCCAATCTCATAGATAGATTATTCTAAACTACTTGTTTCAGGAATAAAATCGGTTTAGCCGACTCACACTGTAGTGTTTACGGTTATTTAAAGCATCAGGTTCAAAGTATCGAAACATCGAAACCAACTATATCGTGCAAAAGCACTCGTGGATGCGTTCTGTGGAGGGAGTTCAAAAATCTTCTGATTTAAATAATAATAAAAATACGAAAAATAAAAGAGTAATGTTATTTTTCGATTTAAATTAAATTAAAATATTATATTAAAATCATACAATTGAATTTCTTGAACACCCAAAACGGAAAAATAATTCTCTATTTAATTTTTAATATAATAAGTGGATATAAATACAGTGTAAGTAAAGCCAAATCTAGTAAGAAAAGATAAAAGTTAATTACAACAATTGCATAAATCCAGAGTGAGAATGTATATGTCTAAATATTTCAGTACATATTGATTCCTTGACCTCTTACGGTAAGAAAAATACGGCATCTGAAAGCTAATGAAAGTCCTGACTTCCTTAACTTAAAGATCATTACGTTATTATAAACGTAGGATTTGGATAGGCAACCAACTGTTGATAATATTTGGTCAATCATCAATTATTATACTACTTTCACTAAATTTTTAAGCATTCTAAGGTAATAATGTTGGATACCGACTATACCAATCATCATGATATCTATAGTGCGTTCCACTCAACCTGACTGACAAGTAAGATAATCGAGAATTTCATAAAATTGAATTAAATAATTAAATAAATAAGACCATAGTCCGCTCCACAATACCAGGCAGTATGAGAAGCTTATGGGGAAATAAATGTTCGTAAACTGCCATAAGGAACCAAGATAGGCTCTCTTCATGTTAGATTTAATCGGTCTGGAGGAGTTGAAATTAGATTCTCAGCTTATATTTTTACGACATATTGTTTGTTCGATCTCTAATTCCTTCAAAGTCAGATAAGAATGAATCATCCACATTATATCAAAGAAATACATTTTCCAGCGAAATGAAACAAATGGCAGAACAAGTGGCAGCGTTTACGGCCCTAGAATATTATTAAAACTGCTATTCAACAAAAAATTCAATTTTTTTCTTAGACCTTTCGAGACGAATGCCGGAAAAACCCGGCGGAAATTTTCCAGGCTCAGAATACGAATGCCGGATTTTTCCGTCGGCAGTACATATCGTGCAAGGGTGCTGATGCAAAGGATTATGGTTTATAGTCTAACCTTTTCGACCTTTTTCTAGGGAGTTTCAGACCTTTTTCCTTAAAGGAAACCTTGCCTCGGGGCTAATTAAGCCCTTTTCCCAGCATGGTGCCGCTGCAAATTAATTTTTATTGCAATAGTTTTGCTAAATATTTAAATTAAGAAATAATTCTTTATATTGCCTTGGAAAAGAAAACCTTGTAATTTGACGACTTTGAACAATTTTTAAACGAAATTTTATCGCAAATAATAAGGTAGTTAATGAGTAACTCAATTTCATCATTATCATTTAGGTTTCACGCTATATAGCTTAAAATTGGCGTTAGAATTTCGATTAAAATTACTACATAGTCAACGAAATGCAAAATTTTAATATTCATTGAAATATTTGCAAGTAGTCCTACAAAAGCTATACGAAAATACTACTGTATTAATAATGGTCAGTCTTCAAAGCAATGCTGTAAAAGAGAAAGTGGATTACCCGCGGACAGTGTTCATAATTGCCGTTGCTTAGGATAGTCTATGGCACCCCGCTGGGAAAAGGGTACGCTCTATACCTGGCAAATTCAGAGTAGCGAAAACGCTCCGTATCACAGGGAAGATTTTCAGAAAATGTCTCCGTCTCGTAAGGGTTAGATCTTTCATCTTTCAAATACATAGAAATCAAATTAGACAATTCTTCAATTACCATATCTTACAATTGGTTAAAAAATGTAAGTAATACGTAACTTTTATAACTGAGAGAGTAATTGGTTTCGCGCTACGACTATAATAATCATTATTACTTTTACTCTCAAGGCTCATTGACCCGAGAGCGTAATTCAGATTGATCCGAAACTCGCTTACGAGTGTTAAAGTAAAAAACTAATGTCCTAGTCAAGATTATGTGAATGTTACACATTCATTAGATACAAAGGGCGATATACGAAAACACTAGCACTAGCTAAATCTATGAGAGCAATGGTAGTTTTAATAATGCTCTCGCCCAAAAAAAGGCAGCCATTCATTTAATTTTCGCTATAAAATTTCTTTCTTTTGTTATGAATACGTAAAATATTCCTAACTGTTTAGAATAATTCATTTTCATCCAAATTACACAAGAATTAAAGTAAATATTGATGAAACTAAGCTTAAAATTTTTATTTTATCCGTTTAAGACTGAAGATTTTCCAGAAAGATTGGCCTGCGTGCGATTTGATTCCCCCTAAGACAATACTGCATAAGTACTGAAGTATTGAAATAATAGAATTTTGGAACGGAGTATACGAATGGACTTCTCATGTTACTTATCGACTCATTAAGTTCCAAGTAAAAAGACTTAAGTCATAAGCACATGTATTACTTTTGCCGAAATACAAAATGAAAGTTTTCTTTTTTCTGTGCTTCTACTGTGGTCTATTATTCTAATTAATTCTAAATAATGCAGACATCTCCATAAAATCGAGTTTTCAGCTGAATTATATTAGTATTCTAAATGTTCATTCCCTTCTACAAACAAAAAGTTAACACTAAAATCCGATCATCAAATCTATAAATCACTGTATCTTGTTTATCTGCCGTAAATGACGATTTACAGTTTCAACCAAGGAAACAGAACCTTCCGTAATCGCATTTATATTATATGTACTTTTAAATATCTTATCATGAGAAACTTATTCTTAAAAAAAACATACCGTAAAAAAATATTCTCCTTTGTTGCCGTGTAAGTGGTAATCTTTTTTCAAAGACCTTGAACTAGCATCCAAAATGGTGCTTAGTGGATACATTTCTATAAATTAACGTATTGTTATTGTTAGCGTCGTGACACTAGGGACTCAAAGGTCAACCACTTGGGATCACTCTGAGAATCCTAATACCGGGAAGGACTAATCACTGCCGCCCCAGTACTTTCTATGCAATCGCGCCTAGACCACTCATGCGAAGCAACACCAACCTCCTAGACACCCGTCTTGCTCGGGACCCCGCATAATTCCTATTTTTCGGCTCCAGAAAGGTGTCTGCGACGGGACGTGCTTAATTACATTTTCTACGAGACGAGTTGCCACAGCACTCATTCCGCATCTTACCGAGTCATACGGATGAGGTCACTGGGGTTATGAAATAACAATCCCAACACAGTATTACAGAAATTTTTATCTAATAAAGTTCAATGTTCTTGCATCATAATTACAATTAACGTGTTGAGGAAATAGTGAGATTCCAACAATATTCAACGAGAAAAAACGATTTTGTACCAAATTCAACCAAATTACCGAGCACGCTTGTAACAACGATCAATTTCTTTAGGATAAACATTTTAGGGATATTAGGTAGAAACGTAAATGAAGAAGATAAAAGGAATAAAAACATTTATTGAAAGTAACTTTATTTGCATATGAAAACATTGATACCAATCAGAAATTTATAAATAACTTCATTTGTTAGAGCAAAAAGAGTAACCAAGTTTCAATATGATACATAAATTCAATAAAACATGTCCGCTTTGGAATGGGAAGGTTTTTCAAATTTTGCAGTATCGGTTGACGGAAATCCAGTTCATCACAAGTGGAACCACAAAACAATCCAATCTGTGGCGCAGCGGAATCAGGAACTTCGGCAGGGTCTTAGATTGCTGTACATGCTCCAGTCTCTACTACGATTTGCAGATGACGATTCCAGACCAGAATACGGGCAATCATAAAAAGGAGTCTGCGAATTCTTCGTTTCGTCAACCAGAAGACAAGAAATTCTTCGAGAGAAATACATTTAATTATTTACATAATCCCTTCCATCACTTGTACAGAGTACTGACTTTATTTCAGCCAGGAAAGATTCGATGTTTAAACACGCAGGAACCTTTCCATTTTCTAGCGGTGTCTGCCTTAGGCACACGCTTAGACTATCTCCTCCTTTTTCACAATACTCTCCTACTTTCTGAACATTCCGAAACACATTCTGTATATGCAAAGATAAAGTTTCCTTCACATACGACTGCCATTCTGCCCGCTCGTGGAACCTTTTTTTTCACCGCTTGCAAAAAGTTCATCAAACCATCCCAGGATGCTTTCGCCGGTGCCGTTTTCAATATCGGCGATCGCTATCGTTTTAATGTCGTAAATAGTTTTAAATTGTAGTACGAGTTTACCAATCGGCACATCCTCGCTCGCAACGGCACTCGTATCGGCGAAAAAGGACTCTACAGCGCCCTCCTCGTCGACAAGACTTTGAAAATCTTCCCGGTAAAGGAAGACTCCGCCGTCACCGCACTTCTCCAATCTCACGTACGGTTGACACTGCTCGCCAAGGTTCACTCCGACTGCTACCCGCTGTCGTTTATCTTAAACACTTGCTCCAATATGCACAGATTCTCCTTTCTCCTGCGTTTGGTTGTCCGGCAATTGGTGTGCGACTTAGCAGGTAAAGAAGGGAGGTAGCATGGCGCTCGGTAATCCCCTGTCCTCCCACCCTTCGGTGACAGAGGACTGCTATGGTGAGAGTGACCGCGAGCCTTTACAGCGTCTCTTAGGGACTCCATGACCAGTTTTGAATAAGGCAACGTTCGTGATTGTCCCTTTCCTGATAATGGGACGGTTTTGAGTTAACCAGCCCTATGGCTTCATAACTCCTTCAGATTTTTTCCTCCTGATTACTTGTCCTTGAATAAGGGCACACCCGCAAGAGCCACTGTTAAATAGGAAAGAGCGGTAGAGTACCGCCCCTATGGTGAAGGGGAGGGGTTTTTTAAAATTTACACTCTCAGCCCGTCGTGGGGGATCTCTCGAACACTACATACGTTTTGACGGATTGAATAAACTTAAAAATTGGTTCAAATCATATCCAATGGTACGATAATATGAGTAAACAGCTGCATAGTTCCCGGTGCTACCCCACCCTTGTAATTTAACATTGTTCCACCACCATGTAGAACACGCGCGGTCCATAAAGATTATATGTTCCTTCACAAAAGGTGTTACGCCGTAGCTATCAAAATATTCTCCCTTTCCCATCAATTCTTTAGATAAATCTAAGATGCACATTCCGACATATATCGGTTTGACAAATAATATTTTAGTTCTATTCATATGAATAGCTGCTAAATTTTCAGAAAATATTGTACGATGTTTAAAATTTGGCCTTGCGATTAATTTTTCGCATTTTTTACCATCAGAAACTAATTTAATATCAACCCTGTTTCTAATGTTTTCCATTGTTTTTTCAAACACGCTATTATTCATTAACTTATAAAAATCTTTTTCGAAATCGTCGGTAGCTTTAGTACGCATCTATGTATTGAGATCGATATATTTCTGCAACCAATTTGATTGTTTGAAGGTTAATATTCTGTGAACCTTTGTTAACTTCAAACCCAACGATAGATATTGTTTTAAAATTCGATAATGAACAACATATTTTTCTTTATTGTTTAATGTTGTAACCAATTTATGTTTTCTTTCTGGTGCCAACGGTAAATCCTTATGATAATCATGTAATTCTTTTGGATACTCTAAGTCCACTTCAAGTATCATTCCATCTTCAAAATCATTCGAAGTATTCATTAACACCTTAGTCAATTCTTCAACACCCAAAATTTTCTGGAATATTCATCCATTCAAACTCCTTGTAAGGTAAATATTGAGACATTGCCCAACCATATAAGTTATTTGCATCCGAATACATTAAGTAATTTGATTTCTGATTTGGATTATATTCTTTCGTATATTTATTGTTTGCTTTAGCATATCTTTTACAACATTGTGATATTCCTCCTCTTATCCCTCTCTTTATCATCAAAATCATATCATAATCATTTATTAAATCTAATTCTACTCCTTTACATTGCATCCCATGATAATCCAGGACTGGTGTTATACCAAGCGGGATTCAATTTATGTTTTTGGACACACATTTCTGAAATTTTCGAATATATCTGCTAAGATCAAAACATCAGATTCATTATAAAATTTAGTATATTCTTCCAAGTTTTTAATTTTAAACGTATTCCAAACATTTTTAGCATGATCATAATCTTCATCAGAAATATCACACTTATTCAGTTTACTGTAAAAATATGATTTCCTAGGTAGTTTAGTTTCTTTTAATCTCTCTTTCGAATCCATGTAATCATATGGATAAACACCTTTCCTAATTACCAGATCCATTTCATCTTTGGAGAAATGTTTTGCAGTTTCCTTAAAATCTTCCTTTGAAAGATTTTTCGATAAATTATCAATGCTACTGGCCATAAATTTAAACGTGTCTACAAATCGCAATTCAAGACCATCTGCTACGTGTTTATTAAATGATATATAGTTTTTTCATTGTTCGGAATTTATCCAATATCGTTTTTATCATTTCCTGATTCTTTTATAAATAGGTGAACATCATAACCAACTAAATTATGAATATAAACTGGAATAAAATTAGGATTCTTATAATTTAAATTACATGATTCATGAGCAGCTTCTCTGAATTCACCACTCAGATCGTGATCGTGATCTTTAACTTTAGTTTCGTCAGATTTAAATTCTTTTTCACAAATATGACAAACTTTTGAATTTTTAAATTCTTGAGTTTGTGTTTTCGTTAATTTTTTCATTGGTATTATTTCCTTATAAGTTTTCTTGATTTCTTTTGATTCTTTTATTAACATTTCTATAAAAACTTTAGCAGCATCTTCCCCAATATATGTGACAGGTTTCTTATAATATCCATTTACATTTTGAACATAATAACTAAAAGTAATCGGCTCGTGTTTTTGATATTTTAAAGTATATGATCTATCAGGATCTGGTTGACACGTGTCGATTTTCTTTAATAAACTCTCAAAATCTGCGAATTATTATAATTTTTAACTTAATTTTGCTATCCTTAAATGGCATTTCTATTTTCACAGGTTCGTTTGATGAGCAACCTATTTCATGCTCTCTTAATCTGTTTTCAGAATAATAAATTCTTAAGAATTAAGATATACGTAGCAGAATATTAAATTTTATAATTTTTTTTCTTATAAATCGAGACTCAAATCGAAAGTTACGAACTTCAATCTTTCCCACCAAGTTCAAGAACATTTAGGAGTTTAAATAGGCCTAATAAGGATATAGAATTTTTGATAAATGTTGGCGATGGATATTTTCATCCACAGAACGCTGATTGTTATATGACTTAAATAACTGATTGTTCAAATTCGCATGGTGAATTCAAGAAAGACACACACAACGCTGCGCCGGAATTTCTTACCGAAAGGTTCCATCTTAGGATCGTAAACACCCGTCTAATTTCTCGGACACTCGGTGCTTCACACAACACGGCGCTTACCGAACCATTGCATCTTAGGATCATAAAAACCCTTTTAAAATTTTTGACACCCTATTGGAATGCGGTTCCCCGGTGTTTATACTACTCCCTACTTTTGCAGCGGAATTCCTCCAGCGTCGGCAGATTTCTGCGTTCCATCGGCGAACAGAATCTTCTCTTGACACCACGAACACAATCACCATCACTAAAATGACCATAGCGCTCACTTTTAGGCACTGTAAAAGGTGGAATAAGGCATAAGGGAAAAAGGAAGGGTACGAATTGCTTCTTCTACTTTTTCGACAGTGGCTGACAGTTCCCAAAGCAAATTCACAACCTTTTATATACGATTTGCGGGGTTACGTGGGGTCTGTGACGTTAGGAGTTCGTCTTTTTGAATTACACCGACTCAGACTGTTTTCAATTTACACTCAGAGATGCCGATTTCCACTTAAAATATATCAAATAAAAATCAACGAAATGAATTATCTTTTTCTATTTATTATAAGACGCTTTAATTTCGTTTCAGTGACGGTTACTGCGTTCGTTTTTGATGATTTCTGTTTAATAGTTAATGCACTTTCGTACGTTTGAATCTCTGAATACGAGAGTTCTTCGATTTCAATTGAAAATCCTCGCGTCATTCGGAATATTTGATATTTCATCAAATTTATATATATCTCTCAAAGAATGGTCAACTCGGCAAAATACGCAATTAGATTGATACGAAACACGAAAAATTTAACAATAAGTAAAGCGTTAAGTCAATTACTCTCTCGGGTATAAAACTCTAAAACTGTAGTTTATAACTATGACTAAGATGTAACTTAAATTGCTCTAAGAAAAAAATATCATGGTATGGAGAATGTAATGGAAGCAATGGCAGTTTTTATAATATTCTCGCGCAGATTTTTTTTCTTTCCGCTACAATATTTATTTAATTTGTTATAAAGGTGTAAAATCCTCAACAATGCGTAGAATCATTTTTTAATCCAATTTTCACAAAAATTTCAGGAACAATCGAATAGAATTGAACAATCGAAAATCCTAATTTTATCCGTACAACTCCGCCAGACCCATGAAATAGGCATTGTGGAACTGACTATATTCCTATTTCTACTAGTATTGAATTAAATTTTATGAAATTCTCTATTATCTTAATCCCTTGCGGATTCTAAAGCTGCAGAAAATATAAAAATATAATCATTTGGAGATATTTTAAATTACACGGATGGCTACCTTCATGAGTCATAAAAAATTTCATTTTAATATTTGAATTTTATCGTGTTGCAAGTTCGTTATCTGAAGTGAGTCAACAAAGGCATTAAATTGACCTAATCTAAGCCATGCAGTTGATTAAAGTGTTAGATGAAACATGAGTAAGTGAGTTGTATTCGCTTGTCTCTCGATTAGGCCTTCGAATTTTCGAATGAATAACATTGGTGGCATTGAAATGCGCCTCTCGGACATTATGAAATCTACTTGTATCCAGGGACTTGGGTTGTTGATATTTTGGTAAAGAGATTATTGTGATAAGTCATTATATAAAATTATTGCCTAAGAATTTTGTGAAAGAAGTATTTAAATTAATGATTGACCAAATATTCTCATTGCGTTGGAGTAAGTTACATGTTTAGTTCATTGTGGTGATCTGATATTGACTCTGTCTTTTCTCAAGCTAACCACATGCTGTACATGTATAGCCCTCTGTTGCAATAATATTTTTCTTAATGCCTGATTTTGTGTTTTTCCTAGTAATAAGCATTTTACAATTGAATTTGAAAACAATAGGTGCTTAGTCATCAATTTATGAACACCTTTGAAGCATAAGACTTGTCAGACTTAATGGATTCGTAAAGTATTCAATCCTCTGATTTTAAGAACTCAATAACTTTCACCATTTAGATTAGACAATTGTAATTCAGAAGGAAAAATATTTCCAAAATAAAAATTTACACTCAAGAAGGAGCTTACGAGCAGCATCTCAAAACTTGAAATGAAGTCATATTATGATACTTCGATATTCAAAACGTTTTATAGAAGCAGAACAGATTTCATTCTAATTTATCTATATGCTAAAAAAATACATTAATTTGTTTACAGCTACTTTTCTATGCTTGCTGCACATTGCTCTGTAATGATTAATTCTGGACTTGATAATGACTGAGTAACTCAAAACATGTCTCACAAAAAATTGTATTTATTTAATAATAATAATTTTGTAACTTTGATATCCATTGTTTTTATGCTCTCAGAAATGCTGGTTCATAACATTTAGTCTTCTACTATTGTATGTACGTTCTAAAAAGAAGTAGCTCCTATTTTTGCTATTATTAAGCCATGATCAATATTTAATTTTGTAGATTAATATAAAATATTTCATGATTGAATAATCATGATGAATTTTTTGATTAGAATGAAATAATTTGGAGAGCTAAATCCAAATAACATGTTTATAATACTGGCCTATTTTCTATGAAAGAGTTGCACTGGTCTTTGCCAAGATATCAATTTTTAGGTTTGCACAATTTGGTTTGTATAACAAACTTGTTTATCTTGTCATAGTTCTTGAAATTAAATTGGCATATAATAATAAATTAAATTTAAAAAATAAGTCATAGATTATTTTTTTTATTTTATTTTTTATAATGAAACGATTTTGCCTTTTCCATGGAAACCTAGAAATATATTATAAGATGACAGGAACAAATTACCTCAGACATCAAAAATGTTCAGTAATTAGTAGAAAGCTATTCAGCAACATCATGAGAAACTTAAATGGGGTTGGCTCTGCTGAGTAATAAATAGTAAATAAAGCTTTGATTTATATGAATTTATTCAAGGAAATACATTGACCACAGTTATTCTGGCTTTTGTCAACCATATGGACATAATTAAATGATAACATAACATTATACGCTGAAAGCATGGGGTGAATCTGATTTAGTTTGTAAGAAGTATGTTCCAATCGTGCTGAAAAAAAATTGTTATGATTAATCTCATCATAAGTTTCAAATTCTCTACCAAATATCCTCTAAATCTAAATTCCATGTAAATAACTTAATAATCAATTCATTAAAGACGAATATCAATAATATTGAAGTAAAAATTATTTTTTATTGTATACTAAGTCATGATCACTTTACATTGTATTAAAATGCAAATACTAGCATTATATTCACCACTCCTCTCTGTTCTACCTTAAATAAATCACATTAAATTCAACGCAATTGTTATACAAAATATCATACTTAAAATACTCACTTGCTTGGACAATGGTAACCCATTGGAGTTTTGGGAGATGCATAACATTCTCCTTTCAGAAACTTAGTGTAGCTTTCACAAGGAGTAGCTTTAAAGCCTGAGGATGTAATGGATTCTGCAAAGTACTCAATGGCACGACTGTGGGAGCATTGCCCACCTGACAATAACAGAAGGTTAAAGAAGAAGAAATAATTAATAAATAACTTCATACTTTACACAGACATTTTAATGATCATCAGGGGATGATGTTAGACCTCTAACAAATTCAGTAGTTGATCATTACTATTATTATGTTACCATTCCACCAAGAAACTCTTGATCATATTAACTTTATTGAAGAAGAATATTCATAGTCCCACAAGATGCTTTTTCTATCAACTAATTGCAGCTGATAATTATATAACTTTTATAACATTCAATCTTAGTCTCAAATAATTGATCATAATTATGTATTATTGGATTATTATGTATCTGTTAATATTGTATAAGAATATTAAAATCATGCTTAGTAAGAGAATTAATGGTTGATGGGCTGTTTATTGAAAAATCAGAAATTTTTTGAAAAATTTTGCCATAAGTTAACAATTGTAAGAGTCTATTCCAGAATGTGGTTAATATAGTTTATATATGTATCAATTTACTTACATTTTTCTAAGCCACATCCTGGCTGGGGACATTCTCCACCATTAGGATAAAAATCAGCATGTCCTATTTGTCGGTCAAAACCCAGTTTTCCACTACATGTATGTATTACATCTACAAATCGAGCATCCTGTTTAGTTAGACGATTCATTGTATCTGAGTAAATATAGCATGCACCAGCTGGGTCCAGAGCTGTTTGAAAAAATACCATAATATACAAGTTTTATTCCATTTCTTACATATTCCACTTATTAATAAAATTTAATAATAATATAAAATAATATGATATGATCTGATGTGATATAATATAAAATGATATAGTATAATTTCAATTCTATTATCACTACCAAAACACTATTACTTCTTTCAAAATTAATATAATAAAATCAATGATGGTAGTTATTGATTTTTCTATTCAATCATCCTATAATGTTGTGCGTGAAATATAAAATGAAGCCATTGTAATAAAAGGATTTTGATTATTTTTCATGGAAATAAGAAATTTTAGATATTTCAATAGTAAGTATTCTACTATTACCTGTGATTCGAGCAACTTTTCCATTGCTCACATTTTTTCCAGCTATTCCCATCACATGAGCTCCCAAACCATGACCAATTAGATGAACTTTTTCCAATGGCATTCGTGCAGCACTAGATAGGAATGTAATAAATTCTGCAATATATGGCCCTATTATTTTTGTTCTTTCTTTAGCTATTCCATAACTCATATGTGAAAATGTAGACCAGTCAACACCAATAACATTACAGTCTTCATAATTTAGCAATTCTGAAATGAAATATCATATATTTATTGAATTTATTCCCCAATTCTTGAAGAAAATTGTTTAAAAAAGAGTTTTACAAAAAAGAGTTAAAAGTATAAATGGCTTAACTGGTGAACAGTGTGGAAAATACATATTTTGGAATACCTTTCAAAATATTATTGAAAATTTCTAAGATTTTAAATTTAAAAAAATTTTAAATTAAATAAAAAATGAATGAAAGATGAGTACTATTAGTTTTTAGATTTTAACTATTGAATTTTTAAACCATTTCCTCAAGTCACTATTAATTTCAAGATTTTGATTTATGATAAAGACAAGCTGTATGAGCATGGTTGTTATCTTTTTAGATATATTACATTTATAAAGAGGGAATATAGCACTAATATTAATTAGAAGGAAAAGAATATTTTTCTATACATATTCCCTATCTATCAGTGCTTGGCAGGAGAAATTATTATTCATGATTTGTGTAATAATAATTTCAATGTTTTCATTCGGTTATGAGTGTAAATCAGTATTTATTTTTAAAAAATTAATCATGTTTATTAAAAAGCTATCAATATTTAATCTCCAATATCAAATTTTCTATATTTTTGACATTATTAAATACATTTCTGATGCTTCAGTTGGTGAAATGTACTCACGAAGTTTTATACGTTGTATATCTCTTGCTTGCTCACTGGACCTGAAACCATGCGTGAAAATCCGTGTTGGTTTGGAAGCATCAAATTTAGACGACCTAAGGCCAATGGAATTTCCTGCATAGAGTTGGCTCCCACCTCGCCTTTAAATTATTATTATCAATTTTAGCAACCAAAAATTTTTATATAGTAATGTAATAATTAACTAACCTAATATTATGATTATAATGAAAAGAGTAATCATTTTGGCTAAACTCCCATAATTCATTTAATAGGGATTATAAGAGATATCTTGATCGTATTTCTTCAAAAGATATAAACAGTGAATGTGGATGAGGAAGTGCTTAAAATTATGAAGGAAAAAGTTTAAAATAAAATACTTCAAACCTTGTGTATAGATGAAAAGTAACTTTTGTCTTCCAATCTCTTGATGGCTGATCTAAGCCATCAAAAACACACCCCAAAGGTTGCACATTTTGAATTTCATTGATGATGCAAGGTACATCAATGCCTTTGTAACACTCATCTTCTACATGTCCATAGGGTGATTTTGACTTTGTATTTAAGTAATATGATCCAATTACACTGAAAGACAACAAGTGATATGGCTATTAGCCAAAACCTCCATCTAATCTTTTTCATCAAAAGCCTTAACTTGAATAAATTTAGTATTAATAACAGTTTCATTCATTATTACTTTATGTATTTATATAAACATTACATAATGTTTGCAGGGTTGAAAAGAGGTAAATTATTAATAACAAGAAAAGAAACTGGAAAAATATAAATTCATGCTGAAACTATAACATCTTAATCTTCTCTTTCATGTTGTTATAAGTCATACTTAAAAAATTATATTACCTGCTAGGGCAAAGATGCCCCATCAATTTTTTAGGCTTATCTTCACATTTTTTGTCTCGATAATTCTTGTAACTATCACAGGGGGTACTTTTGAAACCATCAGATGTGATGGATTCTGCAAAGTAATCCCAAGCACGGCTGTGAGAGCATATCCAACCTAAAGAAGTAGAGATTAAATGCTGTTATTTATTTAATTAATTTGGAATTTCCTAGTATAGTTTCATGAATTGAAAACTGATAGTGATAATTTGAATTATTAAATTCAGCTATTTAAGGAGAGAAAGATTGTCAATAATGATTATTTTTAACTGTTTTGTTTAAAAGATAATAATGATACCATTCTAACAGCTCTTGTTCACAACGTTGTACTGTGCCGTACTGTACTTTTTGCAGATGGATTAATGCTTTGAATGGATTGAGCTTGGCTGTAAGCCATTGAATATTTTTCAAAGGAATGCTGATATTTTGAAAAATAAATGAATAATCAATTTATAGATATACACTGAAAACTACAGGTCACTTAAAGGATTAGTCTGTAGTCACTGTTCAATGTTTTTACTCTGTTCAACAAAGGGATAAACTTTTGGAGGCATCTAATGTATTCATATTGTACCACTCCTTCTATGCAAGGTTGGACTCAATGAGAAAAGTTGAATATGTTATGTCCCATTTCTGTTTCTTTCTTTTGTGATATCACAATATTGGAATTCCTTGTGTTAGTTTATGGAAGCATTGAAAGCTTATAACCAAATCCAAAACATAATACTTGATTTTTAATGTAAAGTGATTGATATAGCAATTCATCTGTCCTACAAAATCATCGATCATATTTCTGGAAAGTTAAGTCTTACTTCATTTTGCTTGAGTTTATGGGCAATATAGAAGGGACACTGATGGAATGCCTTAAATGAAAAATATTAATTTAGTTAATCATATCATCCTCACCTAGATAATTATAATTTGATTGAATAGAAGATTATAACACATCTAGTGAACAAAGATATTTATCTATTTATATAGATATATTTATATATCTATAATTAAGAGATTTCAAACCATACTCCAAGTTTAAAAGTTCAAGATTCTCCAATCATATTCTATTCAATCAAATCATATTTATGCGTTTATTTACTTACATATTTCACCAGAACATCCTGGTTGAGGATTTATGCCTCCATTAGGGTAGAAATCTGCATGTCCTACTGGAGCCATAATACCCCACATATTGCCACATGTGTGGATCACATCCACAAATTCTGCATCCTCTTTAGTTAAACGGTTCGTAGTAACTGATTTTCTGTAGCAAATTGCTGCTGGGTCAAGCCCTGTTGAAGATGACGTCAAAAATATATGTTTTATCCATTATTATTTAAATTTATCAATATTTAATTACTAATCAAGCAAAACTCATTGTATATTCTGGTCTAAAGAAAATGAATATCATAGCTAAATAATGGGAGTGTTATTTATAAACCATTAGTAGGATGGCTTAATGAAATCTCATAATTTATGTAAAAAACCCTTTATTGCATAAATTTTATTGCATTAAATTTTATTTACAAATTTATAAAATTATTCTTGAAAAGATTTCAAATTAGTTTTCTATAAGAATTGTAAAACAACATTATGCAGCACCCTTACATATGGCAAATTTTATAAATATTTTTTATACAAGGTATAATATAATGCTTGAAAGTATAGGTAATCTAAATTACTTACTCTATTTAAATGGTGAAGAAATTCATATTACCTGTGATTCGAGCAACTTTTCCATTATTCACATTTTTTCCAGCTATTCCCATTACATGTGCTCCCAAGCTGTGACCAATTAGATGAACTTTGCTCAATCTCAAGCCTGCCTCAGTTGCCAGGAAATTAATGAAGTCAGCTATATAATGTCCAGCTCTTTTAGTCCTTTGTTTAGCTTTTGCATAATCCCAGGTTGCCAAATCATACCAATCAACTCCAATAACATTACAATCCTCAGCTTCTAGATATTCTGGAATACATTTATTTGAATGATTTTCGATTCCTTATTTAACATTAATTTTCTTTAGGTTTTTCAATAAAATACTTAAATAAGTAAATTTATTTGTGTGGATAAAAGTTTTGATTTTAATTTAATAATAAAAAATCAGTGATAACTTTAATTCTTTAGATATTTCCTTCACTATCTTTTAATCTATGCCTGGTTTAATTTTTATTTCAATCATATTTGATTTTCCTCTCTTAAAATAATTTCATGCAAAGTTCTCAATTTCAACTTCACTTTCCTTTTCAAATACTATCTTTGTTAAGATTTTTTGGGAAAATAATAATTTTATTTAAATATTAGTGGATGTATTGGGAGGGATAAAAATTTTGATCTAGGTCTTGATTATGCCTGTTAAATCCTAATCTTTACTCTTTAACTTTTGATCTGGACATATGTGCTCCTGTAACTTCAATATAAAATTTATTGATCATTTACATTCGTTACATATTTCCTTTAGAATCTTTTCATATAATTCCAGGTTATATTTACAATCAGTCAAGTTCATATTAGATATTCCCATTTTTCGAAATAAATCATGTAAAATTTAAATCTTTTTTTTATGCATAAGAGATGATATTTCATTTTAGTTCATTGAATTCATTTATGTATTGACTTTGATAATATAATTTGTATTCCATGCTGCGGGGAGCATTATAAATAGTTATTATAAATCTAAAAAGTACAATTTTTTAAGTTTAAACTCATTTAATTTAACTTCAATTAACCAGTATTTAAAATGAAAATTATAACTTTAACAAAGATTCATTGTTCTTAATTAGTTGGGGGTATTTGTCTTCTCATATCATATTTAATAAAATACATATAATAGAGAATTTGTAATTAAATTATGCAGCGAGGTGATCTATCTTATTTTATTTAAAATTATATTAAGAATTACCAATTTCTAACCTTCGATGAAGTATATATTTTACTCATAAATACTCACTGTTCTTAATAAGTTGGGGATATCTATCTTGCTCATGGGCAAGGTAACCATGAGTGATAAACCTGGTTGGAAGTGATGCATTGAAGGATGAACTTTGAAGTGTACGTCGATCTCCAACATACAATTGGCTACTTCCACGCCTTTAAAAGATTGATTGAGTGGTTAATTTCTCACAATATTTCAGTTCATTCTTTTGTTAAATATTTAATAATAATTTATTTCATTATTTATTTCAACAGGTTACCCAATTTACATTCATTAGATTATATACAAACTAAACAATGGATGTCACATGCAACTACACCTTGAGAGTAAAATTACCTCCTCAACCTGGATTTGAACCATGGACCAATTAGAATATTAGCATGCTAACCATTCCACTAACAAGGCTAGCAATTACATCCATGTCATATATCATCCAAACCTTGTATATAAATATGTTTAACTTCAATGACTAATTTGAAATCACTGTTTATGATTGTAGGAATTTCATGATGAATAGGATGAAATTTTCATACTATCAATATTACATGTTTGTGACTAATATCTTTGATTACTCGGATGTAAGAAGCACTTTGAAAGAAACCAAATTTTAGAATTAAAAGGTTTCCTGTTGATATTTTTCACACCAAAAAATACTTAAATAACAAAATGACAGGATCTGAAAAGAAAAACAAAGTGTTCATATCTAATATCTGAGGTATTTTTTGAAAGTGTGTGTGGTGGAGTGGAGTGCTTCAAATTACTGCAATAGCAGAAATTATTGATCCTCATGAGACGCCTGCCTCCCAAGGATGTGAATGGAGGATATTTCTTGAGAATGATTTCTATTTCCATAACAAAAGAATGTAAGGCTATATATTAAGCCTATAAGCGGATGATATGAATATATCTTACGAATAAATAAATAATAATTGTCAGCAAATATATGTAGTAGTAAATACCAAGGAGCGCTATTCAGCATTATCTACTTTGTCCTTTTGGACTATAATATAATATCATTGCTATAATTTATAACATAGAAAACTTATATATGAATAGAATATATTTCTAACCTTGTTTTCAGATGGAAAGTAACCTTCGTTCTCAAATTTTCAGATGGATCAGGTATTGCGCTGCCGGCGTCACAACTTAATGGAATTCTATTTCCATTTTTATCGATGATGCAAGGTATCTCGTTGCCAGTGTAAAAATCATCTGATTCTAGAAAGTAATTGATTGGAAGGAATGTTTAGAGGGATATATTAAGATATCTGAGCGCATCTTGTAATCCAACATCCGTCAAATTAAATACATTATTTTTTAATTATGCTAAGTTTCATGAAACCTGGATTTTATAACGCTACAATGAAAATCAAGTGATGTATTGTTTTACTTCAGTCTTTTTTTGATCTTTTCAAACAGGTATTTGAAAAATATGGTAAGATCAACTGACGAGGTTCATTCTTGACTCTAATTGACTTGACTATATAACACGGACATAACGTGAGATAGATTTTTCACATATAAAAGAAAATGAATCAATTTCCTATACAATTATGTAATCTCGTTATTTAATTTACAGTATTGTCGCACGCACAAGCACTAAGGACCTTCTCACGCCTCCCGCGCTCAGTCCTTACTTTCCCGCTTGTCGACACGCTCTCTCTCGACACACTTTTCACTGTCCCGGCTCTCGTCACTCTTCCTGTCCCGTTACCCTTGCCCCCGGGTCTCTAACCCTGCCGCCAGGATGCAGCACGGAGGCGTCAGGCGACAACCGCGACAGTATATAAAGAATCATTCACATTTCTCAGATGGAGTAATTTTAGTTGATAACTATTAATTATAAGTAGTTTTTAAGTTTGCTGAGAGTATTCTAAAATTCTACCGAAGTTTTTCTTGGATTCGGTATTAAAACTTAGAAAAAGGGAAAAATTTTGGCGCTCCATACCAGTTGGTTGAGAGTGGACGACCGCAACCAGTAATGGTAAGATCCAAATCACGGGCACTCCCATCTTGTCCTTTGGTGAAATAGAAGATTAATTATTAATCTTGTCGAAATTGGAAAATTAAAATCGGAAATCGTATTGTATTACTGCAGTTAAATTTATCTGAGAATCATATTGAAGTTAGTCTTGGTGTTTCCAAAAATGAATCATTTTGTCGCTAAAAATCAGAATAACCCAACAAATAAAATATTTTGCAATAGTTAAAGCTACCCGAAGATCCAACATTTCTGTTCTATAATTTTAAAAAAGGTTATATTTCATAATAACAATTGCAGTCATCGATTAAGAACAATTTCACAGAAACTTTCGTGGACATAATAGAAAATTAAATTTGAGGATAAGAAAATTAAATGAAAAGTTGGGAAAAAGAAGTAAAATGCCCAAGAAAAATGTGTTAACCAAAGGAAAGAGATGGGACGTAAAATATTAAGAGAGTTCATCAGAAATTGTTCATTCCGAATATAGGAAGAGGTGGAATTTACATATTACACTTCTTTTGATAAATGATCATTATAAATCATGACATTCGTTTCGCGGATTAGAATTATAACTGCTCACACTTACCGAATAGCTGGCGTTGGGAGGGATGAAGACTCTGCCAAACTGCTCAATTAAGAAAGGAACTTCTTCCTTATATATCTCTTCATTTCGTATCTATTCGGTTCAAAATGGTGGTGACTAAGAAAAGAAAAAGACTTTTTGAAGAACAAGGAAAAGATGAAGAGGATCCATTGGGTTATCCATGCGCTGATACCTGATGACCTTTTAATCGTAACATGTTTAAACCATGGTCGTTGTCGATAAGTCTCTTTTCCTTGTTACTCGATATGTGCGTGTATCTTCGCTAAATTTCTTCATTTCATATTTCTGCAATTTCAAACATAGTTATACGATAATTATGCATTAATTTAAAACATTCAAATGAAATTTACGCAATACTTTTAACCTTGTAAAATATTTCTAAAACACTTTTGCAAGAATTCTGTTATCATAACATTGTCGTTTAATGTGCTTTTAAGAATTTACATAAAAATTTTCCATGATTGTAAGAAAAATTTTAAATACATTTCAACGTCATCTTTTAATTCACTTCTACAAAATTTTTACAATATTAAAAAAATATATTTTTTTACAACATGTTTAATGTATTTATACAACATTTCAATGTGTTTACAAAATTCCTATTATGTTTTACAATATTTCTTCATCATTTTAAAAGCATTTCTACAACATTTTTACAAAATAAATAATCTTTCTGCTTTAGTTTGCATTTATTTCAAATGAGTAAATCTCAAATTAGCATGGGATCGAACCCAAGACCATATCTTGAGATTTCTGGTTATTTATCGAGACAGATGTAATCCCTTCACACATCGAGATCAATTATATCATATATCAGGTGCAATATCACGGTGCGAAAGCCATGATTTGCCTTTACACCAGGGATGCGCAACCTTTCCGCTATTGACGGCCGCACTACAGACTTTTTACTTTAGGAACGGCCGCCAGTAAGTCCAAGTAAACTTAATAATGCTTTATGATTTATGAAAAAATTTAGAAATTTTACATTAAAACGGTGTATGATATGTGTGACATATTCCATTTACTGGTCTACATACGTAAAAAATGTCTGCGTTGCTTCATATGGTATAAAATAAAAGTTTTACAGCAATTGTCCACACATCCACGGCCGCCAAAGTACTTTCCCAAGGCCGCAGGTTGCGCACCCATGCTTTACACGAATCAGGGAGTTTTTTCGAAACAATATTCAAAATATGAACCAATCGATACGCCAACACTAAAAAAAATGTTTGGAATATCGGTCACTCCAAATGCGCAAAATTTATAAATTTTACTTTTTTTATCATACCATGTATTATAGAGGCAAGATTATCGAAAATAAATAAATCTTATTCTTCTATATATTCGGAAAGTGCTGAAAAATATTCGAAAATCAGAATAATGCATTCTTAAGAGAGGATCTGCTAATTGTATGGATACATCCATCTTTCGGATAAGCCTAATTAATTATAAATAATAATTATTACGTATCGCTTCTTGTGTATTTCAAATGAAGTAATTTCTAACGAGCCTTGGATCGAACACGTAACAAATAAAAAGAAACGAATAACAGCTCTATTTGGCCTTTCCATTGATGCATGCAAATTAAATCTTCTAAAGTCAAATCCAAATGTCTCTATTTGTCATTATCTATATATTCGTGTTATTATATGTCTATTTCTTTTTTGGGTTGATGGTCATTAGTTCGATGCCAGGCTAAATTAAATTCCCCCCTATTAAAATACATTGGAGGAGCATTGGAATATTTTTTTGATATTGATTTCGAAGATAGCATCGCAAAATTTTAGTAATTATAATTATCTTTTTTAATAAAAAAAAACAAGGAGGTCATGGGTTCGATTATAGGGGGCATTTAAATTTTTTTGAGACATCTTGACCTCCATATAGTATTTAATCTTGAAACTTAAAGAGCGCTTAGAGAGCGTAAATCTTAAGCTATGCAATCTTTGTATAGATAGTCCTTAGTTCGACGCCAGGAAAATGCTGCCATATGATATGCACGGGAAATCGAGCTTTAATCACGAATTACTGAAGTAATGACCTTGAACATTGCCTCAAGTGCTCCTCCAACTCTTTTTAATCCTCAAGTGCTCCTCCAACTGTTGGAGGAGCTCCTGAGGATTAAAAAAACATTTGTCAAAAGTTTATGCATAATTAGTAACTAAACCTATTGCTTGTGAGCAAGTTTTAACTCATATATACGTATCTTATCATCATCTGCCGTTTTCAATCGGATTCAGACCAATCCTTTTCCAATTCCTTCAAAAGCCTCTTTTCACCACGCTACTGCTAGGTATTTGATGATACCTCTGTTCCACCAGTCCTTTGGTCTTCTTCTCTGTCTCTTCACATCTCTTGGTATCCAGTTTAGTACTGCTGACGTCCAATGGTCATCCAATTCTTCTCGCCACATTCCCACATCCATTTTAAGGACTGTATCTTCTCTATTATATCTCCTGTCATCTTCCTCACCCATGTATTACTCTTCCTGTGATCCCAAGCACGCAGCGTTCCATACTTCTTTGTGTGGGCTGCAGTCACTGAGTTATTTCTGCTTTCAGAACCCATGTTTCACTAACATACGTTAAGACAGGGAGAATGACTGGATTGAAGACCTTTTTCATTTACTTATTTTCTTTCTTTATTTTTTGTTTATATTTTATTTCCAGGATTTTCATTTATAGCCTGCCTAACATGGTTGAACCTGAACTATACTTTGTCTCCAACCTCCATTAACTTCCTTCCACTCTGTTGAGGCAATGAACTGCGGCAGTTGAGGATATATATATATATATAGCTTATTGAAACTATGATTATGGAAAATTTTCTGTTTTCTTGTTGAGATATAAATATTTTTATAAGGAGGTATGTTAATTTGTTATTCAATTTTGCATATTTTTTATGAGTAAAGTTAAAATATGTTTAAGAGTTTCACAAAATCTAAAAATCGAAAATAATTATGGTTCCCAGTAACACTCAAACATATTCAGAATAAGAAATGTAATAATACTTGCAAGTAGTATAAGGTAGTTTGTGGAAACTACCTTATACCACTTGCAAGCATTATTACATTTCTTATTCAAATATCTAGGAAAACTTTTGCTACTAGTAATTCATTTCAAAATTTAAGAATGTGTGGTTGATTCATACAACTTCTATTAAAATTTATCTACATAAACACCCAAGAGATTGAACTAAAACTGAAATATTTTGCACTTAAATAAGGTTTTCTTCAATTAAACCAGAATTTAAAAAATGAAAAATGAGATCTGAAGGTAGTGATTGGAAGGTATGATATATTTTATAGTTAGTAACTTCTTAAAAGAATGAACGAGAGTGAAGGATTGTCTGAGATTAAGAGAATGGAGTGGAATTTTAAGGAGGTGGATGTCTAATGATGGCCATGATTTTATAAAATATTTTAAAGATGTAATGATTAAGTGTAAGTAAAATAAAGGAACAAATTACAATTATGTAAGAAACTGACATTTCTGGAACATTTATCAAGAAACTGCAGATTTAGGAAGTATTTTTCATTATTATTCAATTAACATATAAAAAGATAATATTTGTAATAGGAAATAGGATCTAATAATCTTAGTAATTCATAAAAATTTATAATCACTACTCTTTCAATAGTTATGAAACAATGACTAAGGAAGAGTTTGCCATATTTATCAACCAAATGGTTGTCCAGAATCTTTTATGACATTCTTGCTGAATATTTTTAGTTGAAACTTAATTGATTTATCCAAGTTGTTTGGGTTTGACATTGTTGATTTATCACGTCGTTGTTTCTGGTACTGGTTAATGTAATACATTTTGTTTACAGGTTCTTGTTAATCCAATGAGAAAGTATGTTGTTTGAATGCAATTATTTTCATCAGAACTTTCTTACAGATGTTTGGTTTATGATAAAGTATTTTTATCACTGATGTCTATATAAGAAGAATACATATGAATGGAAATTATGCATATTATTTAACATCTTATGTTTTTTCTAAGTAGCTAGTTCCCCAGTTCAACAATAGCTCTATAATCTGCTAATTATGTTATATATTATGTTATATATTACATAAAAATGTTAAATAATAATTGATCTCTGATCTTGAAACTCAAATACATGGAGTAACAACCATACAACAGTTTCCACGAAAATTAATTTCAAGGAGAAGTTTTTGAGTGTTTCATAATAACTACATGACTGGAAACATGTAACATTGAATAACCTTCTGATGAAGTAATAAAGTGCCCTAAGTTTTTTTCCACGAACACCTTTATATCTACAGTCTTTCTACTAAAATAGAACCTGAAATTATAATTCTCTCTGAAGAGGATTCAATGATTCAAATATTTCTAAAATACAAAAAATACGTGGACACGAACTTGAACCAAAATTTCCAATTGCTTGGTTATCCTACTTTGAATAATAATATATGTATGTGAATGAACTAAAAATATATATATATATATATATATATATATATATATATATATATATATATATATTATCAGAATATACATTTAAGATTCATTTATATAAAATACATTTAAGATTCATTGCTCATCCTGCCTGCATGTAGAATCATCGTTTCCAACAAATAAACTCGTCTATTTTGTTAGTCATTTTCAACAAATTTATTTGATGGATAAGCATTAGCTTACAAATATTCAGCTTTCATGCCTTGCAAACCATTGCATATTTGGAAATTTTCTTGAACGTTTATCTATAAGGATTGATCAACGTTCGATGATAATGGTTTATCAATAATTTTACGCAGAAGACGATATTGAAAAATTTATCGTGAAATTTATTGTTTTCTGAACATTTGTTATTTCCCATCTCCCTACGGTATCGACGACTATAAAAAATAATTCTGTTGCAATATTTTAAACATATGTCATTTTAATGAGCAGTTATCGATGTCTCATCAATATCACAAGTCGCTTTCATTCCGACAATTCGAAAGTAGCGCTAAGAAACAAGCACGCTTGATTAACGAATCGCACCAAAAGATAGCGGTAGCTCCATCTCTCTCTCATCGCCAACGATTAATATATAGACTTTCAGCTGTTTTTACAGATTCAGTCTGCTCTTGTGCAGCTGGAGTTCAAGCAGTTACCGCTCCGTTCATTAGTTCGCGACTCACTAATTTAAATCGACGAAATGATACGCAAAGCTTCGAGTTAACAGCAAAGACCGTTGATTCTTCAATGATTTATAAATCACCGAAAAAGGAATCTTCGAAGTGATCATTATTTAGGTAAGTGCCGCTTATAAATTCCGCACACAATCAAAAGGTGTGCTGTTTAGTTTTCCATCAATCAACGAGCGAAATAATGTTCGAACGAGCGCTAAAAAATCGCTGATCGTTTCTGCTTTTTGTACCCCTTGCAGGCATAACTGACACCGTTTATTTGCCAAGCATTTTAAATTTTTAGGATAGCTATCCACATGGCTTTGATATTTTGGCATCTTCCCCTTTCAATGCATAGACCACCGCATGAGGTGCTCCGCTCCGAAACATTTGCGACTAAATTTTATTTTTTAGCGGTTCCCGCTAATCCATTTAAACGGTTATGTAACCTCGAAAAGAATTTAGTGCTTCCGAAATCGTCGTGTTCATAGATTGGGTCAGTGTTTCAAGCATTAATATTCGACGAATGGGCATGGAATCTCTAAATTTTTAAGGCATTCGAATTTTTGTTCAAACACAAGTCTATCAAATTTAATTTTCATGGTATCGGTGAACATTTAAAATGTATATTTATCACATCACTGTTTGATATTATTCATAAATACCAGTAATTTGCGGTTTATAAATATATATCGATCGTATTGTACAACATATAACTGGAAGTAATCGGTTTGATAGTTGCATCAGTCTCAAGATTTATAACAAATATTTATAAATACTGTAATTAATAGTTTGCTAATTGATGCGGTGGTTTTTTAAAGATATTTTTTTGATTTCGCTTTTATAGGTTGAAATTTTTATTACCGAGTTATGCTTTATTTCGAGAAATTAAACTTTTCTTCTAATAAACCTCTACGAGGTAAATCTCACAATAGGTTTTCCCGTAGAAAATATTATATTTCTTCAAAATTGCCGCAATAATAACAGTTTAGCTTGTTTACGAAGCGCGTTTGGGAATGTTTTCCTTTTAGGGAAAATGTTCGTGGTATTTTAAAATCCACTCAAAAGTACGTAAATGCGCGACCTACTTTCGTTCATCGACGCCGAATTCGTAAGGAAGGCTAATTAATTTGCTTTTAAAATATCATACTTTTTTGGATCCGCGATACAGTAATAATTTTTAGTACAAATTTCACTTGCAAGACCATGCGTAATTTGCAATTGATTTGCGAATTACGCATGGTCTTTTGAAGTTGTAGATTATATATAGAAATTTTTTTCGGTTCAAGCGCCCATTTAAATTAAAGATAGCGATTCTCGTTTTTATAATTTAAAGTCATATTATCGTGCTTTCTAAGAGAAATAAGGACTTTTTCACCAAAATGCCAAATTAATTAATTAGTAATTAAAAAACAGTTGAGCAATCAATGAAAAGAAACGGACCGCTCATGCCTATAGATAGGATTTCCAGAGAAGAATATGCGAGAATGTATCGCATATCAGAAGTTTTATTAAAGAAATCCAAAATCCCATTTCGTTTGATTGGAATCATTCCTAAGTAATCTATATTCACATTTATCAATTTCGTATAAACGTTAGAAATTATGCGCCATCAATTGATGCTAATAGGAGGAAATTCTAAAACTTTGATTTTAGGTTATGAAATACTTTAGTATAGTAGAAAATGTTTCACTCGTATGTCGATCGTAAATATATTCTGAACAATATTCGCAATGTATCATTAAATCTCTGGCTTCTTAAAAGGCCGAATTAATGCAAAATTAATATATATTTCACTTTAACGGCCCTTTATTTATTAATCAATTAACTTTGCAGAACATCCTGTGAAGGTTATGATTTAATCAGGATGCCTCATAATGAACGCAGTTATATTGTTATAGACACACTATCATGTTAAAAATCGTTGAAAGCAATGGTCACAAAAAACACATCCAAAAACGTATTTCGAACGGAATCGAAGCTGAGGTTTTGAAGGGAAGCATATACGGCAAGGATAAGCAGCGAAAGCGATGTTATCACGAACCATGGCCTATGTGGGGAAAACCGCTGTTAGTTTTTACTTTCACTGTGTCTTCTTCAATATGGTTTTATCCCGAACATCGATCTGACGATTTCGTCAAACAAATTCATCTTAGACTACCTAAGCTTTTTCCTTTAATAGAAACAATTTTGAAATTATTTTTAAAAATATGTGTGCGTTGTTAACTTCCTCAAATTCTTTTATCAGTAAACGGTGGACATTTACGCACTAAATCCTAGATCTCGTCAATAAATCATTCATTCAAAATTATTCGGAAATATCAGATTCCATATCGTTTCTTATTTATTCCTAATTCTTTTATTGAGAGGTAAAAATATTCATTAATCAGCTGTTACTTTTGAATCTGTCAAATAAATTTTTAAAAAATTGACTCGTAGTGTATCTGACGGTATGCGATAAATAATCGAATTGAATAACTTTTAATTATGATAGCATTTTAATGGGAAGTACAGTATCAATTGATATTACATTGAATGACTTACTAATGATTTCCGCGCATTTTTTATAATCAATTCAATAAAATTTATAACAATGACAGACTTGGAATTATTACTATTATAAACAATTGATTTACATGAACAGCGGAAGGACAATCAAATTTATTTAAAAATACATTTAATGGTTTGACTTTAAATACTTAAAAACTAAACGTGTAGATATTTAGAGGTGTTATCAGATATTATTCTCGTAAGCAATATTAATAATAATTCATCTCTGAAAGATAAATGTAGTATTATATGCATTTCTTTAACAATGAATCATCTTTTTTACGAACTCACGTTTTTCGTTCAGAAATTCCCGAAAATGGTTATGTATGTTTCTCCAGCATATGTGGAACGATGCCTCGTTTTCTAATTTAGTAACGAGAAATGATTCTCCGAAAACAGTTTGATATTTTAGAACATTGTTTCAGCGCAATGGAGACGACTTCTCCTCAACCACGTTATGGGGACGCGACGGAGGTGTTCCAGTTCTCGTGGGTCGACTATTGCGTCTTCTCCATTATGCTCATGTTTTCAACGGCCATCGGCATATACTACGGTTTCTTCGAGAAGAAGAAGAATGGAGAGAATATGGAAGAGTCCGGGGATCACTTGCGCAGGGCATCCAAAGGGCTGGAGTACCTCACCGGTGGCAGCCGCGATCTGAAACCCTTTCCCGTGGCCATGTCCCTCGTTGCCAGGTGAGTATCACATGCTGTCCTCTTAATGTCACTTTTACGTATTTCTCGGAATGTATTTGAAATGAGAACTTCTTCTAATATTTCCTCTAAAAACTGTCAATCGAAAGGAAAATGTAAAAAAATA
The DNA here is from genome assembly GCA_020796165.1 of Pantala flavescens. Taxonomy (NCBI): domain Eukaryota; kingdom Metazoa; phylum Arthropoda; class Insecta; order Odonata; family Libellulidae; genus Pantala; species Pantala flavescens. The sequence goes on along the minus strand of CM036885.1, from coordinate 20,036,461 downwards.
ATAAATAAGAATGAAGTACAAGAAAGAATGTTTTGAATTTAATAAAATTTAGGAATTTATAAAATAATGGATGAATATCTATCTATGACATGGAATGTTTATAAATGTAATCCAACGTGCGTTTCAGAGCTTATCAAGTTTACGAGTTTATTTCCAGTCATTGAACGGAAATTCTTATCGTGAATATTAAAACTCCATTAAGATGTCAACATGCATTTAATGGCCACTTCGAGAACTCCTTATCTTTTATGTAATAGATCGAATGTAAACATTGTTTGGTGGAGTATTCCTTTTGAATGGATTTTTTGAGTTTTTTTTTGTCGTATTTCGGATAAAGAATGTTACGGAGCTGTAGTATACGCTCATTGAACTCCATTTCAAATAATTCCTCTTTGATTTCTTTCTTAACTTCTCTAATTATTTGAAATAAAGATATTTTTATATAAATGTTGTTTGAGCAACATTTCATGTAGTCTTTCTTACTCAAGTTCGTGGTTTTGTATCCGATTTTGCAATCGAAAGTTTCTTAATTGTTAAATCTTTCACCAAGAGTTAAGAAAAATGTACCTTTCTCTTCGAAGCGAATTAAGATAAAGGTATTTGCATTTAAGTCATCTCAATGTAAAAACTTTGAAAGGTAAAGATGAACTTTGAATGACTATCTCTCGCAGCAGAAACAATCCCAACAATTAAACAGGGAGTAAACAGAACCAGGATCTCCCAATTGCCGGGTTCGAGTCCCGGTTCCGTTTGACAATTTTTAAATCCTTGGGATGATTTGTCGATCTCCATAAAACGATGTAGTTAACTAATATAATCTTTTCTTAGGTGGACAAAGCACATTTAGTCACATTTAGCAACTATTCCTTTTTAATTTAGTATCTATTGAATTCATCATAATGAAGAATAAAATCGTCTTTAATAGCAGTTAAATAGGATAAATGTTAAGGATATTTGAAAAGTCGTAAAGATTTTTTGTAAAATTATTTTTTTTTCATGTCTGATTTTTCATTAAAATTATGATTTGTCCTTTTGCATAATGCAAGATAAATAATTAAATTGTTCAGATTCTGTCTTGCATCTTCGGGAAAAGTCGCCTTCGATATATTTTGTGGAATTTAAAGAGCGTTCGGCGATCTTCCATTTCGTGCACTTTATCTATAACTTCTGGAGAAGAGCCACATTACGAACGCAACTATCCATTCCAACCAAACTATTTGTCCAACTGTTGAATAAGCAGTCACATGTTGAATATGCGTACCCCAGCATATGCTATATGTTAGATTAATTTTCGAGTGAATCATTATCAATCTATTTCCTTCGATTGATCTTTCCGTAAACAACTGCTTGAAAGAACAATCCATAATTATATCCATGAAAATAACTCATTTTTTATACCTGAATAATCCAACGCTGTCCTTTCGTAGATGATATTATCTGAATGTCAACAGAAATCAATAGTACGTTATTATGTAATTTGTATTATGACGAATAATAAATTTGATGAGATTTGACACGATGGTTGATTTTATATTTTCAAAAATCGTATTATAAAGAACGTTATTTACAATAAGAATCCGTAGATATTCACAGAAACTATTAATCAGAAATATAACATACGACTTAGACTCAAACTTAATTATGAAAAGTGGAGACTTAATGTTGTTAATCGTAAAATAGATATTTCGAAGAAGAGTTTTAAAGATACGCTGTTTCGATGTGCAAGTGCAAGGACATAGAGGAGTACTTGGAAAAGATTAAAAGGAATATTGATTTTTTGTTGTCGTCGCCATGAGAACAGTTTCCATGAAGTGAACTGGAGTTGTAAATGGTACATTTCAAATGAGAATAAAATAATTTATATCGATAATTTGGAAGTCTCGTTGGGTTATCGTCAAGTAAATGGATATTATTTTAATTATATATTTTATTATTATTTATTCGTATTCATAATTCTAATTTCCAATGCAGTTATAACACAATACTATGAATATAATTTATAAAAAATATCAAAGTTCGTAGTAAGTATTTATAATAATTAAAGGAAGAACTTTATTTCTTATAGAAAACATTCATATTTAGCAATCAGAATTTTAAAAATAATTTTTGAATAACCTAATCTCATTTTATTAAATGTTATTTCTCTTTTTATATAGCAATATTCTTTAACGTTGAAGTAAAGAGAAACATATGGTGAATTTATAAGCTTCAATATTAATGCATCTGCGTTTTACTCCATATGTACATCGATTTCGAATAATACAATTCCATGAGCTTTATGAAATATGCGATACAATAATGTGTCTATTGATGATCGTTGGAATAAACTCCAATCCGAAATATGCTGAACCGTAAAATAATTATTTAAATGAAACGTTAATAATGGAAGACGCAACTATGGTTACGAATGTAGTGAGAGTGTGTTATTTTTTATAACATTCGTATTCAATGTGCGTTCATTAAGAAACCGAGTAGTTAAAGAGGAAATGCGAACTATTCACCCAATAATAGAATGAATACGGTTTCAATGAGCGGTTTTGAATATTGTTTATGTATTTATTTAATTTTTTAAATTAGATAAAACGGCTGTTGAAGTGCGAAAAACAAATTAATTGCAGAAAGAATTGTTTTTATTCACCTTAATATCTTACACTTTTCTCGATTCCGTTTCTAAGTAACGGAGGCAAGAAATGCTGTAGCAAATTGAATATGATTTTGAAGGTTTTCTAGAAATGAATCGGCGTTGGTGGAGTCCTTGGCCGTTGTGGAATATTCCATTTGCTTTGAACACATTCACAGATTCTTTTGACGAATTTCTGTCGAAGAATTATCTATGACTTTAGAGAATATTTCCTCTTTTGTCGTTTTGTGGCAAAGAAAGTTGAAGAATCGCAAATGTATTAGCAATTGTGGGTATGTTACAAGAGTGATCGAAAACACATTTGCCATTTGTTATAGATGTGAATTTTCGTTTCATACTTGCAACATGTTCTGTCAATGTAGTGAATAACAATACCTCCTTCGTATTCTGTATTACGCAAGGTATACTTGGAAATCCATTTTATAGTCCCCAATCAATATTGTGCGATTGGTAAATAACAAATCATAGATATTTTGAAGCATTCATTTCTTAATTCTCTCTTTAACATTACATTTAATTTATTGAAGTTTATTTGCGTTCTTTTAATTGAACTTTAACTTTTTTCTCTTTTACGTTTCTTACTTATAAATTAATAATTTAGCCCCATTTCAACAGCGAGGCAATTTAAAATAATTTTTCATAAGTCCTTTAACCGCAAATTAGTAATCCTTTCGTGTATAATTATCTTTTCGTGCATATGTGGCATCATAAACGTATGTTGTCTACTGAGTAATGTTTGTTTTCCTTTATGAGTACGAAGATTTCACTTTAACTTCAAGTGTTAGCCATAACATGTTTCGCACGCATCTGTTAAACAATTGTGCGAAGAATAGAAATTGAGAGTTTCATAAATGGAAGTATTCTAACGTCCTTCGTAGCAATTGACTCATCGAATCTTTAAGCGAACATCTTCTCGTATTTGTAAATTTCATCTCATGCGCGTGAAATTGGGTTGTAATTTGCAATTGCTTGGATTCCAATTATGGCTTTCTCCATTGTTATGCACAAGATTAAAGGGAAAAATAGTAATACATCGATGTAAATTGAAAATGTTTTTATATAAACCTTTATGTACTGGATATATCAATCGAAACATTTCTGTGTATCGAGGAATCGTTAATATATCAGATATCGTTGTGTTCATTATGTGTTCCTTTTTTCGTTACACTTACCAATACAAATATTAGAATATTACTTTTTCTCTATTTATAAATAGATAGATTGAATTAGATGAACTTCTTCATCTCATTTAATTCAAGTTCTAAAACGGAAATGTGGCAGTTTATAACTGATAAACTCACCTGAGTATCAATAATGGTTACTAAGGGTAATAATTCGTTGTGATTTATTTGGAATTTGAGCATAGATATTAAAAATGTTTGGTTGAGTAAAAGTAATTTAACGATTGGCTGAATTGGAGTCGAAAATTCGTTGACACAAATTCTTTCGTAAGGTCATCATTAGATTTTTACGTGATTCTCTTTTAAATTATTTTATGTTACTCTTAATGATATAGTGGCCTAAGATGTAGTTTCAGTTTTTTCATTCGTTGATCATTTATATCGTTTATTTTAATTTTTATTTCTTTACCTTTCCATTAAACACGTTTTAAAATTTTCCAAATCGCTAATCCAATTTCTTAATGATTTTATTAATGTACGTTGTCCTTCTGAATTGTAAATCAGGAAGAACTAAATTATTGAATTAGTTGAAATAAACTATTACTGTTAAATACGAAGAGAATGACATTTCTGTTACATAGTTTCTCTGTCGTCTCCATTTAATATCGATTCTTTGCAAAGTATGTCAATCGATAGATTTTACGTTAATTCTCAATTCAATGTTTGAAGTATTCCGTTTCTGCTAAAACAATTTTTGAAATTTTCTCGTAGGCGTGTTTAGATCAACCAATGCATGGATTTCCCCAACAGATTTAATTAGCATAATGTTGTTGAGTAACAATCGATATGAAATTGACTGTTTGGCATCTTCAAAAGATATCTTGATCCGTGATGTTTCTTCGTCTATCTGCACTAAAACATACGATAATGCATCAAATACCTATTAGGAATTTATTTTGACATTCGGTGTTTGTAAACCAATACTAATATTTTTCGATATTCTTTATTTTGTCCGAAATCGATTTTCTTACTTCCCTCGTATTTGTAAATCGATTTTTAATTTTTTTAAGGAGTTCGATCTGCAAAGTGCATTCTCCATTCGATATATCGATATTTATTTTAACTGTTTGACCTTCTGTTGAGGCGCGCTATTCAGATTTTTAGTCAATAACGATTGCTTATTCTTGTTCTAAATCTTCAACGATTAAATAATAATAATATTTATCTTCTCCCACCTTTTTTTGAACACTTTCAAATCAAAAGGGGTTAGAATAAATGTTCTTAATACTTTTTCCATGAAATTTTCTTAATTAAATCATTTTTTATACCTGCAAAAGAAGGTATATTAGTATGCACTGTATGATACAGTATTGATTTGATGTTTCCTTTGGAAAAGTATTTCTATATTTACTCCGAATGGAGTCGTTTTAAAGGGCTCAACATTGGACATCATATGGAACTGCATCTTCTCAAAAACTCGCTCTGTCCTTGGGAAAGCAACTTCGGGTCAATCAAAGGGAACCAGTTTGCTTTTAAGGAATTTTCCAAACCAAGGAAGAACATTTGGGACAGTTTTTTAAATCCAAACTCACTCAATTAATTCACTCAATCTTCACATTTTTATCGATTTTCAATTGGCCAATCCCTTTGTGGATTTCATTAAACTTCAACGAATAATCCAACGAACTGCTCAATATTGTAAACATAAGTTTTCGTTGTAATTGGACAAAAGTAAATGAGAATACACACAATTTCACCAGTGATTTAATTTTATGATTTACAAGCTATTTTAGATTTTTATTTGGTACTTCAGAGATGACAAAGTCTCTTTTGTTATCGATGTGTATCTTTAATTAATCCAGGTTTAATACGTCATTCTCACCTTTGTACTCGTTGCTATCTATTCTTGCTACGAAAGCGTGATTATCTCTGTGGAAACGTCATATTTTCTCTTAAACGAAATAGGTAGAGATCGAGCAAATAACCCTTTAGCCGATGTTTTGAAAATTATTAATCATCCGAATTTAAAGTGCCATTTTTTCATCTATCTAACTCTTCATTCTACATCGAAATATATTGAGTTTATTTTGGAGAAATGCCACTTCATCTCTGTTTGATGACTACTTTTGAAAAGGTCCACTTCCATCTCTATGAAAGACGGTATTTCATAATCATCTTTTGTCGCAATGTTTCCAAGGACATTTATTAAGGACCTTTCTTCGTTCATTTTCACTATTTTTTATTCCTTCGAGATACATTTCCAAGGTGATGTTCCTGACCATCTCTTTCCCTACGTCACGCAGAATGAATCGACTCTTTCATTGTTGCCTCTCATAACAATGACTTGAAGATTGTTGCCTCACACCCGCGAACAATAATCCTTCCTTTGCCGATGAATGAAGGATTAATGCCATTGATATTTTTCCTCGAATAAGAAAGAAAGTGAAGTGAAATAACAGTTACAACAGAAATAATTATGTATCGAGTTTCTTGAAAAGCATGAAAAACGTTGGCATCATCAAATGGAACACTTTCTTTTGGCATCAAACCTTAGGATATTCATTCACGTCAATTAATTCCGTACATTTTCCTTAAATCAATCAGATGACAACTATAAATCAATCTCTCCACATTCTGGACATGAATCTAAATATTTAACCCAAAGAAATTTTCGAAATTTCAGCCTTCGTAGACAATATATCTTCGTTTTCACGAATGTCATTCAAAGAAACGATACTTGAATTTTTGTTATAAAGTGGGGACGAGACAATGGAAAACAATAAGGTACTTTCAATTGATCTAATATTCATTATTATTTAATTGATAAATTATGGAATTTAGTTTAAATAAACTTTGTTGCTATAGAATATACAATATTTCCTCGTGTAATCTTTCCTCGTCCATTTATATTCTTTCAATATAATATTTTTCCTCCAAACTCTGACTATTTCAAGCTCCTTAAACTTCCCACACTCAAAGATAAAACGTTTTTCCGCTTTTACAATGTTGTCTGTGATATGTCTTCATTTTAACTGCAGCGTGTATGAGATGTCGTAAAAAAAAGGAATTCTTATCTCTGACGTCGACTTAAAACTCTAATCGAATGTAGTAACGGCAACTGAATAGCCGTTATCTTCGTATCTGGAATATTTTGGGATAGTTTCCCAAGATCTGTCGATCAAAGACTGATATTATTTGGAAATAAAAACATTACAACTGAATTCTTTTGGCAATCATTTTGGGTCACAAATTAGAGCTTCATTATCATTTGATTTGGAGGCGCAATCAATCATTTATTCTCGACCAAGAATTCTGTAAAATAAATCCAAATAGAATATATGGTGTAAGAAAAAGATAATTCCGAAAGATATTTTGTTGACTTATAAGAATGCAGGCGTATTAAATCCATTTGAAGGTTAACTGGACCTTCTGCATAATCAGCCTTCGACATTCGAAAGCAGATCCAAGATAAGGTTTCGAAATGTAGCGAATGTGTATGTTTATAATTCGTAAATGTACTCTTATCATGAATTTGATATTAATTAATCCAAAGTATCACCAAATTAACTCTGTAATTTTCTTATAAACGATGAAATAAAATTCCTCAGTTGCATCAAGTTATGAAATGGTTACATGAAAATTTTTTTGGTTTCTTTATACAAAATGATCTAAAATGGACAATCATTTAACACATTAGGGAAAATATTCACGTTTTATTAAAATATATTGCTCTCTAAGTTATTTGGTCTCCAAATTTCTGTTACAAAGCTTATTGCAATTCACTGTCATTTAAAGGTTTAATATGAAAATGTAATCGATGAACGATAGTACAAAATAGAGTTAAGAAATTATGTAAACGAATGAAGAATAGCATTAATATTTGCAAAAGAGCACAGCATAAGAGTCTGTAAGTGAAATATGTGCTACATTTGTTGCCTCAGAAAAAAGAAACATTTGAAAGAAGCAAACGGCAATGCATTGGAAATGATTGGATAATAATTGAAGGAGAAGCAATTGGCAATTATAAGTGAATAATAGACTTTTAATGGATGCTACAATCTGAAATCCCTTTCATGATGATCGAGCATTAAATATGCTACGGACTCTTTTCCTGTGCCATTAACGCTTTTCATTTGTTGTAGTTTTACTTACGTTGATATTAACATTTAAAGGTTTAAGAATTGTCAATAGAAGAATATTTCATTTACTTAAGAAATTGTTCCCACTTATATTTTCTGCAAGTTTAGAATAATGAGTGAGGGTATAAAACTAACTTACGACAAATAGCTAAGGACTCTAAGAAAAATGGAAAACGATTAAAACGATCGACAACATAAGGCGTATCAACAATGACGTCTATAATAAGCGTACAACAATGATGGGGAAACGTGAGCAGCGAACAAGGGCACCGCCTCCACCGATCGATTCGAATGGGGAATATTTAGCTTATTTCGTACAAAATACGTATATTGCAACAATGACCTCTTGCGGTGAAAGTGCTTGTAAGTGCATGGATTGCGAAACAAAGTGCACATCGCAAATGCCTTTGATTCTGTTTTGCTTAAATTTGGCAGAGTTTTCCTCTCAGAAAAGTGAGTTATCACTCAAGATGTATGAAGCATTATCATTATTTGCACGTTTGCTACTATTGGACTGTCCAGTGGCAGCTAACAAAAGAAACGACATCCTTCGAAAATCAATATCGTATTGGGTGCTTCTCTCGGAAGTTATACTTTCCGAATGATTTGATAAAGTATTGTTTGTTAAGCAAGTATGATTTAATAATTTTCTATGTGTCATTTACCATGTCCATCAGATGTATTGATCACTTGGGATATAGTTGAAGATGAGAACGACGTATTCATTGTACACACGTCATTCGCTATTTCCTTTATTCAGAACAAACAATGGGTCACCAATTCAGAAGAAATAGCTCATTAATGTTAAAAAGACATCTCATAATTAATTGGAAATACAATCAGAAATCGTTAGAATCTGTTGCCTTTTAATTGTTACATTTGTCTGGTAGAGATTTTATGGTCAATCAATACGCAAGTCACAGAACAAACAATTTGAGTTTTACTGCTTCTCTTACAATGTTTCTCTTCATTAGAGCGAAACACTACATCTCATATACTCTGCGTAATACTCTGTCTCTTACTTTTGCGAATGTAATTTTTATTAAATGACTATTTATTTCGCTTATTTCCCTTAAAAAATCAGGCTCATACTCTTCGGCAAGTTAAAGGTTTCCCACCTATATAAATATTTATGTTAGAAACATTCTTATCCATAAAAGAAATAAAATTAATTAATAATTATATGATATAATTAATAAAGTTACTTTTCCTTGTTTTTGGATACATATTATATGTATATTTTGTTATCTTCTTCATCCGAATTAGTTGTTGTTCACAAATATTTATTATATAATTTTAATCACACTTATTTTCCATTCGTATGGATGAGTTGATTCGCACTTTTTAAAAGTTTGCATTTAAATGTTTTGGGGAATAGCTCAAGTAATTTGTAGAATCTTAAGTAATGGAAACTTTCGAGAAAAGAGCAAATTTGAGAGATACTTTACAGCTTTTTGTAGCAGTTACAACATTATTAGATGACGTAAATGTGTGAGCGATGCACTAACAGTTGATGGATCACCTGTGTGCATCTTTTAGAACCAATATATATATAGAGCGATTTTACTTTGAGGGAATCATTATGACAGAGTTTCATATCTCTTATCTAATAATCGCAAACAATGCCAAAGAAATGAGTAATAAAGATCGAACAGATAGTGGGTATACTTCTTCAATGTAATTATTATTTAGTAAATAGTGTCAATGATAACAATTTTACAAAATATTTTCTTATATCCAATTAATAATGTTATTCTTATTTGTATTAAACAAAGATTTTAATACATCTCATTTAATGATCATGTAAACCGATTGTCCACGTTGAGGCTTATTTCAAAAATGTGATGAAAATTCCATTTCATTTGTAGTTAAATAGGGTTTTAGAAAGATTTATTTTGAGGTCACGAGACATATTACCAAGAGAAATAAATGCGGGTGATTTTGAATTGGGAATCATTTGGCATCATTACAATACCTGTATTATCCTTAAGAAAGCATAAATCAGTTCTTGAGACAGTAGAAGAGAATCAAAGAAGATAAATGGTGAAATATATTCGCCAAGAGTTTGGAGAGATTTCTAAACGTATAATCCGTGACAGCAGTTATTTCGACCCTTGACACCTGAGGCTCTTTTATTCAGTGGACGATTCGGTTTGCGAGAGAAATTCAGTTTCTCCATTTCGTTTGGCAATTTCTTTAAAAATTTACATTTTATTCATCTTTTCGGTATAGTCTTCAGTTGTTGACCATACTGCATTTTTCTCGTAAGAATTTTCATTGAATTCAACCATTATGTTTGTTTATCGATAACTCATGTTAGCTTTTCTTTTATGATGTCGCAAATTCAGATTTAAACTGAGTAATTTTAATATCTTTGAATGCATTTTAAAATATGGCGCATCTTCTCGTTTTGAAATTAAATCTATTCCACACTTACTATCATTTTATAGTAATTAATCCTTACATTCAGTTTGTTTGGACGGGTTTAGATTATCAGAATTCCCAGATAATGCCTCGAATTGTGTGCATTTAACATTAATTAAAGATGTAATTCGTTATATCATAGACGATAGATTTCTTTTTATATTAAAGTGTACGATTTTGTTTATTTATTTTCGGCCATTACTGTGAGGGTTTAAAAGGTATTAGTTATTATTATATTATTTCTCGGAAGAGAAATAATATAATAATAATATATATAATAATATTCTGTCTGAGATGGGCTGATGGATCTTTGTAACCTTTGTTAGATGAGGATATAACAGATTGAAATTTTTGTGAATAGCCAGCCATTTATTTTATAAAAAATCTAATAGGAAGTACCAGGAACTTATCCATTATATATATAACGTTGTACCGAGATCATGTACGTAATTATCACGTCAGATTAAAGTAGTTACCTTAAGTACAATTATATATTATATGATTTTCTTAATCATATTTGAACTTGCTAATTTTTTGTAAAGATCTCTGTTTCCCGGGAAGAGGTTGAACATTTTTAACTTTGTGTAGACCATTCCGATCCAATGCTGTTCTATTTATGAAAGAAAAAAATTCCCATCATCCCCTTCGCGCCCTGTGGTTCTGACTCAAAAAAAACTTGATCATTTAGTAAAATAGAACTAGGAGGCAATATCCCATAATTGTATGGCTCTAATTGTATTTTAACTTTCAGTTTATATTGTGTACGAATGATATTAAGAAGAGACAAAACGTTTAGCATTTTTATATGTGATGTCAGTTAACTGTTTTCCAACATAACACTAACGTATTTGGGCGATCGAGCGTAGTAAAGATTGAATGAGATAATGAGGGAGTGGAAGAAGTTACAATTACGATGCATCAAATATAATTTCATCTCGTAGTAAGAAATTGGAGTCCGTTATGCAGATCTGTTTTCTGCATCTTACTCTTGGCTTCTGAAGCATTTTTATTCATTCCATATTCATTGAGGATTGACGTCCGTGAGATATTTTTGGAACCGTCGAATGACGTTAAGTGGCAAGTGCGAGCAATATGTGTGTGACCGTATAGATGAAGATTTCTATCGATTGATGGACATAAATAGTTGAAAAGGTGGACATAGATGGTTGAAAATGGGATTCCGTTCGATTTTGAAGATTGAAGAATCTTTCGAATTAAAATTAATCGCAAAAATGGCCAAAAGATCAAAAGATAAAATCATTAATTACATCTAAAGTTGAGGAAAAGTGAAAAAAAAGTTTTATTGATCTAGTTAGACGACTTTTCGTGCAAAGTCGAGTTCACCTTTTCGTTATTCAATTATTTATACGTCTGTTATAATAAAATATACTATTATGAGTAATAAATTTTAACTAGAGAAATTCACCATTGTCACATGCTTAGAAAGGATACGAAATGGAGTTTCAAATCTTACCTTATCACTCTTAAGCCCTCATAATATTTCATAGAAGAACATTCAAGGACAAGACGTATGATTTACGTCTTTCCCGTCGACTAATCCTCCTTTCATTACGGCAGCAAAATCTTCGATGGTACGTGTAAATGATAGTCGCTCCTAATTTCCTCGTGCGAGTTGTGATCCACTTAAGCACTGCTCACTCGAACTTCGTCATCGGATGCCCCATAAATCTGCGCGTATATGTGTTCGCGCCTTAATTTTAGCTCTTCTTTGGAAGGTTGCGTCCCTCAATTGTTTTATGTGGGCAATTAAAAGTTTCGAAAGCGCATTTCGGTGTTTGCGGGAATCGCGCCTTCTCGATTGAACTTGACCCTCCGTTCCCATAAATCAACGCGCACAATCTTCCGGAATTTATTACGCGCGAAACGTTATTACCGGTCTCAAACGAGTACAGTTCCGCTTCCATCCACTTCTTGGAAATCCATCCGGTGTGAGAATATTGACTCATTTCTAGAAAGCAGCGTATGATTCTGATTTGACAATCGTTTGAGATTTAAGCCTCTATTGTTAAAATCTATCCTCAAATATTAACAATTAATATTTTTTAAAAATTACTTGGTCTTACAATGAAGTACCGAATACAATCAATAATTGTTCCAATAACTTGCGATCTAACAATTGCCAGTGGAAACATTCAATTGACAGCGCATATCTCTCTACAAAAGCAGCCTATCATAAAAGTCTATAATCTTTATATGATGACGGATCTGCTCTCAGCTCCATCGTTGTTTTCTTGATGAACCACCATCCATTGCCTCTCAAGCATTTATCCTATCATTTTACTTTTACACTAAATAACCATCTTGGTGCGGTAATAGTTATGGAATATGGTATATAATATAATTAAGTTCCTTCCGTATTATTAGAAAATTAATTTCGCGGGCTTTTCAATTTCCCTTCAAGGTTTTCCTGAGTAGATAATTTCCTTAATTCCACAGCAGTACACCATTTGTAGCTCCTGATGTTTGCATATCCATTTGTGCATGATCAAAATGTAATCTATTCCTCTCCCATGAGCATATACTATTCTAAATATCCAGCTTAATACGTTTATTTTTTTATACAATTGTTTCTTACTTTTCTGTCATTATTTCATAATTTTTTTTTCGTTTATTATCCTACTCAAAGTTCACTTTCAAATCAGATTTTTTATTAAATGCGTTCAACAATTTGAAATAAAGAGGAAATGGAATATTAATATTCTCGGCCCGAACAAAATGAAACACCTCGCGTTGAAGGAAATCGTTCAGTTTCACCTTCTTTTTACTTGGAACAGATAGAGATGAAATAAGTTACGATTTATTTTTTACGGTGCTCTTTTGTCACTAAAAATCTTTGCCTTATGCAATTTTCATGAACAGAGGATAAAGTTGAAATATATTCTTGGAGTTTATAAGAGAATGTAGAATCAGCTCAATTAATTTTGTATATCGGCTCAGCGTTAAAATAGGATTTCAGAAACGCTTCTTCAATGAAATTATGATCTATATAAGTTGGAGATGAAGATCGTTAAGGAAAAATCTTTAGATGATATTTGTATCTTTAAATGTAATACTTTTTTCATAAATGAAATCTTCTATTGAAACTGCTCCTAATTCTAATCGTCATATTTTTCTATAAGATTAGTGGAGTAAGTAGATTATTTTCATAATTCAAGGATGCTATTTATACATACAGCATGCAAGAGGCGTGTGGCAGGGGCTGCAAGCATCGTGAGGGTCCCTTATCTATTATATTTGAGCATGGAAGGAAAACAATTTTTACAACCAGTGATATTTGCAGTGGTGTACCTGTTTTTATTGTATTATCGGAACGACCTTTAGGAAAGAAGCGCGTGAAATATCATATATATATATATCCCTCAAGAAGATATTATCTTCAATTTTTTTAGGTTGTAATGTTATTCGAACAATCTTTATTTATTTTTAGTTCATTTATTTGTTGTGACAATTCTCAACGCAACTTCAGCTTTTTTTATTCGCCTCTTTCTTTTTGTGAAGTTCAATCGATCTTAAAGAAAATAATAAAGTCGTTATAAGAAATATTTTTGGAACTTTCAACATTTTTAAATCTGAATAATATTTTAGTCGCTTTAGGTGAATCAGGAATTAATGCCGATATCCGAAACATTCCTTCCTTAGCTCATTAATGCATAGAAATTTTATTTAAAATAAACTTTGACATGGCTATAATTAAAAATGAAAATATTCGAAGCTATATCTTCTTCGAATTCCGAGAAAAGATTCACTCTGAAAATACCTGTGGAATAACGGAATTCTCCAAATTATACCTCAATAGCTATAGACAGTTTTCAACTCAACACGACACGTATTTTACGCCTATTAAAAACCTGGGATTACCTACTTTTACTTTAAATATAGCAGTATATCTTAACTCCCTAAGCCATCTACCTTATTTACAGTTGTTGTCGAATATAATCATTGACCACAGTTTGATTAGAAAATTATTGATAAGTATCTGAAATTCCAGCAAAATATCTTGAACGAATTGTCTTTGAGCTGGTTCATGTGATGGGAATCCATTATTTTCTTAAAACGCCACTTCCCTGGAAAACGAGGGATTTGCTTTATTCTGTCTGTTCTGTCCATTTTCCATTCTCAGTATCAATGTATGCGAATGACGAACGATATTTCTGTGAATCTTTACGTCAAATTAATAAATTATTGATCCATTCATCTCCAACATTTCGGCGAAGTATTTTTGAAACAAGTTCGGCTGTCCTTTGATGGCTCAAGTGCAGAATTCTTATCAAATAAATCCTCGTTGAAGTCCTCTTCAGGAGCTATTGTCGGAAGTGCAACTCGACCTTCAAGTAACGTAATCGGTGTTTAGTATCTGACGAAACACGAGCAACCTTCTTTATGGCGGTAGATAAGTGCTCTCCATTCAGAACTCTTCCATCTCGTCATCATGAAGTGACTGCCCATTCGCGAAGACGTGATTTGCAATCTCATGTGTAGAACATCCCACGAGAGAATCACTACTTTCTGGACCAACGCTCTTTAGGGCCATTGCGAAACTTTAAGTGCTTATAAATATTAAATTTTTATCAACCCCGCTGCAAAATTATGCTTTTATATGGAATTAGGATGAAATAATACACTCAATCTAAATACTTACATTGAATTGCGTGAGTGAGCCTTCAATTGTTGTTGCACTTTGGTAACTATAATATACAACTGTAATAACTGTAATATTATTTATTTCACTCGTACTTTACCCAACTTCATTGCGTAATAATATTTTTCAATTATTAGCACATATGCTAACTGTAAATATCGCCAAAATTGATTAAACAAAAGAGCATTGAAAATCATATTACCAACGGCAATAATGTAAATCAATAACAAAAACGGAGGAATGCTTTAGAAATTATAGTTTAAAATGATTATTTTATCAAACTGCTGAAACATTTAAACCCACGGAGTTTCACGTCTCGTGCTGCGTTTATCACCGATCTAAAATGAAGTGCATTGCATTCATTTCTAAAAATAGACTCACACGTGCATCTTTCATTGAATTTTTTACGCATTCACGTATTTTATTTCGTATTTTTAAGGAAATTTTCCCTTATATGATCGAAGTTACCTCGCTGATTTGTCAGTGAAATCAATATTCGAACGCAAACTCGCTCAAATTTATACAAATAATGTTTAATATTTTTGTACGATGGATGCTTATAATGTATTTCGAAATGGAAAACAGATTCATCGCAAAATAGTCCATTAGTTGATAAATTTACCTTTTGAATTCTAAATAAATGCGTAAGAAATCGTCCATTTATTGTTTATCCAACTATTCATAAAAGGTCGTGGCTATTTGATTCTTTTAATTTGATTCGTTTCCTTAGCGCTATTTTTTCTGCGCTCTCTTGTTTTGTTGAAATCATCGTTTTGTCTGAACAAATATAGTTTCGAATCCTGAATAAACTATAATAAAAAAGTCGCTTTTTTAATTTGAGCAAAATCGGGAAATAATTTCTCCATCGGAGTACGAAAATAATCGCAAATCTTCTTAGGCCTAAAACCTAAATGTAATCCGTTCCAATTTTTTACTTTCTTGAGAAATTCTTGCATTATTCTATTTTGTCTGCTGTTTTTGTTTCCAACCTCGTCTTCCGAATAGCTTTTGGCAAGTTTAACCCTCCTTATTTCTTTTATAGCTCTTTTTCCACTCCAACGTGTTCTTAAACACGTTTACGGTTTTATACTCTATTTTTTCCTGAATTATTCTTCCAATTCGCATCGCCAAATTGTTTCTGAAGCACTGACGTCCACTTCCTTGGATGGACCTTGAAAGGTCTGATTTTCTCGCTTTGCCAATGCACTCCTCGGATGTCTTTCTCTTTATGAATTGGCCGTTGGAGATCGCTCAAGTGACCTTTGTGAATGATTGTCCTCGTCTTTCGATTTAGGAGCCACTTTGATTGGAACATCCTTTTTGTCTGCCATCTGCACCCATTCCTCCAATCACCTTCAAGAAAATCGCAGATGAACACCACTCAACAGGACACTTCTACGCAATATAAGTTATACGAAGATCAATAAATGCTAAATCACGGCAATGCCTATTCATCGAATGCTATTTTCAGATGCGGACGCTGCGTGTAGTGCTAACGAGAGCTTTCCTAGTAAACCTCTAATTCCTGACGAAAGCAAAGCCAAATCTATATCTCAAATACTATTATTTCCTTGTAAATGTCTAACCTGCGTTTTCAACCTCTGGAGTGCCAATTAGAATAAAAATAAGTAATGGAATATTCGATTGAAATCGGGGTTAAACGAAGAATATAAAATATTATCGCTACTCATACGTATAATGACGCAAGAATGATGTTGACATATTGTTCGGGCAACAATGTGAGACACAATAAAAGTACTCATAACTCCTTAATATATAGATATAGAACAGATTTTGTTCCCGACAGTTATTACTTCACCCTATATTTATCGGTGATTCACTTCCTGCAACTATTTATCTGATGTCTGAATGAAATTACCCTTCAATGAGCGGAAGACCATGCGAATTCATTCGGTGCAAAATTTTCGAAATGAAAGATTTACTTTCTTAATCTTAAGTCTCTTAAATAAATCTCATTTTTTTCTTAAATGTCTCTATCTTGATATTCCGTAGATTTCTCGTGAATCTGAGACAAAAAAGAGGAAAAATCTTTTTATTATGTAAATTTGAATTCAGAGGACCAATCCACTACTCTTCAAAGAGAGAAGGATTGTAATTTTTTTAATTGAAGATGAAATTTTGCTCGTTTTACTCCCTTTTATGCTATCGGTGAATATATATTCATAAGATAATAATACCTTTTCAAATTGAGGTTTTATTAACGTAATACAATCGCCTGTTATCTATAGCATCTTCTTAGCGAGGAACAAGTTTGAATTTTAAGAATCTCTTTAGCAAGAGTAAGTACAGTAAATAAATTTTATCGATCAATTAGTGGAAAAAAGACTAAAATGAAAATGATAGCTTTGATAACAACTCGTAATCGAAATGTAGCCCAAGAATGTTAATATCTCGATGCGTAACTGAAAAAGGTAATTCTCCCGTTTTTGTCATAGGCTCTCCTTCGGAATCTGCAAATGATTGACCTTGTGCTGTTGTTTTCCTCGATCTCCATTCTGTCCTATTATTAGATCGACTTTTTAGAATACGTTTTCCTCGTTTTTATTTACTTGCGCGGAATTTTCCGTGCAATGCGGAAGTAACTTCCGTATTGAATAGCTCAAGAAATAAGCCACTCCACGTGCGTAACAATAATTGAATTTGAAAGTAATGCACATTTGAATGAAATTGTTCTAATCTACTTCTTCCGTTGTTACTCACTGATCGTCTATTATGTTTTGTTGATAATATAGATTTCATGAAGAGAGAAACGTATTTATTTCTTTTCTTTATTCACTCCTTTAAATTTGAAAGAATATTAGTTTTTTTTTTTTCAAATATATTACGGTAAATAATTGAAAGCAGCAATTTTTAAATATTTTCACCATTTTCTTAAAAATTATCATCCCAACAGACTAATATATGAGGGGCTATAATTGGCTAATTCTCTCTTGTTAACTTCTATTAAGCTTTTTGTTATCTTCGCAAGAGTGCTCGTTGATATATGAGTCTGTCCTCCAAGTGAATCTCCTTTTTTAGAAAGCTTTATTTACTCGTAACCTTTGCAAAAGGTACATGCGAAAGTAAATTTCGCAAATAATCAATATAGAGTATCAGTAAGGCATACTATGTTACATACAAAAGCTAGGATAAACTGATTTGTAATTAATTGATCGTTTCAAAGAGTTTAGGACCGCATTCATTATAATTTTTTCAGTTTTTTCCTTTGATCGATGAGTTTTTACTTTTCTTATTCATTGTATGAATATATCGCAATCAATGTTTACACTAACTGTCATGTACTCGAAGATGTAACTGTATTGATTGGAAATTATCTTTTCCTTTATATCTTAATGTTCCGATTAAATCTTTGAACATATCTGTATTTTTTATACTCATAGTAGTCCGGTTTTTTGTTACACATTCTAAAGTTTAATGGGCCGCAGAAATTTTTTCGAGCTAAATTCATTCTTATTCCAATCTCATGGTATCATAGACAATCATTTCATTAAATTACTTTCCTTGAAAACATATCCTCTTTCTGAGGAAGGATATAGAAAAACTTGCACCTTTTGTCCTAAGTAAATCAATTTTTTTAAACCTGAAACTAATTTTTATTTGATACTTCCTCACAGTCTAATTTAATCCTCATTTCATAATTGATTAGAAACTGAGGCAGATATCTAAGTCGCTGAAGGATATTTACGGAACAGATTTCAGTGTTTAAGATAAAAATTTTAGTGTAAAACATTGTTAAGGAACTGATATTTAATAAAATAACTTTAAATATTTTATCGAGTAAAAGAATTGTACGTTTAAATTTTTCGATTTATTCAATTCATGGAAACTCGGTTATATATCCCAAAATTATAATAAAACGAAACTGAAAGTATGTAGAGAAAAGTTCATTCTTCATTTTATTGGCAAGGCTTTACCTCGTATACTTTGACAGCGAAAAATTTTAAAAATTTCCTAAAAGTGCTTAAAAGTTTGTAATAAATGGATTGAAAATGACTTAAATTTTCTAATCAGGACAAAATTTTTTCACGATATGCAGTATTATAAAAGGAAATATCGAATAAATTCGGTAAAGTGTCATTGTAGGTCAAAAATATATGCTTCGAAGTGAAGATTTTTCGAGAGTGTCAAACAACTGGGATTTTTAATTTTCTCTATCTTTATCAATTAAAAATGGTTTGATGGTCTAGATTTTAAGGGTCTTATAAGTTGATAGGAATTTTTCAGTTTCACATGTATTTATTCCATTTCAAGTTTTATTCTACTAGCAAATGCAAAAGCGCTATGACTATGACTTACAACTGACTAACCGATTTATCTGTTTTTGGAGTAAGATTTGTAAATATTGATGTTCTTTTTTCCTCTATTTAAAAAAAAAACAAATAATACTATTATATATACACACATTCTATTTTAAATTTATTATAATAGCTATTTATATGTTTTAAACTGTTCATGCATTTAAATAAAAAAAATTTTTCCTCAGTTATATTTCAGGTGTGACAGTTCTTGGCACACCAGCAGAAGTGTATTTTTTTGGAACGCAGTATTGGATTATATTATTGGGAATCGCATGCATGGGAGTAACAGTTGCTTTTGTGTATCTTCCAGTTTTTCTACAGCTACAAATTTCTTCATCTTATCAGGTGAGTGAAGGATGCTTATGGGTTAATCCTGAAATAATTTTTACACTAAAACTGTCAATCCCTCCATTCTATTCTATAATTTCTTGTTTAAAAAATTTTCTAACCATATTTGTGGTATTATATAATAATAATAATTGTATAAAATATAGTACTGGTTAGTATTAAATACACATAATATTAATAATATTATATATAATTATTAAATAATTTTTCATTAAAAAAAATAGCTGATGCAAAGATTATTTTCACTTCAGTGGTATTTTCTGCAACTATATTAATGTTATTAGAATCAAAGGATGTTTTTTAATCATTTATGCTATTGAAATATTTTTATATCACTCTAATGTTTGTCAGTCATTTAATTTAATTTACTTATCTCACATTTGTTAGTCTATTAAATACAAGGGAGTTTTTCATATATTTTTGCCAATTAAGTATTCATTATCTAATTTCATTCATGTTTGTACTTTTTTTTTCTTTTATAGTACCTTGAGCTGCGTTTCAACTCAGCAGTCAGAACAGCAGCCTGTATATTGTTCATCATTGATGAGGTATTTCACACGTAATAAATTAAATTTTGCTCCTAATTTTTATTATAGACTTATGTTGTTTTGGCTACAGATTTAATTGACTTTGAAATGCTTATTTGTTTGTTTAATTTTATGCATTTCCTTCATAAATAAGAAAATTATTCTGATACTTAAATTGAAATATCAGATTTTTCAAATATAGTTCTGTACATAATCTACCGAAGTGGTTATGAAATAGTGGAAATTCATACTAAATAACTATGTATACTATTTTCTATCTAGCCATCTTCAAAATTATGAGGCGCTTATTTATTATGGAAACAAATTATGATTAAAAAACACTGTAATTACCAAAAAGTTAATTGGGAAAGGGTTAGAGAGGAAGGGGGAGAGAGGGTAACAAAATTTTTTCATCTAAGATTTTCAGATGGAAAAGGGAGAATGAATAAGGTATTCAGTTCCATGATAACAAGGAGCAACTACATTCAAAATCAAGATTATTTTCCTCAGTGCCTTGAAGCAACTTCAACTCATACTTCATCTCTTTTCTCCTCATTGGTCCATCTTTTTTATGGATATCTATTTAATTATTATTTACTATTCTGATTAAATTTCTACTGAAAAAATATGTTGCTAAATTAATTGTAAAATGAAAATTTACTTATTGTCTGGTTTCATTTTAGATTAAATGTGGAGCTTATACTTTATATTTCAAAGAATTGCCTCATATTAATATAGAGGTATCAAAAATAGCTATATTTTTGGTTTATAATGTATACATTTTTGCTGATTTGGTATTGTATATAGTATAATATAGAAAGAAGAAAGTAATATAAATGGAAACATTATTCAATGACATTGGATTACTGTATAAAAATTCAAATATAGCCTTAAGCATCTATTTTAAAAGAATAAAATAATAAGTCATTCAAATCTGTAATATTGCTTTAGTATTCTAATTGTTATTTAAAAAATGACAGTTGGTGAATTAGCTAAAAATTAATCTGTATTTAACTGAAAAGATAATGCTTAAAATGTCAAGTATTTACAAAAATCAGAATATCTTATTTCTTCCAGCTTTTGTTCCTACCAATTGTTTTATATGTTCCATCTCTGGCATTCAACCAAGGTAGGAGATTTGAATATAAATTATCTTGATAGTAGATCTATTTATTCCTATTTTTCTGAATGTGTTGCATAAATTTATACAACATGATTTATCATTTTAGTCACTGGTGTTGGACTGCATTTGATTGGATCAATTGTATGTGCAGTATGCATCTTCTACACTAGTGTGGTAAGGAATTTTTAAAGAACTTTAATAATAATATTTTGAAAGAAATGAATAAGTGTTACCTGTGATAGTTTAAAATATAGTAAGTAAGTTATGGGAAAACACATTAATCCTGAAGGAAAAGGTATACGAAAATATCAATTCCTTATACTTGGAGATTTGCAGTTGTAAAATTTATAATATGCACATGAGTGGTTTGTGTGATTTATTGCTAAATTTTATACCATTGAATATAAGTAATAATAATGAATATCCTAAGGTTCTTAACGTTTTTCTTGATAGATGTGTAATATTGGTCTTTTTTACAGCATTAAATTTTCCTCTATTGTTTCTCATAAGAGTCGATGATTATTCTAGGGAGGCTTGAAAGCTGTGGTATGGACGGACACATTACAAATCCTGTTGATGTTTTTCTCTGTCATCCTGGTGGTAGTCATTGGTACCATAAATATTGGTGGAGTCGGTGAGGTTTGGAAGAGAGCTGGAGATGGAGGACGTCTGCAGCTTTGGAAGTAAGTAATTCCTAAATATTCTCTTAAATATATGGTCTTATTACACACTCTTTTTATATCACATTATCATTTAAATCTCCCAATGAATTCTTTTTCATTTAAGGTTAAGCCTTCAATTAATAATAATCAAATGATACTCTTTTCTATATTAGTACTCCATTATCTTTTACAATATCTAAAATCTTTCATAAGAAGGTATAGTGGAAAGATCTCAGTCTGATACAGAGTTGCTGTGTTTTCCAGCTATATTTTATGACAAGACATGTATAGTATATCTTAACATTCTGGCAATAGATGTTTTAGTGGGTTTAGTTAAAAAAAGCTAAACTAATTCTGTGCAGTTGAAAAAGTCTCGTTTACAGATAAGTTACTGGGAATCTGCTGCTTCAATTTCGACTTATAAAAACTGTTTTTCTGAATTTCAATTTTTCATTCAAAGATTAACATAATATATCAGTCATATCCAGTGAATTTTGGCATGTGAAAGGGATTCTGTTTATTGATCACCTTGGATAAGGCACTGTAATTACTGGTGATTATTACTTCAACCTGCTTGACCAGAGCAAAAATTCATGGTTAAAGAAAAACAATTATCTTTCAGTATTACAACTTACAACTCAAAGATGTCTCAGCAATGATAAAACTGTAGTATATAAGGAACAATTTTCTCAGTCATTTCCCCATTTTTGTGATTTAGCACCTTAATACTTCTACCTGCTTCTGAATTGGAAGAAATTTTTCTCTGTTGGCTGCTTCTAATTATAAAGCATAGAGGGCAATACATAGAGATTTTCACAGCCGTTCAGATTCTCATTCACGGAGTAATTGTGATGTTGGAAAATGTTAGGCGGAGTGTGTTGAAGTCAATTGAGATTATTTAGAAAAATAACATTATATTTGAAGTAATAATCACCATCTTTTATTGTCAAGCCAAAAAATTTTTATCCTACCCTTTCGGAACTATACAAAGTAAATAAATAACGTCTAAAATAAATAAAAATCTTGTATTTGTCTGTAAATCTAAATTTCAAGATATATATATATATATAAGTCGTACTTTCTCCTGATAGAATTTATGAGGTCAAGTTTGAAATATTTTAAAAAATACATCCATAAAATATAAATATATTCAAAGCACATAGAACAATAAAATTTCACCAGGATATAGGTACTGTTTGTTTCTACACAAAAATACTATTGTTTTCCTACAAATGGTTTTGGATTTGATGCCAGCTAGAGAAATATTTTCAAATTTAAAAAATCATATCTAAGTTAATATGATATATAGATCAATCAAACTTCGTATACTTGTAGATACATATATAGTCAACTTTGAAAAAAATTCGCAGGTGACTATGTATCATGGGTTCCATTTTAGGTGTCCTTAACTATATCTCCATGTTAAACCCTTTTTATTATATTATTAATTAATATTATTAAGCCCTAAAAATATAAGGATAATTATCTAATTTGAAGAGTATCTTCCAATTTTACAATTTTGTATTCATTTTTCAACTTTTACTCAAAGTATTATATTTCTAATTATTTTTTTCCATATTTTTGGAGAGTGAAATTATTCACAAGAACTTTTATTTTGTAATGTTTTTGAGGACATATTTATAATTGAAAATTGATTGAAAATTTTTAATCTTTGCTGAGTTCTGATTAAAATTTTGACTTAATTAGTTATTTTGGAATTGTCCTCTACAATCTTACATATATCAAATTTATTTGGTTTTATGCTTACTTTGAGTGGCAGTGTACTCCTGTGCTCATTTTCAGATCCTGGTCATCTCTTCCAGTTTTGACCCTAACCCCCTGGAGCGTCATACATTCTGGAGCCTGGTGATTGGAGGCTATATCTACTGGACCGCATTCAACTCTGTCAACCAGACCATGGTTCAGCGATACCTAGCTCTTCCTAATCTTCGTCAAGCACAAGCGTCAGAATTCTATTCTTATATTTTATTTTTTATGCTTTCCTTAAATTCAACTTGCATTCATAGCTCTTATATATATGTTTTATATCTATTTATAGTAGTGTACCCAACAGTATATCAAGTTAGTGTGGTATACATGGAACTGAGTTCAGATTAGTTACATTATCAGATAGCAATTAGAATTCTTTTTCCTATTGGAAAAAAATTTACTATTGGATTGTTATATAGTAGCAAATAGAAATCTAACATTTTTGGCAATGATTTTGAAAGAGTAACTTATGGCTACATTCTAGTAGATTTTATGGATCATTTATTTGATAAAGTTTATTATGTTGCTTTAACCCTTAAAATGCCAGAGGTTTTTCATGAAAACTGTGTTCTGGAAGAAAAGAAGAGAAATTACTCTTTCCTTTGGTGGGTCAGACTCAGAATAGTTGGTTGTAATAAAACTCTTCCTGGTACCTGCAATCAGTTATTCTCATTCAAACTTTTTGTTGCTTCTTTATTTTAGCAGTGATTGAATTTGATCATTTTATATTGAATTGTGATAGAATTAGTTATCTATAGTGATTTTCTTTCTGGATTTTCTGATGGTTAATCTGATAACAAAAAGTTTGTGGGCTCTGCTTCTACTGGATATTTTAACCTCTGAATTGAAATTAAATAGCATTTCCACAACAATCTAGTCTGAAGAAATTTCAATCCTCTCAGACACAGATGTAGACCTTCTTATACCTTTAGTATATAGATCAAAATAATTTATACCAGTAAGTTGTAAAATGCCTACTGTGATGAATATACCAAAATGTGCCCTAACAGTAGAGATGTGTGAAACTGTGTGGAAAAAATAAAAGAAAATAAGCATTGAAAAAATTATCCAGAGATAGAGAATTTCTGGGATTTTCCATAATTATATTTATAAAGAAGTTTTAGAAAGCATTTGTCTTAGTCATTAGCAGGGTCATAAAGCCGTAGGGAAGGCTAAGGATGAGGAAGGAAGAGTAGTTCATATGCTTTTTCTTTCCTTGAAAAATATTTATGTATGCTTCATACCACAGCTTAAGAGGAGATACCATTATTAATATGTTACTTCATGGAATGTAAAAACTAAACTGCAATTAAATAGAAGCAATTCAATGATATTTTTATAAAAATAAATAATCTTTTCTCATAAAATTTTGTAAAAATTTCAATGTTCTTATTGGGATGGCTGTACAGAACTAAAATTTTAACTTCTTTAACCCTTTCCAGGCATGTTTTCCTTACATAATTTTTTCTCTCTCTCTCTTTTTATTCTTTATGTGACAAAAGGGTATCTTTATTTCCATTATTTCATGAACATAAATCTTTGCATGAAATAAGCTATAGTCTATTAATTTATACTATTCTTTAACTCTTCAATTTTTACCTTAAACCAAGTGCATCCCATTTAATGTCTTAATGAATTATGACTGAAATAATCTTTTTAATATCAATAAATCCAATTCTATACTTGTCAAATTTCATATTCAATGCTTTGAAATTCTGATATGTATATAAATTCTGTGAATCATGTTTGAACAAAGAGTACTTTATATTCATGCATTTATTTGAGCTTTTCTATTTTACAGAGCAATGGGCATGTTCACTGCTGGCATCCTCATCTTTGTGTCATTCTGCTGTTTTGCTGGTGTTCTTATATATGCTACATATTATGACTGTGATCCATTATCGGCCAAGGTATTTACTATATAATGTTGAGTATTTACAAATAATTATTGTATATTAATATGTTCATGATAATATGAATAAGTTGATTTGAAGAATCGATGATAAAAGAACCATTCATAAAATTCATCACTTATGGGCATAACTCAAATTATTATATTTACTGCAAATTTTCAAAACCATCCAAAATGGTTTAAATAATATGCAAGAGAATCTTTTTTGCCGTAATCAAGTGCCTGAATAACTTAATTTCCTACTATTGCATCAAAATACTTTGAATTGTATTTATGAAATGATAAATTTATTTGTAAAAATGTAATTCAGTGGAAAACAATTTGCAAAATTTAAATTTCAACAGAATTTAACATCATGGACAGTTTCACTGCTGTGCAATTGCAAACCATTGGCTTATTTTATCTTCTTCCATAGACATACTTATTCTCTCTCATATATGAAAAATCTTTTTTTATGAGTATTGCAACTTAACTTTTTTGTGTATATTGATATGTATATTGAAAGATACAGGATCCTGATTTTTATGTTCATTAAAATTCCAGTATGAATGATATTCGATATTAACCTGAGTATTTTATTGGTCTTACCAACAAAATATTTTATGTGAACTAATGCTTATAATTATTTCAAAGTTATCAGAATACATTATCAATAAACACATAGATCAAATAAAAATATCAATCAAATTTATAGATTATAAAATTAAAGTTATGAGAAATTTTCTGCTGTGAATTCAACCTTGACATTCACATTGCTCAGAACATTCAGTCAAATTTCTTCTTTACCATTTAATAAAAAATGTTATTCCTTTAATGTTTCCAGTTTTAATTTGGAAGAAAATAATATACTATATAATATTGACCATGCATATGATTATTTCAATCATTTTCACAATATTTCATGCCCATTTGTCATGAATTATTTGTCTATTGTATGTTGATTACTAATATAGATTTTAGTATAACTTTACAATTAAAAATTAGATCTCCTATCCTAGACAACTAGTTTCCCTCATAGCTTGGTTTTATTGACAAAAATTATACAACCACTCAAATACTTACTGTAATTATAATATTAATTTTAAAACAATTATATTAATAATCTCAAATAAAATTATAAAAGAAAAGTGAATAATTTATTATTGTCTTGTTGGTATACAAGTTTTAACAGTATAAATATATAAAAAGTACAAAGCACTGAATAGATATCCCATTTTACTTGTAATCCTCATGTATATTAGTAATTAAAAGTAAATTTTATCATTATTTAGATCTCAGAACTTTGGGAAACACTTTGTTATTTATGTTCTCAGAAATCATGAGATTTTTATACAAAGATGAGTCAATTGTCTTCGGTAAATATGTTGAATAGTTCATTCCCTTGCTTCAAAACATTGTTTTATTTTCTTCTCTGTCATTGATATTCTGTTTCACTTTTATAGATGGTTAAAGCTGAAGATCAGTTGCTGCCATTGTATGTGATGCAGACCACTCACTATATAATGGGGATTCCAGGCTTGTTTATTGCTGGTGTTTTTAGTGCAGCTCTCAGGTATATCTGATAATGAATTTGCATATCAAATCAAATGTCAAATGTGTCAAATAACCATAAAACACCTCAATGTTGCCATCTCTCATTAAATATGTATACTTTCAATGAATATCATTTTCTTGTTTTGCACTTCTTTTAGCATTTTGAAAGGTTAGGTACTGTTATTATTCAATTGAGTTTCCATGTTCAATATGTATGTTCCTTTAGAAGAATAATTACTAATATTTTGTTTACAGCTCTCTTTCCACTGTTCTCAATTCCACAACAGCTGTTATCATGACAGATATATTAGAGCCAGTCTGTCATTGTAAACTCACTGGAATGTGGAAGTCAGTCTTGGCCCGAGGATTGGTAATAGTTTTAGGTTTAATATCCATTGGTTGCCTTTTTATTGTAGAGCATCTTGGAAGTGTTCTTCAGGTATGTTTAGATTTAACTCTGTATTTTATGTGCACAATTGAAATGGCTCAATATTGAAATATTTATTTTATGATTTTTCATTATTATTAAAGCATTATATATGTAGATTGACTAATGAAGATACAATAAACACAAAATTGTATTCTAATGATTAAATTAATGGAATAAATGGTAATTCGTAATTATTTGTATTATTCTTAAACTTTGTTCATTGTGTTTTAACAGTATTTATCATATGATTTTAAAATCCTTGAGGAATTTATTTGAAACTAATATTATTTGAAATTCTATATCTATGTTTGTTTTTTGATATAAGTTACAAAATAAGTTTATTCATTTTCCTGGTAAAAACTTATTATAGGGTCCATGCCCAATTATTATAATTTCATTGTGAATCCAATAAAATGCATTACTTCTCCATAGAATTTTCATTTTAGCAAAACTTTCTTCAAAGGAAGTTTTTTTTAACATATTGTGATGCTTCATAAATCTCTGAATTTTTGTGTATTGAACCATGTTTAAACATATTTTAGGTTGTTTATACTCTTGGAGCCATCGCTGCTGGCACATCTTTTGGTGTATTCAGCCTTGGCATACTTTGTCCTTGGGCTAATACGAAGGTAAGTGTATAAATTGCAATCTCTCAAATATGTTGATCTTTTATCATTTTATACTTTTCATTGATACTTTCCTTTGAAAAATCATAATTCAGTTTTATAATTGATACCTAAATATGTGAATAAGCCATATTCTCCTTGATTCTTCAAAAAAAATACATATATATACACAAAAGTGGTGAATGATGAAATCCATATAGAATTCAATTGCAGTTCCTTCAGTTCACTTATATCTTCGAATGGTTTTGAATCAAATTGTGGAGATTTTGGTTAGTATTTTTATGGCTTTCCACTAAGTCCCACCTACCAGTATTGATTTCAATATAAATCAAATTTTAAATGCGATAATACTGACTGTGCAACAAGAAAAGGTTTTAAATAACAATCTATTAGTTCATAGTTGGTCAAATGAAGTGAGGGATGATAAATATTTGTATTAAAATATTAACTATGTATACTTAATTAAGGAATTTTATATTTTTTTTCAATTTAGTTCTTTTAATAACTATAAAATTTTTAATAACTATAAAAATATCTCAATCCTGATAGGGTGCACTGACTGGTGCTATTGCAGGGGCCACATTAATTGGATGGATATCCATAGGTTCTCAAGCAGCTGTTGCATCAGGAAAATTAGCTCCACAGAAGCTCCCTCTATCTGTGGAAGGGTGCTCAGTTGAGAGAGATGAAGTGCTGGTGCAATACTTCAATATATCCCCTGTGATAGAGCCAGTGTCCTATTCAACCTTTTCCTCACCAACGCCTTACCCAGATGTCTCAAGGTCAGTATTTCTAGCATTTACGTCTATTTAACTGTACAATTTATTATAACATTGCTAGCAACAAATTTAATGTTGACTATTATAAACGGAATAATGATTTTTTCTCCATCAAGCTTGTGTTATTAGCATAGATTGCTGCTGTAACTTTAATACTTCACCTAATAGTGGATGCCAGTTCTTTAATCATTGAAGTTATCTCTATTATGTGCATGCTGAGCTGTTTATTGAAACTTTCAACATATACCTATTTTAACTTTTTGTCATTCTGAGAACTAATGAACAAATTATTTGGAGTTACTACTTTGACAAAGAGGCTGTTGGGAAGTTATTGCATTATCTGGATCATCAAGTTTATATTACAACGATATTTAGAGAATATGCCTCACTAAATTTTATCAAACTAATATACTTAATTGATTTGTAATTATTGAGTAATCAACCTACTTTCTTTAATTTACCAACTCATAACTAGAATTTATTTTTCACAACTAATTTTGGATTTTCAATAATCAATCAGTAACATTTACTTTTCATAATAATTTTGTCATCTAATGTAAACTGTACATTTGAACAAAATATATTTTTAACATTTACTATATATCAATTTACCAACAAATTGACTGTTTCCTGATATAATTATTCTTACTCATTACAATTAATATACTGACCCATGTAAATAATAGCATTTAGGCTTTAAAATTCAAGTAATAGTTGAACTTAAATGAAAATTTTATAAATGTTTAATTATTTCAAATATCCCTTATTTCAGATCAGAAGATGTTTTTGTCCTTTATAAACTTTCATATCAGTGGTTAACTCCTCTTGGATTTTGTACAGTTATGGTTATAGGATTACTTGTAAGTTTCTTTACTGGAGGTTGTGATGAAGAAAAATTAAACCCAGACCTATTTACTCCTGTAGTAAGAAACTGGCTCTTAAGAAGAAGAAGGAGAAGAGAAGAATTAGGTGAATATGATTTGTGAAAAAACATAATTTACAGACTAGATTACATCTTCTTAAACTAGTATTCTTCTCAATTTGATGACATATATGATACATAAAATATTATCTAAGCCTAATTTATTGTCCATTTTTCAGAACCTGGATCTAAATTCATTTCAAGCACATATACAAGCTATAAACTGATATGTTCTAAGAACCACCTTCCCAATATATTGTCTATTTTTTAAACAAATGTTTAATTAATTAAAAATAATTTTAAACTCAAATCTTAATGATTTTTTATACTTAACTAAATGCTCTTAAATTTTTCATGATTCTCCTTATCAGACCTTTGGCTCCTTTGTTAATAGTATTTCAAAGTACCATCAATTATTTCCTCAGGATTTTTTTGTAAGACCTTATATTTTCTGTATTTTCTATAGCAGAAACTAAGGAACCTGTTGTAGATAAGGAGGTCTACTCTGTGGAATTCATCCCAATGGATGAAAGACATGTAAATTCAAACGGCAGCCATGTGATTAGTTCTAATATTGATGAGACTGCTGGGCTCATCAACAAAACATCTCATTTATCAAACATGATGAATCAATCCAGCTAGGTGAGTTAATTGTCAACTCTTTGTTAGAGGCACATATGAACTTTTCAAAATATATGCTTTATACTTTGTGTAATGATCACATTTTGTGACCAATATCTTTTTTAGTGAGTTTGTTCTCATGAGTAAAGTAATTTGATGAAGGGAGCCAAGATATTGTGAAACTTTAACTTTCTAATGAAGGAAATTAGTTTATTATTTTTCTATAATAGTTTATTTGAGATGTTAGTTATTTCAATTTTCATGCCACCTTTTATAGGAAAGCATTAAATTTTAAACTGATCTCTAACAGGAAGTTAGGAACAGGAAGAAGGAGAAAATTGCAAATGCTAAGAAATGTTTAGCTTATTTTTATTATAAAAAGTTACAAACTCTAATTGTATTTCTTTCTTCAGTCCTTAATTGAAGGAGAGCAGTACATTGCCCTGACTTTATACAGTAATAGTTCTATCAAACTCTATCAAAATTTTCCAATATTTTATTATTGAAAATTAGTCTAATACATTGTTTAAGATTTCTATGAAATATTACTAAATCTAGGCATCACGGTGCATTTTGTTATTTTCAGCTTGATTGATTCTCATTTGATAAAAGGTAGTACTTAGCAAATGCCATATTTCTTGTTTTAAATGGGATACCCATTAAATATATAAAGAAAAAATATATTAAGGAAAACATTATCTTCTAATAATTTAGGACCAAAAATCATACCCAACATTTAAGAGGAGAACAATTAAATGCTGATAATTCTAATAGAGCTTTGTTGTTGCCAGAATAATTCTATTTTTTGACTGCATAATGTAAAGTGATAAAAAATGATAGAATAATGTATATAATAACATATGATACATTTAAATTACTGTATTTATAGCAGAAAGAGATAATGGTTATCTTATTTTTTTTACTTTGCAAAATTGAAATATTCTTCTTTTTCAGAGAATTTTTCTGCTGGGTCCTGCTGATCTGATATAAATTATGTGTATGTATCTTAATTTGGATAAGAATTTAATTAATATATCATTTCCATATTTTTCCATTTGTGGACATATCATTTTCAATATTTTAAAATTATTATTATTATTATTATTTTATGGAAAATCTTGCCATGTATTCTTCCTATAGAATTTGAATTATTGTCATCTATGAAATTTGAGATTATATTTTACTTCAAGTGACAATAAGAGTATCTTGTTGGAGATGGATTGTGGTTCATCTTTATTAGTTTTCACTTGTGATATTGAAGGTTGTTGATAAATGTTTATTATTGTTGTAATTATTCATTGTGAGGGATATGAATTTTATAATTTAACAAATAATCATATGCTAAAGTTTTATCTTTCATACTCACCATATCACAGTGTTATACAATAGCAATTGAGTCAATTAAAGATGGATAAAATATATTTTCTAGATATATTTAGGCATTGTGAAAGTAAGGTATTATATATCACTAATGCCATTCAAGATATTGTATCATTAGTAGTATATCAATCACTCATCCAGAACTTTGGTATTTTAGAATACTAATAATTGTCTTGAACATCTAAATGTATTTTGGTCCAACTGTAATAATTTTTTTGAGTCCAAGAACTTCTAAAATTATCCGTTTAAAAAAGTGCATTTGTAATTTAACGCAATTTTTATATTTTTGTTTAAATAAAATTTTCCTGGGAATAAATCTTTATTGAAAATTTACCTTCACATAATTTTATTTCATCACCTTAGCTGGTTGTCACCTTATAGTGTGATAGATATCCCCTAAACTCTTTGAGTACTTAAATAATAATGCCATAAATTTAACTTTTATGAAGATGAATTGACAAAATATTTAACTGGTTTTAATTGGTAATAGATCCTTTAAACTCACCTACACTGTAGTCTTCCAAATAATCTTTGAAAACTCACAGAAAGAATGATCTCTAAAGATGGTGAATGTAGAGTTTTCTTTTCTATAGTACATTTTTTTGATTTTTTATTATTCCTCATCTCTGATGGTAATGCATGGAAAAATTCAATTCATTGGCATCATTTTACACTATGTTATCGTATATATTTAAAAATTTTTAATTCCATGTTGTACGGTAGTGGTAAAAACTATTTCTGTTAATTGCCTTTAACTGCACTGACAATTGATTTGCATATAATTTATTAACTACTTTCTATTTAAGAACTTGGTGATCTCCCTCTTATAAAGAAGGAAGGAAGATGTACTCTCTTCTTTTCTGTTTTTGTCCCTACCCACGCAGGGTTTTTTTCACCCACCTCTTTTGGTTTTAACCTGGCTCTGAGTGGGGTTTTGGCTTCCTCGGCTGTGAGGATTTTAAGCTATAAAACTATAATAAATATCTTATTCCAAAATTCTTAAAAAATTATTTCATTATGAGAAAATCGAAAATCCTCGCACGCGGGTCAACTTTACGTGGAAATTACACAGATTCCAACGGATAAAATTAAGATTTGTTTAGTTTTATCGATTTTTACTTAACTTATGGTGAAATTAGGATGAGAATGATCTTTTCCATACTCAATTTTTTAAGACTTTATAATGACACATAAATTTTATTGCGATAATTAAACCTGATTAAATTTAAATTGCATCTTTAAATCTTTATCTCTGAGTATAAAACGTCATTCTTATTCTAAGTTGACCAAGTAAAATTCCACCAAAGTAATTTACAAATACTAATTTTATCCGTTGAAGATCAATTTCCGCGTAAAGGATGATCGCCGCGGGGCTTGGTTGATCCGTATTGGCAGTTATGTCCCCATAAACTTTCCATGCTGGAGCGGATCATGGTCTTTTAGTATGTTTTTCATTCTACTCCAAATATAAAAATGAAGCATGGATTTATGTAAGGAAGAAAAGAGATCAATTGGCCGAAGCAGAAAAGAAGCTAACTGAAAACGCTCAAATAAAGACTACTTAATCTTGATTATATTTAATTTCCAATAGTATTTCCTCATATTAACATATTTAGCTCATTTAGATGAAGACTTTCTTTCTTCATTTACGATAACTTAATAAGAAGTTAAAAAGTTCTAAATCCCTATGGATGAGCAAAGCCTTACTTATGTTAGTCCAAAGATTTATAAATGTGCAAGTGGTCACTGAATATAACTTGATATGCAACTCGTTTTATCTCATTGAGTCACTCTTTAGAATGAATTTTCGTATTTTTGGAGAGTATCCTATGAGAATAATTCATACAATTGCTGTGTATCGAACATGTATTCAAGTACATCACACGCTTGAACATAAATTCTGAATTTTTAATGGTTACCTTATTCCCTCTTACATTATTGTTACTAATAATATTCACTTTTTTTATATTATATTTCTAAGTTTATAACTATCAAGTTTGACAGTCCTTTTCTCCTCAGCAGTTAAAACATGTTTTCAATTCTTATATTCTCATTTTCAACTAAGCATTCATAATACCGCAATCACAGTACTCTAGTATTCGTTCCAAAAATTGAGATCTTAACCAAATTCATATAACCGTTTTAATTTTCCAATGAAGGAATAGGTATAAACGCATCTGTACTGATTGTGAGATTAACGGCTACCTTCAGGCTCTTAATTCAGCATTCGTCGTTTTATATGCTTACGTTGCAACGGCACATACCTTAATCTTGTATAATATAATTTTATTTAAATAATACTAAGTGAAGCATTAAAACACCCAATGTTGAATTATGTGGTGCTGTTTAGGAACCAAATGAAGTAGGCTTATTCCCAAATCACGAAGCCATTTGTTTCGTGAGTCTCTTTAATCAACCCACAATTTTTAGAGGAGATCAAAGATTCTATGATTCCAGTACAAAACGAGCACAATCGAAGACAAGACTCGTAAAAAGGAAATCGCTACAATAGAAATCTACTTCTGACCTATATCTCCTCTAAAAACTAGATGCTGACCGGATGGATAGAGAATGAATATTAGGCAATGTACCCTGCAACACACGACATAACGGTTTGCGGGGATAATTCTATTTCTTACGTCTATTCTCGGTGCCTTATCCTTATACCTTTGTGTTAAAATCATTGATCCCGCTGCATTTTTACCGGTTCCTTGATGCAACAAGTCTATGAAAATCTATTAAAATGGAATTTGAAATCAAGAAATATAAAACAAGTTTGTGGAATTGTGGAGCACAATTATTACGGAAATATCTACGCCTGAAATTTTTCCTTCTTTGCGTTTTATTATTAAGTAATACTAATAATGTGGAAATAATGACATTTATTCAATTTTTTTCCTTGTATCTCAATCGAGCCTAAATTTGCGTGAATAATGATCAATTCGCCACCATGGGATGATAATTTTTAAACAGCGATATGAATCTGAAGCTATTAATACGTCCCATTAGATGTCACAAGTACGGCTATGGGAATAATTCATGGCAACTAAATGCCATTTATTTACAAATTGGTTTGTTTTTTATGGCCATTTAGTTGCTCTCTGTTATCAGGTAAACTTATAGACTGTTTCTATAAGAGAGACAAGGGTGAGGAAAAATAAATTAATCCCGTAACAAGCATCGTACAAAAATAGCATCATTTAAAGAATATAAGAAAAGGCTGTCATGATAATTCTATAATTAAATAACCTAAAATGAAGTCACGATGAAATCCTCGAGCCTAATTTACTGTAGTATTATAAATGACTGATCACTAAGCTATTGAACTTCCTGGGTTGTAGACGTTGTGCCCTATAGAGAGTTGAAATTGCTTTCTTAGCGTGCGAAGCAGGCTGAGCAGAAAACATTTAGAATGAAGTACGATATTCCGAGTAAAAATGGTTGAGCGTGGTCTGTGTCGATTCTTTGGCTGACGAAAATATAATTTTCCTTGGCTTTTGGAGTAAATTTTACTAATCCTCATGTTATTTCTAACGTATCACCCAGATAGAGGATTGAATCGAATGTAATGAGCATCAATGTGCCTCAGGAATTACAAAGTAATTAGCATAGAGATTATTTTGTTTTGATCAATACAAAGATATATTAAATTCATTTGTTACCACGGGATGCATGATTTTTAAATATGTGTCGGTATTTTGTGAAGATATTTTATATTATTCAGTGTTTACGTACTCATTTTATGTTATAGAGGACGAACGTCCAGAAAATATGGTATCGGACGAAAGGAAATTGGAGCTTACCGGTGGAAAACGGAAAGATGAAGGTAAAGTGGAAACACGCTTTCGCTAATTTTGCAGTAGCTGATAAGTATATTTATCTGGAAGTAGTATGTGTTTTGAAAATATGTTGAACATAGTTTTTCAGGTATGTGTCAGTAAGTATACTTTGAAGTATAATTTATTCTGACTTTGGCGCTGAAGACATTCTTCCTGTATCATTGATTAAATCCTTTAGTTGAAGCAAGAGATTATAGACATTTAGATAAGCATCTAATTAGTGTCATTTGGTAAATAATTTAGAAATTTTAAGTATTAACTAATGAGAATGTCTGTTGATATCGAATTTTTCATCGTATTTGAATATTTCTCGCTGCATAATATCATTCTGTATGTTTAAGTTTCTCAAGTTTTTGTTTTTGTAGGATCATCCTACTGTAGCTTATATTACATACTATTTAAAAAATACTTGAAATATCCTTTGGGAACGAGAATATAGAAAGTTTTCTTCGATCTCTTTCTTCTTTCCAATTATACTTAAAAGTGATTTTTGGAATTGAATAGCTTAATAATTATTATGAAAAAAATTACTTGTTTATTTGCACTTCCAGTTGGTGAATGTTTACATGCACAGTACCTCTAAATGAGCAGTCTTAGAATAGTTTACATGTTCTCAAAAATATTTCAATGAAGTAAATTTGTTTTTTAGCGATTCTTAAATTTCATTTGTTAAAAAGAGGTTATCAAGCGCTTGCCTTCTCTACATTCATCCCACAGATTTTGTAGCTTTCAAGGCATTGTTGTTTATAGATCTCATTGTTTCTGGTCTTCCTTATGAAATCTATTTTCAGTCAAAACACATTTTCTCACACTCACAAAATATGCTTAAATAGTTTACCCATATTTTTTGGAGGTTGTTGATCTGTGTGTGATATTTCATCTTGCTCTTTACTAATCATGATTCTTGCATTTCAGATTCGCCAAATACCATTGTGTCTGTGGTGAAGAGTGCATCGGTTTCCATCAATCACTCTTCAATGCCACCTCAATCTTTGCCTCATCCTCAATCATCCAGCAGCCAGTTAGTTGAAGCAGAAACGATCACTACAAGCTCAAATTCCTCTGCCAACTCCCTCCAAAATAATAAAAATGACATTGATGGAAATGAAATTAAGAATACTGTTTGTGTAGATTCGCCAAAGATAAGCATGGGAAACAAGAAGATGAGACAAGATGTGGAGAGAAATTCCCCCAAAAAAAGGAGAAGACAGGATTTAGAGGATAAAAATTCAGTTGGCATGGAGCATACAATGAGTAAGAGACAGCGGCTAGATGTGGAATCTCCATTTCCTTCTCCGTTTTCTCCAACTCGAATTGCACGCATGGGAATGTCGTCTGGGATATCGTCTGGAGCTGATACATCAGTTTTACTCACGCCTACTAAGAATGCTGTGTGTGCACTCAATGAGTTGCGTCCTGGCCTCACTTATACTTTAGTGTCACAAGTTGGACCAGTACATGCTCCCCTTTTTACCATCAGTGTTGAAGTGAGTACATAACCATATAGAGGAATTATCTTATCACAGAGATCATAAACAAAAAAAATTAAAAATATCAACTTTTCCAAATTAAAGCAGTACTTAACAAACTGTAGGAGTTAAATGTATGTTTAAAGTTAATCCCAGTGCAAATATTAATTATGATTACTAAAGTGTTTGCAGAATTTAAGCATTGAAACTTTTCTGAAGTTACAGCACAATAATTGATTAGGTCTCTAATGGGAAGATATGTGGACTCTAATGTGTTTGTAATATCAAAACAAAATGTTGATCACTTGTAACACATTAGTATGTTACGAGGAAAATATTTTTCCTACATACTCTTTAAGCTCTCTTTTATGGTTTATCAGTCATTTAATTTCTTACTGGCCTATTTGTTAGAAATAGAGATAGAACTATATTTATTTCTTGAAAATGTGTTTCTCAGTTCATTTTGATAGACAAGTAACCCAGAGGAAAAAATATTCCGTAGATACAATACAGAGGGCTAGTATTTACTTTCTTTAATGTATACTTTGACCCATACTTTCAATAAATTTCCAAACAAACATAAAATAGTCTTTAGTAGGCACCATCCTATGTAATATTGAAGATAACCTTAAGAAGACCCCAACAAGCTCCAGAAATCTATCAAAAATTCATTGAATTCATTCACTATACTATTTTTGTAAAAGCTATTCAGTCCATTGGTTTTGGACTTAATTTTTCCATTTTGTGTTTTTCTACTTCAAATAGGTAAATGGACAGTGCTTCAGAGGAACAGGGAGATCTAAGAAAAGGGCAAAGAAGAGTGCAGCTGAAGCTGCGTTGAGGTCCTTTGTTCAGTTTAAAAATTCTGAAGAAGTGGCCCATGCAATGGGGATTGGAGGATCTCATCCCGGAAATCCAAAGTTTGTCTTTGAATTTCGTATTATTTCTCTCTGTGTTTCTGTTATCAATATATTTATTGATTTTCTATTAATTTTTATATTCCACTATATTAGGAAAGGTAGAACATAATTTTTTGAAAAGCCCATGCAGCTGGAATAATGCCAGATTTTTAACAGTCATGAAAAAAGTCTTGTCCTCAGGACCCATTTTGCCAAGATAGCTCAATGCCTATAGCAACTGACTGGCAATTGGGATATAAGGGTTTGAGTCTCGGACCTGTCAGATTTTTTTCATGTTTGTTAGAAACTTGGGATTATCCCACTATGTTTTAAAAA
Source organism: Pantala flavescens (assembly GCA_020796165.1). Lineage (NCBI taxonomy): Eukaryota > Metazoa > Arthropoda > Insecta > Odonata > Libellulidae > Pantala > Pantala flavescens. The sequence continues at coordinate 19,997,981 of CM036885.1, read as the reverse complement.
TGAAAGTAAGAACTTAATGCCTTTTGTTGAAGTAACAAAATTTTGTTTGTAACAGTTTTTGAATATCCTTTTTTATCTTTCAGCTCTCTGGATTTCACAATGGACGTAGTTCATAATGAAGGTGGCCTTTATAACACATTTTGCCCTGCTTTAAATTCTGAGTCTCGTGTAGCAAAATTATCAACCAGTTCCAGGCGAATTCAGCAGGAGGTAAGCAGATATAATTTCGATCTTTGTTAATTTTCTAAGCCTTATAATCAGTTAAAGGAAATGTAGGCTATCACAGTGATGCAGGTCATTAATGATTTATCAAAAGGATGAAGGATAAACTTTTACACTCTACTACACTATTTTTACAAAGTGACCAAGGTTTTGAACTGTAATTTTTAGGATAAGAAACAGTAAGATCAAGGCATTAGATTGAAGGGGGGAGTTAGAAGGGAGTTGGGGCCTTCACAGTTGCGTAGAGGATTGCAAAAGGGCTTAGGAATTGTTAGTCATTGATGGCAATGTCCTCTGAATAGGAAAGGGATTTCCAATTTTTCTAAGGAATCTATTTTTGGATTTTTCTTTTGAAAATAGTGGTTTTCCATTGGAATTGGAAGGCTGCTTCATGTTCATTCTTTGGCTATATCTGATGTGAATTCTATTCTTGGGTGTAAATCATTGAGGATATTAGGAAATTTTTTTGTCTTTTGATATCATTCCACATGTAACAACATACATCTATACCTTTTTATAGTGGCATTGATGTTTATAAGTAATCAATCTGATTATGTTCAATAGGTGAATTATGTTTTCTATTATTGATATTAAAAATACTTATATGGTAATAGTGCAAATATATACTATTGAATCCCATAATTTTGAAAAACTGAATCTGAAAATTTGAAGAACTTGAATCCTCAAATAATTACTGTAATATCTATTATATTTTCCACATTATTGTCTGCTTTTCTGTAATATCTTAAGAGACATTTTCCTTTTGTTTGCAGCAAGTTGCTTCAGCTGTTAGAACTAATGGAACTCTCAGAAGTAATTTTAATTCAGGTAAGATCTTGCTCGACCATATCATAAGAGCTAATTATGGTATAATATAAATAAGTATATCTTAAATGATTTTCAATTCTGATATTAAAAAAGTCATTTATTTAACTGTTATGCCAATTTGTTTTTAATAATTTCATCCATTTGACAAACAAAATCTATAATTGTTTTAGTCAAATTTTTGTATACATATTTATACTGCTTTATATCACGTTCAGGTTTACTCATTACCTCTGAATATGACCTGATGAACTTTGCAATCATTCTAGTTAATTTTCTGTAATTATTTAAGTAATGCATGGTGTGATGCTTATTTACTAAGGGTATGATTTAGACTGAAATTGGATCTGTAGTAATGAATTTTCCATTTTTAGCTGAAAAATTAAGACCATATAATCCTTTGATAGGCCTCTATAGAATTCCTCACTTTTAGTTCTGTTTTCCTATAATTTCAGTAAGGCTATATTTTTCCTGGTCACAATGCGTAACTATATTTTCTAAATAATAAGTAAATATAGCTGTATTCGGTACATAGAGAGGTTCTTCATGGTCAAAATAACCTGTGGTGCATCTTAGACCATTATAGTAATCATCCAAGATCTTTTCAACCTGTTCATTCTCTGTTTATTCTGCTTATAAAAGATTTTATTGGAACTAAATGATGAAAATACACTATTAAACTTTCATGGCAATTTTATAAATCAACAGAACAAGTGTCCTTTCTATATAATTACTGCACAAGTTTGTAAGTTTTCTTTCTCGAATAATTAAAGCTACCTTCCACAGAGTTGAGTTTGATCTTACCAGACTGTGTAGCTGGAAGATAAGGTCTAGATTAACATAGTTTTAGAAGTATTCCCTCCAAAGGGGGTGTGTCAGGGACCTGATCCATTCTCTTGTACAGACAGGTGATGGTGAATGAAGTGAGTTTATCAGAAAATTTCAAAATTTCACTCAATATCAAAATTCTTAATCTTTTCAGCCCATACAATTTATCATTTTGCTTTCATATGGTATCATTTTTTATTTTGGAGTAGTTTTTTCTATGTATGCAATAATTGATAATATTTATTCATTATGAGATATATTGTTTAAGAGTATGTTGTACCATACTTGTCTGTTTCCTTTAATATCTTTAAATTATCATATTGCCTGTAGAAAATGCGTTTACATTTGATCTTTCCCTTCTTAGTCATATAGCTATTTTTATACTGTATTAGAAGTATTGCAATTATAATTTCTTTTTGTATATAGGTCCAGCAGCTCCTTTGAAGGTGACATCTACTGTAAAGTTAGAGAGTCTAAGGGCAAGAGCAATGCAGCCTGGCTCTTCCCCTCCTCCTCCATGCATTTTATCCCCAGCAGATAAAGGTCCTGTCACTATGCTCAATGAACTCAGACCCGGACTTAAGTAAGTTTTTTTGTTCAAAATCCATTGCTTGATTTATGTAACAGATTTATAAATAAATTATAGTTGGTTTTAAGATGTCAAAATGCTGGCCAAAATTAGCTGAGTATTTTTTTTAATAGTTTGAATGGTGTGCGGAATCTCTGAATAATGTTTTAAATCCAGCAAAGCTTGTAGAACACAATCACATCCCTAATAAAGTGTACGTTTTCTTCTTTTAAATAGATTAAAATTTAGATTTTTATGGAAAAGATTACATTTTCAGCCTTTGGATGGAGCTATTTTAAAGGTTAACCTTCTTTCTTGTAAAAATTTTGAATGTCATCATTATTTAAATAACATATTTAACAACATAAAAAAGTATTCCTGATGCTTCTAAGATGAAGTAGATTGATTAGTATTTTTGAATGAAGGTGGTGTTAATGAAATTTGAAAATACATGCATGATCATATCATGCATGATATGGAGGATTTATGAAAGTACAAGTTTGTGAACATCATCTGTTCAATTGGAAAATTTTTAAAAATTATTTTAAGTGTAAAACAATCAAATTCAATATTGAATAAGTCCATTGTCAACAATAATCATAGAAAATTTTGTCAAAATAGCATGTACTTTTTATTTTAAAAAAGAAATCAAATTATACTGTACTTAATGATTTAAAGAAATAATCATGTTCCTATTTTGTTTTTTATCTTCTCTAATAGATATGAGTGCCTCTCTGAGAATGGAGAACAGTATGCTAAATTTACCATGAGTGTTGTTGTTGATGGACAACAATTTAAAGGAATGGGTGAGTACTAATCACTATTTCCAAGGATGTTCTGTCAATATTTAGTTTAGTCAATACAAAGTTTTGTGTTTAACTGATGAGCGTCTATCCACATCTAAAGAACTTTAGGAGAGGTATTAAAACTGGCCACTAGACATTTTTCAGCCTCTCAGTCCCATATTTAATTTCTGGAAAGAATGAGTCTTTAAAGCATCCTTTTATAATATCTGTTTACATCTTCTGCAAACTTTCTATGAATTTTCTCTATATCTGACTGGCCAGATAATTTATAAGATCAGGGACAAAATTGTGTTTTACATTTGTTAGATTTTCATAATGCATTCTATTTTGATTTTATGATTCTTTCTGCTTAAGTAATCGACTTCCTCAATTCTATCTGTTATTTCCCTAAATGCAGAATTTTCAATATATCATATAGAATAAAACTTATCCCTCCTCCTTGATAAGCCACAGTTCTGTTCCAATAATAACACTCATAGTACATGTATCAAGCAGTATTAAATCCTCTGATTTTATGATCTGTGACAGTCGATCTGAAAGCCTTAGAAACCCTCCAAAATTTATAACAAACACATTTACTTTCTCACCTAAACTCAACTAAATCATTTGCAGAATCTTTTGCCTCCTGGTGCTGGTTGCCTACAGTAACTTTTTGATTACCATTCTCTAATGAAGAATACTGTCTCCATTTGTTTACTAGTTACTAAAGTAGCAGCTATTTTAGCATTCATGAACAACAATGTGTCTGACCCATGCTAAAGCAATTCTCATTCCTGCCAATGTCCTCCTCACTTATCCAAGTATTTAAGTATACAAACAATGAAGCTTGTCTTTTACATTTCCAGTCCAGTTACCTCTTTATGTAATCAATTTTCATATTCAATACATCCTACCTTTTGATCATACCCTTGATTAGTATGCCTGCTTTTTTCTTTGCATCATCCTTAAACCCCAGATTAGTCCAGTCACATGGTTGTCATTTGCCTCTCTATATCTTTAGTGCTACAAATGCAATATCAAATGCTCATTTCAATTTTCACAGTTAATGCTTATAAACATTAAACCTATCCCTCAGGTCCTAGCAAGAAACTAGGGAAAGCAGCTGCAGCAAAAGCTGCTTTGGCTAAGATGTTCAATATAACATTTTCACCATTTGCATCACTGATTGGAGGACAGGGAGCTCCTGCCTCCCCTGCACTTATTGCTTCACCATCCCTTCTTCTCAAAAAACTTGCTGGTGATAGGATGTCAATGCCTCAAACTCTGGCTGATCACATTGCTTCGTAAGTATTTTTATTTGAACAATAAGGTATGTCAAAGCTCTATAAAAGGAAAAAGCTTTGGGAAAATATAGCCTATATATTCATTTACTAACCATTAAAAATATAAATTTTCTATACTTATCCATTAATTGCCAATTTATCCTTAGAAATATCTTTCAAATTTTCTTTAATCTTTGGTAAAATATTTATTTGGGAATATTAACAATTATAAACATTAGTTCTCAAGCATATGGTGAATGGTTGGTAATACATAAGCTTCTTCTAAATATTATTTATCCCAATTATATGAATGATGTTTCAAATTCTCACAGGTATTTTTAGCAACCTTTACATACTATGGGTAACGTTCGCTTGAAATATATTTATTCATAAATCCATTTCAACAGTGTAATGAAATAAATATTTCTTAAGAATTTATTCTGAAAATTTTGGAATTTTTTTTAAGATTCTATTTGAATGAACACTTCTTAGAAGTTAAATTACTAAGTAAAATCAATACCCTCTATATAAGATTCAACAGAAGTGGAATTGACGCGGCATGGTAGTGTAGTGGTCAGCATACCTACCCTGCAAGTGGGAGACCTGGGTTCGAGTCCTAGTCATGTCGCTATTTTCACTTCTGTTAAACATTGATCTTTTTATTCTGATATCTTACTTTTCTACCGTCTCTAACATTTTATATATAGGTTAGTGATATCAAAGTTTTCAGCCCTTGCTGCTTCCCTCCCAGTTGGGCAGGCCAGAAGAAAAGTTCTCTCAGGCATAGTGATGAGTGGTCCATCTCGCCTTCTACCATTTCCTTGCTCTTCTGACTCATCTGAGGATGCTGTTGTTCTTTGTTTGGGCACTGGCACTAAATGTGTGGGAGGTGGTCACCTTTCAGAGTCTGGTACAGCCCTCAATGACACTCATGCAGAAGTGGTTGCCAGAAGATGTCTTTTGGATTTCTTCTACTCACAGCTTGAAGATCTAATTATTTCCCCAGGTATTCTTAAAAATACATAACATATAAAAAGAAGTCTTATGTCATTGTCATCAAATGAACTATTATGCTGTCATCTATTTCTTTCTGTTCTTGGTGAAACTGGTAGTGGTAAATGGTTTTGTTTTGCTAAACTGAAGTTCTCACATCAAGGGTGATCTGCATTTCTTTTGTGTGCAAGCTTTTGCCATAATGGTTAGCTGGTGAGATATCAGTTTTCCTTGTTTCTAAAAAGTATAGGGTTTGGTCTGAAAGTAATGCAATTGAACTCCCAGTGCTGCTCCTATAAGTTGGAGTGGGACCAATTGGAGTAAATAAAGGGGGTCTCAGTATTTGTCAGGCTGTTGAAGTTGCAGGACATCATTTATTGTAAATCACTATTTGCCAACTGTGCCTTGGAGAAAATGGAATTGATAATAAATCGATGTTATGCGATTGTTTTATGCTAAACTGAAAAAGTCTCTTGAGGACACTAAAAAAATCATATGTGAGGTGCACAGGGACTCTGATCTGTCCTACTCATTAGTTTCAATGAGGTTTAAGACTTTTAAGGAGGGCTAGGAAGAGGTTCATGATTGTTAACACTATTTGTCCCTGCAAGTTCCATCCTGTGTTGTCAGACAACAAAAGGAGTAACAGAGTAGAAATTTCAAATAAATGTTTGCAATATATGGATATTAAGCCAGTTCCTTTTGATCACTGGTGATGAGACATAGGTTTTTTAATACATCCCAGAAATAGAACGTCTGTGCTGAGTGGCACACAGGCCTCAACCCTTAAAGACAAGATTGAGCAAATCAAAAGAGAAAACAATGATCATTTCAACAGTGAAGCATACCATTAGGAGTTTGTTCCCCAAGGTCTAACAGTTAATGTTGCCTACTTTGTGAATGTGCTGGAACGTATCAGAAAAGGGTCTTCATAACAAGAAAGACATCTCTGCTACCTGGCAACTTCATCATGACAGTGCACCTAAACGGAATTTGATTTAAGTGTTGAAATATAGAATAATTTACGTATCTAATAAGTCATTTAAACAAACTATGTTTACTGATTTGTATTACCAAGGATTACAATGCAGTGTATAATTGTTAAGCATCACAGTAATTAAAGTTCACTGTAGAAATGAATGTAGACAAAGATCTTGATATTTTATATCTTTTAAAGGTATGGATTTCCAAATAAGAGTGGTTCATTGACTTACAGATTTTAAATTTGTGTTTATAACTACATTTAGGCTTTAACATTCAATTATTAACTTTTTATGCCTCTTCCCTTTTATACCAGAACTTCATCATTCTTTAATTTTGCAACAAGAAGGTTTATTATCTGTTTATTGGAAGGTTTATATGAAATTTGATTTAGAAGTTGATTGAAAATATTTGTGTAGCTTAAGTTTGTAGAAGTGTTGTCTAATAAATTCTAATCTATCCTTATCACCCATTAAGATAATCATGTTACTCTTTATTACAAATTATTTGATAAAGAATATAGTAATAATAATGGATAATTTTTCAGCTCCCTTTCTATATAATTTAATCTTTATGTTGAAGTAATTTTAATTTTTTTCATTCAATTTTTTGCTGTCTCCAGAAAAGAAAAATGCATCAATTTTTGAACCTAGACCAAATGGCCATGGTTACCGTGTGAAACCTGGAATCAAATTTCATCTGTATATAAACACTGCACCATGTGGAGATGCTAGGTATGTTTATTTTTCTTTTATTTCAGTTTTTTTGATGTTTGTATTGAATTTCAATGTGGTAAAAATTTTCATGAATTTTAAAAATTCATTCTAAGAAAACATTACAAATTTGGAAAAATCACAGTATGAAATTTTTAGATATTGATCAAGTGTCTCTAGGTTGTATAAAAGGAAATATGTTTTTACATTTAGATATATGTTAATGTTTTCATTTCAGTTTTATAAAGTTTGAAGTAAAATTTTTGACAGAAGAGTAATATTATTTTTTCAAAGTTTTGATTACAAACTATCATAGAAAGTATAATATAATTTATGAAATATGATATACCAAAAGGAGATCACAATAAGACACCAAATTCAGCCATCAAACATGTACAGCAGTTAGCCTATGCTGTTTGAAAGTATCTTATAATGGAGCCTATACTGTGTTTAAAGCTGACAATAAAAATAACAATATTCAACAGAAAGGAGAGAGTGTACATTTTTAACTGGACAGAAAGATAGAAAATATAAATACATTAAGTTGTAGTTGAAAAATGGACTCGATTTGAGCCAATATGTCGGCACTTTTCACCCTAGTGTCAAAAGTTGCTATAAAAGCTTACCACTATGAAAGGTTCATTTCAAGATAAATATGTTTATTCAAATTCTGACTAATATGCATATATTTTCTCTTGCTCAGATTCTTTTATCAAGTAAATGTGAACATTAAACACAAAGTGATAGCAAGTACTCCTGCATGAACTTAGTTGTAATTTTTTTTTTTTTCAGAATTTTTTCTCCTCATGAGCTGGGCTGTATGCAAGGCCCAGGGGAAAACCAAACAGCCAACATATCTGCAAATGCAGGGAATCAAGGAGGTGCAAGGTGTATGGCATCATCAGGGGTGTTATCTTCGTCTGCTCCCCTTGACAGGCATCCAAATCGCAGAGCACGGGGTCAACTACGCACTAAAATTGAGTCAGGAGAGGGAACTATTCCAGTCAAGTCTTCTGATGGCATACAAACGTGGGATGGTGTAATGCAGGTATAGTTTTAATTATCAAAAGTGTGAAAAATTTATTATTATCTACCTTTATCTGATAATTTTAAAACTGAAAAGCATCTGTAGAAGGAACGTCCTTTTTATTCTCATATTCTTAAATTCCATTTTGAAAGTTTAGTTTCTCAATAGATTTTTATTTTACTTATAATTTCCTTTGCAATCAATACATGCTATCAACCATTTTAAATGCTTATGTTGTTTGTTGTTCTATTTATTTCAAAAACTGAGAGAACTATCTGATTATTTAACAGTCACTCAAATCAGTCAAAATTGATTTTTCTTATCATTAAATTCCCATTTTTGAAGTGATTTAATAATTAAGTTTATTTGTGAAGGTAGATTCCTATCGCTTAAAAAAATCAGTAAAGTATATTGTGGAAAATGTAATAGATATCAGCCAATCATAATGGTATCTCATGTTATGATGGGTATAAAAATGAGGAGAAGATGCTTGGAAAATTTATTTCAGGAATTAATTCTTTCCTCAAACTATGTGCAATAACAATTGACCAAAAAATTAGCCCAAATACCTACATCTACTTATTTACCCTGCGAGCTTCCTTTCGGTGTTCGGCAGGGGGGTATAGTGTTTTCAATCACAAGAAGGGGTGACTTCTAGTCAATGTATTTATTTTGTTTTTGAATATTTTTGTGGCTTAATGTCTCTGTTTAAATCTCACTTTTCAATTGAGTTCAAAGTGTTATTTTATACTTCTGTATGTTTTGTTTAGTCAGCCTCTCTGCCTTTACATTTGCTGCATTGATTTAAAGTAAAGATTAAATTAAATTATCAAATCTCACCTTAATTTAATACTGTACATCTCAATAAATTTTAAAAACTTTTCTATTCTATTTATCCTTCATTTCTACAACTTCTGTTAGAAGTGATGCTGAATTTAGTCACACCTTTAACTCAAAAAATTAATACCTGTCTCAGCAACTGAGGTCTATACTATTCTGTTGGTATTAAAATTCAGATTCTTCTTCTGACTCTGATTTATTCCGCATTATTCATTTTTGCACAAGAGAATTAACTCATCCCCCCTCCACCATTATCAATAAGAAAATCCACTTTCAGTTTTTCCATCCTATTAGAAACTGTATATGATAATACCTGTTTATGAATGTTGTATTCTCTTTTGCCTTTGTTTTCAAAATATTTGTGAACCTCTTTTCTTAAAAAATTAATTTCAATTGTGAAAAACAAATTTCAATAATACCCAGCCTGGCTTTATCCCTAAGCATTCAGCATCTATTAACCGTCTACCTTATGTTCACAACCTCTTCTCAACAATTGAGTTGAAAGAACTATTAATGGTCAAACTTAAACAGTCTATATTGACTTCCAGAAAGTCTTTTGTACAGTCAATCTTCTTTTGGTCATCTGTTATCAGTGGCCCTTTGCTTGAACTTATCCATTTTTATCTATAAGACCATTCTCAAACATGACGTTTGATGGTGTCTGATGAATTCTATCTTCATTTAACTTGAAAGAGTTGACTATATCAATGACTTTTGGTAATACTCAGTGCCAAAATCAATTTCAAGCTTCACCGTAGGAGTCATATTCTCATTTGTTCTGAGATTCATTTCATGTAACACTTTCAGATAGTTTTTCTCCAAGACAACTATCACTTGTCATCTGACATTGATTTGCCAATTTATTATTTATATTTTTAAATTATGCATGAGTTTCATAGAATTCCTCTCACCAGTCCAAAATCAGTGTAGTTGATTTTTTTTATCAAATGGATGTGCTATAGTGATGTGCATTGAATATAAGGGATGGGACTTCCTGTCCCATTGCAAATTTGTTTGGATCCAACCACTGTGGGCCAGACAGAAAATCCTTGATAATTCCCTTGTTTAAAGGGTCTTCAAAGGGAACACATGTTCCCTAACTGTTTTCTTTGATCCAGCTCTACCATCTCACAACGGATTTCTGTTGAAGTTGCTCATCTCAAAGAAAAACATATGTAAAATTACGTATGAACATATTTTTACTTATTAAACATAAAGAGTTATGTTATGTATGAGTATAACCTTATGCTTTCCAATATAATGTATTTAGCTCAATGCGTGAAAATAGTATTTAAAAAAGGGAAATTTATTTTTAATAATCTTTTTTCTTTATGATGTTCAAGGCTATTTGTTGTTGGTCTTTTGGTTAAATCCATACCTTCCTTGAGATTCTGCTCACAGTTTGGACATTTTATTTTAAAATACTTACTTGAAAATCTATTCTAAGGTTGATTATCTAATAATGAACAATGTTGAAACATTAATGAGTGGATTGTAAGTGGGGAACTAAGATTTCATCTATTCAGGATAATATCTAAACATAGATACTTTTATAGATCACATCAGTACTAACATTCAGTAATGATAAAGAATTATAGATTTTATCTTTTAAATTATTGTTAATATTTGAATAGCTTTAGCTTGAAATCACATTTTGCTGGCATTTTACAGTAAGTTTACTTATAATTATCATAGAAAATTAATGGTTCCAGCTGGTTATCAGTTTACTTTCTAGGAATCATTATTTGGTTATAGAGATCATTCATATTTTATTACCTAATGGACAAATCCTTCTATCTGGTGTAACTTTTCAGGAAAAATTATTTACTAAAAATTAAATTTACTTCTTTGGTCAATTTGTGATTGTGTATGATGTTCTTAAAATTTTCACAGTACTCTTAATATTTTATAGACACATTTGAAGACTTTACTAGTGAAATGAATTATTTGATACCCTTAGTAACTTTTGTTAATTAATTCAATATGAAACCTCTCCATTCCATTATCTATATTCTGATTTTATTAAATCTATGATTGGGTTCTATGATATATGAATTATCTCTCGCATGTAATAGATTTTAAGATTTCTTGTTGATATTTTGCATTAAATGTACTATTTTGAAGACAATTGTAATATTTTATCTCTGATTTAGTGACTTTCATAGTAAATTGCAGGTTTGCTTCTCATAGTGGAATGGTGCCTCAAAGATTGAATTTTCTAAATGAGGGCAGTTTAGTACTATTTTTTGCTAATAGTTCATCTTAAAATTTTCTTTTCAGTAGATATCTGCTTTTAAACCAGCATGTACCTGATAATTATCTTGAAAATTATATTTTTCTAATTGAACTATGGTTGAACAAAGCCTACATAAGAATATTGACCCATGGCATTCTTTCCTGTACAAAAATTAATCTTTAAAATTAGAACTCCTGTATATTTTCATGTTGTTTAACTCCTATTCATTGAAAATTTCATTATGGTGTTTCATGTATCATAATGATGGTTTTCTATTTGTTGAAAATCCACGGCATTGTCAAGGATTCAGCATATTCCATACCAAAGAAGACTAACTGGTGTAGACATTAGTGTGTTTCAATTTTAATGGAAGTAATATAGGTGTATAATTTATCTCCTTTTTATATTTTATTTATTTGACAGTTCTTAGAGAAATGCTGTTGATGGATCATTGAAACAGTAATGTGTACACATTAACTCTGATTGTCAATCTCAAGGAATACTGATTTTTTTTCTCCAATGCAAATATAACCAGTTGAACTAGTGACCATTTTTGTCAGACCAACAACTAATGTTTTTGCTTTCTTGGTATATTTCTTATCTTACCTAAATTTCTATGATGACAGGCAAAGTAATGTATAAAAATTTTATGTCAAATTTCTTAAAACAGTTTCTTAAAAACTAGGATTTCCGTTTTTCTTTGTGTCATATTTCATGTAACAATTGCCAGGATGCATGTCTAGTTTTTCTGCGCAGCAAACTCAGTAGTATGTTGTTTTGATGTATTTTTCCTTGGTTTATTATTTTGAGAGCTGACTCTCCTGTCCTTCCATACAATTATTAGAATATAATCTAGTTTTTTCTATTTTGATGGATTTCCTAGGAAGCTGTGGTTAAAGCTATAAAGGTCACTTATAAATTTGATAAATATTTTGTCAGTTGGAATTACAGTTTTCATATGCTTTTATTAAGGTTTTGATCTTTTCTTTGTTGTTTTGTGATTTTATAAGGAATGCATAAATGTTTTGAACAATCATCACTCTCGCTGTCTATTTTTATCCAGTTTCATTACCTTCTTTAGCCTCTTAATTCACTGCCATCATCATCATCACTGTGCTTGTTTTCTGTATCATCAATCTCTCTCAATATAGATTTTATTTTCTCATTGAGCAGAGTTAAAGAAAACTTATACTTAGTTGAGCTTATTTCATTCATATGAGAATGATAATTTTTAACATTTATCTTCTTCCAAGAGTTCATACTAACTCTGAAAATGCAATCCATTTGGTGATTGCATATTAATTTTGGATAATAAAATTTTGAAAGGTTGTAATTCCACAGTCCGAAAGATAATACAGGATGAACCCATTTAAAAGAAACTTAACAATTATTAACTTATGGGGTTATATTGCATGTTTTTTTAATTTTTGCCAAAACTTTCCTTAACCCTTTCGCTGCAGCTGAACTCTTGGTTCCCTTCGTCCTGTGTGCGGGGAAAAGGAATCCTATGCCTACACTGCGCATTATCTGTAATACGCTCATGTTTCTTTAGGAGAATTAGTAATAATAAAACAGAATCCAAAAAACATTGTAAAATAAATTATTTATTTAGTATCTTTACAGATATTTATATAACAAAAGTGTGACAATCTTTTAAACATTTAACAAAGCAGAAAGCCTTATCACCATCCTTGCACCAGTACCTCTTTTCTGCTCGTGTTTTAGGCCTTCATTTTGCACTTTTACACACTAAGCATGGTCTTTCTGCTTTCGCCTTTTTTTTTGATTGGTGGTAAAGTTTTGCGGAAGTGTCTTGCGGTTAATCTTTCCGGGTTATGCAAAACCCTTTGCATTTTCATCACTTCAAAAACTACCAAAAAGACACTTCCCAAAAATCGCACAAACAAATATACTAGAAGTTAGCAACTAAATATGCCAAAGAACACTGATCAAGTAAAAATATAAGGGTTCCATGAGCCTATGCAGAAAGAGAATTTTCCGCAAAAAAGAGAAAGTTGGTTTTCCCGATGACATACCTTCAAAATTACGTTCATAGCAGCCTAAGAGTTAAGTCAAACAGTGTTATCTTTATTCTCTTCTCCATGTTTAACCCTAATGATTAATTCAACCATTGATATGTTTATCTCTTTAAATCTCAGCAATTCTCTAGTATATAATCTTTCTTTTGAAAAATTATTCAATAATTCTTCTAGCTTTGGGAATGAAAATTATTTCATTGCAATTAGCACTACTTCTGCTCCATTTTTACCTTCTTATGCTTGTTGATGCTAATTTTTAACAGTGATGATTTCTAAGTATGTATTCTTTTCTTCTACGTATGATTTCTTTTATTTATCAATCAAATCGGCATCTTATAGATGTGAAGAGATAAGTTCTCAGTTGTTAATTGGTGTTTTGAGATTTTAACCTTTTAATATAATAGTGTAATCCTATTAAACCTTAATGCTTGTAACATCCTATTGTTTATCCTTAATCCTTAATTATCCATACTAAATCACTACCTGCAAACTTAGTTGTTGCAATTACTTTTACCTTTCCATCCAATAGTCAAGTATTTTTTATTCTATTGATGCTGTCCAATCTAACAGAGGCAGTGTATTAGTGGAAGGTTCTGTAAGGACAGGGAAGGATATTGTGATGTTTTGAAAAGTAGTATATTCAAAGAAGCAAAAAATTCTTGTTAGTGTCTAACTTTTGCTTCTTTGTACCAAAAAGTAAACACATTTTTATTATTGGACCTTGTAAAAAGAAATTAAAACAACCTCTTAATGTTGTGACTCTAATAAGCTTTCTGCAAACCACCTCGATTGTTTCTTGAATCAATAATAATAATAATAATAATTGTCTATATTTTGGGCAAAATAAAGACAATTATTTGAATTTAAAGAATCAATTGGTATTGCTATGAGCAGCCTCTCAAGGAAAGGTAACCCATAAAAGAAAGAATAAAGATGCTATTGTATTGTTACCTCTTTATCCTTTCAATGATAAGGACGAGGAAGAATTTAAGTTAATTTTTAGTGTCACCTTGATATAGCATACTCATTTCTTTCTGAGATTTTGACTTATATGAGAGTATTCACACTCATGAATAAAGGTTAAACCTAGGTCAAATTGGATTATACAGTATATGCCCCTGCACTTGATGATACAGTATAATTATGCATTAGGTCTTAAATCTGGTAAAAGGTTGAAATAATAACTATATCAATTGTCAATGCTGATAATAGAAAATATGCAGTAACTACATTTGATGATGCTTCTGTCTGCAAATAATATTCTAATAGTAATAATGTGAAAATATGTTCTAATTAAAACTCCTCTAATCAGGTATCTTCTGTAAATGTTGTAAAATGAATTTTCAATAGATTATAATGAGAATTATTATTTTTATTTTCCTGCAACTTGTTTGTTTTTGAATTGTTTCTCTAAGAGTCTATTATTTAGTGGATTATGACATGCCATACTCATAATATTTATAAGATAGAATTTAAGAAGGGTTAGATAGGTAGAGCTTTTTAATTTGGTTAAAGATACGATAGCTAAGGTAAGTTTGTTGGTGAGAGTTTCTTCACCGAGGACATTTTTTATTTAATTATTCTTTTTCTGAGTTGATTGTATTATTGCTCAGAATGCTAGACATTATCTACGGGACTCCATTATACAAAATAAAACTTGTATCCTTTACCTTATGATAAAAATTCTCATTAGTAAGGATTCGAACCAGGGAACTTAGGGTTGGAAAGTTAGTATGCAAATCGTTCTACCCCCAAGGTCAGTAATAATGATTTTGACACAAAATACTCTGAAAAAGGAAAGGAAATATTTTAGCTACCTTGATGTAATAAAAGTAATTTTCCCAAACAAATAATTTCTCACCTGCAAACTTGCATATCTACCCAATCTTCCAAATTGGAAGGTTCTTCTGCTTACTTCATATGCCCTTTCTAGGGGCGTAGGAACCTTTCTATTCTTACACTTTCCTTATTCTATCATCTAAATAGTAAGTGAAACTATATGCCATGTCTGAAGGTGATAGACTCAGAGAAACAACTCTCAAATAAACATCCAATCCCACTGATTTTCTGAAGAATTTGATTTGAAAATTCATATTAAATTTTCAGTATAAATCAGTGATTGTTTTTGGATTATTGCAGGGACAAAAGTAATTATTTGGAAAATGAAAATTGATGAAAGCTACTATTGGTGGAGTACAATACAGTTAAATTAGTTAAATAATTTTATTGATGTGGAAAGAAGTTGAACAATCCACTTGATTAAATATTTAATTAATTTTATGCCCATTAAATGTGCTATTGATATTCTTTTCCCATATTAGCCATTTTATAGAATCCTTTTCAATATAAATGGCAAAAATTCTTGGCCAAACAGTACTGTACAAAATGAACCAATTTCACGGTAAATGGTCGCATTTATGTTTCAGAAAATAATCTTTGTTTGAGATGTACTTAGTGCTGTGATTGTCTCTTATGTATGAAGTGTGTGATATAATCAAATTTACGTCGATATATATACATATATTTAAGTGCCCACACTTTACATAAAAGATTGTCAAGAAATTTATTAAACTCCTTTTAAAATTACAGCTAAGCATGTAAAAGCTTTGCAATTATTTTCCCATTTGCAGCTATTGATATCTATAACATTCATTTTTAATTCTATATTACTTCTAAACTATGAAAAATAATAGAAAAATAATTATTTGAATTCAATATTAAAGGATGGTTACTAAAATTAAGTAATGAATAAACTTGTGAAATATTCATTAAGAAATTTTGATATTATTCATATATAAGTTCACCAAATGATCTTGTACATACTATTATTTAATGAAACTTCTAATGTTTGATGTCATCTTAAGTGTACATTTTCCCATAATCCTTCAATTTAATCTGCACTTACTCCAAGTGTATGTTTGGATACAAGGACCAGTTCACACAGGGGGAGAGCATGTACTTGGTTGGCCAGCAGGACTTGTGCAGTGAAATATATAAATAGCATTCCATGGTGGGTGACTGTTAAATGTTGTCATGTTTCTTGAGATATCTTTCTCAAGACTCTTACTCAAAAAAAACTCTGACAACTGTTGATTAATTGCCCAAGTTATATTTTTGAACTCATTTTCCCTTTAAGTTATAACGTCCATCTTAGTTTGAGAGTACTAAGAAACGGTAGGAAATAAAATGCTTTGCATCTCTTTTACTTTAGATTTTTATCCTAAAATATAATTCCATATTTGAAAATAATGTATCTGAAATTATTTTTATTTAATTCTGGTTTGTCTTTCAAATTTTCAAACATCAGAATCTCAATTATTATTTTCTAAAACTTTGTTTTATGTAAAAGCTAGTTTTTGACTTATTAATTGACAATATGATGAATGTTGTTTGTAATGATCAACTCTCAAGATTTCCAAAATGAATAATGCAATATTTGTGCAAGAAGTGTGCATAAGAAGTATTTTGTGTGATATGAATAGGGTATCTGAAAATTGATACCCGGATATTTTATGAAACTGAGCGTAAATTGGCTGTTGTACTGAATGGCTTTTGTAATTCACTGAAATTGATCACACCTAGCTTTCAGTAATGCTTTTAAGTGGAGGAGGAATAGATTAGGCTCATTTTAAGTAAATAAGTGAAGAAAGCATTCAGACCTAGCATGGAATCCTTCAAAACCTTCCACGCATAATTATGCTGGCATATCTTGCACAAGTTCTTCCCCTGTTTGCAATTGGACTTGAGTAATGGCGTCGCCAAATGCCCAGGGCCAGCGTCTGCTCACCATGTCCTGCTCAGACAAAGTGTGCAAGTGGAACGTTGTTGGACTGCAAGGATCACTACTTTCCCACCTCATTGAACCCATCTACCTGGACAGTGTCGTTTTGGGCAGTCTCTTTCATCCGTCGCACCTCTACAGGTAATTATTGTATGTGACATCTTGAGGGGAACTTTTGAGGCTATATAACAAGTTAAATAAGCTTGCTAATCAGTTGGTATGCCTGATAATGAACTAAACTAATATTTCAAAAGTTTAGAATTGAACTCATGGCCTTCTGTAGAAAGTTCTTATTCACCAAAAATAATTGTAATTACTATTCTAATGCAGAGTAATATCTGTCCATCTCAGAGATAAGTAACTAAAAATAATTATTCAAATTTCCCCATGTATTTTAAATAGGGGAATTTCAAATGAATCTGGAATTGAAGCAATGACCATAAACATTAAGTAATTGGTACAACAGTTCATAAAGTAATTGATACTTATCAACTGAGCTATGAAATTTGAATCTACTTTGTAATTGGGAAGTATTTTTGTTTTAATTTTGAGATTCTTATGGGGAAAAGTTTGATTTTGGGCTCCCCTGTGATTGAACCCTATAAGTAGAGTTGGTTCCCATTTCTCCATTATATTAAGAAATCCACAAACCTATGGCTTTGGTAATATACTAGCTAGATATTCATATCCTGTATATACATATATATACTCCCTAAGCCTTAATTTAAGCAAGTGGGTGTCATATTCATATTAAAAATACTCTCCAAATTTAGTTAGTGATTTAGGAATGGGAAGATAATTATCCTTTTGAATGATTACGTAAAAACTTATTGATAGGATTATGCATTTAAGCATAGTGTTCACACTGGCAAATATTTGAGTGCATTATGGTGTCATTTTCTTTCTATCAGTTTTTTTCTTTGGAGTACTCTCATTTAAGCTGTAAATTAATTATGTATGAGAATTAAAATTATGAAAGTTTGTTATAACTCTCATTCATTTTGTGACAGTCAATAATTTGAAAACTAAAAAAATCACCAGTAGTTCTTCTTTTCAACTGTCCTTATTGTCACTTAATCTTAGAAATAAAAACCTTACATTGATAAGTCTTTCATTATATGTTAAAATTTTACATAACTGCTTACAGTGTGAATTATGCATCTTATAATCCGTTATATTTTGTTTAATTAGTCAAAAATTTATATTTTAATAATTGTTTCAATCTGTTCTGTACCACTTTTGATTTCGTCCATAAAAATTAACATTCATGTTTGTAAAGATTCTGTATACACCTTGTTATTTCATAAAGTATATCCTCTATTAAGCTGTGAATTAATATTAAAAAAAAACATTCATGTTGCAGAGCAATGTGTGGTCGAGTGGAGCCATGGATCCAGGGCCTTCCCCCTCCATTCCGTCTCAATAAGCCGCTTATGGCATTAATAAGCTCACCGGAAATTCGTCAGGCTGGCAAGGCTCCATCTTATTCTGTCAACTGGACAATAGGTATTTTTATGAATTGTTTCTCACAGATTTGTGGATTCTTATATGTATCTGTTTGTTTAAATATTATCAATTCCAATTTAACTGTTTAAGAAAGAGATTCTTGTTCATTGATTTCTTAATTAAGAGATAATATACATATATTTTGAAATTTTAATTAATTAAATTAGTTTTAAGTTCTCATTATTTGAATGTGTTTTTCCTCGTATTTAAGGCAAAGAATCACCTGAAGTAATTAACTCAGTTACTGGCAAAGATGAAGCAGGCCAAGCATCTAGGCTCTGTAAGAGATTCTTCTTCAGACGTTTTCTTCGGCTGATTAATCCGCACGATCTTCACCAAGCAGCTGGCAAACTGGACCAGAGAGCTGTTCCCATTCATCCTCTCCCTGAAAATTTTTTGACAATGTCAATGCAATATTCAACAGCCAAAGAATCTATGGGTGATTACCAGGTATGCTGTAATAGTACCACCACATTTTATCATGTATAAGCACTCCTCCTTTTCCAATATTTTGCTCCCAAAAAAGTAAGAGAATGCTTATATATGGAAGGTTTAAATTATATGCTTGAAAATGGTGTAATGTTTGCTAAAACCAGGGATTAATATGTAACATAACTTTAATTAAACAAATATTTATAAATGAAGCACCATAAAATTTATAAGAACAATAAATTACTATGAGTCATGCATTTTGTTACTACAACCTCATTTCATCAGTAAAATATTTTTTCCTGAATTTGACATTCAAAATATTAGGGAATGCTTATACTCAATAAAATATGGTGTTTTCCTTGCTTCTAAATATCAATGAAACATTATGTGTTTGAGGAAAATGATTGAAGTGCATTCAATTCAAGAAACCTAAAGTGATTATGATTTCTTAATGAAGAAGGTGTTTGTGGAACAGCTTTATCTTGAATGTCAGAAGCATAATCAGCATTTCTTGGCTTAGAATGTCATCTCTATAATTCTTCCCTCTGTATATAGCATTATACCTCCTCTCCAATCAGAACTATTTTTTGTAAAATACTAACAAGGGAACCTTTAGGATGGCGGCGCAGGGTTTTTGATAAAATTGTTATGGGTATGTAGCTTGAATATAACTTATAATAACCTGAAAATTATAGGGGCCAATGCTCCCTATAAATACCCCGGAACAACTGATTCTCTACAAGCAATTGAAATTATCCATGATTCAAATCTGGTTTATGCTTTCCATTTCTTTTCTTCAATTCATTTTTATGGCAAAAATTTTATCAAGTTAAATGCTGTTTTATGGAAAACCGTATTTTTATCTTTTATAGTTCTTATAATTTTAACGGAAAATACAGAAAATTTTTTATTTTTTAATATTATATGATCATTGAAATAGTTTACCAGTTTATGTAGAATAAAGGTTTTCCACCGAAATACACCCCAAATACTCCCTATCGGTATTTTTTCCGTATATGTTAAAAATGTGATCAAAAGAATACAAAACTCTCAAGAGGTGTTTTCATCAGCAATTGAGCTGAATACTTGTATAGATGCTAATTGAATTCACCCTATTGTGCATCACCAACTTTCTGCATCGACAATATATAATATTATTTGATATGCTTGGTTTTCTAGTGTATGGAGGTCAGCATTTTTAAACTTCAACCACATCTTCTTCTTGGAAGTTTTAAATTACAAATTTAAATGCAAATCAACCTGTTTTTGCAATTTATAAATAAATATATGTACACTTCACTTTGTTCCAATTAGAATCCAAAAATATGTGAACATTAATGATTTTATGAAAAAAATACTGTAACTTTTTAAAGGTATTAATTTATAAATATAATTATAGTATAATTTATAAGTAAACATGAATTTCCTGTTATCCTAAAATTAATATAGTATACATTATATTTAATTTAATGACAGGTCATATTGGTTTAGAATAATACTTGAGAATAATATCCCTTGTGATTTGGTATCTCCTATTACCCTTTTTATTTTGCACTCCAATGGTAACATTGACATCTGTCAGCTATGGTCCTTAAAAATTTTCAATGAACATTTGGGTTAATTTTTTTTCAGTATAGTTATTCTTTGATGTGAAACATATTTTGTTGTAAGGAACTTTAAGATCATTCTTTTGTGGAAGTTATGGCTCTCAAAAGAAGACTACGATCCTTTCAAATTAAATGAGTAACCAAAATCTTTTAATTGTTGCTTGAAGAATTCAAAAGTACAAGTTTTCCGTCACATTTTCATATTTTATCTAGTAGTCCATTTGTGGAGAATCCATTTTGTGGAGAATCCAAAAGAGATTTAAAATAAAATAATGTATGATTTTTGTTTAATCTTAACAAATTAAAGTTGACAGAAATGATTTTATCTTATAGAATTCATTGGAATTCATTCTTAAACAGTATAGAGCTGAAATTCCAGAGCACACTTGGGAGTAATGGTGCATTTTCTTATATCTTTCAAATAACTTGGTTATATCACGCTCAACTGCTTATGAGATATGCAGGAATTATTTTATAGTGTTTGTTCTCATTGACTTGATATCCCATTTCAGGCAGCTAAGCATTGCTTGCTAGAGGCATTCAGGAAAGGAGGTCTGGGAACATGGCTCAAGAAACCAATGGAGCAAGATCAGTTTGAGCTGATGGATGAGGAATACATGTCGGAAGCATTTGGAGAGTGACTATTAAAACTCTTATGCTTTTAAAACGATGTTTTCTTGGTGACAAACTACAGATAACTTTACAAGGATAACAAGGAGTTAGTCCTCCTGAGTCTTAATAAATGGGCAGAAAAGATTATTTTCCATTCCTCGGTCAATATAAATTGTCAGAGATTTCAATTTTTTACATATTAATTATACTTTCACCTAAAAATTAAGTTATACTATCCTTTTTTACATTCCGAAGTATTGTTTCGTTATTCTTTCTAATTGATGGTTTTAATTTAGTGACATATATCTGCCTTGAAGCAGAAGTATAATTATTTATTTGAATATGTTGGAATTAATCCAGCCAAGAAAAAATATTTGGTCTCCAAAAAATTTCATTTTCCCCATTGAGGTTTGTCTCTGCATGGACTTGTGTTACTGTACCAGGCGCATGTTAAGTGCTTTTCTATAAAAATGAAGCTGTTCAAATACAAAATAATGAATTTCTTTTGATATCATTATATGCATATTGTTTTGCATAAGTTTGCACTTCTCTTGTTTGTGATTGTTTGTAGTCACCCAAGTGCTTTAAAATGCACAAATTTTGTAGCCATTTGGCATTTCAAATTGAAATGCTTTGTCGTATTAGCATTCCTGGTGAACGTTAGCTGTGATGATGTAAAGTGGAGTTACCTAATTCTTCAAAGCTCACTTGTTAGGCATTCACCTTCTAATATACTTTTTTGTATTTACATTAAGCATAAGCTATAGCTTATCTTTCTTATAGTTTAGACTATGACTTCCACTGTGATTTTGTAATAAGAAAATAATTTCAATTAACTGTTTGAATATTGTGTTATATAATTATTGCCTTAAATAATTAGTTAATGTTAGGGAGGTGCTCTTCCTCAGTCAAGAGTTATTACTAAGTACTTTTGTTGGAGGTCCATATTTTCATAGTCAAATGAAACAATTGATTTAGCTCCTTCTGTTGTTGACAATTATCTGAGCTTTTGTACATACATATCTATCTAATCAACATATTCTTGATATACTTTCTGGCCTCTTATATTTTGCAAAAGTCAAATCAAGGAAGTTTGTCCCTAAAAGATTGAGTAATACGATAATTTGATATTTTTTAGAATTTTGAGTGTTGTTCATCCTGTTTATATGCATAAGAGGGTTATTTGTCTAAACAATTAAAAATTTTAACAATGATTAAAATATAATTACTGAGGTTGATTTAGGATAAATAAACCTTCATAGATCTAATGAACTCGTAAGGAAATATTTTGAGTCTTTCTTTCTCAGGTTCGGATGCATCGAATTTTTCCTCTCATCTATTTTAAATACTGTTGAAGTTCCCGTCTGTCAGTCATTCATGTAAAAAATCAACGAAGTCATGAAAGTTATTAATTATGTTCTATCCCTCCTAGTATGTCTCCTGAACATAAAGAAAATTTTGATGTTTGATCAGTTATAAATAAGTTCATAAGATGTTCTAGGGATATGAATCACCTTGTATCAATTCCCTTTTTGTAATTTATCTTATTTATGTTTGGAGATTGATTCAAACTTCCTTTTAAAAAATTAAATAGATGAGTTGCTTTGGAAGATCTGAAAATTTACAACTCTTTGAAATTAAATTTTGCCTAATTATACATTATTTTTATTTATGGGTTTGGATCTAGCTTGAATGAAATTTTCTATGATGAAGAAAGTTTCTTTATCTCCTCATCTCTACGTATAGCAGCTTTCAGTAGAGAGTACCTTAAGATCAAAATAAATTGTAAAAAGTGTATTGTTAATGTACAACTGCTTTATTGGGAGTACCATTGTAAAGACAAAAAGTTGCCCAAATTGTATAAAATTGCTCATAATTTGAATATGATACCTGTCTGAGAGTGTGAAGGAGAAATCAAATCTGCATAATGTTGTAGAAATGTTGTAATCTTCTAAGTAATCTGGAAAAGAGACAATATGGTGGGTTGCTAGCACAAGAAAATTATTTTATCTGATTGCTTTTCTTAACTCATATTTCTATAAGTATTGGAGAATTACTTACATTTACTCTTTTTCCCAATGATGGAATGGGAAAGTACACTTATAGTGCATTATCCCTGTTGAACATCAATTTTATTCATGGAGTTTTCATGTAAAAGTGAAACAGCGTGTGATTGACACATTATCAGGGAATAAAATTTTTATGCTCATTGCTTAATTTTAATCATTCTTGATCATGAATATAATGCTCTAATGCTTTTACTGCACATTTCATTATTAATATCTTAAAGTATTCTATCACCTTATCTTGATGTTTTTCTCTCAATACAATATTGCCAATCAAAATTCACTTCCTCAATAAAAATATCGCAAGAAATATCAGGCCAAAATTAAGGATAGCGTAGAAAGTTGAATAGCTCTACTTAGTATTTCTAGAAAATTTACCAGTAATGCAAATGGACGTGATTCAACGTTTGAAAGTGGACCTCTTTAATAGAAGAGGATGGGGTATGTTTCTTACAGAATGATAAACTCCAAATAATAAACTATCAAATTAGCATTAAGTATTTTGCTAATGATATATGATACATAAAATCATTTTTCCAGTTTACTTGAATTTCTCCTTTACTTTTCCTTAATGATTAAAAGTTGAGCACTATTATCTAACGCATAGCAGTGAAGTTTATACCAAGTTGCTTTATTGATCTTATTTACTATCCTAAACTTGGTTATCCTACAACTTCCAATTTATCTCATTGCTGTATTAAGGGTGCCTCAAACTTATTTCTTCAATTCTGAATTATCAAGGGAGCTCTGAGGATGAAAATGTAATTACTTCATGTGCTCTCATCCAATATTTTGTGAATTTAAATTTATGACTAAGAAATGTTTTGTCATTAATTGAATGATTGTGATTTTAGGTACTCAGCTACTGTTTTTAGAAATTTCCTCAATCAAGGGAGTTCCCTTATTGATTTAATTTATTGAAAATCTGATTATGAATTATTTTTAAATTTTCTGATTAACTTAAGGATGAGAAAGAGTTTGGCAGTGCTTTTTGATTTTCCATAACTGTAATGCACACATTTTTATGATGCATACCAAAGTAAATGGTAGCAATTAATATTCTGCCAAAAATTTGTTATTTTTATTAAATTGTAAAAATAATTAACTCTGTAATTGTTAATATTTCAGTAATAAAATAGAATGTTTAAATGAAATTAAATATAAAGAGAATTTAATTAATAATCTCTAATCCTTAAAGATAAATAATATTTAAATAAGTGATAATAATAAGAGGATGGCTGAAATGCTGAATTTGGACCTCAAATTTTATTATTTCTTTAAAATGTCTATAAAATTCAAAGATAAATGTTGTAAATCTGATAAAAATATTTGAAATTTGTTGTAAATATTTAATTTCTACATTTTTTTAGAAACTACTGGTAAAATGGCCTATGATAAAATTTTTAATGAAATTAAAATGCCATATTTACTATTGATTTAATATTTGATGCAAAATATTTTCAACTTTTATTTATAAAACTCCTTAATTAGGGCCATACTTTTCTAGCAAGAAGATTTAGGGGATATTTTTATTAAACTATTTCTATTTTGATCTCAAAGAGATCTTTTGTCTCCAAGTTTATGGCTTTTAGTTTGGAGTATGAAATAGTAAATTATTGATCAAATCATCCTATAGAACCATTATAATATAGTTCCTATCAACTCTTGATGCTTAAAAAGCTATTTTTAATAAAGTAGCCTAACTACCTTCTTAAAACTTTAAATTCAACTGGAGTATTTTACTTTTCCATGATAAATTTACTGAAATTACTGAAAATGTTAATTTAATTTTTATGTCACTGTTTTCAGTGGATGGAGTTAAATAAAGTTATTTCTCAATTTTTCCAAACTTTTGTGCATGTTATTTGTATGAAAAGATGATTGGAATGACAAATTAAGAATGGACCTTTAGACTAGAAAAAAGCAGTAATATTTTATGATATTGTTTTATTCATTGAAAAAATCACTAATTTTCGTTCTATATAAGAAGTATTTTTTGGTTGAATTTATAACCTAATGAAACCACTTTATTTTTAGATATCTAAGATTTTGACTTAATAATACTTAAAATTTTGTTTTCTTATAGACATTCATATTTTTTAATTTTGATGGTAAGAATTCCTTTGATATATTATTCACTGTTTGTATTTTGCCACAGTATATATGTGTGTTGTTTATGTGAAATATTGTTATATCCGTTTATTGTTTCATACTGTTGAAGCACAATTATCAGCAAATTTTAAATTTAAATCCCCTTGTCCTAAGAAACGTTTTACTCAAGATTTATTTTCTCTAAATTTCATTAACTGTAACTTTCAATTTGCCTTATATGTATGATAAAAACTGAAAAAATCTCCTTTCAAAATTTTAAAGTGAAATGTTGAAAATTCTTGTTAGAGGTATTTGAATGTCATTTGAGTGGTTATAAATTTGAAGAATCAAATGAAACATTTGATAAACAATATTGAAAACGGGTCCAGCGTAACACTACAATTTGAACACAACTTTGATGAACTAAATGCATGAGTAAACGTACGAGGTCTTCAAAACGTATGGCGAATTTTATATTTTTTCAAAAAGTATTTATTTATTCATGAATATCTATTTTTTCCCCTTCAAAGTAATTCCCCTATATGATACATTTATGCCAACGTTTTTTTTCCAATCCTCGAAGCACATTGAACGTTCTACCGAACTTGGCGCGCTTTCTTCGTTCTTGGCAAATGCGGCAACTACCATTGGGATGATTGAGCTTTGGTTTCCACGTCATAACCATACCATGATTCTTCACCAAGTTATGGAGCACATTTGGGTCGTCACGGACCAACATCTCCTGAGCAATGTTAATGCTGTTTTTGGTAGAAATAGAGCAATTTTGGCACGAATTACGCGGCGACCCAACTCATGCCCAAATCGTTGCTTAAAAGCGAATGGCAAGAGGCAATCCATATGTTTAGGTCCTAAGCAACTTCTCTAACGTTGATTCGACGATTGGCCAATACTATTTTCTTCGATTTATCAATGTTTTCGTCTGTTGTTGACGTGCTCGGGCGTCCGGCACGCTCTTCGTCGTTCACATCTTCTCGGCCCTTTGAGAACATTTTGTGCCACCGATAAACGTTGTTTTGGTCCAAGATAGCTTCACCATATGCCACTGTCAACCTTTGGAATGCGTCCGCGCACTTAATTTTGGTTGTTTTTCACAAAATTTTTGTATATATCTTTGATCTAAGTTTTGGAATAGGCAAAAATCGAAGACGAGCCAAAACTCATCCAAGCAAAACAGCTGCCAAAAATTTACGAAACATTCAAAATGACCGACTTTGTCAGCATAAGTAAGTAAGACAATAGTGACAGCATAACGCTATAGAAAATCAAAAATTAAATAATCGTAGCCCGCGGAAATTCAAAATTCGTGATACTTTTTGAACAGACCACGTAGTTGTCCGGAGTTGTATTTTATTTCTATCAAATATAAGTCAGCTATTATAGCACAGGATAACTACTTGGCGAACTTAATTTACAATGCTCATGTAACTTAATTTTGGCTGTAACACGTAAACGCAAGTAAGCTTAATACATCTCCCTGACTTGCAACATCAGACTAGTCATTCAAAATGGCTTTTGTAATCCGTTTGACAAACACTAAAAAGCGGATAAATATTGAGGTTAAATTAAAAAGTGTTTGGACGATGTATGTAAGCTTAGATGGATTGATTAGAGTGAACTGAAAAGATGATGTTCGGCATAGATCTTGACGATATTGTTAGATCACAATTGGCAACTTAAACTCTCCCATACGAAAGGAGACGGTGGTAGTGTGGGACCAGTGGTTCGAAAATTGAACGAGCTAGATACGTTGGGAATCACATTGTATAAAAGATTTAACAGGATAAATGTGGTAAAAATAATAAATAGGAAGTACTAAAAATTTTGAACGATGGGAATATAGCTATGGAATAGTGAAAAGTGGATTAAGATAAACCTACGAACTGAACGAGAGAAATTTTGTTCTGCCTTAAGTAGTAGATATCGCGAAATGAAAGTAAGAGAGAAATTTATCTGGATATAACTTATAGATTATCAAAGATATCAGGGAAATCAGTGATGGAACTCCAGAGAACGGTAAAAGTTGTAAAAAAGAAATTTAGTCATTGAAAACACTGTTGGTTCTATAATGAGCTAGCGAAGTAGTAGAGACATGTAGAATTGAAATGTAGAGGTTGAAATACTTATGGAACAGCTATAGAATTTAAAGACAAGGTAACTGTGAGTGAAGAACATATTCCTGTTTCACGTTAGATGAAACCAGCAGAGGAAACCTTAAATGAAAACAGTGATACATAGGAGCAACAAGGATGCCTCATCGGCATAACCAGAATGCAAACGAATTCGAAGCTGAAAATTAAATACCTCAAAACTGTATCCTTTATTTTCCTTCCATGTATCAACACTAACAAAGAGATAAAGAACATAAAATAAGAATTATGCTGAAAATAAAGAGCAAACGGAACTGGAATTCCTACAAGAATTAAACGAAGGTAGAT
Organism: Pantala flavescens; assembly: GCA_020796165.1. Taxonomy (NCBI): domain Eukaryota; kingdom Metazoa; phylum Arthropoda; class Insecta; order Odonata; family Libellulidae; genus Pantala; species Pantala flavescens. Next base: position 19,970,090 of record CM036885.1, on the reverse strand, counting down.
TGAGAGCATATCCTTCGACGGAACTGAAGGTGTTTGATCGGAGCATTCTGCTTGTCTTAGAATACGGAAATGAGACGGGTTATAAATGCAGTAATAAAGAACAATAATTTTAATAGAATTAAAAAAGGCTTCCTAATTAAAAGATAATGAACCTGCATATATTAACCGACTTTTTGCAATATATGGTCAATATGTACTTGTTATAAGACTGTACGATATGAATTTTAAAATATAAGTTTTCTATAACAAGGTAATGATGTATAAATTGTATATTAATTGTAAAATATTTGCCACTTGAATAAAACATTTTCAAAATGGTATTTTTAATGTTACGTATTGCATTGACGCTCTGACACGGCGAGGTTTTTTGGGGATATCCTCTCAACTGGCAAAGTAGCTAATATCACAAACACTAAGTGCCTCTCTTTCTTTCCATTCAGCTATTATATCCCCAAATGAATGGCAGGAGCCCACAACTCATTGTCAGTGTCTCCAGACAACGCTAAGTATGGACGGTAAAGAGCAGAACAGGAAGGGAAAGGGATATTGTTCCCTAATTTATGTTTTAAATTAAAATTATACATGGAAGATTTTTAAAAATTTTAAAATCATAAAAATATTTATATATTTCTAAAATAGTTTGCTACAAAATCGAGTTAAAAGTGTTTTTAAAGCTCTCATTACCGTCCTCAAAGAGAATTCCTCCTTTTATAGTCTCCTTATAAATTTTAATTATGAAATATGCTTTGTCCACTGCTATCCTAGTTTACTTGGTATTGAAGAGTGGGGTTGTAATTTCTTTGTTCAAAATCCGTTTCGAAGATATCACAGATTCAATAAATAAATTTACGGATAATTTTAATGGCATGACCAGTTTCGTTAGCACGCCAACATCATCCGGTACAATATACATGGAATATTCACATTCAATAGGTTTCAAAAATGGAAAAGGGGTAGTTGGGGAATGGTAAAACCAGGCGGCGGATGTCTTAAGGGGATTATCAGGTAAAGAAAGGAGAGGTGAAGAATTAAGAAGAAAATAGTCGTTAGTGAGGTTCTTAGAAGAATTTTCAATCCCTTCGACTCCCCGTGGAGAAATCTCGAAGTCGCTGGTGTGGCCTTTAAGGTGAACTGCAAACGCGGTTTCTGGTCACCTGCTCCTGAAGCCTTGTTCCTTGGAATGTACCGGGGCAGTCGTTACAGCGGAGCACTTGGGGATTCCCGGATTCTATTGTCTTTCACTGCGGAAAATAGAAAGCGGACTCAGTGCCACTTCCCACCTTTGAACCCTTTCTCGGGTGAGAATGGAATATTATTCCTCTGACTGAGACGATATTAGGCTCCACCGAGGGCATTGGGATCTTGACCTACATCCAAATCGGTGGTGTGTGTAATGAAATCAAGTGAATACAGACTGTACTAATTATATTCAACTTCATATTCTAGAAGTTCCTTCCGTTAATTGTACGAAGAGCAGCAATTGAGTATAACCAAAATTTTTGAAACTCTCAAACAATTTATAGCACAACAATACTAACCCTTCTTATACTAACCAATAATTCGCTGAATACTGAAAAGACTTTGAATGAGACAGTTCAGTACAATAATAATAGACTTCAGCACAATAGAATTGGTGATAGGGATGATATTAGGATCACTTGATGAGGTAAGGGTGAGTAAAATGGCTGAAGTAACAGAAATAATAGAGAGTCCATGAAAAGTGTCGATAAGAAACGACAACCGTTGGACATCAGCAGCACTGAAGTTGATAGCAAGAGGTGCGAAGAGACCAAAGGACAGATGCAATAACGTGGCAACGAAAATCTCAGAGAATCGAGGGGCCTACATATGAATTTAAATGGATAATGATGATGGCTTATACTTTGTGTAATTTAGTAAAAGTCTCTGAGGATTTTAACTGAGCCTCTCATAAAATCCTAACTCATGTATACGGAAACGACCCTTTGTTTCAAGTTGTAGGGATTCTATTTCTATCAATTCCATATTGACTGCAGATGAAACTCGGAGAAACTTTATTAATACAATGAGAACACTTCCCTGAGTCTATAAAAAATCGTGGAAATTGGTTCTATCACCTTGAATTTCATGGACTCTGCTCCCGAAAAAGGAATTCTTTTGATTGATGTCTCAAAGAGAATCAATTAACGCCTCCTGATGTTGAAAGATGTTCCTTCAGATCAAAAGAGATGAGTTGACCATGACAACGCACGTTCCACTGCGAAACTTTGGGATCTGTTCTCATTTTCTAAAATCGAGACAGTTTTAGAGTTCTGATCTCCAAAATTAAGGAGAAAGATTAGTAAGAAAAAAGAAGCACCAACTGTAGGCGGTGATGGAAACTTTCAATGAACGGATTTCGAAGCTTATTTCTTGATATTATATATGATATGATAAAGGCAGATATTAGAAAGACGTTTGCGGAAATTCGCATATAAACGTAATACATACTGTTAGTGAAAGAGATAAGCAAATTTGAGAAACGCTTCATCTTATTTTGGGAACGTTTATCGAATTAATTATGCATAAATATAACGATATATTCCATAGCCTATTACTTCATTCTACATACTTGAATAAAGCTATCTCATTCCCGAAAATAATCGAAAGTTTTAACGACAAATATTTTTGGATAATCGGGACAGGGGAATTATTAGCAAAATTGAATTACAAGATGGAGAATAATCGTTGTGATTCTCTAATTTGAAAAGTTCAAATGCTAACTGTCGGAATATCTGACTTAAGAATCATAGATTCGAAATGTACGTGTTCGGAGTGTGAAAACTTCTTACGAGCGATGATGTCAAAGGTCTCCGCTCCAATCAGAGGTAAATGTGACCTCAACTGCAATGGATATTTTTCAACAAATGCTTTTATTTCGTCGCTTGCGTTTTCTAAGATTATTGATTAATTGACATCAATTTATATTATCAATATTCATTTATCCTAGTAAATATATGTTATGGTGAGTTACCATAAAAAACCTCGCCGTTTAAATTATTTTTCATGTGTTCAAATTGAAGGTCCTTACGATTAATTTTAGATTTATGATTATCTAAGGAAAAGCATAACCCTTTAGTGTTTATTAGTCATTCGTTGGAGAGTTTTGGCGATGACGTCACTCTCTCACCTGAGACCCGACCTCAGACACCACGTGACCAGCCGACGAATTTGGCGCCAAAGCGCTTCCCCTCCGCGTGACCACGTGACACCGCTCCCCTCCTCCGATACTACGCCTCGCGACAGACTTCGCTTACTACGCGAGACGACGCTTTCGGAGGCTCAGCCGAGGCGAGGATCGATCCGCGGACCGCCGCCAACAGAGTGTGGGTGTGTGTATGTGTTTTGGCTGTGGACGTACTTTTCCATGAGACGTCGGAATCGACTCGTGCGTTTAGTCGGGGCGGACGCCGGGTGAGTCTATGCGCCTTTTTGTTTATCCTTTCTAATTGTTGCTCGTGCGCGGGAAACCTGTCTCTCGAGCGGACTCTAACACATGTGTATTTATGGTATGTAATGACATTTGTTTTGCGCCGAAGTCATCTTCGCCTTTGCTCTTTCGTGTCATTCGATGATATCTTTTATTTACTTTGATAACCAGTTTCCTTGCGACTGCTTCGGAAATTCTTTATCGAATCTGAAAAATCTTTAAATAAAACTTATCGGAAAAATGTAGTTCGATAATTTTTGAGCCTCCCTTAAGCAGTATTCCAAAATAATTGATATTCACTTTATCCTATTTTACTAGCTGCCGAATTTATAATAACCAATATATGCGTATGAATACTTGCTAGTTGTTTTTGTAAATAAGTCTTAGCATACCCAAGAGTCGCACAAAAACTAACGGCTATCAAATAATATTTATGTTATTATTATCATTCCGTTCTTTAATTTTTGAAAGTTTATTGCGCTAGTTTTTAACTATTGCTAGGAAGTACGTGCCGTTAGGCGAGTTATGTCACCGTTCGATAAAAGTAATCGCTTTGATAATGATTATCTTCACGTTCTTTAGACTTTCATTTTTCCTTTTAAATCACGCCCATTCCATTGGTTGTTCAATGGTGAGAAGAGTTCGATTACATTCCTCCTCCTCTTCAGAATACTATTCTCTCCTCAGCATAACTATGCTAAAGAAATTTTACTCTGGTTTTTGGTTGAATGAGTATCCAAATTGCTTTTCAAATATAAGAATCGCCAATAAAGCGAAAGATCGACATTTTCGGCTGAGAACTTCCCCTTTATAACAGTCACACCTCATTCTTCGTTTATATACGAAATTTTACGAGAATCTGATTTCGTAAAAGAAAAACTCTTGTACCTAATGAAGTGTTTTAAACGCAATTAAACACTTAAATAATATCTCACGGTTTGTATCTTCAAAGTGTCTTATTTTTTTTAGATCTCTCTTCGAATTAAATTCCAAAAAGAGCGGGAAAGAATGTGCTGGGCGTGGTTATCAACTGAGGAGAAGGATACAATCGAAAACTATGATTTAAAACGTTAAAATTATACGTAAATGAAAAGCAAGTAAGGCCTTTTTAAACGTATCGCCGATTTATAAATAAAGCGGGAACCGATTGTAAATTAAAATTTAATCGATCGAGATTTGTTTTTTGATCCCTTTTATTTCTAGAATTCTCCATTCAATCCATATTTCTCTCAATAGAGATAGGTTTCGTTTGGGCGAATGCAGAACATTTCTGCGAAAAGAGATTAATATGTAATTGACCAGATAAGCGATAGAATTTATTTAAAATTTGGAAATTGTTTTCGGCTGCAGTTGATTCCTATTCGGCCGTGGTCAATGAATTAAGTTAAATTCATTATTTGAAATGTTTTGGCGCAACTTATTCTGTCCTTTGCATCTTTACTTTGATTTACATTTCACAAGGCGAAATATTATCTATAAATCGATAAAGTTGCTTGATTTGTAGACATTTCGAATTGGAGGAAATCTATTAAGATTCGGTGTCAAGGGATTTTCCAGGATTAAAAGATTTGGAAAGCAACTTCTGAAATGTATTTCATCAATTTTATGTTTCATTTTGACTTAAATTTGGTCAAAAGTGTTTTATTATTATTTAAATCAATCGGAAAGCAGAAACTGTCAAAAAGGGTTTTAAGTCGGCCATTTTAATTCGGAAACAAAGATATGTACTTTCCTGGAAAACCCATGTAAAGAGATCGAATGTAATCGGTGATGCTTTTCATTCTCTTCTAAATAGTGGATCAAGAAATTCCATTTGAAATTGCTATTTTTATTTGGTGTGATTTAAGTGTCCCGAACGAAATAAAGAAGTAAATATATTGATAATGAAATACAGACAACGAAAGAGCTAATGAAAAGCGAGTTAATCTTAGGGGAGACCGAGAAATTGAATGTCATCGATAAAAAGAAGGAATTAAGGTAATTCGTATTAAGTTAAATGGATTTTTGGTGAAAATGTCTGTTTTAAAATTTCAAAAGTATCGACTTTTGCGATGAATTTCATAGAAACTGAAGTTTTCTTATTCATAATCAAACATGAAAATGGTGGAAATAGTTTGAGAAGGGATTTTTTTAAAGTGATCGTCAAATTTCAATTTGGAATTACAAAGAATTAAAAAATTCCCGTGAAAAGTTGGCTAAGAAAAGGATTTGATCCACGCAATCCGTACAATTAATTTTACATGTTAAAATGAAAGAGCTAATGTAAAATAATTCCGTGCACATCATATAAATAAGCGAAACCTCCAAGTTTATATAAAAAAGAGGTACTATTCAAAATAAGATTCGAATTCGATATCAAAATTTAAGAAAATAGGGAAATAATTTTCTATTTTCGCTTATTTTTTGCATTTCTGAATAATTCTTTAACAAAATGAAGTGATAATTTTTTTCTCGCGTTTTATAAATCTTTTCGAAATTATCTAATTTAGTTTTACTGCATTTCTTTTTAAAACATGGAATTGCAAGCGAAATTGACAAATCTTCGATTAAATTATCTCTTTTCTCTTACATTTACTAAAGCAACATTCTCAACTAGGTTTGGATTTTATCTCTCTTTCATCTGTGTTTACATCTTAAGTTATAAATGAAAACGAGTTATAGTATAGTAAATACTAATTATGTATTCATTTAAAAGATCGAATTTTCATTTACATATTAAAAATTACGTTTTTTTACGATTTAAAATTGTTTCTGGAATCTTTATCGCAAATAATAGCATACTAAATAATAAATATAGTTGTGTCATATTTGAAAGTCAAATATATAAACTTAGAGAGTTTAATTTCGTCTTAGAAACTAAGTCAAAATAGAAAATGGCAAATAAACATAAACAATAATTATAATTTATTCTAATCGGTTGAAATATCATTTTCATAATTCAATGTCTATTTATTGCTGATAATAAATAAATCGCTAATCTTCGAATGAAATATAATAGATATAAACTCAATAATATTCAGTTAATTTTCAATTGCTATTCCTTAAAAGGTGAGTATTTAAACAAAATGGTTTCAATTATCATTCGAAACCAATTTGAACATTAAATTTTCCGAAAAGTATTTGCATTATTTTTGTGTGTTTCATACGATCTGAAATTCATTGAAATAATGACAAGATAATCGATTTTTAATTTATCGATGGTATTTATCTATATAATCTACGGAGTCTATAATCGCCAACAAAGAACGACACCGATAATCTGAAATTGCCAATCACTTTTATGCACCGAACTCATATATTTATCATTTTAAAAGATCAAAATTAAATCTTTGATAAACTCTTCGCTATCGTACACTTACCTCAAATTGTCATAAGCGCAATAAAAGGGATTTTATAATCGCAATTTATTCATTTCGTCGAATGTTCGAGAGAAAAATGGGCTCTTGCGTCACAAGATGAGTCATAAGGGTAAAAGGAATTGGGTTTGATGGAATTGACCCTTCTATTTGAGAGGTTGGCCATTCAATCAAATGAGTTAATCGGAAATGGATTTAAGTTATCGTAGGTTACGGAGGCGCAAATGAGTGCGAATCCACACCTCTAAATATGTGTGATGTGCTCATCATTTTTGAATCGTCTATCCGACGGTCTTCGCCTTGGTCCCTTGCAATTGCTCACGTGTTCTGATGTTCGACTGTTCCTTTTTGCAAAATGACCTCTCAAATGGACCAAATCGTCCGTTACTCTTATCATTGTCCTCACCCATGTGTCGCGCTTTCTCATCTTCCATTCCTTTGAAGTACTTGTGTTCCTTATGCATTGAGCGCAACATTATTATCTTCATAGATTAGTAGAGTTTGTTTATAAACGTATACAAAATAAGTTACTTGATCTTCAATCGACCTTTTTTATGGTGTCTATTGCTAAGTAAGTATATTCTAAAAATGAATATAGAAATGTTACAATTCGTATTGAATTCAATTAATTGAATTTTTATTTTACTCGTAATGCTCTAATTCCCTCCAAATTATTTAGAAGAGGAAATGAAAAGAGATTTAAGTGTCGAAATAATGATAAGAAATGAGTAATATAATAAATGCCCTCAAATGACCCCTTAAAAGCGTCATTCACTTTCGACATCCGAATCTTCACAAGTTTTTATTTATCTTTGAAATTTCGCCCGATTTTTTTTCGTGTTTTTATAATCCTTTATTTATTTCCGTATAATTCTCGATTTCAAAACTATTCCGCAATTAATTTACGTAACTATTTCAAATTCGAGAATTCAATTCGCAATGAATCTGGAGTATATAAAATATCTTTTTACCTAAAATACATTCCATTTATGATTATGTCAAAATTTTAATCATCGATCCAATTATTCTTTATCATATAGTTTATTATTGTAAAATTTACTGCAAAAAAGTCCACCGACATAATAATAAACAGAAAATCTCCTTTATCATTATTATTAATGTCAAATTCATAAACACTTCCCTGGCAAAATGGAGAGAAATGTATATATATATTTAAATATATATATTTAAATTATAAATCTCCTGAATGTAAATTTGTCTCCTTTTAAAAAAAATGGTTTATTGAATTAGTAATATAAACTGATACGAAACAAAATGATCACCGTGAAATACGATTTCACGGTGATCATAAATATATTCATAAATAAATTCATAAATAATGCAATATATTCATAAATATAATGTGCCTTTGTGAAGTTTTAATTTTCTCTCATAAAAATGTAGATAGAAATGTCGACTAGCGATGAAATGTTTATGCATTTATTTGTTTTGTCTCATTGTGAGTTTATTTCGAAGTGCTAAATGAATAACTTTCCTCTAATTCCATAGCCATTGATGAGGTGTTGATCGCAGCGATGCAAGCGGAGGAGGCGCTTTGGAAGGAGGGCAGCCGCGGGTGGAGGGCGTCCCTACACAACCTCATGCAATCCATCTTCAACAGGATCTCCGGTCAGTGTTCCTCCCACGAAAGACCATCCTCCGAAATTTAAACAATATTAATTTCCGTTAAACGCTACACATTCCACTTTGGCATTTAAGACCATTAAATTTCAGACCATATCAGTGGCTTTTACTAGAATTTTGCATGACAGGGTCGCTGGAAAAGTGATTGAAAAATGATTATATATGCAATACCTTTAATTTTGATATTTATATCGTATTAATCAACTACTTGACGCTCCTTGTCAAGTATGCATATTTCTCTTTTTCATTTCCTTCGTCTTCTTAAAGAGGATTCCTTGAAATCTCAGCCTGTTTTTTAATATTTCGTCCGTTAATTGTGCACACGAGAGATAGGGTGTGTGTGTATTTAGGGGAGCACTTATTTGACAGCAGTTTATCGGATGTTAAGATTTCGTTTGAGAAGAATCCTCCACATTGTGAAAGATACAAGGCGCTGAAGTTTCCTGATTAGTTACTTTCAGAAACAGTTAATTTCGATTTCTGCAAAGAGCATATGCGATTTTTGAATCGGAGAAACCTGAAATCTTTCATGGAATTACTGAACTGTATACTGCTGTTCTCTTTTTCCGAATTTTATTGGACGATTAATGTATCGAATGCACTTGGGGATGTCATTGAAGGATTCGCCGAAAGGAAGTTTTCGGGCAATTCGTGTAAACTGAAATGAATAATACATAGTTATAGAAGTATTCATGTTTCTTTTCTTCCAAATGGATGAGATATTTTCTTATTCTATCTTTCGATGGGCAGACTATATCTGAAACAAGATATATGCAACACTATTATTCCATTGATTACCACTGATAACTGTAAATAATAAAAGGTATGAAATTAGTTTGAAATTGATTTATAAAGAACGACTTTGCAGGTGCTAGGTCACTTTTCAGGTGCGATCTCTTAAGAAATAAGAAATACTGTTGGGTTTCATAAGTAATTGAACTGTAGGCTGTGATCAATCCGAGAACTTCAATGAGAGCTCACCATTTTCACGAAAGACAATGGACGCCGTTGTCACCGCCTTCGAATCCGAGTCCGTCCAAGTCCAAAACGGGTTTCAATGAACCTGTTTCGGGAGCGTCCACTCTTCACGAGGGAATTAAAACCTTTTGGTTCGTCCCCTCATTGGCAAATCACACACACACTGCAGGTGGGGGTGATATCCGCTTTCGTGTTTTCATGTGGAAGTTGTTCACGGACACCCACTTCGACGACCTTCGCCGAACATTGCATTGCACACAACTTTGCTACAATTGCAACGCGAGTTCATGGGAATTTAAAACTGTTCGAAAGACCAGTTTCTTGAAATCTGCAGAAATGTATTTATTTACTGCTAAATATAGGAAGAGCATCATATATATATATGTACGTATATATATATATATATATATATATATATAACATTTTTCAAATAATTTTAAAAATACTTAACGTAACATTTTACGAAAGATTATTCGGATAAGTCTAAGTCTGCTAAGTAAAGGACATTTTTACAGCGGACGATGCATTGACTTCGATTTCCCATGCATTTCTGACGGCAGCATTATTCCCGCCCCGTCGTCGAACCAAGGCCATCCTACGTAAATCACTGTCACCTTTCGCTTGAATATGTTTGACTTTATAAACACCCCAGATTTCAAAAGGAAATTCATTCAGGAAGTAGGTTAAAATGAATCCTTAATTCCCTATGCATTTCTTATAAAGTTACAGTTTACGCCCCCTAGAATCGAACCAACGACCATTTAGGACATTATTACGGTCGCTCATAAGTGAGAATGGTCTCTTTTATGGCTGTGTAAAATTTTGAAACTCTGCGCGGTTGGGAAGTGCCATAAAAAGCTCTCGGAAATATGGCCAACGTATTCTTTAGGAGAAAAATCGAGAATACGGGACGCTCTGGAATCGAACCCGTGACACATAGGCTGGTGCTGATTTTTTTCAAAGTACACTATGTACGTATCTATAGGTTTAGAAAGTTTGAATGATCTATATATCATATGAAGAGAGCTATGGTTTTTCAAAATTTGAGAATATTTCATCTCCTGGCATCGAACCCATGACCATTTGAGCGTAAAATATTGAATTTTTCTGTAGATATTCATATTAGCAATAGCTGCACGAAATCTTATTCTTCTAGCTTAATGGGAAGTATTTTAAAAATTGTTTGAAAAACGGCCCCATGCATTCTTACGGGGGAAAGTCGATTTTTGGGGCCTCCTAGAATCGAACCCATGATAGGTAGGGTGGATTTCTGAATTTTTCCTGAGTGAGATTTAGTAAGCCATTACGTAAAAAAATCGGCGGCTCCGTGGCCAAAGCGGTTTGGGCCTGACATTAATATCCTATATCTATTATATATAGATAACTAGGGGGTAAAAAAAATTTGAGGATACAAATGTCTGGCCCAAACTGCTGAGGCCACAGGCTCGCCGATTTTTTTACCTAATGGCCATCTAAAATTAACCCAGGAAAAATCTAAAACCCACTCTACCTATCATGGGTTCGATTCTGGGAGGCCCCAAAGTCGGATTTTTCTCCATAAGAATGCATGGAGTCGATTTTTGACAATTAAAAAAAATACTTCCCGGGAACGATCAAATTTCATGTGGCTATAAGAAATATACGTTTCTACACAAAAATGTTATCAATTCACAAAAGATCATGGGTTCGATGCCAGGAGGTGAAATATTTTCAAATTATGAAAACTCGTCGCTCCCTTAATATCGTACATAGATCATTTAAACTTTCAACACAAATAGATACGTCTGTATTGTACTTTGAAAAAATTCAACAGTTGCCTATGTGTCACGGGTTCGATTCCAGAGCGACCCGTAAACTCGATTTTTCCCGTTTAAAATACATTGATCATATTTCCGAAAGCTTTTTATGACACTTCCCAACCGCGCAGAGGTTCAAAATTTCATACAGCCATAAAAGGGACCATTTCCAAATAAACGCATCCCTAAGATTGTCGTAAATGGTCATTGGTTCGATGCCAGGGGGCGTTAACTATATCTCCATTTGAAATGCATAGGGAATTTAGGACACATTTTGAGGTACTTCCTGAATGAATTTCCTTTTGATATTCGGAATATTTATAAAGTCAATCATGCTCAAGCCGATAATGACAGTATAATTCGTTGGATGGATGGATGGTTCGACGCCAGGGCGGTAATAATGCTTCAGTGAGATATGCATGGGAAATCGAAATCAATGCAATGCTCGCATAACGTAAATGTCATTTACGTTATGTTTAGAATGGCCTTTCAGAATATATTTCGAAAAATCTTACATTTTATTAAAAGATATATTATTACATTGCTTGCTGACAGCAAGCAATCGAAAATTATATCTTTTAATAAAACGTAAGTATTTCCGATAGACTTTATTCGGATAAGGCATACTAACTTAAGGACATATTCTCAGCGTACTTACATTGACTTCGATTTCCCATGCATTTCTTAAGACAGCATTATTCCCGACCCGGCATTGAACCGAGGCCATCCGACGGAAAAAACTGTCATTTCTCGCTTAAATATGATTGACATAATAAACACTCCAAATTTCAAATGGAAATACCTTAAGGAAGTACCTCATATTGAGTCCTTCATTCCCTATGCATTGCCTACGAAGATATGGAAAACGCCCCCTAGCATCGAACCAACGACCTTTTAGGACATAATTACATTCACTTTAATGTGAGAATGGTCCCTTTTATGGCTGTGTGAAATTCTGAGCCTCTCCGCGGTTGGGAAGTGTCTTAAAAAGCTTTCGGAAATATGGTCAATGTATTTTAAACGGGAAAAATCGAGTTTACGGGACGCTCTGGAATCGAAGACGTGACACCTAGGCCAGTGTTGATTTTATTTGAACGACATTATATACGTATCTTTACGTAGAAAGTTTGAATGATCTATGTATGATATAAAAAGAGCTACGATTTTTCAAATTTTGAGAATATTTCACCTCCGGGCATCGAACCCATGACCGATTGTACGTAAACAATAGCATTTTTCCGTAGATATAAATAATATCAATGACTATTCTAGTATATATCAATGACTATAACAGTATGAATTCTCATTCTTCTAGCTTAAAGGGAAGTATTTTTAAAATTATTTGAAAAACGGCCCCATGCATTCTTAATGGAGAAAATCGATTTTTGGGGCCTCCTAGAATCGAACCCATGATAGGTAGGGTCGGTTTCCGAATTTTTCCTAGGTGAGATTTAGTTGGCCATTACGGAAAAAAATCGGCGGCTCCGTGTGATTGGTTGAAACGCATCGGGAAAATATTCCATTTTATGAATGTGTTGATTTCGTGTACAGTTTGCGGAAATAAATGATGATTCCTAAGATCAACAAGTTATAGCCTTAAGCGCAAATGCACCTCAAGATTGATCTGCTAAACAATTAAGAAGAGGACTTGAAGAATTGCCCCTTCCGATTCAAAACACTCTCATAACGTTCTATACTATCGATAGTTCACCAATATTATATCGAGGCACGTTATATTTAATACTAAAGGTAAACGAGTTTTAATACATTCAGAAATTAATTTCTATGAAAACTATGCATATGTTTTATGCATTGTGAATTAAATATTGGCCTTTTTATGGGCAAAGTGAGAAACAGGCGTTTCTATAAATGATTTAATATCAATTTATGGGTAATTAATCGAATTTGGGATTGCGAACTTTTCGACACATTTAAGAAGAATCAAAGCAACCAGATTAAGCTATCGACCATTTAATATTTCACACAATTATTCTTTTAATAATTAAGTGTTAAATCCATATGCATTGCATTCCGAAATTCATTTAAATATTCAGAGAAATGTGAAATCAATGTGAGAAGGCGTGACTTCGTGGAATGCCATAGTAATAAAAATAACTTAGTAAATTTCCACAGAAATTTCTGTGGAATTTTTCTTTCTTTGGAATCATCTTTCTGTGGAAATTTACTAAGTTATTTTTATTATTAAGAGAAATGTGTTTTCAGTAATCTGCGAAAGAGTGGATTAAATGGTGGAATCAGCAAGAATTATTGCCAACATTTCTTCAAAGACAGCACAATATATTAAAGACTATTAATGTGTACATCCAAAAGGCTGTCTTAAATATATTCTTTGGATTAAATAAAGTACTTGGATTTGGAATTTTTCCTTCTAAAATGGAAACATTTCACGAAGTTGTGCATATTCACATCATATTTGTCACAAAAGAATGAAAATATGATGAAATTACATCAACACACACTGATGATCACATCTTTGAGAAATTCTATTCAGAAACGAAACGCAAAATGTAAATCTTCTCGTAAACTGTATCTGAAGGAATGGTTTCATAATTTAAAGAAAGAGTGGGTTATACTGATGAATGACTTAATGATAAACTATCACTTAAATGAATAATTGACGATAAAAGGAGAGTTATTCAGCGTCATTTAAGATACAGAATTTCTGTGATAATTCCGAAATAAAACTTTGACGTAAATCCAGTTTTTTTTCTGTGCCTTTTGACCTTTTCTTATCGGATGTGCCAATTATGTGTTTTATATAATGAGAATAGGTCAGCAAAATGAAATCAACCATTAAAGGATATCTTCACAAAGAACCATTCACGTCATCGACTTCCGATAGTGCTTTTTTCATTTCGTTTCGTGAAATTCTTCATTTTAATGGATGCTTTTTTGTTTTTCGTTTCCCGAAATACAGCTGAATCATTACTCTTGATTAGCCGTTTAAGAAGTCAAAAATAACAATCATTGATCCAAATCTACCTGTTTATAAATGGCAACAGAAAGATGAACGTATCACTATGAGTTTGTTTATTATGATTAAGATTAAACGGAAGTGGAAAATAGCGACGGGTACTCAAACACAGGTCCTTCACTGGCCTTTTTTATTTCTTATAAACCTTTAAATATCAACGCCTATAATAAATTATGATCAAATCGAACAAATTTTAAATATTTCCTTCAGATCCATCCTTCCTAATATATTTATCTAATATAATGTTTCTGAGTAAATTCATCGTTTACGGGTATGCAGAAATAAATTCGTATGGTCGATTTGTCTGAATAGCTAAACTTCAGATATTTAATATATTGAGTTTGAATAATGCGAGAGAATAATTATAATAATATAAGAATAATAATGATAAACCGATTAAAAAAGTAATAAACTGATTCTAATATATATATATATCGTATATTATGCTTCAAGCAGAACTATAATAAGAGCAAAATCTGATGACTTCCATGTACTCATTGGTCATACTATTGTTCTCTTGACGTTGTCTTACAATGATGAATATCAGAGATAAGATTATTTCGAATTAAGTGGAAACCACAACGACACAATAATTGTACAACAAACTTAATATGCACTCAATTATTAATTTTTGAAGGTTTCCTGTTCATTTGAGAACTTAAACCAATGAATTATCGTTCTAATAAAACGTAATAATTAATGAACCGGTCCGAATTTGGAAGATATTTGTGAGAAGTGACTTAACTTGGGTAATGATTGTTGGCTATAAGTGATAAAGAACAAGAAAATAGTGTAGAATAATATTTCATCTGATGCTATTCATTAAAGCAACACTTTTTTGTTTCGGAATTTCTGATTAATTTGTGAGAACGGCATTTCATGCGAAATTTAATTTACTTCAACCTCTCCATTTGTATTTACTGTATCATAACTGATATTAATGGATTTCCTTTTGTAACAGATGAAACGATTTAGTGGTCGGAATTCCTGCAGTTGTCCCTCTTTCACGTTACTGCTTTTTACTTGTTTACCCTTCATTAGCGAGTTGCACGAATTCATTCCGTTTATAAGTTAGTTAATTTCACCTTTCCTGCGCTTTTGGATTCGAAAATTATTCAGGTGTAAAAGTTCTCTCAATAAATATATATTATATTTTTGCCTATTGTTTTCAATTCTAGTCAACTGTGTGTTTGCACAATATCTTAATAAACTTTATTTAATGTACTTAAAGACAATATTAAGTTCATCTTAGTCTAATGTGATTTAATTTGTGCGAATTTCCATCCAATTTTTTTCCGAGTTATTCGCCTGAACAAAGAATTAATTTCCTCGCTACACGGATGACCAACGCCTATAATAAAGAGATAAATATTTTCGTCAAACGGAAGAAAATATTTATCTCTTTATTGTTTCTTGAGAAGCCATCGACTGCTTGTTGTATTTTTCGTGTATTAATGAATTTGATTAGCCACTAAGCTGCTCGAGCACTAAACATTTTTCGGTCGAATATTTATGTTCAACTGTTTTCGGCCATTTTGTCTTTCCGATGCTGATTTTCTCACAGCATTTGATATTATACTCATGGCACATTCCTTTTAATTGAGCATAAACTGTAATATATGATAGGCAATCGGTGAATACTTTTTTCAATCACAAAGATTGCATTTTGCCTTCGGATTGGCAGAACAGGAGAGTAACGTACAATGTTTACTCTTAAAATGGTTACCAAGAGAAGAGCTTTACTTGAAGAACGATAAAAATGTATGAAAACTTATGTTTTAAAAGAGCTAATCACTATTACTCTTATAAATAACTCTTATATTGTTTTGTGTGATCATGAAATTAAGAGTTAATGATTTTCGAATGAAAGGCATCATAGAGCTCGAAATATTGAAGAAAACTATTTAATATTTTATGCAGAATATTCGTATCTAAATTTGATATAAAAACGCAGTTATAACTTAATAATATAATTATTACAATATAATAATAATATAGTTATACTAATAACTTTATACAGTGTTCAAGGTATTAACCAGATATCGAATTAAATTATTTTAGTATTATAAATAAACGATTTAATAATTATTATTTCAATTGATTTAATTCATTTTCATAGTTTCTTATAATTGACGGGTGAGGCATTATTTCACATGTATTTTAATATCCTTTTGTTCAAAGAACAAATTGCAACGATTCGTAAATTAAGAAACACATGACTTCATAAGAAATACTGTTGTTGTAAATTTTTGCTTTTTTAGTCTTTCATTTAAAATTTTTCATCTAATTTGTGAAAGAAGTGATGGTTAAATAAGGATGAATAGGTGGATCATATTTTCTGAGGAATATTTCCAAAGAAAAACTTTGACCGATGACATTGTTATTCATTGACAATTCAATTGAGAAGTAACAATAAGAAGTAGAGGATTCCTCTAAACTTGATGACGGACCACCGATTGCAATGTGTTTGTTGACACCTGATTTCGGATGACAAAGGTTGTGTTCAGAAGAATCGAATGTTGAGGCGTCAAAAGAATGAATGGAAAATACCAAATGGAGGATCAAAACAGAATCGAAGATAGCGCCTTTTGCTATCTTATAAGTTCACTCCTGAGATAAGGAATGTAAACAATCTAATTAAGATGATGCTTATTTGATGATATCTCAAACTCTGATACGCATCGAAGTACGATTCATAACTTGTTTTTACCGTCATTTGTATATATATATATATATATATATATATATATATATATATATATATATATATATATATATATATATACATATATATAATACGACAATTAGTAGTATAAATATTGAATAAATGCAATCATCCGTCAGTTCTCCTATAATCTGTATTTTACGTTTCGATTTTCAGGTAATTAAAACATGTTTCACTGTGATGAATTGCTTAATTTCATACAAAGACTTAAATATTTAAAGGGATATGTCGATTGCGATTATCTTGAAATATTTAATAAACTGTTTGGGATCCTCAATATATCTGAATTTTCATAAATCGATGTTATACTCCACTTATTTGCTTCTAAAAAAATCACTCGGAAATGCATTTTTAATCAAAACCTTCTAAAACGTTTCTGAAAAAAATTGGAATGTCTGTAGTAATTAGTTTTTATACGTATTGACGTCGTTCTCTCATTTCTTTAAATGGAATTATAATATTCTATGTGGGCTCTTTAAATTTCGGTAGTGTTACTTTAGCTTAAGTGCAAAGCTAAATGAATTTATTCCAATTTTACCTCCAAAAGTGTTGCTTTTTATAATTATTATTACCGAGATCGACTTCCACTGGACGTCAACATAAAGTCGATCTAAAATACATACTTGAAATGGCATTAGACTGTTTAATGCGCGATAACCGAATTGAAATCGTCAATTAACGTCCACATTTGCGTCAATTAGAGCAATCAACAAGTGCTAACAATTTCCATCTACGTGCTTTGCTTTCCCTATTTTTTGGGAGGATTGAGTATTACGATACAGATTCACAGAAATGTTACGACTTGAAACCAAGTGCTACTTCTTTTCGAGAGAGAGAGAGAATAAATATTTATTAAATTTATAACAATTTTCGTTATGTTCACAAATGTGTGCCAGATTCATTTGCCCTTCTTATAGTTCCTTTATTTTTCGTTAAATCTTTAGGAGTCGAGTTCCAAGAAACGCGTGTGTATACTTTAGATATTTGCATATATAATCGTGAGCACGTGAGTGAACGCGTAGCGGCCATTCTTGGAGATAATGGATGAGAATGAATTGGAAGAGGAAAATTTTCCGTGAAAAGCGTAGGAGATGGAATTCCTGGAAAGATGTATTCATGGTGTTTATTCAACCATCCTGTACTGAACAGATATGAGATTAGATGAAAAAAATCTCTAAAAAAGAGGATAATGGAATGTTGAGCAATTTGTTTTGAAAGCGTAGCTATCTTCGATAAACGCGGTACTTCGATGAAAAGCGTAAGTATTTGTGTTTACTGCGGATAGAATATCGTTTCAAACGAATTTGAAGAAAGCCGTTTAAAATAGACCGTTGAAAATAATACGTCTTATTTCTTATGGCGATTTTCATAGAGAGGATATTATGAGCGCGAAATCTCTCTCACAAATGAATGTATGCGAAATAATATACTCTCATTTTGTAAAGACATACGTGAAATTTAATCGACTAAATCATATATAAAGGTTTGATTACATGATGCCTTTGATTTGAAAAACTTTCAAACAATATCTATGTTATTGCTACTAAGAGAGGTTTGCTACTTGTTCCGTTCAGTTATTTCGGAATAAAAATGTTTATATTACTTTTTGTAGAATCTATAAATACCAATACTGGACAACGCTCTTTTAGTTGATGAATAATATTTTCTTAAGATAAGTAAAAGGCATTGTTTAAATTCTTTCTAACCTTGGAAATACATCACATCTAAAGATATCATTTCACTGAATTGCCCTGAACATAAAATAAACCGTTCCCTGAAATTTCCTCGTTTGAATATATCTTTATAGACCTTTGATTCATCGAATAGCATTTGTTCATACAAAAGATGCAATGTCTCTATCAATTCCTGAAGTAAAATGAATACTAAAACCAAATAATATATTCTCATTTACCATTGATCTCTAAAGTCCTGGTCTCACTTTACTTTGATACTTCCCCTTTAATTCAATATGGGATTTCCAGTTACGAATAAAGATCGCAGCCGATTTGGGTTCGTACGTTTTTAAAAGTTACACTCTCGAATCCTCAACCTAATCAATAAAAATCACTTTGTCAATCAAATCGTTGAAGCGTTTGTATGAAAGTTTATTATTCGTATGGGATTCTATGTTTTTGTTTGGAGTTGTTTATTTTGGAAATGGACGTCACATTTTGATAGATCCTTCGTCAAATCTTGAGAGAGATTTTGGGATCTAAACGGAAATTATCGGACATTAATGCCTTTACAAAGAGCATAATCTATATCCGGATTTCTATTTGATAATTACTTTCTTTTTCGCGAGCATATGAATGCCGTAAGATTTGTATATCCAACCAGTTTCCCCGCACAATATCGAAATTCATTTTCAATCGTCAAACAATTACCGAACTATTTCAGTTACAAATATTAATTTGCTTTGATTTAACAGAAGTAGTTGCAAATGACGAATGAGCGAACTGCGCTTGCAAAATGCTGTCATCTGATATTAATAGAAGAGCGTTAATAACGATAGTCATTTTGTAAACATCACGCTTATTTCCCTTAAATAAAGAACTGTTTGTTATCATCTTCTTGAATGTGACCCTCTCCATTGATATCACTTTGCCGTGGGCGTGTTCGAACGTCAGCGCACGCTCACTGGGCAGATTCAATAGACGCACCCTCTGTTTACTAAATTGCGATCTTACTCAGCGAAAGTATTTCTGTATCTTCACGAGTTTTCTCCGCTGATAACGGTTCAGCAATATGGCTACTTAACGTCAGTTACGATTAAGAAGGACCGTTTTAGAACGATGAATTAATGATTATTAAATTCAGCAAATCCTAGTTTGTGTTGGGTAAGAATTATGGTAGTAATATTTTTGGAATTTTTACATTGCGAGTAAGAGATATGACAATGGGAGTGTCAGTACTCATCGCTTGAAGAGATAACGTCATTCTTTCACCAATCAGAAATGGACATTCTTTATTCAATCAATCGATCAGCCTTAATCTTTTGAACGCTAAATGAATTTCTTCAACAATGAAAGTATGACCTTTCATTCATTGACGCGTTCCTAACACATAGACTGCAAAACGTGTATTAGAATAATGATTATCGTCTGGAACGCCCACGACTTCCTAATGTTCTGCGTGCCGATTCTCTTGGGTGAGTCTCCAGTTCAGAGTCTACGCGTCGACCTGCATGGGCGTAAATACGCGCCCTCAAGATGGCGGTGTTTTGATCGGTCGTAGTAGTAGCGCAGTTATCAGCGTAAACACCTCCCCTACCGTCCTCCCTCCCTCTGTGACGTGGCACCGGAAGTGACGCCGCTGTTACGGGTGGAGGGGGAAGCGAGTCTACGTCGATACACGATCCTGTTAGTTGTGTTTGAGCATCGGCTGTGGAAACGTCGTCGAGTGAATCGGGTTGTGCGCCCTCTATCACGTGCCGCGAATATTGCAATATCGATTGGTTTTCGTGATTCTATCTTGCATTTGTGCCGTGGGTTCATCGACTCGTCCGTTAATCGGTAGTGCGTCGCTGCGGAGGTCATTCACTCGGAAGGGGTCGTCGGATCGATCCGGGGAAGGATGTGTCCGTGGAGACGCCTAAGGCCCCCGCCGTTGAAATGGAGATAGGCTTGCACCGAACCTCGCATCTGCATCACTGCAATTGCGGACGTTGTAAGTCACCCTTAATTGTGTTCTCAGATGCACTCAAGTCGTCGCTGCAAGTTTGTAAATATTGGGGAGTAGTGAGGACGCGAGGGAGCCATCGGGACTTGGGCGAAGCTGTGACGGAAAAGGCGGGAGCTGTCATTTCGTGGAATTGTGACAGATTCCGCTTACACCATTGTCGCCTTAATTGGTATTGTGAAAAAGGTGGCAAATAATCCCAGTGTATTCATTCGATACGGCTGCCGAGTGTTTTGCCGACCAATGCTGGTTTGCTGTCCGCCGTAGCTAAACTTTTAGCTCGTCGTTTAAGCCACGGTTAAGCTATCAAAAATTGCGTTCGATGTACGGATGACGCAGTCCTTCGATAGTATGGGCGAAGGCGCTGACGTCACGCGCCCGCTTCGTGGAAACAATGACGGCGAACCATTCGCCGAAAAGCCACTCGATGACGTAATGTCACAATGAATGGAGTGTCCGCTCCCCGAGTCATTTTCGGATTCTGCCAAATTTAGTTGTCTTCCGAAGATGCAAAACGGTACATTTAGATGTCATATTTATCCGCTCTGGAGTCGCGTTCAAAGGAACTGAAATGGCGCGGGAACTTTCTGGAAAGGGGCGCATTTTCGCCTGAATTAGACGTCGTGAGTATTGGGTCATTGCGATTGACGGAGGCGCTCGTTCCAGAATATTCCAGGTTTCAAAAGAATCTCTCCCCGAGTAAGCCATCCGGCCTTTTTGGAGAAACGTTACAGTCTGACGCAATACTTACGCGGATTATAGTAATTTTTTTTTAAGATCCCCGAGGGGTGATAGCTAACAATGTAAACATTCAATAATTGCCACCTTGCAACGGAAAAAATGCTGACACTCAATTTGGCAGTCAAGAAAATCAAGTTTCAGTGAATGAGCGCATTAAGTAATAATAAAATGTCTATTAACGACTACAATCGATGCTGTTCGGTTTTATTTACATTTCAATTATCTCAGATTGTATTACGAATGACGTGTTGGGACTGAAAAGGGTTTTTTGTTGGCGATGACCAGCTCCGTTTCAACCCGTGCCGCCAGGGATTCCGTCCGTGTTTAGAAATTCGTGACTCATTGGTATGACGTTGCCTACGGTGACGTAGTTGCCGCTGTGTCGAGCGGAATTCTTTTCAATATGTATTGAGGCCTAACTTTCCAAACTGCGATGTTTGTATCAGAGAAGAAGTGGAGCATTATTTTTAGCGGACGCAATGTTTGTATCGTAAATGGTAATTGAATATTGTAGTATATGATTCAATCGCTCGAAAATGTTTCCAAGAAAAGTTTTGTTTGGAATTCCGTGTTTGAATCCCCTCTTCATTTCGTTTACGTCATTGCGTCCTCGAAATGTTTGGAAATCGCCAAATATATCGGGAAATAGGTTAAGGGAAAATTATGAAATGCGCGCTGCTTCCAAATTGCTATATATTTGTCGGAGAGGAATGATTTCGTTTTGTTTAAGTCTTCTGATGAATCGGAAAGCATTCTATCCAGAAACGGGTTTTTCATTCACTGTTAAGTTGCTTTTTCTTCGCTGTTTGCGCAATGTGTATTTGCGAAGGACTCTTTCGCGCATTTTTTGGGTCGTTCTCAAGGCGTACCCCAATTCTGAGAAATTGCGCCTTTTCATTCATCGCTCTTTTGCACTTTTTTATTCGCAAGTTTTTCAAATGACTATCATTCCACTGATTCATCTGATTCCATAAACGTTTTTTCCTTAAATATAACTCTCCATCTATGATTTTCAATCAATGATATATAAGAAAGATATATTTGTAACTATTGATTCAATAAAAATATATCGATGCAATGCTTTCCTTTATTTTAGCCGATCGCTTTATTTTCCGTCTGCCCTTTCCATTGACAAAATTATCATTGAGAGATGGGTTTTGATAAGAACATAAGTACTTTCTAATCCTTTCATTTGATTTTCACTCTGATACTGCTATTCGATCTTTATTAATTGGTATTTATCGATTTATATATTTTGCGATAAGTACATGATGATTGTAAGTGACTTTTTTAAGAGGCGAAATTGAAAACTCATCTAATGTATGCATTGATGAATTAAGTCAATTGTTTTTCGTGATCCTATTAGGTTCTGCACTCTCATGGTAACTGGTTAAGAGGTGTCGATTTGAGGATTGACGATGGTTATATATACACATTCATATACGAGTACTTAAAATCTCTTTTGTAAAAGATCTAAATTGTATAAGGGATATATGTTACGTATTTCATTTACAAATGTATTGATTTTCTAAAGCCCAATGTCTCCCAAATCCTTAATCTCGTTCCTCGAAATATCTTTTTTACTTCTTGATCCACTTAAGATCCCATGAAATGCATTCTGATGGAATCCATAGCCTCTTTTATAAACATTAATCATGGAAGTTCCCAAGTGCCGATGTACGCCATTCTGTTTACAAACATTGATCGAGAAAGTTATTAGGTCATCGATTGAGGTTCGTTTCTTTAAACGTGTCTGTTATAAATACCAATTCCTAAGTAATAATTGATCAGGAAGTATATACATAACGCAATCCACTGATCTGTTAAGAAACGCCTAAATAGGTCATGTTACGTCTGTCTCAATTAACTCTTAGAAGTGATGTAGGAAAACACCGATTGCAATGAACTGTAATCGTCTGTGTATATATTCTCGTTTGATGCATAAGAAACCGTTTTAATATTTTTACATTATAAGTTCTTTTGGAGAAGTCGTACTTTTATAAAAAGGAGGCAAAAGATATGTATGTAATGCAAGAGAATGAAGTTGGTTTTGAAAAATGTTGTAACTAAGGAGGTGAGAAGAGTTATGTGGGATTTAAGAACCAATTTCATGGAAGTGAGTTATTGCAATGCGATATTATAAAAAAATTAATTCATAATTACACTCGGCAAATGTGAACACAATTGCACTTATGAATATTTAAAAGATTATATATAACTTTTAACAATCATATTATCCCTTAAAACACTCCTATTGGTAAGATCGGTTCATTTTCATTGAAAAGAAATAAAGAAAATTTCAGAAATAGGACTCATTGTTTTAGTTCTTATCTTTTATTCTTCTCCTTTTCCTAAAAATTACTTTTCGTGACAGCTGTGGTGAACAGCGTTCGTCTCACATTTGCTTTACACTCTCATATTTATGTCGTCTTCCATTTGATTCGATTCGTTTTATTTCAATTTCTAGCGTTGACTTATTGATCCATCAGTGCGTCCATCCAAAGAATTTGCCCTCTCTTCCAAATTCTACGTATTTTATTCGTTGTTTTGAATGAATATTTATTTCTATAATATACCTGTTGATTCCCTAAGCTTTTGTAAACAATTTGCATTTGCGATTTATGAAATGCGTATGCAATGAATGAAATTGTTTAGCAACTTAGTCCCTGTGATGTCTCTTATTTTCACTTAATCATATTATTGTTGGTTCGTTATATGTTCAATCGCTAATGAAATTTATTATTTGATTTTTTTATCTTGAAATATCCTCAGCATTATAAAAGTAATCGACGTTTTCTGTTGTCTTTCAACTTTTTCATCAAGAGTTCCATCATCTTGAATAGAAAACAATATTAGAATAAGTACAATAATAATATTTATTTATTTATTAACAAATACCTCACAAACATCCTCTTACGGGACAATTACAGTGAGATTTCAAACTCAACAACGGACGTCACAGACATCCAGACCCTGAGAGGAAAATTTCCTCTCAGGGTCCTCAGCATTAGAAGATTAGCATGCTAACCATTCCGCCAACGAGGCCGGCGATAGACTAAGTATTCAACGAATTAAAATAATAAGTGCACCAAACAAAGAACGTGCGACGCATTCTATAAGATTCGCTTCCATTTAATCTGATCGTATCATTGAATAATTAAATTAAAAACTATTGAAGGTGTAGATCATTCATTTTTTCCTATTTGATTCTATGGAACGTTTTTGTAATCTTAAGAGGTTTGTTTTTGAAAAAGGGATAGATCTGCGTTCATAGAGAGATTGAATAAGATCGTGTTTTTATCATCCTTTGTTGATCTAATGGAAGGATCGTTCATTAAAAGGTAACATAAACTCCTCTCAGACGAAGTGTGCAATTTCTTCATCTGCAGCTCGACTGAAAGCGGGGAATGGATCCGTTATTCTGTGGATGGCACGATTGGAATGCTCGCACGTGAGCTACTTCACGCGTTTCCTCCGAATACTGTTGCGTACGTAAACATGCGTCTTGAATCTCCAATTCTTATTTATTTACGGCCAATGAAAGCGATTCTCGAAATTTTTAACCAAAATATTACGATCTTCATCAGCATTTTATTGGTAATTGTTTACCGAATAATTCCAGCAATCAATGCATTATTGCGAATGATCGCAATTGTTATCGGCATACTTAAAATACCGTTCTTTTGTAAGCATTCGTACGTTTTTTGTGAAACGGAAATTTCCTTCGATTGTAAACTTTCGCGGTGAATGGAATGCGTTACTTCTTCGAAACAAAACAATCGCTCGAAAGAATATCATTAGAGTTTCCATGCAATTCGTTCCCTCAAATGATTGTGTATACTCTTTGTATTGAGTGGTACAGTGGTCAGAGGTGTTAGAAATCGGTGAAACGAGAATTAATGGAGATTTAAATGAGATATGCTTCACATAAAATCTGTTGTGGATAAATATCTCAAATATAGATTTCTGTTTTGAAAATTCTAATAATAGAAAATACTCTCTAATATCGTTTGCAATCTTTTAAAAAACCCACTTTTACAATAGTGTGCATGGAGTGAGCTTTCGCCAAATGGGGAAAGTGGATTGGAAAGTTCCCTTCTGAAGTAGCGAAGAATGAGGAGCGAATTTAGCACATGATCATTCGCTTCTCGAAATTGCCTTTACGTTCTGCGCGAATCTGGGGCCAAATTTAAAATAAAAATCAGATTAATTTCAAAATGTCGTCGCGAAAATATTTTCAACTCGGCCTTGCCAACATGTATTATGATATCCTTTGGTGTATTACGTCAGCCGCTGAATGTTCCTGATTTCATATTCTAACTTTGGATTTGTGATACTTTGAGTGATATCCTGTTTATTGCGTAAGTCTTGGACCGTGTTTTTTCTAATCGTTTAGTAAATTCCGACTGTAATATTAAGTATAATTTTCTCTTCATTATGAGTACGTAATCATATGTTTGTAATGTATATTTGAAATTACTTTCTATTTTTACTTTATGTTTGTAATTGCCACTTTCTAGAAATCCCTCATTTCTCTTTAATTACTTCTCATACCTTCCAATTTAGAATTCATTTTGACTTAAATTGTTTCTGTTTGTGGAGTTATTGGAATCTAATCCACAACAAACAAAACATTCGCTTATTCTTAACTCTTATTTTCTCTCTTTTCACGAACTCGGCTTTGGAACTGAAGTGTTATGCTTTTCATTGTCATCCATTGCACAGTTCTAACATATTTGGGACATCTTTGCTGTTTCTTTTGCCTACATGTTGCTGTTGAGCCACATTCTCTCCTCTTTTCTGCGAATCATCAACCATGCTGATGTGCTTTCTCGCAAAAGCGAAGGCTTTGGAATTTCTCTAATTCATCACTTCAGTTTCAGATGTTTTCTACTTTATCATCTGTTTGTCCTGTAAATCGCTGTATCATGCACTCGCGATTGGCAATTTTCGTCCGAAAGGATGTTGGATTGGCGTTGACCTTCTCATCCGGTTTTAGGGGCAGGTTCCTCTCCCAAGGACATCTTGGCGTCTTGCATTGTTCGCCAAAGGAATTCCCTTCGTCTCGAATCTTCCACACATTGATAAGTGCGTTGACTCTTCATTGCACCAATGTGCGCTTCCACCAGAAATTAAACACGAGACCGTTGTTTTAGAAATTATATTGACCTTCGTGATGAGTCTTTATAACCTACTTCAATAAAAAAGTTCTTTCTACTTCTTTCATTCTACCGAATAACTTGAACGAGTTTTATGGATTTATGTTGATAAAAACTGTGACTCGGTCTTTTTGTTTCTGCAAATCGATGTTTTCAGTCTTCAAATAGACTATCTGTGGATTTAAAGTCATTTCTCAAATCATGGAATTTTAAAATTATACCTTTATTTCAAATCACGATATCTTAAATTTCGTCTTATAATTCTTCATAACTATCTATTGTACAATCGATAGATCGATTTCTCACTTTCGTTGTATTAAATTGCCCTATTCATCTCGTTTATATTTGATTTATCTCCGTGTGATATAATAGTGCGTTCTTATTTTTTATTACATCTATCATTTGATTATACGTATATATCTTTTGTCCGTTTCCTCGATTATTGAACGAACTCTTCCCTCATTATTTTCCTCCTCCCACTTCGAATAAGCTTTTTATTATGATTTAAACCCCGTAAATTCATAATATATCTTATTTATATTTAAATTATTGTCATATACTTCGAGTGCTTCCCAAATGTGAAGAACTAACTTTCGTAAACTAAGTCTCCTTTTGTCCGTGAAGATTTCCCCTTCCATCGAAATAGAACATCCGATTCTTCCTTATTTCAAATGCTAACTCGCTGAATTGCACTTCGTTTGAGGTAATATTTCGCGGAATAGTGTCAATAACAGCGCTAACCAGGTCACGATTCGCAACTCATTTTCTTTGGCCTTTTTTCGCGTAACAGTTATCGAAACAATGCTCAAGTGAGGATTTTCACGTAATTTTTCATTGAAAACGAGGAAATAAGTTCATGAAATGTGCCTGAATATGAGTTTGCCGGATCAATTGCCTCTAATATCGAATGTTGTTCGATAGGTCGGCGCCACCTATTATTGGACTGAAAAACAACCGCCGCTTACGTAAAAGACGTCCTCGTGCGATGTCTCGATAAATCTAAGGTCGATTTGCTAAAGGAATTGCCCGCGCCAATGTAACCTTCCGATCGATTTTAAATAACTATTATGGAATATCTGGAATAGCAATTGGTTGCAGAGATGCCTTTTTTCTATTTTAATCTGGTTTTTTGAAAACTGGCGCTTCGTCAACAGTAATTCCTAAATCTGACTTTGGACTCTATTTCGGAATGAGAATACTGATTACGTCTGCTTTTCCTTTTTACCTCTGAGGCACATTTTTTCACCAAGTTTTCTTCCAAAATCAACTTCTTTCAGTTACTCTTGCGTCTCTCACAAACTGTTTCAAGAAAATTTACTGTCCGTCATTAATAACTTAAATGCAGTTTAAGTTATTAACTATTTTTAACTTCATTTAATCTATGTATCATCACATTATCCTGTCTCGAGGCAAGAATTTCCAAGAAAATATATTAATTTTGTATTGATAGTTAATTGACTTTGAAATGTTGATTGAAATAACGGGCAATGGAAAGAAAACGTACTGCGGTTCACATTGGACCTTTGGATTGGGAAACGGTAATATTCTGAAGTCGTAATGCCAATTTAGTGCACATGATGCAAATCTTATGCAATTTAATTAATAATTTTGTAATTTAAAGGTCATATTATACAATTTATTCGGATGACAAAGGGCATTTCATCTCGAGTGTTCTAGCGGATAATAGTTATCGCTTATCCTCTCTTTTCCACTGCAATTCCCTTTTGATTGCGTCTCTTTTTCGCAATTGCCTTCTATTGCCAAATATCCGGCGTTCCTAAATGTGTAGTAATGGATTTTATACTCATTATTCATTGGTACTTATAAGCTATTTTGCAGTTAAAAATAGATGTTATATGGGAGTATTTAGGAATAAACGCATTTCTCCCTGGAATTGATTCGGCGACAATTTAATGGTTTCTAGGAATAGTTATAAGACGTTATATATTGGACTCAAATTATGAAAATGAAATCGATTGAAATATAATTTCACTTCAAATTGGGAGAAGCGCTTTTCCATCACAATTGGATGATGCAATAAAATAAGAGGAAATATCATTCCTGTAAATTTTTTATCAACATCCAATTTTTATGTCATCTCTGAGAAATCTTTTACAGTTTCCTATGATATAAATACATTCTAATGAATTTTCTTCCTGTAAAGGAGGATATCTGTTTTTAATCATTTCGAACGCAACCTAATTCACGAACGAATCATCAATTAACAACTTCTCTCAACATCTCACGAAGTTTGTTCAACTGTTTATAAACAAGTTTACAATTTACTTAAGACATGTTATATGTGATATAAGTTATAGTTCCAACATCGCCCTTAATTAAGTCCATTATCATTGTTTACTTGGAACTATTTTTTGAAAATATTTAGTCTCTATATTTGACTTGATTCAAATGTTCTCTTTTAGAAAAGTAATGTACGACTTTAATTCCTTTCGAGGAATAACTCCTATAGAAGTTACTTCCAATCAATTGAAGTTCTTAGATGTTATTTTATCTTAGCCTTCGAATGAAATAGAATCTTTAGGTTTGAAGACCGTATGTGTGAATGTGTGAAAAAAGACTCAAAATCGTCTGATGGAATCTTCAAATCGCGTTTTGAATAGTAGACTATTCTATAAGCGTTATGATCTTTTCGATTTCCAACGTAATCAAATTATTGTAATTTTTATCTAATCAATCGTTATTAAACGTTAAACATTTTTGGCTTTACTCGAATATTGTTAATCGATTCATTTGTATTCTACTCAATACGCAAGCTAACGACTATTAGTTTTCATATCTAGTCGAGGATTGTATACTTAAGATTAACAGCGAACGGATTGTTTTTTAAGCTCTTAATGGTGCTAATATTAATTCGTCGAACAAATTTCATATTTATGAAGAGCAGCGAATGTGAGTGAACGTGTCTTGAGGCCAAGATTTAGTGTGGGTTTCCTTTGGCAGGAGGAAAGGGGTCTATAAATAAAGCAAAGATTCCTGAAGGGTCTGCACGTGAGAATTGCTATAAAAAGGGTCTTCGTGTTGTCACCTCCTTTACTTTGCCTAACTTAAATATAAACCCTCAAAGCGTCAACCAATCAACGAAGGGTTCCAACAATGAATTTCCTCATCCTATCGTGTATTTGTTGAATCATGATTCGTAGATACGCTTTGGACCTAGACACTTCTGGAGATCACTCGGTGTTCTTTTTATCTGCTGTCCCAGGCCTCGCTGTACCCACTTCGATCCGTAGGAACTATTTTCCTTAAACTTCCTCAGATTCAGTCTTAACTATATTTAAGCTTAAATGTCTGATTAAATGAAATTGAGAAATCTAAATCGCCAATGCAGGGAAGATTTAAGAAACCGTATTTGTTTGAAAATTTAATTCCAATTCTAAATTGCGAGAATTATGAAAAAATGCGCGAAAGGGACTTACTGAATTTCGAATTTCTCGTAAGAAGTGAATGTTCGTTTTAGTGATAATTTTATGAAGCTATCGGATCGATAGTACTCTGAGATTCATTAATAACGATATACTGTTTGGATTGTTTCTTAGTCAGCCAAGTTGCATTTTAAGCTGCTTCAGGCGAAAAATGAGACGTTATGTATAGCAGAGAAACGCTATGAGAAAAATGAATCTCCTATAAATGAATAACAGCATAAAGTGCTCCATGTTGTATGTGATGTTCATTTTATAATACTTCTTATCGGCAATATAGGAATTTTTCCATTTCTCATTTCCATTGCTCGCAAATTTATCTGTTTGGCCACTATCCTTGTACACCTCACGATTATTGTTGCAAAACGATGCGTGTTTGATCCAAAGGACAGTCATTTTTATTATTGGTTGCATCAATCATCTAATATTTTATTTCGTCCGTTTAGTGCCAGGTATTGAGGCTTCTTAATTTCCTAATCGCCTTCAATTCGATTCGATATCTTCGTTTTTCAATGAGAAATCCCGAATACGACCGCTTAAGATTCCTTCCACATCGCTAACAACTTTCTGTACTGCTTGAGGATGGCAGTGGAGGTTAACATGTTTGGGATGGAAACCGTTCGTTTGGCGAGTCTTCCATATCGTCAAAAGAAACTCTTACTAAGAAAACTTAATAATTGTTGTTTTTATCGTGAATGGTATTTTAGTCTGGAATTTCAATGTCGGAATATTTGTGACTCCAGTTTTTATGGTTATTAAGTGACTAAATTTGTGTCCATCTAAGAAATCCATGTTGGCAAGGAGAAAGTGTTTGGAATATGTATTAGCATTAGGCTACGGAGGATTTCCTTAAAACTTAGACATTTGGTCCTACAATTTGCCGTCCATGCCAAATCAAAACTATCAGCAATAAATCGAAGTTAGGCAACCCGGCCACACTCAAAAATTATTTTATTTATTTATGTTCATTTTATTTATTTCCAAGATATATCATCAGCTTATTTCCCTAAGATCAAAATTACATTTTACTGGGATATATTTAATATTTTATCTATCTAAAGAATTTCTTGTTATTTTTCTGCTGAATATTGAATAAATGAAGATGAAATTGTGCTGCCAGGTTGTGCAATTGTTAATTTGAGAAAAAATTCTGAAAGTCTCAAATGAATATATATTCCAGTCACTTACTGAATTGTCAGAAGTGTATAATAAATCAAGAGAAGAAGAATAAATGTGTTAATTGGAAAAATCCAACTTTGCTTAAATTTATTCCTTTATATATATATGAGTGTATTTTCATATGTATACACACATACTCTGTGACTGAAGGTTTTCATATTTTTACTTTTTATCCTTTCTAGGCTAAATTTTTAAATTTAATTAAATCATAAACAGACTTATGTTTGTTTGGGAAAAATCTACTTACAAAAAGGGACATAGATTGACTATTTAATCATAGTTCAAGAAGTTCCTGTTACTGTCATCAATATTTAATCAAATGAGTGAATCATCATGAAATTCATGTTTTTAAATTTTGAAATATTATATTTGCCTTTGCAATCCACTTGAAAAAATTGGCATTCTTGTATTCAGTCTCATTATTATAGTTAGTATAAATCAATAGTTATTATCAATAATATATTATAGTTAATATAAAATAATAAATATATTATGTTTTATAAATGTCAATTAAAAGTAACTCTCTTGATTTGCTTCAATAGATTCAAATTTGCGCATGGAAAGGATGAATTGTGGCTGCGTTGATGGTGGTTTCCTGCTTGGAGGCAGCCGTGCTTTCAACTGCATTCGAAGCACTGGAAGCAGCAGCAGTGGTGGAAGTTGCACTACGTCATATGAGCGTTTGCCTAGCATTCCTGCTCTCTTTGAGCTTAACTCCTTGTGTACAAGGTATCCAGAAGAAAAAGATTCTACAAATGAGAAAGAAGTAAGTCCTTTTCTTTGCTAAGTCAATTGTTGACGGAAAGAATATAAATGATTTGAATTAATAATATTATTAATTAGCAAACCTTCATATGGAGTCAACTGCTGATTTAATAATTTGATACTTCAAAAACCTCAAATTTCTCTTGAAGGTCATTTGAAATTTGGCGAACATGCATCTAACATAGTATATTATTTAATTCTGACAATGTTAATTTATATTAATATATTTATATTGTACTTATATTATATATTAATATTCTTTTATATTTTATGTAAATAGCATGGCCCTATTTACCATTTTATTCAGTGTTGTGGTTAGTTATGAAATGATAGTTTACTGCCTGCAACGAATAAATAATGTTTATTAGCTCATGCATTTAGGTTTCTAGGTATGCATTAGATTTTAATAAGCAATATTATTCATTTATAATTATATATTATTATAAAATATTATGTTACAATAACAATAACTTAAAGTATTTTTTATTTTCACGTATGGTGCAGAAAAATCTGTATAAAAAATTGAAAAATCTAGAATATCCATCTTTATACTTCAGGTATATTTTAGCATAGTCAATAATTATATATTAATATTAAAAAATTGTGTAAATGAAAAGAAACTGATTATCTGCTAAGTTAAAAGTTGAGCTCATAATAGAGTCATTCTGTTAAGTCTTTGAATGAGTCCCTTCAAAAATGATCAACACTAAGTGGTTGGAATCCATTCATTTGGATCATTAGTAGAAACATTCCATTGCATAAAATAAATGGTGCAAAATTAATGTAATTGTAATAAATTTGATTATCATTATACCACTCCAAACATCAATACATTGCACCTACATAATGTATCAATAATATAAATCTGATAATGAGCTTTAAATTGTGCCATTTTTATTGGAAGCTCATGACTGGTCATTTAAATACAAATATTAATACAAGGGGTCAACCTTTCATCGATCCTCACAATATTTTTAAGGATGGACAGTCCTAAAAGCATATATTAATTGTGATAGGTAAAAGTTGGATGCTTAGATGTAGATAGAAACAGTGGTCGCATGATGTATAAGAGATATGGTGGGGGTTAGAAGGGGTTAAAAAGTGACAAATTGATCATATTTCCTTGAAATGGTGTGTTGAAATAAAAGTAGAAAAGGTAGTTTTTGTAAATGGAAGGTAATTTTTAATAGCAGTAAATACAAAGGATTTATGAAATATTTCTGTTTCATGATTCGGAATGGGTATTTAGGTTTCTTCTCTCTTTCAATTATTGTTTTATTGAAAATTAGTTATTTTCCATTATTATTTTCAAGATTCTTGAATGTTATTATTAATTGTTTGTGGTTGAATTCCAGTGAGTTAAAGTTATTTGAACTTATCTTTTCAGGAGGTGTTGACATTTTACAATGATGATGGCTCATGTCAATCTGTAGTTGTGGAGCGAAATCTCTGTGCTGCAGATTTATGCAATTTACTTGCAATAAAAAATAGAGTTTCCAAAGATGTCCACTGGACAATAGTTGAACATTGGGTGGATTTGGGAATTGGTGAGTTTATTAGATGCTAAAGAGTATTTCATAGCTATGTATTCATTTTCATGTTGCTTTAACCCTTTTGATGTGGTTGAGATACTCTAGCCTTTTAAATTGATGCCCTTACGGAGGAGTTGAAAGGTACTCAACTGACTGAATGCTATAAAATAGGCCTATGTTAATGCAAGGTTTAGGTTGGAGTTTTGGGAAGTACTTTCACTTCCTCTTTGAGGGCATTGAGTTAGAAGAGGGTAATAGTACCTAATTGGCATCAAAAAGTTTTAATAATCATTATTATTTTTACCCAATTATGTGTTGGTGGCTACATATTAAATAAGAAAATTTCTTGTTTACTTTTTGATAAAGATGGTATCAAAGAATAAAAGATTCTGATTCTTTTGTAGGATATCTTTTCACTTTTAGTATATTATCTCATTCCTTAAGTTTAACTGAGTTATTTGAAAATATGGAATGGAAATAAACATTGGGCGTAGCTTTGAAATTGACTAGTTTTAGTACCATACTCTTTGGAGGATCTAGACAGTATCATCTCTTGCCTTATGTGGTTCTTTTATAAGAGTTGGGACAACATAATCATCTCTTTGGGAGGATGGTTTTTTATATGAATTAATGTCCAACTATTTTTACGGTACATTCAATGAATTTCAGAAACATCCCCAAAATTGAAGATACTCTTTACTGTGCTTCCTAAAACTGTAGAATTGTCTACCATGAAAAAAAGTACAATTTAATAAAGACATATTCTCTGTTTGATTGTCATTGAATATAATATTTTAAAAATTTTAATTAATTAATAAAAATGATTTTAATTTTATGAATTTTAAATTTTTTTGCTCAATTATGGTCTCATAATTTGGGAACTGAATAATAATGCAAGAGCCCTGAAGATCCGCAAGACTAGTGTTTTAAATTCACTTAAATATTATCAGTTTTCATGATTATTCAGTTGATTTTATGTTTTTCTAAAAACTGTATATATTTCATTATATTTCACTTACATACTAGAATTATTTAGTAAGTATATGTATAGATAATTTGATTAACCATTATTTTATCACTTAGGAAAATTTGAGTAGAATCATGAAAGTGATAAAATAACTAAATGGAGTGAGATAAAATTTTTAATAGAACCTTTTTGTATTTGTGTCAACTATTCTAACTTATTTATACAATCTTTCATATCCAGAGAGAAGTTTGGAGGATCATGAAGATGTACTTGGTGTCTATCATGACATGGAGGCTTTTGGAAGGCGCTCCAAGAAGAGGTTCATCTTCAGAAAGGACTTCCGCAAATATGAATTTTTTCATAACCCTCAGGTGAATATCCTCCATATTTCTTGTTATTTATTTATTTATTTAACTATTGTATATCAGAACTACAAATAGGCACCATGCCAGGTGGTAGCTCTACATTTATCTTTCAATATACAGGAATAAGTCTTAAGTGACCATTATTTTTGATATTGGAGATAAATTAACTTCACCTCAACATAATTGTTTTATTATATTTCAATAATTAATATAAGTGTATATAAGGTATGCATCAAGGGTTATGCAAACACATTTAAATTTATCCGGTCACTTTTTGATGGTTGTCATAAAGAGAATACACACACATTTCTGTCAATTTCAAAGGAATTTCTATAGGATTTAATCCATCCAAAAATATGTGTTTCTGACTGTTGGATATTCACATTAGTCTGCTTAGAAAAAAGTCTTGCTTGACAGTATGTGTTTACAAACTATTTAAGAGAATGAAACGGAACTTGTTTTACTGATCTGAAATAATGATAAGTCCTCCGGGTATGGATCTTAATCTTTGCTGATAGGAATACCATCTTTGTGCCAGGCCAAGATTTTCTTTTAACCCTTGTAAATGTAGACATCAAGCAAAGATATTCAGGCAAACTTTGCACATATAATTCAGGTGGCTGGAATATTCCCAGGAATGAACAGAAATGAAAAAAAGTGAGATGCATCAGTAATTCCATCCTGTTGAAATGAGAATTTTTCATTGTTAGGTTCCTTGTCATTCTCTTCTTGGGGGAAAAAGTTCTTCAGCATCTTGCAATTGCATTCTGAAATGATGATAAATTTGTTCTTTAATCATTGCATGTATTTTCTTTATTTCAGCAATTCTTTCCCCCTGATATGGTTGATTTGAATAGCTGCGAAGAATTGGTTGGGCAGTCTAACATTGTTGGGAAAACAGTCGCTCTTCAGGTAAATATTTTCAAATTTATTTATTACATTTCCTAAACATTAAATCATCCTGCACTTTGTTCTATAATATCCTAAATAACATCCTACCTTAAATCATTTCATAACATTAGTTATCTAGATTTAATGAAAGGTCTTATTAGGAATAATTGATCTATTTTCCTCTGAACTGAATGGTTTTTCATGTTATTTAAGAAAATTATTAATTCTATTGTTATGAATGCTATATTACTATTAAGTTTCCAATAGTGTTAAGTTTAATTGCAAATTTCATTATCCAGTGCATTAATGCATTTCATGTGTTCCTTGTAAGACATTGCTGCAGCTATGTCCAACGTGGTGGAATCCCAATAGATTCCATGGAGATGTCATTTATATTAATGGAAAAATTTTGAATAATGTGTAACTGTTTTACAATATTTAAAGCAAGTTAATTCTGAATGTTAAATCTACCTTTCCAAATGTTTTGCGAGCAATAAATAATAGTCAGTAATCAATTTTAGTTTTAATGATATTACTGTCATGTTTTTGTTTTCACTTTCTAAGTACCAAAGTTTTAATGTACTTCAATAATTTATAGGCTCTGCTTTCTAATGGCGATGAAATTCCACCAATTTTTGGTCATGTTTGGGTTAGAGAGGCTCATAAACAAGTTTGGTCGAAGGCATTCCTTCTTCTAAGAGAAAAGAAATTGTACCTGTCTTACAAGGTGAGTGAAATAACGTTTAAAATTATGTAATGATACTTTACAACTAATAAGAATCGAAAGAGTCTTTGTATTATCTAAATGGGTGTTCTATCCTTTATTAGGTTTGTATCAATGAATATTTTACTGTTATTTTTTAATTAAGGAGTTATTGGCAGAAATATCTTATAAGTAAATCAGGTGTCAAGCTAGAATAAACGTATAATGAAAAAACTTTGTAATTTCCACAGAAAATTTTCTGTAACATTACAAAACGTAAAAGAAGGAGTGGAAAATCTGAATAATTGGTATAATAATTAAAACCCTACTGAATTGGTATAACAGCTGTCTTATCAGTAACATGATGACCACTAATAAGAGTTGCCATCTATTGGTAATAGGAATTTGAGAAATGCGGGAGGAAATGTTCTTTTTTGCTCGTATAAAGCCACTTTTGACATCTTAATCCATAGAGTAGACCATCCTCTTTAAGAACCCTTCTATCAAATATCACAGTTCTGTAAACTTTTTTTCCTGTTACAGTTTTTAGATACCTCTTAATTTGATGGGAAAATTAGACATTATTGTCATTTATAAGGAAATAGCTTCAGAAAGGAGGAGTAGATGTTTGTCATTTTCTAACCTTTCGAGCAAATGAAAATTACCAAAAGTACAAAATGATATTTGTTTCTTTGTTAGGTACAAGTGGTGGCCAAGTTTCTCAGGAGTTGGAAGAGCAACAATAAGGAAAAAGTAAGTCTATGTTCTTTTATCATCCTTTTGGGAAAATAATTTACACCTATGGAAGTAATTGAAATAGATGTTTTCTGTAGAATTTTTATTTGGTTAGTCCAATTTTCACAGGTGAATTTTCCATAAATTCTCTTGAGTCATCACCAGTGTATTATATTTTTTGTTAGAAAAACATGTTTTTTTCTAAGGAATAAATATATTAAATATAATCAAAAAATGTTCCTTTGTTTGTTATGACTATTAACTATATTTCTAGTAATTTATGGATTCAACTGAAAAAATATTTGTTTGAACAATGGATAACCTACTATAGTGATAGTCTTTGTAAGAATCTTGCAGTTGGTGCTACATTAATTCTTTTGAATCCTATGACATTCTCAACCTTATTTCAATGAATGTTTCTTTTTGCGGCTTATATGGATGGTTTGCCCGGATGAACCCTTAATTTTTGCTGTTAAGGGTAATCCTTATTAAGACATTTACCATTGCCAGTTGCATTAATGCATTATATGCAATCTTCTTGTCTTGATAAAAAATAATTCCAATTTTTATTGTTGATTTTATTCAGTTCTTGTTATACCCATTTCCCTTCTTTTTGAATCATTTCAATTTTCAATTTATTTAAATTTAATCATTCAAATGTTTGCATATGACTACTCCAGTAACATTTAACTTTTCTACTAGTTCTTTTTGTCTTTTAGCCTTCAAAAATGCTTCCTATTCTCAATCTTGGAATTTTTATGGTTGACCAGTTCTTTCTTTATCATTGACTTCATAATCCAGCTCTTTTGAATCCTTTTAATCAGTTCTCAAGTTTGTTGAGTTGATGTATGTTGACCATATATTTCTTAAGCAAAAAGGTTTAGCTCCTCAAAAATGCTATTTTTTTAAAATTCAATATGTTTAACACAATAAAAAAGTTGTTTATGTTTTCATGAGTAATGAGATATTAAATTTTAATGTTGAAAATTAACACTTTAAAACATATCAGTGTTAAGAATATTTTATATGAAAGGTACACCATCTCGTAGATAATCCTAAAACACTACCTAATACTTCATCCTATTCTTTTTCTGTAAAATTTGCATCAACTGAATTCTTTGGAAAGTTACCCAGTTACTACCTGTAGTTACAAAGTATACTAGGGTATGATAAAATATTTTCATTATTATATTGTGATTTAGTGAAAAGCTTTAGAATATCTGGTAGTCAGTTTTATCATAATTACAAATTTTCTATTCAATAAATATCCACAAGAAATTAGTACGTGTACTCCAGAGATGAAGTTAGAAATACAAGTATATGTATATGTAAATAAACTAAAGTATAAGTAAATCTTCTCTGCTCTGAGATTTTTTAATGATAGTTGCATTTTAAGTTTAGTGCTATTAAGACTGCACTATATTTATTCATGGCATTAAATTATTAGACCGTATTAGGAATTTTGAAGGAAATAAATATGCTTAAGGAGATGATTCATTATTTCCATTCATCCATTTGTACACCACCCTCCCCATATTTATTCTTCCTCATGTATTTTTTTTGCTTTAGCTAAATTGTAAGTATTAGTTGCATTATTATCTTGATTCCCATCTAAATCTAAATTTTAATCTCAAAAATCTCGTAAATATGTTTACATGATTCATGTGACAGATAGCTAAAGAATTATATTGTGTAATGAGATATTTCATTTTATTCCTATCCAGTATATGTGGATATTAAACAGAATATTTTCCGAAGAAACAATTTTTAAAATATCGATGTGAAGGAAGATGAAAAGTATAGAAAGCATTAAAGTTATAATCATTCCATTAAAATTACGAAATTTTAATGCTCACTATTATCTTCAGTAGTACTACTACTAGTAATACTGCTGTTCAATATTACTCTGCATAGAACTTTTAAGTAATGCATCAATACGTGAATTTATAAGATTCTGAACGCACGATGATGATCATTTCAGAGTTTAACATGTTATTGGTCAAAAACGTATTTTTAAAAATAGCCGCTGTTCTTTCCTTTGGCGTCCATCCATTTTGCTAATTTTATTTATTCCTTTAGAAACTGGGTTGAATGGTGAAATCCTTCACTTAACTGTTATGAACGTACCAACACAAGTGCATTTTGAGGTTGAAATATTATATGAAGTGTCTCTTTTCGCGAGGAAGCAATTGTTTAGACATGATCCCGTCTTTAACCAATTAAGTTTCAAAATCGACTCGATACCCTGCTTTGCCAAGCAAAATTCTGCGAAGCGAACCGTATTCTGCGAACGGAAGCCTAACAGGAGATGAAATCGTTTCTCTTTTTGTGGGAAAGAAAACCTAATGAAAAGTAGAATACAGTTCGTTTCGTGGCTCCTTTTCCAATCGAAGTGAGATCATTAATGTAAAAGTAAAAGTCTTAGAAAAATATTTCAACACAGTATGTGATATTTTATTAGATTAATTGCAAACTTTGGAATGATAAAGAAATTAAAAAATTGCAAATAAAAATTTATCGTTCAGTTCCGTTTTATTTAGATGTAGATTTCCCACTTTGTAAAGCAGATTAATAGTATACAAGAAGTAGTGAAAATATAAATTTCTTGTGAATTTACGGATCATAATGTAGTTAACAACAACAGCGAGTTGATTTTAATACCATTATAATTTTCCTAAATTGATCGTTTCGGACAATTTCTGTCCCGTTTCAGTTCCGATATTTCGGTTCATATATCTGATATTGTGGGCCTAGGAGACGTTGCTTCATGTTGCCAGTTGCCTTGTTCTCGGATATTGCGAACTTGCCAAATGTCCGCTTAGCGATTTGGCAACGCTGCCGGAGCACAGAAAACTGTTGCTCTCTAATATTTGCGATGAACCGAATATTTCTACAGATTTTCGAACGGCACCTCAGAAAAGAAGTTATGAGAAATAGATGTTTGAAAATTTGAATGTCGCAAGAAAAATTTTATGTTCGATGTGAGGGTACTTCATGGTCCCAATCTTGCCAGTAATGAATATCAACATTATTATTCATCTAATAGAAAATTAGGATTGAATTTTGCTCTCCTTTTATTGTCTGTTAATCTTTAATAAATCATTAATGTAAGTCTCAACTGCATTTCCCACTATACATTTTATGCAGCGTATGAAGGGAAGACTTTAGATCTTTGGCTGCTCAATACACCGCGTCCCAAAGTAACTGAGCATTATGTTATAAAATTCTCTATTCTGTGGGAGATCATAGAAATAATACGTCAATGTAAAAAACAATCTTCTTTTATAAGTTCTCTAACAGTTCATTACTGTGCTGAGCAACTGCTTAGATTTTGTCTCAACAATTATTAATTATATTGCATATAATTATTTGCGTGCTATCCGGGTGATGTACAGTGGCTGCAGTGGTCAATGATGGTATTGAACTTAATTGGCAAAATTAAATTTAAGTCTTTGTTATATTGACATTGTTAGGTAGTGTTTGAACGAACGTTGAAAATCGGTTGTTTTTCAGCTTTACAATCACTTCATTGTTACGAGTAGCATAACCAAATGGATCTGTTGAATAGTTTGATTACATCTACAGAAATCACTTTGATTACCGTTTCCTAGGAATTCGTCGGAAGAACATTAGTTGAGACCAAAGTGAGCCCTTATCTATAATATCCTTGTTGTTGGTTTTTAATTTGATTAATAATTTCCGCAATGTTGTCAAAAACGAGTGTCTGTCGGGGAAAGACGCCAAACGTGTTCGAATAAATGTTGTCTCATCGCGAGGTTAATCCTCGGCTGTTGGTCGAGCGAGTGTTACGTGATGTTTCCAGCGTACGTTCCCTCCTCTTGGGCGGTGTATTCGAACCTGTTTTTTACCCTCGCCTAAAGAAAAGTTTCCCCGAATATATTTGGTGGTTTCCATCGGATGTCACCGTATCATCTTGTTTGAAGGCATGGACAGAATTTGGTCGAGATATTCAAGAGGCGAAATCTTTGAAGAAGGTAACCTTACAGAACAGGTGCTTCGATCCTAGTAAACTCAGCGTAGGATCTTTTGTCCTTTAATCGTATGGGAGCGGTAAATTATAGCCACGTTATTAGTTTCCGATGGAACCCTACTTTCTACTTATTTCGATTGCTCGACGCAGCTTTTGGTCAGTTAATCTCTTAAACGTTCAACCAATTCTGAAATAATTATCTTAATACACGAATTTTTATCAGGAAGTCGTTATATAAGTATGGCAAAATCGGTGAAAATGTATTTTATTCTCCCCATTCCTGTTCTTCAAAAGGGAATATTTCCTAATTTCAACGAACTTATATTTCGAAAATATTTTCCCGAATAAGAGTGATATTTGCCGAATGCAGTTTTCAGTTGTAACATGAAGTTATGCCTTATTTATCAACGCCTTTTCCCATCGTGCGTGCGCAGTTTATTCGCGGAGGTGAATCCTCGAGCAGCGGGGTTTCCTTCTATTTATTTATATATTTGAAGATCCGCCTCCCGCTAACTCGCCTCTCCACCGCATGCGCCGCCACTCAGCTGTTGCCAACCGCCGCTCTCGGGTTAGTGCTCCGTGTACGATCAAACCGAAGTGGGATACTTCGATGAGAATTGGCAAAGACATTGTGTTCGTTGAAGTTGGCAGTGTTTAAGGATGGCGGCGAACGATAGGCGGGGATGCTCGCCGACCGCTCGGCTGATGACATCGTCTTCTCGATGCTGCAAATATTCGGAAAGCCGTATCTGGTATGCTATTTCTCTCTGTGCATAGCTCCTATCGATCGCGTAAAACGAGCTGTCATCGCACCCTGTAATTTTATCTATTCGTTGTTGCTGAATCGCATCGGAAGTCAGCCCTGATCTTGTTCAATTTTCGTCAGATTTGCGTTTGACGGATAGTTCCGGACGAGAGATTATATTGAACCCCATTTTCCTTGCCATTGACGTTGAAATTATTTATATTGGTATTACGAAGGCCTTATAATGAAATTTATTATTCTCTTTGTTGCCGGCGCATCAATCCGCTTACATTTCCTCGTAGTTTGTTCCGCCTCGATTGTTGTGCACTCAGCTGAGCCCCCTCAAGGGCACAGATGATAGCGTCCATCGGATATAGCCAAGTTCTCCTCTTGGTGATTTGATTTTTAACTCGCTTTTAATCTAATTATCGCTAATGTTTATCATTTGCGTGACATGTTATTATTCTTTTATTAATATGTCTGTTATATCTAGGAAAACAATGCCAATTACAATTTATTTGACGTTTTCTTTCGTAATTTCTGTTCATAAATAGTAGTATAATACTTGTTTTTGCCAAGAATACCAGACATAGATAATCTGTTTGGATAACGGAGGATTTCATTAGAAAAATCGTATTCTTTGCAGAATTACACACTTGTCGAAAATTGTTAAATAAAATTGCTGTTGAGAGTTACCCCTCACAGTGTTGCAATCAATTAATTTTCTCGGCGGAAAACAATCGATCCAATAGATTTTGTGTGTTCATTCTTGAATTTTTTTGTGTCAGTTATTTAGAGAAGGAAATTTCTTCATTTCATTTTAGGAATTGCCATAGTGAGTTTAACTTATTTTGATATTATGCTCCCTGCTGTTAATGTTAGAATTCAAGAAAAGGATTATTGAATTTTATAATTTACCTCCAGCAGATTTATTTTCCTATTTTATATGAGCAACTTTTTTATAATTTTATGATGGTGCAAGTTCAGTTTAGTTTCCATTAGCTTCATTGTACCAAAGTTATACCTTCCAATGAGGCAAATAGTATTTTTAACTTATTTTCCTGAACCGAATTGAGAATTAGTAGCATTTTGATAAATGATTGCTCCATCTACTTCTTCGAAATTTTTAACTCAAATAATATTTTACTGAAAATGAATAGCTTGCTGAATTTATGTTTTAATAATCAGGTCTTGTAATCATTTCACTCTCACCATTTCAATCATATCTGAACTTGAATTACACAATCATTAAGTTTGTCTGCAGTCAGATGAGTTTTTTGATTTATCTTTAACTTAATTTTTTACCTAACATTTTGAAGTTAAAAATTT
This sequence comes from Pantala flavescens, assembly GCA_020796165.1. Classification (NCBI taxonomy): domain Eukaryota; kingdom Metazoa; phylum Arthropoda; class Insecta; order Odonata; family Libellulidae; genus Pantala; species Pantala flavescens. The sequence continues at coordinate 19,926,928 of CM036885.1, read as the reverse complement.
CAACGTGGACATTGGAGAATTTTGTTGAAATTCTGTGCATAGTTTATGAGGCTGCTTTTATAGGCACCTTCTTAGGCATCAAATTTGATGTTTTATGTAGATGTGGGTGATCTTCAAATATTGACCTTTTAAATAGCTATCCTATAATGTACGTTTTGCAGGCGGGTGATGGAGGAGAATCAAGTGGTGGAACTTGCTGCAGCAGTGGCGGTGGAAGTGCACAATTGCGTGTCTTTGCTCACCTGGATGACTTCACAGTATACTCAACTCTGAATGCCAAGAACCAGTTTAGAGCACCTACTGAATTTGGACTGTGTCTTAGACCAACTGCAACATACTCATCGTCTTCACCAACCTCCTCTACTTCCTCTCTTGATTGCCTCTCAGAGGACGGCATTCTCTATCCATCGTCTCTGCGCTGTCTTGCCTGTGACTCTGAGAGGTCCAGGCTCTGTTGGGTGACAGCCATGCGTCTTGCAAAGGTATGACACTTGAGCTGTATTTTCTACAAATTTAAATGAATTGAAAACTAAGCATTAGTCAGCTAATAATAGGTACCATCACAAAATGTAACATGGAAATATAAATTTAGGTTACAAATGAGTCAGTTTCCCTTATTACCTCATTTCCCTCATTACCTCAAGTTTTAAAACTCATTTCATGTTTTCCTGAAGAGTATAATCTTTGTGCATCTGAGAATGTTCCAGGATTGATTGGATGAAGGTTGATGATTTAATACTTTGTTCTCTTATAGAAGATTTTTCTTTTTTGCAGTATGGGAAACAGCTTAGGGAGAACTATAAAAGCTTTAAGAGCAAGCAAGTTGAACCTGTCAGCCCAAAGGAGTACAACAGCTATCATGTCCCAAATGTTAGTAAATTATATTACTATAAATCTTAGCCTATTTGCTTTTCTGTGAATTATTCTGTTTGAACATTTGTGTGAGCGTAATTTATGAGCCAATGTTGTTATTGATCATTATTTTCCTTCTATTATAATGGGCAGGCAGGATTGATTCAACCATCAGAAAAATTTAATTTGAACACTCAAACGACAGAATTTACACTTCATGGTAGTAATGTATATTTTCTCGTAGTCGTGCACAATTTCTGGTATACTTGCTCCTTATTTCCATACTTTCATAGCCTTATAGCCTAGCTATAAGTAGGAAATTAATCCCTTTCACTTTTTCTGATATCATTCAAAATAATCTTAAAACAAATCTGAAAAGGATATGCAAGTCCTCAGAGTAATTTTTAAAGATAAATAACTTACATCAAATTGGCCTTGGCTGTCTTAAAATAAAATAAATTAGCCTCCTTAATTGTGTAACAATACAAAGGATCTATCTTTTTAATTTTTAACGGGATTGGTTGACAAAAAATATTAGTAACATTTTGCATCCATGGCGAGGAAGGGTTTATGTTGTGGATGTGTTAATCTTGATCTGAGAGTGGTGGCAGCAAACTTGTTTTGGCAATAAAGGATCTGTTATCTCAATGAAGCATGGATTAAAAATTTTTATTTACAAAATGGTTATTATAATAATTATTTCTCTTATGAATCAGCATCACTTAGTCATCATCACATACTTTTATTCTCATTTTAAAAATAATTTCTAGTACATCCATTTTTCTTATTCTGAACCCAAGACACTTTACATATGTTTTAAGGTCAGTTATGGCTGAATAGTGTTTTTTTTTATGTGAATGGTTTATCACTTTTGGTTCGTGAAATATATTGGGTTACGAAACAATGCTGCAACAAATTCATGCATTCCAGGGATATTTGAATGCCTCAAACTGATGATGTGTGAGGCTCTATGGAAGGAAAAGCTTATCACTGAAAGGGTTATAATTTTATTTTACTAATCCATTGATGATGGTATCTGATAAATTCATTGAAACCAACAAATATCCCGTTCACAGGAAAGCATTCGTTCTCGGGTTGCAATGGATTTTACCGGTAGTGTTGGCCGTATAGTAGAAGACCCGAAAGAAGCCAGAGCTATTGCAATTGCAGAAGGTTATTCATGGAAGAGAAGGTGGAGGCCAACTGTTCGTCAGTATTCAAATAACAACAATGTGACCCCATTGACTGGGAATGGTGGGTTAGAAGGATGCACAATGGGAATGAGTTCAAATTGCCAAGATGCGAGGACCATGCAAGTGCAAGGAATTGAATGTGGAATTCACATAACACAGCCTTGGTTCCATAGTGGAATGACAAGAGAGCAGGCTACTCAACTTGTCAGCAGGCATGGAACTGTTGATGGGTGAGTAATATGTCAATTGCAATTTTTCCGAAGTTTTTCATTTCATAAATATCATTACTAGTGACCCAATTTAAGTGAATATCTTTTCTCTTACATATTTTTTATGTTGTATCCTTTCAGGGTCTTCCTAGTGAGAGACAGCAGGAGTACCCCTGGCTCCTTTGTGTTGACATTTAAATTCTGTGGCAAGGTCTTACATACACAAATACAGCCGGTGAGTTCACATATATATAAAGTGAAATAAAAATATTGAGTTTTGCTTGAATATTTTATTATAATTTGCTTGATTATTATAACTTATTTATTTAGTTAATGTAGTGGTTGCATACTATAGGTTTATCAAAAAAAAGAATAAATTCTCATTACAGTTACCATTTATAAGGTGACAGGAGTTTTCCCTCACTTTGTAAATATTTCTTATTAATCTTGAATGTTTTCTCTATAGGTCATTGATCCAGTTCGTGATGCGTTGTGCTATTCACTTGACAATGGATCAACCAAATTTTATGACCTCCTTCAACTGGTAGAATTTTATCAGCTGAATGCTGGATGCTTGCCAACAAGACTTACACATTATGTTGTATTGAGCACTGGTCCCCTATTCACCACTTCGTCAGCTTCATCTGCTGACAAACATGGACTAAACTCAAGAAATACTAGACTGCCTTCTCACTCCTCAGTTGCTGCTAGTTTCTGAGGTAGGAAAAAGCCAGTAGGTGATCCCGTCAACCTATTGGCACAAGTGTAGGGAGAAGCTCAATTGTATTAAGGAGTATTGTTTGGGGCATTCGATTTCATGTACAGAACTCATGTTTGTGAGATGCTCAGGGGATTTCCCTGGTTAAGTGGAGTCTCTTACTCTTTGATTTACTTCTGGTGGTTTTTTTAAGACTGCAAGAACTGAACCAATTTTTTTGTGTATCAGAAGAACTATTTCAATTCATCTTGCAAGACCAAGTTTTTATTCCTAAACGTGGGCTGTGATCATTACCTATTGAAATTTAATATTATTCATTGTATTGTTGTATGAGATAGAAGTGCAAGTTCTACTTCGGTTAATTTTAATTGAACATCCAAAGGAAGAACTCAAAATTGGCCGATTATTCCAATATAACTTTATGTTGATGGATGAAGAGATCAAGTATACGTTTTTCTTTCCCCTGAACAAGAGTGATGTACATAAACTCTGGTTTTCCAGTCAAAGGGTGCCTTGGAACAATATTTTTTGTAATATTAGGCCTTAGTTCTGCATCACATGCAGTAATAATTCATGTTAAGGAGCACTCGATTTCTAAATACGTGTTATGTTGTGTTTGCCTCTATAACTGAATAAATTATTTTCTGTAGTTGAGTGAAATATTGCTATTATGTAGTTGTAGAGAAAACATTTCCTAACAGAAATATTTTCACTTGTGAAGTAACTGAAAATAGGAGTACCTGAATAATATTAAACTAAGAAACTTTGTGTGGTTAAATTAGGTGTCTTTTGGCTCTGCATGCCTTTATATACAGTGTTAATGTTTTTAGGCATAAAATAGACAATCCTGTTAAAGTGGATGATCCCATTTGACCCCCTTGAGGATACTACTGTTAAAGTGTTAATTGGCTTTCCCTTCTTATTCAAAATTGTTAATAATGTCATTGGAAAACTAGGATGTATAATTTTAAATTTTAGCTGAAACGTATTCCTAATAATGTTATGAAAGTTTTTTTTCCAGAAATTTGTCCTGGAATCTAGTTTTTAAGAAACTTGAATTTTACTGGATGTAGCAATTGAAAAACTATGTAGTGTAATTGATGCTATTATATTCTTATGACGTCTGTACTGGTTGAGAGGCCTTTTCTCTTCAATTTCAGTCATCATTTGTTATGCGTGCCTCTAAAGAATATGATTGATAAAATTTTCATTATATTTCCATGATCCAAAACTTTTATCCAGAAAATTTTTGCATTTAATCCCATTATTATTAAATTCTCTGTATATCCTAATGAGCGGTAAAATTTTCAAATTTGTCAGATGTTGTAATGAAGGGCATTTGTAGTATCTTTTTCATGAGAGATTTTTATCATAAGGAGTATTTTCATGGACTTGTTTTCTCATAGGAAATGAGAAATGTTTGTTTTTGATGGTTTGCAGTGTGTTTAGAACACTGACAATGTTGTTATAATTTTCACGATTGGATTGTATACACAAGTTGAAAAAAGGTCAAAATGAGAAAAATGTCAATAGAAGAAAATCTTGTTGAAAATATTTATTGATACAATTTGAAGGTATTGCAATGATAAATAGGCATACGGGGTTAGTGCATTTGATGTTCAGAAATTTTCAATAACTGTGTATACTCATTATCTGCTTGCTATATATTTATTAGATGGATTATCTTTGGGATGAAAAGATATATTTAAGTGTTGCCTATGTAAGGTGCATAAATGCTGTCTGATAGCTGATCATATTATGAATATGTTTGTGAAAAATTGTGATTTTTTTACTACTGCTTTAACTATACAAGTCAAATGATCTTCTTTTATAATAGCACAGTATTATTTATATAATAGAGCAGGGGATGCAAAATGAACGTAAAATTGAAGGCTGTGCCTCTCTTATTTTGGAGATATATGTATTCTTTATTTATTCAACATTACTATAGATGCAATTTCTTTAAATATAATGTACTAATATTTATAATGCACTTTAGTGTTTCTGTATATATGATACAGGTACTGTATACGGAAGATATTTATGAGTTTGGCTTTTTGCATAGTTAAATTTTATTTAATTGAAGTTCCTTACATACATTATTATGTAATTAATATATATGATAGTTTAGACTGCTTTTCAGTTGAGAACAAAAAGAGGAAGGAATTGTTTTCTTGTTGCCAAAGGAATTTTTGTGGTGATTTGATAATGTCTTATTGAAGCACACTTATCTCTGGCCAAAATTAACATCTGAAATTTAAAAGTTGTGTTTGTAAACATCTGAGGTGTTAATTTAACAATTAAGGACCACTTAAGATGACCTTAAATTTGTTATCGGTAATATTTATTGCATGTTAATCAATTTGAAGTTTTCCTTAGTATAGGAAAGCAAATTCCGAAAAAATTTTTGCCATTGGTAAGTGAAATATGGCTATGGTATAGAGCCAGTTTTTACTTTATGAGAGACTTGTTAACAAGTAGTAGTTTGATGCTAAACAAGTTTAAATATTGTATGAAAATTGAGTTGTGCAGTGGAATGGATTACTAGAGGAAGAAAAGCTAATATAATAATTGTTTAAGTGTTGTAAATTATTGTGTTGGTGGTAATTTAGTAATGTTATTCCTCTTCTTAAGTGTTTGAGATTGTTTACTCTGTTGTGCTTAAGTGGTTGATATCTTACCTTTGAATAGTATTCTTACTTTGATTGTAACGTCATTGGTAATTCTATGAGGTAAAATGAAAATAGAATGGATCTTATATTCTAAGTGAGTTTATATAAGGAATGTGACTGATGTATTGTATTAAAAATGAAACTTAATAATGTCAACTTTAAAATTGTCATAGTAATAGGTTTGGTAATATTTCTGTATTTATCTTGCTGCAGATCTGCTTTTCATACTGCTTCGAGTATCTCTCATAACCATAGATGACTTTTTTTCTCATTATTTTCATAATCTGATGTTGGAGCTAAAACTGTACATTTTATCTTAAAAATACTGCTTTGGATGTGTTCGCTTCTACTGAGATAATCTCATCAGAATGATAATAATATTCAAAGCATAATTATATATTGTGTACAGAGTTTGTGCAATAGAATTGGATTCCTATTTTATATTTGATGTAACTTATACCAAATAATCCTCGTTATAATGGAGAATCAATTATTTCGAATACTGACTTTCAGGGTTATATTGAGCAATACTTTCAAAAGAGAAGCAACTCACCCTTGTTCCTTGTGATAAGCAACAGTTTTTAAGCTGATAAAATTATGTGCTTGGCTGAAATAGAATTTAAAACATGTATGTCTCTTTTCTATTCAAACATATTATTTATATTTAAGCTATTCTGAATCCTATCTACAGTTATCAATTATTCATGAACATATCATTCATTTTTAGTCATTAAATTCATTCTTTGTAATATCTCATGTAGTTATTGTGAAATGTTGAATTTTAGATCTAAGATGCATTGCATTATATAAGGACTGCAGTATTTTTTGTAACTCTTGGAAAGCAAAAGTATTTTCTCACTTGGAATCCCAATGTTTTATACTAATAAAATGGAAAAGAAAAGAGAGCAAAAGTTGTTTTAGTATACTTGAAGCTATTTGTATAGTTTTGTTTGTTACAGGGTATACAATGTCTCATTCTAATAAAAATTTATTATCATCATTGACCGCAGTCTTTTATTTGTTTCGTATACTTATAATAAAAATGAAATCAATTCCTTATTTTACAGTTTTTTAACTCATAATTCCTTACGAATTAGCAGCTTTGTAGTTGTAATTTGCAAGATTAATAATCTTGCCATTATCCTGCAAGCATCCTAATTAGCCTTTGAGAGTAGCGTTATGCAAATAATGAATGGAGATACAAAAAATTTATTTATTAATTTGAGAAGTCTTAGTAGTACAACAATGAACCTTAATTAAACTAATAATATGATTTTATTCCCTTCACTATTGTTTCCATGAAGACCATGGTAGAGTTTAATAGCAATTATAATTTTTATTAAGTTATATTGATTTTAGTGATAACTCAACTCCATGTTTAGTAATCGAAACTCTTTTAAATCTATGTAACTGCATTCAAAGAGTAAGAAAAACCTATATTATTACAGTGTGTTGAGTAGAATTCTGAAGTTCTTTATCATATAGTAACATTAATCAACAATAAAATAGCTCGAGAATGCTGTTCATGGAATTCCTGTGATTTTCATTGCGCCTTTCCTCTCTTAAATCTGTTTTGCCATACCTATTACTAAAATGATATAGATAGAATCAGATTACACTTACTATTATATTCCTTAATTTTTTTTATTAAGAATTTGAAAATTTAATAAGTGGAACTTTTGAATGGGATTAATTTTATTGTTTTAGCCCCATAGGCTCTACCTACTAAATTTCATTAATTTATAAATATTATATGGAGGGGAATGATAAAAAACTACTACAAGATTGAATATTCATAGATAACTAAAATCTCTAAATCATTCTTCAATCGTATTATCAGTACATAAAAATCTGATTGCTTGCAAATAATTCCTTTTGAGAAATCTCGTTAGATACGTTGAATTCATTCCTTGTCACCAAGGTCTAATATACGGATTTATACCTGGTATCGCTAATGTTGGTATGATGTTTGTTTATCTTTTGAAGTCGTACATAACAAATGAAATAGGATAAATGGAAAGATGTTGCGGGTACGAATTTCTCTTGCAATTATCATTAATTCACTATAAAGCCAGACTTAATGGATTTATTCCCTGTAATTACAGATTCTTTGTCTCCACGGATACAGGCAGAATGCAACAAACTTTAAAGAAAAATTAGGTGGATTTAGAAAATTGATAAAAAAATTCGCTGAATTAACATTTGTGTCTGCTCCTCTCGAGGTGTCTCCGAATGATTTCCGTAATGAAAGTGGAACGGTTACCGGTGAGTTATAAAAAAGCAACTGAGTGTTAAGCAAGTGTTTTTTATATGTTACAAAATACCGAAATAAGATCTATTAGTGAATGCCAACTTTTTAGAATGGTAAAATTTAAGACGGATAGAAATTTTACGGAGCTATTAAATTTATGCATTATCGTTTAAATTTATACTTGATAATTCCTCCAAAAATACTATCCTAGTGAAGGCTATTGTTGCTATTCTATTAGTGTGCCCCTCCTTTTGGTGCATTTTAGAGCTATGTAATTAAAAAATTATCCTTGCTGCTTTCCCATTCTTTCACCTTTTTAATTTTGTATATCAAACGTGCAAGATATTAATGGAATACTGATTCTAAGCCGTATCGTTCCTCAATTTTAAATACAAAACTTGGATAATCATGTGTTAGCTACATTTCAGACGGTCGTGGTTGGTGGTTTTCAAAGGAGGACAATTACTTTAGAGCACTTGATCCCTCCGATAAATGCTTTGGATTTGAAGAAAGTTTGAAGATAGTCGAAAAAGTTTTTGTTGAGGAAGGTCCGTTCGATGGAATTTTGGGATTTTCCCAAGGTGCTGCTTTCGCTGCAATTTTGTGCGCCATGCAACAGAAAGGAGGTATGCTCAATTTTTTATTCAGTCTCATTTGTAAATACACTATTTTATACTACTATCAATATACTAAATTCATTCATTTATTCATATGTGAATATTAGGATCAGGAAAGGGAGATAGTAACTTTGCACGGGTAGTCATGCAACCTCATCATACTGGTTTAACTTAAGTGAAAATATGTGGAGTACCAGCGCTTTGCTCACAAGACATCTCCTCGAAACAGAAGTTGAATTGATACGGCATGTTGATGTACTGGTCAGCATACCTGCCCAGCAACTGGAAGTCTTGGGTTTGAGTCCCAATCATTTTGATATTTTTTACTCCCAGTTAACCTGTGTGATGAAGTTGCACAACTTCTAGAGCAAAGTTATTATACATATTATGTGAAAACATTACACATATACATATGTGAAAACGAATTTCAAATCGGATATTTATATGAATTCACTATGAAAGTAAGGAAATTCTTTATTAGCACTTAGTGTGTAATCATTAACTCACATGTATATGTATATATATAGTCAACCGTTTAATCTATGTTTATATATAAACTCTGACATATATTTCTGAAACATTCCACTGATGAGTCTCTCATTTTATTATTTTAATAGAACTACCTTTCCAGTTTCAATTTGCTATTATAGTGGCTGGGTTCAAGTCTCTTTGCACCCCTCATGAAGTTTATTATTCAGACATCATCAGGTTGCCTTCTCTGCATGTCTTTGGAGAGACTGATGGAATTATTGGCACTGGTAAATGTAATGGATTTTTGTGAAAACTTAAGCTTCCTTGTTATTGGCATATCAATGTTTTGACGTTAAAAATTTTACTAGTGTTACAATACAAACTGTTAATATTTAATCTTTACATATTATGGACCATTTTATTTTATTCATATTTTGTATTTTATCATTTTCTAGAGTCAAGTGAAAGTCTCTTGAAAGTATTTGAGAAACCTGCCATACTTATACACCCTGGAGGACATTATATGCCTGCATCTAGTCAGCAGAAGCCAATTTACATTGAATTCCTCAGTGAAAGGTTGAAATTGAAAGAAATTCAAGGATAAAATTTTATTTTTGTGTAATTGTCTTTACTTAAAATTAATATTTAAAATATTTGAGCAAAAATAAAATAATTTTATTTTCTGAAACCTTTTTTGTTAATATATATATTGCTTTGGTATTATTCATGTACATGAATATTGTGTTTGATCTAAAACAATTTTTAGAGATATATTTCACAAATCTCAGATTAGTTTTCCTTTTCCTTATGATATTGTCCTAAGCATCAATTACTTTTTTATTTCATTAAAGTTTCCTAAATTTAACTTTATTCAAGCTGATAACTAAGAAGTAGCATTCCTGATGAATTATGTACACAGAGATTTTAGTGTATCTATTTGAAATGTATATGAAACAGCTTCAATAAATCAAATTACACTTTACCAATTACTTAACATAGCACTGATATTTGTGTTAATATTGATACGAAATTTCTACAGACAATTTTCCTATCCTGACTCTATTTCTTCATGTCCTTAGATATTTAGCGAAGAACAACTCCTTTTTGATCTTCTATTAGATTTTTATTGAAGCTGAAGAAAAGATTAGATCAAAACTATACACAGGTTCTATAGATATCTTGGTATATCACGGAAGGACATGAGTCTAATTAAGTTAATGTTATATATGTATTAAGTATATGTTCTTCTCACTTGATTTAAAAGACAATGAATTAAGAACTTTTCAAATTGCTTTCACAATGCTAATACTAAAGAATTATATTTTCACCTAGATCTTTGTTTATGTTTTTAAATCAAATTCATAAAATTTTCTTAGATACAATCCCTAACGCTGATATATAGTTCGCTATGCTGTATTATTGCTGTCAGCAGCTCTATTTTTAGCCGTTTTCCTGAACACATTTCATTCTATGATACCACTTATTCTAAGAAATTGTTAGAACAATCGGCTATGAAGTATTTAAAGAATAAACGAAATGAACCGCAATGAAAAGTAGCGAAGATAAAGTTGGTAGTTTTAGTTAGCCCTACGAATTGCATCCCTCGGTTAACGAGAACGATACTAGCGCCGAAACTATCAGACTCTGCCGAAATCATCATTACATCTTTTCTCGTAGAGTGTTTGTAATGCTGTTCATTCGTTTTCTGTGCCAATGGCTCTTTAAGTTACGAGGATTGTGTATCACAGGGCTAGTGATGCAGTTTCTTTCCGATATTCTAGTGTTTTGATCCAGTGATATAAGATATGTAACCATCATTATTTTGGTGGTTTATTGTTTAATGTGTTGGTGGAAAATCTTTGATTCTGTGACACCGTCGTAAAAAGCCCATAGTCACTCTGTTTACAAGTTCTTGGATCAATTAATTATTAATTTGTAAGATGATTTCTGTAATGGAGCCTGTTATGGTATGTATCATGGATTTGAAATATATTTTTATTCGAATATGAAGTAATAATTTTCTCTCCAAATAATATTTACTGCATTTTAGGAAGTGGAGAGTTCTAGGTCTTACATCGACGAGCTATATTCCCCCGATCAGAGGAAATGTATGGATGCCATTGTGTATGTTTAAATTTTACAGTTTTTTTTATTTTTTCCTAATTAAGTCTTTCCATAAACATATGTTAACCTTTTCACGTAGGCGCCTAAAGAATTCGGTAATCGGCAGTGATAGGCAAAAAGGCAGTGTCATTCAGCAAGGAGTAGTTCCCCGTTTGTTGCAAATTTTGGGTGACAATGTTTCTTCTTATCCGATGAAGGTGGAAGCTACTATAACGCTTGGTTCGCTTGCTAAAGGAACAGAAGAACATGTTGAAGCCTTGGTGGATATGGGCATTGTGCCTCTTTTAATATCAAGTAAGAGAATTGATTAATCTTATAGTAATAATTTTTTATTAGGAGAAATACACTTTAACTATTTAAGATTGCATTGGTTTTTCAAATGTTCTCTTCACAATGCGATTTCAGCTCTTAAGAGTGAGGATTTGAGATTAGTAGAAGTCTGCCTATGCTGTTTACGCACTGTCTTCCAAAGCTCTTCTGCACCTGTAGATTTGATTTACGAGGATGCAAATCTGGTTACACATTTACTCAATCTACTTTCGAACTCTGTATCTAATCAAGTATGCATCACTACGATATTGACGGCTGCATGTAAGGTGTGTACTGTTTATCCAAATGTTTTTCTCAACTTTCTATATCCCTGCCTATCATCCCATTATCGTTGGATAAACGGTCCTCAATTTTTTATATTTTATTCCTAAATTTTCTAAGGGCATAATCTGAATCCTAAATTGGTTTATGTTCAAAACTGGGCTGTTCCCAATTTCTTTTGTTTACTAAAATAGTCTATTGCCTATTTTTTTACCTACAAATGCTGCTACTTCCAGAGAGGTTAAAATAGTGATATCTGCAGCAATTATTATTTTAAAAATTTATATCTTCCTCCTCCGATTTATACCCTTAATACTTCTCAGTTAACATCTTGAATTAATCTCTCATTTCAAGCATCCTCTTTCATGTATGTATTTAAATTTTCTTATACTCAGCATATATTTATTTTAGACCTGTGAAAATCAAAACTTTTTGTGTGAGCATGGAGTCGTCCCTGCATTAGCAGCTCTTCTGTGCTCTCCACATTACAAGGTGCAGATGCCAAGTCTCTCCTGTCTTGCTAATATGTGTTTCCAAAATTCTAAGGTCTCGTCTGTTGTATCCACCACCAGGTTAGTAGTAATAAATTTGAATGTAATTAGATCTTGATTTGTGTTAAAAAGTTGCTTAATTAATGGTTGATTTAAAATAAATTATTTTAGTTATTCTCTCATTCACTGGTAACTTTTCAAATTTTAATAAATATTACTCAGATATATATTTATATTATCATCTATTGTAGCAGTTAATTGTGTTTAGTTTAGCTTTATTCAGTTTGGTGTGATGTCTTACCAACAATTAGGTTCAATTTTACTCATAAATTAGACATCAGTAGCCTCTTAATATTTTCTTTATCGCCAAAGTTTATGTCCATTATCCTCATGTATCTCTGTGGTTAATTCCAAATGATCTCCTTATAGAATAATGAACGTGTGATTTTTTTGTATTATTTTGATTCTTTAGACTGTTTAGAGCTGATATTTAAAATATTTTGGAATTTAATCTACTTAAAAGATTTTGTTTTGTTGTTATCATTTTATAGTTATGGTGGAAAATCAGTTCCTGATCTTTTAGTGACACTCATGGCAAGAGACAAACCGTCAGAGATGCAGATGGGAAGTGCAAGATGCCTAACTTATATGCATAGAGCAGGAGCAATTAGTGCTGAGGATACAAAAATACTGTATAAAACATTACCATGCCTTGTGAGTACCTTTCCTAGAGCAAATTTTTTTTAAAGATATGAGTTGCAGGTTTCAGTTAGCAAGGGATTAGAAACATAAGGAACCACTATGCTTCTAAACATTAGTTTTGTAATTTAAGGAAATCATGATGGTGAAATCCAATTATGGTATTATGTGAAAATTAGGGAATGATTTATTCTTTAAAATCTCTTTCTAATAACATCATATCTTCTGAAATTTGCAATAGGCAGAAAATGGAGTGAAATGAATGATATGGTTAAAATAATAGTTTAGAATAACATTAAAAATGATTTAATTAAAATAATTGGATCATGAAAAGGATACTTCATGGTGTATTATAAAATAACATAAAATATTTAGATATTCTCTTAAGGGATGTATCACTCCAATTTTTTTTGATGCTAGCCTTGGCAATATCTTTTATGTTTCAATATATATCACATTTAATATGGCAATTAATTCTTTAATAGGTAAGATTATGTAAGAAAGACAGGCCCCCAAGTGAACGGGTACTTGCAGCCGAGACTTTGGCATACTTAACCGAGGTGGACACAGAGCTACAAAGGCTAGCCTCAATTTCCAATCATCTTGTACCAACTTTAGCAGAATTTTTGAGACATCCTGGTGCACGTGGCTTAAATGGTACTTCATCTCTAGTGGTTCCTCCTCCTCCAGCAGCACCATTGGACCCCACATCCGATCCCATGGCTGCTAACAACTACACCTCCCTCTCCTCCCCCACTCTTATTAGTGGTTCCCCTGCTGGACTTGCAGTTGCTGCTGCCACAGCTATTCGACTGGAGAAAGAAGCTCAAGACATGAAACAAGCAGCTTTTAGGGTGAGCTCATATGTATCTTCTACAAATTATATATATTCAGCAATATAGTATAATATATATGTACAATAAGGAGTAGTTAAGTGAAGCAAGCATATTCATTTGTATGCATATATATTAAGGCTAAGCTTTAGCCTCATCTCTTGTCAATCTGTGTGAAGTTCTTGAAATTGTGTTATCTTTATTTCGTGCAAAGAGTGTAGAAAATATAATATTGATTGAATCTCCATTTATACCATAATACCTCCTCTTCCTGGTCCAGAGACCTGAATACTTTTTAAGAAAACTTTGAATGGAATGGGATATATTATGTTATATATTTGTCCAATTATCGATCATTAAATTTTCTAGAAATTTATCATCTTCCTTTTTCTTCTTGCTATTTAACAATTTAACTACCAATGTTTTATTTTGTGCTCTTTTTGTGTTAATTTCCAATTTATTAGAGAAAACCAAGGATCATTAGTTGACGGATGTCAACATTTTAATTGTGGTGCCTAATAAAAAGGGTTGTGGGAGAGACCAAATAGCAAAGAATATTATTTAAGTATAATTTCAACCTGACCTGTCATTAAATTAAATATGATGTATACAATACTAATTTTTGGATTGCAGGAAATTCATGTTTACCGTGAAATTATACTATAAATATTTTTATACGTTGATACTTTTGAAATAATTTAAATTTTTTTTATGGAAAATTGCCAAAAAATTGGTTGATTCTCATTTAAATTTGTATTTTGTAATGTTGAAGAAGATGATGTGGTTGAAGTTTAAAAATGCTCATCTCAATGTACTGGAAAACCAAGCATATCAAATCATATTATATATATATTGAGGTAGAAATTTGGTGATGCACAAGAGGGTGATTTCGATTAGCATCTGCATGAGTATTAGGCTCAATTGCTGATGAAATCACCTCTTGACAGTTTTGTGTTCTTTTGATTATATTTTTAATTTATCCAATAAATATCTCTGAGGTGGTTGATAAATTGGGGTGTATTTCTGTGGAATAATCTTTATTCTACGTATTGGTAAACCCTTACAATGATCTTATATTATAAAAAACTAAACATTTTCTTTATTTACTATTAAAATTATATGAACCTTGAAAATCAAATAATAAGACAGCATTTAAATTGATTAAATGTTTGCTAAGAAAATAAAGTGATTGAAGAAAAAACCAAAAGTATAAACCGGATTCAAAGCATGTGCAGTTATTTTAGCAATCTAACACGCTAGCACAACACCACCATTTGCTTGTTTATAAGTGGTTGCTGTGGGGTTTATATTGGAAGCAGCTAGGGTTGATGATTTTTAAACATTAATTATTAGGAAATGAGGGAGCATTGGCCCCTAGTATTTTCAGATTGTTATAAGTAATGTCTAAGCTACACATCCATACCAATTTTATCCAAAACCCCATGCCGTAGTCCTAAAGGTACCCTTGTTAGTGGATTTTTATATTGTGCATGTTGAATAGTTTATTAATTTGTTCAACTCTAGATTTCAAGCTACATGTGCAAACAATGTCCATCCACAGGCATTTGCATCCTTAGGGGCAAATGATGAAGACATAAGGAAGAAAATAATTGAAACTGATAATTTAATGGAACACATTGTAGCTGGACTTCAAGACAGTAGTCCTAAGGTGCGACTAGCTGCAGTGAGGTGTCTTCATTCTCTTTCCAGATCTGTTCAACAGCTTCGTACCACATTTCAGGTATTTGATCTTCCTTCTACAGAACATTTTTTGATATCTAGAATATGTATTTCTTTCCTCGCATTTCCATGTTGCTTATTTTAGGTTTAAACTTTTCATTGATTTTTTTGTAGGATCACTCAGTGTGGCGCCCTTTGATGCAGCTTTTGCAAGGTGCTGGAGAGGATGTCCTGTCTGTTGCTTCATCTACGCTTTGCAATCTTCTTCTTGAATTTTCACCATCTAAGGAGCCAATTCTAGAATCTGGGGCAGTGGACCTACTTTGTCAGCTGACCAAACGCAAAGATCCTGCTTTGAGACTTAATGGCATTTGGGCTTTAATGGTTTGATATGATACATAATAATTTTAGCAGATAATTGGCTTTTCTATATTTTACTAGTCATATGACTCGTACTCTAAGACCATTCCACAAATTCATACTCTCACAGATCTTGATTTGAATATCTAATTTTTATGATAGTTTAAGTTTTCATCAATTAAAGTTTGAAACTACATCTAAACAAATTAAGTCCATGCTTCACTTTCATTTTAATATGATCTTAATTGTTGCTTATAATTCTTTTGCTTGTCGTTAATACTTTTTAAGGCAACGTATCCCCAGAATCTTTGTTTCTGAGTTATATAAGTACTCCTATGAAAACACAGGCAATTTCATTACATAATATAATATCCTCCCCCAGTTTCATTGCAGCTGATACAAATTTTCTCATGATAGTAATTCAAATCACCTCTTATGAATGATAATGCTTAATTTTTTACAATTGCTCAATGGCACCTGGGAGGGTTGATTCATACACTCTAAGTGCACAGGTGATCTGGTGTTTTGGAACTCAATGTATTTATTTAACTTGCTTTAGATATTCTTATAGCAACTACTTTTGCAGACTAGGCTCAACCTTCATTCTTTGCAAAAAAGGTCTCTGGGACAAAGGGTTAACCTATATATATTATATATATATATATGATGTGTAATAAAATATATTAATATGTCATTCATAATAATTGTAATAATACATATTTACAAATAGTAACTCATGAATCTGGGAATAAAATATTGTAGAAAATAAATTATTCTTTACTTATGTTCATAAACATTTATATGCATATTCAGGTTGTTCAAAATGGTTTCCTTTATTTTCACAGAATATGGCATTCCAAGCTGAGCAAAAGATAAAATCGCAAATCCTGAACACCTTAGGCACAGAGCAAATATTTAGGCTTTTGTCTGACTCTGAAGTGAATGTCTTGATGAAGACATTAGGACTCCTTAGAAACCTTTTATCTACAAAACCTCACATAGACCATATTATGGGTTTACATGGAAATCAAATAATGCAGGTAAAGTTTGAATCTTTCTCTTTCTATAAATGCAATCTGCTTAATAAAGTGTGTCAGGATGTTCATACACCGTGACAAATGAATGTGAATCTTGATTATAACTCTGAAATAGTCATGTACTGTTGCAATGCATTGAGTCTATAATGTAAGTTAAATGTTCTCAGTCGTTATGTGATAAAATGCTATGACTGATGATATTTATACATCAAATAGCTAAAGTATCTAATACCTTTGCAGTGATCTACTTTATATACATACACTCTGTTTATTGCTTGTGTCTATTGATTGTGGGAAAAATGAATCCTTATCATTTTCATACAAAGATTGAATTAAATTTTTCACAATGTAAAAAACTATATTCCTGTCAAAATACAAAACAGATTGATTTTGAATTATTAGTGTAAATCTCACATGCCTCTGTTTGATAAATCTGCTGTTGTATATATTTTACTAAAAGAAGAATTACTTCTAATGCAACTTTTCTGATTGTTGGAGCATATTCACTTACGTGAGACATACTTGAATTTCAGGCTGTAATTCTCATCTTAGAAGGAAACCATGGCGCTGAAGTTAAAGAACAGGCTCTCTGTATATTAGCAAACATAGCGGACGGAGATTGTGCCAAGGAGTTCATCATGTCCAATGAGGATGTGTTAAAGAAATTGACGAATTACATGGTGAGTTCTTGTATTCAATTACTTCTACATCATACCTATAATTCACTTAGCTAAATGAAACAAACTAAAAATGATTTTATGGAAATATGCTCTATTTTGGCCTAATTATGGAGGGTGAGGGTTATATATTAATATTGAGTTGCAAAATACTAACTTAGAATTAATTCATCAAATTTATCTTTATTGCAGCATATAGAATATTCAGTTCTATGAAGTATTTTTGGGGAAATTTCAATTGAATGCCATTAAAAGCTGATTAAATTTCTACAGTATTCTATTGAAATTTCCATGGCTGTGTCACTGGGTTTTAGTAAAATTATTTATATATATTATATTTGGGTTTTCTATTGAATTTATAGGAGTTCAGGTTATATACGGGTGTGTGTAACAGTGCAGAAAATAAAGTATATTTATATAAATGCATTTATGAAGGGAGACAATCACTTGAGTACATGATGGGAAGAAGAAGAAACTTATGTTGCTGAACTGGTAGCAGAATTTAACTATAATGTTTTCAATTACTATCCTTTGCCTAACACAAATGCTATAGATATGTCTTGGATAAATTTCTTTCTTGGCTGTTATCTAAGAATTTTCATTGACAGATGCACTCAAATGTTAAACTGCAAATAGCTGCCATTTTCTGCATCTCAAACTTGGCTTGGAAAGAGGAAGGAGGCGCTCTGGGCAGACAAGCACGCCTTCGTGATATGGGTGTTCACAAACTCCTCCAGCAACTTATTGCCACTAGTGACACTATGTTGTTCGACAAGTGAGTGTATTTTTGTATATACTTATATATAAGTAAAACTTCTATTTTGTACTATATTTCTCTTTAGAAAATATTCCTTTTTCATTCAATTTTAGTTGTTCTTTAATATAGCTTCAGGGGGTGGATATTTCTTTTGATATTATCTTTTCAATTACCATTACATTATAATGAAAACTACTAAGCTAAGACATTGTATTTCACCTTATATCTGTAAATCTTTCTTAGATACTGTTGTAGCAATTGTAAGTTTTTAACATCTTATTAGAATAACACACATATGTTTTTAAAATAAATGTTAAAAATATATTACTGCCAGAAAATGATTTAAACTTAGTAATTCTTCTAAAAATTTCAGGGTGAAGACAGCCTTGACTCAATTTTCAGAATCATGATACATTGAGTTCCATCTACAGTCACAAGTTGCTGCACTCTTGTCTCTGTAAACTATAAATAATTGATTGAGTAAAAGAATCAATGAATCACTTGGCTGAATATTACTCTGTATGTATTTATTATTCGAGCTTAGTGTTGCTGTAATAGCCTCTGTGGATGAATTCCTGAAATCAAGTATATTAATAAATTGTCATCTTCCTTATCAATAATACAATTGTGACTAATAAATTATGAGAACTGCTCATGCATAGATATTTGGTTATTGGACTGTCATTTTACTCATTTTTTAAAAACTATCTCAATATAGGAGCTATGATTTAGATTGTGAAAAACTTGATTATGTTACCATTTATTGTTTATAGTCAATAATATATTATTGATTCTCATTCAGATAGGATGCAGATTCATTTGCAGAAACTCAATAAATATGAATGTAGATAACTTATTTGTGATGGGTCATTTTTCAAGGTGTATGTGTTTTCCTACTGAAGTAGTTTATCTTCAGTTATTTATTGGTTATGCGACATAAATTTAACACAATCTAAATTCATACAACCTAACATTAAAAACGAACAAGAAAAATTTATCAGTAAAAAGTATCTTTTTTTGTTATTACGTAAATACAAAAGTATAGAATTTTTTTTACAGATATGTATTGTTTGGTTTCTAAGTTTAAAATTAAGTTTTTTAAAGATAATTTGAATTATATAGTTTTCAATTTTTGCTCAGTAAAATAATCCAATTTCCTATAGAACAACCCAATAATTAATTTTTATTCTCTGTTACGTTTGTTAGGAAGTTCATTTTGCCTAAGTGTGTAAGACTGATGAAGGAAATGTAATTTTCTCTTTGCGTGCAAGTGATTTATTTTTATTGAAAATAATCTTTTAATATAATTTCCAAATCCAATTTATTTTAGATCTCCTTTAATTTATTATGTCTTAACAACTGATTTTGTGTGTATCCTTTTTATATAAAATAAAACTTCAACGCTTGAAGTAATCATTAACAAATGAAGGTGATAGGTTTTTGAGTTGGAATGAAATTATTTACATGCTTCCATAATTTTTCAATAAAATCAATTATTTAAAGGTAATATTAGCATATTTGAATCAGTGAACATTACAATGAGGGATAAGAATTTCATTATTTGCTAAACTTCTATTTTACTCAAATATAATGAAAACTTTGTAATTTCCACAGCAAATTATAGTATAAGTAATATAATTATAATAAAATTTTCTTTGGAAATTATAAAGTTTATTCATTATACTATGGCTTTCCACAAAGTCATACCTTCCATTATTATTATTATTACTTGAAGTTACTTTATAAAATCAAACCCATCTCAATACATTGAGTACAATAATTTAGCTTAGATATTATCAAAGATCTACTATTATTAATTAGAAAGATTAATAAGTACTTAGAATAATATATAACCATTAAGAGGAGCGTATTTCATATTAATATTTGAAATTTGGTTAAATCTATTCTATTAGGAGGTAAAATACATTAGAGACATAATCTCTTAATTTTATTATGATCCAAAGAAATGTACTATCTATAGTCCATTTCCACAGAAAATGTTATGTGGAAATTACATTCTGTGTTCCCTACATATAATTTATATGGTTGTTCAGTAAATAATGCACCAACCAATTAATGAGTCTTTAAAGTTGGTTATTAGTTTAGTGTCAATAACATTTATTTTTAATGATAGAGTTCATGATAGTAATTATTCACATAATGGCTGACTTTCAAGAAAAAAATCAAAACTACTTGGTTTAATGGTAATAATAGTTTTTATTTATTTATTTAAGCTGCAATAGATAAGTATCACTAAAGTAAGGCACAAACCACAAAAAGGAAAACCGTCTTATAATTGTCACTGCACCAAATATCCATTCTAAGAAAATATGTCTCCATCAAAAATTACAACAAGGAGATACTTGCATCACAACTGCAAAAATCTACTTCAGCTCATAATTTTCCTCTTTTTCTATCAGTTACATAACAAGATGAAGTGGCATTGTTTTCTCTAAGGCAGCATATATTTTAATTGAGACATCAATTATTTGACCTTCTTTCCAGCTCAGATAACCACGAATACCACACTTTTCTGTACTACTTTGCAGTCAATTTTTAGTAATGAAATTTTCTGTAAACAAATTTTATATTATAAACTGACATATTTCCAAATGTAAGATTCATTCAATTTTATTACCTTATCACTCATCATCAAATATTAGGAACCTTTAATATTCAAATAGTAAAAGCATTTTTTTATCCACTAAGGTAATTATTAGTGCATTTTTATAAATTTCTACATCTGATTTTCAAGAAACACTTAACTGGTTAATTGAAATGGAGTACCAAATCTTCATAACTTTCAGACATATATATTTCACTCTCAATTGATTATCTTATTAAAGTTGAGGTCATGTTAAATTTCCGTCTTAAATTACATACTGTGATTAATTTCTTTCTTAGAAAAGTACGGTTAGTTATTTACAAAGAATTATGAATGAGATAAGCTATTGACGCTAAAGCTTTATAATTTCTTTTGTATAGGAATTCTTAAGGTACTTTTGAATATCAACATTTGCAATTTCTAAAACTCTATATACAAATATGTTTAAAGGAATTGGTTTTTCAAGATTGATTTAAGATAAGGATTGTTGGATACCAATTCCAAAAATAAAAGATAGCAAATAAATATAATGCTCGTAAAAGAGTTCAATTCTAAGAGATTTTCTTTTGTAGCATTGTGATGAGCAACATTTTTTCATCATGATTCATCATTTGCTTTAAAATTTGATGCCATTGTAATACCAATTTTATCAATCAAATAATACATTCTTCAATTCCATTTTAACAAAATTTGATCATATTTTATGATTATTAAAAAGAAAATTTTTAAAATGTGCATAATTGGGAAATCTTCCCATAAATGTTTGTTTTATTTTCTCAAATAATCAATGTAATACTAGTTAGAATAGTATTATCTCTTGTTCATTCATGGCATCATTATTACCGTACATTCATCAGCACTATAATGTACATATGGGTGATAAAAGAGATGAATGATTCAATAACTTTTACACATATCACATACAAACATTACCGCTCCATTCAAATAAGATGTTTTTTATGTTAACTAGTACAAAAGTAGATAACAGACCCAACATTGATAAGTTTTCATCACTAGCCATAGAGGATTCATCATTTGAGTCATACCTTATTTAAGGTACTATTATAAAAGGCTTATAAAATCACAAAAATCTGATTCCAATTATAAATAAACATCCAGTATAAATAATCTCGAATTCATTTATAAACATATAAAACTATGTATTTATAATACTTAACATTTTTCATTACCTCAAAATCAATCACAGATGTTTTAGTACTTTATGCTGAAATGGAAATGCAATTTTTACTGCTCAGTAGAAGACAATATTTAACATTTTCAGGGACTACCAAGACCAAATATTGATCGTCCATTCATTCATCAGCTAACAACTTCAAAAGATTTTACATCTACAGTATGTATACAGGAATTCAGGTCATTCTCCAGAGCCTTGCGAAGCTCAAGACGAGCTTTGTGTACTACAAACACCATTAAAGACACTCCAATTAAAATCTGAAAAGTATACATTGGGTTAACCAATCTTGAAAATACCATAAAATACATTATTTTATAATAAAG
This sequence comes from Pantala flavescens, assembly GCA_020796165.1. Taxonomy (NCBI): domain Eukaryota; kingdom Metazoa; phylum Arthropoda; class Insecta; order Odonata; family Libellulidae; genus Pantala; species Pantala flavescens. The sequence goes on along the minus strand of CM036885.1, from coordinate 19,904,573 downwards.
AAATTGATATAGATCTATTTACCTGAACTGCAAAAACTATGTAACCGGTAAACGCGGTTGAATCGTCAGAGAGAACATCTTCCATTGACCGCAAAGTACTACCTAGATAAACGTTTATTGCCTGTGTTGGAAGAAGACCTACCATAGTAGCCAACATATACTTTCCACATCCTATGTTGCTCACCTGAGTCAAAAAATTGCATTTTCAAGTGAGTTCTCTTAAAAGGCATCTATATTCTATGGATGTAGACTATTGTAAAGCAGTTACTTACAGCAAATATAGTGTTTTGGAGACCAAATGGAATAGGAGTCAATCTGGCAAAGGCCACTACCTTAAAAGCTTGGGGACCTGAAATTACTTGTAGCATAGCCCGAGCATACTCACTATTGAAAATTCTCATCAAAGAAAATCCAGTCAAAAAAAAACGGATTATAGAATGGGCGATTAAGACACCAATGACGGCCGTGATCACAACAGCAATAAAACCTCTAATAATACCAAACAGGTAACCGCAAGCTATATTAAGAAATAAATAACCCCACGTAAAAGGAAACGACACGAACGTGAATAATACCACTAATATTAAGTAAACTGCCCAAGATTCTTGACTTTCGACCCACACCAGGACGGACTGAATATAATCTCTGCACTCAAAGACGAGCAAAGCTAAAAATGCTAAGGTACCGGTGGAAAGGACACAATTACAAAATGAGCCAAAACTAATAATATTAAATTTAAGGGGAAAACACTCGTTACTTGTCTTCGTGGTGCTCAGTCCTTGCTCAATATCCATTTTTTCATTCATTTAATCTGAAAGAATCGAATATTAAAAGGAGTGGTAGTAAAACAACATATTTTATTAAAGGGCTAGAACTAATAGATTTACGAATTTTCCCGGCATACAGTGAAGCAATTCTTCTTTTCCTGTCGTAATGCATTACTACCAGTAAATCGAACGTTTCAGTACATTGTCATGTTCCAGTTTTGCAACAATCCAAGAGGTTTCAGAGCCATGAACGATCGTGATAATATTCATTTGGAAGTACTTTAATCTATCTTAGGATAAGAGAGAAACTCCATCAACTGGGCAACTGTCAAGGAAGTACTCCTAGTATGGGAAAAGAACAACGGTGTGTAAAGGATCTCTTAGAATATAAAGAATATAGAATATAAAGAATTTTACTTAAGTTTAGATAGTACTTACGAAGATTAGACCTTTGATTGTTTAAAACAATTGAATTTTGGATTTATGTTGAACAAAGACTGTAATCTAAGCGAGCCACAGTATCTATAGATTATATTAACAAAGGAATCAAGTCAGGATATCGCTGTTATATTAAAGAGAAGATTGTCATAAGAAGTTTTTAGAGAAAATAATTCGTATTACAGTAGTCGTTTATGTTGCCAGGATACAGAATAAATTCGAGTTTAGTCTTGAGAACGCTTTCAGACATGCATTTTTGGTTGGAATTAATTAGCAAAGCTCGCGCGAGGTTTGAACCTTCCAGCATCTGCGATTGATCTATATATTGCGAATAAAAATTATATGTCCCAAATGATAAGAAAATAAATTTTGAAAGATTAAAAAATATTCCGAAAGAAATAAATTTCATTGTAAAGAATATCCCTTTGTAGAAATTCAGTTTTTTTTGTTTTATGTTTCTTTAAATTTCATGTTGCAATGACAGAAATTAAGATTATGCATTATAATGATTATTCTTCTTCTTATGCTAACTTAACCCAATTGTATATTTTCTGATTTCCATCATCTAAGTTTATCTTGAAATATGCTTATGAGTAATATTTCTGTCTTCCATTTTTGATATATAAAGCTGTGAGAAATAAATATACTGATTTCTCAAAAGTGTCTGAAATTTTATTGTAAGGAAATTCTATATTAATTTTGATGCTCAAGATATATGTTGAAATAATGATTAAATTTATTGAATTTCTTTTCTTCCTCAAATAGTGTGAATTTTATGTTGCACAATCCAACATAGTACCAATTTTTTGTTAGTCACCACTAATGGTTTTTCATAAATACCTTTCCTTCAGCATATAGGGAAAAAATTGTATAAATTTGCTCGTAATGCACAGTTTCTTTCAAACATTACGTTTAAGTAGTCACAAGAAAATCATACTAATTGTTCTCCTTGTGAGTTATTAAAATACTCTATTTTCAGCTTTTTTATATTATACACTTGTTACTGTCATTTTAAAATATTTAGAAGTCTGAATGAAAATTCTTTGAATTCTTTGAATTCTTCAATTCTTTTCCTGTATTTTAAATTTTCAACATTTAAAATATCCTAATATTTTGTAAGCTCCATTTAATTTTATTTTTAAAATGTTTTAAAAATTGAAATGCAAATTCCTTTTTATTATTTTACTGTGATTTGACAGGGAAATTAACTAATGTATCATGTATACTTGTTAATAGAATTTTGCTGTTATTGTAGGGTTCAATAAGTTCTTGGAATAGATTTCCATGTCATTAATTCCCTTAGTAATCATGGTTAATTCCTAGCTATAGAATTCTAATTGATTCATACTTCAATCATCCTTTGTAAGTTATAAGTATGTAATAAGAGATGATTTAAAATTTTATTACATTAAGAGAATGTTATTAAATAAAAACATTTATCTTTATTTTGATAGCCTTTTGAAATGCTGTATCATAATTAGAAATTTGTTGTTTTTTAGTTATTACTCAATTATTGAGGTAGTAAATGCTTTGAAAAGGAAAATAAATAGAAATAGAGTACAATGAAATCTTACCATTCATCAGCCTCCTTACTTATACATTTTATTATTTGTGACTTTATTTCAGTTAAGTGCATCTTGCACAATTGCTCTGTAATTTGGATAGTGTTGTCTTGGAGCCAACTGTGTATTAATATAAAGGTTTCACTGTAAGTAAATGGACTAGTAGTAAATATTTTCTAAATGTTGGTTATTTTTACGGTTATTGCATGGTTGAATTAAGACTATATTTGTTTAGTCAAATGGAGTAGCATCCCTTATTACACCTTGCTTCCTCCATTTCAATTAGATTTTAAGGAAGATGAATTCTTATCTATTGAGTCTATAATCTCATAGATATCTTATTGAAATAAGTTTTCTGATATAGTTAATTCTTATATTTATTGTAAAAGGTCAACACATGAATAGAGTATATAGTTTTAGAGAACTAAATCCAACTTTTCATTTAGTTTTTTGTAAACGAGTGAATAATTTGATGAGAAAAGTTGAATTGATTTCCTTGGTTTGTAATTAGTAAAAAATACAATTATTGATTTATACTCATTAAGTTTCTCCACTTGCATTTGAAACTGTCTGTAGTAAGGCATCCAGATTGATTATAAGTTTTCCTATTTCTTTCAATTGGCAGATATGTGGACCATTTGTAATATGGCAAAGAATAGTTCAGAGCAGTATTTATGATCTCATGTTTAAAATGTAAACATTGAAAGAGATCAAAGTTGAGCTGCTTAATATTTATGGCATATAGCCTCTTTTATATGTGAAGGAAATGTGATACACCAATTCACTTAATAGATAAAAGTGCAGTAAAAACTGTTGGTCTTTGAATGTAGATAGGCATTTGAAAAGGCAAAGATAATTAAATTGGCTTACAAAGTTTGGGTTTTTTGGGATGCACTCTGAACAAGACTTACTGTCAACAAGACTAAAGATTAATCTAGATGTAGAATCTAATTCTTGGGCTCATTAAAAAGTTGGATACAAGCCTTCCAGAGTAGTTATATTTTAAATATTTTTTTGTAAAATTGCATCTCTTATATTCCTTCCTCCGTCATTTTTGTGATCATATTTACTTATGAGTGCTGAAAATTGCAATTATTGTAAGACTCTTTCCAAGGTTGGATCACTTTCTCCAATAATCTTCCTCATTGCAGTAAGGCTTATAGTTCCTATGAAAGCCCTGTTTTGTGAAATATTTCACAATGGTGAACAATGGCATTCTTCTTTATGAAGTTTAATTAGGCAACCAAGGTGGTCATGGTATTGTGTTTAGAAATAAAATACCATGACTTGAGGAGTATTCACCTTTAAAGAATTAGCTCTTTCTACAACTGTATTATTATGATTAAGTAGTTGAAATTTATTTAAATTATTAATTTTGAAAATATAATGAGTGTATATGAAGGAAAATAAAGAGGGTTTTGCGTTGAGAATTTTATTTGGAACAGAGACTCCTCACCATAAGAATAATTAGAATCAGGTTTGGTTAAAACTTGTCTTGCAGTTAATATTTGCTAAACACATGTCAGCATACTGCCTGATGTCTATTTCAAATAGCGTTTTTAAATGCAAGGATGAATTAGGCAGATGAGTTTGCTGTATTGGTCACATAGATATTCCCTCGACTGCTGATACACGTTCTGAGAGAGTCTTGAGCTTGTAGTAAGTGTCGATGAGGAGGAAGAAGGCATTCGGACCATCCTTGGATACATTTGCACAAGAGCCGTACAGCCTTGTCTACTTGGTTGGCCTCTTCCTTATCCATAGCAGCCAGCGCCTCCTGGTGTGTCCCTTTTAGACGAATCACGTTGTCCAATTGGTTCATCACGGAAGTACCGCACGCGGTGCATTTGAATTTCCTTTTCTTTTCTTTCGCCTCGTTCTGCCCAATAATTAGCTGCTCCTGAAACACCCAAATTTTCAATCTCATTTTCCGCCGAAAGAGTTCATTGTGATAACTCATCATACATTTCCGTGGTAGTATAATAATATGCTCTACTTTTAGCAGAAGCAGTTAAGGCCTCAACACTAATTATAATGCAATTTTCCATCAATAAAATGTTTTCAATACGCGTTAATTTTTCGCAGTTGAACTATTTTGGCGTAAAAGAGCATGAGTAAGGAAACCGAATTTTCATTTTTAAAAATTTCAAAATACGAAAATTACGTTCCCTCAGTTGTTTCTATTGTTAATTATCTGAGTTTTTTTCAATTGCGATCTTACTTTAACCAATTGAACAATTTGAATCTGATTAATAAAACCTCAATAACGATCTGAGGTGTTTATTAATCTCTATTTAAGAAGAAATCTCCGAACTGTTCGTTTTTTCTTCTATAATTTATTCTAAAAAACCATATAGAAAGGCACTAAGCCGAGTAATAGCACATTTTTCGGGGTCTCACCCGTTCTTGAAGAGCTTCCGACTCCACTGCGATGCCGCTCCCGCACTCTTTGTTCGGACACTTCAGCTCCACTTTCTCTTGCATTCCATCGTAATTGGGCCACTCATTGGCGCACGCATTGCACCCGCAGATGAACCAGTAACGAGATCTCAGCGATCGCTGTCTTTCCCGAAGCGAGTGCTTCGTGAAAATTGGTCCGTAATTCTCAGGAATAGGATCTCCCGCTTTCAGAGGCCTCAGCGCTTGCAGAACTATCTTCGTCCCCACGAAATACCTAATTCGCAAAAGAAACTATCAAAACTCATTGTATGAATCATCGCGCGCAAGAATGTATTACGACGGACCACTCTCGTCTTATTTCTATGAATTTGCCTTTTACTTTTTTGGTTCTCTTGAAATTTTAAGCGATAAGGTTCGTGAAGCAGGAGAGATATCAGAGAAATTCATTCTGAAGTTTTGCGAATAAAATAACTTAAACTCGAATCTTGCGATATTATAACTTCGGCTTTCAATGTCGATAGAAGTTGAAATTACTCAAAGATGTGATTTTTTTTTCAAATATTCTCGATGGAATGAATCAAAAAACCTGCCGAAGGTTTCTGAAAGCGTAATGTTGCTACTTACCTCGCGACAGCTGGGTAACAGTCGTGGTTGAAGAGGGAAACAGTTGGGTAAACGCCCACGCCGATGTACGATGTCCTGAATCCTTTAAATCGGTACTCTTTCTCGTATAAGGTTTCGAATATCTCGTGGGCGTTGAATTGCAGCGTCTGCAAATGGTGGAGCAATAGCCGTCCCGCGTATACTTCCTCGTCGCTCCGAAGTCCCATGTCCTCGTCCACATCTGTAAGTTCAGGAGCGGCGATATTTTAACTCCTTTAACTCAGAATCTCTGTCAATAGAGCAAAGTGTAATATTTCCACTCATTCGCTGACGTAATTTTCAAATCATTGTTTTGTTATTTCATCGGGTATCAACAGAATTTTGCCAAAATAGGTGAAACGTAAAATGAAGCTCACAGTTATAATTAGGATTTTCCTTTGGAATCTTTGTTATTATGAAATATTAAAGAATAGAATTTCGTCAAACTATTTATTAGAAGTTTTAGCATTTATTTGGAAAGTAACAATATCATTAAATTATTTGATCCTAGGACAAGTATTTATGTGGATAGTATCTTTCTTGAATTATTGAGGGCAATTGTTTAGGCAACCTCATTATCTTAAGAGAACCTCCTTTGAAACATGTCTTTTATGAGAGAATGGGCGTTACCTAAAGCCGATAACCGATACAATATTGATTGCCATTTCATTAGAACGCTTATTTTAGATGCTTTGGGGATTTCAGTGGAAGGTTAGAACAATTGGAGTGAAAAGAGACTTCCGAAGGCATTTCGTGATGTTGAAGGCCTCAAACAAGTTGGAAATGAGGCGATTGAAGTTCTTTGAGACATAATGGAGAAATAATTGAATCGATAAAAATCTATTTCTGGTCAAATTCAAAGGTTATTTTTAGCTTATTTAGCATTCGATGTTTAAAAATTAAAATCCGTTGCAACTAAATTTTTGGTATAAAGGATAAATATTTTAAAATATTTAATATGATTAATAATAATATATGATTGAAATATGCAGATGAAATGTTTTATAGAGAAGGTGATGTCATTTGCACGTTAATATTCGCGTATGAAAGAGCACCTTTGGTGGGTTTGAAGAAGGTGGTGTGTCGAAGGCATTTGACGAGGAACACGGCCATGAGAGTCCGTTCCAACATATCAATTGGACTTCGCTGTTCCGAGAGGGAGACCAGGTTGAGCACCGATTTGTAATCACACGCGTCGAAATATTTCTTCGCATCTTCTTTCTTGATATCATTGCTAGAACGAATCGAATCGATCTTTTAAGTCGCCTCATATAAAGCAAATAAATCTATTAATTTACGATATACATTTCATGGAAAGTTATTTGATGTTTATAAAAACGCCATTTACGAAGTCTATCTCTATGAATATACATTCTAAAGAAAGAGTGTATTTTTGTTATCGTTGAATTTTATCGCAATTAATCAGAATAAGATCCAAGAATAGTACTTATTTATTGAAATTGTTTATTATTTTCAATCAAAAGAACTGAAAGGACAGACTTTGATACTAACAGTGTATTATTGACATTTTCTATTATACTTTTATCTCACCAAGATTTAAACTGAGGAAACATAAAATTCTAGCAACGATGAAGTTCTCACCAGTTTGGTTCATCTCTTGTTTTGGTCCACAGTTTGTCTGGTGTCACTCCATCTGCGATGTACTGGTCCAGAGCCTTCATTTGGTCGCACAGAGGCTGCGAAGTGAGTAGCCTCAAAGATAGACGCGAGAGCAGGGAGAGTCCGGATGCGATGAGAGTACTTCCAATTGCACATTCGATCGAATGGTAATCGGCCGCCTTTCTGCATTCCAAATCGCAGAATGCTACGCCACTGCATCTCTCGCACGGAATAGGGGCTACGAGCCTAGGAGGAGACATTTTTATTTGGATTTGACGCAATTTTGGTATAGATATAATCAGAAAAGGGCCATCTTCGTTGATTTATGATAAATGCTGCTTCACTTCATTTAAGGTATTTAATTATTTCCCTTCAATTATTTGCAGTATTTTAACTTCTAATTCACTATTTTCCATATAAATAATTAGAACTTCCCATTTCTATTCTCATTTTGTTTGCTAAATTTCCGCATTACCACGATAACTACCGCTCTATCTTCTTTAACAAGTAGTTAACGTGATATATATATTCGACTTTTGTTTGTAAACAAGCGTCTAATTAATGTTCTTGATGTGCTATTCCCGCGTAGTGATTACGGAACATATTCTCTTCTTAAAACTTGTTAAAGAAATATATCTAAGGAAAGCAATTGAAGGCAGTACTTAGAATGCATTTGGGATTAAAATTTCCATATTCACTGAAACCGATTGTGATTTTGGCCGTTCTTAGCGAAAAGCATTTGAGAAGCGAAAAGGTCATTGATTTTGACACCAGAAAAAACAGGTAAGAAATGTTACACGGTTGAGCCTAGAAGGGTTAAACAATGCAACATTAAACTACCTATCGTTATTTTTACTCCTCAAGATGAACGTTTTAGACAGGCATGTATTTGATCATATGAATAGCTATCATTAGAGGTTCATACTTTGCAATATGAGATCACTCCATATTTGATATCACTACTTAAACTTATTCGATAGCTATTCTCAACTTTCTGTAAGCTTTTATTCTCTTTAGATGTTTATTAAGAGCGACTTAGATGATCAATTTTCATTTTAGAATTGATTCTACCGGGTTGGTGCAAAAGTTTTCGGAATTTTCGAGAAAGGGCAAAACATTTCCTTTCCGGCGAGCGGGAGCAGCGACAATCAACTTTTCTTAACAACTGCGACATCTGACGACAAGTTTTGTCGATAGGTCATCTTGCGGCGATACGCAAAGTCGGCAAATCAACGTTTGTGTTTCCCGATAAAGCGCGTTCCGTGGAGTACGGGAAGCAGATCTGGAAATGAATGCATGTAAACTGCCGTAAGAGACCAACCCTTCCCGGAACTCATTTAATCAGTATAGCATAGATTTACGGATAAAAGATTTTCAGCTTCGTTTGGTGGACCTTTTCTGAAATTCGCAGAAATATGGATAAGAATGCAATATTTTACTTATTGATGAGAATTTTACATCTTTATAACGAAATAAATAAATAAATTATTATTAATACAGCGAAATGAAAGAAATGGCTGCAAAATAGGCCCGAGAACATTATTAAAACTGCCATTCCTTTTTTCCTGTCCAATATAAAATGCTCGTTCTTTCTTAGATTACTCTTTATACCTGATAAATACTTAAGAGTTAAATTATACTAATTTTTGAGTAACCGTATCTTAGTAAAAAATCATTTGAGTGGAACGTAACAATCGAAAGATTTGATCGTGCAATCCAATTTTATACATCGCCTAAAACTTTTTTGTTTCTTACGTTACGAAAAACTTGTCGCGAGAGAAATAAAGATAAATGTTGTGATTTTTATTCACAGGTTATTCTGAGTCGATATCTTTAACAGAACTTAAGTTTTTGACTTTTAAAGCCGAGAGAGTAGTTGACTTAGAGCTTACTTAGATTGTGAATCATTGATACTCGAGACTCGTAGACACGAGAGCGTAATTCAGATTCATCCGAAACTCGCTGTTGGGTATTAAATTTCATTTCGGTTTCATTTCGCTTGGTAATTTATTTCTTTCATCATAAAGATGTTAAATCGTCATTAATGAGTAGAATCATTCATTCTTATCCAAATTTCAACAGAATTTGAGGAGAAGTCGAGCAAACTAAGCTGTAAATCTTAATTTTATCCCTTGAAGACGGAACTTCTGAGGATTTTCGGAAAAATGAACCTGCGTGCTAGGCTATTCTATTCCCCGTAAGACAACACTATATAGAATTTCGGTCAATCCTTTGGTCGTATCTGTGTGAAAGAGATAATCTCCGCCGTTTTGAGTCTAACGCTGAGCTTTACTCCAAGAAGTGTTTGATAGACACACTTATTACTGGAGATAAGAACTCGGTCTTTTGTGTAAACACAACCCACGGAAGGTCATGGACGGATGTTGAACAAAGAGCAGAGGCCATTTGCGAATCAGAGGTACATCTGAGAATAGTGATGTAGTGTATTTGGTGGAATGTTCCTGCGCATTGCGACCATCAATTCTGAACTCCAACGTTTAGCCGATTCGGTCGAAACGGCCGCAACTGAAAAGCGTGCGTGACAACGCACGGTACAATTGGACGGAGAGAAACTGCTCGGGCTGAGAGGTCACCACATCGGCCCATCCGACTACCATGTGCTTCTCGCAGAAGTTTCTTTCAGGAAAACAATGCGTCGGTGAAAAGAGGCTTGGAAGGATTTTTCAACTCAAACACCGCAGTTTTAGGCAGAAGGTATCCATGCCCAAACAAATAAAAGAAAGAAAACACTTGAAGACAATGGACATTGTTTTTGTGATAATAATCATCGCGATCATTTCTTCTATTTACAAATTTTTGTTTAAATAAACATCATTGAATAAATTCCGGAAACTTTTGCACCAATTGGTTCAATTTAACGTTAAATAGAAAGAAAAGCCTTGAATATAAAGTATCCAATACTATAATAATAGTTTTCGACATGTGTGGCATTATTCAAGGCGTGTGATTGAGGAGGTTGTTATGATGCTTGTCAATATTGATCGAATGCCTCATCGGATTCGAGGAAATGTAGAGCTTTTAATAAATGCGATAAGAGAAAGTTATGTCCGATAGATAAAAACGCTACTCACCCAGATTCTAATCTGACGACTGCTGTGAATCAGCCAAAATGAGGACGAAACCTATGCGATAGAGCGATAACTTAAATATGGATAAACTCCGATTCCATCTTTAAATAGAAATTCACTTCTTTAAAAGACTTTATTTACTTTACAATGACATGAAGATTTAGACATCCTTCTTAAAGGAGAATAAAACAAATCGCATTTGAAGGAGAACGACGTATTTTACGTGTCTTTGAATGTTTGATCGGAATGTCTTTCGGTCATTTTAAAGAATCGAGAAAGTTACTGTTTTCTATACTCTCTTTGCATAACTATTCTTTAGTGTTTCTATTAACTTATCTGAGGCTAATTCGATGGGTACGAAAGTATTTCACAACTCAAATGACAAACTCAACAACTCTTTCGGTCACAATTTGTTTGCTTATTTTTTATATTTTCAGATTATCGAATATCAACTTTGGAGTTTTGTTCGCAGGTTAATCATTTTCATTTTAATATCCATTTTATTTGTCAATATTTCCACATCGGTAAATCTCTCAAGTCTTTAAGAGAAGGCGATCATTTATAAGAACTGAACACATATTCTAATAATCGTTGGAGGTAATTACTGTAACCTCACGACTAACGACGCTAGGACGTAAAGGAAAAAGAGAAGTTAAATGGCAATACCTTGCAAAGCAATGGTGACAATGTGTCCCCGCCTTTTCTGGGCTCAATACACTCGCAAAAGGCGGCTCATAGACGAGGAAGTCCCCTGCGGAGACATCCTCTACGGCAACGGCGTGCCTTCCATGGCTCGACTCTGCTATGCCCACTGCCCTCGACGCGTTGGGCAGGAGATCGTTGGCGGACAGCGATGGCGACCACACGGGCACTGGAAAGGAATTTAACTCTGCACATGAGGATAGTTTCGCCGATATTTTCATTTGTGGTGTGATTTTTGAAAAAGGATGCGTTGGTGAGCAGTTGATTTGATATTCTTTCTCAGTCCTATAAAAATGTTGATATTTCGTAGACGATCAAATGACGCGTGTGCGTAAAAGAAATAATTTAGAGTGAGGAATGAAGAGAAAGGTCAAAATATGATAGTTGTTTTTCTTTAAATGATATTAATTATTGATCCATTGTCAGATATTCACTGTCGAGTTTTTAATCTTTATTGGCATGTTATTCATCCGAGTAAAATGGCAGCTCGTATCATTCACTCCTCCGTTTCTCCAATAGCATTCTCACCTTTTGTCTTCTTTTCCTTCTTCTTCCCTTTACTGCATTTCTCTATCGCCTCTCGTATCCTCTTCTCCATTTGCTTGTCCACTTTCCCTTTGATCGCTTCTTCGTACGCTGCCTTAGCCTCCGAATGCCTTCCCCTCGCCTCTTCTATTCTTCCGAGCCTCTCCAAAAGCACCGGCCGCTTGTTCGGCGGGTATCCGTTGGAGAGGGCGAGGCTCGCATCTCTGGACGCGTACTCCAGTTGGTTCATCTGCAGAAGGACCGCGGATCTGTTGGCGAATGCGTACGCCAAACTCAGTCCGTCGTCTTCGCTCATGTCTTGGCCTGAAAAAGAAGTTCGAAGCATCAACTACAATCTTTGGAGAAGCACATCAAGTGAATGGAGTATCGCTAGTCTACATTCTCTCTCTCAACGCGTTCTTGAATTTTGATAATCTATTCTATCTTCTGTTCTAGTCTAGAGTTTCAGTTCTGAGTCAAACCACTTCTGTCAAATTTTCTGTTTCAGAGAAGCCGTTATTTATTTCATTACTAATCCAAAATATACTTCAATAGTTCCCTCTTAAAATAACTTAAGTAAACAAAAGTGCACCTTTCTTCTTAAAGGTTATGGAGTATCTATCAGAAAAATCAGTTTCATTAATCAATTCCTATTTTATCTTCAATACACATCTCATATTCCATATCATTCTTAAGAGTAATGAATCTCTTAAACATAACACAACGAATAGCAATTCATTCATTCTTTTTCTTAAGTTTTAAAACACCTGAAAAGGGCATTTATTGGTCTATATGTTCAATTTAAAATCGATTTTTAAAGTCTACCATGTGAACTTTGTGTGATTTATTCTTAATTATCCGTCAATCCTTTTTATATCCTTTTTCAATTATCCTTTTAAATGATATCTTTCAATTATAATACATTAGTTGTTGTCTAAACAGTGTTTAGAAATCATTTTCTTCTATATTCAAGATTTTCTCTATTTCTATTGTTTTTCTGGCAAGTGATTTCTTATTGTATAATAGTTTCAGTTACTAAAATTAAGATAAATATATACATGTATATATGATAAATAATTAGGATTACTAAAATTAGAGGATTTTCACATTCCATTTACTATACCTTTTTCCGGTGCCCTCATAACACTCGCACTGTAAAGTTGAAGTGCCATTTTGATGTCTCCGTTCTTAAGCGCTCTGTTGCCCTCTTCCCTCCGAAGCCTCGCGTCTTTGGCGGACTTGGAGCGGAAGAGCGCCGGAGGCGATAGCGAACACACGCTGTCCAACGAAGACACGTATTTCACCCTTTCCTCGTCACTCTGAAGGGAAGAGAATGCACGTCCGATGCCCAGGGCCGACGCCGCTGCCGTCTTATGTGCCACTTCCTCCATGACGGTGGACGCGAGTTCTTTGAAGAAGCCCTCGCGGTCCGAGTAGAGAGTGAGGCGACTGCACAGGGCCGTGTATGCCGGATCTCGGTCTGCATCTTTGCCTCCCATCTCGTCCAGGCCTGCCCATCAGGTATCAGTGAAAAACAATTTTCTCAATGCATTTTATAGAAACTTCGTTGTTGCTGGAATTTACGTTGCTAGTTTTTCTACCCATTTTTTAACTCAAAGGAGTTTTCATATCTCCTATGAGGTGCGTGTTCCAGAAAAAGATCTAAGGATTAAAAATTAACGGAAAGTATAAAGTAAAATAAATAAAGAAAGTAGCTCGATAGGACTCATTGAATTGGATTATTGAGAATGTTATTGATAAGTGAAATTAGCACATTGTAGCTACGGTCGCCATTTCGTTGCCTTCACAAAAAGTAAACAAATATTACTTTGGTTTTGGCATCCAACCCACAATTTTCATTATATATAAGTGAAAATGTATTTGTAAAAATTCCATTGAAACGATGTTCGTATTACACAAAGGAATCATTGGAAAGAGAGAAATTGGCTTAACAATTGCTGACGCGGATTTATATTGGAAAGAATTTTCATTTGAAAGGGAGCTTTTAGGTGTTAATGAGGACATAGTTGTTGCGATTTTCAACTGCTTATCCTTTCGCCTTTTATTGGGGTTCGTTGCGTATTCGAGTGTAACCTACGCTTTATTCACACTTTTCTTCTCTGTCTCCTACGTTTCTCATCACAAAGTGAAGATTTCTAAACGTCATTCAACTAATGTTATTTCACACCGGAAACCTTACATAAATAAATTATAATACTGTCCATCGACATTTTAATGTGCATAGTTAATTTTAAACTTCATTTAGTATAAGCATTTTCCATAACCAGTGATATGAGTACCTTGAAATCTGTTAATAATTGAAAGTATCGAATTATTTTTTGTTTTCTCATTCCATCTTTAAATATTACTTTCATTTTCCTCAAATTTCAGCGGAATTATTCTTAATATTGGAAGTGTAGTTTCGTATGTTTAAAAATGTTGATATAATATTGTTTCAGCTCAATCTTCTCTCAGAAATACTCTCTCTTTTAAAATATTTATCCGAATACCTCCATTTCCTTATCCGAAATTAGTTTTCGTGATTTCACAGTTTGTCCTTAGTCCAACGAAAAATCAATCCATACACATTATTCATTCATCATTCACGAAATGAAATCATTCTCGTGGGTTTCCTTCATTTCAGCATTATAAAACAATCGTTAAATATATTTTATCGATACTTCCATCTGATTTTGTAATAACTCGCCCTACGCGAATATTTTATAAAATGCCACACCTGTATCCCTTCACAATGCATTATTTTCTCCAAAACTTAGCATCCTTTCACTCCAAAGCCTTCTGCAAATTCCCTTTGAAGACTTCTCAACTTAAAGTTACCGAACAAAATAACCGCAGGGAATAATTATTTTGCTAAAACAATAACTCATTTGCGAAAAGAAAAACGTTCGCTTTGAAAATCATATTTTCACCCTTTTCCTTGTAAATGTACTGTCATTTCTGATTGTTTATTAGCTCAAAGAATCCTCTACATAAGATAACCAATTGAAAATAGCTATAGTGGACATTGTTCTAAACCTTAAGGTTTCCAATGAAAAGATATGCGTTCTCGTTTCAATCAAAACTCATTTGAATGATTTGTCCATTATTTTCTAAAGCTTAGGTACGAGTTTTATGTGCTCTTATTACGTTCTCATTACAATTACTGTTCGTATGGTGAATTGGGAATTCACTATTTCTATTCCATTTGAAATGGCTCTTTAAATTATATAAATCATAGTCTATTTTTAATAGATCCTTATGTATCTGTTGAATCCTTTTCCGGCATTTATCGATGAACACGAGGATCAATGACATTCTCGGTTTTGTAATTCCCGAAAATTCTTACTCTGATCAAATAACGAGTTTCCTTTTCAGTAAATTCTTTTTAAAATTAGGATTTCACAGTTCAAACTCATACCCTCATCTCAGTCACGACATTTGAAGTCAAATGTCTTCACCTAACATTACTCAAATGCAAAGCGACTATTTCGTTCGTATGACTGGTAATTTTTGGTATAATGATTACAAAGTATAATTACTCTTTTGTTAAATACTAATAAATATTTAAAATTTTTATGACCTAATTCCATGGGTTTCATTGTTACAACATCATTGAGAATGAACATAGTATTTCCGCAAACAGCCAAATGGAAAGTACGATTTTCCAATCTTCAATTTTCATTCATATCATTTATACAATTTCTACGCTGTCTGTTATGAATCGATATTCGAAGTAATTATAATTCTCTTTTAATCTTTTATCTTAAGTATTTGTAAGAGAATGATACAATTTGAGTAAAACAGATTCTGCAATCGTTCGTTTTCTAATTTCTAAAACTTTCATATATTTCATCATTCACCTGTATATTATTTTTATTGATAAACGTTTCGGATTTGGTAATATAACATTTCAATAGTACGCATCATCTTTTAGTATTATGGTTGGAAAATACTTTCTTCTCTTTTATTCAAAAGGGTTTGAACGATAGCAAATCTTGGGTTTATTTTTTTTTAGAAAAGTACTGTTTCAGCCAAAGGTAACATATCTTTCCGAAGAGATTTAAGTTTCATAAGAATACATTTGCATAGTCAAAGTCTCTTTTCCAGGAAATGAGATTTAAAATTAATTCGCATCTTACTTAAACTTAATTCAAGTAAAAAATGAATCATACTTTTTCAAACGGTTTAGCTTAAATAGCTGATATTTTTATTCCAAAATTCTTCTCGAAAGTGGTGAATTTGTTTCCAAACTACTTGCTTCAATTTTTTTTACTTCTATTCTCTTCTGCAATCATTAATTTCCTCGTTAATTTCCCTTTTGAAATGAAAAGTGCCCTTTCTTTCGATGTCGTTTATTCATCGTAGCGAAGGAACATCGTCTCTTATGTTTTACGATCGAAGCAAAATGTGCGGACGAATTCTAAGAATATCGGAAGAACGCGGAAGGGAGAAATTAACGCCCAAAAAAGAAAGATTCACTGTTTCAGATGCATCATCGCCTATAAACAATCACAAAATAAATTAAAGAAGAGTTTCCTTCTAAAATTGTCCAAAATGTTTGAGAGAAATTGAGACGTATGGACTTTGATGCTCTTAAACACTTTAAAAACGAAGAGTTCACAGAAAACTTCTTCTCGTCGTTTCCGAAGAGGATTTCATGCGATTCCTTACTCACTTTGGATCGTTGTTCCTCGCACTATTAGATAATCACGTCCACTCACCGTTCCCTCGAAGATGCTCGCTCTTCGCCGCTGCTCCCACGAATTTCACCAGAAAGCAGAGGGAGCTCTATAAAAAGAACGCCCACGCTCTGCAATCACTACCCTTCCAAAACTTTTTCCCCTTTCGACATCCCCATGTTAACTAACACATCTTACAATTATTCCCATGTACTATCAGTATCATTAATACAATTATCCCGAGTGTTCCTTACCTTACAAAATATATTGCGTTATCGAGGACTGATTGTATTTAAATAGAATGACGACTTTCAATTGCTCTTTTTAAAAGTTGACGTAAATTGTTGTCTCCTGTCCCTCACTTCATCCTTATTTATAGATATTTCCGAAATATAAATTTTCTCTATGAAAATAATAGATATTAAGTCGACTGTTTAACTCCTCCGTTGGGTTAATAGGAATAGCTGATTATTTAAATTCGAACACGAAGGAAGTGATTTAACGAAGGGTTAATTTAAATTTAGAGTTGGAAAGGAAAAAAGAGTTAAAGATGTCATTTTTCAGATTCGAAAATTAGCAGACATGAATTAGCATTCGATTTAACTGTTTAAATTAGCTTAATTCTCTCTATATGATTTCAATGAAAATAAAACCATTATGAAGCGTATATTTAAGCTATTGTATTTATAATGAACGGAGGATGAACCGCATTTTGTAGAAGAAATAATTCTCCTCACATTTAATCAGAAGATCCTAATAAAAGATATTAATTTAAATTGACAAAAATGCGAAATATTATAATCCTAAGATAAGAAAACATAACGCATTTTATGGTTCAAGAATCGTTTTACTCGAAAGGGAAAACCCTGAAAATATGATCAGTGTACGTGTACTTCGAACGAAGTGTAACAACGGAAGTAATGGAGTGAAGTGTTGAGTAAAACTTGGCCGAAGTCCTTCGGACAGAATACACGCATTAGCAAAGATAAACATGGCTTCGAAGAGAGAGATTGTACCTAGTTTATTTTGATGGATGAGATGCATGTTTCTTAAACGCAAATCGGCAATAATTTAATGTACTAGGAAGAACAGTAGAGTGGAAGAGAAACCAATGTATGAATGAAATGATAATTGCAGACAGAATAGTAATCAACTCTCTCATACCAAGGAGGAGTAAGTATTACTCGACTTATCCAATGAATATTCTGATCTTTCATTTAACTTCAATGATAGTGATCCTGTAGTTTTTTTAATGCAACGGACGTGGGAAATAGAATCGCGTGTGTTATGATCGTTAATTGGAAGGAAATACTTGAATTTTATTCGTGGACTTGGCTCGCCTCCAAATAACCACAAAGCGGTAGACTTTTTGTTCGCCTTCTCTTGGATATCGGCCATCCCCTTCAAAGTTGTCGTTCAAATTCCGAAGAGAATGTTCAGCCAAATGCATCCAATTTGTCGGATTCCTATTGACACAAATGCTCTTTGGATAATTTAAAAATTAATATATTTTCAGAGAATCATTTAATTGGGATGAACTACAGTAGAAGAGACCTCAGAGAGTAAAGAATGAATTCCAATTGATTGTAAATCAATTGGAATTTGATAGAAGATATTTAAACCGATTTCTAGTTTAGTTCAATTTAGTTCATTGGATTTCCATTGAAGATCAATTCTCTGAATAGTCGAATCTTCAATTATATTCTAGAAAAGAGATAGATCTATCGAAAGATTTGGATTTCAATGAAATAGATAAGAAGAGATATTGTTGTCATATCTCCAAAACAAACGATACTTTCGATGTGTAAAAATATTTCTATGCATTTATGTTAAATAGTTTTTATTTTGTTTCATAAAATATGGATTACTAATCTTAATGTATTTTATCCAAATATCATAATAGATCTTTGTAATCGATAAACGGAAGTAAATTTCCTATTCACTTATAGATATTGATATTCTGTGCGTTATTTTTGTATGAAGGATCGTAGAAGCCAAGTTCATGACATTTCTAATTGAATGTTTCTATTTACCATTAAATCATAATTATATATGCTAAATGGGTTTTAATAGGAAATTGGGGGATAATTATTTCTAAGATGTTTTTTGGGTCTTAACTCCGTAGCAAAAGAAAGATACAAAGAATTACGTAATATTGTGCAAAGTTATTAAACTATGTACTCGTAGTTACGTTGTGATTATAATTATGATATAACTCGGAGAAATTTATAAATAATTTATATTATCCAATTACAGATTAATTAAGGAACTCTGTCAACAAAATTTAAGCGACAAAGAATCCTATTTTACAGAATGAAAGGAAAAAAATGAAAGTAATTCGTTAACTTTTCTTAGCATTTAAGTGTTCCTAAGTCTTCAAAGAACACACAACCATCCATTTCATTCTTTCAATAATCTTTTGTAAACCTTATCGAGCTATAAGTTTTTGATTTTTCGACGAGTTTTCCTTCTTTTATCTTATAAACATGGTTTATGTCCATTTCAACCTTTAAGAATGCATTCGAATGAGAAATTTTATCGTAAGGATTCTATTTCAATCCATATAATTCATATTACACATGAAGTTTGATAAAAAACGCCGGAATATTTCCATTCGTGCTTCCTTTCCATACAACTTAATTATAATTGAGTTTAAGATAATGAAACTGAGTTTGTACATTTTTAGATTTTCCTCGACTTTGAAATTTGTGAATTCCTCGTAAAAAAGGTTTAAATGAAAAATTCCGATGATTAAGCATTTCTCCTTTAATTAGCCGTGGCAATAATATTTGAAAGATTAAATTAAGGGGATAATTAATTTAAATCCGTCGGAGTGAAATATGAGGATTCGTAAATTTTGTTCTAAAAATTTCGATGTTAGAAAATACCCTTGCTTCTCCTTGTTGTCAATTGAAATCTTTCTTATGATATAAGTATAATTTAAATAGAGACATTAGTAGAATAAATGTAATACTGTAATAAATAAAAGAATGTCTCTTAATGGAACATCGGGAGATGTTATTATTTAATAGTCTCTTTTTCTATTTATCTATTTACTATTTTCTGTTATTAACTTTCCATGTTTGAAGTTTCCATATTTACGTAATATATATATATATATATATATAGTTAATAAAAAAATATCCGAACACTCTCTTAAATTAGTATCTTTACGTTATCATTGAGTATTTTAGTATCGCATAACCAATAACAGTAAATACGAGTAGATGGTGTTAAAGGCGATCTTAAAACTAGATCAGAGTGAAAATGCCTTCAAATTACGCATTGGAAGGAATTTGTCTATATTTCCAATTTCTTTTTCTAACTCCTTCTAAAAAATCTTATTTACGATCCATAGATAACGGCTGTTGAAGATTCAGTCAATTATCAATAATTTCGATATCAAAACGTTTAAATAATTAGCTGTCAAATCTGATGAATTACCTTACATTTTCAAAATCAACAGTGTACATTACCCCAAACTACTTCTTTAGCGAAGCGACTTATTTCCAAATGCTTATTGTGTAGAAGAGGAATATGTTAAACGAGTTAAACTTATCACTTATAGAGTATAGAAGCGATTATGTGATATATGCGAAGAGTAAAAAAAGTGTCAAAATGAAATTTTCTGCGAACCAGAGATCGAAATGCGCGAACATTATATCGTAAAGGTGAATGAATAGGACGAGCGGAATGTGTGGATTGAAGAGCGGCGACTGCACAAGAATAAATGAAGGAGCAACGAATGGGAAAACGAATGCAAAGAATTGGAAACTCACGTTTGCCCAAAGCGATCCAGTCGAAGTAGGACTCCATCTTTTGTAAATATTTTGAAGTTCGATGAGACAGTTTGATGTATGCAAGGAGATTAAACTTTGAAAGGTGACACTTGGGCGGAGGCACTCGACTATCTGGCAGTTGAAAGCTCTTCGGCCGATCTATTCTTGGTCTTCCTCCTTCATTCATTCGCTCTGTCGAAACATTATCAGCAAATGACAACCGACTATCTCTTTAAAATATCCATGTGCTGCTTAAATACGATCAACTTTTCTCGTAGTTTAATTATATTTATCTCAATATAAATCTATTACGTCACAGAGTAAAACGGTGTTTCGATGGAGCAAAATTTATTCGAAATACGTTGAGAACAAAATGATTTTGTTTATTCAAAGTTTTGAAGGGGAAGTCACGAAATCGAATAGATTTGGTGATTTCTCTGTTCATTTATGACGTAAGAGTAATTTTATTGGAGATATCGGATCGAAAGTGAAGGTGAAGATTCGCTATCTTTCGCGAGTAATACATCTTTTAATTCCCCTTTCCAGATTAGAGCCTCTGAAAACTCTGAATGTCAAAAACTGTCTAAGAATAATAGGAATTAATATAAGAGTATATTAATTATATTAGATTATTAATATTGAATATATCAATTCATCTTTATGATGAGTGGCTATCGAAGGAGTAGAATAAATATAAACCAACAGTTTTCGTGCTAAATCTGATTTGCTGAAGCTCAACTTTATGGATAACAGATATATTGAAAGTGTACTCCACTTATTTACTTCTAAAGACATTGTGTTTAAATTTGGCCACTAGTACTGTCACTTATATTAATATATAATGACTTACAATAATTAAGCTTTTCTTCACACAATTCCTAAAACTTTGATAATAGAGGCGATCCTCTGTTATAGCAACTGAATGAAGAAGTTAAAATGGATCTTAAACTGATTTTATGAGTAAGAAGTGGAGGTATGGAAACTTATTAGTTGTTAACGAAACAACAGATAGTTAGAGTATTATACTTCCAAAAAGTTGCTTCCATGATGTTTGAAAGTATGATCGATTACTTTTCTCATAACGGACTCCTTAAATAGGAGATGATGCAATTCAACACCAACATCTTTGTCATGTACAATGCT
Organism: Pantala flavescens; assembly: GCA_020796165.1. Taxonomy (NCBI): domain Eukaryota; kingdom Metazoa; phylum Arthropoda; class Insecta; order Odonata; family Libellulidae; genus Pantala; species Pantala flavescens. The sequence continues at coordinate 19,883,227 of CM036885.1, read as the reverse complement.
GATTGAAACACTATCTGTCTGTTACCTGTAAACTGTCACCTATTATTCATTTCTTTATCTAAATATTACTAGTTAAGTTTCTCTCCTCTCGTCTAATTTTATTTCTTTTTTGCTGTTAAATACAAAAATCAGTTTCACCCCGATTTATTAACTTTAATTTTCTTGAAAATCTCGTTTCATTTTAACCACAATTCAATATAAAAGCGGAGGGACCATAAAATATGAAATATCTGATGGTCGTTTTAAACTGTTAGTGTCATCCTTCTGTTCCAGTTGTTTATATTTCTCACCCAACAAAAACTTTCGGAATCGCATAGTTTCGCCAAGATATTATCTTCTCTCTTTTGAAATATTTTAAAATGTAAATCTCTTTAAACAGATAAATGATCTGTAAAATTTATTTTGTATATTTTCTATTAAAAGGATTCGAGAAATGTTATTCTCCGAGGGATACAAAGTATTGAAACGGAACGCCCTAGATGAGTGTATGAATGCATAGAATGTGGGTGAATGGTAAATGGGCATTGCTCTCCTCATTTTGGCAGCGCTTCATCTTTTTAATTTTAGACCATTGCATCGCACAGCCCTCGTTTTCAACCGGAAATTAGTTGAATTCGCACATTCAATCTACGAACGGGTGAAAGTTGAGCTTCTAATGGAGATTCCATCGATCTCTTTCAACTATTATAATTATTCAATAGACATCTGGAAAAATCGAGATATATAACTCCGTTTTTAGTATAATTTCTTTTTTCATTTCAAATTTTACATATTAAAAAATGGTAGAAAAGAGAATCGAGTGCAATTTGAATGTGTTTAAAGTCTACTTAAAGCAATGCCGAAGAAAGAGACATCTTTCAAAAGAGATGAATGAATGTGGAATGGAAATATTATCAGAATTGGTGCACCTTTCATAAGCCTCAAAAGGCATCTTAATAATATTGAAATTATGTGCACAATGTGTTAGAATTCCTTAAAGTACCGCTATGTAATAAGAAAGTTGTCACTGATGGTCCTATGCAATGGTACTTCCTTTTCATATTAGATTAAAATCTCGGAAGGTATTGGACGTTTCAACTAAATGCTTCACAAATTCTCCTCTTTCAAGTGTTCATATTGCGTTCATCTGAATATTCGAATCGATTCCATCCAAAGAATATAACTAATGAGCAACTGAAGTTGTAGAAGAGCGATACTCTACTTCAAAAGACCATTCGTACGCTTTTCAAATTAACTATTTCTCCGAACAAAGGAAAAGCAGTGACTGTATCGAAGACGTCCATTAGACGTTCTTCAGACTAAAGAAATAAATGTGGGAGTCTTAGAACGCGTCGCAAACGGTGCTTAAAATAATAACTAATTTAAACAATGTACTGATAAATATAAACTTTCCAATTTATAAGTTAACACGTAAAATTACCTCGTTCTCTACTATATATATATAGATACCATGAATAACTACATATTAGAAGAAATGACATGTTCTTATGATCCCGTTCCTCTGCCATAGCTAAACTTTCCATTAAAAATGAATATAGAACTATCGGAACCGGAAAGTATTTCTTCAGAAACTACTTTCTGATTTTCATTTCCGCTCAGAAGGTCCCGGACGTTCTCAATATCGCATCAAAATTGTTCTAAAAGACAATATTTTTTCAGAAATTCGATCAAATTCCTTTCTATTAATCTAAATTTGCTTCCTGTCACAGCCACTTTCAAAGTACAATTCCTCCGTTATTCACGTCTCCTACGAATTGAGAACAGTTGAGGAGCGAAATCTGCGTCAATATAAACAAACAAAGAATTCGATTGGTTTGGAAACCTTCCAAAACATGGAAAACATTGGAAATTCAAACGTGAGAAAGCAATGCACTTGATTTTGCTGTAATCTCTTTTTTACTCTATCAACAGCGGTATCGAAATGTTAAATGTTAATACTTAGAATTCTTGACATCGCCTATATATTTCATTAAAAAGAAAAAAGTGTGAAAATAATATGCACGAATGATAGATTAATTGATTGAATTGAATAATTTCTTTGGTTTTTCGCTGTGATTCAAAATTAAGTAGAAATTTCTACTCACTTTGATTCACCTGCAGTAGAATCCATTCCGGATATATTCTGTTCAATTCCATCTTCCGTATCCTCTTTAGATCCAAAGAAATTCGAGAATTATCGCTCGATTTGAACACGCTCTTCAGACTTGATTTTGAGTACTCTCTGAATGGCTCAGCGTCGGCTCCATCTATTTATAGAAGGAGCATTGGAAACTGTCATCTATCAAGGGCGCGCTCTTTCTTTAAGCCTTGATTTTAGTGCAATTTAGAGGCTTCTATGTTAATTCATCCGAATTGTCGTTAACTGCTATGGATTTATATCTATCGGAGCACAAACTATTATTTGCTCTATTGTTGCTATATGAACTATTGAGAGTTTTCTTCGTGATATAATAGTGTTAGGAAATTGTCTGATTTTAACGTATTTTTAAGGAAATGCGTCCATAGGAATTACCTTTGTTATGCAAAATATTATCCCCGATAATTAGAGAAATATTCCTCATTTAAAGAGGAAATTAATTTAAATGATTATCAGTTTTTCCATTCCTAATTGGCGAAATGGAAAAATATTTCTAAAATCAATATTTTTAAACCTCATTTTCTAGAATTTGTAAAACTCAAGTTTACCTATGTTCACAATAACTTTCAAATTTACATTTGTTTCTAATTTGAGTATCATTGATATTAGATTATGGAAGTACCAGTCCTCCAAGTAAACATTGGAAACGGCACATTTTACTTTCTTACAACTTCCCTTCACAAAACACTATGATCAGCACTCCGCGATTTCCTCTAAAAGACAAAGAATCACTAAAATATTTGCCAATATTAAATATCTTACGGGAATGAAAAATCTTAATCTCTTTTGTCCTTCCTTTGTCAAAAGCTATTGAAACTCACATCCATTTTCAGTTTTTATTGTTTTTCTTCCGCGTCATATTGATCGGATCAAAATGAGTTAATGTTATAAATAATATGTCAATTATTATAATATATGCGAGATAATTATCGCTTGAAATTGGGGAGCAACTAACTCTTGCATAAGACATTAATAGGAGTCCGTTTAATTCTCGTGAAAGTGAATTTGCATGTTTACTTTGATCCATTAAAATTCTCGGAATTAATAACATCTGTCTATTTTCTTCTACTGAGAATTCATTTGCATTTCGATAATGTTTCTCTACTTAATTTAATCATTTTGAAAATTCTGCTGAAAATTCGTAAGAAATAACACCCTTTGATCAATAAAACATTCTATTAAGTTTGTTTCAAATGTTTATAAATAAGTTGTTGGGTTAAAATATACAGTGTTTGCGAAATAATTTCAGGGTTTAGTGAGTTTTTCTGAAACCCTGCTATCGTGAATTTCCCCTTAATAAAATATGTGAAACAAAAACTTAAAATACGAAGTTGCAGTTTAATATCTCATTCACCCAAGTCATTATCTTCCGAACACTGCACGAGTGTCTTTGTGAAACGAATGAATAACACACACGCCAATTGTTCTTAGGATAAGTTTAACGAGTTTATTGAGGGATTTTTTGTTTCGCACTTTGGTCAAAGCCACTTTCCCCCGATAACTCCTCACCAATTGAAGAACGTCCTCAGAAAGAAGTCTCTCCTTTGATTTGAGTGCTTCCTTGTGGTCGAGGAGAGGGCGTGAGTGCCCGATTGTCGTAGGCGTAGTCGAGGGTCGTGTCTTCGGAGGGAAATCTTGGAGGACGGCTGCTCAGGGGTGTTGTGGTGGTCATTGGACTGCTCAAGGACTCTGTCGGCGGTGCTTGAGGTTGAGGTGTTTGTCTGTTCGACGGAATATCCAATTTCAGTCCGTTGATGACCGCCACAGGAGCTGCTTCCATCTTGAACGGATTCTGCGAAAGAATACAATGATTTCATTTGTGACGAAATGTATATCGCCTCTTCTTTTGCATTTCGGAATCCCTTTGTTTTGCATTCAACCCTTATTTTATCGGAAAAATATGATATGAGAGAAATCAAATGATTGATAAGAAATATATTCGGAAGAAAAATTGGGATAACTGTAATCGTACAACTATGTTTTGACAAGATTTTCCCTTGAAAAAGTACCTTATTGGCGTCTTCTGTGCTTGGAACAACGGTCGACAATGCTGCCCTCTTTGATCGGACCCACAAAAGGAAAGCCAACGCGCAGACGAGAAGAAGGAGAATCAGTGAGACGCTAAGGGAAGCCGCGGACAAACTTTTCAGGACCTCCACCGAATTCCTCAGATCTGAAATCAAGCAATTGTTTATTATTCAATGAGAACATAATTACTGATACATTTTGTCTTTAATACAATGTTCCCCATGTTTATCATATAAAACGTGCAAATATTAAAGAACGGCCGTTAAGAGCTCATCAATTACGGGATCGAATGTTATTCGAGATGTTTTATTCTCGTTCAAAATCATTTTGAGGCATTACATCAAAAAAGCGGATTTTTGATGTACAATTTCGTAATTTTCATATACGATTTTATAATAATTAATTAATAGAGTTTCAAAGGAACTTTTAAAAATCCAGTCTAAATAATCAAATGTCTATTTTACCAGATTCTATTTAACGATTCCAATGCAGTGTGCGATATTTCAGATTATCAATCTTCGTTTATGTGTCTGATTTTACTTCAACCCTTTCTTTTCGGGAAAGTAGAAAATGTATTGAAATGCACGAGTTTATTTATAATGATATGATTCGTCGTTTTGGATCGATTTCTGGCAGTTGTTTTTCTGTAGATAGTGTATCTACATCAAGCGCATTAGAGTGATATATATATTTAATCAAATTTCTGGATATGATACTCAAAATCAGAGATTTGAATAATCTTTTCTCACACAGGATACCAAAATAAATGCAATTCTCTAGAAGTCTATGTATATGTTTACTTTTTTAAGGAAGAACTTTCTTTCAAATGTATGAAATCTATAACAAGTGAACATAAATATTTCTACAGACGTAGTAGCGTTCAAGTTTTTTCCATTTAATGCGAAAGTATACAAAAAAAGATGATAAGTATCTAAAGAAATAAGACGTGTCTGATTTTTATTATAAACAGAATTGTACCATTTCAAATTTCGATTAAATTCTCTGTTACGTTTTTCTGGAACTTAGCATTACTGTGGAACTCCTGAACTTTAGCTTTAAAATTTTAAATTATAAATATACTTCGAAATAATATGAATCCTTTATCGAGTTTCAATTGATCCTAGAATCGTAATGAAATACATTTCCGTGAGATGCATCGGAAGTGTGAAATTTTGTTTCTCATTGCAGAGAATTCATTTGGGATATCTGTTTCTCGAATAGATGCGAATACATTCCGAACTTGTAAAATATTGCTTTCCGATTCCCATTCGTACCATTGGATTCCACGATTCGGAATCTGTATTCGATGCAAAGAGATATTTCAATTCTTAGTGGTCAAATGTGTTTTTATTTCCCAAGAGAAGGTACGTCTTGTGGGGGTCTTTTCATCGCTTCACATCGCCTTTTCGTTACTTGGGTTATTTCCACAAGAATATAAATAATAGTAATGGTATTTTTTATTATTATTCTTGAAATTCACCGCTTATATGAAAAGGAAAGAAATTGTTTTAATTGTTCGTAAAATGGAAAGAAGATTTTTGTTTTGACGGATGATCTTTTATTTCATCAGCTTGGTCATAGTTTGCATGCAGTGGGCTAAGTGAGAATGGTTTCAGACTTGGGTGAATAAGCAATGTAACTCTATAATATTTACTGAAAATAATGTGATCTAGAAATAGGCAAGTATGGAATATGTGTGTGAAAATAGAAGTATGTTTTTCATTTGAAGCAATGAATTATGCACTAAAAATGATAAAATATTAATATTTGATAAGTAAAAAGGAAATCGGAGTTTGTTATTGGAAAGGGCAAAATGCGTTGGGGGTATTCGTACGTGATTCGAATCGTCAGTGTGATTTGAAAGTCCGAGCGCGTGCCATTCAATGAATAGATTTCGTCTTTGATTTTTCCTTTTCCCTGTTTCCTCTTTTTCTTAAAGGAATCGCCTCAAAAAATCATCAAAAATCGTAAAAGGAATGTTTCAACAGACAAATCGAAAGTTGCTGTAGAGTGAAGAGACATAGCACGTGTTCTATGTTTGATTTGTACCTCAATGAGCGACTATAATAAGCTGCCATGAGTTGCCTTATCGTTTGGTAATCGCTTCCTCAAATAAAGGTTTAGCAGGTTACTAAAGCGTTACTTCGAAGCTCCGATAAGATTTTTATTATATCAAAAATGTTATCGATTTATTTTGCAGGTGCATCTATTTCCTAGAATTTTATGACAGCCATAACTAATATCATATATTGTGAAAGCAATGAAGTAATTATAGTTGATATCGTTTATCAAGAAAATGAAAAACGATTGGAATATAACTATATGTATCTATCATATGACTAAAGTATTTCTCCCTTAGTAAAATTAAAAGAATAGTATAAATTGAAAGAACAGATACATAAGATACAATTTTAGCTATAATTAGACAAATTAAAAATTGAAAATCCATATTCTTTAGGGAATAAAAATTTGCTTTTGAAAGACCCATGTTCGATATTTTTACGTGTTTATTCATGATTTTCATATTCCGATACTTTTACACCTTCTATCAGAGTTAATGTCTACGGAATCTCTTTGACAAGGGTCCAAACTGTTAATCAATAATCAGAGGAAACAAATGAAAGTGATTTTCTTTTTATTAGGGCTTAATTGAAAAGTCAAACCGATACCCTAAGGGTTAAACACAGGGCGCTTAGAAATCAACTCCTCACAAAGGAAGTTTCTTTTTCTTTCCGTTATTATATTTTCAATTCGAACCTGTTCTAAAACAAATATTCATTCCTAAATAATGAATAAGATCTTTTTGATTTCCGGAAAAGAACCTCAGCATAATGATACGATTCTTATTTACTTTGCTTCAATTGTTTCCGTTGATATACGATTTTCGTCGGTTACATTTCTCGTTGCGGTGCTTTGTCTGCAAATGTATTTTGCCCTCTCTTTCCATGTACCTTTGGAGAAGATCTGTTTCCGACGATTTCGGAAAGAGATTTTGATATTCAAGAAGTGTATGTTGTTGTTGAGCTTATGTTGACAGTGAGCTTAGGTTTAAATCGTCTGAGAAATATATTTTAAAGTAATGCAAACATAATTCTTAAATATTAAAACCAAAATTTTCTTTTAGAGGCGATTATTGATGGAACAGGAAGCGTCTCTAGAATCCAATATTATTTTATGAAAGTATTTCAATGTACTCACAGAATGGTTTGAGTTAAAACAATATTGATTTAAACGATTTAGTTAAGTGGGAATATGTACAGGTGAAGTGAGAGATTTCAAGAAGTGTTTAAGGCATTCTCGTGTGCGACTCTCAGCGATTGAAGAAGATTCATTCTCTTTCACTTCGCAGTTGACGAAGGCAGAAATTGAACACTTCAAATCCTTATTTTATATGAAAATGATAATGAATTACGTAATTTTACTCATATCGGGTAGATTAATAGAGGAATGAAACAAAAATTAAGGTCTTCTTGTTACAACTTTCGAGTATTATTTAAATTTTATGACCGGAAAAATGGGTATAAAGAGATTTAAAAAATGAGGTTAAATAAAAGTGAACAAATAGGAAATCTGGAATGGTTTCCACGAATAGCTGATCATCACAAAGTACGCATTGACTTTATTCTGCAGCAACGGAATTAATCGATAGAAAACGATATCATTAAAAGGAACATCTGCGGAATAATTGAGTCGATATTTCTCCGAATGACTCGATAAATCGATGAAATGCGGGATCGATATCAACAATCTCCGAAGTCGAGGTTCTGCAGAATTTAGAAATAGATCCGACAATAAAGAATATTTTCCGTTAGCAAAATCTTCGTGAATAACTTATGAGAGACGCTTTTCATAGTTTTTCATTTCACGTGAAGACTATTTAGTAATAAATGAATAATTCTTTCCCGTTAAATAATAAAGGAGAAAAATCTTCAATGCCTGATTTTGTTAATAATAGAGCCAAATAAAATTTTAATTTGATGAAATAATATTAAAGCAACCGCAGAATTCCTTATTGTTCATTTTGTTACGTAAACTCTCATGATTACAACGAAAGAAATGATCAAAATTGAACTGTTTAAAACCATTTGTTATGTGCACCACCAACATTTGTTATGCAACCACTCCCTTCACCGTCTCCTTCTCCAAAATGTTCATTTGTGTGATTAATGTAAATTACGAAACCGGTCGCGATTAAATTATTTTTACCAAGTTTTTCATTATATTAACTTGTTCGATTAATCAGATGGTATACGTAAAATTTTGAAGATTCCATTGATCAACTTTAAAGATTCGATAGGATACAAACAGAGAATATTCTTTTGGATTCAGTTTGAGATTCGAGTAGCAATATATGTCATTCTATAACTCGTAAACGTGTTCTGCAAATATGATTCTTTAAGTCACCGCTTAATCCTTAAATTTAAATTTAATTCGTTCCTTTAAAATGTTGATTTCAGAACATGGATTCAAATTATTCAACTCTTTTCGCTGCAGAAATTTGATCAAATTGAAGTTAATCTTTCTTTGCTCAATACTTAGTTCATTATATAACTAACATTTAAACGTACGAAAATATAACCGCAAAAGTTTTCGTTTAATTGAGAGTAAATGATGTGCGAAATGTATATTAAGTCTATTTATTTAAAATTAGACGCTCTTTTATTTGGCAGAAGAGGTTTTAATTACATAAATACATTCATTACAATTCTATTATCTTTAAGAATAATTTTTTCCTAATTTTCTTAATCCATTCCGGGTATTTTACGAAATATTGATAATTTTTTTTTGAAAACATTCCTATCGAGATATGAAAAACGTTATTCTAGAATATAATTATTTTGGAAAAGACATTTTAAGGGAAAAAGAAGTTTCGATATTAAGCAAATGCAATTAAGGACATGTTTTGGATAGAAAAATCACGTAAATAAAGACAGGATGGTTGTTTGAGAGATTCATTTTCTACCGTAATTTATTCAAATTTTGTAGGGATTTGGATAACCATTTGTTAAATATGATTTGGTATGAAATTATGGAAAAAAGCGCAGATATAGAAAAATTGGGAACATATGTAAAGAAAATAATTGGAAGTAGAGTAAATTGGTGCAACTGAAATGGATGTGATATTATATAAATGAAATTCACCTTCGACGTCTTCACTCGTGTTCTCCGCTCCTTTGCGAAGATACCTCATGTCGTGAAGATAATCTGCAAAAAAAAGAGAGACATTTTTCCTTAATTTATTGGAAGAATCCTATCCTATTAAGACTCGCTTTGATTGTTACTATGATCATTAGTGGTGTGAAAATTCTAGAATAATTCTTGTATAAGATCTAATTAATGCATAGAAATAGAAGTTATGGAACCTACAGATGATATTTAAATGCGATTTCAATCAAGAATGATACCAAAATTAAACCCAAACATTAGGCGGATGACATAAAGAGTTACTTTTCAATAATTTCATCGTTCGAGTGTTTTGAAGTAGTGTTATTACATAAATGAGTTATTTATGAAATATAATTTTGTTTTACAGATGATTCTGTAGTTGAATGTTTATATGCTTAATATCATTCTAAACCCTTTAAGTATCTCTATGAGAACTGGTGTGGCATCTGAGAAGGGACTATTTCTTTTCCAAGGAAAACACGAACTGAAAAAAGAGTTCCACACATTTAATAAAGAAAAACAGAGAACGTGCTTTTTCGGAAGTCTTGAGGTTTGTCTTCAGCAATACGTCCAATTGTCTCTTTCGATTGTGAAATCGCTTTTGCGTAACACGTGCTTCTTATCTTATCTTAATTATTTCACCGCCAAAGCTCACGCCTCACGCAAATAGCAATCCAAATAGATTCACTCTTTAGAAAGTCACTCATAGAATGCAATTATTACGTCGCATACACCAAAACATGCAACATTCTGCACAAAATATCATCTCTCTCAAATGAAATGCCAGTTGAGATGTCAACCGCACTAAATACTCATCTCACATAATTAGTGGAGAGCATTTTGTCTTCTCATCACATCCTCTTCTTTATACTTCTGTAAATTAATCAGCTGTGAGAATTCTCAAATGATTAAATTTCAAACTCCTAATATGCGATAACCGGATGTGTTTCTTTTCTAAAAAACGAATTTAAAGATTAAGTTACGAAGCGGACTTCCGGAATTCTCGAAGGTCTTCTAAGGATGCCAGCACGCATTCTTAGTCATCGGTGACGCATTCGCTGCGTATTAATATACGTAATTATTTATCCACGAAATATCGTAACTTAGTCTGTCTAATCGCATTGTCAATATTGGAATTTTATAGAGTTGTATTCTTAACAAATGATTTTATTGTTTTAAACTAAATATTTATCATATATTGAAGGGAAAAGAAATATTCAAGTCTTCAAAAGACTTCCAAACGTAAGAAATGTAACAATAATTGAATCAGTATGGCTTTATATCTATACAAAGGTTATATTTTTCTTCATCCGTTTCTTGACACTTTTCCCTTTCAAATTCAATGCTGTTAATGCCAAATCCCTGTAATAATTGTAAGATTACTTTACATAGAAATGCATATTGGTGTCCATTTTAACGAAAACATTGAGTAACCGTCTTACAGCTATTTTCGAACGAAAGCCGCTGAGGTGCTAAGAAAGGAAACATCTAAAACGGTAAATCAGAAGCGTCTGATGGATTTTAACATTCGCAACGGACAAATAGCTGTTTCAAAGTGCCGTTTATCACCGTTTATTTGCTAATTCATTGCAATTAAGAACTGGAATTTCTGTGTCTTTATCTGATGTTAGTTGAATGCTTGTATTTTGTGTGTAATAGTGACTAAGAATATTAATGAAAGTTTAAAAATTAGTTCCAATGTATTATTTTAAAGTCTACAGTAACGAAATGCTGGTATTTTGTCGCAGACACGTAAGACATACGGACGAAATAAAATAATATTTGGCTTTATTTTGGCGAATTAAATTTAGAATTGAATCGTAGAAATATTGCGTCTCTTCCTCGAGAATAAATCCCTCACAAATGGATTCATTTATTCTTTTAAGATGAAAGAATTCTTAGAAATCTTCTACGTAATCCTTCGGGCCCGAAATTTATTCTTTTTATAGACAATCTCATTTCAAATTTACATATTTACAAAGTTTATAATGAAATTATGATACGTACATTATAACTATATCATTTGAATTATTTATTCATATAAATTTCAGAGACCATGGCTGTTTGACTTAATTTACAAAGTTGTGAATGAAAAAAGAAATCGAACTCAATCCAATTAAAAATTCTTTTGACACATCAAAGGAGCAATGCAATGGCGGCAAAGTATCATTATATTAAGAGGTTATTGGATAAATAACTCGTTGTATTTGGGCTATTTAGAGCTGATTATATCAGAGTATATTCGAATTCTTTTTTCTCGTTTCCAGAAGCAGGAGTAATTCACTCACCTTGGCAATCTTTCAGACAAATGTCTTCTTGATAATTGTGAGATTCCTTTTCACAGACGCTTTCGCATTTGGTGCACAGTCGATCGTATTCGGAGCAGAATTCGTGTTCTTGGCACGACACTTCCCCACACGTCTTGGCAATCGTGAGTCCTCCTTCAACAGGTAAAAGATGAGTCACCATGAACACCAACAGGTGACATCCTGCCATTTTGCGCACCTCCGCCATGTTAAGCACCGCTATTTGCTCGGTTTTTGCACCAATTCACCAAGTTCAAATCACTCGTTCGTAATTAAACTCAGCATCGGAAGATGTTGGGTCATTCCCAAAAGAATGGAACAGTCCATATCTTCCTCGTTTCATCCAATCGTAGGAAGGAAATCTCCACTCAAATCTGTTATTTATGTTCCCCCCTCTCCTAAATATATTAGTTGAAAGTCGACCTTGCGGCGAATGATTCACACTGGAAATTTACGGATTCACGGTTCACGATTGCAGAAGTTCGGAAAGAGCTCTCGATCGGAACGAAAATGTGTTAAACTTTCTTCCTCTTCCTCTTTTCCGAATATTAACTCAATTGCACTATTTAAATTGCATCCATCGCTTGTAGACGACACCGATGTCTTCAATCACTCATAATCCTTGGGATAATCACACGTCATTTGGTAATCGAAGTCTCCCGACGAAGCTTCCAACCGAAACGTAACTCCACGAGGTCATCAAATACATTCTTTGGGAGATTTCAACGTCGGGCTGTGGCGCAGGTATACCTCTTCACCGCTTGACTTCGACTCATTCCATACACTTGCCACACACTTGCCCGACCACTTTTACCGTTGTTCCCCTCCCCTCCTCCGTATCTATCCTTTTAACGCCCTTCACGCCTTCGTGCCGCCAATTCATCAATGGATACAAATGAACGAGTGGTTTAAAAAATAGTGCGTAAAGTCAATTGGAGAAAATCAAAATTTTAAGTTTTAAAGCAAAAAGTCACTTCGGTTATTGTTAACAAGTTCGGCTAATGTTTTGATCGCCATTTATTCGTTTCGTGCGGACGACAGTGTGGTTCTAAGGACAATGTACGGCCTCAATATTAATATAATGCATGCATAAATAAAAATTATAAGTAAATATGATATATATTAAGATTAAGATTTAAATGAAACGGACAAATTCATAAATGAAAACAATAAAACGAAACAGACGAAACACTGATAGATATCTGCAATTAATTGAATAGTGGGTTCATTTCCAAATGCTACCGTATTACTGTAATTAGCGGGTCAGTAAAGGTCCTAATTGTATGAGGATTATGCGAATGGTCTAATAATAGCTCACTGTCGATGTGCAGATTGAGTGGGTATAATAGTTTAACGACTATTTAATATATATTTTCATTTATCAATGAATTGCCTTGTAGAGAATTCCATCCAGGGCAGTTCCATCCGATCTTTAAGGAATTTACTAAACATTGTTTTACTCAATTGTAATTCACGAGACTAGAACTCTTTTCTTTTTGTTTCTTCCATTGGAGATATACATTCCAAGATGCGTTTATCTGATTTCGATCCTTCAATATCGTAAAATATCAGATCAATGTTCATAAATGTAAGTACTTTAAGTTTAAATTATAATAAGGAACCGAAAATTGGGGATGTCTCTCTGAAAAACGCAAAATGAAAGAGTTAGCGATGATTGAAGGGTTTTAGATAAGAAAAGATAAGGGAAAATGGGACAATAAAAGAGGTTAAATTTAAGTTCAAACAGTGTGTGTTGTTCGATCTTTATCTAAGTGGGTTTTTGGAGACGACTTCTTCAAACAAAAATGGACATTTATGAATATGATCGATGTAGAGTTATAAAATGAGATAAATAACAATTCACTAAATGTTACATCTTCGGGGCAATATTATTCGTTATTCATTGAAGATCCGTACGAAATTTCGTCCAAAAAGTAAATTTTCAATGCTCTGAAGAAATACAAATATCTTGCATCAGACATGTGTATTATTATTGTATAATATTAGTTATCCGCTAAAATAAATATTTCTTATCAAATGACAACGGAGATCACATTATATATCCAACAATCGAAAAACATATAAAGAGCATATAAAGAGGCTGACATACATTACGTAAAAAAGAACGGAATTAAAAAAAACTGTTTAAGAATCTGAGAAATAGGATTCTTTATATAAATAAAGTAATAAATTTTATCTTTATATAATAAAGATAAAATTATCTTTCGCCGATTATAGTATAGAATTGCCTAGGAAATCAATTGTTTTCAATTGCATCAAAATTACCTCCAACAAATTCCATCTCATGGAATTTATATGACACACGGTAAGTACTTGAGAAATCGATCCACTTCATTTTCGGTGAATATATATGTTAGAATATTTTACGGCTGAAATCCACTTTTAAAAATGTCTCATGCCACGCTATCATCCGAATTCAGACAATGAAAGATTCCTCAAATTAATATTCAACTCTTCCGACTCATTTATATGTCGCAAGAATGGAATCTTACTTTGGGTGTAACAGATAAGAAACCAAGAGAAAGTGAGGAAATATTTTATGTCAGAATGTAGTTTTACGGTCTCTCTCTTTCACACTCCGATCTGTTCTTCCTTCCATCATTTATCCTTTTCTTCATCAATGTTCCTATCGATTTCCCATCTTATCTTTCTCATCTTCGACGCATCCTTCATTAGCTTCCATTTCCATCATCTTCCTCTTCTAACCGCATTCGTCACAAATTCATTCTCTAAAATATAACAATTTTCTCCTCATAAATCTATCTCATACTTATTTCTTGTTGGGATACTTTCTTTATATTTAATTCGGTAATTATTTACAAAAGTTATTTTGGTTCTGTTTTTCTTTTCCTTATGTGACATGAATCCAAACCCCAACTTCTGTCTCTTTTCATTTCGGAAATACATTTCCTCTGTCATTCGTAAGTAATGGATGCCTTCGAAATAATTTCCGCTGCTAACAAATTAATTCTTTCTGTACTAAGAGACTTAGGAATCTCAGTTAAACATAAAATGCATGGAATTTATTTCGCAAGGCGTACTTTTGACGGATATGGACGTTTATTAAATCTGAAATACGTGGGTAATCTGAAAAGTATGTATCCTAAAAAAAGATCGAAGGCATTTTTTTATGAAATTGTTTTTTTTTTTATTTTCAACATAGTCTCCTCGTAACTCTACACACTTCTCCCAACGATACTCCCATCTCTGTATCCTGTCGAAATGGTATTCGGCGTTTTTCTTCGTAAAAAAAACTGTCCACGAAGTGATTGCCTCTTCATTTGACGGAAATCCCTGTCCTCTGGAACTTTGAGGGAACAATTCGCTTGAGGCGGATTGTTATGCAATTCAAACCGTAATTCTCGGTCTTCGCTTTGGCGAGGTGTGAGGTTGTCTTCGTGCAAACATTTTTTTCTGCCAATTTTTCCGCGAGTTCTGCCTTCAGTTTGTCAAATTATGATGCGTAGTATGCTCCTGAAATGGTCTTTCCTTTTCGAAGATACTCGATTAAAATCATTCCATGATCATCCCAAAAAACAATCGCCGTCACTTTTCGAAAAACAGTATTTGCCTTTTTGGAGCCAATTCCCCGGTGAAGTCAAATGTATGGACTTTGTTTTTTGATCTGCCTTAAAATGATGAACTCAAGTATCATCGACAATTATTAATCGGCGCCAGGACTCGGATTTATTGCGCCCAAACTGCGCCAAAAGCAGTTGTTCATTCGAACACGGTTTTGGTCTAGCAAACGACGTGCGGACACCTTTCGTAAATGATAATTAAAGAAGTGACAAATTCTTTTGATATGTTTATAAGCTTCACTTTAATTCGGTGGTCGTCTAGCACCTTTTGGTGAACTTAAACGATGTAGCTGCAGTTTTTGCACCGTCCCAGTTCATCGTCTCCCTCTAACGACCATATTTAGATGCCCAACATTTCACTGTGGTCCTCTTACACAGACTTTAATATTCGTAGGCGTATTTCAAAAACAGATATTTAATGAAAGCTTAATACTCGATTTTATACATTTTCACAAGAACACAAATAAATAAAAATGGCTGAAACTATAGTGAGTAACTGTCAACAGATTAACTAGGAAATCCTCTAACTTCTATTCAAAAGTGAAGAGATCTTCACGTTGATGTCGGAAACTTATCAGACCTTCCTCATATATCTTCAGGCAGAACTATATTCCTGTATTTTTTCATGTAGATGTTTAATCCAAACTTTATCGATAAATAAATTTCTTTTATTCATTGCAAAATAAAAATTATTAAAATGTGGAATTTATTCGCCTGTTTTAATTTTTCTAATACTATATTTGATAATTCCAACGCCAAAAATACTTTCTAAGGTTGCGATTTTATAGTAAATCACTCAAAAAACGCGAAAATATTGAAATTGGTTTTTAAAAACCTCGAAGAACTTTAGTTCAAGTCACTGTCATGTCGTTATTTTTCACTTCTGCTTCAAGTTTATGATCTATTTTTACAAACAATCGTTTTGCTACATGAATGTTTTTTATTTATCGTATTTTAGTCAAATTACTTAGTGTAAATTTCAAATAATTTGTGAATCAAACAAACATTCTCATTATCTCTTTGGGAAAGGATTGATTCATATGCCTTTCTGTTTCCTTAATCTTCTTTAAGACAATCGATATATCCCCTGGCTCCTTATACTGGCATATTATACAATCTCTTACTAAAAACAGCTAAAACAATATTAATTACTGTCGGTAATTTGGTGTAAATGATAATAAAGCTTATTCATAAGATTCCGTTTGAAATACTGGGAATTCACTCGATTAACAGTCAATTCATCGATATTTTCCTGATCTGCAGCAAATATTCGTCCGATGAATAGAAATCATAAGTTCAGCACTCGATAAGTGCGTTGCAACACTTACTATTCCCTTTCAAGATGTGGATAAGTATGGATACTCTCCACGTATCATATACGTAAGATACTCTTTCACTCTGATGGTGAAAACCAAGAAGTTATCAGTTTCAAAATATCTCTTTCACTTTCATTTAAGTTCTTCGGAGAAATGTACAGTAAAGGATTACAATTGAAGAACGATAGCACAGGACGTATAGTTTTCGAGGCTAGGAAATATAATTCGTCTCTTGCGGATAAGAAACCACAACTTGAAAGGTTTACCTTAGCTTTAATGTATTATCACGTGTGGAATATTTATGATTTAAATTAAGGCATATTTTTGACTTTAACTTAAAATTAAATTATTTTAAATAACCTTAAAGTTTTGTTTTATCACCCGGATAAACAATTTATGGTAACTCAAGTGGTTCTTGATCACAATAACATAACAAGGATTAAAACCATCTAATTGCTCAATTCAGTCACATAAACAATAGTTCAATGGCTGATTTTTGCAGCTGTTAATGTTACAAATTATGTACATTGCGTATTTATGGGGGAGGCAAAATACACTGAAACATTGAATTGCATATTATAATAGACATCGTACGGTTATTATTTCGACAGACTTCGTAAGAACAAGTAAATCTGCGAAATAATATCTTTTTCCATTAAGAAATACATTTTGAGACAGCCTTCCATCGATAAATCGGCTTTCAATTTAATGAAAAAATTCAAATCATATCCAAAAATTGCAATAAGTGTTCATTTGATTCTATCATATCTAACTATAAATCCCTTTACCCATGATGTGCGGAAACGATTTCTTGAATTCGTCTACCTATTTAATTAATTAAATTGCTTTGTGGGATACGATAGAAAGACTCCCTCTATAATTTACGGTTACTGTTGTGGTCTCTGACCAATAAAATAGATTACAAAGGGTTACTATTTTGTAGAGCTAAGTCTCTCACGCAAACAAAAGGTCGTTGCCTTATCTGATTATGTTCCCCTTTATGTACAATGCGAACTGATGACATAGGAAAAGTGCAGTGAATAATGAATATAAAAAAAGCGTCCAATAAACGAGAGTTTACTTGTATACGCAAATAACGAGGGATCTCCAAGTCACAAGTCTTACAGTGATTAAAGAAACCCCATCCAACTTTGGTCTAGTAGTTTCTTCGGAGATGCGTATGCACGAGAGTTTGAAAAATAAAATGCCTACGCATTAATTTGCTGCCTACTGCTCGGCAGCTTGAATGAGGAGTAGTGATCGTCATAGCAAAATATTCTCTCCAATAGAGGGCAAAGTAAAGCGTCGCCGGTTTCAGTTGGCGGGAAATGCTTGTGATCAACGTTTGTTCTCGAATCGAGTGTCCTCTTCCGTTGTGTTGCGTTTACATTTCGTATCATTGCAGTGGAATCTTGACGATTCCTCGTGGATTAAGTGATTGTGGCCATATTTTAGTGTCGAGTGTTTAAATGAGCACGTCGAAGATTTGATAGTTACGGAAGTTTCGAAGTTCATCGTCGTGAGAAGCAGAAGAGCTTCGAGTGAGGATACGAGGTTCTATGGAATCATTGAGGTAAGTGACATTGGGAAATATTTCGAACGTTCTATGCCTCCAAATATTTTCTTCGAGCATTTTACCTCTACCTAATCATTGCTGCGCTGTGAGGATGGGGGAATGTGTGGAATCCATATCTTTGTCATGAAAGACATCTTAAATATTAGCAATGAGCTTAGATACCAGCGTAGCTGAGCTAATGCTAACGATTCCGTGTTTTATGATGCATATACAATCGAAAATTATCGTAGAAATGGTCACGTTATTTAAAAATCCAGAGCAGTTTCTATTGACCATGCATTCTTTCTAGGCATAATTGTTCGAATTGGGATGCACCTAACCCAAATTATACGTTTTTATTTCGAAATATAGCAATATTAAGCATCTGGTGCCAGGGAGGATGTGCTCTCGGTGAGGTGCAGTGTGAAAGTGCGATTTTGGTGACAGAGTTGGGAGGTGCGAGTTTGAAGGGCGGTTATCTAAAATTGCAATTGGATTTTTAGAAATAAACACGGGTTCCATGGTAATCGATAAAAATTGGGCGTGTGGTGTACGATATCAAGGTATGAAGCCTTAAAAAATTGTTTTATGATACACTTTCATAAGAATAAATTTCACTCACTAATTTGTGATAATTTTTTAATCATGAAGATGAGAGGATGAAGTGATAAATAACATTTTTCTATAATTACGGGTCCTAATGAAAGCGGAATGCTTTTTATTAGCTGAGTTATTGTAAGTGGAATGTTAAATATTGGAATCAATCATTCTTATCATCATCTCTGGCCATTCAGTCTTCGGTTTGTTATTTTCTTGTTCGGTTAACTTACTTATTTGCTCAATGTTTCCTTCACTTAAGCTCCGAGTAACTTTTGAGCAGTTTCATTGTGCCTAAGTAGAAAATCTATTCATCCTCTGTTCTTGATTGTGCTCCGCATTGATGGTTCCCCTTACATTACTCCATGTTGATGCTCTTTCTTTGTATTTCATCTACAAGACTTCCACCATGATTCTATGGTTTATATTATTCCTTGGAATTATTTTCAGTGGTTCAAAGCAATGAACGTTCTTCAGATCTCCACATTGCCTGCAAACGCTCTTCCGGCTGAGTTTGATGGTTTTTTGCTGAATATTCTTCCAACATATATTCATGGAGAGCATAGAAGAAGCATTCGATTTTTGAAATCTTTATAATTGGCATCAAGTTTCTTGGTATGCATGATATGTCTCCCATCGAACGTTGCTTGATAGGAAGTTGAAAAAACTCTCTATAGCTTGACTCATATAGTGTTTTGGAATAAATCCGTGTATTTTCCATCAAAACTAAGAAATCCATTGCATGCAATTTGCATTCAGGTATATTGTCCTTGTTTCAAATCAAAATTTTTTTGCAATCTGCAAAGCTAAGCAGTGTGATGACAGCATCTGCATTTGTATTCACGGAAGTATGGCATGAGTTGTATTCGCTTTAATTATAACAATGCAATTGCATCTTTGAGTTTATCCCTCAGAAGTCTATCGCAATCATACATTAATCAAGGATCTTTTATTTAAGAAAGTTGGTTGCATGAAAGTGATAATGATTTGATGATGTAGAAATAATTAAACCTTGTCATTAACCATTTCAAGCAATTAGGAAAGGTGTAGATATTCCGCACGTCTCAAATACTCAATATGTTTTTCGGAGAACCGCGAAGTGAACCGATTTTAAAATATGGTTTTCGTTTTAGGTGCTGCAACTAACCGTTGAGGAGAGGATTCAGGAACAACGGCGCAGGACATTTTCAGGACGTGGAGAGATAATTGGTCCCATAGAGACAAACAGCTTCAACTGGGAAGGAGTGCTTTAGCTTTTTGTACAAAAGAGAGTGATTTGTAATATCAGTGATGTAAATCGTATTACAGTTCTAATAAAAATTATCGTGAAACTTTCAATTCGTTTTTAATTGCCCACTTTTGAAGGAGTAACGTTTAAGACAAAATGTTTGAACGGATTCACTTGCTCTACTTAACGCATAGTTATCGAGCTGAAGGTACGGCGTTCTGTAGCGAATGCGTATTCGTTTTGTCTGTATATGACGTCGAACTAACGTTGATGTCACGTCATTTGCTTACTACTGAAAATGTTCATTTATAAGTGGCTCGCGAGTTTAAGATATTTGAATATATTTGTAGAATCAATCAATTATATTTCCGAAATAAGACACCTTTCAATTGTACTTTTCACCCGGGAAGTGAATTGATATTCTAGCAATGAAATGTCTTTGCTTTTTATTTTTGATAACGGGATATGAAAGATAACAATTCATTACATAAACAATTAATGGCAACTCAAATGTATTATAATAAGTATTTTAATTGAATGATAGTTTCAAGTTTAATTCTCCCTTTCCTTTATGCAGTTTCACTTTATTAAACCTATAAAATAACATGTTAAAATTGTTACGGATATACATGCATTTATATTTTACAGAATTTGACAAATATTTAGTAGTAATCGATTGAAAATTATATTAAATACACAAGAGGACTTGAGTATCACATTACAATATTTAAAAGAAGATAGTGATTGAATTTCGTCGAAACTTATCTTTAGCCTAAATCTCATCTAAGAATCTTCATAGACGTTACAAAATCCTATGACCTCTATTGCAAGCGAATTGTTCACTCTCTACTGGAGGATTAAAAAAGGCGGGCTTTACAGCAGTTTTGAGACATTTCCTCAAGAAAAGAAACGAAAATGCCTCGCCTATGATTTATAGTGCATTGAGTGACATGTGACCTCACGGGTGCAATTAGTGACGACGTAAACCGAAAATTCCACGTATTAACTTCAATATTACGTGGAAAGTGCAACGTTTTGCTTTATTCTGGCAATGGATATTGCAATCAGTGAAAATCAGTGATGAAATAAGTGAACACAATATATAAATAGTGAGTGAGGTGTGGGTGCTTTTTGCAATTGTTAAGTGTCTAAATCTGAACGTGTGTTTGTTAAGAAAAACATTTCTAATTAAAGTGCGGTGGCCAAAATAAAGAAGGTTCCTTTGGAGGGTAGTTCCATTCAAGAAAAATGGAAAGTCTATCAAAGGTAAGTAAGCTTTTCTAGTAAATTGATCTCAAAGTAATATAACTTTTTAAACCAGATACATGCTTTCTAACATTGTAGCAACAAAGGTAGCCATCAGAGGATTGATGAACTTATGGAGTATGATTTATTTCTTAATTTGACATTAATATTCACGATGAATGATATAAGATTACTTTCACGTTTACCTCCAATCTATTTCGACTATAGTCTATTGACGTACCATTGAGAAGATACTTCGAAAAATATCTCATTCACAATCTCTGGTAGATGTTGTGAATAAAAATTATTAAATAATTTCAGGGGTAAGACCGAAGTTTGAATTTTAATTTCCATTTTTTATTAAAAGTTAAAGGATTTTTCCGTTAAAAAAAGCAGTGGACGTCAAATTTTTCATAACGAAGGTGTATGAGAAGTTGGTTGAGTCAACTTCTTCAACTTCCCATACATAATATTCAAACGATAAGTATTAATGAATATATTTACTCTATAAATTATAAAAATTAATTTGAAACATTTAAACATTCTTTACATTGTAATTAATCAAAATAAATATAATTATTAAATATGAAAAATATAAAGGAACGCTAAAGTGTGCGTGGTCAATCGTAACCAGCCAATCAGAAGCGAGGATTTTGGTTCAACTTTAGCGATGTTGCAAAATTGCCATTGTCTTCTGGGAATTCTTCTAGCAACGTCGTGCTGCCGCTTTGTTCAAGAAAACCGTTAAAATTTAAATTCGTCGCTGAAAGTTTTAAAAGTGCGTTAGTTTATCTGGTTAAATCGTTTTCGGTAATTTCCGAATTAATAATTATCGATATTGAATATATAAGCGGAAAGAAAGCTGCGATGGAACCTCATCACGGAGTCAGGACGCCAACGATTGGAATGGCTGGGACACGAAAGGTAGGAAATATACGATTTTTTTAATTATATTCTTAACGATTGTGCCTTTGTTACCTTCTTTTTAATGAAAAAGAAATGTTTACCGTGCGTTTAACTTGTACGTCAGTTACATGACGAAACTATTATTTATGTCATAAAACTTGATAACCGCCTCGTAGTCATAGTTCGATCGAATCATTCTCAAATACGGAATCGCTCATGAATATCTCATTTTGAAAGTTTCCGATTCAATTTTGTAATCTTCGATAGTGATAAATCCTCATTTTAATTAAATCTCCGTTCATTTTCGGACATGTAACAACGACTTCCGGTTAGACCACGTGGCAATTACGTATCATTGATAGCCGACGTACTTTTCAGAATCTGAATCCATCCAAGTTTATTTCGTTTGAATATTGAATTCTACTTCCGTTTTTTTGAATTTAACATGTTGCGAAACATATTTAAGGTTTCCGGAATTGATGATTCTTAAACAAAACTTAGAATAAATATATAAGCGGAAAGTAATGCCATTCAATGCTATTCCCGAATGAAACTATAATTAACGAAAGATTATATAATAATTTATAACTATATACGATTTACGACGCCAACGAGGAAATTTAATTATCATTGATATATTCATTATGCTTCGAGTCATCGTGAGATTTAAACATTGATGCCATTGATCATTAATAAATCACTGCAACTATTTCTATAATAAATGGATAGTACTCTCGAGAGCTTTATTCCTATTTTTCATTTCATACTTCTTTGCTTTAATTTTCTGAATACAACGTAACATTGCTTTTCGTATAACTACGCGTATTAAATACGAGAATAGATCTCATTCGATGATTCCTAACGTAATTCAAGTAGTCTTGAACGATTTTCAACTTTCTTTAATTTCAATATTAGAATCTAATTTAATTTAGGACTCTATTCAAATTAATTTGAAACTTGAAGTATTTGAAATAAGTGAAGGATGACGAAATATGTAATATTCTTAGTTTCACGCAAGATTTAACTCAAGTGTTTTAGCGATTATACAGTTGCTCTATAATCTAAAAACGTAACAGCCCTTCTTATAAAAGTACAATTAAAGACGATGAACTTCCCATGAACAATGATCCACGTATCACTCCTTCAGATATTTATACAAGTGGATGTATACTTATGCTTTTCCAATTAATTAATGGATAACTATGCTTTCTAAAATATAGTTTCATAAGGTCCGTTAGCCTATCAAATATTAAATTGAGATATCACCTTGCATACCATTCTATTCTCTGATCATTGAATAATTAACGGTAGGATTACGAAAACGAAATATATTAAGTTCGAAGGGTGTAATCGACAAGATTTTCTATTTCGCAGATAATATTTGTAATTTATTAAATTAATATTTCTCGTTATTCTGCAATATATTTTCCATATTGCGTCATTAAGCGGTATTTAATTAATGATTTAGTTATTTTTGAAATGTAATACGGATTGTCATATAAATTTCATCTGTATAAGATACATAGTTTTCATTCGAGTTTCAACCTTTTATTTTAACGATAATATATTTGATTCCATTTTCTAAACACCCGACAGCTGCTCAAAGTAAAATTATTATGCTAAACGGATCTCGAAAACAATGTTCCTAATTTGATTACTTAAGAGAAGTATTTAAGTACGGCTATACGAAGTATATTTAAGTTAATTAAGGGATGTTTATAATTTCTTAAAAATAGTTTGACACGGTCCAATATGCAATCAACATATAACTTAGATACTACTCTTTATATACATCGTCGTATTGAAATATATTATTAATTTATATAGGTAAGATTCAAAGGAATTTTTCGATTAAAATTGTAGGCCACGACATTTTCCAATGGGATTTTTTCTGTATTTACGTATACTGCGATCATCGTTCATCACTGAATCGCTGATAATTGCTGTGAATTATTATTGGAATTGAAATATTTACCTTGTTATAATCGGATGATATTTAGATAATTTTCAAGTATTAATTTAAAAACTGCATTATTTTCTATCGGGAGGTGAATTATATGCAACGAAAGTTTATCTTGTATTCAGTTATTCAATAATAATTTAGTTTATTTCCGTTTAATACATAGATATAAATATATTTCAATACTCCGGGTCTACTTGCTCACGAATCTCCTTCCCTTTTTTGTACTGTGATGGAGAGCATTTGTCCTTGAGTATGTATTCCACTTTCTAAACAAAAATGACTCAAGCTGCTGAACGAAAAGGAAAGTGAAGGAGCCGTAGCTTCTTTCGGGCATTCACACGATAACATCACGTAAATTCGATTCCTTCAAAAACGATATTTATTTTTAATTACTTTTAAATTCGGTTGCAGTTTATAAATTCTAACGCAAGGTTATTAACATAATTCGAAAAAAACATATTGACTTAAATTCTTTGCAATTGAAATTTCTTAAACAGTAAACGACTTTATATGAATTTCGGGATTGAATTTTTTCATAAAATGTTTTAATTATTCAATGAAATTTAATAAAATTTGGTTAAAATAAAGAAAAATCCAATTAAACGTATAACGACTCACCTGGAACGACACTTTAAATAAAAACATATGAAATTAGAACAACTCCTCTATTACATAAAATTTATTAAAAATACTCTAGGGAAAAGGAAGCACCTAGATAAAAAAACATTTATTTTTAGGGACATATAGTTTCAGTTGCAAGTTACTTTTATTTATCAATTGCTGTTCTTTTCGTACTATATTTTTCCCTTTTGTAAACAATTAATATTCTCAGCTAATAATCTACAAGATCTTTTATTTGAGAGTTACAATCATTTATTAGGCAGCAAATACTAAATGCATTGGATTCAAAGATAAACAACAGAGATCATAAGAATGTTGATAAGTATGTAATAAATTATATTTGATCGCACAACATCTTAGTAATTGAGAGAAAAAAACATCTTTCAGTAATGAAATAATATATGAATGAAACAAGAGAGATGTTGAATTATGTCCTGTAATAAATGACGTTCTGATTATTAATAAAGCATAGTAAAATAAGTGATAATAGTGTACATTTTGCTAACTATATAAAATTAAGGAGCATTAAGAAGCTCTTTTTCGGTTCTTCCATCTTTGAATTTCCTTCGAGTATTGACCAGTAGACCGTTGCACTATGTTAGTGCGTTTGGCTTCTTGTATGAACACCCGTATGGAGTATTTTGAACACCATGACTGTATTGTATGTGTAAGAATTATATTTATGTTAAAGTTTAACTGAGTAAAATCACAATGTATTTCTGCGAGTGAAACAGCCTCAAATTGTAATCGTCTGTACTTATCGTGAAATGCCTCCATTGTAAATCGATGTATTCCGCGCATTTGGGTTTTATAAATACCGACATGTCACAATGTTTAAATGTGCATCGAGGGATCGATACTGTAAGAAGATTGGATATCGCGAGAGGAGGAAGGCCAACTTCTGTAATTCTTACCGCGAGTATTCCATATGATTCCATGGTAAGTAGCGTCCTTTCTATTATAATCCCAGTTTGCATGAGAACTTGACCATTTACAGTAATATTTGCTTGCATATTAAAAAATGTTTCCGTTTAATCCAGATACGTCCATTCATGAGAAGCGCGGGTCGGCGAAGGAATAAATTGTTCAGTTACATAACGGTGAGTAAGGTTATTTCCATGACAGTCAATTGAAGTTATATCTTTTGCCGTCCATATTAACGTAAATATTTTACCTTGATGAGGGAACGGTGCTTGTGAGAAGTTCCTGAGGTGTGACGGCGGGCTCTGCCGTGCAGCTCATCGAGATTCAGGAAGTTATGTCGTAAGGAAGATCCACATGGGTTTTGACTGAGCTGGCAGGGTGAGTATTTTTGATTCAACTTGTCATAATCGTGACAAAGAGAATTCGATTTCCTCAAACTAATATATATCTTCTATAGGAAACTGCACCAACTACGGACGAGGAGGATCCGCCCTCCGGCAGGATGCATAGCCTCGGGGAGAGGAATAATTCGAGACATTGCTGAACCATTCCATCGATGGAGACGGAGAATCAAAGAATGTGAGTGAACTTGTAATTTGAATTAAGATTCACGCGCACGTATTCGTAAACGTGTCTCATTATTTTCAGCTTTCCGTACTACTTGGGCCTTGATTGCTATTGTGCAACGCTTCCGAAGAGGACGACCATCTTTAAATCAGTCGGTATCTTGAAAGCGTGAGGAATTAAAGGTAGGAAGGATTTATCTTCAGTCAACGAATTTCAGATAGCAGCAAGAGTTGTCGATTGTCCTTCCCTACTGTTCGTTATTGACCGTCATGGTTTAGATTAATGCCTTATCTCTTCAGGAAACCGATCGCGTGGCTGTAGAATAAGAAGACCTTTTCGAGAGCGGATTGGATAACGTGAGGAGGGCATCTACCACGGGAAGCAGTTGGGAAGCTCACGAAATAATACATCATCGGCGTATTTGCATCAAAATGAACTTCATTGAATTACACATTTGACATTATAATTCAAAAAATCAAGGATGTAACGTCTATTGAAACAATCAATCAATTTTAGCTCGTCTGCAAGGGGCGCATGAGAAGATGTTGATAGCGGTCCCGTTTACTCCAGCAGCCAAGACAAAGTTTTTCCTGCTTTTCTACTACCGCCGCGAAAGACCTAGAAGATATGCTGGGACACGAATTGGTAATGTGGCAATTTCACTCCCTTGACTGCTCGGGTGTAAATGGCAGACAATTTTGTTCGCGTCCATAACATATGATCGGAATGATTTTTTAATCACTGATAAATATCTCTTAACCGGACGTAGCAATAATTATTTCAGGATAAGCTAAGCAGTACCCCCGTTCCTTCGCTGAGAATTTCAAGATGCGCCATTTATCCAAGACCGTCGGTAACCCCGGAATCGGACGAAAGTAAAGTAAAACTCATTCCTTGTTCTCTTCTTCGACTTCTCCAGTTGCTAATGCTTGTATGTATTTTCAAGCGCAGAGAAGATGGTTCCGTGCGCGCAGTGCATCCACAGTGCTTCCTCAGATGGGATTTCTCACGGTTCGGCGAAGGAATATTGTGTTCAGTAAGAAAAAGGTGGGTAAGATTATTTCCATGATAGTCAGTTGTTGTTATTTGATTTGCCGTCCGTGTTAAAGTAAATATATTACCTTCGTGAGGCCACGCTGCTTGTGCATCGGCATTAGAAGACGCTTAGCATGAAGCTGTGGATTCTGCAGAGAAGATTGTAGTATTGTTAGATCGAGGAAAAGAAGTCATGAGGAAGATGCAAACCCATGGGAAGGAGATATTAAATGTGCTTGCAGGGTGAGCTTATTTTGAGACTCCATTTTACATCCCTTAAAATGCAATCGCTTTCCTTAACCGTACTTGAACCTTTTCAGTAGAAGCTGCACCAGCAGCTGACTCAAGGGTCGAGGAGGATCTTCCCTGAAGCTGGATCCTTTTGGGGTAGCCGTCACTGAAGCAGCTCGATGAAATGTAATAAGTTGTACTTTATGTGTTCAATAGATGGTATCTTGTGAGTTAACCTATTGTTATGGTGAATTTTATTCTTCCGTATATCATGTTGGAATGAATGTGCTAATACATGCAATGGTTTGGAAGTTGCCTATCATACAACCCGTATACTGAGTGTTAATCTTTCATTATGCACTGTACGCCAAATGATCTCGTTCGCACACTTTGTTTCGGAGCAGTCGCACTTCTTCCGTCCTTGAGTCGTTCTTTTGGCTAGCCACGTCGGTGAACAAGGTTCTCCTGAAATTCTTCTATTCAGGATCAACCCTCTCTTTGATGGTTCTCTTTTTCACCTCCGATCGTCCTTGCACACACTTGATCTTCATCCCACTATTTTCGCATTGTCGGCTGATGTGTCCAGAATATTTGAGAATGCAATCTCTTTTTCGGTTCTTCCATCTTTGAATTTCCTTCGAGTATTGACCAGTAGACCGTTGCACTATGTCGGTGCGTTTGGCTTCTTGTATGAACACCCGTATGGAGTATTTTGAACACCAGGACTGTATTGTATGTGTAAGAATTATATTTATGTTAAAGTTTAACTGTGTAAAATCACAATGTATTTCTGCGAGTGAAACAGCCTCAAATTGTAATCATCTGTACTTATCGTGAAATGCCTCCATTGTAAATCGATGTATTCCGCGCATTTGGGTTTTATAAATACCGACATGTCACAATGTTTAAATGTGCATCGAGGGATCGATACTGTAAGAAGATTGGATATCGCGAGAGGAGGAAGGCCAACTTCTGTAATTCTTACCGCGAGTATTCCATATGATTCCATGGTAAGTAACGTCCTTTCTATTATAATCCCAGTTTCCATGAGAACTTGACCATTTACAGTAATATTTGCTTGCATATTAAAAAATGTTTCCGTTTAATCCAGATACGTCCATTCATGAGAAGCGCGGGTCGGCGAAGGAATAAATTGTTCAGTTACATAACGGTGAGTAAGGTTATTTCCATGACAGTCAATTGAAGTTATATCTTTTGCCGTCCATATTAACGTAAATATTTTACCTTGATGAGGGAACGGTGCTTGTGAGAAGTTCCTGAGGTGTGACGGCGGGCTCTGCCGTGCAGCTCATCGAGATTCAGGAAGTTATGTCGTAAGGAAGATCCACATGGGTTTTGACTGAGCTGGCAGGGTGAGTATTTTTGATTCAACTTGTCATAATCGTGACAAAGAGAATTCGATTTCCTCAAACTAATATATATCTTCTATAGGAAACTGCACCAACTACGGACGAGGAGGATCCGCCCTCCGGCAGGATGCATAGCCTCGGGGAGAGGAATAATTCGAGACATTGCTGAACCATTCCTTTGATGGAGACGGAGAATCAAAGAATGTGAGTGAACTTGTAATTTGAATTAAGATTCACGCGCACGTATTCGTAATCGTGCCTCATTATTTTCAGCTTTGCGTACTACTTGGGCCTTGATTGCTATTGTGCAACGCTTCCGAAGAGGACGACCATCTTTAAATCAGTCGGTATCTTGAAAGCGTGAGGAATTAAAGGTAGGAAGGATTTATCTTCAGTCAACGAATTTCACATAGCAGCAAGAGTTGTCGATTGTCCTTCCCTACTGTTCGTTATTGACCGTCATGGTTTAGATTAATGCCTTATCTCTTCAGGAAACCGATCGCGTGGCTGTAGAATAAGAAGACCTTTTCGAGAGCGGATTGGATAACGTGAGGAGGGCATCTACCACGGGAAGCAGTTGGGAAGCTCACGAAATAATACATCATCGGCGTATTTGCATCAAAATGACCTTCATTGAATTACACATTTGCATTATAATTCCAAAAATCAAGGATGTAACGTCTATTGAAACAATCAATCGATTTCAGCTCGTCTGCATGGGGCGCATGAGAAGATGTTGATAGCGGTCCCGTTTACTCCAGCAGCCAAGACAAAGTTTTTCCTGCATTTCTACTACCGCCGCGAAAGACCTAGAAGATATGCTGGGACACGAATTGGTAATGTGGCAATTTCACTCCCTTGTCTGCTCGGGTGTAAATGGCAGTGAATTTTGTTCGCGTCCATAACATATGATCGGAATGATTTTTTAATCACTGATAAATATCTCTTAACCGGACGTAGCAATAATTATTTCAGGATAAGCTAAGCAGTACCCCCGTTCCTTCGCTGAGAATTTCAAGATGCGCCATTTATCCAAGACCGTCGGTAACCCCGGAATCGGACGAAAGTAAAGTAAAACTCATTCCTTGTTCTCTTCTTCGACTTCTCCAGTTGCTAATGCTTGTATGTATTTTCAAGCGCAGAGAAGATGGTTCCGTGCGCGCAGTGCATCCACAGTGCTTCCTCAGATGGGATTTCTCACGGTTCGGCGAAGGAATATTGTGTTCAGTAAGAAAAAGGTGGGTAAGATTATTTCCATGATAGTCAGTTGTTGTTATTTGATTTGCCGTCCGTGTTAACGTAAATATATTACCTTCGTGAGGCCACGCTGCTTGTGCATCGGCATTAGAAGACGCTTAGCATGAAGCTGTGGATTCTGCAGAGAAGATTGTAGTATTGTTAGATCGAGGAAAAGAAGTCATGTGGAAGATGCAAACCCATGGGAAGGAGATATTAAATGTGCTTGCAGGGTGAGCTTATTTTGAGACTCCATTTTACATCCCTTAAAATGCAATCGCTTTCCTTAACCGTACTTGAACCTTTTCAGTAGAAGCTGCACCAGCAGCTGACTCAAGGGTCGAGGAGGATCTTCCCTGAAGCTGGATCCTTTTGGGGTAGCCGTCACTGAAGCAGCTCGATGAAATGTAATAAGTTGTACTTTATGTGTTCAATAGATGGTATCTTGTGAGTTAACCTATTGTTATGGTGAATTTTATTCTTCCGTATATCATGTTGGAATGAATGTGCTAATACATGCAATGATTTGGAAGTTGCCTATCATACAACCCGTATACTGAGTGTTAATCTTTCATTATGCACTGTACGCCGAATGATCTCGTTCGCACACTTTGTTTCGGAGCAGTCGCACTTCTTCCGTCCTTGAGTCGTTCTTTTGGCTAGCCACGTCGGTGAACAAGGTTCTCCTGAAATTCTTCTATTCAGGATCAACCCTCTCTTTGATGGTTCTCTTTTTCACCTCCGATCGTCCTTGCACACACTTGATCTTCATCCCACTATTTTCGCATTGTCGGCTGATGTGTCCAGAATATTTGAGAATGCAATCTCTTTTTCGGTTCTTCCATCTTTGAATTTCCTTCGAGTATTGACCAGTAGACCGTTGCACTATGTCGGTGCGTTTGGCTTCTTGTATGAACACCCGTATGGAGTATTTTGAACACCAGGACTGTATTGTATGTGTAAGAATTATATTTATGTTAAAGTTTAACTGTGTAAAATCACAATGTATTTCTGCGAGTGAAACAGCCTCAAATTGTAATCATCTGTACTTATCGTGAAATGCCTCCATTGTAAATCGATGTATTCCGCGCATTTGGGTTTTATAAATACCGACATGTCACAATGTTTAAATGTGCATCGAGGGATCGATACTGTAAGAAGATTGGATATCGCGAGAGGAGGAAGGCCAACTTCTGTAATTCTTACCGCGAGTATTCCATATGATTCCATGGTAAGTAACGTCCTTTCTATTATAATCCCAGTTTCCATGAGAACTTGACCATTTACAGTAATATTTGCTTGCATATTAAAAAATGTTTCCGTTTAATCCAGATACGTCCATTCATGAGAAGCGCGGGTCGGCGAAGGAATAAATTGTTCAGTTACATAACGGTGAGTAAGGTTATTTCCATGACAGTCAATTGAAGTTATATCTTTTGCCGTCCATATTAACGTAAATATTTTACCTTGATGAGGGAACGGTGCTTGTGAGAAGTTCCTGAGGTGTGACGGCGGGCTCTGCCGTGCAGCTCATCGAGATTCAGGAAGTTATGTCGTAAGGAAGATCCACATGGGTTTTGACTGAGCTGGCAGGGTGAGTATTTTTGATTCAACTTGTCATAATCGTGACAAAGAGAATTCGATTTCCTCAAACTAATATATATCTTCTATAGGAAACTGCACCAACTACGGACGAGGAGGATCCGCCCTCCGGCAGGATGCATAGCCTCGGGGAGAGGAATAATTCGAGACATTGCTGAACCATTCCTTTGATGGAGACGGAGAATCAAAGAATGTGAGTGAACTTGTAATTTGAATTAAGATTCACGCGCACGTATTCGTAATCGTGCCTCATTATTTTCAGCTTTGCGTACTACTTGGGCCTTGATTGCTATTGTGCAACGCTTCCGAAGAGGACGACCATCTTTAAATCAGTCGATATCTTGAAAGCGTGAGGAATTAAAGGTAGGAAGGATTTATCTTCATTCAACGAATTTCACATAGCAGCAAGAGTTGTCGATTGTCCTTCCCTACTGTTCGTTATTGACCGTCATGGTTTAGATTAATGCCTTATCTCTTCAGGAAACCGATCGCGTGGCTGTAGAATAAGAAGACCTTTTCGAGAGCGGATTGGATAACGTGAGGAGGGCATCTACCACGGGAAGCAGTTGGGAAGCTCACGAAATAATACATCATCGGCGTATTTGCATCAAAATGACCTTCATTGAATTACACATTTGCATTATAATTCCAAAAATCAAGGATGTAACGTCTATTGAAACAATCAATCGATTTCAGCTCGTCTGCATGGGGCGGATAAGAAGATGTTGATAGCGGTCCCGTTTACTCCAGCAGCCAAGACAAAGTTTTTCCTGCTTTTCTACTACCGCCGCGAAAGACCTAGAAGATATGCTGGGACACGAATTGGTAATGTGGCAATTTCACTCCCTTGACTGCTCGGGTGTAAATGGCAGTCAATTTTGTTCGCGTCCATAACATATGATCGGAATGATTTTTTAATCACTGATAAATATCTCTTAACCGGACGTAGCAATAATTATTTCAGGATAAGTTAAGCAGTACCCCCGTTCCTTCGCTGAGAATTTCAAGATGCGCCATTTATCCAAGACCGTCGGTAACCCCGGAATCGGACGAAAGTAAAGTAAAACTCATTCCTTGTTCTCTTCTTCGACTTCTCCAGTTGCTAATGCTTGTATGTATTTTCAAGCGCAGAGAAGATGGTTCCGTGCGCGCAGTGCATCCACAGTGCTTCCTCAGATGGGATTTCTCACGGTTCGGCGAAGGAATATTGTGTTCGGTTAGAAAAAGGTGGGTAAGATTATTTCCATGATAGTCAGTTGTTGTTATTTGATTTGCCGTCCGTGTTACCGTAAATATATTACCTTCGTGAGGCCACGCTGCTTGTGCATCGGCATTAGAAGACGCTTAGCATGAAGCTGTGGATTCTGCAGAGAAGATTGTAGTATTGTTAGATCGAGGAAAAGAAGTCATGTGGAAGATGCAAACCCATGGGAAGGAGATATTAAATGTGCTTGCAGGGTGAGCTTATTTTGAGACTCCATTTTACATCCCTTAAAATGCAATCGCTTTCCTTAACCGTACTTGAACCTTTTCAGTAGAAGCTGCACCAGCAGCTGACTCAAGGGTCGAGGAGGATCTTCCCTGAAGCTGGATCCTTTTGGGGTAGCCGTCACTGAAGCAGCTCGATGAAATGTAATAAGTTGTACTTTATGTGTTCAATAGATGGTATCTTGTGAGTTAACCTATTGTTATGGTGAATTTTATTCTTCCGTATATCATGTTGGAATGAATGTGCTAATACATGCAATGATTTGGAAGTTGCCTATCATACAACCCGTATACTGAGTGTTAATCTTTCATTATGCACTGTACGCCGAATGATCTCGTTCGCACACTTTGTTTCGGAGCAGTCGCACTTCTTCCGTCCTTGAGTCGTTCTTTTGGCTAGCCACGTCGGTGAACAAGGTTCTCCTGAAATTCTTCTATTCAGGATCAACCCTCTCTTTGATGGTTCTCTTTTTCACCTCCGATCGTCCTTGCACACACTTGATCTTCATCCCACTATTTTCGCATTGTCGGCTGATGTGTCCAGAATATTTGAGAATGCAATCTCTTTTTCGGTTCTTCCATCTTTGAATTTCCTTCGAGTATTGACCAGTAGACCGTTGCACTATGTCGGTGCGTTTGGCTTCTTGTATGAACACCCGTATGGAGTATTTTGAACACCAGGACTGTATTGTATGTGTAAGAATTATATTTATGTTAAAGTTTAACTGTGTAAAATCACAATGTATTTCTGCGAGTGAAACAGCCTCAAATTGTAATCATCTGTACTTATCGTGAAATGCCTCCATTGTAAATCGATGTATTCCGCGCATTTGGGTTTTATAAATACCGACATGTCACAATGTTTAAATGTGCATCGAGGGATCGATACTGTAAGAAGATTGGATATCGCGAGAGGAGGAAGGCCAACTTCTGTAATTCTTACCGCGAGTATTCCATATGATTCCATGGTAAGTAACGTCCTTTCTATTATAATCCCAGTTTGCATGAGAACTTGACCATTTACAGTAATATTTGCTTGCATATTAAAAAATGTTTCCGTTTAATCCAGATACGTCCATTCATGAGAAGCGCGGGTCGGCGAAGGAATAAATTGTTCAGTTACATAACGGTGAGTAAGGTTATTTCCATGACAGTCAATTGAAGTTATATCTTTTGCCGTCCATATTAACGTAAATATTTTACCTTGATGAGGGAACGGTGCTTGTGAGAAGTTCCTGAGGTGTGACGGCGGGCTCTGCCGTGCAGCTCATCGAGATTCAGGAAGTTATGTCGTAAGGAAGATCCACATGGGTTTTGACTGAGCTGGCAGGGTGAGTATTTTTGATTCAACTTGTCATAATCGTGACAAAGAGAATTCGATTTCCTCAAACTAATATATATCTTCTATAGGAAACTGCACCAACTACGGACGAGGAGGATCCGCCCTCCGGCAGGATGCATAGCCTCGGGGAGAGGAATAATTCGAGACATTGCTGAACCATTCCTTTGATGGAGACGGAGAATCAAAGAATGTGAGTGAACTTGTAATTTGAATTAAGATTCACGCGCACGTATTCGTAATCGTGCCTCATTATTTTCAGCTTTGCGTACTACTTGGGCCTTGATTGCTATTGTGCAACGCTTCCGAAGAGGACGACCATCTTTAAATCAGTCGGTATCTTGAAAGCGTGAGGAATTAAAGGTAGGAAGGATTTATCTTCAGTCAACGAATTTCACATAGCAGCAAGAGTTGTCGATTGTCCTTCCCTACTGTTCGTTATTGACCGTCATGGTTTAGATTAATGCCTTATCTCTTCAGGAAACCGATCGCGTGGCTGTAGAATAAGAAGACCTTTTCGAGAGCGGATTGGATAACGTGAGGAGGGCATCTACCACGGGAAGCAGTTGGGAAGCTCACGAAATAATACATCATCGGCGTATTTGCATCAAAATGACCTTCATTGAATTACACATTTGCATTATAATTCCAAAAATCAAGGATGTAACGTCTATTGAAACAATCAATCGATTTCAGCTCGTCTGCATGGGGCGGATAAGAAGATGTTGATAGCGGTCCCGTTTACTCCAGCAGCCAAGACAAAGTTTTTCCTGCTTTTCTACTACCGCCGCGAAAGACCTAGAAGATATGCTGGGACACGAATTGGTAATGTGGCAATTTCACTCCCTTGACTGCTCGGGTGTAAATGGCAGTCAATTTTGTTCGCGTCCATAACATATGATCGGAATGATTTTTTAATCACTGATAAATATCTCTTAACCGGACGTAGCAATAATTATTTCAGGATAAGTTAAGCAGTACCCCCGTTCCTTCGCTGAGAATTTCAAGATGCGCCATTTATCCAAGACCGTCGGTAACCCCGGAATCGGACGAAAGTAAAGTAAAACTCATTCCTTGTTCTCTTCTTCGACTTCTCCAGTTGCTAATGCTTGTATGTATTTTCAAGCGCAGAGAAGATGGTTCCGTGCGCGCAGTGCATCCACAGTGCTTCCTCAGATGGGATTTCTCACGGTTCGGCGAAGGAATATTGTGTTCGGTTAGAAAAAGGTGGGTAAGATTATTTCCATGATAGTCAGTTGTTGTTATTTGATTTGCCGTCCGTGTTACCGTAAATATATTACCTTCGTGAGGCCACGCTGCTTGTGCATCGGCATTAGAAGACGCTTAGCATGAAGCTGTGGATTCTGCAGAGAAGATTGTAGTATTGTTAGATCGAGGAAAAGAAGTCATGTGGAAGATGCAAACCCATGGGAAGGAGATATTAAATGTGCTTGCAGGGTGAGCTTATTTTGAGACTCCATTTTACATCCCTTAAAATGCAATCGCTTTCCTTAACCGTACTTGAACCTTTTCAGTAGAAGCTGCACCAGCAGCTGACTCAAGGGTCGAGGAGGATCTTCCCTGAAGCTGGATCCTTTTGGGGTAGCCGTCACTGAAGCAGCTCGATGAAATGTAATAAGTTGTACTTTATGTGTTCAATAGATGGTATCTTGTGAGTTAACCTATTGTTATGGTGAATTTTATTCTTCCGTATATCATGTTGGAATGAATGTGCTAATACATGCAATGATTTGGAAGTTGCCTATCATACAACCGGTATACTGAGTGTTAATCTTTCATTATGCACTGTACGCCGAATGATCTCGTTCGCACACTTTGTTTCGGAGCAGTCGCACTTCTTCCGTCCTTGAGTCGTTCTTTTGGCTAGCCACGTCGGTGAACAAGGTTCTCCTGAAATTCTTCTATTCAGGATCAACCCTCTCTTTGATGGTTCTCTTTTTCACCTCCGATCGTCCTTGCACACACTTGATCTTCATCCCACTATTTTCGCATTGTCGGCTGATGTGTCCAGAATATTTGAGAATGCATTCTCTTTTTCGGTTCTTCCATCTTTGAATTTCCTTCGAGTATTGACCAGTAGACCGTTGCACTATGTTAGTGCGTTTGGCTTCTTGTATGAACACCCGTATGGAGTATTTTGAACACCATGACTGTATTGTATGTGTAAGAATTATATTTATGTTAAAGTTTAACTGTGTAAAATCACAATGTATTTCTGCGAGTGAAACAGCCTCAAATTGTAATCATCTGTACTTATCGTGAAATGCCTCCATTGTAAATCGATGTATTCCGCGCATTTGGGTTTTATAAATACCGACATGTCACAATGTTTAAATGTGCATCGAGGGATCGATACTGTAAGAAGATTGGATATCGCGAGAGGAGGAAGGCCAACTTCTGTAATTCTTACCGCGAGTATTCCATATGATTCCATGGTAAGTAGCGTCCTTTCTATTATAATCCCAGTTTGCATGAGAACTTGACCATTTACAGTAATATTTGCTTGCATATTAAAAAATGTTTCCGTTTAATCCAGATACGTCCATTCATGAGAAGCGCGGGTCGGCGAAGGAATAAATTGTTCAGTTACATAACGGTGAGTAAGGTTATTTCCATGACAGTCAATTGAAGTTATATCTTTTGCCGTCCATATTAACGTAAATATTTTACCTTGATGAGGGAACGGTGCTTGTGAGAAGTTCCTGAGGTGTGACGGCGGGCTCTGCCGTGCAGCTAATCGAGATTCAGGAAGTTATGTCGTAAGGAAGATCCACATGGGTTTTGACTGAGCTGGCAGGGTGAGTATTTTTGATTCAACTTGTCATAATCGTGACAAAGAGAATTCGATTTCCTCAAACTAATATACATCTTCTATAGGAAACTGCACCAACTACGGACGAGGAGGATCCGCCCTCCAGCAGGATGCATAGCCTCGGGGAGAGGAATAATTCGAGACATTGCTGAACCATTCCATTGATGGAGACGGAGAATCAAAGAATGTGAGTGAACTTGTAATTTGAATTAAGATTCACGCGCACGCATTCGTAATCGTGCCTCATTATTTTCAGCTTTGCGTACTACTTGGGCCTTGATTGCTATTGTGCAACGCTTCCGAAGAGGACGACCATCTTTAAATCAGTCGGTATCTTGAAAGCGTGAGGAATTAAAGGTAGGAAGGATTTATCTTCAGTCAACGAATTTCACATAGCAGCAAGAGTTGTCGAT
Source organism: Pantala flavescens (assembly GCA_020796165.1). Lineage (NCBI taxonomy): Eukaryota > Metazoa > Arthropoda > Insecta > Odonata > Libellulidae > Pantala > Pantala flavescens. Next base: position 19,845,519 of record CM036885.1, on the reverse strand, counting down.
TGTCCTTCCCTACTAATCGTTATTGACCGTCATGGTTTAGATTAATGCCTTATCTCTTCAGGAAACCGACCGCGTGGCTGTAGAATAAGAAGACCTTTTCGAGAGCGGATTGGATAACGTGAGGAGGGCATCTACCACGGGAAGCAGTTGGGAAGCTCACGAAATAATACAACATCGGCGTATTTGCATCAAAATGACCTTCATTGAATTACACATTTGACATTATAATTCAAAAAATCAAGGATGTAACGTCTTTTGAAACAATCAATCGATTTCAGCTCGTCTGCATGGGGCGGATAAGAAGATGTTGATAGCGGTCCCGTTTACTCCAGCAGCCAAGACAAAGTATTTCCTGCTTTTCTACTACCGCCGCGAAAGACCTAGAAGATATGCTGGGACACGAATTGGTAATGTGGCAATTTCACTCCCTTGACAGCTCGGGTGTAAATGGCAGTCAATTTTGTTCGCGTCCATAACATATGATCGGAATGATTTTTTAATCACTGATAAATATCTCTTAACCGGACGTAGCAATAATTATTTCAGGATAAGTTAAGCAGTACCCCCGTTCCTTCGCTGTGAATTTCAAGATGCGCCATTTATCCAAGACCGTCGGTAACCCCGGAATCGGACGAAAGTAAAGTAAAACTCATTCCTTGTTCTCTTCTTCGACTTCTCCAGCTGCTAATGCTTGTATGTATTTTCAAGCGCAGAGAAGATGGTTCCGTGCGCGCAGTGCATCCACAGTGCTTCCTCAGATGGGATTTCTCACGGTTCGGCGAAGTAATATTTTGTTCGGTTAGAAAAAGGTGGGTAAGATTATTTCCATGATAGTCAGTTGTTGTTATTTGATTTGCCGTCCGTGTTAACGTAAATATATTACCTTCGTGAGGCCACGCTGCTTGTGCATCGGCATTAGAAGACGCTTAGCATGAAGCTGTGGATTCTGCAGAGAAGATTGTAGTATTGTTAGATCGAGGAAAAGAAGTCATGTGGAAGATGCAAACCCATGGGAAGGAGATATTAAATGTGCTTGCAGGGTGAGCTTATTTTGAGACTCCATTTTACATCCCTTAAAATGCAATCGCTTTCCTTAACCGTACTTGAACCTTTTCAGTAGAAGCTGCACCAGCAGCTGACTCAAGGGTCGAGGAGGATCTTCCCTGAAGCTGGATCCTTTTGGGGTAGCCGTCACTGAAGCAGCTCGAGGAAATGTAATAAGTTGTACTTTATATGTTCAATAGATGGTATCTTGTGAGTTAACCTATTGTTATGGTGAATTTTATTCTTCCGTATATCATGTTGGAATGAATGTGCTAATACATGCAATGATTTGGAAGTTGCCTATCATACAACCCGTATACTGAGTGTTAATCTTTCATTATGCACTGTACGCCAAATGATCTCGTTCGCACACTTTGTTTCGGAGCAGTCGCACTTCTTCCGTCCTTGAGTCGTTCTTTTGGCTAGCCACGTCGGTGAACAAGATTCTCCTGAAATTCTTCTATTCAGGATCAACCCTCTCTTTGATGGTTCTCTTTTTCACCTCCGATCGTCCTTGCACACACTTGATCTTCATCCCACTATTTTCGCATTGTCGGCTGATGTGTCCAGAATATTTGAGAATGCATTCTCTTTTTCGGTTCTTCCATCTTTGAATTTCCTTCGAGTATTGACCAGTAGACCGTTGCACTATGTTAGTGCGTTTGGCTTCTTGTATGAACACCCGTATGGAGTATTTTGAACACCATGACTGTATTGTATGTGTAAGAATTATATTTATGTTAAAGTTTAACTGTGTAAAATCACAATGTATTTCTGCGAGTGAAACAGCCTCAAATTGTAATCATCTGTACTTATCGTGAAATGCCTCCATTGTAAATCGATGTATTCCGCGCATTTGGGTTTTATAAATACCGTCATGTCACAATGTTTAAATGTGCATCGAGGGATCGATACTGTAAGAAGATTGGATATCGCGAGAGGAGGAAGGCCAACTTCTGTAATTCTTACCGCGAGTATTCCATATGATTCCATGGTTAGTAACGTCCTTTCTATTATAATCCCAGTTTGCATGAGAACTTGACCATTTACAGTAATATTTGCTTGCATATTAAAAAATGTTTCCGTTTAATCCAGATACGTCCATTCATGAGAAGCGCGGGTCGGCGAAGGAATAAATTGTTCAGTTACATAACGGTGAGTAAGGTTATTTCCATGACAGTCAATTGAAGTTATATCTTTTGCCGTCCATATTAACGTAAATATTTTACCTTGATGAGGGAACGGTGCTTGTGAGAAGTTCCTGAGGTGTGACGGCGGGCTCTGCCGTGCAGCTCATCGAGATTCAGGAAGTTATGTCGTAAGGAAGATCCACATGGGTTTTGACTGAGCTGGCAGGGTGAGTATTTTTGATTCAACTTGTCATAATCGTGACAAAGAGAATTCGATTTCCTCAAACTAATATATATCTTCTATAGGAAACTGCACCAACTACGGACGAGGAGGATCCGCCCTCCGGCAGGATGCATAGCCTCGGGGAGAGGAATAATTCGAGACATTGCTGAACCATTCCATTGATGGAGACGGAGAATCAAAGAATGTGAGTGAACTTGTAATTTGAATTAAGATTCACGCGCACGTATTCGTAATCGTGCCTCATTATTTTCAGCTTTGCGTACTACTTGGGCCTTGATTGCTATTGTGCAACGCTTCCGAAGAGGACGACCATCTTTAAATCAGTCGGTATCTTGAAAGCGTGAGGAATTAAAGGTAGGAAGGATTTATCTTCAGTCAACGAATTTCACATAGCAGCAAGAGTTGTCGATTGTCCTTCCCTACTGTTCGTTATTGACCGTCATGGTTTAGATTAATGCCTTATCTCTTCAGGAAACCGATCGCGTGGCTGTAGAATAAGAAGACCTTTTCGAGAGCGGATTGGATAACGTGAGGAGGGCATCTACCACGGGAAGCAGTTGGGAAGCTCACGAAATAATACATCATCGGCGTATTTGCATCAAAATGACCTTCATTGAATTACACATTTGACATTATAATTCAAAAAATCAAGGATGTAACGTCTATTGAAACAATCAATCAATTTTAGCTCGTCTGCATGGGGCGGATGAGAAGATGTTGATAGCGGTCCCGTTTACTCCAGCAGCCAAGACAAAGTTTTTCCTGCTTTTCTACTACCGCCGCGAAAGACCTAGAAGATATGCTGGGACACGAATTGGTAATGTGGCAATTTCACTCCCTTGACTGCTCGGGTGTAAATGGCAGTCAATTTTGTTCGCGTCCATAACATATGATCGGAATGATTTTTTAATCACTGATAAATATCTCTTAACCGGACGTAGCAATAATTATTTCAGGATAAGTTAAGCAGTACCCCCGTTCCTTCGCTGAGAAATTCAAGGTGCGCCATTTATCCAAGACCGTCGGTAACCCCGGAATCGGACGAAAGTAAAGTAAAACTCATTCCTTGTTCTCTTCTTCGACTTCTCCAGTTGCTAATGCTTGTATGTATTTTCAAGCGCAGAGAAGATGGTTCCGTGCGCGCAGTGCATCCACAGTGCTTCCTCAGATGGGATTTCTCACGGTTCGGCGAAGGAATATTGTGTTCGGTTAGAAAAAGGTGGGTAAGATTATTTCCATGATAGTCAGTTGTTGTTATTTGATTTGCCGTCCGTGTTAACGTAAATATATTACCTTCGTGAGGCCACGCTGCTTGTGCATCGGCATTAGAAGACGCTTAGCATGAAGCTGTGGATTCTGCAGAGAAGATTGTAGTATTGTTAGATCGAGGAAAAGAAGTCATGTGGAAGATGCAAACCCATGGGAAGGAGATATTAAATGTGCTTGCAGGGTGAGCTTATTTTGAGACTCCATTTTACATCCCTTAAAATGCAATCGCTTTACTTAACCGTACTTGAACCTTTTCAGTAGAAGCTGCACCAGCAGCTGACTCAAGGGTCGAGGAGGATCTTCCCTGAAGCTGGATCCTTTTGGGGTAGCCGTCACTGAAGCAGCTCGAGGAAATGTAATAAGTTGTACTTTATATGTTCAATAGATGGTATCTTGTGAGTTAACCTAATGTTATGGTGAATTTTATTCTTCCGTATATCATGTTGGAATGAATGTGCTAATACATGCAATGATTTGGAAGTTGCCTATCATACAACCCGTATACTGAGTGTTAATCTTTCTATTACACTGTACGCCAAATGATCTCGTTCGCACACTTTGTTTCGGAGCAGTCGCACTTCTTCCGTCCTTGAGTCGTTCTTTTGGCTAGCCACGTCGGTGAACAAGGTTCTCCTGAAATTCTTCTATTCAGGATCAACCCTCTCTTTGATGGTTCTCTTTTTCACCTCCGATCGTCCTTGCACACACTTGATCTTCATCCCACTATTTTCGCATTGTCGGCTGATGTGTCCAGAATATTTGAGAATGCATTCTCTTTTTCGGTTCTTCCATCTTTGAATTTCCTTCGAGTATTGACCAGTAGACCGTTGCACTATGTTAGTGCGTTTGGCTTCTTGTATGAACACCCGTATGGAGTATTTTGAACACCATGACTGTATTGTATGTGTAAGAATTATATTTATGTTAAAGTTTAACTGTGTAAAATCACAATGTTTTTCTGCGAGTGAAACAGCCTCAAATTGTAATCATCTGTACTTATCGTGAAATGCCTCCATTGTAAATCGATGTATTCCGCGCATTTGGGTTTTATAAATACCGACATGTCACAATGTTTAAATGTGCATCGAGGGATCGATACTGTAAGAAGATTGGATATCGCGAGAGGAGGAAGGCCAACTTCTGTAATTCTTACCGCGAGTATTCCATATGATTCCATGGTAAGTAACGTCCTTTCTATTATAATCCCAGTTTGCATGAGAACTTGACCATTTACAGTAATATTTGCTTGCATATTAAAAAATGTTTCCGTTTAATCCAGATACGTCCATTCATGAGAAGCGCGGGTCGGCGAAAGAATAAATTGTTCAGTTACATAACGGTGAGTAAGGTTATTTCCATGACAGTCAATTGAAGTTATATCTTTTGCCGTCCATATTAACGTAAATATTTTACCTTGATAAGGGAACGGTGCTTGTGAGAAGTTCCTGAGGTGTGACGGCGGGCTCTGCCGTGCAGCTCATCGAGATTCAGGAAGTTATGTCGTAAGGAAGATCCACATGGGTTTTGACTGAGCTGGCAGGGTGAGTATTTTTGATTCAACTTGTCATAATCGTGACAAAGAGAATTCGATTTCCTCAAACTAATATATATCTTCTATAGGAAACTGCACCAACTACGGACGAGGAGGATCCGCCCTCCGGCAGGATGCTTAGCCTCGGGGAGAGGAATAATTCGAGACATTACTGAACCATTCCATCGATGGAGACGGAGAATCAAAGAATGTGAGTGAACTTGTAATTTGAATTAAGATTCACGCGCACGCATTCGTAATCGTGTCTCATTATTTTCAGCTTTGCGTACTACTTGGGCCTTGATTGCTATTGTGCAACGCTTCCGAAGAGGACGACCATCTTTAAATCAGTCGGTATCTTGAAAGCATGAGGAATTAAAGGTAGGAAGGATTTATCTTCAGTCAACGAATTTCACATAGCAGCAAGAGTTGTCGATTGTCCTTCCCTACTGTTCGTTATTGACCGTCATGGTTTAGATTAATGCCTTATCTCTTCAGGAAACCGATCGCGTGGCTGTAGAATAAGAAGACCTTTTCGAGAACGGATTGGATAACGTGAGGAGGGCATCTACCACGGGAAGCAGTTGGGAAGCTCACGAAATAATACATCATCGGCGTATTTGCATCAAAATGACCTTCATTGAATTACACATTTGACATTATAATTCAAAAAATCGAGGATGTAACGTCTATTGAAACAATCAATCCATTTTAGCTCGTCTGCATGGGGCGGATGAGAAGATGTTGATATCAGTCCCGTTTACACCAGCAGCCAAGACAAAGTTTTTCCTGCTTTTCTACTACCGCCGCGAAAGACCTAGAAGATATGCTGGGACACGAATTGGTAATGTGGCAATTTCACTCCCTTGACTGCTCGGGTGTAAATGGCAGACAATTTTGTTCGCGTCCATAACATATGATCGGAATGATTTTTTAATCACTGATAAATATCTCTTAACCGGACGTAGCAATAATTATTTCAGGATAAGTTAAGCAGTACCCCCGTTCCTTCGCTGAGAATTTCAAGATGCGCCATTTATCCAAGACCGTCGGTAACCCCGGAATCGGACGAAAGTAAAGTAAAACTCATTCCTTGTTCTCTTCTTCGACTTCTCCAGTTGCTAATGCTTGTATGTATTTTCAAGCGCAGAGAAGATGTTTCCGTGCGCGCAGTGCATCCACAGTGCTTCCTCAGATGGGATTTCTCACGGTTCGGCGAAGGAATATTGTGTTCAGTTAGAAAAAGGTGGGTAAGATTATTTCCATGATAGTCAGTTGTTGTTATTTGATTTGCCGTCCGTGTTAACGTAAATATATTACCTTCGTGAGGCCACGCTGCTCGTGCATCGGCATTAGAAGACGCTTAGCATGAAGCTGTGGATTCTGCAGAGAAGATTGTAGTATTGTTAGATCGAGGAAAAGAAGTCATGTGGAAGATGCAAACCCATGGGAAGGAGATATTAAATGTGCTTGCAGGGTGAGCTTATTTTGAGACTCCATTTTACATCCCTTAAAATGCAATCGCTTTCCTTAACCGTACTTGAACCTTTTCAGTAGAAGCTGCACCAGCAGCTGACTCAAGGGTCGAGGAGGATCTTCCCTGAAGCTGGATCCTTTTGGGGTAGCCGTCACTGAAGCAGCTTGATGAAATGTAATAAGTTGTACTTTATGTGTTCAATAGATGGTATCTTGTGAGTTAACCTATTGTTATGGTGAATTTTATTCTTCCGTATATCATGTTGGAATGAATGTGCTAATACATGCAATGGTTTGGAAGTTGCCTATCATACAACCCGTATACTGAGTGTTAATCTTTCATTATGCACTGTACGCCAAATGATCTCGTTCGCACACTTTGTTTCGGAGCAGTCGCACTTCTTCCGTCATTGAGTCGTTCTTTTGGCTAGCCACGTCGGTGAACAAGGTTCTCCTGAAATTCTTCTATTCAGGATCAACCCTCTCTTTGATGGTTCTCTTTTTCACCTCCGATCGTCCTTGCACACACTTGATCTTCATCCCACTATTTTCGCATTGTCGGCTGATGTGTCCAGAATATTTGAGAATGCATTCTCTTTTTCGGTTCTTCTATCTTTGAATTCCCTTCGAGTATTGACCAGTAGACCGTTGCACTATGTTAGTGCGTTTGGTTCCATGATGAACACCCGTATGGAGTATTTTGAAGACCATAACTGTATAGTATGTGTACGAATTGCATTTATGTTAAAGTGTTATGGTGTAAAATGAAATTGTAGTTCTGAGGTGTGCTAGTTAAAGGGCCTCAAATGTGTGTTTGTCTCAAATTTTAATCAGTTGTACTTATCGCGAAATTCTTTTCGCCTCTATTATAAAACCTTTATCTTCGAATTTCAGGTTTTTGATGATTTTACCTACCTTAGAATATGTAAGTTACATAGTAACCTCAAGAAAGTGTAAGCGAAATATAGTATTTGGAATATGGGTGTGATTCTTTTTTTTTTTTAAACAGAGGATGTTCTTTTCCACAGTGTAGTTTTATATATGTACCTGCATATTAGTTTCTGTTATTTTTCTCAGCGTGAACTTATTCAGGTCTTGATACTATTAGAGGAGGGGTTAATCCAAAATATCTCTTGAATAACTTTTTCTCTTAGTAATTTCGTATTCACGTTCTCAGTTGTATCTTTTTTTTCTATGCATCAATGCCCTCATCTGAGTGATATATAAAAGTTATATGTGATATGTGAAATTATAAGTGATATAGTTTCTATGTGTTAACGAGTTTCTTTTAACTTACGATTGAATGCAATGTATGGGAATTTCTGCAATATATGTATTCATATCCTTATTAAATTATTCTCCCATCATTTTATTCACTCCCGTTTTGTCAAGAGAGAATGAAAACAAATTATGTTTGAATATTGTGTCCGACACTTTTAATAAAGCTTTTCGTGAATATAAATAGAATTATTTGTTAAAAATTAGGATAAAAATAATACCCTAAGTAATTTTTGAATGGCTTGCTATACCGCCCTCATTAAATCTGCCATTCTCCTCTTGTTATTAATCTCTCCCCACCCACCTTACGTCTCGGGGATCGAACCTCTGAACCCTATGGGGTCTAGAGGTCTTTATAGTTAGCGCCCCCTAGAAATTAGATATGGAAGGACCGTAAATCAGAAAAATGAATAACATTATGTAGTTTATTAAGTCACAGAAATTTGAAATATTACTTCAGGATTAGATGTGGTAGGACAGAAAAAAGAAACACATTAAATAGTTTTTTAAGTCTCAGAGCAAATTTCATCAATACATTTAAATAAAATGCAGAGAGTTAATAGCATGATAGTGCCATTTTCCGTCATCGGTAGCCGGTTGCCTACTGCATTGATTTTTAGCGCTATAAGTCTGTAGAGAAGAACATAAAATTATATGGGCGGTTATAAAATAGTAAATGTACAAATTTAATATAATAATAGTATAATTAAACCTACTTCCTTCCCGCATCATGGAAGAGTACTTTTAAGCAAATTACAATGTTTTAGCAATTTGAATGTTGGATGCATGGAAAAATGGATGGAAGAATTAAAAAATCTCCTACTTTCATAGAATAGAAATTAAGTTATAATTACGCATACTATTTCTCCAATCCTATTTTACAATTTTTAGGGCCATTCTATGGTAATAAAATGCGTTTCTCTGGTGAATGTAATCAACGAAGCAATTTTTAGCAATTTTAACTGAAGCATTTAAAACTGAAATGCGTCGTGAGTGGAGATAAGAGGCTTATTTTATAATTGGTCCAAAAAGATTAATTTTAAGTCTAATATTTTGAATTAAATTAATACAAATGCAATATGAACATTGTTGGAAATTATTAACTGTTGTATTAATATTAAAAATTGCAAATTTCAGCTGTTTTGTTGCCAGTTATTGGATGGGTTGCATTGGTGTTCGTCAATTGTGGTCAAATTTATAAATGTATAGACTAAATTTACCCGTGATGTAATAAGGGTGAAAAACTAGAAACTTGTGTTTATATTTTGCCTACTTCAACCAATTTCTTTCTTTTAATTTCGAACTCTCCTCCGAATCCTCTCATCAACCAACGCGGCCCAACCTCCAATCACATGACGCGACCAACCCTCCGATCCCGCGACGCGACCCACCCTCCGGTCCCCCTACGCGACCCACCCTCCGGTCCCCCTACGCGACCCACCCTCCGGTCCCCCGACGCGACCCACCCTCCGGTCCCCCTACGCGACCCACCCTCCGGTCCCCCTACGCGACCCACCCTCCGGTCCCCCGACGCGACCCACCCTCCGGTCCCCCGACGCGGCCCATCCTCCGGTCCCCCGACGCGACCCACCCTCCGGTCCCGCGACGCGACCCACCCTCCGGTCCCCCTACGCGTTCCACCCTACGGTCCCCCTACGCGACCCACCCTCCGGTCCCGCGACGCGACCCACCCTCCGGTCCCCCTACGCGTTCCACCCTACGGTCCCCCTACGCGACCCACCCTCCGGTCCCGCGACGCGACCCACCCTCCGGTCCCGCGACGCGACCCACCCTCCGGTCCCCCTACGCGTTCCACCCTCCGATCCCGCGACGCGACCCACCCTCCGGTCCCCCGACGCGACCCACCCTCCGGTCCCCCGACGCGGCCCACCCTCCGGTCCCCCGACGCGACCCACCCTCCGATCCCGCGACGCGACCCACCCTCCGGTCCCGCGACGCGACCCACCCTCCGGTCCCCCTACGCGACCCACCCTCCGGTCCCCCGACGCGGCCCACCCTCCGATCCCGCTACGCGACCCACTCCGATCCCCCGACGCGGCCCACCCTCCGATCCCCCGACGCGACCCACCCTCCGGTCCCCCGACGCGACCCTCCCTCCTGTCCCCCGACGCGGCCCACCCTCCGGTCCCCCTGCGCGACCCACCCTCCAATCCCGCTTCGCGACCCACCCTATTCGGCCCATGCCTTACCTTTATCACCACCTTCAGGTCCTCTTCCATCCGCAGAAGTCCCATTCCTCAAAGGTCCTCTTCCATCTACATACGAAACAGCCTATGATAAGATTCAGGACATTATTATAACATAATTACTACAAAAAAATTTAAGATACGCAAATCAGTTACGTCCACTTCACATTTATATTAAGTCGATAACATTCAGCAATTAATTCCATAAAATCAAACACCACATTTAATTCTATTTCTGAATAATAGTTTTACGGAATTTATTCATGCCTTATTCGTGAAGAGAATTCTTCCTTCGCTTTTTCAAAATTAAGAATTGATTCAAATTTAAAATTTAAATAAATCCCAACTATACGCCAACGTTCAAAGAAATCAGAACAATAATTATCAAATAATTCTCGAATAATATCTAAAATATATATTTATTCGCACTTAAGAGTTGCAAAAATAAATTAGAGCTAATTCTGTTTTAATAATGTGGTAATCGTTGAATTTATCGCTTCAATTCAATTCGCATCAATGAAATATTAGTTACAATCGTATAATTGTTTCAATAAACAAAAAATAATTAAAATTATTTATTTGCTGTCATTTTTGGAATCGTTTGTAAGTATTTATTATTTCAATCCGATAAACACCTTAAATTATTATTATATTGAAAGAAGAATGAAAATTTTTTAAAAAATCCATCATTTACCATCCGAAAATTCTTTAAAGAAAAAAATTTTAATTTTATATTGCTTAACCTTAATATTTGCAATCAAATTCAAAATGTAATTTCCTTTTCAAATCTATTTCATTAGTAGTTTTAGAATTCCAAATCTAGCTTTACTTTCATTGTTTAAGATTTTATAACGGTAATAACTAACAGTTCTAACGTTTATTAACTGGATTATAAAATTAAAATTATTCATTTAGATTAACATTTCGATCAATTTTAGAATATTGAGCGATAATTCAATGATATATAGAATATAAAATTATAAACTCGGTACAAAATTCCTTGGGCATGAAACTCCGTAAGTTGAAAACAACCTTCGTTATCCATTTTAATGCAAAAATATATTACATAATTTATTTATATATTAAAGTTTTTAAATCGGAAGTAAATAACATTTTCTTATGAATATATACTGTGAACGCAAATTATTCTTCCGTGTCAAGAAATCATAAAGCTAAGTGACAAAGGTCATCATATGACAATGTTAAAAGTTCCGCGATAAAACATTTAAATAGTTTTTAATCGCACTAAATCTAATCTTACTAAATTTCATCGTAGTATTAATAATCGTATGGCCTAATGATTTAACTACTTTTAGCATTGTTCATTACGTGATGCAAATGGCGGATTCGTAGATCGGTTAAATATAAAAAATTGAGAATGTCCAATAATTTAAATAAATGCAGGCTATTGACTGCGCAAAAACTAAATCCAGCTAAAATATAATATTAAATTTGAATATGTTTTTATGAACAAGCCTACTTCACGTTACTACCCTAAGTTCGACCACGTGGCGAAAATACTCACGACTGCTAAAATTATACTAATTAGCATTTCCGGATTTTGACTTAATTGAAAAGAACGTCCGCTTCCATTATTAAACGTATTGAAAACGGGATAAAGATAACCACATACGGAAGAATTAATTTAGTAACGACAAATTCCAACCACGTGACGAAAATTCGTACTCTCTCATATGCGGAATTACGATTTAAATTCAAATAAAAATCTATTACGCTTGATGTATCAGTTAAAATCAATAGGAAGAAATTCGAAGAGGAAAGAAAAATATCCGTCTATTGCCTTAAATCAAAGACAGAAACTTCAACTTGGCTATAGAATGGTCATTTTTACTTACGAAGTTAGAGGTCCTTTTTTGCAGATTTCCATCCTTCTCTTTGCGGCATCTTGAAGAATCCATTGGAATCGGGTTGAATTTGAACACTTAGGCACTCGAACGAAAATTTTTTTCGAAAAATCACCGAAATTCGATAGCACGTCGTTAAACGCACATCACTCAAACAGGAAGCAGCACTAACTAACAGCAAAGCAACGGATATCCGGTTTGCAGTAAAATACTCGATTCTGATTGGCTGATGGTATTGGATAAACCACTACTCAACAAAGCTAATACTTAATTATTAACTCTTTTATTAATAATTATATTCATAATCACTATAAATAATTATTATTTTAATTATCGGAAATTTCATTATTGGATATTTTGCGTATTGAGTAATATTATTAAATTCCTAACGCGCACATGTTCTCAAGAGGGTAGCCATCTTGAAAATATTAACTACTTTGAAGAGAAAAAATCATAAAATGCTTACAAATGTATTTAAGCAGATGTAAAGTTACTTAATTCCTAAGCTTATATTGTGTTGAAAACCCTTGAACGATTTCATGACCATTTTTGTTTTATTATCGAAATAGAGAACGTTATTATTTCCAGCTTTATAATCGTTCCTTAAAGGTAAATTATGGATAGTAGGATTTTAATATATGCACACTAAACTCATACAATGCCCATACGGACCTGAGGACTCCGTAAAATATTATAGAAGAAGAATTCATAACAACGCTCATATGTATTAGAATTTAAAATATTTGGGTTCACACTTACATTTTCATGTCCATATTATGTCATAGCATAAATATAGCCATGCTCATACCGAGCTGTTAATTACTTCAGTCAAGATAATTCGCGATTTCTTCGAAAGCATCGATCTTTTTAACGTTAAAATTGCATAAATTCGAAATATTTTCCAGAAATTTAATGCTACGCTTGTATGTATTCGATTTAAAATTATTTGGTTAAGTACTTACCTTTCTAATGCACAATATTACAAAATAACACATAGAAATTGCCATGGATTCAAATTTTTCCAATCTTTATGAATTTGCAGTAAAACACTTTTGTGGTCTTTGCATGATGGTCGAAGAGTCTTCATGATTATTTGCGATTGAAACACTTGTGTACATATGAATATAATGTTTCAGCATTCAAACTTTGGGCACGTATCTCCACATACATAAAATTCTCGAGGCACTATTGTTGGTGGCTAAAGTTGCAGTTTCACAATCACTCTTTGATGTATTCATCAACATAATAAACATCAACCAGTGAATACACACTTTAAGTCACTCACTTAAGTGTTGCACCAGAATAACTTGCACTATACGTACTTGAAGACCAATTCCATGAATCAAAAACATGCGATTCACTCTCTGTCTCTCCATGAGCTTGTTTTGTACAACTATTTACTTCCTTTCGAAGGGCAGAAATATTCTGGCGTTACTCATTTAGTACGACCTCGAAATTTTATGAAACGCTTTAACCCTAGCGGCTATTTCAATGAAAAACTTGGTTATAAAGGAAGGTTTAGCTAACTTAAATAAATGGATCATGGGATAAGTTTAAGTATATTGAATCCTGGTCATCGCGCGATCACAAAATAATAAGGAACGCTTTTCTTTTGAAAGATCAATTTATTACGATTTCGAGCATTTATTTATGTAACCAGAAAAGGTTTACCTTGGCTAAATAACGGCTAAAGTGTTTCATAAAATTTCGAGGTCGTACTAAATGAGTAACGCCAGAATATTTCTGCCCTTTCGCTAGAATGTAAATAGTTGTTCGAAACAAGTTCAGGGGGAGAGTATGGGTATTTTTGAATCGTTGTCTCTTAGAATATTACTTCAGTCTTTCATCGTCCGAATGAAGTGCAATATGATATGGTGTATGGTGCTTCAAAGGGTGAAACATAAGTGGATATTCATTGGTCAGTGTTCTTTTTGGAATACTTTCTCTTCATTACATTCAGTTGGAAGTTGTAGGAGTAGGAATAGTATGAGTGTTTTAATTTTCTTTCATTGTCCGAAAATAGTGCAAGGTATTCTGGTGCAACGCTTTAGTGAGTGACTTAAAGTGTATATTCATGGTTGATGTTTATTTTTGAAAACATCAAAGAGTGATTGTGTAACTACACCTTTAGCCACCGACAATAGTGCCTCGAGAATTTTATGAATGTTTTATGAATAAAAAACGAAAATAATCGTGAAATCCCTCAAGTTTTGAGTCATTTCCGCAAGAGAAGAAACGAAAACGCCTCGCCTATAATTTATAGTGAATTGAGTGACATGTGACATCACGGGTGAAATTAGTGACGACGTATTACGAAAATTCCACGTATTAACTTCAGTATTACGTGGAAAGTGCAACGTTTTGCTTTATTCTGGCAATGTGATACCTGATATTGCTAAAATCAGTGATGAAATAAGTGAAAACAATATATAAATAGTGAGTGAAGTGAAGGTGCTTTTTGCCATTGTGAAGTGTCTAAATCTGAACGTGTGTTTGTTAAGAAAACATTTCTAATAAAAGTGCGGTCGCCAAAATAAAGAAGGTTCCTTTGGAGGGTAGTTCCATTCAAGAGAAATGGAAAGGCTATCAAAGGTAAGTAAGCTTTTCTAGTAAATTGATCTCAAAATAATATAACTTTTAAATCAGATACATATGATTTCAAACATTGTAGCAACAAAGGTAGCCATCAGAGGATTGATGAACTTATAGAGTGATTTATTTATTTCTTAAGTTGACATTAATATTCACGATGAATGATATGAGATTACTTTCACGTTTACCTCCAATGTATTTCGACTATAGTCTATTGACGTACCATTGAGAAGATACTTCGAAAAATATTTCATTCACAATCTCTGGTAGATGTTGTGAATAAAAATTATTAAATAATTTCAGGGGTAAGACCGAAGTTTTAATTTTAATATCCATTTGTTATTTAAACTCAATGAATTTTTCAGTAAAACAAAAGCATTGGACGCCAAATTTTTCATAACGAAGGTGTATGAGAATTTGCTTGAGTCAACTTCTTCAACCTCCGATACATAATATTCAAACGATAAGTATTAATGAATATATTTACTCTATGAATTATAAAAATTAATTTGAAACATTTAATCATCATTTACATTGTTATTAATTAAAATAAATAAAATTATAAAAAATGTAAAATTTAAAGGAACGCTAAAGTGGGCGTGGTCAATCGTAACCAGCCAATCAGAAGCGAGGATTTTGGTTCAACTTTAGCGGTGTTGCAAAATTGCCATTGTCTTCTGGGAATTCTTCTAGCAACGTCGTGCTGCCGCTTTGTTCAAGAAAACCGTTAAAAAATTAAATTCGTCATTGAAAGTTTTAAAAGTGTGTTAGTTTATCTGGTTAAATCGTTTTCGGTAATTCCCGAATTAATAATTATCGATATTGAATATATAAGCGGAAAGAAAGCTGCGATGGAACCTCATCACGGAGTCAGGACGCCAACGATTGGAATGGATGGGACACGAAAGGTAGGAAATATACGATTTTTTTAATTATATTCTTAACGATTGTGCCTTTGTTACCTTCTTTTTAATGAAAAAGAAATGTTTACCGTGCGTTTAACTTGTACGTCAGTTACATGACGAAACTATTATTTATGTCATAAAACTTGATAACCGCCTCGTAGTCATAGTTCGATCGAATCATTCTCAAATACGGAATCGCTCATGAATATCTCATTTTGAAAGTTTCCGATTCAATTTTGTAATCTTCGATAGTGATAAATCCTCATTTTAATTAAATCTCCGTTCATTTTCGGACATGTAACAACGACTTCCGGTTAGACCACGTGGCAATTACGTATCATTGATAGCCGACGTACTTTTCAGAATCTGAATCCATCCAAGTTTATTTCGTTTGAATATTGAATTCTACTTCCGTTTTTTTGAATTTAACATGTTGCGAAACATATTTAAGGTTTCCGGAATTGATGATTCTTAAACAAAACTTAGAATAAATATATAAGCGGAAAGTAATGCCATTCAATGCTATTCCCGAATGAAACTATAATTAACGAAAGTATATATAATAATTTATAACTATATACGATTTACGACGCCAACGAGGAAATTTAATTATCATTGATATCTATTATATATAGATAACTAGGGGGTCAAACAAATTTGAGGATACAAATGTCTGGCCCAAACTACTGAGGCCACGGACACGCCGATTTTTTTGCGTAATGTCCAACTAAAATTAACCCAGGAAAAAATCTAACACCCACTCTACCTATCATGGGTTCGAGTCTGGGAGGCCCCAAAGTCGGATTTTTCTCCATAAGAATGCATGGAGTCGATTTTTGACCATTTAAAAAAAATACTTTCCGGGAACGTAGTACAAAGAAATTTCATGTAATTGTGGATAATATACGTTTCTACACAAAAATTGTATCAGTTATTCACAAAAGATCATGGGTTCGATGCCAGGAGGTAAAATATTTTCAAATTTTGAAAAATCGTATCTCTCCTAATGTGATACTTAGGTCATTCAAACTTTCTACACGTATAGATACTTACATAATGTACTTCGAAAAAAATCAACAGTTACGTAGGAGTCACGAGTTCGATTCCAGAGCGTCCCGTAAACTCGATTTTTCCCGTTTAAAATACATTGACCATTTTTCCGAAAGCTTTTTATGACACTTCCCAACCGCGCAGAGGTTCAAAATTTCACACAGCCGTAAAAGGGACCATTCTCATACAAAAGCATCCCTAAGATTTTCGCGAACGGTCGTTGGTTCGATTCTAGGGGGCGTTAACAATAACTTCGTAAGAAATGGATAGGGAATTAAGGAGTCACTTTGAGGCACTTCCTGAATGAATTTCCTTTTGAAATTCGGGGTGTTTATAAAGTCAAACATACTCAAGCGAAAAATAACAGTGATTTTAGCAGGATGATCTTGGTTCGACGCCGGGGTGGGAATTATGCTGCCGAAAGAAATGCATCGGAAATCGAATTCAGTGCATTTTCAGCTGCGTTAATGTCCTTTACTTTATGTTCATCAACGTTTGAGCAGAGTCATCTTCGAAAAATTTTATTTTTCACTGAAGATAAATTATTGCATTGCTTGCTGTCAGCAAGCACACCTTTACTCGTATTAATTATGCTTCGAGTCATCGTGAGATTTAAACATTGATGCCATTGATCATTAATAAATCACTACAACTGTTTCTATAATAAATGGATAGTACACGCGAGAGCTTTATTCCTATTTTTAACACTTCTTCGCTTTAATTTTCTAAAAGTAAAGGTGTAGTTACACAATCACTCTTTGATGTTTTCAAAAATAAACATCAACCATGAATATACACTTTAAGTCACTCACTAAAGCGTTGCACCAGAATACCTTGCACTATTTTCGGACAATGAAAGAAAATTAAAACACTCATACTATTCCTACTCCTACAACTTCCAACTGAATGTAATGAAGAGAAAGTATTCCAAAAAGAACACTGACCAATGAATATCCACTTATGTTTCACCCTTTGAAGCACCATACACCATATCATATTGCACTTCATTCGGACGATGAAAGACTGAAGTAATATTCTAAGAGACAACGATTCAAAAATACCCATACTCTCCCCCTGAACTTGTTTCGAACAACTATTTACATTCTAGCGAAAGGGCAGAAATATTCTGGCGTTACTCATTTAGTACGACCTCGAAATTTTATGAAACACTTTAGCCGTTATTTAGCCAAGGTAAACCTTTTCTGGTTACATAAATAAATGCTCGAAATCGTAATAAATTGATCTTTCAAAAGAAAAGCGTTCCTTATTATTTTGTGATCGCGCGATGACCAGGATTCAATATACTTAAACTTATCCCATGATCCATTTATTTAAGTTAGCTAAACCTTCCTTTATAACCAAGTTTTTCATTGAAATAGCCGCTAGGGTTAAAGCGTTTCATAAAATTTCGAGGTCGTACTAAATGAGTAACGCCAGAATATTTCTGCCCTTCGAAAGGAAGTAAATAGTTGTACAAAACAAGCTCATGGAGAGACAGAGAGTGAATCGCATGTTTTTGATTCATGGAATTGGTCTTCAAGTACGTATAGTGCAAGTTATTCTGGTGCAACACTTAAGTGAGTGACTTAAAGTGTGTATTCACTGGTTGATGTTTATTATGTTGATGAATACATCAAAGAGTGATTGTGAAACTGCAACTTTAGCCACCAACAATAGTGCCTCGAGAATTTTATGTATGTGGAGATACGTGCCCAAAGTTTGAATGCTGAAACATTATATTCATATGTACACAAGTGTTTCAATCGCAAATAATCATGAAGACTCTTCGACCATCATGCAAAGACCACAAAAGTGTTTTACTGCAAATTCATAAAGATTGGAAAAATTTGAATCCATGGCAATTTCTATGTGTTATTTTGTAATATTGTGCATTAGAAAGGTAAGTACTTAACCAAATAATTTTAAATCGAATACATACAAGCGTAGCATTAAATTTCTGGAAAATATTTCGAATTTATGCAATTTTAACGTTAAAAAGATCGATGCTTTCGAAGAAATCGCGAATTATCTTGACTGAAGTAATTAACAGCTCGGTATGAGCATGGCTATATTTATGCTATGACATAATATGGACATGAAAATGTAAGTGTGAACCCAAATATTTTAAATTCTAATACATATGAGCGTTGTTATGAATTCTTCTTCTATAATATTTTACGGAGTCCTCAGGTCCGTATGGGCATTGTATGAGTTTAGTGTGCATATATTAAAATCCTACTATCCATAATTTACCTTTAAGGAACGATTATAAAGCTGGAAATAATAACGTTCTCTATTTCGATAATAAAACAAAAATGGTCATGAAATCGTTCAAGGGTTTTCAACACAATATAAGCTTAGGAATTAAGTAACTTTACATCTGCTTAAATACATTTGTAAGCATTTTATGATTTTTTCTCTTCAAAGTAGTTAATATTTTCAAGATGGCTACCCTCTTGAGAACATGTGCGCGTTAGGAATTTAATAATATTACTCAATACGCAAAATATCCAATAATGAAATTTCCGATAATTAAAATAATAATTATTTATAGTGATTATGAATATAATTATTAATAAAAGAGTTAATAATTAAGTATTAGCTTTGTTGAGTAGTGGTTTATCCAATACCATCAGCCAATCAGAATCGAGTATTTTACTGCAAACCGGATATCCGTTGCTTTGCTGTTAGTTAGTGCTGCTTCCTGTTTGAGTGATGTGCGTTTAACGACGTGCTATCGAATTTCGGTGATTTTTCGAAAAAAATTTTCGTTCGAGTGCCTAAGTGTTCAAATTCAACCCGATTCCAATGGATTCTTCAAGATGCCGCAAAGAGAAGGATGGAAATCTGCAAAAAAGGACCTCTAACTTCGTAAGTAAAAATGACCATTCTATAGCCAAGTTGAAGTTTCTGTCTTTGATTTAAGGCAATAGACGGATATTTTTCTTTCCTCTTCGAATTTCTTCCTATTGATTTTAACTGATACATCAAGCGTAATAGATTTTTATTTGAATTTAAATCGTAATTCCGCATATGAGAGAGTACGAATTTTCGTCACGTGGTTGGAATTTGTCGTTACTAAATTAATTCTTCCGTATGTGGTTATCTTTATCCCGTTTTCAATACGTTTAATAATGGAAGCGGACGTTCTTTTCAATTAAGTCAAAATCCGGAAATGCTAATTAGTATAATTTTAGCAGTCGTGAGTATTTTCGCCACGTGGTCGAACTTAGGGTAGTAACGTGAAGTAGGCTTGTTCATAAAAACATATTCAAATTTAATATTATATTTTAGCTGGATTTAGTTTTTGCGCAGTCAATAGCCTGCATTTATTTAAATTATTGGACATTCTCAATTTTTTATATTTAACCGATCTACGAATCCGCCATTTGCATCACGTAATGAACAATGCTAAAAGTAGTTAAATCATTAGGCCATACGATTATTAATACTACGATGAAATTTAGTAAGATTAGATTTAGTGCGATTAAAAACTATTTAAATGTTTTATCGCGGAACTTTTAACATTGTCATATGATGACCTTTGTCACTTAGCTTTATGATTTCTTGACACGGAAGAATAATTTGCGTTCACAGTATATATTCATAAGAAAATGTTATTTACTTCCGATTTAAAAACTTTAATATATAAATAAATTATGTAATATATTTTTGCATTAAAATGGATAACGAAGGTTGTTTTCAACTTACGGAGTTTCATGCCCAAGGAATTTTGTACCGAGTTTATAATTTTATATTCTATATATCATTGAATTATCGCTCAATATTCTAAAATTGATCGAAATGTTAATCTAAATGAATAATTTTAATTTTATAATCCAGTTAATAAACGTTAGAACTGTTAGTTATTACCGTTATAAAATCTTAAACAATGAAAGTAAAGCTAGATTTGGAATTCTAAAACTACTAATGAAATAGATTTGAAAAGGAAATTACATTTTGAATTTGATTGCAAATATTAAGGTTAAGCAATATAAAATTAAAATTTTTTTCTTTAAAGAATTTTCGGATGGTAAATGATGGATTTTTTAAAAAATTTTCATTCTTCTTTCAATATAATAATAATTTAAGGTGTTTATCGGATTGAAATAATAAATACTTACAAACGATTCCAAAAATGACAGCAAATAAATAATTTTAATTATTTTTTGTTTATTGAAACAATTATACGATTGTAACTAATATTTCATTGATGCGAATTGAATTGAAGCGATAAATTCAACGATTACCACATTATTAAAACAGAATTAGCTCTAATTTATTTTTGCAACTCTTAAGTGCGAATAAATATATATTTTAGATATTATTCGAGAATTATTTGATAATTATTGTTCTGATTTCTTTGAACGTTGGCGTATAGTTGGGATTTATTTAAATTTTAAATTTGAATCAATTCTTAATTTTGAAAAAGCGAAGGAAGAATTCTCTTCACGAATAAGGCATGAATAAATTCCGTAAAACTATTATTCAGAAATAGAATTAAATGTGGTGTTTGATTTTATGGAATTAATTGCTGAATGTTATCGACTTAATATAAATGTGAAGTGGACGTAACTGATTTGCGTATCTTAAATTTTTTTGTAGTAATTATGTTATAATAATGTCCTGAATCTTATCATAGGCTGTTTCGTATGTAGATGGAAGAGGACCTTTGAGGAATGGGACTTCTGCGGATGGAAGAGGACCTGAAGGTGGTGATAAAGGTAAGGCATGGGCCGAATAGGGTGGGTCGCGAAGCGGGATTGGAGGGTGGGTCGCGCAGGGGGACCGGAGGGTGGGCCGCGTCGGGGGACAGGAGGGAGGGTCGCGTCGGGGGACCGGAGGGAGGGTCGCGTCGGGGGACCGGAGGGTGGGTCGCGTCGGGGGATCGGAGGGTGGGCCGCGTCGGGGGATCGGAGTGGGTCGCGTAGCGGGATCGGAGGGTGGGTCGCGCAGGGGGACCGGAGGGTGGGCCGCGTCGGGGGACCGGAGGGTGGGTCGCGTAGGGGGACCGGAGGGTGGGTCGCGTCGCGGGACCGGAGGGTGGGTCGCGTCGCGGGATCGGAGGGTGGGTCGCGTCGGGGGACCGGAGGGTGGGCCGCGTCGTGGGACCGGAGGGTGGGTCGCGTCGCGGGATCGGAGGGTGGGTCGCGTCGGGGGACCGGAGGGTGGGCCGTGTCGGGGGACCGGAGGGTGGGTCGCGTCGGGGGATCGGACGGTGGGCCCCGCTCGGGGGATCGGTGGGTGGGTCGCGTCGGGGGATCGGAGGGTGGGTCGCGTCGCGGGATCGGAGGGTTGGTCGCGTCGGGGGACCGGAGGGTGTGCCGCGTCGGGGGACCGGAGGGTGGGTCGCGTCGGGGGACCGGAGGGTGGGTCGCGTCATGTGATTGGAGGGTGGGTCACGTCGTCGGACCGGAGGTTGGGCCGCGTTGGTTGATGAGAGGATTCGGAGGAGGTTTCGAAATTAAAAGAAAAAAAATTGGTTGAAGTAGGCAGAATATAAAAAACAGGTTTCTAGTTTTTCACTCTTATTACATCACGGGGAAATTTAGTCTATTTATTTATAAATTTGGCCACAAGTGATGAACACGAATGCAACCCATCCAATAACTGGCAACAAAACAGCTGAAATTTACAATATTTGATATTAGTACAACAGTTAATAATTTCCAACGTTTTCCACGAACATAATTTTTAAAATGCATTTGTATTAATGCAATTCAATATATTAGACTTAGAATCAATCTATTTGGACCAATTATAAATCACCCTTCACGACACATTTCAGTTAAGATGCTTTAGCGGAAATAGCTAAAAATAGCTTCGTTGATTAAATTAACCAGAGAAACGCATTCTATTACCATAGACTTACCCTAAAAATTGTGAAATAGGATTGGAGAAATAGTATTCATAATTATAATTTAATTTCTATTCTATGAAAGCAGGAGATTTTTTAATTTTTCCATCTGAATGTAGTAGAGTAGATCTGGTAGAGTAGTAATTGATGTAAATGAGTTGGCTTATTTCAATCATTTGATTCATGTGTTTCATTTTTCTTCTTCGGTCCTTCCACAGCTAATCCTGAAGTAACATTTCAAATTTCTGTGATTTAATAAACTACAAAATGTGATTCATTTTTTGATTTACGGTCCTTTCATATCTAATCCTGAAGTAATATTTCAAAACCTGAGTTTGGTATTATATCTTTGGTGTGATATCTAAAACTTTTCCTAAATTCTTTTACTACCGCAACCTTAAAAATATCAATGAAAAACAACTATTAGATGATGCATCAACTATTCCATGGTAATGTATTGAACAACTCAGCGACATTAACGAGAAAGTGAACACCTTAAACGAATTCCTGCATCTGCTTCTTGATTCACATTGTCCCATAGCTAAAATTAGGGTTTCTAAACCTAAATCTCCATGGATTAACACCGAGATAAGGCAGTCCATGGTTAAACGTGATGCCGCATATAGAAACTTTAAATTGTCCAAAAATATTGAGTATTTCAAGTGCCACAAAAAGTTAAGAAAGAGAACCAAACAATTGATTAGAAATTCTAAATTGAAATATATTCGTCAAATCTCTAAGAGCGGACTAAGAAGTAAAACACTGCGGAACAATCTCAAACTGGTAGGAATCGGAAAGACCGATAAAATCCTCTTCCGGAAGATGTTTCACTCAATACACTCAATTATGAATTCCTAATCCCCATATCAAATGTAAACACCCAGCTCAAGAATTCATACATTGATAACATTCAAGATCGAGCATCATAGTCTAACCATTCACTCCCCAAATTTCAATTTTCTCCTGTATCACAATTTCAAGTCCTCCGCTCATTACTCATTACTACATTACCGCTCCGCTCATTAGAAACGATTATTTTTGTTCAAAACTTATGTTTTTGACGGAAAAGATTATTTTTGTTCAGAACCGCTTTTTTGTCGAAAAAGATTAATTTTGTTCAGAACCGCTTTTTTTGTCGGAAAAGATTATTTTTGTCCAAAAAAAATATTTGTCAGAAACGATTATTTTTATTTTCCAAAAAAAATATTTTTGTCAGTAACGATTACATTTGTTCAGATCCGCCTTTTGTCGGAAAATATTACTATTGTTCAGAACCACTAATATTGTCGGAAAAGATTATTTTTGTCCAAAACAAATATTTTCGCCAGAAACGATTATTTTTGTTCAGAAACGTTATTTTTGTCGGAAGAGATCAATTTTTGTCCCAAAACTATTTCTGAGAAACGAATATTTTTGTCCAAAAATAATATTCTATTCAGAAACGATTATTTTTGTTCAAAACCGCTATTTTTGTCGGAAAAGATTATTTACGTCCAAAACAAATATTTTTCTCAAAAAAAAATATTTTTGTCAGGAACGATTATTTTTCTCCAAAAAAACTATATTTGTCAGAAACCATTTTTTTTCCTAAACAAATACAGTAGACTCTCGATAATTCGAATTTATAGGGACCAAACAAAAAATTCGAATTATCGATTTTTTCGAAATAGCGAGGTTTCGAATTAAAGAGGGAAATATTCGAATTGAAGAAAGTCACATTCTATTTGTCATTGTATAAGATTGTTAATGCTGGTAGAAACAAAAATATTTATTGTAATAATACATGTGGATCAATTTATTTATTATAAAAAAGTTGTATCATTTCTTCATAAAAAAAATCTGTTATTTTCGTTTGGGTCGCTTGGTTGGCTGCAATCTGGTCCACAGCATTTTCCAAAGTGCTCACTGCTTTAAACACACAACCAGGTTGGATGTTATCCATTTCGGATTGTTCGAAGAAACGACGCAACCCCTTAAAAAAAGGTTGCTTCCTTAGAATACACCTTCGGAACATCGTCGTCTTCATCTTCACTGTCAGAAATCTGTTGACTGACTAAAATTGACTGTTCTATAATGTCTTCATCAGACAATTTACCAATAATAACAAAATTGTATTTACAAAAAATACAATTTGTGGCAACATTATTGTCAATATTAACATCGTTGAAAGTTACGGGAACCTCTGGAAGTCTGTTCCAAGCACTCAAAAAGCTTTCTCATATTGCAGATCTTTTTGAACCATATCATTTCCGTCCTTGCATTCCTAATCCTTGATGAATCCGGAAGCTTTAAAACAGTTTGCGATTGTCTGTGAGCTAACCTCTTACCATACTTTGTGAGCCATTTCCATTGCAGTAAGCATTGAAATGCTGCACAGGTTATTTCCATTTTCCATTGTGTCTATTACAGTTCTAACCACTTCTTTTCGATACAAGGTTTCAAAATTTTTAACAATTCCTTGATCTAGGGGTTGAAGAATTGAAGTTGTGTTACGGGGTAAATATTTCAGCTCTATATTTTCAAGTTAAGGGACATCTTTATGGGCTGAGTAATTATCGATAAACATCAAAATTTTTCGTTTTTCTCTTCCCATTCAGCTTTCTCTTCTCTTCAGCATCAATGCTCATTGTCCATTTAGAAAACAATACTGCTGTCATCCACGCCTTCTTATTTGATCTGTAGATTAGCGGAAGAGATTTCATATTTTTAAACATCGAGGCTTAGCAAATTTTCCTACCATAAAAGGTCGAAATTTCTGTGATCCATCCATATTGGCTGCCAATAATATTGTAACCCTCTCCTTGATGTGTTTGCCTCCATGACTGGTGTCATCCTTAAATGCCAAGGTACGATCAGGTAATTATTTATAAAACAGCCCTGTTTCATCACAGTTAAAGATATCTTTCGCTTCATAATTAGCCAATAAATGTAAATTCTTGGAAAAATTGCCTCGACACTTTCCATAAAATGACTAATTTTTCGAATTGTGGAGTGGGCCGGTCTAGCTTCACTTCGAATTATAGAGGGGACCAAAATACATTGATTTTCTTCTAATTATAGAGGTTCTCTCAGGGGACCGAGGGTTTTCTTCGAATTATAGAGGTTTTCGAATTACCGAGGTTCGAATAATCGAGAGTCTACTGTATTATATCTTTGTTATGATATCTAAAACTATTCCTAAATTCATTACCTACCGGAACCTTAAAAATATCAATGAAAAACAACTATTAGATGATGCATCAACTATTCCATGGTAATGTATTGAACAACTCAGCGACATTAACGAGAAAGTGAACAGCTGAAACGAATTCCTGCATCTACTTCTTGATTCACATTGTCTCATAACTATAATTAGGGTTTCTAAACCTAAATTTCCATGGATTAACACCGAGATAAGGCAGTCCATGGTTAAACGTGATGCCGCATATAGAAACTTTAAATTGTCCAAAAATATTGAGTATTTCAAGTGCCACAAAAAGTTAAGAAAGAGAACCAAACAATTGATTAGAAATTCTAAATTGAAATATATTCGTCAAATCTCTAAGAGCGGACTAAGAAGTAAAACACTGCGGAACAATCTCAAACTGGTAGGAATCGGAAAGACCGATAAAATCCTCTTCCGGAAGATGTTTCACTCAATACACTCAATTATGAATTCCTAATCCCCATATCAAATGTAAACACCCAGCTCAAGAATTCATACATTGATAACATTCAAGATCGAGCATCATAGTCTAACCATTCACTCCCCAAATTTCAATTTTCTCCTGTATCACAATTTCAAGTCCTCCGCTCATTACGTAAAATAAAATCTCAATCACAAGGAGTTGATGGAATTCACATCTCCTTCATTCTTAAATTAATTCCTTTTATATTGCCTATAGTTACAAACATCTTTAATCGCTCAATTCAACAAGCAATATTCCCATCACTTTGGAAACTATCACTGGTGCGTCCTCTTCCCAAAAAGTCCTCCCACTCTACAAACCAGTACAGACCTATAAGCATTCTACCTGTTATGGCCAAAGCTTTTGAAAAATTGATTCATGAACAAGTAACTTCCTTCGTAAATTCATTCCATCTATTATACCTACATTCACCCGTTGTTTCTATTTAAATTGCTATATGTCGCATGAACACTGATCTTGCTGCCTTGAACGATTGGAGTCTCATGAACCAACTCACAATTAACCCTTCAAAAAGTCGCTCAATCATAATAGGCTCCCGTAAACTTCTTGCCGTTCTCAATCATCCACCTCCGCTCAGAATAGGTGACGACAATATCCCCTACGTAAAATCAGTTATCAATCTAGGACTCGTTATTAATGAGACTCTCACTCTGCGCGATCACGTCACTAATGTTTGCAGTAAGGTTAACAGATCCCTCTACTCTTTAATGCGCCTTAAAAATATTCTCCCTCAACCTCTCAAGAAGTATCTCGTACAGTCTCTTCTTTTCCCTCTTTTTGACTATGCTGATTCTGTCTATCAAGATCTCACAGACGAGTCTACTTACAAACTCCAAAAAGTGCAAAATTCTTGTGTCCGATTTATTTGCAACATATTGAAGTACGATCACATATCACCTTATTATAATAATTTGTCACTGCTAAAACTCGTAAGTAGAAGAAAATTACATCTTCTCTCACTTTTCTTCTCCATCCAATTCAATAATGTACCTCAATACCTCTCATCTTTCACCCGCATGTCCTCTCTCCATAAACGTTACACAAGGGGATCAAACTTGATGCAAATACCCAATCATAAATCTAAAACATTTAACAAATCTTTTCATAGTTAAAAATTCTCCTTCACTTTCCTCTTTTAAAAAGCAATATAATAAACTTCTTTTTCAGGAACAACAAATCAACAATACTTAAATTCAATCTCATATACACTAATCAAGAACACTGTTTTGTAACAAACTATCTGTATTCCTTTCTATTTCTTGTATATTATTGTATTTTTTTTCTCTTCTTTCTATTTTACTATAATTGTTTAACTAACTACATTAATGTATTTAGGTTAAATGGAAGATGGGACTTTTTAGTCCCAATTTTGCCTAATAAAGACCCATGTATGGTAACGATAGAAGTAAAGTACGATAAACCTCGACGTTTTCCAATGCTGGCGGAAAACCTTAAATATTCTCTAAATTCCACAAAACTCAAATTAAACTCACAAATTTAAACAGATCACTACTTAACCTCGTTAATACCAAACGTTAGGTACAAAATGCGGATATTTCAGAAAATACAAGTCACATAAAGAATATATTCGAAGAAAACTTTCCTCCATACAGTTTGTAGCAACGTTGCATGCCATCCGGGAACCACAAGTCAAAGCCAAAAAGCACAATGTATTCACTGAGTTAGTGAATCATCATCTCTAAGATATAGGATGGATTTCATAATTAAGCACAATTCTCGTGACGTACTTATTTTTGCCTGTATTAGCAAATATCGAAAGCCCTTGAACATAATTTGTATTACACTGTTATTTCGCTGCAATCAAAAATGGAAGTTAAAATTTTTTTTAGGGGATACAATTTGAGACTGGACGGTTCCCAACTATGAGAGGTTCCGACTCTCTTCAGAGGA
Organism: Pantala flavescens; assembly: GCA_020796165.1. Taxonomy (NCBI): domain Eukaryota; kingdom Metazoa; phylum Arthropoda; class Insecta; order Odonata; family Libellulidae; genus Pantala; species Pantala flavescens. The sequence continues at coordinate 19,817,471 of CM036885.1, read as the reverse complement.
TATATATATATATATATAATAGTGGTGCATACAGATTGAACCCTTGGGGTCCAGAGGTTCGATCCCCGAGACGTAACGTGGGTGGGGAGAGATTAATATCAAGAGGGGAATGCTGATTTAATGAGGGCAGTATAGCAATTCAAACATATTCAAACATAACTTAGGGTTTTATTATTATCCTAATTTTTACAAATAATTCTCTTTATATTCACCAAAAGCTTTATTAAAAGTGTCGGACACAATATTCAAACATAATTTGTTTTCATTCTCTCTTGACTAAACGGGAGTGAATAAAATGATGGGAGAATAATTTAATAAGGGTCTGAATACATATATTGCAAAAATTCCCATACATTGCATTCAATCGTAAGTAAAAAGAAACTCGTTAACACATAGAAACTATATCACTTATAATTTCACATATCACATATAACTTTTATATATCACTCAGATGAGGGCATTGATGCATAGAATAAGAAAGATACAACTGAGAACGTGAATACGGAATTACTAAGAGAAAAAGTTATTCAAGAGATATTTTGGATTAACCCCTCCTCTAATAGTATCAAGACCTGAATAAGTTCAAGCTGAGAAAAATATCAGAAATTTATATGCAGGTATATATATAAAACTACACTGTGGATAAGAACATGCTGTGTTTAAGAAGGAAAAAGAATCGCATCCATATTTCAAAAACTATATTTCGCTTACACTTTCTTGAGGTATGTAACTTACATATTCTAAGGTAGGTATAATCATAAAAAACCTGAAATTCGAAGATAAAGGTGTTATAATAGAGGCGAAAAGAATTTCGCGATAAGTACAACTGATTAAAATTTGAGACAAACACACATTTGAGGCCCTTTTACTAGCACACCTCAGAACTACAATTTCATTTTACACCATAACACTTTAACATAAATGCAATTCGTACACATACTATACAGTTATGGTCTTCAAAATACTCCATACGGGTGTTCATCATGGAACCAAACGCACTAACATAGTGCAACGGTCTACTGGTCAATACTCGAAGGGAATTCAAAGATAGAAGAACCGAAAAAGAGAATGCATTCTCAAATATTCTGGACACATCAGCCGACAATGCGAAAATAGTGGGATGAAGATCAAGTGTGTGCAAGGACGATCGGAGGTGAAAAAGAGAACCATCAAAGAGAGGGTTGATCCTGAATAGAAGAATTTCAGGAGAAGCTTGTTCACCGACGTGGCTAGCCAAAAGAACGACTCAATGACGGAAGAAGTGCGACTACTCCAAAACAGAGTGTGCGAAGGAGATCATTTGGCGAACAGTACTTACAGGTTTCATATTAATTAATTAATTAATTATTATTTCAGCCTCTAAAAATGAACATGCTTCTTAATTAAATGTAATTAGAAAAATATACAATTTTATTACTTATTTTACCAATAATTGGAACGTTATTTTCTACCGGACATAATTCAACAACTTTCTTGTTTCATTCATAGAGGGAGGGGATTGGATATTTCTTTGTGAGGGCGCCACTGAGGTGGAGGGAGAATGCAACTCTTCAAGCTCATCCATCTTCCGTGCACCATCATCTTTGCGTGGCCTTCCCCTTCGTCGCTCCATATTATGGTTAGCAGAAATTGGGGGAACCCCACCACAATATGCCTTTTCTTATGGACAACTTATTGACGAAAAGGGAGTTTCAATAGAATATTAGCGGAGGAAAGCACATCTAAAACTTCGTAAGGGCCCTTCCACGGGCGGTGGAATTTCCTTACTTTGCCCGCCTTAACGCAAGGGTCGCTTAGATATACCAAATCTCCCTTCTTATATTCTATTTCCCTAACGCCTTGGTTGTAGTATTGTGCCTGTTTCTCCCGAGCTTGCCTGCAATTCTTACGACATTTATCCCATATCATCGTTAGTTTTCTCCTCAATTCAGGCACGTGTTTATCTCCCCAGCTCTTCTCGCGTCTTTCGAAACACTCGAATGGTGACCGCATTTCACACCCAAAAATGACTTCGTGGGGCGTATATTTAATACTCGTATGATAACTAGAATTTTACGCCGCCACTGCGTACGGCAACCACTCATCCCAGTCGTTCTGTTCGCAATTAACGTAATGACTTATCATTTGCATTATTGTCCTATGCACTCTCTCAACTCTACCGTTTCCCTCTGGGTGATACGCGGAAGTCCTCAACCTTCGTATTTTTAGCAGGCGGCACATTTCTGTGAAAACACTGGACATGAAATTAGTACCCTGGTCCGTAATAACCTGTTCTGGAACTCCAAACCTTAATACCCAGCGTCGGACAAAAGCTGCGGCAACAGTCTCAGCCGTTTGGTCAGGAAGGGGGATCATCTCCAAGTATCGCGAGAAGTGATCGATTATGGAGAGAATATACTAGCAGCGGCCCTTGCTTAGGGGTAATGTCCATTGCCACAAATAGGAATGGCTACTCCACACTTGGCATAGCTTGTAATGTCGCTCTCGTTTTCCCATAGGGACTTCTCTGATTACAAGATGTACGATCGCGTAATCTCAATTTCACCGCACGGTGAAGGCCACCAGTATTGGCGACTAATCCTTTCAGTTGTGGCTCCCAAATGTCCTGACAATGGGTGCTCGTGATGCAATCTAATTAAGGGATCGCGGAGGAGCTTGGGTACTACTATCTTTTCCCCAGATTTCGTGCTTTTACAGAGGATACCTTCTCTCTCGACGAAACCCCGCTTGCGTTTCATGTTTTCACATTCTTCGTCTTTTCGTTGCTCTCGACGAACATTATCCTCGTCGTACACGTCCATACAATCCACACGCCGAATTTTTCGACTCAGCCCATCTGCGTTGGAGTGTTTTCTCCCCGGCCTATGCTCTACTTCGTAGTCATACTCCCCCAATCTAAGAGACCATCGTAGGAGTCGACTGCTAGGATCCTTCAGGCCCATTTCAGTGCGCTATGATCGGTCACGATCTTAAATTGCGACCGTATACATAACAGCGGAATTGGGACACGCCCCATACTACAGCGAGGAGCTCTTTTTCGGTGGTATTGTAGTTGATTTCAGCGGGATTCAGTTGCCGGGACGCGAGAGCTATTGGGTGTTCTTCCCCATTCACTATCTGCGATAGCACAGCTCCTATCGCGAAATTACTCGCGTCTGTGGAAATCACAAAGTCGCGGGTGAAGTCGGGGTAAACGAGTACCGGGCCGCTTTTTAATTTCTCCACTGCAGCAACACAATCAGGTGACCAAACATATGAGGCTCCCTTTTTTAAGAGACGCGTCAGGGGCCGTGCCATCTCAGCATATCCATTCACAAACCTTCTATAGTAGTTTGCTAGACCCAAAAAAGACTGCAGCTCCTTGGTAGAGTGGTGTAGAGGGTGGGAAAATCTTTCACCGCCTTAAGCTTCTCGGGATCCGGTTGGATACGTTTCGAGTTGATAATATGCCCCAAATATCTAACTTCGGGAAGTGCAAAATTACACTTATCAAACTTCAAAGACAAACCCGCCTCCGCGAATTTTCCGAAAACTCTCCTCAACCTCCTCGCGTGCTCGCGAATATCGCTACTGAAGACGAAAACATTGTCCAAATACACTAAAAATTCCACTGGTTTCAGCCCTCGAAGAACGCCGTCCATCATTCTTTGGAATGTCGCGGGAGCGTTCTTTAATCCAAGGCATGCGGGTATATTCATAGTGTCCTCCTTCCACGTTAAACGCAGTCTTGGGTTGCGAATCTGGATGCATCGGTATTTGGTGATAACCACTTGTCATATCCAATGTCGTGAAATATTTACACCCCCCTAAGTGGTCGAGAGTGTCAACGATGCTTGGGATTGGATAGACATCAGAGGTGGTAATTGCATTTAACTCCTGGTAGTCCACACAAAAACGGTATTTCGGTGTATCATCGACGGACTTTTTCGGCACAGTGACTATCCTAGAAGCCCATGGGCTTTCGCTGGGGACAATTATTCCGGCGTCTAGCTGCTCTTTTACAAGTGCGTTCACAATTGGCTTTTGCGAGTGGGGAGTCCGATATGGCTTACGATAAATTGGGATGGAGTTTCCCGTATTTATCCGGTGTGATGTAATGTTCGTTGCCGGTGGGCTCCCTCCCTCGGTAAATAAATGGCAAAATTTCTGTAGAACGGGTAAAAGCTCTTCCCTTTCTTTAGATTGCAAATGCACCAGTTTATCATAAAAATCCTTATAATTTTTTCCGCTTTGGACTGCTCGAATTAGGCGTGTCCGCCTAGCCTCCCTCAGCTGTTCGACGGAGTACGGTTGATACGCCTTTCCTATCAGCACTCCATTGCTTAAGGTCACGCTCTCGCTCCCTGCGTTTGTTATTTTGACTACGACCTTAGCATCTCTCGTTACTAAGCACACGCCTCTAACCACATAGCAATCTTCATTTTCTAATTCAGGCTCTACGATTACTACCGGAAGTTATGTTACCGTCTGAGAGCCTAACCATTAAATATTTTTCACATCGCGGAGGAATTGTTTCCGCGTCAACTAATCGTACGCTAACCCCGTTTACTTCCTGTGGATAATGAAAATCATCCCGATCGGTCGGTTCTGCTTCCCGTCGCGTACCCTTCTTGCCTTGCGTCACCCATACGTGCTGTCCTACAATAATCGTCCCCTTACTCATGTCAATTTTTGCCCCATTTTTTTCCAAAAAATCTAAACCTAAAATGCCATCGAAGCCACCCGCGTCGTGCACTACCTGCATCTTAGCACGATACATTTGTTTGCCTACGTGAAATTGAATTAATTTATCCCCGTAATTTTTCACTAATCCTCCGGTTATTCCTTTAATTCTATACGATGACCGGCCTATGTCTCGCAATCCACAAACCTCTCGCAAAATAAGGGACACTTGTGCACCGGTATCGACTAAAAATCTATATTCGCCTCCCCCAACTCGCACCATTGCCACCAAATCTCTCATCGCCTTCGTATGCTCCACTCGGGGCAAGAAGGCGTCTATAAGGGGCCGGTTTCGGCCAACCACGCCAACCCCCTCGTCGTTTAAATCCCTCTGCCGATGACGCATAGATGGTCGTGAGGCGCAGCTACGGGCGAAACGCCCCGTGCGTCCGCAGGTGAAGCAACGTCGTCCTCTTGGACACTGCCGTGCCAAGTGTCCCATCTGCCCGCAGGAAAAACAAACTTGCTCACTCGGAACACGGAAAACTCTCCTCAATGGGTTCCCGGTTCTTCTCTCGACTTCATCTATTCGTACCGCCTGTCGAACAGCTTCGTCGAGGGTCTCTGGCGCTGTTAGTCGGACTTGCCGGCTCAGTTCTCTCGGTAATCCATTGAGGGAGGCGTCTAGAGCCCGTTGATCTACTTCATGCCGCACTGCGGCGACGTAATCTGCGGTCCCCGCTGCTTCGTACGTGTGAGCGTTGATGGTGCGGATTCTATCGGCAAAACCCTCAACGTCCCATCCGGATCGACGCAAGCTTTTCTCGATAAAAACGGGCGCTTTTCTTTGTCTTAAACCTCTCTACTAGAAGGTGTTTGAGTACTTCATATGACGGCGCCTCCTTACACTCCTCCTCACTCCGATAATACTCGGCGGCCTCTCCTCCCAACGGAAGAGAAGCAACGTGCAGCTTCTCGGTGTCGCCCCATCCACTCAGTTCTGCAGTTTTCTCGATCTTCTCAAAGAAAGACGTGACTCCTTTCGGCTTTCCCGAAAAGACATCCACGACAGATATCAGGGCGAAGTTCTTTCTGTGCGCAACTTCTGTCTCACCACTTCCGAGTGACCGCCTCAAACTCGCATTTTCCCGATTAAGCTCTCCGATCCTCGTGCTGAGCTCGTCAATCGCCTCCTGGAGATTCACTTCCCGGTCCCCAATACTCACACGGGATGCCATGACTTGTCCTTCTCTGATATATTTGTTCCCTGAGGCTGTATCCCACTTCTGACACCCAAAGGCCCAACTCGAGGCGGGATTCGCTCAGGGAACAAAAAGGGAACAGAAATAAAACGTAATAAGTCCTTGCTTCCAACACAGAACTTTAATTCGGCACTACTGCCTTCCTCGCGTTCCTGTTACCAACTGCCCACTGCACTCGGATATCCCCCAAAAGGAGAGAGAAGGGCATCCATCACATTAAATTTATTTATAGGCCAGAGACGCTATTTAATATTCTTTTATATTCACTATTAATTCAATCCCGAAATTCATATAAAATCGTTAACTGTTTAAGAAACTGCAATTGCAAAGAATTAAAGTCAGTATGGTTTTCTCGAATTAAGTTAATAACCTTGCGTTAGAATTTATAAACTGCAACCGAATTTAAAAGCAATTAAAAAATAAATATTGTTTTTGAAGGAATCGAATTTACGTGATGTTATCGTGTGAATGCCCGAAAGAAGCTACGGCTCCTTCACTTTCCTTTTCGTTCAGCAGCTTGAGTCATTTTTGTTTAGAAAGTGGAATACATACTCAAGGACAAATGCTCTCCATCACAATACAAAAAAGGGAAGAGCTTCGTAAGCAAGTAGACCCGGAGTATTGAAATATATTTATATCTATGTATTAAGTAATAAATTAAATTATTACTGAATTACTGAATACCAGATAAACTATGGTTGCATATAATTTACCTCAAGATAGAAAATGATCCAGTTTATAAATTAATACTTGAATATCATCCAATTAGAACAAGTTAAATATTTCAATTTCAATAATAATTCGGAGCAATTATCATTCCATGCTGCGGTGAACGATGATTGCAGTATACGTAAATACAGAAAAAATCCTATGAATTGGAAAATGTCCTACAACTTTAGTCGCAAAATTCCTTTGAATCTTACGTATATAAGTTACAATTTTATCTCAATACGACGATGTATACATAGAGTAGTGTCTAAGTTATATGTTGATTTTATATTGGACCGTGTCAAACTATTTTCAAAAATTATAAAAATCCCTTAACTGATTAAAATACACTCCGTATAGTCGTACTTATATAATTCTCAAATGTAATGTAATCAAAATAGTATAATTGTATTCGAGATCCGTTTAGCGTAATAATTTTACTTTAAGCAGCTGTCAGGTTTTTAAAAATATTATATCTAAACCTATATATCTAAATATTATATATAAATATTATATTTATTAGAATAAAATATATAATCGTTAAAATAAAAGGTTGAAACTCGAAATAAAACTATGTATCTTATACAGACGAAATTTATATGACAATCCGTATTGCATTTCAAAAATTTCAATTTGTAAAAATAACTAAATCATTAATTAAAAATCGCTTAATAATGCAACAGGGAAAAGTGTTGCAAAGTAATGAGAAATATTAATTTAATAAATTTAAAATTAAGTCAATAAATTAAAATATTGACTGCGAAATTGAAAATTTTGTCGATTACACCCTTCGAACATGAAGTTCGGAAAATAATCAACCAGTGAATATACACTTTAAGTCATTCCCTTAAGCATTGCACCAGAATAACTTGCACTATACGTACTTGAAGACCAATTCCATGATTCAAAAACACGCGATTCACTCTCTGTCTCTCCATGAGCTTGTTTTGTACAACTATTTACTTCCTTTCGAAGGGCAGAAATATTCTGGCGTTACTCATTTAGTACGACCTCGAAATTTTATGAAACGCTTTAACCCTAGCGGTTATTTCAATGAAAAACTTGGTTATAAAGGAAGGTTTAGCTAACTTAAATAAATGGATCATGGGATAAGTTTAGGTATATTGAGTCCTGGTCATCGCGCGATCACAAAATAATAAGGAACGCTTTTCTTTTGAAAGATCAATTTATTACGATTTCGAGCATTTATTTATGTAACCAGAAAAGGTTTACCTTGGCTAAATAACGGCTAAAGCGTTTCATAAAATTTCGAGGTCGTACTAAATGAGTATCGCCAGAATATTTCTGCCCTTTCGCTAGAAAGTAAATAGTTGTTCGAAACAAGTTCAGGGGGAGAGTATGGGTATTTTTTAATCGTTGTCTCTTAGAATATTACTTCAGTCTTTCATTGTCCAAATGAAGTGCAACATAATATGGTGTATGGTGCTTCAAAGGGTGAAACATAAGTGGATATTCATTGGTCAGTGTTCTTTTTGGAATACTTTCTCTTCATTACATTCAGTTGGAAGTTGTAGGAGTAGGAATAGTATGAGTGTTTTAATTTTCTTTCATTGTCCGAAAATAGTGCAAGGTATTCTGGTGCAACGCTTTAGTGAGTGACTTAAAGTGTATATTCATGGTTGATGTTTATTTTTGAAAACATCAAAGAGTGATTGTGTAACTACACCTTTAGCCACCGACAATAGTGCCTCGAGAATTTTATGAATGTTTTATGAATAAAAAACGAAAATAATCGTGAAATCCCTCAAGTTTTGAGTCATTTCCGCAAGAGAAGAAACGAAAATGCCTCTCCTATGATCTATAGTGCATTGAGTGACATGTGACCTCACGGGTGCAATTAGTGACGACGTAAACCGATAATTCCACGTATTAACTTCAATATTACGTGGAAAGTGCAACGTTTTGCTTTATTCTGGCAAATTGATACCTGCTATTGCTAAAATCAGTGATGAAATAAGTGCAAACAATATATAAATAGTGAGTGAGGTGTGGGTGCTTTTTGCTATTGTTAAGTGTCTAAATCTGAACGTGTGTTTATTAAGAAAAACATTTCTAATAAAAGTGCGGTCGCCAAAATAAAGAAGGTTCCTTTGGAGGGTAGTTCCATTCAAGAGAAATGGAAAGGCTATCAAAGGTAAGTAAGCTTTTCTAGTAAATTGATCTCAAAATAATATAACTTTTAAATCAGATACATATGATTTCAAACATTGTAGCAACAAAGGTAGCCATCAGAGGATTGATGAACTTATAGAGTGATTTATTTATTTCTTAAGTTGACATTAATATTCACGATGAATGATATGAGATTACTTTCACGTTTACCTCCAATGTATTTCGACTATAGTCTATTGACGTACCATTGAGAAGATACTTCGAAAAATATTTCATTCACAATCTGTGGTAGATGTTGTGAATAAAAATTATTAAATAATTTCAGGGGTAAGACCGAAGTTTGAACTTTAATTTCCATTTGTTATTAAAAGTTAAAGGATTTTTCCGTTAAAGAAAGCAGTGGACGTCAAATTTTTCATAACGAAGATGTATGAGAAGTTGGTTGAGTCAACTTCTTCAACTTCCCATACATAATATTCAAACGATAAGTATTAATGAATATATTTACTCTATAAATTATAAAAATTAATTTGAAACATTTAATCATCATTTACATTGTAATTAATCAAAATAAATAAAATTATTAAATATGAAAAATATAAAGGAACGCTAAAGTGAGCGTGGTCAATCGTAACCAGCCAATCAGAAGCGAGGATTTTGGTTCAACTTTAGCGATGTTGCAAAATTGCCATTGTCTTCTGGGAATTCTTCTAGCAACGTCGTGCTGCCGCTTTGTTCAAGAAAACCGTTAAAATTTAAATTCGTCACTGAAAGTTTTAAAAGTGCGTTAGTTTATCTGGTTAAATCGTTTTCGGTAATTTCCGAATTAATAATTATCGATATTGAATACATAAGCGGAAAGAAAGCTGCGATGGAACCTCATCACGGAGTCAGGACGCCAACGATTGGAATGGCTGGGACACGAAAGGTAGGAAATATACGATTTTTTTAAAAGTATTGTTCTTTGATAGACTATGTTACTTTCTTTGTCGTTATCTATTTCATTTAGAATCGATTTGAATTTTGGATGGATTTATTTAGTCCGATTTTTTATAAGAAAGGTGCCGCTGTCGAAGTATATTCTTAATGATCGTGTCTTTGTTTCCTTCCTTTTACAGAGAAAGAAATGTTTACCGTGCGTTTAACTTGTACGTCGGTTACATGACGAAACAAGTATTTATGTCATAAAACTTGATAACCGCCTCGTAGTCATAGTTCGATCGAATCATTCTCAATTACGGAATCGCTCATGAATATCTCATTTTGAAAGTTTCCGATTCAATTTTATAATCTTCGATAGTGATAAATCCTCATTTTAATTAAATCTCCGTTAATTTTCGGACATGTGACAACGACTTCCGGTTCGACCACGTGGCAATTACGTATCATTGATAGCCGACGTACTTTTCAGAATCTGAATCCATCCAAGCTTATTTCGTTTGAATATTGAATTCTACTAACGTTCTTTTGAATTTAACGTGTTGCGAAACATATTTAAGGTTTCCGGAATTGATGATTCTTAAACAAAACTTAGAATAAATATATAAGCGGAAAGTAATGCGATTCAATGATATTCCCGAATGAAACTATAATTAACGAAAGATTATATAATAGGAGTTAATGGTTGTTTAACGAAACTTAGAATAAATACAAAAGCGGAAAGTAATGCCATTCAATGTTATTCCCGAATGAAACTATAATTAACGAAAGATTATATAATAATTTATAACTTTATACAACTTACGACGCCAACGAGGAAATTTAATTATCATTGATATATTCATTATGCTTCGAGTCATCGTGAGATTTAAACATTGATGCCATTGATGATTAATAAATCACTACAACTATTTCTATAATAAATGGATAGTACTCTCGAGAGCTTTATTCCTATTTTTCATTTCATACTTCTTTGCTTTTATTTTCTGAATACAACGTAACATTGCTTTTCGTATAACTACGCGTATTAAATACGAGAATAGATCTCATTCGATGATTCCTAACGTAATTCAAGTAGTCTTGAACGATTTTCAACTTTCTTTAATTTCAATATTAGAATCTAATTTAATTTAGGACTCTATTCAAATTAATTTGGAACTTGAAGTATTTGAAATAAGTGAAGGATGACGAAATATGTAATATTCTTAGTTTCACGCAAGATTTAACTCAAGTGTTTTAGCGATTATACAGTTGCTCTATAATCTAAAAACGTAACAGCCCTTCTTATAAAAGTACAATTAAAGACGATGAACTTCCCATGAACAATGATCCACGTATCACTCCTTCAGATATTTATACAAGTGGATGTATACTTATGCTTTTCCAATTAATTAATGGATAACTATGCTTTCTAAAATATAGTTTCATAAGGTCCGTTAGCCTATCAAATATTAAATTGAGATATCACCTTGCATACCATTCTATTCTCTGATCATTGAATAATTAACGGTAGGATTACGAAAACGAAATATATTAAGTTCGAAGGGTGTAATCGACAAGATTTTCTATTTCGCAGATAATATTTGTAATTTATTAAATTAATATTTCTCGTTATTCTGCAATATATTTTCCCTATTGCGTCATTAAGCGGTATTTAATTAATGATTTAGTTATTTTTGAAATGTAATACGGATTGTCATATAAATTTCATCTGTATAAGATACATAGTTTTCATTCGAGTTTCAACCTTTTATTTTAACGATAATATATTTGATTCCATTTTCTAAACACCCGACAGCTGCTCAAAGTAAAATTATTATGCTAAACGGATCTCGAAAACAATGTTCCTAATTTGATTACTTAAGAGAAGTATTTAAGTACGGCTATACGAAGTATATTTAAGTTAATTAAGGGATGTTTAAAATTTCTTAAAAATAGTTTGACACGGTCCAATATGCAATCAACATATAACTTAGATACTACTCTTTATATACATCGTCGTATTGCAATATATTATTAATTTATATAGGTAAGATTCAAAGGAATTTTTCGATTAAAATTGTAGGCCACGACATTTTCCAATGGGATTTTTTCTGTATTTACGTATACTGCGATCATCGTTCATCACTGAATCGCTGATAATTGCTGTGAATTATTATTGGAATTGAAATATTTACCTTGTTATAATCGGATGATATTTAGATAATTTTCAAGTATTAATTTAAAAACTGCATTATTTTCTATCGGGAGGTGAATTATATGAAACGAAAGTTTATCTTGTATTCAGTTATTCAATAATAATTTAGTTTATTTCCGTTTAATACATAGATATAAATATATTTCAATACTCCGGGTCTACTTGCTCACGAATCTCCTTCCCTTTTTTGTACTGTGATGGGAGAGCATTTGTCCTTGAGTATGTATTCCACTTTCTAAACAAAAATGACTCAAGCTGCTGAACGAAAAGGAAAGTGAAGGAGCCGTAGCTTCTTTCGGGCATTCACACGATAACATCACGTAAATTCGATTCCTTCAAAAACGATATTTATTTTTAATTACTTTTAAATTCGGTTGCAGTTTATAAATTCTAACGCAAGGTTATTAACATAATTCGAAAAAACCATATTGACTTAAATTCTTTGCAATTGCAATTTCTTAAACAGTAAACGACTTTATATGAATTTCGGGATTGAAATTTTTCATAAAATGTTTTAATTATTCAATGAAATTTAATAAAATTTGGTTAAAATAAAGAAAAATCCAATTAAACGTATAACGACTCACCTGGAACGACACTTTAAATAAAAACATATGAAATTAGAACAACTCCTCTATTACATAAAATTTATTAAAAATACTCTAGGGAAAAGGAAGCACCTAGATAAAAAAACATTTATTTTTAGGGACATATAGTTTCAGTTGCAAGTTACTTTTATTTATCAATTGCTGTTCTTTTCGTACTATATTTTTCCCTTTTGTAAACAATTAATATTCTCAGCTAATAATCTACAAGATCTTTTATTTGAGAGTTACAATCATTTATTAGGCAGCAAATACTAAATGCATTGGATTCAAAGATAAACAACAGAGATCATAAGAATGTTGATAAGTATGTAATAAATTATATTTGATCGCACAACATCTTAGTAATTGAGAGAAAAAAACATCTTTCAGTAATGAAATAATATATGAATGAAACAAGAGAGATGTTGAATTATGTCCTGTAATAAATGACGTTCTGATTATTAATAAAGCATAGTAAAATAAGTGATAATAGTGTACATTTTGCTAACTATATAAAATTAAGGAGCATTAAGGAGCTCTTTTTCGGTTCTTCCATCTTTGAATTTCCTTCGAGTATTGACCAGTAGACCGTTGCACTATGTTAGTGCGTTTGGCTTCTTGTATGAACACCCGTATGGAGTATTTTGAACACCATGACTGTATTGTATGTGTAAGAATTATATTTATGTAAGTTTAACTGTGTAAAATCACAATGTAGTTCTGCGAGTAAAACAGCCTCAAATTGTAATCGTCTGTACTTATCGTGAAACGCCTCCATTGTAAATCGATGTATTCCGCGCATTTGGGTTTTATAAATACCGACATGTCACAATGTTTAAATGTGCATCGAGGGATTGATACCGTAAGAAGATTGGATATCGCAAGAGGAGGAAGGCCAACTTCTGTAATTCTTACCGCGAGTATTCCATATGATTCCATGGTAAGTAACGTCCTTTCTATTATAATCCCAGTTTGCATGAGAACTTGACCATTTACAGTAATATTTGCTTGCATATTAAAAAATGTTTCCGTTTAATCCAGATACGTCCATTCATGAGAAGCGCGGGTCGGCGAAGGAATAAATTGTTCAGTTACATAACGGTGAGTAAGGTTATTATCTTTTGCCGTCCATATTAACGTAAATATTTTACCTTGATGAGGGAACGGTGCTCGTTCGTAATTCGTAATCGTGTCTCATTATTTTCAGCTTTGCGTACTACTTGGGCCTTGATTGCTATTGTGCAACGCTTCCGAAGAGGACGACCATCTTTAAATCAGTCGGTATCTTGAAAGCATGAGGAATTAAAGGTAGGAAGGATTTATCTTCAGTCAACGAATTTCATATAGCAGCAGGAGTTGTCGATTGTCCTTCCCTACTGTTCGTTATTGACCGTCATGGTTTAGATTAATGCCTTATCTCTTCAGGAAACCGATCGCGTGGCTGTAGAATAAGAAGACCTTTTCGAGAGCGGTTTGGAAAACGTGAGGAGGGCATCTACCACGGGAAGCAGTTGGGAAGCTCACGAAATAATACATCATCGGCGTATTTGCATCAAAATGACCTTCATTGAATTACACATTTGACATTATAATTCCAAAAATCAAGGATGTAACGTCTATTGAAACAATCAATCGATTTCAGCTCGTCTGCATGGGGCGGATAAGAAGATGTTGATAGCGGTCCCGTTTACTCCAGCAGCCAAGACAAAGTTTTTCCTGCATTTCTACTACCGCCGCGAAAGACCTAGAAGATATGCTGGGACACGAATTGGTAATGTGGCAATTTCACTCCCTTGACTGCTCGGGTGTAAATGGCAGTCAATTTTGTTCGCGTCCATAACATATGATCGGAATGATTTTTTAATCACTGATAAATATCTCTTAACCGGAATAATTATTTCAGGATAAGTTAAGCAGTATCCTTTGCTGAGAATTTCAAGATGCGCCATTTATCCAAGACCGTCGGTAACCCCGGAATCGGACGAAAGTAAAGTAAAACTCATTCCTTGTTCTCTTCTTCGACTTCTCCAGTTGCTAATGCTTGTATGTATTTTCAAGCGCAGAGAAGATGGTTCCGTGCGCGCAGTGCATCCACAGTGCTTCCTCAGATGGGATTTCTCACGGTTCGGCGAAGGAATATTGTGTTCAGTTAGAAAAAGGTGGGTAAGATTATTTCCATGATAGTCAGTTGTTGTTATTTGATTTGCCGTCCGTGTTAACGTAAATATATTACCTTCGTGAGGCCACGCTGCTTGTGCATCGGCATTAGAAGACGCTTGGCATGAAGCTGTGGATTCTGCAGAGAAGATTGTAGTATTGTTAGATCGAGGAAAAGAAGTCATGTGGAAGATGCAAACCCATGGGAAGGAGATATTAAATGTGCTTGCAGGGTGAGCTTATTTTGAGACTCCATTTTACATCCCTTAAAATGCAATCGCTTTCCTTAACCGTACTTGAACCTTTTCAGTGGAAGCTGCAGCAGCTGCTGACTCAAGGGTCGAGGAGGATCTTCCCTGAAGCTGGATCCTTTTGGGGTAGCCGTCACTGAAGCAGCTTGATGAAATGTAATAAGTTGTACTTTATGTGTTCAATAGATGGTATCTTGTGAGTTAACCTATTGTTATGGTGAATTTTATTCTTCCGTATATCATGTTGGAATGAATGTGCTAATACATGCAATGGTTTGGAAGTTGCCTATCATACAACCCGTATAATGAGTGTTAATCTTTCATTATGCACTGTACGCCAAATGATCTCGTTCGCACACTTTGTTTCGGAGCAATCGCACTTCTTCCGTCATTGAGTCGTTCTTTTGGCTAGCCACGTCGGTGAACAAGCTTCTCCTGAAATTCTTCTATTCAGGATCAACCCTCTCTTTGATGGTTCTCTTTTTCACCTCCGATCGTCCTTGCACACACTTGATCTTCATCCCACTATTTTCGCATTGTCGGCTGATGTGTCCAGAATATTTGAGAATGCATTCTCTTTTTCGGTTCTTCCATCTTTGAATTTCCTTCGAGTATTGACCAGTAGACCGTTGCACTATGTTAGTGCGTTTGGCTTCTTGTATGAACACCCGTATGGAGTATTTTGAACACCATGACTGTATTGTATGTGTAAGAATTATATTTATGTAAGTTTAACTGTGTAAAATCACAATGTAGTTCTGCGAGTAAAACAGCCTCAAATTGTAATCATCTGTACTTATCGTGAAATGCCTCCATTGTAAATCGATGTATTCCGCGCATTTGGGTTTTATAAATACCGACATGTCACAATGTTTAAATGTGCATCGAGGGATCGATACCTTAAGAAGATTGGATATCGCGAGAGGAGGAAGGCCAACTTCTGTAATTCTTACCGCGAGTATTCCATATGATTCCATGGTAAGTAACGTCCTTTCTGTTATAATCCCAGTTTGCATGAGAACTTGACCATTTACAGTAATATTTGCTTGCATATTAAAAAATGTTTCCGTTTAATCCAGATACGTCCATTCATGAGAAGCGCGGGTCGGCGAAGGAATAAATTGTTCAGTTACATAACGGTGAGTAAGGTTATTTCCATGACAGTCAATTGAAGTTATATCTTTTGCCGTCCATATTAACGTAAATATTTTACCTTGATGAGGGAACGGGGCTTGTGAGAAGATCCTGAGGTGTGACGGCGGGCTCTGCCGTGCAGCTCATCGAGATTCAGGAAGTTATGTCGTAAGGAAGATCCACATGGGTTTTGACTGAGCTGGCAGGGTGAGTATTTTTGATTCAACTTGTCATAATCGTGACAAAGAGAATTCGATTTCCTCAAACTAATATACATCTTCTATAGGAAACTGCACCAACTACGGACGAGGAGGATCCGCCCTCCGGCAGGATGCTTAGCCTCGGGGAGAGGAATAATTCGAGACATTGCTGAACCATTCCATCGATGGAGACGGAGAATCAAAGAATGTGAGTGAACTTGTAATTTGAATTAAGATTCACGCGCACGCATTCGTAATCGTGTCTCATTATTTTCAGCTTTGCGTACTACTTGGGCCTTGATTGCTATTGTGCAACGCTTCCGAAGAGGACGACCATCTTTAAATCAGTCGGTATCTTGAAAGCATGAGGAATTAAAGGTAGGAAGGATTTATCTTCAGTCAACGAATTTCATATAGCAGCAAGAGTTGTCGATTGTCCTTCCCTACTGTTCGTTATTGACCGTCATGGTTTAGATTAATGCCTTATCTCTTCAGGAAACCGATCGCGTGGCTGTAGAATAAGAAGACCTTTTCGAGAGCGGTTTGGAAAACGTGAGGAGGGCATCTACCACGGGAAGCAGTTGGGAAGCTCACGAAATAATACATCATCGGCGTATTTGCATCAAAATGACCTTCATTGAATTACACATTTGACATTATAATTCCAAAAATCAAGGATGTAACGTCTATTGAAACAATCAATCGATTTCAGCTCGTCTGCATGGGGCGGATAAGAAGATGTTGATAGCGGTCCCGTTTACTCCAGCAGCCAAGACAAAGTTTTTCCTGCATTTCTACTACCGCCGCGAAAGACCTAGAAGATATGCTGGGACACGAATTGGTAATGTGGCAATTTCACTCCCTTGACTGCTCGGGTGTAAATGGCAGTCAATTTTGTTCGCGTCCATAACATATGATCGGAATGATTTTTTAATCACTGATAAATATCTCTTAACCGGACGTAGCAATAATTATTTCAGGATAAGTTAAGCAGTACCCCCGTTCCTTCGCTGAGAATTTCAAGATGCGCCATTTATCCAAGACCGTCGGTAACCCCGGAATCGGACGAAAGTAAAGTAAAACTCATTCCTTGTTCTCTTCTTCGACTTCTCCAGTTGCTAATGCTTGTATGTATTTTCAAGCGCAGAGAAGATGGTTCCGTGCGCGCAGTGCATCCACAGTGCTTCCTCAGATGGGATTTCTCACGGTTCGGCGAAGGAATATTGTGTTCAGTTAGAAAAAGGTGGGTAAGATTATTTCCATGATAGTCAGTTGTTGTTATTTGATTTGCCGTCCGTGTTAACGTAAATATATTACCTTCGTGAGGCCACGCTGCTTGTGCATCGGCATTAGAAGACGCTTGGCATGAAGCTGTGGATTCTGCAGAGAAGATTGTAGTATTGTTAGATCGAGGAAAAGAAGTCATGTGGAAGATGCAAACCCATGGGAAGGAGATATTAAATGTGCTTGCAGGGTGAGCTTATTTTGAAACTACATTTTACATCCCTTAAAATGCAATCGCTTTCCTTAACCGTACTTGAACCTTTTCAGTGGAAGCTGCAGCAGCTGCTGACTCAAGGGTCGAGGAGGATCTTCCCTGAAGCTGCATCCTTTTGGGGTAGCCGTCACTGAAGCAGCTTGATGAAATGTAATAAGTTGTACTTTATATGTTCAATAGATGGTATCTTGTGAGTTAACCTATTGTTATGGTGAATTTTATTCTTCCGTATATCATGTTGGAATGAATGTGCTAATACATGCAATGGTTTGGAAGTTGCCTATCATACAACCCGTATAATGAGTGTTAATCTTTCATTATGCACTGTACGCCAAATGATCTCGTTCGCACACTTTGTTTCGGAGCAGTCGCACTTCTTCCGTCCTTGTGTCTTTCTTTTGGCTCGTCCGTTCTCCTGAAATTCTTCTATTCAGGATCAACCCTCTCTTTGATGGTTCTCTTTTTCACCTCCGATCGTCCTTGCACACACTTGATCTTCAGCCCACCATTTTCGCATTGTCGGCTGATGTGTCCAGAATATTTGAGAATGCATTCTCTTTTTCGGTTCTTCCATCTTTGAATTTCCTTCGAGTATTGACCAGTAGACCGTTGCACTATGTTAGTGCGTTTGGCTTCTTGTATGAACACCCGTATGGAGTATTTTGAACACCATGACTGTATTGTATGTGTAAGAATTATATTTATGTAAGTTTAACTGTGTAAAATCACAATGTAGTTCTGCGAGTAAAACAGCCTCAAATTGTAATCATCTGTACTTATCGTGAAATGCCTCCATTGTAAATCGATGTATTCCGCGCATTTGGGTTTTATAAATACCGACATGTCACAATGTTTAAATGTGCATCGAGGGATCGATACCTTAAGAAGATTGGATATCGCGAGAGGAGGAAGGCCAACTTCTGTAATTCTTACCGCGAGTATTCCATATGATTCCATGGTAAGTAACGTCCTTTCTGTTATAATCCCAGTTTGCATGAGAACTTGACCATTTACAGTAATATTTGCTTGCATATTAAAAAATGTTTCCGTTTAATCCAGATACGTCCATTCATGAGAAGCGCGGGTCGGCGAAGGAATAAATTGTTCAGTTACATAACGGTGAGTAAGGTTATTTCCATGACAGTCAATTGAAGTTATATCTTTTGCCGTCCATATTAACGTAAATATTTTACCTTGATGAGGGAACGGGGCTTGTGAGAAGATCCTGAGGTGTGACGGCGGGCTCTGCCGTGCAGCTCATCGAGATTCAGGAAGTTATGTCGTAAGGAAGATCCACATGGGTTTTGACTGAGTTGGCAGGGTGAGTATTTTTGATTCAACTTGTCATAATCGTGACAAAGAGAATTCGATTTCCTCAAACTAATATACATCTTCTATAGGAAACTGCACCAACTACGGACGAGGAGGATCCGCCCTCCGGCAGGATGCTTAGCCTCGGGGAGAGGAATAATTCGAGACATTGCTGAACCATTCCATCGATGGAGACGGAGAATCAAAGAATGCGAGTGAACTTGTAATTTGAATTAAGATTCACGCGCACGCATTCGTAATCGTGTCTCATTATTTTCAGCTTTGCGTACTACTTGGGCCTTGATTGCTATTGTGCAACGCTTCCGAAGAGGACGACCATCTTTAAATCAGTCGGTATCTTGAAAGCATGATGAATTAAAGGTAGGAAGGATTTATCTTCAGTCAACGAATTTCATATAGCAGCAGGAGTTGTCGATTGTCCTTCCCTACTGTTCGTTATTGACCGTCATGGTTTAGATTAATGCCTTATCTCTTCAGGAAACCGATCGCGTGGCTGTAGAATAAGAAGACCTTTTCGAGAGCGGTTTGGAAAACGTGAGGAGGGCATCTACCACGGGAAGCAGTTGGGAAGCTCACGAAATAATACATCATCGGCGTATTTGCATAAAAATGACCTTCATTGAATTACACATTTGCATTATAATTCCAAAAATCAAGGATGTAACGTCTATTGAAACAATCAATCGATTTCAGCTCGTCTGCATGGGGCGGATAAGAAGATGTTGATAGCGGTCCCGTTTACTCCAGCAGCCAAGACAAAGTTTTTCCTGCATTTCTACTACCGCCGCGAAAGACCTAGAAGATATGCTGGGACACGAATTGGTAATGTGGCAATTTCACTCCCTTGACTGCTCGGGTGTAAATGGCAGTCAATTTTGTTCGCGTCCATAACATATGATCGGAATGATTTTTTAATCACTGATAAATATCTCTTAACCGGACGTAGCAATAATTATTTCAGGATAAGTTAAGCAGTACCCCCGTTCCTTCGCTGAGAATTTCAAGATGCGCCATTTATCCAAGACCGTCGGTAACCCCGGAATCGGACGAAAGTAAAGTAAAACTCATTCCTTGTTCTCTTCTTCGACTTCTCCAGTTGCTAATGCTTGTATGTATTTTCAAGCGCAGAGAAGATGGTTCCGTGCGCGCAGTGCATCCACAGTGCTTCCTCAGATGGGATTTCTCACGGTTCGGCGAAGGAATATTGTGTTCAGTTAGAAAAAGGTGGGTAAGATTATTTCCATGATAGTCAGTTGTTGTTATTTGATTTGCCGTCCGTGTTAACGTAAATATATTACCTTCGTGAGGCCACGCTGCTTGTGCATCGGCATTAGAAGACGCTTGGCATGAAGCTGTGGATTCTGCAGAGAAGATTGTAGTATTGTTAGATCGAGGAAAAGAAGTCATGTGGAAGATGCAAACCCATGGGAAGGAGATATTAAATGTGCTTGCAGGGTGAGCTTATTTTGAGACTACATTTTACATCCCTTAAAATGCAATCGCTTTCCTTAACCGTACTTGAACCTTTTCAGTGGAAGCTGCACCAGCTGCTGACTCAAGGGTCGAGGAGGATCTTCCCTGAAGCTGGATCCTTTTGGGGTAGCCGTCACTGAAGCAGCTTGATGAAATGTAATAAGTTGTACTTTATGTGTTCAATAGATGGTATCTTGTGAGTTAACCTATTGTTATGGTGAATTTTATTCTTCCGTATATCATGTTGGAATGAATGTGCTAATACATGCAATGGTTTGGAAGTTGCCTATCATACAACCCGTATACTGAGTGTTAATCTTTCATTATGCACTGTACGCCAAATGATCTCGTTCGCACACTTTGTTTCGGAGCAGTCGCACTTCTTCCGTCATTGAGTCGTTCTTTTGGCTAGCCACGTCGGTGAACAAGGTTCTCCTGAAATTCTTCTATTCAGGATCAACCCTCTCTTTGATGGTTCTCTTTTTCACCTCCGATCGTCCTTGCACACACTTGATCTTCATCCCACTATTTTCGCATTGTCGGCTGATGTGTCCAGAATATTTGAGAATGCATTCTCTTTTTCGGTTCTTCCATCTTTGAATTTCCTTCGATTATTGACCAGTAGACCGTTGCACTATGTTAGTGCGTTTGGCTTCTTGTATGAACACCCGTATGGAGTATTTTGAACACCATGACTGTATTGTATGTGTAAGAATTATATTTATGTAAAAGTTTAACTGCGTAAAATCACAATGTAGTTCTGCGAGTAAAACAGCCTCAAATTGTAATCATCTGTACTTATCGTGAAATGCCTCCATTGTAAATCGATGTATTCCGCGCATTTGGGTTTTATAAATACCGACATGTCACAATGTTTAAATGTGCATCGAGGGATCGATACCTTAAGAAGATTGGATATCGCGAGAGGAGGAAGGCCAACTTCTGTAATTCTTACCGCGAGTATTCCATATGATTCCATGGTAAGTAACGTCCTTTCTGTTATAATCCCAGTTTGCATGAGAACTTGACCATTTACAGTAATATTTGCTTGCATATTAAAAAATGTTTCCGTTTAATCCAGATACGTCCATTCATGAGAAGCGCGGGTCGGCGAAGGAATAAATTGTTCAGTTACATAACGGTGAGTAAGGTTATTTCCATGACAGTCAATTGAAGTTATATCTTTTGCCGTCCATATTAACGTAAATATTTTACCTTGATGAGGGAACGGGGCTTGTGAGAAGATCCTGAGGTGTGACGGCGGGCTCTGCCGTGCAGCTCATCGAGATTCAGGAAGTTATGTCGTAAGGAAGATCCACATGGGTTTTGACTGAGTTGGCAGGGTGAGTATTTTTGATTCAACTTGTCATAATCGTGACAAAGAGAATTCGATTTCCTCAAACTAATATACATCTTCTATAGGAAACTGCACCAACTACGGACGAGGAGGATCCGCCCTCCGGCAGGATGCTTAGCCTCGGGGAGAGGAATAATTCGAGACATTGCTGAACCATTCCATCGATGGAGACGGAGAATCAAAGAATGCGAGTGAACTTGTAATTTGAATTAAGATTCACGCGCACGCATTCGTAATCGTGTCTCATTATTTTCAGCTTTGCGTACTACTTGGGCCTTGATTGCTATTGTGCAACGCTTCCGAAGAGGACGACCATCTTTAAATCAGTCGGTATCTTGAAAGCATGATGAATTAAAGGTAGGAAGGATTTACCTTCAGTCAACGAATTTCATATAGCAGCAGGAGTTGTCGATTGTCCTTCCCTACTGTTCGTTATTGACCGTCATGGTTTAGATTAATGCCTTATCTCTTCAGGAAACCGATCGCGTGGCTGTAGAATAAGAAGACCTTTTCGAGAGCGGTTTGGAAAACGTGAGGAGGGCATCTACCACGGGAAGCAGTTGGGAAGCTCACGAAATAATACATCATCGGCGTATTTGCATAAAAATGACCTTCATTGAATTACACATTTGCATTATAATTCCAAAAATCAAGGATGTAACGTCTATTGAAACAATCAATCGATTTCAGCTCGTCTGCATGGGGCGGATAAGAAGATGTTGATAGCGGTCCCGTTTACTCCAGCAGCCAAGACAAAGTTTTTCCTGCATTTCTACTACCGCCGCGAAAGACCTAGAAGATATGCTGGGACACGAATTGGTAATGTGGCAATTTCACTCCCTTGACTGCTCGGGTGTAAATGGCAGTCAATTTTGTTCGCGTCCATAACATATGATCGGAATGATTTTTTAATCACTGATAAATATCTCTTAACCGGACGTAGCAATAATTATTTCAGGATAAGTTAAGCAGTACCCCCGTTCCTTCGCTGAGAATTTCAAGATGCGCCATTTATCCAAGACCGTCGGTAACCCCGGAATCGGACGAAAGTAAAGTAAAACTCATTCCTTGTTCTCTTCTTCGACTTCTCCAGTTGCTAATGCTTGTATGTATTTGCAAGCGCAGAGAAGATGGTTCCGTGCGCGCAGTGCATCCACAGTGCTTCCTCAGATGGGATTTCTCACGGTTCGGCGAAGGAATATTGTGTTCAGTTAGAAAAAGGTGGGTAAGATTATTTCCATGATAGTCAGTTGTTGTTATTTGATTTGCCGTCCGTGTTAACGTAAATATATTACCTTCGTGAGGCCACGCTGCTTGTGCATCGGCATTAGAAGACGCTTGGCATGAAGCTGTGGATTCTGCAGAGAAGATTGTAGTATTGTTAGATCGAGGAAAAGAAGTCATGTGGAAGATGCAAACCCATGGGAAGGAGATATTAAATGTGCTTGCAGGGTGAGCTTATTTTGAGACTCCATTTTACATCCCTTAAAATGCAATCGCTTTCCTTAACCGTACTTGAACCTTTTCAGTGGAAGCTGCACCAGCTGCTGACTCAAGGGTCGAGGAGGATCTTCCCTGAAGCTGCATCCTTTTGGGGTAGCCGTCACTGAAGCAGCTTGATGAAATGTAATAAGTTGTACTTTATGTGTTCAATAGATGGTATCTTGTGAGTTAACCTATTGTTATGGTGAATTTTATTCTTCCGTATATCATGTTGGAATGAATGTGCTAATACATGCAATGGTTTGGAAGTTGCCTATCATACAACCCGTATACTGAGTGTTAATCTTTCATTATGCACTGTACGCCAAATGATCTCGTTCGCACACTTTGTTTCGGAGCAGTCGCACTTCTTCCGTCATTGAGTCGTTCTTTTGGCTAGCCACGTCGGTGAACAAGGTTCTCCTGAAATTCTTCTATTCAGGATCAACCCTCTCTTTGATGGTTCTCTTTTTCACCTCCGATCGTCCTTGCACACACTTGATCTTCATCCCACTATTTTCGCATTGTCGGCTGATGTGTCCAGAATATTTGAGAATGCATTCTCTTTTTCGGTTCTTCCATCATTGAATTTCCTTCGATTATTGACCAGTAGACCGTTGCACTATGTAAGTGCGTTTGGCTTCTTGTATGAACACCCGTATGGAGTATTTTGAACACCATGACTGTATTGTATGCGTATGAATTATATTTATGTAAAAGTTTAACTGCGTAAAATCACAATGTAGTTCTGCGAGTAAAACAGCCTCAAATTGTAATCATCTGTACTTATCGTGAAATGCCTCCATTGTAAATCGATGTATTCCGCGCATTTGGGTTTTATAAATACCGACATGTCACAATGTTTAAATGTGCATCGAGGGATCGATACCTTAAGAAGATTGGATATCGCGAGAGGAGGAAGGCCAACTTCTGTAATTCTTACCGCGAGTATTCCATATGATTCCATGGTAAGTAACGTCCTTTCTGTTATAATCCCAGTTTGCATGAGAACTTGACCATTTACAGTAATATTTGCTTGCATATTAAAAAATGTTTCCGTTTAATCCAGATACGTCCATTCATGAGAAGCGCGGGTCGGCGAAGGAATAAATTGTTCAGTTACATAACGGTGAGTAAGGTTATTTCCATGACAGTCAATTGAAGTTATATCTTTTGCCGTCCATATTAACGTAAATATTTTACCTTGATGAGGGAACGGGGCTTGTGAGAAGATCCTGAGGTGTGACGGCGGGCTCTGCCGTGCAGCTCATCGAGATTCAGGAAGTTATGTCGTAAGGAAGATCCACATGGGTTTTGACTGAGTTGGCAGGGTGAGTATTTTTGATTCAACTTGTCATAATCGTGACAAAGAGAATTCGATTTCCTCAAACTAATATACATCTTCTATAGGAAACTGCACCAACTACGGACGAGGAGGATCCGCCCTCCGGCAGGATGCTTAGCCTCGGGGAGAGGAATAATTCGAGACATTGCTGAACCATTCCATCGATGGAGACGGAGAATCAAAGAATGCGAGTGAACTTGTAATTTGAATTAAGATTCACGCGCACGCATTCGTAATCGTGTCTCATTATTTTCAGCTTTGCGTACTACTTGGGCCTTGATTGCTATTGTGCAACGCTTCCGAAGAGGACGACCATCTTTAAATCAGTCGGTATCTTGAAAGCATGAGGAATTAAAGGTAGGAAGGATTTATCTTCAGTCAACGAATTTCATATAGCAGCAAGAGTTGTCGATTGTCCTTCCCTACTGTTCGTTATTGACCGTCATGGTTTAGATTAATGCCTTATCTCTTCAGGAAACCGATCGCGTGGCTGTAGAATAAGACCTTTTCGAGAGCGGTTTGGAAAACGTGAGGAGGGCATCTACCACGGGAAGCAGTTGGGAAGCTCACGAAATAATACATCATCGGCGTATTTGCATCAAAATGACCTTCATTGAATTACACATTTGACATTATAATTCCAAAAATCAAGGATGTAACGTCTATTGAAACAATCAATCGATTTCAGCTCGTCTGCATGGGGCGGATAAGAAGATGTTGATAGCGGTCCCGTTTACTCCAGCAGCCAAGACAAAGTTTTTCCTGCATTTCTACTACCGCCGCGAAAGACCTAGAAGATATGCTGGGACACGAATTGGTAATGTGGCAATTTCACTCCCTTGACTGCTCGGGTGTAAATGGCAGTCAATTTTGTTCGCGTCCATAACATATGATCGGAATGATTTTTTAATCACTGATAAATATCTCTTAACCGGACGTAGCAATAATTATTTCAGGATAAGTTAAGCAGTACCCCCGTTCCTTCGCTGAGAATTTCAAGATGCGCCATTTATCCAAGACCGTCGGTAACCCCGGAATCGGACGAAAGTAAAGTAAAACTCATTCCTTGTTCTCTTCTTCGACTTCTCCAGTTGCTAATGCTTGTATGTATTTTCAAGCGCAGAGAAGATGGTTCCGTGCGCGCAGTGCATCCACAGTGCTTCCTCAGATGGGATTTCTCACGGTTCGGCGAAGGAATATTGTGTTCAGTTAGAAAAAGGTGGGTAAGATTATTTCCATGATAGTCAGTTGTTGTTATTTGATTTGCCGTCCGTGTTAACGTAAATATATTACCTTCGTGAGGCCACGCTGCTTGTGCATCGGCATTAGAAGACGCTTGGCATGAAGCTGTGGATTCTGCAGAGAAGATTGTAGTATTGTTAGATCGAGGAAAAGAAGTCATGTGGAAGATGCAAACCCATGGGAAGGAGATATTAAATGTGCTTGCAGGGTGAGCTTATTTTGAAACTACATTTTACATCCCTTAAAATGCAATCGCTTTCCTTAACCGTACTTGAACCTTTTCAGTGAAAGCTGCAGCAGCTGCTGACTCAAGGGTCGAGGAGGATCTTCCCTGAAGCTGCATCCTTTTGGGGTAGCCGTCACTGAAGCAGCTTGATGAAATGTAATAAGTTGTACTTTATATGTTCAATAGATGGTATCTTGTGAGTTAACCTATTGTTATGGTGAATTTTATTCTTCCGTATATCATGTTGGAATGAATGTGCTAATACATGCAATGGTTTGGAAGTTGCCTATCATACAACCCGTATAATGAGTGTTAATCTTTCATTATGCACTGTACGCCAAATGATCTCGTTCGCACACTTTGTTTCGGAGCAGTCGCACTTCTTCCGTCCTTGTGTCTTTCTTTTGGCTCGTCCGTTCTCCTGAAATTCTTCTATTCAGGATCAACCCTCTCTTTGATGGTTCTCTTTTTCACCTCCGATCGTCCTTGCACACACTTGATCTTCATCCCACTATTTTCGCATTGTCGGCTGATGTGTCCAGAATATTTGAGAATGCATTCTCTTTTTCGGTTCTTCCATCTTTGAATTTCCTTCGATTATTGACCAGTAGACCGTTGCACTATGTAAGTGCGTTTGGCTTCTTGTATGAACACCCGTATGGAGTATTTTGAACACCATGACTGTATTGTATGCGTATGAATTATATTTATGTAAAAGTTTAACTGCGTAAAATCACAATGTAGTTCTGCGAGTAAAACAGCCTCAAATTGTAATCATCTGTACTTATCGTGAAATGCCTCCATTGTAAATCGATGTATTCCGCGCATTTGGGTTTTATAAATACCGACATGTCACAATGTTTAAATGTGCATCGAGGGATCGATACCTTAAGAAGATTGGATATCGCGAGAGGAGGAAGGCCAACTTCTGTAATTCTTACCGCGAGTATTCCATATGATTCCATGGTAAGTAACGTCCTTTCTGTTATAATCCCAGTTTGCATGAGAACTTGACCATTTACAGTAATATTTGCTTGCATATTAAAAAATGTTTCCGTTTAATCCAGATACGTCCATTCATGAGAAGCGCGGGTCGGCGAAGGAATAAATTGTTCAGTTACATAACGGTGAGTAAGGTTATTTCCATGACAGTCAATTGAAGTTATATCTTTTGCCGTCCATATTAACGTAAATATTTTACCTTGATGAGGGAACGGGGCTTGTGAGAAGATCCTGAGGTGTGACGGCGGGCTCTGCCGTGCAGCTCATCGAGATTCAGGAAGTTATGTCGTAAGGAAGATCCACATGGGTTTTGACTGAGTTGGCAGGGTGAGTATTTTTGATTCAACTTGTCATAATCGTGACAAAGAGAATTCGATTTCCTCAAACTAATATACATCTTCTATAGGAAACTGCACCAACTACGGACGAGGAGGATCCGCCCTCCGGCAGGATGCTTAGCCTCGGGGAGAGGAATAATTCGAGACATTGCTGAACCATTCCATCGATGGAGTCGGAGAATCAAAGAATGCGAGTGAACTTGTAATTTGAATTAAGATTCACGCGCACGCATTCGTAATCGTGTCTCATTATTTTCAGCTTTGCGTACTACTTGGGCCTTGATTGCTATTGTGCAACGCTTCCGAAGAGGACGACCATCTTTAAATCAGTCGGTATCTTGAAAGCATGATGAATTAAAGGTAGGAAGGATTTATCTTCAGTCAACGAATTTCATATAGCAGCAGGAGTTGTCGATTGTCCTTCCCTACTGTTCGTTATTGACCGTCATGGTTTAGATTAATGCCTTATCTCTTCAGGAAACCGATCGCGTGGCTGTAGAATAAGAAGACCTTTTCGAGAGCGGTTTGGAAAACGTGAGGAGGGCATCTACCACGGGAAGCAGTTGGGAAGCTCACGAAATAATACATCATCGGCGTATTTGCATAAAAATGACCTTCATTGAATTACACATTTGCATTATAATTCCAAAAATCAAGGATGTAACGTCTATTGAAACAATCAATCGATTTCAGCTCGTCTGCATGGGGCGGATAAGAAGATGTTGATAGCGGTCCCGTTTACTCCAGCAGCCAAGACAAAGTTTTTCCTGCATTTCTACTACCGCCGCGAAAGACCTAGAAGATATGCTGGGACACGAATTGGTAATGTGGCAATTTCACTCCCTTGACTGCTCGGGTGTAAATGGCAGTCAATTTTGTTCGCGTCCATAACATATGATCGGAATGATTTTTTAATCACTGATAAATATCTCTTAACCGGACGTAGCAATAATTATTTCAGGATAAGTTAAGCAGTACCCCCGTTCCTTCGCTGAGAATTTCAAGATGCGCCATTTATCCAAGACCGTCGGTAACCCCGGAATCGGACGAAAGTAAAGTAAAACTCATTCCTTGTTCTCTTCTTCGACTTCTCCAGTTGCTAATGCTTGTATGTATTTTCAAGCGCAGAGAAGATGGTTCCGTGCGCGCAGTGCATCCACAGATCTTCCTCAGATGGGATTTCTCACGGTTCGGCGAAGGAATATTGTGTTTAGTTAGAAAAAGGTGGGTAAGATTATTTCCATGATAGTCAGTTGTTGTTATTTGATTTGCCGTCCGTGTTAACGTAAATATATTACCTTCGTGAGGCCACGCTGCTTGTGCATCGGCATTGGAAGACGCTTGGCATGAAGCTGTGGATTCTGCAGAGAAGATTGTAGTATTGTTAGATCGAGGAAAAGAAGTCATGTGGAAGATGCAAACCCATGGGAAGGAGATATTAAATGTGCTTGCAGGGTGAGCTTATTTTGAGACTCCATTTTACATCCCTTAAAATGCAATCGCTTTCCTTAACCGTACTTGAACCTTTTCAGTGGAAGCTGCACCAGCTGCTGACTCAAGGGTCGAGGAGGATCTTCCCTGAAGCTGGATCCTTTTGGGGTAGCCGTCACTGAAGCAGCTTGATGAAATGTAATAAGTTGTACTTTATGTGTTCAATAGATGGTATCTTGTGAGTTAACCTATTGTTATGGTGAATTTTATTCTTCCGTATATCATGTTGGAATGAATGTGCTAATACATGCAATGGTTTGGAAGTTGCCTATCATACAACCCGTATACTGAGTGTTAATCTTTCATTATGCACTGTACGCCAAATGATCTCGTTCGCACACTTTGTTTCGGAGCAGTCGCACTTCTTCCGTCATTGAGTCGTTCTTTTGGCTAGCCACGTCCGTGAACAAGGTTCTCCTGAAATTCTTCTATTCAGGATCAACCCTCTCTTTGATGGTTCTCTTTTTCACCTCCGATCGTCCTTGCACACACTTGATCTTCATCCCACTATTTTCGCATTGTCGGCTGATGTGTCCAGAATATTTGAGAATGCATTCTCTTTTTCGGTTCTTCCATCTTTGAATTTCCTTCGATTATTGACCAGTAGACCGTTGCACTATGTAAGTGCGTTTGGCTTCTTGTATGAACACCCGTATGGAGTATTTTGAACACCATGACTGTATTGTATGCGTATGAATTATATTTATGTAAAAGTTTAACTGCGTAAAATCACAATGTAGTTCTGCGAGTAAAACAACCTCAAATTGTAATCATCTGTACTTATCGTGAAATGCCTCCATTGTAAATCGATGTATTCCGCGCATTTGGGTTTTATAAATACCGACATGTCACAATGTTTAAATGTGCATCGAGGGATCGATACCTTAAGAAGATTGGATATCGCGAGAGGAGGAAGGCCAACTTCTGTAATTCTTACCGCGAGTATTCCATATGATTCCATGGTAAGTAACGTCCTTTCTGTTATAATCCCAGTTTGCATGAGAACTTGACCATTTACAGTAATATTTGCTTGCATATTAAAAAATGTTTCCGTTTAATCCAGATACGTCCATTCATGAGAAGCGCGGGTCGGCGAAGGAATAAATTGTTCAGTTACATAACGGTGAGTAAGGTTATTTCCATGACAGTCAATTGAAGTTATATCTTTTGCCGTCCATATTAACGTAAATATTTTACCTTGATGAGGGAACGGGGCTTGTGAGAAGATCCTGAGGTGTGACGGCGGGCTCTGCCGTGCAGCTCATCGAGATTCAGGAAGTTATGTCGTAAGGAAGATCCACATGGGTTTTGACTGAGTTGGCAGGGTGAGTATTTTTGATTCAACTTGTCATAATCGTGACAAAGAGAATTCGATTTCCTCAAACTAATATACATCTTCTATAGGAAACTGCACCAACTACGGACGAGGAGGATCCGCCCTCCGGCAGGATGCTTAGCCTCGGGGAGAGGAATAATTCGAGACATTGCTGAACCATTCCATCGATGGAGACGGAGAATCAAAGAATGCGAGTGAACTTGTAATTTGAATTAAGATTCACGCGCACGCATTCGTAATCGTGTCTCATTATTTTCAGCTTTGCGTACTACTTGGGCCTTGATTGCTATTGTGCAACGCTTCCGAAGAGGACGACCATCTTTAAATCAGTCGGTATCTTGAAAGCATGAGGAATTAAAGGTAGGAAGGATTTATCTTCAGTCAACGAATTTCATATAGCAGCAAGAGTTGTCGATTGTCCTTCCCTACTGTTCGTTATTGACCGTCATGGTTTAGATTAATGCCTTATCTCTTCAGGAAACCGATCGCGTGGCTGTAGAATAAGAAGACCTTTTCGAGAGCGGTTTGGAAAACGTGAGGAGGGCATCTACCACGGGAAGCAGTTGGGAAGCTCACGAAATAATACATCATCGGCGTATTTGCATCAAAATGACCTTCATTGAATTACACATTTGACATTATAATTCCAAAAATCAAGGATGTAACGTCTATTGAAACAATCAATCGATTTCAGCTCGTCTGCATGGGGCGGATAAGAAGATGTTGATAGCGGTCCCGTTTACTCCAGCAGCCAAGACAAAGTTTTTCCTGCATTTCTACTACCGCCGCGAAAGACCTAGAAGATATGCTGGGACACGAATTGGTAATGTGGCAATTTCACTCCCTTGACTGCTCGGGTGTAAATGGCAGTCAATTTTGTTCGCGTCCATAACATATGATCGGAATGATTTTTTAATCACTGATAAATATCTCTTAACCGGACGTAGCAATAATTATTTCAGGATAAGTTAAGCAGTACCCCCGTTCCTTCGCTGAGAATTTCAAGATGCGCCATTTATCCAAGACCGTCGGTAACCCCGGAATCGGACGAAAGTAAAGTAAAACTCATTCCTTGTTCTCTTCTTCGACTTCTCCAGTTGCTAATGCTTGTATGTATTTTCAAGCGCAGAGAAGATGGTTCCGTGCGCGCAGTGCATCCACAGTGCTTCCTCAGAAGGGATTTCTCACGGTTCGGCGAAGGAATATTGTGTTCAGTTAGAAAAAGGTGGGTAAGATTATTTCCATGATAGTCAGTTGTTGTTATTTGATTTGCCGTCCGTGTTAACGTAAATATATTACCTTCGTGAGGCCACGCTGCTTGTGCATCGGCATTAGAAGACGCTTAGCATGAAGCTGTGGATTCTGCAGAGAAGATTGTAGTATTGTTAGATCGAGGAAAAGAAGTCATGTGGAAGATGCAAACCCATGGGAAGGAGATATTAAATGTGCTTGCAGGGTGAGCTTATTTTGAGACTCCATTTTACATCCCTTAAAATGCAATCGCTTTCCTTAACCGTACTTGAACCTTTTCAGTGGAAGCTGCACCAGCTGCTGACTCAAGGGTCGAGGAGGATCTTCCCTGAAGCTGGATCCTTTTGGGGTAGCCGTCACTGAAGCAGCTTGATGAAATGTAATAAGTTGTACTTTCTATGTTCAATAGATGGTATCTTGTGAGTTAACCTATTGTTATGGTGAATTTTATTCTTCCGTATATCATGTTGGAATGAATGTGCTAATACATGCAATGGTTTGGAAGTTGCCTATCATACAACCCGTATAATGAGTGTTAATCTTTCATTATGCACTGTACGCCAAATGATCTCGTTCGCACACTTTGTTTCGGAGCAGTCGCACTTCTTCCGTCCTTGTGTCTTTCTTTTGGCTCGTCCGTTCTCCTGAAATTCTTCTATTCAGGATCAACCCTCTCTTTGATGGTTCTCTTTTTCACCTCCGATCGTCCTTGCACACACTTGATCTTCAGCCCACCATTTTCGCATTGTCGGCTGATGTGTCCAGAATATTTGAGAATGCATTCTCTTTTTCGGTTCTTCCATCTTTGAATTTCCTTCGAGTATTGACCAGTAGACCGTTGCACTATGTTAGTGCGTTTGGCTTCTTGTATGAACACCCGTATGGAGTATTTTGAACACCATGACTGTATTGTATGTGTAAGAATTATATTTATGTAAAAGTTTAACTGCGTAAAATCACAATGTAGTTCTGCGAGTAAAACAGCCTCAAATTGTAATCATCTGTACTTATCGTGAAATGCCTCCATTGTAAATCGATGTATTCCGCGCATTTGGGTTTTATAAATACCGACATGTCACAATGTTTAAATGTGCATCGAGGGATCGATACCTTAAGAAGATTGGATATCGCGAGAGGAGGAAGGCCAACTTCTGTAATTCTTACCGCGAGTATTCCATATGATTCCATGGTAAGTAACGTCCTTTCTGTTATAATCCCAGTTTGCATGAGAACTTGACCATTTACAGTAATATTTGCTTGCATATTAAAAAATGTTTCCGTTTAATCCAGATACGTCCATTCATGAGAAGCGCGGGTCGGCGAAGGAATAAATTGTTCAGTTACATAACGGTGAGTAAGGTTATTTCCATGACAGTCAATTGAAGTTATATCTTTTGCCGTCCATATTAAGGTAAATATTTTACCTTGATGAGGGAACGGGGCTTGTGAGAAGATCCTGAGGTGTGACGGCGGGCTCTGCCGTGCAGCTCATCGAGATTCAGGAAGTTATGTCGTAAGGAAGATCCACATGGGTTTTGACTGAGTTGGCAGGGTGAGTATTTTTGATTCAACTTGTCATAATCGTGACAAAGAGAATTCGATTTCCTCAAACTAATATACATCTTCTATAGGAAACTGCACCAACTACGGACGAGGAGGATCCGCCCTCCAGCAGGATGCTTAGCCTCGGGGAGAGGAATAATTCGAGACATTACTGAACCATTCCATCGATGGAGACGGAGAATCAAAGAATGCGAGTGAACTTGTAATTTGAATTAAGATTCACGCGCACGCATTCGTAATCGTGTCTCATTATTTTCAGCTTTGCGTACTACTTGGGCCTTGATTGCTATTGTGCAACGCTTCCGAAGAGGACGACCATCTTTAAATCAGTCGGTATCTTGAAAGCATGATGAATTAAAGGTAGGAAGGATTTATCTTCAGTCAACGAATTTCAGATAGCAGCAAGAGTTGTCGATTGTCCTTCCCTACTGTTCGTTATTGACCGTCATGGTTTAGATTAATGCCTTATCTCTTCAGGAAACCGATCGCGTGGCTGTAGAATAAGAAGACCTTTTCGAGAGCGGTTTGGAAAACGTGAGGAGGGCATCTACCACGGGAAGCAGTTGGGAAGCTCACGAAATAATACATCATCGGCGTATTTGCATCAAAATGACCTTCATTGAATTACACATTTGACATTATAATTCCAAAAATCAAGGATGTAACGTCTATTGAAACAATCAATCGATTTCAGCTCGTCTGCATGGGGCGGATAAGAAGATGTTGATAGCGGTCCCGTTTACTCCAGCAGCCAAGACAAAGTTTTTCCTGCATTTCTACTACCGCCGCGAAAGACCTAGAAGATATGCTGGGACACGAATTGGTAATGTGGCAATTTCACTCCCTTGACTGCTCGGGTGTAAATGGCAGTCAATTTTGTTCGCGTCCATAACATATGATCGGAATGATTTTTTAATCACTGATAAATATCTCTTAACCGGACGTAGCAATAATTATTTCAGGATAAGTTAAGCAGTACCCCCGTTCCTTCGCTGAGAATTTCAAGATGCGCCATTTATCCAAGACCGTCGGTAACCCCGGAATCGGACGAAAGTAAAGTAAAACTCATTCCTTGTTCTCTTCTTCGACTTCTCCAGTTGCTAATGCTTGTATGTATTTTCAAGCGCAGAGAAGATGGTTCCGTGCGCGCAGTGCATCCACAGTGCTTCCTCAGAAGGGATTTCTCACGGTTCGGCGAAGGAATATTGTGTTCAGTTAGAAAAAGGTGGGTAAGATTATTTCCATGATAGTCAGTTGTTGTTATTTGATTTGCCGTCCGTGTTAACGTAAATATATTACCTTCGTGAGGCCACGCTGCTTGTGCATCGGCATTAGAAGACGCTTAGCATGAAGCTGTGGATTCTGCAGAGAAGATTGTAGTATTGTTAGATCGAGGAAAAGAAGTCATGTGGAAGATGCAAACCCATGGTAAGGAGATATTAAATGTGCTTGCAGGGTGAGCTTATTTTGAGACTACATTTTACATCCCTTAAAATGCAATCGCTTTCCTTAACCGTACTTGAACCTTTTCAGTGGAAGCTGCACCAGCTGCTGACTCAAGGGTCGAGGAGGAT
The DNA here is from genome assembly GCA_020796165.1 of Pantala flavescens. Classification (NCBI taxonomy): domain Eukaryota; kingdom Metazoa; phylum Arthropoda; class Insecta; order Odonata; family Libellulidae; genus Pantala; species Pantala flavescens. Next base: position 19,782,731 of record CM036885.1, on the reverse strand, counting down.
CTTCCCTGAAGCTGCATCCTTTTGGGGTAGCCGTCACTGAAGCAGCTTGATGAAATGTAATAAGTTGTACTTTCTATGTTCAATAGATGGTATCTTGTGAGTTAACCTATTGTTATGGTGAATTTTATTCTTCCGTATATCATGTTGGAATGAATGTGCTAATACATGCAATGGTTTGGAAGTTGCCTATCATACAACCCGTATAATGAGTGTTAATCTTTCATTATGCACTGTACGCCAAATGATCTCGTTCGCACACTTTGTTTCGGAGCAGTCGCACTTCTTCCGTCCTTGTGTCTTTCTTTTGGCTCGTCCGTTCTCCTGAAATTCTTCTATTCAGGATCAACCCTCTCTTTGATGGTTCTCTTTTTCACCTCCGATCGTCCTTGCACACACTTGATCTTCAGCCCACCATTTTCGCATTGTCGGCTGATGTGTCCAGAATATTTGAGAATGCATTCTCTTTTTCGGTTCTTCCATCTTTGAATTTCCTTCGAGTATTGACCAGTAGACCGTTGCACTATGTTAGTGCGTTTGGCTTCTTGTATGAACACCCGTATGGAGTATTTTGAACACCATGACTGTATTGTATGCGTAAGAATTATATTTATGTAAAAGTTTAACTGCGTAAAATCACAATGTAGTTCTGCGAGTAAAACAGCCTCAAATTGTAATCATCTGTACTTATCGTGAAATGCCTCCATTGTAAATCGATGTATTCCGCGCATTTGGGTTTTATAAATACCGACATGTCACAATGTTTAAATGTGCATCGAGGGATCGATACCTTAAGAAGATTGGATATCGCGAGAGGAGGAAGGCCAACTTCTGTAATTCTTACCGCGAGTATTCCATATGATTCCATGGTAAGTAACGTCCTTTCTGTTATAATCCCAGTTTGCATGAGAACTTGACCATTTACAGTAATATTTGCTTGCATATTAAAAAATGTTTCCGTTTAATCCAGATACGTCCATTCATGAGAAGCGCGGGTCGGCGAAGGAATAAATTGTTCAGTTACATAACGGTGAGTAAGGTTATTTCCATGACAGTCAATTGAAGTTATATCTTTTGCCGTCCATATTAACGTAAATATTTTACCTTGATGAGGGAACGGGGCTTGTGAGAAGATCCTGAGGTGTGACGGCGGGCTCTGCCGTGCAGCTCATCGAGATTCAGGAAGTTATGTCGTAAGGAAGATCCACATGGGTTTTGACTGAGTTGGCAGGGTGAGTATTTTTGATTCAACTTGTCATAATCGTGACAAAGAGAATTCGATTTCCTCAAACTAATATACATCTTCTATAGGAAACTGCACCAACTACGGACGAGGAGGATCCGCCCTCCGGCAGGATGCTTAGCCTCGGGGAGAGGAATAATTCGAGACATTGCTGAACCATTCCATCGATGGAGACGGAGAATCAAAGAATGCGAGTGAACTTGTAATTTGAATTAAGATTCACGCGCACGCATTCGTAATCGTGTCTCATTATTTTCAGCTTTGCGTACTACTTGGGCCTTGATTGCTATTGTGCAACGCTTCCGAAGAGGACGACCATCTTTAAATCAGTCGGTATCTTGAAAGCATGATGAATTAAAGGTAGGAAGGATTTATCTTCAGTCAACGAATTTCATATAGCAGCAGGAGTTGTCGATTGTCCTTCCCTACTGTTCGTTATTGACCGTCATGGTTTAGATTAATGCCTTATCTCTTCAGGAAACCGATCGCGTGGCTGTAGAATAAGAAGACCTTTTCGAGAGCGGTTTGGAAAACGTGAGGAGGGCATCTACCACGGGAAGCAGTTGGGAAGCTCACGAAATAATACATCATCGGCGTATTTGCATAAAAATGACCTTCATTGAATTACACATTTGCATTATAATTCCAAAAATCAAGGATGTAACGTCTATTGAAACAATCAATCGATTTCAGCTCGTCTGCATGGGGCGGATAAGAAGATGTTGATAGCGGTCCCGTTTACTCCAGCAGCCAAGACAAAGTTTTTCCTGCATTTCTACTACCGCCGCGAAAGACCTAGAAGATATGCTGGGACACGAATTGGTAATGTGGCAATTTCACTCCCTTGACTGCTCGGGTGTAAATGGCAGTCAATTTTGTTCGCGTCCATAACATATGATCGGAATGATTTTTTAATCACTGATAAATATCTCTTAACCGGACGTAGCAATAATTATTTCAGGATAAGTTAAGCAGTACCCCCGTTCCTTCGCTGAGAATTTCAAGATGCGCCATTTATCCAAGACCGTCGGTAACCCCGGAATCGGACGAAAGTAAAGTAAAACTCATTCCTTGTTCTCTTCTTCGACTTCTCCAGTTGCTAATGCTTGTATGTATTTTCAAGCGCAGAGAAGATGGTTCCGTGCGCGCAGTGCATCCACAGTGCTTCCTCAGATGGGATTTCTCACGGTTCGGCGAAGGAATATTGTGTTCAGTTAGAAAAAGGTGGGTAAGATTATTTCCATGATAGTCAGTTGTTGTTATTTGATTTGCCGTCCGTGTTAACGTAAATATATTACCTTCGTGAGGCCACGCTGCTTGTGCATCGGCATTAGAAGACGCTTGGCATGAAGCTGTGGATTCTGCAGAGAAGATTGTAGTATTGTTAGATCGAGGAAAAGAAGTCATGTGGAAGATGCAAACCCATGGGAAGGAGATATTAAATGTGCTTGCAGGGTGAGCTTATTTTGAGACTCCATTTTACATCCCTTAAAATGCAATCGCTTTCCTTAACCGTACTTGAACCTTTTCAGTGGAAGCTGCACCAGCTGCTGACTCAAGGGTCGAGGAGGATCTTCCCTGAAGCTGGATCCTTTTGGGGTAGCCGTCACTGAAGCAGCTTGATGAAATGTAATAAGTTGTACTTTATGTGTTCAATAGATGGTATCTTGTGAGTTAACCTATTGTTATGGTGAATTTTATTCTTCCGTATATCATGTTGGAATGAATGTGCTAATACATGCAATGGTTTGGAAGTTGCCTATCATACAACCCGTATACTGAGTGTTAATCTTTCATTATGCACTGTACGCCAAATGATCTCGTTCGCACACTTTGTTTCGGAGCAGTCGCACTTCTTCCGTCATTGAGTCGTTCTTTTGGCTAGCCACGTCGGTGAACAAGGTTCTCCTGAAATTCTTCTATTCAGGATCAACCCTCTCTTTGATGGTTCTCTTTTTCACCTCCGATCGTCCTTGCACACACTTGATCTTCAGCCCACCATTTTCGCATTGTCGGCTGATGTGTCCAGAATATTTGAGAATGCATTCTCTTTTTCGGTTCTTCCATCTTTGAATTTCCTTCGAGTATTGACCAGTAGACCGTTGCACTATGTTAGTGCGTTTGGCTTCTTGTATGAACACCCGTATGGAGTATTTTGAACACCATGACTGTATTGTATGTGTAAGAATTATATTTATGTAAAAGTTTAACTGCGTAAAATCACAATGTAGTTCTGCGAGTAAAACAGCCTCAAATTGTAATCATCTGTACTTATCGTGAAATGCCTCCATTGTAAATCGATGTATTCCGCGCATTTGGGTTTTATAAATACCGACATGTCACAATGTTTAAATGTGCATCGAGGGATCGATACCTTAAGAAGATTGGATATCGCGAGAGGAGGAAGGCCAACTTCTGTAATTCTTACCGCGAGTATTCCATATGATTCCATGGTAAGTAACGTCCTTTCTGTTATAATCCCAGTTTGCATGAGAACTTGACCATTTACAGTAATATTTGCTTGCATATTAAAAAATGTTTCCGTTTAATCCAGATACGTCCATTCATGAGAAGCGCGGGTCGGCGAAGGAATAAATTGTTCAGTTACATAACGGTGAGTAAGGTTATTTCCATGACAGTCAATTGAAGTTATATCTTTTGCCGTCCATATTAAGGTAAATATTTTACCTTGATGAGGGAACGGGGCTTGTGAGAAGATCCTGAGGTGTGACGGCGGGCTCTGCCGTGCAGCTCATCGAGATTCAGGAAGTTATGTCGTAAGGAAGATCCACATGGGTTTTGACTGAGTTGGCAGGGTGAGTATTTTTGATTCAACTTGTCATAATCGTGACAAAGAGAATTCGATTTCCTCAAACTAATATACATCTTCTATAGGAAACTGCACCAACTACGGACGAGGAGGATCCGCCCTCCAGCAGGATGCTTAGCCTCGGGGAGAGGAATAATTCGAGACATTACTGAACCATTCCATCGATGGAGACGGAGAATCAAAGAATGTGAGTGAACTTGTAATTTGAATTAAGATTCACGCGCACGCATTCGTAATCGTGTCTCATTATTTTCAGCTTTGCGTACTACTTGGGCCTTGATTGCTATTGTGCAACGCTTCCGAAGAGGACGACCATCTTTAAATCAGTCGGTATCTTGAAAGCATGATGAATTAAAGGTAGGAAGGATTTATCTTCAGTCAACGAATTTCAGATAGCAGCAAGAGTTGTCGATTGTCCTTCCCTACTGTTCGTTATTGACCGTCATGGTTTAGATTAATGCCTTATCTCTTCAGGAAACCGATCGCGTGGCTGTAGAATAAGAAGACCTTTTCGAGAGCGGTTTGGAAAACGTGAGGAGGGCATCTACCACGGGAAGCAGTTGGGAAGCTCACGAAATAATACATCATCGGCGTATTTGCATCAAAATGACCTTCATTGAATTACACATTTGACATTATAATTCCAAAAATCAAGGATGTAACGTCTATTGAAACAATCAATCGATTTCAGCTCGTCTGCATGGGGCGGATAAGAAGATGTTGATAGCGGTCCCGTTTACTCCAGCAGCCAAGACAAAGTTTTTCCTGCATTTCTACTACCGCCGCGAAAGACCTAGAAGATATGCTGGGACACGAATTGGTAATGTGGCAATTTCACTCCCTTGACTGCTCGGGTGTAAATGGCAGTCAATTTTGTTCGCGTCCATAACATATGATCGGAATGATTTTTTAATCACTGATAAATATCTCTTAACCGGAATAATTATTTCAGGATAAGTTAAGCAGTATCCTTTGCTGAGAATTTCAAGATGCGCCATTTATCCAAGACCGTCGGTAACCCCGGAATCGGACGAAAGTAAAGTAAAACTCATTCCTTGTTCTCTTCTTCGACTTCTCCAGTTGCTAATGCTTGTATGTATTTTCAAGCGCAGAGAAGATGGTTCCGTGCGCGCAGTGCATCCACAGTGCTTCCTCAGAAGGGATTTCTCACGGTTCGGCGAAGGAATATTGTGTTCAGTTAGAAAAAGGTGGGTAAGATTATTTCCATGATAGTCAGTTGTTGTTATTTGATTTGCCGTCCGTGTTAACGTAAATATATTACCTTCGTGAGGCCACGCTGCTTGTGCATCGGCATTAGAAGACGCTTAGCATGAAGCTGTGGATTCTGCAGAGAAGATTGTAGTATTGTTAGATCGAGGAAAAGAAGTCATGTGGAAGATGCAAACCCATGGTAAGGAGATATTAAATGTGCTTGCAGGGTGAGCTTATTTTGAGACTACATTTTACATCCCTTAAAATGCAATCGCTTTCCTTAACCGTACTTGAACCTTTTCAGTGGAAGCTGCACCAGCTGCTGACTCAAGGGTCGAGGAGGATCTTCCCTGAAGCTGCATCCTTTTGGGGTAGCCGTCACTGAAGCAGCTTGATGAAATGTAATAAGTTGTACTTTCTATGTTCAATAGATGGTATCTTGTGAGTTAACCTATTGTTATGGTGAATTTTATTCTTCCGTATATCATGTTGGAATGAATGTGCTAATACATGCAATGGTTTGGAAGTTGCCTATCATACAACCCGTATAATGAGTGTTAATCTTTCATTATGCACTGTACGCCAAATGATCTCGTTCGCACACTTTGTTTCGGAGCAGTCGCACTTCTTCCGTCCTTGTGTCTTTCTTTTGGCTCGTCCGTTCTCCTGAAATTCTTCTATTCAGGATCAACCCTCTCTTTGATGGTTCTCTTTTTCACCTCCGATCGTCCTTGCACACACTTGATCTTCAGCCCACCATTTTCGCATTGTCGGCTGATGTGTCCAGAATATTTGAGAATGCATTCTCTTTTTCGGTTCTTCCATCTTTGAATTTCCTTCGAGTATTGACCAGTAGACCGTTGCACTATGTTAGTGCGTTTGGCTTCTTGTATGAACACCCGTATGGAGTATTTTGAACACCATGACTGTATTGTATGTGTAAGAATTATATTTATGTAAAAGTTTAACTGCGTAAAATCACAATGTAGTTCTGCGAGTAAAACAGCCTCAAATTGTAATCATCTGTACTTATCGTGAAATGCCTCCATTGTAAATCGATGTATTCCGCGCATTTGGGTTTTATAAATACCGACATGTCACAATGTTTAAATGTGCATCGAGGGATCGATACCTTAAGAAGATTGGATATCGCGAGAGGAGGAAGGCCAACTTCTGTAATTCTTACCGCGAGTATTCCATATGATTCCATGGTAAGTAACGTCCTTTCTGTTATAATCCCAGTTTGCATGAGAACTTGACCATTTACAGTAATATTTGCTTGCATATTAAAAAATGTTTCCGTTTAATCCAGATACGTCCATTCATGAGAAGCGCGGGTCGGCGAAGGAATAAATTGTTCAGTTACATAACGGTGAGTAAGGTTATTTCCATGACAGTCAATTGAAGTTATATCTTTTGCCGTCCATATTAACGTAAATATTTTACCTTGATGAGGGAACGGGGCTTGTGAGAAGATCCTGAGGTGTGACGGCGGGCTCTGCCGTGCAGCTCATCGAGATTCAGGAAGTTATGTCGTAAGGAAGATCCACATGGGTTTTGACTGAGCTGGCAGGGTGAGTATTTTTGATTCAACTTGTCATAATCGTGACAAAGAGAATTCGATTTCCTCAAACTAATATACATCTTCTATAGGAAACTGCACCAACTACGGACGAGGAGGATCCGCCCTCCAGCAGGATGCTTAGCCTCGGGGAGAGGAATAATTCGAGACATTGCTGAACCATTCCATCGATGGAGACGGAGAATCAAAGAATGTGAGTGAACTTGTAATTTGAATTAAGATTCACGCGCACGCATTCGTAATCGTGTCTCATTATTTTCAGCTTTGCGTACTACTTGGGCCTTGATTGCTATTGTGCAACGCTTCCGAAGAGGACGACCATCTTTAAATCAGTCGGTATCTTGAAAGCATGAGGAATTAAAGGTAGGAAGGATTTATCTTCAGTCAACGAATTTCATATAGCAGCAAGAGTTGTCGATTGTCCTTCCCTACTGTTCGTTATTGACCGTCATGGTTTAGATTAATGCCTTATCTCTTCAGGAAACCGATCGCGTGGCTGTAGAATAAGAAGACCTTTTCGAGAGCGGTTTGGAAAACGTGAGGAGGGCATCTACCACGGGGTAGCAGTTGGGAAGCTCACGAAATAATACATCATCGGCGTATTTGCATAAAAATGACCTTCATTGAATTACACATTTGACATTATAATTCCAAAAATCAAGGATGTAACGTCTATTGAAACAATCAATCGATTTCAGCTCGTCTGCATGGGGCGGATAAGAAGATGTTAATAGCGGTCCCGTTTACTCCAGCAGCCAAGAAAAAGTTTTTCCTGCATTTCTACTACCGCCGCGAAAGACCAAGAAGATATGCTGGGACACGAATTGGTAATGTGGCAATTTCACTCCCTTGACTTCTCGGGTGTAAATGGCAGTCAATTTTGTTCGCGTCCATAACATATGATCGGAATGATTTTTTAATCACTGATAAATATCTCTTAACCGGAATAATTATTTCAGGATAAGTTAAGCAGTATCCTTTGCTGAGAATTTCAAGATGCGCCATTTATCCAAGACCGTCGGTAACCCCGGAATCGGACGAAAGTAAAGTAAAACTCATTCCTTGTTCTCTTCTTCGACTTCTCCAGTTGCTAATGCTTGTATGTATTTTCAAGCGCAGAGAAGATGGTTCCGTGCGCGCAGTGCATCCACAGTGCTTCCTCAGATGGGATTTCTCACGGTTCGGCGAAGGAATATTGTGTTCAGTTAGAAAAAGGTGGGTAAGATTATTTCCATGATAGTCAGTTGTTGTTATTTGATTTGCCGTCCGTGTTAACGTAAATATATTGCCTTCGTGAGGCCACGCTGCTTGTGCATCGGCATTAGAAGACGCTTGGCATGAAGCTGTGGATTCTGCAGAGAAGATTGTAGTATTGTTAGATCGAGGAAAAGAAGTCATGTGGAAGATGCAAACCCATGGGAAGGAGATATTAAATGTGCTTGCAGGGTGAGCTTATTTTGAGACTCCATTTTACATCCCTTAAAATGCAATCGCTTTCCTTAACCGTACTTGAACCTTTTCAGTGGAAGCTGCACCAGCTGCTGACTCAAGGGTCGAGGAGGATCTTCCCTGAAGCTGGATCCTTTTGGGGTAGCCGTCACTGAAGCAGCTTGATGAAATGTAATAAGTTGTACTTTATGTGTTCAATAGATGGTATCTTGTGAGTTAACCTATTGTTATGGTGAATTTTATTCTTCCGTATATCATGTTGGAATGAATGTGCTAATACATGCAATGGTTTGGAAGTTGCCTATCATACAACCCGTATACTGAGTGTTAATCTTTCATTATGCACTGTACGCCAAATGATCTCGTTCGCACACTTTGTTTCGGAGCAGTCGCACTTCTTCCGTCATTGAGTCGTTCTTTTGGCTAGCCACGTCGGTGAACAAGGTTCTCCTGAAATTCTTCTATTCAGGATCAACCCTCTCTTTGATGGTTCTCTTTTTCACCTCCGATCGTCCTTGCACACACTTGATCTTCATCCCACTATTTTCGCATTGTCGGCTGATGTGTCCAGAATATTTGAGAATGCATTCTCTTTTTCGGTTCTTCCATCTTTGAATTTCCTTCGATTATTGACCAGTAGACCGTTGCACTATGTAAGTGCGTTTGGCTTCTTGTATGAACACCCGTATGGAGTATTTTGAACACCATGACTGTATTGTATGCGTATGAATTATATTTATGTAAAAGTTTAACTGCGTAAAATCACAATGTAGTTCTGCGAGTAAAACAGCCTCAAATTGTAATCATCTGTACTTATCGTGAAATGCCTCCATTGTAAATCGATGTATTCCGCGCATTTGGGTTTTATAAATACCGACATGTCACAATGTTTAAATGTGCATCGAGGGATCGATACCTTAAGAAGATTGGATATCGCGAGAGGAGGAAGGCCAACTTCTGTAATTCTTACCGCGAGTATTCCATATGATTCCATGGTAAGTAACGTCCTTTCTGTTATAATCCCAGTTTGCATGAGAACTTGACCATTTACAGTAATATTTGCTTGCATATTAAAAAATGTTTCCGTTTAATCCAGATACGTCCATTCATGAGAAGCGCGGGTCGGCGAAGGAATAAATTGTTCAGTTACATAACGGTGAGTAAGGTTATTTCCATGACAGTCAATTGAAGTTATATCTTTTGCCGTCCATATTAAGGTAAATATTTTACCTTGATGAGGGAACGGGGCTTGTGAGAAGATCCTGAGGTGTGACGGCGGGCTCTGCCGTGCAGCTCATCGAGATTCAGGAAGTTATGTCGTAAGGAAGATCCACATGGGTTTTGACTGAGCTGGCAGGGTGAGTATTTTTGATTCAACTTGTCATAATCGTGACAAAGAGAATTCGATTTCCTCAAACTAATATACATCTTCTATAGGAAACTGCACCAACTACGGACGAGGAGGATCCGCCCTCCGGCAGGATGCTTAGCCTCGGGGAGAGGAATAATTCGAGACATTGCTGAACCATTCCATCGATGGAGACGGAGAATCAAAGAATGTGAGTGAACTTGTAATTTGAATTAAGATTCACGCGCACGCATTCGTAATCGTGTCTCATTATTTTCAGCTTTGCGTACTACTTGGGCCTTGATTGCTATTGTGCAACGCTTCCGAAGAGGACGACCATCTTTAAATCAGTCGGTATCTTGAAAGCATGAGGAATTAAAGGTAGGAAGGATTTATCTTCAGTCAACGAATTTCATATAGCAGCAAGAGTTGTCGATTGTCCTTCCCTACTGTTCGTTATTGACCGTCATGGTTTAGATTAATGCCTTATCTCTTCAGGAAACCGATCGCGTGGCTGTAGAATAAGAAGACCTTTTCGAGAGCGGTTTGGAAAACGTGAGGAGGGCATCTACCACGGGAAGCAGTTGGGAAGCTCACGAAATAATACATCATCGGCGTATTTGCATAAAAATGACCTTCATTGAATTACACATTTGACATTATAATTCCAAAAATCAAGGATGTAACGTCTATTGAAACAATCAATCGATTTCAGCTCGTCTGCATGGGGCGGATAAGAAGATGTTGATAGCGGTCCCGTTTACTCCAGCAGCCAAGACAAAGTTTTTCCTGCATTTCTACTACCGCCGCGAAAGACCTAGAAGATATGCTGGGACACGAATTGGTAATGTGGCAATTTCACTCCCTTGACTGCTCGGGTGTAAATGGCAGTCAATTTTGTTCGCGTCCATAACATATGATCGGAATGATTTTTTAATCACTGATAAATATCTCTTAACCGGAATAATTATTTCAGGATAAGTTAAGCAGTATCCTTTGCTGAGAATTTCAAGATGCGCCATTTATCCAAGACCGTCGGTAACCCCGGAATCGGACGAAAGTAAAGTAAAACTCATTCCTTGTTCTCTTCTTCGACTTCTCCAGTTGCTAATGCTTGTATGTATTTTCAAGCGCAGAGAAGATGGTTCCGTGCGCGCAGTGCATCCACAGTGCTTCCTCAGAAGGGATTTCTCACGGTTCGGCGAAGGAATATTGTGTTCAGTTAGAAAAAGGTGGGTAAGATTATTTCCATGATAGTCAGTTGTTGTTATTTGATTTGCCGTCCGTGTTAACGTAAATATATTACCTTCGTGAGGCCACGCTGCTTGTGCATCGGCATTAGAAGACGCTTAGCATGAAGCTGTGGATTCTGCAGAGAAGATTGTAGTATTGTTAGATCGAGGAAAAGAAGTCATGTGGAAGATGCAAACCCATGGTAAGGAGATATTAAATGTGCTTGCAGGGTGAGCTTATTTTGAGACTACATTTTACATCCCTTAAAATGCAATCGCTTTCCTTAACCGTACTTGAACCTTTTCAGTGGAAGCTGCACCAGCTGCTGACTCAAGGGTCGAGGAGGATCTTCCCTGAAGCTGCATCCTTTTGGGGTAGCCGTCACTGAAGCAGCTTGATGAAATGTAATAAGTTGTACTTTCTATGTTCAATAGATGGTATCTTGTGAGTTAACCTATTGTTATGGTGAATTTTATTCTTCCGTATATCATGTTGGAATGAATGTGCTAATACATGCAATGGTTTGGAAGTTGCCTATCATACAACCCGTATAATGAGTGTTAATCTTTCATTATGCACTGTACGCCAAATGATCTCGTTCGCACACTTTGTTTCGGAGCAGTCGCACTTCTTCCGTCCTTGTGTCTTTCTTTTGGCTCGTCCGTTCTCCTGAAATTCTTCTATTCAGGATCAACCCTCTCTTTGATGGTTCTCTTTTTCACCTCCGATCGTCCTTGCACACACTTGATCTTCAGCCCACCATTTTCGCATTGTCGGCTGATGTGTCCAGAATATTTGAGAATGCATTCTCTTTTTCGGTTCTTCCATCTTTGAATTTCCTTCGAGTATTGACCAGTAGACCGTTGCACTATGTTAGTGCGTTTGGCTTCTTGTATGAACACCCGTATGGAGTATTTTGAACACCATGACTGTATTGTATGTGTAAGAATTATATTTATGTAAAAGTTTAACTGCGTAAAATCACAATGTAGTTCTGCGAGTAAAACAGCCTCAAATTGTAATCATCTGTACTTATCGTGAAATGCCTCCATTGTAAATCGATGTATTCCGCGCATTTGGGTTTTATAAATACCGACATGTCACAATGTTTAAATGTGCATCGAGGGATCGATACCTTAAGAAGATTGGATATCGCGAGAGGAGGAAGGCCAACTTCTGTAATTCTTACCGCGAGTATTCCATATGATTCCATGGTAAGTAACGTCCTTTCTGTTATAATCCCAGTTTGCATGAGAACTTGACCATTTACAGTAATATTTGCTTGCATATTAAAAAATGTTTCCGTTTAATCCAGATACGTCCATTCATGAGAAGCGCGGGTCGGCGAAGGAATAAATTGTTCAGTTACATAACGGTGAGTAAGGTTATTTCCATGACAGTCAATTGAAGTTATATCTTTTGCCGTCCATATTAACGTAAATATTTTACCTTGATGAGGGAACGGGGCTTGTGAGAAGATCCTGAGGTGTGACGGCGGGCTCTGCCGTGCAGCTCATCGAGATTCAGGAAGTTATGTCGTAAGGAAGATCCACATGGGTTTTGACTGAGCTGGCAGGGTGAGTATTTTTGATTCAACTTGTCATAATCGTGACAAAGAGAATTCGATTTCCTCAAACTAATATACATCTTCTATAGGAAACTGCACCAACTACGGACGAGGAGGATCCGCCCTCCGGCAGGATGCTTAGCCTCGGGGAGAGGAATAATTCGAGACATTGCTGAACCATTCCATCGATGGAGACGGAGAATCAAAGAATGTGAGTGAACTTGTAATTTGAATTAAGATTCACGCGCACGCATTCGTAATCGTGTCTCATTATTTTCAGCTTTGCGTACTACTTGGGCCTTGATTGCTATTGTGCAACGCTTCCGAAGAGGACGACCATCTTTAAATCAGTCGGTATCTTGAAAGCATGAGGAATTAAAGGTAGGAAGGATTTATCTTCAGTCAACGAATTTCATATAGCAGCAAGAGTTGTCGATTGTCCTTCCCTACTGTTCGTTATTGACCGTCATGGTTTAGATTAATGCCTTATCTCTTCAGGAAACCGATCGCGTGGCTGTAGAATAAGAAGACCTTTTCGAGAGCGGTTTGGAAAACGTGAGGAGGGCATCTACCACGGGGTAGCAGTTGGGAAGCTCACGAAATAATACATCATCGGCGTATTTGCATAAAAATGACCTTCATTGAATTACACATTTGACATTATAATTCCAAAAATCAAGGATGTAACGTCTATTGAAACAATCAATCGATTTCAGCTCGTCTGCATGGGGCGGATAAGAAGATGTTAATAGCGGTCCCGTTTACTCCAGCAGCCAAGAAAAAGTTTTTCCTGCATTTCTACTACCGCCGCGAAAGACCAAGAAGATATGCTGGGACACGAATTGGTAATGTGGCAATTTCACTCCCTTGACTGCTCGGGTGTAAATGGCAGTCAATTTTGTTCGCGTCCATAACATATGATCGGAATGATTTTTTAATCACTGATAAATATCTCTTAACCGGAATAATTATTTCAGGATAAGTTAAGCAGTATCCTTTGCTGAGAATTTCAAGATGCGCCATTTATCCAAGACCGTCGGTAACCCCGGAATCGGACGAAAGTAAAGTAAAACTCATTCCTTGTTCTCTTCTTCGACTTCTCCAGTTGCTAATGCTTGTATGTATTTTCAAGCGCAGAGAAGATGGTTCCGTGCGCGCAGTGCATCCACAGTGCTTCCTCAGATGGGATTTCTCACGGTTCGGCGAAGGAATATTGTGTTCAGTTAGAAAAAGGTGGGTAAGATTATTTCCATGATAGTCAGTTGTTGTTATTTGATTTGCCGTCCGTGTTAACGTAAATATATTGCCTTCGTGAGGCCACGCTGCTTGTGCATCGGCATTAGAAGACGCTTAGCATGAAGCTGTGGATTCTGCAGAGAAGATTGTAGTATTGTTAGATCGAGGAAAAGAAGTCATGTGGAAGATGCAAACCCATGGGAAGGAGATATTAAATGTGCTTGCAGGGTGAGCTTATTTTGAGACTCCATTTTACATCCCTTAAAATGCAATCGCTTTCCTTAACCGTACTTGAACCTTTTCAGTGGAAGCTGCACCAGCTGCTGACTCAAGGGTCGAGGAGGATCTTCCCTGAAGCTGGATCCTTTTGGGGTAGCCGTCACTGAAGCAGCTTGATGAAATGTAATAAGTTGTACTTTATGTGTTCAATAGATGGTATCTTGTGAGTTAACCTATTGTTATGGTGAATTTTATTCTTCCGTATATCATGTTGGAATGAATGTGCTAATACATGCAATGGTTTGGAAGTTGCCTATCATACAACCCGTATACTGAGTGTTAATCTTTCATTATGCACTGTACGCCAAATGATCTCGTTCGCACACTTTGTTTCGGAGCAGTCGCACTTCTTCCGTCCTTGTGTCTTTCTTTTGGCTCGTCCGTTCTCCTGAAATTCTTCTATTCAGGATCAACCCTCTCTTTGATGGTTCTCTTTTTCACCTCCGATCGTCCTTGCACACACTTGATCTTCAGCCCACCATTTTCGCATTGTCGGCTGATGTGTCCAGAATATTTGAGAATGCATTCTCTTTTTCGGTTCTTCCATCTTTGAATTTCCTTCGAGTATTGACCAGTAGACCGTTGCACTATGTTAGTGCGTTTGGCTTCTTGTATGAACACCCGTATGGAGTATTTTGAAGACCATAACTGTATAGTATGTGTACGAATTGCATTTATGTTAAAGTGTTATGGTGTAAAATGAAATTGTAGTTCTGAGGTGTGCTAGTTAAAGGGCCTCAAATGTGTGTTTGTCTCAAATTTTAATCAGTTGTACTTATCGCGAAATTCTTTTCGCCTCTATTATAAAACCTTTATCTTCGAATTTCAGGTTTTTGATGATTTTACCTACCTTAGAATATGTAAGTTACATAGTAACCTCAAGAAAGTGTAAGCGAAATATAGTATTTGGAATATGGGTGTGATTCTTTTTTTTTTTTAAACAGAGGATGTTCTTTTCCACAGTGTAGTTTTATATATGTACCTGCATATTAGTTTCTGTTATTTTTCTCAGCGTGAACTTATTCAGGTCTTGATACTATTAGAGGAGGGGTTAATCCAAAATATCTCTCGAATAACTTTTTCTCTTAGTAATTTCGTATTCACGTTCTCAGTTGTATCTTTTTTTTCTATGCATCAATGCCCTCATCTGAGTGATATATAAAAGTTATATGTGATATGTGAAATTATAAGTGATATAGTTTCTATGTGTTAACGAGTTTCTTTTAACTTACGATTGAATGCAATGTATGGGAATTTCTGCAATATATGTATTCATATCCTTATTAAATTATTCTCCCATCATTTTATTCACTCCCGTTTTGTCAAGAGAGAATGAAAACAAATTATGTTTGAATATTGTGTCCGACACTTTTAATAAACCTTTTCGTGAATATAAATAGAATTATTTGTAAAAATTAGGATAAATATAATACCCTTAGTAATTTTTGAATGGCTTGCTATACCGCCCTCATTAAATCTGCCATTCTCCTCTTGTTATTAATCTCTCCCCACCCACGTTACGTCTCGGGGATCGAACCTCTGAACCCTATGGGGTCTAGAGGTCTATATAGTTAGCGCCCCCTAGAAATTAGATATGGAAGGACCGTAAATCAGAAAAATGAATAACATTATGTAGTTTATTAAGTCACAGGAATTTGAAATATTACTTCAGGATTAGATGTGGTAGGACAGAAAAAAGAAACACATTAAATAGTTTTTTAAGTCTCAGAGCAAATTTCATCAATACATTTAAATAAAATGCAGAGAGTTAATAGCATGATAGTGCCATTTTCCGTCATCGGTAGCCGGTTGCCTACTGCATTGATTTTTAGCGCTATAAGTCTGTAGAGAAGAACATAAAATTATATGGGCGGTTATAAAATAGTAAATGTACAAATTTAATATAATAATAGTATAATTAAACCTACTTCCTTCCCGCATCATGGAAGAGTACTTTTAAGCAAATTACAATGTTTTAGCAATTTGAATGTTGGATGCATGGAAAAATGGATGGAAGAATTAAAAAATCTCCTACTTTCATAGAATAGAAATTAAGTTATAATTACGCATACTATTTCTCCAATCCTATTTTACAATTTTTAGGGCCATTCTATGGTAATAAAATGCGTTTCTCTGGTGAATGTAATCAACGAAGCAATTTTTAGCAATTTTAACTGAAGCATTTAAAACTGAAATGCGTCGTGAGTGGAGATAAGAGGCTTATTTTATAATTGGTCCAAAAAGATTAATTTTAAGTCTAATATTTTGAATTAAATTAATACAAATGCAATATGAACATTGTTGGAAATTATTAACTGTTGTATTAATATTAAAAATTGCAAATTTCAGCTGTTTTGTTGCCAGTTATTGGATGGGTTGCATTGGTGTTCGTCAATTGTGGTCAAATTTATAAATGTATAGACTAAATTTACCCGTGATGTAATAAGGGTGAAAAACTAGAAACTTGTGTTTATATTTTGCCTACTTCAACCAATTTCTTTCTTTTAATTTCGAACTCTCCTCCGAATCCTCTCATCAACCAACGCGGCCCAACCTCCAATCACATGACGCGACCAACCCTCCGATCCCGCGACGCGACCCACCCTCCGGTCCCCCTACGCGACCCACCCTCCGGTCCCCCTACGCGACCCACCCTCCGGTCCCCCGACGCGACCCACCCTCCGGTCCCCCTACGCGACCCACCCTCCGGTCCCCCTACGCGACCCACCCTCCGGTCCCCCGACGCGACCCACCCTCCGGTCCCCCGACGCGGCCCATCCTCCGGTCCCCCGACGCGACCCACCCTCCGGTCCCGCGACGCGACCCACCCTCCGGTCCCCCTACGCGTTCCACCCTACGGTCCCCCTACGCGACCCACCCTCCGGTCCCGCGACGCGACCCACCCTCCGGTCCCCCTACGCGTTCCACCCTACGGTCCCCCTACGCGACCCACCCTCCGGTCCCGCGACGCGACCCACCCTCCGGTCCCGCGACGCGACCCACCCTCCGGTCCCCCTACGCGTTCCACCCTCCGATCCCGCGACGCGACCCACCCTCCGGTCCCCCGACGCGACCCACCCTCCGGTCCCCCGACGCGGCCCACCCTCCGGTCCCCCGACGCGACCCACCCTCCGATCCCGCGACGCGACCCACCCTCCGGTCCCGCGACGCGACCCACCCTCCGGTCCCCCTACGCGACCCACCCTCCGGTCCCCCGACGCGGCCCACCCTCCGATCCCGCTACGCGACCCACTCCGATCCCCCGACGCGGCCCACCCTCCGATCCCCCGACGCGACCCACCCTCCGGTCCCCCGACGCGACCCTCCCTCCTGTCCCCCGACGCGGCCCACCCTCCGGTCCCCCTGCGCGACCCACCCTCCAATCCCGCTTCGCGACCCACCCTATTCGGCCCATGCCTTACCTTTATCACCACCTTCAGGTCCTCTTCCATCCGCAGAAGTCCCATTCCTCAAAGGTCCTCTTCCATCTACATACGAAACAGCCTATGATAAGATTCAGGACATTATTATAACATAATTACTACAAAAAAATTTAAGATACGCAAATCAGTTACGTCCACTTCACATTTATATTAAGTCGATAACATTCAGCAATTAATTCCATAAAATCAAACACCACATTTAATTCTATTTCTGAATAATAGTTTTACGGAATTTATTCATGCCTTATTCGTGAAGAGAATTCTTCCTTCGCTTTTTCAAAATTAAGAATTGATTCAAATTTAAAATTTAAATAAATCCCAACTATACGCCAACGTTCAAAGAAATCAGAACAATAATTATCAAATAATTCTCGAATAATATCTAAAATATATATTTATTCGCACTTAAGAGTTGCAAAAATAAATTAGAGCTAATTCTGTTTTAATAATGTGGTAATCGTTGAATTTATCGCTTCAATTCAATTCGCATCAATGAAATATTAGTTACAATCGTATAATTGTTTCAATAAACAAAAAATAATTAAAATTATTTATTTGCTGTCATTTTTGGAATCGTTTGTAAGTATTTATTATTTCAATCCGATAAACACCTTAAATTATTATTATATTGAAAGAAGAATGAAAATTTTTTAAAAAATCCATCATTTACCATCCGAAAATTCTTTAAAGAAAAAAATTTTAATTTTATATTGCTTAACCTTAATATTTGCAATCAAATTCAAAATGTAATTTCCTTTTCAAATCTATTTCATTAGTAGTTTTAGAATTCCAAATCTAGCTTTACTTTCATTGTTTAAGATTTTATAACGGTAATAACTAACAGTTCTAACGTTTATTAACTGGATTATAAAATTAAAATTATTCATTTAGATTAACATTTCGATCAATTTTAGAATATTGAGCGATAATTCAATGATATATAGAATATAAAATTATAAACTCGGTACAAAATTCCTTGGGCATGAAACTCCGTAAGTTGAAAACAACCTTCGTTATCCATTTTAATGCAAAAATATATTACATAATTTATTTATATATTAAAGTTTTTAAATCGGAAGTAAATAACATTTTCTTATGAATATATACTGTGAACGCAAATTATTCTTCCGTGTCAAGAAATCATAAAGCTAAGTGACAAAGGTCATCATATGACAATGTTAAAAGTTCCGCGATAAAACATTTAAATAGTTTTTAATCGCACTAAATCTAATCTTACTAAATTTCATCGTAGTATTAATAATCGTATGGCCTAATGATTTAACTACTTTTAGCATTGTTCATTACGTGATGCAAATGGCGGATTCGTAGATCGGTTAAATATAAAAAATTGAGAATGTCCAATAATTTAAATAAATGCAGGCTATTGACTGCGCAAAAACTAAATCCAGCTAAAATATAATATTAAATTTGAATATGTTTTTATGAACAAGCCTACTTCACGTTACTACCCTAAGTTCGACCACGTGGCGAAAATACTCACGACTGCTAAAATTATACTAATTAGCATTTCCGGATTTTGACTTAATTGAAAAGAACGTCCGCTTCCATTATTAAACGTATTGAAAACGGGATAAAGATAACCACATACGGAAGAATTAATTTAGTAACGACAAATTCCAACCACGTGACGAAAATTCGTACTCTCTCATATGCGGAATTACGATTTAAATTCAAATAAAAATCTATTACGCTTGATGTATCAGTTAAAATCAATAGGAAGAAATTCGAAGAGGAAAGAAAAATATCCGTCTATTGCCTTAAATCAAAGACAGAAACTTCAACTTGGCTATAGAATGGTCATTTTTACTTACGAAGTTAGAGGTCCTTTTTTGCAGATTTCCATCCTTCTCTTTGCGGCATCTTGAAGAATCCATTGGAATCGGGTTGAATTTGAACACTTAGGCACTCGAACGAAAATTTTTTTCGAAAAATCACCGAAATTCGATAGCACGTCGTTAAACGCACATCACTCAAACAGGAAGCAGCACTAACTAACAGCAAAGCAACGGATATCCGGTTTGCAGTAAAATACTCGATTCTGATTGGCTGATGGTATTGGATAAACCACTACTCAACAAAGCTAATACTTAATTATTAACTCTTTTATTAATAATTATATTCATAATCACTATAAATAATTATTATTTTAATTATCGGAAATTTCATTATTGGATATTTTGCGTATTGAGTAATATTATTAAATTCCTAACGCGCACATGTTCTCAAGAGGGTAGCCATCTTGAAAATATTAACTACTTTGAAGAGAAAAAATCATAAAATGCTTACAAATGTATTTAAGCAGATGTAAAGTTACTTAATTCCTAAGCTTATATTGTGTTGAAAACCCTTGAACGATTTCATGACCATTTTTGTTTTATTATCGAAATAGAGAACGTTATTATTTCCAGCTTTATAATCGTTCCTTAAAGGTAAATTATGGATAGTAGGATTTTAATATATGCACACTAAACTCATACAATGCCCATACGGACCTGAGGACTCCGTAAAATATTATAGAAGAAGAATTCATAACAACGCTCATATGTATTAGAATTTAAAATATTTGGGTTCACACTTACATTTTCATGTCCATATTATGTCATAGCATAAATATAGCCATGCTCATACCGAGCTGTTAATTACTTCAGTCAAGATAATTCGCGATTTCTTCGAAAGCATCGATCTTTTTAACGTTAAAATTGCATAAATTCGAAATATTTTCCAGAAATTTAATGCTACGCTTGTATGTATTCGATTTAAAATTATTTGGTTAAGTACTTACCTTTCTAATGCACAATATTACAAAATAACACATAGAAATTGCCATGGATTCAAATTTTTCCAATCTTTATGAATTTGCAGTAAAACACTTTTGTGGTCTTTGCATGATGGTCGAAGAGTCTTCATGATTATTTGCGATTGAAACACTTGTGTACATATGAATATAATGTTTCAGCATTCAAACTTTGGGCACGTATCTCCACATACATAAAATTCTCGAGGCACTATTGTTGGTGGCTAAAGTTGCAGTTTCACAATCACTCTTTGATGTATTCATCAACATAATAAACATCAACCAGTGAATACACACTTTAAGTCACTCACTTAAGTGTTGCACCAGAATAACTTGCACTATACGTACTTGAAGACCAATTCCATGAATCAAAAACATGCGATTCACTCTCTGTCTCTCCATGAGCTTGTTTTGTACAACTATTTACTTCCTTTCGAAGGGCAGAAATATTCTGGCGTTACTCATTTAGTACGACCTCGAAATTTTATGAAACGCTTTAACCCTAGCGGCTATTTCAATGAAAAACTTGGTTATAAAGGAAGGTTTAGCTAACTTAAATAAATGGATCATGGGATAAGTTTAAGTATATTGAATCCTGGTCATCGCGCGATCACAAAATAATAAGGAACGCTTTTCTTTTGAAAGATCAATTTATTACGATTTCGAGCATTTATTTATGTAACCAGAAAAGGTTTACCTTGGCTAAATAACGGCTAAAGTGTTTCATAAAATTTCGAGGTCGTACTAAATGAGTAACGCCAGAATATTTCTGCCCTTTCGCTAGAATGTAAATAGTTGTTCGAAACAAGTTCAGGGGGAGAGTATGGGTATTTTTGAATCGTTGTCTCTTAGAATATTACTTCAGTCTTTCATCGTCCGAATGAAGTGCAATATGATATGGTGTATGGTGCTTCAAAGGGTGAAACATAAGTGGATATTCATTGGTCAGTGTTCTTTTTGGAATACTTTCTCTTCATTACATTCAGTTGGAAGTTGTAGGAGTAGGAATAGTATGAGTGTTTTAATTTTCTTTCATTGTCCGAAAATAGTGCAAGGTATTCTGGTGCAACGCTTTAGTGAGTGACTTAAAGTGTATATTCATGGTTGATGTTTATTTTTGAAAACATCAAAGAGTGATTGTGTAACTACACCTTTAGCCACCGACAATAGTGCCTCGAGAATTTTATGAATGTTTTATGAATAAAAAACGAAAATAATCGTGAAATCCCTCAAGTTTTGAGTCATTTCCGCAAGAGAAGAAACGAAAACGCCTCGCCTATAATTTATAGTGAATTGAGTGACATGTGACATCACGGGTGAAATTAGTGACGACGTATTACGAAAATTCCACGTATTAACTTCAGTATTACGTGGAAAGTGCAACGTTTTGCTTTATTCTGGCAATGTGATACCTGATATTGCTAAAATCAGTGATGAAATAAGTGAAAACAATATATAAATAGTGAGTGAAGTGAAGGTGCTTTTTGCCATTGTGAAGTGTCTAAATCTGAACGTGTGTTTGTTAAGAAAACATTTCTAATAAAAGTGCGGTCGCCAAAATAAAGAAGGTTCCTTTGGAGGGTAGTTCCATTCAAGAGAAATGGAAAGGCTATCAAAGGTAAGTAAGCTTTTCTAGTAAATTGATCTCAAAATAATATAACTTTTAAATCAGATACATATGATTTCAAACATTGTAGCAACAAAGGTAGCCATCAGAGGATTGATGAACTTATAGAGTGATTTATTTATTTCTTAAGTTGACATTAATATTCACGATGAATGATATGAGATTACTTTCACGTTTACCTCCAATGTATTTCGACTATAGTCTATTGACGTACCATTGAGAAGATACTTCGAAAAATATTTCATTCACAATCTCTGGTAGATGTTGTGAATAAAAATTATTAAATAATTTCAGGGGTAAGACCGAAGTTTTAATTTTAATATCCATTTGTTATTTAAACTCAATGAATTTTTCAGTAAAACAAAAGCATTGGACGCCAAATTTTTCATAACGAAGGTGTATGAGAATTTGCTTGAGTCAACTTCTTCAACCTCCGATACATAATATTCAAACGATAAGTATTAATGAATATATTTACTCTATGAATTATAAAAATTAATTTGAAACATTTAATCATCATTTACATTGTTATTAATTAAAATAAATAAAATTATAAAAAATGTAAAATTTAAAGGAACGCTAAAGTGGGCGTGGTCAATCGTAACCAGCCAATCAGAAGCGAGGATTTTGGTTCAACTTTAGCGGTGTTGCAAAATTGCCATTGTCTTCTGGGAATTCTTCTAGCAACGTCGTGCTGCCGCTTTGTTCAAGAAAACCGTTAAAAAATTAAATTCGTCATTGAAAGTTTTAAAAGTGTGTTAGTTTATCTGGTTAAATCGTTTTCGGTAATTCCCGAATTAATAATTATCGATATTGAATATATAAGCGGAAAGAAAGCTGCGATGGAACCTCATCACGGAGTCAGGACGCCAACGATTGGAATGGATGGGACACGAAAGGTAGGAAATATACGATTTTTTTAATTATATTCTTAACGATTGTGCCTTTGTTACCTTCTTTTTAATGAAAAAGAAATGTTTACCGTGCGTTTAACTTGTACGTCAGTTACATGACGAAACTATTATTTATGTCATAAAACTTGATAACCGCCTCGTAGTCATAGTTCGATCGAATCATTCTCAAATACGGAATCGCTCATGAATATCTCATTTTGAAAGTTTCCGATTCAATTTTGTAATCTTCGATAGTGATAAATCCTCATTTTAATTAAATCTCCGTTCATTTTCGGACATGTAACAACGACTTCCGGTTAGACCACGTGGCAATTACGTATCATTGATAGCCGACGTACTTTTCAGAATCTGAATCCATCCAAGTTTATTTCGTTTGAATATTGAATTCTACTTCCGTTTTTTTGAATTTAACATGTTGCGAAACATATTTAAGGTTTCCGGAATTGATGATTCTTAAACAAAACTTAGAATAAATATATAAGCGGAAAGTAATGCCATTCAATGCTATTCCCGAATGAAACTATAATTAACGAAAGTATATATAATAATTTATAACTATATACGATTTACGACGCCAACGAGGAAATTTAATTATCATTGATATCTATTATATATAGATAACTAGGGGGTCAAACAAATTTGAGGATACAAATGTCTGGCCCAAACTACTGAGGCCACGGACACGCCGATTTTTTTGCGTAATGTCCAACTAAAATTAACCCAGGAAAAAATCTAACACCCACTCTACCTATCATGGGTTCGAGTCTGGGAGGCCCCAAAGTCGGATTTTTCTCCATAAGAATGCATGGAGTCGATTTTTGACCATTTAAAAAAAATACTTTCCGGGAACGTAGTACAAAGAAATTTCATGTAATTGTGGATAATATACGTTTCTACACAAAAATTGTATCAGTTATTCACAAAAGATCATGGGTTCGATGCCAGGAGGTAAAATATTTTCAAATTTTGAAAAATCGTATCTCTCCTAATGTGATACTTAGGTCATTCAAACTTTCTACACGTATAGATACTTACATAATGTACTTCGAAAAAAATCAACAGTTACGTAGGAGTCACGAGTTCGATTCCAGAGCGTCCCGTAAACTCGATTTTTCCCGTTTAAAATACATTGACCATTTTTCCGAAAGCTTTTTATGACACTTCCCAACCGCGCAGAGGTTCAAAATTTCACACAGCCGTAAAAGGGACCATTCTCATACAAAAGCATCCCTAAGATTTTCGCGAACGGTCGTTGGTTCGATTCTAGGGGGCGTTAACAATAACTTCGTAAGAAATGGATAGGGAATTAAGGAGTCACTTTGAGGCACTTCCTGAATGAATTTCCTTTTGAAATTCGGGGTGTTTATAAAGTCAAACATACTCAAGCGAAAAATAACAGTGATTTTAGCAGGATGATCTTGGTTCGACGCCGGGGTGGGAATTATGCTGCCGAAAGAAATGCATCGGAAATCGAATTCAGTGCATTTTCAGCTGCGTTAATGTCCTTTACTTTATGTTCATCAACGTTTGAGCAGAGTCATCTTCGAAAAATTTTATTTTTCACTGAAGATAAATTATTGCATTGCTTGCTGTCAGCAAGCACACCTTTACTCGTATTAATTATGCTTCGAGTCATCGTGAGATTTAAACATTGATGCCATTGATCATTAATAAATCACTACAACTGTTTCTATAATAAATGGATAGTACACGCGAGAGCTTTATTCCTATTTTTAACACTTCTTCGCTTTAATTTTCTGAATACAACGTAACATTGCTTTTCGTATAACTACGCGTATTAAATACGAGAATAGATCTCATTCGATGATTCCTATCGTACTTGAAATAGTCTTGAACGATTTTCAACTTTCTTTAATTTCAATATTAGAATCTAATTAAAATAAGGACTCTATTAAAATTAAATTGAAACTTGAAGTATTTGAAGTAAGTGAAGGATGACGAAATATGTAATATTCTTAGTTTCACACAAGATTAAACTCACGTTTTTTAGCAATTACGAATGGTGTACGAAAACGAAATTATCTTATAATTTATCTTATATCATAATTCAGCATATGAGAGAGTACGAATTTTCGTCACGTGGTTGGAATTTGTCGTTACTAAATTAATTCTTCCGTATGTGGTTATCTTTATCCCGTTTTCAATACGTTTAATAATGGAAGCGGACGTTCTTTTCAATTAAGTCAAAATCCGGAAATGCTAATTAGTATAATTTTAGCAGTCGTGAGTATTTTCGCCACGTGGTCGAACTTAGGGTAGTAACGTGAAGTAGGCTTGTTCATAAAAACATATTCAAATTTAATATTATATTTTAGCTGGATTTAGTTTTTGCGCAGTCAATAGCCTGCATTTATTTAAATTATTGGACATTCTCAATTTTTTATATTTAACCGATCTACGAATCCGCCATTTGCATCACGTAATGAACAATGCTAAAAGTAGTTAAATCATTAGGCCATACGATTATTAATACTACGATGAAATTTAGTAAGATTAGATTTAGTGCGATTAAAAACTATTTAAATGTTTTATCGCGGAACTTTTAACATTGTCATATGATGACCTTTGTCACTTAGCTTTATGATTTCTTGACACGGAAGAATAATTTGCGTTCACAGTATATATTCATAAGAAAATGTTATTTACTTCCGATTTAAAAACTTTAATATATAAATAAATTATGTAATATATTTTTGCATTAAAATGGATAACGAAGGTTGTTTTCAACTTACGGAGTTTCATGCCCAAGGAATTTTGTACCGAGTTTATAATTTTATATTCTATATATCATTGAATTATCGCTCAATATTCTAAAATTGATCGAAATGTTAATCTAAATGAATAATTTTAATTTTATAATCCAGTTAATAAACGTTAGAACTGTTAGTTATTACCGTTATAAAATCTTAAACAATGAAAGTAAAGCTAGATTTGGAATTCTAAAACTACTAATGAAATAGATTTGAAAAGGAAATTACATTTTGAATTTGATTGCAAATATTAAGGTTAAGCAATATAAAATTAAAATTTTTTTCTTTAAAGAATTTTCGGATGGTAAATGATGGATTTTTTAAAAAATTTTCATTCTTCTTTCAATATAATAATAATTTAAGGTGTTTATCGGATTGAAATAATAAATACTTACAAACGATTCCAAAAATGACAGCAAATAAATAATTTTAATTATTTTTTGTTTATTGAAACAATTATACGATTGTAACTAATATTTCATTGATGCGAATTGAATTGAAGCGATAAATTCAACGATTACCACATTATTAAAACAGAATTAGCTCTAATTTATTTTTGCAACTCTTAAGTGCGAATAAATATATATTTTAGATATTATTCGAGAATTATTTGATAATTATTGTTCTGATTTCTTTGAACGTTGGCGTATAGTTGGGATTTATTTAAATTTTAAATTTGAATCAATTCTTAATTTTGAAAAAGCGAAGGAAGAATTCTCTTCACGAATAAGGCATGAATAAATTCCGTAAAACTATTATTCAGAAATAGAATTAAATGTGGTGTTTGATTTTATGGAATTAATTGCTGAATGTTATCGACTTAATATAAATGTGAAGTGGACGTAACTGATTTGCGTATCTTAAATTTTTTTGTAGTAATTATGTTATAATAATGTCCTGAATCTTATCATAGGCTGTTTCGTATGTAGATGGAAGAGGACCTTTGAGGAATGGGACTTCTGCGGATGGAAGAGGACCTGAAGGTGGTGATAAAGGTAAGGCATGGGCCGAATAGGGTGGGTCGCGAAGCGGGATTGGAGGGTGGGTCGCGCAGGGGGACCGGAGGGTGGGCCGCGTCGGGGGACAGGAGGGAGGGTCGCGTCGGGGGACCGGAGGGAGGGTCGCGTCGGGGGACCGGAGGGTGGGTCGCGTCGGGGGATCGGAGGGTGGGCCGCGTCGGGGGATCGGAGTGGGTCGCGTAGCGGGATCGGAGGGTGGGTCGCGCAGGGGGACCGGAGGGTGGGCCGCGTCGGGGGACCGGAGGGTGGGTCGCGTAGGGGGACCGGAGGGTGGGTCGCGTCGCGGGACCGGAGGGTGGGTCGCGTCGCGGGATCGGAGGGTGGGTCGCGTCGGGGGACCGGAGGGTGGGCCGCGTCGTGGGACCGGAGGGTGGGTCGCGTCGCGGGATCGGAGGGTGGGTCGCGTCGGGGGACCGGAGGGTGGGCCGTGTCGGGGGACCGGAGGGTGGGTCGCGTCGGGGGATCGGACGGTGGGCCCCGCTCGGGGGATCGGTGGGTGGGTCGCGTCGGGGGATCGGAGGGTGGGTCGCGTCGCGGGATCGGAGGGTTGGTCGCGTCGGGGGACCGGAGGGTGTGCCGCGTCGGGGGACCGGAGGGTGGGTCGCGTCGGGGGACCGGAGGGTGGGTCGCGTCATGTGATTGGAGGGTGGGTCACGTCGTCGGACCGGAGGTTGGGCCGCGTTGGTTGATGAGAGGATTCGGAGGAGGTTTCGAAATTAAAAGAAAAAAAATTGGTTGAAGTAGGCAGAATATAAAAAACAGGTTTCTAGTTTTTCACTCTTATTACATCACGGGGAAATTTAGTCTATTTATTTATAAATTTGGCCACAAGTGATGAACACGAATGCAACCCATCCAATAACTGGCAACAAAACAGCTGAAATTTACAATATTTGATATTAGTACAACAGTTAATAATTTCCAACGTTTTCCACGAACATAATTTTTAAAATGCATTTGTATTAATGCAATTCAATATATTAGACTTAGAATCAATCTATTTGGACCAATTATAAATCACCCTTCACGACACATTTCAGTTAAGATGCTTTAGCGGAAATAGCTAAAAATAGCTTCGTTGATTAAATTAACCAGAGAAACGCATTCTATTACCATAGACTTACCCTAAAAATTGTGAAATAGGATTGGAGAAATAGTATTCATAATTATAATTTAATTTCTATTCTATGAAAGCAGGAGATTTTTTAATTTTTCCATCTGAATGTAGTAGAGTAGATCTGGTAGAGTAGTAATTGATGTAAATGAGTTGGCTTATTTCAATCATTTGATTCATGTGTTTCATTTTTCTTCTTCGGTCCTTCCACAGCTAATCCTGAAGTAACATTTCAAATTTCTGTGATTTAATAAACTACAAAATGTGATTCATTTTTTGATTTACGGTCCTTTCATATCTAATCCTGAAGTAATATTTCAAAACCTGAGTTTGGTATTATATCTTTGGTGTGATATCTAAAACTTTTCCTAAATTCTTTTACTACCGCAACCTTAAAAATATCAATGAAAAACAACTATTAGATGATGCATCAACTATTCCATGGTAATGTATTGAACAACTCAGCGACATTAACGAGAAAGTGAACACCTTAAACGAATTCCTGCATCTGCTTCTTGATTCACATTGTCCCATAGCTAAAATTAGGGTTTCTAAACCTAAATCTCCATGGATTAACACCGAGATAAGGCAGTCCATGGTTAAACGTGATGCCGCATATAGAAACTTTAAATTGTCCAAAAATATTGAGTATTTCAAGTGCCACAAAAAGTTAAGAAAGAGAACCAAACAATTGATTAGAAATTCTAAATTGAAATATATTCGTCAAATCTCTAAGAGCGGACTAAGAAGTAAAACACTGCGGAACAATCTCAAACTGGTAGGAATCGGAAAGACCGATAAAATCCTCTTCCGGAAGATGTTTCACTCAATACACTCAATTATGAATTCCTAATCCCCATATCAAATGTAAACACCCAGCTCAAGAATTCATACATTGATAACATTCAAGATCGAGCATCATAGTCTAACCATTCACTCCCCAAATTTCAATTTTCTCCTGTATCACAATTTCAAGTCCTCCGCTCATTACTCATTACTACATTACCGCTCCGCTCATTAGAAACGATTATTTTTGTTCAAAACTTATGTTTTTGACGGAAAAGATTATTTTTGTTCAGAACCGCTTTTTTGTCGAAAAAGATTAATTTTGTTCAGAACCGCTTTTTTTGTCGGAAAAGATTATTTTTGTCCAAAAAAAATATTTGTCAGAAACGATTATTTTTATTTTCCAAAAAAAATATTTTTGTCAGTAACGATTACATTTGTTCAGATCCGCCTTTTGTCGGAAAATATTACTATTGTTCAGAACCACTAATATTGTCGGAAAAGATTATTTTTGTCCAAAACAAATATTTTCGCCAGAAACGATTATTTTTGTTCAGAAACGTTATTTTTGTCGGAAGAGATCAATTTTTGTCCCAAAACTATTTCTGAGAAACGAATATTTTTGTCCAAAAATAATATTCTATTCAGAAACGATTATTTTTGTTCAAAACCGCTATTTTTGTCGGAAAAGATTATTTACGTCCAAAACAAATATTTTTCTCAAAAAAAAATATTTTTGTCAGGAACGATTATTTTTCTCCAAAAAAACTATATTTGTCAGAAACCATTTTTTTTCCTAAACAAATACAGTAGACTCTCGATAATTCGAATTTATAGGGACCAAACAAAAAATTCGAATTATCGATTTTTTCGAAATAGCGAGGTTTCGAATTAAAGAGGGAAATATTCGAATTGAAGAAAGTCACATTCTATTTGTCATTGTATAAGATTGTTAATGCTGGTAGAAACAAAAATATTTATTGTAATAATACATGTGGATCAATTTATTTATTATAAAAAAGTTGTATCATTTCTTCATAAAAAAAATCTGTTATTTTCGTTTGGGTCGCTTGGTTGGCTGCAATCTGGTCCACAGCATTTTCCAAAGTGCTCACTGCTTTAAACACACAACCAGGTTGGATGTTATCCATTTCGGATTGTTCGAAGAAACGACGCAACCCCTTAAAAAAAGGTTGCTTCCTTAGAATACACCTTCGGAACATCGTCGTCTTCATCTTCACTGTCAGAAATCTGTTGACTGACTAAAATTGACTGTTCTATAATGTCTTCATCAGACAATTTACCAATAATAACAAAATTGTATTTACAAAAAATACAATTTGTGGCAACATTATTGTCAATATTAACATCGTTGAAAGTTACGGGAACCTCTGGAAGTCTGTTCCAAGCACTCAAAAAGCTTTCTCATATTGCAGATCTTTTTGAACCATATCATTTCCGTCCTTGCATTCCTAATCCTTGATGAATCCGGAAGCTTTAAAACAGTTTGCGATTGTCTGTGAGCTAACCTCTTACCATACTTTGTGAGCCATTTCCATTGCAGTAAGCATTGAAATGCTGCACAGGTTATTTCCATTTTCCATTGTGTCTATTACAGTTCTAACCACTTCTTTTCGATACAAGGTTTCAAAATTTTTAACAATTCCTTGATCTAGGGGTTGAAGAATTGAAGTTGTGTTACGGGGTAAATATTTCAGCTCTATATTTTCAAGTTAAGGGACATCTTTATGGGCTGAGTAATTATCGATAAACATCAAAATTTTTCGTTTTTCTCTTCCCATTCAGCTTTCTCTTCTCTTCAGCATCAATGCTCATTGTCCATTTAGAAAACAATACTGCTGTCATCCACGCCTTCTTATTTGATCTGTAGATTAGCGGAAGAGATTTCATATTTTTAAACATCGAGGCTTAGCAAATTTTCCTACCATAAAAGGTCGAAATTTCTGTGATCCATCCATATTGGCTGCCAATAATATTGTAACCCTCTCCTTGATGTGTTTGCCTCCATGACTGGTGTCATCCTTAAATGCCAAGGTACGATCAGGTAATTATTTATAAAACAGCCCTGTTTCATCACAGTTAAAGATATCTTTCGCTTCATAATTAGCCAATAAATGTAAATTCTTGGAAAAATTGCCTCGACACTTTCCATAAAATGACTAATTTTTCGAATTGTGGAGTGGGCCGGTCTAGCTTCACTTCGAATTATAGAGGGGACCAAAATACATTGATTTTCTTCTAATTATAGAGGTTCTCTCAGGGGACCGAGGGTTTTCTTCGAATTATAGAGGTTTTCGAATTACCGAGGTTCGAATAATCGAGAGTCTACTGTATTATATCTTTGTTATGATATCTAAAACTATTCCTAAATTCATTACCTACCGGAACCTTAAAAATATCAATGAAAAACAACTATTAGATGATGCATCAACTATTCCATGGTAATGTATTGAACAACTCAGCGACATTAACGAGAAAGTGAACAGCTGAAACGAATTCCTGCATCTACTTCTTGATTCACATTGTCTCATAACTATAATTAGGGTTTCTAAACCTAAATTTCCATGGATTAACACCGAGATAAGGCAGTCCATGGTTAAACGTGATGCCGCATATAGAAACTTTAAATTGTCCAAAAATATTGAGTATTTCAAGTGCCACAAAAAGTTAAGAAAGAGAACCAAACAATTGATTAGAAATTCTAAATTGAAATATATTCGTCAAATCTCTAAGAGCGGACTAAGAAGTAAAACACTGCGGAACAATCTCAAACTGGTAGGAATCGGAAAGACCGATAAAATCCTCTTCCGGAAGATGTTTCACTCAATACACTCAATTATGAATTCCTAATCCCCATATCAAATGTAAACACCCAGCTCAAGAATTCATACATTGATAACATTCAAGATCGAGCATCATAGTCTAACCATTCACTCCCCAAATTTCAATTTTCTCCTGTATCACAATTTCAAGTCCTCCGCTCATTACGTAAAATAAAATCTCAATCACAAGGAGTTGATGGAATTCACATCTCCTTCATTCTTAAATTAATTCCTTTTATATTGCCTATAGTTACAAACATCTTTAATCGCTCAATTCAACAAGCAATATTCCCATCACTTTGGAAACTATCACTGGTGCGTCCTCTTCCCAAAAAGTCCTCCCACTCTACAAACCAGTACAGACCTATAAGCATTCTACCTGTTATGGCCAAAGCTTTTGAAAAATTGATTCATGAACAAGTAACTTCCTTCGTAAATTCATTCCATCTATTATACCTACATTCACCCGTTGTTTCTATTTAAATTGCTATATGTCGCATGAACACTGATCTTGCTGCCTTGAACGATTGGAGTCTCATGAACCAACTCACAATTAACCCTTCAAAAAGTCGCTCAATCATAATAGGCTCCCGTAAACTTCTTGCCGTTCTCAATCATCCACCTCCGCTCAGAATAGGTGACGACAATATCCCCTACGTAAAATCAGTTATCAATCTAGGACTCGTTATTAATGAGACTCTCACTCTGCGCGATCACGTCACTAATGTTTGCAGTAAGGTTAACAGATCCCTCTACTCTTTAATGCGCCTTAAAAATATTCTCCCTCAACCTCTCAAGAAGTATCTCGTACAGTCTCTTCTTTTCCCTCTTTTTGACTATGCTGATTCTGTCTATCAAGATCTCACAGACGAGTCTACTTACAAACTCCAAAAAGTGCAAAATTCTTGTGTCCGATTTATTTGCAACATATTGAAGTACGATCACATATCACCTTATTATAATAATTTGTCACTGCTAAAACTCGTAAGTAGAAGAAAATTACATCTTCTCTCACTTTTCTTCTCCATCCAATTCAATAATGTACCTCAATACCTCTCATCTTTCACCCGCATGTCCTCTCTCCATAAACGTTACACAAGGGGATCAAACTTGATGCAAATACCCAATCATAAATCTAAAACATTTAACAAATCTTTTCATAGTTAAAAATTCTCCTTCACTTTCCTCTTTTAAAAAGCAATATAATAAACTTCTTTTTCAGGAACAACAAATCAACAATACTTAAATTCAATCTCATATACACTAATCAAGAACACTGTTTTGTAACAAACTATCTGTATTCCTTTCTATTTCTTGTATATTATTGTATTTTTTTTCTCTTCTTTCTATTTTACTATAATTGTTTAACTAACTACATTAATGTATTTAGGTTAAATGGAAGATGGGACTTTTTAGTCCCAATTTTGCCTAATAAAGACCCATGTATGGTAACGATAGAAGTAAAGTACGATAAACCTCGACGTTTTCCAATGCTGGCGGAAAACCTTAAATATTCTCTAAATTCCACAAAACTCAAATTAAACTCACAAATTTAAACAGATCACTACTTAACCTCGTTAATACCAAACGTTAGGTACAAAATGCGGATATTTCAGAAAATACAAGTCACATAAAGAATATATTCGAAGAAAACTTTCCTCCATACAGTTTGTAGCAACGTTGCATGCCATCCGGGAACCACAAGTCAAAGCCAAAAAGCACAATGTATTCACTGAGTTAGTGAATCATCATCTCTAAGATATAGGATGGATTTCATAATTAAGCACAATTCTCGTGACGTACTTATTTTTGCCTGTATTAGCAAATATCGAAAGCCCTTGAACATAATTTGTATTACACTGTTATTTCGCTGCAATCAAAAATGGAAGTTAAAATTTTTTTTAGGGGATACAATTTGAGACTGGACGGTTCCCAACTATGAGAGGTTCCGACTCTCTTCAGAGGATATATATATATATATATAATAGTGGTGCATACAGATTGAACCCTTGGGGTCCAGAGGTTCGATCCCCGAGACGTAACGTGGGTGGGGAGAGATTAATATCAAGAGGGGAATGCTGATTTAATGAGGGCAGTATAGCAATTCAAACATATTCAAACATAACTTAGGGTTTTATTATTATCCTAATTTTTACAAATAATTCTCTTTATATTCACCAAAAGCTTTATTAAAAGTGTCGGACACAATATTCAAACATAATTTGTTTTCATTCTCTCTTGACTAAACGGGAGTGAATAAAATGATGGGAGAATAATTTAATAAGGGTCTGAATACATATATTGCAAAAATTCCCATACATTGCATTCAATCGTAAGTAAAAAGAAACTCGTTAACACATAGAAACTATATCACTTATAATTTCACATATCACATATAACTTTTATATATCACTCAGATGAGGGCATTGATGCATAGAATAAGAAAGATACAACTGAGAACGTGAATACGGAATTACTAAGAGAAAAAGTTATTCAAGAGATATTTTGGATTAACCCCTCCTCTAATAGTATCAAGACCTGAATAAGTTCAAGCTGAGAAAAATATCAGAAATTTATATGCAGGTATATATATAAAACTACACTGTGGATAAGAACATGCTGTGTTTAAGAAGGAAAAAGAATCGCATCCATATTTCAAAAACTATATTTCGCTTACACTTTCTTGAGGTATGTAACTTA
This sequence comes from Pantala flavescens, assembly GCA_020796165.1. Lineage (NCBI taxonomy): Eukaryota > Metazoa > Arthropoda > Insecta > Odonata > Libellulidae > Pantala > Pantala flavescens. The sequence goes on along the minus strand of CM036885.1, from coordinate 19,748,723 downwards.
CATATTCTAAGGTAGGTATAATCATAAAAAACCTGAAATTCGAAGATAAAGGTGTTATAATAGAGGCGAAAAGAATTTCGCGATAAGTACAACTGATTAAAATTTGAGACAAACACACATTTGAGGCCCTTTTACTAGCACACCTCAGAACTACAATTTCATTTTACACCATAACACTTTAACATAAATGCAATTCGTACACATACTATACAGTTATGGTCTTCAAAATACTCCATACGGGTGTTCATCATGGAACCAAACGCACTAACATAGTGCAACGGTCTACTGGTCAATACTCGAAGGGAATTCAAAGATAGAAGAACCGAAAAAGAGAATGCATTCTCAAATATTCTGGACACATCAGCCGACAATGCGAAAATAGTGGGATGAAGATCAAGTGTGTGCAAGGACGATCGGAGGTGAAAAAGAGAACCATCAAAGAGAGGGTTGATCCTGAATAGAAGAATTTCAGGAGAAGCTTGTTCACCGACGTGGCTAGCCAAAAGAACGACTCAATGACGGAAGAAGTGCGACTACTCCAAAACAGAGTGTGCGAAGGAGATCATTTGGCGAACAGTACTTACAGGTTTCATATTAATTAATTAATTAATTATTATTTCAGCCTCTAAAAATGAACATGCTTCTTAATTAAATGTAATTAGAAAAATATACAATTTTATTACTTATTTTACCAATAATTGGAACGTTATTTTCTACCGGACATAATTCAACAACTTTCTTGTTTCATTCATAGAGGGAGGGGATTGGATATTTCTTTGTGAGGGCGCCACTGAGGTGGAGGGAGAATGCAACTCTTCAAGCTCATCCATCTTCCGTGCACCATCATCTTTGCGTGGCCTTCCCCTTCGTCGCTCCATATTATGGTTAGCAGAAATTGGGGGAACCCCACCACAATATGCCTTTTCTTATGGACAACTTATTGACGAAAAGGGAGTTTCAATAGAATATTAGCGGAGGAAAGCACATCTAAAACTTCGTAAGGGCCCTTCCACGGGCGGTGGAATTTCCTTACTTTGCCCGCCTTAACGCAAGGGTCGCTTAGATATACCAAATCTCCCTTCTTATATTCTATTTCCCTAACGCCTTGGTTGTAGTATTGTGCCTGTTTCTCCCGAGCTTGCCTGCAATTCTTACGACATTTATCCCATATCATCGTTAGTTTTCTCCTCAATTCAGGCACGTGTTTATCTCCCCAGCTCTTCTCGCGTCTTTCGAAACACTCGAATGGTGACCGCATTTCACACCCAAAAATGACTTCGTGGGGCGTATATTTAATACTCGTATGATAACTAGAATTTTACGCCGCCACTGCGTACGGCAACCACTCATCCCAGTCGTTCTGTTCGCAATTAACGTAATGACTTATCATTTGCATTATTGTCCTATGCACTCTCTCAACTCTACCGTTTCCCTCTGGGTGATACGCGGAAGTCCTCAACCTTCGTATTTTTAGCAGGCGGCACATTTCTGTGAAAACACTGGACATGAAATTAGTACCCTGGTCCGTAATAACCTGTTCTGGAACTCCAAACCTTAATACCCAGCGTCGGACAAAAGCTGCGGCAACAGTCTCAGCCGTTTGGTCAGGAAGGGGGATCATCTCCAAGTATCGCGAGAAGTGATCGATTATGGAGAGAATATACTAGCAGCGGCCCTTGCTTAGGGGTAATGTCCATTGCCACAAATAGGAATGGCTACTCCACACTTGGCATAGCTTGTAATGTCGCTCTCGTTTTCCCATAGGGACTTCTCTGATTACAAGATGTACGATCGCGTAATCTCAATTTCACCGCACGGTGAAGGCCACCAGTATTGGCGACTAATCCTTTCAGTTGTGGCTCCCAAATGTCCTGACAATGGGTGCTCGTGATGCAATCTAATTAAGGGATCGCGGAGGAGCTTGGGTACTACTATCTTTTCCCCAGATTTCGTGCTTTTACAGAGGATACCTTCTCTCTCGACGAAACCCCGCTTGCGTTTCATGTTTTCACATTCTTCGTCTTTTCGTTGCTCTCGACGAACATTATCCTCGTCGTACACGTCCATACAATCCACACGCCGAATTTTTCGACTCAGCCCATCTGCGTTGGAGTGTTTTCTCCCCGGCCTATGCTCTACTTCGTAGTCATACTCCCCCAATCTAAGAGACCATCGTAGGAGTCGACTGCTAGGATCCTTCAGGCCCATTTCAGTGCGCTATGATCGGTCACGATCTTAAATTGCGACCGTATACATAACAGCGGAATTGGGACACGCCCCATACTACAGCGAGGAGCTCTTTTTCGGTGGTATTGTAGTTGATTTCAGCGGGATTCAGTTGCCGGGACGCGAGAGCTATTGGGTGTTCTTCCCCATTCACTATCTGCGATAGCACAGCTCCTATCGCGAAATTACTCGCGTCTGTGGAAATCACAAAGTCGCGGGTGAAGTCGGGGTAAACGAGTACCGGGCCGCTTTTTAATTTCTCCACTGCAGCAACACAATCAGGTGACCAAACATATGAGGCTCCCTTTTTTAAGAGACGCGTCAGGGGCCGTGCCATCTCAGCATATCCATTCACAAACCTTCTATAGTAGTTTGCTAGACCCAAAAAAGACTGCAGCTCCTTGGTAGAGTGGTGTAGAGGGTGGGAAAATCTTTCACCGCCTTAAGCTTCTCGGGATCCGGTTGGATACGTTTCGAGTTGATAATATGCCCCAAATATCTAACTTCGGGAAGTGCAAAATTACACTTATCAAACTTCAAAGACAAACCCGCCTCCGCGAATTTTCCGAAAACTCTCCTCAACCTCCTCGCGTGCTCGCGAATATCGCTACTGAAGACGAAAACATTGTCCAAATACACTAAAAATTCCACTGGTTTCAGCCCTCGAAGAACGCCGTCCATCATTCTTTGGAATGTCGCGGGAGCGTTCTTTAATCCAAGGCATGCGGGTATATTCATAGTGTCCTCCTTCCACGTTAAACGCAGTCTTGGGTTGCGAATCTGGATGCATCGGTATTTGGTGATAACCACTTGTCATATCCAATGTCGTGAAATATTTACACCCCCCTAAGTGGTCGAGAGTGTCAACGATGCTTGGGATTGGATAGACATCAGAGGTGGTAATTGCATTTAACTCCTGGTAGTCCACACAAAAACGGTATTTCGGTGTATCATCGACGGACTTTTTCGGCACAGTGACTATCCTAGAAGCCCATGGGCTTTCGCTGGGGACAATTATTCCGGCGTCTAGCTGCTCTTTTACAAGTGCGTTCACAATTGGCTTTTGCGAGTGGGGAGTCCGATATGGCTTACGATAAATTGGGATGGAGTTTCCCGTATTTATCCGGTGTGATGTAATGTTCGTTGCCGGTGGGCTCCCTCCCTCGGTAAATAAATGGCAAAATTTCTGTAGAACGGGTAAAAGCTCTTCCCTTTCTTTAGATTGCAAATGCACCAGTTTATCATAAAAATCCTTATAATTTTTTCCGCTTTGGACTGCTCGAATTAGGCGTGTCCGCCTAGCCTCCCTCAGCTGTTCGACGGAGTACGGTTGATACGCCTTTCCTATCAGCACTCCATTGCTTAAGGTCACGCTCTCGCTCCCTGCGTTTGTTATTTTGACTACGACCTTAGCATCTCTCGTTACTAAGCACACGCCTCTAACCACATAGCAATCTTCATTTTCTAATTCAGGCTCTACGATTACTACCGGAAGTTATGTTACCGTCTGAGAGCCTAACCATTAAATATTTTTCACATCGCGGAGGAATTGTTTCCGCGTCAACTAATCGTACGCTAACCCCGTTTACTTCCTGTGGATAATGAAAATCATCCCGATCGGTCGGTTCTGCTTCCCGTCGCGTACCCTTCTTGCCTTGCGTCACCCATACGTGCTGTCCTACAATAATCGTCCCCTTACTCATGTCAATTTTTGCCCCATTTTTTTCCAAAAAATCTAAACCTAAAATGCCATCGAAGCCACCCGCGTCGTGCACTACCTGCATCTTAGCACGATACATTTGTTTGCCTACGTGAAATTGAATTAATTTATCCCCGTAATTTTTCACTAATCCTCCGGTTATTCCTTTAATTCTATACGATGACCGGCCTATGTCTCGCAATCCACAAACCTCTCGCAAAATAAGGGACACTTGTGCACCGGTATCGACTAAAAATCTATATTCGCCTCCCCCAACTCGCACCATTGCCACCAAATCTCTCATCGCCTTCGTATGCTCCACTCGGGGCAAGAAGGCGTCTATAAGGGGCCGGTTTCGGCCAACCACGCCAACCCCCTCGTCGTTTAAATCCCTCTGCCGATGACGCATAGATGGTCGTGAGGCGCAGCTACGGGCGAAACGCCCCGTGCGTCCGCAGGTGAAGCAACGTCGTCCTCTTGGACACTGCCGTGCCAAGTGTCCCATCTGCCCGCAGGAAAAACAAACTTGCTCACTCGGAACACGGAAAACTCTCCTCAATGGGTTCCCGGTTCTTCTCTCGACTTCATCTATTCGTACCGCCTGTCGAACAGCTTCGTCGAGGGTCTCTGGCGCTGTTAGTCGGACTTGCCGGCTCAGTTCTCTCGGTAATCCATTGAGGGAGGCGTCTAGAGCCCGTTGATCTACTTCATGCCGCACTGCGGCGACGTAATCTGCGGTCCCCGCTGCTTCGTACGTGTGAGCGTTGATGGTGCGGATTCTATCGGCAAAACCCTCAACGTCCCATCCGGATCGACGCAAGCTTTTCTCGATAAAAACGGGCGCTTTTCTTTGTCTTAAACCTCTCTACTAGAAGGTGTTTGAGTACTTCATATGACGGCGCCTCCTTACACTCCTCCTCACTCCGATAATACTCGGCGGCCTCTCCTCCCAACGGAAGAGAAGCAACGTGCAGCTTCTCGGTGTCGCCCCATCCACTCAGTTCTGCAGTTTTCTCGATCTTCTCAAAGAAAGACGTGACTCCTTTCGGCTTTCCCGAAAAGACATCCACGACAGATATCAGGGCGAAGTTCTTTCTGTGCGCAACTTCTGTCTCACCACTTCCGAGTGACCGCCTCAAACTCGCATTTTCCCGATTAAGCTCTCCGATCCTCGTGCTGAGCTCGTCAATCGCCTCCTGGAGATTCACTTCCCGGTCCCCAATACTCACACGGGATGCCATGACTTGTCCTTCTCTGATATATTTGTTCCCTGAGGCTGTATCCCACTTCTGACACCCAAAGGCCCAACTCGAGGCGGGATTCGCTCAGGGAACAAAAAGGGAACAGAAATAAAACGTAATAAGTCCTTGCTTCCAACACAGAACTTTAATTCGGCACTACTGCCTTCCTCGCGTTCCTGTTACCAACTGCCCACTGCACTCGGATATCCCCCAAAAGGAGAGAGAAGGGCATCCATCACATTAAATTTATTTATAGGCCAGAGACGCTATTTAATATTCTTTTATATTCACTATTAATTCAATCCCGAAATTCATATAAAATCGTTAACTGTTTAAGAAACTGCAATTGCAAAGAATTAAAGTCAGTATGGTTTTCTCGAATTAAGTTAATAACCTTGCGTTAGAATTTATAAACTGCAACCGAATTTAAAAGCAATTAAAAAATAAATATTGTTTTTGAAGGAATCGAATTTACGTGATGTTATCGTGTGAATGCCCGAAAGAAGCTACGGCTCCTTCACTTTCCTTTTCGTTCAGCAGCTTGAGTCATTTTTGTTTAGAAAGTGGAATACATACTCAAGGACAAATGCTCTCCATCACAATACAAAAAAGGGAAGAGCTTCGTAAGCAAGTAGACCCGGAGTATTGAAATATATTTATATCTATGTATTAAGTAATAAATTAAATTATTACTGAATTACTGAATACCAGATAAACTATGGTTGCATATAATTTACCTCAAGATAGAAAATGATCCAGTTTATAAATTAATACTTGAATATCATCCAATTAGAACAAGTTAAATATTTCAATTTCAATAATAATTCGGAGCAATTATCATTCCATGCTGCGGTGAACGATGATTGCAGTATACGTAAATACAGAAAAAATCCTATGAATTGGAAAATGTCCTACAACTTTAGTCGCAAAATTCCTTTGAATCTTACGTATATAAGTTACAATTTTATCTCAATACGACGATGTATACATAGAGTAGTGTCTAAGTTATATGTTGATTTTATATTGGACCGTGTCAAACTATTTTCAAAAATTATAAAAATCCCTTAACTGATTAAAATACACTCCGTATAGTCGTACTTATATAATTCTCAAATGTAATGTAATCAAAATAGTATAATTGTATTCGAGATCCGTTTAGCGTAATAATTTTACTTTAAGCAGCTGTCAGGTTTTTAAAAATATTATATCTAAACCTATATATCTAAATATTATATATAAATATTATATTTATTAGAATAAAATATATAATCGTTAAAATAAAAGGTTGAAACTCGAAATAAAACTATGTATCTTATACAGACGAAATTTATATGACAATCCGTATTGCATTTCAAAAATTTCAATTTGTAAAAATAACTAAATCATTAATTAAAAATCGCTTAATAATGCAACAGGGAAAAGTGTTGCAAAGTAATGAGAAATATTAATTTAATAAATTTAAAATTAAGTCAATAAATTAAAATATTGACTGCGAAATTGAAAATTTTGTCGATTACACCCTTCGAACATGAAGTTCGGAAAATAATCAACCAGTGAATATACACTTTAAGTCATTCCCTTAAGCATTGCACCAGAATAACTTGCACTATACGTACTTGAAGACCAATTCCATGATTCAAAAACACGCGATTCACTCTCTGTCTCTCCATGAGCTTGTTTTGTACAACTATTTACTTCCTTTCGAAGGGCAGAAATATTCTGGCGTTACTCATTTAGTACGACCTCGAAATTTTATGAAACGCTTTAACCCTAGCGGTTATTTCAATGAAAAACTTGGTTATAAAGGAAGGTTTAGCTAACTTAAATAAATGGATCATGGGATAAGTTTAGGTATATTGAGTCCTGGTCATCGCGCGATCACAAAATAATAAGGAACGCTTTTCTTTTGAAAGATCAATTTATTACGATTTCGAGCATTTATTTATGTAACCAGAAAAGGTTTACCTTGGCTAAATAACGGCTAAAGCGTTTCATAAAATTTCGAGGTCGTACTAAATGAGTATCGCCAGAATATTTCTGCCCTTTCGCTAGAAAGTAAATAGTTGTTCGAAACAAGTTCAGGGGGAGAGTATGGGTATTTTTTAATCGTTGTCTCTTAGAATATTACTTCAGTCTTTCATTGTCCAAATGAAGTGCAACATAATATGGTGTATGGTGCTTCAAAGGGTGAAACATAAGTGGATATTCATTGGTCAGTGTTCTTTTTGGAATACTTTCTCTTCATTACATTCAGTTGGAAGTTGTAGGAGTAGGAATAGTATGAGTGTTTTAATTTTCTTTCATTGTCCGAAAATAGTGCAAGGTATTCTGGTGCAACGCTTTAGTGAGTGACTTAAAGTGTATATTCATGGTTGATGTTTATTTTTGAAAACATCAAAGAGTGATTGTGTAACTACACCTTTAGCCACCGACAATAGTGCCTCGAGAATTTTATGAATGTTTTATGAATAAAAAACGAAAATAATCGTGAAATCCCTCAAGTTTTGAGTCATTTCCGCAAGAGAAGAAACGAAAATGCCTCTCCTATGATCTATAGTGCATTGAGTGACATGTGACCTCACGGGTGCAATTAGTGACGACGTAAACCGATAATTCCACGTATTAACTTCAATATTACGTGGAAAGTGCAACGTTTTGCTTTATTCTGGCAAATTGATACCTGCTATTGCTAAAATCAGTGATGAAATAAGTGCAAACAATATATAAATAGTGAGTGAGGTGTGGGTGCTTTTTGCTATTGTTAAGTGTCTAAATCTGAACGTGTGTTTATTAAGAAAAACATTTCTAATAAAAGTGCGGTCGCCAAAATAAAGAAGGTTCCTTTGGAGGGTAGTTCCATTCAAGAGAAATGGAAAGGCTATCAAAGGTAAGTAAGCTTTTCTAGTAAATTGATCTCAAAATAATATAACTTTTAAATCAGATACATATGATTTCAAACATTGTAGCAACAAAGGTAGCCATCAGAGGATTGATGAACTTATAGAGTGATTTATTTATTTCTTAAGTTGACATTAATATTCACGATGAATGATATGAGATTACTTTCACGTTTACCTCCAATGTATTTCGACTATAGTCTATTGACGTACCATTGAGAAGATACTTCGAAAAATATTTCATTCACAATCTGTGGTAGATGTTGTGAATAAAAATTATTAAATAATTTCAGGGGTAAGACCGAAGTTTGAACTTTAATTTCCATTTGTTATTAAAAGTTAAAGGATTTTTCCGTTAAAGAAAGCAGTGGACGTCAAATTTTTCATAACGAAGATGTATGAGAAGTTGGTTGAGTCAACTTCTTCAACTTCCCATACATAATATTCAAACGATAAGTATTAATGAATATATTTACTCTATAAATTATAAAAATTAATTTGAAACATTTAATCATCATTTACATTGTAATTAATCAAAATAAATAAAATTATTAAATATGAAAAATATAAAGGAACGCTAAAGTGAGCGTGGTCAATCGTAACCAGCCAATCAGAAGCGAGGATTTTGGTTCAACTTTAGCGATGTTGCAAAATTGCCATTGTCTTCTGGGAATTCTTCTAGCAACGTCGTGCTGCCGCTTTGTTCAAGAAAACCGTTAAAATTTAAATTCGTCACTGAAAGTTTTAAAAGTGCGTTAGTTTATCTGGTTAAATCGTTTTCGGTAATTTCCGAATTAATAATTATCGATATTGAATACATAAGCGGAAAGAAAGCTGCGATGGAACCTCATCACGGAGTCAGGACGCCAACGATTGGAATGGCTGGGACACGAAAGGTAGGAAATATACGATTTTTTTAAAAGTATTGTTCTTTGATAGACTATGTTACTTTCTTTGTCGTTATCTATTTCATTTAGAATCGATTTGAATTTTGGATGGATTTATTTAGTCCGATTTTTTATAAGAAAGGTGCCGCTGTCGAAGTATATTCTTAATGATCGTGTCTTTGTTTCCTTCCTTTTACAGAGAAAGAAATGTTTACCGTGCGTTTAACTTGTACGTCGGTTACATGACGAAACAAGTATTTATGTCATAAAACTTGATAACCGCCTCGTAGTCATAGTTCGATCGAATCATTCTCAATTACGGAATCGCTCATGAATATCTCATTTTGAAAGTTTCCGATTCAATTTTATAATCTTCGATAGTGATAAATCCTCATTTTAATTAAATCTCCGTTAATTTTCGGACATGTGACAACGACTTCCGGTTCGACCACGTGGCAATTACGTATCATTGATAGCCGACGTACTTTTCAGAATCTGAATCCATCCAAGCTTATTTCGTTTGAATATTGAATTCTACTAACGTTCTTTTGAATTTAACGTGTTGCGAAACATATTTAAGGTTTCCGGAATTGATGATTCTTAAACAAAACTTAGAATAAATATATAAGCGGAAAGTAATGCGATTCAATGATATTCCCGAATGAAACTATAATTAACGAAAGATTATATAATAGGAGTTAATGGTTGTTTAACGAAACTTAGAATAAATACAAAAGCGGAAAGTAATGCCATTCAATGTTATTCCCGAATGAAACTATAATTAACGAAAGATTATATAATAATTTATAACTTTATACAACTTACGACGCCAACGAGGAAATTTAATTATCATTGATATATTCATTATGCTTCGAGTCATCGTGAGATTTAAACATTGATGCCATTGATGATTAATAAATCACTACAACTATTTCTATAATAAATGGATAGTACTCTCGAGAGCTTTATTCCTATTTTTCATTTCATACTTCTTTGCTTTTATTTTCTGAATACAACGTAACATTGCTTTTCGTATAACTACGCGTATTAAATACGAGAATAGATCTCATTCGATGATTCCTAACGTAATTCAAGTAGTCTTGAACGATTTTCAACTTTCTTTAATTTCAATATTAGAATCTAATTTAATTTAGGACTCTATTCAAATTAATTTGGAACTTGAAGTATTTGAAATAAGTGAAGGATGACGAAATATGTAATATTCTTAGTTTCACGCAAGATTTAACTCAAGTGTTTTAGCGATTATACAGTTGCTCTATAATCTAAAAACGTAACAGCCCTTCTTATAAAAGTACAATTAAAGACGATGAACTTCCCATGAACAATGATCCACGTATCACTCCTTCAGATATTTATACAAGTGGATGTATACTTATGCTTTTCCAATTAATTAATGGATAACTATGCTTTCTAAAATATAGTTTCATAAGGTCCGTTAGCCTATCAAATATTAAATTGAGATATCACCTTGCATACCATTCTATTCTCTGATCATTGAATAATTAACGGTAGGATTACGAAAACGAAATATATTAAGTTCGAAGGGTGTAATCGACAAGATTTTCTATTTCGCAGATAATATTTGTAATTTATTAAATTAATATTTCTCGTTATTCTGCAATATATTTTCCCTATTGCGTCATTAAGCGGTATTTAATTAATGATTTAGTTATTTTTGAAATGTAATACGGATTGTCATATAAATTTCATCTGTATAAGATACATAGTTTTCATTCGAGTTTCAACCTTTTATTTTAACGATAATATATTTGATTCCATTTTCTAAACACCCGACAGCTGCTCAAAGTAAAATTATTATGCTAAACGGATCTCGAAAACAATGTTCCTAATTTGATTACTTAAGAGAAGTATTTAAGTACGGCTATACGAAGTATATTTAAGTTAATTAAGGGATGTTTAAAATTTCTTAAAAATAGTTTGACACGGTCCAATATGCAATCAACATATAACTTAGATACTACTCTTTATATACATCGTCGTATTGCAATATATTATTAATTTATATAGGTAAGATTCAAAGGAATTTTTCGATTAAAATTGTAGGCCACGACATTTTCCAATGGGATTTTTTCTGTATTTACGTATACTGCGATCATCGTTCATCACTGAATCGCTGATAATTGCTGTGAATTATTATTGGAATTGAAATATTTACCTTGTTATAATCGGATGATATTTAGATAATTTTCAAGTATTAATTTAAAAACTGCATTATTTTCTATCGGGAGGTGAATTATATGCAACGAAAGTTTATCTTGTATTCAGTTATTCAATAATAATTTAGTTTATTTCCGTTTAATACATAGATATAAATATATTTCAATACTCCGGGTCTACTTGCTCACGAATCTCCTTCCCTTTTTTGTACTGTGATGGGAGAGCATTTGTCCTTGAGTATGTATTCCACTTTCTAAACAAAAATGACTCAAGCTGCTGAACGAAAAGGAAAGTGAAGGAGCCGTAGCTTCTTTCGGGCATTCACACGATAACATCACGTAAATTCGATTCCTTCAAAAACGATATTTATTTTTAATTACTTTTAAATTCGGTTGCAGTTTATAAATTCTAACGCAAGGTTATTAACATAATTCGAAAAAACCATATTGACTTAAATTCTTTGCAATTGCAATTTCTTAAACAGTAAACGACTTTATATGAATTTCGGGATTGAAATTTTTCATAAAATGTTTTAATTATTCAATGAAATTTAATAAAATTTGGTTAAAATAAAGAAAAATCCAATTAAACGTATAACGACTCACCTGGAACGACACTTTAAATAAAAACATATGAAATTAGAACAACTCCTCTATTACATAAAATTTATTAAAAATACTCTAGGGAAAAGGAAGCACCTAGATAAAAAAACATTTATTTTTAGGGACATATAGTTTCAGTTGCAAGTTACTTTTATTTATCAATTGCTGTTCTTTTCGTACTATATTTTTCCCTTTTGTAAACAATTAATATTCTCAGCTAATAATCTACAAGATCTTTTATTTGAGAGTTACAATCATTTATTAGGCAGCAAATACTAAATGCATTGGATTCAAAGATAAACAACAGAGATCATAAGAATGTTGATAAGTATGTAATAAATTATATTTGATCGCACAACATCTTAGTAATTGAGAGAAAAAAACATCTTTCAGTAATGAAATAATATATGAATGAAACAAGAGAGATGTTGAATTATGTCCTGTAATAAATGACGTTCTGATTATTAATAAAGCATAGTAAAATAAGTGATAATAGTGTACATTTTGCTAACTATATAAAATTAAGGAGCATTAAGGAGCTCTTTTTCGGTTCTTCCATCTTTGAATTTCCTTCGAGTATTGACCAGTAGACCGTTGCACTATGTTAGTGCGTTTGGCTTCTTGTATGAACACCCGTATGGAGTATTTTGAACACCATGACTGTATTGTATGTGTAAGAATTATATTTATGTAAGTTTAACTGTGTAAAATCACAATGTAGTTCTGCGAGTAAAACAGCCTCAAATTGTAATCGTCTGTACTTATCGTGAAACGCCTCCATTGTAAATCGATGTATTCCGCGCATTTGGGTTTTATAAATACCGACATGTCACAATGTTTAAATGTGCATCGAGGGATTGATACCGTAAGAAGATTGGATATCGCAAGAGGAGGAAGGCCAACTTCTGTAATTCTTACCGCGAGTATTCCATATGATTCCATGGTAAGTAACGTCCTTTCTATTATAATCCCAGTTTGCATGAGAACTTGACCATTTACAGTAATATTTGCTTGCATATTAAAAAATGTTTCCGTTTAATCCAGATACGTCCATTCATGAGAAGCGCGGGTCGGCGAAGGAATAAATTGTTCAGTTACATAACGGTGAGTAAGGTTATTATCTTTTGCCGTCCATATTAACGTAAATATTTTACCTTGATGAGGGAACGGTGCTCGTTCGTAATTCGTAATCGTGTCTCATTATTTTCAGCTTTGCGTACTACTTGGGCCTTGATTGCTATTGTGCAACGCTTCCGAAGAGGACGACCATCTTTAAATCAGTCGGTATCTTGAAAGCATGAGGAATTAAAGGTAGGAAGGATTTATCTTCAGTCAACGAATTTCATATAGGAGCAAGAGTTGTCGATTGTCCTTCCCTACTGTTCGTTATTGACCGTCATGGTTTAGATTAATGCCTTATCTCTTCAGGAAACCGATCGCGTGGCTGTAGAATAAGAAGACCTTTTCGAGAGCGGTTTGGAAAACGTGAGGAGGGCATCTACCACGGGAAGCAGTTGGGAAGCTCACGAAATAATACATCATCGGCGTATTTGCATCAAAATGACCTTCATTGAATTACACATTTGACATTATAATTCCAAAAATCAAGGATGTAACGTCTATTGAAACAATCAATCGATTTCAGCTCGTCTGCATGGGGCGGATAAGAAGATGTTGATAGCGGTCCCGTTTACTCCAGCAGCCAAGACAAAGTTTTTCCTGCATTTCTACTACCGCCGCGAAAGACCTAGAAGATATGCTGGGACACGAATTGGTAATGTGGCAATTTCACTCCCTTGACTGCTCGGGTGTAAATGGCAGTCAATTTTGTTCGCGTCCATAACATATGATCGGAATGATTTTTTAATCACTGATAAATATCTCTTAACCGGAATAATTATTTCAGGATAAGTTAAGCAGTATCCTTTGCTGAGAATTTCAAGATGCGCCATTTATCCAAGACCGTCGGTAACCCCGGAATCGGACGAAAGTAAAGTAAAACTCATTCCTTGTTCTCTTCTTCGACTTCTCCAGTTGCTAATGCTTGTATGTATTTTCAAGCGCAGAGAAGATGGTTCCGTGCGCGCAGTGCATCCACAGTGCTTCCTCAGATGGGATTTCTCACGGTTCGGCGAAGGAATATTGTGTTCAGTTAGAAAAAGGTGGGTAAGATTATTTCCATGATAGTCAGTTGTTGTTATTTGATTTGCCGTCCGTGTTAACGTAAATATATTACCTTCGTGAGGCCACGCTGCTTGTGCATCGGCATTAGAAGACGCTTGGCATGAAGCTGTGGATTCTGCAGAGAAGATTGTAGTATTGTTAGATCGAGGAAAAGAAGTCATGTGGAAGATGCAAACCCATGGGAAGGAGATATTAAATGTGCTTGCAGGGTGAGCTTATTTTGAGACTCCATTTTACATCCCTTAAAATGCAATCGCTTTCCTTAACCGTACTTGAACCTTTTCAGTGGAAGCTGCAGCAGCTGCTGACTCAAGGGTCGAGGAGGATCTTCCCTGAAGCTGGATCCTTTTGGGGTAGCCGTCACTGAAGCAGCTTGATGAAATGTAATAAGTTGTACTTTATGTGTTCAATAGATGGTATCTTGTGAGTTAACCTATTGTTATGGTGAATTTTATTCTTCCGTATATCATGTTGGAATGAATGTGCTAATACATGCAATGGTTTGGAAGTTGCCTATCATACAACCCGTATAATGAGTGTTAATCTTTCATTATGCACTGTACGCCAAATGATCTCGTTCGCACACTTTGTTTCGGAGCAATCGCACTTCTTCCGTCATTGAGTCGTTCTTTTGGCTAGCCACGTCGGTGAACAAGCTTCTCCTGAAATTCTTCTATTCAGGATCAACCCTCTCTTTGATGGTTCTCTTTTTCACCTCCGATCGTCCTTGCACACACTTGATCTTCATCCCACTATTTTCGCATTGTCGGCTGATGTGTCCAGAATATTTGAGAATGCATTCTCTTTTTCGGTTCTTCCATCTTTGAATTTCCTTCGAGTATTGACCAGTAGACCGTTGCACTATGTTAGTGCGTTTGGCTTCTTGTATGAACACCCGTATGGAGTATTTTGAACACCATGACTGTATTGTATGTGTAAGAATTATATTTATGTAAGTTTAACTGTGTAAAATCACAATGTAGTTCTGCGAGTAAAACAGCCTCAAATTGTAATCGTCTGTACTTATCGTGAAACGCCTCCATTGTAAATCGATGTATTCCGCGCATTTGGGTTTTATAAATACCGACATGTCACAATGTTTAAATGTGCATCGAGGGATCGATACCTTAAGAAGATTGGATATCGCGAGAGGAGGAAGGCCAACTTCTGTAATTCTTACCGCGAGTATTCCATATGATTCCATGGTAAGTAACGTCCTTTCTGTTATAATCCCAGTTTGCATGAGAACTTGACCATTTACAGTAATATTTGCTTGCATATTAAAAAATGTTTCCGTTTAATCCAGATACGTCCATTCATGAGAAGCGCGGGTCGGCGAAGGAATAAATTGTTCAGTTACATAACGGTGAGTAAGGTTATTTCCATGACAGTCAATTGAAGTTATATCTTTTGCCGTCCATATTAACGTAAATATTTTACCTTGATGAGGGAACGGGGCTTGTGAGAAGATCCTGAGGTGTGACGGCGGGCTCTGCCGTGCAGCTCATCGAGATTCAGGAAGTTATGTCGTAAGGAAGATCCACATGGGTTTTGACTGAGCTGGCAGGGTGAGTATTTTTGATTCAACTTGTCATAATCGTGACAAAGAGAATTCGATTTCCTCAAACTAATATACATCTTCTATAGGAAACTGCACCAACTACGGACGAGGAGGATCCGCCCTCCGGCAGGATGCTTAGCCTCGGGGAGAGGAATAATTCGAGACATTGCTGAACCATTCCATCGATGGAGACGGAGAATCAAAGAATGTGAGTGAACTTGTAATTTGAATTAAGATTCACGCGCACGCATTCGTAATCGTGTCTCATTATTTTCAGCTTTGCGTACTACTTGGGCCTTGATTGCTATTGTGCAACGCTTCCGAAGAGGACGACCATCTTTAAATCAGTCGGTATCTTGAAAGCATGAGGAATTAAAGGTAGGAAGGATTTATCTTCAGTCAACGAATTTCATATAGCAGCAAGAGTTGTCGATTGTCCTTCCCTACTGTTCGTTATTGACCGTCATGGTTTAGATTAATGCCTTATCTCTTCAGGAAACCGATCGCGTGGCTGTAGAATAAGAAGACCTTTTCGAGAGCGGTTTGGAAAACGTGAGGAGGGCATCTACCACGGGAAGCAGTTGGGAAGCTCACGAAATAATACATCATCGGCGTATTTGCATCAAAATGACCTTCATTGAATTACACATTTGACATTATAATTCCAAAAATCAAGGATGTAACGTCTATTGAAACAATCAATCGATTTCAGCTCGTCTGCATGGGGCGGATAAGAAGATGTTGATAGCGGTCCCGTTTACTCCAGCAGCCAAGACAAAGTTTTTCCTGCATTTCTACTACCGCCGCGAAAGACCTAGAAGATATGCTGGGACACGAATTGGTAATGTGGCAATTTCACTCCCTTGACTGCTCGGGTGTAAATGGCAGTCAATTTTGTTCGCGTCCATAACATATGATCGGAATGATTTTTTAATCACTGATAAATATCTCTTAACCGGACGTAGCAATAATTATTTCAGGATAAGTTAAGCAGTACCCCCGTTCCTTCGCTGAGAATTTCAAGATGCGCCATTTATCCAAGACCGTCGGTAACCCCGGAATCGGACGAAAGTAAAGTAAAACTCATTCCTTGTTCTCTTCTTCGACTTCTCCAGTTGCTAATGCTTGTATGTATTTGCAAGCGCAGAGAAGATGGTTCCGTGCGCGCAGTGCATCCACAGTGCTTCCTCAGATGGGATTTCTCACGGTTCGGCGAAGGAATATTGTGTTCAGTTAGAAAAAGGTGGGTAAGATTATTTCCATGATAGTCAGTTGTTGTTATTTGATTTGCCGTCCGTGTTAACGTAAATATATTACCTTCGTGAGGCCACGCTGCTTGTGCATCGGCATTAGAAGACGCTTGGCATGAAGCTGTGGATTCTGCAGAGAAGATTGTAGTATTGTTAGATCGAGGAAAAGAAGTCATGTGGAAGATGCAAACCCATGGGAAGGAGATATTAAATGTGCTTGCAGGGTGAGCTTATTTTGAAACTACATTTTACATCCCTTAAAATGCAATCGCTTTCCTTAACCGTACTTGAACCTTTTCAGTGGAAGCTGCAGCAGCTGCTGACTCAAGGGTCGAGGAGGATCTTCCCTGAAGCTGCATCCTTTTGGGGTAGCCGTCACTGAAGCAGCTTGATGAAATGTAATAAGTTGTACTTTATATGTTCAATAGATGGTATCTTGTGAGTTAACCTATTGTTATGGTGAATTTTATTCTTCCGTATATCATGTTGGAATGAATGTGCTAATACATGCAATGGTTTGGAAGTTGCCTATCATACAACCCGTATAATGAGTGTTAATCTTTCATTATGCACTGTACGCCAAATGATCTCGTTCGCACACTTTGTTTCGGAGCAGTCGCACTTCTTCCGTCCTTGTGTCTTTCTTTTGGCTCGTCCGTTCTCCTGAAATTCTTCTATTCAGGATCAACCCTCTCTTTGATGGTTCTCTTTTTCACCTCCGATCGTCCTTGCACACACTTGATCTTCAGCCCACCATTTTCGCATTGTCGGCTGATGTGTCCAGAATATTTGAGAATGCATTCTCTTTTTCGGTTCTTCCATCTTTGAATTTCCTTCGAGTATTGACCAGTAGACCGTTGCACTATGTTAGTGCGTTTGGCTTCTTGTATGAACACCCGTATGGAGTATTTTGAACACCATGACTGTATTGTATGTGTAAGAATTATATTTATGTAAGTTTAACTGTGTAAAATCACAATGTAGTTCTGCGAGTAAAACAGCCTCAAATTGTAATCATCTGTACTTATCGTGAAATGCCTCCATTGTAAATCGATGTATTCCGCGCATTTGGGTTTTATAAATACCGACATGTCACAATGTTTAAATGTGCATCGAGGGATCGATACCTTAAGAAGATTGGATATCGCGAGAGGAGGAAGGCCAACTTCTGTAATTCTTACCGCGAGTATTCCATATGATTCCATGGTAAGTAACGTCCTTTCTGTTATAATCCCAGTTTGCATGAGAACTTGACCATTTACAGTAATATTTGCTTGCATATTAAAAAATGTTTCCGTTTAATCCAGATACGTCCATTCATGAGAAGCGCGGGTCGGCGAAGGAATAAATTGTTCAGTTACATAACGGTGAGTAAGGTTATTTCCATGACAGTCAATTGAAGTTATATCTTTTGCCGTCCATATTAACGTAAATATTTTACCTTGATGAGGGAACGGGGCTTGTGAGAAGATCCTGAGGTGTGACGGCGGGCTCTGCCGTGCAGCTCATCGAGATTCAGGAAGTTATGTCGTAAGGAAGATCCACATGGGTTTTGACTGAGTTGGCAGGGTGAGTATTTTTGATTCAACTTGTCATAATCGTGACAAAGAGAATTCGATTTCCTCAAACTAATATACATCTTCTATAGGAAACTGCACCAACTACGGACGAGGAGGATCCGCCCTCCGGCAGGATGCTTAGCCTCGGGGAGAGGAATAATTCGAGACATTGCTGAACCATTCCATCGATGGAGACGGAGAATCAAAGAATGCGAGTGAACTTGTAATTTGAATTAAGATTCACGCGCACGCATTCGTAATCGTGTCTCATTATTTTCAGCTTTGCGTACTACTTGGGCCTTGATTGCTATTGTGCAACGCTTCCGAAGAGGACGACCATCTTTAAATCAGTCGGTATCTTGAAAGCATGATGAATTAAAGGTAGGAAGGATTTATCTTCAGTCAACGAATTTCATATAGCAGCAGGAGTTGTCGATTGTCCTTCCCTACTGTTCGTTATTGACCGTCATGGTTTAGATTAATGCCTTATCTCTTCAGGAAACCGATCGCGTGGCTGTAGAATAAGAAGACCTTTTCGAGAGCGGTTTGGAAAACGTGAGGAGGGCATCTACCACGGGAAGCAGTTGGGAAGCTCACGAAATAATACATCATCGGCGTATTTGCATAAAAATGACCTTCATTGAATTACACATTTGCATTATAATTCCAAAAATCAAGGATGTAACGTCTATTGAAACAATCAATCGATTTCAGCTCGTCTGCATGGGGCGGATAAGAAGATGTTGATAGCGGTCCCGTTTACTCCAGCAGCCAAGACAAAGTTTTTCCTGCATTTCTACTACCGCCGCGAAAGACCTAGAAGATATGCTGGGACACGAATTGGTAATGTGGCAATTTCACTCCCTTGACTGCTCGGGTGTAAATGGCAGTCAATTTTGTTCGCGTCCATAACATATGATCGGAATGATTTTTTAATCACTGATAAATATCTCTTAACCGGACGTAGCAATAATTATTTCAGGATAAGTTAAGCAGTACCCCCGTTCCTTCGCTGAGAATTTCAAGATGCGCCATTTATCCAAGACCGTCGGTAACCCCGGAATCGGACGAAAGTAAAGTAAAACTCATTCCTTGTTCTCTTCTTCGACTTCTCCAGTTGCTAATGCTTGTATGTATTTTCAAGCGCAGAGAAGATGGTTCCGTGCGCGCAGTGCATCCACAGTGCTTCCTCAGATGGGATTTCTCACGGTTCGGCGAAGGAATATTGTGTTCAGTTAGAAAAAGGTGGGTAAGATTATTTCCATGATAGTCAGTTGTTGTTATTTGATTTGCCGTCCGTGTTAACGTAAATATATTACCTTCGTGAGGCCACGCTGCTTGTGCATCGGCATTAGAAGACGCTTGGCATGAAGCTGTGGATTCTGCAGAGAAGATTGTAGTATTGTTAGATCGAGGAAAAGAAGTCATGTGGAAGATGCAAACCCATGGGAAGGAGATATTAAATGTGCTTGCAGGGTGAGCTTATTTTGAGACTCCATTTTACATCCCTTAAAATGCAATCGCTTTCCTTAACCGTACTTGAACCTTTTCAGTGGAAGCTGCACCAGCTGCTGACTCAAGGGTCGAGGAGGATCTTCCCTGAAGCTGGATCCTTTTGGGGTAGCCGTCACTGAAGCAGCTTGATGAAATGTAATAAGTTGTACTTTATGTGTTCAATAGATGGTATCTTGTGAGTTAACCTATTGTTATGGTGAATTTTATTCTTCCGTATATCATGTTGGAATGAATGTGCTAATACATGCAATGGTTTGGAAGTTGCCTATCATACAACCCGTATACTGAGTGTTAATCTTTCATTATGCACTGTACGCCAAATGATCTCGTTCGCACACTTTGTTTCGGAGCAGTCGCACTTCTTCCGTCATTGAGTCGTTCTTTTGGCTAGCCACGTCGGTGAACAAGGTTCTCCTGAAATTCTTCTATTCAGGATCAACCCTCTCTTTGATGGTTCTCTTTTTCACCTCCGATCGTCCTTGCACACACTTGATCTTCATCCCACTATTTTCGCATTGTCGGCTGATGTGTCCAGAATATTTGAGAATGCATTCTCTTTTTCGGTTCTTCCATCTTTGAATTTCCTTCGATTATTGACCAGTAGACCGTTGCACTATGTTAGTGCGTTTGGCTTCTTGTATGAACACCCGTATGGAGTATTTTGAACACCATGACTGTATTGTATGCGTAAGAATTATATTTATGTAAAAGTTTAACTGCGTAAAATCACAATGTAGTTCTGCGAGTAAAACAGCCTCAAATTGTAATCATCTGTACTTATCGTGAAATGCCTCCATTGTAAATCGATGTATTCCGCGCATTTGGGTTTTATAAATACCGACATGTCACAATGTTTAAATGTGCATCGAGGGATCGATACCTTAAGAAGATTGGATATCGCGAGAGGAGGAAGGCCAACTTCTGTAATTCTTACCGCGAGTATTCCATATGATTCCATGGTAAGTAACGTCCTTTCTGTTATAATCCCAGTTTGCATGAGAACTTGACCATTTACAGTAATATTTGCTTGCATATTAAAAAATGTTTCCGTTTAATCCAGATACGTCCATTCATGAGAAGCGCGGGTCGGCGAAGGAATAAATTGTTCAGTTACATAACGGTGAGTAAGGTTATTTCCATGACAGTCAATTGAAGTTATATCTTTTGCCGTCCATATTAACGTAAATATTTTACCTTGATGAGGGAACGGGGCTTGTGAGAAGATCCTGAGGTGTGACGGCGGGCTCTGCCGTGCAGCTCATCGAGATTCAGGAAGTTATGTCGTAAGGAAGATCCACATGGGTTTTGACTGAGTTGGCAGGGTGAGTATTTTTGATTCAACTTGTCATAATCGTGACAAAGAGAATTCGATTTCCTCAAACTAATATACATCTTCTATAGGAAACTGCACCAACTACGGACGAGGAGGATCCGCCCTCCGGCAGGATGCTTAGCCTCGGGGAGAGGAATAATTCGAGACATTGCTGAACCATTCCATCGATGGAGACGGAGAATCAAAGAATGCGAGTGAACTTGTAATTTGAATTAAGATTCACGCGCACGCATTCGTAATCGTGTCTCATTATTTTCAGCTTTGCGTACTACTTGGGCCTTGATTGCTATTGTGCAACGCTTCCGAAGAGGACGACCATCTTTAAATCAGTCGGTATCTTGAAAGCATGATGAATTAAAGGTAGGAAGGATTTACCTTCAGTCAACGAATTTCATATAGCAGCAGGAGTTGTCGATTGTCCTTCCCTACTGTTCGTTATTGACCGTCATGGTTTAGATTAATGCCTTATCTCTTCAGGAAACCGATCGCGTGGCTGTAGAATAAGAAGACCTTTTCGAGAGCGGTTTGGAAAACGTGAGGAGGGCATCTACCACGGGAAGCAGTTGGGAAGCTCACGAAATAATACATCATCGGCGTATTTGCATAAAAATGACCTTCATTGAATTACACATTTGCATTATAATTCCAAAAATCAAGGATGTAACGTCTATTGAAACAATCAATCGATTTCAGCTCGTCTGCATGGGGCGGATAAGAAGATGTTGATAGCGGTCCCGTTTACTCCAGCAGCCAAGACAAAGTTTTTCCTGCATTTCTACTACCGCCGCGAAAGACCTAGAAGATATGCTGGGACACGAATTGGTAATGTGGCAATTTCACTCCCTTGACTGCTCGGGTGTAAATGGCAGTCAATTTTGTTCGCGTCCATAACATATGATCGGAATGATTTTTTAATCACTGATAAATATCTCTTAACCGGACGTAGCAATAATTATTTCAGGATAAGTTAAGCAGTACCCCCGTTCCTTCGCTGAGAATTTCAAGATGCGCCATTTATCCAAGACCGTCGGTAACCCCGGAATCGGACGAAAGTAAAGTAAAACTCATTCCTTGTTCTCTTCTTCGACTTCTCCAGTTGCTAATGCTTGTATGTATTTGCAAGCGCAGAGAAGATGGTTCCGTGCGCGCAGTGCATCCACAGTGCTTCCTCAGATGGGATTTCTCACGGTTCGGCGAAGGAATATTGTGTTCAGTTAGAAAAAGGTGGGTAAGATTATTTCCATGATAGTCAGTTGTTGTTATTTGATTTGCCGTCCGTGTTAACGTAAATATATTACCTTCGTGAGGCCACGCTGCTTGTGCATCGGCATTAGAAGACGCTTGGCATGAAGCTGTGGATTCTGCAGAGAAGATTGTAGTATTGTTAGATCGAGGAAAAGAAGTCATGTGGAAGATGCAAACCCATGGGAAGGAGATATTAAATGTGCTTGCAGGGTGAGCTTATTTTGAGACTCCATTTTACATCCCTTAAAATGCAATCGCTTTCCTTAACCGTACTTGAACCTTTTCAGTGGAAGCTGCACCAGCTGCTGACTCAAGGGTCGAGGAGGATCTTCCCTGAAGCTGCATCCTTTTGGGGTAGCCGTCACTGAAGCAGCTTGATGAAATGTAATAAGTTGTACTTTATGTGTTCAATAGATGGTATCTTGTGAGTTAACCTATTGTTATGGTGAATTTTATTCTTCCGTATATCATGTTGGAATGAATGTGCTAATACATGCAATGGTTTGGAAGTTGCCTATCATACAACCCGTATACT
Source organism: Pantala flavescens (assembly GCA_020796165.1). Taxonomy (NCBI): domain Eukaryota; kingdom Metazoa; phylum Arthropoda; class Insecta; order Odonata; family Libellulidae; genus Pantala; species Pantala flavescens. Next base: position 19,725,790 of record CM036885.1, on the reverse strand, counting down.
GAGTGTTAATCTTTCATTATGCACTGTACGCCAAATGATCTCGTTCGCACACTTTGTTTCGGAGCAGTCGCACTTCTTCCGTCATTGAGTCGTTCTTTTGGCTAGCCACGTCGGTGAACAAGGTTCTCCTGAAATTCTTCTATTCAGGATCAACCCTCTCTTTGATGGTTCTCTTTTTCACCTCCGATCGTCCTTGCACACACTTGATCTTCATCCCACTATTTTCGCATTGTCGGCTGATGTGTCCAGAATATTTGAGAATGCATTCTCTTTTTCGGTTCTTCCATCATTGAATTTCCTTCGATTATTGACCAGTAGACCGTTGCACTATGTAAGTGCGTTTGGCTTCTTGTATGAACACCCGTATGGAGTATTTTGAACACCATGACTGTATTGTATGCGTATGAATTATATTTATGTAAAAGTTTAACTGCGTAAAATCACAATGTAGTTCTGCGAGTAAAACAGCCTCAAATTGTAATCATCTGTACTTATCGTGAAATGCCTCCATTGTAAATCGATGTATTCCGCGCATTTGGGTTTTATAAATACCGACATGTCACAATGTTTAAATGTGCATCGAGGGATCGATACCTTAAGAAGATTGGATATCGCGAGAGGAGGAAGGCCAACTTCTGTAATTCTTACCGCGAGTATTCCATATGATTCCATGGTAAGTAACGTCCTTTCTGTTATAATCCCAGTTTGCATGAGAACTTGACCATTTACAGTAATATTTGCTTGCATATTAAAAAATGTTTCCGTTTAATCCAGATACGTCCATTCATGAGAAGCGCGGGTCGGCGAAGGAATAAATTGTTCAGTTACATAACGGTGAGTAAGGTTATTTCCATGACAGTCAATTGAAGTTATATCTTTTGCCGTCCATATTAACGTAAATATTTTACCTTGATGAGGGAACGGGGCTTGTGAGAAGATCCTGAGGTGTGACGGCGGGCTCTGCCGTGCAGCTCATCGAGATTCAGGAAGTTATGTCGTAAGGAAGATCCACATGGGTTTTGACTGAGTTGGCAGGGTGAGTATTTTTGATTCAACTTGTCATAATCGTGACAAAGAGAATTCGATTTCCTCAAACTAATATACATCTTCTATAGGAAACTGCACCAACTACGGACGAGGAGGATCCGCCCTCCGGCAGGATGCTTAGCCTCGGGGAGAGGAATAATTCGAGACATTGCTGAACCATTCCATCGATGGAGACGGAGAATCAAAGAATGCGAGTGAACTTGTAATTTGAATTAAGATTCACGCGCACGCATTCGTAATCGTGTCTCATTATTTTCAGCTTTGCGTACTACTTGGGCCTTGATTGCTATTGTGCAACGCTTCCGAAGAGGACGACCATCTTTAAATCAGTCGGTATCTTGAAAGCATGAGGAATTAAAGGTAGGAAGGATTTATCTTCAGTCAACGAATTTCATATAGCAGCAAGAGTTGTCGATTGTCCTTCCCTACTGTTCGTTATTGACCGTCATGGTTTAGATTAATGCCTTATCTCTTCAGGAAACCGATCGCGTGGCTGTAGAATAAGAAGACCTTTTCGAGAGCGGTTTGGAAAACGTGAGGAGGGCATCTACCACGGGAAGCAGTTGGGAAGCTCACGAAATAATACATCATCGGCGTATTTGCATCAAAATGACCTTCATTGAATTACACATTTGACATTATAATTCCAAAAATCAAGGATGTAACGTCTATTGAAACAATCAATCGATTTCAGCTCGTCTGCATGGGGCGGATAAGAAGATGTTGATAGCGGTCCCGTTTACTCCAGCAGCCAAGACAAAGTTTTTCCTGCATTTCTACTACCGCCGCGAAAGACCTAGAAGATATGCTGGGACACGAATTGGTAATGTGGCAATTTCACTCCCTTGACTGCTCGGGTGTAAATGGCAGTCAATTTTGTTCGCGTCCATAACATATGATCGGAATGATTTTTTAATCACTGATAAATATCTCTTAACCGGACGTAGCAATAATTATTTCAGGATAAGTTAAGCAGTACCCCCGTTCCTTCGCTGAGAATTTCAAGATGCGCCATTTATCCAAGACCGTCGGTAACCCCGGAATCGGACGAAAGTAAAGTAAAACTCATTCCTTGTTCTCTTCTTCGACTTCTCCAGTTGCTAATGCTTGTATGTATTTTCAAGCGCAGAGAAGATGGTTCCGTGCGCGCAGTGCATCCACAGTGCTTCCTCAGATGGGATTTCTCACGGTTCGGCGAAGGAATATTGTGTTCAGTTAGAAAAAGGTGGGTAAGATTATTTCCATGATAGTCAGTTGTTGTTATTTGATTTGCCGTCCGTGTTAACGTAAATATATTACCTTCGTGAGGCCACGCTGCTTGTGCATCGGCATTAGAAGACGCTTGGCATGAAGCTGTGGATTCTGCAGAGAAGATTGTAGTATTGTTAGATCGAGGAAAAGAAGTCATGTGGAAGATGCAAACCCATGGGAAGGAGATATTAAATGTGCTTGCAGGGTGAGCTTATTTTGAAACTACATTTTACATCCCTTAAAATGCAATCGCTTTCCTTAACCGTACTTGAACCTTTTCAGTGAAAGCTGCAGCAGCTGCTGACTCAAGGGTCGAGGAGGATCTTCCCTGAAGCTGCATCCTTTTGGGGTAGCCGTCACTGAAGCAGCTTGATGAAATGTAATAAGTTGTACTTTATGTGTTCAATAGATGGTATCTTGTGAGTTAACCTATTGTTATGGTGAATTTTATTCTTCCGTATATCATGTTGGAATGAATGTGCTAATACATGCAATGGTTTGGAAGTTGCCTATCATACAACCCGTATAATGAGTGTTAATCTTTCATTATGCACTGTACGCCAAATGATCTCGTTCGCACACTTTGTTTCGGAGCAGTCGCACTTCTTCCGTCCTTGTGTCTTTCTTTTGGCTCGTCCGTTCTCCTGAAATTCTTCTATTCAGGATCAACCCTCTCTTTGATGGTTCTCTTTTTCACCTCCGATCGTCCTTGCACACACTTGATCTTCATCCCACTATTTTCGCATTGTCGGCTGATGTGTCCAGAATATTTGAGAATGCATTCTCTTTTTCGGTTCTTCCATCTTTGAATTTCCTTCGATTATTGACCAGTAGACCGTTGCACTATGTAAGTGCGTTTGGCTTCTTGTATGAACACCCGTATGGAGTATTTTGAACACCATGACTGTATTGTATGCGTATGAATTATATTTATGTAAAAGTTTAACTGCGTAAAATCACAATGTAGTTCTGCGAGTAAAACAGCCTCAAATTGTAATCATCTGTACTTATCGTGAAATGCCTCCATTGTAAATCGATGTATTCCGCGCATTTGGGTTTTATAAATACCGACATGTCACAATGTTTAAATGTGCATCGAGGGATCGATACCTTAAGAAGATTGGATATCGCGAGAGGAGGAAGGCCAACTTCTGTAATTCTTACCGCGAGTATTCCATATGATTCCATGGTAAGTAACGTCCTTTCTGTTATAATCCCAGTTTGCATGAGAACTTGACCATTTACAGTAATATTTGCTTGCATATTAAAAAATGTTTCCGTTTAATCCAGATACGTCCATTCATGAGAAGCGCGGGTCGGCGAAGGAATAAATTGTTCAGTTACATAACGGTGAGTAAGGTTATTTCCATGACAGTCAATTGAAGTTATATCTTTTGCCGTCCATATTAACGTAAATATTTTACCTTGATGAGGGAACGGGGCTTGTGAGAAGATCCTGAGGTGTGACGGCGGGCTCTGCCGTGCAGCTCATCGAGATTCAGGAAGTTATGTCGTAAGGAAGATCCACATGGGTTTTGACTGAGTTGGCAGGGTGAGTATTTTTGATTCAACTTGTCATAATCGTGACAAAGAGAATTCGATTTCCTCAAACTAATATACATCTTCTATAGGAAACTGCACCAACTACGGACGAGGAGGATCCGCCCTCCGGCAGGATGCTTAGCCTCGGGGAGAGGAATAATTCGAGACATTGCTGAACCATTCCATCGATGGAGACGGAGAATCAAAGAATGCGAGTGAACTTGTAATTTGAATTAAGATTCACGCGCACGCATTCGTAATCGTGTCTCATTATTTTCAGCTTTGCGTACTACTTGGGCCTTGATTGCTATTGTGCAACGCTTCCGAAGAGGACGACCATCTTTAAATCAGTCGGTATCTTGAAAGCATGATGAATTAAAGGTAGGAAGGATTTATCTTCAGTCAACGAATTTCATATAGCAGCAGGAGTTGTCGATTGTCCTTCCCTACTGTTCGTTATTGACCGTCATGGTTTAGATTAATGCCTTATCTCTTCAGGAAACCGATCGCGTGGCTGTAGAATAAGAAGACCTTTTCGAGAGCGGTTTGGAAAACGTGAGGAGGGCATCTACCACGGGAAGCAGTTGGGAAGCTCACGAAATAATACATCATCGGCGTATTTGCATAAAAATGACCTTCATTGAATTACACATTTGCATTATAATTCCAAAAATCAAGGATGTAACGTCTATTGAAACAATCAATCGATTTCAGCTCGTCTGCATGGGGCGGATAAGAAGATGTTGATAGCGGTCCCGTTTACTCCAGCAGCCAAGACAAAGTTTTTCCTGCATTTCTACTACCGCCGCGAAAGACCTAGAAGATATGCTGGGACACGAATTGGTAATGTGGCAATTTCACTCCCTTGACTGCTCGGGTGTAAATGGCAGTCAATTTTGTTCGCGTCCATAACATATGATCGGAATGATTTTTTAATCACTGATAAATATCTCTTAACCGGACGTAGCAATAATTATTTCAGGATAAGTTAAGCAGTACCCCCGTTCCTTCGCTGAGAATTTCAAGATGCGCCATTTATCCAAGACCGTCGGTAACCCCGGAATCGGACGAAAGTAAAGTAAAACTCATTCCTTGTTCTCTTCTTCGACTTCTCCAGTTGCTAATGCTTGTATGTATTTTCAAGCGCAGAGAAGATGGTTCCGTGCGCGCAGTGCATCCACAGTGCTTCCTCAGATGGGATTTCTCACGGTTCGGCGAAGGAATATTGTGTTCAGTTAGAAAAAGGTGGGTAAGATTATTTCCATGATAGTCAGTTGTTGTTATTTGATTTGCCGTCCGTGTTAACGTAAATATATTACCTTCGTGAGGCCACGCTGCTTGTGCATCGGCATTAGAAGACGCTTGGCATGAAGCTGTGGATTCTGCAGAGAAGATTGTAGTATTGTTAGATCGAGGAAAAGAAGTCATGTGGAAGATGCAAACCCATGGGAAGGAGATATTAAATGTGCTTGCAGGGTGAGCTTATTTTGAGACTCCATTTTACATCCCTTAAAATGCAATCGCTTTCCTTAACCGTACTTGAACCTTTTCAGTGGAAGCTGCACCAGCTGCTGACTCAAGGGTCGAGGAGGATCTTCCCTGAAGCTGGATCCTTTTGGGGTAGCCGTCACTGAAGCAGCTTGATGAAATGTAATAAGTTGTACTTTATGTGTTCAATAGATGGTATCTTGTGAGTTAACCTATTGTTATGGTGAATTTTATTCTTCCGTATATCATGTTGGAATGAATGTGCTAATACATGCAATGGTTTGGAAGTTGCCTATCATACAACCCGTATACTGAGTGTTAATCTTTCATTATGCACTGTACGCCAAATGATCTCGTTCGCACACTTTGTTTCGGAGCAGTCGCACTTCTTCCGTCATTGAGTCGTTCTTTTGGCTAGCCACGTCGGTGAACAAGGTTCTCCTGAAATTCTTCTATTCAGGATCAACCCTCTCTTTGATGGTTCTCTTTTTCACCTCCGATCGTCCTTGCACACACTTGATCTTCATCCCACTATTTTCGCATTGTCGGCTGATGTGTCCAGAATATTTGAGAATGCATTCTCTTTTTCGGTTCTTCCATCTTTGAATTTCCTTCGATTATTGACCAGTAGACCGTTGCACTATGTAAGTGCGTTTGGCTTCTTGTATGAACACCCGTATGGAGTATTTTGAACACCATGACTGTATTGTATGCGTATGAATTATATTTATGTAAAAGTTTAACTGCGTAAAATCACAATGTAGTTCTGCGAGTAAAACAACCTCAAATTGTAATCATCTGTACTTATCGTGAAATGCCTCCATTGTAAATCGATGTATTCCGCGCATTTGGGTTTTATAAATACCGACATGTCACAATGTTTAAATGTGCATCGAGGGATCGATACCTTAAGAAGATTGGATATCGCGAGAGGAGGAAGGCCAACTTCTGTAATTCTTACCGCGAGTATTCCATATGATTCCATGGTAAGTAACGTCCTTTCTGTTATAATCCCAGTTTGCATGAGAACTTGACCATTTACAGTAATATTTGCTTGCATATTAAAAAATGTTTCCGTTTAATCCAGATACGTCCATTCATGAGAAGCGCGGGTCGGCGAAGGAATAAATTGTTCAGTTACATAACGGTGAGTAAGGTTATTTCCATGACAGTCAATTGAAGTTATATCTTTTGCCGTCCATATTAACGTAAATATTTTACCTTGATGAGGGAACGGGGCTTGTGAGAAGATCCTGAGGTGTGACGGCGGGCTCTGCCGTGCAGCTCATCGAGATTCAGGAAGTTATGTCGTAAGGAAGATCCACATGGGTTTTGACTGAGCTGGCAGGGTGAGTATTTTTGATTCAACTTGTCATAATCGTGACAAAGAGAATTCGATTTCCTCAAACTAATATACATCTTCTATAGGAAACTGCACCAACTACGGACGAGGAGGATCCGCCCTCCGGCAGGATGCTTAGCCTCGGGGAGAGGAATAATTCGAGACATTGCTGAACCATTCCATCGATGGAGACGGAGAATCAAAGAATGCGAGTGAACTTGTAATTTGAATTAAGATTCACGCGCACGCATTCGTAATCGTGTCTCATTATTTTCAGCTTTGCGTACTACTTGGGCCTTGATTGCTATTGTGCAACGCTTCCGAAGAGGACGACCATCTTTAAATCAGTCGGTATCTTGAAAGCATGAGGAATTAAAGGTAGGAAGGATTTATCTTCAGTCAACGAATTTCATATAGCAGCAAGAGTTGTCGATTGTCCTTCCCTACTGTTCGTTATTGACCGTCATGGTTTAGATTAATGCCTTATCTCTTCAGGAAACCGATCGCGTGGCTGTAGAATAAGAAGACCTTTTCGAGAGCGGTTTGGAAAACGTGAGGAGGGCATCTACCACGGGAAGCAGTTGGGAAGCTCACGAAATAATACATCATCGGCGTATTTGCATCAAAATGACCTTCATTGAATTACACATTTGACATTATAATTCCAAAAATCAAGGATGTAACGTCTATTGAAACAATCAATCGATTTCAGCTCGTCTGCATGGGGCGGATAAGAAGATGTTGATAGCGGTCCCGTTTACTCCAGCAGCCAAGACAAAGTTTTTCCTGCATTTCTACTACCGCCGCGAAAGACCTAGAAGATATGCTGGGACACGAATTGGTAATGTGGCAATTTCACTCCCTTGACTGCTCGGGTGTAAATGGCAGTCAATTTTGTTCGCGTCCATAACATATGATCGGAATGATTTTTTAATCACTGATAAATATCTCTTAACCGGACGTAGCAATAATTATTTCAGGATAAGTTAAGCAGTACCCCCGTTCCTTCGCTGAGAATTTCAAGATGCGCCATTTATCCAAGACCGTCGGTAACCCCGGAATCGGACGAAAGTAAAGTAAAACTCATTCCTTGTTCTCTTCTTCGACTTCTCCAGTTGCTAATGCTTGTATGTATTTTCAAGCGCAGAGAAGATGGTTCCGTGCGCGCAGTGCATCCACAGTGCTTCCTCAGAAGGGATTTCTCACGGTTCGGCGAAGGAATATTGTGTTCAGTTAGAAAAAGGTGGGTAAGATTATTTCCATGATAGTCAGTTGTTGTTATTTGATTTGCCGTCCGTGTTAACGTAAATATATTACCTTCGTGAGGCCACGCTGCTTGTGCATCGGCATTAGAAGACGCTTAGCATGAAGCTGTGGATTCTGCAGAGAAGATTGTAGTATTGTTAGATCGAGGAAAAGAAGTCATGTGGAAGATGCAAACCCATGGGAAGGAGATATTAAATGTGCTTGCAGGGTGAGCTTATTTTGAGACTCCATTTTACATCCCTTAAAATGCAATCGCTTTCCTTAACCGTACTTGAACCTTTTCAGTGGAAGCTGCACCAGCTGCTGACTCAAGGGTCGAGGAGGATCTTCCCTGAAGCTGGATCCTTTTGGGGTAGCCGTCACTGAAGCAGCTTGATGAAATGTAATAAGTTGTACTTTCTATGTTCAATAGATGGTATCTTGTGAGTTAACCTATTGTTATGGTGAATTTTATTCTTCCGTATATCATGTTGGAATGAATGTGCTAATACATGCAATGGTTTGGAAGTTGCCTATCATACAACCCGTATAATGAGTGTTAATCTTTCATTATGCACTGTACGCCAAATGATCTCGTTCGCACACTTTGTTTCGGAGCAGTCGCACTTCTTCCGTCCTTGTGTCTTTCTTTTGGCTCGTCCGTTCTCCTGAAATTCTTCTATTCAGGATCAACCCTCTCTTTGATGGTTCTCTTTTTCACCTCCGATCGTCCTTGCACACACTTGATCTTCAGCCCACCATTTTCGCATTGTCGGCTGATGTGTCCAGAATATTTGAGAATGCATTCTCTTTTTCGGTTCTTCCATCTTTGAATTTCCTTCGAGTATTGACCAGTAGACCGTTGCACTATGTTAGTGCGTTTGGCTTCTTGTATGAACACCCGTATGGAGTATTTTGAACACCATGACTGTATTGTATGTGTAAGAATTATATTTATGTAAAAGTTTAACTGCGTAAAATCACAATGTAGTTCTGCGAGTAAAACAGCCTCAAATTGTAATCATCTGTACTTATCGTGAAATGCCTCCATTGTAAATCGATGTATTCCGCGCATTTGGGTTTTATAAATACCGACATGTCACAATGTTTAAATGTGCATCGAGGGATCGATACCTTAAGAAGATTGGATATCGCGAGAGGAGGAAGGCCAACTTCTGTAATTCTTACCGCGAGTATTCCATATGATTCCATGGTAAGTAACGTCCTTTCTGTTATAATCCCAGTTTGCATGAGAACTTGACCATTTACAGTAATATTTGCTTGCATATTAAAAAATGTTTCCGTTTAATCCAGATACGTCCATTCATGAGAAGCGCGGGTCGGCGAAGGAATAAATTGTTCAGTTACATAACGGTGAGTAAGGTTATTTCCATGACAGTCAATTGAAGTTATATCTTTTGCCGTCCATATTAAGGTAAATATTTTACCTTGATGAGGGAACGGGGCTTGTGAGAAGATCCTGAGGTGTGACGGCGGGCTCTGCCGTGCAGCTCATCGAGATTCAGGAAGTTATGTCGTAAGGAAGATCCACATGGGTTTTGACTGAGTTGGCAGGGTGAGTATTTTTGATTCAACTTGTCATAATCGTGACAAAGAGAATTCGATTTCCTCAAACTAATATACATCTTCTATAGGAAACTGCACCAACTACGGACGAGGAGGATCCGCCCTCCAGCAGGATGCTTAGCCTCGGGGAGAGGAATAATTCGAGACATTACTGAACCATTCCATCGATGGAGACGGAGAATCAAAGAATGTGAGTGAACTTGTAATTTGAATTAAGATTCACGCGCACGCATTCGTAATCGTGTCTCATTATTTTCAGCTTTGCGTACTACTTGGGCCTTGATTGCTATTGTGCAACGCTTCCGAAGAGGACGACCATCTTTAAATCAGTCGGTATCTTGAAAGCATGATGAATTAAAGGTAGGAAGGATTTATCTTCAGTCAACGAATTTCAGATAGCAGCAAGAGTTGTCGATTGTCCTTCCCTACTGTTCGTTATTGACCGTCATGGTTTAGATTAATGCCTTATCTCTTCAGGAAACCGATCGCGTGGCTGTAGAATAAGAAGACCTTTTCGAGAGCGGTTTGGAAAACGTGAGGAGGGCATCTACCACGGGAAGCAGTTGGGAAGCTCACGAAATAATACATCATCGGCGTATTTGCATCAAAATGACCTTCATTGAATTACACATTTGACATTATAATTCCAAAAATCAAGGATGTAACGTCTATTGAAACAATCAATCGATTTCAGCTCGTCTGCATGGGGCGGATAAGAAGATGTTGATAGCGGTCCCGTTTACTCCAGCAGCCAAGACAAAGTTTTTCCTGCATTTCTACTACCGCCGCGAAAGACCTAGAAGATATGCTGGGACACGAATTGGTAATGTGGCAATTTCACTCCCTTGACTGCTCGGGTGTAAATGGCAGTCAATTTTGTTCGCGTCCATAACATATGATCGGAATGATTTTTTAATCACTGATAAATATCTCTTAACCGGAATAATTATTTCAGGATAAGTTAAGCAGTATCCTTTGCTGAGAATTTCAAGATGCGCCATTTATCCAAGACCGTCGGTAACCCCGGAATCGGACGAAAGTAAAGTAAAACTCATTCCTTGTTCTCTTCTTCGACTTCTCCAGTTGCTAATGCTTGTATGTATTTTCAAGCGCAGAGAAGATGGTTCCGTGCGCGCAGTGCATCCACAGTGCTTCCTCAGAAGGGATTTCTCACGGTTCGGCGAAGGAATATTGTGTTCAGTTAGAAAAAGGTGGGTAAGATTATTTCCATGATAGTCAGTTGTTGTTATTTGATTTGCCGTCCGTGTTAACGTAAATATATTACCTTCGTGAGGCCACGCTGCTTGTGCATCGGCATTAGAAGACGCTTAGCATGAAGCTGTGGATTCTGCAGAGAAGATTGTAGTATTGTTAGATCGAGGAAAAGAAGTCATGTGGAAGATGCAAACCCATGGTAAGGAGATATTAAATGTGCTTGCAGGGTGAGCTTATTTTGAGACTACATTTTACATCCCTTAAAATGCAATCGCTTTCCTTAACCGTACTTGAACCTTTTCAGTGGAAGCTGCACCAGCTGCTGACTCAAGGGTCGAGGAGGATCTTCCCTGAAGCTGCATCCTTTTGGGGTAGCCGTCACTGAAGCAGCTTGATGAAATGTAATAAGTTGTACTTTCTATGTTCAATAGATGGTATCTTGTGAGTTAACCTATTGTTATGGTGAATTTTATTCTTCCGTATATCATGTTGGAATGAATGTGCTAATACATGCAATGGTTTGGAAGTTGCCTATCATACAACCCGTATAATGAGTGTTAATCTTTCATTATGCACTGTACGCCAAATGATCTCGTTCGCACACTTTGTTTCGGAGCAGTCGCACTTCTTCCGTCCTTGTGTCTTTCTTTTGGCTCGTCCGTTCTCCTGAAATTCTTCTATTCAGGATCAACCCTCTCTTTGATGGTTCTCTTTTTCACCTCCGATCGTCCTTGCACACACTTGATCTTCAGCCCACCATTTTCGCATTGTCGGCTGATGTGTCCAGAATATTTGAGAATGCATTCTCTTTTTCGGTTCTTCCATCTTTGAATTTCCTTCGAGTATTGACCAGTAGACCGTTGCACTATGTTAGTGCGTTTGGCTTCTTGTATGAACACCCGTATGGAGTATTTTGAACACCATGACTGTATTGTATGCGTAAGAATTATATTTATGTAAAAGTTTAACTGCGTAAAATCACAATGTAGTTCTGCGAGTAAAACAGCCTCAAATTGTAATCATCTGTACTTATCGTGAAATGCCTCCATTGTAAATCGATGTATTCCGCGCATTTGGGTTTTATAAATACCGACATGTCACAATGTTTAAATGTGCATCGAGGGATCGATACCTTAAGAAGATTGGATATCGCGAGAGGAGGAAGGCCAACTTCTGTAATTCTTACCGCGAGTATTCCATATGATTCCATGGTAAGTAACGTCCTTTCTGTTATAATCCCAGTTTGCATGAGAACTTGACCATTTACAGTAATATTTGCTTGCATATTAAAAAATGTTTCCGTTTAATCCAGATACGTCCATTCATGAGAAGCGCGGGTCGGCGAAGGAATAAATTGTTCAGTTACATAACGGTGAGTAAGGTTATTTCCATGACAGTCAATTGAAGTTATATCTTTTGCCGTCCATATTAACGTAAATATTTTACCTTGATGAGGGAACGGGGCTTGTGAGAAGATCCTGAGGTGTGACGGCGGGCTCTGCCGTGCAGCTCATCGAGATTCAGGAAGTTATGTCGTAAGGAAGATCCACATGGGTTTTGACTGAGTTGGCAGGGTGAGTATTTTTGATTCAACTTGTCATAATCGTGACAAAGAGAATTCGATTTCCTCAAACTAATATACATCTTCTATAGGAAACTGCACCAACTACGGACGAGGAGGATCCGCCCTCCGGCAGGATGCTTAGCCTCGGGGAGAGGAATAATTCGAGACATTGCTGAACCATTCCATCGATGGAGACGGAGAATCAAAGAATGCGAGTGAACTTGTAATTTGAATTAAGATTCACGCGCACGCATTCGTAATCGTGTCTCATTATTTTCAGCTTTGCGTACTACTTGGGCCTTGATTGCTATTGTGCAACGCTTCCGAAGAGGACGACCATCTTTAAATCAGTCGGTATCTTGAAAGCATGATGAATTAAAGGTAGGAAGGATTTATCTTCAGTCAACGAATTTCATATAGCAGCAGGAGTTGTCGATTGTCCTTCCCTACTGTTCGTTATTGACCGTCATGGTTTAGATTAATGCCTTATCTCTTCAGGAAACCGATCGCGTGGCTGTAGAATAAGAAGACCTTTTCGAGAGCGGTTTGGAAAACGTGAGGAGGGCATCTACCACGGGAAGCAGTTGGGAAGCTCACGAAATAATACATCATCGGCGTATTTGCATAAAAATGACCTTCATTGAATTACACATTTGCATTATAATTCCAAAAATCAAGGATGTAACGTCTATTGAAACAATCAATCGATTTCAGCTCGTCTGCATGGGGCGGATAAGAAGATGTTGATAGCGGTCCCGTTTACTCCAGCAGCCAAGACAAAGTTTTTCCTGCATTTCTACTACCGCCGCGAAAGACCTAGAAGATATGCTGGGACACGAATTGGTAATGTGGCAATTTCACTCCCTTGACTGCTCGGGTGTAAATGGCAGTCAATTTTGTTCGCGTCCATAACATATGATCGGAATGATTTTTTAATCACTGATAAATATCTCTTAACCGGACGTAGCAATAATTATTTCAGGATAAGTTAAGCAGTACCCCCGTTCCTTCGCTGAGAATTTCAAGATGCGCCATTTATCCAAGACCGTCGGTAACCCCGGAATCGGACGAAAGTAAAGTAAAACTCATTCCTTGTTCTCTTCTTCGACTTCTCCAGTTGCTAATGCTTGTATGTATTTTCAAGCGCAGAGAAGATGGTTCCGTGCGCGCAGTGCATCCACAGTGCTTCCTCAGATGGGATTTCTCACGGTTCGGCGAAGGAATATTGTGTTCAGTTAGAAAAAGGTGGGTAAGATTATTTCCATGATAGTCAGTTGTTGTTATTTGATTTGCCGTCCGTGTTAACGTAAATATATTACCTTCGTGAGGCCACGCTGCTTGTGCATCGGCATTAGAAGACGCTTGGCATGAAGCTGTGGATTCTGCAGAGAAGATTGTAGTATTGTTAGATCGAGGAAAAGAAGTCATGTGGAAGATGCAAACCCATGGGAAGGAGATATTAAATGTGCTTGCAGGGTGAGCTTATTTTGAGACTCCATTTTACATCCCTTAAAATGCAATCGCTTTCCTTAACCGTACTTGAACCTTTTCAGTGGAAGCTGCACCAGCTGCTGACTCAAGGGTCGAGGAGGATCTTCCCTGAAGCTGGATCCTTTTGGGGTAGCCGTCACTGAAGCAGCTTGATGAAATGTAATAAGTTGTACTTTATGTGTTCAATAGATGGTATCTTGTGAGTTAACCTATTGTTATGGTGAATTTTATTCTTCCGTATATCATGTTGGAATGAATGTGCTAATACATGCAATGGTTTGGAAGTTGCCTATCATACAACCCGTATACTGAGTGTTAATCTTTCATTATGCACTGTACGCCAAATGATCTCGTTCGCACACTTTGTTTCGGAGCAGTCGCACTTCTTCCGTCATTGAGTCGTTCTTTTGGCTAGCCACGTCGGTGAACAAGGTTCTCCTGAAATTCTTCTATTCAGGATCAACCCTCTCTTTGATGGTTCTCTTTTTCACCTCCGATCGTCCTTGCACACACTTGATCTTCATCCCACTATTTTCGCATTGTCGGCTGATGTGTCCAGAATATTTGAGAATGCATTCTCTTTTTCGGTTCTTCCATCTTTGAATTTCCTTCGATTATTGACCAGTAGACCGTTGCACTATGTAAGTGCGTTTGGCTTCTTGTATGAACACCCGTATGGAGTATTTTGAACACCATGACTGTATTGTATGCGTATGAATTATATTTATGTAAAAGTTTAACTGCGTAAAATCACAATGTAGTTCTGCGAGTAAAACAACCTCAAATTGTAATCATCTGTACTTATCGTGAAATGCCTCCATTGTAAATCGATGTATTCCGCGCATTTGGGTTTTATAAATACCGACATGTCACAATGTTTAAATGTGCATCGAGGGATCGATACCTTAAGAAGATTGGATATCGCGAGAGGAGGAAGGCCAACTTCTGTAATTCTTACCGCGAGTATTCCATATGATTCCATGGTAAGTAACGTCCTTTCTGTTATAATCCCAGTTTGCATGAGAACTTGACCATTTACAGTAATATTTGCTTGCATATTAAAAAATGTTTCCGTTTAATCCAGATACGTCCATTCATGAGAAGCGCGGGTCGGCGAAGGAATAAATTGTTCAGTTACATAACGGTGAGTAAGGTTATTTCCATGACAGTCAATTGAAGTTATATCTTTTGCCGTCCATATTAACGTAAATATTTTACCTTGATGAGGGAACGGGGCTTGTGAGAAGATCCTGAGGTGTGACGGCGGGCTCTGCCGTGCAGCTCATCGAGATTCAGGAAGTTATGTCGTAAGGAAGATCCACATGGGTTTTGACTGAGCTGGCAGGGTGAGTATTTTTGATTCAACTTGTCATAATCGTGACAAAGAGAATTCGATTTCCTCAAACTAATATACATCTTCTATAGGAAACTGCACCAACTACGGACGAGGAGGATCCGCCCTCCGGCAGGATGCTTAGCCTCGGGGAGAGGAATAATTCGAGACATTGCTGAACCATTCCATCGATGGAGACGGAGAATCAAAGAATGCGAGTGAACTTGTAATTTGAATTAAGATTCACGCGCACGCATTCGTAATCGTGTCTCATTATTTTCAGCTTTGCGTACTACTTGGGCCTTGATTGCTATTGTGCAACGCTTCCGAAGAGGACGACCATCTTTAAATCAGTCGGTATCTTGAAAGCATGAGGAATTAAAGGTAGGAAGGATTTATCTTCAGTCAACGAATTTCATATAGCAGCAAGAGTTGTCGATTGTCCTTCCCTACTGTTCGTTATTGACCGTCATGGTTTAGATTAATGCCTTATCTCTTCAGGAAACCGATCGCGTGGCTGTAGAATAAGAAGACCTTTTCGAGAGCGGTTTGGAAAACGTGAGGAGGGCATCTACCACGGGAAGCAGTTGGGAAGCTCACGAAATAATACATCATCGGCGTATTTGCATCAAAATGACCTTCATTGAATTACACATTTGACATTATAATTCCAAAAATCAAGGATGTAACGTCTATTGAAACAATCAATCGATTTCAGCTCGTCTGCATGGGGCGGATAAGAAGATGTTGATAGCGGTCCCGTTTACTCCAGCAGCCAAGACAAAGTTTTTCCTGCATTTCTACTACCGCCGCGAAAGACCTAGAAGATATGCTGGGACACGAATTGGTAATGTGGCAATTTCACTCCCTTGACTGCTCGGGTGTAAATGGCAGTCAATTTTGTTCGCGTCCATAACATATGATCGGAATGATTTTTTAATCACTGATAAATATCTCTTAACCGGAATAATTATTTCAGGATAAGTTAAGCAGTATCCTTTGCTGAGAATTTCAAGATGCGCCATTTATCCAAGACCGTCGGTAACCCCGGAATCGGACGAAAGTAAAGTAAAACTCATTCCTTGTTCTCTTCTTCGACTTCTCCAGTTGCTAATGCTTGTATGTATTTTCAAGCGCAGAGAAGATGGTTCCGTGCGCGCAGTGCATCCACAGTGCTTCCTCAGAAGGGATTTCTCACGGTTCGGCGAAGGAATATTGTGTTCAGTTAGAAAAAGGTGGGTAAGATTATTTCCATGATAGTCAGTTGTTGTTATTTGATTTGCCGTCCGTGTTAACGTAAATATATTACCTTCGTGAGGCCACGCTGCTTGTGCATCGGCATTAGAAGACGCTTAGCATGAAGCTGTGGATTCTGCAGAGAAGATTGTAGTATTGTTAGATCGAGGAAAAGAAGTCATGTGGAAGATGCAAACCCATGGTAAGGAGATATTAAATGTGCTTGCAGGGTGAGCTTATTTTGAGACTACATTTTACATCCCTTAAAATGCAATCGCTTTCCTTAACCGTACTTGAACCTTTTCAGTGGAAGCTGCACCAGCTGCTGACTCAAGGGTCGAGGAGGATCTTCCCTGAAGCTGCATCCTTTTGGGGTAGCCGTCACTGAAGCAGCTTGATGAAATGTAATAAGTTGTACTTTCTATGTTCAATAGATGGTATCTTGTGAGTTAACCTATTGTTATGGTGAATTTTATTCTTCCGTATATCATGTTGGAATGAATGTGCTAATACATGCAATGGTTTGGAAGTTGCCTATCATACAACCCGTATAATGAGTGTTAATCTTTCATTATGCACTGTACGCCAAATGATCTCGTTCGCACACTTTGTTTCGGAGCAGTCGCACTTCTTCCGTCCTTGTGTCTTTCTTTTGGCTCGTCCGTTCTCCTGAAATTCTTCTATTCAGGATCAACCCTCTCTTTGATGGTTCTCTTTTTCACCTCCGATCGTCCTTGCACACACTTGATCTTCAGCCCACCATTTTCGCATTGTCGGCTGATGTGTCCAGAATATTTGAGAATGCATTCTCTTTTTCGGTTCTTCCATCTTTGAATTTCCTTCGAGTATTGACCAGTAGACCGTTGCACTATGTCGGTGCGTTTGGCTTCTTGTATGAACACCCGTATGGAGTATTTTGAACACCATGACTGTATTGTATGTGTAAGAATTATATTTATGTAAAAGTTTAACTGCGTAAAATCACAATGTAGTTCTGCGAGTAAAACAGCCTCAAATTGTAATCATCTGTACTTATCGTGAAATGCCTCCATTGTAAATCGATGTATTCCGCGCATTTGGGTTTTATAAATACCGACATGTCACAATGTTTAAATGTGCATCGAGGGATCGATACCTTAAGAAGATTGGATATCGCGAGAGGAGGAAGGCCAACTTCTGTAATTCTTACCGCGAGTATTCCATATGATTCCATGGTAAGTAACGTCCTTTCTGTTATAATCCCAGTTTGCATGAGAACTTGACCATTTACAGTAATATTTGCTTGCATATTAAAAAATGTTTCCGTTTAATCCAGATACGTCCATTCATGAGAAGCGCGGGTCGGCGAAGGAATAAATTGTTCAGTTACATAACGGTGAGTAAGGTTATTTCCATGACAGTCAATTGAAGTTATATCTTTTGCCGTCCATATTAACGTAAATATTTTACCTTGATGAGGGAACGGGGCTTGTGAGAAGATCCTGAGGTGTGACGGCGGGCTCTGCCGTGCAGCTCATCGAGATTCAGGAAGTTATGTCGTAAGGAAGATCCACATGGGTTTTGACTGAGCTGGCAGGGTGAGTATTTTTGATTCAACTTGTCATAATCGTGACAAAGAGAATTCGATTTCCTCAAACTAATATACATCTTCTATAGGAAACTGCACCAACTACGGACGAGGAGGATCCGCCCTCCGGCAGGATGCTTAGCCTCGGGGAGAGGAATAATTCGAGACATTGCTGAACCATTCCATCGATGGAGACGGAGAATCAAAGAATGTGAGTGAACTTGTAATTTGAATTAAGATTCACGCGCACGCATTCGTAATCGTGTCTCATTATTTTCAGCTTTGCGTACTACTTGGGCCTTGATTGCTATTGTGCAACGCTTCCGAAGAGGACGACCATCTTTAAATCAGTCGGTATCTTGAAAGCATGAGGAATTAAAGGTAGGAAGGATTTATCTTCAGTCAACGAATTTCATATAGCAGCAAGAGTTGTCGATTGTCCTTCCCTACTGTTCGTTATTGACCGTCATGGTTTAGATTAATGCCTTATCTCTTCAGGAAACCGATCGCGTGGCTGTAGAATAAGAAGACCTTTTCGAGAGCGGTTTGGAAAACGTGAGGAGGGCATCTACCACGGGGTAGCAGTTGGGAAGCTCACGAAATAATACATCATCGGCGTATTTGCATAAAAATGACCTTCATTGAATTACACATTTGACATTATAATTCCAAAAATCAAGGATGTAACGTCTATTGAAACAATCAATCGATTTCAGCTCGTCTGCATGGGGCGGATAAGAAGATGTTAATAGCGGTCCCGTTTACTCCAGCAGCCAAGAAAAAGTTTTTCCTGCATTTCTACTACCGCCGCGAAAGACCAAGAAGATATGCTGGGACACGAATTGGTAATGTGGCAATTTCACTCCCTTGACTTCTCGGGTGTAAATGGCAGTCAATTTTGTTCGCGTCCATAACATATGATCGGAATGATTTTTTAATCACTGATAAATATCTCTTAACCGGAATAATTATTTCAGGATAAGTTAAGCAGTATCCTTTGCTGAGAATTTCAAGATGCGCCATTTATCCAAGACCGTCGGTAACCCCGGAATCGGACGAAAGTAAAGTAAAACTCATTCCTTGTTCTCTTCTTCGACTTCTCTAGTTGCTAATGCTTGTATGTATTTTCAAGCGCAGAGAAGATGGTTCCGTGCGCGCAGTGCATCCACAGTGCTTCCTCAGATGGGATTTCTCACGGTTCGGCGAAGGAATATTGTGTTCAGTTAGAAAAAGGTGGGTAAGATTATTTCCATGAAAGTCAGTTGTTGTTATTTGATTTGCCGTCCGTGTTAACGTAAATATATTGCCTTCGTGAGGCCACGCTGCTTGTGCATCGGCATTAGAAGACGCTTGGCATGAAGCTGTGGATTCTGCAGAGAAGATTGTAGTATTGTTAGATCGAGGAAAAGAAGTCATGTGGAAGATGCAAACCCATGGGAAGGAGATATTAAATGTGCTTGCAGGGTGAGCTTATTTTGAGACTCCATTTTACATCCCTTAAAATGCAATCGCTTTCCTTAACCGTACTTGAACCTTTTCAGTGGAAGCTGCACCAGCTGCTGACTCAAGGGTCGAGGAGGATCTTCCCTGAAGCTGGATCCTTTTGGGGTAGCCGTCACTGAAGCAGCTTGATGAAATGTAATAAGTTGTACTTTATGTGTTCAATAGATGGTATCTTGTGAGTTAACCTATTGTTATGGTGAATTTTATTCTTCCGTATATCATGTTGGAATGAATGTGCTAATACATGCAATGGTTTGGAAGTTGCCTATCATACAACCCGTATACTGAGTGTTAATCTTTCATTATGCACTGTACGCCAAATGATCTCGTTCGCACACTTTGTTTCGGAGCAGTCGCACTTCTTCCGTCATTGAGTCGTTCTTTTGGCTAGCCACGTCGGTGAACAAGGTTCTCCTGAAATTCTTCTATTCAGGATCAACCCTCTCTTTGATGGTTCTCTTTTTCACCTCCGATCGTCCTTGCACACACTTGATCTTCATCCCACTATTTTCGCATTGTCGGCTGATGTGTCCAGAATATTTGAGAATGCATTCTCTTTTTCGGTTCTTCCATCTTTGAATTTCCTTCGATTATTGACCAGTAGACCGTTGCACTATGTAAGTGCGTTTGGCTTCTTGTATGAACACCCGTATGGAGTATTTTGAACACCATGACTGTATTGTATGCGTATGAATTATATTTATGTAAAAGTTTAACTGCGTAAAATCACAATGTAGTTCTGCGAGTAAAACAGCCTCAAATTGTAATCATCTGTACTTATCGTGAAATGCCTCCATTGTAAATCGATGTATTCCGCGCATTTGGGTTTTATAAATACCGACATGTCACAATGTTTAAATGTGCATCGAGGGATCGATACCTTAAGAAGATTGGATATCGCGAGAGGAGGAAGGCCAACTTCTGTAATTCTTACCGCGAGTATTCCATATGATTCCATGGTAAGTAACGTCCTTTCTGTTATAATCCCAGTTTGCATGAGAACTTGACCATTTACAGTAATATTTGCTTGCATATTAAAAAATGTTTCCGTTTAATCCAGATACGTCCATTCATGAGAAGCGCGGGTCGGCGAAGGAATAAATTGTTCAGTTACATAACGGTGAGTAAGGTTATTTCCATGACAGTCAATTGAAGTTATATCTTTTGCCGTCCATATTAAGGTAAATATTTTACCTTGATGAGGGAACGGGGCTTGTGAGAAGATCCTGAGGTGTGACGGCGGGCTCTGCCGTGCAGCTCATCGAGATTCAGGAAGTTATGTCGTAAGGAAGATCCACATGGGTTTTGACTGAGCTGGCAGGGTGAGTATTTTTGATTCAACTTGTCATAATCGTGACAAAGAGAATTCGATTTCCTCAAACTAATATACATCTTCTATAGGAAACTGCACCAACTACGGACGAGGAGGATCCGCCCTCCGGCAGGATGCTTAGCCTCGGGGAGAGGAATAATTCGAGACATTGCTGAACCATTCCATCGATGGAGACGGAGAATCAAAGAATGTGAGTGAACTTGTAATTTGAATTAAGATTCACGCGCACGCATTCGTAATCGTGTCTCATTATTTTCAGCTTTGCGTACTACTTGGGCCTTGATTGCTATTGTGCAACGCTTCCGAAGAGGACGACCATCTTTAAATCAGTCGGTATCTTGAAAGCATGAGGAATTAAAGGTAGGAAGGATTTATCTTCAGTCAACGAATTTCATATAGCAGCAAGAGTTGTCGATTGTCCTTCCCTACTGTTCGTTATTGACCGTCATGGTTTAGATTAATGCCTTATCTCTTCAGGAAACCGATCGCGTGGCTGTAGAATAAGAAGACCTTTTCGAGAGCGGTTTGGAAAACGTGAGGAGGGCATCTACCACGGGAAGCAGTTGGGAAGCTCACGAAATAATACATCATCGGCGTATTTGCATAAAAATGACCTTCATTGAATTACACATTTGACATTATAATTCCAAAAATCAAGGATGTAACGTCTATTGAAACAATCAATCGATTTCAGCTCGTCTGCATGGGGCGGATAAGAAGATGTTGATAGCGGTCCCGTTTACTCCAGCAGCCAAGACAAAGTTTTTCCTGCATTTCTACTACCGCCGCGAAAGACCTAGAAGATATGCTGGGACACGAATTGGTAATGTGGCAATTTCACTCCCTTGACTGCTCGGGTGTAAATGGCAGTCAATTTTGTTCGCGTCCATAACATATGATCGGAATGATTTTTTAATCACTGATAAATATCTCTTAACCGGAATAATTATTTCAGGATAAGTTAAGCAGTATCCTTTGCTGAGAATTTCAAGATGCGCCATTTATCCAAGACCGTCGGTAACCCCGGAATCGGACGAAAGTAAAGTAAAACTCATTCCTTGTTCTCTTCTTCGACTTCTCCAGTTGCTAATGCTTGTATGTATTTTCAAGCGCAGAGAAGATGGTTCCGTGCGCGCAGTGCATCCACAGTGCTTCCTCAGAAGGGATTTCTCACGGTTCGGCGAAGGAATATTGTGTTCAGTTAGAAAAAGGTGGGTAAGATTATTTCCATGATAGTCAGTTGTTGTTATTTGATTTGCCGTCCGTGTTAACGTAAATATATTACCTTCGTGAGGCCACGCTGCTTGTGCATCGGCATTAGAAGACGCTTAGCATGAAGCTGTGGATTCTGCAGAGAAGATTGTAGTATTGTTAGATCGAGGAAAAGAAGTCATGTGGAAGATGCAAACCCATGGTAAGGAGATATTAAATGTGCTTGCAGGGTGAGCTTATTTTGAGACTACATTTTACATCCCTTAAAATGCAATCGCTTTCCTTAACCGTACTTGAACCTTTTCAGTGGAAGCTGCACCAGCTGCTGACTCAAGGGTCGAGGAGGATCTTCCCTGAAGCTGCATCCTTTTGGGGTAGCCGTCACTGAAGCAGCTTGATGAAATGTAATAAGTTGTACTTTCTATGTTCAATAGATGGTATCTTGTGAGTTAACCTATTGTTATGGTGAATTTTATTCTTCCGTATATCATGTTGGAATGAATGTGCTAATACATGCAATGGTTTGGAAGTTGCCTATCATACAACCCGTATAATGAGTGTTAATCTTTCATTATGCACTGTACGCCAAATGATCTCGTTCGCACACTTTGTTTCGGAGCAGTCGCACTTCTTCCGTCCTTGTGTCTTTCTTTTGGCTCGTCCGTTCTCCTGAAATTCTTCTATTCAGGATCAACCCTCTCTTTGATGGTTCTCTTTTTCACCTCCGATCGTCCTTGCACACACTTGATCTTCAGCCCACCATTTTCGCATTGTCGGCTGATGTGTCCAGAATATTTGAGAATGCATTCTCTTTTTCGGTTCTTCCATCTTTGAATTTCCTTCGAGTATTGACCAGTAGACCGTTGCACTATGTTAGTGCGTTTGGCTTCTTGTATGAACACCCGTATGGAGTATTTTGAACACCATGACTGTATTGTATGTGTAAGAATTATATTTATGTAAAAGTTTAACTGCGTAAAATCACAATGTAGTTCTGCGAGTAAAACAGCCTCAAATTGTAATCATCTGTACTTATCGTGAAATGCCTCCATTGTAAATCGATGTATTCCGCGCATTTGGGTTTTATAAATACCGACATGTCACAATGTTTAAATGTGCATCGAGGGATCGATACCTTAAGAAGATTGGATATCGCGAGAGGAGGAAGGCCAACTTCTGTAATTCTTACCGCGAGTATTCCATATGATTCCATGGTAAGTAACGTCCTTTCTGTTATAATCCCAGTTTGCATGAGAACTTGACCATTTACAGTAATATTTGCTTGCATATTAAAAAATGTTTCCGTTTAATCCAGATACGTCCATTCATGAGAAGCGCGGGTCGGCGAAGGAATAAATTGTTCAGTTACATAACGGTGAGTAAGGTTATTTCCATGACAGTCAATTGAAGTTATATCTTTTGCCGTCCATATTAACGTAAATATTTTACCTTGATGAGGGAACGGGGCTTGTGAGAAGATCCTGAGGTGTGACGGCGGGCTCTGCCGTGCAGCTCATCGAGATTCAGGAAGTTATGTCGTAAGGAAGATCCACATGGGTTTTGACTGAGCTGGCAGGGTGAGTATTTTTGATTCAACTTGTCATAATCGTGACAAAGAGAATTCGATTTCCTCAAACTAATATACATCTTCTATAGGAAACTGCACCAACTACGGACGAGGAGGATCCGCCCTCCGGCAGGATGCTTAGCCTCGGGGAGAGGAATAATTCGAGACATTGCTGAACCATTCCATCGATGGAGACGGAGAATCAAAGAATGTGAGTGAACTTGTAATTTGAATTAAGATTCACGCGCACGCATTCGTAATCGTGTCTCATTATTTTCAGCTTTGCGTACTACTTGGGCCTTGATTGCTATTGTGCAACGCTTCCGAAGAGGACGACCATCTTTAAATCAGTCGGTATCTTGAAAGCATGAGGAATTAAAGGTAGGAAGGATTTATCTTCAGTCAACGAATTTCATATAGCAGCAAGAGTTGTCGATTGTCCTTCCCTACTGTTCGTTATTGACCGTCATGGTTTAGATTAATGCCTTATCTCTTCAGGAAACCGATCGCGTGGCTGTAGAATAAGAAGACCTTTTCGAGAGCGGTTTGGAAAACGTGAGGAGGGCATCTACCACGGGGTAGCAGTTGGGAAGCTCACGAAATAATACATCATCGGCGTATTTGCATAAAAATGACCTTCATTGAATTACACATTTGACATTATAATTCCAAAAATCAAGGATGTAACGTCTATTGAAACAATCAATCGATTTCAGCTCGTCTGCATGGGGCGGATAAGAAGATGTTAATAGCGGTCCCGTTTACTCCAGCAGCCAAGAAAAAGTTTTTCCTGCATTTCTACTACCGCCGCGAAAGACCAAGAAGATATGCTGGGACACGAATTGGTAATGTGGCAATTTCACTCCCTTGACTGCTCGGGTGTAAATGGCAGTCAATTTTGTTCGCGTCCATAACATATGATCGGAATGATTTTTTAATCACTGATAAATATCTCTTAACCGGAATAATTATTTCAGGATAAGTTAAGCAGTATCCTTTGCTGAGAATTTCAAGATGCGCCATTTATCCAAGACCGTCGGTAACCCCGGAATCGGACGAAAGTAAAGTAAAACTCATTCCTTGTTCTCTTCTTCGACTTCTCCAGTTGCTAATGCTTGTATGTATTTTCAAGCGCAGAGAAGATGGTTCCGTGCGCGCAGTGCATCCACAGTGCTTCCTCAGATGGGATTTCTCACGGTTCGGCGAAGGAATATTGTGTTCAGTTAGAAAAAGGTGGGTAAGATTATTTCCATGATAGTCAGTTGTTGTTATTTGATTTGCCGTCCGTGTTAACGTAAATATATTGCCTTCGTGAGGCCACGCTGCTTGTGCATCGGCATTAGAAGACGCTTAGCATGAAGCTGTGGATTCTGCAGAGAAGATTGTAGTATTGTTAGATCGAGGAAAAGAAGTCATGTGGAAGATGCAAACCCATGGGAAGGAGATATTAAATGTGCTTGCAGGGTGAGCTTATTTTGAGACTCCATTTTACATCCCTTAAAATGCAATCGCTTTCCTTAACCGTACTTGAACCTTTTCAGTGGAAGCTGCACCAGCTGCTGACTCAAGGGTCGAGGAGGATCTTCCCTGAAGCTGGATCCTTTTGGGGTAGCCGTCACTGAAGCAGCTTGATGAAATGTAATAAGTTGTACTTTATGTGTTCAATAGATGGTATCTTGTGAGTTAACCTATTGTTATGGTGAATTTTATTCTTCCGTATATCATGTTGGAATGAATGTGCTAATACATGCAATGGTTTGGAAGTTGCCTATCATACAACCCGTATACTGAGTGTTAATCTTTCATTATGCACTGTACGCCAAATGATCTCGTTCGCACACTTTGTTTCGGAGCAGTCGCACTTCTTCCGTCCTTGTGTCTTTCTTTTGGCTCGTCCGTTCTCCTGAAATTCTTCTATTCAGGATCAACCCTCTCTTTGATGGTTCTCTTTTTCACCTCCGATCGTCCTTGCACACACTTGATCTTCAGCCCACCATTTTCGCATTGTCGGCTGATGTGTCCAGAATATTTGAGAATGCATTCTCTTTTTCGGTTCTTCCATCTTTGAATTTCCTTCGAGTATTGACCAGTAGACCGTTGCACTATGTTAGTGCGTTTGGCTTCTTGTATGAACACCCGTATGGAGTATTTTGAACACCATGACTGTATTGTATGTGTAAGAATTATATTTATGTAAAAGTTTAACTGTGTAAAATCACAATGTAGTTCTGCGAGTAAAACAACCTCAAATTGTAATCATCTGTACTTATCGTGAAATGCCTCCATTGTAAATCGATGTATTCCGCGCATTTGGGTTTTATAAATACCGACATGTCACAATGTTTAAATGTGCATCGAGGGATCGATACCTTAAGAAGATTGGATATCGCGAGAGGAGGAAGGCCAACTTCTGTAATTCTTACCGCGAGTATTCCATATGATTCCATGGTAAGTAACGTCCTTTCTGTTATAATCCCAGTTTGCATGAGAACTTGACCATTTACAGTAATATTTGCTTGCATATTAAAAAATGTTTCCGTTTAATCCAGATACGTCCATTCATGAGAAGCGCGGGTCGGCGAAGGAATAAATTGTTCAGTTACATAACGGTGAGTAAGGTTATTTCCATGACAGTCAATTGAAGTTATATCTCTTGCCGTCCATATTAACGTAAATATTTTACCTTGATGAGGGAACGGGGCTTGTGAGAAGTTCCTGAGGTGTGACGGCGGGCTCTGCCGTGCAGCTCATCGAGATTCAGGAAGTTATGTCGTAAGGAAGATCCACATGGGTTTTGACTGAGTTGGCAGGGTGAGTATTTTTGATTCAACTTGTCATAATCGTGACAAAGAGAATTCGATTTCCTCAAACTAATATACATCTTCTATAGGAAACTGCACCAACTACGGACGAGGAGGATCCGCCCTCCGGCAGGATGCTTAGCCTCGGGGAGAGGAATAATTCGAGACATTGCTGAACCATTCCATCGATGGAGACGGAGAATCAAAGAATGTGAGTGAACTTGTAATTTGAATTAAGATTCACGCGCACGCATTCGTAATCGTGTCTCATTATTTTCAGCTTTGCGTACTACTTGGGCCTTGATTGCTATTGTGCAACGCTTCCGAAGAGGACGACCATCTTTAAATCAGTCGGTATCTTGAAAGCATGATGAATTAAAGGTAGGAAGGATTTATCTTCAGTCAACGAATTTCAGATAGCAGCAAGAGTTGTCGATTGTCCTTCCCTACTGTTCGTTATTGACCGTCATGGTTTAGATTAATGCCTTATCTCTTCAGGAAACCGATCGCGTGGCTGTAGAATAAGAAGACCTTTTCGAGAGCGGTTTGGAAAACGTGAGGAGGGCATCTACCACGGGAAGCAGTTGGGAAGCTCACGAAATAATACATCATCGGCGTATTTGCATAAAAATGACCTTCATTGAATTACACATTTGACATTATAATTCCAAAAATCAAGGATGTAACGTCTATTGAAACAATCAATCGATTTCAGCTCGTCTGCATGGGGCGGATAAGAAGATGTTGATAGCGGTCCCGTTTACTCCAGCAGCCAAGACAAAGTTTTTCCTGCATTTCTACTACCGCCGCGAAAGACCTAGAAGATATGCTGGGACACGAATTGGTAATGTGGCAATTTCACTCCCTTGACTGCTCGGGTGTAAATGGCAGTCAATTTTGTTCGCGTCCATAACATATGATCGGAATGATTTTTTAATCACTGATAAATATCTCTTAACCGGAATAATTATTTCAGGATAAGTTAAGCAGTATCCTTTGCTGAGAATTTCAAGATGCGCCATTAATCCAAGACCGTCGGTAACCCCGGAATCGGACGAAAGTAAAGTAAAACTCATTCCTTGTTCTCTTCTTCGACTTCTCCAGTTGCTAATGCTTGTATGTATTTTCAAGCGCAGAGAAGATGGTTCCGTGCGCGCAGTGCATCCACAGTGCTTCCTCAGATGGGATTTCTCACGGTTCGGCGAAGGAATATTGTGTTCAGTTAGAAAAAGGTGGGTAAGATTATTTCCATGATAGTCAGTTGTTGTTATTTGATTTGCCGTCCGTGTTAACGTAAATATATTACCTTCGTGAGGCCACGCTGCTTGTGCATCGGCATTAGAAGACGCTTAGCATGAAGCTGTGGATTCTGCAGAGAAGATTGTAGTATTGTTAGATCGAGGAAAAGAAGTCATGTGGAAGATGCAAACCCATGGGAAGGAGATATTAAATGTGCTTGCAGGGTGAGCTTATTTTGAGACTCCATTTTACATCCCTTAAAATGCAATCGCTTTCCTTAACCGTACTTGAACCTTTTCAGTGGAAGCTGCACCAGCTGCTGACTCAAGGGTCGAGGAGGATCTTCCCTGAAGCTGCATCCTTTTGGGGTAGCCGTCACTGAAGCAGCTTGATGAAATGTAATAAGTTGTACTTTATATGTTCAATAGATGGTATCTTGTGAGTTAACCTATTGTTATGGTGAATTTTATTCTTCCGTATATCATGTTGGAATGAATGTGCTAATACATGCAATGGTTTGGAAGTTGCCTATCATACAACCCGTATAATGAGTGTTAATCTTTCATTATGCACTGTACGCCAAATGATCTCGTTCGCACACTTTGTTTCGGAGCAGTCGCACTTCTTCCGTCATTGAGTCGTTCTTTTGGCTAGCCACGTCGGTGAACAAGGTTCTCCTGAAATTCTTCTATTCAGGATCAACCCTCTCTTTGATGGTTCTCTTTTTCACCTCCGATCGTCCTTGCACACACTTGATCTTCATCCCACTATTTTCGCATTGTCGGCTGATGTGTCCAGAATATTTGAGAATGCATTCTCCTTTTCGGTTCTTCCATCTTTGAATTTCCTTCGAGTACTGACCAGTAGACCGTTGCACTATGTTAGTGCGTTTGGCTACCGACATGTCACAAATATAAATGTGCCGTAAAGGTTTTAAGGTGTAATATCACAATGTAGTTCTGAGGTGTGCTAGTAAAAGGGCCTCAAATGTGTGTTTGTCTCAAATTTTAATCAGTTGTACTTATCGCGAAATTCTTTTTGCCTCTATTATAACACCTTTATCTTCGAATTTCAGGTTTTTTATGATTATACCTACCTTAGAATATGTAAGTTACATAGTAACCTCAAGAAAGTGTAAGCGAAATATAGTATTTGGAATATGGGTGTGATTCTTTTTTTTTTAAACAGAGGATGTTCTTTTCCACAGTGTAGTTTTATATATGTACCTGCATATTAGTTTCTGATATTTTTCTCAGCGTGAACTTATTCAGGTCTTGATACTATTAGAGGAGGGGTTAATCCAAAATATCTCTCGAATAACTTTTTCTCTTAGTAATTTCGTATTCACGTTCTCAGTTGTATCTTTTTTTTCTATGCATCAATGCCCTCATCTGAGTGATATATAAAAGTTATATGTGATATGTGAAATTATAAGTGATATAGTTTCTATGTGTTAACGAGTTTCTTTTAACTTACGATTGAATGCAATGTATGGGAATTTCTGCAATATATGTATTCATATCCTTATTAAATTATTCTCCCATCATTTTATTCACTCCCGTTTTGTCAAGAGAGAATGAAAACAAATTATGTTTGAATATTGTGTCCGACACTTTTAATAAACCTTTTCGTGAATATAAATAGAATTATTTGTAAAAATTAGGATAAATATAATACCCTTAGTAATTTTTGAATGGCTTGCTATACCGCCCTCATTAAATCTGCCATTCTCCTCTTGTTATTAATCTCTCCCCACCCACGTTACGTCTCGGGGATCGAACCTCTGAACCCTATGGGGTCTAGAGGTCTATATAGTTAGCGCCCCCTAGAAATTAGATATGGAAGGACCGTAAATCAGAAAAATGAATAACATTATGTAGTTTATTAAGTCACAGGAATTTGAAATATTACTTCAGGATTAGATGTGGTAGGACAGAAAAAAGAAACACATTAAATAGTTTTTTAAGTCTCAGAGCAAATTTCATCAATACATTTAAATAAAATGCAGAGAGTTAATAGCATGATAGTGCCATTTTCCGTCATCGGTAGCCGGTTGCCTCCTGCATTGATTTTTAGCGCTATAAGTCTGGAGAAAAGAACATAAAATTATATGGGCGGTTATAAAATAGTAAATGTACAAATTTAATATAATAATAGTATAATTAAGCCTACTTCCTTCCCGCATCATGGAAGAGTACTTTTAAGCAAATTACTATGTTTTAGCAATTTGAATGTTGGATGCATAGAAAAATGGATGGAAAAATTAAAAAACCTCCTGCTTTCATACAATAGAAATTAAGTTATAATTACGCATACTATTTCTCCAATCCTATTTTACAATTTTTAGGGCCAATAATGGTAATAAAATGCGTTTCTCTGGTAAATGAAATCAACGAAGCAATTTTTAGCAATTTTAACTGAAGCATTTAAAACTGAAATGCGTCGTGAGTGGAGATAAGAGCATTATTTTATAATTGGTCCAAAAAGATTAATTTTAAGTCTAATATTTTGAATTACATTAATACAAATGCAATATGAAAATTGTTGGAAATTATTAACTGTTGTATTAATATTAAAAATTGCAAATTTCAGCTGTTTTGTTGCCAGTTATTGGATGGGTTGCATTGGTGTTCGACAAGTGAGGTCAAATTTATAAATAAATAGACTAAATTTATCCGTGATTTTATAAGGTTGAAAAACTAGAAACCTGTTTTTATATTTTGCATACTTCAACCAATTTTTTTTCTTTTAATTTCGAACCCTCCTCCGAATCCTCTCATCAACCAACGCGACCCACCCTCCGTTCCCGCGACGCGACCAACCCTTCGGTCCCCCGACGCGACCCACCCTCCGGTCCCGCGACGCGACCCACCCTCCGTCCCCCGACGCGGACCACCCTCCGGTCCCGCGACGCGGACCACCCTCCGGTCCCGCGACGCGACCCACCCTCCGGTCCCGCGACGCGACACACCCTCCGATCCCGCGACGCGACCCACCCTCCGGTCCCCTACGCGACCCATCCTCCGGTCCCCCGACGCGACCAACCCTCCGATCCCGCGACGCGACCAACCCTCCGTTCCCGCGACGCGACCCACACTCCGATCCCGCGACGCGACCCAGCCTCCGGTCCCCCGACGCGACACACCCTCCGGTCCCCCGACGCGGCCCACCCTCCGGTCCCAAGACGCGACCCACCCTTCGATCCCGCGACGCGACCCACCCTCCGGTCCCCCTACGCGACCTACCCTCCGATCCCGCGATGCGACCAACCCTCCAGTCCCGCGACGTGACCCACCCTCCGATCCCGCGACGCGACCCACCCTCCGATCCCGTTACGCGACCCACCCTATTCGGCCCATGCCTTACCTTTATCACCACCTTCAGGTCCTCTTCCATCCGCAGAAGTCCCATTCCTCAAAGGTCCTCTTCCATCCACCTACGAAACAGCCTATGATAAGTTTCAGGACATTATTATAACATAATTACTACCAAAAAAATTTAGGATACACAAATCAGTTACGTCCACTTCACATTTATATTAAGTCGATAACATTCAGCAATTAATTTCATAAAATCAAACACCACATTTAATTCTATTTCTGAATAATAGTTTTACGGAATTTATTCATGCCTTATTCGTGAAGTGAATTCTTCCTTCGCTTTTTCAAAATTAGGAATTGATTCAAATCTAAAATTTAAGTAAATCCCAACTATACGCCAACGTTCAAAGAAATCAGAACAATAATTATCAAATAATTCTCGAATAATATCTAAAATATATATTTATTCGCACTTAAGAGTTGCAAAAATAAATTAGAGCTAATTCTGTTTTAATAATGTGGTAATCGTTGAATTTATCGCTTCAATTCAATTCGCATCAATGAAATATTAGTTACAATCGTATAATTGTTTCAATAAACAAAAAATAATCAAATTATTTATTTGCTGTCATTTTTGGAATCGTTTGTAAGTATTTATTATTTCAATCCCATAAACACCTTAAATTATTATTATATTGAAAGAAGAATGAAAATTTTTTTTAAAATCCATCATTAACCATCCGAAAATTCTTTAAAAAAAAACATTTTTAATTTTAAATTGCTTAACCTTAATATTTGCAATCAAATTCAAAATGTAATTTCTTTTTCAGATCAATTTCATTAGTAGTTTTAGAATTCCAAATCTAGCTTTACTTTCATTGCTTAAGATTTCATAACGGTAATAACTAACAGTCCTAACGTTTATTAACTGGATTATAAAATTAAAATTATTCATTTAGATTAACATTTCGATCAATTTTAGAATATTGAGCGATAATTCAATGATATATAGAATATAAAATTATAAACTCGGTACAAAATTCCTTGGGCATGAAACTCCGTAAGTTGAAAACAACCTTCGTTATCCATTTTAATGCAAAAATATATTACATACTTTATTTATATATTAAAGTTTTTAAATCGGAAGTAAATAACATTTTCTTATGAATATATACTGTGAACGCAAATTATTCTTCCGTGTCGAAAAATCATAAAGCCAAGATACAAAGGTCATCATATGACAATGTTAAAAGTTCCGCGATAAAACATTTAAATAGTTTTTAATCGCACTAAATCTAATCTTACTAAATTTCATCGTAGTGTTAATAATCGTATGGCCTAATGATTTAACTACTTTTAGCATTGTTCATTACGTGATGCAAATGGCGGATTCGTAGATCGGTTAAATATAAAAAATTGAGAATGTCCAATAATTTAAATAAATGCAGGCTATTGAATGCGCAAAAACTAAATCCAGCTAAATTATAATATTAAATTTGAATATGTTTTTATGAACAAGCCTACTTCACGTTACTACCCTAAGTTCGACCACGTGGCGAAAATACTCACGACTGCTAAAATTATACTAATTAGCATTTCCGGATTTTGACTTAATTGAAAAGAACGTCCGCTTCCATTATTAAACGTATTGAAAACGGGATAAAGATAACCACATACGGAAGAATTAATTTAGTAACGACAAATTCCAACCACGTGGCGAAAATTCGTACTCTCTCATATGCTGAAATACGATTTAAATTCAAATAAAAATCTATTACGCTTTATGTATCAATTAAAATCAATATGAAGAAATTCGAAGAGGAAAGAAAAATATCCGTTTATTGCCTTAAATCAAAGACAGAAACTTCAACCTGGCTATAGAATGGTCATTTTTACTTACGAAGTTAGAGGTCCTTTTTTGCAGATTTCCAATCTTCTCTTTGCGGCATCTTGAAGAATCCATTGGAATCGGGTTTAATTTGAACACTTAAGCACTCGAACGAAATATTTTTTCGAAAAATCACCGAAATTCGACAGCACGTCGTTAAACGCACATCACTCAAACAGGAAGCAGCACTAACTAACAGCAATGCAACGGATATCCGGTTTGCAGTAAAATACTCGATTCTGATTGGCTGATGGTATTGGATAAACCACAACTCAACAAAGCAAATACTTAATTAATAACTCTTTTATTAATAATTATATTCATAATCACTATAAATAATTATTATTTTAATTATCGGAAATTTCATTATTGGTTATTTTGCGTATTGAGTAATATTATTAAATTCCTAACGCGCACATGTTCTCAAGAGGGTAGCCATCTTGAAAATATTAACTACTTTGAAGAGAAAAAATCATAAAATGCTTACAAATGTATTTAAGCAGATGTAAAGTTACTTAATTCCTAAGCTTATATTCTGTTGAAAACCCTTGAATGTTTTCATGACCATTTTTGTTTTATTATCGAAATAGAGAACGTTATTATTTCCAGCTTTATAATCGTTCCTTAAAGGTAAATTATGGATAGTAGGATTTTAATATATGCACACTAAACTCATACAATGCCCATACGGACCTGAGGACTCCGTAAAATATTATAGAAGAAGAATTCATAACAACGCTCATATGTATTAGAATTTAAAATATTAGGGTTCACACTTACATTTTCATGTCCATATTATGTCATAGCATAAATATAGCCATGCTCATACCGAACTGTTAATTACTTCAGTCAAGATAATTCGCGATTTCTTCGAAAGCATCGATCTTTTTAACGTTAAAATTGCATAAATTCGAAATATTTTCCAGAAATTTAATGCTACGCTTGTATGTATTCGATCTAAAAGTATTTGGTTAAGTATTTACCTTTCTAATGCACAATATTACAATATAACACATAGAAATTGCCATGGATTCAAATTTTTCCAATCTTTATGAATTTGCAGTAAAACACTTTTGTGGTCTTTGCATGATGGTCGAAGAGTCTTCATGATTATTTGCGATTGAAACACTTGTGTACATATGAATATAATGTTTCAGCATTCAAACTTTGGGCACGTATCTCCACATACATAAAATTCTCGAGGCACTATTGTTGGTGGCTAAAGTTGCAGTTCCACAATCACTCTTTGATGTGTTCATCAACATAATAAACATCAACCAGTGAATACACACTTTAAGTCACTCACTTAAGTGTTGCACCAGAATAACTTGCACTATACGTACTTGAAGACCAATTCCATGATTCAAAAACACGCGATTCACTCTCTGTCTCTCCATGAGCATGTTTTGTACAACTATTTACTTCCTTTCGAAGGGCAGAAATGTTCTGGCGTTACTCATTTAGTACGACCTCGAAATTTTATGAAACGCTTTAACCCTAGCGGTTATTTCAATGAAAAACTTGGTTATAAAGGAAGGTTTAGCTAACTTAAATAAATGGATCATGGGATAAGTTTAAGTATATTGAATCCTGGTCATTGCGCGATCACAAAATAATAAGGAACGCTTTTCTTTTGAAAGATCAATTTATTACGATTTCGAGCATTTATTTATGTACCCAAAAAAGGTTTACCTTGAAATAACGGCTAAAGCGTTTCATAAAATTTCGAGGTCGTACTAAATGAGTAACGCCATAATATTTCTGCCCTTTCGCTAGAAAGTAAATAGCTGTTCGAAACAAGTTCAGGGGGAGAGTATGGGTATTTTTTAATCGTTGTCTCTTAGAATATTACTTCAGTCTTTCATCGTCCGAATGAAGTGCAATATGATATGGTGTATGGTGCTTCAAAGGGTGAAACATAAGTGGATATTCATTGGTCAGTGTTCTTTTTGGAATACTTTCTCTTCATTACATTCAGTTGGAAGTTGTAGGAGTAGGAATAGTATGAGTGTTTTAATTTTCTTTCATTGTCCGAAAATAGTGCAAGGTATTCTGGTGCAACGCTTTAGTGAGTGACTTAAAGTGTATATTCATGGTTGATGTTTATTTCTGAAAACATCAAAGAGTGATTGTGTAACTACACCTTTAGCCACCGACAATAGTGCCTCGAGAATTTTATGAATGTTTTATGAATAAAAAACGAAAATAATCGTGAAATCCCTCAAGTTTTGAGTCATTTCCGCAAGAGAAGAAACGAAAATGCCTCTCCTATGATTTATAGTGAATTGAGTGACATGTGACATCACGGGTGAAATTAGTGACGACGTAAACCGATAATTCCACGTATTAACTTCAGTATTACGTGGAAAGTGCAACGTTTTGCTTTATTCTGGCAAATTGATACCTGCTATTGCTAAAATCAGTGATGAAATAAGTGAAAACAATATATAAATAGTGAGTGAGGTGTGGGTGCTTTTTGCCATTGTGAAGTGTCTAAATCTGAACGTGTGTTTGTTAAGAAAACATTTCTAATTAAAGTGCGGTGGCCAAAATAAAGAAGGTTCCTTTGGAGGGTAGTTCCATTCAAGAAAAATGGAATGGCTATCAAAGGTTAGTAAGCTTTTCTAGTAAATT
Organism: Pantala flavescens; assembly: GCA_020796165.1. Lineage (NCBI taxonomy): Eukaryota > Metazoa > Arthropoda > Insecta > Odonata > Libellulidae > Pantala > Pantala flavescens. The sequence continues at coordinate 19,690,385 of CM036885.1, read as the reverse complement.
GATCTCAATGTAATATAACTTTTAAACCATATACATATGTTTTCAAACATATGTATATGGTTTAAAAGTTTGCTACAACAAAGGTAGCCATCAGAGGATTAATGAACTTATAGAGTGATTTATTTATTTCTTAAGTTGACATTAATATTCACGATGAATGACATAAGATTACTTTCACGTTTACCTCCAATCTATTTCGACTATAGTCTATTGACGTACCATTGAGAAAATATCTCATTTACAATCTCTGGTAGATGTTGTGAATAAAAATTATTAAATAATTTCAGGGGTAAGACCGAAGTTTTAATTTTAATATCCATTTGTTATTAAAACTCAATGAATTTTCCAGTAAAACAAAAGCATTGGACGCCAAATTTTTCATAACGAAGGTGTATGAGAATTTGCTTGAGTCAACTTCTTCAACCTCCGATACATAATATTCAAACGATAAGTATTAATGAATATATTTACTCTATGAATTATAAAAATTAATTTGAAACATTTAATCATCATTTACATTGTTATTAATTAAAATAAATAAAATTATAAAAAATGTAAAATTTAAAGGAACGCTAAAGTGGGCGTGGTCAATCGTAACCAGCCAATCAGAAGCGAGGATTTTGGTTCAACTTTAGCGGTGTTGCAAAATTGCCATTGTCTTCTGGGAATTCTTCTAGCAACGTCGTGCTGCCGCTTTGTTCAAGAAAACCGTTAAAAAATTAAATTCGTCATTGAAAGTTTTAAAAGTGTGTTAGTTTATCTGGTTAAATCGTTTTCGGTAATTCCCGAATTAATAATTATCGATATTGAATATATAAGCGGAAAGAAAGCTGCGATGGAACCTCATCACGGAGTCAGGACGCCAACGATTGGAATGGATGGGACACGAAAGGTAGGAAATATACGATTTTTTTAATTATATTCTTAACGATTGTGCCTTTGTTACCTTCTTTTTAATGAAAAAGAAATGTTTACCGTGCGTTTAACTTGTACGTCAGTTACATGACGAAACTAGTATTTACGTCATAAAACTTGATAACCGCCTCGTAGTCATAGTTCGATCGAATCATTCTCAAATACGGAATCGCTCATGAATATCTCATTTTGAAAGTTTCCGATTCAATTTTGTAATCTTCGATAGTGATAAATCCTCATTTTAATTAAATCTTTGTTCATTTTCGGACATGTAACAACGACTTCCGGTTAGACCACGTGGCAATTACGTATCATTGATAGCCGACGTACTTTTCAGAATCTGAATCCATCCAAGTTTATTTCGTTTGAATATTGAATTCTACTTAGGTTTTTTCGTATTTAACGTATTGCGAAACACATTTAAGGGATTAATGGTTGTTTAACGAAACTTATAATAAATACATAAGCGGAAAGTAATGCGATTCAATGTTATTCCCGAATGAAACTATAATCAACGAAAGATTATATAATAATTTATAACTTTATACAACTTGCGACGCCAACGACGAAATTTAATTATCATTGATATATTAATTATGCTTTGAGTCATCGTGATATTTAAGCACTGATGCCATTGATCATTAATAAATGACTACAACATTTCTATAATAAATGGATAGTACTCGCGAGAGCTTTATTCCTATTTTTCATTTCATACTTCTATGCTTTAATTTTCTGAATACAACGAAACATTGCTTTTTGTATAACTACGCGTATTAAATACGAGAATAGATCTCATTCGATGATTCCTAACGTACTTGAAATAGTCTTGAACGATTCACAACTTTCTTTAATTTCAATATTAGAATCTAATTAAAATAAGGACTCTATTAAAATTAAATTGAAACTTGAAGTATTTGAAATAAGTGAAGGATGACGAAATATGTAATATTCTTAGTTTCACACAAGATTAAACTCACGTTTTTTAGCAATTACGAATGGTGTACGAAAACGAAATTATCTTATATCATAATTCAGCATATGAGAGAGTACGAATTTTCGCCACGTGGTTGGAATTTGTCGTTACTAAATTAATTCTTCCGTATGTGGTTATCTTTATCCCGTTTTCAATACGTTTAATAATGGAAGCGGACGTTCTTTTCAATTAAGTCAAAATCCGGAAATGCTAATTAGTATAATTTTAGCAGTCGTGAGTATTTTCGCCACGTGGTCGAACTTAGGGTAGTAACGTGAAGTAGGCTTGTTCATAAAAACATATTCAAATTTAATATTATAATTTAGCTGGATTTAGTTTTTGCGCATTCAATAGCCTGCATTTATTTAAATTATTGGACATTCTCAATTTTTTATATTTAACCGATCTACGAATCCGCCATTTGCATCACGTAATGAACAATGCTAAAAGTAGTTAAATCATTAGGCCATACGATTATTAACACTACGATGAAATTTAGTAAGATTAGATTTAGTGCGATTAAAAACTATTTAAATGTTTTATCGCGGAACTTTTAACATTGTCATATGATGACCTTTGTATCTTGGCTTTATGATTTTTCGACACGGAAGAATAATTTGCGTTCACAGTATATATTCATAAGAAAATGTTATTTACTTCCGATTTAAAAACTTTAATATATAAATAAAGTATGTAATATATTTTTGCATTAAAATGGATAACGAAGGTTGTTTTCAACTTACGGAGTTTCATGCCCAAGGAATTTTGTACCGAGTTTATAATTTTATATTCTATATATCATTGAATTATCGCTCAATATTCTAAAATTGATCGAAATGTTAATCTAAATGAATAATTTTAATTTTATAATCCAGTTAATAAACGTTAGGACTGTTAGTTATTACCGTTATGAAATCTGAAGCACTGAAAGTAAAGCTAGATTTGGCAAAGCAATTTAAAATTAAAAATGTTTTTTTTTAAAGAATTTTCGGATGGTTAATGATGGATTTTAAAAAAAATTTTCATTCTTCTTTCAATATAATAATAATTTAAGCTGTTTATCGGATTGAAATATTAAATACTTACAAACGATTCCAAAAATGACAGCAAATAAATAATTTTAATTATTTTTTTTTACTGAATCAATTATACGATTGTAACTAATATTTCATTGATGCGAATTGAATTGAAGCGATAGATTCAACGATTACCACATTATTAAAAAAAACTAGCTCCAATTTATTTTTGCAACTGTTAAGTGCGAATAAATATATATTTTAGATATTATTCGAGAATAATTTAATAATTATTGTTCTGATTTCTTTGAACGTTGGCGTATAGTTGGGATTTAAAAAAAAATTAAATTTGAATCAATTCTTAATTTTGAAAAAGCGAAGGAAGAATTCACTTCACGAATAAGGCATGAATAAATTCCGTAAAACTATTATTCAGAAATAGAATTAAATGCGGTGTTTGATTTTATGGAATTAATTGCTGAATGTTATCGACTTAATATAAATGTGAAGTGGACGTAACTGATTTGCGTATCTTAAATTTTTTTGTAGAAATTATGTTATAATAATGTCCTGAATCTTATCATAGGCTGTTTCGTATGTAGATGGAAGAGGACCTTTGAGGAATGGGACTTCTGCGGATGCAAGAGGACCTGAAGGTGGTGATAAAGGCATGGGCCGAATGGGGTGGGTCGCGTCGGGGGACCGGAGATGGGTCGCGTCGTGGGACCGGAGGGAGGGTCGCGTCGGGGGACCGGAGGGTGGGTCGCGTCGGGGACCGGAGGGTGGGTCGCGTCGCGGGACCGGAGGGTGGGTCGCGTCGCGGGATCGAAGGGTGGGTCGCGTCGTGGGACCGGAGGGTGGGTCGCGTCGGGGGACCGGAGGGTGGGTCGCGTCGTGGGACCGGAGGGAGGGTCGCGTGGGGGGACCGGAGGGTGGGTCGCGTCGGGAGACCGGAGGGTGGGTCGCGTCGCTGGATCGAAGGGTGGGTCGCGTCGTGGGACCGGAGGGTGGGTCGCGTCGCGGGACCGGAGGGTGGGTCGCGTCGGGGGATCGGAGGGTGGGTCGCGTCGGGGGACCGGAGGGTGGGTCGCGTCGCGGGACCGGAGGGTGGGTCGCGTAGGGGGACCGGAGGGTGGGCCGCGTCGTGGGACCGGAGGGTGGGTCGCGTCGCGGGACCGGAGGGTGGGTCGCGTAGGGGGACCGTAGGGTGGGTCCCGTAGGGTGGGTCGCGTATAGGGACCGGAGGGTGGGCCGCGTCGGGGCACCGGAGGGTGGGTCGCGTCGCGGGACCGGAGGGTTGGTCGCGTCATGTGATTGGAGGTTGGGCCGCGTTGGTTGATGAGAGGATTCGGAGGAGAGTTCGAAATTAAAAGAAAGAAATTGGTTGAAGTAGGCAAAATATAAACACAAGTTTCTAGTTTGTCACCCTTATTACATCACGGGTAAATTTAGTCTATTTATTTATAAATTTGACCACAAGTGATGAACACGAATGCAACCCATCCAATAACTGGCAACAAAACAGCTGAAATTTACAATATTTAATATTAATACAACAGTTAATAATTTCCAACGTTTTCCACGAACATAATTTTTAAAATGCATTTGTATTAATGCAATTCAATATATTAGACTTAGAATCAATCTATTTGGACCAATTATAAATCACCCTTCGCGACACATTTCAGTTAAGATGCTTTAGCTAAAATAGCTAAAAATAGCTTCGTTGATTAAATGAACCAGAGAAACGCATTCTATTACCATAGACTTTCCCTAAAAATTGTGAAATAGGATTGGAGAAATAGTATTCATAATAATAATTTAATTTCTTTTCTATGAAAGCAGGAGATTTTTTAATTTTTCCATCTGAATGTAGTAGAGTAGATCTCGTAGAGAAGAAATTGATGTAAATGAGTTGGCTTATTTCAATCATTTGATTCATGTGTTTCATTTTTCTTCTTCGGTCCTTCCACAGTTAATCCTGAAGTAACATTAAAATTTCTGTGACTTAATAAACTACATAATGTGATTCATTTTTTGATTTACGGTCCTTTCATATCTAATCCTGAAGTAATATTTCAAAACCTGAGTTTGGTATTATATCTTTGGTGTGATATCTAAAACTATTCCTAAATTCATTACCTACCGGAACCTTAAAAATATCAATGAAAATCAACTATTAGATGATGCATCAACTATTCCATGGTAATGTATTGAACAACTCAGCGACATTAACGAGAAAGTGAACACCTTAAACGAATTCCTGCATCTACTTCTTGGTTCACATTGTCCCATAACTAAAATTAGGGTTTCTAAACCTAAATCTCCATAGATTAACACCGAGATAAGGCAGTCCATGGTTAAACGTGATGCCGCATATAGAAACTTTAAATTGTCCAAAAATATTGAGTATTTCAAGTGCCACAAAAAGTTAAGAAAGAGAACCAAACAATTGATTAGAAATTCTAAATTGAAATATATTCGTCAAATCTCTAAGAGCGGACTAAGAAGTAAAACACTGCGGAACAATCTCAAACTGGTAGGAATCGGAAAGACCGATAAAATCCTCTTCCTGAAGATGTTTCACTCAATACACTCAATTATGAATTCCTAATCCCCATATCAAATGTAAACACCCAGCTCAAGAATTCATACATTGATAACATTCAAGATCGAGCATCATCGTCTAACCATTCACTCCCCAAATTTCAATTTTCTCCTGTATCACAATTTCAAGTCCTCCGCTCATTACGTAAAATAAAATCTCAATCACAAGGAGTTGATGGAATTCACATCTCCTTCATTCTTAAATTAATTCCTTTTATATTGCCTATAGTTACAAACATCTTTAATTGCTCAATTCATCAAGCAATATTCCCATCACTTTGGAAACTATCACTGGTGCGTCCTCTTCCCAAAAAGTCCTCCCACTCTACAAATCAGTACAGACCTATAAGCATTCTACCTGTTATGGCCAAAGCTTTTGAAAAATTGATTCATGAACAAGTAACTTCCTTCGTAAATTCATTCCATCTATTATACTTCCATTCACCCGTTGATTCTATTTAAAATGCTATATGTCGCATGAACACTGATCTTGCTGCCTTGAACGATTGGAGTCTCATGAACCAACTCACAATTAACCCTAAAAAAAGTCCCTCAATCATAATAGGCTCCCGTAAACTTCTTGCCGTTCTCAATCATCCACCTCCGCTCAGAATGGGTGACGACAGTATCCCCTACGTAAAATCAGTTATCAATCTAGGACTCGTTATTAATGAGACTCTCACTCTGCGCGATCACGTCACTAATGTTTGCAGTAAGGTTAACAGATCCCTCTACTCTTTAATGCGCCTTAAAAATATTGTCCCTCAACCTCTCAAGAAGTATCTCGTACAGTCTCTTCTTTTCCCTCTTTTTGACTATGCTGATTCTGTCTACCAAGATCTCACAGACGAGTCTGCTTACAAACTCCAAAAAGTGCAAAATTCTTGTGTCCGATTTATTTGCAACATATTGAAGTACGATCACATATCACCTTATTATAATAATTTGTCACTGCTAAAACTCGTAAGTAGAAGAAAATTACATCTTCTCTCACTTTTCTTCTCCATCCAATTCAATAATGTACCTCAATACCTCTCATCTTTCACCCGCATGTCCTCTCTCCATAAACGTTACATAAGGGGATCAAACTTGATGCAAATACCCAATCATTTATCTAAAAAATTTAACAAATCTTTTCATAGTTAAAAATTCTCCTTCACTTTCCTCTTTTAAAAAGCAATATAATAAACTTCTTTTTCAGGAACAACTAATAAACAATACTTAAATTCAATCTCATACACACTAATCAAGAACACTGTTTTGTAACAAACTATCTGTATTCCTTTCTATTTCTTGTATATTATTGTATTATTGTATTTTTTCTCTTCTTTCTATTTTACTATTATTGTTTAACTAATTACATTAATGTATTTAGGTTAAATGGAAGATGGGACTTTTTAGTCCCAATTTTGCCTAATAAAGACCCATGTATGGTAACGATAGAAGTAGAGTACGATAAACCTCGACGTTTTCCAATGCTGGCGGAACACCTTAAATATTCTCTAAATTCCACAAAACTCTAAATTTAAACAGATCTTTACTTAACCTCGTTAATACCAAACGTTAGGTACAAAATGCGGATATTTCAGAAAATACAAGTCACATAAAGAATATATTCGAAGAAAACTTTCCTCCATACAGTTTGTGGCAACGTTGCATGCCATCCGGGAACCACAATCCAGAGCCAAAATGCAAAATGTATTCACTGAGTTAGTGAATCATCATCTCTAAGATTTAGGATGGATTTCATAATTAAGCACAATTCTCGTGACGTACTTATTTAAGCCTGTATTAGCAAATATCGAAAGCCCTTGAACATAATTTGTATTACACTGTTATTTCGCTGCAATCAAAAATGGAAGTTTAAAATTTTTTTTAGGGGATACAATTTGAGACTGGACGGTTCCCAACTATGAGAGGTTCCGACTCTCTTCAGAGGATATATATATATATATATATATATATATATATATATATATATATATATATATATATATATATATATATATATATATATATATATATATATATATATATATATATATATAATAGTGGTGCATACAGATTGAACCCTGGAACCCTTGGGGTCCAGAGGTTCGATCCCCGAGACGTAACGTGGGTGGGGAGAGATTAATATCAAGAGGGGAATGCTGATTTAATGAGGGCAGTATAGCAATTCAAACATATTCAAACATAACTTAGGGTTTTATTATTATCCTAATTTTTACAAATAATTCTATTTATATTCACCAAAAGCTTTATTAAAAGTGTCGGGCACAATATTCAAACATAATTTGTTTTCATTCTCCCTTGACAAAACGGGAGTGAATAAAATGATGGGAGAATAATTTAATAAGGGTATGAATACATATATTGCAAAAATTCTCATACATTGCATTCAATCGTAAGTAAAAGAAACTCGTTAACACAGAGAAACTATATCACTTATAATTTCACATATCACATATAATTTTTGTATATCACTCAGATGAGGGCATTGATGCATAGAATAAGAAAGATACAACTGAGAACGTGAATACGGAATTACTAAGAGAAAAAGTTATTCAAGAGATATTTTGGATTAACCCCTCCTCTAATAGTATCAAGACCTGAATAAGTTCAAGCTGAGAAAAATATCAGAAATTTATATGCAGGTATATATATAAAACTACACTGTGGATAAGAACATGCTGTGTTTAAGAAGGAAAAAGAATCGAATCCATATTTCAAAAACTATATTTCGCTTACACTTTCTTGAGGTTACTATGTAACTTACATATTCTAAGGTAGGTATAATCATAAAAAACCTGAAATTCGAAGATAAAGGTGTTATAATAGAGGCGAAAAGAATTTCGCGATAAGTACAACTGATTAAAATTTGAGACAAACACACATTTGAGGCCCTTTTACTAGCACACCTCAGAACTACAATTTCATTTTACACCATAACACTTTAACATAAATGCAATTCGTACACATACTATACAGTTATGGTCTTCAAAATACTCCATACGGGTGTTCATCATGGAACCAAACGCACTAACATAGTGCAACGGTCTACTGGTCAATACTCGAAGGGAATTCAAAGATAGAAGAACCGAAAAAGAGAATGCATTCTCAAATATTCTGGACACATCAGCCGACAATGCGAAAATAGTGGGATGAAGATCAAGTGTGTGCAAGGACGATCGGAGGTGAAAAAGAGAACCATCAAAGAGAGGGTTGATCCTGATTAGAAGAATTTCAGGAGAAGCTTGTTCACCGACGTGGCTAGCCAAAAGAACGACTCAATGACGGAAGAAGTGCGACTACTCTAAAACAAAGTGTGCGAAGGAGATCATTTGGCGAACAGTACTTACAGGTTTCATATTAATTAATTAATTAATTATTATTTCAGCCTCTAAAAATGAACATGCTTCTTAATTAAATGTAATTAGAAAAATATACAATTTTATTACTTATTTTACCAATAATTGGAACGTTATTTTCTACCGGACATAATTCAACAACTTTCTTGTTTCATTCATAGAGGGAGGGGATTGGACATTTCTTTGTGAGGGCGCCACTGAGGTGGAGGGAGAATGCAACTCTTCAAGCTCATCCATCTTCCGTGCACCATCATCTTTGCGTGGCCTTCCCCTTCGTCGCTCCATATTATGGTTAGCAGAAATTGGGGGAACCCCACCACAATATGCCTTTTCTTATGGACAACTTATTGACGAAAAGGGAGTTTCAATAGAATATTAGCGGAGGAAAGCACATCTAAAACTTCGTAAGGGCCCTTCCACGGGCGGTGGAATTTCCTTACTTTGCCCGCCTTAACGCAAGGGTCGCTTAGATATACCAAATCTCCCTTCTTATATTCTATTTCCCTAACGCCTTGGTTGTAGTATTGTGCCTGTTTCTCCCGAGCTTGCCTGCAATTCTTACGACATTTATCCCATATCATCGTTAGTTTTCTCCTCAATTCAGGCACGTGTTTATCTCCCCAGCTCTTCTCGCGTCTTTCGAAACACTCGAATGGTGACCGCATTTCACACCCAAAAATGACTTCGTGGGGCGTATATTTAATACTCGTATGATAACTAGAATTTTACGCCGCCACTGCGTACGGCAACCACTCATCCCAGTCGTTCTGTTCGCAATTAACGTAATGACTTATCATTTGCATTATTGTCCTATGCACTCTCTCAACTCTACCGTTTCCCTCTGGGTGATACGCGGAAGTCCTCAACCTTCGTATTTTTAGCAGGCGGCACATTTCTGTGAAAACACTGGACATGAAATTAGTACCCTGGTCCGTAATAACCTGTTCTGGAACTCCAAACCTTAATACCCAGCGTCGGACAAAAGCTGCGGCAACAGTCTCAGCCGTTTGGTCAGGAAGGGGGATCATCTCCAAGTATCGCGAGAAGTGATCGATTATGGAGAGAATATACTAGCAGCGGCCCTTGCTTAGGGGTAATGTCCATTGCCACAAATAGGAATGGCTACTCCACACTTGGCATAGCTTGTAATGTCGCTCTCGTTTTCCCATAGGGACTTCTCTGATTACAAGATGTACGATCGCGTAATCTCAATTTCACCGCACGGTGAAGGCCACCAGTATTGGCGACTAATCCTTTCAGTTGTGGCTCCCAAATGTCCTGACAATGGGTGCTCGTGATGCAATCTAATTAAGGGATCGCGGAGGAGCTTGGGTACTACTATCTTTTCCCCAGATTTCGTGCTTTTACAGAGGATACCTTCTCTCTCGACGAAACCCCGCTTGCGTTTCATGTTTTCACATTCTTCGTCTTTTCGTTGCTCTCGACGAACATTATCCTCGTCGTACACGTCCATACAATCCACACGCCGAATTTTTCGACTCAGCCCATCTGCGTTGGAGTGTTTTCTCCCTATGCTCTACTTCGTAGTCATACTCCCCTAAGAGACCATCGTAGGAGTCGACTGCTATGATCCTTCAGGCCCAGGAGCCATTTCAGTGCGCTATGATCGGTCACGATCTTAAATTGCGACCGTATACATAACAGCGGAATTGGGACACGCCCCATACTACAGCGAGGAGCTCTTTTTCGGTGGTATTGTAGTTGATTTCAGCGGGATTCAGTTGCCGGGACGCGAGAGCTATTGGGTGTTCTTCCCCATTCACTATCTGCGATAGCACAGCTCCTATCGCGAAATTACTCGCGTCTGTGGAAATCACAAAGTCGCGGGTGAAGTCGGGGTAAACGAGTACCGGGCCGCTTTTTAATTTCTCCACTGCAGCAACACAATCAGGTGACCAAACATATGAGGCTCCCTTTTTTAAGAGACGCGTCAGGGGCCGTGCCATCTCAGCATATCCATTCACAAACCTTCTATAGTAGTTTGCTAGACCCAAAAAAGACTGCAGCTCCTTGGTAGAGTGGTGTAGAGGGTGGGAAAATCTTTCACCGCCTTAAGCTTCTCGGGATCCGGTTGGATACGTTTAGAGTTGATAATATGCCCCAAATATCTAACTTCGGGAAGTGCAAAATTACACTTATCAAACTTCAAAGACAAACCCGCCTCCGCGAATTTTCCGAAAACTCTCCTCAACCTCCTCGCGTGCTCGCGAATATCGCTACTGAAGACGATAACATTGTCCAAATACACTAAAAATTCCACTGGTTTCAGCCCTCGAAGAACGCCGTCCATCATTCTTTGGAATGTCGCGGGAGCGTTCTTTAATCCAAGGCATGCGGGTATATTCATAGTGTCCTCCTTCCACGTTAAACGCAGTCTTGGGTTGCGAATCTGGATGCATCGGTATTTGGTGATAACCACTTGTCATATCCAATGTCGTGAAATATTTACACCCCCCTAAGTGGTCGAGAGTGTCAACGATGCTTGGGATTGGATAGACATCAGAGGTGGTAATTGCATTTAACTCCTGGTAGTCCACACAAAAACGGTATTTCGGTGTATCATCGACGGACTTTTTCGGCACAGTGACTATCCTAGAAGCCCATGGGCTTTCGCTGGGGACAATTATTCCGGCGTCTAGCTGCTCTTTTACAAGTGCGTTCACAATTGGCTTTTGCGAGTGGGGAGTCCGATATGGCTTACGATAAATTGGGATGGAGTTTCCCGTATTTATCCGGTGTGATGTAATGTTCGTTGCCGGTGGGCTCCCTCCCTCGGTAAATAAATGGCAAAATTTCTGTAGAACGGGTAAAAGCTCTTCCCTTTCTTTAGATTGCAAATGCACCAGTTTATCATAAAAATCCTTATAATTTTTTCCGCTTTGGACTGCTCGAATTAGGCGTGTCCGCCTAGCCTCCCTCAGCTGTTCGACGGAGTACGGTTGATACGCCTTTCCTATCAGCACTCCATTGCTTAAGGTCACGCTCTCGCTCCCTGCGTTTGTTATTTTGACTACGACCTTAGCATCTCTCGTTACTAAGCACACGCCTCTAACCACATAGCAATCTTCATTTTCTAATTCAGGCTCTACGATTACTACCGGAAGTTATGTTACCGTCTGAGAGCCTAACCATTAAATATTTTTCACATCGCGGAGGAATTGTTTCCGCGTCAACTAATCGTACGCTAACCCCGTTTACTTCCTGTGGATAATGAAAATCATCCCGATCGGTCGGTTCTGCTTCCCGTCGCGTACCCTTCTTGCCTTGCGTCACCCATACGTGCTGTCCTACAATAATCGTCCCCTTACTCATGTCAATTTTTGCCCCATTTTTTTCCAAAAAATCTAAACCTAAAATGCCATCGAAGCCACCCGCGTCGTGCACTACCTGCATCTTAGCACGATACATTTGTTTGCCTACGTGAAATTGAATTAATTTCTCCCCGTAATTTTTCACTAATCCTCCGGTTATTCCTTTAATTCTATACGATGACCGGCCTATGTCTCGCAATCCACAAACCTCTCGCAAAATAAGGGACACTTGTGCACCGGTATCGACTAAAAATCTATATTCGCCTCCCCCAACTCGCACCATTGCCACCAAATCTCTCATCGCCTTCGTATGCTCCACTCGGGGCAAGAAGGCGTCTATAAGGGGCCGGTTTCGGCCAACCACGCCAACCCCCTCGTCGTTTAAATCCCTCTGCCGATGACGCATAGATGGTCGTGAGGCGCAGCTACGGGCGAAACGCCCCGTGCGTCCGCAGGTGAAGCAACGTCGTCCTCTTGGACACTGCCGTGCCAAGTGTCCCATTTGCCCGCAGGAAAAACAAACTTGCTCACTCGGAACACGGAAAACTCTCCTCAATGGGTTCCCGGTTCTTCTCTCGACTTCATCTATTCGTACCGCCTGTCGAACAGCTTCGTCGAGGGTCTCTGGCGCTGTTAGTCGGACTTGCCGGCTCAGTTCTCTCGGTAATCCATTGAGGGAGGCGTCTAGAGCCCGTTGATCTACTTCATGCCGCACTGCGGCGACGTAATCTGCGGTCCCCGCTGCTTCGTACGTGTGAGCGTTGATGGTGCGGATTCTATCGGCAAAACCCTCAACGTCCCATCCGGATCGACGCAAGCTTTTCTCGATAAAAACGGGCGCTTTTCTTTGTCTTAAACCTCTCTACTAGAAGGTGTTTGAGTACTTCATATGACGGCGCCTCCTTACACTCCTCCTCACTCCGATAATACTCGGCGGCCTCTCCTCCCAACGGAAGAGAAGCAACGTGCAGCTTCTCGGTGTCGCCCCATCCACTCAGTTCTGCAGTTTTCTCGATCTTCTCAAAGAAAGACGTGACTCCTTTCGGCTTTCCCGAAAAGACATCCACGACAGATATCAGGGCGAAGTTCTTTCTGTGCGCAACTTCTGTCTCACCACTTCCGAGTGACCGCCTCAAACTCGCACTTTCCCGATTAAGCTCTCCAATCCTCGTGCTGAGCTCATCAATCGCCTCCTGGAGATTCACTTCCCCAAAACTCACTCGGGATGCCATGACTTGTCCTTCTCTGATATATTTGTTCCCTGAGGCTGTATCCCACTTCTGACACCCAAAGGCCCAACTCGAGGCGGGATTCGCTCAGGGAACAAAAAGGGAACAGAAATAAAACGTAATAAGTTCTTGCTTCCAACACAGAACTTTAATTCGGCACTACTGCCTTCCTCGCGTTCCTGTTACCAACTGCCCACTGCACTCGGATATCCCCCAAAAGGAGAGAGAAGGGCATCCATCACATTAAATTTATTTATAGGCCAGAGACGCTATTTAATATTCTTTTATATTCACTATTAATTCAATCCCGAAATTCATATAAAATCGTTAACTGTTTAAGAAACTGCAATTGCAAAGAATTAAAGTCAGTATGGTTTTCTCGAATTAAGTTAATAACCTTGCGTTAGAATTTATAAACTGCAACCGAATTTAAAAGCAATTAAAAAATAAATATTGTTTTTGAAGGAATCGAATTTACGTGATGTTATCGTGTGAATGCCCGAAAGAAGCTACGGCTCCTTCACTTTCCTTTTCGTTCAGCAGCTTGAGTCATTTTTGTTTAGAAAGTGGAATACATACTCAAGGACAAATGCTCTCCATCACAATACAAAAAAGGGAAGGAAATTCGTAAGCAAGTAGACCCGGAGTATTGAAATATATTTATATCTATGTATTAAACGGAAATAAACTAAATTATTATTGAATAACTGAATACCAGATAAACTATGGTTGCATATAATTTACCTCAAGATAGAAAATGATCCAGTTTATAAATTAATACTTGAATATCATCCAATTAGAACAAGTTAAATATTTCAATTTCAATAATAATTCGGAGCAATTATCATTCCATGCTGCGGTGAACGATGATTGCAGTATACGTAAATACAGAAAAAATCCTATGAATTGGAAAATGTCCTACAACTTTAGTCGCAAAATTCCTTTGAATCTTACGTATATAAGTTACAATTTTATCTCAATACGACGATGTATATAAAGAGTAGTATCTAAGTTATATGTTGATTTTATATTGGACCGTGTCAAACTATTTTAAAAAATTCTAAAAAACCCTTAACTGATTAAAATACACTCCGTATAATCGTACTTATATAATTCTCTTATGTAATCAAACTAGTATCATTCTTTTCGAGATCCGTTTAGCGCAATAATTTTACTTTGAGCAGCTGTCAGGTTTTTAAAAATATTATATCTAAATCTATATATCTAAATATTATATATAAATATTATATTTATTAGAATAAAATATATAATCGTAAAAATAAAAGGTTGAAACTCGAAATAAAACTATGTATCTTATACAGACGAAATTTATATGACAATCCGTATTGCATTTCAAAAATTTCAATTTGTAAAAATAACTAAATCATTAATTAAAAATCGCTTAATAATGCAACACGGAAAATGTATTGCAAAATAATGAGAAATATTAATTTAATAAATTTAAAATTAAGTCAATAAATTAAAATATTGACTGCGAAATTGAAAATTTTGTCGATTACACCCTTCGAACATGAAGTTCGAAAAATAATCAACCAGTGAATATACACTTTAAGTCACTCCCTTAAGCGTTGCACCAGAATAACTTGCACTATACGTACTTGAAGACCAATTCCATGATTCAAAAACACGCGATTCACTCTCTGTCTCTCCATGAGCTTGTTTTGTACAACTATTTACTTCCTTTCGAAGGGCATAAATATTCTGGCGTTACTCATTTAGTACGACCTCGAAATTTTATGAAACGCTTTAACCCTAGCGGTTATTTCAATGAAAAACTTGGTTATAAAGGAAGGTTTAGCTAACTTAAATAAATGGATAATGGGATAAGTTTAAGTATATTGAATCCTGGTCATCGCGCGATCACAAAATAATAAGGAACGCTTTTCTTTTGAAAGATCAATTTATTACGATTTCGAGCATTTATTTATGTAACCAAAAAAGGTTTACCTTGAAATAACGGCTAAAGCGTTTCATAAAATTTCGAGGTCGTACTAAATGAGTAACGCCAGAATATTTCTGCCCTTCGAAAGGAAGTAAATAGCTGTTCGAAACAAGTTCAGGGGTATTTTTGAATCGTTGTCTCTTAGAATATTACTTCAGTCTTTCATCATCCGAATGAAGTGCAACATAATATGGTGTATGGTGCTTCAAAGGGTGAAACATAAGTGGATATTCATTGGTCAGTGTTCTTTTTGGAATACATTCTCTTCATTACATTCAGTTGGAAGTTGTAGGAGTAGGAATAGTAGGAGTGTTTTAATTTTCTTTCATTGTCCGAAAATAGTGCAAGGTATTCTGGTGCAACGCTTTAGTGAGTGACTTAAAGTGTATATTCATGGTTGATGTTTATTTTTGAATACATCAAAGAGTGATTGTGTAACTACACCTTTAGCCACCGACAATAGTGCCTCGAGAATTTTATGAATGTTTTATGAATAAAAAACGAAAATAATCGTGAAATCCCTCAAGTTTTGAGTCATTTCCGCAAGAGAAGAAACGAAAATGCCTCTCCTATGATTTATAGTGAATTGAGTGACATGTGACCTCACGGGTGCAATTAGTGACGACGTAAACCGATAATTCAACGTATTAACTTCAATATTACGTGGAAAGTGCAACGTTTTGCTTTATTCTGGCTATTTGATACCTGCTATTGCTAAAATCAGTGATGAAATAAGTGCAAACAATATATAAATAGTGAGTGAGGTGTGGGTGCTTTTTGCCATTGTTAAGTGTCTAAATCTGAACGTGTGTTTATTAAGAAAAACATTTCTAATAAAAGTGCGGTCGCCAAAATAAAGAAGGTTCCTTTGGAGGGTAGTTCCATTCAAGAGAAATGGAAAGGCTATCAAAGGTAAGTAAGCTTTTCTAGTAAATTGATCTCAAAGTAATATAACTTTTAATCCAGATACATATGTTTTCAAACATTGTAGCAACAAAGGTAGCCATCAGAGGATTGATGAACTTATAGAGTATGATTTATTTTTAAGTTGACCTTAATATTCACGATGAATGACATAAGATTACTTTCACGTTTACCTCCAATCTATTTCGACTATAGTCTATTGACGTACCATTGAGAAGATACTTCAAAAAATATCTCATTCACAATCTCTGGTAGATGTTGTGAATAAAAATTATTAAATAATTTCAGGGGTAAGACCGAAGTTTTAATTTTAATTTCCATTTGTTATTAAAAGTTAAAGGATTTTTCCGTTAAAAAAAGCAGTGGACGTCAAATTTTTCATAACGAAGGTGTATGAGAAGTTGGTTGAGTCAACTTCTTCAACTTCCCATACATAATATTCAAACGATAAGTATTAATGAATATATTTACTCTATAAATTATAAAAATTAATTTGAAACATTTAATCATCATTTACATTGTAATTAATCAAAATAAATAAAATTATTAAATATGAAAAATATAAAGGAACGCTAAAGTGAGCGTGGTCAATCGTAACCAGCCAATCAGAAGCGAGGATTTTGGTTCAACTTTAGCGATGTTGCAAAATTGCCATTGTCTTCTGGGAATTCTTCTAGCAACGTCGTGCTGCCGCTTTGTTCAAGAAAACCGTTAAAATTTAAATTCGTCACTGAAAGTTTTAAAAGTGCGTTAGTTTATCTGGTTGAATCGTTTTCGGTAATTTCCGAATTAATAATTATCGATATTGAACATATAAGCGGAAAGAAAGCTGCGATGGAACCTCATCACGGAGTCAGGACGCCAACGATTGGAATGGATGGGACACGAAAGGTAGGAAATATACGATTTTTTAAAACTATTGTTCTTTAATAGACTATGTTACTTTCTTTGTCGGTATCTATTTCATTCAGAATCGATTTGAATTTTGGATGGATTTATTTAGTCCGATTTTTTTAAAGAAAGGTGCCGCTGTCGAAGTATCTTCCGAATGATCGTGCCTTTGTTTCCTTCCTTTAAAAGAGAAAGAAATGTTTACCGTGCGTTTAACTTGTACGTCGGTTACATGACGAAACAAGTATTTATGTCATAAAACTTGATAACCGCCTCGTAGTCATAGTTCGATCGAATCACTTTCAAATACGGAATCGCTCATGAATATCTCATTTTGAAAGTTTCCGATTCAATTTTATAATCTTCGATAGTGATAAAACCTCATTTTAATTAAATGTCCATTTATTTTCGGACATGTGACAACGACTTCCGGTTAGACCACGTGGCAATTACGTATCATTGATAGCCGACGTACTTTTCAGAATCTGAATCCATCCAAGCTTATTTCGCTTTCATATTGAATTCTACTAACGTTCTTTTGAATTAAACATGTAGCGAAACATATTTAAGGTTTCCGGAATTGATGATTCTTAAACAAAACTTAGAATAAATATATAAGCGGAAAGTAATGCCATTCAATGTTATTCCCGAATGAAACTATAATTAACGAAAGATTATATAATAATTTATAACTTTATACAACTTACGACGCCAACGACGAAATTTAATTATCATTGATATATTCATTATGCTTCGAGTCATCGTGAGATTTAAACATTGATGCCATTGATCATTAATAAATCACTACAACTATTTCTATAATAAATGGATAGTACTCTCGAGAGCTTTATTCCTATTTTTCATTTCATACTTCTTTGCTTTAATTTTCTGAATACAACGTAACATTGCTTATCGTATAACTACGCGTATTAAATACGAGAATAGATCTCATTCGATGATTCCTAACGTAATTGAAGTAGTCTTGAACGATTTTCAGCTTTCTTTAATTTCAATATTAGAATCTAATTTAATTTAGGACTCTATTCAAATTAATTTGAAACTTGAAGTATTTGAAATAAGTGAAGGATGACGAAATATGTAATATTCTTAGTTTCACTCAAGATTTAACTCAAGTGTTTTAGCGATTATACAGTTGCTCTATAATCTAAAAACGTAACAGCCCTTCTTATAAAAGTACAATTAAAGACGATGAACTTCCCATGAACAATGATCCACGTATCACTCCTTGAGATATTTATACAAGTGGATGTATACTTATGCTTTTCCAATTAATTAATGGATAACTATGATTTCTAAAATATAGTTTCATAAGGTCCGTTATCCTATCAAATATTATATTGAGTTATCACCTTGCATACCATTCTATTCTCTGATCATTGAATAATTAACGGTAGGATGACGAAAACGAAATATATTAAGTTCGAAGGGTGTAATCGACAAGATTTTCTATTTCGCAGATAATATTTGTAATTTATTCAATTAATATTTCTCGTTATTCTGCAATATATTTTCCCTATTGCGTCATTAAGCGGTATTTAATTAATGATTTAGTTATTTTTGAAATGTAATTCGGATTGTCATATAAATTTCGTCTGTATAAGATACATAGTTTTCATTCGAGTTTCAACCTTTTATTTTAACGATAATATATTTGATTCCATTTTCTAAACACCCGACAGCAGCTCAAAGTAAAATTATTATGCTAAACGGATCTCGAAAACAACGTTCCTAATTTGATTACTTAAGAGAAGTATTTAAGTACTGCTATACGAAGTATATTTAAGTTAATTAAGGGATGTTTATAATTTCTTAAAAATAGTTTGACACGGTCCAATATGCAATCAACATATAACCTAGATACTACTTTTTATATACATCGTCGTATTGAAATATATTTGTAATTTATATAGGTAAGATTCAAAGGAATTTTTCGATTAAAATTGTAGGCCACGACATTTTCCAATGGGATTTTTTCTGTATTTACGTATACTGCGATCATCGTTCATCACTGAATCGCTGATAATTGCTGTGAATTATTATTGGAATTGAAATATTTCCCTTGTTATAATCGGATGATATTTAGATAAATTTCAAGTATTAATTTAAAACTGCATTATTTTCTATCGGGAGGTGAATTATATGCAACGAAAGTTTATCTTGTATTCAGTTATTCAATAATAATTTAGTTTATTTCCGTTTAATACATAGATATAAATATATTTCAATACTCCGGGTCTACTTGCTTACGAATCTCCTTCCCTTTTTTGTATTTTGATGGAGAGCATTTGTCCTTGAGTATGTATTCCACTTTCTAAACAAAAATGACTCAAGCTGCTGAACGAAAAGGAAAGTGAAGGAGCCGCAGCTTCTTTCGGGCATTCACACGATAACATCACGTAAATTCGATTCCTTCAAAAACGATATTTATTTTTAATTACTTTTAAATTCGGTTGCAGTTTATAAATTCTAACGCAAGGTTATTAACATAATTTGAAAAAACCATATTGACTTAAATTCTTTGCAATTGCAATTTCTTAAACAGTAAACGACTTTATATGAATTTCGGGATTGAATTTTTTCATAAAATGTTTTAATTATTCAATGAATTTTAATAAAATTTGGTTAAAATAACGAAAAATCCAATTAAACGTATAACGACTCTCCTGGAACGACACTTTAAATAAAAACATATGAAATTAGAACCGCTCCTCTATTACATAAAATTTATTAAAAATACTCTAGGGAAAAGGAAGCACCTAGATAAAAAGACATTTATTTTTAGGGACATATAGTTACAGTTGCAAGTTACTTTTATTTATAAATTGCTGTTCTTTTCGTACTATATTTTTCCCTTTTGTAAACAATTAATATTCTCAGCTAATAATCTACAAGATCTTTTAATTTGAGAGTTACAATCATTTATTAGGCAGCAAATACTAAATGCATTGGATTCAAGGATAAACAACAGAGATCATAAGAATGTTGATAATTATGTAATAAATTATATTTGATCGCACAACATCTTAGAAATTAAGAGAAAAAAACATCTTTGAGTAATGAAATAATATATGAATGATACAAGAAAGATGTTGAATTATGTCCAGTAATAAATGAAGTTCTGATTATTAATAAAGCATAGTAAAATAAGTGATAATAGTGTACATTTTGCTAACTATATAAAATAAAGGAGCATTAAGGAGCTCTTTTTCGGTTCTTCCATCTTTGAATTTCCTTCGAGTATTGACCAGGAGACCGTTGCACTATGTTAGTACGTTTGGCTTCTTGTATGAACACCCGTATGGAGTATTTTGAACACCATGACTGCATTGTATGCGTATGAATTATATTTATGTTAAAGTTTAACTGTGTAAAATCACAATGTAGTTCTGCGAGAAAAACAGCCTCAAATTGTAATCATCTGTACTTATCGTGAAATGCCTCCATTGTAAATCGATGTATTCCGCGCTTTTGGGTTTTATAAATACCGACATGTCACAATGTTTAAATGTGCATCGAGGGATTGATACCGTAAGAAGATTGGATATCGCGAGAGGAGGAAGGCCAACTTCTGTAATTCTTACCGCGAGTATTCCATATGATTCCATGGTAAGTAACGTCCTTTTTATTATAATCCCAGTTTGCATGAGAACTTGATGCGGGACCATTTACAGTAATATTTGCTTGCATATTAAAAAAAGTTTCCGTTTAATCCAGATACGTCCATTCATGAGAAGCGCGGGTCGGCGAAGGAATAAATTGTTCAGTTACATAACGGTGAGTAAGGTTATTTCCATGACAGTCAATTGAAGTTATATCTTTTGCCGTCCATATTAACGTAAATATTTTACCTTGATGAGGGAACGGTGCTTGTGAGAAGATCCTGAGGTGTGACGGCGGGCTCTGCCGTGCAGCTCATCGAGATTCAGGAAGTTATGTCGTAAGGAAGATCCACATGGGTTTTGACTGAGCTGGCAGGGTGAGTATTTTTGATTCAACTTGTCATAATCGTGACAAAGAGAATTCGATTTCCTCAAACTAATATACATCTTCTATAGGAAACTGCACCAACTACGGACGAGGAGGATCCGCCCTCCGGCAGGATGCTTAGCCTCGGGGAGAGGAATAATTCGAGACATTACTGAACCATTCCATTGATGGAGACGGAGAATCAAAGAATGTGAGTGAACTTGTAATTTGAATTAAGATTCACGCGCACGTATTCGTAATCGTGTCTCATTATTTTCAGCTTTGCGTACTACTTGGGCCTTGATTGCTATTGTGCAACGCTTCCGAAGAGGACGACCATCTTTAAATCAGTCGGTATCTTGAAAGCATGAGGAATTAAAGGTAGGAAGGATTTATCTTCAGTCAACGAATTTCATATAGCAGCAAGAGTTGTCGATTGTCCTTCCCTACTGTTCGTTATTGACCATCATGGTTTAGATTAATGCCTTATCTCTTCAGGAAACCGATCGCGTGGCTGTAGAATAAGAAGACCTTTTCGAGAGCGGTTCGGAAAACGTGAGGAGGGCATCTACCACGGGAAGCAGTTGGGAAGCTCACGAAATAATACATCATCGGCGTATTTGCATAAAAATGACCTTCATTGAATTACACATTTGACATTATAATTCCAAAAATCAAGGATGTAACGTCTATCGAAACAATCAATCTATTTCAGCTCGTCTGCATGGGGCGGATAAGAAGATGTTGATAGCGGTCCCGTTTACTTCAGCAGCCAAGACAAAGTTTTTCCTGCATTTCTACTACCGCCGCGAAAGACCTAGAAGATATGCTGGGACACGAATTGGTAATGTGGCAATTTCACTCCCTTGACTGCTCGGGTCTAAATGGCAGTCAATTTTGTTCGCGTCCATAACATATGATCGGAATGATTTTTTAATCACTGATAAATATCTCTTAACCGGACGTAGCAATAATTATTTCAGGATAAGTTAAGCAGTACCCCCGTTCCTTCGCTGAGAATTTCAAGATGCGCCATTTATCCAAGACCGTCGGTAACCCCGGAATCGGACGAAAGTAAAGTAAACTCATTCCTTGTTCTCTTCTTCGACTTCTCCAGTTGCTAATGCTTGTATGTATTTTCAAGCGCAGAGAAGATGGTTCCGTGCGCGCAGTGCATCCACAGTGCTTCCTCAGATGGGATTTCTCACGGTTCGGCGAAGGAATATTGTGTTCGGTTAGAAAAAGGTGGGTAAGATTATTTCCATGATAGTCAGTTGTTGTTATTTGATTTGCCGTCCGTGTTAACGTAAATATATTACCTTCGTGAGGCCACGCTGCTTGTGCAACGGCATTAGAAGACGCTTGGCATGAAGCTGTGGATTCTGCAGAGAAGATTGTAGTGTTGTTAGATCGAGGAAGAGAAGTCATGTGGAAGATGCAAACCCATGGGAAGGAGATATTTAATGTGCTTGCAGGGTGAGCTTATTTTGAGACTCCACTTTACATCCCTTAAAATGCAATCGCTTTCCTTAACCGTACTTGAACCTTTTCAGTGGAAGCTGCACCAGCTGCTGACTCAAGGGTCGAGGAGGATCTTCCCTGAAGCTGGATCCTTTTGGGGTAGCCGTCACTGAAGCAGCTTGATGAAATGTAATAAGTTGTACTTTATATGTTCAATAGATGGTATCTTGTGAGTTAACCTATTGTTATGGTGAATTTTATTCTTCCGTATATCATGTTGGAATTAATGTGCTAATACATGCAATGGTTTGGAAGTTGCCCATCATACAACCCGTATACTGAGTGTTAATCTTTCATTATGCACTGTACGCCAAATGATCTCGTTCGCACACCTTGTTTCGGAGCAGTCGCACTTCTTCCGTCATTGAGTCGTTCTTTTGGCTAGCCACGTCGGTGAACAAGGTTCTCCTGAAATTCTTCTATTCAGGATCAACCCTCTCTTTGATGGTTCTCTTTTTCACCTCCGATCGTCCTTGCACACACTTGATCTTCATCCCACTATTTTCGCATTGTCGGCTGATGTGTCCAGAATATTTGAGAATGCATTCTCTTTTTCGGTTCTTCCATCTTTGAATTTCCTTCGAGTATTGACCAGGAGACCGTTGCACTATGTTAGTGCGTTTGGCTTCTTGTATGAACACCCGTATGGAGTATTTTGAACACCATGACTGTATTGTATGCGTATGAATTATATTTATGTTAAAGTTTAACTGTGTAAAATCACAATGTAGTTCTGCGAGTAAAACAGCCTCAAATTGTAATCGTCTGTACTTATCGTGAAACGCCTCCATTGTAAATCGATGTATTCCGCGCATTTGGGTTTTATAAATACCGACATGTCACAATGTTTAAATGTGCATCGAGGGATTGATACCGTAAGAAGATTGGATATCGCGAGAGGAGGAAGGCCAACTTCTGTAATTCTTACCGCGAGTATTCCATATGATTCCATGGTAAGTAACGTCCTTTCTATTATAATCCCAGTTTGCATGAGAACTTGATGCGGGACCATTTACAGTAATATTTGCTTGCATATTAAAAAAAGTTTCCGTTTAATCCAGATACGTCCATTCATGAGAAGCGCGGGTCGGCGAAGGAATAAATTGTTCAGTTACATAACGGTGAGTAAGGTTATTTCCATGACAGTCAATTGAAGTTATATCTTTTGCCGTCCATATTAACGTAAATATTTTACCTTGATGAGGGAACGGTGCTTGTGAGAAGATCCTGAGGTGTGACGGCGGGCTCTGCCGTGCAGCTCATCGAGATTCAGGAAGTTATGTCGTAAGGAAGATCCACATGGGTTTTGACTGAGCTGGCAGGGTGAGTATTTGTGATTCAACTTGTCATAATCGTGACAAAGAGAATTCGATTTCCTCAAACTAATATACATCTTCTATAGGAAACTGCACCAACTACGGACGAGGAGGATCCGCCCTCCGGCAGGATGCTTAGCCTCGGGGAGAGGAATAATTCGAGACATTACTGAACCATTCCATTGATGGAGACGGAGAATCAAAGAATGTGAGTGAACTTGTAATTTGAATTAAGATTCACGCGCACGTATTCGTAATCGTGTCTCATTATTTTCAGCTTTCCGTACTACTTGGGCCTTGATTGCTATTGTGCAACGCTTCCGAAGAGGACGACCATCTTTAAATCAGTCGGTATCTTGAAAGCATGAGGAATTAAAGGTAGGAAGGATTTATCTTCAGTCAACGAATTTCATATAGCAGCAAGAGTTGTCGATTGTCCTTCCCTACTGTTCAATATTGACCATCATGGTTTAGATTAATGCCTTATCTCTTCAGGAAACCGATCGCGTGGCTGTAGAATAAGAAGACCTTTCCGAGAGCGGTTTGGAAAACGTGAGGAGGGCATCTACCACGGGAAGCAGTTGGGAAGCTCACGAAATAATACATCATCGGCGTATTTGCATAAAAATGACCTTCATTGAATTACACATTTGACATTATAATTCCAAAAATCAAGGATGTAACGTCTATTGAAACAATCAATCGATTTCAGCTCGTCTGCATGGGGCGGATAAGAAGATGTTGATAGCGGTCCCGTTTACTCCAGCAGCCAAGACAAAGTTTTTCCTGCATTTCTACTACCGCCGCGAAAGACCTAGAAGATATGCTGGGACACGAATTGGTAATGTGGCAATTTCACTCCCTTGACTGCTCGGGTGTAAATGGCAGTCAATTTTGTTCGCGTCCATAACATATGATCGGAATGATTTTTTAATCACTGATAAATATCTCTTAACCGGACGTAGCAATAATTATTTCAGGATAAGTTAAGCAGTACCCCCGTTCCTTCGCTGAGAATTTCAAGATGCGCCATTTATCCAAGACCGTCGGTAACCCCGGAATCGGACGAAAGTAAAGTAAACTCATTCCTTGTTCTCTTCTTCGACTTCTCCAGTTGCTAATGCTTGTATGTATTTTCAAGCGCAGAGAAGATGGTTCCGTGCGCGCAGTGCATCCACAGTGCTTCCTCAGATGGGATTTCTCACGGTTCGGCGAAGGAATATTGTGTTCAGTTAGAAAAAGGTGGGTAAGATTATTTCCATGATAGTCAGTTGTTGTTATTTGATTTGCCGTCCGTGTTAACGTAAATATATTACCTTCGTGAGGCCACGCTGCTTGTGCAACGGCATTAGAAGACGCTTGGCATGAAGCTGTGGATTCTGCAGAGAAGATTGTAGTGTTGTTAGATCGAGGAAGAGAAGTCATGTGGAAGATGCAAACCCATGGGAAGGAGATATTTAATGTGCTTGCAGGGTGAGCTTATTTTGAGACTCCACTTTACATCCCTTAAAATGCAATCGCTTTCCTTAACCGTACTTGAACCTTTTCAGTGGAAGCTGCACCAGCTGCTGACTCAAGGGTCGAGGAGGATCTTCCCTGAAGCTGGATCCTTTTGGGGTAGCCGTCACTGAAGCAGCTTGATGAAATGTAATAAGTTGTACTTTATATGTTCAATAGATGGTATCTTGTGAGTTAACCTATTGTTATGGTGAATTTTATTCTTCCGTATATCATGTTGGAATGAATGTGCTAATACATGCAATGATTTGGAAGTTGCCCATCATACAACCCGTATACTGAGTGTTAATCTTTCATTATGCACTGTACGCCAAATGATCTCGTTCGCACACTTTGTTTCGGAGCAGTCGCACTTCTTCCGTCATTGAGTCGTTCTTTTGGCTAGCCACGTCGGTGAACAAGGTTCTCCTGAAATTCTTCTATTCAGGATCAACCCTCTCTTTGATGGTTCTCTTTTTCACCTCCGATCGTCCTTGCACACACTTGATCTTCATCCCACTATTTTCGCATTGTCGGCTGATGTGTCCAGAATATTTGAGAATGCATTCTCTTTTTCGGTTCTTCCATCTTTGAATTTCCTTCGAGTATTGACCAGGAGACCGTTGCACTATGTTAGTGCGTTTGGCTTCTTGTATGAACACCCGTATGGAGTATTTTGAACACCATGACTGCATTGTATGCGTATGAATTATATTTATGTTAAAGTTTAACTGTGTAAAATCACAATGTAGTTCTGCGAGTAAAACAGCCTCAAATTGTAATCGTCTGTACTTATCGTGAAACGCCTCCATTGTAAATCGATGTATTCCGCGCATTTGGGTTTTATAAATACCGACATGTCACAATGTTTAAATGTGCATCGAGGGATTGATACCGTAAGAAGATTGGATATCGCGAGAGGAGGAAGGCCAACTTCTGTAATTCTTACCGCGAGTATTCCATATGATTCCATGGTAAGTAACGTCCTTTCTATTATAATCCCAGTTTGCATGAGAACTTGATGCGGGACCATTTACAGTAATATTTGCTTGCATATTAAAAAAAGTTTCCGTTTAATCCAGATACGTCCATTCATGAGAAGCGCGGGTCGGCGAAGGAATAAATTGTTCAGTTACATAACGGTGAGTAAGGTTATTTCCATGACAGTCAATTGAAGTTATATCTTTTGCCGTCCATATTAACGTAAATATTTTACCTTGATGAGGGAACGGTGCTTGTGAGAAGATCCTGAGGTGTGACGGCGGGCTCTGCCGTGCAGCTCATCGAGATTCAGGAAGTTATGTCGTAAGGAAGATCCACATGGGTTTTGACTGAGCTGGCAGGGTGAGTATTTGTGATTCAACTTGTCATAATCGTGACAAAGAGAATTCGATTTCCTCAAACTAATATACATCTTCTATAGGAAACTGCACCAACTACGGACGAGGAGGATCCGCCCTCCGGCAGGATGCTTAGCCTCGGGGAGAGGAATAATTCGAGACATTACTGAACCATTCCATTGATGGAGACGGAGAATCAAAGAATGTGAGTGAACTTGTAATTTGAATTAAGATTCACGCGCACGTATTCGTAATCGTGTCTCATTATTTTCAGCTTTCCGTACTACTTGGGCCTTGATTGCTATTGTGCAACGCTTCCGAAGAGGACGACCATCTTTAAATCAGTCGGTATCTTGAAAGCATGAGGAATTAAAGGTAGGAAGGATTTATCTTCAGTCAACGAATTTCATATAGCAGCAAGAGTTGTCGATTGTCCTTCCCTACTGTTCGTTATTGACCGTCATGGTTTAGATTAATGCCTTATCTCTTCAGGAAACCGATCGCGTGGCTGTAGAATAAGAAGACCTTTTCGAGAGCGGTTTGGAAAACGTGAGGAGGGCATCTACCACGGGAAGCAGTTGGGAAGCTCACGAAATAATACATCATCGGCGTATTTGCATAAAAATGACCTTCATTGAGTTGCACATTTGACATTATAATTCCAAAAATCAAGGATGTAACGTCTATTGAAACAATCAATCGATTTCAGCTCGTCTGCATGGGGCGGATAAGAAGATGTTGATAGCGGTCCCGTTTACTCCAGCAGCCAAGACAAAGTTTTTCCTGCATTTCTACTACCGCCGCGAAAGACCTAGAAGATATGCTGGGACACGAATTGGTAATGTGGCAATTTCACTCCCTTGACTGCTCGGGTGTAAATGGCAGTCAATTTTGTTCGCGTCCATAACATATGATCGGAATGATTTTTTAATCACTGATAAATATCTCTTAACCGGACGTAGCAATAATTATTTCAGGATAAGTTAAGCAGTACCCCCGTTCCTTCGCTGAGAATTTCAAGATGAGCCATTTATCCAAGACCGTCGGTAACCCCGGAATCGGACGAAAGTAAAGTAAACTCATTCCTTGTTCTCTTCTTCGACTTCTCCAGTTGCTAATGCTTGTATGTATTTTCAAGCGCAGAGAAGATGGTTCCGTGCGCGCAGTGCATCCACAGTGCTTCCTCAGATGGGATTTCTCACGGTTCGGCGAAGGAATATTGTGTTCAGTTAGAAAAAGGTGGGTAAGATTATTTCCATGATAGTCAGTTGTTGTTATTTGATTTGCCGTCCGTGTTAACGTAAATATATTACCTTCGTGAGGCCACGCTGCTTGTGCAACGGCATTAGAAGACGCTTGGCATGAAGCTGTGGATTCTGCAGAGAAGATTGTAGTGTTGTTAGATCGAGGAAGAGAAGTCATGTGGAAGATGCAAACCCATGGGAAGGAGATATTTAATGTGCTTGCAGGGTGAGCTTATTTTGAGACTCCACTTTACATCCCTTAAAATGCAATCGCTTTCCTTAACCGTACTTGAACCTTTTCAGTGGAAGCTGCACCAGCTGCTGACTCAAGGGTCGAGGAGGATCTTCCCTGAAGCTGGATCCTTTTGGGGTAGCCGTCACTGAAGCAGCTTGATGAAATGTAATAAGTTGTACTTTCTATGTTCAATAGATGGTATCTTGTGAGTTAACCTATTGTTATGGTGAATTTTATTCTTCCGTATATCATGTTGGAATGAATGTGCTAATACATGCAATGGTTTGGAAGTAGCCCATCATACAACCCGTATACTGAGTGTTAATCTTTCATTATGCACTGTACGCCAAATGATCTCGTTCGCACACTTTGTTTCGGAGTAGTCGCACTTCTTCCGTCATTGAGTCGTTCTTTTGGCTAGCCACGTCGGTGAACAAGGTTCTCCTGAAATTCTTCTATTCAGGATCAACCCTCTCTTTGATGGTTCTCTTTTTCACCTCCGATCGTCCTTGCACACACTTGATCTTCATCCCACTATTTTCGCATTGTCGGCTGATGTGTCCAGAATATTTGAGAATGCATTCTCTTTTTCGGTTCTTCCATCTTTGAATTTCCTTCGAGTATTGACCAGGAGACCGTTGCACTATGTTAGTGCGTTTGGCTTCTTGTATGAACACCCGTATGGAGTATTTTGAACACCATGACTGTATTGTATGCGTATGAATTATATTTATGTTAAAGTTTAACTGTGTAAAATCACAATGTAGTTCTGCGAGTAAAACAGCCTCAAATTGTAATCGTCTGTACTTATCGTGAAACGCCTCCATTGTAAATCGATGTATTCCGCGCATTTGGGTTTTATAAATACCGACATGTCACAATGTTTAAATGTTCATCGAGGGATTGATACCGTAAGAAGATTGGATATCGCGAGAGGAGGAAGGCCAACTTCTGTAATTCTTACCGCGAGTATTCCATATGATTCCATGGTAAGTAACGTCCTTTCTATTATAATCCCAGTTTGCATGAGAACTTGATGCGGGACCATTTACAGTAATATTTGCTTGCATATTAAAAAAAGTTTCCGTTTAATCCAGATACGTCCATTCATGAGAAGCGCGGGTCGGCGAAGGAATAAATTGTTCAGTTACATAACGGTGAGTAAGGTTATTTCCATGACAGTCAATTGAAGTTATATCTTTTGCCGTCCATATTAACGTAAATATTTTACCTTGATGAGGGAACGGTGCTTGTGAGAAGATCCTGAGGTGTGACGGCGGGCTCTGCCGTGCAGCTCATCGAGATTCAGGAAGTTATGTCGTAAGGAAGATCCACATGGGTTTTGACTGAGCTGGCAGGGTGAGTATTTTTGATTCAACTTGTCATAATCGTGACAAAGAGAATTCGATTTCCTCAAACTAATATACATCTTCTATAGGAAACTGCACCAACTACGGACGAGGAGGATCCGCCCTCCGGCAGGATGCTTAGCCTCGGGGAGAGGAATAATTCGAGACATTACTGAACCATTCCATTGATGGAGACGGAGAATCAAAGAATGTGAGTGAACTTGTAATTTGAATTAAGATTCACGCGCACGTATTCGTAATCGTGTCTCATTATTTTCAGCTTTGCGTACTACTTGGGCCTTGAATACTATTGTGCAACGCTTCCGAAGAGGACGACCATCTTTAAATCAGTCGGTATCTTGAAAGCATGAGGAATTAAAGGTAGGAAGGATTTATCTTCAGTCAACGAATTTCATATAGCAGCAAGAGTTGTCGATTGTCCTTCCCTACTGTTCGTTATTGACCATCATGGTTTAGATTAATGCCTTATCTCTTCAGGAAACCGATCGCGTGGCTGTAGAATAAGAAGACCTTTTCGAGAGCGGTTCGGAAAACGTGAGGAGGGCATCTACCACGGGAAGCAGTTGGGAAGCTCACGAAATAATACATCATCGGCGTATTTGCATAAAAATGACCTTCATTGAATTACACATTTGACATTATAATTCCAAAAATCAAGGATGTAACGTCTATCGAAACAATCAATCTATTTCAGCTCGTCTGCATGGGGCGGATAAGAAGATGTTGATAGCGGTCCCGTTTACTCCAGCAGCCAAGACAAAGTTTTTCCTGCATTTCTACTACCGCCGCGAAAGACCTAGAAGATATGCTGGGACACGAATTGGTAATGTGGCAATTTCACTCCCTTGACTGCTCGGGTCTAAATGGCAGTCAATTTTGTTCGCGTCCATAACATATGATCGGAATGATTTTTTCATCTCTGATAAATATCTCTTAACCGGACGTAGCAATAATTATTTCAGGATAAGTTAAGCAGTACCCCCGTTCCTTCGCTGAGAATTTCATGATGCGCCATTTATCCAAGACCGTCGGTAACCCCGGAATCGGACGAAGGTAAAGTAAAACTCATTCCTTGTTCTCTTCTTCGACTTCTCCAGTTGCTAATGCTTGTATGTATTTTGAAGCGCAGAGAAGATGGTTCCGTGCGCGCAGTGCATCCACAGTGCTTCCTCAGATGGGATTTCTCACGGTTCGGCGAAGGAATATTGTGTTCGGTTAGAAAAAGGTGGGTAAGAGTATTTCCATGATAGTCAGTTGTTGTTATTTGATTTGCCGTCCGTGTTAACGTAAATATATAACCTTCGTGAGGCCACGCTGCTTGTGCATCGGCATTAGAAGACGCTTAGCATGAAGCTGTGGATTCTGCAGAGAAGATTGTAGTGTTGTTAGATCGAGGAAGAGAAGTCATGTGGAAGATGCAAACCCATGGGAAGGAGATATTTAATGTGCTTGCAGGGTGAGCTTATTTTGAGACTCCACTTTACATCCCTTAAAATGCAATCGCTTTCCTTAACCGTACTTGAACCTTTTCAGTGGAAGCTGCACCAGCTGCTGACTCAAGGGTCGAGGAGGATCTTCCCTGAAGCTGGATCCTTTTGGGGTAGCCGTCACTGAAGCAGCTTGATGAAATGTAATAAGTTGTACTTTATATGTTCAATAGATGGTATCTTGTGAGTTAACCTATTGTTATGGTGAATTTTATTCTTCCGTATATCATGTTGGAATGAATGTGCTAATACATGCAATGATTTGGAAGTTGCCCATCATACAACCCGTATACTGAGTGTTAATCTTTCATTATGCACTGTACGCCAAATGATCTCGTTCGCACACTTTGTTTCGGAGCAGTCGCACTTCTTTCGTCATTGAGTCGTTCTTTTGGCTAGCCACGTCGGTGAACAAGGTTCTCCTGAAATTCTTTTATTCAGGATCAACCCTCTCTTTGATGGTTCTCTTTTTCACCTCCGATCGTCCTTGCACACACTTGATCTTCATCCCACTATTTTCGCATTGTCGGCTGATGTGTCCAGAATATTTGAGAATGCATTCTCTTTTTCGGTTCTTCCATCTTTGAATTTCCTTCGAGTATTGACCAGGAGACCGTTGCACTATGTTAGTGCGTTTGGCTTCTTGTATGAACACCCGTATGGAGTATTTTGAACACCATGACTGTATTGTATGCGTATGAATTATATTTATGTTAAAGTTTAACTGTGTAAAATCACAATGTAGTTCTGCGAGTAAAACAGCCTCAAATTGTAATCGTCTGTACTTATCGTGAAACGCCTCCATTGTAAATCGATGTATTCCGCGCATTTGGGTTTTATAAATACCGACATGTCACAATGTTTAAATGTGCATCGAGGGATTGATACCGTAAGAAGATTGGATATCGCGAGAGGAGGAAGGCCAACTTCTGTAATTCTTACCGCGAGTATTCCATATGATTCCATGGTAAGTAACGTCCTTTCTATTATAATCCCAGTTTGCATGAGAACTTGATGCGGGACCATTTACAGTAATATTTGCTTGCATATTAAAAAAAGTTTCCGTTTAATCCAGATACGTCCATTCATGAGAAGCGCGGGTCGGCGAAGGAATAAATTGTTCAGTTACATAACGGTGAGTAAGGTTATTTCCATGACAGTCAATTGAAGTTATATCTTTTGCCGTCCATATTAACGTAAATATTTTACCTTGATGAGGGAACGGTGCTTGTGAGAAGATCCTGAGGTGTGACGGCGGGCTCTGCCGTGCAGCTCATCGAGATTCAGGAAGTTATGTCGTAAGGAAGATCCACATGGGTTTTGACTGAGCTGGCAGGGTGAGTATTTTTGATTCAACTTGTCATGATCGTGACAAAGAGTATTCGATTTCCTCAAACTAATATACATCTTCTATAGGAAACTGCACCAACTACGGACGAGGAGGATCCGCCCTCCGGCAGGATGCTTAGCCTCGGGGAGAGGAATAATTCGAGACATTACTGAACCATTCCATTGATGGAGACGGAGAATCAAAGAATGTGAGTGAACTTGTAATTTGAATTCAGATTCACGCGCACGTATTCGTAATCGTGTCTCATTATTTTCAGCTTTCCGTACTACTTGGGCCTTGATTGCTATTGTGCAACGCTTCCGAAGAGGACGACCATCTTTAAATCAGTCGGTATCTTGAAAGCATGAGGAATTAAAGGTAGGAAGGATTTATCTTCAGTCAACGAATTTCATATAGCAGCAAGAGTTGTCGATTGTCCTTCCCTACTGTTCGTTATTGACCGTCACGGTTTAGATTAATGCCTTATCTCTTCAGGAAACCGATCGCGTGGCTGTAGAATAAGAAGACCTTTCCGAGAGCGGTTTGGAAAACGTGAGGAGGGCATCTACCACGGGAAGCAGTTGGGAAGCTCACGAAATAATACATCATCGGCGTATTTGCATAAAAATGACCTTCATTGAATTGCACATTTGACATTATAATTCCAAAAATCAAGGATGCAACGTCTATTGAAACAATGAATCGATTTCAGCTCGTCTGCATGGGGCGGATAAGAAGATGTTGATAGCGGTCCCGTTTACTCCAGCAGCCAAGACAAAGTTTTTCCTGCTTTTCTACTACCGCCGCGAAAGACCTAGAAGATATGCTGGGACACGAATTGGTAACGTGGCAATTTCACTCCCTTGACTGCTCGGGTGTAAATGGCAGTCAATTTTGTTCGCGTCCATAACATATGATCGGAATGATTTTTTAATCACTGATAAATATCTCTTAACCGGAATAATTATTTCAGGATAAGTTAAGCAGTAGCCCCGTTCCTTCGCTGAGAATTTCAAGATGCGCCATTTATCCAAGACCGTCGGTAACCCCGAAATCGGACGAAAGTAAAGTAAAACTCATTCCTTGTTCTCTTCTTCGACTTCTCCAGTTGCTAATGCTTGTATGTATTTTCAAGCGCAGAGAAGATGGTTCCGTGCGCGCAGTGCATCCACAGTGCTTCCTCAGATGGGATTTCTCACGGTTCGGCGAAGGAATATTGTGTTCGGTTAGAAAAAGGTGGGTAAGATTATTTCCATGATAGTCAGTTGTTGTTATTTGATTTGCCGTCCGTGTTAACGTAAATATATTACCTTCGTGAGGCCACGCTGCTTGTGCATCGGCATTAGAAGACGCTTAGCATGAAGCTGTGGATTCTGCAGAGAAGATTGTAGTATTGTTAGATCGAGGAAAAGAAGTCATGTGGAAGATGCAAACCCATGGGAAGGAGATATTAAATGTGCTTGCAGGGTGAGCTTATTTTGAGACTCCACTTTACATCCCTTAAAATGCAATCGCTTTCCTTAACCGTACTTGAACCTTTTCAGTAGAAGCTGCACCAGCTGCTGACTCAAGGGTCGAGGAGGATCTTCCCTGAAGCTGGATCCTTTTGGGGTAGCCGTCACTGAAGCAGCTTGATGAAATGTAATAAGTCGTACTTTATATGTTCAATAGATGGTATCTTGTGAGTCAACCTATTGTTACGGTGAATTTTATTCTTCCGTATATCATGTTGGAATGAATGTGCTAATACATGCAATGGTTTGGAAGTTGCCTATCATACAACCCGTATACTGAGTGTTAATCTTTCATTATGCACTGTACGCCGAATGATCTCGTTCGCACACTTTGTTTTGGAGCAGTCGCACTTCTTCCGTCCTTGAGTCGTTCTTTTGGCTAGCCACGTCGGTGAACAAGGTTCTCCTGAAATTCTTCTATTCAGGATCAACCCTCTCTTTGATGGTTCTCTTTTTCACCTCCGATCGTCCTTGCGCACACTTGATCTTCATCCCACTATTTTCGCATTGTCGGCTGATGTGTCCAGAATATTTGAGAATGCATTCTCTTTTTCGGTTCTTCCATCTTTGAATTTCCTTCGAGTATTGACCAGTAGACCGTTGCACTATGTCGGTGCGTTTGGCTTCTTGTATGAACACCCGTATGGAGTATTTTGAACACCATGACTGCATTGTATGCGTATGAATTATATTTATGTTAAAGTTTAACTGTGTAAAATCACAATGTAGTTCTGCGAGTAAAACAGCCTCAAATTGTAATCGTCTGTACTTATCGTGAAACGCCTCCATTGTAAATCGATGTATTCCGCGCATTTGGGTTTTATAAATACCGACATGTCACAATGTTTAAATGTGCATCGAGGGATTGATACCGTAAGAAGATTGGATATCGCGAGAGGAGGAAGGCCAACTTCTGTAATTCTTACCGCGAGTATTCCATATGATTCCATGGTAAGTAACGTCCTTTCTATTATAATCCCAGTTTGCATGAGAACTTGATGCGGGACCATTTACAGTAATATTTGCTTGCATATTAAAAAAAGTTTCCGTTTAATCCAGATACGTCCATTCATGAGAAGCGCGGGTCGGCGAAGGAATAAATTGTTCAGTTACATAACGGTGAGTAAGGTTATTTCCATGACAGTCAATTGAAGTTATATCTTTTGCCGTCCATATTAACGTAAATATTTTACCTTGATGAGGGAACGGTGCTTGTGAGAAGATCCTGAGGTGTGACGGCGGGCTCTGCCGTGCAGCTCATCGAGATTCAGGAAGTTATGTCGTAAGGAAGATCCACATGGGTTTTGACTGAGCTGGCAGGGTGAGTATTTTTGATTCAACTTGTCATGATCGTGACAAAGAGAATTCGATTTCCTCAAACTAATATACATCTTCTATAGGAAACTGCACCAACTACGGACGAGGAGGATCCGCCCTCCGGCAGGATGCTTAGCCTCGGGGAGAGGAATAATTCGAGACATTACCGAACCATTCCATTGATGGAGACGGAGAATCAAAGAATGTGAGTGAACTTGTAATTTGAATTAAGATTCACGCGCACGTATTCGTAATCGTGTCTCATTATTTTCAGCTTTGCGTACTGCTTGGGCCTTGATTGCTATTGTGCAACGCTTCCGAAGAGGACGACCATCTTTAAATCAGTCGGTATCTTGAAAGCATGAGGAATTAAAGGTAGGAAGGATTTATCTTCAGTCAACGAATTTCATATAGCAGCAAGAGTTGTCGATTGTCCTTCCCTACTGTTCGTTATTGACCGTCACGGTTTAGATTAATGCCTTATCTCTTCAGGAAACCGATCGCGTGGCTGTAGAATAAGAAGACCTTTCCGAGAGCGGTTTGGAAAACGTGAGGAGGGCATCTACCACGGGAAGCAGTTGGGAAGCTCACGAAATAATACATCATCGGCGTATTTGCATAAAAATGACCTTCATTGAATTGCACATTTGACATTATAATTCCAAAAATCAAGGATGCAACGTCTATTGAAACAATGAATCGATTTCAGCTCGTCTGCATGGGGCGGATAAGAAGATGTTGATAGCGGTCCCGTTTACTCCAGCAGCCAAGACAAAGTTTTTCCTGCTTTTCTACTACCGCCGCGAAAGACCTAGAAGATATGCTGGGACACGAATTGGTAACGTGGCAATTTCACTCCCTTGACTGCTCGGGTATAAATGGCAGTCAATTTTGTTCGCGTCCATAACATATGATCGGAATGATTTTTTAATCACTGATAAATATCTCTTAACCGGAATAATTATTTCAGGATAAGTTAAGCAGTAGCCCCGTTCCTTCGCTGAGAATTTCAAGATGCGCCATTTATCCAAGACCGTCGGTAACCCCGGAATCGGACGAAAGTAAAGTAAAACTCATTCCTTGTTCTCTTCTTCGACTTCTCCAGTTGCTAATGCTTGTATGTATTTTCAAGCGCAGAGAAGATGGTTCCGTGCGCGCAGTGCATCCACAGTGCTTCCTCAGATGGGATTTCTCACGGTTCGGCGAAGGAATATTGTGTTCGGTTAGAAAAAGGTGGGTAAGATTATTTCCATGATAGTCAGTTGTTGTTATTTGATTTGCCGTCCGTGTTAACGTAAATATATTACCTTCGTGAGGCCACGCAGCTTGTGCATCGGCATTAGAAGACGCTTAGCATGAAGCTGTGGATTCTGCAGAGAAGATTGTAGTATTGTTAGATCGAGGAAAAGAAGTCATGTGGAAGATGCAAACCCATGGGAAGGAGATATTAAATGTGCTTGCAGGGTGAGCTTATTTTGAGACTCCATTTTACATCCCTTAAAATGCAATCGCTTTCCTTAACCGTACTTGAACCTTTTCAGTAGAAGCTGCACCAGCTGCTGACTCAAGGGTCGAGGAGGATCTTCCCTGAAGCTGGATCCTTTTGGGGTAGCCGTCACTGAAGCAGCTTGATGAAATGTAATAAGTTGCACTTTATATGTTCAATAGATGGTATCTTGTGAGTCAACCTATTGTTACGGTGAATTTTATTCTTCCGTATATCATGTTGGAATGAATGTGCTAATACATGCAATGGTTTGGAAGTTGCCTATCATACAACCCGTATACTGAGTGTTAATCTTTCATTATGCACTGTACGCCGAATGATCTCGTTCGCACACTTTGTTTTGGAGCAGTCGCACTTCTTCCGTCCTTGAGTCGTTCTTTTGGCTAGCCACGTCGGTGAACAAGGTTCTCCTGAAATTCTTCTATTCAGGATCAACCCTCTCTTTGATGGTTCTCTTTTTCACCTCCGATCGTCCTTGCGCACACTTGATCTTCATCCCACTATTTTCGCATTGTCGGCTGATGTGTCCAGAATATTTGAGAATGCATTCTCTTTTTCGGTTCTTCCATCTTTGAATTTCCTTCGAGTATTGACCAGTAGACCGTTGCACTATGTCGGTGCGTTTGGCTTCTTGTATGAACACCCGTATGGAGTATTTTGAACACCATGACTGTATTGTATGCGTATGAATTATATTTATGTTAAAGTTTAACTGTGTAAAATCACAATGTAGTTCTGCGAGTAAAACAGCCTCAAATTGTAATCGTCTGTACTTATCGTGAAACGCCTCCATTGTAAATCGATGTATTCCGCGCATTTGGGTTTTATGAATACCGACATGTCACAATGTTTAAATGTGCATCGAGGGATTGATACCGTAAGAAGATTGGATATCGCGAGAGGAGGAAGGCCAACTTCTGTAATTCTTACCGCGAGTATTCCATATGATTCCATGGTAAGTAACGTCCTTTCTATTATAATCCCAGTTTGCATGAGAACTTGATGCGGGACCATTTACAGTAATATTTGCTTGCATATTAAAAAAAGTTTCCGTTTAATCCAGATACGTCCATTCATGAGAAGCGCGGGTCGGCGAAGGAATAAATTGTTCAGTTACATAACGGTGAGTAAGGTTATTTCCATGACAGTCAATTGAAGTTATATCTTTTGCCGTCCATATTAACGTAAATATTTTACCTTGATGAGGGAACGGTGCTTGTGAGAAGATCCTGAGGTGTGACGGCGGGCTCTGCCGTGCAGCTCATCGAGATTCAGGAAGTTATGTCGTAAGGAAGATCCACATGGGTTTTGACTGAGCTGGCAGGGTGAGTATTTTTGATTCAACTTGTCATGATCGTGACAAAGAGTATTCGATTTCCTCAAACTAATATACATCTTCTATAGGAAACTGCACCAACTACGGACGAGGAGGATCCGCCCTCCGGCAGGATGCTTAGCCTCGGGGAGAGGAATAATTCGAGACATTACTGAACCATTCCATTGATGGAGACGGAGAATCAAAGAATGTGAGTGAACTTGTAATTTGAATTCAGATTCACGCGCACGTATTCGTAATCGTGTCTCATTATTTTCAGCTTTCCGTACTACTTGGGCCTTGATTGCTATTGTGCAACGCTTCCGAAGAGGACGACCATCTTTAAATCAGTCGGTATCTTGAAAGCATGAGGAATTAAAGGTAGGAAGGATTTATCTTCAGTCAACGAATTTCATATAGCAGCAAGAGTTGTCGATTGTCCTTCCCTACTGTTCGTTATTGACCGTCACGGTTTAGATTAATGCCTTATCTCTTCAGGAAACCGATCGCGTGGCTGTAGAATAAGAAGACCTTTCCGAGAGCGGTTTGGAAAACGTGAGGAGGGCATCTACCACGGGAAGCAGTTGGGAAGCTCACGAAATAATACATCATCGGCGTATTTGCATAAAAATGACCTTCATTGAATTGCACATTTGACATTATAATTCCAAAAATCAAGGATGCAACGTCTATTGAAACAATGAATCGATTTCAGCTCGTCTGCATGGGGCGGATAAGAAGATGTTGATAGCGGTCCCGTTTACTCCAGCAGCCAAGACAAAGTTTTTCCTGCTTTTCTACTACCGCCGCGAAAGACCTAGAAGATATGCTGGGACACGAATTGGTAACGTGGCAATTTCACTCCCTTGACTGCTCGGGTGTAAATGGCAGTCAATTTTGTTCGCGTCCATAACATATGATCGGAATGATTTTTTAATCACTGATAAATATCTCTTAACCGGAATAATTATTTCAGGATAAGTTAAGCAGTAGCCCCGTTCCTTCGCTGAGAATTTCAAGATGCGCCATTTATCCAAGACCGTCGGTAACCCCGAAATCGGACGAAAGTAAAGTAAAACTCATTCCTTGTTCTCTTCTTCGACTTCTCCAGTTGCTAATGCTTGTATGTATTTTCAAGCGCAGAGAAGATGGTTCCGTGCGCGCAGTGCATCCACAGTGCTTCCTCAGATGGGATTTCTCACGGTTCGGCGAAGGAATATTGTGTTCGGTTAGAAAAAGGTGGGTAAGATTATTTCCATGATAGTCAGTTGTTGTTATTTGATTTGCCGTCCGTGTTAACGTAAATATATTACCTTCGTGAGGCCACGCTGCTTGTGCATCGGCATTAGAAGACGCTTAGCATGAAGCTGTGGATTCTGCAGAGAAGATTGTAGTATTGTTAGATCGAGGAAAAGAAGTCATGTGGAAGATGCAAACCCATGGGAAGGAGATATTAAATGTGCTTGCAGGGTGAGCTTATTTTGAGACTCCACTTTACATCCCTTAAAATGCAATCGCTTTCCTTAACCGTACTTGAACCTTTTCAGTAGAAGCTGCACCAGCTGCTGACTCAAGGGTCGAGGAGGATCTTCCCTGAAGCTGGATCCTTTTGGGGTAGCCGTCACTGAAGCAGCTTGATGAAATGTAATAAGTCGTACTTTATATGTTCAATAGATGGTATCTTGTGAGTCAACCTATTGTTACGGTGAATTTTATTCTTCCGTATATCATGTTGGAATGAATGTGCTAATACATGCAATGGTTTGGAAGTTGCCTATCATACAACCCGTATACTGAGTGTTAATCTTTCATTATGCACTGTACGCCGAATGATCTCGTTCGCACACTTTGTTTTGGAGCAGTCGCACTTCTTCCGTCCTTGAGTCGTTCTTTTGGCTAGCCACGTCGGTGAACAAGGTTCTCCTGAAATTCTTCTATTCAGGATCAACCCTCTCTTTGATGGTTCTCTTTTTCACCTCCGATCGTCCTTGCGCACACTTGATCTTCATCCCACTATTTTCGCATTGTCGGCTGATGTGTCCAGAATATTTGAGAATGCATTCTCTTTTTCGGTTCTTCCATCTTTGAATTTCCTTCGAGTATTGACCAGTAGACCGTTGCACTATGTCGGTGCGTTTGGCTTCTTGTATGAACACCCGTATGGAGTATTTTGAACACCATGACTGCATTGTATGCGTATGAATTATATTTATGTTAAAGTTTAACTGTGTAAAATCACAATGTAGTTCTGCGAGTAAAACAGCCTCAAATTGTAATCGTCTGTACTTATCGTGAAACGCCTCCATTGTAAATCGATGTATTCCGCGCATTTGGGTTTTATAAATACCGACATGTCACAATGTTTAAATGTGCATCGAGGGATTGATACCGTAAGAAGATTGGATATCGCGAGAGGAGGAAGGCCAACTTCTGTAATTCTTACCGCGAGTATTCCATATGATTCCATGGTAAGTAACGTCCTTTCTATTATAATCCCAGTTTGCATGAGAACTTGATGCGGGACCATTTACAGTAATATTTGCTTGCATATTAAAAAAAGTTTCCGTTTAATCCAGATACGTCCATTCATGAGAAGCGCGGGTCGGCGAAGGAATAAATTGTTCAGTTACATAACGGTGAGTAAGGTTATTTCCATGACAGTCAATTGAAGTTATATCTTTTGCCGTCCATATTAACGTAAATATTTTACCTTGATGAGGGAACGGTGCTTGTGAGAAGATCCTGAGGTGTGACGGCGGGCTCTGCCGTGCAGCTCATCGAGATTCAGGAAGTTATGTCGTAAGGAAGATCCACATGGGTTTTGACTGAGCTGGCAGGGTGAGTATTTTTGATTCAACTTGTCATGATCGTGACAAAGAGAATTCGATTTCCTCAAACTAATATACATCTTCTATAGGAAACTGCACCAACTACGGACGAGGAGGATCCGCCCTCCGGCAGGATGCTTAGCCTCGGGGAGAGGAATAATTCGAGACATTACCGAACCATTCCATTGATGGAGACGGAGAATCAAAGAATGTGAGTGAACTTGTAATTTGAATTAAGATTCACGCGCACGTATTCGTAATCGTGTCTCATTATTTTCAGCTTTGCGTACTGCTTGGGCCTTGATTGCTATTGTGCAACGCTTCCGAAGAGGACGACCATCTTTAAATCAGTCGGTATCTTGAAAGCATGAGGAATTAAAGGTAGGAAGGATTTATCTTCAGTCAACGAATTTCATATAGCAGCAAGAGTTGTCGATTGTCCTTCCCTACTGTTCGTTATTGACCGTCACGGTTTAGATTAATGCCTTATCTCTTCAGGAAACCGATCGCGTGGCTGTAGAATAAGAAGACCTTTCCGAGAGCGGTTTGGAAAACGTGAGGAGGGCATCTACCACGGGAAGCAGTTGGGAAGCTCACGAAATAATACATCATCGGCGTATTTGCATAAAAATGACCTTCATTGAATTGCACATTTGACATTATAATTCCAAAAATCAAGGATGCAACGTCTATTGAAACAATGAATCGATTTCAGCTCGTCTGCATGGGGCGGATAAGAAGATGTTGATAGCGGTCCCGTTTACTCCAGCAGCCAAGACAAAGTTTTTCCTGCTTTTCTACTACCGCCGCGAAAGACCTAGAAGATATGCTGGGACACGAATTGGTAACGTGGCAATTTCACTCCCTTGACTGCTCGGGTATAAATGGCAGTCAATTTTGTTCGCGTCCATAACATATGATCGGAATGATTTTTTAATCACTGATAAATATCTCTTAACCGGAATAATTATTTCAGGATAAGTTAAGCAGTAGCCCCGTTCCTTCGCTGAGAATTTCAAGATGCGCCATTTATCCAAGACCGTCGGTAACCCCGGAATCGGACGAAAGTAAAGTAAAACTCATTCCTTGTTCTCTTCTTCGACTTCTCCAGTTGCTAATGCTTGTATGTATTTTCAAGCGCAGAGAAGATGGTTCCGTGCGCGCAGTGCATCCACAGTGCTTCCTCAGATGGGATTTCTCACGGTTCGGCGAAGGAATATTGTGTTCGGTTAGAAAAAGGTGGGTAAGATTATTTCCATGATAGTCAGTTGTTGTTATTTGATTTGCCGTCCGTGTTAACGTAAATATATTACCTTCGTGAGGCCACGCAGCTTGTGCATCGGCATTAGAAGACGCTTAGCATGAAGCTGTGGATTCTGCAGAGAAGATTGTAGTATTGTTAGATCGAGGAAAAGAAGTCATGTGGAAGATGCAAACCCATGGGAAGGAGATATTAAATGTGCTTGCAGGGTGAGCTTATTTTGAGACTCCATTTTACATCCCTTAAAATGCAATCGCTTTCCTTAACCGTACTTGAACCTTTTCAGTAGAAGCTGCACCAGCTGCTGACTCAAGGGTCGAGGAGGATCTTCCCTGAAGCTGGATCCTTTTGGGGTAGCCGTCACTGAAGCAGCTTGATGAAATGTAATAAGTTGCACTTTATATGTTCAATAGATGGTATCTTGTGAGTCAACCTATTGTTACGGTGAATTTTATTCTTCCGTATATCATGTTGGAATGAATGTGCTAATACATGCAATGGTTTGGAAGTTGCCTA
This sequence comes from Pantala flavescens, assembly GCA_020796165.1. NCBI lineage: Eukaryota > Metazoa > Arthropoda > Insecta > Odonata > Libellulidae > Pantala > Pantala flavescens. The sequence goes on along the minus strand of CM036885.1, from coordinate 19,647,579 downwards.
TCATACAACCCGTATACTGAGTGTTAATCTTTCATTATGCACTGTACGCCGAATGATCTCGTTCGCACACTTTGTTTTGGAGCAGTCGCACTTCTTCCGTCCTTGAGTCGTTCTTTTGGCTAGCCACGTCGGTGAACAAGGTTCTCCTGAAATTCTTCTATTCAGGATCAACCCTCTCTTTGATGGTTCTCTTTTTCACCTCCGATCGTCCTTGCGCACACTTGATCTTCATCCCACTATTTTCGCATTGTCGGCTGATGTGTCCAGAATATTTGAGAATGCATTCTCTTTTTCGGTTCTTCCATCTTTGAATTTCCTTCGAGTATTGACCAGTAGACCGTTGCACTATGTCGGTGCGTTTGGCTTCTTGTATGAACACCCGTATGGAGTATTTTGAACACCAGGACTGTATTGTATGTGTAAGAATTATATTTATGTTAAAGTTTAACTGCGTAAAATCACAATGTAGTTCTGCGAGAAAAACAGCCTCAAATTGTAATCGTCTGTACTTATCGTGAAACGCCTCCATTGTAAATCGATGTATTCCGCGCATTTGGGTTTTATGAATACCGACATGTCACAATGTTTAAATGTGCATCGAGGGATTGATACCGTAAGAAGATTGGATATCGCGAGAGGAGGAAGGCCAACTTCTGTAATTCTTACCGCGAGTATTCCATATGATTCCATGGTAAGTAACGTCCTTTCTATTATAATCCCAGTTTGCATGAGAACTTGATGCGGGACCATTTACAGTCATATTTGCTTGCATATTAAAAAATGTTTCCGTTTAATCCAGATACGTCCATTCATGAGAAGCGCGGGTCGGCGAAGGAATAAATTGTTCAGTTACATAACGGTGAGTAAGGTTATTTCCATGACAGTCAATTGAAGTTATATCTTTTGCCGTCCATATTAACGTAAATATTTTACCTTGATGAGGGAACGGTGCTTGTGAGAAGATCCTGAGGTGTGACGGCGGGCTCTGCCGTGCAGCTCATCGAGATTCAGGAAGTTATGTCGTAAGGAAGATCCACATGGGTTTTGACTGAGCTGGCAGGGTGAGTATTTTTGATTCAACTTGTCATGATCGTGACAAAGAGAATTCGATTTCCTCAAACTAATATACATCTTCTATAGGAAACTGCACCAACTACGGACGAGGAGGATCCGCCCTCCGGCAGGATGCTTAGCCTCGGGGAGAGGAATAATTCGAGACATTACCGAACCATTCCATTGATGGAGACGGAGAATCAAAGAATGTGAGTGAACTTGTAATTTGAATTAAGATTCACGCGCACGTATTCGTAATCGTGTCTCATTATTTTCAGCTTTGCGTACTGCTTGGGCCTTGATTGCTATTGTGCAACGCTTCCGAAGAGGACGACCATCTTTAAATCAGTCGGTATCTTGAAAGCATGAGGAATTAAAGGTAGGAAGGATTTATCTTCAGTCAACGAATTTCATATAGCAGCAAGAGTTGTCGATTGTCCTTCCCTACTGTTCGTTATTGACCGTCACGGTTTAGATTAATGCCTTATCTCTTCAGGAAACCGATCGCGTGGCTGTAGAATAAGAAGACCTTTCCGAGAGCGGTTTGGAAAACGTGAGGAGGGCATCTACCACGGGAAGCAGTTGGGAAGCTCACGAAATAATACATCATCGGCGTATTTGCATAAAAATGACCTTCATTGAATTGCACATTTGACATTATAATTCCAAAAATCAAGGATGCAACGTCTATTGAAACAATGAATCGATTTCAGCTCGTCTGCATGGGGCGGATAAGAAGATGTTGATAGCGGTCCCGTTTACTCCAGCAGCCAAGACAAAGTTTTTCCTGCTTTTCTACTACCGCCGCGAAAGACCTAGAAGATATGCTGGGACACGAATTGGTAACGTGGCAATTTCACTCCCTTGACTGCTCGGGTATAAATGGCAGTCAATTTTGTTCGCGTCCATAACATATGATCGGAATGATTTTTTAATCACTGATAAATATCTCTTAACCGGAATAATTATTTCAGGATAAGTTAAGCAGTAGCCCCGTTCCTTCGCTGAGAATTTCAAGATGCGCCATTTATCCAAGACCGTCGGTAACCCCGGAATCGGACGAAAGTAAAGTAAAACTCATTCCTTGTTCTCTTCTTCGACTTCTCCAGTTGCTAATGCTTGTATGTATTTTCAAGCGCAGAGAAGATGGTTCCGTGCGCGCAGTGCATCCACAGTGCTTCCTCAGATGGGATTTCTCACGGTTCGGCGAAGGAATATTGTGTTCGGTTAGAAAAAGGTGGGTAAGATTATTTCCATGATAGTCAGTTGTTGTTATTTGATTTGCCGTCCGTGTTAACGTAAATATATTACCTTCGTGAGGCCACGCTGCTTGTGCATCGGCATTAGAAGACGCTTAGCATGAAGCTGTGGATTCTGCAGAGAAGATTGTAGTATTGTTAGATCGAGGAAAAGAAGTCATGTGGAAGATGCAAACCCATGGGAAGGAGATATTAAATGTGCTTGCAGGGTGAGCTTATTTTGAGACTCCATTTTACATCCCTTAAAATGCAATCGCTTTCCTTAACCGTACTTGAACCTTTTCAGTGGAAGCTGCACCAGCTGCTGACTCAAGGGTCGAGGAGGATCTTCCCTGAAGCTGGATCCTTTTGGGGTAGCCGTCACTGAAGCAGCTTGATGAAATGTAATAAGTCGTACTTTATATGTTCAATAGATGGTATCTTGTGAGTCAACCTATTGTTACGGTGAATTTTATTCTTCCGTATATCATGTTGGAATGAATGTGCTAATACATGCAATGGTTTGGAAGTTGCCTATCATACAACCCGTATACTGAGTGTTAATCTTTCATTATGCACTGTACGCCGAATGATCTCGTTCGCACACTTTGTTTTGGAGCAGTCGCACTTCTTCCGTCCTTGAGTCGTTCTTTTGGCTAGCCACGTCGGTGAACAAGGTTCTCCTGAAATTCTTCTATTCAGGATCAACCCTCTCTTTGATGGTTCTCTTTTTCACCTCCGATCGTCCTTGCGCACACTTGATCTTCATCCCACTATTTTCGCATTGTCGGCTGATGTGTCCAGAATATTTGAGAATGCATTCTCTTTTTCGGTTCTTCCATCTTTGAATTTCCTTCGAGTATTGACCAGTAGACCGTTGCACTATGTCGGTGCGATTGGCTTCTTGTATGAACACCCGTATGGAGTATTTTGAACACCATGACTGCATTGTATGCGTATGAATTATATTTATGTTAAAGTTTAACTGTGTAAAATCACAATGTAGTTCTGCGAGTAAAACAGCCTCAAATTGTAATCGTCTGTACTTATCGTGAAACGCCTCCATTGTAAATCGATGTATTCCGCGCATTTGGGTTTTATAAATACCGACATGTCACAATGTTTAAATGTGCATCGAGGGATTGATACCGTAAGAAGATTGGATATCGCGAGAGGAGGAAGGCCAACTTCTGTAATTCTTACCGCGAGTATTCCATATGATTCCATGGTAAGTAACGTCCTTTCTATTATAATCCCAGTTTGCATGAGAACTTGATGCGGGACCATTTACAGTAATATTTGCTTGCATATTAAAAAAAGTTTCCGTTTAATCCAGATACGTCCATTCATGAGAAGCGCGGGTCGGCGAAGGAATAAATTGTTCAGTTACATAACGGTGAGTAAGGTTATTTCCATGACAGTCAATTGAAGTTATATCTTTTGCCGTCCATATTAACGTAAATATTTTACCTTGATGAGGGAACGGTGCTTGTGAGAAGATCCTGAGGTGTGACGGCGGGCTCTGCCGTGCAGCTCATCGAGATTCAGGAAGTTATGTCGTAAGGAAGATCCACATGGGTTTTGACTGAGCTGGCAGGGTGAGTATTTTTGATTCAACTTGTCATAATCGTGACAAAAAGAATTCGATTTCCTCAAACTAATATACATCTTCTATAGGAAACTGCACCAACTACGGACGAGGAGGATCCGCCCTCCGGCAGGATGCTTAGCCTCGGGGAGAGGAATAATTCGAGACATTACGGAAACATTCCATTGATCGAGACGGAGAATCAAAGAATGTGAGTGAACTGGTAATTTGAATTAAGATTCACGCGCACGTATTCGTAATCGTGTCTCATTATTTTCAGCTTTGCGTACTACTTGGGCCTTGATTGCTATTGTGCAACGCTTCCGAAGAGGACGACCATCTTTAAATCAGTCGGTATCTTGAAAGCATGAGGAATTAAAGGTAGGAAGGATTTATCTTCAGTCAACGAATTTCATATAGCAGCAAGAGTTGTCGATTGTCCTTCCCTACTGTTCGTTATTGACCTTCATGGTTTAGATTAATGCCTTATCTCTTCAGGAAACCGATCGCGTGGCTGTAGAAGAAGAAGACCTTTCCGAGAGCGGTTTGGAAAACGTGAGGAGGGCATCTACCACGGGAAGCAGTTGGGAAGCTCACGAAATAATACATCATCGGCGTATTTGCATAAAAATGACCTTCATTGAATTGCACATTTGACATTATAATTCCAAAAATCAAGGATGCAACGTCTATTGAAACAATCAATCGATTTCAGCTCGTCTGCATGGGGCGGATAAGAAGATGTTGATAGCGGTCCCGTTTACTCCAGCAGCCAAGACAAAGTTTTTCCTGCATTTCTACTACCGCCGCGAAAGACCTAGAAGATATGCTGGGACACGAATTGGTAATGTGGCAATTTCACTCCCTTGACTGCTCGGGTGTAAATGGCAGTCAATTTTGTTCGCGTCCATAACATATGATCGGAATGATTTTTTAATCACTGATAAATATCTCTTAACCGGAATAATTATTTCAGGATAAGTTAAGCAGTACCCCCGTTCCCTCGCTGAGAATTTCAAGATGCGCCATTTATCCAAGACCGTCGGTAACCCCGGAATCGGACGAAAGTAAAGTAAAACTCATTCCTTGTTCTCTTCTTCGACTTCTCCAGTTGCTAATGCTTGTATGTATTTTCAAGCGCAGAGAAGATGGTTCCGTGCGCGCAGTGCATCCACAGTGCTTCCTCAGATGGGATTTCTCACGGTTCGGCGAAGGAATATTGTGTTCGGTTAGAAAAAGGTGGGTAAGATTATTTCCATGATAGTCAGTTGTTGTTATTTGATTTGCCGTCCGTGTTAACGTAAATATATTACCTTCGTGAGGCCACGCAGCTTGTGCATCGGCATTAGAAGACGCTTAGCATGAAGCTGTGGATTCTGCAGAGAAGATTGTAGTATTGTTAGATCGAGGAAAAGAAGTCATGTGGAAGATGCAAACCCATGGGAAGGAGATATTAAATGTGCTTGCAGGGTGAGCTTATTTTGAGACTCCATTTTACATCCCTTAAAATGCAATCGCTTTCCTTAACCGTACTTGAACCTTTTCAGTAGAAGCTGCACCAGCTGCTGACTCAAGGGTCGAGGAGGATCTTCCCTGAAGCTGGATCCTTTTGGGGTAGCCGTCACTGAAGCAGCTTGATGAAATGTAATAAGTTGCACTTTATATGTTCAATAGATGGTATCTTGTGAGTCAACCTATTGTTACGGTGAATTTTATTCTTCCGTATATCATGTTGGAATGAATGTGCTAATACATGCAATGGTTTGGAAGTTGCCTATCATACAACCCGTATACTGAGTGTTAATCTTTCATTATGCACTGTACGCCGAATGATCTCGTTCGCACACTTTGTTTTGGAGCAGTCGCACTTCTTCCGTCCTCGAGTCGTTCTTTTGGCTAGCCACGTCGGTGAACAAGGTTCTCCTGAAATTCTTCTATTCAGGATCAACCCTCTCTTTGATGGTTCTCTTTTTCACCTCCGATCGTCCTTGCGCACACTTGATCTTCATCCCACTATTTTCGCATTGTCGGCTGATGTGTCCAGAATATTTGAGAATGCATTCTCTTTTTCGGTTCTTCCATCTTTGAATTTCCTTCGAGTATTGACCAGTAGACCGTTGCACTATGTCGGTGCGTTTGGCTTCTTGTATGAACACCCGTATGGAGTATTTTGAACACCATGACTGTATTGTATGTGTAAGAATTATATTTATGTTAAAGTTTAACTGTGTAAAATCACAATGTAGTTCTGCGAGAAAAACAGCCTCAAATTGTAATCATCTGTACTTATCGTGAAACGCCTCCATTGTAAATCGATGTATTCCGCGCATTCTCGATTTTTCCGCGAAATTCTTATCGCCTCTATTATAACACCTTTATCTTATAATTTCAGGTTTTTTATGATTATACCTACCTTAGAATATGTAAGTTACATAGTAACCTCAAGAAAGTGTAAGCGAAATATAGCTTTTGAAATATGGATGCGATTCTTTTTCCTTTTTAAACACAGCATGTTATTATCCACAGTGTAGTTTTATATATATACCTGTATATAAATTTCTGATATTTTTCTCAGCTTGAACATATTTAGGTCTTGATACTATTAGAGGAGGGGTTAATCCAAAACATCTCTTGAATAACTTATTCTCTTAGTAATTCCGTATTCAGGTTCTCAGTTGTATCTTTTTTTTTCTATGCATAAATGCCCTCATCTGAGTGATATATAAAAATTATATGTGATATTTGAAATTATAAGTGATATAGTTTCTCTGTGTTAACGAGTTTCTTTTAACTTACGATTGAATGCAATGTATGGGAATTTCTGCAATATATGTATTCATATCCTTATTTAATTATTCTCCCATCATTTTATTCACTCCCGTTTTGTCAAGAGAGAATGAAAACAAATTTTGTTTGAATATTGTGTCCGACGCTTTTAATAAAGCTTTTCGTGAATATAAATAGAATTATTTGTAAAAATTAGGATAAAAATAATACCCTAAGTAATTTTTGAATGGCTTGCTATACCGCCCTCATTAAACCTGCCATTCTCCTCTTGTTATTAATCTCTCCCCACTTACGTTACGTCTCGGGGATCGAACCTCTGAACCCCATGGGGTCTAGAGGTCAATATAGTTAGCGCCCCCAGAATCGAATGAAGTATTACTTCAGGATTAGATATGGAAGGACCGTAAATCAGAAAAATTAATAACATTATGTAGTTTATTAAGTCACAGAAATTTGAAATATTATTTCAGGATTAGATGTGGTAGGACCTTAAATCAGAAAAAAGAAACACATTAAGTAGTTTTTTAAGACTCAGAGCAAATTTTATCAATACATTTAAATAAAATGCAGAGAGTTAATAGCATGATAGTGTCATTTTCCGTCATCGGTAGCCGGTTGACTTCTGCATTGATTTTTAGCGCTATAAGTCTGTAGAGAAGAACATAAAATTATATGGGCGGTTATAAAAAAGTAAATGTACAAATTTAATATAATAATAATATAATTAAACGTACTTCCTTCCCGCATCATGGAAGAGTACTTTTAAGCAAATTACTATGCTTTGGCAAGTTGAATGTTGGATGCATGGAAAAATGGATGGAAAAATTAAAAAATCTCCTGCTTTCATAGAATAGAAATTAAGTTATAATTACGAATACTATTTCTCCAATCCTATTTTACAATTTTTAGGGCCATTCTATGGTAATAAAATGCGTTTCTCTGGTGAATGTAATCAACGAAGCAATTTTTAGCAATTTTAACTGAAGCATTTAAAACTGAAATGTGGAGTGTCGTGAGTGGAGATAAGAGCATTATTTAATAATTGGTCAAAAAGATTAATTGTAAGTCTAATATTTTGAATTACATTAATACAAATGCAGTATGTTCGTATGCAAAAATTTTGTTCGTGGAAAATGTTGGAAATTATTAACTGTTGTACTAATATTAAATATTGCAAATTTCAAGTAAATTTCACCTATTTTGCCCGTTATTGGATTGGTTGCATTGGTGTTCGTCAATTGTGGTCAAATTTATAAATGTATAGACTAAATTAACCCGTGATGTAATAAGGGTGAAAAACTAGAAACCTGTGTTTATATTTTGCATTCTTCAACCAAATTTTTCTTTTAATTTCGAACCCTCCTCCGAATCCTCTCATCAACCAACGCGGCCCATCCTCCGGTCCCGCTATGCGACCCACCCTCCGGTGCCCCTACGCGGCCAACCCTCCGATACCCCGACGCGACCCACCCTCCGGTCCCCCGACGCGACCCTCCCTCCGGTCCCCCGACGCGACCCACCCTCCGGTCCCCCGACGCGACCCACCCTCCGGTCCCCCGACGCGACCCACCCTCCGGTTCCCCGACGCGACCCACCCTCCTGTCCCCCTACGCGACCCACCCTCCGGTCCCCCGACGCGGCCCACCCTCCGGTCCCCCTGCGCGACCCACCCTCCGATCCCGCTACGCGACCCACCCTCCGGTCCCCCTACGCGACCCACCCTCCGGTCCCCCTACGCGACCCACCCTACGATCCCCCGACGCGGCCCACCCTCCGATCCCCCGACGCGGCCCACCCTCCGGTCCCGCGACGCGACCCACCCTCCGGTCCCGCGACGCGACCCGCCCTCCGGTCCCCCGACGCGACCCACCCTCCGGTCCCCCGACGCGACCCACCCTCCGGTCCCCCCGGCGCGACCCACCCTCCGATCCCGCTACGCGACCCACCCTCCGGTCCCCCTACGCGACCCACCCTCCGGTCCCCCGACGCGGCCCACCCTCCGATCCCGCGACGCGACCCACCCTCCGGTCCCCCGACGCGACCCTCCCTCCGGTCCCCCGACGCGACCCACCCTCCGGTCCCCCGACGCGACCCACCCTCCGATCCCCCGACGCGGCCCACCCTCCGGTCCCCCGACGCGACCCACCCTCCGGTCCCCCGACGCGACCCACCCTCCGGTCCCCCGACGCGACCAACCCTCCGGTCCCCCTACACGACCCAACCTCCGGTCCCCCGACGCGGCCCACCCTCCGGTCCCCCTGCGCGACCCACCCTCCGATCCCGCTACGCGACCCACCCTCCGGTCCCGCGACCCGACCCACCCTCCGGTCCCCCTACGCGACCCACCCTCCGATCCCGCTACGCGACCCACCCTATTCGGCCCATGCCTTACCTTTATCACCACCTTCAGGTCCTCTTCCATCCGCAGAAGTCCCATTCCTCAAAGGTCCTCTTCCATCTTCCTACGAAACAGCCTATGATAAGATTCAGGACATTATTATAACATAATTACTACAAAAAAATTTAAGATACGTAAATCAGTTACGTCCACTTCACATTTATATTAAGTCGATAACATTCAGCAATTAATTCCATAAAATCAAACACCACGTTTAATTCTATTTTTGAATAATAGTTTTACGGAATTTATTCATGCCTTATTCGTGAAGTGAATTCTTCCTTCGCTTTTTCAATATTAAAAATTGATTCCAATTTAATATTTAAATATATCCCAACTATACGTCAAGGTTTAAAGAAATCAGAACAGTAATTATCAAATAATTCTCGAATAATATCTAAAATATATATTTATTCGCACTTAACAGTTGCAAAAATAAATTGGAGCTGGTTTTTTATTAATAATGTGGTAATCGTTGAATCTATCGCTTCAATTCAATTCGCATCAATGAAATATTAGTTACAATCGTATAATTGATTCAATAAACAAAAAATAATCAAATTATTTATTTGCTGTCATTTTTGGAATCGTTTGTAAGTATTTATTATTTCAATCCGATAAACAGCTTAAATTATTATTATATTGAAAGAAGAATGAAATTTTTTTTTAAAATCCATCATTAACCATCCGAAAATTCGTTAAAAAAAAAACATTTTTAATTTTAAATTGCTTAACCTTAATATTTGCAATCAAATTCAAAATGTAATTTCCTTTTCAAATCTATTTCATTAGTAGTTTTAGAATTCCAAATCTACCTTTACTTTCATTGCTGAAGATTTAATAACGGTAATAACTAACAGTCCTAACGTTTATTAACTGGATTATAAAATTAAAATTATTCATTTAGATTAACATTTTGATCAATTTTAGAATATTGAGCGATAATTCAATGATATATAGAACATAAAAATTATAAACTTGGTACAAAATTCCTTGGGCATGAATCTCCGTAAGTTGAAAACAACCTTCGTTATCCATTTTAATGCAAAAATATATTACATAATTTATTTATATATTAAAGTTTTTAAATCGGAAGTAAATAACATTTTCTTATGAATATATACGTTGAACGCAAATTATTCTTCCGTGTCAAGAATTCATAAAGCTAAGTGACAAAGGTCATCATATGACAATGTTAAAAGTTCCGCGATAAAACATTTAAATAGTTTTTAATCGCACTAAATCTAATCTTACTAAATTTCATCGTAGTATTAATAATCGTATGGCCTAATGATTTAACTACTTTTAGCATTGTTCATTACGTGATGCAAATGGCGGATTCGTAGATCGGTTAAATATAAAAAATTGAGAATATCCAATAATTTAAATAAATGCAGGCTATTGAATGCGCAAAAACTAAATCCAGCTAAAATATAATATTAAATTTGAATATGTTTTTATGAACAAGCCTACTTATCGTTGCTACCCTAAGTTCGACCACGTGGCGAAAATACTCACGACTGCTAAAATTATACTAATTAGCATTTCCGGATTTTGACTTAATTGAAAAGAACGTCCGCTTCGATTATTAAACGTATTGAAAACGGGATAAAGATAACCACATACGGAAGACTTAATTTAGTAACGACAAATTCCAACCACGTGGCGAAAATTCGTACTCTCTCATATGCTGAATTACGATTTAAATTCAAATAGAAATCTATTACGCTTGATGTATCAATTAAAATCAATATGAAGAAATTCGAAGAGGAAAGAAAAATATCCGTTTATTGCCTTAAATCAAAGACAGAAACTTCAACTTGGCTATAGAATGGTCATTTTTACTTACGAAGTTAGAGGTCCTTTTTTGCAGATTTCCAATCTTCTCTTTGCGGCATCTTGAAGAATCCATTGGAATCGGGTTTAATTTGAACACTTAAGCACTCGAACGAAATATTTTTTCGAAAAATCACTGAAATTCGACAGCACGTCGTTAAACGCACATCACTCAAACAGGAAGCAGCACTAACTAACAGCAAAGCAACGGATATCCGGTTTGCAGTAAAATACTCGATTCTGATTGGCTGATGGTATTGGATATACCACTACTCAACAAAGCTAATACTTAATTAATAACTCTTTTATTAATAATTATATTCATAATCACTATAAATAATTATTATTTTAATTATCGGAAATTTCATTATTGGTTATTTTGCGTATTGAGTAATATTATTAAATTCCTAACGCGCACATGTTCTCAAGAGGGTAGCCATCTTGAAAATATTAACTACTTTGAAGAGAAAAAATCATAAAATGCTTACAAATGTATTTAAGCAGATGTAAAGTTACTGAATTCCTAAGCTTATATTCTGTTGAAAACCCTTGAATGATTTCATGACCATTTTTGTTTTATTATCGAAATAGAGAACGTTATTATTTCCAGCTTTATAATCGTTCCTTAAAGGTAAATGATGGTTAGTAGGATTTTAATATATGCACACTAAACTCTACAATGCCCATACGGACCTGAGGACTCCATAAAATATTATAGAAGAAGAATTCATAACAACGCTCATATGTATTAGAAATAAAAATATTTGGGTTCACACTTACATTTTCATGTCCATATTATGTCATAGCATTAATATAGCCATGCTCATACCGAGCTGTTAATTACTTCAGTCAAGATAATTCGCATTTCTTCGAAAGCATCGATTTTAACGTTAAAATTGCATAAATTCGAAATATTTTCCAGAATTTTAATGCTACGCTTGTATGTATTCGATTTAAAAGTATTTGGTTAAGTATTTACCTTTCTAATGCACAATATTACAAAATAACACATAGAAATTGCCATGGATTCAAATTTTTCCAATCTTTATGAATTTGCAGTAAAACACTTTTGTGGTCTTCGCATGATGATCGAAGAGTCTTCATGATTATTTACGAATGAAACACTTGTGTACATATGAATATAATGTTTCAGCATTCAAACTTTGGGCACGTATCTCCACATACATAAAATTCTCGAGGCACTATTGTCGGTGGCTAAAGTTGTAGTTCCACAATCACTCTTTGATGTGTTCAAAAATAAACATCAACCAGTGAATACACACTTTAAGTCACTCCCTTAAGCGTTGCACCAGAATAACTTGCACTATACGTACTTGAAGACCAATTCCATGATTCAAAAACACGCGATTCACTCTCTGTCTCTCCATGAGCTTGTTTTGTACAACTATTTACTTCCTTTCGAAGGGCATAAATATTCTGGCGTTACTCATTTAGTACGACCTCGAAATTTTAGGAAACGCTTTAACCCTAGCGGTTATTTCAATGAAAAACTTGGTTATAAAGGAAGGTTTAGCTAACTTAAATAAATGGATCATGGGATAAGTTTAAGTATATTGAATCCTGGTCATCGCGCGATCACAAAATAATAAGGAACGCTCTACTTGTGAAAGATCTATTTATTACGATTTCGAGTATTCATTTAAGTAACCAAAAAAGGTTTACCTTGAAATAAGGGCTAAAGCGTTTCATAAAATTTCGAGGTCGTACTAAATGAGTAACGCCAGAATATTTCTGCCCTTTCGCTAGAAAGTAAATAGTTGTTCGAAACAAGTTCAGGGGGAAAGAATGGGTATTTTTGAATCGTTGTCTCTTAGAATATTACTTCAGTCTTTCATCGTCCGAATGAAGTGCAACATAATATGGTGTATGGTGCTTCAAAGGGTGAAACATAAGTGGATATTCATTGGTCAGTGTTCTTTTTGGAATACATTCTCTTCATTACATTCAGTTGGAAGTTGTAGGAGTAGGAATAGTATGTGTGTTTAATTTTCTTTCTTGTCCGAAAATAGTGCAAGGTATTCTGGTGCAACGCTTTAGTGAGTGACTTAAAGTGTGTATTCACTGGTTGATGTTTATTTTTGAATACATCAAAGAGTGATTGTGTAACTACACCTTTAGCCACCGACAATAGTGCCTCGAGAATTTTATGAATGTTTTATGAATAAAAACGAAAATAATCGTGAAATCCCTCAAGTTTTGAATCATTTCCGCAAGAGAAGAAACGAAAATGCCTCGCCTATAATTTATATTGAATTGAATGACATGTGACATCACGGGTGCAATTAGTGACGACGTAAACCGATAATTCCACGTATTAACTTAAATATTACGTGGAAAGTGCAACGTTTTGCTTTATTCTGGCAATGTGATACCTGCTATTGCTAAAATCAGTGATGAAATAGGTGCAAACAATATATAAATAGTGAGTGAGGTGTGGGTGCTTTTTGCCATTGTTAAGTGTCTAAATCTGAACGTGTGTTTGTTAAGAAAATATTTCTAATAAAAGTGCGGTCGCCAAAATAAAGAAGGTTCCTTTGGAGGCCATCCAAGATAATGGAAAGTCTAACAAAGGTAAGTAAGCTTTTCTAGTAAATTGATCTCAAAGTAATATAACTTTTAAACCATATACATATGTTTTCAAACATATGTATATGGTTTAAAAGTTTGCTACAACAAAGGTAGCCATCAGAGGATTAATGAACTTATAGAGTGATTTATTTATTTCTTAAGTTGACATTAATATTCACGATGAATGACATAAGATTACTTTCACGTTTACCTCCAATCTATTTCGACTATAGTCTATTGACGTACCATTGAGAAAATATCTCATTTACAATCTCTGGTAGATGTTGTGAATAAAAATTATTAAATAATATCAGGGGTAAGACCGAAGTTTTAATTTTAATATCCATTTGTTATTAAAACTTAATGAATTTTCCAGTAAAACAAAAGCATTGGACGTCAAATTTTTCATAACGAAGAAGTATGAGAATTTGAACTCAAGCATTCAAACGAAAAGTATTAATGAATATATTTACTCTATAAATTATAAAAATTAATTTGAAACATTTAATCATCATTTACATTGTAATTAATTAAAATAAATAAAATTATTAAATATGAAAAATGTAAGGAACGCTAAAGTGAGCGTGGTCAATCGTAACCAGCCAATCAGAAGCGAGGATTTTGGTTCAACTTTAGCGATGTTGCAAAATTGCCATTGTCTTCTGGGAATTCTTCTAGCAACGTCGTGCTGCCGCTTTGTTCAAGAAAACCGTTAAAATTTAAATTCGTCATTGAAAGTTTTAAAAGTGCGTTAGTTTATCTGGTTGAATCGTTTTCGGTAATTTCCGAATTAATAATTATCGATATTGAATATAAAAGCGGAAAGAAAGCTGCGATGGAACCTCATCACGGAGTCAGGACGCCAACGATTGGAATGGCTGGGACACGAAAGGTAGGAAATATACGATTTTTTTAATTATATTCTTAACGATTGTGCCTTTGTTTCCTTCTTTTTAAAGAGAAAGAAATGTTTACCGTGATTTTAACTTGTACGTTGGTTACATGACGAAACAAGTATTTATGTCATAAAACTTGATAACCGCCTCGTAGTCATAGTTAGATCGAATCATTCTCAAATACGGAATCGCTCATGAATATCTCATTTTAAAAGTTTCCGATTCAATTTTATAATCTTCGATAGTGATAAATCCTCATTTTAATTAAATCTCCGTTCATTTTCGGACATGTAACAACGACTTCCGGTTAGACCACGTGGCAATTACGTATCATTGATAGCCGACGTACTTTTCAGAATCTGAATCCATCCAAGTTTATTTCGTTTGAATATTGAATTCTACTTACGTTCTTTTGAATTTTACGTGTTGCGAAACATATTTAAGGTTTCCGGAATTGATGATTCTTAAACAAAACTTAGAATAAATATATAAGCGGAAAGTAATGCGATTCAATGTTATTCCCGAATGAAACCATAATTAACGAAAGATTATATAATAATTTATAACTTTATACAACTTACGACGCCAACGACGAAATTTAATTATCATTAATTATGCTTTGAGTTATCGTGATATTTAAGCACTGATGCCATTGATCATTAATAAATCACTACAACTATTTCTATAATAAATGGATAGTACTCGCGAGAGCTTTATTCCTATTTTTCATTTCATACTTCTATGCTTTAATTTTCTGAATACAACGTAACATTGCTTTTCGTATAACTACGCGTATTAAATACGAGAATAGATCTGATTCGATGATTCCTAACGTAATTGAAATAGTCTTGAACGATTTACAACTTTCTTTAATTTCAAAATTAGAATCTAATTTAAATAAGGACTCTATTCAAATTATTTGAAACTTGAAGTATTTGAAATAAGAAAAGGATGACGAAACATGTAATAATCTTAGTTTCACACAAGATTATACTCACGTTTTTTAGTGTTTATACTTCACGGTTTTCTTTATCCCGTTTTCAATACGTTTAATAATGGAAGCGGACGTTCTTTCCAATTAAGTCAAAATCCGGAAATGTTAATTAGTATAATTTTAGCAGTCGTGAGTATTTTCGCCACGTGGTCGAACTTAGGGTAGTAACGATAAGTAGCCTTATACATCAAAACATATTCAAATTTAATATTATATTTTAGCTGGATTTAGTTTTTGCGCATTCAATAGCCTGCATTTATTTAAATTATTGGATATTCTCAATTTTTTATATTTAACCGATCTACGAATCCGCCATTTGCATCACGTAATGAACAATGCTAAAAGTAGTTAAATCATTAGGTCATACGATTATTAATACTACGATGAAATTTAGTAAGATTAGATTTAGTGCGATTAAAAACTATTTAAATGTTTTATCGCGGAACTTTTAACATTGTCATATGATGACCTTTGTCACTTAGCTTTATGAATTCTTGACACGGAAGAATAATTTGCGTTCACAGTATATATTCATAAGAAAATGTTATTTACTTCCGATTTAAAAACTTTAATATATAAATACAGTATGTTATATATTTTTGCATTAAAATGGATAACGAAGGTTGTTTTCAACTTACGGAGTTTCATGCCCAAGGAATTTTGTACCGAGTTTATAATTTTATATTCTATATATCATTGAATTATCGCTCAGTATTCTAAAATTGATCGAAATGTTAATCTAAATGAATAATTTTAATTTTATAATCCAGTTAATAAACGTTAGGACTGTTAGTTATTACCGTTATTAAATCTTCAGCAATGAAAGTAAAGGTAGATTTGGAATTCTAAAACTACTAATGAAATAGATTTGAAAAGGAAATTACATTTTGAATTTGATTGCAAATATTAAGGTTAAGCAATTTAAAATTAAAAATGTTTTTTTTAACGAATTTTCGGATGGTTAATGATGGATTTTTAAAAAAATTTTCATTCTTCTTTCAATATAATAATAATTTAAGCTGTTTATCGGATTGAAATAATAAATACTTACAAACGATTCCAAAAATGACAGCAAATAAATAATTTTAATTAGTTTTTTTTATTAAATCAATTATACGATTGTAAATAATATTTCATTGATGCGAATTGAATTGAAGCGATAGATTCAACGATTACCACATTATTAATAAAAAACCAGCTCCAATTTATTTTTGCAACTGTTAAGTGCGAATAAATATATATTTTAGATATTATTCGAGAATTATTTGATAATTACTGTTCTGATTTCTTTAAACCTTGACGTATAGTTGGGATATATTTAAATATTAAATTGGAATCAATTTTTAATATTGAAAAAGCGAAGGAAGAATTCACTTCACGAATAAGGCATGAATAAATTCCGTAAAACTATTATTCAAAAATAGAATTAAACGTGGTGTTTGATTTTATGGAATTAATTGCTGAATGTTATCGACTTAATATAAATGTGAAGTGGACGTAACTGATTTACGTATCTTAAATTTTTTTGTAGTAATTATGTTATAATAATGTCCTGAATCTTATCATAGGCTGTTTCGTAGGAAGATGGAAGAGGACCTTTGAGGAATGGGACTTCTGCGAATGGAAGAGGACCTGAAGGTGGTGATAAAGGTAAGGCATGGGCCGAGTAGGGTGGGTCGCGTCGCGGTATCGGAGGGTGGGCCGCGTCGCGGGATCGGAGGGTGGGTCGTGTAACGGGATCGGACGGTGGGTCGCGTCGGGGGACCGGAGGGTGGGTCGGGTCGCGGGACCGGAGGGTGGGTCGCGTGGCGGGATCGGGGGTGGGTCGCGTCGGGGGACGGAGCGTGGGTCGCGTCGGGGGACGGAGGGTGGGTCGCGTCGGGGGACGGAGGGTGGGTCGCGTAACGGGATCGGAGGGTGGGTCGCGTCGCGGGATCGGAGGGTGGGTCGCGTAGGGGGACCGTAGGGTTGGTCGCGTCGGGGGACCGGAGGGTGGGTCGCGTCGGGGGACCGGAGGGTGGGTAGCGTCGGGGGAAGGAGGGTGGGTCGCGTCGGGGGACCGGAGGGTGGGTCGCGTCGGGGGATCGGAGGGTGGGTCGCGTCGTGGGATCGGAGGGTGGGTCGCGTCGGGGGACTGGAGGGTTGGTCGCGTCGGGGGATCGGAGGGTGGGTCGGGTCGCGGGACCGGAGGGTGGGTCGCGTGGCGGGATCGTGGGTGGGTCGCGTCAGGGGGACGGAGGGTGGGTCGCGTCGGGGGACCGGAGGGTGGGTCGCGTCGGGGGACGGAGGGTGGGTCGCGTCGCGGGACCGGAGGGTTGGTCGCGTCGCGGGATCGGAGGGTGGGTCGCGTAGGGGGACCTGAGGATGGGCCGCGTCGGGGGACCGGAGGGTGGGTCGCGTCGCGGGACCGGAGGGTTGGTCGCGTCGCGGGATCGGAGGGTGGGTCGCGTCGCGGGACGGAGGGTGGGTCGCGTCGCGGGACCGGAGGGTTGGTCGCGTCGCGGGATCGGAGGGTGGGTCGCGTAGGGGGACCTGAGGATGGGCCGCGTCGGGGGACCGGAGGGTTGGTCGCGTCGGGGGACCGGAGGGTGGGTCGGGTCGCGGGACCGGAGGGTGGGTCGCGTGGCGGGATCGGGGGTGGGTCGCGTCAGGGGGACGGAGGGTGGTTCACGTCGGGGGACCGGAGGGTGGGTCGCGTCGGGGGACGGAGGGTGGGTCGCGTCGCGGGACCGGAGGGTTGGTCGCGTCGCGGGATCGGAGGGTGGGTCGCGTAGGGGGACCTGAGGATGGGCCGCGTCGGGGGACCGGAGGGTGGGTCGCGTCGCGGGACCGGAGGGTTGGTCGCGTCGCGGGATCGGAGGGTGGGTCGCGTCGCGGGACCGGAGGGTTGGTCGCGTCGCGGGATCGGAGGGTGGGTCGCGTAGGGGGACCTGAGGGTGGGTCTCGTCGGGGGACGGAGGGTGGGTCGCGTCGGGGGACCGGAGGGTGGGTCGCGTCGCGGGACCGAAGGGATGGTCGCGTCGGGGGACCGGATGTTGGGTTGCGTCGCGGGACCGTAGGGTAAGTCGCGTCGCGGGAACGGAGGGTGGGTCGCGTCGCGGGAACGGAGGGTGGGTCGCGTCGCGGGAACGGAGGGTGGGTCGCGTCAGGGGGACGGAGGGTGGGTCGCGTCGGGGGACCGGAGGGTGGGTCGCGTCGGGGGACGGAGGGTGGGTCGCGTCGGGGGACGGAGGGTGGGTCGCGTCGCGGGATCGGAGGGTGGGTCGCGTAGGGGGACCTGAGGATGGGCCGCGTCGGGGGACCGGAGGGTGGGTCGCGTCGCGGGACCGGAGGGTTGGTCGCGTCGCGGGATCGGAGGGTGGGTCGCGTAGGGGGACCTGAGGGTGGGTCTCGTCGGGGGACGGAGGGTGGGTCGCGTCGGGGGAACGGAGGGTGGGTCGCGTCGGGGGACCGAAGGGATGGTCGCGTCGGGGGACCGGATGTTGGGTCGCGTCGCGGGACCGTAGGGTAAGTCGCGTCGCGGGAACGGAGGGTGGGTCGCGTCGCGGGAACGGAGGGTGGGTCGCGTCGCGGGACCGGAGGGTGGGTCGCGTCGCGGGACCGGAGGGTGGGTCGCGTCGCGGGATCGGAGGGTGGGTCGCGTAGGGGGATAGGAGGGTGGGTCGCGTCGCGGGATCGGAGGCTGGGTCGCGTAGAGGGACCTGAGTATTTGTCGCGTCGGGGGACCGGAGGGTGGGTCGCGTCGGGGGACCGGAGGTTGGGCCGCGTTGGTTGATGAGAGGATTCGGAGGAGAGTTCGAAATTAAAAGAAAAAAATTGGGTAAGTAGGCAATATATAAACACAATTTTCTAGTTTTTCACTCTTATTGCATCACTTAGTAAATTTAGTCTATTTATTTATAAATTTGACCACACTTGTCGAACACCAATGCAACCAATCCAATAACTGGCAAAAATAGCTGGAATTTACAATATTTAATATAAAATCAACAGTTAATAATTTCCACCGTTTTCCACGAACGTAATTTTTATATTGCCTTTGTATTAATGCAATTCATTGTATTTTACTTAAAAATAATCTATTGGACCAATTATAAATCACCCTTCACGACACATTTCAGTTTTGGATGCTTCAGCTAAAATTGCTAAAAATAGCTTCGTTGATTAAATTAACCAGAGAAACGCATTCTATTACCATAGACTTTCCCTAAAAATTGTGAAATAGGATTGGAGAAATAGTATTCATCATTATAATTTAATTTCTACTCTATGAAAGCAGGAGATTTTTTAATTTTTCCATCTGAATGTAGTAGAATAGAGCTCGTAGAGAAGTAATTGATTTAAATGAGTTGGCTTATTTCAATCATTTAATTCATGTGTTTCATTTTGTCTTCTTCGGTCCACAGCTAATCCTGAAGTAACATTTCAAATTTCTGTGACTTAATAAACTACATAATGTGATTCATTTTTTGATTTACGGTCTTTTCATATCTAATCCTGAAGAAATATTTCAAAACCTGAGTTTAGTACATATATTTGTCAGAAACGATTATTTTTGTCCATATCTCATATTTTTGCCAGAAACGATTGTTTTTGTCAAAAAATAATATTTTTTTCAGAAACGATTATTTTTGTCCAAAAGAAATATTTTATTCAGAAACAATTATTGTTATCGGAAAAGATTATTTTTGTCCAAAACTAATGTTTTTGTCGGAAACGATTATTTTCGTTCAGAACCGCTTCTTTTGTCGGAAAATATTATTTTTGTCCAAAAGAAATATTTTTGTCAGAAACGATAATTTTTATCGGAAAAGATTATTTATGTCCAAAACTAATAGATTTTTCAGAAACGAATTTTTTTGTCCAAAACTAATATTTTTGTCAGAAACGATTATTTTTATTGGAGAAGATTATTTATTTCCAAAACTTATATTTCTGTTAGAAACGAATATTTTTGTCCAAAACGTATACTTTTGACGGAAAATATTATTTTTGTACAGAAATAATATTTTTGCCAAGAAACATTATATTTGTCCAAAAATAATATTTTTCTCAGAAACGATTATTTTTGTTTAAAACCGCTATTTTTGTCGGAAAAGATTATTTTTGTCCAATACAAATATTTTTGTCAGAATCGATAATATTTGTCCCAAAACAAAATTTTTGTCAAAAAAGATTACTTTTGTTCAGAACCGCTATTTTTTTCGGAAAATATAATTTTTGTCCGAAACTAATATTTTTGTCAGAAACGTTATTATTTTTGTCCAAAAATAATATTTTTGTCAGAAACGATTATTTTTGTCCAAAAATAATATTTTTGTCAGAAACGACTTTTTTTGTTCAGAACCGCTATTTTTGTCGGAAAAGATTATTTTCGTCCAAAACTAATATTTTCGTCGGAAAAGATTATTTTTGTCCCAAAACAAAATTTTTGTCGGAAACGGTTACTTTTGTTCAGATCCGCTATTTTTGTCGGAATCGATTATTCTCGTCCAATTCTAATATTGTTGCCAGAAACGATTATTTTTGTCTAAAAATAATATTTTTGTCAGAAACGATTATTTTTTTATTTAGAACCGCTATTTTTGCCGGGAAAGATTATTTTTGCCCTAATCAAATATTTTTGTAAGAAACGATTGTTTTTGTCAAAAAATTATATTTTTGTCAGAAACGATTATTTTTGTACAGAATCGCTATTTTTGACGAAAAAGATAATTATTGTCCTGAACTAATATTTTTGTCAGAAACGATTATATTTGTCCAAAAATAATATTTTTGTGATAAACGATTATTTTTGTTCAGGACCGCTATTTTTTTCGGAAAAGATAATTTTTGTCCAGAAATAATATTTTCGTCCGAAACGATTATTTTCGTCCAAAACAATTATTTTGTCAGAAACGATTATTTTTATTATAAAAGATAATTTTTGTCCAAAACATACATTTTTGGTAGAAACGAATATTTTTGTCAAAAACATATTTTTTTCAGAAACGATAATTTTCGTTCAGAACCGCTATTTATGTCGGAAAAGATTATTTTTGTCCAAAACTAATAGATTTTTCAGAAACGATTATTTTTGTCAGAAACGATTATTTTTGTTTAAAACCGCTATTTTGGGCGGAAAATATTATTTTTGTCCAAGAATAAAATTTTTTGTCATAAACGGTTATTTTTGTCAATAATAATATTTTATTCAGAAGCAATTATTTTTGTTCTGAAACTTATATTTTTGTCGGAAAAGATTATTTTTGTTCGGAGCCGCTTTTTTTGTCGGGAAAGATTATTTTTGTTCAGAACCGATGTTTTTGTCGGAAAAGATTATTTTTTTCCAAAAAAAAATACTTTTGTCAGAGACGATTATTTTGGTCCAAAACAATCATTTTTGTCAGAAACAATTTTTTTTGTTAAGAACCGCTACTTTTGTCGGAAAATATTATTTTTTTCCAAAAATAATATTTTTGTCAGAGTCGACTATTTTTGTTCAAAACAGCTATTTTTGTCAGAAATGATTATTTTTGTTCAGAACCCCTTTTTTTGTCGGGAAAGATTATTTTTGTCCAAAACAAATATTTTTGTGTTAGAAACGATTGTTTTTGTAAAAAATAATATTTTAGTCAGAAACGATTATTTTTGTTCAGAAACGCCATTTTTGTCGGAAAAGATGAATTTTTGTCCCAGAACTATTTCTGAGAAACGATTAATTTTGTCCAAAAATAATATTTTATTCAGAAACGATTATTTTTTTTCAAAACCGCTATTTTTGTGGGAAAAGATTATTTTTGTACAGAATTGCTATTTTTGTCGGTAACGAATTATTTTTGTCCAAAACTAATATTTTTGCCAGAAACGATTATTTTTGTTCAGAAACGCTATTTTAGTCTGAAAGGATTATTTTAATCCAAAAAAATATTTCTCTCCAAAAAAATATTTTTTAGAAACAATTATTTTTCTCCAAAAAAATGTATTTGTCAGAAACTATTATTTTTATCCAAAGAAATATTTTTGTCAGAAAAGATTATTTTTATCGGAAAAGATTATTTTGTCCAAAACTTTTATTTTTGTCCAAAACGTATATTTTTGTCGGAAAAGATTATTTTTGTCCAGAAATAATTTTTTTTGTCTAAAACGATTATATTTGCCAAAAAATAATATTTTTGTCAGAAACGATTATTTTTGTTCAGAACCGCTATTTTTGTCGGAAAAGATTAATTTTTTCGGAAACAATTTTTTTTTCAGAAAACATTTTTTTCGTACTAAAATTATATTTTTGTCATAAACGATTATTTTTGTTCAGAACCGCTATTTTTGTGGGAAAATAATACTTTTGTTCAGAACCCCTAATTTTGTCGGAAAAATTTCTCTTCTATTCAGCATCAATGCTCATTGTCCATTTAGAAAACAATACTGCTGTCATCCACGCCTTCATATTTGATCTGTAGATTAGAGGAATAGATTTCATATTTTTAAACATCGAGGCTTAGCAAAGTTTCCTACCATAAAAGGTCGAAATTTCTGTGATCCATCCATATTGGCTGCCAATAATATTGTAACCCTCTCCTTGATGTGTTTGCCTCCATGACTGGTGTCATCCTTAAATGCCAAGGTACGATCAGGTAATTATTTATAAAACAGCCCTGTTTCATCACAGTTAAAGATATCTTTCGCTTCATAATTAGCCAATAAAGGTAAATTCTTGGAAAAATTGCCTCGACACTTTCCATAAAATGACTAATTTTTCGAATTGTGGAGTGGGCCGGTCTAGCTTCACTTCGAATTATAGAGGGGACCAAAATACATTGATTTTCTTCTAATTATAGAGGTTCTCTCAGGGGACCGAGGGTTTTCTTCGAATTATAGAGGTTTTCGAATTACCGAGGTTCGAATAATCGACAGTCTACTGTATTATATCTTTGTTATGATATCCAAAACTATTCCTAAATTCATTACCTACCGGAACCTTAAAAATATCAATGAAAAACAACTATTAGATGATGCATCAACTATTCCATGGTAATGTATTGAACAACTCAGAGACATTAACGAGAAAGTCAACACCTGAAACGAATTCCTGCATCTCCTTCTTGATTCACATTGTCTCATAACTAAAATTAGGGTTTCTAAACCTAAATCTCCATGGATTAACACCGAGATAAGGCAGTCCACTGTTAAATGTGATGCCGCATATAGAAACTTTAAATTGTCCAAAAATATTGAGTATTTCAAGTGTCACAAAAAGTTAAGAAAGAGAACCAAACAATTGATTAGAAATTCTAAATTGAAATATATTCATCAAATCTCTAAGAGCGGACTAAGAAATAAAACACTGCGGAACAATCTCAAACTGGTAGGAATCGGAAAGACCGATAAAATCCTCTTCCTGAAGATGTTTCACTCAATACACGCAATTATGAATTCCTAATCCCCATATCAAATGTAAACACCCAGCTCAAGAATTCATACATTGATAACATTCAAGATCGAGCATCATCGTCTAACCATTCACTCCCCAAATTTCAATTTTCTCCTGTATCACAATTTCAAGTCCTCCGCTCATTACGTAAAATAAAATCTCAATCACAAGGAGTTGATGGAATTCACATCTCCTTCATTCTTAAATTAATTCCTTTTATATTGCCTATAGTTACAAACATCTTTTATTGCTCAATTCAACAAGCAATATTCCTATCACTTTGGAAACTATCACTGGTGCGTCCTCTTCCCAAAAAGTCCTCCCACTCTACCAACCAGTACAGACCTATAAGCATTCTACCTGTTATGGCCGAAGCTTTTAAAAAATTGATTCATAAACAAGTAACTTCCTTCGTAAATTCATTCCATCTATTATACTTCCATTAACCCGTTGTTCCTATTTAAAATGCTATTTGTCGCACGAAAACTGATCTTGCTGCCTTGAACGATTGGAGTCTCATGAACCAACTCACAATTAACCCTTCAAAAAGTCACTCAATCATAATAGGCTCCCGTAAACTTCTTGCCGTTCTCAATCATCCATCTCCGCTCAGAATAGGCGACGACAATATCCCCTACGTAAAATCAGTTATCAATCTAGGACTCGTTATTAATGAGACTCTCACTCTGCGCGATCACGTCACTAATGTTTCAGTAAGGTTAACAGATCCCTCTACTCTTTAATGCGCCTTAAAAATATTCTCCCTCAACCTCTCAAGAAGTATCTCGTACAGTCTCTTCTTTTCCCTCTTTTTGACTATGCTGATTCTGTCTATCAAGATCTCACAGACGAGTCTACTTACAAACTCCAAAAAGTGCAAAATTCTTGTGTCCGATTTATTTGCAACATATTGAAGTACGATAACATATCACCTTATTATAATAATTTGTCACTGCTAAAACTCGTAAGTAGAAGAAAATTACATCTTCTCTCACTTTTCTTCTCCATCCAATTCAATAATGTACCTCAATACCTCTCATCTTTCACCCGCATGTCCTCTCTCCATAAACGTTACACAAGGGGATCAAGCTTGATGCAAATACCCAATCATAAATCTAAAACATTTAACAAATCTTTTCATAGTTAAAAATTCTCCTTCACTTTCCTCTTTTAAAAAGCAGTATAATAAACTTCTTTTTCAGGAACAACAAATCAACAATACTTAAATTCAATCTCATATACACTAATCAAGAACACTGTTTTGTAACAAACTATCTGTATTCCTTTCTATTTCTTGTATATTATTGTATTTTTTTCTCTTCTTTCTATTTTACTATTATTGTTTAACTAATTACATTAATGTATTTAGGTTAAATGGAAGATGGGACTTTTTAGTCCCAATTTTGCCTAATAAAGACCCATGTATGGTATCTAGTACGATAAACCTCGACGTTTTCCAATGCTGGCGGAAAACCTTAAATATTCTCTAAATTCCACAAAACTCAAATTAAACTCGCAAATTTAAACAGATCACTACTTAACCTCGTTAATACCAAACGTTAGGTACAAAATGCGGATATTTCAGAAAATACAAGTCACATAAAGAATATATTCGAAGAAAACTTTCCTCCATAGAGTTTGTGGCAACGTTGCATGCCATCCGGGAACCACAAGTCAAAGCCAAAAAGCACAATGTATTCACTGAGTTAGTGAATCATCATCTCTAAGATTTAGGATGGATTTCATAATAAAGCACAAGTCTCGTGACGTACTTATTTTAGCTTGTATTAGCAAATATCGAAAGCCCTTGAACATAATTTGTATTACACTGTTATTTCGCTGCAATCAAAAATGGAAGTTAAAATTTTTTTTTAGGGGATACAATTTGAGACTGGACGGTTCCCAACTATGAGAGGTTCCGACTTTCTTCAGAGGATATACAGTAGACTGTCGATTATTCGAACCTCGGTAATTCGAAAACCTCTATAATTCGAAGAAAACCCTCGGTCCCCTGAGAGAACCTCTATAATTAGAAGAAAATCAATGTATTTTGGTCCCCTCTATAATTCGAAGTGAAGCTAGACCGGCCCACTCCACAATTCGAAAAATTAGTCATTTTATGGAAAGTGTCGAGGCAATTTTTCCAAGAATTTACCTTTATTGGCTAATTATGAAGCGAAAGATATCTTTAACTGTGATGAAACAGGGCTGTTTTATAAATAATTACCTGATCGTACCTTGGCATTTAAGGATGACACCAGTCATGGAGGCAAACACATCAAGGAGAGGGTTACAATATTATTGGCAGCCAATATGGATGGATCACAGAAATTTCGACCTTTTATGGTAGGAAAATTTGCTAAGCCTCGATGTTTAAAAATATGAAATCTATTCCTCTAATCTACAGATCAAATATGAAGGCGTGGATGACAGCAGTATTGTTTTCTAAATGGACAATGAGCATTGATGCTGAATAGAAGAGAAAACTGAATGGGAAGAGAAAAACGAAAAATTTTGATGTTTATCGATAATTACTCAGCCCATAAAGATGTCCCTTCACTTGAAAATATAGAGCTGAAATATTTACCCCGTAACACAACTTCAATTCTTCAACCCCTAGATCAAGGAATTGTTTAAAATTTTAAAACCTTGTATCGAAAAGAAGTGGTTATAACTGTAATAGACACAATGGAAAATGGAAATAACCTGTGCAGCATTTCAATGCTTACTGCAATGGAAATGGCTCACAAAGTATGGGAAGAGGTTAGCTCACAGACAATCGCAAATTGTTTTAAAGCCTCCGGATTCATCAAGGATTAGGAATGCAAGGACGGAAATGAAATGGTTCAAAAAGATCTGCAATATGAGAAAGCTTTTTGAGTGCTTGGAACAGACTTCCAGAGGTTCCCGTAACTTTCAACGATGTTAATATTGACAATAATGTTGCTACAGCGGGTACATTGCCTGATGAAGACATTATGAAACAGTCAATTGTGGTCAGTCAACAGATTTCTGACAGTGAAGATGAAGACGACGATGTTCCGAAGGTGTATTCTAAGGAAGCAACCTTTTTTTAAGAGGGTTGCGTCGTTTCTTCGAACAATCCGAAATGGATAATATCCAACCTGGTTGTGTGTTTAAAGCAGTGAGCACTTTGGAAAATGCTGTGGACCAGATTGCAGCCAATCAAGCGACCCAAACGAAAATAACCGATTTTTTTATGAAGAAATGATACAACTTTTTTATAATAAATAAATTGATCCACATGTATTATTATAATATGTATTTTTGTTTCTACCAGCATTCACAATCTTATACAATGACAAATAGAATGTAACTTTCTTCAATTCGAATTTTACTTTCAGTCCCTCTTTAATCTGAACCCTCGCTATTTCGAAAAACTCGATAATTCGAATTTTTTTTCGGTCCCTATAAATTCGAATTATCGAGAGTCTACAGTATGTATATATAACAGTGGTGCATACAGATTGAACCCTGGAACCCTTGGGGTCCAGAGGTTCGATCCCCGAGACGTAACGTGAGTGGGGAGAGATTAATAAAAAGAGGAGAATGGCAGATTTAATGAGGGCGGTATAGCAAGCCATTCAAACATTACTTAGGGGATTATTATTATCCTAATTTTTACAAATAATTCTATTCATATTCACTAAAAGCTTTATTAAAAGTGTCGGACACAATATTCAAACCTAATTTGTTTTCATTCTCTCTTGACAAAACGGGAGTGAATAAATTGATAGGAGAATAATTTAATAAGGATATGAATACATATATTGCAGAAATTCCCATACATTACATTCAATCGTAAGTTAAAAGAAACTCGTTAACACAGAGAAATTATATCACTTATAATTTCACATATCACATATAATTTTTATATATCACTCAGATGAGGGCATTGATGCATAGAATAAAAAAGATACAACTGAGAACGTGAATACGGAATTACTAAGAGAAAAAGTTATTCAAGATATATTATGGATTAACCCCTCCTCTAATAGTATCAAGACCTGAATAAGTTCAAGCTGAGAAAAATATCAGAAATTTATATGCAGGTATATATATAAAACTACACTGTGGAAAAGAACATGCTGTGTTTAAAAAGGAAAAAGAATCGCATCCATATTTCAAATACTATATTTCGCTTACACTTTCTTGAGGTTACCATGTAACTTACATATTCTAAGGTAGGTATAATCATAAAAAACCTGAAATTAAAAGATAAAGGTGTTATAATAGAGGCGCAAAGAATTTCGCGATAAGTACAACTGATTAAAATTTGAGACACACACACATTTGAGGCCCTTTTACTCGCACACCTCAGAACTACATTGTGATATTACACCTTAAAACCTTTACGGCACATTTAAACATTGTGACATGTCGGTATTTATAAAACCCAAATGCGCGGAATACATCGATTTACAATGGAGGCGTTTCACGATAAGTACAGATGATTACAATTTGAGGCTGTTTTACTCGCAGAACTACATTGTGATTTTACACAGTTAAACTTTAACATAAATATAATTCTTACACATACAATGCAGTCATGGTGTTCAAAATACTCCATACGGGTGTTCATACAAGAAGCCAAACGCACTAACATAGTGCAACGGTCTACTGGTCAATACTCGAAGGAAATTCAAAGATGGAAGAACCGAAAGAGAGAATGCATTCTCAAATATTCTGGACACATCAGCCGACAATGCGAAAATAGTGGGATGAAGATCAAGTGTGCGCAAGGACGATCGGAGGTGAAAAAGAGAACCATCAAAGAGAGGGTTGATCCTGAATAGAAGAATTTCAGGAGAACCTTGTTCACGGACGAGCCAAAAGAAAGACACAAGGACGGAAGAAGTGCGACTACTCCGAAACAAAGTGTGCGAACAAGATCATTTGGCGTACAGTACATACAGGTTTCCTATTAATTAATTAATTAATTATTATTTCAGCCTCCAAAAATGAACATGCTTCTTAATTAAATGTAATTAGAAAAATATACAATTTTATTACTTATTTTACCAATAATTGGAACGTTATTTTCTACCGGACATAATTCAACAACTTTCTTGTTTCATTCATAGAGGGAGGGGATTGGACATTTCTTTGTGCGGGCGCCACTGAGGTGGAGGGAGAATGCAACTCTTCAAGCTCATCCATCTTCCGTGCACCATCATCTTTGCGTGGCCTTCCCCTTCGTCGCTCCATATTATGGTTAGCAGAAATTGGGGGAACCCCACCACAATATGCCTTTTCTTATGGACAACTAATTGACGAAAAGGGAGTTTCAATAGAATATTAGCGGAGGAAAGCACATCTAAAACTTCGTAAGGGCCCTTCCACGGGCGGTGGAATTTCCTTACTTTGCCCGCCTTAACGCAAGGGTCGCTTGGATATACCAAATCTCCCTTCTTATATTCTATTTCCCTAACGCCTTGGTTGTAGTATTGTGCCTGTTTCTCCCGAGCTTGCCTGCAATTCTTACGACATTTATCCCATATCATCGTTAGTTTTCTCCTCAATTCAGGCACGTGTTTATCTCCCCAGCTCTTCTCGCGTCTTTCGAAACACTCGAATGGTGACCGCATTTCACACCCAAAAATGACTTCGTGGGGCGTATATTTAATACTCGTATGATAACTAGAATTTTACGCCGCCACTGCGTACGGCAACCACTCATCCCAGTCGTTCTGTTCGCAATTAACGTAATGACTTATCATTTGCATTATTGTCCTATGCACTCTCTCAACTCTACCGTTTCCCTCTGGGTGATACGCGGAAGTCCTCAACCTTCGTATTTTTAGCAGGCGGCACATTTCTGTGAAAACACTGGACATAAAATTAGTACCCTGTTCCGTAATAACCTGTTCTGGAACTCCAAACCTTAATACCCAGCGTCGGACAAAAGCTGCGGCAACAGTCTCAGCCGTTTGGTCAGGAAGGGGGATCATCTCCAAATATCGCGAGAAGTGATCGATTATGGAGAGAATATATTTGCATCGGCCCTTGCTTAGGGGTGAAGGACCAACAATGTCCATTGCCACAAATAGGAATGGCTACTCCACACTTGGCATAGCTTGTAATGTCGCTCTCGTTTTCCCATAGGGACTTCTCTGATTGCAAGATGTACGATCGCGTAATCTCAATTTCACCGCACGGTGAAGGCCACCAGTATTGGCGACTAATCCTTTCAATTGTGGATCTAGCTCCCAAATGTCTAGACAATGGGTGCTCGTGATGCAATCTAATTAAGGGATCGCGGAGGAGCTTGGGTACTACTATCTTTTCCCCAGATTTCGTGCTTTTACAGAGGATACCTTCTCTCTCGACGAAACCCCGCTTGCGTTTCATGTGTTCACATTCTTCGTCTTTTAGTTGCTCTCGACGAACATTATCCTCGTCGTACACGTCCATACAATCCACACGCCGAATTTTTCGACTCAGCCATCTGCGTTGGAGTGTTTTCTCCCTATGCTCTACTTCGTAGTCATACTCCCCTAAGAGACCATCGTAGGAGTCGACTGCTATGATCCTTCAGGCCCAGGAGCCATTTCAGTGCGCTATGATCGGTCACGATCTTAAATTGCGACCGTATACATAACAGCGGAATTGGGACACGCCCCATACTACAGCGAGGAGCTCTTTCTCGGTGGTTGTGTAGTTGATTTCAGCGGGATTCAGTTGCCGGGACGCGAAAGCTATTGGGTGTTCTTCCCCATTCACTATCTGCGATAGCACAGCTCCTATCGCGAAATTACTCGCGTCTGTGGAAATCACAAAGTCGCGGGTGAAGTCGGGGTAAACGAGAGAGAGAAATTAAAAAACTCTCTTAGAGCGTTTTTTAATTTCTCCACTGCAGCAACACAATCAGGTGACCAAACATTTGAGGCTCCCTTTTTTAAGAGACGCGTCAGGGGCCGTGCAATCTCAGCATATCCATTCACAAACCTTCTATAGTAGTTTGCTAGACCCAAAAAAGACTGCAGCTCCTTGGTAGAGGTAGGGGTGGGAAAATCTTTCACCGCCTTAGGCTTCTCGGGATCCGGTTAGACACCTTTCGAGTTGATAATATGCCCCAAATATCTAACTTCGGGAAGTGCAAAATTACACTTATCAAACTTCAAAGACGAACCCGCCTCCGCGAATTTTCCGAAAACTCTCATCAACCTCCTCGCGTGCTCGCGAATATCGCTACTGAAGACGATAACATCGTCCAAATACACTAAAAATTCCACTGGTTTCAGCCCTCGAAGAACGCCGTCCATCATTCTGTGGAATGTCGCGGGAGCGTTCTTTAATCCAAAAGGCATGCGGGTATATTCATAGTGTCCTCCTTCCACGTTAAACGCAGTCTTGGGTTGCGAATCTGGATGCATCGGTATTTGGTGATAACCACTTGTGATATCAAATGTCGTGAAATATTTACACCCCCCTAAGTGGTCGAGAATGTCAACGATGCTTGGGATTGGATAAACATCAGAGGTGGTAATTGCATTTAACTCCTGGTAGTCCACACAAAAACGGTATTTCGGTGTACCATCGACGGACTTTTTCGGCACAATGACTATCCTAGAAGCCCATGGGCTTTCGCTGGGGACAATTATTCCGGCGTCCAGCTGCTCTTTTACAAGTGCGTTCACAATTGGCCTTTGCGAGTGGGGAGTCCGATATGGCTTACGATAAATTGGGATGGAGTTTCCCGTATTTATCCGGTGTGATGTAATGTTCGTTGCCGGTGGGTTCCCTCCCTCGGTAAATAAATGGCAAAATTCCTGTAGAACGGGTAAAAGCTCTTCCCTTTCTTTAGATTGCAAATGCACCAGTTTATCATAAAAATCCTTATAATTTTTTCCGCTTTGGACTGCTCGAATTAGGCGTGTCCGCCTAGCTTCCCTCAGCTGTTCGACGGAGTACGTTTGATACGCCTTTCCTATCAGCACTCCCTTGCTTAAGGTCACGCTCTCGCTCCCTGCGTTTGTTATTTTGACTACGACCTTAGCATCTCTCGTTACTAAGCACACGCCTCTAGCCACATAGCAATCTTCATTTTCTAATTCAGGCTCTACGATTACTTCACTTCTGGAAGTTATGTTACCGTCTGAGAGCCTAACCATTAAATATTTTTCACATCGCGGAGGAATTGTTTCCGCGTCAACTAATCGTACGCTAACCCCGTTTACTTACTTTGGATGGTGAAAATCATCCCGATCGGTCGGTTCTGCTTCCCGTCGCGTACCCTTCTTGCCTTGCGTCACCCATACGTGCTGTCCTACAATAATCGTACCCTTACTCATGTCAATTTTTGCCCCATTTTTTTCCAAAAAATCTAAACCTAAAATGCCATCGAAGCCACCCGCGTCGTGCACTACCTGCATCTCAGCCCGATACATTTGTTTGCCTACGTGAAATTGAATTAATTTCTCCCCGTAATTTTTCACTAATCCTCCGGTTATTCCTTTAATTCTATACGATGACCGGCCTATGTCTCGCAACCCACAAACCTCTCGCAAAATAAGGGACACTTGTGCACCGGTATCGACTAAAAATCTATATTCGCCTCCCCCAACTCGCACCATTGCCACCAAATCTCTCATCGCCTTCGTATGCTCCACTCGGGGCAAGAAGGCGTCTATAAGGGGCCGGTTTCGGCCAACCACGCCAACCCCCTCGTCGTTTAAATCCCTCTGCCGATGACGCATAGATGGTCGTGAGGCGCAGCTACGGGCGAAATGCCCCGTGCGTCCGCAGGTGAAGCAACGTCGTCCTCTTGGACACTGCCGTGCCAAGTGTCCCATCTGCCCGCAGGAAAAACAAACTTGCTCACTCGGAACACGGAAAACTCTCCTCAATGGGTTCCCGGTTCTTCTCTCGACTTCATCTATTCGTACCGCCTGTCGAACAGCTTCGTCGAGGGTCTCTGGCGCTGTTAGTCGGACTTGCCGGCTCAGTTCTCTCGGTAATCCATTGAGGGAGGCGTCTAGAGCCCGTTGATCTACTTCATGCCGCACTGCGGCGACGTAATCTGCGGTCCCCGCTGCTTCGTACGTGTGAGCGTTGATGGTGCGGATTCTATCGGCAAAACCCTCAACGTCCCATCCGGATCGACGCAAGCTTTTCTCGATAAAAACGGGCGCTTTTCTTTGTCTTAAACCTCTCTACTAGAAGGTACTTCATATGACGGCGCCTCCCTACACTCCTCCTTACTCCGATAATACTCGGCGGCCTCTCCTCCCAACCGAAGAGAAGCAACGTGCAGCTTCTCGGTGTCGCCCCATCCACTCAGTTCTGCAGTTTTCTCGATCTCCTCAAAGAAAGACGTGACTCCTTTCGACTCTCCCGAAAAGACATCCACGACAGATATCAGGGAGAAGTTCTTTCTGGGCGCAACTTCCGTCTCGCCACTTCCGAGTGACCGCCTCAAACTCACATTTTCCCGATTAAGCTCTCCAATCCTCGTGCTGAGCTCGTCAATCGCCTCCTGGAGATTCACTTCCCCAAAACTCACTCGGGATGCCATGACTTGTCCTTCTCTGATATATTTGTTCCCTGAGGCTGTATCCCACTTCTGACACCCAAAGGCCCAACTCGAGGCGGGATTCGCTCGGGGAACAAAAAGGGAACAGAAATAAAACGTAATAAGTCCTTGCTTCCAACACAGAACTTTAATTCGGCACTACTGCCTTCCTCGCGTTCCTGTTACCAACTGCCCACTGCACTCGGAAATCCCCCAAAAGGAGAGAGAAGGGCATCCATCACATTAAATTTATTTATAGGCCAGAGACGCTATTTAATATTCTTTTATATTCACTATTAATTCAATCCCGAAATTCATATAAAATCGTTAACTGTTTAAGAAACTGCAATTGCAAAGAATTAAAGTCAGTATGGTTTTCTCGAATTAAGTTAATAACCTTGCGTTAGAATTTATAAACTGCAACCGAATTTAAAAGCAATTAAAAAATAAATATTGTTTTTGAAGGAATCGAATTTACGTGATGTTATCGTGTGAATGCCCGAAAGAAGCTACGGCTCCTTCACTTTCCTTTTCGTTCAGCAGCTTGAGTCATTTTTGTTTAGAAAGTGGAATACATACTCAAGGACAAATGCTCTCCATCACAATACAAAAAGGGAAGAGCTTCGTAAGCAAGTAGACCCGGAGTATTGAAATATATTTATATCTATGTATTAAGTAATAAATTAAATTATTTCTGAATTACTGAATACCAGATAAACTATGGTTGCATATAATTTACCTCAAGATAGAAAATGATCCAGTTTATAAATTAATACTTCAATATCATCCAATTAGAACAAGTTAAATATTTAAATTTCAATAATAATTCGGAGCAATTATCATTCCATGCTGCGGTGAACGATGATTGCAGTATACGTAAATACAGAAAAAATCCTATGAATTGGAAAACGTCCTACAACTTTAGTCGCAAAATTCCTTTGAATCTTACGTATATAAGTTACAATTTTATCTCAATACGACGATGTATACATAGAGTAGTATCTAAGTTATATGTTGATTTTATATTGGACCGTGTCAAACTATTTTAAAAAATTCTAAAAAACCCTTAACTGATTAAAATACACTCCGTATAATCGTACTTATATAATTCTCTTATGTAATCAAACTAGTATCATTCTTTTCGAGATCCGTTTAGCGCAATAATTTTACTTTGAGCAGCTGTCAGGTTTTTAAAAATATTATATCTAAATCTATATATCTAAATATTATATATAAATATTATATTTATTAGAATAAAATATATAATCGTAAAAATAAAAGGTTGAAACTCGAAATAAAACTATGGATCTTATACAGACGAAATTTATATGACAATCCGTATTGCATTTCAAAAATTTCAATTTGTAAAAATAACTAAATCATTAATTAAAAATCGCTTAATAATGCAACACGGAAAATGTATTGCAAAATAATGAGAAATATTAATTTAATAAATTTAAAATTAAGTCAATAAATTAAAATATTGACTGCGAAATTGAAAATTTTGTCGATTACACCCTTCGAACATGAAGTTCGAAAAATAATCAACCAGTGAATATACACTTTAAGTCACTCCCTTAAGCGTTGCACCAGAATAACTTGCACTATACGTACTTGAAGACCAATTCCATGATTCAAAAACACGCGATTCACTCTCTGTCTCTCCATGAGCTTGTTTTGTACAACTATTTACTTCCTTTCGAAGGGCATAAATATTCTGGCGTTACTCATTTAGTACGACCTCGAAATTTTAGGAAACGCTTTAACCCTAGCGGTTATTTCAATGAAAAACTTGGTTATAAAGGAAGGTTTAGCTAACTTAAATAAATGGATCATGGGATAAGTTTAAGTATATTGAATCCTGGTCATCGCGCGATCACAAAATAATAAGGAACGCTCTACTTGTGAAAGATCTATTTATTACGATTTCGAGTATTCATTTAAGTAACCAAAAAAGGTTTACCTTGAAATAAGGGCTAAAGCGTTTCATAAAATTTCGAGGTCGTACTAAATGAGTAACGCCAGAATATTTCTGCCCTTTCGCTAGAAAGTAAATAGTTGTTCGAAACAAGTTCAGGGGGAAAGAATGGGTATTTTTGAATCGTTGTCTCTTAGAATATTACTTCAGTCTTTCATCGTCCGAATGAAGTGCAACATAATATGGTGGATGGTGCTTCAAAGGGTGAAACATAAGTGGATATTCATTGGTCAGTGTTCTTTTTGGAATACATTCTCTTCATTACATTCAGTTGGAAGTTGTAGGAGTAGGAATAGTAGGAGTGTTTTAATTTTCTTTCATTGTCCGCAAATAGTGCAAGGTATTCTGGTGCAACGCTTTAGTGAGTGACTTAAAGTGTATATTCATGGTTGATGTTTATTTTTGAATACATCAAAGAGTGATTGTGTAACTACACCTTTAGCCACCGACAATAGTGCCTCGAGAATTTTATGAATGTTTTATGAATAAAAAACGAAAATAATCGTGAAATCCCTCAAGTTTTGAGTCATTTCCACAAGAGAAGAAACGAAAATGCCTCTCCTATGATTTATAGTGAATTGAGTGACATGTGACCTCACGGGTGCAATTAGTGACGACGTAAACCGATAATTCCACGTATTAACTTCAATATTACGTGGAAAGTCCAACGTTTTGCTTTATTCTTATATTGTGATGCCTGATATTGCTAAAATCAGTGATGAAATAAGTGCAAACAATATATAAATAGTGAGTGAGGTGTGGGTGCTTTTTGCCATTGTTAAGTGTCTAAATCTGAACGTGTGTTTGTTAAGAAAAACATTTCTAATAAAAGTGCGGTCGCCAAAATAAAGAAGGTTCCTTTGGAGGGTAGTTCCATTCAAGAGAAATGGAAAGGCTATCAAAGGTAAGTAAGCTTTTCTAGTAAATTGATCTGAAAGTAATATAACTTTTAAATCAGATACATATGATTTCAAACAGTGTAGCAAGAAAGGTAGCCATCAGAGAATTGATGAACTTATAGAGTATGATTTATTTCTTAAGTTGACATTAATATTCACGATGAATGATATGAGATTACTTTCACGTTTACCTCCAATGTATTTCGACTATAGTCTATTGACGTACCATTGAGAAGATACTTCGAAAAATATTTCATTCACAATCT
This sequence comes from Pantala flavescens, assembly GCA_020796165.1. Classification (NCBI taxonomy): domain Eukaryota; kingdom Metazoa; phylum Arthropoda; class Insecta; order Odonata; family Libellulidae; genus Pantala; species Pantala flavescens. Next base: position 19,611,112 of record CM036885.1, on the reverse strand, counting down.
CTGGTAGATGTTGTGAATAAAAATTATTAAATAATTTCAGGGGTAAGACCGAAGTTTTAATTTTAATTTCCATTTGTTATTAAAAGTTAAAGGATTTTTCCGTTAAAGAAAGCAGTGGACGTCAAATTTTTCATAACGAAGGTGTATGAGAATTTGCTTGAGTCAACTTCTTCAACTTCCGATACATAATATTCAAACGATAAGTATATAAATATATTTACTCTATAAATTATAAAAATGAATTTGAAACATTTAATCATCATTTACATTGTAATTAATAAAAATAAATAAAATTATTAAATATGAAAAATTAAAAGGAACGCTAAGGTGGGCGTGGTCAATCGTAACCAGCCAATCAGAAGCGAGGATTTTGGTTCAACTTTAGCGGTGTTGCAAAATTGCCATTGTCTTCTGGGAATTCTTCTAGCAACGTCGTGCTGCCGCTTTGTTCAAGAAAACCGTTAAAAAATTAAATTCGTCACTGAAGAATTTAAAGTGCGTTAGTTTATCTGGTTGAATCGTTTTCGGTAATTTCCGAATTAATAATTATCGATATTGAATATATAAGCGGAAAGAAAGCTGCGATGGAACCTCATCACGGAGTCAGGACGCCAACGATTGGAATGGCTGGGACACGAAAGGTAGGAAATATACGATTTTTTTTAAACTATTATGTTCTTTAATAGACTATGTTAATTTCTTTGTCGGTATCTATTTCATTCAGAATCGATTTGAATTTTGGATGGATATATTTAGTCCGATTTTTTATAAGAAAGGTGCCGCTGTCGAAGTATATTCTTAATGATCGTGCCTTTGTTTCCTTCCTTTAAAAGAGAAAGAAATGTTTACCGTGCGTTTAACTTGTACGTCGGTTACATGACGAAACAAGTATTTATGTCATAAAACTTGATAACCGCCTCGTAGTCATAGTTAGATCGAATCATTCTCAAATACGGAATCGCATTACATAATTAACGAAAGATTATATAATAATTTATAACTTTATACAACTTACGACGCCAACGACGAAATTTAATTATCATTAATTATGCTTTGAGTCATCGTGAGATTTAAACATTGATGCCATTGATCATTAATAAATCACTACAACTATTTCTATAATAAATGGATAGTACTCTCGAGAGCTTTATTCCTATTTTTCATTTCATACTTCTATGCTTTAATTTTCTGAATACAACGTAACATTGCTTTTTGTATAACTACGCGTATTAAATACGAGAATAGATCTCATTCGATGATTCCTAACGTAATTGAAGTAGTCTTGAACGATTTTCAACTTTCTTTAATTTCAATATTAGAATCTAATTTAATTTAGGACTCTATTCAAATTAATTTGAAACTTGAAGTATTTGAAATAAGTGAAGGATGACGAAATATGTAATATTCTTAGTTTCACTCAAGATTTAACTCAAGTGTTTTAGCGATTATACAGTTGCTCTATAATCTAAAAACGTAACAGCCCTTCTTATAAAAGTAGAATTAAAGACGATGAACTTCCCATGAACAATTTATGCAAGTGGATGTATACTTATGCTTTTCTAGTTAATTAATGGATAACTATGATGTCTATAATGTAGTTTTATGAGGTCCGTTATCCTATCAAAGATTATATTGAGTTATCACCTTGCATACCATTCTATTCTCTGATCATTGAATAATTAACGGTAGGATTACGAAAACGAAATATATTAAGTTCGAAGGGTGTAATCGACAAGATTTTCTATTTCGCAGATAATATTTGTAATTTATTAAATTAATATTTCTCGTTATTCTACAATATATTTTCCCTATTGCGTCATTAAGCGGTATTTAATTAATGATTTAGTTATTTTTGAAATGTAATACGGATTGTCATATAAATTTCATCTGTATAAGATACATAGTTTTCATTCGAGTTTCAACCTTTTATTTTAACGATAATATATTTGATTCCATTTTCTAAACACCCGACAGCTGCTCAAAGTAAAATTATTATGCTAAACGGTTCTCGAAAACAATGTTCCTAATTTGATTACTTAAGAGAAGTATTTAAGTACGGCTATACGAAGTATATTTAAGTTAATTAAGGGATGTTTATAATCTCTTAAAAATAGTTTGACACGGTCCAATATGCAATCAACATATAACTTAGATACTACTCTTTATATACATCGTCGTATTGAAATATATTTGTAATTTATATAGGTAAGATTCAAAGGAATTTTTCGATTAAAATTGTAGGCCCTGACATTTTCCAATGGGATTTTTTCTGTATTTACGTATACTGCGATCATCGTTCATCACTGAATCGCTGATAATTGCTGTGAATTATTATTGGAATTGAAATATTTACCTTGTTATAATCGGCTGATATTTAGATAATTTTCAAGTATTAATTTAAAAACTGCATTCTTTTCTATCGGGAGGTGAATTATATGCAACGAGAGTTTATCTTGTATTCAGTTATTCAATAATAATTTAGTTTATTTCCGTTTAATACATAGATATAAATATATTTCAATACTCCGGGTCTACTTGCTTACGAATCTCCTTCCCTTTTTTGTATTGTGATGGAGAGCATTTGTCCTTGAGTATGTATTCCACTTTCTAAACAAAAATGACTCAAGCTGCTGAAGGAAAAGGAAAGTGAAGGAGCCGTAGCTTCTTTCGGGCATTCACACGATAACATCACGTAAATTCGATTCCTTCAAAAACGATATTTATTTTTAATTACTTTTAAATTCGGTTGCAGTTTATAAATTCTAACGCAAGGTTATTAACATAATTCGAAAAAACCATATTGACTTAAATTCTTTGCAATTGCAATTTCTTAAACAGTAAACGACTTTATATGAATTTCGGGATTGAATTTTTTCATAAAATGTTTTAATTATTCAATGAATTTTAATAAAATTTGGTTAAAATAAAGAAAAATCCAATTAAACGTTTAACGGCTCACCTGGAACGACACTTTAAATAAAAACATATCAAATTAGAACCGCTCCTCTATTACATAAAATTTATTAAAAATACTCTAGGGAAAAGGAAGCACCTAGATAAAAAAACATTTATTTTTAGGGACATATAGTTTCAGTTGCAAGTTACTTTTATTTATCAATTGCTGTTCTTTTCGTACTATATTTTTCCCTTTTGTAAACAATTAATATTCTCAGCTAATAATCTACAAGATCTTTTAATTTGAGAGCTACAATCATTTATTAGGCAGCAAATACTAAATGCATTGGATTCAAAGATAAACAACAGAGAGCATAAGAATGTTGATAAGTATGTAATAAATTATGTTTGATCGCACAACATCTTAGAAATTGAGAGAAAAAAACATCTTTGAGTAATGAAATAATATATGAATGAAACAAGAGAGATGTTGAATTATGTCCTGTAATAAATGACGTTCTGATTATTAGTAAAAGCATAGAAAATAAGTGATAATAGTGTATATTTTACTAACTATATCAAATTAAGGAGCATTAAGGAGCTCTTTTTCGGTTCCTCCATCTTTGAATTTCCTTCGAGTATTGACCAGTAGACCGTTGCACTATGTCGGTGCGTTTGGCTTCTTGTATGAACACCCGTATGGAGTATTTTGAACACCATGACTGCATTGTATGTGTAAGAATTATATTTATGTTAAAGTTTAACTGTGTAAAATCACAATGTAGTTCTGCGAGTAAAACAGCCTCAAATTGTAATCATCTGTACTTATCGTGAAACGCCTCCATTGTAAATCGATGTATTCCGCGCTTTTGGGTTTTATAAATACCGACATGTCACAATGTTTCAATGTGCATCGAGGGATTGATACTGTAAGAAGATTGGATATCGCGAGAGGAGGAAGGCCAACTTCTGTAATTCTTACCGCGAGTATTCCATATGATTTCATGGTAAGTAACGTCCTTTCTATTATAATCCCAGTTTGCATGAGAACTTGACCATTTACAGTAATATTTGCTTGCATAATAAAAAGGGTTTCCGTTTAATCCAGATACGTCCATTCATGAGAAGCGCGGGTCGGCGAAGGAATAAATTGTTCAGTTACATAACGGTGAGTAAGGTTATTTCCATGACAGTCAATTGAAGTTATATCTTTTGCCGTCCATATTAACGTAAATATTTTACCTTGATGAGGGAACGGTGCTTGTGAGAAGATCCTGAGGTGTGACGGCGGGCTCTGCCGTGCAGCTCATCGAGATTCAGGAAGTTATGTCGTAAGGAAGATCCACATGGGTTTTGAGTGAGCTGGCAGGGTGAGTATTTTTGATTCAACTTGCCATAATCGTGACAAAGAGAATTCGATTTCCTCAAACTAATATATATCTTCTATAGGAAACTGCACCAGCTACGGACGAGGAGGATCCGCCCTCCGGCAGGATGCTTAGCCTCGGGGAGAGGAATAATTCGAGACATTACTGAACCATTCCATTGATGGAGACGGAGAATCAAAGAATGTGAGTGAACTTGTCATTTGAATTAAGATTCACGCGCACGTATTCGTAATCGTGTCTCATTATTTTCAGCTTTGCGTACTACTTGGGCCTTGATTGCTATTGTGCAACGCTTCCGAAGAGGACGACCATCTTTAAATCAGTCGGTATCTTGAAAGCATGAGGAATTGAAGGTAGGAAGGATTTATCTTCAGTCAACGAATTTCATATAGCAGCAAGAGTTGTCGATTGTCCTTCCCTACTGTTCGTTATTGACCATCATGGTTTAGATTAATGCCTTATCTCTTCAGGAAACCGATCGCGTGGCTGTAGAATAAGAAGACCTTTTCGAGAGCGGTTTGGAAAACGTGAGGAGGGCATCTACCACGGGAAGCAGTTGGGAAGCTCACGAAATAATACATCATCGGCGTATTTGCATAAAAATGACCTTCATTGAATTACACATTTGACATTATAATTCCAAAAATCAAGGATGTAACGTCTATTGAAACAATCAATCTATTTCAGCTCGTCTGCATGGGGCGGATAAGAAGATGTTGATAGCGGTCCCGTTTACTCCGGCAGCCAAGACAAAGTTTTTCCTGCATTTCTACTACCGCCGCGAAAGACCTAGAAGATATGCTGGGACACGAATTGGTAATGTGGCAATTTCACTCCCTTGACTGCTCGGGTGTAAATGGCAGTCAATTTTGTTCGCGTCCATAACATATGATCGGAATGATTTTTTAATCACTGATAAATATCTCTTAACCGGACGTAGCAATAATTATTTCAGGATAAGTTAAGCAGTACCCCCGTTCCTTCGCTGAGAATTTCAAGATGCGCCATTTATCCGAGACCGTCGGTAACCCCGGAATCGGACGAAAGTAAAGTAAAACTCATTCCTTGTTCTCTTCTTCGACTTCTCCAGTTGCTAATGCTTGTATGTATTTTCAAGCGCAGAGAAGATGGTTCCGTGCGCGCAGTGCATCCACAGTGCTTCCTCAGATGGGATTTCTCACGGTTCGGCGAAGGAATATTGTGTTCGGTTAGAAAAAGGTGGGTAAGATTATTTCCATGATAGTCAGTTGTTGTTATTTGATTTGCCGTCCGTGTTAACGTAAATATATTACCTTCGTGAGGCCACGCTGCTTGTGCATCGGCATTAGAAGACGCTTGGCGTGAAGCTGTGGATTCTGCAGAGAAGATTGTAGTATTGTTCGATCGAGGAAAAGAAGCCATGTGGAAGATGCAAACCCTTGAGAAGGAGATATTAAATGTGCTTGCAGGGTGAGCTTATTTTGAGACTCCATTTTACATCCCTTAAAATGCAATCGCTTTCCTTAACCGTACTTGAACCTTTTCAGTAGAAGCTGCACCAGCTGCTGACTCAAGGGTCGAGGAGGATCTTCCCTGAAGCTGGATCCTTTTGGGGTAGCCGTCACTGAAGCAGCTTGATGAAATGTAATAAGTTGTACTTTATATGTTCAATAGATGGTATCTTGTGAGTTAACCTATTGTTATGGTGAATTTTATTCCTCCGTATATCATGTTGGAATGAATGTGCTAATACATGCAATGGTTTGGAAGTTGCCTATCATACAACCCGTATACTGAGTGTTAATCTTTCATTATGCACTGTACGCCAAATGATCTCGTTCGCACACTTTGTTTCGGAGCAGTCGCACTTCTTCCGTCCTTGTGTCTTTCTTTTGGCTCGTCCGTTCTCCTGAAATTCTTCTATTCAGGATCAACCCTCTCTTTGATGGTTCTCTTTTTCACCTCCGATCGTCCTTGCACACACTTGATCTTCATCCCACTATTTTCGCATTGTCGGCTGATGTGTCCAGAATATTTGAGAATGCATTCTCTTTTTCGGTTCTTCCATCTTTGAATTTCCTTCGAGTATTGACCAGTAGACCGTTGCACTATGTCGGTGCGTTTGGCTTCTTGTATGAACACCCGTATGGAGTATTTTGAACACCATGACTGCATTGTATGTGTAAGAATTATATTTATGTTAAAGTTTAACTGTGTAAAATCACAATGTAGTTCTGCGAGTAAAACAGCCTCAAATTGTAATCATCTCTTCTTATCGTGAAACGCCTCCATTGTAAATCGATGTATTCCGCGCTTTTGGGTTTTATAAATACCGACATGTCACAATATTTAAATGTGCATCGAGGGATTGATACCGTAAGAAGATTGGATATCGCGAGAGGAGGAAGGCCAACTTCTGTAATTCTTACCGCGAGTATTCCATATGATTCCATGGTAAGTAACGTCCTTTCTATTATAATCCCAGTTTGCATGAGAACTTGACCATTTACAGTAATATTTGCTTGCATAATAAAAAGGGTTTCCGTTTAATCCAGATACGTCCATTCATGAGAAGCGCGGGTCGGCGAAGGAATAAATTGTTCAGTTACATAACGGTGAGTAAGGTTATTTCCATGATAGTCAATTGAAGTTATATCTTTTGCCGTCCATATTAACGTAAATATTTTACCTTGATGAGGGAACGGTGCTTGTGAGAAGATGCTGAGGTGTGACGGCGGGCTCTGCCGTGCAGCTCATCGAGATTCAGGAAGTTATGTCGTAAGGAAGATCCACATGGGTTTTGAGTGAGCTGGCAGGGTGAGTATTTTTGATTCAACTTGCCATAATCGTGACAAAGAGAATTCGATTTCCTCAAACTAATATACATCTTCTATAGGAAACTGCACCAGCTACGGACGAGGAGGATCCGCCCTCCGGCAGGATGCTTAGCCTCGGGGAGAGGAATAATTCGAGACATTACTGAACCATTCCATTGATGGAGACGGAGAATCAAAGAATGTGAGTGAACTTGTCATTTGAATTAAGATTCACGCGCACGTATTCGTAATCGTGTCTCATTATTTTCAGCTTTGCGTACTACTTGGGCCTTGATTGCTATTGTGCAACGCTTCCGAAGAGGACGACCATCTTTAAATCAGTCGGTATCTTGAAAGCATGAGGAATTGAAGGTAGGAAGGATTTATCTTCAGTCAACGAATTTCATATAGCAGCAAGAGTTGTCGATTGTCCTTCCCTACTGTTCGTTATTGACCATCATGGTTTAGATTAATGCCTTGTCTCTTCAGGAAACCGATCGCGTGGCTGTAGAATAAGAAGACCTTTTCGAGAGCGGTTTGGAAAACGTGAGGAGGGCATCTACCACGGGAAGCAGTTGGGAAGCTCACGAAATAATACATCATCGGCGTATTTGCATAAAAATGACCTTCATTGAATTACACATTTGACATTATAATTCCAAAAATCAAGGATGTAACGTCTATTGAAACAATCAATCTATTTCAGCTCGTCTGCATGGGGCGGATAAGAAGATGTTGATAGCGGTCCCGTTTACTCCGGCAGCCAAGACAAAGTTTTTCCTGCATTTCTACTACCGCCGCGAAAGACCTAGAAGATATGCTGGGACACGAATTGGTAATGTGGCAATTTCACTCCCTTGACTGCTCGGGTGTAAATGGCAGTCAATTTTGTTCGCGTCCATAACATATGATCGGAATGATTTTTTAATCACTGATAAATATCTCTTAACCGGACGTAGCAATAATTATTTCAGGATAAGTTAAGCAGTACCCCCGTTCCTTCGCTGAGAATTTCAAGATGCGCCATTTATCCGAGACCGTCGGTAACCCCGGAATCGGACGAAAGTAAAGTAAAACTCATTCCTTGTTCTCTTCTTCGACTTCTCCAGTTGCTAATGCTTGTATGTATTTTCAAGCGCAGAGAAGATGGTTCCGTGCGCGCAGTGCATCCACAGTGCTTCCTCAGATGGGATTTCTCACGGTTCGGCGAAGGAATATTGTGTTCGGTTAGAAAAAGGTGGGTAAGATTATTTCCATGATAGTCAGTTGTTGTTATTTGATTTGCCGTCCGTGTTAACGTAAATATATTACCTTCGTGAGGCCACGCTGCTTGTGCATCGGCATTAGAAGACGCTTGGCGTGAAGCTGTGGATTCTGCAGAGAAGATTGTAGTATTGTTCGATCGAGGAAAAGAAGCCATGTGGAACATGCAAACCCATGAGAAGGAGATATTAAATGTGCTTGCGGGGTGAGCTTATCTTGAGACTCCATTTTACATCCCTTAAAATGCAATCGCTTTCCTTAACCGTACTTGAATCTTTTCAGTAGAAGCTGCACCAGCTGCTGACTCAAGGGTCGAGGAGGATCTTCCCTGAAGCTGGATCCTTTTGGGGTAGCCGTCACTGAAGCAGCTTGATGAAATGTAATAAGTTGTACTTTATATGTTCAATAGATGGTATCTTGTGAGTTAACCTATTGTTATGGTGAATTTTATTCTTCCGTATATCATGTTGGAATGAATGTGCTAATACATGCAATGGTTTGGAAGTTGCCTATCATACAACCCGTATACTGAGTGTTAATCTTTCATTATGCACTGTACGCCAAATGATCTCGTTCGTACACTTTGTTTCGGAGCAGTCGCACTTCTTCCGTCCTTGTGTCTTTCTTTTGGCTCGTCCGTTCTCCTGAAATTCTTCTATTCAGGATCAACCCTCTCTTTGATGGTTCTCTTTTTCACCTCCGATCGTCCTTGCACACACTTGATCTTCATCCCACTATTTTCGCATTGTCGGCTGATGTGTCCAGAATATTTGAGAATGCATTCTCTTTTTCGGTTCTTCCATCTTTGAATTTCCTTCGAGTATTGACCAGTAGACCGTTGCACTATGTCGGTGCGTTTGGCTTCTTGTATGAACACCCGTATGGAGTATTTTGAACACCATGACTGCATTTTATGTGTAAGAATTATATTTATGTTAAAGTTTAACTGTGTAAAATCACAATGTAGTTCTGCGAGTAAAACAGCCTCAAATTGTAATCATCTGTACTTATCGTGAAACGCCTCCATTGTAAATCGATGTATTCCGCGCTTTTGGGTTTTATAAATACCGACATGTCACAATGTTTAAATGTGCATCGAGGGATTGATACTGTAAGAAGATTGGATATCGCGAGAGGAGGAAGGCCAACTTCTGTAATTCTTACCGCGAGTATTCCATATGATTTCATGGTAAGTAACGTCCTTTCTATTATAATCCCAGTTTGCATGAGAACTTGACCATTTACAGTAATATTTGCTTGCATAATAAAAAGGGTTTCCGTTTAATCCAGATACGTCCATTCATGAGAAGCGCGGGTCGGCGAAGGAATAAATTGTTCAGTTACATAACGGTGAGTAAGGTTATTTCCATGAAAGTCAATTGAAGTTATATCTTTTGCCGTCCATATTAACGTAAATATTTTACCTTGATGAGGGAACGGTGCTTGTGAGAAGATCCTGAGGTGTGACGGCGGGCTCTGCCGTGCAGCTCATCGAGATTCAGGAAGTTATGTCGTAAGGAAGATCCACATGGGTTTTGACTGAGCTGGCAGGGTGAGTATTTTTGATTCAACTTGCCATAATCGTGACAAAGAGAATTCGATTTCCTCAAACTAATATACATCTTTTATAGGAAACTGCACCAGCTACGGACGAGGAGGATCCGCCCTCCGGCAGGATGCTTAGCCTCGGGGAGAGGAATAATTCGAGACATTACTGAACCATTCCATTGATGGAGACGGAGAATCAAAGAATGGGAGTGAACTTGTCATTTGAATTAAGATTCACGCGCACGTATTCGTAATCGTGTCTCATTATTTTCAGCTTTGCGTACTACTTGGGCCTTGATTGCTATTGTGCAACGCTTCCGAAGACGACGACCATCTTTAAATCAGTCGGTATCTTGAAAGCATGAGGAATTGAAGGTAGGAAGGATTTATCTTCAGTCAACGAATTTCATATAGCAGCAAGAGTTGTCGATTGTCCTTCCCTACTGTTCGTTATTGACCATCATGGTTTAGATTAATGCCTTATCTCTTCAGGAAACCGATCGCGTGGCTGTAGAATAAGAAGACCTTTTCGAGAGCGGTTTGGAAAACGTGAGGAGGGCATCTACCACGGGAAGCAGTTGGGAAGCTCACGAAATAATACATCATCGGCGTATTTGCATAAAAATGACCTTCATTGAATTACACATTTGACATTATAATTCCAAAAATCAAGGATGTAACGTCTATTGAAACAATCAATCTATTTCAGCTCGTCTGCATGGGGCGGATAAGAAGATGTTGATAGCGGTCCCGTTTACTCCGGCAGCCAAGACAAAGTTTTTGCTGCATTTCTACTACCGCCGCGAAAGACCTAGAAGATATGCTGGGACACGAATTGGTAATGTGGCAATTTCACTCCCTTGACTGTTTGGGTGTAAATGGCAGTCAATTTTGTTCGCGTCCATAACATATGATCGAAATGATTCTTTAATCACTGATAAATATCTCTTAACCGGACGTAGCAATAATTATTTCAGGATAAGTTAAGCAGTACCCCCGTTCCTTCGCTGAGAATTTCAAGATGCGCCATTTATCCGAGACCGTCGGTAACCCCGGAATCGGACGAAAGTAAAGTAAACTCATTCCTTGTTCTCTTCTTCGACTTCTCCAGTTGCTAATGCTTGTATGTATTTTCAAGAGCAGAGAAGATGGTTCAGTGCGCGCAGTGCATCCACAGTGCTTCCTCAGATGGGATTTCTCACGGTTCGGCGAAGGAATATTGTGTTCAGTTAGAAAAAGGTGGATAAGATTATTTCCATGATAGTCAGTTGTTGTTATTTGATTTGCCGTCCGTGTTAACGTAAATATATTACCTTCGTGAGGCCACGCTGCTTGTGCATCGGCATTAGAAGACGCTTAGCATGAAGCTGTGGATTCTGCAGAGAAGATTGTAGTATTGTTAGATCGAGGAAAAGAAGTCATGTGGAAGATGCAAACCCATGGGAAGGAGATATTAAATGTGCTTGCAGGGTGAGCTTATTTTGAGACTCCATTTTACATCCCTTAAAATGCAATCGCTTTCCTTAACCGTACTTGAACCTTTTCAGTAGAAGCTGCACCAGCTGCTGACTCAAGGGTCGAGGAGGATCTTCCCTGAAGCTGGATCCTTTTGGGGTAGCCGTCACTGAAGCAGCTTGATGAAATGTAATAAGTTGTACTTTATATGTTCAATAGATGGTATCTTGTGAGTCAACCTATTGTTATGGTGAATTTTATTCTTCCGTATATCATGTTGGAATGAATGTGCTAATACATGCAATGGTTTGGAAGTTGCCTATCATACAACCCGTATACTGAGTGTTAATCTTTCATTATGCACTGTACGCCGAATGATCTCGTTCGCACACTTTGTTTTGGAGCAGTCGCACTTCTTCCGTCCTCGAGTCGTTCTTTTGGCTAGCCACGTCGGTGAACAAGGTTCTCCTGAAATTCTTCTATTCAGGATCAACCCTCTCTTTGATGGTTCTCTTTTTCACCTCCGATCGTCCTTGCGCACACTTGATCTTCATCCCACTATTTTCGCATTGTCGGCTGATGTGTCCAGAATATTTGAGAATGCATTCTCTTTTTCGGTTCTTCCATCTTTGAATTTCCTTCGAGTATTGACCAGTAGACCGTTGCACTATGTCGGTGCGTTTGGCTTCTTGTATGAACACACGTATGGAGTATTTTGAACACCATGACTGTATTGTATGTGTAAGAATTATATTTATGTTAAAGTTTAACTGTGTAAAATCACAATGTAGTTCTGCGAGAAAAACAGCCTCCAATTGTAATCATCTGTACTTATCGTGAAACGCCTCCATTGTAAATCGATGTATTCCGCGCTTTTGGGTTTTATAAATACCGACATGTCACAATATTTAAATGTGCATCGAGGGATTGATACCGTAAGAAGATTGGATATCGCGAGAGGAGGAAGGCCAACTTCTGTAATTCTTACCGCGAGTATTCCATATGATTCCATGGTAAGTAACGTCCTTTCTATTATAATCCCAGTTTGCATGAGAACTTGATGCGGGACCATATTTGCTTGCATAATAAAAAGGGTTTCCGTTTAATCCAGATACGTCCATTCATGAGAAGCGCGGGTCGGCGAAGGAATAAATTGTTCAGTTACATAACGGTGAGTAAGGTTATTTCCATGAAAGTCAATTGAAGTTATATCTTTTGCCGTCCATATTAACGTAAATATTTTACCTTGATGAGGGAACGGTGCTTGTGAGAAGATCCTGAGGTGTGACGGCGGGCTCTGCCGTGCAGCTCATCGAGATTCAGGAAGTTATGTCGTAAGGAAGATCCACATGGGTTTTGAGTGAGCTGGCAGGGTGAGTATTTTTGATTCAACTTGCCATAATCGTGACAAAGAGAATTCGATTTCCTCAAACTAATATACATCTTCTATAGGAAACTGCACCAGCTACGGACGAGGAGGATCCGCCCTCCGGCAGGATGCTTAGCCTCGGGGAGAGGAATAATTCGAGACATTACTGAACCATTCCATTGATGGAGACGGAGAATCAAAGAATGTGAGTGAACTTGTCATTTGAATTAAGATTCACGCGCACGTATTCGTAATCGTGTCTCATTATTTTCAGCTTTGCGTACTACTTGGGCCTTGATTGCTATTGTGCAACGCTTCCGAAGAGGACGACCATCTTTAAATCAGTCGGTATCTTGAAAGCATGAGGAATTGAAGGTAGGAAGGATTTATCTTCAGTCAACGAATTTCATATAGCAGCAAGAGTTGTCGATTGTCCTTCCCTACTGTTCGTTATTGACCATCATGGTTTAGATTAATGCCTTATCTCTTCAGGAAACCGATCGCGTGGCTGTAGAATAAGAAGACCTTTTCGAGAGCGGTTTGGAAAACGTGAGGAGGGCATCTACCACGGGAAGCAGTTGGGAAGCTCACGAAATAATACATCATCGGCGTATTTGCATAAAAATGACCTTCATTGAATTACACATTTGACATTATAATTCCAAAAATCAAGGATGTAACGTCTATTGAAACAATCAATCTATTTCAGCTCGTCTGCATGGGGCGGATAAGAAGATGTTGATAGCGGTCCCGTTTACTCCGGCAGCCAAGACAAAGTTTTTCCTGCATTTCTACTACCGCCGCGAAAGACCTAGAAGATATGCTGGGACACGAATTGGTAATGTGGCAATTTCACTCCCTTGACTGCTCGGGTGTAAATGGCAGTCAATTTTGTTCGCGTCCATAACACATGATCGGAATGATTTTTTAATCACTGATAAATATCTCTTAACCGGACGTAGCAATAATTATTTCAGGGTAAGTTAAGCAGTACCTCCGTTCCTTCGCTGAGAATTTCAAGATGCGCCATTTATCCAAGACCGTCGGTAACCCCGGAATCGGACGAAAGTAAAGTAAAACTCATTCCTTGTTCTCTTCTTCGACTTCTCCAGTTGCTAATGCTTGTATGTATTTTCAAGCGCAGAGAAGATGGTTCCGTGCGCGCAGTGCATCCACAGTGCTTCCTCAGATGGGATTTCTCACGGTTCGGCGAAGGAATATTGTGTTCGGTTAGAAAAAGGTGGGTAAGATTATTTCCATGATAGTCAGTTGTTGTTATTTGATTTGCCGTCCGTGTTAACGTAAATATATTACCTTCGTGAGGCCACGCTGCTTGTGCATCGGCATTAGAAGACGCTTGGCGTGAAGCTGTGGATTCTGCAGAGAAGATTGTAGTATTGTTCGATCGAGGAAAAGAAGCCATGTGGAACATGCAAACCCATGAGAAGGAGATATTAAATGTGCTTGCAGGGTGAGCTTATCTTGAGACTCCATTTTACATCCCTTAAAATGCAATCGCTTTCCTTAACCGTACTTGAATCTTTTCAGTAGAAGCTGCACCAGCTGCTGACTCAAGGGTTGAGGAGGATCTTCCCTGAAGCTGGATCCTTTTGGGGTAGCCGTCACTGAAGCAGCTTGATGAAATGTAATAAGTTGTACTTTATATGTTCAATAGATGGTATCTTGTGAGTTAACCTATTGTTATGGTGAATTTTATTCTTCCGTATATCATGTTGGAATGAATGTGCTAATACATGCAATGGTTTGGAAGTTGCCTATCATACAACCCGTATACTGAGTGTTAACCTTTCATTATGCACTGTACGCCAAATGATCTCGTTCGTACACTTTGTTTCGGAGCAGTCGCACTTCTTCCGTCCTTGTGTCTTTCTTTTGGCTCGTCCGTTCTCCTGAAATTCTTCTATTCAGGATCAACCCTCTCTTTGATGGTTCTCTTTTTCACCTCCGATCGTCCTTGCACACACTTGATCTTCATCCCACTATTTTCGCATTGTCGGCTGATGTGTCCAGAATATTTGAGAATGCATTCTCTTTTTCGGTTCTTCCATCTTTGAATTTCCTTCGAGTATTGACCAGTAGACCGTTGCACTATGTCGGTGCGTTTGGCTTCTTGTATGAACACCCGTATGGAGTATTTTGAACACCATGACTGCATTTTATGTGTAAGAATTATATTTATGTTAAAGTTTAACTGTGTAAAATCACAATGTAGTTCTGCGAGTAAAACAGCCTCAAATTGTAATCATCTGTACTTATCGTGAAACGCCTCCATTGTAAATCGATGTATTCCGCGCTTTTGGGTTTTATAAATACCGACATGTCACAATGTTTAAATGTGCATCGAGGGATTGATACTGTAAGAAGATTGGATATCGCGAGAGGAGGAAGGCCAACTTCTGTAATTCTTACCGCGAGTATTCCATATGATTCCATGGTAAGTAACGTCCTTTCTATTATAATCCCAGTTTGCATGAGAACTGGACCATTTACAGTAATATTTGCTTGCATAATAAAAAGGGTTTCCGTTTAATCCAGATACGTCCATTCATGAGAAGCGCGGGTCGGCGAAGGAATAAATTGTTCAGTTACATAACGGTGAGTAAGGTTATTTCCATGAAAGTCAATTGAAGTTATATCTTTTGCCGTCCATATTAACGTAAATATTTTACCTTGATGAGGGAACGGTGCTTGTGAGAAGATCCTGAGGTGTGACGGCGGGCTCTGCCGTGCAGCTCATCGAGATTCAGGAAGTTATGTCGTAAGGAAGATCCACATGGGTTTTGACTGAGCTGGCAGGGTGAGTATTTTTGATTCAACTTGCCATAATCGTGACAAAGAGAATTCGATTTCCTCAAACTAATATACATCTTCTATAGGAAACTGCACCAGCTACGGACGAGGAGGATCCGCCCTCCGGCAGGATGCTTAGCCTCGGGGAGAGGAATAATTCGAGACATTACTGAACCATTCCATTGATGGAGACGGAGAATCAAAGAATGTGAGTGAACTTGTCATTTGAATTAAGATTCACGCGCACGTATTCGTAATCGTGTCTCATTATTTTCAGCTTTGCGTACTACTTGGGCCTTGATTGCTATTGTGCAACGCTTCCGAAGAGGACGACCATCTTTAAATCAGTCGGTATCTTGAAAGCATGAGGAATTGAAGGTAGGAAGGATTTATCTTCAGTCAACGAATTTCATATAGCAGCAAGAGTTGTCGATTGTCCTTCCCTACTGTTCGTTATTGACCATCATGGTTTAGATTAATGCCTTATCTCTTCAGGAAACCGATCGCGTGGCTGTAGAATAAGAAGACCTTTTCGAGAGCGGTTTGGAAAACGTGAGGAGGGCATCTACCACGGGAAGCAGTTGGGAAGCTCACGAAATAATACATCATCGGCGTATTTGCATAAAAATGACCTTCATTGAATTACACATTTGACATTATAATTCCAAAAATCAAGGATGTAACGTCTATTGAAACAATCAATCTATTTCAGCTCGTCTGCATGGGGCGGATAAGAAGATGTTGATAGCGGTCCCGTTTACTCCGGCAGCCAAGACAAAGTTTTTCCTGCATTTCTACTACCGCCGCGAAAGACCCAGAAGATATGCTGGGACACGAATTGGTAATGTGGCAATTTCACTCCCTTGACTGCTCGGGTGTAAATGGCAGTCAATTTTGTTCGCGTCCATAACATATGATCGGAATGATTTTTTAATCACTGATAAATATCTCTTAACCGGACGTAGCAATAATTATTTCTGGATAAGTTAAGCAGTACCCCCGTTCCTTCGCTGAGAATTTCAAGATGCGCCATTTATCCAAGACCGTCGGTAACCCCGGAATCGGACGAAAGTAAAGTAAAACTCATTCCTTGTTCTCTTCTTCGACTTCTCCAGTTGCTAATGCTTGTATGTATTTTCAAGCGCAGAGAAGATGGTTCCGTGCGCGCAGTGCATCCACAGTGCTTCCTCAGATGGGATTTCTCACGGTTCGGCGAAGGAATATTGTGTTCGGTTAGAAAAAGGTGGGTAAGATTATTTCCATGATAGTCAGTTGTTGTTATTTGATTTGCCGTCCGTGTTAACGTAAATATATTACCTTCGTGAGGCCACGCTGCTTGTGCATCGGCATTAGAAGACGCTTGGCGTGAAGCTGTGGATTCTGCAGAGAAGATTGTAGTATTGTTCGATCGAGGAAAAGAAGCCATGTGGAAGATGCAAACCCATGAGAAGGAGATATTAAATGTGCTTGCGGGGTGAGCTTATCTTGAGACTCCATTTTACATCCCTTAAAATGCAATCGCTTTCCTTAACCGTACTTGAATCTTTTCAGTAGAAGCTGCACCAGCTGCTGACTCAAGGGTCGAGGAGGATCTTCCCTGAAGCTGGATCCTTTTGGGGTAGCCGTCACTGAAGCAGCTTGATGAAATGTAATAAGTTGTACTTTATATGTTCAATAGATGGTATCTTGTGAGTTAACCTATTGTTATGGTGAATTTTATTCTTCCGTATATCATGTTGGAATGAATGTGCTAATACATGCAATGGTTTGGAAGTTGCCTATCATACAACCCGTATACTGAGTGTTAATCTTTCATTATGCACTGTACGCCAAATGATCTCGTTCGTACACTTTGTTTCGGAGCAGTCGCACTTCTTCCGTCCTTGTGTCTTTCTTTTGGCTCGTCCGTTCTCCTGAAATTCTTCTATTCAGGATCAACCCTCTCTTTGATGGTTCTCTTTTTCACCTCCGATCGTCCTTGCACACACTTGATCTTCATCCCACTATTTTCGCATTGTCGGCTGATGTGTCCAGAATATTTGAGAATGCATTCTCTTTTTCGGTTCTTCCATCTTTGAATTTCCTTCGAGTATTGACCAGTAGACCGTTGCACTATGTCGGTGCGTTTGGCTTCTTGTATGAACACCCGTATGGAGTATTTTGAACACCATGACTGCATTTTATGTGTAAGAATTATATTTATGTTAAAGTTTAACTGTGTAAAATCACAATGTAGTTCTGCGAGTAAAACAGCCTCAAATTGTAATCATCTGTACTTATCGTGAAACGCCTCCATTGTAAATCGATGTATTCCGCGCTTTTGGGTTTTATAAATACCGACATGTCACAATGTTTAAATGTGCATCGAGGGATTGATACTGTAAGAAGATTGGATATCGCGAGAGGAGGAAGGCCAACTTCTGTAATTCTTACCGCGAGTATTCCATATGATTTCATGGTAAGTAACGTCCTTTCTATTATAATCCCAGTTTGCAT
The DNA here is from genome assembly GCA_020796165.1 of Pantala flavescens. Classification (NCBI taxonomy): domain Eukaryota; kingdom Metazoa; phylum Arthropoda; class Insecta; order Odonata; family Libellulidae; genus Pantala; species Pantala flavescens. The sequence continues at coordinate 19,593,092 of CM036885.1, read as the reverse complement.
GAGAACTTGACCATTTACAGTAATATTTGCTTGCATAATAAAAAGGGTTTCCGTTTAATCCAGATACGTCCATTCATGAGAAGCGCGGGTCGGCGAAGGAATAAATTGTTCAGTTACATAACGGTGAGTAAGGTTATTTCCATGAAAGTCAATTGAAGTTATATCTTTTGCCGTCCATATTAACGTAAATATTTTACCTTGATGAGGGAACGGTGCTTGTGAGAAGATCCTGAGGTGTGACGGCGGGCTCTGCCGTGCAGCTCATCGAGATTCAGGAAGTTATGTCGTAAGGAAGATCCACATGGGTTTTGACTGAGCTGGCAGGGTGAGTATTTTTGATTCAACTTGCCATAATCGTGACAAAGAGAATTCGATTTCCTCAAACTAATATACATCTTCTATAGGAAACTGCACCAGCTACGGACGAGGAGGATCCGCCCTCCGGCAGGATGCTTAGCCTCGGGGAGAGGAATAATTCGAGACATTACTGAACCATTCCATTGATGGAGACGGAGAATCAAAGAATGGGAGTGAACTTGTCATTTGAATTAAGATTCACGCGCACGTATTCGTAATCGTGTCTCATTATTTTCAGCTTTGCGTACTACTTGGGCCTTGATTGCTATTGTGCAACGCTTCCGAAGACGACGACCATCTTTAAATCAGTCGGTATCTTGAAAGCATGAGGAATTGAAGGTAGGAAGGATTTATCTTCAGTCAACGAATTTCATATAGCAGCAAGAGTTGTCGATTGTCCTTCCCTACTGTTCGTTATTGACCATCATGGTTTAGATTAATGCCTTATCTCTTCAGGAAACCGATCGCGTGGCTGTAGAATAAGAAGACCTTTTCGAGAGCGGTTTGGAAAACGTGAGGAGGGCATCTACCACGGGAAGCAGTTGGGAAGCTCACGAAATAATACATCATCGGCGTATTTGCATAAAAATGACCTTCATTGAATTACACATTTGACATTATAATTCCAAAAATCAAGGATGTAACGTCTATTGAAACAATCAATCTATTTCAGCTCGTCTGCATGGGGCGGATAAGAAGATGTTGATAGCGGTCCCGTTTACTCCGGCAGCCAAGACAAAGTTTTTGCTGCATTTCTACTACCGCCGCGAAAGACCTAGAAGATATGCTGGGACACGAATTGGTAATGTGGCAATTTCACTCCCTTGACTGCTCGGGTGTAAATGGCAGTCAATTTTGTTCGCGTCCATAACATATGATCGAAATGATTCTTTAATCACTGATAAATATCTCTTAACCGGACGTAGCAATAATTATTTCAGGATAAGTTAAGCAGTACCCCCGTTCCTTCGCTGAGAATTTCAAGATGCGCCATTTATCCGAGACCGTCGGTAACCCCGGAATCGGACGAAAGTAAAGTAAACTCATTCCTTGTTCTCTTCTTCGACTTCTCCAGTTGCTAATGCTTGTATGTATTTTCAAGAGCAGAGAAGATGGTTCAGTGCGCGCAGTGCATCCACAGTGCTTCCTCAGATGGGATTTCTCACGGTTCGGCGAAGGAATATTGTGTTCAGTTAGAAAAAGGTGGATAAGATTATTTCCATGATAGTCAGTTGTTGTTATTTGATTTGCCGTCCGTGTTAACGTAAATATATTACCTTCGTGAGGCCACGCTGCTTGTGCATCGGCATTAGAAGACGCTTAGCATGAAGCTGTGGATTCTGCAGAGAAGATTGTAGTATTGTTAGATCGAGGAAAAGAAGTCATGTGGAAGATGCAAACCCATGGGAAGGAGATATTAAATGTGCTTGCAGGGTGAGCTTATTTTGAGACTCCATTTTACATCCCTTAAAATGCAATCGCTTTCCTTAACCGTACTTGAACCTTTTCAGTAGAAGCTGCACCAGCTGCTGACTCAAGGGTCGAGGAGGATCTTCCCTGAAGCTGGATCCTTTTGGGGTAGCCGTCACTGAAGCAGCTTGATGAAATGTAATAAGTTGTACTTTATATGTTCAATAGATGGTATCTTGTGAGTCAACCTATTGTTATGGTGAATTTTATTCTTCCGTATATCATGTTGGAATGAATGTGCTAATACATGCAATGGTTTGGAAGTTGCCTATCATACAACCCGTATACTGAGTGTTAATCTTTCATTATGCACTGTACGCCGAATGATCTCGTTCGCACACTTTGTTTTGGAGCAGTCGCACTTCTTCCGTCCTCGAGTCGTTCTTTTGGCTAGCCACGTCGGTGAACAAGGTTCTCCTGAAATTCTTCTATTCAGGATCAACCCTCTCTTTGATGGTTCTCTTTTTCACCTCCGATCGTCCTTGCGCACACTTGATCTTCATCCCACTATTTTCGCATTGTCGGCTGATGTGTCCAGAATATTTGAGAATGCATTCTCTTTTTCGGTTCTTCCATCTTTGAATTTCCTTCGAGTATTGACCAGTAGACCGTTGCACTATGTCGGTGCGTTTGGCTTCTTGTATGAACACACGTATGGAGTATTTTGAACACCATGACTGTATTGTATGTGTAAGAATTATATTTATGTTAAAGTTTAACTGTGTAAAATCACAATGTAGTTCTGCGAGAAAAACAGCCTCCAATTGTAATCATCTGTACTTATCGTGAAACGCCTCCATTGTAAATCGATGTATTCCGCGCTTTTGGGTTTTATAAATACCGACATGTCACAATATTTAAATGTGCATCGAGGGATTGATACCGTAAGAAGATTGGATATCGCGAGAGGAGGAAGGCCAACTTCTGTAATTCTTACCGCGAGTATTCCATATGATTCCATGGTAAGTAACGTCCTTTCTATTATAATCCCAGTTTGCATGAGAACTTGATGCGGGACCATATTTGCTTGCATAATAAAAAGGGTTTCCGTTTAATCCAGATACGTCCATTCATGAGAAGCGCGGGTCGGCGAAGGAATAAATTGTTCAGTTACATAACGGTGAGTAAGGTTATTTCCATGAAAGTCAATTGAAGTTATATCTTTTGCCGTCCATATTAACGTAAATATTTTACCTTGATGAGGGAACGGTGCTTGTGAGAAGATCCTGAGGTGTGACGGCGGGCTCTGCCGTGCAGCTCATCGAGATTCAGGAAGTTATGTCGTAAGGAAGATCCACATGGGTTTTGACTGAGCTGGCAGGGTGAGTATTTTTGATTCAACTTGCCATAATCGTGACAAAGAGAATTCGATTTCCTCAAACTAATATACATCTTCTATAGGAAACTGCACCAGCTACGGACGAGGAGGATCCGCCCTCCGGCAGGATGCTTAGCCTCGGGGAGAGGAATAATTCGAGACATTACTGAACCATTCCATTGATGGAGACGGAGAATCAAAGAATGTGAGTGAACTTGTCATTTGAATTAAGATTCACGCGCACGTATTCGTAATCGTGTCTCATTATTTTCAGCTTTGCGTACTACTTGGGCCTTGATTGCTATTGTGCAACGCTTCCGAAGAGGACGACCATCTTTAAATCAGTCGGTATCTTGAAAGCATGAGGAATTGAAGGTAGGAAGGATTTATCTTCAGTCAACGAATTTCATATAGCAGCAAGAGTTGTCGATTGTCCTTCCCTACTGTTCGTTATTGACCATCATGGTTTAGATTAATGCCTTATCTCTTCAGGAAACCGATCGCGTGGCTGTAGAATAAGAAGACCTTTTCGAGAGCGGTTTGGAAAACGTGAGGAGGGCATCTACCACGGGAAGCAGTTGGGAAGCTCACGAAATAATACATCATCGGCGTATTTGCATAAAAATGACCTTCATTGAATTACACATTTGACATTATAATTCCAAAAATCAAGGATGTAACGTCTATTGAAACAATCAATCTATTTCAGCTCGTCTGCATGGGGCGGATAAGAAGATGTTGATAGCGGTCCCGTTTACTCCGGCAGCCAAGACAAAGTTTTTCCTGCATTTCTACTACCGCCGCGAAAGACCTAGAAGATATGCTGGGACACGAATTGGTAATGTGGCAATTTCACTCCCTTGACTGCTCGGGTGTAAATGGCAGTCAATTTTGTTCGCGTCCATAACACATGATCGGAATGATTTTTTAATCACTGATAAATATCTCTTAACCGGACGTAGCAATAATTATTTCAGGGTAAGTTAAGCAGTACCTCCGTTCCTTCGCTGAGAATTTCAAGATGCGCCATTTATCCGAGACCGTCGGTAACCCCGGAATCGGACGAAAGTAAAGTAAAACTCATTCCTTGTTCTCTTCTTCGACTTCTCCAGTTGCTAATGCTTGTATGTATTTTCAAGCGCAGAGAAGATGGTTCCGTGCGCGCAGTGCATCCAAAGTGCTTCCTCAGATGGGATTTCTCACGGTTCGGCGAAGGAATATTGTGTTCAGTTAGAAAAAGGTGGGTAAGATTATTTCCATGATAGTCAGTTGTTGTTATTTGATTTGCCGTCCGTGTTAACGTAAATATATTACCTTCGTGAGGCCACGCTGCTTGTGCATCGGCATTAGAAGACGCTTGGCGTGAAGCTGTGGATTCTGCAGAGAAGATTGTAGTATTGTTCGATCGAGGAAAAGAAGCCATGTGGAAGATGCAAACCCATGAGAAGGAGATATTAAATGTGCTTGCGGGGTGAGCTTATCTTGAGACTCCATTTTACATCCCTTAAAATGCAATCGCTTTCCTTAACCGTACTTGAATCTTTTCAGTAGAAGCTGCACCAGCTGCTGACTCAAGGGTCGAGGAGGATCTTCCCTGAAGCTGGATCCTTTTGGGGTAGCCGTCACTGAAGCAGCTTGATGAAATGTAATAAGTTGTACTTTATATGTTCAATAGATGGTATCTTGTGAGTTAACCTATTGTTATGGTGAATTTTATTCTTCCGTATATCATGTTGGAATGAATGTGCTAATACATGCAATGGTTTGGAAGTTGCCTATCATACAACCCGTATACTGAGTGTTAATCTTTCATTATGCACTGTACGCCAAATGATCTCGTTCGTACACTTTGTTTCGGAGCAGTCGCACTTCTTCCGTCCTTGTGTCTTTCTTTTGGCTCGTCCGTTCTCCTGAAATTCTTCTATTCAGGATCAACCCTCTCTTTGATGGTTCTCTTTTTCACCTCCGATCGTCCTTGCACACACTTGATCTTCATCCCACTATTTTCGCATTGTCGGCTGATGTGTCCAGAATATTTGAGAATGCATTCTCTTTTTCGGTTCTTCCATCTTTGAATTTCCTTCGAGTATTGACCAGTAGACCGTTGCACTATGTCGGTGCGTTTGGCTTCTTGTATGAACACCCGTATGGAGTATTTTGAACACCATGACTGCATTTTATGTGTAAGAATTATATTTATGTTAAAGTTTAACTGTGTAAAATCACAATGTAGTTCTGCGAGTAAAACAGCCTCAAATTGTAATCATCTGTACTTATCGTGAAACGCCTCCATTGTAAATCGATGTATTCCGCGCTTTTGGGTTTTATAAATACCGACATGTCACAATGTTTAAATGTGCATCGAGGGATTGATACTGTAAGAAGATTGGATATCGCGAGAGGAGGAAGGCCAACTTCTGTAATTCTTACCGCGAGTATTCCATATGATTCCATGGTAAGTAACGTCCTTTCTATTATAATCCCAGTTTGCATGAGAACTTGACCATTTACAGTAATATTTGCTTGCATAATAAAAAGGGTTTCCGTTTAATCCAGATACGTCCATTCATGAGAAGCGCGGGTCGGCGAAGGAATAAATTGTTCAGTTACATAACGGTGAGTAAGGTTATTTCCATGAAAGTCAATTGAAGTTATATCTTTTGCCGTCCATATTAACGTAAATATTTTACCTTGATGAGGGAACGGTGCTTGTGAGAAGATCCTGAGGTGTGACGGCGGGCTCTGCCGTGCAGCTCATCGAGATTCAGGAAGTTATGTCGTAAGGAAGATCCACATGGGTTTTGAGTGAGCTGGCAGGGTGAGTATTTTTGATTCAACTTGCCATAATCGTGACAAAGAGAATTCGATTTCCTCAAACTAATATACATCTTCTATAGGAAACTGCACCAGCTACGGACGAGGAGGATCCGCCCTCCGGCAGGATGCTTAGCCTCGGGGAGAGGAATAATTCGAGACATTACTGAACCATTCCATTGATGGAGACGGAGAATCAAAGAATGTGAGTGAACTTGTCATTTGAATTAAGATTCACGCGCACGTATTCGTAATCGTGTCTCATTATTTTCAGCTTTGCGTACTACTTGGGCCTTGATTGCTATTGTGCAACGCTTCCGAAGAGGACGACCATCTTTAAATCAGTCGGTATCTTGAAAGCATGAGGAATTGAAGGTAGGAAGGATTTATCTTCAGTCAACGAATTTCATATAGCAGCAAGAGTTGTCGATTGTCCTTCCCTACTGTTCGTTATTGACCATCATGGTTTAGATTAATGCCTTATCTCTTCAGGAAACCGATCGCGTGGCTGTAGAATAAGAAGACCTTTTCGAGAGCGGTTTGGAAAACGTGAGGAGGGCATCTACCACGGGAAGCAGTTGGGAAGCTCACGAAATAATACATCATCGGCGTATTTGCATAAAAATGACCTTCATTGAATTACACATTTGACATTATAATTCCAAAAATCAAGGATGTAACGTCTATTGAAACAATCAATCTATTTCAGCTCGTCTGCATGGGGCGGATAAGAAGATGTTGATAGCGGTCCCGTTTACTCCGGCAGCCAAGACAAAGTTTTTCCTGCATTTCTACTACCGCCGCGAAAGACCTAGAAGATATGCTGGGACACGAATTGGTAATGTGGCAATTTCACTCCCTTGACTGCTCGGGTGTAAATGGCAGTCAATTTTGTTCGCGTCCATAACATATGATCGGAATGATTTTTTAATCACTGATAAATATCTCTTAACCGGACGTAGCAATAATTATTTCTGGATAAGTTAAGCAGTACCCCCGTTCCTTCGCTGAGAATTTCAAGATGCGCCATTTATCCAAGACCGTCGGTAACCCCGGAATCGGACGAAAGTAAAGTAAAACTCATTCCTTGTTCTCTTCTTCGACTTCTCCAGTTGCTAATGCTTGTATGTATTTTCAAGCGCAGAGAAGATGGTTCCGTGCGCGCAGTGCATCCACAGTGCTTCCTCAGATGGGATTTCTCACGGTTCGGCGAAGGAATATTGTGTTCGGTTAGAAAAAGGTGGGTAAGATTATTTCCATGATAGTCAGTTGTTGTTATTTGATTTGCCGTCCGTGTTAACGTAAATATATTACCTTCGTGAGGCCACGCTGCTTGTGCATCGGCATTAGAAGACGCTTGGCGTGAAGCTGTGGATTCTGCAGAGAAGATTGTAGTATTGTTCGATCGAGGAAAAGAAGCCATGTGGAACATGCAAACCCATGAGAAGGAGATATTAAATGTGCTTGCAGGGTGAGCTTATTTTGAGACTCCATTTTACATCCCTTAAAATGCAATCGCTTTCCTTAACCGTACTTGAAACTTTTCAGTAGAAGCTGCACCAGCTGCTGACTCAAGGGTCGAGGAGGATCTTCCCTGAAGCTGGATCCTTTTGGGGTAGCCGTCACTGAAGCAGCTTGATGAAATGTAATAAGTTGTACTTTATATGTTCAATAGATGGTATCTTGTGAGTTAACCTATTGTTATGGTGAATTTTATTCTTCCGTATATCATGTTGGAATGAATGTGCTAATACATGCAATGGTTTGGAAGTTGCCTATCATACAACCCGTATACTGAGTGTTAATCTTTCATTATGCACTGTACGCCAAATGATCTCGTTCGTACACTTTGTTTCGGAGCAGTCGCACTTCTTCCGTCCTTGTGTCTTTCTTTTGGCTCGTCCGTTCTCCTGAAATTCTTCTATTCAGGATCAACCCTCTCTTTGATGGTTCTCTTTTTCACCTCCGATCGTCCTTGCACACACTTGATCTTCATCCCACTATTTTCGCATTGTCGGCTGATGTGTCCAGAATATTTGAGAATGCATTCTCTTTTTCGGTTTTTCCATCTTTGAATTTCCTTCGAGTATTGACCAGTAGACCGTTGCACTATGTCGGTGCGTTTGGCTTCTTGTATGAACACCCGTATGGAGTATTTTGAACACCATGACTGCATTTTATGTGTAAGAATTATATTTATGTTAAAGTTTAACTGTGTAAAATCACAATGTAGTTCTGCGAGTAAAACAGCCTCAAATTGTAATCATCTGTACTTATCGTGAAACGCCTCCATTGTAAATCGATGTATTCCGCGCTTTTGGGTTTTATAAATACCGACATGTCACAATGTTTCAATGTGCATCGAGGGATTGATACTGTAAGAAGATTGGATATCGCGAGAGGAGGAAGGCCAACTTCTGTAATTCTTACCGCGAGTATTCCACATGATTCCATGGTAAGTAACGTCCTTTCTATTATAATCCCAGTTTGCATGAGAACTTGACCATTTACAGTAATATTTGCTTGCATAATAAAAAGGGTTTCCGTTTAATCCAGATACGTCCATTCATGAGAAGCGCGGGTCGGCGAAGGAATAAATTGTTCAGTTACATAACGGTGAGTAAGGTTATTTCCATGAAAGTCAATTGAAGTTATATCTTTTGCCGTCCATATTAACGTAAATATTTTACCTTGATGAGGGAACGGTGCTTGTGAGAAGATCCTGAGGTGTGACGGCGGGCTCTGCCGTGCAGCTCATCGAGATTCAGGAAGTTATGTCGTAAGGAAGATCCACATGGGTTTTGACTGAGCTGGCAGGGTGAGTATTTTTGATTCAACTTGCCATAATCGTGACAAAGAGAATTCGATTTCCTCAAACTAATATACATCTTCTATAGGAAACTGCACCAGCTACGGACGAGGAGGATCCGCCCTCCGGCAGGATGCTTAGCCTCGGGGAGAGGAATAATTCGAGACATTACTGAACCATTCCATTGATGGAGACGGAGAATCAAAGAATGTGAGTGAACTTGTCATTTGAATTAAGATTCACGCGCACGTATTCGTAATCGTGTCTCATTATTTTCAGCTTTGCGTACTACTTGGGCCTTGATTGCTATTGTGCAACGCTTCCGAAGAGGACGACCATCTTTAAATCAGTCGGTATCTTGAAAGCATGAGGAATTGAAGGTAGGAAGGATTTATCTTCAGTCAACGAATTTCATATAGCAGCAAGAGTTGTCGATTGTCCTTCCCTACTGTTCGTTATTGACCATCATGGTTTAGATTAATGCCTTATCTCTTCAGGAAACCGATCGCGTGGCTGTAGAATAAGAAGACCTTTTCGAGAGCGGTTTGGAAAACGTGAGGAGGGCATCTACCACGGGAAGCAGTTGGGAAGCTCACGAAATAATACATCATCGGCGTATTTGCATAAAAATGACCTTCATTGAATTACACATTTGACATTATAATTCCAAAAATCAAGGATGTAACGTCTATTGAAACAATCAATCTATTTCAGCTCGTCTGCATGGGGCGGATAAGAAGATGTTGATAGCGGTCCCGTTTACTCCGGCAGCCAAGACAAAGTTTTTCCTGCATTTCTACTACCGCCGCGAAAGACCTAGAAGATATGCTGGGACACGAATTGGTAATGTGGCAATTTCACTCCCTTGACTGCTCGGGTGTAAATGGCAGTCAATTTTGTTCGCGTCCATAACATATGATCGGAATGATTTTTTAATCACTGATAAATATCTCTTAACCGGACGTAGCAATAATTATTTCAGGATAAGTTAAGCAGTACCCCCGTTCCTTCGCTGAGAATTTCAAGATGCGCCATTTATCCGAGACCGTCGGTAACCCCGGAATCGGACGAAAGTAAAGTAAAACTCATTCCTTGTTCTCTTCTTCGACTTCTCCAGTTGCTAATGCTTGTATGTATTTTCAAGCGCAGAGAAGATGGTTCCGTGCGCGCAGTGCATCCACAGTGCTTCCTCAGATGGGATTTCTCACGGTTCGGCGAAGGAATATTGTGTTCGGTTAGAAAAAGGTGGGTAAGATTATTTCCATGATAGTCAGTTGTTGTTATTTGATTTGCCGTCCGTGTTAACGTAAATATATTACCTTCGTGAGGCCACGCTGCTTGTGCATCGGCATTAGAAGACGCTTGGCGTGAAGCTGTGGATTCTGCAGAGAAGATTGTAGTATTGTTCGATCGAGGAAAAGAAGCCATGTGGAACATGCAAACCCATGAGAAGGAGATATTAAATGTGCTTGCAGGGTGAGCTTATTTTGAGACTCCATTTTACATCCCTTAAAATGCAACCGCTTTCCTTAACCGTACTTGAAACTTTTCAGTAGAAGCTGCACCAGCTGCTGACTCAAGGGTCGAGGAGGATCTTCCCTGAAGCTGGATCCTTTTGGGGTAGCCGTCACTGAAGCAGCTTGATGAAATGTAATAAGTTGTACTTTATATGTTCAATAGATGGTATCTTGTGAGTTAACCTATTGTTATGGTGAATTTTATTCTTCCGTATATCATGTTGGAATGAATGTGCTAATACATGCAATGGTTTGGAAGTTGCCTATCATACAACCCGTATACTGAGTGTTAATCTTTCATTATGCACTGTACGCCAAATGATCTCGTTCGTACACTTTGTTTCGGAGCAGTCGCACTTCTTCCGTCCTTGTGTCTTTCTTTTGGCTCGTCCGTTCTCCTGAAATTCTTCTATTCAGGATCAACCCTCTCTTTGATGGTTCTCTTTTTCACCTCCGATCGTCCTTGCACACACTTGATCTTCATCCCACTATTTTCGCATTGTCGGCTGATGTGTCCAGAATATTTGAGAATGCATTCTCTTTTTCGGTTCTTCCATCTTTGAATTTCCTTCGAGTATTGACCAGTAGACCGTTGCACTATGTCGGTGCGTTTGGCTTCTTGTATGAACACCCGTATGGAGTATTTTGAACACCATGACTGCATTTTATGTGTAAGAATTATATTTATGTTAAAGTTTAACTGTGTAAAATCACAATGTAGTTCTGCGAGTAAAACAGCCTCAAATTGTAATCATCTGTACTTATCGTGAAACGCCTCCATTGTACATCGATGTATTCCGCGCTTTTGGGTTTTATAAATACCGACATGTCACAATGTTTAAATGTGCATCGAGGGATTGATACTGTAAGAAGATTGGATATCGCGAGAGGAGGAAGGCCAACTTCTGTAATTCTTACCGCGAGTATTCCACATGATTCCATGGTAAGTAACGTCCTTTCTATTATAATCCCAGTTTTCATGAGAACTTGACCATTTACAGTAATATTTGCTTGCATAATAAAAAGGGTTTCCGTTTAATCCAGATACGTCCATTCATGAGAAGCGCGGGTCGGCGAAGGAATAAATTGTTCAGTTACATAACGGTGAGTAAGGTTATTTCCATGAAAGTCAATTGAAGTTATATCTTTTGCCGTCCATATTAACGTAAATATTTTACCTTGATGAGGGAACGGTGCTTGTGAGAAGATCCTGAGGTGTGACGGCGGGCTCTGCCGTGCAGCTCATCGAGATTCAGGAAGTTATGTCGTAAGGAAGATCCACATGGGTTTTGACTGAGCTGGCAGGGTGAGTATTTTTGATTCAACTTGCCATAATCGTGACAAAGAGAATTCGATTTCCTCAAACTTATATACATCTTCTATAGGAAACTGCACCAGCTACGGACGAGGAGGATCCGCCCTCCGGCAGGATGCTTAGCCTCGGGGAGAGGAATAATTCGAGACATTACTGAACCATTCCATTGATGGAGACGGAGAATCAAAGAATGTGAGTGAACTTGTCATTTGAATTAAGATTCACGCGCACGTATTCGTAATCGTGTCTCATTATTTTCAGCTTTGCGTACTACTTGGGCCTTGATTGCTATTGTGCAACGCTTCCGAAGAGGACGACCATCTTTAAATCAGTCGGTATCTTGAAAGCATGAGGAATTGAAGGTAGGAAGGATTTATCTTCAGTCAACGAATTTCATATAGCAGCAAGAGTTGTCGATTGTCCTTCCCTACTGTTCGTTATTGACCATCATGGTTTAGATTAATGCCTTATCTCTTCAGGAAACCGATCGCGTGGCTGTAGAATAAGAAGACCTTTTCGAGAGCGGTTTGGAAAACGTGAGGAGGGCATCTACCACGGGAAGCAGTTGGGAAGCTCACGAAATAATACATCATCGGCGTATTTGCATAAAAATGACCTTCATTGAATTACACATTTGACATTATAATTCCAAAAATCAAGGATGTAACGTCTATTGAAACAATCAATCTATTTCAGCTCGTCTGCATGGGGCGGATAAGAAGATGTTGATAGCGGTCCCGTTTACTCCGGCAGCCAAGACAAAGTTTTTCCTGCATTTCTACTACCGCCGCGAAAGACCTAGAAGATATGCTGGGACACGAATTGGTAATGTGGCAATTTCACTCCCTTGACTGCTCGGGTGTAAATGGCAGTCAATTTTGTTCGCGTCCATAACATATGATCGAAATGATTCTTTAATCACTGATAAATATCTCTTAACCGGACGTAGCAATAATTATTTCAGGATAAGTTAAGCAGTACCCCCGTTCCTTCGCTGAGAATTTCAAGATGCGCCATTTATCCGAGACCGTCGGTAACCCCGGAATCGGACGAAAGTAAAGTAAACTCATTCCTTGTTCTCTTCTTCGACTTCTCCAGTTGCTAATGCTTGTATGTATTTTCAAGCGCAGAGAAGATGGTTCCGTGCGCGCAGTGCATCCACAGTGCTTCCTCAGATGGGATTTCTCACGGTTCGGCGAAGGAATATTGTGTTCAGTTAGAAAAAGGTGGATAAGATTATTTCCATGATAGTCAGTTGTTGTTATTTGATTTGCCGTCCGTGTTAACGTAAATATATTACCTTCGTGAGGCCACGCTGCTTGTGCATCGGCATTAGAAGACGCTTGGCGTGAAGCTGTGGATTCTGCAGAGAAGATTGTAGTATTGTTCGATCGAGGAAAAGAAGCCATGTGGAAGATGCAAACCCATGGGAAGGAGATATTAAATGTGCTTGCAGGGTGAGCTTATTTTGAGACTCCATTTTGCATCCCTTAAAATGCAATCGCTTTCCTTAACCGTACTTGAAACTTTTCAGTAGAAGCTGCACCAGCTGCTGACTCAAGGGTCGAGGAGGATCTTCCCTGAAGCTGGATCCTTTTGGGGTAGCCGTCACTGAAGCAGCTTGATGAAATGTAATAAGTTGTACTTTATATGTTCAATAGATGGTATCTTGTGAGTTAACCTATTGTTATGGTGAATTTTATTCTTCCGTACATCATGTTGGAATGAATGTGCTAATACATGCAATGGTTTGGAAGTTGCCTATCATACAACCCGTATACTGAGTGTTAATCTTTCATTATGCACTGTACGCCAAATGATCTCGTTCGCACACTTTGTTTCGGAGCAGTCGCACTTCTTCCGTCCTTGTGTTTTTCTTTTGGCTCGTCCGTTCTCCTGAAATTCTTCTATTCAGGATCAACCCTCTCTTTGATGGCTCTCTTTTTCACCTCCGATCGTCCTTGCACACACTTGATCTTCATCCCACTATTTTCGCATTGTCGGCTGATGTGTCCAGAATATTTGAGAATGCATTCTCTTTTTCGGTTCTTCCATCTTTGAATTTCCTTCGAGTATTGACCAGTAGACCGTTGCACTATGTCGGTGCGTTTGGCTTCTTGTATGAACACCCGTATGGAGTATTTTGAACACCATGACTGCATTTTATGTGTAAGAATTATATTTATGTTAAAGTTTAACTGTGTAAAATCACAATGTAGTTCTGCGAGTAAAACAGCCTCAAATTGTAATCATCTGTACTTATCGTGAAACGCCTCCATTGTAAATCGATGTATTCCGCGCTTTTGGGTTTTATAAATACCGACATGTCACAATGTTTAAATGTGCATCGAGGGATTGATACTGTAAGAAGATTGGATATCGCGAGAGGAGGAAGGCCAACTTCTGTAATTCTTACCGCGAGTATTCCAAATGATTCCATGGTAAGTAACGTCCTTTCTATTATAATCCCAGTTTGCATGAGAACTTGACCATTTACAGTAATATTTGCTTGCATAATAAAAAGGGTTTCCGTTTAATCCAGATACGTCCATTCATGAGAAGCGCGGGTCGGCGAAGGAATAAATTGTTCAGTTACATAACGGTGAGTAATGTTATTTCCATGACAGTCAATTGAAGTTATATCTTTTGCCGTCCATATTAACGTAAATATTTTACCTTGATGAGGGAACGGTGCTTGTGAGAAGATCCTGAGGTGTGACGGCGGGCTCTGCCGTGCAGCTCATCGAGATTCAGGAAGTTATGTCGTAAGGAAGATCCACATGGGTTTTGACTGAGCTGGCAGGGTGAGTATTTTTGATTCAACTTGCCATAATCGTGACAAAGAGAATTCGATTTCCTCAAACTTATATACATCTTCTATAGGAAACTGCACCAGCTACGGACGAGGAGGATCCGCCCTCCGGCAGGATGCTTAGCCTCGGGGAGAGGAATAATTCGAGACATTACTGAACCATTCCATTGATGGAGACGGAGAATCAAAGAATGTGAGTGAACTTGTCATTTGAATTAAGATTCACGCGCACGTATTCGTAATCGTGTCTCATTATTTTCAGCTTTGCGTACTACTTGGGCCTTGATTGCTATTGTGCAACGCTTCCGAAGAGGACGACCATCTTTAAATCAGTCGGTATCTTGAAAGCATGAGGAATTGAAGGTAGGAAGGATTTATCTTCAGTCAACGAATTTCATATAGCAGCAAGAGTTGTCGATTGTCCTTCCCTACTGTTCGTTATTGACCATCATGGTTTAGATTAATGCCTTATCTCTTCAGGAAACCGATCGCGTGGCTGTAGAATAAGAAGACCTTTTCGAGAGCGGTTTGGAAAACGTGAGGAGGGCATCTACCACGGGAAGCAGTTGGGAAGCTCACGAAATAATACATCATCGGCGTATTTGCATAAAAATGACCTTCATTGAATTACACATTTGACATTATAATTCCAAAAATCAAGGATGTAACGTCTATTGAAACAATCAATCTATTTCAGCTCGTCTGCATGGGGCGGATAAGAAGATGTTGATAGCGGTCCCGTTTACTCCGGCAGCCAAGACAAAGTTTTTCCTGCATTTCTACTACCGCCGCGAAAGACCTAGAAGATATGCTGGGACACGAATTGGTAATGTGGCAATTTCACTCCCTTGACTGCTCGGGTGTAAATGGCAGTCAATTTTGTTCGCGTCCATAACACATGATCGGAATGATTTTTTAATCACTGATAAATATCTCTTAACCGGACGTAGCAATAATTATTTCAGGGTAAGTTAAGCAGTACCTCCGTTCCTTCGCTGAGAATTTCAAGATGCGCCATTTATCCGAGACCGTCGGTAACCCCGGAATCGGACGAAAGTAAAGTAAAACTCATTCCTTGTTCTCTTCTTCGACTTCTCCAGTTGCTAATGCTTGTATGTATTTTCAAGCGCAGAGAAGATGGTTCCGTGCGCGCAGTGCATCCACAGTGCTTCCTCAGATGGGATTTCTCACGGTTCGGCGAAGGAATATTGTGTTCAGTTAGAAAAAGGTGGGTAAGATTATTTCCATGATAGTCAGTTGTTGTTATTTGATTTGCCGTCCGTGTTAACGTAAATATATTACCTTCGTGAGGCCACGCTGCTTGTGCATCGGCATTAGAAGACGCTTGGCGTGAAGCTGTGGATTCTGCAGAGAAGATTGTAGTATTGTTCGATCGAGGAAAAGAAGCCATGTGGAACATGCAAACCCATGAGAAGATTAAATGTGCTTGCAGGGTGAGCTTATTTTGAGACTCCATTTTACATCCCTTAAAATGCAATCGCTTTCCTTAACCGTACTTGAACCTTTTCAGTAGAAGCTACACCAGCTGCTGACTCAAGGGTCGAGGAGGATCTTCCCTGAAGCTGGATCCTTTTGGGGTAGCCGTCACTGAAGCAGCTTGATGAAATGTAATAAGTTGTACTTTATATGTTCAATAGATGGTATCTTGTGAGTTAACCTATTGTTATGGTGAATTTTATTCTTCCGTATATCATGTTGGAATGAATGTGCTAATACATGCAATGGTTTGGAAGTTGCCTATCATACAACCCGTATACTGAGTGTTAATCTTTCATTATGCACTGTACGCCAAATGATCTCGTTCGCACACTTTGTTTCGGAGCAGTCGCACTTCTTCCGTCCTTGTGTTTTTCTTTTGGCTCGTCCGTTCTCCTGAAATTCTTCTATTCAGGATCAACCCTCTCTTTGATGGCTCTCTTTTTCACCTCCGATAGTCCTTGCACACACTTGATCTTCATCCCACTATTTTCGCATTGTCGGCTGATGTGTCCAGAATATTTGAGAATGCATTCTCTTTTTCGGTTCTTCCATCTTTGAATTTCCTTCGAGTATTGACCAGTAGACCGTTGCACTATGTCGGTGCGTTTGGCTTCTTGTATGAACACCCGTATGGAGTATTTTGAACACCATGACTGCATTTTATGTGTAAGAATTATATTTATGTTAAAGTTTAACTGTGTAAAATCACAATGTAGTTCTGCTAGTAAAACAGCCTCAAATTGTAATCATCTGTACTTATCGTGAAACGCCTCCATTGTAAATCGATGTATTCCGCGCTTTTGGGTTTTATAAATACCGACATGTCACAATGTTTAAATGTGCATCGAGGGATTGATACCGTAAGAAGATTGGATATCGCGAGAGGAGGAAGGCCAACTTCTGTAATTCTTACCGCGAGTATTCCATATGATTCCATGGTAAGTAACGTCCTTTCTATTATAATCCCAGTTTGCATGAGAACTTGACCATTTACAGTAATATTTGCTTGCATAATAAAAAGGGTTTCCGTTTAATCCAGATACGTCCATTCATGAGAAGCGCGGGTCGGCGAAGGAATAAATTGTTCAGTTACATAACGGTGAGTAAGGTTATTTCCATGAAAGTCAATTGAAGTTATATCTTTTGCCGTCCATATTAACGTAAATATTTTACCTTGATGAGGGAACGGTGCTTGTGAGAAGATCCTGAGGTGTGACGGCGGGCTCTGCCGTGCAGCTCATCGAGATTCAGGAAGTTATGTCGTAAGGAAGATCCACATGGGTTTTGACTGAGCTGGCAGGGTGAGTATTTTTGATTCAACTTGCCATAATCGTGACAAAGAGAATTCGATTTCCTCAAACTTATATACATCTTCTATAGGAAACTGCACCAGCTACGGACGAGGAGGATCCGCCCTCCGGCAGGATGCTTAGCCTCGGGGAGAGGAATAATTCGAGACATTACTGAACCATTCCATTGATGGAGACGGAGAATCAAAGAATGTGAGTGAACTTGTAATTTGAATTAAGATTCACGCGCACGTATTCGTAATCGTGTCTCATTATTTTCAGCTTTGCGTACTACTTGGGCCTTGATTGCTATTGTGCAACGCTTCCGAAGAGGACGACCATCTTTAAATCAGTCGGTATCTTGAAAGCATGAGGAATTGAAGGTAGGAAGGATTTATCTTCAGTCAACGAATTTCATATAGCAGCAAGAGTTGTCGATTGTCCTTCCCTACTGTTCGTTATTGACCATCATGGTTTAGATTAATGCCTTATCTCTTCAGGAAACCGATCGCGTGGCTGTAGAATAAGAAGACCTTTTCGAGAGCGGTTTGGAAAACGTGAGGAGGGCATCTACCACGGGAAGCAGTTGGGAAGCTCACGAAATAATACATCATCGGCGTATTTGCATAAAAATGACCTTCATTGAATTACACATTTGACATTATAATTCCAAAAATCAAGGATGTAACGTCTATTGAAACAATCAATCTATTTCAGCTCGTCTGCATGGGGCGGATAAGAAGATGTTGATAGCGGTCCCGTTTACTCCGGCAGCCAAGACAAACTTTTTCCTGCATTTCTACTACTGCCGCGAAAGACCTAGAAGATATGCTGGGACACGAATTGGTAATGTGGCAATTTCACTCCCTTGACTGCTCGGGTGTAAATGGCAGTCAATTTTGTTCGCGTCCATAACATATGATCGGAATGATTTTTTAATCACTGATAAATATCTCTTAACCGGACGTAGCAATAATTATTTCAGGATAAGTTTAGCAGTACCCCCGTTCCTTCGCTGAGAATTTCAAGATGCGCCATTTATCCGAGACCGTCGGTAACCCCGGAATCGGACGAAAGTAAAGTAAAACTCATTCCTTGTTCTCTTCTTCGACTTCTCCAGTTGCTAATGCTTGTATGTATTTTCAAGCGCAGAGAAGATGGTTCCGTGCGCGCAGTGCATCCACAGTGCTTCCTCAGATAGGATTTCTCACGGTTCGGCGTAGGAATATTGTGTTCGGTTAGAAAAAGGTGGGTAAGATTATTTCCATGATAGTCAGTTGTTGTTATTTGATTTGCCGTCCGTGTTAACGTAAATATATTACCTTCGTGAGGCCACGCTGCTTGTGCATCGGCATTAGAAGACGCTTGGCGTGAAGCTGTGGATTCTGCAGAGAAGATTGTAGTATTGTTCGATCGAGGAAAAGAAGCCATGTGGAAGATGCAAACCCATGAGAAGGAGATATTAAATGTGCTTGCAGGGTGAGCTTATTTTGAGACTCCATTTTACATCCCTTAAAATGCAATCGCTTTCCTTAACCGTACTTGAAACTTTTCAGTAGAAGCTGCACCAGCTGCTGACTCAAGGGTCGAGGAGGATCTTCCCTGAAGCTGGATCCTTTTGGGGTAGCCGTCACTGAAGCAGCTTGATGAAATGTAATAAGTTGTACTTTATATGTTCAATAGATGGTATCTTGTGAGTCAACCTATTGTTATGGTGAATTTTATTCTTCCGTATATCATGTTGGAATGAATGTGCTAATACATGCAATGGTTTGGAAGTTGCCTATCATACAACCCGTATACTGAGTGTTAATCTTTCATTATGCACTGTACGCCAAATGATCTCGTTCGCACACTTTGTTTCGGAGCAGTCGCACTTCTTCCGTCCTTGTGTCTTTCTTTTGGCTCGTCCGTTCTCCTGAAATTCTTCTATTCAGGATCAACCCTCTCTTTGATGGCTCTCTTTTTCACCTCCGATCGTCCTTGCACACACTTGATCTTCATCCCACTATTTTCGCATTGTCGGCTGATGTGTCCAGAATATTTGAGAATGCATTCTCTTTTTCGGTTCTTCCATCTTTGAATTTCCTTCGAGTATTGACCAGTAGACCGTTGCACTATGTCGGTGCGTTTGGCTTCTTGTATGAACACCCGTATGGAGTATTTTGAACACCATGACTGCATTTTATGTGTAAGAATTATATTTATGTTAAAGTTTAACTGTGTAAAATCACAATGTAGTTCTGCGAGTAAAACAGCCTCAAATTGTAATCATCTGTACTTATCGTGAAACGCCTCCATTGTAAATCGATGTATTCCGCGCTTTTGGGTTTTATAAATACCGACATGTCACAATGTTTAAATGTGCATCGAGGGATTGATACTGTAAGAAGATTGGATATCGCGAGAGGAGGAAGGCCAACTTCTGTAATTCTTACCGCGAGTATTCCACATGATTCCATGGTAAGTAACGTCCTTTCTATTATAATCCCAGTTTTCATGAGAACTTGACCATTTACAGTAATATTTGCTTGCATAATAAAAAGGGTTTCCGTTTAATCCAGATACGTCCATTCATGAGAAGCGCGGGTCGGCGAAGGAATAAATTGTTCAGTTACATAACGGTGAGTAAGGTTATTTCCATGAAAGTCAATTGAAGTTATATCTTTTGCCGTCCATATTAACGTAAATATTTTACCTTGATGAGGGAACGGTGCTTGTGAGAAGATCCTGAGGTGTGACGGCGGGCTCTGCCGTGCAGCTCATCGAGATTCAGGAAGTTATGTCGTAAGGAAGATCCACATGGGTTTTGACTGAGCTGGCAGGGTGAGTATTTTTGATTCAACTTGCCATAATCGTGACAAAGAGAATTCGATTTCCTCAAACTTATATACATCTTCTATAGGAAACTGCACCAGCTACGGACGAGGAGGATCCGCCTTCCGGCAGGATGCTTAGCCTCGGGGAGAGGAATAATTCGAGACATTACTGAACCATTCCATTGATGGAGACGGAGAATCAAAGAATGTGAGTGAACTTGTAATTTGAATTAAGATTCACGCGCACGTATTCGTAATCGTGTCTCATTATTTTCAGCTTTGCGTACTACTTGGGCCTTGATTGCTATTGTGCAACGCTTCCGAAGAGGACGACCATCTTTAAATCAGTCGGTATCTTGAAAGCATGAGGAATTAAAGGTAGGAAGGATTTATCTTCAGTCAACGAATTTCATATAGCAGCAAGAGTTGTCGATTGTCCTTCCCTACTGTTCGTTATTGACCATCATGGTTTAGATTAATGCCTTATCACTTCAGGAAACCGATCGCGTGGCTGTAGAATAAGAAGACCTTTTCGAGAACGGTTTGGAAAACGTGAGGAGGACATCTACCACGGGAAGCAGTTGGGAAGCTCACGAAATAATACATCATCGGCGTATTTGCATAAAAATGACCTTCATTGAATTACACATTTGACATTATAATTCCAAAAATCAAGGATGTAACGTCTATTGAAACAATCAATCTATTTCAGCTCGTCTGCATGGGGCGGATAAGAAGATGTTGATAGCGGTCCCGTTTACTCCGGCAGCCAAGACAAAGTTTTTCCTGCATTTCTACTACCGCCGCGAAAGACCTAGAAGATATGCTGGGACACGAATTGGTAATGTGGCAATTTCACTCCCTTGACTGCTCGGGTGTAAATGGCAGTCAATTTTGTTCGCGTCCATAACATATGATCGGAATGATTTTTTAATCACTGATAAATATCAGTTAACCGGACGTAGCAAAATTATTTCAGGATAAGTTTAGCAGTACCCCCGTTCCTTCGCTGAGAATTTCAAGATGCGCCATTTATCCGAGACCGTCGGTAACCCCGGAATCGGACGAAAGTAAAGTAAAACTCATTCCTTGTTCTCTTCTTCGACTTCTCCAGTTGCTAATGCTTGTATGTATTTTCAAGCGCAGAGAAGATGGTTCCGTGCGCGCAGTGCATCCACAGTGCTTCCTCAGATGGGATTTCTCACGGTTCGGCGAAGGAATATTGTGTTCAGTTAGAAAAAGGTGGGTAAGATTATTTCCATGATAGTCAGTTGTTGTTATTTGATTTGCCGTCCGTGTTAACGTAAATATATTACCTTCGTGAGGCCACGCTGCTTGTGCATCGGCATTAGAAGACGCTTGGCGTGAAGCTGTGGATTCTGCAGAGAAGATTGTAGTATTGTTCGATCGAGGAAAAGAAGCCATGTGGAAGATGCAAACCCATGAGAAGGAGATATTAAATGTGCTTGCAGGGTGAGCTTATTTTGAGACTCCATTTTACATCCCTTAAAATGCAATCGCTTTCCTTATCCGTACTTGAATCTTTTCAGTAGAAGCTGCACCAGCTGCTGACTCAAGGGTCGAGGAGGATCTTCCCTGAAGCTGGATCCTTTTGGGGTAGCCGTCACTGAAGCAGCTTGATGAAATGTAATAAGTTGTACTTTATATGTTCAATAGATGGTATCTTGTGAGTTAACCTATTGTTATGGTGAATTTTATTCTTCCGTATATCATGTTGGAATGAATGTGCTAATACATGCAATGGTTTGGAAGTTGCCTATCATACAACCCGTATACTGAGTGTTAATCTTTCATTATGCACTGTACGCCAAATGATCTCGTTCGCACACTTTGTTTCGGAGCAGTCGCTCTTCTTCCGTCCTTGAGTCGTTCTTTTGGCTAGCCACGTCGGTGAACAAGGTTCTCCTGAAATTCTTCTATTCAGGATCAACCCTCTCTTTGATGGCTCTCTTTTTCACCTCCGATCGTCCTTGCACACACTTGATCTTCATCCCACTATTTTCGCATTGTCGGCTGATGTGTCCAGAATATTTGAGAATGCATTCTCTTATTCGGTTCTTCCATCTTTGAATTTCCTTCGAGTATTGACCAGTAGACCGTTGCACTATGTCGGTGCGTTTGGCTTCTTGTATGAACACCCGTATGGAGTATTTTGAACACCATGACTGCATTGTATGTGTAAGAATTATATTTATGTTAAAGTTTAACTGTGTAAAATCACAATGTAGTTCTGCGAGTAAAACAGCCTCAAATTGTAATCATCTGTAATTATCGTGAAACGCCTCCATTGTAAATCGATGTATTCCGCGCTTTTGGGTTTTATAAATACCGACATGTCACAATGTTTAAATGTGCCGTAAAGGTTTTAAGGTGTAATATCACAATGTAGTTCTGAGTTGTGCGAGTAAAAGGGCCTCAAATGTGTGTGTGTCTCAATTAGAATCAGCTGTACTTATCGCGAAATTCTTTGCGCCTCTATTATAACACCTTTATCTTTGAATTTCAGGTTTTTTATGATTATACCTACCTTAGAATATGTAAGTTACATAGTAACATCAAGAAAGTGTAAGCGAAATATAGTATTTGAAATATGGATGCGATTCTTTTTCCTTTTAAAACACATCATGTTCTTATCCACAGTGTAGTTTTATATATATACCTGCATATAAATTTCTGATATTTTTCTCAGCTTGAACTTATTCAGGTCTTGATACTATTAGAGGAGGGGTTAATCCAAAATATCTCTTGAATAACTTTTTCTCTTAGTAATTCCGTATTAATATCCGTTAACGAGTTTCTTTTTACTTACGATTGAATGCATTGTATGGGAATTTTTGCAATATATGTATTCATATCCTTATTAAATTATTCTCCCATCATTTTATTCACTCCCGTTTTGTCAACAGAGAAAGAAAACAAATTATGTTTGAATATTGTGTCCGACACTTTTAATAAAGCTTTTCGTGAATATAAATAGAATTATTTGTAAAAATTAGGATAAAAATAATACCCTAAGTAATTTTTGAATGGCTTGCTATACCGCCCTCATTAAATCTGCCATTCTCCTCTTGTTATTAATCTCTCCCCACCCACCTTACGTCTCGGGGATCGAACCTCTGGACCCCATGGGGTCTAGAGGTCTATATAGTTAGCGCCCCCTAGAAATTAGATATGGAAGGACCGTAAATCAGAAAAATGAATAACATTATGTAGTTTATTAAGTCACAGAAATTTGAAATATTACTTCAGGGTTAGATATGGAAGGACCGTAAATCAGAAAAAAGAAACACATTAAGTAGATTTTTAAGTCACAGAGCAAATTTCATTAATACATTTAAATAAAATGCAGAGAGTTAATAGCATGATAGTGCCATTTTCCGTCATCGGTAGCCGGTTGCCTTTTGCATTGATTTTTAGCGCTGTATATATAAGTCTGTAGAGAAGAACATAAAATTATATGGGCGGTTATAAAATAGTAAATGTACAAATTTAATATAATAATAATTATATTTAAACCTACTTCCTTCCCGCATCATGGAAGAGTACTTTTAAGCAAATTACTATGTTTTGGCAATTTGAATGTTGGATGCATAGAAAAATGGTTGGAAAAATTAAAAAACCTCCTGCTTTCATAGAATAAAAATTAAGTTATAATTACGCATACTATTTCTCCAATCCTATTTTACAATTTTTAGGGCCATTCTATGGTAATAAAATGCGTTTCTCTGGTGAATGTAATCAACGAAGCAATTTTTAGCAATTTTAACTGAAGTATTTTAAACTGAAATGCGTCGTGAGTGGAGATAAGAGCATTATTTTATAATTGGTCCAAAAAGATTAATTTTAAGTCTAATATTTTGAAATACATTAATTCAAATGCAATATGAAAATTATGTTCGTGGAAAATGTTGGAAATTATTAACTGTTGTATTAATATTAAATATGGTGAATTTCAGCTGTTTTGTTGCCAGTTATTGGATGGGTTGCATTGGTGTTCATCACTTGTGGTCAAATTTATAAATAAATAGACTAAATTTATCCGTGATTTTATAAGGTTGAAAAACTAGAAACCTGTTTTTATATTTTGCATACTTCAACCAATTTTTTTTTCTTTTAATTTCGAACCCTCCTCCGAATCCTCTCATTAACGACGCGACCCACCCTCCGTCCCCCGAAGCGGACCACCCTCCGGTCCCGCGACGCGTCCCACCCTCCGGTCCCGCGACGCGACCCACCCTCCGTCCCCCGACGCGGACCACCCTCCGGTCCCGCGACGCGACCCACCCTACGATCCCGCGACGCGACCCACCCTCCGATCCCGCGACGCGACCCACCCTCCGATCCCGCGACGCGACCCACCCTCCGTCCCCCGACGCGACCCACCCTCCGTCCCCCGACGCGACCCACCCTCCGATCCCCCGACGCGACCCACCCTCCGGTCCCCCGACGCGACCCACCCTCCGGTCCCGCGACGCGACCCACCCTCCGATCCCCCGACGCGACCCACCCTCCGATCCCGCGACGCGACCCACCCTCCGTCCCCCGACGCGACCCACCCTCCGGTCCCCCGACGCGACCCACCCTCCGGTCCCGCGACGCGACCCACCCTCCGTCCCCCGACGCGACCCACCCTCCGGTCCCCCGACGCGACCCACCCTCCGGTCCCGCGACGCGACCCACCCTCCGATCCCGCGACGCGACCCACCCTCCGGTCCCCCGACGCGACCCACCCTCCGGTCCCGCGACGCGACCCACCCTCCGATCCCCCGACGCGACCCACCCTATTCGGCCCATGCCTTACCTTTATCACCACCTTCAGGTCCTCTTCCATCCGCAGAAGTCCCATTCCTCAAAGGTCCTCTTCCATCCACCTACGAAACAGCCTATGATAAGATTCAGGACATTATTATAACATAATTACTACAAAGAAATTTAAGATACGCAAATCAGTTACGTCCACTTCACATTTATATTAAGTCGATAACATTCAGCAATTAATTCCATAAAATCAAACACCACATTTAATTCTATTTCTGAATAATAGTTTTACGGAATTTATTCATGCCTTATTCGTGAAGTGAATTCTTCCTTCGCTCTTTCAAAATTAAAAATTGATTCCAATTTAATATTTAAATAAATCCCAACTATACGTCAAGGTTTAAAGAAATCAGAACAATAATTATCAAATTATTCTCGAATAATATCTAATTATATATTTATTCGCACTTAACAGTTGCAAAAATAAATTGGAGCTGGTTTTTTATTAATAATGTGGTAATCGTTGAAACTATCGCTTCAATTCAATTCGCATCAATGAAATATTAGTTACAATCGTATAATTGATTCAATAAAAAAAATAATTAAAATTATTTATTTGCTGTCATTTTTGGAATCGTTTGTAAGTATTTATTATTTCAATACGATAATTAGCTTAAATTATTATTATATTGATAGAAGAATGAAAATTTTTTAAAAAATCCATCATTTACCATCCGAAAATTCTTTAAAAAAAAACATTTTTAATTTTAAATTTCATAACCTTAATATTTGCAATCAAATTCAAAATGTAATTTCTTTTTCAGATCAATTTCATTAGTAGTTTTAGAATTCCAAATCTAGCTTTACTTTCATTGCTTAAGATTTCATAACGGTAATAACTAAATAACGGAAGTAAATAACATTTTCTTATGAATATATACTGTGAACGCAAATTATTCTTCCGTGTCGAAAAATCATAAAGCCAAGATACAAAGGTCATCATATGACAATGTTAAAAGTTCCGCGATAAAACATTTAAATAGTTTTTAATCTCACTAAATCAAATCTTACTAAATTTCATCGTAGTATTAATAATCGTATGGCCTAATGATTTAACTAATTTCAGCATTGTTCATTACGTGATGCAAATTGCGGATTCGTAGATCGGTTAAATATAAAAAATTGAGAATATCCAATAATTTAAATAAATGCAGGCTATTGAATGCGCAAAAACTAAATCCAGCTAAAATATAATATTAAATTTGAATATGTTTTTATGAACAAGCCTACTTATCGTTGCTACCCTAAGTTCGACCACGTGGCGAAAATACTCACGACTGCTAAAATTATACTAATTAGCATTTCCGGATTTTGACTTAATTGAAAAGAACGTCCGCTTCCATTATTAAACGTATTGAAAACGGGATAAAGATAACCACATACGGAAGACTTAATTTAGTAACGACAAATTCCAACCACGTGGCGAAAATTCGTACTCTCTCATATGCTGAATTACGATTTAAATTCAAATAAAAATCTATTACGCTTGATGTATCAATTAAAATCAATATGAAGAAATTCGAAGAGGAAAGAAAAATATCCGTTTATTGCCTTAAATCAAAGACAGAAACTTCAACTTGGCTATAGAATGGTCATTTTTACTTACGAAGTTAGAGGTCCTTTTTTGCAGATTTCCAATCTTCTCTTTGCGGCATCTTGAAGAATCCATTGGAATCGGGTTTAATTTGAACACTTAAGCACTCGAACGAAATATTTTTTCGAAAAATCACCGAAATTCGACAGCACGTCGTTAAACGCACATCACTCAAACAGGAAGCAGCACTAACTAACAGCAAAGCAACGGATATCCGGTTTGCAGTAAAATACTCGATTCTGATTGGCTGATGGTATTGGATATACCACTACTCAACAAAGCTAATACTTAATTAATAACTCTTTTATTAATAATTATATTCATAATCACTATAAATAATTATTATTTTAATTATCGGAAATTTCATTATTGGTTATTTTGCGTATTGAGTAATATTATTAAATTCCTAACGCGCACATGTTCTCAAGAGGGTAGCCATCTTGAAAATATTAACTACTTTGAAGAGAAAAAATCATAAAATGCTTACAAATGTATTTAAGCAGATGTAAAGTTACTTAATTCCTAAGCTTATATTCTGTTGAAAACCCTTGAATGATTTCATGACCATTTTTGTTTTATTATCGAAATAGAGAACGTTATTATTTCCAGCTTTATAATCGTTCCTTAAAGGTAAATTATGGATAGTAGGATTTTTAATATATGCACACTAAACTCATACAATGCCCATACGGACCTGAGGACTCCGTAAAATATTATAGAAGAAGAATTCATAACAACGCTCATATGTATTAGAAATAAAAATATTTGGGTTCACACTTACATTTTCATGTCCATATTATGTCATACCATAAATAAAGCCATGCTCATACCGAGCTGTTAATTACTTCAGTCAAGATAATTCGCGATTTCTTCGAAAGCATCGATCTTTTTAACGTTAAAATTGCATAAATTCGAAATATTTTCCAGAAATTTAATGCTACGCTTGTATGTATTCGATTTAAAAGTATTTGGTTAAGTATTTACCTTTCTAATGCACAATATTACAAAATAACACATAGAAATTGCCATGGATTCAAATTTGTCCAATCTTTATGAATTTGCAGTAAAACACTTTTGTGGTATTTGCATGATGGTCGAAGAGTCTTCATGATTATATACGAATGAAACACTAGTGTACATATGAATATAATGTTTCAGCATTCAAACTTTGGGCACGTGTCTCCACATACATAAAATTCTCGAGGCACTATTGTTGGTGGCTAAAGTTGCAGTTCCACAATCACTCTTTGATGTATTCAAAAATAAACATCAACCAGTGAATACACACTTTAAGTCACTCACTTAAGCGTTGCACCAGAATAACTTGCACTATACGTACTTGAAGACCAAATCCATGATTCAAAAACACGCGATTCACTCTCTGTCTCTCCATGAGCTTGTTTTGTACAACTATTTACTTACTTTCGAAGGACAGAAATATTCTGGCGTTACTCATTTAGTACGACCTCGAAATTTTATGAAACGCTTTAACCCTAGCGGTTATTTCAATGAAAAACTTGGTTATAAAGGAAGGTTTAGCTAACTTAAATAAATGGATCATGGGATAAGTTTAAGTATATTGAATCCTGGTCATCACGCGATCACAAAATAATAAGGAACGCTTTTCTTTTGAAAGATCAATTTATTACGATTTCGAGCATTTATTTATGTACCCAAAAAAGGTTTACCTTGAAATAACGGCTAAAGCGTTTCATAAAATTTCGAGGTCGTACTAAATGAGTAACGCCAGAATATTTCTGCCCTTTCGCTAGAAAGTAAATAGCTGTTCGAAACAAGTTCAGGGGGGAAGTATGGGTATTTTTGAATCGTTGTCTCTTAGAATATTACTTCAGACTTTCATTTTCCGAATGAAGTGCAACATAATATGGTGTATGGTGCTTCAAAGGGTGAAACATAAGTCGATATTCATTGGTCAGTGTTCTTTTTGGAATACATTCTCTTCATTACATTCAGTTGGAAGTTGTAGGA
Source organism: Pantala flavescens (assembly GCA_020796165.1). NCBI lineage: Eukaryota > Metazoa > Arthropoda > Insecta > Odonata > Libellulidae > Pantala > Pantala flavescens. Next base: position 19,564,650 of record CM036885.1, on the reverse strand, counting down.
GTAGGAATAGTAGGAGTGTTTTAATTTTCTTTCATTGTCCGAAAATAGTGCAAGGTATTCTGGTGCAACGCTTTAGTGAGTGACTTAAAGTGTATATTCATGGTTGATGTTTATTTTTGAATACATCAAAGAGTGATTGTGTAACTACACCTTTAGCCACCGACAATAGTGCCTCGAGAATTTTATGAATGTTTTATGAATAAAAAACGAAAATAATCGTGAAATCCCTCAAGTTTTGAGTCATTTCCACAAGAGAAGAAACGAAAATGCCTCTCCTATGATTTATAGTGAATTGAGTGACATGTGACCTCACGGGTGCAATTAGTGACGACGTAAACCGATAATTCCACGTATTAACTTCAATATTACGTGGAAAGTCCAACGTTTTGCTTTATTCTTATATTGTGATACCTGATATTGCTAAAATCAGTGATGAAATAAGTGCAAACAATATATAAATAGTGAGTGAGGTGTGGGTGCTTTTTGCCATTGTTTAGTGTCTAAATCTGAACGTGTGTTTGTTAGAAAAACAATTCTAATAAAAGTGCGGTGGCCAAAATAAAGAAGGTTCCTTTGGAGGGTAGTTCCATTCAAGAAAAATGGAATGGCTATCAAAGGTTAGTAAGCTTTTCTAGTAAATTGATCTCAAAGTAATATAACTTTTAAACCATATACATATGTTTTCAAACATATGTATATGGTTTAAAAGTTTGCTACAACAAAGGTAGCCATCAGAGGATTAATGAACTTATAGAGTGATTTATTTATTTCTTAAGTTGACATTAATATTCACGATGAATGACATAAGATTACTTTCACGTTTACCTCCAATCTATTTCGACTATAGTCTATTGACGTACCATTGAGAAAATATCTCATTTACAATCTCTGGTAGATGTTGTGAATAAAAATTATTAAATAATTTCAGGGGTAAGACCGAAGTTTTAATTTTAATATCCATTTGTTATTAAAACTTAATGAATTTTCCAGTAAAACAAAAGCATTGGACGTCAAATTTTTCATAACGAAGGTGTATGAGAATTTGCTTGAGTCAACTTCTTCAACTTCCGATACATAATATTCAAACGATAAGTATATAAATATATTTACTCTATAAATTATAAAAATGAATTTGAAACATTTAATCATCATTTACATTGTAATTAATAAAAATAAATAAAATTATTAAATATGAAAAATTAAAAGGAACGCTAAGGTGGGCGTGGTCAATCGTAACCAGCCAATCAGAAGCGAGGATTTTGGTTCAACTTTAGCGGTGTTGCAAAATTGCCATTGTCTTCTGGGAATTCTTCTAGCAACGTCGTGCTGCCGCTTTGTTCAAGAAAACCGTTAAAAAATTAAATTCGTCACTGAAGAATTTAAAGTGCGTTAGTTTATCTGGTTAAATCGTTTTCGGTAATTTCCGAATTAATAATTATCGATATTGAATATATAAGCGGAAAGAAAGCTGCGATGGAACCTCATCACAGAGTCAGGACGCCATCGATTGGAATGGCTGGGACACGAAAGGTAGGAAATATACGATTTTTTTAATTATATTCTTAACGATTGTGCCTTTGTTTCCTTCTTTTTAATGAGAAAGAAATGTTTACCGTGCGTTTAACTTGTACGTCGGTTACATGACGAAACTAGTATTTATGTCATAAAACTTGATAACCGCCTCGTAGTCATAGTTCGATCGAATCATTCTCAAATACGGAATCGCTCATGAATATCTCATTTTGAAAGTTTCCGATTCAATTTTATAATCTTCGATAGCGATAAATCCTCATTTTAATTAAATCTCCGGTCATTTTCGGACATGTAACAACGACTTCCGGTTAGACCACGTGGCAATTACGTATCATTGATAGCCGACGTATTTTTCAGAATCTGAATCCATCCAAGTTTATTTCGTTTGAATATTGAATTCTACTTACGTTTTTTTAAATTTATTATGTTGCGAAAGATATTTAATTGATTAATGGTTGTTAAACGAAACTTATAATAAAAACATAAGCGGAAAGTAATGCGATTCAATGTTATTCCCGAATGAAACTATAATTAACGAAAGATTATATAATAATTTATAACTATATACGATTTACGACGCCAACGAGGAAATTTAATTATCATTGAAATATAAATTATGCTTTGAGTCATCGTGAGATTTAAACATTGATGTCATTGATGATTAATAAATCACTACAACTATTTCTATAATAAATGGATAGTACTCGCGAGAGCTTTATTCCTATTTTCAACACTTCTTTGCTTTAATTTTCTGAATACAACGTAACATTGCTTTTCGTATAACTACGCGTATTAAATACGAGAATTGATCTCATTCGATGATTCCTAACGTAATTGAAGTACTCATAACGATTTGCAACTTTCTTTAATTTTAATATTAGAATCTAATTTAATTTAGGACTCTATTCAAATTAATTTGAAACTTGAAGTATTTGAAATAAGTGAAAGATGACGAAATATGTAATATTCTTTGTTTCACACAAGATTAAACTCACGTTTTTTAGCAATTACGATTGGTGTACGAAAACGAAATTATCTTATAATTTATCTTACATCATAATTCAGCATATGAGAGAGTACGAATTTTCGCCACGTGGTTGGAATATATCGTTACTAAATTAATTCTTCCGTATGTGGTTATCTTTATCCCGTTTTCAATACGTTTAATAATGGAAGCGGACGTTCTTTTCAATTAAGTCAAAATCCGGAAATGCTAATTAGTATAATTTTAGCAGTCGTGAGTATTTTCGCCACGTGGTCGAACTTAGGGTAGCAACGATAAGTAGGCTTGTTCATAAAAACATATTCAAATTTAATATTATATTTTAGCTGGATTTAGTTTTTGCGCATTCAATAGCCTGCATTTATTTAAATTATTGGATATTCTCAATTTTTTATATTTAACCGATCTACGAATCCGCAATTTGCATCACGTAATGAACAATGCTAAAATTAGTTAAATCATTAGGCCATACGATTATTAATACTACGATGAAATTTAGTAAGATTTGATTTAGTGAGATTAAAAACTATTTAAATGTTTTATCGCGGAACTTTTAACATTGTCATATGATGACCTTTGTATCTTGGCTTTATGATTTTTCGACACGGAAGAATAATTTGCGTTCACAGTATATATTCATAAGAAAATGTTATTTACTTCCGTTATTTAGTTATTACCGTTATGAAATCTTAAGCAATGAAAGTAAAGCTAGATTTGGAATTCTAAAACTACTAATGAAATTGATCTGAAAAAGAAATTACATTTTGAATTTGATTGCAAATATTAAGGTTATGAAATTTAAAATTAAAAATGTTTTTTTTTAAAGAATTTTCGGATGGTAAATGATGGATTTTTTAAAAAATTTTCATTCTTCTATCAATATAATAATAATTTAAGCTAATTATCGTATTGAAATAATAAATACTTACAAACGATTCCAAAAATGACAGCAAATAAATAATTTTAATTATTTTTTTTATTGAATCAATTATACGATTGTAACTAATATTTCATTGATGCGAATTGAATTGAAGCGATAGTTTCAACGATTACCACATTATTAATAAAAAACCAGCTCCAATTTATTTTTGTAACTGTTAAGTGCGAATAAATATATAATTAGATATTATTCGAGAATAATTTGATAATTATTGTTCTGATTTCTTTAAACCTTGACGTATAGTTGGGATTTATTTAAATATTAAATTGGAATCAATTTTTAATTTTGAAAAAGCGAAGGAAGAATTCACTTCACGAATAAGGCATGAATAAATTCCGTAAAACTATTATTCAGAAATAGAATTAAATGTGGTGTTTGATTTTATGGAATTAATTGCTGAATGTTATCGACTTAATATAAATGTGAAGTGGACGTAACTGATTTGCGTATCTTAAATTTTTTTGTAGTAATTATGTTATAATAATGTCCTGAATCTTATCATAGGCTGTTTCGTAGGTGGATGGAAGAGGACCTTTGAGGAATGGGACTTCTGCGGATGGAAGAGGACCTGAAGGTGGTGATAAAGGTAAGGCATGGGCCGAATAGGGTGGGTCGCGTCGGGGGATCGGAGGGTGGGTCGCGTCGCGGGACCGGAGGGTGGGTCGCGTCGGGGGACCGGAGGGTGGGTCGCGTCGCGGGATCGGAGGGTGGGTCGCGTCGCGGGATCGGAGGGTGGGTCGCGTCGCGGTATCGGAGGGTGGGTCGCGTCGGGGGACGGAGGGTGGGTCGCGTCGCGGGATCGGAGGGTGGGTCGCGTCGGGGGATCGGAGGGTGGGTCGCGTCGCGGGACCGGAGGGTGGGTCGCGTCGGGGAACCGGAGGGTGGGTCGCGTCAAGGGATCGGAGGGTGGGTCGCGTCGGGGGACGGAGGGTGGGTCGCGTCGCGGGATCGGAGGGTGGGTCGCGTCGCGGGATCGGAGGGTGGGTCGCGTCGCGGGATCGGAGGGTGGGTCGCGTCGCGGGATCGGAGGGTGGGTCGCGTCGCGGGACCGGAGGGTGGTTCGCGTCGGGGGACGGAGGGTGGGTCGCGTCGGGGGATCGGAGGGTGGGTCGCGTCGGGGGACAGAAGGGTTGGTCGCGTCGCGGGACCGGAGGGTGGTCCGCTTCGGGGGACGGAGGGTGGGTCGCGTCGTTGATGAGAGGATTCGGAGGAGGGTTCGAAAGTAAAAGAAAAAAAAATTGGTTGAAGTATGCAAAATATAAAAACAGGTTTCTAGTTTTTCAACCTTATAAAATCACGGATAAATTTAGTCTATTTATTTATAAATTTGACCACAAGTGATGAACACCAATGCAACCCATCCAATAACTGGCAACAAAACAGCTGAAATTTACAATATTTAATATTAATACAACAGTTAATAATTTCCAACGTTTTCCACGAACTTAATTTTTAAAATGCATTTGTATTAATGCAATTCAATATATTAGACTTAGAATCAATCTATTTGGACCAATTATAAATCACCCTTCGCGACACATTTCAGTTAAGATGCTTTAGCTAAAATAGCTTCGTTGATTAAATGAACCAGAGAAAAGCATTCTATTATCATAGACTTTCCCTAAAAATTGTGAAATAGGATTGGAGAAATAGTATTCATAATAATAATTTAATTTCTATTCTATGAAAGCAGGAGATTTTTTAATTTTTCCATCTGAATGTAGTAGAGTAGATCTCGTAGAGAAGAAATTGATTTAAATGAGTTGGCTTATTTCAATCATTTGATTCATGTGTTTCATTTTTCTTCTTCGGTCCTTCCACAGTTAATCCTGAAATAACATTAAAATTTCTGTGACTTAATAAACTACATGATGTGATTCATTTTTTGATTTACGGTCCTTTCATATCTAATCCTGAAGTAATATTTCAAAACCTGAGTTTGGTATTATATCTTTGGTATGATATCTAAATCTATTCCTAAATTCATTACCTACCGGAACCTTAAAAATATCAATGAAAAACAACTATTAGATGATGCATCAACTATTCCATGGTAATGTATTGAACAACTCAGAGACATTAACGAGAAAGTCAACACCTGAAACGAATTCCTGCATCTCCTTCTTGATTCACATTGTCTCATAACTAAAATTAGGGTTTCTAAACCTAAATCTCCATGGATTAACACCGAGATAAGGCAGTCCATGGTTTAACGTGATGCCGCATATAGAAACTTTAAATTGTCCAAAAATATTGAGTATTTCAAGTGTCACAAAAAGTTAAGAAAGAGAACCAAACAATTGATTAGAAATTCTAAATTGAAATATATTCGTCAAATCTCTAAGAGCGGACTAAGAAGTAAAACACTGCGGAACAATCTCAAACTGGTAGGAATCGGAAAGACCGATAAAATCCTCTTCCGGAAGATGTTTCACTCAATACACTCAATTATGAATTCCTAATCCCCATATCAAATGTAAACACCCAGCTCAAGAATTCATACATTGATAACATTCAAGATCGAGCATCATCGTCTAACCATTCACTCCCCAAATTTCAATTTTCTCCTGTATCACAATTTCAAGTCCTCCGCTCATTACGTAAAATAAAATCTCAATCACAAGGAGTTGATGGAATTCACATCTCCTTCATTCTTAAATTAATTCCTTTTATATTGCCTATAGTTACAAACATCTTTAATTGCTCAATTCAACAAGCAATATTCCCATCACTTTGGAAACTATCTCTGGTGCGTCCTCTTCCCAAAAAGTCATCCCACTCTACAAACCAGTACAGACCTATAAGCATTCTACCTGTTATGGCCAAAGCTTTTGAAAAATTGATTCATGATCAAGTAACTTCCTTCGTAAATTCATTCCATCTATTATACCTACATTCACTCGTTGTTTCTATTTAAAATGCTATATGTCGCATGAACATTGATCTTGCTGCCTTGAACGATTGGAGTCTCATGAACCAACTCACAATGAACCCTTCAAAAAGTCGCTCAATCATAATAGGCTCCCGTAAACTTCTTGCCGTTCTCAATCATCCACCTCCGCTCAGAATAGGTGACGACAATATCCCCTACGTAAAATCAGTTATCAATCTAGGACTCGTTATTAATGAGACTCTCACTCTGCGCGATCACGTCACTAATGTTTGCAGTAAGGTTAACAGATCCCTCTACTCTTTAATGCGCCTTAAAAATATTCTCCCTCAACCTCTCAAGAAGTATCTCGTACAGTCTCTTCTTTTCCCTCTTTTTGACTATGCTGATTCTGTCTATCAAGATCTCACAGACGAGTCTACTTACAAACTCCAAAAAGTGCAAAATTCTTGTGTCCGATTTATTTGCAACATATTGAAGTACGATAACATATCACCTTATTATAATAATTTGTCACTGCTAAAACTCGTAAGTAGAAGAAAATTACATCTTCTCTCACTTTTCTTCTCCATCCAATTCAATAATGTACCTCAATACCTCTCATCTTTCACCCGCATGTCCTCTCTCCATAAACGTTACACAAGGGGATCAAACTTGATGCAAATACCCAATCATAAATCTAAAACATTTAACTAATCTTTTCATAGTTAAAAATTCTCCTTCACTTTCCTCTTTTAAAAAGCAATATAATAAACTTCTTTTTCAGGAACAACTAATAAACAATACTTAAATTCAATCTCATACACACTAATCAAGAACACTGTTTTGTAACAAACTATCTGTATTCCTTTCTATTTCTTGTACATTATTGTATTATTGTATTTTTTCTCTTCTTTCTATTTTACTATTATTGTTTAACTAATTACATTAATGTATTTAGGTTAAATGGAAGATGGGACTTTTTAGTCCCAATTTTGCCTAATAAAGACCCATGTATGGTAACGATAGAAGTAGAGTACGATAAACCTCGACGTTTTCCAATGCTGGCGGAACACCTTAAATATTCTCTAAATTCCACAAAACTCTAAATTTAAACAGATCTTTACTTAACCTCGTTAATACCAAACGTTAGGTACAAAATGCGGATATTTCAGAAAATACAAGTCACTTAAAGAATAGATTCGAAGAAAACTTTCCTTCATTGGGTTGTGGCAACGTTGCATGCCATCCGGGAACCACAAGTCAAAGCCAAAAAGCACAATGTATTCACTGAGTTAGTGAATCATCATCTCTAAGATTTAGGATGGATTTCATAATTAAGCACAATTCTCGTGACGTACTTATTTTTGCCTGTATTAGCAAATATCGAAAGCCCTTGAACATAATTTGTATTACACTGTTATATCGCTGCAATCAAAAATGGAAGTTAAAAATTTTTTTTAGGGGATACAATTTGAGACTGGACGGTTCCCAACTATGAGAGGTTCCGACTCTCTTCAGAGGATATATATATATAATAGTGGTGCATACAGATTGAACCCTGGAACCCTTGGGGTCCAGAGGTTCGATCCCCGAGACGTAACGTGAGTGGGGAGAGATTAATAACAAGGGGGGAATGCTGATTTAATGAGGGCAGTATAGCAATTCAAACATATTCAAACATAACTTAGGGTTTTATTATTATCCTAATTTTTACAAATAATTCTATTCATATTCACTAAAAGCTTTATTAAAAGTGTCGGACACAATATTCAAACCTAATTTGTTTTCATTCTCTCTTGACAAAACGGGAGTGAATAAATTGATAGGAGAATAATTTAATAAGGATATGAATACATATATTGCAAAAATTCCCATACATAGCATTCAATCGTAAGTAAAAAGAAACTCGTTAACGGATATTAATACGGAATTATTAAGAGAAAAAGTTATTCAAGAGATATTTTGGATTAACCCCTCCTCTAATAGTATCAAGACCTGAATAAGTTCAAGCTGAGAAAAATATCAGAAATTTATATGCAGGTATATATATAAAACTACACTGTGGATAAGAACATGCTGTGTTTAAAAAGGAAAAAGAATCGCATCCATATTTCAAATACTATATTTCGCTTACACTTTCTTGATGTTACTATGTAACTTACATATTCTAAGGTAGGTATAATCATAAAAAACCTGAAATTCAAAGATAAAGGTGTTATAATAGAGGCGCAAAGAATTTCGCGATAAGTACAGCTGATTACAATTTGAGACACACACACATTTGAGGCCGTTTTACTCGCACACCTCAGAACTACAATTTCATTTTACACCATAACACTTTAAAATAAATGCAATTCGTACACATACTATACAGTTATGGTCTTCAAAATACTCCATACGGGTGTTCATCCTGGAACCAAACGCACTAACATAGTGCAACGGTCTACTGGTAAATACTCGAAGGAAATTCAAAGATGGAAGAACCGAAAAAGAGAATGCATTCTCAAATATTCTGGACTCATCTACCGACAACATGAAAATAGTGGGATGAAGATCAAGTGTATGCGTGGACGAACGGAGGTGAAAAAGAGAACCATCCAAGAGAGGGTTGATCCTGAATAGAAGAATTTCAGGAGAACCTTGTTCACGGACGAGCCAAAAGAAAGACACAAGGACGAGAGAATTGCCACTGCTACAACCAAAGTGTGCGAACAAGAACATTTTGACCATTTATTTGCATTTCATCATCATCAAGTCCATAACAATATTTTAACTCACAAGATACTATCATTTGCACATATGTAGTACTATATGTTACATTTCATAAAGTTGCTAAATGCACTTTCTATATGTAAAGAAAAATTTAAATTTTGGTGGATATTTTAAATTAAACTCTTAAATTAATTAGAAGATATTTAAAACTAAAGCCTTTTTATTAATTTTATGTTCTAAACCTTCTCCGTAACAGTTATGCTTAGCGAAATCCATTAAGTTTTCTCCCATTATTGCGCTTACAGTTAACCGTTGGTAAATGTAGAAGGAACAATTTATTCCCCCTTCTTGATTGTTATTTACCACTTAGTTACGACACACTTAGTAGAGAATTAAGTATGAACATATGAATATTCATAATGTTTAATTTCGTTAATTAATCGTTGTTTACATATTCCATAAAGTTTCATGCTTCTTAATTTTGAATAATAGAAAATGTACACTATTATCACTTATTTTACTTTTCTTTTTGTAATAGTCATAATATTATTTATTACAGAACATAATGAAACATCTTTCTTGTTTCATTAATAAATTATTTCATTATTTATGTACGTTTTATGTTCCCTCAATATCATTAAGATATTGTGCGATTAAATATATTTTATATTTCATCATTATCATCAATCTTATGCTTTTTTTATCTTTGATTTTACGATATTAATATTTACTGTTTGATAAAAGGTAGTAACTCTTCAATTATGAGATTTTGTAAAACAAACGCTAAGAAAAATATTAGATCACAACAGGCTAAGAATGCAGTAAAAAAACGAACACTATTGCAGCAAATAAAGTGCAACTATAACAATATGTCCCTAAAAAAAAGTGCCTTTCTATCAAGGTGCTACCTTTTTTATAGAGAATTTTTAATATACTTTTCTTAAGTAAGAGCGGTTCCAATTACAAATGTTTGTATTAAAAGTGAGGTTTCAGTTAAGTCGTATAACGCGTAATTGGATTCTGTAAATTTGATCCGAATTTAATTTATATTCATTGAATAATTAAAATAGCTATGAAAAATTACAATTGCGAAAATCAAATAAAGTTAACAGTTTAAGAAATTGCAAAGAATTTAAGTCAATATGGTTTTCTCGAATTAAGTTAATTACCTTGCGTTAGAATTTATAAACTGCAACTGAATTTAAAGGAAATAAAAAATAAATATTGTTTTTGAAGGAATCGAATTTACGTGATGTTATCGTGTGAATGCCCCAAAGAAGCTACGGCTCCTTCACTTTCCTTTTCGTTCAGCAGCTTGAGTCATTTTTGTTTAGAAAGTGGAATACACACTCAAGGACAAATGCTCTCCATCACAATACAAAAAAGGGAAGAGCTTCGTAAGCAAGTAGACCCGATGTATTGAAATGTATTTATATCTATGTATTAAACGGAAATAAACTAAATTATTGTTGAATAACTGAATACAAGATAAACTATCGTTGCATATAATTCACCTCACGATAGAAAATGATTCAGTTTTTAAATTAATAATTGAATATTATCTAAATAACATCCGATTATAACAAGTTAAATATTTCAATTTCAATAATAATTCACAGCAATTATCAGCGATGAGCGATGATTGCAGTATACGTAAATACAGAAAAATCCTTAAGTAATCAAATTAGGATCATTGTTTTCGAGATCCGTTTAGGATAGTTATTTTACTTTCTCAGGTGTTTAAAAAATATTATATCTAAATCTATATATCTAAATATTATATTTATTAGAATAAAATATATAATCGTTAAAATAAAAGGTTGAAACTCGAAATAAAACTATGTATCTTATACAGATGAAATTTATATGACAATCCGTATTACATTTCAAAAATAACTAAATCATTAATTAAATACCGCTTAATGACGCAATAGGGAAAATATATTGCAGAATAACGAGAAATATTAATTTAATAAATTACAAATATTATCTGCGAAATAGAAAATCTTGTCGATTACACCCTTCGAACTTAATATATTTCGTTTTCGTAATCCTACCGTTAATTATTCAATGATCAGAGAATAGAATGGTATGCAAGGTGATAACTCAATTTAATCTTTGATAGGATAACGGACCTTATGAAACTATATTTATGAAATCATAGTTATCCATTAATTAATTGGAAAAGCATAAGTATACATCCACTTGTATAAATATCTGAAGGAGTGATACGTGGATCATTGTTCATGGGAAGTTCATCGTCTTTAATTCTACTTTTATAAGAAGGGCTGTTACGTTTTTAGATTATAGAGCAACTGTATAATCGCTAAAACACTTGAGTTAAATCTTGAGTGAAACTAAGAATATTACATATTTCGTCATCCTTCACTTATTTCAAATACTTCAAGTTTCAAATTAATTTGAATAGAGTCCTAAATTAAATTAGATTCTAATATTGAAATTAAAGAAAGTTGCAAATCGTTCAAGACTACTTCAATTACGTTAGGAATCATCGAATGAGATCTATTCTAGTATTTAATACGCGTAGTTATACGAAAAGCAATGTTACGTTGTATTCAGAAAATTAAAGCGAAGAAGTCTTAAAAATAGGAATAAAGCTCTCGAGAGTACTATCCATTTATTATAGAAATAGTTGTAGTGATTTATTAATGATCAATGGCATCAATGTTTAAATCTCACGATGACTCAAAGCATAATTAATGATAATTAAATTTCGTCGTTGGCGTCGTAAGTTGTATAAAGTTATAAATTATTATATAATCTTTCGTTAATTATAGTTTCATTCGGGAATAACACTGAATGGCATTACTTTCCGCTTATGTATTTATTCTAAGTTTCGTTAAACAACCATTAATTCCGGAAACCGTTCCTTAAATGTGTTTCAGGACACGTTAAATTCAAAAATACGTTAGTAGAATTCAATATGAAAGCGAAATAAGCTTGGATGGATTCAGATTCTTAAAAGTACGTCGGCTATCAATGATACGTAATTGCCACGTGGTCTAACCGGAAGTCGTTGTTACATGTCCGAAAATTAACGGAGATTTAATTAAAATGAGGATTTATCACTATCGAAGATTATAAAATTGAATCGGAAACTTTCAAAATGAGATATTCATGAGCGATTCCGTATTTGAGAATGATTCGATCGAACTATGACTACGAGGCGGTTATCAAGTTTTATGACATAAATACTTGTTTCGTCATGTAACCGACGTACAAGTTAAACGCACGGTAAACATTTCTTTCTCTTTTAAAGGAAGGAAACAAAGGCACGATCATTAAGAATATACTTCGACAGCGGCACCTTTCTTATAAAAAATCGGACTAAATATATCCATCCAAAATTCAAATCGATTCTGAATGAAATAGATACCGACAAAGAAATTAACATAGTCTATTAAAGAACATAATAGTTTTAAAAAAATCGTATATTTCCTACCTTTCGTGTCCCAGCCATTCCAATCGTTGGCGTCCTGACTCCGTGATGAGGTTCCATCGCAGCTTTCTTACCGCTTATATATTCGATATTGATAATAATTAATTCGGAAATTACCGAAAACGATTTAACCAGATAAACTAACGCACTTTGAAACTTATGAAACGCTTTAGCCGTTATTTCAAGGTAAACCTTTTTTGGTTACATAAATAAATGCTCGAAATCGTAATAAATTGATCTTTCAAAAGAAAAGCGTTCCTTATTATTTTGTGATCGCGCGATGACCAGGATTCAATATACTTAAACTTATCCCATGATCCATTTATTTAAGTTAGCTAAACCTTCCTTTATAACCAAGTTTTTCATTGAAATAACCGCTAGGGTTAAAGCGTTTCATAAAATTTCGAGGTCGTACTAAATGAGTAAAGCCAGAATATTTCTGTCCTTCGAAAGTAAGTAAATAGTTGTACAAAACAAGCTCATGGAGAGACAGAGAGTGAATCGCGTGTTTTTGAATCATGGAATTGGTCTTCAAGTACGTATAGTGCAAGTTATTCTGGTGCAACACTTAAGGGAGTGACTTAAAGTGTATATTCACTGGTTGATTATTTTTCGAACTTCATGTTCGAAGGGTGTAATCGACAAAATTTTCCATTACGCAGTCAATATTTTAATTTATGAACTTAATTTTAAATTTATTAAATTAATATTTCTCATTATTTTGCAATACATTTTCCGTGTTGCATCATTAAGAGATATTTAATTAATGATTTAGTTATTTTTACAAATTGAAATTTTTGAAATGCAATACGGATTGTCATATAAATTTCGTCTGTATAAGATACATAGTTTTATTTCGAGTTTCAACCTTTTATTTTTACGATTATATATTTTATTCTAATAAATATAATATTTACATATAATATTTAGATATATAGATTAAGATATATTATTTTTAAAAACCTGACAGCTGCTCAAAGTAAAATTATTACGCTAAACGGATCTCGAATACAATTATACTATTTTGATTACATTACATTTGAGAATTATATAAGTACGACTATACGGAGTGTATTTTAATCAGTTAAGGGATTTTTATAATTTTTGAAAATAGTTTGACACGGTCCAATAAGCAATCAACATATAACTTAGATACTACTCTATGTATACAGCGTCGTATTGAGATAAAATTGTAACTTATATACGTAAGATTCAAAGGAATTTTGCGATTAAAGTTGTAGGCCACGACATTTTCCAATTCATAGGATTTTTTCTGTATTTTTAAAATTTTGATTTTTTAAATGAATTTTAATAAAATTTGGTTAAAATAAAAAAAATCCAATTAAACGTTTAACGACTTACCTGAAACGACACTTAAATTTTAATATTTAACTATTTAATTTAACATTTTAATTAAAACAATTAAATAAAAACACATGAAATTAGAACCGCTCTTCTATTACATAAAATTTATTAAAAATTCTCTAAAGAAAAGGTAGAACCTTGATAAAAAGGCAATTAATTTAAGGGACATATGGTTTCAGTTGCAGGTTACTTTTCTATATCAATTGCTGTTCTTTACGTACTATGTTTTTCCTTTTTGTAATCTAATATTATTCTCAGCTAATGTTCTACAAGGTCTTTTAATTTGAGAGTTACAATCTACTATTAAGCAGCAAATATTAAATGTATTGGATTCAAAGATAAACAACAGAGATCATAAGAATGTTGATAATTATGAAATATATTATATTTAATTGCACATCATCTTAGAAATTGAGAGAAAAAATACATCTATGAGTAATGATATAATATATGAATTAAACAAGAAAGTTGTTGAACTATATCCGGTAGTAAATAACGTTCTGATTATTTGTAAAATAAGTAATAGAATTGTAAATTTTTCTAATTACATATAATTAAAACGCATGATCATTTTTGGATGCTGAAAATAATAATTAATTAATTAATTAATATGAAACCTGTAAGTACTGTAAACCAAATGATCTTGTTCGCACACTTTGGTTGTAGCAGTGGCAATTCTTCCGTCCTTGTGTCCTTCTTTCGGCTCGTCGTTGAACAAGGTTCTCCTGAAATTCTTCTCTTCAGGTTCAACCCTCTCTTGGATGGTTCTCTTTTTCACCTCCGTTCGTCCACGCATACACTTGATCTTCATCCCACTATTTTCATGTTGCGGGCTGATGAGTCCAGAATATTTGAGAATGCATTCTCTTCTTCGGTTCTTCCATCTTTGAATTTCCTTCGAGTATTTACCAGCAGACCATTGCGCCATGTTAGTGCGTTCGGTTTCTAGTATGAACACCCGTATGGAATATTTTGAACATCAGAAATGTATTCTATGTGTACGAATTGTTTATATGTTAAAATGTAATTGTGTAAATTCACAATGCAGTTCTGAGGTGTGCGAGTGAAACTGCCTCAAATCTTTTGGTGAATATAAATAGAATTATTTGTAAAAATTAGGATAATAATAAAACCCTAAGTTATGTTTGAATATGTTTGAATTGCTATACTGCCCTCATTAAATCAGCATTCCCCCCTTGTTATTAATCTCTCCCCACTCACGTTACGTCTCGGGGATCGAACCTCTGGACCCCAAGGGTTCCAGGGTTCAATCTGTATGCACCACTATTATATATATATATATATAGTGCTTTTTGGCTCTGGATTGTGGTTCCCGGATGGCATGCAACGTTGCCACAATCTCTATGGAGGAAAGTTTTCTTCGAATCTATTCTTTAAGTGACTTGTATTTTCTGAAATATCCGCATTTTGTACCTAACGTTTGGTGTTAACGAGGTTAAGTAGTGATCTGTTTAAATTTAGAGTTTTGTGGACTTTAGAGAATATTTAAGGTCTTCATTGGAAAACGTCGAGGTTCATCGTACTAGTTACCATACATGGGCCTTTATTAGGCGAAATTGGGACTAAATCTCTTATATGTTTGTTATCGTGGAGCTTATTCAGGAGTTGATACTGTTAGAGGAAAGAATAATTGCTGTCATGACAATCCGAAGAGGATGAACCAATGCCCCCCTTGAATAACTTTTTCTCTTATTAATTTTGTATTCACGTTGTCTGTTGTATGTTTTTTATTCAATGCATCCATGCGCTAGT
This sequence comes from Pantala flavescens, assembly GCA_020796165.1. Taxonomy (NCBI): domain Eukaryota; kingdom Metazoa; phylum Arthropoda; class Insecta; order Odonata; family Libellulidae; genus Pantala; species Pantala flavescens. Next base: position 19,548,992 of record CM036885.1, on the reverse strand, counting down.
CTTATTGAATTTATATGTGATATAATTTCTCTGTGTGAACGAGTTTCTTTTCATATACTATTGAGTGCAATGTATGGGAATTTTTTCAATATATGTATTCATATCCTTATTAAATTATTCCTCCATCTTTTGAATCTCTCCCGTTTTTTTCAATTCTAAATAAGAGAACAAACTATGTTAGAATAATGTGTACGACGCTTTCTAAAAAGATTTGGATAAACAGGTTTTGAGATATTAGTTTAGGATTATATCGTAAAGGACAAAAAATCAGATATTTCAATCATATTATGTAATTTTTTTACGTTACAGAGAAACTTCCAACTATTCTTGTATTGTGATGCTCTGAAGATGTATTCTGCTCCCATTCTAAATGAAGCGTTTCTCATTACGTTGATAAGTTTTAAAAGTGAATCCATCTTTCGTTTGTTTACTGATAAAAGATGGAAAAGGTGTTCTAATGGGAAATGATACTATCTTTTCACTACCAATTATTAGCGGAGTGCTGATAGCGTTTTAGTGTAATTTTATAGTTCGCATTCTATTCGTGTGAACTGATATTGACTGCATTTGTTTGTGAATTCAACTCATAAAGGAATCTACATATTTACTTTGATTTCTGATCCATGTTCCTTTCAGTAGAGCTACTGCTTCTAGTCCTCAGATGGGAACGAACGCCTCGTAGCCAGCATAAGGTAAAACATCAAGGACATATATACATTTTTCATAGACGATTTTTGAGTGTTCATTTATTATTATGTTTATTTTTATTGTTGATAATGATTTGATGTCATTTAATTTGCCGTTTATATTAACGTAATTATTTCATGAGGGAACGCTGCATCAGCTGCTTGTAAGACCATTAGAAGATGTGTGTTCTGCTGTGAGTGTGGCTGCCGCCATACGTCCAATTCAGAGTATTAAAGGAAGCTCTTTATTATGTACTCTTTCAGTTACGCCTCAAAAAATAAATAATTTCATAGATATCCTAAAAATGTCTCATTTCATATCCACTGTAGAATATCTTCTGCAAGAAGCGGTAAATCGTTTACGAAACTGCTTTTGGCAGTTTTAACTCATTATGTGAAACCGAAAAATCTCTTTTTGATTCTGCTAAGAGGAAGATAATTATGGCTTTGTCGCCTTCGAGTAGCAATTTAACCCAATCAGCCTCGCTTTTAGACATTTTCAATTCCCACAAAATAAAACTTCTTTCAGAATGATAGTATTATGTTTTAAAGTCGAAATTTATTTTATTCTTTATTAATGTCCACGAACTTAAAAAGCTGTGAATACAAATTGTGAACAACATGTAATGTATACTTATCGCGTCAATATTTCACCTCAAATGTCGTTCCCTCAACAGAAATATGAAAATTTGTGCTTCAAGAGCGCTGCTGATGATGCAGCTTCTCTATTTCACAGTGCGAAAGTACCACAGATTGGATTTATGAACTTAATCTACTAATTAGAAGCTAAAATATCGGACAATTAAATGAAATTAAGAGTTCCATTTTCCACAAAACATATTTGAATATATCATTTTTCAGTAAATCCGTTGAGGAAATCATTTTTCTACAGATGCCTACGCATTCCCTTTAAGAATTTCTACAGAAATGAAAGGGATCTCATATCGAAGCCGCGAGCTACTTCTATGTATCCGAAACTTTACAAGTGATGTTCAGTGTAACAGAGCTTTGACATTTTACTTCTCCTTAAAGATCAAACTGTCTTTCGTGATTTTTTGCTTACGCTGGTTATAATTTCTTATTTTTTCTTTTTTAAAGTTCAATCAGATCGGGAGATATCTTACTATTTTCCTGATTACTGATAATTTAATAGTTTCATTTTGCATACGAGAATCAATTCCATCGTTATGAAGTTAGGAACGAATCTCGTACTTCCCACAAATTCTATTTTAATCTTTTATTCCGATGCAACGAACTTCCAGTTAATAATTAAAATATTATTTTATATTAGGAGGGAAATTGTTAAGTGAAATGGTTACCGTGTAAATATACTTACCTTTAGTTATGTGTCATAGTTAAGAAGGATATGCGAATGCATTTCTATGCGAAGAGAAACTGTCATTGAAATTTGAGGCAAAATGAAATATAATTAGGGAATTGTACTTTTACATTTGTGTTCATCCTTTAGTTCACAATGATCGCATAATTGATGTAACGATTATGAAATTTTGACGAGGAAATCTTCATATCTTAGTGGGTGCAGCCTTTACACCCATAATAATATATTATATGATAAAATTTTTAATATTTCAGTATTTATCAAACGTATAACTTATTTTTATATCTTAATAGGTATTGCATAACAAATACAGATTCCTAAATTCCTTTTTGGCCATAAAATATTATCATATCTTCATTTTTTGCCAATTAATTATAATTATAGGCGATTAATGATAAAATCTATACATATTTATATATATACACTTTAATTTCATATTTAAATAAAAACAATTTCCACAGAAAATTATTTTTATTTCAATTTACAAAGTTGTTTTTATTACTATGGCATTCCACGAAGTCACGCCTTCTCACATTGAATTCGTTATATAAAAACTCTAATAAATACATTATTTTTAGAATGTTACAATCAGAAAATACAGAAAATTTTGAAAAACGGTGGAATTTGTGAAGATGTGGTGTATTTTCCGTCAATCTTTCCTTTTTTACGATCAGCGATTGAGTGAATCAAACGAAGCGATGAATTCCCAACATCTGAATTGAGAAAGATTCGAAAACTCCTCTTCTTCGACGATTCGTAAGAATAGTCTACACTTTTCTTCTGAGGAAATAGAGTTATTTTAAGGATTGAATGGAGATAAATACTATCGGCAAAAGTATGCGTATATTCAATGATGAAAATAGAAGAAACAATTGAAGGGATCGCTTAAAGAATCGCTTCCACAACACCACTGAAATACGCGAGAGGGAGAATAAAAATCACAAAAACGATCTTTTATTATAGATGACAAGTGTCGTGACAAATAACTCTCGGAGGCTGAAGCTCTGAGAAATCGTCGACTGAAGAAAGAAATATTTAATCGTCTCACAAATTCTAATCCAAAAGAAGGGAAACGCTGTTTCGCAATATATTGTTCTGTCCGCAAATCTTTCGCAATATTCGCAATGTTGGGTTTCTTTTTGCAGTTAAAATGTGACCGAAACAGTTAACTAAAATATCTGCAACTGCATTTGAACGGCAGACGAAGAAAATGCTTTACATAATCTGTAATGTAATTTGATTCTTAGGAACTACTCACCTTTCACGCTAAAGTTTGTGTCTGTTTGTATATCAGATGAATGGCTAATGGATTGTGGTGAACATCCGCCGTTTTCATGCGGAGATTCATTGAATAGTCATCTCCTCCATATGAACTATGATATCAAAACACTTCATTTTCATGTTCCATAATCCCTTCATTTTTATTCCTCAAATTCTATCATGAATCCGAATTTGGAGTTGCATCTTACGAGTATGTTGATTTATTTTTTCGTAATCAATTTCATTGTGAAATGATATACTTAAGGGACAGATTTCCATGGTAATATGTTCGAAATTTATAATATTTAATCTTATTTGTAGTCAACATCCATTAATTCTTTATTATGGTGGAATATTTAAATAAGCACAACTTATTATAAATTGTGGATGTTTATTGTCAATTCTTCGGAATGAAAAAGGATAATTACTCCATCGTGCATTTGCAAAAAAATAAGAATGAGAAGATGGGGTCATTTTATCTATCTCAGCAGTGTTTTGCTTATTTATCCATGTTTTATCAACAATGCTACTTTTTTATTAATCTTTAGAAATTTCGATATTCTAAAACATTTATTTAACGTCCGAACATATTTGCTGAAATTTACTTACGAATTTCAGATAAACTCTTTCCGTTTTTCACCTCTTTCATCTTCTGCAATATGCATAATTCATTGTACAAGAATATATTTGCATTAAGCTACAAAATTCCATGTCAATTATTGTTCGCAAATACTGTTTGCATAGATTCTCCCTCCTTCCATTCCCTTCTAAAAAAGACCACAATGTGGGTCGACTGTCTTCCATTTTTATCTGCACAACTTTTCTCAAGAATAGGAACGAAAAAGTTTTTAAAGTACTCCGAAATGGACGCAAGTGGTGTGCGCCGCGAAACTCTAAAATCGAGAATCATTTGATCTTTCGAAAACATTTGCCTCAAAATTTGAATATGAGGAAATGAAATTCTATGAAACTTTAACTGAAACAACAATTTTATCAATTCGTCGGAGAAAGAACACAATTCAAATTTTAAATGCAAATGTGGATTTTTAATAACATTGCGGAGACATGAGACTAATTATACCTCTTCATTGAGCCACAGATGAGAAACGGTTTAAAAAATCAATTGAAAAACTGTGTAGATGAATTAAATGTTAAATCTCAATGAATGAAATAAGAAGAGTGCAATCATATGATCTGAAATTGCAACGCAAAAGTGTTTTAAAGCCGATTCCATATCAATGATCTATCTACGGAATAGTCCTATCCCATTTCGTCTAACAGACGAAATACGATAACTAGTGCGTTATATTAATGATTCAGGATTCTATTTAGTTAAGTTTTGATTTGGTACAAATACTGTTATGAACAAAAACCTTATTGAGATTGTACACTTCGTGCAAGTATCATACACGGATAAATAATTAGATATAAAAAATGATAAATGATGGAAATTACATTTCGTTGATGCCAACAAACCAAAATGAATTAAAATAAATCCGTGTGAGCATAATCTTACTTTTTAATTTCAGTTGGCTTCAATATTATTCCAGAATCCTCTCTCGTGTCTAAATCTCTATGTTATTCAGCTGATCTCCTTTCTTTTCCTTCCTCTTTGCCAATCATTCCGTAAACATCTTCTGGAGCAGAAACTTTCCCTTTTCCACCGCAATTAATATTTCCTCCTTTGTTCTAAAGTCCATCTCTTTACAATTGCTAAATTAGTGAATTTTTCATTATTCTCATCAATATGTATATTATTAGCTCTCACTTAAATCAATATGATTATCTTGACTTAGTGATTATTTAGAAAATTGTTTTTGTTGTTCTCTTTGAGTTAATTCTCTTTCAGTTGACAGTAATTGTAGAAGACAAGGTTTACATTTCTATAACTAATTTCACGAAATTTGTAAGATCATCAATGAATTTCAGACTTATATTTATATTCAAAAAATCGTATCTTACTGCTGTAACCTTACTTCACGATAATGATTACATCGAGTACATATTTTCTCCTTTAATTGAAAATATAAATAGATACAGATTATGTTAAACACCTTTATCACAACTAGTTTCCTTATTTCTTTTTACTTAGAATAGTTCAGGATTCATTGCGTATCTAGTTCATGTTCTGCCATTGGAACTTTATGTGTAAAAAAGTAAAAAGCAGAGTCTTCAAGTGGTTCAAATGAACTTCGATAAGAAATACTTACCTTTGTTGTTGAAAATTAAATCTTACTAATTTACTTTATTGGGAAATATTTTTAAGAGAATTTAAAACACTTTAATGGATTTAATTCTCAAGATTTTCGAATCGCATTCGATTTAGAAAACAAAATCAATTTCCAAATTGAATTCAAAAGCAAAGATTCGATTGCAGTCTACCTTATGTCGAATGACCAAATGACCGTTGATGGTGCAAAAGTAGCAATTACTTTTTCATATAATAGATGTGGATCTTTAAAGATAAAATTGAAATCAATCTCTATATTTGGCTTGTGATATTTGCTTTGCGAATCCGAACGATTGAAATGAATTAAAAAAAGAGGAATTGATGCGCTTATAGGTTAATTTTTTATCTCTCCACTCTTTTACACAGTACAAAGCAAACTAATTAATTGTGTGGTAAAAAATCTTCTTCCACTGCATTGCATCGCAGTTCGATCAAATAGATTCAATTTTCATATCTCTAAATGAAAATTTTACTTTGGATCTCCTTGCCTCCGTTTTTAAAAAGCTTCGCACAGATCAATAAATTCAGCCAAGTTTCCTTTAAAAGCTTCACATTCATCACAAGATATCCGTGTTTTGCATACATACCATGTTATACGGCTTAATATAGAGGCGGTTATTACACCCAAACTTAAACTAAAGAAAACAATTGAAATGATGTTATTAGGTTAAATACATGAAGGAGTAAAAATTGTGCACATATATTTTATTTGAATATTCTCATCTAAAGTCTGTCTATTAGTATTAATCATTCGATTATTTTAAGATAAATCTGATTTAAAGTAGATAAACATTGATTGTAGGCATTTAAATATTTAATTTATCCATTTTTATTAAAACAGCGATATCAAACGCCGTAGAAATTCGTCTGGATAATTATTGGCATGAATACGCCCAAAAACCATTCAAAGATTCTTCGGCATTCTATGGCAAGAGAGTGGTATCACCACAGCAACTGAATGGTTATTGGGAGGTTGGAGTAAAAACATTATATTTATTTTATTTATCTTATATAATGCTATGGGTAAAATTTTCATTTATCTACTTCAAAATCACTATATATGCTAAAAAATTGCTCCTTTATCATATTTTGTTTTTTTATGCTAACTCTATTAGTTAAAAATTTCCTTTGGAAATATTTTTAAATGGTGAAAAATCAAAACCATCTCCTTACATGAATGTATACAAAAAACACCTCTTTCTCGTTTATAATATTCATGCTATAATTTATACCTTATTTTCACAACTAAATATTTTAACAGGAAAACCAAATTAGATTTTTTAATTCATTTTTAGTCCAATCGGCCAAAGCTATAAATACGAGAATGTACCTCAAAGTAAAATCCTGAGAAAATGTATATATAATCATATAATACAATAAGCATATATAAACTCCAAAATATTGAACTTTAAACGCTATGTTACATAAGGAGCAACAGCATTCATTTTAAATTTAAATTTGGTATTTCTTTAGATTTGATCCCGAAATATTTTTATAATTTCATAAAATATATTTTATAAAACTTAAACAGTAAAATCCAAGATTTAAGAAATTCCTTCGAAATATATTAACGACATTTATAAACCGAAATACCAAATGCCTTATTCTCAAAATAAAGTAGATTGCAGATTAAGAATGCCTTCAAACATCCATTCTTAATAAATAAATTCTTGCAATATACAAGAATTATAATTAAATACTCTTTAAGTAGGCAAAATTCAAGCATCAATTTGGAGTTAACATTTTCCTTAAATCATTGGCATATCCAAAGAACCCGATTGGCTGAAAAATAATATTGTTCAATTAATTAATCGAATTTTTCCCAGGCTTTTACTTTTAATTGCAAATTTTCTTCAACTTCCATCGAAGCCATTGATATCTGCGAAGCCGTTGCTCATATCGTTTTTTTAATTGCATCGTCATTCCGTTTCTGTCTCGATTGTGCAGTAAAGAAAGCTTTACATACGGATTTACATTTTACGTTCATACATCTCTAATACTTTTTTGATTTCTAAATCCGATTCAAAAATTACGATTGATCAATTTATCTCTTCACCTGAAATGTGATTGATTCGCGTCGGTTCGAATTCCGACATATCCGCATTGCGCTTTCGGAGATCACTTTTAAGCACTCGATCGAAGATTTTCAACGGAATTTCATGGACACTTTCTCTGCGCAATTAAATAATTCCTTAAATTGTAAGCGACACTTGAGAATTTTTATCGCTCAGTTGCCATATTTACATGGATTCGGAAAACTGCGTAGTTTTAATGGTTGGATGCTTTCATGCATGTGTATATACTTTTAATAAGTTTTCGTTGATTCAAACTAAAGCTTCAACTGATATATCGTGATATTAATTAAAAAAAAAAACAACGTAACAACTGATGGGTAACTGGAAGAATTTTTTAAAATTCTCGACAAATGCGGAAACAATCGTGCAAAAGTAAGAAAATTTAAATATAAAACGAAAAAGATAAGCACTCATTAAGAGGTGTGAAATTTTTATTTTTATTACCAATTTCGTTTTAATGCTTAATAAAATGAAAATTCTAGAAAATATAGTTCTAAACATTCTCTCAAGTGATTGCTTACTGTTAATAAAAGTTAATAATCAGATATATAATATCATCATTTTATTATGGATATACTTTGAGTTCGAAACGCCACTGAACCATAAAACTTTATTAAAATTGGAAGAAATTAATACAATAAGAAGGACAAAAAACAAAAAGGGAAGAAGACTAACGAAGGAATAGAAACTAAAAATTTCACTTTTGAAATTCATTTCAAAACATCTTTGCGTTTATGCATCGCGTGAATTTGTATCCTTTTCGTGATTCTAAATATTGAGATGTTGAATGACTGGGTAATTAATGCATAGATGAAATTAATTACATGGTCTTATATGAATTTCACGAATTAGATGTTCAAAATGACAGAAATATTTGAATTCTTTCTGTTTTTTTTTATTACAGACCTTAAAATCATTACGTTAAATCGTGTTTTCATATTCAGTTCTTAACTTGGTAAAATTTACTCGTATAATATAATAATTATATAAATTATGCCAATTATATCCGTATCTCTAATTCTAGTAGCTTCTAACTAACTTCTAGCATCTAATTAACTCTAGTAGCTTCTAGTTTTGTGATGTAACTTCTTTATATTTTCCAATTGCGTTACTTTCAATCGAATATCACATCTCAATCGCTACCTTAAACGAAAAAGGAATGATTATTTCTCTCTTTAAAAAGTTGTTTTTCCCCTTTAAAATAAGAGCCACAAATAAGGAAAAGAAGCGTCTCAAGTGCCAAACAAATGAACATCTATGATGAAAATTATATTCTCTCCGCGGGAATTTTCGAGAAGAATCCTCCAATTTCGAGAATGGCCATTTGAAATTCTCATTGGGCTTTCCTCAATTGAATTCTAACTCCCATAGAATTCACGAATATAAACATTGATGCACAATTCACAAATGAAGAGTTGTTTCAATATCGATTCATTTTCATAACACCAGCATTATATTCGAAGTAATTATCATTTATTTATGTCAAAGGAATTGTGAATTTATCATTAGAGGAATCCATTCTCATGAACTACAATTATAAATGAATAATTAAATCAGTACTTTCCACTGATAAATACCGAGTTATTTATTCATTATGTTTCTTCATACTAATAACTTCATGTTGTGATTCTTCATCAAAGATATACTCATTTTACAGTACTTAATCAATATCCAGATAAACCAAAAATGGGAAAATGCCGTTTCACGTCTCCCATTCTCAAGAGATATAATTGAACTTTTCTAAACGCTGAGATCCTTTGAGGTGTATATTTATTTTTCTCATCGGTTTCTGTAATTGGAGTGTAATTCCCAAGAACGAATCTCTTTCTAATTCAATTGCAGCGATTCTTGGGCGAGAAATTCATGGGATGTGATTGGAAGACAGCGATTTGATCAGAAACGAATTATCATTCACTTTCCAGAGATTAGTGTCAACTGAAACAGATCCATCATTTCGATTAGAAAAGATCTTTCTTTAGACGTTTTTGCTTCGTTCGGGTGCTTTCACATCCGTTTCAAGAATGAAAGTCAAATGAATAGATGTTCACCATTTGATCTAAAGTTGGACTTTTTACAATACTCTTTGCCAAAGCAGAGTATCTTCAGATTATGCAACTGATTCAAGTGACTATATGAGAATGGTATTACTATATGGAATTAGCGTTCACTTTGGATAAAATCGGATGCAAAGAGGGGGAAGATTGTTGACCCAAAATATTGATTGTCCTGAAATTGTCAGAACATAATCAATCACGATAGTTGAGCAATGCTGTATCGCTGCGATTGATTGAATTTTTCATCAATATGCCTTAAATTTATAAAACGTTTGAGCTTGTTAAGAATTTAAATCTCCTCGTTCAGTTATAAGAAACTGTAATTAGGAACTTCTTGTCTTCTTTTGAAGGAAAACAATAATATCGATATGCAGTTTTATAGTTTTATTCTCAACGGATGAATACAAATGGCGATTGACTCATAACTTACAACTTTTCATACAAAAATATCACTTAGAAATGCCATAACATTCAAATGAACATGCGAATCTTAAATAAAAAACGAATGATGTAGTTGATGTCCAGCATTTTTTGGGAATCTTCATCTTTCACCTCCGTTCCTCCAAATTCGTTGTTGGTGTCGATAAATTAAGCTCGATTATCAAAATTCCAAAATATATTCCCAATCCTTGGATTTACACTTAGGCACTTGTTTTCGAACCGAAAATTAAAAGCTTTGCCCTTCAATAAGGCACAAAAAGGCAGATAAACAAAGATGTGGAATTTAAAATAGCTTTTTATACCTTTTCAAGGCTAATATTTAACTGTTTTTCGGTGTCGTGTTTCGTTGAAAACGATGAATTGATGTGAATGAAAATGTGGAGAGAATATCATTCGAACACTCAGAGAGTCAACATTGATTTCTGACACATTCGTGTAATCGACAAGTATATTCCCTAAGAATTATGTCATTAGAGTCGTTATATTTCACATTTTTGTTGTGACTCGTTCGAAGACTAGAATCCATGTTTACTTTTACGTATTCGATGTCTAAATTTGTAAAATTAATTTGAATATAACCGCTCAATTCCGATTAAGTACCCGAAGAAGTATTTAAGATACATCTGCTGTCGTTTTTTGTATTTAAGATACATCTGTAGTCCTAATTTAAGAAAATGCATTTGGGCGAACTTTTCATTTCACAGAAAATAAAATACAATTCGGTTGTAATTTGATATCGACGTGGGAAATTCGGAGTTTCGTTGAAAGGATTTCACTTTGGTTTTTCGGAAACCTGTTTTATTTTTTTGTACTCGTTCGGTGACGCTAATCACTTTTAAAATATATTTAATTCATTTCAAGACAAATAAATATATATTTAAATAATCTTATTATTTTTTGGGAACAGTAAAAGGATATTTTGAACATATTTTGAGAAATATAATTGTAAGAGTCATAAGACGAGAATCACAAATTGAAATACAACGAACCAAATTTTATGCGATGAATCGCCTCAATAGTGAGATTATTGCAAATAATAAAAGCGAACATCGGAATTTCATATTTTCCAGTTTCCTCCTTCATTTTAGCCTCTGAAAATTATAAATACGGTCAGATAGGAATTCTAATCGATTTCAATGAACTCATCAAGGTTCAAAGTAAAATATTATCGTGTGATTTAAATTGATTTACTCCGAATATATTACGTTAAGAAATTTCTCTTATTCAAGTGATTCAAAATTTGTCGTAAAATTTAGGCCTCTTCTTCATTTTAAGCACTACACGAATAAATTTATTTGTAGAACTAAGATCAATGAATCGACTCTGAGTGATTCACTGATTGTGGATAAATCAATAAAAATACCCGGATTACAAAATTAAGTCTTTGGGAAAATATTCCCTTTCAGAGGCCGTCGTTGGGCTGCATTCGGGAAATCCATCGAAGGATGCAATACTTTCCAATCGTTTCAAATAACAAAAAGCAGTTTTCTCTCTCATTCCCATCTCAAGCAACTATTCAATTTCTCCTAAATTCTTCTTTCTAAGCATTTTAGCATTCCAGCGAAGCGACGAATCTTTCCTAAAAATGTTCTAAAAGATATGAAGCTGATGCAACCGATTCTTTTATATAATCATAATTGGTTGGAATCAAAATGCCAATGGATGCTTCGTTTTCTCCATTATAAAAACTACCACTTTCGATCGATTTACCAATATATACGTCTATCATTAAACTCGCTTATGTCGAACGATGCATATTTAGCGGTGCAAGGATATATCTGCGTGTCTCCTTCACAGGTGTTCAGCGTAAACGCGAAGCACCAACACTTCTCAAAATAATCCCAAAAGTTGCTTAGGAAATATTTCGCCGACCGTTTCATATTTTATTTGAACCTTTTCAAAAATTAAACGTGCTTAAAAAATAACGGTTCCATAAAATATGAGTCTAATGCCTTTTGCGACTCCGCACAGGCATTTCTTATAAAACAATAATCGTTGGACCGAGCACAATAATGGATTCTAAGTGGTTCTCTCACTTTGCAAATCCTAAGGGCTCTTTAGAATATCAGCATTCCCAGGACAATCACTTTATCACTAAACACAATCCATCATCGGCGGCTCCCTCTACACTCGAGTCCTGCAAATGAGAGAGATCGTTGAAGTTAATGCTTAAGCACTACTCCATTACTAACAACAAGTACAACTCCCTCGTTACATTGTGTACTTGTTGATAATTATGAGTCTCGAATGCTACGTTTTATGTATTTGATCATTTAAGGAAGATAATAGAAAATCTCGGATTTGATGAAATGCACCGAATGCCCTCAATAGAAAGAAAGCAAATCGCTCGTATTAATAAGTCGCGAAAGGAAAGAAATCTCTTGCATTATCATCTTTATTATATAAAGCGTTCGCTATTACTTTAAGAATTAACTTCAAATTGCTATAGAAATTAAAATATTGCATCGCTACATTCGACGTATCGAATTATTTATATGAAATCAGTAAAAAGTGTATGCGTTTTGTTTTAACGAATGAAATGTAAAATGAAGAAATACTCATTAAGATAAACTGAAGAACTGTCGGAAATTTACAGTTTCTAAATTATAAATACATTTATTTATTAATTTTATTCCATAAATTCATAAAACGCCATTCATTCACGCCCTTGTCGTTGCGGAAAACTTTCATTTATCAAAAACTTAATATGATTTCATTGTTCATCTTTGAAAGTAAAATATCACGAATTAGTCTTTTAATATTACATTTGAATCCTTTCACGAATTTATTGTGATTATTTATTCACGAATTCAAAACTATTCTCGAATTTTACGTATCTAATTTCTTTCCTTTGATTCTGACGAATCGGTAAGCAGTGGCAGCAGTAGTCTTGCCTCTAAAACCAAAACTATCAAGATTAATTATAAAATAAACCTGAATAATAAACAGAGTTGTCCTCCACTCTTTGTAGACTGGCTCGGCTTCATCGTGCTGAGAAGAAAAGAGAATTAAATACACCTTTGGAGATAAAAGCTCTTGCTTAGGTACAAACGAACTCATGCCTTTTATCTTAATGAAAATTAATATTCTAGGCAGCTAATTGAAACTTTTAGCAAGCAACTAAAAAAAGTGCTCTAATATATTAATGTCTAATGCGTGCCTTCTAAAGCTATGCGACCTTCAGCCGACTGTAAAAGACCATTCGTTGATTTTCATACGAAAAATTTATTTATTTATTACAAAGTACACTTTTTAGTAATTCATAGTTATATATTGTGGATCAATTCCTCGATTTTAAAGGTGAAGAATGGATAAACAAAAATAGAAGGAGCCTTAGACTACATCAAACAATAGCTTTCCCTACTATTATAGAAACCGTAGCTGTTATTTGAAATTAGAGCCAACGTAATATTTAGAGATTGAGGATATTAAAGGAAGGAATTATTGAGTAATTTTTAAAACTCTCCCATCATCTGAGGAATTCACAATTTTTAAATTCATCTATAATTCAAGACAATAGTTACATTTTCAATGGAATCGATCGAGAAAAATTTGACCTTTCATTTCATAAATGACCGAATAATTATGTGCACATTAAATGTATAAAGAGTTTTTTAAAACGATTAACTTACGATAATGTTTCTCGTTCTTTTATGATGGAAGGCGTTTGGCATTGCGAAAGGATGAGTCTATAAAACATTAATCTTCTTAAACAGTTGATTATAGAATTATTTTGTTTGGCTGAAGTTATTTGTATCACAGGAACTCAGTGATCAATTTCCGTGAGATGCTAATTTGTCTCTACGTAAACAAGATGTTTCCAAGCGAACGTTTGTCTAATAATTCGGCCAATTGGAAAACGGCGCAAGGAAAATACATCACTCAATTCTAAATTGGATCTAAATGATGGAATTATACTATTACGAACTCCACAACGCAAACTATAACAAAATACATACTGTGTACATATATTTCACATCGCCGGTAGCAAGTACAGCAAATGTACATTTGGAAATCTTCACTGCATTCTTCTCTTCCGCAAATCACTTATTTATCAAAGTGACGAAGCAATAATTAAGTCTCATTCGAGTATTTTATATCGAAGAAAACATAGCTGTAGGCGATGGAAATAGATGGATTCTATCTATTTTTTAATCGTTTAAAAATTCTTCTGCACTCACGTTTCAGTTTTTAAGTAAACTTTCTCCATCAATCATTGTAATAGCACACGATAACAAAATTCACTCCATTAATTATTAAACTAAATCCTTTTTTTGAACAAAAAATACTAAATAAATTCATACGGAAGGAAAATAAAGAAACGAACTTTTTTCACAGATAAATTCATAATATTGTGCAGTTTACTCTTAAATCTATCTCATTAACAGCTTCATTTCACACTCAGCGATGATTACGAAAGAATTAGTTTATGTCATCACCAATCAATCATCTAAAGCTGTTCATTGTAAACTTCGTCAGAAATAAAGGAATATATATTTTCTGAGTTGAATACGTAAGGAATTCGTTGAAATGTTTCGGAATGTAGTAGTACCTGGACTACGTCAATTTATGAATTATACAATATCACTCAAATACGAGTTAATTAACATTTAATTCTTCCATTACACTTTAAAGTGAAATAGAAGAACCAGTTAGAAGTTTTTTTACTATTGAAAAGCGTATTTTCTAAAAGATCTTCCCCTTACATTGAAAAAAAATGATTTCGTCTATTTGATTCTACAGATACTTTGAAATTTGTAGTTCATTTTATCATTAATTATTCTTCTTCTGTATTAGCATGTTTTACAAACTTTTGAAATTGTAATGATAGGTAGAATTGGGAGTGCTGTGCAATAGGCTGAATGAAATTCCTGCTAAGTCATATAATGGAGAGTTGAATAAATATGTCTCAAAAATAAATATGAGATTTTTCGATGAACATTCAAACAGTGTATCTCAATAAACATGTATATAACTATACTTATCTTATATTCATTAATGTTGTTAACAACTTTATCTAACATATTTCGGTGATGTCATTAGTGTATTTGAGTCCATTTTGGTTACTCTTCATCGAATTATAACCTCTTTACACCCATTCTATTACGAGGCATTCAAATTTTGTTGAATATCATGTTACTTGCTCGTGTTCCTTCAATTGTATTCTTGAGGACACAAATGTTTATTCTATATATATTTATTATTTTAACATTCATTTTCTTTTTAGTTTCAGGAAATATTTTTACAGCATGAAATAACAATTTCCAAAAAGATTATCCATAAGTTTAAAGAAGAGAAATAATTGATGAAGAAATCTTACTCGTACTTTAAACTAATAAACAGAAATTTAATCGTTATGTTACAGTTAACAAACGAAACTTTTTTAATTGCTAATTGCAAAGTTGTCAACAGACCAATAAAAACTCAAAAGGAACAATTTTAAGAATACGCTCATCAACCTATACATGATGTTTGACAGGTCAATGTTACACAAAGGTCCTCACTATCGGTTAAGTTAATGTGAAAGATGATTTTCAATCATGAATACAGTGTGTGTAGACCACAAAGTCTCATTGTATTTTGGAAGTGAGGCCAACAGGATCAGAATATCTTCGAAAATGCTTATTGTAGAAATCGATTTGTTTGAAAATATAACTTTATTCATAGATAAGAATATGTTACAATCTCTAGAAGAAGACAGGAGAGCGACGAATCCCACTCGAGTATGTCCTTCAAACGTTTTAGAATCACTCAAATGTGACATGAAGTACCTTTCTTAGCAAAGAATGAATCTTGGAATGTATGTCCGGAAATGAACTACGCCTCAATTGCAGGAGACACCGCAATCGAATTGGATTTCTTATATTTCCCACATTTGCAGTCCTGAGTAAAAGTCGCTTTTCCTGAGGAGGTAATCGGTTTCAATCAAATGCCCTCTACTTCTACTTCACTTACTCAGGAGCATCAGCCTCCGCACTCACTGCTACGAACCCCTTTCTGCAGCAATAGTAAAAGCCGTCTTCTTCTTTTTCACAGCACCACCACGATCTTCCTTCTTCCCTCCACTCCTCCTCGCCTCGCTTCCTCCTCACCCTACTCACCTCCACCATGCCGCCCTCCTCACCGCCGGCCACGTATACGCTGCTGAATGCGCTGTTCCTTCTTTGCTGTGCGTTGAAGATGTCCCTCCGAAGCGAAAGGTACACCGATATACTTTTGCCCACCGCCGCACGCACCTGCAAAGACACACGCTCTTCAATAGAATGTTCAGAACTATGTTTACTTCGGTATGAATATGAAGATCCAAAAATTAAAATTATAATTTCAGAGCTTTCACAGTTCCTTATATTTTTGATAAATCGATAACATTCCCACTAACGACTATTTTTGAAGAGAGTTTATTTTAAGAAGATTATTTCTCAGTCGATACTCGATTCTTTTCATACGAATGACATTCTCAGACGATTTAATTGCGATATATTCGGATGAATTTATGAATTTTAGCGATTCATTTACAATGAACTTGGAAAAAGATTCTGGCAATATTAAAATTATAGAATGGTAGCGATGAATTAAATAAATGATATAATAATAATATAATATAATAATGTTATGGTAATGATTACAGTGTGTATGTGTGGAATTTTAATTAAACGGCAATTAAATCCGTAACTGTTTAGAATGCCAGTATTCTCCATTTGGTGAATAGACCTCAAATACTTTCAAATTATCATTGTTTTTACTAGAAAAGTTTTGATGGGGAATTTTAAAAACATACTGGACTGACTATAAGCTGAATGTTGCTATGGAACATTATTAAAACAGTACGAATGAAAAAGAAATGAATCCTTCTAAAAATAAACAACCATTTCATTGCAAGTTATTCTGTACATATTTTCCCTAGGAGACACGACGCCAAGGGAATGTCGCAAATGAATCGTAAGAAGCAATTGTGGATGAGCAACGAATGGCAATTGATCGAAGTCGTGGGCCAGGGTCACTCTTGGAGTGCCTTTTTAGTAGGTCAAGTTTATTGACGAAAGAAGCTTTTTTCGGAAAGTACAAGGCTGCACTTTTACTTAGCGCAGCAAATTTGCACGAAAAATTTTCCGATCACATCATTAAATCAGTTCATGTTCACGAAAACATCCAATCAAACCCTTTCCGATCCATGGAAATGTATCATTTAAGAGAAAAATTTACCCCCTGCTATTTTTTGACCGATTCTAATTTACAACACTAACTTATCAGTCGAAATAGTTAAATAAATTATAGCAAACGATGCAAAGATAATTCGACCGAAAATTCCATTATTAACTTATAATAGTGTACTATGACATTTGTGAAAAATATTTGACTAAACGGAGGAGTTTTTACCTTTCCTTCTCTTAGCAACCGATAATTCCAGTTCTACGTTGTCTATATAAATATGTCTATATTGTACGAAGGAGTATATCCTTCTGAATGCAATGAGAGGTGATCTAAAAAATTCTCTACAAGTCGTGGAAATAAAGCTCTTAATATTGTGTATCTCGTTCCTTTGGTTGCTTTTTGCACAGTGATTCCGAATCAAATTCATTAAATGTTTCTTCGTTAAATTAGGGAGAGATTGGGAAAATGAAATCGAAGTGACTTTATTATGAGAGACTTTTTACGGATGGACAATGTCCTGGATGAATGGATGAACCGTTGCCCGACCGATGTCTTGAAATCCAAAGCTCACGAGGATTCCGAGAAGTCCGCACTGTTTCCGACCGAAGGAGTTAAATGGGGCGCTGTCGTCACTGTCACACTCCACAACCTCTGCAGTGGAAACACGTCATCTCGAAAACAAAGTTGTCAAGTCCATCGGGAAGTTCATGGCCTCTGTTTACCGTTACCAAAAAGGTATTCTCCCGTTTATTATTTTGCCTCAAACACAAACAATAGACGTGTCCTAGTATTGCTAGAGTCTTCCAAGATGAATGTTGACCTCGTGTGACCAAACTGCCTTACGTTCACTTTCGATTTGAATGTTGTGTCCTTAAAATCAGCTGCTCATCGACGAGGGATGGGAAGTGAAAGTCAACTACTGAACTCATCGAGGGTTCGACGGAAACAGAATTCCACAAATGTATTGAACGCGAATGATGTTTTAAATTAAAGTTTTTCCTATTAACTTCAACTACTTTATTAAAATGCCGATGAAGATGAGAACTTAATTTCTGGATAAGTCTCACATTCCCGTAAATAAAGCTAAATTTCATTATATTTATAGATTGGACGATTATAAGCGCTCAATAGAGAACAACAAAAGTGGAATGAATGAATATTTTGTGGAGGTGCGAGGAAAGAACGATTGCTTCGTGGGAAGGTTTCCAAGAGTGGATTAAAGAATATAAAGTAATTCGGGAAAAGATCTTTAAATAAAAGCAAAATAGAAAGAAATAGAGAATTAAACAAATTAAGAACTAGGAAAAGTAACTCTAATTAAGACATAAATTATGAGAGGATATAAAAAGAGTAGATTTTGGGATTAAAAGGTGAGAAATAATTGAAAGATTCCGGGAAGTACAGCCATGAACTGACAGGGAAATTAACGTGTATCTCTCACGAAAAAACTTGCATCTTTGAGCATAATTTTTATGATTTCAGTTTTGTACTTGTTAAAGATATAAAGGTATTATTTTGTTCGTGTCCGTTTTTCGTTCAGGGCTAAGTTGATTAACGGACGACAAAATTCATTCTTCAA
Organism: Pantala flavescens; assembly: GCA_020796165.1. Classification (NCBI taxonomy): domain Eukaryota; kingdom Metazoa; phylum Arthropoda; class Insecta; order Odonata; family Libellulidae; genus Pantala; species Pantala flavescens. Next base: position 19,530,176 of record CM036885.1, on the reverse strand, counting down.
TTTGTGTCTAATTGAATTATCTTCGTACGGAAAACCAAAAGTTCGTCCCAAAAAATATTACTAAAAACGAACATCGGCGATTGGAGATTTCAAGTGAAAGGGAAGTGAATAAAGAAGAGAAATAAAGGGCACGTAATTTATGTAATATTCCCCATCTATTCCAACATTTTGATTCTCTTTCGAAGACAATTTCTTTTGAAAGCCGAGAACCACTCTTTGAAAGAATTCCGACACTTGATCAACTGGAAATCCGAATATTCTCTCAAAGGACATGAAATGTCAGACAAAGAAATCGCTAAATAATAAAATTGATATTTTCCTTTATCAGTTTATGAATTCTATCCGATCATAACCATCGAAGCCAACATAAAGAAAGATACGTACAAAAAGGGAAAAATATGATACTCTTAATTTAAAAACGAACTTTATATTTAATATAACTAATTTAGAACATTCATAATAATTAGAATATGCATTTTTCATCTATCAATCCACTTTTCTTTGTCTTTATACGCGGAGAGTATTAAAGGTAAGTCCAAAAAAACTTTGAAACACGTTCTCTTCAGAAATGAAGTGAAGGAATCATTCGTTTGGGACACTGATACGGTGTATACTTTTGAGAATTTTTCGAAAAAGAATAAAAAAAAGACTCTCCAAAGGTGGAAATAATGTTCATTTTAGGGAAATACGAGAAACGAAGCCGCGTGACTCAGATGTTAAGGGACAATCCAAAATGATGAGGAAAAACAGAACCTGTATTTATGAAGACATACGTTGGCACTCCAGCGCTCAAAGAGAAGGCAGACTGCTTTGGTGATCATCGACACAAATTTAGGCGCATACAGCAAAAAAGAATAATAGGAAGCATTAAATAGAACAATGAAGGAATGGAACAATCCACCTGCCATTCCTAATACTACATTTAAAAATATCAGTTGTAATGTTAAATAAACAATCTGTCGAGCGAATGATAAAAAGTGGGATGTGAGGATTTGATGGACCCGAACACAAGGCCCATCTGCAATCCTGAAGGACCTCACGCGATTAATACAATTATACAAAGGGTAATTGTTAAGTACTAATACAATGTAATTGATTTATTCCATTTCAGTAATTGATTGTCGCCACCAGACGAATTAACTAACTGGGAAGTTATTGTACATAAATATAATTAGTGTATAAATAAATATAATTATTAAATGCTTTACGTTGATTCATTCACAGTTGTAGAGATGAGTAGAGATACTACGCGAAGTGATATCAATTTCCTCATTAAAATATCATCGTCTATTCACTGTTCGTCTAAGGAGATGTTCAGTTTGAGTTTTCTGAACTTAAAACTCCAAATCTGAGTTTCAGCAACATTAAAAGAATACCAAAAATAACTGCACTTTGGTCGAAAACTATTTTGCTTTTTAACGAATTCTTTCGAATATTATGCTGTTATTAATAATCACTTTTGTCAAACAATATCTGTAAAGGATATCTGCAAAATTGGAGCCACTCTCTTTCAACTCACATCGATGTACGATGATTTTAATATTTGTAGATAATAAATTGCTTCGGAGGGAATTTTTCTACCAAATGTCGATATTATGCAAAGTGATTGTCACCATCAAATACAACGATCAACCGTTTTCCATCTGACAACCGACTGATATTACGAATTGAGGAGTCTCTCGATGTAAAGAAGACTAACCTCTCCATTGAGGAAACAGTATAAGGAGGCGATGAACAGTCCTTGGAATGAAGTGAGGAAGTGTGTGACGTATGACCAAATGGCAAACTCCCATGCCGTCCGATCGAGTGGTGCCTCAGCCATATTCACCACATTAGTGATTCCGAGGAGAGGAAGCAGAACTAAGGCAGCCCTCACTGCTTTCCTGAAATAATTATATACAACCAAATAAAGGAAATATCACACTTCAAATGGTTCGTACAGAATTGAACATTCAAATTTATTTCCGTTTCAGTAAATAATTCGTTCATTGTCGATTTTCGTCATCTTTATTTCTTACCTCACTTGTTCTATTTCGCTCGTGTGGCTTTGTCGTAACTTCACAACCAACACTCGTATTATGTTCAACAGGAATAGGAAGTTAAGCTGAAAAATAATGGGAAATATTAATTTACATTATGGGAATTGGTACACTTTCTAATTGTCTTCTGTGAAATGAATTACAAATTCATTTGAATTATGAGGATTGATTGAGAAGTTATATTGAGAATTAACTGAAAAAATACATAGAAAGTCATCCACTTATTTCATCAATGACATTTGAGAAAAACGATACGTGAGCACAACTACAGTATTTCTATTCCTTCTTTATGTGGATTAAAATAGTCAATTACTTTTCTCGACCAAACAAAATTTCAATTTCGTCCAAAACTTTTCATTCTATAGAATACTTCCACAGCTAAAGAAAACAAAAGCACAACGAGTCAAGAATCTTTTTATAAATACATTTTTTTTAACATCGCGACGAGCCACTCCCTTCGTTGTCATTAAACTTTCAGATGTTTAGACCTTTTCTAGTCACCACAAACTGAGTACTATAATTTCAGAATTTCAGACCTTCGAATTCTTCAATTAAATGAATCAAAATATCTAAAGAAATCAGTAGCCGATCCACCATTCGTTCGATACTTTTAAAAACACCACGATTCGGTGTCAATTTTTCCTTTCTCTTTCTTTTTAATCGTTCTTCATGAAGCAATGTATGGAATATTATAGAAATACTTTATATTTTACCCTCGAGTTTATAATGTGAAATATACGCAGACATTTTCAGTGCTTAGTCGTCTATGTGATGTATTAAGTTATGAAAATTTGAGTGGATATACAATTCGATAGCATCATGTTTAAATCCGTAATGAGCAGACACTTCCTTCATCTATCGAATCGTTTTAATTTATTTAAGAGGGAAATCTGCGAATCGATTGCAAAAGTGAGGAGACACGCCCAACTTCCGTCGGCGGTTCTTTTTTATATTTGCACTGACCAAAATGACGGCCAATCGAGGTCCTTCAAGGATCCAGAAGTACTGCGTAAAGTTGTATCCCCACCAGCACCTGAAACAAACAACGGGATATTGATTTTCCACTCGTTTTATTCGAGGACAAGACATTTGCCAAACGAACACAAACATTCTTAAATCAACCATGTCTCTTGGATCAGGGATTAAGGGAAGTGTCTATAATGACATGTTTTAACATCTGTTACGCCTCAGTTTACACCGTAATTAGGAATTACAACAATTATCCTACGGACCTTGATTCATGATTCCAAATAGCTACTCATTTATTCCGTTAAGATAAATTCAGTGAAAGGAATTAATATAAGAATAAAACATAGTAATAATATTATAAGAATGAAACATAAATAGTCTTCACGTATTTGAATGCCTTTCCTTTAAATCTGCAATTATCTTCGTTTCTAAGTTTCATTGGGACACACACTCGCATGTCTCATAGCATCGAACAGCATAGAATTTCGAAATGTATCGCTTCAAATATCTCTCAACGGATATTTCTGCTTCTCCAATACTCTCAAAATACATCCAATATGATCGATTTATATCGATACTTATATTTGAATTGTAATATTTTCCTTTTATCAAAAATATCCTCCATCTCCGATGCAATTCTTATATCGATGTGACCATAAACACGGAATCCCTAAGTAAGACGACCCCAGAGATTCTTTTTACGGACGCTCACAATATGAGATATAAACGATATCTTTGGTCCATTTAATGAGCAACCGATACTCTCCTGCGATAGAGTTTCGCAGATGTGAGGGCGAATAAGAAGGGAAAACTGAAAGACAATGGAAAGGATTCAAACCGATATCACTACGTAATGTTTTTAATCTATCTCAGTGATAATAAAATAATTTAACCAAAAAGATTAAAAACGAACTAATATATACTGAAACTCTAGCTTTCGCATTAAAAGCACAACTTTATGTTAATTATTCAAATTTATTGAAGTATATTCAAGTTTAATATTCTGTTTCATATCATTAGGCTGCAATTTCAATCTTCAACAGTACAGGCGACAGACGTTTCCGATGCGAAAAAGTGAGGGAAAAGAAAATTTCTTATTTTGTGGTTAGGATATTCCTTTCTTCCCAATGTAAGCCTTTCTTTAATAAATGTCCGCAAGATGTGCGTTTGAATTCTAGAATGATTTGATATCTACATAATGACCCTGAAAACCGCCTTTCGGCTTATGAAAGGGGATACCACTACTTTTTCTACCTTTAAGAAAAAATATTTCGTGGGTTATGACGAACACTTTAATTCTAAGGATGATACAAACAAAAAACCTTAAATTAGGTGCAATGTGAATGTACCATCCCTAAAATAGTTATGAATTACATTTCTCGTTGCAGAGGCGTATTGTGTTCGAAAAATAATCCGTGGACACCGAAATGTCAAAGGAACACTTTAAATGAACTTTAGAAGAATAAATTTTCCTCGATTCGGTCTAAGACTCGAATCTCACCTCCGTAAAATCAATTCCGATGTATTATTCATGGAACAAACATCGAAATAGCTTTTCAAATAACTGAGACTCAAATTGATATCTCTTAAGACCATCAACTGTTGAATTCGAACGCTTTTGGTTTCTTTCGAAGGCTACATTTCCAAATGAAGAGGGGCAAAGTCCGAAACAAGCTCTAATGAATTTTCCGACAAATGTGATTTCTGCAATTACTCACTTTGAGGTTCCGTATCGCAATGCGGTGGTTAAAGCCCAAGCGGTGGTCATCAATACAGGCACACCCCATCCGACCAATGTGTACACGGAGTAGTACGACTTCTCCTGGAATACGGTCACTGCAGAAGAGAATTAAAGTAAATAAACGAAGAAGATTCTATTCGTCTTCATTTTTTTTGTCCTTCACTTAAATAGCTTTCGAATTAAACAAGAGATTCTTGTAAACCTTCAACTGACCCATTCATAAACATACACGTATTTCTCTGAAAAAGTTTAAATTCGCTCTTAAATAGTGAATAATTTGCATTTTTCGCCTAAAATTTACGCCGTCATCCGAAAATCTAGAAATGGATTGGAATAATTCTATCGAGATAAATAAAACGTTATTTCCAAACAATTTTGCTCTATTAATATTAAATAATAAGAACTCGATTCTTCCTGGTTTGTCAATCAGTTCAATGCCCCAACACATCAAACATTTTCTCTCCTCGGATATGTCCGATCTCTATGAGTAGTTGCCCACGGCGACAGCTTATGGGAGGATTTAACTTTTGTTAAAGAAATATTTTATTCTCAATTAAATGTTTTGCATTAAAGGAATTTATAACGGACATATTCATCTCTAATTTGAATTCTTTTCACTTTAATTCATAGTTGCTTCAATGGTGACTTTTCAATTCCCATTCAAATTCACAACGGAAGGAATAATTTGGTTCAAAATGCGTCGGCATCCATTTTATCTTAACAAAACGTGATGATGTTCGTAGTATGAGTAAGAAGATTTTTAGCCTTAGGAAACACTTGACTCGTGCAGTAAATTAAAAGCCAAAGACGTCGCTTTTTGGAGGAAATTGAGTCGCGAAAGTACTTCGAAATAGTTTCATCGCAATTTTCATGAATATGAACTCCATTTGAATCATGTTTGTCATCAAATTTCTAGATTTCTGCGAAATATCTGAATTATTAAGATAAACACATTACATTCCACAAGAGTTTCTGAGTGTTTATTGAATAAGATAAGTGGATTGCCTCTACGATTCCCATTAAAGTACTTCAATTTGAAATGTGTGGACTGAAATTGCTACCATTTATTCCAAAAAGATCAAATGAATGATATTCACCTGTGATCATGTTGTGTAGATATAATCCTTCTATGAACATCCACATGAACATGGCGGTGCGCGCATATTCCAGGAGAACGTAAGACGCCTCGCACAGAATGGGCTGCAAAAACGAAATGGTGGTTAGTACTATTGAATAATAAGAATTCTATAAATGTAAATATTATTATAAATGTAAATATTAACGACACTCACGACAATTTATGATATCCCTCCAATTTCTTCTAATATTGATTGTACATTCTGAATGATTAAAATAAATTAATCGTTTAAAATATAGTTTTACCATGAAAAATGTTTTTTCTTACGTCCAATCACATTTTACAATACGGATGGGTTGTTTAAAATTCAAAACATAATGCTACAGATTTGGCGATAATTTTTCCTACAAAGTCCAACCTCAATAGTTAAATCCCTCAAAATATAATTCTTTGTGACTGTGCTGACCACGCCTCTGTCACTCTCCCCTTTAAGTTTCCCCTTCACCTCTTTACAAACAACTTCTCTTTCGCTTTTCAATGTTCAGCCGTAATTACTGTAATTTGAGTATTTAAATCCTAAGCATAACTTAGAATGAAAGAAGCCTGAAAACATAGGATTCGATGACAATGACGTGTAACAAATGACAGCAGATTTCATCAAAAGACGACGAATTCATTGAAACGGAGTCGTTTAAACGGAAAACAACGGGCATTTGTTTTTATGTTTCCTTCTTCAACTGTTTTCGATTCATACGAGTATGAATAAATGGATTGTCGAACGGACGGCTTTCGTTCAAATAGGAAATAAAATTTTATTATTTATTTTTATTCATTAAAGACAACGCGAATATGAAAAGATATATGACAAGATTCATTAATGCACGTCTAAATCCGGAGTGAATTTTTTGAGGCAGATTTCCAATTGCATAAAAAATTGAATAATTTTATCAAAGTACACAACAAAATGAATTTCCATGTGAAAAATATATTTAATATATCCAAACCTAATTTTTGATGACGTAATCCTCAGGGAATCTCCTTCAGTAAATTAAGTATATGCGAGTCCCATTTAGAATTTTATCTGTCGGATAAAGAGTTATCAATATTCAGGTTTACTTTGTACGGTAGTCATTTACATCTAAAAATAAAAAACGTGTGAATAGAATTGGAAAAGATTAAAAAATTTGACGTTTCTATTCTAAAACTCTGTGTGAATTGAAAGCGCTCAGTTGTTCGACCACGTGACCACATTTCCCAAAATGCCTCAAAAAAAGAGATAATGCTTCATTGTAAACAACTGCCGCCGTCACAAAATACCCCTTATTATGAAGCCGAATTTCCATGTATGCAAACGCGACATTTATGCAGAGTAAACGACCAAATACGTGAATTCGATCGTGCGACGGTTAAAATAGTTTCCGAGAGAAGTGAAGGGGAAATTATGATAAGCAAATAGTTCGAAAAGACACGATCAAAATGTCACGCTATCAGCAGTGTGGGCACAATTCAAAAACTTACAAAAAAGATGTGCGAAGGAATATTTAATGGCGATGTAGCCATCAACAACACAAGACTTCTTTCAAATAGAAGGAAACTTCTATACACAAACTATAACAACAGCTATTGGTAATCACCTTTCTTTGCTGATTTATTCATGACTTCGGAAGAAACTTCAAATTCTCAATACTCCCCAAACACTTGCTTTAGATATTTAAATGACATTTCGCTATTTTCACACAACGAAGGCAAATATGAAAGATTTTTAGAGGATAATCAACTCACTAAACGACCTCATCACAAATGACACAATTGGAAAAGATATTAACGGCACACTTCTCTGCCCAAACTTCAAAATTAACAGATAACAAAACAAAATTAAGTTTAACGTAGACCTGAAGCCTAACCATATTTATGCTTACAAACCCATCGACTCAAGTACACTTTCTTTCACTTCATGATTAATCTCAAAATACCATTATCACAGAGACTTTTGCACAGAAATTTCAAACGTCACTAAAACTAAATGATCCAATTATGATCGATAACATACTAAGAAAACATAAACATCTCTTGATTCAAGGCACGACTTTAAGAAAAGATGAGAAACAACATAAATTCGTGCAACTTCCGAACTCGGTGATGAACTCGAACCCATATCATTTCACTTATCACATCGAACCCATTTCACTTAGTAATTCATTTTCTTCCATAGAAATAAACTATCAAATCTTCTTCCTAGTCCTAAAAATCTTATTCCAACAGTAAGTAAACCCTGCATTAGTAAAACCTTGCCAATATCTCGACGAATTGTACAATTGACAAACTTAAATAGGAACTAGATAAAAAGAACAAGTGGCAGAATTCAAAGCAATCACATTAACAGACATATCCACGAAAATAATTAAAAAATTTACGAACATAACTTAAACAACAATAAAGCTTTACAAAAAAACTTCGAAACCGGGCGCATATATTTTCATTTTAACATTCATACTGATAGATCCCACGTGGTGAATAACGATTACGGCTCGATATCTTCTTTTGTTTTGCTCGCCCTCATTTACGTCATACCGCAAAGGACATGTTTACCCCTCCCCCCGCCGCACTAAGTTATTCTTCTCTCCCGAAGATGGCAACATAGTTGCCGAATTGTGTGCGGAGAACATTAATGCGATGACCACTGGAAGACCCTTCTATTTGGGCGTTCCTCAGCACTTATTTACTCACAAAAAACGGCTATTTGAAGATTTATAAACTCTAAAGCTGAGAAGGTAAACGACACATATATAACCACTTCTAGATCAGTTTAATTAATATTTGTTGTGTATAAACTACAAAAAAAATTATTATTCCATCGTAATAAAACATTCATTTTATTTAAAATGACGGAATTCATTATCATTATATTGACCGTTTACCCATTTTCCAATAATCGATAAGTGTGATAGGTTCTTCATTAATAACTCGTCTTAGCATTTTCAAAATTTTCAAATATATATATTTCATGCAAACATAATTGAAACTCTCAATTATAAATACAATAATTAGCGTTTTAAATCTTAAAATGTCATAACTGAGGAGTATTTCAACAAAGAAAAATTACTGTTTCCCTTTACGAAGTTTAGGTAAGACTTCCTCAAAAGTAAATATCCATTTTAGGTTCGAAGGAAATTGATTTTCAGTGAAATATTGAAACTTTCTCATGAAGAGTAGCAAATGGTTATTGATGAGATTTACCAACAGCGATTTGATATTTGGGGATCGATTCCTCAGTCGAAAGAGAAGCTTATTTGCATTAACTTTGGCCATAATAAAGTTATAGGAATTACTTCGTTATTAACTGAAAAGTTACCGAAAAACGCTTTTGGTTGGAAATAAAGACTAAATATTAAAATGGGACTATAATTTAAGGTTATTTAAAAGTAAATTATGAAAAAGGACAATGATACACCCAAAATATTTATTTTATAAACATAAAAAAATTTGGCGATTGCGTCACATTAACATTTTAAAAGAAATTCCATCCTCATCTTAGAAAAAATATTTAATTCATAATTAATTATGACATAAAAGACATTTTGGAATAAATTCGGAAATTTAATTTCTCTTTTAAAGAATATAAATAATAGCCTAAATTTTCGATTACATTTTATGTTAGTGTTTCAATCGATATTTTCACATGACATTGGTTTTTTGCCTATTAATGTCGAGTAAGTTCAAACATTTTACAATAAATATAATAACATTTTCTTAAATAATGATTGTCTAATTTCATTTCATTTTTTGTTTTAAAATGTGAATTCTATCAGCACTTTTTAAACACTGTTTAGCAGTAAACATCCTTTTTTATAACAATAACTTCGCTGTCCATAATAAATATAAAGCTGTTAACGTTTCATTGAACGGAATTCCAATAGTTACTCTTTCCTTATAATTATTCCAATTTTATCGTTTCCTGCTTAAATTCTCGAAGATCGTTTCAAATGAAGATTTCATCGATTTAGCGAATGAACGTCCTAATCTCGCATTTGAAACTTCTGCTTTGAAGTTCTCTCATCTTAACTCAATTGTGCATTCGATGGGAACGTGAACTTTAAGATTCAATGCAATTAAGTGGGACTTTTTCACAGAACTGTGGATGACATATTACCTATAATTCTAACTCTCGATTTATTACTATCTAACAATTGAAAGATTATTTTTATTTCAAGTAGGCGAAATAAAATGAAAAAGTATTTTTTTGGGAAAAAGATCCATATACTGAAGAGGATATTTTGCGAATGCAATCTCGGATTTCGAAAGACTATCAAATCTATCGCAAAAAATTCTTCACGTAAATTGGCGAATATTAACAATTTAGATTCTAAATTAGTGAATCGATGAATATTATAGTGTATTCTTCCAATGTTACCGAAAGATATTTGATTAAAAAGTATTTTAATTTGACATCGTCGCCCCATATCTGCATTCCCTGATTAATATGCTGAACTCATAAAAATTCAAAATATTAATAAATAATAACTTCGAAGTGCCATTCAAAATTTATTGAAATAATTACGGCAAAACATTTAAAATCACAACATAACTTACTTTAAATTTTCAGTTTGTAAGATCAATTCTATATTTGCATCTTCGTAGTCATAGGCAATATTTAAAGCGTTGTTTCCGATTCCATGAAAAGCAGCGGAATTTGAATAAATAGACATATCTTATGACCGATAATCCCTCCGATATCTTGCATTTGCATCCCTTTGAGGCATATCCTTGAGTAAACCGTCGGTTTTAATCGATACGTTCCGAATTCCGATTCAGTCCACCGAATGCCCTTTCGCTACTGATTCTGTTTAACAGAGAATTCAACTAAAAGATAAGTCGCATCTCCAAGCGTATCATTTTCTCAGTTATAAATGAAAATTTGAGAAGAGCGAGGTGCACTTCTCTCAAATTTGAATCGAAGCTAAGTAACTCATCAATATTCAAAGAGACATTGATAATTAGAAGATAATTCATAACTGCGACAATAAATTTCTGAGAAATACGAATTGTAATTTAGAAGTACATATACGAGTATATTGTTGTCCATTTACTTCGATGTGGATATACGCAGCGTATGCAATTAGATAGCAGAATGTTTTCATATCATTAGATATTCATGTGTTCTTTAAATGATGCAAAAGCGGACAAATTCTGGTGCTTTCTCAAACTGTAATCGAATACTATTCAATTTTAAGAGCACTCAAATTCACACTCAACTGTTCAAAAGTCGAAATGCGGTCATTCTCTGATTAATATTTATTGTGCTATAAAATGTCCATTAAAAGTGAATTCCTACGCAAAATCAACTTTAAACCATTAGGAATACTTAAATATTTGTATCGATGTTCTCCTTTTGATTTTGATTGAATACTATTGGAAGAGGCGACATATTGATCTGAATTTTAAGAATAGAATATATAGATGTCGATAATTATAGCAACTGTGAAAGCGAAGCAAAGCATCACTTTGAGAATAAATAACAAAATCACACCCAATTTTAGAAATGCATTTTTAGGTCATTTGACACTCCCCATTTCCTCGTTTCCTCCAAATATTCCCAAAAGAAAATCTTCATTTAATTGCTTTCGATCTCAATAAAGCGAATAGCGATTTCATAAAAGAGAGGATATGAATCAACTAAAGGAGTTCTACGAATCCTCGTAATCGTGGTTTTTGAAAGTCTCTTTTCGACTGAATGGGAATTACGTGCCCTACATATACATTTCCATAATATGTATAAAAACTCCAAAATGTGTTATTAAATGAATATTTCAATACTCTGAACTCGCATAGCTTTCCTCTCAACCTTTCAAAGCTAAAATGCAGAATGACGAAAAATTCGATATTTATCTATGAAAATAAAGAAATATTTGTTTCATTAATATCATCAAAGGATGAAATACATTCAATTTTAAAGGAAAAATAACTTTAGATGTCTCGGAATGAAGTTAAAGGGAAGAAGAAATAATATATGTGATAATTGTGGATTGAACCACGGAAAGCAGTGGTCAGTGCCTCTTTTTGTTTTTATTATTCACCTCCTAACGTTATCTCCCAATTGATGACAATTCTCTGAAGATCTCGGTTTGAATCCCGCTTCTTTCAAACCTCTTTCACATCCATTATTCCTTACTTTTATTCTTTAAGTTTTTCATTCCCTATTTCACTACAAATCTTAATAAAAAAAAGTGAAGATCGATTCATAAATGCGCAGTGAGCGATCAAGAATTCAAAATACCTTATTTTGGATGAATATTTTTTGCGAACATCTTCTCGTCGAAGCAAAGTCGAAAGGAAAAATGCTTCAACAGCGTTTTCTGATGAATCCCAATTCTTTTGAAGCGAAATTTCGACGAAAAAAGTTCCACTTCGCGAAGAATATTTTCTTTTTTCATCGAAAATCATTTTATTTATCACTGACTTTCATGAGGAATTAAAACGTCACTTTCTTTGAACTTTTCATGTTAAGTTTAACAACGTAACAGATGCTTCATACAAATGCATCGAGGATTGCTTAATATATTACTCTTCGAGTCAAAAACGAAAAAAATCTCTCCCTAAAATATACATTTATATTCCATGAATTTCTTTTATTTTAAGATAGCAGCGATAGAAACTTAAGCATACCAAAGGCTCATATAGATTATACTACTTCAAAATTACTTCCAATACACTGAGCCTTATTCTTCCTTAATCCTATTTCCTCATTCAGATGAATCTATTAATTTTTAATGCTGATAATGTGTTAGCTATTAATTGTTTGAAAGTCTTATTTTTGGAGGAATATTATTTGAAGGAAATGAACCTTCTCAACATCCAATCATCGAACTTTATTCCAGTTAATCATAATTTACGCATTGGCTGTGCAAATATGATTACAAATGTCTGTAAACCTTTAAGAATGTATATCTACTAAGTTGTTCAATAAGTTTCCTCATTTAATAGGTAAAACGTGATGTAATGAAACGTATGCTACGATTCAAAAAGAACGGACACTCTTCACTTATAGAATTCATCAATCGACTGAGAATTCGAAAGACTGTTATTAATTAAGTTCTTCATTCGATTAAAGTTAATATCATGTTTTTTAGATGAAAAATTAGCCAGAAAGCAGAAGAAATTGAGCAAAAAAAATGAATTTTGGGAAACTTTGAGCTTTAATTTACTGCTTTTTAAATTCTTTGAGCTTTTAACGAATGCTCGTTAAATTAATGAAATTTACTATTTTTCTGTAAAACAGTAAAATTCCCATGAATTTTTATTTACAGCTGGAATATCTATAAAGCTGTTCTTAGAGGCTAACAAAATAATCAAATCTATTTGATTTCAGCTGTTTGATGGAAATTCATAATTAAAATTCTTCTTCCTTCCAAAAAACCAGGTTTGGACACCTTTTGTACCTTACGTTGCCTTGGAGAAGTATTTGGTCCACATTTTGCTTTAATTCGGAAGAATGGAGGGCATTCATTGCGTCACAATGAAATGAGATCCTTTTTATCGTCAAACCTGATAATGGAAAGTTCAACTTTGTGAAATGGAGCCATAATTCAATGAAATAAAATTAAAATTGTTTAAATTAATAAAAATGTAAAAATTTGAAAAGCGTTTATCGTTCTTCAATAATTCTATCCGTTCTTTCTGAACTCCTTCAATGCTTAGAAAGATCCATTCAGATGCATCTCTGTGTGTAGTGTGTGTGTTACCCATTATGCAAACAGCATTCCCTTTAAACTTCAGCTATAATATTAATCACACAGAAGAAAAGAATTTCTATTGTTTCTAATAAATTTATTTTATTTTAATTAAAGATCTTCCAACACTATTTCGCAATTTTATGTAATGATGCAACTTGTCATTTTGTTTGCGTTATTTTTAATCCTAGGTTTCAATAATTTGGGACGTTTATCGTTATTATAATCATAAATTTGAGATGATGTTGACACCGAAGACGTCTCTGAAGCCGTTCTTATTTAACTGTAAACTCATTTTAGTAAAATTCCGTGGAGCCATTTTTATCAATTAGCAATACAAATAAAATCCTAAATATGTATCGTTTTACTACTCCAATTGATGATAAGGAGACCTCAAACCGTTCAAACAATTTTCGGTGGATTTGTTTGGGTTCTTCCAAAATATATAATTCTGGACGATATATAATATTTTTTATAAGAAAATGGGTGGGCTTAAAATAACTGAAAGTAAACGAAGGATTTAAATTGTTTGCTAACTACTTGCGTTCATAAAAAGTCTTTGGATATATAAATAACAGACGAATAGAGTTCACTTTAAAAAAGGTAATGAAGTGACGACCGAAAGATTTTGGACTATTTACTGATTAGAAAAGGTTTAATTAATCGGAGGAAATCCAGCAATGGCCTCCATCAATCGGTGGCCTTCGTTCAATCGGAAAACCTTTTGTTTTCATCTGTATATTTATGCACACATAATCCATCCACTTTTTTAGCCTCCAAATCCTTCGTATTCACTCTCCGCATTTGAAGCAGCGCTTTCAACTCATTTATCGACTTCCTATCCCGTGAGTATTTATTCCTCATATTTCAACATATTGGAGTCGACGCATGGACTGGAAGTGCTCTTCAAATTCTCGGTCTTCTCTACTTAAAATAAAGAGCCTCAGTGGAAACACTTTAAACTCTGCCTTAAAGCACTTGTTTATTCAAATCTTTAACGTTTTGGTAGAATTGTGCTCATTGATGAAATATATGATTATCAATCGTTAACAATTACGAACGAATCTTTTTAGAAAATATTCACGTGTTCATTAGTGTATTATATATATAATTACAGATTGGGCAATACATATGATCGGAGAATGGGCGAGTAGTTGAAATAAATATCACTTTTTTATTTAAAGATATAAACGAAGTTAATTGAAATAATTTCTGCAGATTGTTTATTTTCGCTCTAAATTATTTCCTCTTGAAAATAAACAAGAATAAGATTAAGATACAAACTATTTGCTATTACCTTCATTTCGCTTTAGCCAGTTAAAGCTGATGTAATTTTACGTGAATCTTAAAGATCTGTTGAGTGTAAGTTTATTTCGCTGTCTTGTTTGAATTCTTGTAATCTTTACTTGAGAGCCCTTCTTAGGCTGTCTATGGGTACTAATTTGTTTTCTTTAATGTGAAAGTTTTGTTGATCTTAAAACTTCCCTAACTTTTGTTTCTCCTTCACACGCGATGGAATTTCTCTAAGAATACATTTTAAACATCGCTCGATAGTCTCAACACCGGTTTACTCATTCATTTAATCGTCTCGATTCAGCCATTATCGCAAAAAATTCCACTTTGGATTGTTGATTCATTTTGCTATCCTTCGAATGAAGATTATTCTGTAAGACTTTCAATTGTCTATTATGCTAAGGAACGGCTATACCAAGAATTTTAATATTCCACGACTGATCATTTGTATGTATCTAAAACCTTTTATTTATATGAGTTGATATACTAAAATAACTTCAAGAAAAGAATTTTCATGCAACCTGATTGGGTTCTATGCTGATAGTCTTTTACGATAGCATTGAAACCATTTTACGAAAGAATTCATAAATATTTCGATGTTTATATTTAAGCGTCCGCTTATTTTCATAGCACTTGTCTAAATCTTTTTTGAAGACATTAAAAATTATTTTTCCTCCATCGAAATACATTTCTGTGAACTGGGATTTCCAAAAATAAACAAAAAGCACAGTTTCCATGGCGATTGATCTGTTGAATGCTTTCGTTTCTTCTAAAAATTAATAACGAGAGAGTTTGGCCGCAGGGCTTCATTATGAAGGCGTTATCACATATGGGTAACTTCATTTCCCCTTTGGAAACAAGAAAACTAATAGAAAATATTCATTTTCTAAAGAGAACACCTAAGAGATGAGTTCATTAAGGGTTCATTTAAATATTTGCCTTCTAAAAAAGTCGTAATTTTGGATGCCAATTAAAATACGAACAAATTGGTATTTGTACTGAATCTGTAAAAATTTAAGAATCTATTTAAATTTTTCTCGCACTATGTATCTCTTACGCTTAATTAATTGCCAATATATTTCCGAATGTGATTTTTTGTGGTAAAGATTTAATATATCTCTTGAATGACAATAATATATCAGCAAATGATGGGCTAAATTGGACAAAGAGAGTGTTGAATGAGCAGAAATGCGTTTCTCGTGACATTCACTTGGGATCGCGGCTTTTAGACTCACGAAGACTTTCCGCCATCTACTGGAGTAAGGAGATACTAAATGGACTGTGAGGATTATAAATGGCGACAATAAGGTAATTCTAAAGATTTAAGTTGACATTTAAACAGTCAAAATGGATAAGAAAATATAGTTTCTCTTCATTTCGATATTTAATGGTTTTCATGGACATACGAATGATCAATGGATATGAAATATTTCCAAAAAATCAATCGGATGAAGTAAATGAAGAATAGGCTAAGAAAGATGGGTTAAAAGACATTCAACGAATTTACAGCAGATCCACTGACAAAAGTATTTAATCCAAAAGAATGTCTATATAGAGTAATATGAAATTATATCAGCTATAAGAGAACGAGAAATTATGCAGAATTTGATGATACAAAATTATATTCCCGGAAGAAAGGAAAGTAAATATAATTCTAAGTGTTGCGTCAGTAAAAAGGCAAATAAAATGGATTAACAACGACCAAAATAAAATTTGTGAACATGGGCGAAAGAATGATGGGGTGAATTTGTGTATTTTCCACACTTTAAAGAGGATTATCTATAAAGTCATTTCTTTCGCCATGGCTTTCCACAAAAGTTACGCCCAACTATTTTTCATTCATCACATTAGTGAAATGTTTAATTAATTTCGGAAGTAAAGATGGATAAATTGAAAGAACACATAACGATACACATACATAGTTGTTATTTTTGAAAGGATAAAGTTTAAATAATAAAATGAAAGTGAAGCATAATTTAGGAAAATGAATAATCGTGAGATTATTATTATAAGAGCAGTTTGAGAAATGAGATATTTCTGATGTATAAATTTGATGACAAGGAAATAAATTTTGAAGACAAAAAGGTGACAAAACGAAATGTCGAAGAGAGGAATTTTGAATGTTGAGTTGACCGATCGATATTGGTTCAGATATTACAAGAATAAAAACTTCAAAAGCAAAGAACGATGTAAAATTCTTAGAAAATTTTCCAATGTTTCGTGGCTCTTCTATAGAAATTCGATGGGAAAATTGAATTCTTCCCTTTTAATCGAAAGAATGCTAAATGAACGCATTTTTGGCTTTCGAAGACAATCGACCGAACATAAACTGTAGTTTCCTCTTTAGTTGGTGTTTCCCTCTTCGTAAAAGAGGAAATTCAACTCTTTTTATTTCCTATCAAAGGCGTGAAGCGGTTTCCACTGATCGTTTTCCCATTGAGAACGGTAAAAAGGATATGCTAATCTGAGGGGAATTCTATCGAGTGTTTTTAGCCTTTGAGTTAATGAGCAGCGCCCACTCTTAAGGCATTTGTCGAACTCTTAAACACACGTTTCGACCCAATTGCACATCGATTTAAGTCCTATGATTAAACAGAAGTGAACGATGTGTAAAGGAGATTACGAAGTAAACGGCATGTAAAATAGAGTAATGGTTGGGACTCGAACTCGGGTCCCATACTTATAGATACGCTATGCCGCGTAATGCTACTATTTTTCACTTCTGTTCTATTTGTAATATCTATTTGCTGGAATTGTTATCTTATGTTAACCACTTTTTTCCTTAATGCCATGATTAGCTTAGTTATGTCACTCTTTAAATCGATGACATTTCGCCTAAAAATCTTTATCTGCAGTTGATGAACAAAACTGGCAAATAACGGTGAATACATTGTTATTTAAAAATACACAGTAATAGTGAGTTGAATATTTAATAGTTGTAGTTCGATAATTTAAATTCAATATAAGTTCACCAAATTGTCCATGTAAATGAAAGGTTCTTTACGGATGACAGACTAAATAAGCAACTGCATTATAAACAGTATTTGTAAATGAAAATAGCTTTGAAGACTCACCGTGTTGTCGATGCCCTGTCGGTACTTCTTCATGCCAGCTGCGGCCACGGCTGCCGTGGGGACGGATTCAGTGGAAGGGACGGAGGCAGTGGGCTCTGTCCAGAGGGGAGTGGTCGTCGGTGGGTAAGAAGGAGCCTCCGTGGACACTGCAGACTCCTCCCCGCTCACTCCTGTCCGAATCACCGCTTGGTCGATGTACAAAGTCAATCGGATCACCACTTGGATTACCATCGCTACGAACAGGTTCTTGTGGATGCGCGTTCTGTTGTTCTTCAGACTCCTGCACAATCAACACTTTCTTTGGTCATTAAAATGAATAGGGTGCCAATCGACGCATAAATACATTCGGAAAAGGGATTTCTGGGGGAAATGTCTGTCGAAAAGAAGAAAAGCAAAATATCTGCACTTAAAATTGAGATGAAGGGAAAATGAAGACGAGCGTAAATCTAATTGCGAAGAAAGAATAACTATAAACATCCTCGAATACCCATAGAGTTTCGAAATTCGAATTATTCACTTAAACTAGCGTATGAAACTCGTCGCGTTAATCTATTAAAATTAAGGAAGGAATACTCACTATCCCTGAAGTCTTCTACTTTAAAATAAATACTATTTATTTACTGAAAATTGCGTCTTTCGCTCATCGAACTTCAACACGTTCTTCATTCGGATCTCGATGTGGATTCAGATGAACGGAGACAATTTCGAGTTTTCCGCTGTTTGCCGAGAATTTTGCCAAAATTCCGCGTTCATTCGAATGTCCATTTTGGATCGATACTCTCACAGCTAAACAAATATTTAGATCTTCTTCTTTTCGCTCATTATTAACAACATTAATCTTCTCTTCATTTAAAGGATTTTAATATTATTAATATATGTAATTCATTTCGAGGAGTCAAAGTTTCGATTCCATACGAATGAAACTTACAATGAGATAGAACTAATTAAAGATTGTAATAATATAATCCAAGAGTAGGCATTCTAAAATAGGGTTCGCAGTCTATTCGCCAATGCTTATAGTGCACTTGATGTGAAGATGGTCGACTATTTGGGCATAAATCGGACGTCGTTCATTTGGACTCAAGTCAATAGTTCCTCAGAGGATTTCGATGGGAAAATGTGAAGAGGCCTCCATTTGCGAATCGCTCAAATCCCAAATGTGTTTTTCAGCTTTGTTTAGAGAAACGATGCTATTTTTATTACTATAAAACTAAATATAGGGATTGTAAGAGACTCCATAATCCTATAATACCACTTGGAATTCGTAATTTATGGAAATAGTAGAGCGGATTACGAACGGATCTTAAGATATTGACGTCATGTAACAGAAGTTTTGAAAAGAAGATAAAATTCCAGCTAAAAGAAGAAAATATCGAAGTTGTAAGCACTTTCGCAAAATTTATAGATAGATAGCAGAAAATATTAATAGACACCAAGAAGAAGACTAAGAATGGAAACCTGAAGAATCAGTTGTTGTTTAGGCCAAATATTTAATACTTGGAGCAATGAAGATTCTTAACAATTATCGACAACTTTAATCAAAGGAGAACGTTTTGGATTAAAATCATGGAAAGATTGTCATTCTGTACAAAGAAACAGAAAATATTTGAAGATTTCCTGGACCATGATCCTTATTCATCTTGGCTAGAATTTTAATCGAATGTCTGCTCAATCGATGCTGGTTCCTGCACTTGGGAATATATATTAACTTATCCCAAATGTTATCAACAGAATTAATGATTATGACATGCCACTTGTATTATAATTTTTAACGTTTGCTCAAAAAGTGACTCGCTTTCAACACCCTAAACACTGATATCTCTCAGAAACTAATGCCTAAAACATCAGTCCAATATATAGACGTTAATGCAATTAAAGTAAATAATAGACATTTTATAATTATCATAATCAAATTAATTTTGGAATAATAAGGTGAGAGAAAGGAAGAATATTGAGAAGGTAAAGGTACACTGATGAGGGCTCAATGTAATAATTTGAAATAATGGAAGCAACTATTTCTTTCTTAAAAAGTATTTCATTTTATGTTGCCTTCTTATATCAACTTCTTTAATTATCATTATAATTATAATTTATAACGCGCATTGCGTTCTAGTTCTGAAATGAAGAGCAGTTTTTTAACAAAATAAGAAATGTTTAAGGTTTAGTAGAAAACGTAATCAACGATAGCATATTTACGGACAGAAGATGGATATCGGGAATTGGGTCTGACAACTCATCAAAAAGAACGCTCCTTACTCAGGATCCGTGTAATCCATTTAGGAGGAGAAGCCCTATTGCAAAGGGCAGACAGTGGTTGTGAGATATTACAAACCAACGATCGTGTGACAATAAGGAAAACTTAAATTAATTGCAATTAATCGTTAGAAAGGTGTTTCGGACAAGTTTATGTTGATGCATAGAATAAGAAATTAATTGCTCATCAGTCTTTTGACAGACAACTGGAAAATCAATAGTCACAATTCTAGCCAAATTCAGAAGTGTATATTTCATATTCTAGCATTAAAAATTGTTCAATTTATTTTCAGTCCATCGCAATTATTTGAGTTTAATACTTTTTTGCTGATTCTCTGATATGCGATCCATTCCTTACATTTTAGTTTCACAAATGAGTTATTGCAAGTATTTGTAAAAAGCATCGGCTGTAAAGTATAGTGATGTATAATAGAAAGTATTTTGATAACTCATTTTAATAATATTGAAAATAAATTATTTACAGAATAATCTATCTAATAACCAAATAAAAATTCTTACATATAAGCGATACTATATTTCCCCAAAATCTTATCTATAATTTTTACGAGAAGAGTAACAAAATACGATGTAAACCAGATCCTGAAGCAAATATTTCCTGATGTTGATTCTCCGTGGTTTACAAAGAAAACATAATCGATAGATATTATACGAATATCGAATCCAGTTAAAGTTCTAATTCTCATTTAATCGAAGTGATCTATGAATGCATCATTTTAAAGACACTTGTTTGACGTAGTTAATCTCGTATTTGACCTGCCCTTTGAATATTACCTCAGCTCTTTAGCGAAGATCCAAGCCTCGTAATTGGAAACTCAATCTTATGCTCTTTATCAAACAACAGGTTTCCTGCGCTTCCTTTCCTTCTTTAATCTCCTTTTCTCTCCTTTCTATGGGTTCATCTCAGCCATGATACTCCCTCCGTTCACAAGTTATTCACACATTATATTATACGGTTCCTTACAATACATAATTATAATTCACTGAAACAATTATGATAAAATAATTGATAATTTTCTACAGATTTTTATTTCAAAACCGCTTTCGTAAGAAATTCTTAAATCTTCAGAAAAAGAATAAAATATTTGAACGATGTAGAAAGAAAGATTGATGATTCGTGAAAATCGAATAAAAAACTTTGTAAATTTCCACAGAAAATATGCTATGTTTGCGACCAGTTTCGTTTTACATCTTCAATTTTATATTACGAAACCGGTCGCAAATATAGCATATTTTCTGTGGAAATTTACATTTTTTTATTACTATGGCATTCCACGAAGTCACGCCTTCTCATTATTATTTCACGTGAAAATCGATTTCATAATCACTGAATATATAAAGTTATTTGGTGTTTTCCCGTATCTACTACAACTATACCTTTACTATACATGGTTTTCAATTTTGACGAGACAACATTCAAAATTAGGGAAAATTAAGAATTAAAATTAGATTATAAACCAATAGTTCTATGATTGTGATACCACTTCTTCGACTTAAGTAGAGTATAAGGTGGGCTTCGAATTTCAGTGGATATGAAGAGAATAAACTAAATATACTATAATGACCATGTTCTCCCAAAGAATACGTCAAAATGGATGGATATCATAGTACAGACAAAGAAAAACAGAACACATTTTATTGAATTAATTTGGATCTCTTTTTATCTAGAACAAGGCTAAAGAATTGAGAGGAACTGTTTCCCTCCTTCTAGAGCACGCATTTTCTCCTCACTAAGTCGGTGGAAACCTTACAAGTTAATCCTTAGGGAAATATAACCATTCCAACACAGGAATCCTTTTCATCTGAAAACTGATTGTTCGCTTCTTTTGCTTCTAAACATGAGCACCACAATAAAGATGAGCCTCTTTTTATGAAATATCCACGTCATTTTTGTCACCACTATTTTCACCAAATTTCCTTCTTCTTGGAATTCTCCTTCTATTTTTAACCGCTTCTTTGTTCTCTTTGAACCGCAAAGCCTTTTAAAGTGTAATTAATAAAAGGCTTTTTATCTCTTCCTCAAACGGATTTATTGCAATTTTAACGGCTTCTCAATCCAACACTCTCCAAGTGTCCTCTGCCAAATGACCCTTGATTATGTCTCTTCCATCAATTTCTCCTCCTATTTCATTCTTAATATCCTTTTAACATATATTTATACCCTTTATTATCTCCATATGAACTGCCCATGTGCATTTCAGTGCCATTTTATTTTCTATGATTTATTCTTTTTAATGTTGAAATATCTGAGATAGCTGACAGACATTATACATACTTTGGATATTCTTATGTATGTATATGATGTAACATTAACAACGAACTAAGAGAAATCGATTCAACCTTTAATTAATGAGTAGTTTATTCTTCTTTAGTGCAGGTGTTTGAATTGCTAACGGAAACATTTGTGATCGTAACTATGCAATGTTTAATTCTATTTTTCATAACTTTGAATATTTAACGTATTTATCTGAGTTCTTAATTTAAAACGAAAATCTCTCTCAGCCTAAAGATGTAAATTTCAATGCATAAGGCCTTCGAGGGAAAGGCAATTTTATCATCACACTCTTTTGTTTCCTTCCACTCCTTTTACTCCGTTTTTTCTACTTTCACTTCTTTCTTTAGACGTCATGCATTTGCGGACTGTGAATTATTATGACACTTGTGGTTGTTACTTCCCAACCCAAATGTACAGATTTATCGTAAACGAATGTTATTTACTGGAATAGACTGTCTTCTTTATTTCATAGATTTGAAGACATTTTCCTCGAGATTTCTGACAATTCTCAAGACTAAGAAAAGAAGAGATAATCCGAGCGAAACACTTTTTAATTTTCCCTTTCGAAAAAAGGCTATTTTATAAACTGTTTAAGAATCCAACTTTCAGAAAAAATTCCACCAACTATTCCATTCTACCTCAATGAATTGAGAAAAAGGGATTTCTCTGAAATGGAGCGAACTTAGGCATCCGTTTCACATTCAAACCGCCATCGAAATTCAGCGAATATTAAAGTATTAACATTGGAAAACTTATGCTAATCTTTGAAATGTCAAATGAAAATAACAATTTATAGGGATTTTTAGGAGAACCTTTCACGTTAGCTTAGATTATTTGTTTGAAAATAGAAAAATGTTTGATGCTATGTAGTATATGCAATGCAGTTATGAAGAACAGTCGTTTTCTTTAGGTTTGTTAAATTTTTTTAATTGTACAATATGATCACTTTTCAATGTAAAGATATTTTGTTTCGTAAATATTTATAAGTTTAATTATATGTTTCGAAGTATAAAATCTGTATAAAATGCTTTTAGGCCTGATGTTTATCGTATTCAAATTTAATGTTAAAATTAAAGATAACAATTTAAAGGATGATTAAGAAAAAGAGGTGAATAAACACGCATTTTATGACAAAATTTCTGAGTCAAATTGACTTTATGAATTCAATACACGTATACACGACTCAAAAATGAGCACTTTAAATCTATCTCGAAGGATTTACTTTCTTTTCGTTGAAGATTTCTCTTGAATTCGAAGATAAAACCCTAAAAGATAGGAATCAACTTCGATGTAATAGAAAAACGCATTATTTGCTTCTTCCGAATGTTAATTCGGTGTTCTTTGACATATAAATGAGACGAATCGAATTCTCCACACGCACAACATATCTTCGAGTGGAACGTGTATTCTTCAATGAATGCCTTTTCATTGGATCACTCGACCATCCCTTTGCTTCAGAAAAGATGACGTCATTTTTATTCACGCTTGCCTCTGCGAATATTTTATCAATGAGCTCTTGGATTGTTCATGACGCAGCGATTTCCAAAAGGCCCCTCACCGAGCACTTCGGTGTTTTGTACCAGTTTCTGTCATTTGCATATTTTATACCCTTCAAATCCGCCTTTTTATACTCTAATCTTATCCGTTTTTCATTCTATTTGAACGCAACATTTCGCTACGAAATTAGTGCCTATGCTAAAGTTTATTTATCGCGAATTTGAACGAATTACAGTCGTCTTATGTTTCGATTGTATTTTCTGCTGATAACATCGATAATCAAAGGAATATTTCACAAAAAAAGAACGACGAGAATTAATTTGGTTATAGATTGTCACCTATTATTAAATAGGCAATCCTGATCTTAAAGAAACAGCTGACAATCGCAAAGTATGACCTGAAAATTCGCATTAGATCGTAAAAATAACAAACCTGAGAAACATTTTAAGGGTTCAGAATTCGAAGGTAAATCTTCCGAAAGGCGTTCGATTGTTCCAAATCCGACCTCCTTATCTCGAATTAATCATCTGACCTTCACTTGGAAGATTTACGTTCCCTTTGTTTTCTCTAATTAATTGGATCGAAGAATCAGTGGTATGGCGATTTTAGATTAACAGTTCCTTCAATTATGCACCTTATATTTTCGACTTCTAAACGATTTGTTTGAAAATGATTCTAAAAAAGGTTTATTATCTTTAAAATAGAGTAAATAATGCTTTATACTTACAAGACGAAAATTTTTAAAATAGTATGAATTTGATATCTTTCGGTTATGAATTTATTATCTCTCGTAAACTTATTAAATAACTCCATATTATAGCAATTTGAGGCAAAAAGATGAGGCGTATGAAATGCGTATTAAATGCGAAAAGGAGTTCTTCTAAAACACTCAAAGAAGTTTGAAGAACTCCTCTGCCGTCCAGTAAACAAGAATATCGTTTAATTTCCTTCCAAATCACGAAACTCCCTTAAATTTATGGTTTCCTTCGAACTTCTTTCAATTTTATTACCTGCACGTCAATCTCCAAAGTTCCCGTTTTTCGATATAAAGGATCGGCGTTATTAAGCAAAAAAATCCATTCTTCGAAGGGTCAGTTAGTTTGGATATAGGATGAAACTTCTCCGGAGATCTTTTTTGATTCTTATTTCGCCAATGATTCACTTTGGAGCATCTTCCCGAGATATTGGAGGAGAGCGAATCCACGGAAAACGTTGTGATTGAATTTTTCGAAAGAATGCCATTTAAATAGCATCGATCTTAAAAATCATACATTAAAGTAAATATTATCCAGAAAATGGTATAGTAACAAACGGCATACATTTGAAATTAAAATTACGTAATGGACTGTAAAAGTTAAGAATTAAGCAAAAAATATCGTTCATTGATTTATAGTACCGTTTCAAATCATTTTGTGATTTGCAAAATATTTACATATATATAATAACAGTATTTAATGAACCAATAAACAATATTATGCAATTTATGGTCGACTGTAAATAATTTTGTCCGTTTTGAGCGAACTATGAATATTTTTATTGAAATATTTTGACCATTATTCTGATGGATAGTCAATAGGATAATAAACGATTCAATTTAATGCTTTGAGAACAAAAGTAAACAAATTGATAATAAATGTAGAAGCGGTGTTCAATTGGGATAACGTTCCTAATTAAAGCAATTAATTATTTATTGATCTTTTGACACTAGATACTGATTAACTTCACAAAAGTAGATCGACTTCTATTTTCGGTAGAGAATCATAAAAAAGATGAAATGCTTATCTACTCCATTTTTAGGAAACAACCTCCGATATCTTAATTCCACATTACAATGCCGATCACAGAATATCCTTTTGATAAGGACACTTTTAGTTGATAAGGATTCGAAGGAGCGGAAGAGATAATAAAAGAGGCACGACCGATGTGCCAACACAAGTACATACTCATCGAGAGATATTGAAACAGAGAAATTCCAAATCATTAACTGGTCGAATTCTTCGAAGAATGAAGAATCATATAAAGATAAATTGCTAAGAAATCTTACTTATGGAAAAAATGAAGTCATTGACGTGAAATTGCATTGACGGAGCAATAAATTGCATAACCGATCACAACTTCGATATATCTACCATCTAAAAGTGTATTTAGAAAGAAGATCATTATTTTCTGATCTATCGAATTATTATGAACTTGAATGAATGGATTATAAAAATTTATCACAGACGATGGATGTTGAATCTCCAATCAGAGGTGAATATTATCATAGAAAAGGAAAAATATGCAGTTTACAATCGCATGTACTCACTTCGACATAAAAAAGCAATTAGATAATATAAATAACCTTAATTAGGTGAATAGCATTACCAAATGGAAAAGTGGATCGATGAAAGAACTTTCAGATGACAATTAAGTTCGGAGCCCACACCATCGATTGTCTCATTTGTTAAAAGTTATGTATCGTTAATTAAATAAGTCTCTTTAACTTGAATTAGATAAATGTGTTGATTGAATCTGTTGTGGGAAATATATTAAATACGTATTACATTATAATTTTCAATTTTAGGAAATGAATCGTCTATAAAATGTGCTCTCACCTAAGATTCAAAAATAAATTAAATTAACAATTCAGCTGCCATTCATCTCATTAAAGAAAGACAATATAAATAATTGATCGATTTCCATTGAAATGCAATTTTCGATATTCAGCTGTTATTCAGAGTATATCCACTAAATGTCAATCACAAATTAATTTACGTGTAAATGTCTCTCATCTGCACTCACCTAAAATGGCAGAAAATCGCCAATGAGATGAGCAGAGCGGCCAAAGATACGCTGAAGCCCACGATCTCCAGAGTTCTCGTCCTCTCCGCTATTCGCAACTTCACCTGCAACAAATGTTTTCATTGTCACTTTCTTATAATTGTTAATTGATTCCGCATTTATTAAAAAATTCATTTCAACTCCTAAACAGTTCACATTTTACACCAAAATGTCCCCTCCTTCATTTCCATTGCGATTTTTTTGAAACTTTGAAACTTTATTCGCAAAGATATTCATAATCCAAAAGGAACAGGAGTGAAAACCCAATTTTAAATAAAGTTGTGTTTAATAAAAACACAAAGGTGAAATTGTTTAACACTATTTCTAAATATTTAGTTTTTCCGGCTAATATTTAAAACTAAAAATAATCGAAAAGCAACTTATTTAAGATTCCGTTCCGTATTAGAAGAAAATGAAGAGCTCGAAAGTTAATATCGGAGGGAGTAAAGTATGAATATATTTAAAAGTTTTTACGGAAGGGCGTTTCTCAATTATTGGCTTTCTGTCAAGATATTGACGAAGGGCTGAGGAATGGTCGATGAAACTCCAGCTTAAGTTGGATAATTCCCATGAAATACGAAAGAAACGGATAATGCACTTCCCCAGAATAAATTTTAACTCATATCTATTTGCAGAGTGATGTCATAGAATGGCGACTTTTATTAGAAACAGAAAATACTTCTTCATCCGATGTAAAGCACTAGAATTAATCTTTCTCCCTTCATTGTTTCAAACCCCTCCGTTTGATTATTGCTGTGCTTTGAGGTACTTGAATTAGGGCGGCACATTGTTAGCCGAAATCTAAAAAGGTGTCGGACTAACGAAGGAGAAGTAGTCAAACATTTATTAGGACTTCAGCTTGATGAACTAGCATCATACTCTAGCTCCTCTTCATTTTCAGTCTCCACATCCGTTGAAGTACCTAATATAATCAATAATATTTAATCTCTTATCGATTTGAGAAAACAGCTACTTAATTTAGAATAACAAATAAATTGCATTTTTCTTACATCGGTGTCATTCAGTATGTTTTGTCTTTTCTAAGTTACAATATTCTATTATGTTTGTTTCCCTTACTTTCATTATTCTGAAAATCAAATCTTTCATTCCAGAAAATTACATTCCATAGTTTCTGATGTTTATTCCAATTAGATATACTGTTAATTTCTCTTTTTAAAACGATTCTTAGCAAATTTTCATCGCAATAAATCAAAATTTCCATTATTTTGACAAAATTCTTCGACATATGATCTCCTTCAATTACTTCGGTAACGAAAACAGACCTTCTGAGTAAATTTCTCTCTTTTCCAAGAAATTTTATATCCGAAGTGAAATTGGCTCATCCAATTCAGCGATGATTGGGAAAATATTATGCCTCTGAAAAGTGAAAAGCGAATCAATCGAATGATATTCAAACTAAAGATCAAAAGAGATCCTATTATTTTCGTTTGTTATTCCAACTCCTTGGATTACAAAGCAGTCAAATAGACGCCTTTCAGTAAAATAAATCTTCTTCTTCCCAAGAAAATCTGTACAGATTATCATAAATGGTAAAATATATTTAGAACATTTTTTGAGTGAAAGCAACAAATTTTTCAAATCTACGCCTAAATTCCTTTCCTAAGATTCTAATGATTACTTTTTATGAAGATAGTATAAATAATATCGACTCCATTTAAAAATACATATCGCACAAAATACAATTTATTTAACTATAAATTTATAATTTCTTCAAAGGATTATTTAAATTATTTTCCCATTGAGTTTCAATGCATTCTTCAACTTGTGCAAAATATCTATCCTAAAATTAAGCATCACATCCCATTTAAGATATTAGTTGTAACTGTTTGAAGGAAATTTCTGCACTTCTACAAATATCAATAGAATATGTGAAATGGCTCGCATGGACATAGACATGGACAATATAAGAACTCAATGAAAACGAGTTCGGTACTGAAAATTTGCGAAATATGAAGCCCTTTTCGCCCCACTCTTGTTAAATTAGGCAGATTATCAAAAGAATAAAATGTCTTAATTTTCTAAATATCTAATCCTCTTTCGGATTGAAAAATTTTCGGCGACCGATTGAGGTGCGCCATTGCGATGCAACCCCCGAAACACATTGTATATCGCGTTGCCTCATTTCCAGGATAACTTTTATAATTCTAAAAGACTGTGGCTGAAAATACATATGAGTGAAACTAAATGTTTGACTCCCTTAAGAATCATCATCATCGATTAGAATACACAGTACAGTGATTATAGAATATGAGAACTTTTTAAAGGAAAGGATTTTTCACAAGGCAGAGTCTATGGGAAAGCATTATTGAAAATTCATGAATCCATTTTTTAATGAAATAATGTTAAAAATTCAGAAGGGTTTGGTAATTGATGATAATTAATGCGTTTTAGATTTAAAATTCAAATTATTATCGAATACGAATCACATTGGAATTGTTGGACACGATTTCTGATTCGAATTGTTATTAACATAAAAGAAAAATGATTCGATGAAATTCAAGCTATGGGTGTCATATTCATGAAATTATTTTTTGGAATTTAATTTCTGTTTTCTAGTTGGAATGTCTCCCTCATAGCGTCAATTACATCGAATTGATGTTTCATTACACATTCGCATATTCATAACAGAATATGAATATGAAATCAAAAACTATACGTGTAAACTAATTTTAACGATTTTTGGTTATTTAATAAAGATTCCTTCGTGAATTTGTCCTATACTTCAAAGTAATTGATAAATTATTCTGTAACATTTCCTGTTTATTCGATCTTAAGACTAATTCCACTCATTTACTATTCCCTATGAATGCATCCTTCGCATGAATAAAACTTTTCAAATCACATTATTTGTTACAAACCTCAGCCTCGTATTCAGATCCGGCATACAGCCTCCGAATCAACTGCAGCATCTCTGGTGTGAAGCAGGGCGTGTAGTTGGTCCATCCTTGTCCGCTGTTCCCGAGAACGCCCCCATCTGCTGTGCCACCCTGGTTTTCTTCTGGCTGCTCTCCGCTGCCGTTCACCGGCCCTGGGTTTCTTCCTTCCCATCGTCCATTTGGAAGGCATCGCTTAAATGCGAACTCTGGAACGAATCATCAAGGCTTTCCTCAAATAAAAGTAATTACTCTTCATTACTTTAGTCTAATCCACTTAATTTATATTTTGTAAGTGCAAGGCAATTGAATTATCATACGTTGGAACAAATAGGAGATTTTATATGTGCATTTTGGTAATAATTTAAAGATTATATTAGATAACTTACTACCTTTAAGAGTTTTATATAAATCTTATTTATAATTTATGAATAATAACACAAAAATTATAATACTTCTTTCCCTAAACCAGTAAAGAGCACTTTTCTATTGGTTTCATCAAACACTAAAAAGTAATATCTTTACTCTTGGCTGTTTGAGAATTTTGGATTTAATATCACAAGATATAGTTTATTGAGAAATTTTTACTTATATACGAGGATTATACATCCAAATGGAATTAAAAATTTCGAAGATTTATTGCAGTACATCAAAAAGCCTTCACCAATATTTCATTCAAAGCCAAAAATATTATTAAAGAGATTTTGCAATATTCAGTCCATATTTTAATCCTAAACCGACAATTGGAAGTTTCTATTTTATTTGAACATTTACAACTCATTTTTCGCAACATTTATTAGAATCCAGTAAAAGGCATTCGCTCAAGCATTTCACGGCTCAAATCACACAACTTTCACATGGAGAAAGAACGCCAAAAATCCGGTGACGATGTTCCAGAATGACCGTTCACTTTCACAACAAGGTTTGAGTTTTATTTTTTAGTACCTCGCAAACATTCGAATTGCGACTTTTTGCGAAATTACCACCGCAATTTGCGATTTGCACTGCGTTCTACACAACAACGAATGCATTCCAATCCATGCGAAAAAAATATTTAAAAAATTATTATTAAAAATTCATAAATAATTAGAAGAAGAAATTGCTATCAATCTCTAAACTTTTCATCATTTCAATATTCATATATTACGTTTGTTTGTTCTTATTTAATTGTGTCAATTAAATATGAAGGATATGCTTTATTTCTAGTTGTCCTATCCATTAACTTTCCATGTATTAAAAATTGTTACATTAAACACGATGGCCGATGTATGAAATATATGTATAAAAAAATTTTAAATGGCATGAAACCATAAATATTAAATAATTGAAAAATAACGATGAAAATGAATTTAACGCGAATTAAAGGTTCCTCGCCAATGATTGAGTTGAACAAGACATTCACGGGATGTTTGTCTCTGAAATGTCGCATTCATTTGGAAAGCACCATCACACGTCCAAAGCACAAAAGTCAAGAGCCGTTGACTTAAGGTCGAATTTGGAGTCGACGCTCGTTCTTTTTCGTCCTCTCGTTGCATAGATTCATTTTGCTCCTCATTTAGCAGCGAGTGGCATTATCAAACTTCAACATAGCAACGACATAAATAATTAGAATAAGATACATTAGAATAGCAAAGCCTGTTTCAATAAATAACTTTGATAGTTTTCTATGACCTGACCACTTCATTAATTTTAACTGTTTTGTTTTAAAATTTAAAATTTTTTATTCCAACTTTTTGTCTGTTTTAGCTTTTCTTTGTTAATCATCGATGCTCTAAACGTAAGATTATAATCAATAGTCTCTTTATTTTGGTTCATGGTTCTACTTTCCGTGTGCAATTTAAAATAATAATTATAATCCAATTAAACATAAAGTTCAAGAGCTGTTAAGTTTATTTATTGTATAACCGATTTAATGAAATGTGCTCTGAATTTTGGTTACTTAATGAGAGGAGACAGAATAGACACACACTTCAAAGAGAGGTTAGATAAAAAGAATGTTTCATAGATTTTATAATAATATAAATCTCAGAGAACAAATAAGGAATATTTATGCGACAGAAAAGATAATCGAAGTAATAGTATTTAAAAATTTGAACTTATAATGTTTTACTCTGTGAAATACCAAATGAGAAGCATAAACATGTGGTTTAAAAAACCTCAACGGAGTTGAACCCTTCCAACATGAACACAATAAGCCCGAGATTTGCAGGAGGAACTTGGCAGCCCTCAACAATCGATCTTTCTTTTTTTTAATCGCCGAAGAGGCCTTGCCTTATCTCCCGAAGGGAACACTTCATCAGTCCAACAGGCGCGTTCTCTTGGCCCACGGAAAATGTGCTGACGAGCTCTTTAAGGCCGATGTTTCTTTCGCCTCTTTCAATGCACCAAATATGTTCATCCTTCGCAACACTCGATTCATAACATTCTTATTCTCTATGGGATAGATTCGAAGTACTATCAAAAGATGGTACTTCGTAATAGCTGTCATTGTTGCAAACATCCTTTTGTATTTCGTATTCAAAGTATTTTAAATAATATTTATAATAGGATTACAATTTAACTTTAATTCTTCGGTACCTGAAGCCTATTATTTTTGTTCGAAAAGTTGTCTTTTTAACATTTTAATAATAATAATCCGTTTTTAAATGCTCATTCCAATCGATTCTGAGTCACCGACGCATTCTTATGAGTTCAATGGTGACTTTGTAATTAATTACTGGAAACAGTCGCATTAGTCATTGGCCTTGACCCCGTTCGCAACTCGTGTGAACGGATGAGCGGTTGAGGGTTTCCGCCAAATGTGGATTCCATCGTTAAAATATGATTAATGAGAATCAGTAGAACACAAGTGAAGTAGTAAATCGCAATGAGACACGATTTATCGATGCCATACTATATATCTTATATGAATTTCACGCCATTTTTAATAACCTCAAAACTATAAAACTATAAATACATTCATTGAAATATTGCAATAACCTTACAATAATTCGTGGTAAATGCAAACTAACTGGATCAAAATAATCTGTAATCTTTCCTCAGTTAATGAAAATATTCCGTAGAATACAATACTCGATTTTCGTTTATCAATACTCATAGAAAATGAAAGAAAAAAAGACAATTTTAATGTAATATGAATTATTATTATGAAATATAAAAGTCTTATGTAAAGGTATGACGAGCTTCTTGTCGGTTCCGTAATGAAAACAAGTTAAATTGTTAAACCTATATTAGAAAATAGTGTATTTTCAACTTTTACATGTTTATAGATTACGTTTTACTCCATTTGCATTAAGTTTCTCCTTGTGAACACGGTTCCAGAATATCATAACTTTACGAATGAAGTGTCTTCTTTTGCTACCTTTCGGAAACGTTAAAGAACTTTCTCTCAAGTATACTTTAAAATTCGCTTATTTTTGCATATAAGCAATGTAGTTTGAATTAAATATTACAGTTTTCACAAAAATTTACGATTCTTAGTAAATATAATAAAATATTATTACTAATATTCTTAGTGTATGTAATAAAACATATCGAAAACAAGGTTATGAAAAATTTGATATAAAATTTTTAGTTATGA
This sequence comes from Pantala flavescens, assembly GCA_020796165.1. NCBI lineage: Eukaryota > Metazoa > Arthropoda > Insecta > Odonata > Libellulidae > Pantala > Pantala flavescens. The sequence continues at coordinate 19,496,918 of CM036885.1, read as the reverse complement.
TCGATGCTAATTTCATCCATTTAATGCTATTGCACTTAGTTATATAGTTCAAGTAAATGTTATTTGTTCATTTAATAAACCGAAAATCAATATTGCATTTACGAAATCTGTTTTCGGTTTATTTGAACTTTTTCGAAGCATTTGAAGGAATCATACTCAAGAAATAGTAAAATTCATCTCCAAAGTGTACATATCAAATATAAAAAGGCATCAAAGCTAAAAATACTTTTTATAAGTACTTTTAAGTCACTTTTTAAAACAAAGTTTCTAAGTTTTTCGATCGTAACTCATCAGGATATCTATTTGCAGCATATTTAGATCCCCTTTCTAACGCGTCGCGCCAAAAAATACTCGAAATGGATTTTGTTTTTCACTTAATTGCCTTTCTTTAGCACTTTTGGCGAAGATAGCAAATGAATAATTCATAAAGTCCCTTCCCGTCATGCAATGCGATCTCCAAATCCCTTTGAGGTCAGCACAGGCCCAATATACATCACAAAATGCACCTGTTTAGTGATGCACTCTTGGAAGTCGCTGCATTTGAACTATTAACGAACATTTCAAAAGGTTCCTCATTGTCTTTCGATATATTCATTCATCAAAAATGGTCATGAGAATGGAAATTAGAATTCATAGGATTCAGTATTTCCTATATCACTAATTTTTATTATTTACTTGATTACATAATAGGTACGATCAAAATAAACATGTATCGCAAGAAATTAACTTCTACGGAACGTGCAGTAGAATTGGTATGTAATTATTTTCACTGAAACGTAATCATGATGTTTTATTATTCATTCACTGTTCATTTATATGATTGATTGCAAATATCATTAACATAGCATCGATTTTTGAAATTAACGTTTCGATTGCTTCTCCAGAACAATCATCAAAGGTTTTAATGCAAATATCTATCTTTTCTAGATTCCGCAAAGCTTTTTCGATCATTTTTACTGTTTATACACATTTTAAAAGTTGAAATATATTACTTTATGCCTGCTGTACTTTGTTTTCAGGAAATACATAATTGTTCCAAAAAATGCGAATCTTTAAAATTAACTTCATCTACCACATGAAATTAATTTTATATGATACAAACAGCGAATGTTTGTAAACTTTTTTCCCATTTCTTCAAATAGAGAATGATCTAAAATGGATTATTTTACTCCCCGGATTTCAAATTCGATATTTCTCTTCAATTGAATTCTATTCTTTCCAGAATTTTCAATTATATTCTCTCCTCTATTTTAAAATACTCACTCTCTAGAATTGGATTTCAGAATTGGATAATTGAATGCATCGGATATTCCTTTTTTGTCACTATATCAGAACCAAAGTGTATATAAGTGAAAATTGATTTTTATTGAAAACTATCAAGACATTTTTCCATACATTTCTAATAGTAGTTCTTTTTTCAAATTCAAATCAAGCATCTTTGATAATTTGCTCTCTGTTCTCAAATAATTTCCATTCTAAATTAGATTAGAAATCTATACAGGAATTCTGAAAAAGGAGGGATTAGTTGGAAAATAGATTAAGGGACTTTAAAAAAGAAACATTGTGGTCGATGTGGACCCTATTACTGTGGGTTATCTATCATTTAAAAGTCATAAAATCTAATTTCAGCTCATGCACCGTCTTCATCTCCACCGAAATGTTCATTTTATGCACAATTCCTAATCTTAGAATACATATCTTATACACATAAGGTAAAGGCTGCACAAAGTTACGAATTTATTATTTTAAATGACTTTAATGAATTGAATATTATAAGTTTTACATTGTAGGTGATCTTTAACACTTTAACATTTGATTGTTTTAAACAATTGAATTTCGAATAAACTTCCATTGTTCGTTACCTCTCAAAGGGAATCTCTGAATTGATGAATTTTAACTTTTTCACTTCGAAAATGGCAAAGGTCAATATAAGGATGTTGAATTTCAATTTTTTTCCTTTGATTTTACAGAATTTCTTGGAATTATTAACTATTAAAATCGTTAGTTGCTTGAAACCTTACTGGAATTTATGAATAAAAAAGTACTTTTATCCACGTACAAACACGGTGATTAAAACCTTCAAGATGAATATTTTACTCTGTCAACCACAAAATGTTTGATTTTTGTAGTTTGAAATATCGAATTTAATCACGATTCTTGTTATGCACAACCAACGATTCCTCTATCGACAGAATGTTCTTTCGCAGGTCCATTTTATCGATACGACGGAAATATTCATAATCATTTATTTGAACGAAATCAATTTTATTTAGTTCCCAGTAAATCTATCCAACCTTTTAGAACGAATGCAAGCCATAATACTTTTATCATATGAGTTATGCAGATCACAGAAAAGGTAATCAAATGCAGAGAAAAAAGTGGCGTTTAGAACCTTAATTCAGTCTGTTTTTTAATTTAAAACACGATATGGAATTTTTACCGTTTAGTGAACATTTTACAAGAATTAGAGGCAAACAAAAAAAACTACCACCAATTGCCATAATAATACAGGAGCCCCTTGTTTCAAAATACCAATTTTTCGTAGTTAATAAAATATTTTAAACTAGATTATAAATTATTATTTACGATTTTATTATAAAAAAGTAAAATGAAGCCAGTTTTGTGCGAGCAAATATGGGTCAGAGTTTTGGTATTTCGAAAATAAAATATGGTTTCATGACGATGACTTTAATGAGTGGAGAATTGGAGGTTTCACAAATACAAAGAATGGGAGAAACAGATCTCTTTTTGAATTTTAAACTGTGTGCTACCAAATATATTAGGATTATTTTACGAGCGGTGAGTAACGAACGGAGGAGTTGATATTCTAAAGGTATTCTTAATGAAGTCCGTTATGCAATACTATTAGAAGCATCTTTAAAATGTTCTCACTTTCAATTAAATCTCATGGCATCAAAAGGATTGTTATAAATTATGAATTTCTATTAAACCGCTTTTCTTAACATTTTTGTCGGATATTCAAAAACATCACCATGATTTCTTTGATTAATTATACACTGACGAGTAGAAAGCTATCCGTGACAGAGGAACGATATTTTTAATAGAATTTTCAAGAAAGGAAAATAGGCGTATGGGTGTCCTAGGAGATCTAAAGTGTGTACTTTGAACCACGTGTCTTTTACCATCAGCTTGAGAAGTGTGTGTGCTCCACTTGGCACAACCTTCCTTTGCTCTCTTCATCGTGCAATTCAGAAAACAGCGTGAAACTGGACTCTTTTATCAACACTCGGACTAGTTTCATCCATTCAATTGAGGGAATCCGATCACACGTATTATTCTTTATCAAATGAAATGGAAACCTTTTGTATTCCAATCCGAATTTTAAATTAAATTGAATATGAGGATTTTAAACCTTTCATAATTTGACGGAACTGTAGCAAAATACTTTCATAGTTAACGAGACGAACATTAATGTATAAGAATTACTTCTTTACTCCATTTGTTGGGATTCAAACAAAATTTAAATTATCGAGAAATGGAAATTTGAATTTGACTTGAACAATTTGAGCGAATAGACAGAAATCAATACATAATGATTAATTAATGCGTTGAATACCGAAATGAACAAAGTAATTGTGAAATGAATGACGAGGTGAGTTATGAATACTTAATTACTCATGATTCTCTCTTAAATACGTATCTTATGTTTCGATAGGTCCAAACTTTAATTGATACGATAAAATGCATGGATGAGAATTTACTCTCTTAGTAAATAGTAAAAGAAAAGTATTTTCTGAATTATTGAAAAAGAAGCAAAGTTTTTCAGAGATTGTTTTTAAATTACAAACATTTTGGGAAATAGATCTTCTGAAAAAGTGATAACGTTTCTTGTTTGTGGGAAAAATGATGAGTTTTCTGATAATCTAGAGAAATACAGAGACGGAATACCATAGAATGCGCACAACTCACTAAGCAATTACTATTTATTAGGAATAAATAGTTTTACAGAACTAATCAGTATCTTATTATGAGAACACAGAAAATAATAATAATACACATTGTAAACTGTAGATTGTTTCTTCGTAAATTCTTTAAAAATGAAACAATTTTAACGACCGAATATTCCAAAATCGAATGCGCAGTGATTAATATGTGATGAGTGAATGTGCAGTGAATTGTATAAAGTTAGCGGTTACTCACGATAAGTGCACCTTATTTATAAATATGTTATATTTGGCGAGTAAATGGGAAATCTGTTGATTATAGCTCGTCTTTAAACGTATCTTGAGCAATGAAATTTTATATTATTTAAGTTCGGGAAACGAGCAATTTCGGATTAAATATTCACGGCTACAATCAGTGGTGGTGAAGATTGCAAAATTAATTATTCAGGTAATTATGCGGTACATCGATTCGTATGAACTGTCAATTAAAAGTGAAAATAAACTCGATAAAATGGGTGATGATGACACGATGAATTGCCAAATGTCATTGGACACAAATTTTGATTTACTCTTTTTTCTCTCATTCTAATTACACTTTAGATATTCAGTCCAAAGCAGAGATTTTTAATGCTCCCAACAAACACAAGTCGTACAGTGTGCGTTTTTCAATTTTTAAACAGAAACATACTTATTCCATAATTACTTACCTAGCAATTGATCTAACTTGTCTAGGTATTGAGTGAATATCATATAATATCAAAGGTATAAATGGAATTCTCGAACTCGGGTCTATTTGAAAAAAAGCGAAAAGTTTGTTTTTGTATATATTAGTCCCCACAATCACCATTCTCGTTATTAACGGTACTTAATTAATTTAATAGTAATTTATTGTAATTTCTTTTTATAATTAAATAGTAATAAAACAATTCTATTTCATAAATAAATGATTAGAGTAGTACATATTATTATTCTGATTGCATTTTTAAACGATTTCTGAGATAACTTGTAACGAGAACTGTTCCGTTCGCATAGACCGAGTATTGCATGATTAACTATTTCAAAATGAACCTCAAAAATGAACAACGTTGGCAACAAATAAAAATGAAACAGCAACTAAGTTATAAAGAAAGATATTAATGATTTAATAAATTCTCTTGACAGCTTAATGTTATACAGGATGAAAGACGAAACCACAATAGCATTTCATTAAATTTCTCATAACTTCGATTCATCACTCATTTGTATTGTTTTCACATATTTGGGAGAATACGTATAGTCCAAAGAACTGTTGTCTATAAACAACTTACTAAATTTATGAGAAAAATTAAAATATTCGATCTTTTTTGATAAGATAACGGCAGCACAACGTTTTTATAATCTACTGTTCTATCAGCTGCAGTTAAACATTTTCTAACACTCGACGGCCTTTAGAATAAAGTAGCCACTAATAATATGCTTAGAAGGCTTATACATACAACTCCTATTGACCTTTTAAAAATCTTAGTTTAAATTCACATATTTTTTCCATTAACTAAGGTGAATGATCGACTTCTCAAAACTTCTGAAATTATTACGTTTCAATCCAATCTTTTGTTAACGAGTAATATAAATGAACGTGAATAAAGTGATTGAAATATTATCTAAAGAAGAATTATAAATACACTTCTCCTGAGTTTAATTTGATTTTATGAGAATAAATTATCTCATTTTGTCATAAAATGAACACATATAGTGAAAATGGAAAATTTACGTTAAACTGGAGTACAAAGCAGTATTCTATGACAGAAAATGGGGACATGAGCGTGTTCTTTATGATCAAACACTTAGAAAGTTATGAGACAAACTTCCGAAGCAAAATTGAATGTGCAAAATGAGAGTATCGTCTTCCGAAAGAAATGAAATTTCTTCGGAGAAACGCTCTTAAAAAATATACCCGTTCATGATTCTAAAATACGTCTTCTATATCAGTTTCGCATTATCGTTATACATCTTATAAACTTCAGTTGGGAAGCGTTGAAAAGTAAACATATTAAATCATTTAAGAAAAAATCTGGTTATAGTTTTAAAATGTCAGAAAAATCGTGAGAAAACAGATAAATAATATTATGGACTACAAGAGCAGATTAGGCCGATATGTGAACCATTTTATTCTTTGTAATATTTAGGAGAAGGCGACAGAACTTTCGGTCATTAAACCATATTTAAATGAACATAAAATGAGCTTTTTATTGAATTTTTGTTTACTTTATAAAGTTGTTTACTTAAAGTATAATTGTATTATTTCATGAGTTCATAAAGAATAATGAGGTAATATTTTAAAAGAGTATAATTTAGAATTTTAATGAAATTCTGTCCAAAACTGCTCTGATTACGTCAAAATCGTGTAATATGAATGAGGATGGAAAGAGTTCTTTTATGAATATTCTAATTCAATTAATGTCCCAAACACAGATCCTCACATTCATAGTGGTTTATACAGGAAAATTACATAAAACTAAGGCGATTTGAATCATTGAAAATCTTAGAATTCCTAATTGGAAACATGTTTTTGGTTGAGATAAGAATGAATGAAATATAATAACGAACTCACTCGTTGGGTCGATTCCTTTATATCTCGGGCATTGATGTCGAGCTGTTACCCCTGCTTTCGTCGGTGGCCAGCACAAGATGGCGTCCCACACCCAATGGCAGTACAGCTCTGAAATAAACAATTTAGAATACTTTTACCTCTTCATCCATACTTTTCAATTGTTATCATCCAGCTTAAGTAGAAGATAATATTACATCTATGGCCACGTTCCATTACGCATTTATGTTCCAATCGGGAGTTTCGAGTAAACACGATAATTAATGTATGAATAATAAATAAATATGCATCAATACATTAAGGGATAAATACAATTTCTTGACTTCATAAAATAAGGCATTGTTCATTTGATAAAATAACTAATCTAAGAAGCCAAAATAAGATGAATTGGCGTTCGATATTCCCACATTTTAATTAGAATAAGTGAAAATTATCGTTTAGTTTTTGGAAGATATTCATAGTTACTATGTGCATAACATTCTTAATATACACATAATTAATTATTTATTTGTTTTACAAGAAAAGATTAATAAAGCTATGATACCTTTAATGGCTGTAATTTCTCAGCAAACAATCAGACTTGTCCATCCAAATTTATTGTATACAATCTCCGTAAGTTTCGATTTTTAATCGAAGAAACATTTGCCCCAAACCATTTTTGATTCGATCTATTTTTGGTCTCCAAAATCTTCAAAGGCTCGCAAATGAACTTCATAAATCTTTCTCGTTTTACGATTGCAACTGTCAGAACACTTTCAAACACTCACTTTCCAATGCAATTGCTGAAATGAGATGAAACACGCATTCCAAAGGCAAATTACGCCATTTCAGATCGTACTTTCCTATGTAAATTGAGGAGACAAAATTCAGCTCTTATTTTGTTTTCCTCTATGCATCCAGAAGTTTATTCAATTCCTCGATATGTTCCTCTAATAAAAATAAACAGTAGTTGATGAGTATTTTCGTTCATATTCACCTGAGAATTCGGATCCATTCATTATTGAAGTGTTTAGTTTTACTTCCTTCGAAATAGTGAACGTTTTACCTTTAGAATCACTGATAAGATAATAAAAAAAATTTAATGACGCAAAAGGAATTGTATGAGTAAAAGAGACTCAAAAACGAGGATATATTTGAACTCCTTTTTGTTGAGTCCATGTTGATAGCTGCTGCCGCGGTCTGGAAAAAGGAATGGATGGTTTTGGTACAATTTACGCTGAAAATATATTATTACGGCTCGAAACATCGGAATATTCCGCGGAGAATGAATCAATAATGTGAACGTAGACATACTGAGCTATCCTTCCTGCAATTTAGGATAAGTTCCATGAGACACCGATGACAATAGTTTATTCTTCTGACATCTGATCGCATTAATTAATAGACATTAATAGAAATATTTGGTGGGAAAAGACTAAGGAGTTGTTTTGAAATGAAACTGTTTTATTTGGCTCGTTGTTAGTATTATATTTAAGGGAATCAACGACCAAGTTTTGAGATCGATCTGAACCATATTAAATCGAAATGATTTCTATCAAAGGTGATGATTTACCACCTGATATTTATGGTGGGAATTTATAATAATATAAATATTTTCTGCTCATTTCATCAATATTTATGATTAATCTTAAGGAAGTCTTAAATAATTCAGAGAGATTTCATCTGAATGAACCATTTTCTTGGGAAATGATTTTAATCTTACAAATGTGAAATATCCGTAGAAACGTAAATATATCGCAGAAATAATAGAATGATTATCTTTAAACTCGAATTGGTTATCACAGAACTTCTCTCTACACCGGGAATATTAAGGATATAATTAAAATCTTCTACTTTCGTTGAAAAATATCAGGAAAAAACATTATCTTGGATGGTTTATTAAGATAAATACCGAGTATAGGAGGCAATACACATACTTAAAGTACCCCTCGGATGTGTGAAATTCGCTCTCTTAAAACAAAGAAGTTTTCATTCTAACGCATGGAACACAAAAACATCGGATCCACGAGTGTGAGTGCGGATCCAAGGCGAGAATTGGCAGAGGGAATTCGTAAATAGGTGTCCAACAACTCGTCGATCGCAGTGCAATGACACCCTCGATAATAGACGCGCGTTCCAAAATTCAAATAAACGCAATATCAAGAGCGAGAGAGCAAATACATTAAAAAGCTTAGGATATTAGTCGTAATTGAAGAGAAATTTTAGACCAACCTATCAAATGGATAGAGTTGTAAATGCAGAAGAGGAAACATAATTTGAGGTTGCGTAGTTCTAAACGTATTAAACTAGGAGGTAAACGGTTGAAATTCAAAAATCAATACAATGTACAAAAATATACATGAAATACATCTTTGCCTCATTTATAATAGCATTTCTCAAATCCTTCCAATTTTAAATCAGCTGTGTATAATACGATGATCTCGATTTCATTGGAAGAAATTCGTAGTAATGTCTTTCTTGGATCCAATTGTATGTTACTCTTTAAAGTATAATCTTGAACGAATTTTAACTGCAGAGTCTAGCATTTTGCTCAAATAAAGTCCACTTATAAAGAGTTTAACACATAATAAAGTGATTATTTATTCGAAGAATGACTCTTAGATTGATAATACTTTGGATCGGAAGTTTATGATCCGAGATTGTGATTTGGTTGGAAAGACTCTTCTGAAGGAAAAAAGCTCTTTCAAATTTGAAAAATCAATCGCAAAATGAATGCACAATGAACTGAATTCTTGAAGATAATGAAGGCAGGGGCAAATGAATTTTCAAACCTCATTAAAACTTGAGCTTTGATGAATCAGAGAGTATGCCGATAGAATTCACAATTATACATTCGTACTTGACAATTTGGATGAAAAAGATTAACGATGCAATGGAGCCGAAGACATAAGCGAAAGTTTAATTTGGAGGTTCTATACGATAATTCTCAAATGATCTATTTTTATGAATATCGATGTGATACTTATCTGTGAAATATCTATGATTGAATACATGAAATAATCTATATATGTTAAAAAACTATGTTGTAATATGGCTTTCATTGAACAAATATTTAGAGGAAACGATTTCTTTATGTGATTAAATCCATTTGATACTTTTAGAAAATCCCTGGATCTTTCAGCGACAACTTTAAAGAATTATTTACGCTCATCTAATTCTTCCACACATTACTTTAATTAACTGTATCCTATTTCGTGATGAAATTTCTTTTTAGAATTACTTTTAACTTAAAGACTTTAAACTCATTGTTTTTAGACTGAGAAATTTCTTTTTAGTAATTATGAAATCTGAGATTAAAGATAAAAGTATCGACTCAAAGTTACGCGAATGTGTCATAAACAAGTGAATCAGAAACATCGCCGTGGGAAACGCTTTTGTTTTTTCTTCGCTCAAAAATATCTAAATTGAGAAACAATTTCTTTTTCGAGAACTTTCATTCCCTTTGTTTTGGATCTTTTAAAATAGAAAGATACTGAAAAAGTATTTATTTTTAGACTTATCGACCGCACGTAATTAGGAGAGTTATTTCTAGGAAATGACGAACGCCGGAGAAACAAATGAAATAAGATTACTTTTAAATTAGAATCCTCATCTTTTCTCAAAAACAAAGTATTGCTATATTTTGTTAAATTTTACAGCATTATACACTATCTTCCATAATTCCAAACAGAAGTTCAAAATTTAAAGGCAATTATATCAAATACTGGTGTTAAAAGAAATAATCGATTAACCAATTAATAAAAATAGATTTTACATTCAGCATAGGAAAAAAATTAAATGCATAAAAAGAAGTGGAAATTTCCAAATCGAGATCAATATAGAAACAGCCTGAACGCAACGGAATCCAATGAAGAAGATGTTATTAAAAGTGGTTAACGGATTTGAACATTTGTAGCCTTTTTAAGAGTGGAAAAGGACAATCAAACCGAATTCAATGTGTAATCGCATTTTGCTCAATTAAAATACATATCTAAAAAATTTTATTACAATACGTTATACGAAACCTTTAACTTCCATTTGGCAGTTATAAATTATTAGTTATAAATTATATTAATGAAAATTAATAAATAAAAGCAACTATAATATTTAAAATAATTACGAGGATTAATTTTACTTTAAATATTAGCTTTTCTGAGTAGAATGGTAGAAATAATGGAAAGCGTGGCAAATAACAATGAAAACTACAATTTGCATTACATATGCATAATTATTTATCGCAAGTAATTCGTTTCGTGCAAAGATGGAATTATTAAATAATGAAAAGAAGAGGCATTCACACGTGGAACTGAAAGAGGCAACAGGTTGAAAAAAAATACTTTTCACAACATTATCACCATGGGAACTGAAACAATTTATCTGGTGGTATTTTTTTCGGTGAAAAACTGCGGTTGAAAATTAGAATTTAGAAAAACTGCTGTTGTCGGCCGATTTAAAGTAGCATCATCAATGAAATAAATCATGAAGATGATAATGCAGGGAATCGTAGCTATTCACAGAAAATCATTCTTTAAGAATAAATATAAAAAACACTTCTCAAAGGAATTTTCTGATAGTAATTCTTGGACATAACTTTAAACATTAACACAAAGTAAAGTGGAAAATAGAAAAATTCCGTGCGAAAGTAAAAGAATGCAATGAAGTCATGGGAAAAGGTTTTCGTTAACCACAGTTTTTAGAACTTCCATATCAAATTGTTTTGGAAAGTTCAGGTTGCTATTTAAGCTGTGAAGAATTCTTCTTTTTTTCTAGTGCTGATGAATTCGTTTCTACACAACTTCCTTCTTCGAATGAAGAGATATATTCTTGGATTTTGAAAAGCTATTAATTCAAGTAAAGTAATGAAAGGAAACTAGAATGTTACTGGATCGAGGTAAGGATTCCTGAAACGATGATATGATTCGTGAAGCAGTTTTAGTTGTTATTTTATATACTTTGATTTTTATTTATTTTACATTAAAGGTAAATTGGAATTATCACATTAACATAATGCGATTCTTTTTGAGCCCTAAGTAACATTTATGATACGATTTAAATTTTACTATATCAACCGCCACTCTTATTACTTAAATCTACATAAAATCCATTAACTCGTGTAAGCCTATCTTCGGTAGCAAACTCAGAGAAATCTCTTCTTTAGTTCTTCTTCTACAACAGAAAGAATTAATCTCTAATTTAAGTTTGAGACCACATTATATTTATAGATCTTGTTTAATATCAGTGTTTCGGAATAAGGGCTCATCTCGTTTATAATTTTTTCTCTATAAGAAGCCAATTCTTATTATCTTCGAAATATTGAAATACGTAATTTTGAATATACAGGTATGGCTCAAAAAAAGAACAATGAATTTTTAAAAAGAATTTGCTTAAATCTTCATTTATATTGTTAAGATAATATTGCTTTTATTCACGAAACCTAATAGTATATTTTAAGGACGTAAATAATAATTCGACAATAACTAGAGTTCTCTCACTCGCAAAATTATCAGAATTGATTTTAATAAATAGTTTCATTTAATAATTCATTAGTAGTACAATATTTTGGATCATTATTAATTTAATAGATGGTTTACAATATATTGAACTAATCATTAGTCTGAATGCAGAGACAAAAAATTCAATTACATTTATCAATTAGGAGCTATAAATTGAAGAATTGCTCACGAATATTTTCAAAATTCCAAACAAAATATTTCGATAATAATATCCATATTATCGACAGTAATATTGAATATCTATATTAGAAAAGGTTGAAAATGCATAAAGTAAATTTTGCGTCGTCGGTGACATAGTTCCGAATACTTTACCTCCAGGTGGCGGCTCGAAGTCCGCGTACTTCTGCGAGCAAGTGTCCAAGTTCATCGCTGCATTCTCCTCAGTCTGCATTGCAGACGAGGAGAGGAAGAGCACAGCCAGGAGCGGAGGAAGGAGCAGCCCTTCCAACCGCGCCAACTGGATCTCTTTGGAGGGCGTGGCGAATGGGCAACGAACACCCTCGTCAATGAACCTCCTCCATCGACATGTCCCACCTACGATAAACAAAATCACATATATGTAAACTTCGATTCTCACTCGTTCACTATAGTTGTCACCAATTACAACCGTTTAACATTCCCTCATATATATATATATATACGATATATTCGTCATTCGTATGTTTTCGTTTTCCAACAACTGTCATACAATTAATAAATTACATTTATTTAACACCGCACACAATTCACTCTGAAGGGCAGAAGATCAAGTTGAGTGCAGAATTTGAAAAACACCTTTTCAAAGCAAAACTATTGAAATGAAACCAGATGAATGATTAAAATTGTTGGACCTTTTATACATATATACACCAAGAATTGACTCTAGTTTTGTTTCGATATAGATACAGTCTTTTGAAAATTTATTTAATCGTAAACTGACCATTCATGAAGTTTTCAATATGTGAACCTTTCAATAGCTGAACAATATTTCATCCCCAAACATTTGTGATGTATTTTAATTTTGAATAATTTTTACGGTAAAACGGATTCCTCGGGAAAGAAAGTATTAAAGAAATTAGATTCATTCATCCGATGAGTTCTTAGAACATTCTAGAGATTTATTTGATGACTTCTCGCCAATTAAGAGTCTATCAATCTTTCAGATTCAGAAGATCCCAATTGTGGTATTGGCAAAGGATTTTCATGAATAATCGTGGCCTTGATCAATTTGCTCGGAGATTAAGGCGGTGTTACCTAAATTCGACAGATGAAAGGAAGCCATCCATTGATCACTCATCTCTGAGCCCAAGATTACATCGGCAGGGAAGTAATCAACCGATGAAACAGGACAGTTGCAGTTCGCATACTGCACCTTTTCTGGAACAGTAAATTCTCATTCGAATTATCAATCTACAACCATAATGCGTTATATTTCTGTCCCTTAGCAATTAGACCATCAGGTGGCGAATGTTGATTTTTATATTACTATATCGTTCGTTAAAATTACTTGTCCTGTATTTGTGAATTTTTAAACAATTTCTCCTTCAAGAAATAATTTATCTTATATGAATAAACAATTACCGGTTGGAATATAACCTAAGTGAGTGTCATTTCCAATACAAACAGAGTTAGTTATGAGTAGTAAATTCAGGACGTTACTACAATATGTACGTTTGTTTGTAAATTGTGTCTGCTTTACTGGAGAAAACGCACGGAAACTTATCAAGTGAGATATTCAAAGCACTATCTCTCAAACTCCACAATTACCTCTTCAAAATACCCTTATACATATTTCTTCCAATCTATTCTGTAAAGATGTTAAATAAAGAGATAATTTACTCAAGCATCTTCTCCTCCTAAAATTCTTTCATATAAGATATGAATTGAATAAGTCCTATGTTTAAAAATAAACAAATCAAAACTGATTTTTTGACATTTCAAATTATGAAGAAGACGTCTATTCATATGCCATTCAAATGGTATAATACCATCTGATTATGAGTGTTAATTATAATCGCTATCAATGATGAAATGTTGATAAAGATAGAAAAAGAGAAAATTTAGATATAAAATGAAATTTAAAACAGACACGTGACTATTAAACTCATTCTTAATAATCCTCAAATTATCCGTAATTAACATAACTCTTAAAAGTTCAAGTGAAATATATCGGAATTTAATCTATATAATAGTATTTAACTATTGTATTCGCAATTGAAGCATAATCTTTGAATGTATTCAAATATTCTTTTAAGGTTTCTCCGATGGAAGCAATTGCTGTTAATGGCAAATCGAGCCCATAAGTATAGACTAATAAAATCAGGACAAACATCCTTCGTAAATTGCGTACGTAACTTCGAAGAATTTCCAATTTCCGTGGGCTTTCAATTAGCCGCAGAATCTTCCTTTGAGCCCTGTGTCATATGGAATTCCTTTTTCGAATAAATTATGAGTTTTCCCAAGTTTCCTAAAGCATCGATGAAATTCCATCTCCAAGCAGTGGTTTCTCTTCTAATCTTTCCTATAATCCTTTTACGCGATTCAGAAAAACAATCGACAAAATATTTAATCGATATTTATTTGGAAAATAATTTTACTAAATATTACTTTGAGTCGATTTTATCCGAGCATTTAACTTTATCGTGTACGTGAAGTAACTTAAATGTAGTTCTGCACAAATTTTGTTTTGTTCTTTCAAAAACGAAAATGGAAAAATAAGAATTTTACCAATATCGGCTAATATTTAGTAGAAGTATATTAACTTCACATTTTTCATATTCAGTTTTGATCTTTTTTTGTATGATCATCTGTTCGATTTTGAAAAACACAAATAACATTTAATGCGTTCCTTTCGAATTAAGATTTCAAATTATTCTCTTATATTTATTATCTTTATAATGCTTTTCCGAGCAGGACATGAATAATTGTGCGAATATGTATAATTCGATACCATGCACCCTAAATTACAATTTCGAAAGCTTTTTTCGGCATTCATTAATCATAAAAAGTGTTTCATTGTAATACTTTAGAAAACTTGTAGAAAACTGGATATAAAACTATATTTTGAAAATCATAATTCAAATAAATATCAAATTTCGATTTTCAGAGATTAACTAAATGCAAATTTAGTAAACTGAACTTTGAAAATTGATTTTGTTTGGAAATTTGAAATCACCATTTGAAAATCATATAAAGCATATATGTATTAGTATATCATGCAAACCACGATGGTCTTGAAAAATTAGTTAAGGAAACTCTAAAATGAACGAACGAATATTAATAAACAGTTTAAAAGGAGTGAAGAATATGATAATGAATAAATAAGGGAGAACTTTAGAAACTCAATATCCGTAAATATCTGTTTAGTTGGGCTAAATAATACAACAACTGTGTACCGACATTTTATGCCTTCGTTCGACAAACGATGGTAGTAAGGGAACAGTGTTTCGATTAAACAAGGCCAAGGTATCCAAAAGGAGAATGAATTTGAATATCGTAAACAGAAAGCAAGACAACAAAAAGGATATGAAAGTGAATTTCAAGAAGGAATCTAACAATGCTGACAAAAAATATAAAACGGATATTTCGAATACTTAACATCGCTTAAATGCTCTTTAATAAATTCTCATTAACACTGACCCGTCATTTATTGTCAACATTTTAACACGTGATAAAAAGTGGGTATTGTCAAAATGTTTTGGTTCAATGGAATAGATTACGCTTAGATTCATACCTGGCTTCTTATTTTCATCCTATATATTTGAAAGTGATTTATAAAGTGCTTGACATTGAAATTACGTAGAAAACGACAAGATTTTAATCTGCAGCGGTTGGTTTTCATGGAAATATTTTATGCGTCGGTCGAAGTATCCTCAACACAACCTTTATCATTTGATGATCCTTCATGGAACTGAAATCTAATAATGTTCGATGTAAATGTGTTTTTAAATATAAAATCGCCCTTTAAGAAAAGACCAAAAAAGTGGAATGAAGTTTGGTGAGCATTCGTTTCTATTAGAGATTCTATGGAAGAGATTTCTTTTACATGACTCAAATTATTAACACGGTCCGAAGTCATTTATTTTTTTATTCTTTAGGAAATTAAATACCACCGTTGAATTTATTAATTTAACTACTACATCAATTACTGAAAGTTAAATGAAAGATTTAATCGAATGATTGTAAGACTAATTCTTCCGCCCTTATTCACAAATAACATCCCTCATTTCAAATGATCAATGGAAGCGATTCAGAATATAGCATCGCAGCAACAACGATGGAATAGTCCTCATTTTCAACTCTATATCTCGTTTCGTTCATTGTCTACACAAATTTCCTAAAGATTAAGTTTCCAAGTCTTGTAGAGTTTCGGGTAATAATGGAAAATATTCTCCATCACTTCCTTTTCAAACACATTCTTCTGTTCAAATCCTCCAATGATTCATTAAATGAAACACATTTCAATTCCTTCGAAAGGAAACGGCACTTTCATAGAAGTGTATGCGCGCAAGTGCATTCTAAACTGCAATACGCAATGTAGCGTATGCACCATCTCTGAAAACATATGCAAAGGTTGTAATTGTGGTGGAATGGTTGCACCAAATCGATTCTCAGCCTCGTCCACTTTCACGGGTGCTTCCGAGGAGAGCTTATCGATTTACGAGTCTTAATCACCTTATTCAGTCTTTGAAACAATATCACGTCCTAATTTGGCCATGACTTCATTTCCTATGCATTTTAAGGCCTAATTTATCCTTGACCTTTACATTTCTTTCTTTGAATTCATGATTATCAAAGCTGCTCATTCTTTCTCTGCTCTTTCCTACTTCTAAAACGCGACCTCAAGAGGTTTCATCCATAGACATGAATACTAAAATACGATGAATCTTAGATTCATTCATTTATGTATCAAGAGATTATTCTAGAGCTTATCTATTTTATTTGATAGGATCATTCGCTAAATATCATAGAAAGTTATTGAGAATATATTTGGTTCTTTTCTGCTCCTGGCTTTATTACATCAAGGCATTGTAAATTAAAAATCAAATAAATTAAAATTATATACATACGAATAACAAATTCTAATGGTTGGATCGTATATAAGCTCAGTCTAATTTGCAGGTGATTATTTCGACAACACCTTTTCAAGTCCATATTTAAACGATAATATTTTGTGACTTCAAACCATTTTAATATGAGACAGTGTAGGCGCAGTGGATTTCAAAAGATTATATTCGCTTTAAAGGTACGGATTTCCGAAGACAAAGTATTCTCAGAGCGTGCTTTTCACTTATATACCAATATTCTACACCGTTTTGCTTTACTTTACACTGTCTCGTTAAGACAACACACTGTCGTGTCATCATCTCAAATGGTATCTGAAGAATAATTAATGACAGAGGAAGCTGGATCAATTCGAATTTGGTCAAGAGAAACTTCTCATGGATATATATATATATATATATATATATATATATATATATATATATATATATATATATATATATATCCATGAGAAGTTTCTCTTGACCAAATTCGAATTCCCATTCCTCCCATTTTCATTTAATTAAAAAAGAGGTCTTCATATACTTTTCGTCTGATAACTTAGAATACTTTAACGATAACCAGTTTAATTTTTTCACTAACCAACAGACATATTTACTTTATTATTTTCTTCTTAAATTTCAGTCTTTGGGACTCAAACCTGGTTCTCCTAATAGCCGGGCAGCTTTCGTTAAGGGATATAATTATATCAATTACCTTTTGAATATTTTACAGAGAATACAACCGTTTATCATATGTATCATGAACTTATTCGATCAGGCTTAACATTTCTCACCGTAACGAAGCCTTATTAAAGTGCATATATTAAGAGTAAAACGATATGTTATAAAGAGACTTAAAATAGCAGTAAATGACAAGCTCACCTCTTTAAATGAAAGCATTTGAAGAGTTCGTCCCAACGGCTTAATGAGAAGGAAATGAAGAGAAGCACTGCTTTTTACTTTAACGAATCTGCTTTTGTTCAGTAATTCGTGGATTCCCACAGAATTCGCAGAAGATCTTATTAGTTGTCATCTCATTTGACCTCGCGAGTGTTCAGAGAAACAAAAAATACTCGTAATTGAGTTCCTCTAAAATAGTTGGTCGCGTAATGAATTGCACAAAATGTGTGAACATTGAGTCAGTCTCTTTATAAAGTTCGATAATCATATTCTTTACTTATTTTAACTCTTAATGAACTTGCATTTGAAGAAGAAGATTGAGTTGTTAATTTTAAACGCAATTCTATTCTACGAAAGAGTATATTTTGGATTTGTAAATGTAATTAATCAAAAGTGTCTATTTTTCCGATGAAAGTGAAATGTTTAATTGATGTAATCTAGGAAAAAATTATTTACTTGAACATCACCATTACCATAGGGTGTCATTCATTACAACATTGACTTGGAAATAATTAGAAACTAATTGTTCGATACTTAAATATAAGATTAACATTTCTTTTGAGAAAAATGAAAGAGGCAAAAATCATCACGTTAATGTGGAACCTTCTTTGAAGAGATAACTACGCTTTCATAAAGATTCATTTAAACGCTGCGTTATTAGAATTTAAATCAGGATGATAGATATTGTAAATGTTAAGTTACAATCTAGGAGGTTGTATTGTCCACTCATTGTTCTGTTGTCCACTAAATTGAACGGAAAATGAGAGCTGTTTCTGAGGATTCTCAAATGAAATGAAGGTAAATAAGCAGAAGGATCATTTGGCTCATCTATTCAGAAAGCAATGAAGGGAGTCTAAGAAAGTCGCATTAGTGTGCATATTCATTGCAGATTGTGTGCACTTTCCCGAGCGAAATCAATGCATGGCTAATTCCTCTTTTATCCTTTTGAATTTCTAAATAAGGACATCAACTTCGAGTGCTGATGACCCCACGACTCAATGAATAAATCTAATTATAATATTCTAATGACGAACTGAGCAGAATAATTTCAATTAAAACTGAGTATCAGATTCACTCGACTAATTTTCGTCTTAAAGTAACTTAAACTTTAACGAGTATAAGAGTTTTATAAAATATAACCATTAAAACAAGTTTATTATCAAATGCGTGTATTAGTTTTATCTAAAACAAGATATGCGGAATCTATTTAACGGAATATAAATTCCTAACTTTGTTTGCATTCAATATCTTCCGCCATTTTCTTTTCTAAGAAAGAATAGAGTAATTGCGTATACTCTATGATCTAGAAATAGGGAATGAAGATGGATTCTCCGTAAAATAATAGAAATCGTAGAACGCTCGTGTTTGCGTACGAATTCCTGTGAAGAGAGGGTGCGCATTTGGCGCGTTCCGATTTGAGGTTCGTTTGGTTGTTAGCTCAAGTATTACGCAGACAAAAGCCGGTCGATATTCGGACGCTGTTTATGAACGCCGAAGGACCAATTAAAGAAAAACACGCATCATTCTGAAGAAACGATTTCCATGGGAGTTTTAGTCTTACAATCTAATTCGTTCCTAACTACTTACTTCATTCGCATTATTTATACTTCATCTATCATTTAATTTCAAAGAACGGTTTCGATCATAGTTAAAAGCTCAGATAAAAGTCTTAAGCGTAATAAATACAACAGAAAGCGAATATTAGAGTGTTTCTAAGAAATTTACTTGAGCGATAAATCTTCACGAATAACAAGTTAGAATACGGAGTGTTGCAGGGGATGAATCACCTTACATACAATTTTCTTTACCTGTTGTTATGGGGCTTAGATCGCGAAGAAAGCAAATTGTTATATCAACTCGTCCTAGAATCTATTCCTCTTAATTTATTCTCATAGTCATCTCGTTATAATTACAAGTTCGGTTCTGTTTGCTTTTCTCTGAGGCGAATTTAAGGCTATTAATGTAGATTGCACGAGAGAGTTTATAATGACACTATTTCGCGATGAATTACTCGGTGATTATAATTATAAACACCGATTTTAAACTTTGCTTTCGTCGGTTTCTTTTTTGAATCGATTATATACTATGATTCGCTCAATCATTATCATTTCAATCAAATCAGCAATTCCTTTGAGTAAAGCGAAGATAATGTTCATCGCCACTAAAACATCGAGGCTTCTGTTTATCGTAACGACGGATTTGAATTTAATACCAATATTAGGAAAAGTTTGCCTTTAAAGTAATACCGTTTATTTATTCCACAGTTCATTTCATCAGAAGTATTGACTGTAAGATATTTAGGTGATTTAACTTCCTTTCTCATCGATCCAAAATGAAGTCTTTAAAGACCACATACGAAGCATTTGAAAGCCAAAATGGACATTAAAACTTTGTCGTTAACCGCTGGATTTATTCAGATCTCTAAAAATGGAAGTTAATTCATTCAGTGAGTAATTTTAAGTGTTGGATTTCACAACCGACTGCAATTTGTAAATCACAAGAAATTAAGAAGGCAAAAGTTTTATAATGATGAAAAGGTAATGCGTAGAGGAAAAAACTTGAATTTCATTCGTCGTATAAGGAAGCATTTTAGAGGTCAACTCGTTAATTTTTATGGTTCACTGGAAAATTGGGCCTAAGAATTCGTTAGGTTTTAATTAATACAATGAATATCAATCCGAAACCAAATTAACGAATCCGTGGGAAGATAAACCATTCGCTTAATACTTCCCCTTTAACGTAAAGTAATTAAGGGCTAAAATCCGTTTCTTCACATCCCGTAAAATGTGGTCAAATCGAATCGAAAGCGCAACTTGCATTTCGCTGTAAAAATATTCCTCCGGCAAACGAATCTTTGGTAGAAAAATACTTTTATTGTACTTTATGTGTTTATTATCCATTAATTTATTCAATCCGCTTCCGTCCATTTTGTTATTAGGGTCATTGATAGACTCACAAACATCAAACATTTGCTAATAATTAAAAGTCCCCATCAGACAATATTTACTAAACAATGTGAGAAGTAAAACGTAGAAAATCGTAAAAGCACACATTTGAGGCATCTTCTTCCTGATTGTGCATTTGAAACTGACAAATGCATTGCAATTTAATAAAACATTAATGCTTTTTGGCAAAATGGAGTTGAATAAAATCCAAATTCTCGTTAATGATGCTCCGCAAAGATTCGTAAGAAGGTGAAGTTCGTGTCAGGAAGTTCAATAATTATTACTAAATATTATTTCTCTAATTACAATGACCGATAACATCTTCTTTGTTCGACCAATCTCATTTCAACATTCTATTTTACGGTAAACTATTCATCTATTTTCAAATTCTTCCATTACTTCAATTGCTTCCTTAATTATCAATTAAACAACTTGATTGATTAAGGAATCTCGGAATTCTACAAATTCGAGGTCCAATCTTTGTTTTTTTCTTATCTCATAGTTTTGGGAATCTCGTTAAATGCTGATCTTAAGCATGTTAATCCTCACGACTCAGGTTAAACGACCGATGCAACACATTTGTACGTATCTCAGCGATGAGATTGCTGAAGAGGTGAGAATCGTAGCTCATTTTTTATTCTCACAGAGTAAGAAGACACGCAAATGCGAACAAGATGGAGGCAAATATGTTTTCGTATAATAGAACCCCATCTTAAGAAGGAGAACGGCCCAATATCTATTTTAAAACGTCGTTTATCGGAATAAAATGTACTATAACAGGAGCAATGGCACGAAATATTCAATCGGATAAAGTAAAAAAAATGAGATCCAAAATCTATCGAAGGCAATTCGTAGATGATAAGGAATTAGCCGCTGATTGTGTCACATCGCAGAAGAGAATAACACAAGTGTTTGTGACATCCGAATTCATCTGAATGTCACTTACACTCCGCACGTGGTCTCCACGGCTATCGATTGGAAGGAAAAACAGCCATCGCTAATTAGCGCACACACAGTGCTCCCCAAAAGCAAATAGGGACCGCATTTCATTTAGTTCTCCTTTATTTCAATTTGAAATACGTGAACCACAGATTTCAATCCGCTTTTTCATAGATTACCATTGCTGATGAAGAGAAGGCCTATTAAGGATCCACTGCATTCACATTCGATTACGTAGCGATGGAGAAAAAAATCAGCGATTATAATTAACTGCGAAATAATTGCTAAGAATAGAGTGAAATGGAAGACAGAAATGTACTCAGTTAAATGAATTTTGTATCGAAAGCAATCATTTGAAATGTAATAACCCACTATTGTATCTGTAAATAGTGAATATCATGTACTTAATTATGAAATTGGATTAAAACTTTTCGTTGAAAATTTGTATGAATCGAGCACTTAACTGTAACCTTAAATTTTTTTAGTAAAAAAATCAAATGCATCTGATATATATGTACGAATTATATCATCTCTGGGAAATATTGCTTGGAGTATAGAATCTAAAGTAGGTTCTATTTATTCCGTTTTACTCGTTACTCCCACAAAATTTTACAATTGTCTGTAAATAAAAAGATTTTAGAAGAATAATAACCCCTATGTGAATCTGTTTCAGAAGTTTTCGTCATAGATTTCGGAACCATGAAATTTGAATGACCATTTTAATCCTAATATCTTATGAAAAGTTACAAATCATCCTCTTTTCTTAAAATTTATAGTTTAAGAGAAACTTTTAAATAAAACAAGCGATTTAAGTTTTTAAGAGGAAAGTTCCTTAAAAAATTATCGCAAGGAATATAAAATTAAAGAGGGATGAATAATTCTAACTCGATTTTGTTGTAAGTATATTATCTTTAGACTAAATATTTGATTCAAGAAAATATGAAAATGTTTCCGCTATAAGCGAGATTTACAAATATATACAAATACAACATCTTAAAGAAACCATGTACTTTGGAGGATACGCCGTAAGGGAATTCAAAGCGATCTTCTTCAAATCCATTAGATTGATGAACTCTCCGAATGAATAGGAATTCTTTTTCCTTTGATATCTATTCTCGAATATTAGATGGTAATCGAGTGTGCTCTATTAACAGATGCAACCATTCGATGCGATGAAAGGTGGAATTTCAATTCGGTAAAAGCTATTTTGGGTGCGTCGTGAATAAAAATTATAACGAAGTATATCGAAAGTTCGTTTCAAACGTTAACAAATAATAGTAAAATAATATAATAGCGATCCTTTCATTGTATATTATTCAGTTTTATATATATATATATATATATATATATATAAAACTAACGGTAAATGATAGAGGATCTCATGAAAGCAATATTTCCCTGAGTTTTATGGTCTATTATGATCGAACATAAAACTGATCGCTTTTTCTCTGTATCAATTTATGCACAATTTCACAAAAGATGAGTGAGTACGAAACGAGGAATGCATATAAGCACAAACATATACCTTTAAGATGACGTAAGACCAATTTTGGAATACGTCCATTTGGAATATTTTCAAACTAATAACATATGTTACATAATTACATGTAGCTAATTACATTACAAAGTTCAACGAAAGTACAAGGAAATATAATTTACCAAGAGAATAAAATATTTACGTTAAAAACAGATTTGGGAAAAAAGTTAAATGTAACGTTGAAAGGAATGATTTTGCGGCTTCTGTAGAATAATCATCAAAGACAATTCGAGATATATAATCACAATAAAACGACGATGAAGAAAAAGATTTTGTATAAACAATCGTCATCTTTACGGAATTCTAACAAATATCATTTCTCATCCGAGTTCCCTTCACATGTGTTCCCGACATACGAATTTAAATCTAAATATTTCTCAATTAAAAGGAATCGATGAAATAATATAATAATAATTAAGTAGTATGACTTAACATCAAAATGTATAATCGCTAAATATTTGATATTACGAAAGATTTTATATTTTAGATAGAAACACTTTTTGAATATTTTAGTGTTAATTTCGATACCAAAATAATTTTCAGATCAAATGTTAAAACTTTATTCACTTTCTTTTGTGATAAATAGATATAAAGAGAAGAATTTTTTAAACGGAACTTATTGTTAGACCATAAAAATGACAGTCTGTAATATTCAGGGATTGAAAAGAAATATAATAAAAAACAAGAACGTCTAAAATATTACCCTAAAAGGCTTATTGACATAATAGTAGTACACGCAAACATTACTTATTATATTATTAGATTACTCATCTCCATCGGCTGATCTCTGCATTATTAGCCAATATATGCAAATGGCTCCTCCATTGAGGCTTCGTTTCTTTAGATGAATCCATTCGAAGCCTTTTTCGCTCACTTCTTTATCGATCAGAGAGTGTGTTGAAAGCCTATTACCACGGCTCTCGATTCTTATTATTATTACACTCCTTTTTTCGAAATAACGCAATCCTTTTCTGTTTATCTCTTTAATTAACTTGACATTTTTCTCTTTATACAGCAGAATTATCGCTAAATTATGCATTATTTTGCGGAAAAGAAGTATTAAGTTTTGTTTGGGGAAATGGAAAAATATATGATTCGATCAAAAGAAAGAGCAGCAAAAATCCGAGGAATTCCATCAGAACAATACACCAAACAACACATAACCTATTCTGAACTTACGTTAGAATTTGATACTCTTTTTATTGTTATTGTAGTTATTCTATATAAATTATATATTATAAATTCTTTCGGATTGGCTGGAATTGCCTCTGTTATTGCACTTAGATTTAGAAACATTTAAATTAAAAGGAAAATACCAGCAAGAGAAAAAGATAAACCATTGTGAAGATTAAACAAAACAGAAATGAAGTGCTATACATAGCGGTGTTCTCCACAACGGTCTCCATTAACTCAAAATTTAAACCTTTTTTGTTAATCTAGTCTCGAGGCAGTGGGTTTTATTAATCCATGGTAATTTTAGTTCTATCATTTACTTAATTATCCTCTTTGGACGGGTGTGGATACTTGGGCCGTACGCACGGAATTTTAAATAACCAAATGGATGTATTCATTGGAATCTATTTTCATCGGCTGCTCCTTCGGGGGAAGTGACCTGCTATTCATGTCTCTAACACGACGACACTGCTTCAAATGAGAGTTTTCCACGCGAACGGAGTCTCTAGAGAGTTTGCAATTGATGTGTGCGAATAATGCTGCATAATTGGAAGTCGTCCTTTTGAAGCTTCGTCGTCGAAAGCGAATGTATTTGACGTTAATTGTGCGCATTCCTGTGTTTCAGAATTTGAACACAAGGCATGTTTCGAAAGCATTCCAAAGGAAATTTTCATTCGATCGAAAGCTATCTTTTGATGCATCTTTTTTTAAAAAAAAGCCTCTTTCCATACATCATCGATGCAAGTTTTTGAGGGATTAAGAGTTTTCAAATGAAATGCTCCGATTAATTGGGTTGTCTAATCTCAACCCCAAATCATTGATTCAGTCGTAGGAGATATGAGTTAAACGATTCGTGTTCAGCATTTCTATGGTCGAGGGCATTTACGAAGAAAGGTTTTCTAAGAAGAATTATAAAAAGTCATATTTCGTAATAAATACGATTTCAATCTAAGATTTTGTTAATTTTCCCAGAAATTTTTATTATCATATGAAATAAACTCACGGATCTTGTCTTGCCGAATGTTGATAAATCAAAGTCCTTTTTCTGAGTCACGATGTCTATTCCAAAGGATCTTTAGTCTGACTTACACCCTTTTTATGTTAGGTGTACGTTCAAAATCACCGGTTATTGCATTAAATTCTGATTATATCCATCATAGACATTCGAGCATTTGAAATGCCCCTTCAAATGCATTTGACCATCAATTGTGTACTTTTAAAGTTTTAAATGTGAAACACAATTTCACGATTCACAAACTTTGCTTCCTTTGCTAAGTTCTTGTCTCCGCTTTTCGAGATCAAGAATTTGGAGGAAAGAATTGATTAAATGAAAAAAGGGTTAAAGAATCCTAATCATTAATCTTCCTTTTGTCCGCTTCCCACTCAACATTCACCTCATCTCACGTTTCAAAATTTTTCATTTGCATATTTCTTGGTGATAAGGGAAGAGGCTACCTCAAGACATCTATTGAGTTATTCTCGATTCAAATAATAGAAAGGGATCATCTTCCGAATGTCGATACGGACGAGAGAGATACACAATTGGAAGAATAATCACAATTCTATTTTTCATTGAGAAAATGTCGAATGGTTGCCCTTCTCGATTCAATTAGATACAGAGATATCTGTATGCTAATATAGTAAAAATTAATGGTTAAAATGGACTGAAAAGTCGACATATTCTTATAAGGATCAGGATTATTTACTTGATTTTATTTATCCTCAAAATATTATAATGGCCCCTGAAAAAATAAAATTATTTACAATTCTGTTTTACGTTGTGAAAAATCGCAACAAAAACGTGCAAAGAATTAAAGTCAATCCTATCCCTATTAAATTATTTTCATATAAATTTTAATTATACGTGATCATATATGCATGATATATCTTTTAGAAAGTTTTTACAATACCTCTCCGAGTATAGGGAACATAAATAAGTTCCTAGGAGATAAACTAAAAGAAAACGTAGGAGATTTTTTTATATTTTAAAATTGGTCCAGCCCTAAAGATCGAATTCTCAAGAGATATTTTGTCACCTATTGAATACCGCGGTGCTTCCAACTTTTATATTTCATTTATTTTACAAAAATATATGTAAAAAATTTTGTAATGAGCTGCCACAATTTTAAAATGCGTAAATGAATGAAGTTTTACGGAACATAATTATGCAGTACTTAATTTCCGGGAAGTGAAAGACATTATGAGCTCATCCAAACAAAATATCGAACGGAGGCGTCATTTCGTAGTCATTCCTTTAACATCGGTTCCATTGTTCGGCTAAATATTTGAATCACGTTCTTCTGGAAACCCAATTTCTTCAACGGTGACAATGGAAGATTAGGAAATGAAGGTCTGTGAATTGTGCTAACATTTCCTGCAATATATCGAAAGTTCTATGACATTCACTCTGAACAAGGCAAATCCTTAATATCATTAATAATACTTGAGCATTCAAACCTAATCATGGCATGTCCCAATTCCTGCATACGCACAATCATACACTTTCCGTTGTGAGAACATCAATTGATGCTTTCACTTGTTTTATCCTTCCCGAGAATAAATAACCAAATTCAAATATAACATTTATATTCGCTATTAAAATTCGAAACTATTTAGCAGAATCAGTTTGTGGAAGTATCATACTCTATGGATATGTTGTCAGATTTTGGAAGTACGTCAAATTATAGGAAATTTTTAAAATGCCTCACGTTTTATTAAACGTCAAGGGATTTCTATTCGTAGAATCCTTTTTATACAACTCATAATCTCCTTGAACTCCATATTGGAAGCTTTAAACCTCAGAAGGCAAACGTTCCTTGGATAATAAATACGGGAAAGTAAGCATCCAAAGTAAATGGCTCATAATTGATTCAAAACTCTATTGGCAGTTCGTCTTGGATACATTTCAATTTATAAACTATTAATAACAATATTAAGCATATGAGGGACAAATGGATTCTTTCTTTAAGATATTGCAAATATATTTCTAGTGAATCTCGCATTGACTATAGCTCCGATATCTCAATTTCTCTGGTAATTTTACATTCGCCGATACTTAGGGCTTTTCGTCCGCATAGCGGCATCGTCTGCTGCTTCACCTCATCCAACAGATCAATTCACATGAAAAAAATATAAAAAATACTGGTGTATACGCTCTGTACGAGAGATATGGATTTTCATTGATATCACTCTGATGTTCAGCTAAGAATTGTGAAGGCTCTCTGTTTTAAACAAACGGACTTTGAATTCCATCCTTTTTCTCACAATCGATAGTTGTTTTTACTTTCGAAAGACCTTATTCGCGGCAATAGATGTTTTGGATGATGAGATGGAACTCTTTTGAGAGACGACTTCCTTTAGAATGTCTTCGGTTGAGAAAGTACCGGAAATATTCTTTCGAGAGCGTTCAATAATTAGCGGAACACAAGAGTTCCTTTTTTCACTCGAATGTCTTACGTAAATGCCTCCGAATCACCTTTCAAATGGACAACCGATTGACGAAAACCTGAATTTCAACGTTTAAAGGGCGTGGCACTTTATGCATCATAATACATCGGGGTTTTTTGTTGTTTCTCCAACTGTCGTGAAACACGTCAATCGAATGGATGCCTTATTTCGTTTCATAATCATTAAAACCATGCGAATTCATTCCAAATGTCGATAATCCCGAGACTCGAACCATGCATTCGGCTAATTCATTCATAATCTGAGTGAAGCTGTACATTTGAGAACATCGTGAAAATAATCGGAGATGTTTGTGCATTGATGAAGGACCGGAATAGATTTGCACTTCCTTTGTGTAACTGCTGAGGGCAGATTCGTGGACTCAGGAGCGGTGTTTTATGAATGGGTCATCAATAATGCGACTCGTTTGGGGCCAATGGGTACAAAAGGCCTCTGAAATCTTAAAGACATCGGAGGGCAAACCGCCTAAGGAGGCTATTTGCCTTACACCGCGCATCGATCATAGCCGCTCGATAAATAAGCCATTGTAACGGTTACTATAGAAATTTAAAAGCTCGTTATCCTGGAGACGCATTTCCTTTGTGTTTCGATACAGTTTTATGAAACAGATTTATTAAGTCTTTTAGAAGTACAGAGTCCCTTTTTGAGTAAATTCAGGCAGCCTATGTCTGCTAATTATCTACAAAGTCTATGTTTCGCCGATTATTAATGGTTATTTGCTGAAAAATAGCAATCTTTAAATATCATTTTGGTTTATTATATAACATACTATTCCAATTATTATAAATGAATTACAAAGTCTAATTATCTTTAAATAATCCCCCTGGACGTTGATTCGGAAAATCATTTTGTACGTTTTTATCAGTATATTGTTCATCAATAATATATCACCCTCATACCTTTCTACACTCATAACTTATGACATCAATATTACCACTTCGTGGAAAGTCATTTTCGGTAAAAGGTGAAAGTTTACTTACAAAACTGGTCACAAATAAATTCTGCGTGAATTTAACCAAGGTTTTATTCTCGTATTGCCTAGTTGTTGATATTCGCTTCACTATTTCATGTTGCCTGTAATTTCTATTGCTGCTTCATTCAAATGCTTTTTCAAACAAATCAAACCAAAAAATATATTTCAATCTTTTTCCAGGTGAAATTAGCTTATGATTTTTGAAAGTTCTATACGGGATTATCAGTCAGTATTAATGATAACTAACTTATAAACTGATTCTTTTGTATAACTGTCATTAAAAATGAATTCCAGGGGTATTTTTAGTTTCCACCTTGAGGTTTTTGAATTACAATGACTATTACTTATTAAGGAAATATTATATATTCCTATGAAGTGAATGTCTCCATCAATTTCAAAATAACAGATGGAGGCCAAGTGCAATGCATTAGTCATCCTTTATTGGTCATTAATTTTTTCGTCTTTAATTCGAACGTAATCACGTTACGAAATGAAAAATATAAATTTGATGATGGAACACTTTTCATAGCGAAGAGTTAACCATTAATTAAGAATCTTTTTTCTCAAATCTTAGCGATAAATATTCATATTTTATAATCATACCCATTTCGTGATACTTCTGAAGTTTTCATTTCAATTAACGCATCATAAATTTCATCCCAATTTATCACACATATTCAACCATTCAACTTCATTTATCTCAATTTCATACAATGTCATTAATTTTTAAATATGTTTTGAAATGCATGCATAAAATGTCCATAAATAATGCTCTAAAGAAAGAGTGACTTTGTTTTGGCTTATAAATTAAAATAAATTTTTCTCCATACCCCTGTTCCGCTAAAAACATTTTTTATTTTAAAATTTAATTTTAATGGTAATTAAAGTCTTCTATAGAATTACATAAATTAAAATGAGGTTTGGAATGAATAATTAATGACTGGTTTATAATAGTGAGTGTAATGGAATTCTATATTAATCTGAATCTACTTTCGTATCTTTTCTGCATCATTTCATAATTCACGGTTTCATTGAATAGCTAATCAATATCTGAAACTGCTCTGATTTCAATTGATAGTATAAAAGACATCCTTCTCGTTTAACATCGACATCCTTCTAACATGGGACAGAAATAAAAAGTTGAATTCGCTTTTTCGATTTTTGTATTTATAAACTGCTATAAAAGCTATTAAACGCAACGTTATACTGTTCTGTGGAAACTATCTGGTGACTGAAAACTTTGCTGAACACGTTATTAATAATTGAAATAGAGGAAGCATATTAAATGTAACTATTCGATGTTAATTAGAAGATGATCAATAGAAACTTGAACAGTTAAAAATGTATATTTCAATACAATTCTCCATTTTAGAAGTATCGATGTCGATATAGATGTGTACATTGTAGATTGTAGATATCGATGAAAATTATGTTGAACAAACGAACTTAAATTTCCAAGGACTTCTGATATTCCAAAGTGTAGAGAATTGCGATTCGAAGGGAAAGAAGTAACAAAGAGACGAATGGGCGATTAGAAAGAACACAATTGTGTTCCGATGAATCACAGATAAGAAGAGGATTTAATTAAGTTCTTTTTAGGGAATACACTGATTGGGAATCCATCCACACTTCATGAGGATACAATGGAAAGACTTTCTGAGAGAGCCAATTCCAGATTGGCATTCTTACGGACATGTTGGAGGGACATTTCCTTCGTCTTGAGAGAGAATTCCAAGTTCATTTCACGTGTTCCTATTGATATTTTTCATATTTTCGTATTTACAACGAATAAAATATCTCATAATTTCACTCATTTTGCCATCAGATTCATCCTGATTTCAATCCGTAACAATGATCCAATCTATTTAGAGCCAATATCTTCTCAATTGGGTATAATTTATAAATCAATTTGATAATAAATACATAGAATATTTTAATGCTCCATTTTAAGTGTTTCCATTGTTCAACCATTTAATTAGGATTTATTAATGGCATTTTAAATTTATTCTTCAATTCACCATTTTGTTTTCTCCAATTGATGATGAAAATCCGTTTAAAATCGTCCCTAATTCCATTAATCCTCTCAAAGATTAACTTAGAGAAACATTTTCCATTAATTATATACACATTCCCAACGCAACAAATATATGCATCTTTCTTGAATTCAAGAACGAAAGATGCGTAAGATCTAATGCATTATCATCTTTGAATAGGGAGAGAATATCACAATGTTCCACGAATTAAATATTTAATGAGAAGAATTTAATTCGATTATCGGAATAAAAAAGAGGATTTGGACAGCTTTGAAAGAACTTCTGCCAAAGAAAGACATTCAATCGCATGAAGTAAATATTTAATCGAATTAAAATCAATGTAAACTGAATAGAACTTTGAAAAGGAAATAATAGATTTATGAATGACTTGCTATTACCATCAGCATATTTTATAGTCGACCATTGTAAACATATATTTTAGTTCTATAGAATTTTCTTCAGTACCAACTTAGGCTATACTATTTTGTTGGGAATCTAAAGCTCCAAGAACACTAAATCAGACCAAATCCGAAGTGGATGAGTCTGAATTTACATTTCTTATCAAACACACCTCTTGCCACTTCACTTTACAGCGATTCAAAGCTTTAATTCGCTTTGAGGTGTTTGTTTACCCATCTCTCCATGGCAGTGGCAGATGTTTGCCGTCTTTCGTCGCACCGATGGGCCAATGCGGCTTTTATCCGAAATGCGCCATTTATATGTTCCAAAGATACGAAATAGACATCCGTAGACAACCTTTTCGAAAGGGAATAGACGAATTTCGTAAAAGTCGCGATAAAAGAGCTATTACGACGAAATTTGGATTAGAAAATCGGTTTCAGCCTCTTTCCGATCCGAATTAAAGTTATTATCCTTTCTTATTACGCTAAAATAACCTCCGATCGTTAATTTTTGTTTCTTCTTTGATATGGACCACTAAACATACGGTTTTTGGACACTTCGTAAGCAATTCATATATCATACTATAGATTATATATCATATATTATACCTTATTATTTACTATAGCTCTCAATGCACGAGATATCATCCATTTTGTGCTGTTATATCACTTCTAAATATCTGTTATGGAATAAACTATAATTACTTTTGAAACTCCTCTTTTTTCCATTAGCATTACTCGAACTATTCGTTTGCCTAAATAGGTAGTTGGTGCTTACACCCCCTGCCACACGCCGAAAGTTGGCTAAAAGTGTATTTGTATAGACACTCTGTTCACTAATATTGTCCTTAACAAGCAATTAACTCCAAAAGTCAGCTTAATATGCACGGATTTCATATTTGCGAATGAGTATTAAAAAAAAAAAACTTTTCATAAATCTTTTGATACTTTATAGAATATTCTCTGTTTTTATTCCCTCGAAAAATGAAATGTCTCAAATGGCAAAACAACGAGTCCACTAAAAGAGTTGTTCATAAAATTTCTAACGAATAAGTCGTATATACATGTGAATGATTATTTTTAGATCGAAATTTAGAGTTCCTTCATTTCAAAGAATCAATCGTATCCATCAATTCCATGTGAATTAGCTTTTAATATCCTAATTAAATCGGATCTGCGTGATATCGCAATATGGCTGAATTATTTTTATGCAAAGAGTTACATGGAGTTTACCTAAACTTTTAAAATTTTAGTTAACTGCACGATTCCAAATTTCTCGATAATCAATGAAGGTATAAACTAATCATAGAATTTCAAATAACTGACCAAGGAATGAATCTCACGACTAACAAACACAAAATACTTAGAAACTCTGACTTTCAATTTTTCATTAATATTTCAAGAAAGCATTCTCTTTATTTGTTCCATTAGTTGTGCCCAAATAAATTCTTAATGTGAATGAATTGATGAAGATCAAGCGATTTTTTCAATCTTTCACTTCAAAGAAAAGAAACCATACAAGAAGTATTCAAACTAGATATAAATATTTTTAAAATCAGCAATATTCCGGTCCATGTACGATTTGTTGCTGCGCTGAGGTCTGATGACCTCAAACCGATTTCTATGTTCATCTGTCAAAATGTTTTATCAAGTCTTTGCAAAGCGACGAGACTCCTATCGATTGAGGAAAATGTTTTATATGCACTACGAGTAAAAAATATTGACAGTTGGTGATTTGAATAAAGTCTGACCTAGTCCACTATTTTATTTCGCTTTATGTGCCTTATAATCCGGCGCGTCTTTTATATGCAAATAGATGCATTCACTGGTACTGCGTCTAATAATAATCAGCACATAATCGTCCGAAAAATACGATAAACTTCAATTTAGCCTCTCAAAATTAAACATGATGGCCGTAACTTCAACTGCTTTATCTGACGCTTTCTATATCCGTTAAATATTCTTACCTTATTTGACATTCGCCCCACAAAAATACACCTTTACCATATCCGCTAACCAAAAGCTGAAAATATTAACATGTTTCGCGGAGTAAACAGTCAATACCCTCAGTTTGTGAAGGTTTTTGTTGTTCTGCGATCATTTTATAAGAATCCGTTTTTTCCTTTCATGATTTTATAATTCTAGAATGCTATTTGAAAAATTAGAAATCGTTCCTAAAGTTGCAGATCGTAACTATTTAACATACAATTCATGAAATTTGTTGTTTAAATTTTCAAGATAATATAAATGCCTAGTTCGCGTTATGGATTCCAATCGTTTATTCATTCCGTATTTTCAATTTATTCGCTTTGAATGGCCGATGCATGTCTTCGGGGGAGACTATCAAACAGTACACATCGTTAAATCGTCATGGGCCAACGGGCGCTCCAGTGCACTTTTGCTTCACAATAGTGTCCTTTGGAATGGAAGAGGTCCAATTCTTCCGATGTCCAAGGATCCCATCAAAAGTAAGAGTTGGTTGAGGTGTTCGGAAGATGAGAACATTATTGTTTGCAACAAATGGATTCTTTGTGTGTTTATTACGGAGCAAAAATGCGATTGTCCTCGTATGTGGAGAAATTGCTACTTCAGGAAAATGGCGAAATAATCAATTTAGCAGAAAATATTAAATCGAGACACTTTCAACAAAAGAATGCCCTTTTTTAATGGATAGTTACAGCTTTTAAATTGAAATTTATGAAAATTGATTAATTTCAAGCAAAATATTGTTAGAAAATAGTTTTAATTGCCGTAGATCTATTTAAATTCATACTTAACACTTAAAACACCCGATTCGTCACTTTTTTTAACTTTCCTATTCCATCAAAGTTCATTGATTTTCGCAAAAACTCTTAAAATAGGTTTTCATAGAATCGCAATGAAATATAACTTTTGAATTATGGAATCGAGAGAATCATTTGAAATAACTGAAAAGTATTTATTTTGACAGTATTTGATTTGACGTTTCCCCGCCAAAACTAATGTAAAAAGAATATTATTGCGTAAGAGACTCCATTTTATAATATTTTATACCATCGCAACATCACAACTAAGGATCCAATCATTTCATCCATTAAGTCGTAGAAACGTAAATTGCGTTCATATGTACGATCACTTTCTCATCATATGATTAGCCCGAATTCGATCGAAATCGGAAATATTTTTGGCATTATTTAAGGAACCATATATACTTTCATTTTAGATTAATTTACTGATAAATATCGTAATTAATAGAAACAAGTGAAGAATTTATAGTATTTACTACGACATAATTGTTATTTTCAGGGATTTGTTGGGCATTCCATTGAATTCATTCGATTAGCGATAGTCGTAGTAATGCATAGCGGGATTTACTATTACCTAACTCAAGCGCATTTCATTTAGATGCGATGTTTCACTATCGGTTATTACAAATCCGACAAACTTAATAAGTCCAAACTGAGATGGACATTTTGAACATAATACGTGAACTTCACTAAAAAAATAATTCCAGATTTCAAATGATTCATCATTCGGATTTGACAAAAAAAATAATTCATTATTTGGATTCTCATTAGGTGATTCTTGGAAACTGCGATATTTGCAATGAATGGAACCACCAGCTGCCGATAAAACAATTTGTGTATCTTAAGAATTACTTTTATTTATAACTTTAAAGTATTTCCATTTTTATATTCAAACCAATTCCAATCGTCAGAAATTTGCTATAATTTTACCTAAAAATCAAACATAGAAGGTTAAGAGTCATAATCGCATAAAATAGGTAATGTAACTCTCGATTTCTCGTTTAACATTGATTTCGGAAACACACGAAGACACAATAAAAAGCCTTAACACATAAAAGAGGTTAAATAATTTTTTTCGAATCTTCCAAATCTTGAAATGTCATTTCTATTATTCCACGCAATCGGGCGCTCTTCCCAAAAGGAAACATTTCATAAAAAACACAAATTTTCTTTATTCCAACGTTCGCTTCTAGAAATCTTAATAAAATATGATTCTTTGAGTAAATAAGGAAATACTGGAAGCTCTTAAAGAATTAGTGTTTTAAATATATAATCCAAAGTAAATATGAGATTACAAGGAAGCTCCCGGCTATCTTATCCGCTCAAAAATCGAAGGCTACCTAATTTTTAAAACGCACTCCTAAAAAGAAATCGCAAATAATTAAAAGATTGACAGCTAGACGAAATTTGAGAAGAACTTCGAAATGACATTTAATGAAATAAACAAGATTCCGGAGCAATTCCGTTCGACATAATCTCACCAAGTTGCGGTTTTGTGGGAATTGAGGTTTGGAAACGACAACTATCACTCAATTGAATCGGTTTTTGGAGAATTCAATTTCTGCGAACGATTGCCCAACGAATCTTTTCAGGCTCTCCTTCAATTTTCCCTTTTTATATCCACTTCATCCGGAATTTTGAACCTATAATTGTCGAATTAGGTTGAACGATTCTTAAATCGACATATTTCTTATTTAATTTTTCGTTAGGTTTCATCAACAGCGTCTTTTATGAACTTTATTCCCGAAAACATTTCCAGAATCAGCAATCTCTTCTTATCTCTATTCGTTGAAGGATTCCCAACCTGCGTCTGAAATAATTTACGTTCAAGTAGTTTTTTATCAATTTTTAAAAATTTATACGCTTTTCATTTCCTCGAATCTGTATATTTAATCGCAAAGAGTCGAAGCATATTCTATTTGCGGCCAAAATAACGTTAATACCAAATTTCCACACCCACCGATAATTCGTCTAAAAATACATTTTTAATCGAGCGAAATAGTTTCAGATACTTGGGCCCAATTTTTTGTTATTCGTAAGCAAATTATATATGTATTCGACAGAGTAGAGATCTTTTTCGTTGAATCCGTGCCGTACTATTTATTTTGCTTCAATTCAATAAAAATATACAAGAGAGCATTTATTATATATTTCCTTATTTCTACCTCAGACTCTGTCTGGTACATCAGTTAGAGATATCATTTTTCGCATCACCGCTAAATAAGTCGTTCTCTAGGAAAGATAGACAGTGTGCATTCGGTAATAAAATTTCCAGAAGTGGAATAAGTCCTTCCTTATCTTCACAACCTCGTGGAGTTAAGCATCGAATCAAAAACATCGTAAGAACGATAAGGATTTCCAAAAGGACTTCTCAAACGACATTCCACGCGTCTGACATTCCATCGCATTTCCTCGATGGATTCCAGAGTTACTTCTTAGCCTCTGAGACCTCTTTCCTTCTCTTTTTCCGGTGTTTGTTGTGCTCATATCTCATTTCTGTTGAATTCTCAGGTGACTAAAACCACAGACGAGCAAAAAATCAAAAAAAGAATTCCTGATTCAATTCACATTCTAATTAAATTAATAAATAAGAGAGAAGTGGAAGGATTTTATAACAAGATTTCCAACGATTAAAAAGTATTAATAATAATAATTAATTTATTGTTTTATGTTGAAATACAAATCAAAACTTACGAATGGAACTTCATTAATCATGATATGTGAGTTCTAATTCGGATGGTACCAAACATGAGTAGGTAAAAATATTTGTAAACAGAGATTGTGTTTTTAAACACGAAAGTAAACGCCCTTAAAAATGCAATACATACAGCGAAAAACCACTATCAGGTGAAATAAAACCCAAAAGCTTTCCTAAGTTGTTCCGATTAGAAATGTCTCCAGAAGCTTTAAAAAAATGACTCTGTGGGGTCTCTTGTGCACCCCCTGCCATACTCCGAAGAGCAACTTGCATCAATTACGTAGATAAGAAATTAAAAACTATATATTCCGTAGCATATGTGTAGATAAAAGTTATGTTAAATATAAAGCACATTTAGCAGAAGGAGTGAAGAAATATTTGGGGAAGACAAAATGTATCTCAGTAAGAAATTTCATCTTAATTCGTCGCACGACGATGTCGCCTAAAGTGCGATCGAAAGATACAGTGACATGCCTTCGTCTTTACAGATTTGGTTACGAGATTTGATAAGGGGTGACCTGAATTCTTTAAAAATATCAAGTACAATTTGAAGTACGTTTACTCTGTGACCCCCACGAGGTCACAATGAAATCGTGTCACATCTTCTTCTACAATTTCAGAATTGATCGACACAACGAATAAAAGTGATTGTTAACTATTTACCTATACATATACTCTATATTAATGAGATAAATACGTATGAATCAAACATGCATAAACTATGAGAAACCAATGATTAGCCTCTCAGCAGATAGAGCATACATTACAAAAAACGGAAAACTGTCCTCCGCTGACCGGGATTCGATTCCAGGTTTCGAATTTATCATAAAATAACCTAAAATTACAAGAAATTGCTATAAATCGA
Organism: Pantala flavescens; assembly: GCA_020796165.1. Lineage (NCBI taxonomy): Eukaryota > Metazoa > Arthropoda > Insecta > Odonata > Libellulidae > Pantala > Pantala flavescens. Next base: position 19,459,195 of record CM036885.1, on the reverse strand, counting down.
ACGATAATTTAAATTAGAGAAAAAAATTATTAAAATCTTTCGATCATTTTAAAAATAAGAATGAAAGTGAATTAATACTGTAATTAAAACCCTTTTCAAATTATTTTAAAGAATATTCGGTGATTTTGGTTGTGTTACGGACAAAGTTTCAACTCTGCAAACACAACCGTTTCTATGACCAAAACATCATCTCCACACAATGTTATGTGGGAATTTACAGTTTACGTGACAATGAAACTACTCGTAAAAAATTAAAGAGGGATATGTTGACCTCAATACTTTTCTAGGTCATCCTCATAATAGTTCGTTAGAAGTGTCGCTGCAGCTCTGCCATCGATTCTCCCTTATGAATTATTGAACCTTACTTTCAACTTGTCTTTGCACAAATCATCGCAATCAGTTGCATTCTATTCTATGAAAAGTGAACTTCTATCCACGCAAGTCTTTTCAATAGAAAAACATCGCATATTCATAGAGGGAATAGAGAACTATCTTACGAGAAAAATATACAAAAACCTCGATTTATCACGCAGGATACTTCATTTATTGACATCATCGAATATCTACTTTAGATTGAGAGCAATTATTTTTAGACTCATTAAATTTACACTGAAAATACCCTACCATCATAAAAAACATCTCCTACGTATATTCGATTCATAAAAACTGTTCATATTTAACATAATCTACTATACTTAAAGACGTAAGTTTACACTCATACCAATATCGTATCTAAGGCACCCTTTGGTCCACACGGCGCTTCCTCATCACTTTCTGAAGACAACCCTTTTGATGAAGCCCTCTCACGAGCGATTGTGTAACTAACAAGTCACGTTTTATTGGTTTACCTCAAAATCGCTCGAAAAATATGGAAGTATTGCGAATTTATACTTTCGATGAATTGAAAAAAAAACCCTTTAATCGTTTCTTATGCATTATTTTCTTCTTAATGTCTTCCAATTTCACTATCTCTCTCTAATTGTATAATCAAAATTTTTAAAATCAAATTATATTTAGAACACGCTTAAAGTTACTTATTTAAACGTAATATTATTCTGTCGATATATCCCTTCTCTGGCCTCAATAGAACACAGCTTTAAATACAATTCCACATTCAGACTTGATTATATAAACCCTGACTTTAATAAAAATTCGATCGTAGGCGGACGAAAATAATTCTTTTCCTAAACCATTAAATAGATGTACTCATCTATGCTTTAGACATCCACTTTCATATTATCTCTTTTAAACATATATGTATGTATTTAAGTTTTTTCATTGCTTTCTCTTATAATTTCTGTTTACTTATATCACAGATGAATCTCATCTTTCTTATCGTATTAAGCTTTTATAACTTTTAATATATAATATTTAAATATAGATCATACATAACTTTTCATCGCCTTGCAGACATTTGTCATCAGAGGACAGAAATACTGAAAAAGGAAATGAACGCTTCAAAGTTTTATCAAATGGAGTCAAGATTTTGGGCGAATTATAGATTCTCGTGAAACAGCGATTTTCAATAACTGATATTTATACGAACATAATGAGAATTTTATTCCTTCTCTGTGTAGAATAATTGGGTGCACTTTCTCACGACATTTCATATTTACTCATCAAAATCACTCTTGGTTAATTTATATTTCTTATAATTCATTTCGCTTTCCTTCCATAATCGGAAAGTTCAATTGTTTCTAATATTTGAAAATGAAATATACATATATTTATAAACATTAATCGAAGATGAGTATGCAACTCCAGATTCCGATATTGCCTCTCAAATGCTTCTGAGAAATTGAGGAAAAGCAGATGAGAAATGCCACAGATGCTTGCGATTGTGTACTGCATCTGAAAGAACGTAAATCCATTGATTTCCAAGAATTTCCAATGAAGATGCGCTATTCGGAGACATTGTCTGCTTTTGACTGGTGTTCATTCTTTTCTTATTGAATTCGCGCAAATGAACGATTTTGTTCCTCCCTTATTAACATATTGTCCATAACAAATTCACTTTATACTCTCACCGTATGTTTTGCAGGAAGATGATGGAAGTCAATTGGAACGGATTTTGCCTTAAGGAAATAAATGCTTGTATCTCCAGTGCTATGAGATGCACATATTCAGCAAATCTCGTCTCAGCCATTTGCTATTCTTATCCATACTATTTGCTTATCGTTTTCAATATGTCTCGTATTTTCATGAAACGGAAATTTTCTTCAACCGTCAGCATATGGACTGTTGTTCCTCTCCTTTTTGCGGAAATATTTCCAAAATCAGCTCTTATCAAACCTTCTTTTTTGCCTTAATTACCTCTTGGGAAATTTTCTCGCTGAAATCCTCTTCCCTTCGGACGAAATCCTCACTTCGAGTGCCACATTTCGTTATTTGCTTTCTTCCATCGCCCGAATCGTTGTTTTTCTTACACTTCGTCTGCCACCTTTAACATCTTTTTAATTTCTTACTTTCCTCGTTGTTATAAATCTTGCATATTTTAGCCACAAGTTTCTATTCCTTCTTTTAAATTGGAATTCCTTCTTGTTTTATTCTGCTTTATAAAATCCCTTTTTTTGCGATAGAAGACCAACTTCTCGGAATAGTTAAGAGGTTTCCAATCAGCAACGTCTACTCGGTTTTCATCGACAGCCGTGAATATTTTTTTTTATATTTGTGCGATGTGAACTCTGCAAATAGTATTAATATTATTTTCGCTTTATTCAGACGTCTAATTCGTATATTCTGAAGATAAAAAAGTCGTTCGATGTTTGATAGATCGACGGATATCGCTGATGATATTGAAATTGTTTTATGTAACCCTGGCTACACAATTCTTCAACTTTTTGTGAATACTGTGCTTCTTTTAAGAATGAAAGCCATCGAAGCAAAGCTTATAAAATAGTTTACAAGCAATTCGCAAATTATAGCGTATCAAATATTCTTGGGACATTAGGAAAAGTTTGAGCGAAGATTTTGAAATGTTGAAAACTCTGAAGATGTGAATAATTTGCAAGGACTTGTTGAACGAGCCGATTCCTTATCTTTCCTCGAATTCTAATTGTGGTTACAATGATACGATTTCGTGGAACTTGATCACCAACATGAGTATCCTTGGAGAATGATAACTCGTTGGATTTAAATTAATTACTGATACCGATTCATTAATACGACGTAAATTGAAATATGCGCGACATTAAATTGGATAAAAGATCTTTATTGATCCTTTAGATAATTTCATTTCAGAAAAAGTTCTTTATTGTTCAAGAGCAAAAATTCTCAAGGATTGTAAAGCAATTCTCATCGAAGCAGAGTATGTCTATAGATGATATGATTAAATATTTTTGAGGCACTTAACAAAGAAATTTAGAGTTTAAAGCCAAATAACATGATGATGGAAACATTGATTTAAGCGAATAATTTAACGAAACGGTTACCCTTTTTGACGATTTCTCGATTACTGAGAATCTCATAACTTGTTGAAAAACCTTGCAGGAACTTGGTTTCGAAGTGAACTGAAGTAACATCTACAATTTCATTCTAAGAATTCATTCCATCTAATAATCTTCAAATATTTATTTTCAATTGAAAATTCTGTATAATCAAAGATATTTATTTCATTTCCGAATAAGAAGATGATGATGGACTGGATTTGGAAATTATAGAATTCTTTTACTTCTTTTGTAATGGCAATTTTAAAGGATTCGTAATTTTTCCATAAAAATTCGGTCGATAATTTAAATTAAGTCGATTTCATTTTCATGCTCAAAATTCCTATTACTAACAGAAAAAATATTTTCCCCTTTTTGTTTACTTCATTTCGTATCTAACATCTACACTTGTAATGAATCAAAAATGGAAAATCGTTCAAAGTCAAAATTCACGGTGAAAACCATTATTACGCACATTTCATGTTCGAATACAATAAGTTACGAAAGAAAAAAAAACAAAAATTTTTAGTAATACATTATTGCAGTGATTTAAATATATTTTAATATTTTATTGGAAATTCCTCAGTCAAAATTCATTCGTTTGGTTTCATATTGCTATTTAGAGGGGCGCTGATAAATGTCTGATTAGTCCTTGTTTGAGTTCATCGTACGAATTACGAGAATAGTGATTTCTTAAAAGGTAATCATATTATTATTAATATTAGTTCAAGTCCTTTAGGAAGAAACATTAATTGTGAGAGACTAAAATATTTTTGAGAATAACTTATTAAATATCAGAATATATCAAATAATAAAATATTAAACATCTGATCTTTTTTCCGATCTGAGAGGATTTAAAATTAGGTAAACTTTGAAAACTTATATGAACATATTCATCAGAATAAGATATATTTATCGGATTCAAGAAAAATGCCCGATTTTATCGTATATAGAGGTGTATTACGAGATATTCTATCCATAAGATGAAACAGTTATTAACTAAGTTAATTAATGTAAATAGAACAATAATATAAATTAACAATTAATGTAAGTAAACAATAACAAAAATTAATTATATAATATTTTTAATGCTGTCAACACTATTAAAATTAACAAGTTAAATAGTTATAATAATTCACAGACATGGACAATAATTTAACATGGCCGGGCAAAGCTTAAAAGTTATTTTCTCAAACTCGTTATTTTGACGCATTAAAATAATTCTATTTGTTCCATAAAATTTTCCCATCCTATGAAAGATTCCTTTTAAAATAAAATCAGCATCCCTTTCTTTAAGTTCGCATCATAGTGCCAAATACACTGGTTCCTGTAAAAAATATCCAAACTCCGATTTAATGGAAACACGAGAACACTACTTGTTAAAGACAAGTAATGTTGGAAATATGTTGGTGGAAATATAAATACTTCATGGGTTCTATTTTAGTAAATAATAAATTACAATGGAATTTAAAATAACCACAGAGTTTGTATCATTTTATAGAGTAATTTACCCTTTTAATTATTAGATACGATATGTAATTAGAAATTTCTCAATCGTTGATTTCAAAGAAGGTCATAAAAGCGATAAAAATTACAGTTATTGCATTAACTTCCAATTCCAAATGATGTTGCTATAATTGGTTTTCTCGCACCGCAACGGTGCGCGGCTCTTTATTCAAAGAATAATGGGTGAAATGTAAGTAAGGATACTTTTCAATCTCAAAAAAAGGCGTATTTAAATTCATCGTAAGCGTGGTAAATACGTTGTTTGAACAACCAGAAGCCAACGAAGGATAAACTAATTCACAGTACCTTTCAATGCTCATCCACGAACACTTGATCCTCGTATTTACGCGGCGATTGGACACCTAAACGCAGAGATGCATGGCGCGACTGCGAGAGCCTCTGGCGGCGGGTCTCGGAAACGGCGTGCTCTCGGAGCGACGGGAAGCGGCGGACTGATTGAGGATCGCTCTCTCCCCCCCCTCCACGCCGCCACTGCGCATGCGCACACCTCGGCGTGGGCGGGAAGTGAATTGCGGAAGTTTTGAGGGGTTTTTTTCGGCCGAGGATCCATTCACTCGTTTCATAACCTCTACGTGATGTTGAGCTCACGGATTTGTTTCGAGAGGAAATACATTTTTACGTTCAACTCTATATTTGAGCAAGATCTTAGAATTATCGCCTCACTTCCCAATATCTATATTCATAAAAGATTTACATTTTCCTTTCTTTATTGTAAATATTTAACTACATATCCTTTCTCTATGAGGCATTCAAGATTAAATGTTTCGCTTATATTTGTAATCTAAGTGGACTTTCTTAAATTTTTCCAAGAGCAATACGAGTTAATAACAGTTCAAGTCTCGCTTAACCATAAACCCTTTCATATGTACTTCTAATATTTATTTATGTATGTTACAGTATATTATATTATATTATATTATATTATATTATATTATATTATATTATATTATATTATATTATATTATATTATATTATATTATATTATATTATATTATATTATATTATATTATATTATATTATATTATATTATATTATATTATATTATATTATATTATATTATATTATATTATATTATATTATATTATATTATATTATATTATATTATATTATATTATATTATATTATATTATATTATATTATATTATATTATATTATATTATATTATATTATATTATATTATATTATATTATATTATATTATATTATATTATATTATATTATATTATATTATATTATATTATATTATATTATATTATATTATATTATATTATATTATATTATATTATATTATATTATATTATATTATATTATATTATATTACTACTCTTCCCCACATAAGTCGAGAGGGAAGCCCCCAAAAAACCAATCGAAGGAAAAGAGTCACTGAAATAGAATACAACATTTTTCAATACTACATTATTTATACTGTATTAAAAAGGAGGGACAAATTCAAGGTTACAAAAATTAAATTAAAATTATGTACAATATTAAAAGTATTATTATTACATTCTAAAGGAAAAGAAACCTGAGATTTTTCATATTTATATTCCACCATCCTTCATTTTTTACTATTTTTTATATAAAACGTTGCGATTGGACGACTGCCCGGTGGCAACAAAATACAAGGAATAAATAACACAGGAAATAGTCAAACAACGAATACAACGAACAATATATCATATTTATGCATGTGAAGTTCCAGCCTTCACACTTGTCGCACTACACTAACCCACCTCCTAATAAAGCTTTATTACGCACAACATTAATTTTATACACTAAATCATCCACTATGTTCCACTATCTATCCATTATACTCTAATTCAGTCACTGTGTTTCACTATCTTTTATAACTTTGCCTTAAAAGTTTGCACACGAGGAGGGAATGGCTCGAACATATTCGCAGGAAATGCGTTCCATTGTTCAGTAGTCCGATTACAGAAAGGAAATATCCCTATATCATCTGAGTCAGGGGTTCGATTTTATATTTATGGTCCATCCTGCTAATAATAGATTGGCTCCTTCAATGTATCGCCGATCTCAACCCACGACGGCTCCCTGCAGTATGATTTATAAAGATTCCCTAATCTACCTAAATACCTTCTAGTTTCTATTGAGTCTTTTAGCATGTATGAGACGCTCGCAGTTATTTCGTTTATGCGTCCTATCTGATGTGGATCCCATACTGTTATCCCGTACTCTAACTGCCTGACTAAAGCTTTGTACGCTGATTCTTTGGAGCTCGAGTTACCTTCTCCTATAACTCTGATAACGAAATGCATCGCCCTATGTGCTTTGCCAACTGTGCTACTAATAAGTGGCCCCCATTGTAAATCTTTAGTAAAAGTCACTCATAAGTATTTGCATTCATTGCTTTCTACCAGAACCTGATTACGCAGAAGATATTCTCAGTTTACTATGTTTCTCTTTCTGCTAAAGCCTAAGAGTTTAGTTTTTCTTACATTAAGTAACATCTTATTCCGTTCAGCCCATCGAACAATTTCATTTATATCCGACTGTAAGCGCTTTCTAAAATCTATTTCGTTGTAAATTAGGCAGTCGTCTGCAAAAAGCCTTACTAATTTTCGCAACTAGATCATTTATGAAAATCAAGAATAGTAGCGCTCCTAAAATGCTTCCCTGCGGTACCCCGATGTTATCTTATCTTCCCTAGACGTGTAGTTACCTAGTTTAACCCTTTGCGTCCTCTGATACAAGAATTCTCCTATCCATCTTCTATCCATACCCTTTCGTCCATTCCCATTACCGATATTTTTTTTATTTATGGCCGACCTTGTCAAATGGTTTGGAAAAATCTACGACTATAGCATCATTCCGTTTTACCCAGCCCATTGATTCCGCTAAATCCTGCGTGAACGCTGCTAATTGAAGTCACAAGAATATCGCTTACGAAAACCGTGCTGTGAGTCATTCAGCCAATTACTTGCTTTCCAGAAACTTCGTATATAGGCTCATATATTATAGACGAACCATTCATTAAAAGCTTCAGCTTTCTCTAAGTCTCTAGTTGCTCTCCACCGATATCTAAGCTCACCACTTTTTCTCAAATACTCGCAAAGGTTTCCCCACCCATTGCTCTTTTATTAAAAGAGACATTAAAGGAGGGGGACAAAGGGCTCTAAAACTTCTTACGCTAAATTACTCCATTTTCCGATACCTGTGTAAAGAAATGAGCATTTAAATATATCTATTCTCTGTTGGAGAGAAGCGATTCTATTTTATGGTCGTTCCTACCAAATTATTAAATTATTTAAAACGTGAGAATAAATTATCTAGTAACTTTCTATCAATATATTTCAAAATAAACTACGCACAACATTAAGAAAATTCTACTAGATGAAAATTGGATAGAGATTCTTAATTAGCTGTAAGACATTTCCTTGGAAAAAGGTATTTCATTACAAAAATAAATTGCAATAAAAATCATCTCAAAGAAAATCGTTTCCACAATAATTTGATAAAAAAATGGAGTGGTATGAAATGATGTAATAAAACCGTAAGTGACTGGTAAAAACCGAAATGAATACTGTTTTAAAGTAAATTTTATTAAAATTTTACCATAATTTACATCATTAGTATTACATTTCACTCTTGTTGGTACAATAAAGCTAAGGTACTCCTTCCCAGTTGAAGCTGTTTGTCCGCATGAGACCAATTATCTCTCCACGTCTTGAAAATGTCCTGCGCCGTTTCCACTCCTCAACAGTCGCAGCACCTAAAACGAAAGCCATATTTTAGAATCGGTGCACTGTACTACTGCGGTTCTCCAACACATTGTAAGCATTTGAGACGTGCGGAATATCTACACCTTTCCTAATTGTTTGAAATGGTTAATGACGAAGTTTAATTATTTCCACATCATCAAATCATTATCACTTTCATGCGACCAACTTTCTTAAATAAAAGATCCTTGATTAATGTATGATAGCGATAGACTTCTGAGGGATAAACTCAAAGATGCAATCGGATTGTTATAAATAAAGCGAATACAACTCATAACATGCTTCCGTGGATAAAAATGCAGATACTGTCATCACACTGCTTAGCTTTGCAGATTGCAAAGAAATTTAAGAATGGATTTCTTAGTTTTGATGGAAAATACACGGATGCATTCCAAAATACTATAGGAGTTAAGCAATAGAGAGTTTTTTCAACTTCCTATCAAGCAACGTTCGATGGGAGACATACCAAGAAACTTGATGCCAATTATAAAGATTTCAAAAATCGAATGCTTCTTCTATGCTCCATGAATATATGTTGGAAGAAAATTAAGCAAAAAACCATCAAACTCAGCCGGAAGAACGTTTACAGGCAATGTGGAGATCTGAAGAACGTTCATTGCTTTGAACCACTGAAAATAATTCCAAGGAATGATATAAACCGTAAAATCATGGTGGATGTATGTGTGTGATGTCTTGTACATGAAATACTAAGAAATTGAAAGAATTGCTTTGAACCACTGAAAATAATTCCAAGGAATGATTTAAACCGTAGAATCATGGTGGAAGTCTTGTAGATGAAATACAAAGAAAGAGCATTAACATGGAGTAATGTAAGGGGAACCATCAATGCGGAGCACGATCCAGGAGAGAGGATGAATAGATTTTCTACTTAGGCACAATGAAATTGCTCAAAAGTTACTCGGAGCTTAAGTGAATGGAACACTAAAACATTGAGCAAATAAGTAAGTTAACCGAATATGGAAATACCAAACTGAAGATTGAATGGCCAGAGATGATGATAATAATGATTGATTCCAATATTTAACATTACAATTACAATAACTCAGCTACTAAAAAGTATTACGCTTTCATTAGGACCCGTAATTATAGAAAAATGTTATTCATCACTTCATCCTCTCTTATTCATGGTTAAAAAAATATCACGAATTAGAGGCTGAAATTTATTCTTAGGAAAGTGTATCATAAAACAATAATTCAAGGCTTCATACCTTGATATCCTACTCACACGTCCAAATGTTCAATTAAATCCATTCACTACCGAAGGAAATCAAGAGCCGTCCGTTTGGTGAAGACTCTCTCTCTATTCATCGACACATCTCGAACTCGTGGAATTCTAAAATTGAACAAATAATAATTTCATTAAAAGAATTTGCAAATATCCAAAAACGCGCCTTTCTACTTCTTCACTTACACTGTTAAATATACCATATTCATGTCACAACGATGCACAGTAATTTATCTCAGACAATAGTCTCAAGTTCAATGCCAATCGGAGCAAGATTTAACAAGGATGAAATCGGTAAAAGGTTAATAATGGTATCGATCAAGGAAAAAATATATAACGGAAAATCACTGTATATGCATCTCCATAGTAGCGCTACAAATTTAAGAGATTAAATTATTCCACAGTTTCATAAAATCTTATTATCTAAATTCAATCCGCTAAACATTTATCTCGATTCTGATTGGCTGAGAAAAATACCAACGCTGTCAGTGCAGTTGCTATATTTTGACAAATTGTTGTTATTGTTTCTTAATGTAATTGCCGATCGAGTTTCGTTAAAATTTCTCTCTTCTATTATGTCGACAACCAGTAATGGCGGTTTTCTTAAATTCCTTACAAATCAGTTGTCGATGCTTATGAAAATAGTTATTTTTCGCAGTAAGACTCACGTAGTAGGTAAAAATCATAATAAATACTAGTATTCATACAATTTTTATCGATTACCATGGAACCCGTGTTAATTTCTAAAAATCCAATTGCAATTTTAGATTACCGCCCTTCAAACTCGCACCTCCCAACTCTGTCACAAAAATCGCACTTTCACACTGCACCTCACCGAGAGCACATCCTCCCTGGCACCAGATGCTTAATATTGCTATATTTCGAAATAAAAACGTATAATTTGGGTTAGGAGCATCCCAATTAGAAAGAATGCATGGTCAATAGAAACTGCTCTGGATTTTTAAATAACGCGACCATTTCTACGATAATTTTCGATTATATATGCATCATAAAACACGGAATCGTTAGCATTAGCTCAGCTACGCTGGTAACTAAGCTCATTACTAATATTTAAGATGTCTTTCATGACAAAGATATGGATTCCACACATTCCCCCATCCTCACAGCGCAGCAATGATTAGGTAGAGGTAAAATGCTCGAAGAAAATATTTGGAGGCATAGAACGTTCGAAATATTTCCCAATGTCACTTACCTCAATGATTCCATAGAACCTCGTATCCTCACTCGAAGCTCTTCTGCTTCTCACGACGATGAACTTCGAAACTTCCGTAACTATCAAATCCTCGAGGAGCTCATTTAAACACTCGACACTAAAATATGGCCACAATCACTTAATCCACGAGGAATCGTCAAGATTCCACTGCAATGATACGAAATGTAAACGTAACACAACGGAAGAGGACACTCGATTCGAGAATAAACGTTGATCACAAGCATTTCCCGCCAACTGAAACCGGCGACGCTCTACTTTGCCCTCTATTGGAGAGAATATTTTGCTATGACGATCACTACTCCTCATTTAAGCTGCCGAGCAGTAGGCAGCAAATTAATGCGTAGGCATTTTATTTTTCAAACTCTCGTGCATACGCATCTCCGAAGAAACTACTAGACCAAAGTTGGATGGGGTTTCTTAATTCGCTGAAAGACTCGTTCCTTGGAGAGCGGTTATTAAAGGCGAAAAAGAATGGCATTTTAATTGGCAATGATTTCAAAGGGTAAACGAATACTTTCCAAAATAGTTTGGTAAAGGATGGAAATGGTTTAACAAATCCTACCCGTGTACCAACCGTACACTCTCGATTATTGGACTCGAGTTTTGTTAATTTTTCACTGCATATTGCCAATGTTATAATTTCGGATTTTAGATAAAGGGGAACATGCCAAAATCAGCCATCGACCTTTTGTTTGCATGGGCGACTTACGAAGTAGCAACTAGAGCTTTGTAACCCTTTGCTATCTAATTCATTGGTCAGGAACACTTGACCATTCATACGTATAGTTTGTCGTTTACTGCCATATCCTACCCACAATATATATTAATATCAATTATTAGAACACTAAAACTTTATAATCAAACAGTTCAATGATCCTGCGCATACATAGCATTTTAGAGATATATAAACCCTATTTGGATTATCGTGCATAATTAGACTTCATCATGCACATTCATTTGGTCCACAGTAAGGTTGAAATGGGACACTCATATTGATTCGTGAATGTATTCATTAATTTTTAATTTAAGTTTAGGATCATACATAGAATATATATTGTAATTTAAGGCGGTAGATAATTCGAATATATGAACACGGACAATAGTCATGGTTCCCGAATGGAATTGATTTTCTCAAAAACCTGCATGTTTTATTTTTATTTAGTATGTATTTGTTTAACAAATGATTTTTCAGTAAATATACATAACTAGAAAGATCTTAAAACTAATTCCGATGTAACTATCCGAACAACTTGGGAACATAGATGCTTGAGCAACACTTCATAGTTTGTACTTTTCACAAGAAGCGAAAATTCTATTCTAATGGATGTGAATCGAATAAGGTCGTAATTTAAATCGAATATTAATTCTGCCGCTAAAGCATACGTCCGTTTGCGTAGGCTATTCAAGATCGTTACCAAGAGATTCTTTCTCAGTACATCCCGAACGCATTGCATCGAGTGAAATATTTCCGTGCCTCTCCAAGGTTAAAAGCCACGTCGTTCTTTTCAAATGGAATGAAACTACCTTTCTGTACATTGTTGTATTTTGTCGGAGGGATCGTACTCCGTACGAATCGTGGCGCGTGGAAACATAATCGAAACAGTTTTTAAAACACACCGAAGATTTCACTCTTTTCTTAAGATATCTAATCGATTACCAATCGTCATCAATAAATAGGATTCGAACACTTCCAGAGTTCTGTAATAATTCCCGATTTTTACGGTGTACAAGTTCTCAACTTAAAAATTAAATTGGCACATTTGTTATTATAATATTCAAGTATGTGTAGTAAGTGCAGTTCATTTAACTCGCTATTTTGATTTAGAGTGCACTGATTTTGATATCATTCGATGACTCAAATCTTTTCCTTCAGTGCACCTATAGTCATAAAGGGATATTTCATTTCAATGCTTTATTTTTTATTTTATTTCCACAAAGACAAGAATACAGCTCAAACCGCAATCGGAATACGTGCAGGGGACGATGCAGCAACAGTCTGGCTACCACCGAAATCGTGCTTTCAACGAGCTTCGTAATTCGAATGGGGCAACTTGTTACGATGCTGAGGCCCCTCTAGACTCGGCGTCAGGACAGCCAAATTTGAGGCAGCTTCTCAATGTTCTGTTGAAGGGGATCAAGAGAAAAGATCAAAAACAGGAAACTTATCACGGACGAGGAGAAATTGAGGTGAGAAAACAGATCTGTTTGATCAAGGAGAGGGCAATACCTACAAATCAGCCATTTGGAGAGATATTGCACCTCATTGAAGAATATCTTCAAAAATTCTGGTCGAAGATAAGAAGCCTTGAAACTGCCTGAACCCAAAGATTGGTTGAAATTATTTTTCGGTTCAGTGCACGCGGTTACAAAAACTCTTCATCATTATCAGCAGAGAAAAAATGAAAAGAGTAATATTTAATTCGTCTCCGATTACGAAGGTAGAGCCGATGCCAAGTCGTCCTTCTAGCGCGAGCTATAAAATTATCCATGAACTAATACAGGAGGTCCATCGTAATCATATTTAATATAAAATAATGAAATCAATCCACCTTCGCTCCGCTTCTGAATCTAAACACCCTTAAATTTCGCAGAGCTTCGCGATCGGTGACATTTCAGCGGTTAACAGGGAATCGTCAACTCCCAGGTAGGCCAGTTGCGGATATCAATGACCATATCTTATTTCTGTAAACAAAAGGTTACCGGAAAATTGGAGTCTGGAAGTGTCAAATTCGCCCGTCCTTGAACATGTGTTAGTCGCCTTTCGATGAAGTGAAGTTCGATGAGTGAGATATTTAATGGACATCCTCGTGCGATTGCTCAAATGCCATGAAGGCGATCCATTTTTGTCGTTCGGTAACGTTTCGAAGAAAAATGGGTCGTTTACAATGTCAAGCGAAAACGATGGTGAGGTGAGTATACCACTAACCTCTTCGAACTTCCTCTCAATCCCAAAAAGGTATGTTCTATTGCCGTTGGAATGGTATCGTATTCTATGAGCTACTGCCTTACTGCCACGGAAAAATAAACTCTAAGTAATATTGTAGTTCATTAGATTTAAGCAAGCAATTGACCAGAAGCGACTATATCCGTCAAATCTGAGACGCATTATTTTTCACCATGAAAACGCCAGATCGCACAAGTCTTCGTCCACACTGAAAAATTTTTTTGACCTTTGCTGGGAAGTTTACCTCACCATCCACATAGCCCAGACTTGTCCCCCTCGTTTTGTTTGTTTCGCCCCCAAATAAATTCCATTAAGGGAAAAATTTCAATTCCCCAGTAGATAACGAAAAGGATCTGGAACATTAAGTCTCGCAAATTCTATAACAAGGAAATTTAAAAATTACCAAAAGATGGGAATTTATAATTAAATAATATGGTAATTACATTATAACTGGTCAATAGTATTTTTTATATTTTCCTTCATTTTCCATGAAAATCGGCAAGAACCTTTCGAACAACTAAATAATCAAAGAGTAAAAAATTCTTTTAAGGTTAGGCACATAAATATATATAAGAGGTTAGAGTTTGAACAGGCAAATATTATTTACTTGCCAAAGGATTTCATACACAAGGCTGTCTCAAATGTTATCCTTGAACAACAAACTTACTACAACATACAAATATCTTAAAAACTGTTCTCACATTTCACCGATTTTATAAATGCTACTTCATGGGAAACATTTATTGGAGAAATGCCAAAGACGTAACAAATATCATAACAATAATGTTTAGTCCTTATACCTAAACACATCTTCACACACAACCACCGAATCAATGCCTTAATTTATATACAAAATATTGTGTCTTTAGGAATGGGTGATTGAATCACCGCATTGCCAAGTTACATTATCTTTGTATTGAGCATAATAAGTAACACTTCTGAAATCAAAATGAAAAGCATAATTCAAATGAGTGTAAAGGACAAGCATAATGAACCTTCCCTCACTCATCCCACAGTCTGAAATGCAAATTAGCTATGTTTTAATTAATTCACTTCAGCACAATAAACTTTACTATTCTCCTGCATTGCTTAGATATCTCATTTCACACAGATTAAATTTTTCATCAAAATTTGAGAGATTTTGCAAAGAGAGCTGCTGTAGCTTGGGTCTTATCGCCTCCAAATCTCCGAAGCTCAGCTATCACCTGAAACAACAAAATGAACCGTTACAAAGTGATTCAACAAGTAGAATGCCTTTCACTCATTCATACCAAATAATGCAACAATTAGAGTTCAAATTTTAGACATTAAAGGAAAGAGGTTGGGTTGGAGGAGTGGATTGAATGTTCAATTTTTGTAATTGTTTTTGATGACGAGAAAAAGATCACTAAATCCTTACAAAAATAAAAGAGAAACTTTAGAGTGTTTACTTCCACTATAAACGGGCGAAGGGTAAGAGAATATTTACGTGCAGAGGAAGGGATTCATGATGAGAAGAACCTAGTTTCAAGGTGATTATGGATGCATACCATTTTTCAAGTGCGATGCGTTGCTATGAGATTAATCAGAGGGTCATTCCAAGAAAAATATCCACCCAATCCAAGGGAAAAGTATGATAATAAGTATATTTGAAAAGGAGAGTGTCTCAGAAGGGACCACATGGATGATTAAGAAATATTTTATCAAGAACAGTTGAGACAAAACAGAAGATGAAACATGAGCAATGACATGCATGACACAGATAATGACTTCAATGCCCACAACAATCTATTTAAAGAGGAACAAGCCAAGATGCTACTTGAAGACTCATCTGACAAAATATAAAATGCAGAGTTTATTATCTGACTATAGAACCAGCAATTTTTGGATTTGCCCCAGAAGTTGGGAATTCTGTCTCTGTTTCAGCATCCATAATCCAATACGGTCAAAGGGTAATTAAAAAATTGTCAAGGATGTTTTAGAATGTTCAGCACCAAAACTGGTACAAAGTGGATAAACATATGGTTAAAGGAAGTGCACTGTGCTTTGCTCTTTTACCATTACAGGAGATGAAAAATGGTGCAATCAATATGGAGCTTAGCCTTAGTAAACAAATGACATGTGAAACAAAATCTGTGCAAAAAGATGAGCGTATTGTGGGTCAGGTTGAATGATTTTCTACATCTTGTGATTTCTGCCAATAATGCGTTAAAAACCTCGTTGAATGTTGGATATAAGTTATAAACCACATGAAGGATCGCACTTATAAGTATCGATGCTCCCAATTGTGCATTTCATGCCACAATAAAGCCAAGAGATAAGTTGACAATAGGAAGCTCAATTCTATGAAAACTGTAGAGATCTCGGGGACGTCTACATCTGCCACCCAAATTAAAGTGGCTTATGATGTCAAACTTCTACTCACAGACACACATTTTCATGACAAGCATTAAATGTTTATACTCAGGTAAGAATGATTACAATAATTTCAATTGTATATTTTACAAATATCTTTTAAAATTAAAGAATTTTATAAGTTAATGAATATTATTCTGGATATACCTGCTCTCGAGTAAACCCAAGACTCACAAGTTCCTTAACTTCATTTTCTGTAAACCTGTCAGTTGGCATAATTGATGTTGCTGGATCTATGCGAGGTTTGGTATTTCTTGATGACTGTGAAGCTGAAAAGAAATTGGATAAAGGAATGAATGCCATAGTGATTTATGTAAAAAAATTATAGATAGATACAGTGATTTACTTTAAATTAGGGATGAAATCACCTCTATAGCATTTTGTATGCTTTTGATTAAATTAGAGAATTAGAAAACTAACCACTTGATTCTCTAGCGCTCTGCTCCAATGCACGAGCAAGATCTTGATCTTCCACCTGCCTTAGTCCTTCGCCTGCCGTTTCCTCTTCATTACGACCACTCAAGCGAGCCGAGTCTGGCAAGTCACGCTCCGATAGGAATGGAGTTTCAGTTCCAGTTGTGCCAATCCGCAGCACATTTCTCTTCAGGTCAATGCAACACTGAGTGTAAAAATAAAGAAAACTAACAATAAGTAAAACGATATTACAGTTGAATAACACACACCAAAATATGAGCAATAAAAAATTTTGTACAAGATGGATAAGTAAAAATCTTTCCAAAATACTTCATAAGTTCACTAAGATATCAAATCAAGTAAAATGTTGAGATTAGGGTTGTAAGTCCATTCTCTGAAAACAAGAATATCAAATGGGGGACGAAATTTCTCAATGTAGACAGAGCAAATCAGAAGAGAGGATATCCAATTGCTTGAGATAAATCCTTAATTCCCTATAAAAAGGGGTTGGAGATGTGAATGAATTTACTTGCAATGGATGTAACGGTAAGACGCAATAGCCAAATAGGGAAAAGGTTTCTCATAACTAAATTGAGAGAGCACACACGATAAATTAGAAGTGCTATTAAATACTCAGCAGGGTGAGTGCTGAGGTTGGCTCCAATTCTAGTGAAGTCAACTGTAGAAATAAAAGTAATACATTATCAAGCAAAATTAATAAGATGTACTGTCAAGAAAAAGAAAAAAAAAATGATAATATGGCAGAAGGAAAAGCCTTGAATCTACTCAGCACTTCCAAGTTAGAGCAATAGGATGATTTCCGCTTGTGGTGTGTCTTTAGCCAATGACATCTAAGGAATTTCAAAATATCCTCAGGAAAATCGAGTCTTTCCCTTCACTTTGGAGGTAAAACAAAACACTTGATTCCTCAGAGGTCAGAAGAAGACTAGACTTGTGAACCCCAGTGTTTGAGCCCTGAAAGACACTAAAGTAGGGTCTAACACTCTTATAACTTCTCACTCTGTACTTTTACTCCTCGCATCTATTCTTTCTTCTTGCTTGAAATGCAGCCCTCATATAACTCTGCTGATAGCAGTAAAATTATAAACTACACCATCCTTGCACGTAATGAATCTCTCCTTAATCTTAGACAGTCTGCCACCACGGAGAGACCCTCACAATAGACTACTAAGCATTTATGAATACAACACTGGAAGGGCCACTAGATACCAACAAGTATAACGTTTAATTTAAATACAACAGAATTCATAGACACAAAATGTCAATGAAAGATTTTTACAAGTTGATCTAAGGGGTCTATGCCTATTGACCAACAATTATTCGCCCGACAGATTGACTGACCAACAGCTCAATTGACCAACATAGAAACTGACTGACAACTTGCTTTCATGAAATTATTTATGATTAGTACTAGGATTTGTTAATCACAAAAATTACTATCAACTTCCAATTCATAATTTTACAGGGAGCCTGACAACCGAATCTGAAAACTAACGGTTTTAAATATTTTTTGCAACGACGCCTGTTAATTCAAATCATAAATTTATGTGAGCGAGTAGTCGGTCTGTTTCTATGTTGATCAATGGAGCTGTCGGTCAGTCGATTTGTCGGTAATGTGAGCTGTCGGTCAGTTGATCTGTCAGGGAACCGAGCATCTGGTGAATAATCGTCAGTCAGGTGATCAGGACCCTGATCTAAGTGATCCACATAAAAATGTAAAAGGGATATAATTCTAAAAATTTTTTTATAACATAATAAAACTTTCAACTCTACAGTATTTATAAAAGCGTACAATACAAATATGCTGTTAAATTTATAGGCCAATTAGGGGAAAACAACTCAATGAATGGTCTGAAATGAAATATAAAAGGAAACACCTGAATCAAATTTGGTGAATGATGATACTAGCAAATATAAAAGGAATTATGGTAAACTATTGACCCAAATTCTAAGACTTACTTGATGCCTTTTCAGCATATCTAATCCAAGCAGCATTTCCATATGTTGTTGCTCCAGCACAGAAAAGGAAGTTGTAAGGAAGTCACTCTCTATCTGTATCTGTACCATATGGATTCTTCCAATGATTTTTTGTACACCCACTCCTTTAGCAATGCCAGCCCAACGTGAGTCAACCAGACGCATTATATGACAACGTTCTGCGCATGCTGCTGACATTATGGTTGTCTGTGCACCTTTAAATAAGCAGAAGTTTCAATTATTGTTTTTTCTTGTGTTCATATTAAATCAGATATAAGATAAGCTGAGAATGAGTTTTATTTTCACAATATATATACACATATATACATCCAAAAACAAATATATCACAATTGATTTTTATTTAAGAGCCATCTTTTCTAAAAATTTCTTATGCTTGTTATTATCATTCTGATATAATTTATCTTATCTCTCACTTACTGATGAATATTTCAAAAGGCATTTTTAAAAAGAAAATTTTACACAATAAGATTCTTTATCTGATAGGAGCTGACATTCTGGTAAAAAAAGAGTTAGTATGCTTTGCTTCAATATTTCGTTAAAACCCTTATATATGCTTTATAATAACCCACCAGAGGAAATGTTATATTTAATTAAAAGATTCATTCGTATCAAATATCCAGCCTTGTCAATTTTGAAGATAATCACAAAATATTCACCTTACACATCATCACTACAAAGTAACAGTTTCAGATTCTTCATAAATGCACTTTCTTAAAAAACACTATAATAAAATCAAGTAATTTCAAATCCCCTTACACTTCCTTGAGCCAGATAGAGATTGATATAGACAGTAATCAAACAAAATATTTTCAGAGTGTACAAGTTGAAGATATAAAATAGTACCTGAATCAATGAAAGCTTTTACAGGATGTCCATTAACTTGGCAATTGATGTAAAGCATAACAACCGTTCCAAACGTCTCAGGATTATATTCCATAGCTGCCTCCATATTTGCTTCAATATTTTTCTGCCGAATTTCATCAGCTATCAGTCTTTGGGCCTCCACATCAAATGGATCAGCATTCATCATTCGAATCCGTTGACGCTGGCGCTCCGCTCGTGCTTCCTGCTGCTCATGCAATACACTTCCAAACTGTTCTAGAAAATTTTAAAAAATCTAACTGTTCACTAAAAAATACTTGAATAGATGTGTTATATGTGAAATATATTAAAACATAATAAATGAATTATAATAAAAAACATAATGATATGCATAAAATGCAAATAAAATGAAAGGATTGAGTTTATTCTTTCACAATAAACTTCCTTATAAAGTGGATTAATCTATAATTGCAAGAAAGCAGAATTGATGATCAAAAGAATATGTACTTTTATTCATAATTAACAGCTACAAAATCATATACTTATACTTTAACCACTTCCCTGACATCAACGAGTATACTTGTGCGACCCGAAACTTTCGTCTCCGTTCGCGTAAAGCCGAATATACTCGTTGGATCAATGTAGTTATTTTTCTAATGCTAGATGCCGTTAGTGGACGGAATACTCAGGGTATCTAGCATATATATATTTATTTTCTTATTTTTTCTCGAATGAGTATAGGCAACCAGCGATACAAATTTCATAAAAATCGGTAGCAAGAAATATTAAAATACATATTTTCTTGAATTGAACAGGAAATTCATCTTAAATTGATAACTATATCTATCATATGATATAGTAAATGTAATATTTTCTGTTCTTTTTTATAAAATTTTGAGTAATATTGAGAAACTTACAAGAAATAGTTAACAACAAAGCTAAAAATAAACAATTAAATATAAACTTCAGAAACAAAGGGACCAGGTACATTTTTTCCAAAAGACGTAATAAAAAAGAATATCCAATTAAAAATATGATATTTTCTAAGGGAACTTTGAAAATAATTCGTCAGGGAAGTGGTTAAGCTACAAGTAACTTTAAATTTTTAGATAATTTAATTTTTTAGTTAATTATTAAATATATATACCTATTACTTACAATTATTCACATGGTTAAATCAAAAATAGAAAAAATTTTTATCGATAACATTACATTCTACATTAAAACTAATATCTCCCATTTGTAAGAAAGATGAAATAAACACTTCAAATATCACTTACAATGAGTTGACTTTGTTTAAAAATAATTTAAATATACTGTTTAAACAGAACTTTTCCCATTTACATATCACTCCAAATTTCCTTCCAAATTTGGGAATTCTTTGGGAGAGAGAATTCTTTTTATTGATTAATTTATAATAACTGAAATTATGGTAACAATTTTTGACTATCAAGGAAAATAGCAGGACTATGAAATCCCCTCTTACGTAAAATTTACAATTTATCATGCTTTATCTATTTCATCTGTTTCAAAATTGACCTTTCTGTATTTACAAGGGGACCTTGAGAGTTGTGATATACAGCCCTTGATAAAATTAGTAAGGTTATGTTCCTTGGGCAATTATAACAACAACCTGAAAGAGGCTAACACTTCTTAATTTCCCTTTTATTAATATCTAAATCACCAATCATGGCTTCCATGGATGAATTACTCTACATGAACAACTTGTAAAAAGGCAGGAGTGGTACAGAAAACCCACCTATTTAAAGTAATTAAAATATCCTTGCATCTCGCAACAGCAAAAGACTTCTTCCTTATAAATCTACATACCTAGACTACCAGTTAAAAGAGCATCAGCAAGTCTTGGATTGTTCTGCTTCAGCAGAGCCAATTGATCAGGATTGGCTAAGAACATATCTCTAATGAGTGCTGGGTCATCCTCCATTCCCGATATTCCCTGTCCAACTCCTCGAGAAGAATGCCCTTGTGAAGTGCCAGGCACACGAATGCTGCTGAAGTCAAGAAAAGGAACCATTTCTGGAGAAAAAACAAAGAAAAACATTCAGTCACTTTGAATAATGTATAAATGATAATGATGTAATTATGACTGTAATACACAAAATGAGGGACTATTAAGTTTCCTTCATTACAAATTCTTCATGGCGTAAATAAAGGAATACCCAAAGTATAGCAATAATGAGCAAAAATGACATTTAAATTCAGCTACTTTAGTGTAAAACAGAGAGAAACATAAGATTTCGATGTTTAATATGATATTGGAAGAATTATCCCAAAATTGGTTCTATGAACCATTTGCATTTTCCATTCGATTAATATCCTTATCATTGCTCATTAGCTTATAATTACAGCTCAAAGTTATCTGTGATGCTCTCTATCTATTGAGCTTTAGAGATCGAAGCAATAAATTATGTAGGTGTTGATGTAAACGATGTCTGCTATTATTTGAAGAAGAAAAATTATCCATAGTACATTACTGAGTCTATTTGGCAGAAGAAGTCACCTCAATCATCTATCAATGCAGAATCATCAATCATACTACAACTAAGCATGATTTAGAAATTAAGCAAAAAGGAGTTAAATCTGGATTTGAGATGCAGATAACAATGCAAAAGATAAAAGAATTAATGGCTAATAAATGCTAACAATAATAGGTAAATGTGCATAAATAAAGTACTATCACCCTATAAATCAGATTTTACAAATTCTGATTTTCCAAATCACATTTCACACTGGTAGTAAAAATCTCAATGGATTGGACATTGGAGTGCATTGAATTAATGAAAGAATTAGGAATTCAGCTCAGCTTTGATAACAATTTCCATACCCAAAAAATTAAAAAAATATAAAGAAAAGTTGCCAAAAGTAATTTAAATACCTGAAATTTACACAGACCCGTCAAAGTGGACTTATTACAAGGATTCATATGTAAGCAGCAAATTGATGTGTGGAATTAATTTTCCATTAAATAACTCAGAGTATCTTTGAGATTGAAAATATAAGTGAGACTCTACCAGTATATTACATAATGTATGCATATTAAATATTGTTAAGTTTCTTCTGACAGTACAGTCACTTTCCTTTAAAAAGGAACATAATTATGAAATCAACAAACATTTACCATCCGCCAGTTTCATGTGTAACGTTTCAAAACACTTATATATACCATTCTTATAACGGAAGAATACAGTTTAATCATCAAAAGCAATCAAAACCAGTTTCCTGGTATATTTAACCTGAAAATATGCTTAAATAAACGGAAAATTTTAATTAGACTTTGGAATCTGTTAATCAAACAGAAGTTTAATTACCTTGGTTTGGAGCAGTAAAACCCAACTGTGGTTGCGATGGTGTAACTGAGGATTGCATATGTTGCATTGTGACGACGTCCCCGTCTTTAATGCCAAGTTCTTTCAGGGATTTCTTGTCATCCATCAAAGGCCTACCATTGAACACTATAACGATTTCTGGAGCGGGAAATCCAGATTCTACTTCACAGAAAGCCTTGAAATTTTCTAATTCTAGATCTTCGCTAACATCAAGAGTGAAAATTTCGTCCGAAAGAGTTGTTACTGTGATTTTCATCTTGATGGCGGTTACACTACAACTTGCTAAGATTTTAGAACAGAACAATCAAGATTGATACCGCTCATTTAACCTATATGAGCTGCTTCTTTAGCTAAATTTCCTCATTAATAGATGAGGATTTCAATCTAACTTGCAGAGCAGTAAGCACTTACGGCTTCCAAAATAAGAAACACATGATGCTTGAAACCATTTCGATCTAAAACATCAACACTTCAGTTCCGGCCGTGAACGGTAGATGGCCAATGTGACCAGTTCTTGGAAAATGATGAAAGTCATGAATAAATAAATTTTATAAGGTTTTGAGAGTAGCGTATTATTAATGAAAAAACTTATACCCGAAAAAATTGATATTAGAATGTTTACTATTGGCTTCTAAAACAGGTAGAAATGTATGTAATTTATTTTTATATTTTAGTGAAAGGGTGAAGTTAGGCGAAGGACAATGCTGGGATCGGCTCTCAGAACTTTACCAGTCATCCTGCCCGTTATCGGATGGCGATTCAGTCTCGCACGGCAGGTGTCAGATAACAGAGCCATGGATATTTCTAAGATCGAAAATAACACGATCAAAAGTGTTGCCACAGGAGAGGTGTGGTGTTTTCGAACTTTTTTCTTTTAGAACTTAAACTAAATTAATCTTTTATATCTTCCATTTTTCAATCATTATTGTTACTAGTTTTAATTTGACCTTGATGACTTTTTCCTAGCTTATTCCGATGAAGGATCTTTGGAAGGATCAAACTTGTCTTATTATATTTTTTCGACGTTGGGGATGACTTTTCTGTAGGCTGTGGGCAAAAGACGCTAGTGCTATTGCTCCACAGCTGAAAGAGAACCATGTGCGTTTTGTTGGAGTGGGTGTGGAAGAATTGGGTATTGAGGAGTTCGTAAAAGGCAATTTTTTTTCTGGAGGTAAGTTTTCAAACGTCATTAACGTCAGTCGTCAAACTTGGAGATCGGTTGTACGCTTACATTTCTTTATTTCCATAGAGTTATTCATTGACACTGACAAGAAGACTTATTCGGCCCTTGGCTTCAAAAGATTCAACTTGTTTTCTGTAATGAAGGATCTTCTCTCATCACTATCAAGAAGTGCAATATCTAGGGTAAATATAGTTCAGTTGAAAAGTATATCTAACTGTAACATATTAATGAATGATGTCTGGTGATTAACTACCTGACTTCATTCCTATTAAAGGGAAAGCAGATGAACTTGGGAGGGGACATGAGAGGAGATGGATATCAGAATGGTGGCGCTCTAATTGTTTCTGCTGGAGGCAAGGAAGTTCTTTTCAGCTTTAAACAAGAAGGATTAGCTGAGCATGTATCCAATGATACATTTCTAAAGGTAATACTTTGAAAATAATGTTATTACGATTTTATAGAGCATTATTAAAGAAAAGGTGAAAGTTAGAGATACTTACGATGATTTTTTCCACTACTAATTTCGATTATGTTTACCCAGGCTCTTGGTATACCTGTTGTTGGTTCCGGTTCAGGACAGGGTGGAGAGGCAAATTGCACTGATGATGTATGCTCCTTACCACAGAAGAAATAATCATCATTCATATATTTAAGATATTTTAGTCGAGTCATTTATAAGTGATATAATTTTGGTTCTGGGGCAATGTTGCACCATATAAACAGAATAGTGTACCTGGTGATTGTGTCCTAATGTAACACTAACTTCTCCTATTTATGATGCTAGGTTGAGTAAATTAGTATCTTCCAAGCTGATGTTTCTGGAGAAGTTTTTGAAACTTTAGTGACATTTGTTAAAATTTGATGTTAATTGCCACATTTTTCATTTGTCTGTTTATATTATTATATTGATGCACCTAATATGTTGAACATGTTTTCGGTGAAGATTAAAGCTGTTACTTGATTAAATCAATGTCAGAGATTTTTAATCACATAGACTGAAATTTTGTCTGAGTTTTGAAAAAATAATCCTTTATGAAATATTGCTAATAATTATAATGATACAATTTTCAGATTTAGAAGCCAATGTCTTTTAACAATCTTAGACTATCCTTATTTATTTGTCCTCAATTCCTGATGTTCTTACTGAACATTTCCAAAGCTGACCATTGGGTGAATTGCACATGCACTAGCAGATTTTATTTTCTCAAACATCAGTGAATATTTAAATTTTACAATTTAAATATTTTGTGAATTCAAATTTATCAAGGAATTGGAAGGGAATATACAGAATTATAGCTGTAAAAAATTAAACATTAAAAATGCTGGTTCATAATAGCCTTAAGTTCTTGTTAAAACTAAAAATTTTCAACTTATTTACATAAGGAATTCCGTACATGAATAAGAAATTAAAATGCATTTGAGTTGTATTACATGAATACTGGACTTTATTAAACTCATTATAGCAGTGTTGCCATTTGCTATCACATCTTTCAGCTATAAATAAATAACTAACTCACTCTGACAGGTAAACAAATGCAGAAGAACTTCAATGTTTAGAACACAAATTCATAGTCTACATCCAATTCCTCATGAAATACAAAAATTAGTTAGTTTCTGAAGTCACCTTCAGTCCTGGAGAACCTAAGCACACTAGTTTAAGCTTGATAGTTTCTTCAAAGAGATTTGAGACATCACAGGAAAATAAAGAATTCATCTTTTTCTTAAAGAAGGATGTGCAAATTTAAAACAATATTGAATTACTATGGCATTGATTATTTAAATAAAAATATTCCAGGTGTATCTATCCAACAGCTGGCAAACACCACATTAAACACACCATAAGATTAAATCTCCTTTAACAATTCATGTCTTCTTTTCGATACTTTCTCATTCTGCAACATAACAACAATAGAAGTATATCCTATTTATTGGCACCCCGTTTTTCCTGAGCACTGTTTTCAGAAGCAATGCGAGCTTTGAGATGGGCTTTGTATGACAGAATGTCGCCTTCCCATTTTGTTACTGTGCCTTTCTCGCAAACCCATATCTCTTCCGCAACCTAAAATAATGAGTTGTCAAAAAATTAGTACATGATATAATACATAAAAGGGTAAGGTAATATCAATAAATTATAAAGGTAAGGGTAATATCTATAAAATACAGATAAAATGGCAGAGGTACCTAAGATTATTATGATTAAAAGCTTAGATGAATTGAGTGAATTTAAAATACTTTCAATTATTAGTAACATTGCTAAAACTAATAGAATAAAAGAGCATATCAATAACAAACTGTTTTAAGTTACCTTTCTAGCATATTATTTGATGATTTTTAAAAATATTTAAATATGTTGCATACCTCAAAAACAACAACTAAGACTAATTGGAGCTGATTATTAATCAGTGATTATAATTCACTTTTTAAATGACAATGAATATTTTAATAATTTAAGAAAAGTTCCAATCATAGAGGCAAAATCAGATATAAGTGAGGCTGTCTATATCCTCGCAAGCCCAAATTGAAAAAAAAAAACTGACTTCAAAGAAATCTGATACATTGAGCACATATGAAGTTTGATCAATCTTCACAAAAAGCCTGTGGAATCGCAGCATATTTGTGAGCTCCAAAAATTACAGCAGTTCTAGAAGTCACAGAACTGGACTTTCATTTCTTTTCTCATCTTTTTATTAATAACAGACATAAGACAGACATTCATATTTAACTCAGCACCCATTTGTAGACAGGCTTGTGAATCAATATTTAACCTATTTTTATACTTAATTAAGCCAACAAAATCCATCCAAAATTTATTTTCGTATTCGTGAGCCACTATTTAGTTAGCACTTGCCTGACTAATAAGCCTAAAGTCGTGGCTGACCAGAACCATTCCACCCTCAAAGTCATTGATTGCTTCTGCCAATGCATCAATTGTTTCCATATCCAAATGGTTAGTAGGTTCATCCAGTAATAGAAGATGAGGTGCTTGCCATGACAACCAAGCAAACACAACTCTGCATCTCTGTCCATCACTTAATTGTCGAATGGGACAGATCTGAAAAACAACAAGTAATTGTTTAATTTGAAGTGAGCATAGATTAAAATGACACATCCTAATTATAACATGAATATCATGGTAAGTAAGAGCATTGACATACTGTGACTACTGACCTGTTGTCTTCCAGTGAGTCCATATCGTCCGATGATCTTCCTCATCTCTTCCTTCTCTTTTACCTCAGGGAATGACTTTAACATATAATCTAATGGTGATATATCCAGATCCAATAGCTCATGTAAGTGTTGATGATATCGAGCAATGCGCAAATGAGAATTTTTACGTATCATTCCTTCATTAGGAATCAGCTGGAAAAGGAGAGCACACATTAGAATCCTTCTGTTCACAAAAGGACCTATATAAAACAACTTAAAGATCTTATACCTCTCCATAGAGAAGTTTCAATAGGGTACTCTTGCCAGCACCATTTGGTCCCACAAGAGCAACTCTTGTATCAAGATCTATACCAAATTCCAAATTCTTGTAGATCCAAGGCCCAGTTGGAGTATAACGAAAACTTACATTCTGAAAATAAAGAGAAAACCGATATAAACCATAACAGAAAAGAAAGAATAAATCAAAAACCAGGAATCGAATGTCCTTCAAAATGAATGTGTCCAAAATCTTTTATACATTTCTCCTATATGTCTTAAAAATTACAATCTAGGAGTTATTTTTGACCAATTTCTCACAATAAAAAATCTGAGATTACCTGCACCATTATCACAGGAGGAGGTATCTTTCCACAAGATGGGAAATAAAACTGGATCACTTTCTCATTGGTCACCTTTTCTGTAAGACCTTGAGATACCATTTTGGCAAGGGTCTTCTCTTTACTTTGCGCCTGACGAGCTAGTTTTGCACTTCCATGGCCAAAACGAGCAATGTAGTTCTTAAATAAAATTTTAATAAATTGGAATGAAATTGATTTACATAAAATTCAAAATAACATGGACTAACATATAAAAAGAAAATTGATTTCCTGCAAATATTTTCAGCCATCAGAAAATATCGCATACAGGCAATCATGTCTCTATCACGCTCAACTCCCAAATGAGGAGCAAATGTATCATATTCTCGGCCACGATCTTCATTGGCACAACAATTAACTGATTACTAAAATAAATTCAGAACCTGCAGTGGACTCAGGTGATGTATAAAGGAAATGTGCATGAGAGAGATATGAAGCAAGAATTGTGCCATATAATGACATACATCATAAGATAAAGAGAGAGATCATAGAATAGTTCTATTACTTTTCAAACATTCAATTCATTATGTAAGATAATAATTCACAGACTGCCACTAAAAGTAACATTCTAAGGAGAGAAATACTTAAGTATATTCGTAAAAATTCAAGGAAAGCAAAAACTCCCTCTGTATTAACACAAAATAAATATTGTAAAAATAGATATAAAAAATAAGGCTGAAATATTAGAGGACTCAAAAATTTAACAATATTAAACCCTTTTTGATCATATGGCTTATGAACATAATGGTTTAAATATGAAATTTTTTATGTAATAGTTTAAAAAATATTAGCTATAATTTCAATTTATAGATTAAAAAGAAAAAATTAAACTGTAAATAAAATCAGAGATTAAAACAAAATAAATATCAATTGATCACAACAAAAAAATTTCAAACTTTATTAATAAAATTACCTTCATATGTGCAATTTGGTCTTGTTCCCACTGATACTGTTTCATTTGATTCTCTAACAGCTCCAAACGAGTACGTACAAAAGCTTCATAATTACCCTAAAATTTCAAAAGATTTTCACTTTAAATCAAATAGAAAAACAAGATTTATATTCCTTCATAAAATTCAACAGTTATAGTTTCAACATAATCACATAGTTTAAAAAATTAATGCATTAAAAGTAGAAATAAAAAGCACAGAAGTGCTATTCTGATTAGTCAACTATAAAGCTTTAAAGATGAAATCACCAACATGCTTAAATTTAGCCATTATGAATTTCATTTTTGAGATATGAAATTTGAAATACTTACAGTGTAATATTTAAGCCTCTTCTTGTTCAGATGAATTATATTAGTACAGACACCATTCAAGAAATCCTGGGAATGTGAAATTATCACCAGTATCCGTTTGTAACTACGTAAAGAAATTGTAATGAGTTATTTCCAAAGAATTCTTCTAACAAATCCTCATATCCATTGATATTCTAACAAAAGGAAAGACTAGATAAAAATCTATAAAAACAAATACCATGACACTTCAATGAAGGGATATGTTTCAGGATATTAATTTAAAGACATTCATGGTAGTTATTTCCCCTGCCACACGCAAAAGTGGGCTCTTAGAGTATCTAAATGGACAGAGACAAGGATTGCCCAATATTTAAAATTACGTTGAAGAGAAAAATTTTTAATCTTTTATCTAAACAATTCTATCAAAATTTATCACAGGATGCAAACATTGAAAATTTTCCATATAAATATTTCTCATTAAGAAGATTAAGAACAAGTTGTAGACTTTAACAACTTAGTTGTAGACAAGACTTTTAAGCAAGAATTTCAGAAATTGTTCACAAATTGAAATTGCATAATTTGAACTTTACAAGCAAGCAGCAATGTTTTACAGAAACATTAAGCAAAAACATAGTTGATGAATGTAATAATACTAATAGTAAGCATTTAACTGTGCAACCAAATATTAAAGTATTACAATACATAATGCCATATACTATACAACTCGATATACATAAAGGTAAATAAATCAGAAAACATTTCTATTAAAATATTTAAGTACCAGAAATTAACAAGGCATTAAGTGGATTCAAAGGTCTCACAGATTGAACAACATTGTAATTAGATACTTACGTTTTCAGCTCCTCTTCCAACCACACACACGCATCCAAATCAAGATGATTTGTTGGTTCATCCAGCAACAGAAGATGAGGACGAACATACAGAGCTCGTGCAAGTGCAATTCTCATCCTCCAACCTCCTAAAAGTAACACAAGTCAAACAAAACTATGAGCATAACTGATAATAATAATAATTAACTGATGACCATCAATTTGAAGAATCCATTTCACACAGAAATTTGAACAAGAGTTTTTGTGCAAATTAAACTTATACTTGCTAAGAATATTAGCCAATTATGCAACCAAACAATTTGTTATTGAACAAACTTTACCTTGTACGAAAATGATCACTTAAAAATATAGAATTTTTTTTTATAGAACTTTAGTTTTGGTTCAATTTTCAAAGTAAAATATTGTCAATGACAAAATTCATTTTAATTAGTCAATACCTTTTACTATTTACCTGTTCACTCATTCAAACTAATATATATTACCAACTAAAAATTGGAATAAGACAATCTATTGAAATAAATTTTATAAAATTTTAATCTGAATGGCAGCTTGGAAATTGGGGAATAAGAATGCAAAATGATTTTAAGTAATAATGGGAAAAATATTAATATACTACATTGCATACAACAATTTAGAGTTTTACATGCTAAGGAACAACACATAAATAAATGTAAGTTTACATTATTTACTGTTATTTTTGAAGCATTTCAATGATCTGAGATTGATATATTCATTTTCCACAACAAACACTTAAATAATTTTTACGGCAGTTTCAATTAAATTCCCTCTAATGGTATATATCTCCCTATTCATTGAAAAATTCAAGTTTTTAGGGAAGAAATTTTCACAATATTTGAGTTTTGAACGAATGAATCAAACTATAAATTTTGAGAAAATTAAGATAAGATATTTTAGGAATATTTGACTAATTTCATACTTTCTCCCTCTTACATAGGCCATTCTGATACAGAAAATAAAATCAGGGAAATAGAAGCAAATGCAAATTGTTTTAAATATTCCTTTTTCTGTGATTGATCCTTGAAAGAAATAAATAGAATAGTCTTCGTGCCATATTAAAGTCCCCTTTACCATACATAGGCAGTTTATGCATCAAATATTTTTTTACTATAAGTAATATGGATGTTCTTACCTGAAAAATCTTTGCATTTTTTCATCTGCATTTCGTGAGTGAAGCCCAAACCATGTAAGATATAGGCAGCACGAGCCTCTGCAGTATCTGCACTTATGTCCTCGAGTCTCTCATATATATCCATCAGCTGCTCTTGAGAATCTGTAAAAATAAATCATACAGAATGCTTATAGGATAACTCATAGATGCTCATAGACTAAAATACACGATAAAATAAAATAGGTGTTTACACCCCCTGCCACACGCCAAAAGGCGGCTTGCAGGGTTCTAATGAAGATGTAGGAAAATAAATGAACTTCACAGCTTAAGCATTCAAATACATATTCTTTAAAAATTTTCAATAATCATGAAAGTAAATTTTTCTAATAAACCAAATATTTTGGAAAAGTGTTTAATGTTAGAAGTAATCTTGTGCACAATCAATTTCACTTGAAAAAACTGATGATATTGAGCAAAGAAGAAAATGAGTAGTATTCATTAGTTGACTCTGCTTTCTCAAGATTGTCAACGCTTTCATCACTTACCATACACTGATATGCACATTCACTTACAAACTTTCAAACTCTAGCCACAAAATTGAACATTTTTTCAACCTTAAATATTTAAGAATACACAAGAATAAGAAGTTATCGTACTTTTTCACAATTTTTATAACAATACAACCAGTTTCAGCGAGTGATAGCCATCATCAGGTACATATTACTGAAGCAATAATATTAGATCTAATATTATAGCTTCAGTAACATGTACCTGATGATGGCGATCACTGAAAACAGTTGTATTGTAATAAAAATTGAGGAAAAGTAAGATCTCTTCTTATTCTTGTGTATTCTTAAGATGGAATTCTACAAAACGACGCCTTCCTCTGTGATGTTTATTAAATATTTAAGTTTAAAATCAATACTCAAGAATAATTTTTTTTATATTGAAGTTTTCAAATATACAAACTAAGATATTTTTAATTGAGGAATATCTTCATTTATGCAAAATGCTTTCAAAGACTGAGCAGAAAATATTTTCCTGAAACTGGGTGAGATTACCTAAAATTGAGGGAAAAAATACAAGTAGAAATCAACTTCATTCTCTTGTTTTCATAGTCTTTTTAGTTAACAATAAATTATTTTAAAATCTGTATGTGAGATGGTGACATTAGCAGACACAATAATGTGACCATATCTGTCATACAGATGATCAGTACTAATGAGTTTGTTTGACATAATAAGATGCATTTTAATGCGATATTTGCTAAATTTCAAATACTAAAATTTTGGTGTGGATTATTTACATGAATTTTTAAGGACTCCTGAATGAAATCGACTTAACTATTATCCATTTGATGCCTTAGATGTGAATAATATTAAGTATTACCTTCATCAGCACATGCTACCAAAGTCTCAGCAAGCTTTTCTAATCTAATCCTTTCTTCATCCACTTCCATAACACATTGAAGTGCTGTTTTGTCAGAAGCTGGCATTTCCCTAGTTAAGTGAAAAATGTCTATGTGTTCTGGAATAGGAACCTCTCTATTTCCTAATACAGAGAGCAAAGTTGATTTTCCTGAAAAAAAGAGATAGTGCACACGTCAGAGCAATGCAAAATATTTATGATATTAATAGACCTTTGGAAATTTGAATACACGATTAATTATTCATAAGTTTAATATAATAATGGAGTTAATGTGGAAACTCATCCCTCAATCACATTTATAATATTGTGAGCCTAAACTCATATAAATCCATGTGAAAGTAGAGGAAATATGAATGAAAAGGAAAACAGAATGAGATATGATGAAGGAATTTTGCCATATAATGACATATATCATAAGCTTAAGTGATATATCATAGTTAGTATGTAGTTAATAATAGTTCTATTACTTTTCAAATATTTAATTCATTATATAAGATTATAATTCACTGACTGCCACTTTAAGTAACATTCTAAGGAGAGAAATACTTCAGTATATTGGTAAAAAAAATCAAAGAAAGCAAAAACTTTCCTATATTATAACAAACAAAAACATAGTAGAAATAGATATTAAAATAAGGCTGAAAGATCAGAGGACTCTACAATGTTACAATATCAAACTCTTTTTGGCAGAAATTTGGCTGTTGTTCATCATGTCTTAGCCTCTAAAGGCTATAGTCAAGAAGAAAATATTAGCTTACTATTATTTTTATCATCATGACCTGTTTTGTCATGAGGAAGGAAATAGGAGACTCAGGAAGAAGGAAAACTCAGTTCAAATTTAAGGTAGCTACCCACAGATTTAAAATGAAAGTCCAAAGAAGCAGCTGAAATAAATTATCTGTGAAATGAAACAATATTTAGAGAGAAAAGGTTAACTTACCACTGCCATTAAGGCCAAGTAAGCCATAACGGCGGCCACAGTTCAACTCAAGGGTGGAATCTTGAAGGAGCTCACAGCCATGAAATGTGATTGAAAAGTTGTCTATCTTTATGTCTCTGGATCTAGGATGCACTGCTAAACTACCAGTACATGCTCGTGCTTCAGCATTTAATTTTGCATCATGTTCCAGTTTTTGACATAGTGCCTCTGGAATAGAACATCTTTATTAAGGAAAGGTGAAGCTTTAAATTGTAAACTTTATGTTACAAAATTAGACCTAGAGTATGATATTTAGTAATCACAATCGAGCATGAAAAACCAATTCAGGGTCAACATGGAGGGACTGGGTCAAAAGCGATGGATGAGAAGCAAAGTTTGATGTTTGACAATCAAATTACTGATTTTGAATTCAACCTTAAAGTTGTGGCAATAATAGCAATAAGTAAATTAGAATACTATATGAATAGAGGTAAATCGGTATTTTACAGCAAAATGGCGAATAACTCAACGTTAAACAACTGGTCAAGCGAAGATTGCAAATTAAACGAGAAATAGTTGCAACCTTGGCTCAGAAAACCAGTTGCACAGAAAAGGAAAACTTCTGTGATCCTGAAAGCAGCCTGTTTATCTTGAATATTGTTTAAAAATCTGGTGTGTCACTCACGTTGCTGAGCGTTCATGCCGGAATGTGCTTATTATACAGAGATAAATAGGAGTACTTACCCTCGGCACTTATTTCAGTTCCGTTTTCATTCACAGAATTCGCATCATCGCCAGGATTCAATGATTCTTTATCTTTATCAGAGCTACCGTTTTCAACTTTATTTGTAGGTTTCCGTCCAGCCTGTCTAGCTTTTGCTGCTTCTTTCTTCTTTTGGTCTCGTTTCTTCTTTGCGTCGGACGGCATATTCAGCGATATGAGATATCGGATAGCAACAATATATATTTCAATCCTAAATATCTAAAAAAAATTAAGAGGAAACATTAGATACGCTTTCATCACCAGGAAGAGAGCAGGATGATATAAAAAATTGAAATTTCTCTCCGTGATGTTCTCTCAAGCATTCAATTACCAAAAAATATTAAAAGGTAAATTTCGACGATAATGATGGTGCTATAAAACCAAACGAATCCAATAACCAGGAAATTTTAAAATTAAACCTTCAGATTTTCACGTGTGTTTCCGAAATTTTCGTACGAGACCTAGCACCAAACTGAAAAGATAGATGTCTCTCAATTTGCACCAACTTAACTCGCTCTCTGTTCTTGATATAATTCTGCTTGGCTGGCGGTTGTATCTACATTAGGAAATGCGTATGAGAGATTTGTAGTGTGAAGTGAGGCACGCAACTTCTAGCAGACTGATGACGTTAGTGAATTGTGGTCTTTTTTTATTTTCTATTTCTTCTATGAAGATCATGATCTTCATTTTCAGTAACGCTTGTGTCGCCGTACATTTTCATTCTACATAAATAACCAAATAAATCTGTTTTCATTTTAATGAATTTGGCGTTAAAATTTTTTATTTCAAATCATTCGTTTTTGTTTGCTTTACCCAACATCTAAGCCGATACTTAAGTCGCCCCGATTTTAATTGGACTGTCTTAGTAAATTAATCTGGGTCTTCGTTGCGGCGTAAGTTTGAATTATTTTGTTTTCTACTGGTGTTGCAATGTTGCAGACTATACTTACTCGACTTGTGAGATTATACTTCTGGGGTTGTACGGGCTCTATTGACTTTACCTTTTCACCTGCGTTCGATTGATTTGACCAAATATGGATTAATTCTTTTCAATTTTCGAGATACCCTTGGCAACGAACTAAATTATGACAATGCCAATACTTTCCCTTACGAGGAATCTTACAAGGAATGTAAACATAGGGGTCCCGCGACTTTTCAAAAAGACTAGCATAGGACGAAAGAGGATCAAAATTTTGAAGACGACTTTGTTAATAAGTATTTTGCTTGGATATGATCCAGCCACGACCAGCGAATTGTAAATAAATTCACAAAAATTTGCTCGAGAGGGGTAAATGTCGAATATATTTTCTAGAAGTGATATATTTTTTAGAATCAAACCTCTACAATGAGACCAAGTTAACCATTAACAGTGGAACTCATGTAACCTTTTTACATATACCAGTGACAACATGATCAATTTCAAGAATACAAGGACGATTCCTTCGTACAATTCCGTAAAGAAATCTCAATTAACTTTTACTGTAACTTGTAAGACAACGACAAGCGAACACTATTCACTCATTCAGGACTTTAACTTCTGCTACAAATTATTGAATAATGATAAAAATTTAAAATTATACGTACATATTTATTATCTATTATATATAGTTCATTCGGGGGGATGTACATACAATACATATCATCTACCTATATTGTCACTGTTGTCTGCTGCTATCCCCGTGCTGCATCCTGGCGGCTGTCCTAGAGACCCGGCGTGAGGAGTCCTTGCATGCTTATCTTGAGTACTTTGTATCGTGTGCGACAACATGTAATATAGGATTCGAATGTCAGGCATAAACTACTGGCGGCACGTGCTCACTGATTTTTTTTGCACAATGGCCCATTGAATCTCACCTGGGAAAAAAAATCGGAAACCGACACTACTACCGTAGGTTCAATTCTAGGAGGTCCCAAAAATCGCCTTTCCCCCCTAATAATGCAAGTGGTAGTTATCAAATATTTCTTTAAAATACTTCCCATTAAGTCAGAAGAATGACATTTCATAGAGGTATAGATAATATATAAGTCAATCAAACTTCATATACTTATAGATACGTATATACCGTATTTCCCGGCCTATAAAACGCACCTGGAATTTTCAGGTTAGAATTTACGAAGAAATCTAAAATACTTGAATAATACAGAAAAGAATTTAATGATAATATTTTACATAAAAATGGAACTTTAATATTAAAAAATTAATTAGCAAATATATCAGAGTTTATTCATCATAGAACCCCAGAAATTCCTCATCACTTCTGCTAAAGTCATGCGCATAGATATTTTCTTGGGAGTCGTCACTTTCCTCATACAAAATGTCATCTTCACTTACATCCAGCGCATTGCTGATTCCACACTTTTTGAAAGACTTATTGATAGAGCAGCACCCACTGCAAAATTAAACTAAACATGCTACATTATGTGCATTTCTGATTTATCCGGGAAATTTTTTGAAGGAAGTTAGACATCCACATATTAAAACTTTATTTCTAACAACCTGCTCAAAAAAGTGTTATTATCAAACTTTTTAATGAATTGAACTATTTTCAATACCTGAAACACTAAAAAATACTTAATGGTATTTATTTATCCATTCAAAACGGTTGCTAATTATACGACGAAGTTATAACCGTGATATCCGTACACCATCGGCGCATAAGACGCAGGCTAATTTTACAGCACATTTTGGAGAAAAAAGTGCGTCTTATCGGCCGGGAAATACGGTAGTTAACTTACTGTATGAATAACACAGATTTGTTTTAGGTGGATTGTCTTCAGGAAAAATCCTCAAAAA
Source organism: Pantala flavescens (assembly GCA_020796165.1). Lineage (NCBI taxonomy): Eukaryota > Metazoa > Arthropoda > Insecta > Odonata > Libellulidae > Pantala > Pantala flavescens. The sequence continues at coordinate 19,421,974 of CM036885.1, read as the reverse complement.
ACACTTGTTACAAAAGATGGATAAGGAACAAGGGAAGGTGAATGTGACATAGAGCTGGGAAAGGAACAGGAGTTGTGGGCAGGAGAAAGTGCAATGAGAGGGTCAGGAGGAAGCGGAGAATCCCTCTCACTTTTTACTGTATTTCCCCTTTGTATAAGCCACCCCACAATTTTTTTACTATGAAGTTTCAAAAAAATATTTTACTTTATTAGTGAAACTAGTTACAAAGAAAAAAAAAGTTACAATAAAATAAAATTCAAGAACAAAATTGCTCATACACTGCGAGAATAAAAATAAAAAGATATATTTGTTGTTTTTGATTTTAATGCAGCTGGACATCATAGTCTTCTAACATTAAGGTGTGGAGGTCAAGAATATTGTCTCGTAATCATATCGTCACTTTAAAATGTTTACCAAAAAGTACAACATACTGCTAATAAACTAGTCGATTCCTACTTTTTTATTTATACACTTTTCATGCATATCATATGTACCTGCTTTATGTATGCCACCCCACTACTTTCTGGGCTTGGAAATTTTGGAAAAAAGGGTGGCTTTTTCATGGACAAGTACAGTACTTTCACTATGTCTTTTTCAGTATGAAATACGATTGATTGTAATTCCAAACATTGAATCTCAAGACCTCTTATAAGATGCTCCTCCTCCTGTAAGAAAAACTCTCAACTGTTTCAGAAATTTTTGCAAGGAATATCATTTACTTTCTTCCTGTGATTTCTAAACAGTCTATGCTATTGATAGGGTAGCTGTTGACCTGTGATATATGTTCAATTACATCTACTGCGTAATTGTAACTTGACTCCAAGAATGGAATTAAAGTAGTATATCTGCCATGAAGTTTAAGCCTGCAAATTAGTAAGAAGATGGATGGCAGGAACCCCTGCTGATTACAATCTGTGTACATGGACTTTTGAATATAAAGTTATACTCCAGCCCTTTTATTATTTGAATACTCACCACTAGAAAACTTGTTTTCAGTATGACTTAAGATAGGTAGATAGGCAATGGACTTTATTCGGCAAAATTGTGACTATGGCTTAGGCAAATGAAAAATTTTCATACTCAACCCAATAAAATATAATTAAAAATGGTAATATTTTATTTCAACAGAAAATACAAAGCAATAAGATGTAATACTATGATAAATTACAACCAATTGCTCACACAAAGCGAGTAGCTAAGGCAAGTAATTTGGTATAATCGGCTCCTTTGGCTAGAGTTTTTTCCTTTAAGACTGTCCTCAAAACTGTTGGTATGGGAACATGAATTCTTGTTCCCAAAGGTGTTCCATTATCATCTATGAGCACAATGTTGTTGCTATCAAACTTTGGCATTAATGCACTCTGCTTCTGTTTCACTCCAACTATGATTGCTTTCTTCTTCTGTCCTCTAATGGCAACCAAGACCTTATCACCTGTATCAACAAAAAAGTGCTATTCAGTAATGGGGAGAGCAAAATATCATTACATAGACTTCTTGAATTGTACACCATGTCAGAGACACTGATGAAAATACAAGCAGAAGAAGAAGTTAGGCAAGAGAGTGGGTTATCACTCAAACAGGACATTTAACCATAAACGAATCGACACTGATAAAAATACAATAGATCATAACTGAAAATGATAAGAGTAAAGTATAAAGACAAGACATTTTTCACCAGTATACTGAAAGAGAATGAAATAGTTAAAGCAGTGGATAGAATCCAGTTGTTCAGCACCAAAGAAAGCAATTCTACTCAAACACAGTAAATTAGGTACATAAAAAATTTTACAGCAGATGATTAGATCTAATTTTCCTCTAGATTATAATTTTTAACTTTCAAAACTAATTTTGAAGAGACATTTTTCAGCACTATTCTAGCCTCTGCTGAGAAAGAGAGAGCTTAAGAAATAAGTCTCACCAAACCAAAGATTCCCATATTGAGTACATAATGCTGTACAATAAAACTTAGATTATATATGCAATGTCTCTTACTGTATGTAGGACTTCAGTACTTTCTTTATGTAAGGACTAATACCTTTATTTTTCACTTCTTCTGGAAAAATACAAATGGAGGGGACATTGTAAAATATACAACTGTTATAATCATTCAAGATATAAAATATAGATTTTCCATAAATTGATACAAGAAAAATACAAAAATAAAATCTGAAAAGCAAAAATTTTAGTAGATACAGTTATTTTTTAAAACTGCAATAGATATCCAAATGGAGGTTAACTTTGAGAACATCTTTAAAGGAAAATACGTAGTAAATAAGTATGAGGTAAAAAATTACATAATATATGAATTCTAATTCCTCACCGGTTGTTCCTACTCCTTTCTTGTTATACACATGAATGCATCTCGGAGGTTTTCCTTCGGCCATCGCCAATTTTCCTATTTCACTATTATCTACTACTCTCAATCTTGTCAATTTAATTATATGTTGATTTACTTGCGAAGTATGTATACTTCTGCATCCACTGAAAATATTCTGCGATAATGGAAAAATTGATACCAATATATTCCTCAATGATATCATCTGAAAGAAAAAATAGGTAAAGCATTAACAATTAGTTTTCCAGAGAGCGGCAAAGGAAATCGAAATTAGTACATGGTTGCTGTCATTACGCAACAGATTTAGAAGCATTTTAAGTTATTCTTTCAAAGATGATGATTAAATCTACAAAAAATGAGGAAACCAAAATTATTGGTATTGTATTATGATAACGCTTTCAGTGAGCCTTTAATAGCACAATTACCGTTCGGCAATACGATAATGAATATATCTTGATGCTATATCCTTAGGTTAGTCAGTAACTAGACACCCATTTCTTTTCTAGAAAAATGATATTTTGCGGTTCAGAATGAGGATTGTAATTAAAATCTACATATTCAGCCTTCTTTCGTTTTCATTCACAGCAAAGCATAGGCTGCACCACTTAAAAGCTACACTATAAAAGTATGTACAATTGACACTAGGGTATAACTGGCACCACTTTCTTATGTAGACATGTAACATCATCATAATATAGATGATATAAGAAATAGACGCAATTATGTCATATGATAAAACCAAATCATTAGGGGCCCTTAAAATACGATTCACATTCTCCGGTACTTTCCAATTTTCTAATACTTTTACAAGATAAGGTATATCCAATTTGTCCTAATTACGCAGTGCCCTTACTCAAAAGCCCATACCTAAGTAACCAATGATTAATTGTTACAATTTACTAGTTAGCTATCATAGTATATCATTTTCCTCGAAAAATAATTCTCGAAAGTTGTTCTGAAAATGATTAGTGTTTAATAATGAAATTTACATCATTTTTGAGCCTATTGGAGCTATGGATGGCAGTCAATGCCATCTAGTAACAATAATGTAAATCAGTTGAGACCCAAACTCTCTAACAACATTTAATTGTACTGTCAATTTCAATGTCAATGGCCAAGGAGTGAGAGAATACTGAATTTGAAGAGCGGTTATATTTGATCGAATACCTTCCAGTTAAACTTAGGTACTCCTTGCAAAAATTTCATCAAGAATACTCCAGTAATTGATCTTATTAAAGTTATTGTGTGATTGATATATTGTTTGGTTACGTAAGAAAAGGATCCGACAATGTCAGGCTCTTTTCTATCAGCTATTAATAAATTTAACATTCTAAAATGGTTTCTTGCAAGTAGAAATATCATTACAGGAAATGTGAGAAATCTACTGACATTTATTCAAATTGATTAAAAATCTAGTTTTGATTCTGCGAAATCTCTTTTTTAGTAAAAGAAGTACTTCTATACTAGGTCATGGGGTCTTTCAAGCACGATGTTGACATCGAAACAAAGAAAGCAACTTTTGCTATGGGTTGTTTCTGGGAACCTGATGTTCTCTTTGGTTCACACAAGGGTGTAATCAGGACTCGAGTGGGCTACACAGGAGGGACGATGAAAAATCCAACTTATAAGAATCTGTAAGTAAATATATTCATTACTTTCAAGTCGATATGTTATATATCCTTTATGTTATGTCAATTTGTATTTTATCTGTTTCATTTCAAAGAAAAAATTGATGTCTTTAGTTAAGTTTAAGATCATATTTACACTACTTAAGTACCTGATACGATAGCAATCTGGATTTACCTCAATACAGACTTACTAAATGTTTGTACTACTTAAATGTGAAAAGACATTACCATTTAAATAAACCTCCTGCAATCATTTTTATCTTAATTCTAATAAGTTTGACTATTTTATATATATTCTTAACAAAAAAATTTTTACTCCTTGGGTGACTTTAATTACTATATTAATGACTTGCTAAAATGTGTAACATGATGATTTTATTTACCTATGACGATGTCTTTCGGCTTATTTTCATGGAAAAATATTAATTAGGCGATAGACTGAAGTCGGTTTATTTATTATTTATATATTTGGTTGTCTTTTTTCAGAGGGGATCACACAGAAGCGATCGATGTAGATTACGATCCTGTTTCAGTCAAATTTGAGGAATTATTGAAAGTATTTTGGAACAACCATGATCCAACAGTAAGAATGACCCGTCAGGTGAGAGCAGCTCATATTTTGTGTGTGGAAATTAGGCTAGTAGTTTGTTTGATTATTGTTAAAACGGCATAAAATGACAATATTTCATTTTTAGTATTCTTCATTCATATACTATCATGATGATGAGCAAAGAAAACTTGCTGAATCCTCGCTTGAAGAAAGGAAAGGAAAAGGAAGCATTCTGACAAAAATTGTACCTGCGTCAGAATTTTATGAGGCAGAGGGGTATATGATCTTTAAAGCTATCTGAAATATTTAAACTTGCTAGAATTATTCATTGCTGATTATCTTTAATAATCACTGTCTCTTTTTTGTCTCAGATATCACCAAAAGTACCGTCTTCAGCAGCATCCTTGGTTAGTCGAAGCCGTCGGCTTAGTGAAAAATGATCAAACATCACTAGTACGTTCACACATTGCTGCTCGTCTCAATGGATATGTATTTGGCCGAGGAGGTAAAGATGCTTTAGAAGCAGACATAGTACGTCTTGGTTTAAATGACGAAATCGCCAAGTATGTGAGACAATATTACATAAAGTTTGAAGGTCGAGGATTAGTTTGTTGAAGAAAAGATCTTTTTAGATTGTAATTAGAAATAAATCGTTGTTCAAGGTATATATTTTGTACAAGATCACTTAAGTGCTCTTGATTATTTTCACTCTTGCTTATTTTTTATGAATTTAAAAAATATTTTTATTGGTGGATGTTATTTCATGAATGATTTCTTATCAAAGGCATTGTATTTTGCTTTGTAATAGAGAGATACCTCAAGGATTGTTTAGTTGGGTAAAGGGATTTGATTACATTTATGAGGATAAATAATTTAACTTGGTGACTTTCCAATTAAGAAAATATATAGTGGTGAATGTACATTAAAATGCATATGTAACTATGCAGACTGGGCATTATTTTATACCTTTAAAATTTTAATCTCCTTAAAACTGATTTGTTTTTTCAACATTAAAATTTCTGCTGAGTAAAGTCACAAGTTTATAATTATTTTTGATAATTTCTTCATCAAATAGAGATTTACCTCTGAAATATGAGTTACCTGATAATGAATGTGTAAGAAAGAAAGGATGAATTGCTCAAGGATGTCCTAAATGTGTTTTTTAGAGTTTCATTTGTAAACAGGATATACATAATATATATTATTTGATGTGAAGATGCTCTATTAATCAAAACATTTATGTGACAGTATTTTACTTTACCTAATATTTTTGTTTCTTTAACTTAAAAATATCTAATTGTTGCTCTTTATATAAATGTAATATTTAAGCTCATATATGTTTTCTCAAGCTGAAATATATAGTTAAATATAACCCTTTTCTGTAAGTTTTTCTTTTCATGGATAACTTTTAGAGAAGAAAACAATTTCATGTTTGCATTTTCATATTCTGAAGAGGGAATTTTATTTCAAACACATCTTTACACATCACTCATCTTTGTATAAAGTTCCATGTTCAAATTACATAGGACATTAAACCAAGAGAGAAAATTTTATACTTTTAAACAATAAATAAATAATTTAATCAGTTAGCAAAGTAAATCTAAGTACATTCAAAAAATGGAGGCAAAAATCAAATTATGCCCAAGAAGAGTTTAGATATGGAAGATAGTGAGTAGAGTTCAAATTTTTATTTTTAGTTTATAAAACTTTAAATTATCTTACAGTCTTTAAGAGTTGGAAAAAAATGGGAAGGAGAGAAAATAATGTAATGAAAAGAAGGATAATATGTCACTATAAATTTAGAATATCTAAGAAATATTAGCCAGAGAATGCAGAAAACTTTAAAATGAATGAAGAAGAAAAAACAGCAAGAGAAAGCTGCAATGTGGTGAATTTTAAGGGTTTTATTAAAAGTATTGTGTGATATTGCACCCACAGATGAATGGACAGAAAGATTCTAAATGATCATGAGCTAAAATTTATTCAGTATGAGTTAAAAGAGAGAAATCTAATGTTTTTTGTGAAGAGAATAGGAAAGAACCATTATGTCTGAAATACAAGATAATAATAGAAAAATTACGTGAAGGAATCCTTATCCAAGAAAAGAGATTTATCAGTATAATGATGGAACTGAAAAAAAGACTATTAAATCATGGGCATGATGTGTCATGTTGTACTGAAACGTTATGGACCTTATGAAAATATCAGAAAAGGATATATTCTTTAGAGTAAAGGTTAAGAGATTTGATTAGATAATACGTAAATAGAGATAATGTACGTATATGAACTAAGATGATTTCCCAAATAAAGTGGAATATCTGATTTGTATATCTTGTTGGCATATTGAATTGTCTCCTATAATAAGATGTAAGAAGGTCTCCCTTTAAGTATTTTTTGCAAACGTCTGTAAGTGATTTAAGTTAATGTAAACCTCATTCAAAGAATATTAATTACTTCTATATAGGAAAAAGGAAATGAGAATTCATGTTATTAACCCTTAGAAACAACAGAGCAAGTTTCTGATCAATATGATCGTAGATGAAAAACAAAAGCGATAAATCATATTTGCGGCACACGTTTTCCACTTTCTATTCACTGATATTTGAAAGGCAGCTATCATGAAAACTTTTTTCCTATTCCGGAAAATGCACACTTCGATCCTGAATACATTTAACATTTCTTAAATGGAGAGTACTTATTTAAGAAGAAATTCATTTTGTGATTCCAGAGTTTCAGTTAAATTAATTTTCCGATATGGGTACCAAAGGAGTGTACATAAATTAATTAATCCGAAAAAATATAACCCTAACGTAGGAACTGATACTCACAAATGGAGAAAAGTATACCACTTAAGGAGACTAGATCCCATTCATCTCGCGATAGAATTTACATTTCGTAAATTTATAATTTATCTTTAAGCGTTTGTATTACAGTTTTCACTCGGGTGAAATAAATTGAAAAGCATCTTTTTTTAATATCATAATTACTAGCAGCAACTTCCTAACCTTTGACGTTCAAACGGTCCCAAATTTTGATGTTTACCATGTTTACTATGGCGCAGTCATTTGTCTTTCTGAAATACCTAACTAAAACAACTGAGCTGTTACACCGGTGTTTGAGTAGAGGTTATCACTTCAAGGGGCGAGTGAAACTTTTTGGTGATTTTCTCGTTATTCAATGTGGAAACTTTGGTATAAATCGGCAAGAAATTAACCAAGAATGAAAACTTGTTATAGTGATGATGAAGTTTAAGTTGTGATTGATTACAAACCTGTTTTAGCTGTTTGCAGCGTCACAAATTACTAATACTAGTTAGTGCAGGTATTGCCACAATTGTTGGCATTGAAGAATGGCAACGAAAGTTTGTAGCTTCGAATCCATGAGGAATGATTACATGGTAATTGAAGCGCGAGATGTTATATCTTTTCCTCATCCATGGATCTTTTGAAATTTTAATGATTTGTTTTTGTTTCTAGGCCAGTATCAAACAGTGTTTTGCATCTAGTAATATTGAACCTTTACAAAAGAAATATGCCTCTATTAATGCAAAGTGAGTTTTTATAACGGGTTATTAAAGTTTCTGTTATAAACAATGAAATCTGTCAACTCATTTACTTTTGTTATTTGTAGTGAAGCCGATAAAAGAAGTACATTGGATCAAGTAATGCGAGATTATCTCATACAACTTCTCTCGGACCCTAAAAATGACGTTACTACGTGGGAAGGATTTGTTCAATTTTGTATCAAAGCTTGCAGGAACGAAATGTGTACAGCTTCCATACCTTTTTCCTTGCTGGGAGATATTTTTGATGCTTTAACGCTTGAGCATTGCGAAAAGCTTTTTACTTTCGTCGAAAATGGTGTCAACATCTGGAGAGAAGAGTTATTTTTTAGTGCCTGTAAAAATAATCTCCTTCGAATGTGCAATGGTAGTTGTGTTCTATCTTAATGCATATTAGCTTCTTAATTCTGTGATATCCGATTTATTAAATGTAATATTCCCATCTCGTTCATTTTGTATTGACTTATCCTTTAATTTCAGATTTGTTAAGAAGACTTTCACGTTCTCAGAATACTGTTTTTTGTGGAAGAATCCTGTTGTTCTTAGCAAAATTTTTCCCGTTTTCTGAAAGATCTGGTAAGAAAAACTTAAGTTTGAGTCTATGGAATATGCTTTTAGATAAAATATTTATTAATAAATGCTATTTTTTAGTGTTAAGGCAGTCAACCTTGTAGAGTCAGGACAAAGATACTATCGTAAATTCAAATTAAATTTTAACATTTTGTGATGTTTAGATCTATAAGAAAGATTGTTATTTTCTGTGAAGAATCAGCTTATTTGTCAAACCCCTTCATTACATTTCTTAATCTTTGCTTTATTGTATTTATTCTCATGAGACCCATAATTCCCTATTCATTTTTCAATCTTTAGTCCAATAACAAAATATTGCTTAATTTAATATATAATTGTTTACCATTACAATTTCATATACTGGGTGAGTTTCAGTCTTGAACTATAACATTGAAATTTTCTTTCAAAATTTGTAATAGTATTTCTGTGCTTTATTTTTCTTAGGCCTAAATGTAGTTAGTGAGTTCAATTTGGATAATGTCACAGAATTTGGAGCAGAAGATGAAACTGATGTCAAAGATATTATATTTGAAAAAGATGACACAATGGAAGATGTGGATGATAAGCCTGAACCAAAGTGAGTGTTTAGATTGTTAATGTGTGTGACTCATGATTCTGCTTGCTTGATAGTGTGCTGAATGTCTTTTATAATTACCGAAAGATTGTTTACATTATTTTCTTTCTTTACTTAAAAGTGATAGCTTCATAAAGTATGTTACAAATCACATCCAAAGTCTCATTTCCCATCCTCATAGTTGATTACCATAGAAAATGCTTAGAATTTTTTTAGTCAGTGGTAACTCATTTTGATTTCATCAAGTTTTTGAGCCAACCAATTGTAATGCTAAATCATCTTTTTCACATTACTTAGTATAGTTACAATTGAATATCCTCCATTATAAATTCCTTCTTGGCTTTTGATCAATTATCTATTTTGGGATTCTAATTAAAGCTCTTCTTTCAAAGTAGATTGTGTATATTTAATGAAGATTAAGATATTTACTAAATGATGTAATGGAAAATCTTCAACAGGCAAATAATTAATATCTTAAGCTAGATTTAAGCTTAAATAAAACAATCCTGTGTTATGAGTCCTGAATACTGAGTTAGATCTCCTTGCTGATAATTCTATTTGCTCTTCACATCTGCCTTCTCCTCCTTTACTCTCTTTACATCAGGCTATTGGAACATTACATTGGACTGTTATAAAATGAATGTGATAATAATATTATCTTTATCTACTCAAGGCAAAATTTCGTCTAAGTGGACCATTCTCATATAAAACCCTTCCTAGGATAAACACACACACACATCCAAATCCAAGTCAGAAAAATCCGATATGCCAGAACTCAAGCATGGGACCTTGAGAATATGAGCGCCAGCTGTATTCTAGGCACTTGGTCACCATGGCTGAGAAATGATGCCAGCCTCAGTAATGCGTTCAGCTTCAAGCTATTTCAATTTTTACTCCAAATTCTTTTATATGTCTCAAAAAAACTCAAGATAATATAATACAATGATTGTTAATTTTATATTGAATATAAGCATATTTATATATTAAATAACATTATAGTTATGTTTCAAGTGGAATTTTTTGAAAAAAATTGGTGCAGATATGATCAGGCATTGCAAAAAAATTTATTAAAATTCATGGAATTATGAATATAATTTTATCAATTCACTGAAATGTGATAAATTATGTTGTGTATGTTTAACTAGTTTCTTGAGAATATGAGTCAAGATGTGTGTAGAAGGTCAATGCTCTTCAGTGAGCAACAATCACTTTATTCAGAACTTTAATCCTCAATCTTTGATTTTTCTTGTACTAGGCTTAAGATTGACTACAACTTATATCGTAAGTTTTGGTCACTTCAAGATGTTTTTCGAAATCCCAACCAATGCTACAATAAAGTTCAATGGAAAACATTTTCTTCTGTAAGTATAATTTTAACTTTTTGATTGTAGAAAGTAGATATCTTGGTTTAGAGTAGATATTATTTTTTGGAATATTATATGCTGAAATTTGTGAACAATTACTCAAGAAAAGTTTATCTGAACAGCAAAAATACAAATAAGAGTCCAAGTGACCAAAATGTCAATTTGGTTTTAGCAAAGTATTATTTTTCAATGTTTCTACTTCACTGTATTAGAGAGAGAGAGAATGTTTGTCCACCTTGCAGCATGCACACTTACAGAGGGCGTGCATGCACTTCAATTACTTTGTTATTTGCATTGCATTATTACTAACATATTCTTATAGCAAATTGCAGCATATATATGAAGTAAATGAAGAGCATACTTTAATAACAGAACATACCAACAATGGAGTCTGACATGATAAGAATTAAAAGGAAAAGGGGATTTTTAAAAATTGAGACGGAGAGGGAACACTTTTGTAATGGTATGAGTGAGGTCTCCTCCTTTAGTGAGAAGTAGGATTACCCTAACTATGTGATTCTTCTCATGGAAAAGATTGCAATGATATGGCAAAGGAGAGTGGCAGTGTTTGATGTTCATGCACCATGACACTGTGTCCAGTCCTTAGATTGTGGTTTAAAAGTGTCTAATCGTTCTTCCATTGAAGGTAGGAAGTAATCCAGATATATTTATCTATCATAGAAATGGGGATAGAGCCTCAATAATTTCCAGAAGGTGAAGTAGTTGAGATAGATATCATCTTCTGAGCAACTAAGGGAGGATCGATCAAAAATTGACCATGAGCAAGGGTCCACTTCAGAAGCTTCAGATGAAAGTGGTTTAAGGGTCAATAGTTTAACATAGCCTTAGCTTTAGTTGTAAGGGTAGTGAATTCTTATAAGGTTATTTTTACCCACTATTCTTAAGAGATTACACTTTCAATGACTCTCTCTTGATGAGGAGATGCTTAGGTGTGAAAATTAATGAAGTGTTGTGATGAAAAGTAATTAATTTTGTCTTATTATGTTATTTTATGTTATCTTATGTTATTTTTCTTGCCCACCTTTATATATTTAATTTTTTGTGTCTTTTATAGCACGCATCAAATGTTTTGGCTGCATTCAGTAGTTACAAACTCGAAGATCTACAGGGTAAAAGGAAGAGGCTACACACTAATAGAGATATGGATGCCCAACCTCAGCAGTATTTTGCTAAATTTTTAACCAATCAGAAACTTTTAGACCTCCAGCTCAGTGACTCCAATTTCAGAAGATATGTTCTTCTTCAGTTTCTAATTCTATTCCAGTATCTGAATTCCACTGTAAAGTTTAGACCGTAAGTATCATTATTATCAAAATTTCATGCAGGGTATTAAACTTGATTGTTATTGTGGAAATGGATTGTTTCATATTCCATATATTGCTCACATTTAGCATGTTATTTTTCAATAAAATATCATACTAAAATTAAAAATCGATAAGTTTTGATGGATATAAGATTTAAAATAAGAAATTATTGCTTTTATTAATAATTTGCTGCTAATTTCATTAAAAATATTAATACATTCCTCTAACCACTTCCATGAAGCCGACAAGTATACTTCTTGTGAAAGGTGGTTCCTTTTCTGATGCAGATGAGTTAACTCTTCTAATCCAGAAACTTTTGCCTTTGTGTTCAAGTCAAGTATACTTGTTGGCTCAAAGTAGTTATTGTTCTAATTATTATTATTATTATTATTATACAAAAGAAGTTACAAGTGGACAGAAGTCCGGTGGCAACTTAAATACAAAATATACAATTTTAAAAACGAGCTTACACCGAAATTAAGACAAGGAAAAAAAAATATATATCTAATGCTAGATGCTGCGTTTGGACGGAAAACTCTGGTATCTAGCAGATATTTTTGAGAGTATCCTATTTTCCTCAAAGGATTATAGGCAACCTATGATGCAAAATTCATCCGATTTGTAGCAAGAAGTAATTGCAAATATATTTTTCTTATCACTTGATATACTAAATTACTTTTTTCAGTTCTTCATAAAATATTGAGAAACTTAAGAAGGATAAATAATTAAATATAAGGTAAAAAAGGGACAGAGTACTTCTTTCTTAATTCACTAAAGTAAAGAGAAAATCAAACAAAAAGTATGACATTTTTTGAACAAAATTTTTAAAATAATGCATCTGGAGGTGGTTAACCCTTTCTCTGCCAGTCCCTTACAGGTATACAATGCAAAAATTACCAAGTATTTTTCATGGAATTTGCAACATTTTCAATTTTTTATTGTAAAATTTGTTAAAGAAATAAGTTCTTATTTATCTGAAATATAATATTATTGTGATTTAGGTTGATGATAAAATTTTCCTAATTTCTATGATTTGACAAAAATAAAAATTTTAAAACGTGTATTTATGTAAATGTAAATAACTTCCAATCATAAAATTTGTTTCACTCTTTGCAGGGAGACACACGAAATGAAGCCAGATCAGGCAGAATGGGTGAAGGAGACAACTGAATTGGTGTACAATTTACTGTCAGAGACGCCACCAGATGGGGCAGCGTTTGCTCAGTCTGTGAAGCACATTCTGAAGGCATGCACCTCTTTATTTTTATTTCATTGAACCTTCTACTCAAAGTATTCAAGGGAGAATATATCTTTATCCACAAATTATGGCCTTCATTTATGGTAGGACTACTGAGTTACTCAGATAGAAATCCAGAATAATTGTTTTCATATATGCTGAAGTATCAAGATCAATAATATTATAGCCTGAATTGAAATCATTTCATGTGAATTTTAACATAGCTATCCATCATTAATCTACATCTTTATTTGTTGCAAAATATATTTGGTAAGTTGTATATGAAATATATAAAACAAACTTAATTTGGGCTTGATATAGATTAGACAAATGATTCATAAAAATGATCTTGTGCTCTGAATTTTTCAATGTTTAAAATAATTATTTTTCTCAGTTTGTTTACTGTTTTATGATTTTTGATACTATTGCTGATTTTAAATTAAATTTTAGGTGTTTGAGTAGAAATTTATATTATACATGTATACCTAAATGGAATTTTAGAGAGAAGAACATTGGAATGCTTGGAAGAATGATGGATGCCGTGTTTTCCAAAAGCCCAACCAAAGCATAGGGGAGCCTGTGAGAGAGGAAGAAAATGGTTTGGACAAAGAAGCTCAGAAGGTGAGAGGAGGTGGCCCCATGAGAGTTAAATTCTCCCGTAGACATCTTGGTGATCAAATACGAGAGGCTGCTACTGGAAACAGATATCTCATGGGAAAGTAAGGAAAATATATTTATATTCAATGTCAGAAATAAGGAGATATTAAAATATAAATTAAATTTTATCGACATTATAAATATACATAATTAATAAATAAATATAAACAAATACAAAATAATTAGAAATTTCATGGGAGGCCTGCTTACTGATTCCTTAAATTAACAATTTTAAATGTTTTTGCAACAACACCTATTCATTCAGGAAAAATTTTATTGAAGTGAGCTGTTGTTGGTCTAATCTTGGCTAATGAAGCTGTCAGGTGAGAAAACTATCGGTTAGTTGAGAATTGGCCACTAGAGTGTCAATCACACAGTTCATTGGCATAGACCCGAATGTTTGCCCCCACTGTTGAAATGTTTCTATCAAGTCATTCATTAAAAGTGTAAAAAAACAATCGCTAACCATTTTCCTTAGGGATCTCTTCCTTAGATTGGTAAGGAAGATAAAAGGCATCTTTTTAATATTAAGTGTTATATTTAGTTATTAAAGAAGTCAGGTAGATTATGAAATATCTAAATATTTTGGTACTATTGTAGCTTTTGCATGAGAAGGTAGTGATTCACCAAAGTGAAAGATTTTCTGAATGCCAATAGCAAAATCAAATTATAGAGTAATTTTTTGGATAGTGCATATCATTGAATATGACTTTTCTAGAATGAAAATTTGCTAAAGAGTTTGGGTGTAAGAGAGAAAGAAAATGCATTATGCTCTGGAATAGAATTGAGAGGAGTAATTTTGGAAGTGATTCTTGGCTAGATTATTGTGGCTCTTGATGAGATGACTTTGTAATTCATCATATAAGAATAACTGTGAAAATCTTATTATATTCCTTTTTTAATAATGTTTCCTGTCATCAATATTCTCTATTTAATTTCAGTTCTGAACTCACTAGACTTTGGAATCTTAATCCCAATAACTTGGATGCCTGCAAGTCCAAAGAAAGGGATTTCTTACCATCATTAGAAAACTATTTTGAAGAAGCTATAATGCAGAGTGACCCTGCCTCCATGATTGAAAATGAGTACAAGTAGGTTAATTGATGTATTTATATTAATTTAATTATGTCAGGCATTTTGCAATATAGCCAACAAATGCAATGAATTCATTCCATTGTAATATAAGTGACTTTTGTTTAATGTTTTATTTATAGAGTAATAGAATATTTATTAAATCATTTTTGATAATTCCCAAGACAATTGTGTAAACATCTGTTATCTCCTTAACAAAGCATTTGATTGTAGTTATACTGTTGTGACTGCAAAAAATTGGAGTAAAGTTATCAATCATAATCAATTTGTATTTATCTCTAAATAACAATTATTATTGTAATTAGTATGAATAAATTTTGCTGGATAGCTGTATTTGGCATAATGATCCCCTTTTGATATATTGTGAATATAACATGCAAATTAATAAAATTTTGAAGGCAAACAACTTTGTCTTATAATCAAGCATATTTAGCAACTTATATTGAGATTTATTAAATTAGTAATCTTTTCCAACATAATAAGCATTTTTTTTTTCACAGGAGGGTCCATGATGGAAGCTTTGGTTGGAGGGCCCTGAGGTTATTAGCAAGGCGTAGCCCACACTTTTTCACCCACAGTAACAATCCAATAAATAAACTTCCAGAATACTTGGAAACTATGATTAAGAGGATAGCCAAAGATAGAGTGGTAAGAGAATGGGTTAATATGGAGTAATTAGATTATCACTAGGTATTTCAAAATTTATTTAAATCTTGATTTGTGTGATACGGACTTATCATGTGATACTTCCCTGAATCCATTCTAAACATGAACCTGTGCTCATAAATCTATAAAGCAGATAATCAAAGGCAAACCTGAATATATGGTTCCTTAAAGGTAATACCTAATTATTAGTAAAGGTAATAACTAGTCTTATATGCTACTTAAGTACATAGAGTTACAACATAATAGTGACGTTAGAGCAAGTTTGTCATAGTAGTGCAGTTGCCACTCACATTTTTGCTGTAGGTTTGATCTTTTTCTTTTGATTGCTACATGGATTGCTTTGAACCTCCCAATAACATTCCCTAGAGATTGCATTATTTGGTGATAAGAACTTATATTGCCACTGAAATAAAGAAATACAAGCACAATGATCAATCTTGAAGTACTTCTTCCTGTTTTGGCTCTTCAAGAATCTTTTGAGTGTCTTAGTTAGCACATACTATGTATGAACCCTCATTTAATTGCATGTTAAATTAGTTCTGGTTCATCATTAATTCATTAACTTCTAGATAATATCCATTTAGCAATGCATTTGTCTAAACTATAAATATCTGAGACAAGTTTTATTATTTGTATAGGATAAGCAAAATGGTATGTCAAGTCAGTTCTTCGATAGTGATTCAGTTTAAACCGATTTTTAAAATCAGATATAGCAAATTATATTTTATTTCAGTTTAGTGAATTGATTTTAAAATCTATGTATCCCTTTTGTCTATTTTAGCTATTAACAATCAGTGAGAGCAGCAAGCCAGCTTGTATTCCTGCAAGTGAAGCTCCAGTTACAACAGCTGATCATGAAATAGAGGATGATGAAGTTTTAAAAACTGTTGAAAAAGAGGACAACAGGGGTGAAGGTACCTATTCATACAAAGAAGTTTGCATGATTGTTTATATTAGGTTTAGTAAAAGTGGTATGAGGAAGGTAAAACCTCTATCTAAACAGATATACTTAAATTAAATATGAAAATTGGATAGACCAACTATTATTGGGTATTTGGCTCACACATTATGTATGAAGACCAGATGATATTGATCTATATTTTATATATATAATATCTTTGTATTCATTTGAGATATCTAATTGGAAGCAGAGAGTGCAAATTGGATATCATAAGGAAATTCGCTTATTATATATATATTTCGCCAGCCTCGTTGGCGGAAAGGTTAGCATACTAATCTTCAAAGGCTGAGGTCCCAGGTTCAAATCCTGGCTGAGGAGGAAATTTTCCTCTCAGGGTCTGGATGTTTGTAACGTCCATTGTTGAGTTTGCGACCACACTGTAATTGTCCTGAAAGAGGATATTTGTGCGGTCTTTGTTAATAAATAAATAGATAGCTAAGATGGATCTAAGAATCATAGCAGGACTAGAAGAGTGTTAAAGAATATTTTAAAAATGAATGAGTCATATTTCAATATTTATATGTTCTGTTTGAATTCTGCCATTGAGCTAAATACTCGAAAACTGTTTATTTATTTATTTTTTGCGGCTTTGCCAATAATTGTACTTTATTCAAGCTCTTAAAATTCACACAAATAATCTTAAGAAATATCAATATAAAATTAACTCAAATTTTCAATCTGGAATGAAAGTACGGATAGATAACTATAATTGATTCACTGCCAAAATGAAGTAACAGTTTCCAGTACAACGTAGATAGTTGATAAAAATCTAAGTGTACAGCTTATAGGCAAAATATAAGCGATAAAACTCCTCAATTGTAAGTCAGCAGAATAAAAGTAAAAAACAAACACAAAAATATTATATCTGTGTTTGATATTGTTGCTTCCATGTAGTCATATATGTAAAATTTTCTAAAGAAATAAAAGTTTGTTAGTGTTAGATGTTATACGCTAGCTCTAGTAAAAAGTTATCCATTAGTTTTTGCAACACATGGCTGTAGTAATCTGTGTCTTGCATTGTACATTATAAGTATGATTTGATCAATATGTTAGATGGAATGAGAAATATGAAATTTCATATTAAAAAGCCTTCTAGAAGAGGTTTTGATTTTGAATGCTTAACTCTAGTGTAGTGTTTGAGCAAATGTCATAGATGGACTCCAGCAAAGAGAAAATATTCAATATTCTACAGTTTCTCTTCAATAGAGGCATAAACTCAAGTCAGGCAGCTGAAAATGTAATAGTGTCTATGGTCCTGATACTGTAAAAGCCAATCGCACACAATGTTGGTTTTGTCGATTTTGTTCCCGTAATTTTGATTTCAAAGATGCACCATACTGTGGAAGGCTGATTGTGGAAAATGTTGATAAAATAATTGAAATTGTTGTTTCAGACCATCATAAAAGCGCTGCTTTAATAGAATTTTCTTGTATTGTATCTTTGACTTTGTATTTATAGGACACGAGTTTGAAGATGGAGAAGTGGTGAAGGAGAAATCTGAAAAGGTATCAAGTGAACAAATTGTGGCTGTCTCAGAGAAATTAGGGGGACAGTGGAAAGTTCTTGCCGCTAAACTAGGATTTCAAGCATCTGAGGTAATTGGTTTTTATTTAACACCATACATATTTAGCCTTTAATTATGAGCGGCTGACAGACTGTCCTATGAAAATTGTAGTTTCTATACGTTAAATTATTTCTATTTTCAATTCTTCTCAGTGTTCAATCTTCAATGTGTTTCATAAAGTAAAAAAATACTGGTATATCTAAAAAATTAATTTGATAATCTTCAGTAATTAATATCTGTTTTATATTTTTTGTGATGGATATCATTTATTGAGAGTGTGAACTTACTGAGATAACTAATTCCTTTTTTAGATAGAGTATTTTGAAGGCGAAAGGAAAAGTGATCCTGAAAGAGCTAAGTTAATGATGGAGGTATGGTCAGTTGATGATGAAGATGCAATTCCAGAAAACTTGGCGTACATTTTAGAAGGCCTTGGACTGTCAGAAGCTGCAGAGGCTCTCAGTTTAACTTGATTTGGAAATGAATTATGGACGTGATTTTGTAATAAAAAATAATCTATCAGAAGCATTTGTTTTTCTGATTGCTGCTGTCAGATGCTGGTATTGAATTTTCTTTCTTTGGCATTGATGATTTTCATATTTAACATTCTTTCCATTTTACTCTTTTGGATATCAAGATTTAATTTATATATTAGTGGAAGAATCAAGAAGACTTGAAGAATGGTAGAAGAGTCACATTTTTTACTCTTTTAACTAAGATGTTTGAGTCCAGTAGGATAAAATATCAATTATATTTTATTATATTTTTCATAAATATTAATTGCATGAGATTAAATATCTGTAAATGCTAAGTTAATCCTCTCATTCACTTTATCTTTGGCTTCTATGCTGCATTGATAATGATATAAAAAACTTCATTCTCTGCTGCAGATTACAAACTGGTTATGTCTAAACCTTCCTTGTAAATTTACTGCACTCCCAATACCTTAAAATTTATTATAGCATTGATGTATAATGGTTTGCATTGTATTATAAGAGTAAAATAATCTTTATTCTCCCATTTTCAATCTAATTTAACTAGAAAAGAGTTAAAAAATTATAATCTTTTTATTTTGCAAATCATAAATTTTATAATATGCAGTTATGATAATCATTGCTTATTTAAATGATAATGCAGAAGAATTTGATGGTAAAGAATCATTTATTTCTACAATCTATATTTTGAATGTCACAGCTTGAAAATAATTCAACAAATTCTTTAATTTATAAATTATTCACATATGTTAATTTTTAATCAAAACCTGAATTTACCAACATCTTTATCTACTAAAGGTTGTTATTTCAAAACTTATTTTTCATAAATAATTGTTTTTATTTCCATATTTGGATGATTCGGATAAGTAAATATGTGATAGGACTTTATTCTCAGTGAATAATTAATAATCAGTGCAACAGTATATAGTGTGTATCAGGCAGCAATAGCGGGGTGAGAACATTTCCTTTGCCATTTTCTAATACATTATAGTCCAAGGTATTTATTTCTCTTAAAGAATTCATAGATTTTGAAACCAAAAGAATTCTTTCTTGTGATTTAATAATAATGTGAAATATATACCTTTAAGTGCAAAATATGATCACTCTAAAGGGGGAACATCGGAATCATCAACAAATGTAGGAGATGGAATTTTTTCCTCTTTTTTGATATTTCTCTCATCCTTGAAATTCCTCAATCTTTCTTCCAAATCCACCCTTTGTTTAGTTGTGCAGTCCATGTTCTTGGAACTTTTGATTTGCAGCATTTTTGTTCTGTAAGAAATCATTTCTCGGTATTTTCTTCTAATCTCAGAAGAGTAGCTTTTGTATAATTGAAATAACCAAATTAAATGTTATTAAAACATATAATGAAAATAAATCATGATAATTATTCAGTAAAAATATATAGTTATTTACTATTCGCATTTGGTTACTTATAAACTTAGGTGATAAGCATTAATTCATGACACAAATGTCCCTTGTAGTATCTTTCTTACTTCTGCTGGTAATCTAGGCTCACTGTTTTCAGGCGTTACACTTTACAAGTCTTGAAATCAATTCTCCTACTCGCAAGTTTCTTGTGGTTGCTAATTGTTTTACTGAGGGGACATTGCTGGAGACTGACATTCCAGTAACTTTTAATTATTTTTGTGCAGTGAAGAGTGAAAGTTAGATGAAAAAGTACAATCAGAGTGTTCTCATTTCTAAGGAATTCCAGGTGCATATGAAGAATGGAATAGGAAAATAATTGTGAATAGCATGCATGCTTAAGATTTTTAATGCCATTTATCATTTGGAGGAATGCTACAAAAAATTCCTGAACAGGTAGAAACATAAATTGAGAAAGTTTAATAAATTATAGTCTTATTGCAATTCTTAAATACTTTTATTTGTCTTTGGATCTGATAGAAGAAAAATTTTTTTAACCTCCACAGGGATTCAATAGTCACAAAAGGTTTCATAACTGTGATGACATCTTCTGGACATCATGGTGATGAAACCAGTCTTGACTATTAAATTCCTGTGGGAATTACAAATTTTCACTTTCTTCTTGAAGATGTCATTCCATAAAGTGATGCTTGATCACATTATACTTATACATACTTACTTCTACTGTATTAAAGAAAATAGGCAGATATGTCAAATTTTTTCAACTCAAAGTTGCTTGCTGAAGTCTTAGTAAAATATTTTGACAGATTTTTCAGCACAATGCGAACATAGAAATTGGTTTGAGGTCACTAGACCTCTGACAACCGGAATTCATACACAAAGGGAACCAGAATATAAGAAGCATTGTCAAAGTTTTTACAAATATGGTAAATTTATGTGCACCTCATTGCCCAAAAAATATGGTAATATAATCACAAAAAATTACAAAATGTTGTGCACAAATATTCATGAATCCTGATTTGTATAAAATATATCTAGATAGCTAAAACTATATAAAGGATTTAACTGAACACTGTTAAGGCTGCTGTAGCGCTCGGAGATTTCCGAATTTAACGGTCG
The DNA here is from genome assembly GCA_020796165.1 of Pantala flavescens. NCBI lineage: Eukaryota > Metazoa > Arthropoda > Insecta > Odonata > Libellulidae > Pantala > Pantala flavescens. The sequence continues at coordinate 19,400,887 of CM036885.1, read as the reverse complement.
CGTCTCAGAGCACGAAAAGTGGTAACTTAGAGAACTAACAGAACACAGGTAGGATCATTTGCTGACTTTTTTGAAGCGGTTGGCACTAACTGGCGACTGAGACGAGGTTGGAGGGGTGGGAAGCCTCTTCATAGTCCCAAGCAAGACTGAAATTGATACATTGATAAGTATCGTGTTATCTTCGAAATTCGTTTGTTCGCAGAAGACGAATTAGTTATCCCAGAACAGTCTCATTCGGGTTTAGAAATAGTGGAGAGATTCTCTTTGAGGTCCGTACGACTTCGATCGATGCAGTCCCGGGTTCGATTTGCTCTTCGTGATGATCTTTCATCAGAGCATTTTAGTAACTAATAATTCTGAACAAATAACCGTATTCGGAATTCAAAAATAATTTTACATATTTAATGTAAAATTAATTTATCGATAAAAAAATAAATATATATAAATAATTATATATATATAATTGTACTTCAGTCGCTTGTATTTCAATGATCACCCAAAAATATTTGAAACATTTTATGAAAAAAATTTAAACTTTTCAAAAGTATCAATGTAAAAAAATATTTATAGTATATTTTCGAAGTAACCAAGAATTTACTGCTATTCAAAAATTAGTATTGTGTGGATGATATTTAATTTAATTACAGGTAGGGTTGGGATTATAATTGGAGATAATATTCCTTTTTTTTGGTATCTCCAACGACCCTTTCTATTATGAAACACAATTAAAACGTTTACATTTATCTGCTACGGCCCTTTAAATTTTTTTTATTTTAAATATGTTTAAATTATATGAGCCATGAAAAATAAAATAATAACACAATTATTTAAATTGATGAAATGTTTTCCAAAAAAAGAAAGTGATTGAAGAAAAAAAAACAAAAAATTCAAACCGGATTCGAACCACGTACAGTGGCAATATGAAACTTACATGCTAGCACCACGCAACCATTTGCTTGTTGAGTATAAGCTGCCGCGGGGGTTATATTGGAAGCAGCTAGAATTGACGATTTTTAAACATGAATTACAGAGAAACGAGGGAGCGTTGGCCCCTAGTATTTTCAGGTTGTTATAAGTAATATCTAAGCTACACATCCATACCGGTCCTATCCAATATCCCGTGCCGCAGTCCTAAAGGTCCCCTTGTTAGTAAAAATTATTAGTTTTATTGAATAATTATTATTTAGTAATAATTATTAGTTTTATTTAATAATAATTATTATATAAAGTAGTATTGGTATTGTTTAATAATAATTATTCTACCTTTCAATTATTCTAAACAAAGAGTATGATTACTCTTCCAAATATATTTTTATTTATAATATGTTGCTGTTATAAGGCACTAGTCGGGAAAAGTCTGGGTTTCTGCGTAATGCTCGATTGTCACATTCACGTTCCAAGGAGGAAGCGACGAACTACAGTCCGGGTTCCCACAACATTGTAACTAAATTCGTACGCTCATAGTCGTATGGATTACATAGTGAATTGACTAATCTAATCACACGGTGAAGGAGACCGTTCGGTCTCCTTCACCGCTTCACTTCAAAAATATAAGAACACGGCTGCCACCCTGATCGCCGTCTCTCGGAGAATTTCCCCTCCGAGTCCTTTCCCCTACTTTCAGGCTGTGCAGAGGTCGCGCAATCAGCTACCTCGGCAGAGGTTTTCCATTTCCCGAATAACAGCTGATTTTGATCTGTAACCCCCATACATGTATTCACATACCGTTATAGCAAGATTTGATGTCGGGTTTTGTCTTTTTATTTTTTCAAATTTTTTCATAGTAAGCGAGTGAATTGTGATGAAAAAGAGGCTAATTTTTCCGAATTCCAAAGCATTCAACGTCCATAAAAGGATTTAAATTTAAATTCTAAAAACTAAAAGTAAGCTTTCGATCATTTCTCTTGTAAATGCTGAAAACCGGAAATCTCTACAATGAATATTAATCTCGTAATTTTGGAAATGAGACAGGCTATGAACGGCCGTTTTCGGCGAGCGCTACAGCAGCCTTAATCATTTATGGCCAACAAATGCCTGCGGACCAGTAGGGAAAATGTTAAGTGAATGAAAGGATCAAATTAAAATAAATAATAATTATACATGCACTTGAGGTGGAATTAAAGATTCAATGGTACTTTCATTCTGTATGTGTGAAAGTTATTTCATAGTGAGTGCAAAGTACTAATGAAGAAGCTCATTTGAAGATAGGAAATAAATATCCCATGCAAATATGCAGTTTAGAGAATCTAAGCGGGATTTTAAGAAACTATAACTTTGCTGAAAATTCACAAAGCCAATGTAAATTATTACAGAGTTTTATTACTGATGAACATTACCTCAATGGTTTCGTAACTATGGTTTGAACTTCATGTTCTATGGTATCTTCTTTATTTGTTGAGAAGTGAGGTTTTATTATCTTCATTGGCTGTGAAAGAGCAAACCTTAGATCATGTTTTTTCACTAATTTGCTTCAAACTATGATATTTCCCAATTAATTTCAATTTTTATGAAACAATGATGTGAACCAATGCTTTTTTTTCCTTTCCTAAATGTTCATGTTATGAGAACCCCTTAAATGCTTACCTGAAGCAATGGCATGGTAATAACCAGATGACCTGTGGTCATGGATCTTCTGGCAGTTGATTTTTCCGTCATAATTTCGCGATTTAGTACAATTTGAAATACTTTCCCTTTCACCATAACTTTCACATACTCTGGTTGAACATCCACATCTAAATATGATGAATCTAGATACCTGATATAATCAATCATGAATAGTTTTTGCTAGTTTTAGTGTGTGGTACAGAAAGAAGAATATTGTGCCAATTTGCAATTTTTATTTCCTATTTGGTAAATTGTATTCCATTCATCACAATCCATCTTAGAACAGTTCTATCAAATGCTTAATTTACTCTACAAATACATAAGAGTATTCCTCTTATGGTGACTTAATGAGTGACTAATAAATATTAATAACTTTAATATTGAATTTTATAATTCATATGACCTATACCAAAGTATTTCTCTTGATCATTATGTTACTATTTATTAGCTTCAAGTAAAGAGATTGGGATGGCACAAGACAATAAGGGAAATAAATAGATGGTATAAGTTAACATGTGAATATAAAAAGTTTGTACAATACCTTAAGTTGTGAAGTAGAAAACACAGATATATTCTGCTGACTAGTTTAATGAGGTACTTACTTTTCAACAATTTGTTGAAAATGCATTTCAATCACTCAAAAATATATGCATACCTATAGACATCTATGTCCAAAATAAGGCAGTCGTTCTCTTCAAATAGTTTGAAATTGATTTTGGCCTCGTTTATATTCCGAGGTTTACCCTCATCATTGTAAAGTTTTACAGTTCTTTCAATATTCTTCTTTTCTGAGGGTTCCCTTCTTTCTTTCATCATCTGAGAATCCTTTGCTAGCTGAACTCTCGTCTCTGGTGTATGTTTAGTGCTCCTTGACCAGTATCTTAATTAGAATAAGGATATCATTACTAACTTGTTAAATTGGCAAAATTATAGTAAAAAATTTGTTTAAGGTTTTAATATCAGTTTTATTACCAACTAAGAATAATGGAACAACAGTTTTAGTTTAATCTGTATTCATCAAAGTAATTTATTGTAGCAAATAACATTTAAATAAATATTTTAATGGTGATATTTGATAACCTTTCCACATTTTATAAGCTGTAAAAATGGAAACATATTCTAAAGGTGGATACTTTTCCTTATGAAATAAAGAAAAACCTAGAGATTTTACAAATGAAAGAACTTTCAAAGGAAATTTTAAAAAGCCTCATGCCCAAAACTTGGCAAACAGATTAGTCAAGAATAGGAGTTTTCATTAAAATACCTCAGTGCTTTTCTCCTTTTTCAATGCGCAAACATATTAAACAATAAGATAAATTTCACAAATATATACATTCAAATTAACTTATCTTTATAACGTATTTTCAATCTCAGATAACTTGGCAATTATCGCAAGAAAATCCCTTTTAATATATCCATCCCTTATAGCCAAATGTAAAAATTTTAATTTTTCCAGCAAGTTTGATTTCTTACTCTTTAACTTCTTCCTCATTGTCCAAATCTGGTGGTAATACATTTGCAATGCACAAATTTTCTTCCAGCATCTGCTTTGTTCTTCTTTTTCGGTATTCATCGTATTCTTGTATGACATGGTCTCTGTAATATGGAAAAGATTGGCGTGCAACTATCCTCTCTGACCTAGAAATCTGAACCCCATCCAAGGTTTCTAAGACAGGGAGAACGGTAGAAACGAATAGCCTATACCCTTCGTAATCTGTACAAGGGTTGCCAACTAGAAAACTGAACGAATAATAGAGAACATGTTTTAATATTACATCATGGTGATCAAAGATTTTTTCATTTATCTATTTCATTTTGATATAACTTACAGCTGTTTCAGTTTGAGATTGTTTCTAAGTGAAGTGACGTCCCTAAGATCTCCAATGAAATTGAGGGTCAAATCTAGCTTTTCAAGAGATTCACAGCCACCTAAGTTTTCCAACTTTTCGATATTGTTAAGAGATAGATTTAGATAAACCAACTTTTTTAGCTTTCCCAAGTTCTCTGTAAATAATGAAATTAAATGTGAAACTATGTATAAGAACAGTTCCTAATTAATTCAAATTAAGTATTACCAATACGAGGAATAATATTTGACTGTAAATAAAGAATTCTCAGCTCTCTACACCAGTTTTGTAAATAATCAATCTTTTCTATATCTTCTTGATGAAGGGAAAGCTCTTCCAAAGTAGATATCTCTCCGTCATTATGCTCAGCTCGTTTTCGAATCAACTCCTCCGTAACTAAAATGAGCATTACTGAAATTTACTACATACGATGGATTTATATGATCTAGTTTACATTCCTTATTAATACTAAAGCGAGAAATAGAGTTTCCCTGAAAGCGCTCTAATTGCACAATCATAACTTATTACATTTTCTACGGAAATATGAGAACCAACTTGAGTTATGATACCTATCAATATTATTTTTCACAAAAATATAACAGAAGACTCACTTAAAACCATGTTGATCGACTCTTGACAGTTCTAAGACAGTATAAGGCTTGTTGCTCAAAGGAAAAGTAAATAAATATTTGAAATTGTGTAATTTGACGAATTATATCATTCTTATGTTTCATGATGGCAGCGAAATACCTGCAGTTCGATCCTCCGAGTTCCGCAAGCTCAGACAGGCAAGCATACGAATTCAATCATTAGTAGGATAGTAAATGAGGTCATATACACGAAATCAAAAACTTTACATTACAAGTGAAAGCTTTTTTTGGAACACCTTGTCATCTATTTATCACTTTTTTACTCATCGAGTATTTCATATTTTTTCAGCCGATAGTAAACAAATCGAATTAGAAGTTTCTTTAATTTGTAATATGACAAGCGCTCCATTCATTGTGGAACATTTGTGATTTCACCAGCCGTGCATGGGAATTAATTCCTTGATCTTCCTCAGTTTTTTATTATAAGTATATCGTCAATAATAACTAGCCATGAAACACCCTGGAAAACTCTCGCAAATTAAATGGGAAATAAGGTGAAATTGATTTCTATTCCTCCGAATTAAAATTCTTGTTAAAGGAAACTTTTATCGCGTCATTCTCTTGAGGAGGATTAGTATTTTCCTTTATCATTTAAGTCAATAGTTTATCCGATGAACAGAATAGCTGTCACGGAATATTTTTGTTTTACCAAATTTATGTACTTCCAGTGATGGTGCAGAGGTTGCTAATGATGTTTCCGACTTCGTGGAGGATGAATGCGAAGATGATGAAAAGAGTGCTACATTGCAAACGCCGCCAACACCACCTCCAGTACCTTCACCAAGACCTCCATCTGCAGGTTGTTTGATTACTTTTTTAGACCATTTCTATAATTCCCCGAGGACATTCCATCAAACGTATGTGCATAAATAATTTTCAACACACTCCAAGGGTTGTTGCTTTCCTCGACTTAGTAAGGTATCACTTTTTCTAGTTAGGAATCCCTAGTAATTTTTCCACATAGGATACTTCGTCCGCCAAATATTACTTACGATCGTAAAATATTTATTAAATTATGCATCTTGAGTATATCGCATAATTTAGGTTTGCCAAAGTTGTATTTAAACATTAATATATTCAAGTAATTCAGTAGTACTTTATTTATAGGAGATTTCGGCGTAGAAGAAAGATTTAATATTTTTTGAAATGTCGTATATATCTCATAATTTTCTCCAATCATATCATATCCCGTTGTTCCCGTACTCTTGATTGCATAATTTATAGTTTAAACCTAAAGTATTGTGGAGTTAACCACCGGTCTGACCCCACGAAATGACGTGCTCTAGCAGTCCCAACAACTTGGGCCCTCGAGAAGAGGCCGAAATTAAGATTTCTTGAATACCCATCTTCAAGAGTTAGAAAAGCGAAATCAATTGGACAACTCTTGAGAAAGAATACTTAAAATATACATGTAATGCGCATCGGATCTTAAAATTAAATGGTTACGCGGAATATCCGCCTACACAAGTGTGATCTGACAGTCAAGGCAGGATATTATCGATCTCGTCTGTATTTACAGATGGTTTCAAACACACAAGTGATGTATGACTATTAATGAAGAATGCTGCTGGATACAGTTTCACCGCTTCCTTATTCGATATTAAGTTTTGTCATGCTCCCAAGTCGTTTAATTTTAATTTCGTGCGAGTTATTTATCTTCGTCTATTGTACAGTTATCGGAATTTTCAAGGTCGTTTATAAATTTAAAAACTTTTTGTAGAATTAACAATTTAACCTTCTGGAAAGTAAGATTTGCAAGCTAAGAGATTCAGAATATCTTAGAGGACCTCTTGAAGAAGTTGCTATTTCTTCTGAAGCCTCTATTTCAATATTTGTGTCTTTATCTTCAATTTCTTCGTCCTTAAGAGTTGCGAATCTATCTCTTTGTGCTATCTGGAATAATCCTTGTCTTTTCATAGTTTCCAAATACTTCATGCTAGAAAATTTCAACTTCTTGTGCTCCATTTAGGGACCATTCATTCTGAATCCTACAGTCCTGTGTTAACTTACTGTGTAGAAGTTGTTTTGAACTTCACAATCTTGAACTATGTCCTGGCTGCTGTAATGCCAGCTGGTTAATGCCTCTTTGATTATTTTGCGAGAGATTTTGAAACCTTCTTAGCATGATTGAACCTGAGCTATAATTTGCTGTCTACCTCCATTAGCACCCATTAATTGTGTTGAGATAATGAACTGTGGCATTTTGAGGAGAGGCTTTTTTGAATATTATATCTAATGATCTTTGTAATTCTATTATTTTCTATTTATTGGAACCTACAATACTTTTATATTATAATGAATTTTGATCACAGAGCTTTTTAATAAAAGTCATAAGAAAAGAGTTTGAGATTAATTAACCAATTAATTTAACTGCTGGTAGTTCAATGCCACTTTCTTTATTAGCTAAGATATATTGTTGAATTTTGTAATCACAGGTTAAAGAACTGAATACTTTAATTATATAATGAAGCGCATATAGAAACAAAATCTGTAATTTCATTTATTATTATTAATATTCATTTATTTCAAAAATGAATCAGAATTTCAGGAGGATGAAAATCATTGAAATTTAAATAGAATTCTTTCTTTCTCTGTTCAATTTTCACCCTTTCATTACTTTACTATATATTTATCCCATAAAAATCGTTGTTTATATTTCAGGTTCACAAAAATCTCCTAGGTCCCGTCGACAGAGAACAACTTCACATACGTCACTCTCCACCAATAAGAGTTCAACGGATTCCATCATAAGGAGTCAAACAAGGACAATATACACTGCTGGCCGCCCACCTTGGTACGATAGAGATGGAAAACAAATTGTCCCCTTTGTGATTGGTAAGCATATATTTGGTTAAGTGAATATAATTAATGGACATGATTCAGTAAAAGATTTGAAATAATTCATTCCTTTCATGGTTTTGTCTTGCTAGTTAACAAATATATAGTGATCGAAGATGAAAAATCAATTTATCCATGGATGGTTAATTTCTTATAGTCTAGGAGCATGTTAATGATTGGGGAGATTTTTGAAAACAATAAAATTGTAAGAGATAGGATAGTTCCCATTGTTTTTCCTTTAGAAAAGACAAAGATTCTTATTTATTTAGCTAAAATTTTCGCTTGATACTAACTATTTCTCTCATTGAAGATTTATTCTATCACCTAACTATTAGACTGCAAATAAACTGCATTATGTGTAATGATTTTTTCGCTATTTTGACTTTTATACTTTTAATGATTTTCAGGGATCTGTGGAGGCAGTGCCTCAGGAAAAACTACTGTTGCAAGGAAAATCATTGAATCCCTTAATGTGCCATGGGTCACCCTGTTAAGCATGGATTCCTTTTACAAGGTTTATTTCACTATTTCCTGTAGTAACAAAAGTGTAGAATTATTATTTTTTTTTATTAACATAGACCACACAAACATCCTCTTATGGGACAATTACAGTGAGGTATCAAACTCAACAACGGACGTCACAGACATCCAGACCCTGAGAAGAAAATTTCCTCCTCAGGACCTCAGCATTAGAAGATTAGCATGCTAACCATTACGCCAACGAGGCCGGCAATGAATGAAAAAATAATAAATGAAATGATAAATGAAATAAATAAAAATAATAAATGAAAAAAGAATGAAATTTATTTAGATGTAAGGAATAATGGACTTTAAGAAAGTGACAGGGTCTTGAACATGAATCTCCCTTTCAAACTATATTGTCAGATAAGAGCTCTTTCATGTAAATATTCAATAAATGTTACCTTCATCCCTCAAAGGAAATTTTTTTACTTGATTTATTTTAATTTCTATTCTATTAATTAAGTTCTTAAGTTTAACCTATTGAGAAACAATTATGATAAAACATACGGAAACAAGCCATTGCAAATACTGAAATTAGGTTTTCAATTTCTATAACAAATACTGTTTGAACTATTTAGATTTTGTTACCATTTATGTATCTTGTGCCTTTATCGTTTATCTTAACCAATGTTTTCCTTATGTAGGTACTGAATGACAAACAGCATGAGCTAGCTGCGGCAAATGATTACAACTTTGATCATCCTGATGCCTTTGATTTTGAGTTGCTGATTGCCACTCTGAAGAGGCTCAAAGAAGGGAAGAAAGTAGAGGTGCCTATTTATAATTTTGTCACCCACTCCAGGGAAAACAGAACCGTAAGTTCCATTGTGATTGAGATTTATTTTTACGCTGCAATTTGTTAAGATTGCCTCTAAAAATTGTTCTTATTATTTCAGAAAACTATGTATGGTGCTAATGTGATAATATTCGAGGGTATTCTTTGCTTTTATAATTCAGAGGTTCTGAAGGTTTGTATGTCTCAGTCTATCCCCTTTAATAGAGAATGGATGTTTTATTTTAAGAATATATATTTATGTATTTTTATAAGTTAATATTAAATCAAAACTGTTCTTTTATTTGTTATATGTTATCAATATTTTTGACATTGCATCTAAATCACTTTCTCTTTATTTCCTGTGGTTACAGTAGATGCTGGACATGAAGGTATTTGTTGACACAGATTCTGATATTAGGTTAGCTCGACGACTAAAAAGAGATATAACTCAGAGAGGCCGTGAATTAGTTGGTGTTTTGAAGCAGTATTGTGCATATGTAAAACCATCTTTTGATTATTATATAGCACCATCTATGACCCATGCTGACATTATTGTTCCTCGTGGTGGTGAAAATGCTGTGGCAATTGAGTTGATTGTACAGCATGTGCATACAAGGTTACAGGAGGTAAGCTAACATTGCTTATAAAGGTTAAATGTAAATGGAAAAACTTAAAATTTTACTATTACTACTAATAATCTCAAATGTTTTAAAATCTTACTATTTTCAAGATTTTAGTTGTTTTTTGTGTTCATTTTCAGAGAGGTTTGAAGCTTCGGGAGAATCTAGTTAGTTCTTGTATAAAGAAGAGTTTACCGGAATCATTGTACAAATTGCCATCCACTCCACAAATTCAAGGGCTGCATACTTTCATCAGAAATAAGGACACTCCAAGAGATGAATTCATCTTCTATTCTAAAAGGTTGATGAGGCTGGTCATTGAATTCACACTTTCACTCTTCCCATTCAAGGTATCATTTCCGATTATATCTTTAAAACTTCCTCTTATTGCTGTAATTAACTCTGAGGAGGATGATTTTAAATATCAATTTTGCAATTTTTAATAAAATTAAACAAATTTGCATTAATTTTGTTTTGTAAATGAGCTCTTTTTAGTGAGTTTTTCTTGCTTATTGCTTCATTAGACCCCTCTGACTAATTCAACCTCATGTATCACCTGAGTGTATCTAATGTTTTTAGTTTTAGGTAGCTAATAATTTAATAATATTCTTTTTGTAAATTACCTAATATGAACTTTCAATAATAGTAGATTCATTGCTACACTCTTAACTTTTGTTTTAGATACAAGATTGTTTTTAAGTTATGACTTACAGATACAAAAGTAGATCAGTTTTATCTGTCAACAAATTTTTACCTATCTAACTGATGTAGAACGATGAAAATTGATTTGTGAGTATTTTTACTACATGCTATACATAGAATCTATGGTCCCTTGCTAAATTTTTCCAAGTTTTACTTGTTAGAATTCTTTTTCAAAGTGTACAAGCAGTAGTAAAAGTGTTGTTATAGCATCAATATGGTTTTGTAAGTATCATTTGAATTCAAATAGGGACTTGCATTTAATAACTTTTTAGATTTTATTCCAATTATGTAATAATTTTGTTCTTACATATATGTGTACCCTTTGAAAAATAGTAAGGCATCTTTTTTCTTGTTTATATTTCTTCTAATGCTCTTTTCCATAGCTTAAAAATTCTTTATGAGACAATGAGGAAATATTTTTCAAAATGCAATTTTAGTTTTAAGGGACTAAGTGTGGAGGAAACAAATTGAGACTGAATTCAGTGACAGAAATATTGGTTAATTATTTTGCCAAATTTTATAACTTTTTAACATTTTTATAATATTTTATTAAATTTTGCAGAGTATAACTGTGGATACACCACAAGGTGTCCCTTATCAAGGAAAGAGAAGTACAACAGATAAAATCTGTGGTGTGTCAATCATGAGGGCAGGAGAGACTATGGAACAAGCTGTGTGTGATGTATGTAAAGATATACGGATAGGCAAGATTCTTATTCAAACAAATTTCAGCACTGGAGAGCCAGAGGTTTGTTTTGATCTGATCTCATCCATATTTCTTTTAATTATGTAGATAGTATAAAAGTAATTGAAGTTTGGGGTGATTCAAATCATCACACATTTTATTGACCAATGTAGAGCGCTCCATTTGTACAGGAATTTTGAGTACTTTTTTCAGTATCTGAGTAAGTAATGTGATTAGAGTGCATGAAACCTCTTGTAAATAGGCCTTAAAAGGAGCCGATAAAAATTTATGAATGAAATTATTTAATCCAGAGTTTGTGATTATATTCAACTTTTCTTTTTAGTAATGTATTTTCCTTGTGCTGATATAGCTGAATATTTTATTAGGATATGAATGATCCTCATTCATATCCTAACTTTCTGTTAATCTCAAAAATTTGTTGGACAGTTTTAAACATCAATCTCAGCTATCTTCCAGAGTATTTCTAATTATTATATTATATGTTCCCTTCAATCTTTGTTACATTAAATAAACTTAGCTGTTTTCACCAATCAGTTGTAGAATTGATGAAGGATGCACTATTCTAAACATCTATACTCTCCTCATATTCTTAAAAAATTTTGCTATTTGCTAGTATTAAGATTTTTCTCTCTAGAAAGGTATCTCCCTAAGGCTTAGATTACATTACAACCATCTCTTCTTTCTTTCCAAGCTTTACTACTTGAGACTTCCAAAAGACATAAGAGATTATCGTGTTATATTAATGGATGCGACTGTAGCCACTGGTGCAGCTGCAATGATGGCCATCAGAGTACTGCTGGATCATGATGTTCCGGGAAAAAATATTTACATTGTTTCACTATTGATGGCTGTTGCAGGTAACTTTCCTTTTTTAACCATGCTTTTTCTTATTGGATGAATTCTTTGAAAGCAATACTTTTTTACCTCCTGGAAATATCTCTGTATATTTGCAGATGCAATTAAAATATTTACAGTACAACAATATTTGTTACATGACTGGTTTCTTCTCAGATTTGTTAAAGGTATAATCATTTCAACAGATGAATAGTGATGATTATTTTTTCCAAACATTTATTCTGATAAATTTAAGGAAATACCTCAACTTTTCTCCTTATTAAGGCTATGCAATCTGTTCATAGTAAATTCTGCAAATTTTGAAGTATGTATCTACATACCTTTTAAGAGTACTAAGTAAACAATAACTCAATTATTTGAGTCAAAGAAAGCTCAAAATTAAATAGTTTTTCTTCTTATAAATGTTTAAAGTGTTGTCTCTGTTTTTAAAAAAGTTTTTATTTGAAATTTATGCTGTAAAATTCTTTACTGTTATTTAGCCTAGAAAATGCATACAGGAAAGAGTTTTAGTTTTCTCAAGTGAAACATCTCTTATAGTATATAGATATTCTTTTAACAGTATCATACAAATGGAAATTTGAGTTTAATATAAGAGAATATTACAGTTTTAATTAATTTCTTTATTTTATGTTTTCAGGAGTTCATTCTATTGCATACGCATTTCCAGATGTTAACATTGTAACATCTGCTGTTGATCCTGATATCAATGAAAAGTTTTATGTGCTCCCTGGTATTGGCAACTTTGGAGATAGATATTTTGGCACTGAACCCTCTGAGGATAATCACGGATCTTAAGGATTATGCTGTCACTAGTTTAGTCTGATCACTTATGGTTTTTTGCTGTGTTTCAAAGATATTCTCAATTTCTTTCTATTCTAGCTGGGAATTAATTTCTTTGACTTTTTAAATTATTCAACGGTTCTTTCTGGTTTGCAAACTGATTGAAATCTGTATTCTATTGTCTAAATTAAATCTCGTCTAATTAATCAGATTCATCAAAGAGTTAAATATGATCAGGCTAATCACAATTTCTACTTTTTGACAAGGTATTATACAATTGATATATATATATATATATATATATATATATATATATATATATCAATTCTTCATTCAATATCAGCTCTAAGGTTTCTAATATCCTGATCATTTTATAACATGAATTTGGATTTGTGAGAAATGAAACCTTTAAATTACTCAATCAAATACACACATAATTTTGCACCTATTACAAGTGGATAGTTGAATCAAAAACAATTTTTGATCGAAATTCTTATCATCTTGACAACATCAAGTCCTATTAAGTTAGTACTTACAAACATATGTCACATTTTATAATTATTACTGTATTATTTCTAATTCTAGAATTATTTTAGTGCACAACATGTACATTTTTATAAATTGATCTCTTAAAGTAAATTCAACAAGTCATTGTTTCCTCAGGTGATTTTTTATGAAGATCTCTATTATTTAATCAATTCAATATTTGCAATTCTCTATCTCTCATAACTAGATCTCTGATTTTTGATTGAGGAAAGATGTAAATTATATGCTTGTGATTTGATTTAGGAATTTGTTTCTCATTCTCATCAACACTGCTTCTCTATCTAGTGACCCTTTTTGCAAAGATATTTTTCAGCTCAAATTTTAATGTTTTATCTTTGAAGTTGTGAAAGTTACCATTGTAGTAGAACCGTATCACTTAGCTTTAGGAAGACTCATGGTTCAAGTGATGGTTCTATTTCTTTCTTTTTTAACTTCCAAGCTAAAGGGTTATTTTTAGCAATAATTTTGATGAAAAGCATATATCATCAGTCAGATTGGATTTATGGTGGATTTGTATGATACATTTACAACTATTTCCAAAGAAAATCTGTTTTTCTTTGTCAATATGATTCAATTCAGAACATAAAAATTGTGCACAACAAGACCTTTGTTAGTTAAAAAAGTACAATATCTGTATTTAAAATTCAGTTATATGCAACCTTCTTCCAGCTATGTTAACCATTTTCCCAGACCAATATTTATATATTATTCTTTGAAAAACTGGTTATTTTGAACCTCAGCATCCTAAGGGGGTTGCTTTCTGAGTGTGAATGTTAAATATCAGGGGTGTAATTGAAACCATTTTCAAAGGTGTGATCATTTTCTTTATTTTTTAAAGTCATTTTCTTGGAGACTGAGAGGTTTTAATGGTGGAAGTTAGCCATGTGTGCTTTGATCGATCAAAAAATATCTATATAAATACCCAAAAAGCCTCTTGTACTTTTGTTGCATGTAATGCAAAGAAAACTTCATTGCACTCCTAGGATTGAAATATATTTAATTAAATGTCCATCCATGTCACAGGTTTTCAGTCACTCAATTCAAATAATTGAGTTTAATTCCTAAGTTATTGTTCATTAATGTCAAAAGTTGGTTTTCCTTCATCAAATATGATTTTGAGTGAATATTAATTCAAGAATAGTTGTTTGTTGCTTCCATTATGTAAATTTAATTTTGGCCAAATATATTTACTTATGGAATATTTTATTGTTTTCAATGCCAATTTTAATAGAACACTATGCAATCTTTGTTGCTCTTATGCTCTATCCATCCATATACAAAAACCTTTACTTTGATATTTCCAAAATCTTAGGCTCAAAAATTGATTCGAAAGAGTATGGTACAATTTTAGACTATTTAATTATCAGTTCCTTTCTTTGTCAGTCTTGAATTTCATATACAAGAAAGAAAAATAAATGTATATTCATGACACTAGTTTTCTTAAGAATGCCTCCTCAGAAGTAAGATGGAGTAAACCTGGATAATGGCCTATATTGTTTTCCTAAGTATGGATTAATGGATATCCTTTCACTTTAGTTAATTACAACAGAATAAAATAAAAATAATTTTTCTTCCATTTAAAAGGAACTGTTGAATTAGGAATTATATTAGTAAAACTATTATCTATTTAACAGAAACTACGCCCTTTGGCCAGAATTTGTTGTTAGAAATCTTTTGAAGTCTTTCATGCTTACTTTGCAGTACTTTTATTTATACAAAAAGTTGATAATATTTTGGCTTATGATTATTTTACTTCACTCTATTAAGTGTAATTTTGCAAAGTTTTATGTAACGAATAACCTAGATTTTTATTATTTATATAAAAATATTTAAATATAAACAACATGTTTAATATTCGTTTCTATAACGACAACAAATTCAATTGTTAAGCTAAGCATTTTTACTAAGAAAAGAAAATATCTATCCGAAGTTAGTCACTCGATTATTCTAAATGGAATTTTTGAATAAGTGCAACCTATTGTGAGTAGTACAACTTTTTATACAAAGAATGTATGCTTATAGATAAATCTATCTATCTTCACGCAACTCAAAACTAAAGGTTAAACAACATTAATGGAGACAAGTAAAATGACGTAATGCTGCGATAATCATAAAAAATTGTTATTATCCAATACATTTCAACAACTTAAGAGAAATAATCTGAGGAAATTAATATTCGTATTATTATGAGTTCAACCTGTCCGAATTGTCGCTATGGTAAAAATACATAGTAGTTTAATGCACATCATTATTTTCTCCTACTTATTCAATATCTTGCTTTCTGGAACCTATTAAAGCGTAATAAAATAAATTTTTATTGGGTATGAAAATGTTTCATCCTATCCAAATACTCTCCATATTTTAGGTAATGCTAAGGGTAATAGCTTATTATTTATAAAAGTTATAATAACTTTTGTGGGATGTAAGTAAATTTCGTACTTCCAGAGAGCTGATATAATTTCTCAAACGTGCACGAATTCACGATCTTTGAAAAGCAATGCTGTCACGAGACAGATGATTTAATTCAACCGCAGTGTTACTCGCATCTGGCAGGCGAACTTGTGCATAAAGTTTGCACAAGATGAAAGCTGTTCAGAGGAGCTGCTAATGCTCATAAAGTATTCTTTGAGGAGTCGAGAAAATTTTTAGATCAGAGAATTGCTACACCCAACATTCCCGGATCTTTAGATAGCAATTACTTTATTTCGCTGTATTCGGTAATTTTTACGTAGGAGGTTATTTCTCGACTTGCTCTTTAAAAAAGGCAACCTTCAGTATTGCTCAAATGGCCTTTCTCTTCCCCTCATCCGCTTCCCCTCTCGCCTCTCCAACTGCTTCAGTCTAGTGAGAACCTTCGTGAAAGCTAGTTGGTGGATGTTGAGCGTCCTCGTTCCGTCTTGCAATGGAAAATTAAGTGAAGCTATTTTGTGCATCTACATGATATTCATTCGTTTGGATTCGTTTTACCCATTTAACTTTTGTCGGGAAGTAATTTTCCGATAAGTGGATTGGCTCAGTGGTGATTTCAACGCGCGGAGATTTTGCCTTCGGGCAAAAGTGATCCTTTGGAGAGCAGGAGATGCTGTGAAGAAGGATGCTGACCTGGTGAGGAGTGTGACCTACCTCTAAGAGGCTCAATCGCGTCCCATTTTCCCGATATGTTTTACCTGCTCTGATGTTAACTAAGGGCTTAAGGATCGAAGGAATCGGCAGCGAAATCCTGAGCGATGCCTTAAACAGCCGTTCGAGCACATTCAAGTAATTGGAAGTAGAATTGTGTGCTGCAGTCTGTGGTGAGAGAGATTCAGAAAGTGAAGGCAGGAAAATCTCGGAGGTTGTCTTTTCTGACCCCTTCGAAGCATTAAAACCGAGAAAAGGAAAATTAGGAACGTCTTATTTAATGTTTCGTAGTAATGGTTGTTTTGTTGACGATGAGTCCGAATAATAATATTGTGTGATTTTTTCTTTAAGGTATTCCGGATCAACGTTAACTTGAAGCACAGATCGCTTTTAATCGAAAGGGTTAAATTATCGAAATTTTACCGTTTAAAATTTATTGAAAATTTTAAATAATGATATTATTTGTAAGATATTCTGGAGAACTAAGGCCTCCATCCATTAAATTACGGAATTATTTATATTCAACGTTAAAAATATTTGTATTTCAATTGCAAAATCTATAGAATAATGATTCTCGTCCATCTTAGAATGAAAATTAATCTCTCTAAATGAATGAGTGCTATCGATTCGCAAAGAATGTCATTTCAACGGAATCTTATTACGTTGAGAAAATGTTGATCCGTTCTCGAATCTGAAATGAATTCTCTTTTCATTAGAGCGATGAATTTCTCAGAATGATTTTGTCTATTCAAAAATCTCCTTCGTTTGACGTTATCCATGGATGCGAATCTCAGTAGATTCATTTACATCAGACACTTATGGCTTTTTTCCAACCTCAATATGTTATTAAAATATATAATCCTCGTAATAGTTGTTTGGAGAAAATAAAAACAGAGTATTCTCGCCAAATATGAATTAGGAGAGCTGTAAATATTCAACGAGGTTTACATAGAAAGGTCGTTAAGAATAGAGCAATTCATCTGTATAATTTGATGGAAAAGAGTGAATATGTACACCATTGAAGACCAACATCGTACTCGTGAATCGAAAAAGTCAATAACATGCTTACGTTTCATCAGATACCACTGTGTTAATTGTTTGAGCGTTACCTAAATTTTTTCTTGTAGGCGATAACTGTACAGTTTAATATATGGTACACTTCACAGAAATCGCATCTCGTTGTAATATATTACTTAATGTATAATTATGGCGGTACATTACGTAGTGATAAAGTAGAGTATTCGCAATCATCAATTAATATACTTTAAAGCTCTTTACTTTATTCAGTCTTTAGCGTGTGTATAAACACATCTAAACGTTGTCAATGCGAATCACGTGTTAATCACTCTTTGCATCAGCGACAACGCAAGACAATATGAAATACATCACAACTGTTAGGGGTTTCAAAGAATAAACTAATCCCCTATAAGTTGAGTTGATAAGCGTTTAAAATGGAATGTGTTCGTGGTAAAGAGAAATGAGTATCTTGTAGACGGAAATCGAGAAAATAAATTCAAATGAATGGGATGTAGAGAATCCAGTTCGTCCCTCCGAATCTCGTCTCTAACGGTATCTATTGAAAAAGACGGTCATCGCTCCAAAAAGATCGGCCATGGAAGACGGATATTAGTGATAGAATTAACGTTGTGGATCGAACCTTCTCGATTCAATGACATCGTATTACTCATTCGGCCGTGCTAAATGAATGCGTGATTCCATTATGTACTCCATCACGTAGCGATATTTAATTTTCTAATTGAAATTCAACGATTTTCTATCGACGACATATACCCTGAAATTTTCACACGAGCTGTGTTGGATGATAGCTGATCGGTTGTCCTCACAAGTACTTTCATCAATTTTATTCATCTATGGATTTCATTTCTGATTTCCCATATTATGACGGAAGAGTTAATATTTCATTCTTCCACTGGAGCGTGTTCATAGAACTGTGACAAACTCACGTAATATCCATCTTTGAAACTCGGAATGTAGTGTTGGGACACCATTTATGCATAGATAAACCTCAGAATCAGGGACTTAACTTCTGAGGGACTACTGCTTTCGGTGCTTTCACTTCTTTCTGACCTTTTATTTTGCCTTCTCGTATTAGATTCCATCGCATGTGGTTAATATCCAACTGAAAACTATGGAGGCGTACGAGAATTTTCTTTTCTTTGAGCACGGTTCCATTCCACAGAGTTGAGTTTGTTCACTATAGAATTATTTTAGCTGTTCTTTAAATTCAAGGAATCCCTTGTTCACTAAATATTATTGTTCATATATCGTCTATAATTCTTATCCTCTTTAATTTATATGTTCCAATATAATTTACTATTTTCACGCATTTTCTTTAGTGTTCACAGTGACTGTTTCGATTCACTGATCATCAATTCGCTAAGAAATGCATCCGTCATAGACTAGCAAAGCCGTCCCTCGACATAAATTCAGCTCATCCATAATCTTAAGCTCGAAAGATTTGACGATTCATTGTTATTCTTATCTAGCGAACTGCGTCCTTAAAACTTATATGAGAGTTTATTCGTTAAATCACAAATTTATGTGTGTACCGCAGTGATCAAATCAAGCTAATATTTTCTTTTCTAGATTCACTCTTCTGTTTTGACAACAAAAAAAGGTGAAATTTATGTCTCGTATCCCTCCGAGTAAATTCCATCCTAGGTTTATAATGCATGAATTTTTCGTATAAAATTCACTGTAAATACTTGCATCTCCTAGCCTATCTGTAGCATTCCTTCATTGGGAAGTATACAATTCTTGAGGTATTATGTAACCGTAAGGCTGTTGAATTAAAGATTGTTCTGTCAGAGCATTTGACGTGAGAACACACGAGAAGGCGCTCTTTTCCAATTCTTCTTTTCACATAAACTCTCTCCTGTTTTACGCTCTTTTCCCAGGTATGGTAACTAGTGAGAAGATAAATTAAGAGACATTCAATGGATCGATTGACACTGAAGTTGGGCTGTTATACCTTTCTTCATTTATGGTATATAATTTAGTTTAATCCAAGTTCCACTTTGATTTCTGCGTTGAATTACGTATCAATTTCAAGATCGTATTTATTCTCTGAAAAAAACTGCTCCTTTATCTGTGAAATTTATTAGATTCCTATTTAATTATGCATTATTATGTTGGTATTTCGCGGTAGAGCATTGTACATTTATCGATGGATTTTGAGAAAAAACAAATATCAGAAGCAAATGACGGATCATTTACATTTTGTACGAATATATTTTATTATTTTTTCGGTCCCATATTTGCTTTGAGGAAGTTTGTTTGTTCCCACAAACAAACATTGTGGACTGAAAGGAAACGCCTCTTAAATCGGAGTAAACAATAGATCACTGGGAAGCAACATTTTATTCCCATAGAATAGTTAATTTGTCATTTAATTCGCTGTATTTCAAAATGAAATCGTTCGTGGATTTAACTGCCACGAACAGCTACCGATAAAACATCGAGGTATTCGAATGCATGTATAAAATGGAGGAAAGAACGGCCTTTCTCCGCGCCCTACTAATACGTCACGCGCAACGGCACTTCTCCACACCCACGCTCCGTTTTTTGGCCACCAGGTGCGCTCCGATCGCTTGTTGCGGAACTAATAGCGGCCAGCTGTAATTTTTAATGTTTCAGTTCGACGAAGGTTTCTTAAGATATTGCTCTTGGCAAATCACCATATATTTCACTGTCTTTGCGCGAATCTATGGACTTGCGCGAGCGGGAATTAAAACGCAATATAGTTCACGCATATAGTTCATTCTACTGATTCTACTTGATTAACGTAGCAAACGTTTTTTCGGGTTAAACAGTTTCAGACAATTATTCTGAATCAAGAGTTGAGGCTTTGAACTACCAAGTTGAGGAATAGACTCACACATCCTGTAACACTAAAGGATTCTCTAACTATTGGAAATCATTCATAATGTCATGGTTCAATAGTTTGTCTTAGTCAGTGTCTTTGATCGTCTTCATTTCATTTGAATGTATTATTTTTTTGTTGTTTCATGCATATTCATCTAATCATAGTGTGGATGACAACCTTACGTAATCCGTTCCCAACACTATGTCCTTCCTTAATTCTGCTAACGATTTCATTGCTCATGAATCTCACTTCCGGGCTATAACTTCCTGCAAGCGGAAGGCCAAGAGGTTCCATCGACCGGCAGAAGCGATGACCTCAAAGAAAAGGAAAGAATTGTCTTCTTGGACAACCATTTTAGCGTTCTCGGTGAATTCTTTGTTTCAATTTCTTTAAATACCACAAAATATCATTACCTTTAATTCAGAATCTTTATTTAAACATCTTTATTCAATCATGTATGGTAGAATTCATTACTTTATCCTTCCGAATTCCTTTCAATTTAAATATTTTGTTATTACTACTTATGGATAACTTATTGAGCATGGGTATTTGAAAATGAGCATATTTCCATTAAATCAGAGAGTCAGGTAATAGTTTTCATCTTTTGAGTTTACGTCTTTCACTAGTTTAACGATTATAATTAATTTTACCAAAAAATGATTCCGCAATTCAATCACAAATGATTTTGAGAAAATTTTTATACAGGTCATATTTAATAGTTTTGCAATTCTGAGTCAAATCTCACAACACAAACAGTATCGGAGCTCTAATCTTGCTGAGGAACGTTGCATAGTAGAATGCACGATAAACATCTGATAGTGATAATCTCATTTTCTTTTGTGCGATACTTTTGTAATCAGTTACGAAATTTTTTCTCTCTATAATTATCTTCTTATCCATTACAAATCGATATGAAATGGAAGTTTAATTTTGTTCGTTCATGATTATGTGCTTTATGTATTTAATGATTTATGTATGTGTCCATTGAGTTAACGTGAAATACCAGTCCACTGAATAGATGTATGTACAGAATCATTTCAGGCAAGGGAAGCAAGATATTGGAATGACCTAAAATAATAATAATTCTATACAATGAAAATAATGCCGCCTAATACGACGATTTATAATTCAAGGATCATTCCTTCGCAACTTCTGATAATGTGAAATATTTTTTTATTTCTACTTTAATTTCACTCACCAAACATAATTTCCCATCTGTTATTCTTTCGAGCAATGCAAAATAGGACCGCGTTTAAAGTAATAAATAAATATAATAATGTATAGAACAGGCTCTTATTTCGTTAAAAAATCATACGAATAGGATTACATGGAGGCGAAGATATCGGACGAATCTTACATTTAGGAATACGTAGTAACTTTTGAAAAATTTACTATTTCTGTGTTTGTGTTTTACTTTTATTCTTCTGACTTGCAGTTGAGGAATTTTATCTTTATAATTTTGCCTATAAGCTGTACACTTACATTTGTATCAGTCTTAAACTATCTAGAAAGTGTTACTTCATTATTGCAGTGTTCAATTATAGTTTACTAACCGTAGTTTCACTTCAGATTGTAATTTTGAGTCGATTTTATATTTTTATAATGATATTTGCTTAGGTTTTTTGCGTGAATTTTCAGAGCTGAAATGCATTATTACATCACATTATTATTATTACAATTACAATATTACAATACATTATTGGCCAAACCGCGAAAAATAGTTGACTGGTTTCAGAGTATTTAGGCTCAATGGAATTCAATGGGAACATATAAATATTGAAATATGTCCCATTTTAGTTTTGGACTATTCTATAACACTCTTCTAGACTTGCTACTATTCTTGAATCCATCTTAACTATCTATTTTCTTAAGATTTCCAATTTTCATTCTCCTCTTCTAATTTGATATCTCAAGTGAATACAAAGTCATAGATTGACATCATATGCTCTTGATTCATTGTGTTTGTGGTTTGAGCCGAATTCGGGCCGCAAATCAGTGTTTTACCATATTCATACCATTTTGTTGACTGTCTACCCGAAATGAATATAGAGAAAAAAATTCAAGTTCTTTATGAACTCTTCCCAAGTTAATTATAATTTGTCCGTTCTGATTTGATAAATCGTGGTTTTATGACATTCTCTTCTCACAAAGATCCCAGAAGTTACAGATCCCAACGACTGCAGCTGCGTTTTGCGCTTCCTGTTCGAAGGCTTAAAATGCCAAGGCAACATAGTTTAGATTGAAAGGTTGTCACGGACGATTATGTACATTTAAAGTACTCCAGTTGAAAGTATTGCACAAACTGAGGTGAATTTCACTTAGTTTTGGAATATTATTTATTAATTTTAACTATTTACACATAGTGTTAGTATTAATGTGCATACACTAGCGAACCAGTCTTTACAATATACATAATAGTTACACAATTTATCCTGTAGTTATAAAATTCGCCTACTTACTGTAGATAGTGTTTCAAAGCTAAATGTACTCCGCTCTCATGAAGATTATTCTTTTGCGGATTTTAAAAATGTTTGTTAATTCACTGACAACTGTGGAATTTATACTTTGAATGGTCGAATTTTATAAAATTTATGTGAATACTGTTTCAATTCTCATTAACTCTTTGAAGATTCCACGAGTATTTTGTGGTAAAATTTAATCATGGCAGTATAATTACATACATTATAAATAAAGTTCGCAATTCAATTTCTCGAAATAAAATGCATAGGATTCATTCCATCGTAAGAACATTTTGTTGAAGTAGTGTGAGAGTGAAAAGTTTATTAAACGCTTAATATTTATGATTAAGGGATTTTATTAATTATTCTTTGTTTAGTCTTACATTATCGTTGTCCCTGTACAATAAGTCATCGATGTGTGTTTGAAAATAGAATAATATAAAATTAATTTTCCTGAAATTAGACAACATTAGACATTTGTTTGTCGTTAAGTATCGACTTTTCTGTTACCTCTTTTCAATTCTCAGTTCTGAAGGCGATTCCAATGACTGTCAATCGCAGTGTCCATTCGGAGGTATTTGAAGTTCACGCTGTGGAAGATCAGCGAAAAGCGACACGTACCACTTTCCCTTGGGAATAGAATCTCGATTACCTTGGGACGGGCGTGGCAACCTCATCGACCTCAATTAATTATTCCTGATAATTATTATTCTTTTAAAGATCGAATTATTGCTGAACAAAATCACCAATAGCGATGGGGTTGTAGGCATATTTCTTTTTGTTTCTTCTTTATTAATTACAAGGATATGTACGAGACATTAATGGAAATTGATAAAACTAGGGTAGAGGTAATCGTATCTCAAAACAATATTATTACTTTAAGAAGTCAACTATAATGAAAAGTATAATAAATAATATAAACGTCTTAAAAGCATTGCCTTCTGGTGGAAGAGATCAGAGCAATATAAAAATAAATGAAAGATAATCCCAATATTATCTCTTCCACGTTGCATTGCTATTAAACAGTAGTTTTCATTGTCTTTAATATTGCGTCTGAAATTTTCCAAGGTTTGTCTTCGATCTAACGTTGCGAATTTAGGATACTTTTTCTTTCGTCACTATGGTAACACGCAACCATATAAGTTTGCAGTGTTCGCTCTGAAACTGGTTATTCGTTGGATAAGGGAAAGAACACGATCAGTTCGTGAGACTTGAATACAAGAGTATGCTACGCGGCGAATGGCGAGCCTGGGTTCGAGTCCCAGTCATCGCTATTTTTCATTTCTGTTTGTCCTTTGTTCGATCATTCAACACTCTGCGATTGAAAATGTGTTTTGTGTTCGTTGGAGATGATGAAGTGAATTAAAAATATCTGCGTTGACCAAAAAAATATAAATCCTAGTTTTTAATAGACTGTTTAAAAAACGCATGTAATCTCTTTAAATTTCCACATTTTTTTTAGAATTATGCTTTCCGAAAATCTTTTTTTCATGTATGCAAGGGTTAGATTTCAGTTATTCACGTATAGATAAACTTTACTGGAATGACGGAATGGTTCTCGTTTGTTACTATTATGATTATGAGGATGGATGGATGAATAAATTTTGATGTAATTCTTTCAGTGGTTCATTTTTAAATTGTATCGCTTTAAATAAAAAATGTTAACATTTACAAGTTTTTCAAATTGAATGCAATAGAATTCGTAGAAGTGCATCACAATGAAAAATTACTAATAGTGGTTATTTTGTTCTGTAAGTTATCATTTATGGAAACAGATGAAGATAATAAGCCATTCAAATACGCAAAGGACGGTTTAAACATATCTTACGTATAAATAGTGTGAATCAAATAGAAATAAGTGTCCCATCTTATCGAACGTTGTTACATCATATTTTTCATCCTCTGTGGTCCAACAACTTGATCCATCACTTCTATATACTAATGTTGTATTCCTTCTTACATATTATTATCGTTCTCTCTAAATGAATTTCACACATATGTGTTTATAATGTGTAATGCTATTGGAATATGATAATTTTTTGTATGTTTCTATGAGTTTTGTATAAATTTACGTTGTTTTTTATATCTTCTATAAGCAAATTTTCGGAATTTTTTTTTAATTACAAAAGTAGTTTGTTAAATATATTTATTTTTAAGTATTTTTAACAAAGTTGAATGGATGGTTTTATTCGTATGGAAACAGCTAATAATGTACTGAAAATTAGTACGTACATTTATTCAATATTTGATTATCTTTTCTTGAAAAAATATCTTAATAAATATTAGAGAACATTCCTATCGAAGAATTTATTATGGGATATGGAAAGACGAAAAAAGTTATATTTCATTCTCTTTGTAGAAGAGTAAATCTTGAATACGTTAACGACTGGAAATTCTTAAACATTCGAATAATTTAGCGATATTTTTTAAACCATTAATTAAAATTGGAAACTATTTCAAGAACAAAATACAATTTAAAGAATCTTATATACTCTCGAATTCTGGTGGACAGGGTCTTGAAACGCATCGTTTTAAAAGAAAAATCGCTTTTCTTATTATTCCATTGAAAGGTCTTTTGCGTTGAAGTTCATTTTAAAAGAATGTTAGAAATTAATGGCTTAAAAGTTATGAATATTTGAGTGACGTCTGTTTACATTCCTTGATACCAATGAGTTGCTTATCCATTGAGTCTGTTTTTAATTTAAACCTAGAACTTATATTTATTTAGTAAAGTAACTAAGTAAAAGTAATATTACATCCTAAAATTAATAAATGCCCTTTTACACTAGTGGTCCTTAAATGCCAATTCTGGCAAAGGATCGTAATTTGTAATAGAAAGATAGTTTATCGCCATAAATTAATAATAGAAACGAAACATCATAACTTTACATCTTTAATTAACGAAAATGATAATCATCATGCTAAAGCGAAGAAAGAAGCAATGAAATGCATTTAATCTCATTCACTAATCTTTCGCTTCATAAAGAAGGTTTAGACAATTGCATATTCGATATTATTCATTGATCTTTTCTTTTGCTTCGATTCCACAAATATCACTCATTATTCTACTTTTTATTCAATTTAACTCATTTTATTTGGTACACTATAGGGGCACAATATGCCTTAAAAAATCATCTCGTTTAAAATACTTGAAGGGCAATTGATAAGATATCGTAAAGTGATAATTCTCTTATAATAACGGAATCCGGTAGATGCACTTGCAATGCATATCTCTATTGAATTAGAATCGACGTTTGAATGATCCCAGAATCATTAAGTAATGACTACGAACATGTACCTTGTAGTCTCGACAGAAATAAATAAATAAATTTTTCACTTTTGGACCTACAGGCATCTTGCAAAGCATTCTTCATTTATTACTACTTTACGTTTAGGAATACTCCAAATCTCTTACATTGACGTTTTCTTCATATTTTTTCTTAAATATATTCCATTAATCCTTCCATTAACCATCTGAGATATTTGTCTGCAAATGAATGATTCAGATTTTTTTGGGTGATTATTTTCCATGATACTACGTTATAAAGAATAAATTTTACAGTCAATTTGAGCGATTAAGGTGAAACTACTATTCCAGGAAATCTATTGTGATTTTCTTCAAGTTTGTTTTCATTCTTATTATAATTCTATAAATATAATATAGTTTTTCCTTTCGAACGCAATAAGGAGGAAATTCCCTTCTTTGTTTCGCTATGATGTGAAAGCTGCCCAAACGATGCTGAAATCAGTAAACCTTGTTATGAAATCATTGACATTCGTGAATTTTAAAATTTTCCTTCGTTTCTTTTCTTACCAAATAAAGAAACTTTGTAATTATAAACCTCTTACAGCCATTTGTGAATATACGAATCCTTATCTTCCATAGTTCTCCGAAGAAACCATTTTTATCATACGTATTTTGTTTCGTTAATTAAGTAATTTTCAAGAAAATTTAGATTATTTATTTGTTCATATCAGTTCCACAGGAAGTAGGTATTACTATGTTTCTGTGAGAGTGGAGTAAATATAAAACTTTTTTAGAATTATTATACATCACTCGCTCAATACAATTTATTTAGCAAAGAATCTCAGGAAAAGTTGATAATTTCAAAATATCGCCGTACAAATGGTATTTTAATGATAAATTCAGTTATTAATGATTATTTACTTAACCTCCATTCATTTATGTTCAATTATTTATCAAGATTATTCCGTTACATAAAATTTGAATGAATAAAAAAGAACATACAATAAAATAAGAACGCAAGAAAAATATCATAACAATATCTTCTGAATTAAAGATGAGATTTTCCATTTATTTTATTGGAGGCAATAGTTTAGAAAATGTTTTGATTGTCATGCTTCTCGTTTAAGTGCAGTTTATTTCAGTAGTAGAAGAAAACATTAACAACCATTAAAACAATTAAAATTAAAATCTCTTCTGTTGTAAAAGAAGCCAAATTGTAATCTTTTAATGTAAATTACTTCGAAACATCGATTTAACCTAAACTTATTAATAATTATTTTCAGCTACTTTACAATTTTCCAAATGTTGTCGCTCAGCCGAGTGGAGGTTGAATTCAAAACTGTGGAAATGTTCCTCATCAACGGAGCATGACATCCTTTTTAATTAGATTCTCAGATCTTTAGATTCCGAAATATTACAAATGTGTTGAGAAATGTTGTATCATCTGGAAGTTACGACATTAGAGATAAGAAAAATGTAGTTTTCGCAATTCGAGACAATTCTTTCTTTTTCCTAATATTTATATATTTTTCGTCTCATTTTACAGCATTCTCGTGTTCTCTCGATTTATTTTTAAGTGTAATAATTATTCAAAAATTACATAAATGAATATTTTTAGGAATGTTATTAATATAAAAGTATCATTTTAAACCCTTATAAAACAATTTTGGAATCGGTTCGATAGTTGACAGATGACAGAGTTGCCTTTTTTTGAAACTCTTTAACGGACTTTCGCAGATGAATATAAATGTCAAATTGTTCAATTTCATGAAATGTTAATTGCAAAGACAAAAAAAATCGTGATAAAGAATGCGTAAGATTAGTAAAATGGGACATGGAAAGGCGTTCATTTAGCGTAACCTCCAAATTACAAAATATCCGTGTGAGAGTGAAGCATTTTATTCTGGAAATCTAATCGACATCTTTATCTGAAAAGGCGATGCTCCCAAATTCACTCTTCCGTTGCTAATAGATTCCAGAAGGTGAACGGAAATTCATGCGACGGTATCTTGAGAAAATGTTGTTCATTCTTATACTACTTTAATATGTAAAATTCTACCGAAAAAATTATTTCACTATTTAAATAATAACTTACCTTCTAATTTATGCGATAAATTATAGACACCTATCTTTTTATAGATCTTTTGTAAACTCTTATCCTTGATGAAGGAAGGAGTTGGTTCGAAACATTACGAAAGGGAAGAAATATTTTAGAATAATTTGACACGATGAATTTATTTAACCAGAGATAGGGTTTCTATGGTTATATTAAAGACTCAATAGTTCTCTCAATACTGTTCATTCTTTCTTTACGCAGAAATATGACGAATGCTGGAATGCGAAATTATTATAGAAGGATTGATTCATTTAATTATCATCGTCAATATAATAAATAGAATCGGTACGTTTTCGGCAGAATGTGTCACGAAAAGGATACAGTGTAACGTATTTGAATTGAAAAAAATATCAACTGAAAGCGATAGAAACTTAAGGCTTAGAATTGTAAAGTTTGAGTTCGGTAATTCACAATTTGATTTGGGACATACATATGTACACACTTAAGTGTAATATAGTGTATGCAAACAAAAGTACAGAAATAAATAATTCCAGTCTTCTATTTGATAATCGTCAGAGCAATATTTACTGTGTTCAAAGGGTTATCACGTTTTCAAGTTGAAGAGACTTATTTGTCGCCAATGTTTCTGTTACTTCTCATTGATTCGCTAATTGCGTCACAGACACTCGATGACGACGGAAGATAACGTCATTCCAACTCGCGATAGTTTAATTTGGTAGAGTCATACGACATGTGGTGCAAATCCATCGTGTAAATGATCTGCAAAAAACTTATACTTTTTCCTCATAAAGTTTATTGACACTATCTGTTTTCGCGGATGATCATAATGTTCAGGCAAAACCTTAGCTGGTAAATTTTATGTGAAAACAGTAAGATTATTTTACAAATCATTTGAATTACATTATTTCTATTAGTGTAATTCGTTTAGTCTATCAAAATTAAAATCGAGCTGTATTGAAAGCACAATTATTCAGCCAATTATTCCGAATCTAAACTTGCTTCCCTGATCGAGCGTTGAAATCTCCTTCACGCTCGTCTTATATGTAATCTTCATTAACTGCTATTTACTCCTTACCTCGTATTTCACATCGATGCCTTCGTTAAGATGTACTAAGGATTGGAATGAAAGCCTCTGAAAATAAATTGAATATTTCTTTTGAAAATTTGCGGAATGCAATTTTCGTTTATAAAACGATATTGAACTACAATTTATTTTCATTTATAAATGCATTTACGTCAGTATCTATGTATTCAAGTATCTGTTTGATCTATAAGATTCGGTTCACATCTGAAATTTAGATTTTCACCATAATTACAAATGAACGTTTAAGATAACAAAAATATAGATTTATTTGATTTTTTCAATAAACTGTGTAAACAGACGAAAGCGTGTAAAATTAACTATAGTATTTAAATAATACGTAATATCTCCAAATGCAAGTGAACCTGTTAAAAATGATTACAATCGATCAAGAATATAGCCATCACAATCTAAGATGTACCACGCGACACTCGACTTTCGCCCAACGTAACGTAATGTATATTACTAATTTGAGGAGCATTAAAAACAAATTAGTCGATTTTGTACGGTTTCTTACGTAGTATTACGAATTCCTTTCCATTAAGCTGCATCGAGAGCACAATTACACAGCCAGTTTATCTGAATTTAAATATATATGGCTTCTACAACTCACCAAACTCTTAACGAGGAAATAAACTAATTTTCAAGAGAAAATAACTGTAGCGTAACTATTTTCGGAGGTGACTTAAATATCTCGGGCATCGATTGGCGAACTCATACTGTTAAAAACGTCTCAAGAAACGGCAACTTGAGTTGAACTTAATTAAGTTGAATGCAAAATAATTCGTCGAATAGTATACGAGCCAACCAGGGTATGAAACATATTATTATTCTCACCAACAGGTCCGAGCGAATATTGAACATACTTATGTGTATGTTGTACATTTTTGGTACCTTTTATTTTCTTTCCATAATACTTCGTTTCTCATCCAATCTATTTGATCTTCGACATCCATCACTACGAAGAAAAGACTCCTCCAACCATCTCTTCCGATGTCTTTGATCCATTGAGTGCCACTTCAATGTTTTTAAGTATTGTTTCCTTATCTGCAAACGCATATTAGGAGTGGCCTGTTCTGTATGACAAATTCCCTCCTTGGCCTCAATTTTATGCTAATTCTATGGTATGTTAATTATTTCCTTTGCTCCTCCAAGGGTGATATATGCTTTCTGCCTCTCCGCAGATACGGATTTTTGTTTATCTCATGTGCACTTTCCTATTATATCCTTGAAGAATCCGGGGAATCAAAGATGAACCCCCACAGCATCTTAAATTTCTGCCGTTACTAATGTGTCATCTGCTAAGCGAATCATATTAATTCATTTCCCGTTTAATCCTTTGATGTTCTTCCTCTGGGTAAATTGATCAGTAATGACAGGCCTTGTCTATCTATTTTTTTATTTTCTCTTGCCAACTTTAGAGATACGACTTTATTGTGGAGTTGGTAGATTATTCTTCTGTCATTATTGTCCACCCCTTTCTTTTATAATATTTGAAATAACATTTTCCTCTCAAGTTTTCTGAATTCCTTTACCAAATCCACTTCGGCTTGTTGACATCCATCATCCTTCTTGTTATTGGGCATTCTCTGATTCCGATATTTTCCTGAATACAAAAGTATTTCGATTAACACCCTTATCATTGTTCTCAGAAGTATTTTGAGGAGTTTGAGAGCAAAATCAGCAGAGATGCTCCTTTTTTGATTTTGTCTCTCAGAGAATCTTTAGCTATTTTCAACTTAATTTTTATTCTGATTAACTTGGGTCCAAAGTAATAAATATATATTAAGTGAAAATTATTCCTTCCTATTACTAAAATCGAAAATATACAAGAGTTCAAATAACTATCAAACGGACTGATTTTCTTTCCCTTTAAAATGCTTTCGATTAATCGTTGGAAATCTGTAAGCGGTTTTGCATATTCTGTCTTCTGAGAGAAATAGATTCAAACGAAAGTAATTATAGTAAAGTTTAGAATGATTTGCTTTATATTTCCATTTTGTTAAGTCCTTAAGTATTATCTATAATTTAAATTTATTATTAAAAATTCCATTTTCCCATTGTAAATTTTCGAAGGTTTCTGGTTGTTAGGGATGATAAAAGAGTGTTTCCACATTTGATGCACTGAAAGTTCGCTCTTCCATGTTTATTTATTTAAGTAAATAAGGAATCTCTTAGGTTTGTGTCTTTACGTTTAATTTCCTCTTTCCAGGTGTTCCAAAACGTGAAAAACGTGGAGAATAAGCAGTGTCACTAGTGAGGGCGGATTTGATGTAAGAATATTTTTAGTTATCATTCTATTGTTATTATTCTGTTCCAATGGAAATAACTCTTATATTTGTAATTATTTTACTTTGAATGGAACATTTACCATATATATATAAGATTCCTGAGCTTATCTTCTGCTCAAATGCAACCTTTTAATCTCTGAATCGTGACTGAAAGTGGATTTTACATTATTTGAAATGACCCTGATTTCGGGACGCCGTTGTGAAGAGCACACTTTCATTGAGAAAGTGTGCTCATCTCATTTTTAAGGGAATTCGTAAGACCTTATAAAACGCTGATCAAACTCATATTTTAAAGACACATGAGGTTAAGTGGGATCCGTAATTTGTCGATTAAAACGTCTCAAATATGATATTGAATCAACATCAATCTACACAATCAACTTGATGATTTGAAAGGAAAGATTCGTTTCAATATAAACTTTGTGTATTCATAGAGACTGAACGTAGATGAAGGCTTTGCATCATAGAATCAAAAAAGATATATTAGCGTAAATAATGTAAATGTTATCGGTTAAAGAAGCTGCGGATGATGTGGGGAGAGTGGTAACCAAGTGCGCTTTTCACCTCTTGCCATTCTACTTTCTCCCGACCTCTCCGGATTTTTAATTTCCCTTCGAGAAATACATTTTTCATTCTGCAAATTGTCTCTTTCAAAGAGAACTTATAATAAGAAGAATTTTACTAACGTCGATCTATATAAGAAGTTTTATCGAAGAAAAAACGATTCGAATTTTGCATTCTATTAATTATACTTTAATACATTTAAATTATTGATATCAATCATTGAACAGCCCCAAATGCGGAATCCAAACTCAAAACACGAGAATTGGATAATTAAAAGGGAATCCGTTTGATGAGCTATCGTCGCGTCCCAATCATATCAAAGTTGAACTTGAAATCGTCCTTAAAAATGTTTTCTCTTTTGATGAATAAGGAGGGATTCTAAATTTCCATCTGCTTTTCACTTTCCAATGTCATCGTGTCCTCGATTCCACAACCCAAATTTTGCAGATATGTTTTCTGCTTTCTTTCAACTTTTCATTCTCACGCATTCAAACTCATTACTTGCTTTCCTCTTAATCGTTGCGTTTTTTGTAGTATTTTGTTCAAATCATTCCAGAAGAATTTGAATGCTAAAATGAGAGCTCTGAATTTCCGTTTACTCTCAATCGAACCAAAACGATCGATTTCTTGTTTACTCATCGCATTTATCAATCTGAATACATGTTGAGATAATTCGTTATTTCTTGAAATAATATTTAACGAGTGCTGGATGTACTATTTCCTTCTCATTTTCAGTTGATTCTTTTTCATCATCTCAACTTGCAAATCACCGATTAGTTATTTTAAATTGACATTTTTCTTCCATAAATTTTGAATATTTATATTTAAAGCGAACGCAAATTATACAAATTCTGAATGATTTCTCAGAACGTGGATTCTGCTTGTTGTGAGCTCATTCGGATACTTTTATTTCATCAAAATCTTAAAAGTTGCTATAATATATTTAATATATAATATTGCATCAAACATATATATACATATAGTGGATCAATTTACTAAAACAGATGGACGTTTAAAGATTGGCCCTACATCCTTAGGTTTCTCTATTGTAATAATTACTCCGTATTTACTTGGAAAGAATATTGAATTCTATGTATATGAACTATATTTACGAATTAATTTTAATATGACCTACATTTCTATGTTAAATCTGAATCTTGTGAATTTGTGAGCTCTTGAAACATTCTTAAGTTCTCTCCTTTTATAAATTGTTACTAACAAAATAATCCTCTATAGATATCAAAAGTTATATATAACATAATTATCAGTATACATCTATCAATTTATTATTATTTAGTAATTTTTGTGACATTATGATTGTAAAGGAATTTAGCCATTTGAAATAAACGTATGAGAGTTAAGTTGGAGATATAACTTCTAATAGGTTACGAAATGGTAAAATAATATACGAGTCTTAAAATATATGAATAGTAAATCAGCTAAAAATATCAACGGCTCACATTCGACATTGATTCATATCTTTTCATAAAAATTCCGCTGTAAAAAAGAAGATGCAATTATCGAAATTAATGCTTCAGAAAATATAAATTTTAATCAAGGTTTTTCAAAGTTGTGCTTTTGATGAAAGTATAACAAAATTTCAGAATGCTCTACGAATGGACTTTATCGAAGAACTCAGTATGTTTATAACTGGTAATAATATCCGGAAAGTTTTAACTGTTTAGGGCTTTGAAAAGTTTCAAATATATAATTTTCTAATAAATTGTAAATCTTAAATAATATATTCTTACATTAAATTTGAATAATAATTCTTAATGTATATTAAGAATTATTAAAAATTGATGATCATTATCGGATCTCTTGGTCTTCATAGAGTGAAATGAAAATTGCGCTGAAGATGAAAACGATTCTAAAATTCGTCTAAAATTCAGAAATCCACATTCGATTTGGAGATTAATCGCATTGAAAAGATTATGAAAATTTGCGTTTGCACTTCTTTGTTACAAATTAATGCATAGTATTAATAAAATTTACTTATTAAATTGCGTTTGTAAACTTAAAACCTCAAATTCGGTGTACCTTCTTCTATGCACTTCATTCGATAAGTCAAGGTTCAATTCCAGTCTTGAAGGAATATTTATTTTTTTAGATGTTCGTCAATTGGAAAGTATCTGACCTTAATTTTGCTATAAAGTGAACTTTGTGGGTTCTGTTGAAAACATTTATTTTAAATTTCCCCAATATAACACTGGTATCTAACTTCTTTTATCGATTGAGAATTTGTAATTCTTTCCCATTTATTCCGTTCCTCACAAAAACTTTACTTTTCTGTATCAAAAGTGACTTTATATGGAAATCTATGTGAGCGATCTGAGTTAATATTAAGGAAAATCCTTTTGTATGACTGTTATATAAAGTACAATAAGAACACAAACAAACAAATACGCTGAACACTGTAATCGAAGAATGTTTTATTATAGAATGCATGGACCTCCAAACAAGGACTCTGTGTGTATGTTTGAGTGTTGAGTTTGAATGAAATGTTTTGAATTGAAAATTTCAACGAAAAATTAACACAATAAATTGGAAATGATATTAAAAATAAGGTCTTAACGTGGTCTTATATCAAATGAAATTAAAATGTTTGTGAGCATTGAATTGAATAGTGTGATTAGATTATTCAATTTGCTAGATTGCATGAGTTGGATAGCGTAAAAAACTAATTAGCAAACTTAACAATATGGATGATTTCATAAGTATTAAGACTATTGCTGTATTAAAAATAGTAAAAAGGAGAATATTGTGTATATAAAGTATAGGGTAACAATAGATTTGTACTGCATCATCGTGAACCATCAATTGTAGATTTTAGACCTTGGTTTCCTTCTGCAAAGTTATTCTCTTTATTCATTTGATTATTTACGCACAAATAATTCACCCATCGTTGTCTATTCGTCTTATACTTCCTTCGATAACTTCATAACTGCTTTCTTTTGCACAAAATGCTTTTTTAATGTTTCCAGCTTCCTAGTTGGTGAAATGAAACCTCAATTTCTCCCCATAAAATTCATTCCTCTTGACCGCTTTCGTCGCACTGCAGAGTCATCTGTCGGCAGCGGCGTGCGTCACGCTTCTCGCATAACGGTGTCTCCGCCTGGTGCAACGATAATGCGATCATCCGAAAGACGCGTGATATTTCACGCATTTCCAATTTCCTGCGAATTCTGTCGAAATCCTTTTTTTCAATCTTATTAAATCATAGTCATTTCGTTCCGTTCGCGGAAATGTCCGCATTTCAACCTCTGGAGCTTTCATACTGCTTATGAAAGTTATGTCGTCCTCCGATATTGTTCTTCTTACTAAGTATGACATTGAAAGACGTAATACCTTTGTGTCTATCGCGGTCATCAACTTCGAAGGGCAAGTCAAAGAGAAGTGCCACAGATATAACTTCGCTTTCTTACTCCATGTTACGCTAAGGATCTTCTTGAAATGGATGAAGTTCTCACAACTTATTTGTAGGGAAATCCAAATATGAGAGCAATCCGTGATTCGTACAAGTAAAGAATTTCTTACGATGAGAATCATTTTGGAAACTTCTGTTGTGAAAGGAGACGATTATGAACCTTCTGCTCTGAAATACGCAGACGGGAGACCAACGTTGAGCTAATATTTCCCATGATCAACATTCCATTGTGTCGTAGAATGCCTTCTCTGTGTTCAGAGTATCGGTTGACCGACGAAAACTTTTTTTTGAAAAAGTTCGCTGTTCGGGAAATTCTTTATGAATATGAGCCATCGGAAGCAAAGTCTATGGTTTGTGAAAGGAACCGTAACGTCGATTTATCCTATGATTTCTTATTATTGTTTCCTCAGAGATTTTGAGAAGCAAAGAAGTTTGATAAAATCGTTAAAATTCGCATCGAGTTGCTCTTTGAATGCGATGTATGCTAAGAAACCTTAGGATAAATAGCAATTGAATTAATCAAGAGTGAAGTTGTTTGTTTAACTTTCCAATACCTATGAATGCTTTTAAAATTTATGATATAATCGAATTCGTTTTTAATTCTACATGGTTTCACAACAAATCATGATTCTGCTCCATAAGTGGTGACATCACTTTCTAAGACAACGCCTCAAATTTCAGTCAGTCCGTCGGATGTGTCATTCGAACGACATTTCACACGTTCTTGGCAGACTCGGCGTTCGGAGGAATTACCTTAAATTTGATAATAAAACCATCCTTTTCTTCGATTATGAGTCTTAAATATTTATTCAACTTAAAAATGACAAACAAACTCAAGTCTTATTATTCAAAATGTCTCCCAATATTATTTATTTTAAAGTAGAGTACTCAAACTTCATCGAAGGATTATTTCCAATTTTATTTCGTTAAACTATTCTTTCTTGTTTTTAATCCTCCAAATTTTCCAACCCTTTTTTAGCTTCATTTCTGATTTATCTGTAGGAATTTTTTAAAAAACTCGTTTCGCTCTTTAAAAAAAACCCAAACATAACCCATGGATACTATTTAAGTACTTGTTCATCTTCACTTTTTTAGTACTTATTCACCCTCCACCTACTTCTTCCTCCATGAAAGAACGTCATTGGAACGTTACTTTTCAAATTCCAGATATTACGGTTCTGGAAAAGAGCAGTTTTATATTTGGACATCCTTTTCGTAAATGTCAAGGGCAACCGATGTGATCATCATATAAATTCGACGATCCTCTGATTCACCTTCTCCGGTGCAGTTCCATAGCACAGACTATTTTTCCCGCGCATGCGCACTAAGTGTCTTCCTCCGCTACTTCCGACGCAATTAAGATGCAAATGGACATTCGGCCGTTGAACTCTCCTCTGAGGCGGAAATGGCCGCCATGGGTGAAGGCGCTCTCGTTTCCTATGAACCAAGAGACTCTTACTGTTTCACTTCTTGGCATTTGGATGATATGAATGTATTCGTGCAGACGAATTTGTTACGAAACTTGTTGATTCTTTTACATCGAAAGTCAGAGATCAACGCTATAATTGTGAAGAAATGAAAGGATTTTATCGGCTAAAATAGGTCCTCCATTCCTGTCTCATTCATTTAAGCGTACAAAACATTTTAGTGCTGAAAAATATATTGTATAGAAGTTCCAGTTTGTGGAATAGCTAATACGAAAAGTATATGCAGTAACAATTATGAAGAATAATCAAAATCATTACCCAAATATGAGCCTACCTATATTTTCTAGGTAATTATTTTTTATTAATTGTTAATCCGCTTCGAACATCTTACTTTACCGTCGTTTGTGGCAGAGTGGTTTACAGGTTTATGTGCAATTGATGTAAAAAGGAGATTTCCTATTAGGAAATGGATTATTTTAGTTAGAAATTCCTTTATATTTCTATAAATTAATGTTTCCAAAAATATTAAATACGATAAAAGATTTCTGTAAGCTTCCTCCATGCATACTTTTTGGATTAAATGTAATATCCTTTCTCGGAATATATCCAGTGCAAGTTCTTTTAAATCACGAAAGTTGTTCTTTTGAAATGAATCCTCGATTTTCGTTGAATTTTCAAAAAAAAGGTAATCTTATGAATCCCTTGATATGCGAAAGACACATATTAACCAAAACTGCTTTATTTCTCTGCTTTAAATAGTGATCGTAATAAATTTCCTATAATATGATGATAAATAATTTGATATTGAAGAATTTTCTATCATTAAATAAAGATTTTCACCATTTGGTGAAATTATATTATATTATATATAATTATATATAATTTCATTGTAGCCCTTCATGGAATGGTGTAGTAGGCATTTTCCAAATATGCGTAAATGATACACAGTATTTATCTCTAGTTTCGGATTTTCTCTCTCGATAAAGAAGAAGACAATAAAATTACTCGCGAATACTTCATTGATATTCTTCAACAAAAAACATTTTGGTATTTTTTATTCTTTTTTCTGATTCTTATTCCTGACTGCTTTCAGTTTTATGCTTTCATCCGTTGAATTCAATAGAATTAGAATTCCGAGAACATCAAATTTTATTGATTTCATAATCAAATATTTGTACGATGCATTTTAGGGCATCGTGCATTTGGTGGAATATTATCGAGTTTCCATTTGCCTTAGACGTCTTTATCCTTCAGTTGAATGTTTATTCTGTCGGAAAGAGAAGTTTTGTTATTTTAATCACCGCAGATTTTTCACGTCCGATGAAAACCTGCCATTATTCCAGTCGAGTGATTAGTTTCAGGTAAATAACTTTCAGTTAAGTTAGCATGTTCGGGTTTATAAGAAAATTAGAGGTGAGAAATTAACCAATTAAAGGATTTGGAAAATATCATGAAATAGTGACGATTTACATTCAAGTATTAATATAAATGAATATTCTTTATTTCTATTTTGACGAACATTTAAATAACTTGAATTCATCGACGGAATTGTCCCTACGAGCGAAGAAATAGTTCGCGAGAATTCCTCTAATTTGTCTTCACATTGAGTCTTCGTATAATATAGCGGACAAGTCATGAATTCGGGAAATAAGCGAAAGGTTTTGCGAATAAGTACTACAAAAATCGGAACTCAAACAGCACAGAGGATGGGAACAAAGAGGGTTTATATAGAGGATTGCTTCAAAAAGTGTAGAGAATGTACCTTTTGCAAATATGTAACCGACATTTCTCCCTGTTGCGTAAGCCGTTCAATACCGTAAGAACATTTAGAGAAATGGAATAACGTGTCGTTTTAGAAATTCGTCTTCTTCTCAAACGATAATCGAAAACAATCGGTTATTCAAAGCCACGGAGTCACCCCCTGCCGCATACCCATAGGTGGCTTGCGATGTATATGCATAGAAAGAGGGACATAAAAGTGGTTATCCAATCCGTCATGGGAGATTTTAACGCTCGAGAAAGATAAAAATGGCGCTGTAAAATGTGGATTTGAAAAAAGAAATGGGCTATTTCACCTACCGAAAGAGTTCTTACTCTAATAAAGAAATCTACAATAAATTAAATAATGAAAAATCTACAATAAAGAAATCAAATGAAAAATGGACTTGGAGAAGCCAAATAGATTTGAAGATTGATTTTCGGTGGTAAATAAATTCTACTCCATTGCTACATTTTAGGCATTAAATAGCTTCAACAGGTCAAAGGAACAACAAAAGGTACGGAGAATGAATATGAGCACAATGTAAGAAATGAATACAATGATGATAGCGATTATTGAAAAAATAGAATATTAAAAGTTGAGCTGGAATAGTAATCTTTAGGTTCTCTATCGTTAAAAAGGAAAAATTTGAGGGAAAATGATGGATATTTTGAATGAAGCTACTGAAAGCGAATCTAGAATAGCCAGAATTAAGAACTGAAGAAAATGAGGAATTCGGCAATTGCAATATATTCTATTGAATGTTCTGTATGTCTATGAAACAAAGAATCAATGGAGATGTCAACAAAAAAAATTGGAAAGCTTTAAGAGAAACAGAAGCATATAATAGGGTAAGTGGCTTATTATTGGAATAAAACAGATATTTTCCCTTCAGAAATAATATGGAACAACTACCATAAACGCAGTGTACTTTGGCTGATTTTAGAAGAGCACAAGAGAAGTACACAAAAACAGTTAATACGACAGTCTTCTTCCAAAAGAAGCAATCAGATGAAAAACTGGATCTCATAGATCAGATGATGTTTTGGTAGAATATTTAAAACTTGGAGCAATGGAAGAGCCTCCACTTGCGAAAAATTATCAAGGAATTTCATTAAGATTCCTTGCAAATTTTTCATTCCCCATGCAAATTGTGCTAGGATTGCTCTACTGCAAATAATACAGGAAACAGAGAGTATCTCATCTTTTCTGCTGTCGAATTGGCTAAAGATCACTTTACTGAGTATGAAATGCTGTTCGTACTCCGATTCTCAACCCATTGATTATTTGCTCCTTTGGAAAGTGCATCATATTGCATAACATATATGAGAATCCGTGATTCAGCTGAAGAAATATTCTATTTGATCACTGAAGCCCTTTCACCAATTCCGTGGACAGCGGTATTCGAAGGAGGTTTCAAGACTTTTGAGGACATATGATAGAAGATGAGATTAATGGAATAACGAGTGCTTATGGACCCATAAAATGGGAAATTGGAGAGTATTTGGGGAGTTCCGATTTCATCTATATACCAATAACGATACACGCACATTTACTTTTCCATACACAACAAATCCAAATTCGTAATAAAGTGGATTGTAATAACGTGTTTTTTTATTTTTTACGTAAGTAAGTCTGGATGCGTATAAATTGAAACTTAAACACAATCTTCTTGGGTAATATTATCATCTTCGAAAGCTTTTACTTTAATGAGAACATAAAACGATCTTCGTCTTATACAAATAAAAATATTGCAGTTTACGCAAAATTTAAATTAGAATTTTTGTCATATTATGTCTTCAAAACTTGTATTTCAAAACATTCAGTTCTTTCAAAAGAATCGTAATCGTTTTACCGTAAACATCACTAGAATAGGATGAAATATAAGAATTTACAATCGGTGAAATTTAACCAATGGAAATAAAAGAAAGACCTAAATATATTGCGAAGAATTAGAAGAATTGTTTTGAACCGATAATTATAACTAATTTGGTGTTAATTTAAAGAAAGAGATTGATGAAACAGTTTTAGGGGACTTGTGCGTTTAATAATCCGTTGTTATTTCAAAATCATTATTCGTTCTTTTATAAAAGGATGCTTAGCGCAAATATGAAGATATTAGCCATTGCCTTTTAAGCTAAATCTTCTACTTTTAATATACATTTAAAGGAAATCCAAGATACAAGGAACGCAAACATCATAATTGTTCTAAATTAGAATCCTTGGAGTGAGTGATTGTAGGAAGTTACTTGTGATGGCGAAAGCTGTTTTCAAATTCATTACAGAACACCTCCATGTTGTAAAGAAGCGCGATAAATGAAGGAAAACGTGTATGAGATGGTGTGGTATCTGTTGGAATGAAGTTGGCAGTGTGCCACCATAACTGTAAATGAAGACACGCGCTGCTTTTATTGGAAGTGTCCGTTATATTTCGGTCAGTAGGAATTCCTTCTCTGACCCCCTCTCGATCCATTCGCAAACAATTGACGAACGCCACCCAACCGGAATTCACTTAATTTTTTTTCCATTGTTTCAACTCTCGACACATTTACGTACTTACGCAACGATTCACTTTTGTTCCCATTGTATCCTCACTGCGCGCCTCCTTCCGGAATTTATAAGAATCTAACGATTTTCTTGGCTAATTACTTCATTTGAAAGTAAAACATAAAAAGTATCACTTTCAATTTGAAATTGGAAAAATATATTCTATTTCGAATTTAAATTAGAAAAATATATTTATTTCAAAGAATAAGAGCATTTCATGGACGAGTGAGTTGAAAGTACGAAGAATATCAGTTAACATGTGCGTTTTAAAACATTATAATCAAATACTTTTAGAACAAATTTAGAAATTACATAATTTTTTGGAGAGTATAGAAACTTTAAGGTTACTTAAGTTTTTGTGTATTTTATTCATCCATTTTAAATCATTCACTAAAGTTTAAAAATTCTTTTTACGGACGTTTGCAATAAGTGTTCTGAAATTTGAGATAAGTGGATGTTCAAATGTTTAATTCTATCGAGAAATGGTGAAACGTATTCAGGTCCGAGATGTTACATGAGATAAGAAAAGTGATATTTTTAAGTGTCATGCACTGAAATGCCCTATGAACGACGAGAACTGCAAATTTCATCGTTATGTATAATTCATTCAACGAAGATGGTAAAGCATTCTATTTGTAGTGTAAAACTTTTGTAGTAATGCAAGTGAAGCATTAAAATAAATCTAAAGACGATGATTTACGTTCCATTTTAATGTAATATTATTTAAGAAGATCGTGTTGAACTTATCACTGAAAGGCCTAAATTACGTGCAATATGATACAATGTAATGAAAACCCACAAAAGATTCCGTGGTAAAGTACTTCAGTGAACCGAATGCATGGTGAGAGGTATAGTATTTAGAGAATAGTTTATAAATATATTTTAGAGGCGTAGAGAAATTTGGTGCGTTACATTTTTGGAGCAGAAATCATTTTCAAATGTATACTAACTTTATTTGGGAATTGATGTTAGGAATAAATTCTTTAAAGTAGAAATGAGAGTTTATTTTGTGAAAAAGCAAGATTTTGATCGGCAAAGATCTGAAAACTAATTAGCCGAATATCTGTGATGTTTAAGTTTGAATTCGGATTCTTTGGTGTGTTTTATGATCTAATTTCTCATAAATGATTATAGTACGAAAAAGTTTTCAGAATTCAACTATAGTTATTTCCAGAAATTATAAATCGATTCATTTTCACGGATATTGTTTCTTTCTCTTCCACCTTTTTTCACTCCTCCTAAATCTAACGATTTGAAGACTTAATTAGTGGATTTGCCTCGTGAGAGGTAACTTTCATTGCCAATCTATAATTTGAATAAGATATTCCTTTATTTGAAGTTCAATATCAGATACGGTAATACGAAGTTTTTCTCATGTCTCATTTTTCCAATTCGAGAGATGGATCATTCGAAATTGGTCGTATTTAATATGAGAGGCGCAGAATAAAAACACTTCCGTTTAACACTTTGACAACACTCTCTGCCTTATAATCGTGTTCCCTTAGAAGTGGAGCAGATCAACGTGTCACACGTTTTCAGCCCAAACTTTGCTGACCTAAAATGCATTAATCAGAGTTCCGTTTTAGCTTTTTCATAGTTATTAGACATCGAAGGCTAGTTTCAACAAAAGACGAGAATTCTGTGAGGAGTAGAAAAAATAAGGAGTCCTTTTTTTGAAGCAATAATTCGATTGCGTATGGCGGTAAGAAGTTACGCGAATAAAGGAAAGTTAAATTTCGCGCATAAATATTCCTTAAACTGTACATTTCAGGAGATGGTGAGATATGCTGTTCTAGTAAAGCAGAAGCTATATTTTACAGAAAAGCTTAAACATAAACTAAGGATAACTAATGAATTCAATATAAAGTAAGGATAACTAATAAATTAAACGCATATTTTGAAATGAAGTACGCAATCAGCTATATCAGACATTTATATCTATTCAAGTACTTTCTTTCCGTTTTTTCTTTACTAAGCATCTATGCAATAAAATTTATTTGTCGTAGAATTGATGTTTCATTTATATTTTTGAGCAAGTTATGCAATATCCATTCAAAGTGGTACTTCGCTATTCTAAAACTATTTATGAATTGAGCTTCTGATTTGCATTGAAATTAGATATGCCAATGAACATTTTTGTTTCCCTATTAAACTTAATGTGAGACAGTGAAAGAGAGCTTTGGAATAGAGAAATAATAAGACCCGAGCATTGGAAGTATTTATGCATATGAGTTGGATTAAAATGTACAAATATCGTTTTTTGCTGAAACAAAATGTAATAATGCAGGAAATTATTGTTTTCTCATCATATCTATTATAAAAATAGAAAGCGTGTATTTAGTTTGATAATTAGCCGCACAAGGAAGGAAATTCATATAAATGTAGCGAAGGCTTGTTGTTCACATTCCTCAATAATATTACTATAACCATTCACGAAGTAAACTTTCCCAAAGAATTAACTTAATTTCCTTCTATTTAAAAAGAAATTGATTTTAAATAATAATTTTAGAAGTTCCATTGATGAACCATTTTCTTGGACGAAAGATTTTTAGGCTCCAAATCCGAATCGTTAGCCTTTTCTTAAATCATAGAAGTGCTAGTATTCCCTGATGATTAGCTAAATAAGCTATGAGTGTTCAGTCATCGGGTATTTTTTCTTACCGAAAATTACGCATATTTTCCGGAGCAAATAAATGTTCATTTTTATACATCACCGGAGTGAAAATGAATATTCCATTTTCAAACAGAAGCGGAGTTATTTATACATGCATTATTTATATTTACAGTAGTCTATGAATCAAATTGATTTTTTGGTATCAAAGTATTACAGTAATCTACTACTAGAAATTTTGACACTTTTCAGGAAATTTTACACGATAAATTTGAGTTTAATGAGCTAATTAAGATAAAATTGCTTCAGTTTCTTTATGTTAATGTCTTCTATGGACTTTTAATTTATTCATATCTTCCACGTTCCCCCGAAATGCGGCTTTTTAAACTGTAGCGGAACATCTTTCCATTAAATGTGAAACCTCAATTCTGAGTGAGATTCATGAATTATTTTGCGAAAGATTAATATTTATTATCTTTTTATTTAATATTTATTTAAATTGGCTATTATTTTGAATATTAATAATTAAATTAGTGAATGGGTTTTAATGTGAATATTA
Source organism: Pantala flavescens (assembly GCA_020796165.1). Lineage (NCBI taxonomy): Eukaryota > Metazoa > Arthropoda > Insecta > Odonata > Libellulidae > Pantala > Pantala flavescens. Next base: position 19,356,387 of record CM036885.1, on the reverse strand, counting down.
TATACTGCAGATAAAATATAAATGAGAATATATGATAATTTTTTACAATTAAGGGAGCTTTCAAGGAATAGGTTTCAAACATTGAAAATTACGGTTCCAATCTTATTAAATGTTTAGGTGAATAACTTCACAGCCCTTTAGAAATAAGAGAACTTAAGTTGTTTTCTTTAAAAATGAGTTTCTTCTCCGTTCGTGGATTAAGAAATCACTCGGAAAACGTGAAATATTTACCAAGACCCCATTACCTCGTGGGAACCTTTTCCAAAAACTTGCAAAAGACGAGAAATATCTGAGAAATATACTTCGTAATCTTCGAGTCTATGTCTGCACAATACGTTCCTTCATTTTTGCGCAAGTTTGCTTCCGGGATCTTCTGTTGCACGCAATCGTCCACGAGTTTCCCAAAGACTTTTGATCAATAGTTGTTTGGAAGTAACCATAGAAAACTATAAATTAGAATATTTCGAAATCTCCCTTTAGTTTAATTATGTCGTAACTTACAAATATGTAATAATTCTTTGAAGAGCTTCTGAGTGAAATGAAAATATCGAATGGTGCAAAATAGATAGAAAATAAATAATTGACGAGAGAAATATGAATTGATATGAGCGACGTTCCTCAGTGACGCATATATCGTCATTGCAAACGTCTGAATAATTTCCAACTGCGAATACTTCGATCTCAAAAGTCTCTTTCAAAACTTCTCCGTAAATCCGTGAGTATCAAGAGATGGCTTTCGATCGAAAATGGAAAGTTTTGTTCGTTTCCTTATTGCGAAATCTCAAAGGTCAAGGCTATTTAACGGTCTCTCATTCAAGTCTATGTATAGAATGTCCGTGGATTATATTGCATTTGCTCCGAACAGAATCACTTCAAGTCATTCTGAGCTTATTACACTTTTTCTATAGCCATTCCTAGCCTATATCAAGAAAACTTTCAAAGTTAAAACATCTTAAATATTACATTTTAATTATTATTATTTTTCGATGAAAGTAATGGAAATATGCGTTCCTTAGAATATTAATTCATGCATGAGAAGATTAATATGTACACGATGTGGAATTGAGAACATAATGTTGTACTACTTTTGGATGGTTGACAAATTTGAGATTATAAAGTATTAAACTTCAAAGTTATCTTTCTGGACTTTGTCAAAAGAAGAATACTATCTCCAGAAATTCAGTTGTCTAAACATGCATCGTAATGAACATAAATCGCTTTAAAAAAACTATAATTGTCTTTTTTCTCTGAAGCAGCGTTCGAAATTCCATTCCATTGGAGTGCTTACATCCGATACTTATAAATTCCTTTATTCATTTTCAATATTCTTTTATTTCGAATGAACTTGAAACCGATTCGAAACACTTTCAAATGTCCTGTAATCGATCGATACGATAAGAATGAAAGAATCTTTTAATACCTGAAAGACGATGAATGAATGATCTCACTTCTATTTTTTTATCGCTTAATCTAACTTTCTGAAATCAATTTCGTTCATTTTCATCCCGAATTCTTTAATATGTTTTTCATTCTTCAGCCGCCATTTTATTAACATATGCACGCAATACGTTCACTTCCTTTTCTCCCACTTTTCTGAAAAAGAGTTCACTTCTCCCTTTTTTCTGTTCAATATCCTCAACATTATCTTGTTTTTGTTTCAATTTATCGAATATGTGGTTATTCACATCAGTAGTCGTTCATCTTTTTGATTGCTACTCAACGAGGACTAATGTTATTAGATTCTAAGGAAAGTGGACATAAAAGGTACTAAAATCGTAGAATATTGAGGTTAAAAAAGAACCTAAAGTTCTTGACGAAAATTAAATTCCGAATCGAAGGCTGTTTTTGGCAAACTTATCCGGAAGACAAAGGCGCTGGTGAAAGCTGAATACATTGGGTGTTCGACCAACCATATTCTTCCTCCGTTCCACTTAATCGTTTCTCTCAAAAGATTCGTTCATTTTGCTAATATTTCTCTTAAATTCTACAACTGTTCGAAGGAATCTATGAAATCCTTGACACTTCCGTGCGAATGCAAATATAAGCAATTCGAATGGAAAATTAGTGGTTTGTTTGTGATGAATAGAGAAAGACTATCTCCAATATGATAAAGCTATTAAATGTATTCAAATGTCTTTCATTCGATGGAATATTCGTGGAAGAACACTTTTAAGTCCTTCAATTTTGGTGAGCGGAAGTCAAGAAGCCGTACGACTTCAACCCCTCACAAATATCACATTCTCGAGCTCTTCTTTTTTTTAAATATGCGGATCAAATTTAATACGATTCCATCCGTTTTATATTCAGAACATTTTCAACGTTCAAAAGTTAAAAAACTTTAAAGGAAAAGGAGTATTAGTTTGTAATTTCAGTGCGTTCTTTTGGTGTTAAAATATTGAGGTAAAATTGATGAATACCGACTAAAAACGCGTCAAATCCATTTTAATCTTAACCAGAATGTAAATGTTGTGCAAATATTTCGTAGTCTTACTAGATAATCTAATATAAAATATTTTATCAAACAAGGCTCGATTAGCTCGAAATGGATAAAAATGCAATTATAGTTATACTAGCAGTTATTAAGAGATACTAACTTTCAATACAGTCAATGTATAATAGATGCCGATGCATATATTTAATACCCTTTGAGAAAATTTCCGAATTTTCTCTTTTATCATAGTTATCATGTTTGGATTTTGAGTAGCCACGACAATCAAGTGCAATAACAATGCGTTTTAGGAAATATTTAGGTATTTTTATGCTATCTTCATTTCATAAAACGATTTATAAAAAGTATAACCGTACGTCAACGATCTTTTACGATTCTGTTGATAAATTTAAAAATCCTCCAACGAATATAATTGCACCGTTAGTGTGAGTTATTTTTGTATTATAACTTTAAATTTGAAAATTTTCGCTACATCAATATCCCTCTATTAATACCATATATTTAACTTATTTAGCATTTAATATTCGATATATTTTCTTTACAGAAGAGTTAATCTCTAGCAAAACCGTTGAATCGAATGAGTTTCACATGGATTAAATCAGTTCGCAGATTGCGTAGCTGTAAAATATGTAGAAGAGAATGAAAAGGATTCGAACCTTGTTGTTTTCGTATGCTTTCGTGTAATGAATCTCTCCCAAATATTAGCAATTTTCTTGATCCTTCATGAATATTATAAAAAATGATTATTATATTATAGAAATGATCAAAATTCGAAATAGACAAGTTTATTTCTTGTTATTATTTTGAAAGAGGCAATTTTCCCTGAATCGATGTATAAATGTGAATTTATCTGAGAAATGCATAAATCACAATTTTCTTTTCCAGCTCCAGAATGTGCACGTCCGCAGCACATTCTCAGGCCCTCAGAGTATTCAGCCATGCATAGGCCATCGTACGACGTGGGACTGCTATCACCCTCTACGCATTGGGTAAGGGTATACATCGATTCGAGCGCATCTGTAATAGGTGTTCAATAGAAGTATATGGTTAAAGTAAACGTGAGACTTCATAAGAGATCCTGTTTATAAGGATTCCTAAAATTTCTGACTCAATGTTTTGAAGAATTATGGCTATAATATTCATACATTTATTATTATATTTTCATCATAAAATTTGTTGAACTGAAATAATCAAATATTTCTAAATTTTTATTGAATCATACTTTGTAGGAAAACAATCTTACGCCCACGGTGATATTGACATTTATATTCTATAAAATTATCACTTTGGTTTGACAAGGAAAAAATGATATTATTTTGTCAATGATAATAATTATCATCGTTTCATTTGGGCTTTTTAAATTGGTGATCTCTTGAAAATCATTCACAGCTGCCCAAAAGACAAAATCCAAACCTTGTTTTACGTATTTATCTTTTTTTAAAGAAATTCACATACGTTGATTGATATAGATATATCAGAAAAGCATATTTTAAGCTTTAGGGAGTAATTTACCTTAATTGAGCTGTTAAAATTTAAGATCAATGCTTTTTCTAAGCAACTGTTATGAAACACGAGCCGAATTAACTGCCGATTGTTCGACTGGAATCTATTTCTTAAAATATAAAATCATATAGCCGGTGAATTATCCAGAATTCCATAGAAAGCAATCCATGGCCAAGCGATTCTACTATAAAAACTAATTTGGAAGTTTTATTAACAAATAAAATTTTGTTCAACGAAGAATAATGGAGAAATATTCCCACTTTTGCATTAGAATATTATTTTCATTAATCGTTCACAAATAATCACCTGTAGAATAGTATTTGCAGCGGTTTTGTTGTTATAAATCGTCGTGAAATTTCTCTTGACTTACTTTCTCATCAAAAGACACTTTCTTTTATGAGCGCCGCGGTGGCGGGGGAGTGAACTAGAGACAGTGGGTCGCGACGAGGCGAAAGTGAGATGGACTACGATAAGAAGAGAAAATGGCAGAGATCTAATTTACTCTTTTAAAAACGAAAATGAAGTAGAAATCCTATTGTTGTGGGCTGATTCTTGAGAATATGGAAGTGTAGACATTATCTTTTCTCTAATTTTTGGAGGACAAAAGACGACTTTGAAAAATAACTAAAGTCACTCTCATTGAGAGTTGGACTCGAAAGAATATTGTGTATACGCATATGTATATTCCGTATATGCGAACGAAATTTGGATGATTCAGATTAAATGAATCATTTCTCGGGTATAATATTACAAATATAAATATAGCTTTTTTGATTTTACGAAGGCTTCTTTTCATTTTGTAAGGAAGAGTTAAAAATCATCTTAGATACCAATGGAAATGGATTCTCACTCAAGAGAATTCTTTACTTTAAATTTTATGGATTCAAATACATTTACTTCTGTTACTTTAATATTTACGAGTGAGTTAAAGTTAGTAATTCACTGACTGGGAGATTATCTGGAAAAAATTTATAAAGTTTCCAATCCAAAGAAATCCTAATAAATTCCACGAAGAAATTAGATTTGTCTGATTAAATCTGCTAATGAAATCATAAATTGAATCCACCGAAATGAGCTTAGGAAAGAAATGTTTCTGTGAATTTCTTCGGCACAATCATCTTAATAATGGAGTAAGGCTAGAATAACGATGTAATCGTAATAAAAATATTTTACGGGTGGAATCATTTTTAAAAATAATTGTTCAGTAAATTTAAACGAAAGAAAAAATCCAGTGTTCACATTTGTAAACACTTCAGTAATGGATAAGGTAAATGTGGATTTTAACTTTGAACGTTCGCAAACGATCACATTAAAGCGGAATATAATTGGTAGTGCAGTTGTTCGAATTCCAAGAAAGGGTTCCCTTTAATGCCGATAATTCACACTTCTGTTCAACCTTTTTAACTTCAGTTATGAACATATTGGGTTCAGTTATTCCTTCGGACAAAAATTCAACACATTTTAAATAGACAACCGCGTATTTCTGACGTTTTCCTTCATCTATTCTTCCGTCATTTAATTTAATTAACAGTAATTTACTCATACATTTTAGCGAAGTATGGAATTAGCCTTATCATTCGTTATTTTTGGATGAATCATTTATAATGCGAAAGAATCGTTCTTTCGATTAAACATCGAATACCTGAAACAATCGATTGCTATGTATTTTCGAATCTGAAGATCAGAGCGGATAACGAGTATATATGGAGAATAGCGAATGACCGAGTGCAAGTTTTTAAAAACGTGTGCCTTTTCAGTGAAAGCGTTCTAAATTGTTTGCTTTTAAATCTTCTTTTTGAAATAGAACTTGTAGAGCAGAGGCGCTTTTCGTGCACCTTTTGTCACGGATGTAACATTGGGGAAAGAATGAATTTCTTGCATTCAGAGTTTCCCTGACCTCGATATAGATTCGAAGAGAAAAGTCCACTCTTTGAGCGTCGGAAGATGACCTCGTTTCAGATCTGGGACAATTGCATAATCGAAAGGAGATTCTCCTCTTCCAGATTTCACATTAATGTTTATTCCCTTTACATCACTCTTTGTCCAAATGAGAGCTCATTTCGTTATTCCCTAATCATTCCTAATTCTTCCTGTTGTTTTGTATTCCTCACTTTTCTATTCGATTCACATTTTTCTTGGTATTTGACGCATCCTTCGGTGAAACTCTTTCATCTCTTCGATATTTTTTTTTTCGTTCCCACGACGTCTCCGGCATCTCTCCTCATTTTAGAATATTTTACGAAAACGCTTATTCGTAACTTTGATCACGCAACTTGACAAATATGGCAATATTATCAAATTATTCCGATTGGAGACTTGTTAAAAAATAACGATTATAAATATCCTACTTATTTGTTTCAAATTCGGAAAAATATAAAAATAGAGAACTTCGAACTCCATTTATTCAGTGCTATTGATATCCAAGAGCAAGAAAATGAAATTTGCTTTGTAGTGATTGAAATTATAGTTGACGATTTTATATTAAAACATTTTAAAACTAAATATTAAACTTGAATTAATAAAACAAATCCGAGGAAAATAAAGAAAATGAAGCATATTTGTTTTTAAATATTCCATTCTCACATCATTGTGATAGATGAGAAACAGCTGTTTATAATTCGAAAGACCAGTTGCTCTTCATTGGATATCCGTAAAAATAATATCGAATGAAATGCTGAGAATTTTTGGTTTAAAATGCAATAAAAATAACAAATGAAAAGATAATTGCGGAGAAGAAGAAGCAACGATGCAGTCGTTGAAGTCACATAACTCGAGTAACTGTATATTTATGGCTTTAGAATATAATTCGGAATTAATTGCTCAATATTGGTTAATGAGGTTTCCTTTATTCCTTTTATATTTTAATTAAATTTAACTAAATTTTCTTTATAAGTGCCTACGTAAAGTGGTCATTTTGCAACCTGTGTGACACTAAAGAAATTAATATCAATTGATTAAAGACGTGACAACGCCTCTAAAAATGCATTGGTTCAGTTTGCTTTTTTTAATAGAATTGAATTTAATGATCTATAAAATTTAACTATTAGATTTGGAAGATTTTAATATTCCAGAGATCACTGTTTCGCTGATTTTAATCTGATATCTGCTTCGTATATATTTATTCCGAAATAGCGAAGTTTTCCTGTTAAATTTATAAAACTAAGTCAAAAATAATCCATTAAAATCACATACATTAAGAATTCAATTTCAATTGGGACATATTTCGAACCAGATTAATTTAAAAAGGAATTTGAATCCTTAACTTCTCTAGTTCTCTAACTCTAAAGTAAGTATCTATTTGTACGAAGAAATGTCTACACAGGAATTCAATATCATGATTAAGTTGATGAATACGAAATATTTCCAATTATCCTATATTTTAATCGTTTCCTACGAAAAATAAATTGCCTTATTTTATTATAATAAATACACAGAAAATTGATCATTTAAATTTTATTGATTGTTAAGTTATGAAATTTATATGATATTCAATCCAGAGTTCAATATTTCTGTTCTTTAAAAGATTCTAAAAATTTTATTTATATCTTAAGAGGCCTTCATCATTTAATTAATAGAATCCTATTTTGATTATGCATAGGGAAATAAAGTTCGATAACTTTTAATTATTATTTTATAGATTCCCTTAAAATCCTTATTTGCTTTTTCTGATGAATGAGAGGCAAACATATTAGGATATCCATTAAAGTATTTGGAAGTAATACTGCACAGTATATGATCAAAGAGTGAATATAAAATTGAAAAGTAAAAACTTAAATTATAGCATTTCATCTCTCTTGTTCTGTATACTCATCACTAGTTTATAATTTAATTTTATTACAGATATATTTTTCAATTGAATCACTGAAAGAAAAATAAGTATTAAAAGTCATTAGCTGCATTAAAAATTCAAATGTATTTATGAAGTGCTTTATAATTATTATATATTTTACAATTTAGTATTCAATTAAAAGACATCAACCCTTTGTTTTTGCAGGTGGGCTCTTCAGAGACTAAGAAAAGCAGAAAGAGTTGGGGCGATAAACTTCGCTTGGGCTCAAAAGAAGATCGAGGGATGGCTTTGGATCTGCTGCAGAGCAAATACCACATGCAAGAGCGGTGCTCACATTTAATTATTATGAATGCGCATAAAGTCCCTTTCATCCTATGATTCATGAAAACACGCGATTGCATTCACTCTCACAAAATGTCTTCTCGTTATTCGATATCTTTAGATTATCTCTAATGCCTGTATTATATTTATAGCTAATTTGAAACGATTTATGCTGAGTCGTGAATTCTGTCGATAGATATGGACCGCCGTCCTCCACCATCTTGCCAGAAGCCTCGCCAATGATGTTCTCGGGCCATCCGTGGCCGGGATACGGCTCAATCGCCGTCAGGCACCTGCTTCCGAGGAGCCCTGCCTTCGAAGAGGACCGGATGCTGTGTCCGTGTGCCAAAGACAAGGCGTCCAGGAGTCGTAAGAAAGGCACGTTGCGCTCCAAAGGATGCGTTTTGTGCGGCGGAGGAGGAACTGTGCGGAACAAAGCGGAAGGCACGCTCAGGGTGAAGGAGCCGGAGAGGGTGAACGAGAAGAAGACCACTTTGGAAGGGTTGTTCGCAGCCTCGACGGCCGGGGCGGCGACCATCAGGTGCAGTGGCACGGCGTCCTCGAAAGTGGATCCTTACGATGTGATGAGGAGGAGCAGATTGGCGAGGCCGTGCGAATTCGGTTCGGTGAGGATCCGTTCGAAGAGCAGTTCTCCGAACCGACTGAGGAGGAAGAAGGCGTGGAGTCCGAAAGAGTGGCCTTCGGAGGGCGAGGACGAGGAGGAAGGGTGGGAAGAGAAAGAAGAAGGCGGAGGGAGGAAGTCCATCCTAGAATGCGAAGTGAGTGCCTACGAACTCCTCTCGAAGTTCCTTAAGGAAGGAACGGAGAAGGACGAGGAGGCGATCAAAGACGAACTGTTGGACGATGATCTGAGCGATGGTCTCAGCGACAACGCTCTGGAGGCGGAGGAGAGGAAGGTGGTGGTCGAAGAGAAGACCCCCACAAGACCCCCCAGAAGGTCCAGAACGCCGGTGAAAAAGAACCGCGTCGTGAATCCTCCCGTTCCCGAAACTCCTTCGCCGCCGAAAGCGGTCGACTTCCTCCCGCAGTCTTCCATCAAATCCATTCTGAAGAAGTCGTCGGAGGCGGAGGCGTCCGTGGCGACGGCAGAGCCTGCGGAGGACGCGTCGCAGGAGTGGCTTCGGAAGAAGGAATGTGCGAAGAAGCAAGTGCAGTTCAAAGCGACGCACGATGTGGTGACGGTGCCTCCTTTGGAAGACGAGAAGAAAGAGAAGGTGGAAGGTGAGGAAAGAGAAGAGAAGGCTGAGGAAGAGGTGGTCGTTTCGCAACCAGACCTAGATCCGCCCAAAGAAGAAGAAGAAGCGGTGGAATCCGATGATCAGCCGGTGATGAGAAAAGTGCAATCGGAGATCCTCATTGGATCCGAAAATGGTACGTTCAGAACGATTTCTTATTTCTTCAAATTGATTCTCAGTTCATATTTTTAAAAGGAAATGCTCTGATCGAGGGCGGGACTTATTCGGATATAGATTGATAGAATGTTATTACTGTTATACATGTGTTCTCTATCGTAGTATTTTCACCGATAAATGGACCATTCAAAGCGGTGTCTTTCCTTCAATTATTACGAAATAGAGAAACCACCAGAATCACCTTTGGACTTTCCTTATAATGTTCGAACAATCTTCGTCCATAAACGATAAATAGTACCTTCATGAATGGATTATCCTTTTCTGGAATCAACTCGTTCTGAAACCTAATTTAAAATATTTTGGAGGAGTCATTTCGTATAATTTTAAAAACGAAACTAATTAATTCCGATGAGAATTGCAAAAAAGGATAAAATCGAACGTTTAATTAGAGTTTAAATAAGTAAACATTTTCATTGCGGAGATTAAATTTAAATCGAGAAGCAATAGATTTTGAGCACGTTGATTAAGGGAAACTGACGAAAAAGTACTCTTATGCTTTGAAACTCTTACTTCTTCAAAATTCTAGATATGAAACAGAAATTGTCACTAATGACTCTAAATTTGATGGAGGCTCAACGCTTTGATTGAGAAATAATCCCTCAAAATCCGTGAGAAATTTTGGCTAACTCACTATCCATGATTTCATTAGGCTGAGGAGATTCCGAAGTCTTTCTTCGACGGAATGTCGATTTTATTCGTTTGACGTCGAATATATGTGGTCTTGAGCAATAATATGTAGTTATCATGCGTGAATCGGTCGCAGTTGTTCAATAACGAATCGAAATTATTACATTTTTATAATTTCTCAATATTAATTCGTATATTGACTACGTTCATTATCTTCCTCAGTTGATTTAAGCAGAACAAACACCTTAAGACACAGTCTTGACGACGGAAGGGAGAACGCGGCGGAGAAGCAGTCCACGATGTTCAACGACACAATGCGACTGCGGCTCAGAGTCCATCGGCCGCAAGCGAGGAGGGCTTTCCAGTCAAGTGCGGCGCCTCGGCAGAGGATGCTGAGTCCTCCTCCGAGACCAAGGGAACCTCCTCCGCCTCCTCCGGAGAAGAAGGAAGAGGAAAGAAGGTCGTCTCCACCTCCTGCACCTCCGAGGCAGATATTCCCCTTCACACCGGACGAAATCGCCCGGATAAACGGAGAAGGGTGGCTGAAGGAGCGCTCCTCCACAGTGACGGTGGGTCCGGTGGAGGGAAAGAAAGTGTCGACGGTGGTGACACTCGGAGGGTGGAAGGAGGAGGAGGAGGAGGCGTGGCGTGTGTCGGTGGAGCCCAAGAAGACGTCCATCCTGATCAGCGGAGAGGCGCAGGTGATAAACAGAAGAGACGACAACACGTTGACCATCAGTGTAGCGGGAGGAGGTAGTGGAGTGGCCCCGTGTGGAGTGTACGTGGCCCCCAAAGATGACGCGAGGACAGAGTGCTTTTTACAAGACCCTGTGGAGGCGGTGAGGCGAAACCTAATCCCGCACGTGTGTGGCAAATCCGAGGAGGTTGCGAAGGAAGAAGAGGTTGCATCCGAGGGAACCATCGAGGACACTTTGGTGGGGGAGGTGAAGGAGGACGAGGAAGAGGAGGATGTGCATTACGAGGTGGTCGGTGAGCCCATCTACGAGGAGATCGGCGAGGGTAAAGAAGAGAAATCGATCTTCGAAGGTGCGTCCAAATATGATATCCTGAGCTATTTGGTTGGAGCGAGGGAGAGAGGAATTCCCATGGATTCGGAGTTCGATTCGCTGGGACTGGAGGATGATCTGATGGAAGACTTTGAGGAAGAAGATGAGGACCTAGTGATTCCGCTGTCTCTGAGGAACGTTGGCTGTCGTGCCTCGCATCTAAGCGACTCCAGTGAAGACAGCAGAGCTACTCCTTCTCCCCTCGCATCTCTTGCCCTCGCCGATAAGGTGAGACATTCCCTTCTTCCATTTTCTCTTTGCATGTTTTTATTGCGTTCAAATATGAAATTTTTTGGGTAACAATGTAATGCTCCGACTTGATTCGCTTATCGAGTTTGCGTTAGGTCCTCATCTATACGATCTAAAACAGTTAAACAGTCAATGTGTACTTCCCTGCCAACGCTGATAGTTGAATATGTTGAATATCAACAGATTGCAAAATAAACCCACTTAAACACTTTGTTTTGACGTAAATCAATGGCATTGATGACAGGAATCATTATAAAATTATTCTCGCTTGATATTCGGATAGTTTCGGGAAAATCCCATTCTATATGGCTTGGAAAATGAACTACAAGACTATCTACTACCTGCACGTTCATTTGAATTTATCTAATACGTACACTTATATTGGAAACTTTTATTGGGTGAATAAGATTGTCCCAATGAATCGTCAGATTTAATTAGTGTTGATTATCCATTATAGTAAACGGAACGAGGATGCCGAAAAGTGATTTACCAAAATAATTTTCTCATGTAATATTTATATCTTTTATGAACCTTATCATTCAAATCTATATTTATTTTGGTTATACATAGTTTATTGTCATTTATTTAAAAGAGAGAATAAATGCCCTAAATAAAGGATTAATGAAGACTCTAAATAAGGTTGACTGGTGAAAAGTATGATGAATCTTTTTAGACTTTTCAGAAACATCTTATTCATCGGTATCTTTGGGCTTTACTCTTATTGCCTGCCGCATTCCCAAGTGACCATTTGTAAATAGTACCTACTAATAATTATTTTTTTAATGGCGGGTATTTTGAGGTACATATCCATGGATAAGTTAAGAAGACATATTCAGGTTGATTTATACCTCTAATAGACAAGACATTCCTAAAGTCAATAATTGAAAACCTGGAATCTTTATCGATCGATAAACAATATCAATTATTTAAAATTATGCATTCAATTTGCTCATTCGAAAAAATTCCTTCCTTTTTACTTACTTGTTACCTTCAAGACCTAATTTATTCTTCGCGCAAGATATTCTTTTCGTTTAATCCCTCCCTATTGTAAATGTGAATTGTTCATGCGCTTTCTTTTATTCATTTACTCGTTTCCGCTCAATTTAGCGCCGAAGCTCAGCGGAGATTGAACGGAACGATTCCGGAGTTGGTTCGGAGACGAGTAAATCGAGTCGAAGCAGATGGCAGCCGCCTTCGTCCTCATCTTCCACTTGCTCATCGTCCAACGCCCTCACCGAAGAGAAGGAAGGAGTAACGGAGAGGCACCTGTGCGAGGACTGTGACCAACCCGTAGAAACACAGGTCACGGATAGGTAAGCATCTGGTGTAACATTTCGCACAATTTCAGATTCACGCTCTTCTATTTGGCCGCTCAGTTGAATTTTTGAACTTTAAAAATAAATATTCTCATCAAGAATTTAAACGATTGCAATTAGCAGTCGCATTATTGAAAATGTATTTTATATATTTAGCTTCAATTTTCTTTGACAAAGTACATGGTGAAATATCTACATCGCAACTGTAATAAATTAGCGTGTGAACAATCTATTCATTTTTTGTGGAACTTAAACAAAATGAAGATTAATAGCCTCATATAAAATGGTGGACATTTCAACCCAATTGTAAATGATAGGATTGTAATGGAAGATATTTTGTTATTATGGCAGTGGCCTGCGCTTTGCTCCATTGGTTTGCCGAAAATGCGGAAAGCGACGCTCTGAGCGAAGAGAAATAATTGCAGAGATAGTAGAGACAGAGGCAAAATATGGCAGAGATCTGAGGATTCTTTTGGAGGAATTCGAACGTCCAATGAGAGTGGCGGGTCTTCTCTCTGTAGATCAACTGTCTGGTATCTTCCTGAATACAGAGGAGTTAGCTACAGCAAGCTCAGCCCTAGTCTCTAGATTAAGGGATGCTCTGGAGATTGCAATCGAGAGTGGGGATGAAGACCTGCTCACTGTAAATGTTGGAAAGGTGTTCCTAGATGCAGCACCTACTATGCTGCATGCTTTTCAGTCATACTGTACCCGACAGGTATGCCTTTGAAAATCCCTCTATCAATAATTTGTGTAGAATGTGGTGAAATATTTCAAATTGGGACTTTCATGTATGCATGGTGTAGTTCTTAGTTTGAGTAATCAGAAGTGAACTATATGACTATTATTGATATATATATATATATATATAGTGTATATCAATTACATTCTGGACCAAAAATATAGTAAAGAAAACAATTTTTCTAATGTCTTAAGAAAGAAAACTGTAGGATACAAAATATAAAGCATAATATTTGAGCAAGATTGTGTTTTGTAAGGGTACAGTGATAAGGAAACAATCATTGTATTCCTTGAATGTGACTTTTGTATTTAACGTTCGTTTGTAGATATCTTTAATTATAAGAGAGCTGCACAGTGTTTTTTAATATATTTTATGAAAATACTTCTCAGGGTACTGCTTCGCTTCTTCTCTCAAATCTTGAGAAAGAAAAAGAACTTTTAAGAGTTTTCCTAAGAGTCTCACAAATGGAAAATGCTGTTTTGCGCAGAATGAATCTTAATTCTTTTCTAATGGTGAGTGAATATCTTTCTATACCTATTAATGTAGTCAAACATATTATATTGCATACAAATGTAAAAATCTGTACTGTTATAAAAGAGGGAATATTGTAATGGAATGGAAATTTTTCTACAGTAGTTGATAATGGAGGGAAGGATAAATAATAATGAATTGGCTGACTTGAGTTATTCTTTCATAATCCTATAGATCATTCAAGGTGCTCTTAAAAGTGAATTCCTGAGTTTGATTGCAAATAATATTATCATTTTATCGTAAATAAAGTATGACAATAATCCCCTACCACGAAATGGGGATAATTTTATGCATGTACAAAATAATTCTCCATTCTATCAAAATTTCTAACAAACTCAAATAGTAATTCTTATCAGTCGTTTCCTATTTCCATCCTATTTTGGCTGCAATTACTAATACAAAATATTCTTACAAAGTATATGTTGCAACACTTAAATAATACCTGACAAAAATATGATTTGATTTATTATAAAATGAAATTTTCAGGTTCCTGTCCAAAGAGTAACCAAATATCCTCTTCTGCTTGGTCGACTTTTTAAAGTTACTCCCCCTCATGCAGAAGGACGCGAGATGATCAGGCAGGCGCAGAGGAAAATAGAACTACATTTGGAGCACATGAACGCTGTGAGAATTCTTTTCTTTAATACTACTTCCACATTTGCTCAATTCATTTTCCTGTAAAATAGAATGCATAGAGTAAGAGAGACTATTTCAATAGATTTAACTCTATGATTTTATAAGTATTTTAAATATTTCAGTTTATTTAGTTTAAATATCTGTAGATTTGATAATATGTAATTATAAATAATTCAGTCACATTATCATTTTTGAGGATTAGTTATTATTAGTTATTATTTTAAATCTCAATAAAAATTTTTAAAATGTTAATGTAAAAACCCTATATATTCTAATCATTTTAGTGATACATCAAAGGAAATATGAAGCTCAAATTTTAGAACATGTCCAAGAATTATTGACTATTAAAGTGACCTTAATGGTTTGCTTTACTATTTTATGAAAGTATTTTTAATGTAGAATATTACTTAAATGAATGAAGCACTATTTATGTGGGATTCATAAACAGCCAGAAATAAATTTGAATCATGAATCACAACTATTCTAGATTAGAATTATTACAATACAATAACATCCTCAGTAAGCAAAATTTTTTAAAAATGTTGCCATCAGTACTTGTAAAATAAGATATCATGAGTCATTCTAATTTAGTTAGAAAGCTTTATTTAGTAAAAGTTACTCATAGTATAGCAAAAAGAAACTTTTTCTGTAATCCACGATTGAGTTTCAGTTTTTATGCATGAAAGTGGACAATTTTCATACCAAAACTACAATATTAATAGAACTCACAATTTTTAAAAACCCATTCTAGGACTATTTTATAGTTTTTTTAAGCTTTGGTAATTGGTATATTTTAGGAAACAAAGGACATGAGTACAATCCGACTTTGGAGGAGGATATCTATCATGAATGGAACACCATTTAGAAGATCTAATAGTGAGACTGATATGCAAAACATTAGACTTAAAAAGGTAATACTTTATTTTATATATTTTTAGTTATTTACTAAGAATGTCTAATAGAAATTGTATTTTAACTGTAATCTGTTTCGTTTGATAAATCTTCAGATGAAAATAGTCCAGAATTTAGAAATGAAGAACAATCATTCTAATAATGAGTAATTAGTTATGATTATTAACGTTATAATGTTTGCAATGCATAACATGTGCTTTAATCTTCTAATTAGAATATATTTTGAGCTATGTTATGTATTCATCTCTTGATATTTAATTTTTTTAATAATAACCCACTGTAGAGGTAAAATTATGATTCTATTTATTTATCAAACTTTATTTTTATGAAATATTTTATATCTCTTTACTTAGCCCCCAAAATATCTACTTTTGGACAGTTTCAATGTGGTACTCTAATCAATAATTCATGTATACTAACATCCATATCCTTTCGGGAAAATTTCCTCCTTAGGATTTGAACCTGAAATATTAGCATTAGAAAGTCAGCATTAATTATAAACAAAGTTAATCACTCCACCACCAAGGCTGGCAAATTAAATATCATGTCTCCTTTATTTACCCTAAAGAACTAAATTTATGTTTTAAATCACTATACTTTTATAATATCCATGCTACATTCTGAATCCCATTCTTTGTATACATTTACAGTCTATATTTTAATGTAGCACAGGTAAAGTATACTTATTTCAGAATTGCTAGAATTTTTCCTTTGCATAGGCGATAAAGTTGGCAAGTTGGTTTTTTCATCAGATATTGACGTTTTCTTATCACATTATAATTTAAAGTAAATAGATTTCTCACAAGCATTAAAACAAAAAAATCTTTTTGCTCACCTAATTGAAGCTTACTTTTATTCATGTAAAATTGCAAAAATCAATCGATACATAATATCTCTGCTTTATGTATGTCCTTAAGGTAGAGATACTGTTTGCATTTTGATGTTTATCACTGGCTATAATTTCTTAGGAGGTTGTGCCTGATCTAATCTGAATTTTAATATTTATCTAATTGTTAATCTCTCCAATGCAAATGATATTTATTATTATCTAATATACCATGAGTGTAAAAATCTTAAAAAATAGTGTTATCAACCATAAATTTGGTGTTGAGATGTGCCAGATATTTTCTTATAAATTTTTAGAGAACCGTCAAAACCTCAATCTATTTTAAGCTTATCTTACTTCATTACTGTTATTATATCTTCTTACTCTTTCTATAATTATCTTCTCTAATGACTGCATATAACTGCGTGTAAGTTTAAGAATGAATTTGCCACTTAAAAGGTTTAAAAACTACATTTAGGATTAAACTATCATGAATGTGAAAGGATTTCAAAGAGATCAATACCAGGTATGATATATTCTGTTAAAATTGTTAGAAGGAGTTTATGCCTTATAGATTGAAATAACTAACTTGAACTGATTCATTTATAAATGGAGATGGCTCTGGATATTTTGGAATGGAATCCTGAGGAAGTGAGATTTCCAGTTGAAGGGAAGCTTCTTTATGCACAGCCAACTGACAGCAAATGGAGAAAAGGACAGACCGTCAAACTAACGCCAATTAATGCACTACTTGTCACCCAAGGGAAGGTATAGTATTTCTATTTGTATAAGTACATGAAATTAATAAATATAAAAGAAATGAAAATGAGATAAATATATCAAATTAACCACTTCCCTGACGATTTTTTTTTTCAAATTTCGCACAGAAAATGTCATATTTTTATTGGATATTCTTTTTGTTTTCGTCATTTGGAATAAACATACATGGCCCTTTTTTCTGAAGCTTATATTTAATTATTTATCCATAGCTTTGTTGTTGACTATTTCTTTTAAGTTTCTCAATATTACTCATTTTTTTATAAAAAAGAACTGAAAATACTACATTTACTATATCATGTGATAAAATTATCAATTCAAGATGAATTTCCTCTTTAATTGAAGAAAATATGTTTTTTATTACTTCTTGCTAACAATTATGAAATTTGTGTCGTGGGTTGCCTATACTCATCCGAGAAAAAATAAGATAATTTCAAAAATATGCACTAGATACCCTGAGTGTTCAGTCCACAAATGGCATCTAGAATTAGAAAAATAACTACATTGATCTGACTAGTATATTCGGCTTCACACAAACGGAGAGGAAAGTTTTGGGTAGGACGAGTATACTCACGGAAGTGGTTAAAAATTTCTGAAATAAATTAAAATGAAATTGCTAAAATATCTTTGAATAACTAAGTAGTAATTAATAGATACCTTAATCTTAGTAAATAATTATCTATTATAATTAGTGAAAGAAGTTAATAATATTTGTATTTAAAATAGTCAAAAAGACGCATATAATATAAGTGTTGGTTATTATAATTTGATTTGTTATTTTAAATATGTAATGAGTCTAATCCAGAAATGATACACTGAGTTTACTTCCACACTATTTTTATTGCACCACCGGTTTCGCTAAATGTCGTAGCATCATAAGGCACAGGAAGTTTTTGCGTTAGGGTATTTAAAGGATAGATGTAGGGGGCTTTAGGTGAGGGGGGGGGGTATGGAAAGGAGCCTTTCGGGAGGAAGAAGATGGGGGAGGTGTTGGGGAAGGTGAATTTGTTGGTGAGGGAGGATTTTTCCAGATAATTAGTGATTTCTGTTATTTTATTTCAATGTATTTGAGCAATATGTAATACACTTCTGTATAATATCATTTATGTTTACTATATCTTAGTTTTGTTAGTCTAAACAAGTTGGAAATCACAAATTATTTTAAATTCCTCTTAGAGAAGAAATAAATCCAGATGTTGTAATTTTTACTGAATCAGGTGAGCTAATAGAAATATTTTTTGGTAAAAAGTAAAATCTTTTTGAGAATCATTCATATAATTTTCATTCATACTTTTTCATTCCTTAAGGATAAATGCCATGATTTTTTTAAAATCATGAAACTGAAATTCTCTCCTCATGACTTTTTTCTTTTATTTGTTGCATTATAATGGTGGCATAATTTCCTTTTCAGCTGAAGTCGAATGACCACAATGAATTGGCAGATCAATTGCTTATGTTCCCAAGGGACACTGGAATTAAAGAAGCTGCATTGTTAATTATGAAAGAAAAGTGTAGCAGATACACACCACTTCGAGTGAGTATTTATTTATTTATTCAGCTGGAGAAGGTAATAAAAAACCCACAAAATTGTATTGTAAATAAATAAGTTAATATTAAAATCTGGAAATTATACAAAAGTAATTTATTGCATTGTGTGAAGCAGTGAGTTGTAGGTAGACAGCTAAAAGGTAGTGGGCATTCCAATTGAAGGCGTAGTGGATTTTATTTCTCTTACAATGGTAATGCTGAGGTTGAATCTATGAGGGGTCAAATTATGGCCAATTCAGGAATGATAATAGAATCTTGGCATCTTAAGAGAAAGTCCAACAAATGTGCAAATTGAATTTTCTGCAGCTTCTGAAACTAATGAACGCTATAGTGTATTGTCTCCCAGTAGAAATTATTCAAGAAAGATTTGGTGCTTTCCTAAAGAAGGTGCTGTTGGAAGATGAGGTTTTTAGCAAAAAAACAAATTTACATCCAGGACAGCCTTTGCTCAGCATTCTCTCTAACACCTACCATAGGTTTACTTTGAAAACACAAAAGCAAGGCCCTTTCGGGAGAGACTTATCAAAGAGTCCATAGGGATTGAGGACAAATAGCATCAATATAGATGAAGGATACTCCATCCAACAAGACATGGAAGATGATTCTTCACAAATTGCTGACAACAACCTTGGTCAATGGAAGAAAAGAAAGGAATGTAAGGTCTCTCGTAACATGTATATACTTCATATGAATCTATACTTGGCACTTATTCGCTGAAGATGTATGGGGAGGGAGCAGACAAAATCTTGGACTTGTTCTAGAATATAACCCACTTGGATATCAGAGAAATCTTCCTATAGCACCGTCATTAGAACAGTACAAAATCTTTCCTGATTGAAGGTTTTTTTGAGTTAAAAAATTACCTTTTGGGTGAAATGATACATTTCCTATCAAAAAGTAGATATCAGAACAACACTTGTTTATTTATTTGAGTATTTATGAGCAGTCGGTATAGCAGTTCTCATTCTTAAGAGTTACAGTGAATTTCAATATTTCAAATGTTCTTGTAATAGCTAAACATATTTTGAGTTTATCAAGTATAAAACAAAGGATAATTATACTATTCTAAACAGTGATTCTGATTAGATTATGTGCCAAGAGGGCTCTCTGTTAGTCTTAAATGACTTTTGACGTTTTGTTTTAAAGCATTTATTTAATATCTGAATTCAAATTTACAGGAACCACTATTTTTGGATCGATGCATAATTTGTAAAGAAATGGATTGGGATGATTGCTTTGAAGTCCAAGAACTATCTACTAAAGATACATACGTATTTAAGGTAAGTTTATATTAGTGTACCATGATTATTATATAATTTTCCACTTTAAGGAATGTCTTACAACTTTGCTCATTATTTCATTGATTGAATTATAAATAATAATTTTGAGTATGAGTATTCTCAAAAGGGTGAAATATTCAAAACACTACAAATTCGTAAGTATAAAATATTGGATTACTCATTTTCATGGATACTGTTTTGGTATGAATGGAACTTTTTCTGTGAATGGTTCATTAAAGAATCATATTTTGTATCCACTGCTTTGTTAAAGCAATAAGGTTTTGAAACAAGGTATTTGAAGATATTCAAAATTTTTATCATTTCTTTAGCATGGATACCAATTGACAGATAAACCATACATTCCCTGCAATTGAGAGATTACAAATCTCTTACATTGCTGTTGAGTGAGACAATGCAGGATGATAAAATGAAGCGGAAAGATATCAGAATGATTTATCTAACTAATAGAATAATTTATCTAACTAGATAGAACTCTGGTCATTAACTGGACTCTAACTCCATGTTATTTAATATAAACAAGCTATATCCATAATTATATTTTAATCCTATTCAAATAATTATGAATCTTTGTTTCTAACTATGAATGGTGTAATTTAATTTTTGGAACAAAATTTGCTTTGATTTTTCTAAGGCAAAGTTTTTGATGCAAAATCATTGTTCCCAGGGCAACAACACAGAAGTTACACGTCAATGGTATCATGAACTGCAGTACCATGCATTAGGACTTGGCCCATGGAGAAAGAGGCGAAATGCATTAGCCAATATAATGATCAATAGCATGGCACGTGCAACAAGTTGAGCCTCTAAAATTGTGTGTGCAGGAGGAATCATAAATGATCATTAAACTCTTGCACAAATTCATGAATTTGGGTGATATGAAGCTGTAGTTGCCTTGGTGCATTTTAGTTGTACTTGTTTTCTAAATTTTCCTTTTTACACATGAAACCTCTTCATCTAATCAATTAATGATTTTTGAATAAGGAAACTGTTAACAGTTGTGACATACAAAATTATTTATTAATATTCTATCTGATAATATTAACCACAGGATGACTTTTCCATGGCTAACATGTACAGTACTGGCATTACAACATTGTTTTATAGTTGAAATTTATACTACATTGTACTTGAGACATTGTGAGAGTGGCATGAAGACTGAATGAGGTATGCAGCGGATGAGGTGAACTCAGAAATGTTGTCTCTTTTCCATTTTAGTGATTTTGGATGAGTTTTACGGAATCCAAAATCTTTCATTCTGTGATACTCAGTAGCATATAACTTTTTGTATTATATGTAATATAATTTGTATCATGATTAAGGATAATCTTAAGGGAATTGTGTGAATGAACAGATTGCTTATTAGTACAATAGAAAGTATGTGGTTTGAAGATCACTTTAAATTGCTCCAAAATTGTAACTCTTCCATTATTGTAAGAACATCTGAGAGATCAAATTATCTGAAAAATATTAAAAACTGAAAAATTATCTTGAAAAAAAAAAAATAAAACTTCAAAATATATTATTTGTGTAATTCATCTTAATATACATCATAAAGGCTATTATTTTTGTTAAAACGATAAATATTCTATTATTAATACTCATGGAAAACAAATGACGTGATTTATAAGCTTCTAAAGTTGTAAACAACAAAATTTATCTAATTTTGAAGATAGAGTTTATGTGAGAAAATAGAGGGGAATGATTTTGATATATTTAACATAAATTAGTTTAGATAAAATTTTCCACAAATATAACATTCCTAATGATATTTATTACCAATAACAATATGAAATAATATCAAACATTCCAATATGCCGTGAAAAAATTCAACATACATCAAAGTATAGAGCTGTAATCAGGTACCCTGATTGAATTACATTCATCTTTCTATAATTAATTACATAATTAATATTGTATTCATTTTCATAAAATTCATTCCTTTCATTCTTGATAAATTTTGCTTGGACCTTTATTTGCTAAGCAATTGGAGAATAACACTGATGAATGCTATTTAGTTTTTTTAACACCACAGAAATAAAAACATCTTCATAATCATTGTGGATAAACCATCTTTTCTTCAACTCAGCTAATGGTTGATATGCTTAGCAGCTAAAATTCTGATACTCAGAAGTAAACTAGGCTGAAGATATTCCTGTGTCTATTAGAAAGGATTACGGAACTTTATGTTGAATCCAACCACACAACCAGTGAGTAACATCCATATTCATTCAAATAATGTGGGAATGAATTCACATCCTTGTGGAAGTCCATTCATGAAATTTTCACAATTCAACTTCAAGATGTTTTTAAGTTGTGTAAAGTCCTTGTTCGAATTGGCATGGAATTAGAAAATTCTGCATTAAATACAGCCTTGATGACTACTATAAATCATATTCTAGTTTAATGATTATCGTCATCATTCAGACAGAAAACAGGCGCCTTTAAAAGGATTATAAACTTCAATGTTCAGAGATAGAGGAGACAGTTTTGTTTATATACTTTCAGAGCAATAAAAATTTGAAGCTAATATGAGAAATCAGATGATCTACGTTACGAGCATTTAATCATCCTTATATCCTTTGTTTATTATACACTGCTGCAATTTAAAACTACTTTATTATTTTTCAAAATATAATTTTCCAAAAGACCAAGATTCTCAATTTTTAACTGAAGGTTTATGAAAAACATCTTAATTGGAAAATAAAGGCGTTAAGGAAGGAGATGATTACACACACAGCAAACTTATATAAGTGTATCCATTGTTGCTTTCTCTACGTTGAGAATAGATCAGAAGAAAACCTTTAACAATCATCAATCAAGAGTTTAACACTTTTGATTCAAAACAAATTAACCAAGTCTTTCTAAAAACGCTTTGAATTTATGGATAAAAGTTTATCACATAACAATAGTAGAGTTCCACAAAAATAAAATACCTAATATCTGGAAATAAAATATGTTGCTAAAATACCATTATAGATGTACCAAATTAAAAGATAAACAGTGAATATGTATATAAAATACAATTCGTTTAGTAACAGGAATTTATTCAACAATAATTATGGAAACATCAGATTAGATAGACACCATGATTACTCTGAATTCAACTTCTCAATCACAACTAATGTAGTAGTGCAGTGTTAATCACAAAATTGCAAATACAGTTATATTTGAAGCATAAAATAAATAAACACACTAAAAAGTATTTGTATAGCCTGAAAATTTTCCCTTCGACAATTATAAAAGCAAGATCTCAATTGACCGTTAATTGGCCTCGAAATGCAGATAACAGGTTGTAACTGTAAATATTATAAACATTTCACTATTGACACTTAAGATAACGGCATATATTCTTATAGCCTTATTTAGCTGCTTCTAAAACCACTTTCACATCATTGAAAACTTCATCTGGGTCTCTATTAGCGTCGATTTTCCGCAATAAATTCAAGGACTGATAATGATCGATGATTGGCATTGTATCATTAACATAAGTATTAAATCTTTTCTTCAAACTCTCCATATTATCATCTGATCTTCCACTTCCAGCAGATCCTCTCTTCAAACACCTCTCCACGCAAACTTCTTCGGGGCAATCGAAATACAATACAAATTGGAGGTTTACCTCATTGGACATTTCTCTGTTCCATCCACGTAAATTGTCGTCACTACGTGGAAATCCGTCGATAAGAAAATGTTCACGTCCAGATTTTTCCATTGCTTCTTTCAAGAGACTGCAAGTTATTTCCACAGGAACTATTTTACCATTCCTTATGTAATCTTCAATCAACTCTCCATGTTTGGAATTCGGTTTTGCTCTTTCTTCTCTCAGAAGATCACCAGCAGAGAGATGAACATAACCGTAGTTGTGAACTATCTTTTCACATTGGGTGCCTTTGCCGGATCCCGGAGCGCCCAATACAAACACTACATTCTTCATAGCCGAGAGAGGACGAAGAAACCTCTTTATTGAAAAGAAAGAGCGAGTCAGGATGACTGAGTTTGGTGGCAAGCTAATTCGTTTATATAGGTTAACGGGATTTTCGCGAACCCGACCAAGAAGCAACTTCACAGAACTATCTGTCACTGGCACAGTTCCAGGAGTGGAGGAAATGTCACAAAACGATTGTGACCAGGTAATTTTCTCTTTATCTCATATGGTTGGAAGATATGGAACTTGAATAAGCGGACGTCACAATTTATGAAAATGAGCGACGTAAGCAGCAACTTTTTATCAAAGCAGCAAGCAAGAATGCCTTCTAAAGATTGTACGATATTTAATACTTTCTGTGTATTACAAGGGGCAAATTTTTCCAACAAAACACGTACCGGAACCTACAAAAGTGTCGCCAACAGCGGCAGAACCTGGCGCAGAAGCCCTGTGATTAATCGATTTAAGATTCGACTATATCGACCCGTGTTATTCGGAAATGTAGGTCGAGAGTGACGTAATGAAAATTGGCCAAATCGGCATATCCGGAATGGCGGTATTTTGGATGTGAATCCTACCGTAGAGAGTAATTAATTATTATTAATTTCTGAAATCCCTCCGGAGACTTTATAAGGCAATTATAGTAAGGGACGAACGATGTAAACTAGTATCCATTTACGATCAGGAACATTTGCATTATATGAAATTCCAACCTGGATTTCTGGCTTTTTAAAGTTTTCGTTACCGAGTACGATAAGGTGGATAAGTTAAGTTCATGAAATGAGAAGGGAGATTTATTTTTTGATTGTATTGCGGAATTAGAATTACCCAAGATGATAAACTTTATTTATTTTATAAATTAACGTCCGAGTCTCGTTAACTGAATCGGTTATAAGTAAAAACAAAAAGGCAGCAATGAAGTAGAATTTATCGGAATTATGAAGACGACAAGTCTATCTGAAGAAAAATATTTAAGTAAGCTATGAATTTTAAATCTAAATGCAGGATTTTTGATAAAAATTGATTCTTTGTTGATATTGTCGATATAATAATATTTTTGATGTGAAGAAATTTCTCTGGTAACATATAATCACCTACTGAGATTGAACCACAAGCAATAGAATCAACTCAACTGAATTCAAACCCCTTTGGAAGTCATTGAAAGTGATCTTGAAGTAATAACAATTACATTCCTATCATCCATTCTTAAATTATACTGTTAAAAGTAAATGTGAAAATTTAAATTGTTTACTTGTGCTTAGTTTCAATTGACCATAAAAAGTGGAACCTTCATTCATTGTCATCAAAATTCTGCTGCAATTAACCACAAAAAATTAAATTGCTAAGTAGGTACATGATTGTATAAGTTAATCATAAAATACAAAACATCTTTATGGAAGTTACATAGTTTCGTTTTTTCTTTGATATGTCATTCCACAAAGTGACGCTTGATCACATTAATTATATATAATACAATATTTGTTCATTTTATAAGTCGTTTATTGTATAGGAAATTTATAAGTCTTCTACTTAAAATGACTGTGATGCATGTTTCACTTTATTAACAATGTGGAAGAATAGATGATTAAATAGATCCATATTCCTATAAGATCTTAGATTGGGAGATAATAAGGATAGGGATTTAAAATAAGCTATAAACTCAAATTACATAAAGTATGCCAATATACTCACCACATGTTTGAAGGGAAGGAAACTTCGGAAGTGTTGAATTTTAAAATATATTTTTTTTGATAATTTTGCTGCACTGATAGTTATTTTCTGCATCTTCAAAAGAGAAAATAAATATATACAGTAATTGATAATTTATAGTCATTCTAATCCCGGTAAAAATGTTAAACAATATGGAAAAATAGCAAAATGACTGGAACTAAGGTATTCAAGCAAGTAACTGGGCAGGTAACTACTACATAACCATGCCAAATTCTGTTTTAATGTAATATCTTTATGATCAAAGTGGTTGAGCCAATAGTGACACGAATAAAAAAGTCATCTTGGAGGAATTCACACCATGGCAGATGAAAAGGTAAGAACACTTCCTTAGAAAAACAGGATTAGGGTAAGTTGAAGTTAATTAATCATGATGAATTTTCAGACTCAATGATGAACGTTATATGGAACTGAAAAAAGATAAAAGTATTACCTTAAAACAGAAATCAAATTGACATTTTAAGGTTGTTATATATATATATATATATATATATATATATATATATATATATATATATATATATATATATTGATTGATTGAAACACATGTTTCAATCAATATATAGCAAGTGGGGGACCTAGGTTTGAGTACCGGTCATCCAACTATTTATGCCCATTTAAAATAAAATGCCCTATTAACTTCTATGAATAAGAAATATTTCTAAACCATATTCACTGGGAAAATACTAGATCTCTTATAAATTCTGAGAATTTAACTTAATTTTCAATATTGATATAATTTTATTTCATCAAAAACTCTTGAAGACTTCTAAGATTTTTAGTATCATGCAATAATTGTCCAGGAATTGGATATTTTCTGGGAATATGTTTGATAGATTTTTCAAAATATTGGAAATTCAACTGCTAATGGATGTAGCATATAATAATTAAATAACAAAGCATTATCAGTATTTTTCTTTCGGGAAAGTTACCGTATTTCCCCATGTATAAGCCACCCCTTTTTTCCAAAATTTGAATGCCCAAAAAGTAGGGGGTGGCATACACAATGCAGGTAAAAATTTTATGCGTGAAAAATGCTTTTTCAGCCGTATGTTGTTCTTTTTGTAAACCATTGTAAGTGATAATATTATTATGAGATGATATTCTTGACCCCACACCTGAATATTACAAGAGGATGATGTCCAGCGACATTAAAATCAAAAACAACAACAAGTATACCTCTTGTTACTACACCGATAATGTAAATAAAGTGGGAGTACGCGTTAGAAATGCACCACTACATATATGAAGATTGCGATGAACAGAGGAGGAAGAGCTGTTAGCTTTGATATTGAAGAAGACGAGGAATGTGATACACCAGACAGTGATGATGAGTGTATGAGCGATTATTATGAGTCTTAAATTTTGTTTCTTTGTAACCGTTGTTTTTTTGTAACCTGTTTCTCTAGTAAAATATTTTTTCAAAAATTTCACAGTCAAAAAATGGGGGTTGGCTTATACATGGGGAAATACGGTAATTCAAAGTAACATATTTGAATGAGTTATTATATTTTTTGATATTTAACTATTAAGATTTCTTACTGATTTAATTACAAGATTGAGTGATTGTTGGGAAAGAAGAATTCTTTAAGAGGAAAGAGATTAATTTAAACAAGGGAAATTGTCACCTATGGATTTGTTTTTAAATACAACTTTAATGAAAAAACTGGGATATTATTTCCAATTTGGTTAACTAATCGAGGTTTATAGAAAACTAAAGCTCAAAATTTTTATTCCTTTTATGCCTGAATTAAAAAAATTAACCAATACTATCCTAAGAATACATTTCTGATACGTTACCTGAAATTATGATCAATCAAGTATGTATTTAGCAAATAATAGAAAAAGTTGCTCATACTCTTGAGAAAACTAAGAGTTATTTTATACAGTTTTAAATCTAAAAGTTAGGAATGTAATATATAGTTAAAATATATATGTAATATGAATGTAATATATTAGTTAAAAATCTAATATATATATATATATCCAGATATTACTAATATATCTATAGCTATTGAACTAAAGTGTTTGATTCAATTTGGGAATTTTAAAACAAAGTGCAATCAGATTATCCTCAAGATGAAGATGAAAACTTAGATCTCCCACAAATTTTTTATTTTCACTAAATTTATTTTAGATACTAAGTTTCCTCTGGACGATTTTGTGTCCATTCCACTAAGTTATTCTAGAACATATTAATTTTCTATTCAGTAAGTGAACCTATCATAATGTTTGTATAGTTAATTTTAAAAAATTTTATTTACTTATCTAAATATACCAATATTAATCAAATGCACAACTTAATTCTTCATACCCATTCCCTGATATAGGATAAACAGAAGAAAGTAAAATTAAGGGGCAAAAAATTAAAGGATTAATTAGCAATTTACTTTTTAATTTACTATGAACCCTGCACCCTGTTCATAGCATGTAATGTTATTAATTGTAATGAAATACTACATCTCCGTGTTGTCAAATAGTTTCTAAAGAACAAAGTTTTGGTTATGATTCAGTAAAAACAAAATCGGATGATGAACGTAAATTCTGAACATATTGATTTCGATTTCTATTAAAGCAACTAAGTTAATTTTGCTTTTAAATTCTCCTTTCAATTATTGAGGGTGAGTTACTTAACTATTTAATCAAATAGCTTCCCTCTATTATTATAAGTAAATCAAAATGACCAGAGTGCCAATGTAATACCACGGTGTAAACATTCAGATTTTCTATACTAAATAATCTACCGTTAAGATAGCATTCGATTTTTTCAGAATAATTGTATTTCTTATGTACATTGTTATTACGTACCTTACATATATACCATACGTTATAACGAAAAGAAAATTGGTGAAAGTTGAACGGAAATAAAATTGAGCTCAAAATTAATACTGATTGAGTGCAGCATGAGAGTTATGAGTAAGCCTTCTAAGAGATCGGAGCGAGCAAACATCCCGATTCCAAATGACAATGAGAGAAAAACAAACAAAAGGTCGAAATTCGGTGAAACATCGAGGGAAAAATTCTAAGATATTTGGGAGAACAAATTAAAAAATGAGAGTTATTGTAAAGATAAATATAATGCAGAAGCGAATCATTATCAATCTCCGTAGATGAAATAATTTCATACATTTGCACATCTTTTTGTCTTTTCATGAAGGATACATATAACATGATAGAATTTAATCCAATTAATCGTTTAGAGAGACATATAAGTTTCTCCAGCCAAGCTTCGACTTTGATAGAGTATAAAAAGGCTGGAATTCAGTGATCTACGAAGTGGAAGATGGAAGTCCCTAAAGGGCAATTAATTTGACCTGCAGTTTCTCACGGACTATCTTCTCTTTACAAACCCTTGACATTTATAATCTATGAGACAATCAATCCTCTTGATTATTTGTCTGTACTCCATAAAGAGTGTAAAAATTCAGTCATTAAAGTCATGATCAAGTAAGACAATGTGTAACAATAAAAGCAAATGATGCTTGAATAGCAACATATGTTACCGCAAGGAAAGGCCTCTTTCCGTTGGAATCGACTCTTGCATTCGTATTCAACCCTCAGTAACGTCATCAGTGCGATTGTTCAGAGTGCATTTTTACATTGATTGTACAATGTAGAGATTGCTACTTAATGTAAGTGAATTTCTAAAACTCTAATGTTTCCTTAACACATAACCATCAAGTGCCAAATATACGACCTCTTAAATGGATCATAATACTTAGCATTCGATTAGATCTCTATAAACTAAAAATATTCTCGCCTGCTATTGTGAAATGCCATCAAAAAATGAACTCTGTTGGGTTATAATGCACGACGTACTCTTTGGATTTATATTTGACATATCTTAAGATGGAATTTGTCAGGAACATCTTAAACCTTACCGATCTTCTTCTCATCAGTTTAAGGCATTAGATTCACTTTTAAATAAATAACTTGAGAGTTTATCTCTACTATTAATGAACTCCTTTATTGCTCTCACTCCTCTATATTCCTTGTTTGATATTTTCCTATTTCTCCAAAAAATACATGCGCAATTTTTTAGTAGATTAATACGCGCGATTTTAAAAGTTTCCTAACATTGATATTACTATAACCTCCTTTATTATAATCTATCTCAAACAGCAAACATCATTTGATATTGGCACTTTTCGAATTCAGAACTGCATCTTTTTTCCATACCAATTGCAATGAAACGGGTGTTACCATTTTCAGTGGATGCATTGGAACGGAATTTCATAATTAATAATATTTTCATCCGTATTCATATAACTTTGAATAAACTCAATTCCTGTTTCCATCAAAATCAGTAGAGTCAATGATTTAGATTTGTGTTAACAATATGCAGTTATTTTTTATAGCTGAATGTAACCGTTGAAATATATACTTCCTATATACCTGTTCATGTGTTGATTAAAAGTAACATTCTCTTTTATTATTACTTATTAGCTCATTGACAGAAAAAATAATATTTCAAAATATTTCAATAATTCTTCTCTCATATTTTTTGTTTTGTCAATGATGACGACTTCTGAAAGACCATAAAAATCCTTCATCTGCAATAAATCAATTGATGTTCTTAAAAAAACTCTGACAGTTTAAAATGTTCAAGATTGCTATCAGATATGAAATTTGATTCATGTCATTAAATTTTATGGAAATTAATAATCGAAAAACAGTGATATTTTCCCACTCATTGAAGTCTTATAAATGATCCATGCGTATTTAGTATGTAAGTGAGAAGTGAAAGAACAAAATTATACGATATATATTTTGTAATAATAAATTCGCCATTTTAAGAAATATTAACTATTATTATCGAGTTGATTAACTGATTCCATCCTTAAACGCTCGGTAAATCCTTAAGTTCTATTATCAGTTCCAGTTTTTACGTAATTTGAAAATCCAATAAAAAATGAAATGTAGGAAGGGTGAATTTTTAAAAATGAAAAAGACCCATTTCAGTAGATTTATTTAAATTATTTACTTGTTTGATCAAAATACTACTTTAGCTTCAAGACACTCGCGTAAAAATTTATTTCTATTATTATATTATATATACTATGTTTCACCGCTTTGAAATTAATACACGGCTATTGGAAAGTCAGAGAAATGTAATAAATTATCCAAATTGTAAATTTTCACAGAATATATGCATCTGAATTACGCAGAATTTCGTCAATTTAATAATTCGAACGATGTTTATTTGAAGAGTACGAGTAAACTTATATATCGTATCTCGAACTCAAGATAACTTCGTCTTTGAACTTTAATCATTGCCGTAATGGGCATTGTTGATGACTACGCTGGATTTTAATATACCTTTATAAAAATAATTGTGGATTAAGGAACACATAAACTTCGTTCGATCGAACGATTCTTAACAGTTACTTTTCGATTTTTGAATTTGGAGAAAGACACATTTAAACTGTTGTGCGTTGTGTCATCGAATCTTGGCTTCCAGTGACATTTCGAAAGTGCTTCAATAAAATTTGAATCAATCAGGTTACTTAAAGTAAGCGCGAATGTTTTATATATATAAATTACAAAATTCGGTCATCTGCTTACACTGAAAATGTTTTCGAGAATGGGAAAGTTCAGTTGGTACCCTACAATTTGCTGTCTTAGAATCACAGCTCTAGATAAGTGGAAGCCTGAAAGAATATGTTGGTCAAAAATCGTCCACGACGATAATAAAATTTATCAAATTTTCTATCTAATCAAATTAAATAACTCATTGAACATTGAATTCGTATACATTTATTTCACAATAATTCGCACTTAAAATTTATATATGAATTATTATGGATTTCATGTCCAAAAAAAACTAAAAATTGAACTTTTCTGAAACAAAATGCATAACACGAAAAGAAAATATGACATTGTGCATTATATTTAATTTTATGCTGAGATTTATTTTATTTAAGAACCGATTCAATTTAATTATAAATTCCAAACAAAATAGTAGATTAATAGATTAATTTTCTCTAAGCTTTTTCACGCCGAATTCTTCTTTAAGTTCATCAAACATTATAACTTTATAAAGAACAAACCTGAGCTTAAGACACATTAATATTTGCCGTAGCAATCAGTGATAGTATGAACTGTACTTCGGTGTATATAATGTATCTAAAACATACAAACGAACGGGCAAGAGCGCTGATTAGTTTTGTTTGTTTATTAGTCACATGTTTAGAATTCCTCCTCCTATTCGGACCATTATTTTAGTATTTATTTTTTTAATAGTGTAATTCTAATTTTTCCAATAATGTGAATGTAGTCCCCTCTTAATCTTGATGCCTTGATCTGAAGCCTAGTTAACCAATAGGATATTCTGGTCCTGTTTGATATACAAATGAAATTTAACTCTAATATATCTGTACAAAATCTTTTCAGTTATTTGTTAAGAAATTTACAAAATAATTTAGTTAGAAGTTTATTTGAAAATAAACATCTTTATAACTATACCCGATACAATTAGTAACATTTTGTTCAAGTTCGAACGCTAAATTTTCATAATTCTCTGATTGTCCGACAGTCTTCATTGAGATTCCAAATTAAGGATATAGACTCATTATTTGCTACTAGTTGTATTTATAAAAATACTTCAAATTTTCGCTCGGTTACACCTATTTTAGAGGAAAGAAAACTTAGTTAGTAAAAAGTGGGCACTTGCTTGTCGTGGGTTTGAATAAAACTCGCACCTACTTTTCTCATGCAAGTCTTCAGAGATTTATCTGAAAATTGACTGCAATTTATTTTGCGTGCCTTAAGAACAACTTCGCGCGGAAGACTGGATTGTCGAATTGTTGAAATTATAAGAAGAAACTTTGTTTTAATACGTAACTAAGAATACTATTTAAAAAATTTTCACGGTTCTTTATGGTAATTCCTTTAAAGTTAATTGCTGTATCGCTTGTTTTTCATCCTTGAAATGTTTAATGGAGAGATCATTGGTAAGCAGAATAAAGCAGTCTTACATCTTCCTCTAGTTAGAACGAATCAAAAATCTCCGATTCTCTTAGTTCTTCTGAGTCACAGATGCAGCGCTGAAGTCGGTTCATCCGCGGCGACTCCCACAACTAACCAGTCGAACGAAAGCCATTGCGCAGTCGCGACGTTTCGGTGATACTTTGTTGCGGAATGACGCTGGAAACAGGGAGGTTGCCTGGATCTTACTATGGGTGTGGTTGCTATTCGAAAATAAAGAACTAGATTAGTCTACCCCGTGGTCGAGGATACGGACTTTCGTGCGGTTCGGAAGAATAGATCAGCTTAGTTAGAATAGCACTGATTAAGGTAGAAGCGAATTGGTTGTAAAGCGACATGTCACGTGCCCGTCGCTGAGCTCCCGGGGATCCTTTGACGGCCGGCGAGTCCCAAGTGCCTTTTGCAGACGCCGCGATGGCCGAGGAGGAGGTTCTCTTCGACGACATATACGAGCTGTGCGAAGTGATCGGGAGGTAAGTGTGATTTAATAAAAGGGGAACTATCGATTGCCTTAGCCCCACCCTCCCCCTCGCCATTCAAGCTTTTTCCTTCAGTTTCTCCTGCGATTCGACGGAAATACCTGGCGTCTGCGGTAAATAGTGCCCCCTTTAGCAGTTCTGGGACGTCAGTGTAGAGGGAGGTTTTATGGATCCGTCGGAAGACAGCGGAGGAACGATATTTGAGCTAGATCGATTGTTGGTCGCAAGGATTGCTTTTGAGTGCCGCTTTTATTTTCCCGCAGTCTTATTTGGGTAGGAGCTGCTTGATAATCGCACGTTAAGGGGTTTAGCCGTGGGAGCTGCCACTCCCCAGCGTGGATTGGACCCCTCCCTTGCCGGTGTTTGGCCTCGTGACCCTCTGTTTTTGTTACTTCTCCTCAACTAAAACACGAAAAAACCCACAAGATATTAATACAAAGGATTCCACGATTTGTTTTTAATTGTCGCATAATGAATGTATAATATTGTGTATGAATAATGAATATCTTCATTGAGGGCGAGTATTTATCCTGTCAAACTGTTTCCAATAACCCTGCGAAGAATACATCGAATTCTTGATCTTTATGGTCAGTTTTCTCAGAATGTGGTCATTTGGGGAGCGAGCGATGACCACTCGGCCACCGCGGCCCGCACATGAAGTATACTTGTGGAACTTCAACTAAAATAATAATTTCTTTGTAACTACACGTTATGTGATGGAAATAGATAAAGTACCTCCATTAATGCCTAGATTGTATGAATCAGTATTAAATTTTTCTTTCGATAATTACATATATAAATAATCGAAGCAAGTAATAAAAGTAGCAGAGCCGCTTGTGCTCAGTCACTGTCTCTTAAGGGGTATATTCATATAAGATCGATTCACATATCAGGAAATATTTGTACTATTTGTAACTATCGTAAAAGGAGCTAGATTAATAATTTAATTTTCTCATCTGACCTAAAATTTATTTTTCCAATAGAAGATGCTAATATATGTACTAATTACTTTTCAAGATTACATTTTTTTTTATAATAATTTATTGCTTTAGAACAATCGTTTTTATTTCCAATATAAAGAAATTAGTGAAATTCTCTTCATAAATTTCAAGAAAATCAAATTTTTTATGAACTATGTTCTTCAAAATAATCTTTCTTTTCTTTTTTATGAATATAATCACTTCTTATTTAAATTTAAGAAAATGTGGTTAGCAAGATATGAAAAAGTCACTCATTATGCGGAAATTTTAATATTTGGTTAAATTACTCGTTCACTGAACTTTCTTGTTGCTTATTATTGATATATTTTAGTATTTGAAATAGACAGTAAAAGACTATCCACCACAATAAGAACTTCTAAAGGTGAAGAAGTTAAATGAAGACTTTTATCGCTAAATACCTCTTAAATACTAATCAATTATACTTTCTTTGGTGTGAAATAGCTTTCGAATATTCCAATCCATTATTAAAAATCATTTTGAGTTAATGATTTCGAATAGATTAGTTATAAAGTATGAATGAACGAGTTTGTGTCTATGAGAGTTTGTACAGAGATCTTACAATCGATTTACAAGGGCTTTTGGAATGCTTTTCGTACTTTCAAAGATATTGGAATTTATCGAGGAATTTAAAAGAATTCTCTTTCTGCAATAACATTCTGTAAGGTGTATCAATTTAATTAACCTGAGCCGGTTTTTATTATTCTATAAAGTTTTAAAAATTTCATTCAAGGTATTTAAGGTAAAGATTGAGGTGTTCTTCTTGAATTTGAAATATTGGCAAATTTCCAAATTTTGATCATTTAACTTCTTAAACTGTCTGGATTCATCAAAACTTCATTTTATCGCTCAAAGAGAATTTTAATTAAGCGCCAATTGATCTCCCTTCACTTGTCTATGGACGAGTTCTTCAAATCAAATAGCGTTATTATATACTTGGAAGTTTCTAACAAACATACGATAAGTGTAGAATATCCCCAATGCGTTTCTATGTTGATGAGAAAAGCATTTTTCGATGAGACTCGAACCCAGGTCCCCGAATTTCCACTTTCGTAATAGCAAAAACTTATTATAAAAATTTAATTTACCTTTTCTTTTCTTATCATAAATGGTTATCGATCCAAAAATTCGTATGTCTTAACATTTCGATTCTTTTTTATTTCCTGCTCTCAATTTGACTGATCGATCTTCATTTATTCTCTTCGTCATGGTTTCTACTGCACATTGTCAATTTTAATTGTTCATAGAACAGATTCAATATTTTTGTTTTTTTTTTAATAGAAAGTTTAGAGTTCTTCTTATGAGGTCCTTAATGTTTTACTAATAATAAATAAATCCCATCAAATGCATCTTCTTATAAATTCTATGTATTTTGTACGAAAACTACTTTTTTACAATACATTTTTTACTTTAAATTTAACCAAATATTACGTCTTTTTGCAATTAACTCTAAGTTTTCCATAAATATCGAACATTTAACTGATTCGATTAAGGATGCGTTGTGATAACATTTTTCGATTAAAAACTTTTTGATGCTTAATTATACGAAATTTAGATAATAATGGACATCGAAATCCTGTCTCAGAGTTATCTTTGAATTTTTTTCTTTATAAGTTAAAAAGTTAAACATTTATCACGTATTTTTCTAACAGTCATTCAGGATAGGGTAAATGAAGGAAAATCCTCATGCTAATGATTTACTTGAACTTATTTTCCTATAATCCAGTGCTTTATAACATCGAGTAATTATTATAAATGCATTATAAAATTCTGCATCAACATTACTGAACGAACTTTAATTATCAATTTATGGACCTTCCTTAAGATTCTTAACATTTATTTAGTAATATATATTCCTACCACATTTTTCCTGTCCTCTCTACGAAGCGTTTTACGTTCTATTAGAGGGAATTGTACGGTGAATTGGCAACAAAGTTTAAACGTCAGTGAAAACAAGTGACATGAGAAGTTGGGGACCTGCGTTCGAGTCCAAGTCAAGTCGCTTTTTTTACTTCTCAAGCGAAAATCATCGATATAAAACGCAATATATCACATCCACTTCAAGAAAACAATGAAATTCTCTTAATGATCTTCATTTTCATTATTATATTATTTTCCGGAGAAAATGCATGGCTCATCTCAAACACTCCAAATAGCTCACTTTCGAATTCATATTATTTGCAATCTAAATTTTAAAACACGTTCCCTTTCTTAGTATATTCATAATCACGCTGTTTATTCTTTCTATAACCAATTAACCAGCAATGGAATCCTTGAATATCCATTTTCTATATCAGACAAGTATGTATGCATATTAAGTGTATGCTATACTATTATTACTATGTTTCCACTGTACAAGATTTGTTTTCTTTCTTATTATTTGCAGAATATATTTTACACAATAACTTTAAGAAGCCCAATGACAAGCATCGTTCTTAGGATGACTAGACTATTAATTTTTAGCGAAAAGTTTATAATAAAAATTTTGACCAGAATTATTATTATTTGAAACTTAAGAATCGCTGATCAATTTTTCATCTACTATTTTATTCGCCGTATCCATTAAAATATATTCTATTCATTGTTTTGACAACTTTAACCGCTATTTTCCTCTTTGACCATTTAAAATCGAAAGCAGTGATTCTGAATCGATTTGTGGAAATTTAACATTTCGTTCTTCTGAGAAAATATAATTTTAATTAAATTTATCATCTGGTAAACTAAATTTTTGAGTGAAGACTGAAGAAATTCCTCCATCGTATGTTTTTCTTAGCTTCGGTTAAAAATATTCTTCAGTTACAATTATTGACATCGGAATTGGAAGATTGGGAAAAGGTCATTGGTTTCAGTTCGGAATGCAACAATCGTTCAAGTGACTTTTGTTTGTAAACAGTTTTGGAATTCTTCTCGTAATTCCTTACTCTTCGCGGATAATACATTCGCTTTGGTAGTAAAAGTAATTGATATAAATTAAATCACTTACATTAATTGTAATTTTTATTGACCTCATTTGAATGTGTGTATATGGAAATGTATAAAGTTAATTCTTGTACAAGATTCATCATTTTGTTGTTCTGATCTTTAAATATTTTGAAATCAATGTGAGAAGGCGTGACTTCGTGGAATGCCGTAGGGTTAATAAAAACAACTTTGTAAATTTCCACAGAAAATTGATATATTCGTGACCGGTTTCGTAATATGAAATTACATCTTCAGGCTTCATATACCAATTTTCTGTGAAAATTTACAAAGTTGTTTTTATTATTTAAATATTTCAATTGAGAAAATTTTTCTCTATTATTCATCTTATTATCTATTGTGTATTGTTTTGAAAATTGCGTTGTTTATCAAATGACTTTTCAAATAACAATCTTATTTCTGTTTATCACCTTTATTAAAGTGGTATCATTGCTAATTTAAGTGTTTCCACATTTGAAATTAAAACTTGAAAACTTTTCATGGATAGAAATGCCGGAATCGCAAATTTATTTAAAATTGATTCCTTTTTAGAGAATAATGTTGTCTTATGTTGGTATGTTAATGTGTATTTAAAATTAATTAGTGTTTATTTGTATATGAATGTTTTTATTAAGGAATTTGAAACATTTGAATAAAACGAGCGGTTTGATTTATTTGTTGAAAAGAAATAACGCATTGAAATTTCTATTTGATTGTTGATAATTATCACAAAATTTTGTTTATTTCCAGTTTAGGTCTTACTAAGTATTAATTGTGTATATCAATGCGATGATTAGAGTTCTTTTCAAGAAGCCTTTCTTTCCTTTTATTTATCTTATGTATTAGAAATTTCACTTGGTTGATGTGCTAATCGTCATTTGATAAAAGTTAGATAGATTATCTAATAACCGTCATCCATTTAGTATATATTAAATATATTTATTTTATGTGAATAATCCTTGATTTTTTTCTCTCGGTGCTACCAAGAGAAAAAATCGTTTTCGCTTTCATTTAGATTGAGAAAAACTCTTTTTGGTCATACGTAGCGATGTGTTGGTGGTGACATTCGATAACAGAAATGTTGTATATTAATAGTTTCTGCTTTGTTTTTGATAAGTTGTTTGCTATAGTAATAGTTATTTAACAATTGTGATAAGTTTATCTGAATAGTCCTTCCAATGCTACGATATGCACCGACTGTTTAACTAAAACAATAGAATTTTAAGAGTTAAAACCAAGAAAACTTTATCTACGAAAGGGTTAACTTTGATAGTATTATATTATATCATTTTCTCCTCTAAAAAAGCCAATTAACGAATGAGATTTTTCTGAATATTTCCTGAAGTTTTCAGTAATTATTTCATCGATTGAAGAGGAACATTTTCTCGGTTTTTTCTTTATTAAAATCCTTGAAAATTCATCAACTTGTGGCTGCTCTATGGATACATCCAATAGAAGTAATATTTTATTAACTTTTGATTTAATTTTTAGTTTCATATCATTTGCGTTTATCGACGTCCTATGGTTACCATGTTTATTAGCGATTGAAACTTTAATTTTATTCGTTCGCTCTCATTTCAGCCAATTTTAGAACGAAGAGTTACGACAGTCAATAAATCTTTCTTTGATTATGATTAATTTATCCATTTTTAATGAAAAGTGTCGAGAACATCGCGTGTAATGTGATGTATGAAGAATATAAATAAAATGAAAATTAATAAAACGAAATTAAATTAATTAAAAGTAAAATAATAAGTTCTTAGTCCTCAAATCAACCCAAACCAGATGGAAGTGATGTATTATTATTCGAATTCTTCCGTAAATATCTATTTAAAAGAACGAGAGTTTAAAAGAACAAGTTCCAAAATGAAGCCAATTTTTATGATCTAAACAAGTAAAATACTTTTGTTCTTTTTAAATTTATTTTTATTAAAATCTTTTTTTATGACAATTATTTCATCTTTTGAATGTTTTTTGCGCTCATTTTTTTTACGAAATTCTTTTCGGCAAATTTTTTACCACAATAATGAAAATAAATATTCTTTGTTTATTATTCTACATTTATTTCAATTTTCGGAGATTTTGTAATGTTTAATATTTATCGCGTTTTTCCATTTGAATAAAATTCAAGTGTGAAGAAAACAGGCACCAAAATATTATTATTTATCTTTCTATTCCATAATCGTCTGCTATAAAATTCTCGTCAGGAATAATTCCGTATACAATCGCCAAATTGGTTAAGAATCCTGTCGTTATTATATTGGAGTTTTTGGTGGAGTGAATTAAAGATTTTGAACTTCCTAAGTCTTAGAAGAAATTCTTATTAATAAATTAGTAATTAAATGACATTCCCTGGATTTTTACGTAATGTCCTTTTTCTTACACATTTCTATCTTATCAAATGAAACTTATGAATTATCGATGAAAATGTTCAGTGTATACGAATTCGCGATATTTATTTAATGATTCAATTCAGTGTTAGATGCTCTATCTTTAAGAATTTAAGGTTAATCTGGTGAAAATGATTTTATTTAACTTAATCTTTATTTGTAGGAAAAAATAATATTGATTATATAATTTGAGTTTTTAGTCAACAAGTACATAATACCGTGTTTTTCCGAAAATAAGACACTTTTGTTGGTCCAAAATATGCGCTAGGGCTAATTTTCGGGGGAGGACAAAAATAAAAGTATATTTATACATATATATTTAATATTTATTTATTATACACAGAATACAGAAACTATTTTTTAAATTTGAAACATTTCTCTGAAATACTAGTATTAGGGATGCTAAACAGGCTTAATAAATCAACAGCATCTTTAACGAATTATTTTTTACACATTATTTTAACTTGGGCTTATTTACCGGGGAAGAGCTTATATTACAAAAAGTTCCAAAAATATATACTTACCATATAAAATTTATGTATAAACAGATACTTACACAATAAAGAAATATTCTTACAAAAACTGTTATTCATATGCTATAACTTTCTCTAAGAATTTTCAGGGTTCCCGATAGGCCTTCACGGCTCACGGGGCCCACGAAGTCGTACATCACCCTATCAATCCCTTACTTGTCTCCCATTTCGTCATCGGCTGCCTAACTAATGATTCCATTAATTTTGTAAATACCCCTTTTAAAACATTTTAAATTTTTTGGGAGAGGTTCAAAGACTACTGCTGGTAAAAATGTTCCATTCCTCGGTTTCTCTATTTAAAAAACAATGTTTCGTGTTAGCCGTTCTCTATCTCACGCATTTTACTTTGTATTCGTGATATAGGTAATCTGCCTCTTTTATTCTACCGCTCATTTCCTTATACGCAAGAGTTCCTATGAAGAGCCAAAAGGAATAAAAGAGCCAATCTTTTATTCCTTCTCTTGTCTTCTAAACTACCCCAACCTAATCATCTGAGAAACGCTGCTGCGCTTACAATATCTTCGTAGCACGAACCAAGCCGCCCTTTTTTGCATCTTCTCTAATTCCTTCTAAAGTCCTATGTAATTAGGGTCCCATATACATTCACCGTAGTATCGGTTTAACCAGTGATTTGTAAGCAGTTTCTTTTATTTTCTTGTTCGATACTTTGAGAGAGCGTATCACGAAATTTAATTTTTTAATGGCTTCAGCTATAATATTCTCAATATGCGTATGCCATTTTTAATTAACCCCAAAGCATTTAACATTACTTTGTTTAGATAAAACTTCACCTCCGATATCGTAGGTGTAATGAAATTTATTCTTGTTGAAGTTAATTACTTTATTTACATTTATATTTGTTGATCCCCAACTTGTTTGAGTTTACCCAGTGACTCGGTTCATCGATATCCCTCTCAAGTTAAGCAAGCAAGTTATCAAAATCGCTATTCCCTTTTATAACCCCATATATAATGCAGTCGTCAGCAAACAGTCGTACACGAGGTTTTATTACGCTCGGCATATTGATAAATATTAAGAAGAGTAACGGGCCTAGCACACTACCCTGCGGTATCCCTAAAGTCACTTGAATTGGGTCTGATAGCTTGTTTTCTAGTTTAACTTTCTGCTTTCTATTACGAATGAAGGCCTCCGTCCATTTAACTGTCCTTCGGTCCATCGCCATCATACTCATTTTTTGGATTAACATATTATGATACTCTACGGGAAAGGCTTTTGCCAAATTAACTACTGCCACATCCACCTGTTCATCCTTTGCGTCCATTAAATCTTAATATAGCCCTTGAGGTATAATATATATATATATATTCATTGATTAAATTGGTCTAAATTGTTCTTGATCTAAAGGAAAAGAAAAATCTGTAACGAAAGAGGTAATTTTAATCATGAACACCTCAAATTTTGAATGTCTAAAATATAATATTGAAAGGTATCCATGTATTTTGATTGTTTGGTTTGAGAAAATATGTTTGGAGTTTCGGCTTCGATGCAAATAAAGCGTACATTTCATTCTTTCGTATTCACTATTCTTTCGATTTCAACCATCTATGTATGCAACGACTATAGCAGGTTAATGTTGGGAAGGATCTTAATGATAATAACAATATGTCTTCATTTAGGATTGAGATTGAAAGTTTCCTCTTCCATCTTACCCATAAACTTCAGTGACATTTCCTATGCAAAGCTCATAAAATTACAAAATTCAAATGAATTTATGCTATTAAACCTAAATATCGAATAAAAATACTTTTAAAAGTTCGTTATTTTCAATTTAGGAATCATGCTTCATGAATTCATCAAAAGTGTGATAGAAATTCTCTTAAATTTTATTTTGTCCATTGAAAGGATTTGAAATTAGTGGCCATTCTCAGCAAAGCAAATCAATTGAATAATATATTAGAAGAATTACCTTCTCTTTTTTTATGCGCAGATAACTTCGATGGGCCATACGATGAGGTGATTTCTGTCTAATTATTTGCCATATTTCAGTGAAAACGAATAATAAATGAAGTAAAAATTTTAAAATTCTCCTTAAATAGACAATATTCGGATTGAGTTTACAATCCAAAATGTTTAACCTTCTGTAATTCCATTATGTAAGTTACATTCCTTTTTATGTCATTCAATTCTTTTGCCTCCCTTACTGATGTTTTCTCAGATTCAATGTATGTGGGAACTAGTATTTACATGATGAGTTACGTACAATGCTACGGTCTTTCCAATCTCTAGCATAACAATGTCGCGATTAATTTAGAATGAAAAATTATTTCTGATCGCTTGATCTTAGAACGTTCGATCGATTCCCAAACCCATTAATTCAGGTCTAGTTTTTGAACTTCAATAATAATGATTTATAACAATTTTGAAATCACATTGTTTCGTAGTTTAAGCTTAAACGTATACAAAATCGTCAT
This sequence comes from Pantala flavescens, assembly GCA_020796165.1. Classification (NCBI taxonomy): domain Eukaryota; kingdom Metazoa; phylum Arthropoda; class Insecta; order Odonata; family Libellulidae; genus Pantala; species Pantala flavescens. Next base: position 19,313,929 of record CM036885.1, on the reverse strand, counting down.
ATTTTACCCGAATTATAATATATTTATCTTTTTACCTGGAAATCGGCAATACAAGTCTTTTAGTTCATTATTTAGTTATTCAAATTGATTAGTTAATACGTTTTTACTACTGGATTTCTTTTCATTATCCCACGCCCTTGTTGAAATTAACGCCTATTTTGGGATAAAATGACGTTTTATTTAAGAAAGTAGTTGATTCTATTTGAAATAACTTTCGGATAATACGATTCACTTTTCCTATATTCAACAAAAAATTCGAAAGTGGGATCGCTTCTCGTGTATTCGGTCGACCGTAAAATTTTTACATCTTTTTTCCGCTTTTCGTTCTCAAATCAATTGTAGGAGGCTGCGTGTATTTAGGAAGTAATGGAGTTCTACAAGTAACCTACGTATTTCCTTAATTTATATTACCTATTGAGGAATTAATATTTTCCTTCCTCAAATTACAATTACGTACAATTACGGTGAATGATGCCTCTTTTCTTGATTCTCAAGCGGAAATCTCCGTTCCGAAGCTTTCTAATCCAATGGCCATTAAATCGTACGTTTTCAGAAATCAAAATTCCATTGACACCAGAAAACAATCGAACCCAATCAAAATCAAATGTTCTTGGACAAAAAATGAAAGCTTCTCCACTAAATTAAATGAGAGTACCTCATTACATTATTAAATTTACTTTGAATGTTGTTAGTGTGTATTTTAAAAGTGGTTTTTATCAGATGCATTTTATGAACGATATCGATTAAGAGCAAAAATTTTTATAATTTCTTTGCTATTCTCCTTCTTTGCTAAGTGCTATTTGGAGGACTAATTGGAATAAGACGTATATCAGATTAAGATAAAGTACAATAAAGACTATAATCATGGTAAACGGGAGATGTCTGTAACTATACATGTATATTTGATTTTTAATGCGGTATTGAGTATAATAAATAACAGTATAATGCGGTACTGAGTGTTTTCGAAGTTGAAAAGTCTAAGATTAAGATGGAAGAAGAGGCGATACTTTTTCTACAACGATTTATTATAAACACCTGTTTCAACGATTAATCGTCATCTTCTGTTTATAATGAACGGATGTGCAAAAAGTATCACTCTTCTTCATTTTGTACGATGTATTTCCGCAAATATATTGTCTACATCTATGAATTTCATCCTAAGACTAATTGCTGGTAAATATCATCTCTGTAAGATTCAATTTTGTCCATACAATATCGTCCGTTCTGTATTTTGTTTTTTTTTTAGTGCAATTATCAAAATTAGGTGCAATTATCAATCGAATGGATCGGTGCAGTAACTAATCTATAAATAATGTGTATTTAAGTTAATCATTAATCACATCCTTTTGCAATACCCATTTAATACTGTAGAGAATGATATTCTATAATTCTCGTATTATTTTCTTGTATTTTTCTTCCATTTTGAATGTTCAGTAATATTTTACTTTGTAGTTTTTTAGAAAATGTACTACTCTGAACTGAACTCTTACTCTTTTCGGTTCTCTTCTAATCCTCTCTTTTCTAAACCATCATTTTGTTTTGCTAAGTTGGAACTTAGAAATAATACGAATTTTCATTCTTCTTCTTTCCATTTTGTCTAATAACTTTGTATTTAAGGACACTGTAAAGTGCAATGTAGATATTTATTATTAAAGTACGTTTTCAACTGTTAATCTACGATCAAGTCCTTGAATTGATTTAAAATTTCGGTTTTTGGAATTCTCACTTCTGAAGTAGTCATCAGTATCTGACGTATAAAATTATGGTATAGTTCTTCAAAATGAAGTAAATGTAACTTCTAATATATTTCGATGTAAGATATGTAGATTCATCCTTGCAAACAGAATATATTTATTAAAAATCTATTGTAATTAAATAAATAAATTAAATATAATTAATTTATGCACTATGTATATTAATAACCATTATTATGTTTTCAGGGGTCCCTTCAGCGTTGTGCGACGATGTATCCACCGACAAACATCGCAGCAGTTCGCTGTAAAAATCGTCGACGTGGCGAAATTCACGTCAAGTCCGGGCCTCAGCACTTCCGGTCAGTAAACTCACTTATCTAATTACCAAAGTTTACTTCGATGTAAATGTTATGGCCTAAGCCATAAATAGATGTATCCTAAATTAACGTAATTGGTGATTTTTAAATTTTCATAACGATAACAATGAAAATATCGAATAATTAAATTCTATCCGTATGTTAAAATTGGTGACAGTTTTTGTAGCTTAAGTGCGGCGACGGTTCGGAAAGTTCTGTCATTGGTAGAAAAAAGAAAATGTTCTGGTCATTTGATTCATATTTTACGAATTGATCACCTTTTATTTTTTAAAAATTTTGTCTAGTGATATTACATTTTTAATGTTCTGTAATGTATTTTTCTATATAAGCCGACTTTTTTTTACTTTGATCTCATAATTTGTAATTATTTTCTCCGTGTAAACTTTTATCATGGTTTGAGTATACGACAGCAGGGATATGGCGGATGCAGTGCGCACACGACTTACATATACGTCATAAATGGATAAATGAGTAAATACTTATTGTTGTTGTGAAAAATCAAAACATCCGCCAAACGTTGAATGGCCGCTATAAAAATCTCAAGCGGTCAAGGGTGAATTTAACTATGTATGATGAGTCGGCGTTAAAAATGGTTAAACGGAACTGAATAACCCGTTTGTCTTCTATTCAATTGATCTTCAGCGGTACACATTTTTCAGTCATTGAGAAATACTTCAGCTGGAACTCAAAACATAACTTTTACCCGAAAATATCGACGGAAGGCAAATTGTATTTGTCGAAAATGGCTATTTTCAATTAAACGCAGCGAAAGAAGACATCTAAATTGATACTGTGCATAGAAATTATTGTAGTTTCAATAAGCTCCTGTCTTCGGTTATCTTTTAGCGAAATGTTAATTCGGCCAATGTATCGTCGTTAGTTATTTCTTCTGTCGTAGGGAAACTGTTGAGGGGCGTTCGGCGTCTTGAAAAGAATTTCTTCTCACTTTTATTTTTACCCTTTACTCGTAAAAAAATTTAAAATAGACAACAGAAGATGATGGAATTTAATTATTGCATTTTATCGGAGAATTTCTTAACTTTTTCTATACTTTTCTCAAAGCAAATTATTTCCTAACTGTTCAAGGAGCGATCTGAAAGTACGATGAATGAGTACTACAACTTGTGCTGACGTTACTTCAATTCAAGTAATGAGTTCAATAGCCGTCGAGGTAGAGCAAATTTGAATCTGACTGTCCTGAGCCAAATGAGTTGTCTGTAACGCATCCTGGTTTTCTAGGAACTAAGCTACGTTTTGCTAAGAGCTGTAAATTTTCTTAATTAGCACAAGAATTGTTCAGTTAGTTTATAGCTTGAAGTAATAAAATTTGAACTAAAAGTTGTAGGAAAAATTCAAATGTGGAAATTAAATGAATCGGTCTTCAAAACCGATAGATTCGCACAAAATGATTCGTTATAGCTTGCGATTGACTATTTGAAATTTTATCGAAAAATGGGAAATCTCGTAAAAGAAAAAATCATGACTGCTAATGAATGCATAAAATGAAAATTCTGTGTCGTTTCTCTCGGAATAAGAGATTCACTATGGAAATGATTTTCTTTCTTCGAGATGTACCACACCCAGATTCTAATCCGCGAGATTTTTCGCCAAAAATTTTTAAATCTCGAAAAGAATCTATCACCGATAACAGATTAAGATATCGAGAGGAATGCGACTTAAAATAAAACTGAATGAAACGTTTTGAGATCGTTCACAACATTAGTCTTCCTCCACTTCCTTTTTTCCTTCCAGACTCAATGATTCCAATGACAGTATCTAAATCAGAACAAGTATACAACTTGCTCAAATGAGTATTACGAGTAAGATAAAAAATTAACTCCAAACTATGTTTGGTAGGATGTAAATTATCGTGTAAGTTTGTTCTCTTAGTTTATCTTTGTGATAGCTAGGGAAGGTGTGTGCACACTCGGAGAGTGTGCAATTCAAATTCAATTTGAAATCATGAAACTGAATTCATACTGCATGAAACCATCAGCGGGGTAATCTCATTTTAAATTATAACCGAAGATATTGTAGTAAAGTGTACTATAATATATCATATTAAAGTTTCTAATAGTGTAATGCAGATATGGTTGCACATCCATCTGTAACATCTTCACTAGACGTCTTTATAATAAGTAAATCCTTAATAAGAATTATAATATTATTTAAGGCTCTGGGAAATTCGATAGAGATAAACAAAATTTGAGCTTAGATTTTCTTGTTATCGATTCTTGTGATATCTGTTTAAGTAATATTACAAATTACATATAGATAAACTACTTAATTGTAATATTGTTTTTAACTACTGATTATTTTATTGATTTTAATTAATTTATATTTACAGACTTGAAGCGAGAGGCAACAATCTGTCATATGCTAAAGCATCCACACATAGCACTTCTTCTTGAAACATACAGTTCTGAAGGCATGCTGTACATGGTTTTTGAATAGTAAGTAAATGGTATTTACTGCAATCATATTTGTATTGATATTTTAATGAGAAATTATTATTTTTCAGTATATTCTGGACATGTCTTGGATAATGGACAATTTATGTGTAAAATTCAAGGAAAGAACCCATCAGACGGTGATAGATTAGTGCAGTGCAAATTGCCTTTCTCTAAATACAAAAAAATGAAAATAATTAATTCATTGAGAATATGCCACACTATTTGCTCAGTTGTTGAGCTAAATCAAATTAGTCGTTAAATTATCATATTTATACCTAGATCTCCATCTGAAGTGGTCAACATGTATCAATTATGATTTCAGAACACTCACTTCCATTTTACATATGCTATCTGCTCTGAACCATTCAAATATATCTAAAAGCATTATTTTTGCTTTAATTGAAAGATAAAAGATGTCTTACGGTTTTTGTTTGCTAAATGAAATTTATGGTATACATGCACCAACTCAGTAGAGTTATGAAATGAAATAATTCAAATGATTCAAATATGATGATTTTGATGTTAGTGATAAAGAATTTTTGGATCAATGAAAAAAGTTTGAAGATGATGCATTATTGAAGGAAAATTCAGCTAAACAGAAATAGAACAGTTAAATATCATTAAGTCAAGTACCCTTCAAGACCGGGAATTCAGAAAGGATAAAGAAGTAAAGAATGTTTTTAATAATGTGTCACATCATCAACATATTTAGACTAAAATAAAATGTACCATGTCTTAAAACATGTCTTTAATTGACATAGTTAATGCCTAATACTGTCTTATCAAACCTTTGAGATGCTTTTTATGCCTTGGTTCTTTTGGGATAATAGTTATCTTTATCCAAGATTTAGTGAAAAGAAAGACTGCTTGAAAATTTGTACAGCTTGGATTAAATTCAGGAATTAATAGACATAGAAAAAGGCAGGCAGGATGGGAATTTAAATTATATCCTCTAGTTTCTGGTTGATTTCAATAGACCTGCTGTTATGAGATACTTCATAGGTATGGACATTATCAAGGTTAAGACAAGGGACTGTGTTCATTTACCAAGGAAATTGTCTGTTTATTTTGTCTATTTTGTCAAAGAGGACTAAGCTGTGCAGAGTCTTTTCTTGATTCCTTTTTTCTGGCATCTAAAGTGAATGCCTATTGTTGCCACTCTTTTTACATCCTGATGGGCCTACAAGCACAGTGATATTAAGGCTTAGTAGCTCAGGCTTCCTCTGTTTTAAACGTCTTCTAATTCCTTTGCTCACTCAGGACATAAAAGTGACGTATTAAAAGCATAAAATTAATAAATAATAAAATTAATTTTTAAAATTGTAATTTATTGTTTTAATTGTGAAATAATGTAAATTGAAAAACAGAGTAGAAATGAAATAACATTTAATGATATATACTGCAAATAAAGAGGTCCTTCATACTTTGGAAAATAATATAAAAAATTGTTTTTTATCTAAAAATATGCTTTAGGATAATTATTGGATGTATATATTTAAACATTGTCACTTTTGTTTGTTTTCTAGTATGGATGGATCTGACCTGTGCTTTGAAATTGTTCGTCGTGCAATGGCGGGATTTGTTTATAGTGAAGCAGTTGCAAGGTAGGTATTTATCTGACATTTAACTTTAACCCTGAAGAAATACTTTAAAAACTGTCAGCATATTTTTTTTTTCTTGAACTATTTATATTCTTATTGAAGGAAACTTTCTGTCACCTAGTAAATTAAGAGGGCAACATCTTGGATTGTGTGATAAAACTTATTTTATATTGTACGTATTTATCCATATTTATATAAGTACACTGCAAGCCGCCTTTCTGCGTGTGGCAAGGGGTGTAAACACCTTTTACACTATCGCATATTTTAGTCTATTACTATCACATATTATGAGCGGGATGAAGGAATTCTTAAATAATGATCATTTCATTTTATTGATAATGAATAATTGCCTTCATATATGCCTTGAGTATCTTAATCTATTTTTGTTTTTTGTTCAGTCAGATGGGCAAAATGAATGGATGTAATTGCCTTTTCAATTATTCTCTGCAATTTGCACATACTCTTATTGCTTAATTTGAGGGTAAATCCATTATATTCAATTTTCTTTGTAATTACAGTCATTACATGCGACAAGTAGTTGAAGCTCTAATGTACTGCCATGAGAATGATATTGTGCATCGTGATGTAAAGCCACACTGCATTCTTCTTGCTAATAAAGAAAACTCTGCCCCTGTGAAACTTGGAGGATTCAGTGTTGCTGTTCAGTTAGTAGATGGAAGACCTGCTGGCGATGGTGAATTTCATTTTCATTCTTTTCTATAAAGTCCTTAACTTTCTCTAGTAAAACCAGCATAAGATTAATTACAAAGGATAAACTTGGAAAATTTTTTAATGTTGGTTTAAATTTCAACTATGATTTATTAAAATACAATTTTCTAAGAATACTTTGAATAAATACAATTCAGAACCTGAGAAATTTGTCAATAACCTGTTAATAATTATCTTCCTCTAAGTCTCTGCCCTTTCATTTTTAACCTGCTTCCTTCCATTCACCAAAAAACCAATGGTATAATTGATGATATCTCTTTCCTTCCTAATTTGTCTTTCACTCTTGAATTCACTATTTTATAATCCTATTTTCTTTTAATGTTTTTTAAAGGTTAAGAACTTGTTGAAAACAGATGACAAAAATTATTTTAAAAAATATTTAGGATATATGCAGAATTATTTACAGTTTAAACCAACCATTGGTTAACTATATGGTTATTAATCGCTCAATTAGTATGCTATTACAGTTCTACAGGTGAGAAATATCCGTGAAAGTAATTCAGAGTTTGTACTTTTTCCATCATTGAATCTCCAGAAATGCTTTTTGAAAACCAAAAATAACTAGTTACAATATTATGAAAGTACTAAACATCATTTAATGACTTTACATGGATATTTTGTCTAAAAATATTACCAAGCTTATTGCTGTTAATGTTGCTTTGAATATGTTAATATTGTTTTTAAATTATAAATAAAATCTTAGAAAGTTATAAACTGTCTAAGTTAAGATACTTTAACTACAAATTAATCTATTAAGCTCTTTCATTTGAGTTTTAAATTATGAAGTGAATTATTGAATTATTATTATATTTTTATTAATATAATTATTATATAATTCAATAATTAATATATATAATTGTATATTATATATAATTATGTATAATTATAATGAAGAAGAATTATTATATCTTTCTTGTTAAAAGATTGTTGTTAAAAATACCCTTCTGATCATTTATGTCCCTTCTCAAAATTTGCATGAACATAGCTGAAATTATGATGTGAAATCATGCTGAAGAGTTGCATTTGCAATAAGAAAATAAAATATATAGTCTCACAAATTTATATCCTTACTTACCTTTAAATGAATAATAATGTGTTATTGTCCCTCCTTTCCACATGACTGGAATTGCAGACATCTTAATCTCTGAGTATCGGCCCAGTCTAAGTCATAGTGGAAGGCTATATTTGAAGGCTGATCATGATGGTAAGAAGTTCTTCTTTTACAAAAAATCATCTTATATAAGTTTTATTTGTTGTCCTTTTTTCTGTTGTTATTTTTGATTATTTAATGTATTGTTCCTTAGTGAACTCTTGTAAAAATTCCACACTTTTAGTATAAAATAGTATGTATAGTATAAAATTGTATTGTATTACAAACTCAGCAAACAAGTAAACTGTCTCAGATTTTGAAGCATAGAATTTTGAAGAGTAAAAAATTGTATTTTTTCTGGAAATATCATCCAAATGTATGTATATTCTGTCTACATTTTAGTTGTGTATTATTCATTTTTCTGTTCTGGTCCTCATATTTTACAATACCAAGGGATCAGGATATCTTAATGTGAAATGTTATATTGCTCAGAATGAATGTGAAACATAAAAGACATGATGAAAAAATCTTGCTAATTGTCAGTTGCTGCAGACAATGTTAAGAAAACAGACAAGTGCAACAGCTATGCCCAATAACTATCCCCTAATGGCATATTGATGAGTCCCCAAAGCAGCAAATAACCTGGGTTAGGCATAATGCAGTATGATGTACTTCCTATTAAACATTATCCTCTTTTCTTGGACTGCTCCCATTAAATCATCCCATTGCTGACAATACTTCTCCAAATTGAGCTTTTTGTTTGGCTTTAGAAGCTCATGATGTATTGGTCCTCTAATTTCACATCATTTATGATATACAACATTCTTTAAGTCAAAAAAAATTCTCAGAATTAGAGGTGGAAGAGCTCACAGGTACTATTTTCCTTATCATCCAGATCAAGAAGAGTTCGATTTTTTGCCGATTTATCCAAATTATTATGACTTTCAATTAATGTGTCATACATCCAAAATATCTCTGCAACAATCCTATCATGTGAATATTTTCCCAATTGGTTTGATAAGCTTAATTAAGCCATCCTATGTTCTCCAATGTGGTCAGTAAATAATGTTGCTTGAACGTGGTTGTAACAATCATTGAATCGACGCTCATCAAAGATTGGCTGCTAGAGTGTGGCTTATGAGAGAGGTCAAAATCATCTGTTTCAATTTTTTTGAACCATTTTTGGCCTGTTTTACTAGAAATTGAACCTACCCCTAACACTTAGAATAAATTTTATGTGCTTCTATAGAATTTATTCCTTGCTGTAATTTGTACAAAATTCAGTGACATAAGTGAACTTAATCAGTAGTCACGGGTACACTATTACTTCATAAAGAAGACTAACAAAAATCAACTTTGTTTTTGTTAATATTATATATGTGTGATGTATGCCAGTATGTATAAATTAAGAAGTAAAAATAGAGTGGCATATATATATGCCAAATATTTAATCAGAACAAAACAAACTTTCCGGTGGACTGAATGATTACATAAAAAGTAGTAAGTATGAATGTAATAATTAATCAACTTTGTATGTTATTTATAGGTCGCATTGGTACCCCTCATTTTATGGCTCCAGAAATAGTTCAAAAGAGAGAATATGGCAAAGGAGTGGATGTCTGGTCTGCAGGAGTTGTTCTTCATATTCTACTCTCTGGAACTTTACCTTTTTTGGGAACTGGTGAAAGACTATATGCTGATGTATGCCGTGGAAAACTTAATGTAAGCTCTTTTACTTCCAATTCTACCAATACATAATGGAATGTGATGATTTCTGCTTAAAATGGTAAAAACATGATTTTTATTAGCTGTTTTGGCTAACCATATGCTGATATTGATGCCTTAATAAATTTCATATTCTAATGATGATTAATATACTAATGATGATAATGAATTTGATCAAACTTCTCATATAATCTGCAAGTATATTAAATTGCTTATTTTTGATGATCATATCCATTAAGTTTTAATTGTTAGACAGTATGTGTTTGGAGCGTTTTGTAATTTTTATAAATCTTTTAATCCTCAAATATACAAAATATTTTGATTTTTATCCAGTTAGATCATCCTAGGTGGCAGTGCATCAGTGAATCTGGAAAGGATTTAGTTAGGAGGATGCTCACGCTTGATCCAAGTCAAAGGATAACTATTCAGGGTGTCCTAGCCCACCCATGGCTACGAGTAAGTATTCATATTTCCAACTTTTACTCTATATTTTGATCATATTTTCACTTTAATATAATTATTATTTTATGCAAGTCATGCCAAAATAAAAAGGAGGAAAATACCAAATCTATTTTACTAAGTTCTATTTTAAAAATGATTGTCCTAAATATTTATAGGTCCATACAAAAATAATTATGGTATATTGGGTAAATATGGTTCTACATGTATGCTGTATGTATTTAGAATGAAAAACTTCAAAATATAAATGTAACGTGCAAATTAATGTACTTGTATTCATAAATCGATTCATGCAATTAATGTTGATTGTTATTTTTACATCATCATCTGCCAAATAATCTTCAACTTTAAGAACCACGTAATCGTCACTTCTTTTGGAATTCATGTGAGCACTGCTGATAACCTTTGGTTGTCATTTCTTCTTGCTACATGTCCTTTGTTATGTTATCTGTTATGTCAGTAACCCCTGTAATATTTACTGTATTAAGAGCCCATATCTCAATTCCATATATTAAGAGAGTTAAATGATTTGAAAGAAATGAAATTCCTTAACGTTAACGTTACGATGGCTCCTAACGATGCTTGAGATTGGGTTCTTAAGACCTTTGATACCTGAGGAAATTAGATAACTGTTTAATACTTCATTTGTTTATGATTTGTTGCATTATCATGTTTTGAATTTTTCTATTGGAATTTTGCCTTTGAATAGGATCGAGAGAAAGGTACAGCTAGAATCCATCTGTCTGAAACAGTTGAGGAAATGAGGAAATTTAATTCAAGAAGAAGGCTAAAAGGTGCTGTTCTATCAGCCGTTTCGTCACCACGTTGGCAGCTGGGATTGGGTGGAACTGCTCCATCAACTCCTCCTCCTGTAACGCCACAGATTGTTGCAGGTGAAATCAGTGGAGGCATAGGTGGAGGTGTTATGTGTGATGATGGTTTCCTCGATTTTGGAGAGGATGAGGCCACTTCCAAGGGTTTGTAGACTTATGGAAAATATTAAAAATTTTTGAACCGTTACTTTTCAAATTCATTTTTTAACACAAAGTTTGATGTGCATATTGAAGCTTTGTATAGTAGTCAATAGTTAGTTTCTCATTTTATGTAATCAGCACCATACCTATATTGCTAGTAATTTATTATCTAATGAAGAAACATAGAATCTACTTACTGTATTCCTATCTCTCTGCTGATGTAGCATTAACATTAAGATTTGTATTTGCCTTGCAGATGTATATGCATTTATTTTTTATGATATTCATAATTTTTTAATCTGAACGTTTGGTGATTGGTAATATTGGCTCTGAAGCAAAGAAGTAACCTCGTAGAGGTAATATATTAGAGATATCAGGGATATTATATTGACCCCTTTACTGGGGAGTAAATCTCTAGACACAGAGATTCTTGCAAAATTGGGAGTATGTAATTGCTTCAAGAGGTCAAAATATTTTTCTCTGAAAGCAGAATGTATCTCTACAATTAGGTTTGATTTTCATAGCTTAAGAATAATAGCTAGAATAGATAGTAAGAATACATTATCAAAAATAGAATTGGTCTGTTTGAAGATCTTTCAATAATACAATATAACAGAATGTTGGAAGAATAGTCTAACATAAATCAACTACCTAAAGAGTAAAGAAAATGGATCAAGACCCTGGGAAACACCTAATGTGACTGTTGTGATGGGAGATGAAATTCCATCTTAAATCACCTTCTGATACCTTTGATCAACAAATGAAGGAAGAAGAGAGAGAAAAACTTCCTGTTGTTGCACAGCAATTCTCTAATTTGCATAGTAAGTGATGATAAGCAAGAGACTTTTATAAAACAATGTAGCATAAATTCAGTTCAAATTTTTGCATAAATGCAGTTGCTATATTTTTCTATAAATCAGATAGATTGGAGAGGGTAGAAGAACCAGGTAGAAAACCATGCTATTGAAGAGAAATATATGGTAAAGAAAGTGGTAATCATGAATAATTCACTCAAACACCAAGGAACTGGAGGTAGGGATATTGGGTGATAAGATGTAATGTGGTTTCTTTTACTAGATTTATGGAGGGAGATTACATTTGCAATTTTCCATTCTAAGGAAAAATATTCAGAAGGAAAGCATTCTCTCACTAAGGAAATGAGAGGGGTACATAAGACAGAATATGTATTATCCAGAAAAATGGCACTTACATACACGTAATCTATACCAGTTACTTTATGAGATGGAAAAGTCTTTAAAACAACTCTATATAACAGGGAGATGGTGGAAAGAGAGCCAAGGGAGTGTTATGTCACTAGGGCAAACAGAATTCTTGGTGAAATTTATAGTGGTAAAATTACTAAGGGAAAGTGCTGAGTGATCAAAGCTGTGTTCTGTATAAGACACTTCCAATGGAATTCTTGAACTGCCATGGCAGCAATTAATTATCATTCTAAGTGTTTTTAATTTGTTGAGCATTGAGACTACATGGAACTCTTTTAAAGATTCTACAGTGACCATATGGTCACAGTAATGGTGGCTTTGGAATGCGTTTATATATACTCCAAGCTCATTCACTATTAAGCTGAGATACAGGTTGTACAAAATTTTCTCAGCTTTAGTTCATCAGCAGATTACTTTTGATGGATGTGGATCACAGACCTATGAAGAATGTAAATAGAATGTTGCTGATGTTGATACATTATTTACCATGTACACCTTTCATTTTTATATAAATTTGAATGAAAGACTTTAAATCTGGAGTTGGAATTTGGAGGAAGAGATTTAAATTATGGAACATAGGGAATGGAAATTAAGAATTATGTTTATCTCTTTCATGTTAAATCTTTAAATTCTGGCCCTCATGTGTCTGAGGCTCATTGGCTAATTTGGAAAGATGTAGAATAATTTGCACCACTTGTAATACAGTGCTTTTGCAGAAATCAAAATTTTGTGGAATTAAATTACACTATATCCTATTCTATGCATGAAGGGTAATTGGTAGAAGAAGTATACTTTGTCTCACCGTTACAAAGATAGATATCAAATTACATTTATCTGAATTTATGTAATTTTTGTTCTTCAAACTCAATTCTCATTTTATGTTAATTTTATTTCTATAGCTGTGAACATGATTCTTGATAGTCTGGATGATATTCATTGCTTGCAAGAAGCAGCTGTCCCTGCTTCATCTGCTGTAATTCCGTTATCAAGGGACAACCATTTTCTCCAAGAAGTTCTGGAAGATAAACAGCTCCATGCTCTTCTAAATGTAAGCAGCTATTTGATTTTTATGTATCTTAAGCTCCCAGTTTTTACAATCCTCTCTTTTCATCCGAAAACTTTAGACCATCTCAAATGAAACAAAATTTTGGATGTTACCATGTGTTTTATTCAAGATCATTAGATTTGCATTGTACAAGGTGTAGGTTGAACAGATTTATTTAATTTTAAACTTCTTCTTTCACTATATGCCAGTTTATACTGCATTAAAATGTTTACTTATTGATTGATATTTTATTGAAACATTTTGTCAAAATTTTGTTAAAATTGTTTCAATTGACTAGGTAGAAGTGTAAATCTAGAGCACTAGAAAGCTCTTTGATCGGTGTGGAATGATGTTACTGAAGTAATGTTTTATACATAAATTCCATAAATACATAAAGGTGTACTTGCTGTTAGCAAACACACCTTTACTCGTGTTTTACTTGCAATCCTTTGATGCATTTTTAATAAAAAAAAAGATTTTTCGGTAGACTACTCTGCTTATTCATTGCTAAACATGAATTAAAAGGACATTTTCAGAGCGTACATTGCTTAGATTTTGATGTCCCATGCATTTCTTATGGCAGAATTATTCCCGCCCCAGCGTCGAACCAAGGTCATGCAAAAAATACTCATCATTCCCTTGATTTCTTATGGAGATATAGTAAACGCTCCCTAACATTGATCCAAAGACAATTTACGACATTGTTACGGATGCTTTTATGTGAGAATGGGCCCTTTATGGCTGTGTGAAATTTTAACCTCTGCGCGGTTGGGAAGTGCCCTAAAAAGTTTTCGGAAATATGGCCCATGAATTTCTTATGGGTAAAATCGAGAATACTCGTCGCTCAGGAATTGAACCAGAGTCACATAGGCAAGTGCTGATTATTTTCTAAATACATTACATAGGTATCTATAGGTGTAGAAAGTTTGAATGATCTATGTGTCACAATAAGAGAGATATGATTTTTCAAAATTTGAAAATATTTCACTTACTGGAATCGAACCAATGTCCAAAAGTAGATAAACGCTAACAATTTTGTGTAGAAACGTACAATATCTATCTATTGTCACATGAAATTTTATTCTTCTTAGTGTCCGGGAAGTATGTTTTTTAATTTGTCAAAAATCAAAAACGGAAAGTGCTGTAACATCTTTTCAGGATATCTAACCCGTCTATTTCTTATGGAGAAAATTGAGATTACGGAACGCTCTGGAATCGAACCCATGGCACATAGGCAACAGTTGATTTATTTAATAGTATATTGTATACATATCTATATGTGTAGAAGGTTTGAATGCTCTTATACTATATTAGAGAGATTTTTCAAAATTTGAAAATATTTCACCTCCTGGCATCGAACCCGTGAACAGTTGCAGCTAAACTATACCATTTTTCCGTAGAAATATATAATAGCAATAGCTAAATTAAATTTGATTGTTCTAGCTGAATAGGAAGTATTTTTAGAATTACATGAAAAACGGCACCATGCATTCTTAATGGGGACCTCCTAGAATTGAACCCATGATAGGTAGGGTCAGTTTTCGATTTTTTCCTAGGTGAGATTTAGTAGGCCATCTCGTAAAAAAATAGGCGACCCAATGGCTCTGGCGGTTTATAGCATGATTTGCTTTGGTGACAAAGTTGTTGGAATGCTTTAGCTCAGATCCAATGATCTCAAGCTCGAGTCCTGTAACATTGGAATTTTCTAATGGTTTTAACTGTATTTATGAATTAGTTATGGGTTGAAGTGAATATAATTCATTATTACAGTGATCTTATTTGATTAGAATTTGCTCAAAGTATAGATTATTGTATGAGGTTTACTTGTTTTGCAGTTGTATGACAGAATTTCAACAAGGACAGTTACTGCAGTTGGGAGTCCAAGTCGTGGAGTTGTAGCTCCTCTTCTTCTGCCCTCACCACGGCACCATCCCCTCCCCCCTGCTACTCCTCCACCTCCTGATCCTCCCCCACCTCCCCCTCCCCCTGATGCTGTTCCAAGACGTAGGGATGCCCTTGATGCATTGCGTGATCTACTTGCATCTGCTGCAGCATCAAGAAGATCAACAACTGCTCCACGTTCCAGAGCAAGGGCAGCTCTACACCGTCCTGTCGGTGATGATCACTCCTCTACTCTGCTAGCACATTCCACCACTTCCCTCGGACTTTGTCCAGAAGCAGATGCTGAAGAGCTTAGAGACATCTTGGCTAAACCTCATATCAAGGTGAGTTATTTTGATTTTATTTAACTTTTGGTAGTGGTTCTAATCCTGTTGATCAGAGTAATTATGGATAAGGGTAAGTATCTCAATATGTAGGTGTTTTTAAAATGTTCATTTATAGACTTGTAATATTATGTATTAGTTTATATGATGTTTTACTGTTGTAATGCATTAATATAAAATTCTCTTTTTGGAGAAATAAGATCATCATCAACTTTTCTTTCTCTTTTAAGGGAGAGTAAAAGTAGGTTTAGCACTTGACAGGCTGAATTATTTTCTCAGAATTCAGAGAAGGATCCCTAGCAAAGAACTTTAAGATGTATTAATTGCTATGAAAGTACTAGATTTTGTATCTTTTGAATTGAATTGAAATTTTAGTTGCCTCTAATCAGGAGAAGGACTTGTATAGACTGTTTTAGATTGGGAATTATTTTTGCACCATTGAATAAATCACGGAATAAATGTATATGAATATTAACTGATGAATATAAAAGACCCAGTATATGCTCATGATTCTATCTGAATGAGTATTTCTTATTTTATTCAATAATTGTGCTAGCTAAATTATCTTCTAATGTTGATATTAGAAGAGGCTGATATACTAGAGTATTCCAAAATGATTGAAAACCATTTTAGAGAGTACATTATGTTTATCGTGAAAATTTATGAAATTATTAAAATCAACAATATGAAAATTTCTTACTTAAAGTAATGACCCAAGAATTTTTAGCTTATTAGGTTACTATTATTTAGTTGGTATTTCATAGCAAAAATCATTTTACAGCCAGGGAATTTCTTTATTGTCTTATCCATTTTTTATCAGTTTTTATTTAAACTAATTACATTTTATGCATATTATTTTTTTTTAAGTTCTCATTTTTCAGCAGATCAGAAATATTTGAGGAGAAATTTATATGAGAGAAATGTCAAATAAGAGATGAATACTCTATGAAAAGCTGCCTAAAAGAAAGAATTGTCAATAAAGTAGCCTATGTTGTTCCAAAATATCATTTTAACTAATACACTAAAAGTTAATGGTACAAGTGAAAATAAAAAAATCTTATGATCTAAATTTCCTTGTAATGTCTTAATAATATTTAAATTAGTTTCTATGCTGTTGTGTAAAGTACAATATGGTGTTTTTTTCAATATTCTTAGGTAGTTAGGTAACCTCAATGGTATCTCAAAAGTACCTTCAGGCTTTTACTTTTCTTTATAATGAATGATTTTGTACCTGATAAAAAGAAGTTATAATGAAGCATATATACAAAATACAGAATAACAAATAGAAGAAAATGAACTTGTAAAACTTAATATCTCATATAGACTAAAATAACAATGAGAACATGAAGTGAATGTAATACAGATTTGCTCAAGACTATCAGGGTGTATTTGCTGCTTATAAATAATCCTTAGCTTTTCAATGTTGCCATGCCTATGATCATAAGCTTGTCAGTCCCATGCCTTTTAAGTATGTGTACAATGCGCACTTTCACCAACCGTTGCCACATGATCAGTGATCTAATTGTGATGGAATATCATTAAATGACTGAATGAACAACTTAAAATGTATGTTAAACAAACCCTGTTCACTCAACAATTATTGTGCAGTTATGCATTGCAGTTAGTGTCAGCTGAAAACAGGTGGTGGATTTGGCTTGGCCTCTTTTTTAGTCTGATTTCAAATCATAAAGAGAATAGGTGAGAATCAAATCTCAGCCAAAATGGTATTCCTTCTTCTGCAGTTAATACCAACTAAATAGCTTGTTGTCTTGTAAGTGTATTGACACCAAAATGACCATATGTATTATTGTTATGGCGCAAACATAGTGTTAAAGTTGTTTATAATCTGTGTTACAAATAACTGGTATTCTTCTCTCAAATCGAACCACTGTTAGATGTCCTTTTTTTAAAATTGAAGTCATTAAGCATCATACTATTTAGCATTTTGTTTTGTTTTATAAATATAGTCATTATCATAATTTCAAATGTATGTCATGTATTTTTATTGTGATCACTGATACTTAAATTCAGAACAGAAGTGCTTAACACTTGGTTAGAATTGAGGGTTTTCCCAATTTAGTACTCAGTTAGTAATCATGTTTCCATCGAAAGTAACTGTTATTTACATGTTCATTACTTACAAGAAGAAAACTAGGTACTTCATCTAAGAAATATGCTGAATTTTTATTTTTCTTACATATAGTGCTTGAATATTTCCTTGGGATTTTCAGCGAAAGATTCTGATAAATGAGTATCTGTACATAATCAAGGAAGGGATTAAATTCTTTACTGTAGGAAAAACGATTAATTCCTCTTGTGGAGAGCATTTAAATCAATATTGAGGTTCAATCAGCAGAATAGGTATAACTCAATGTACATCAGTATTTTCGATTAATTTTATTTATTTATTCTTACACTTTGAGATATATTCAGAAAATCCGTTGCTAGAATTCAAACCATCGTGTCGACTTTTTGTATATATTTTATTATCTTGTATGTTTACATACAAAAATACTTTTTGTCTAGAAATTCATTTACTCTACTAAGAAATGCGACCCATATATACTCATTAATATTTATATATAAATAAAAAAAATACTTTTGTTGTTATATGAGTAAATGAAATTTATTGACTTGTATTCAGTGGAAATTTATTTCCGAATAATTATATATTTCATTGGATAATTCATTTTTTTAAACATCGTTGATAATGTGATCTCTGTACACACGACGGCTTATTGAATATATCGTTTTTGAAAATTTATTCGCCTTCAATTGTTTCATAAAAACGCCAGGTTTATCTAGGTTCATCCTTAAAAATTGGAAAAGTTGCGTCTGACCAATTCCTTGCTTTAACCTATTTAATTAATCGCAAGTGCCTCATGAGGCCAGCATGAGAGGAAAGTGCATTCGAAAAAGTATGTAGTTGATCCGAGGGATTCAATTGCAAAATAAATTTTCAGAAATTCTCTGAGAAGGTAATGGATTTCCTTAATTATTATCGTCATCGCAGACTTTCTCCTCTGAATTGCCGTCTATCTGCATTATGACGACATTGCTCCTGCTGCCATCTCTCGTCGTTTTCCGCGTCTTCAGTTTTGATTAACCGTATCCCACTCAAAGTTCTTTGGGTTTTTTAATAAAAATTAATAACAACGGAGATTCATTTCCTCGCAATAATAATTGAGAATATTTGGTAATCCTGATATTTTATCTCGATAAAATTCCGAGAAACTTAATTCCCAACAATAATTGAATGGATTATTTTCGTGTTTCGCCGGTTTATTTCTCTAAATTTCCAAACATTCATAAATAAACGTATGATGATTATTTCGGTCTCTCTTTGAGTATAACTCAAGAAATATATTAATCGTTTCATTCTGCCGTCCGCTTCAGCGAAACATTACGAACGTCCAGTTGCAAGTGGTTGCATAAATTCACGGCGCTTCTGTTTAAGAAATGGAGATTTAAATGAGGCAATTTTGACAATCTGAAAGAATAAGCATTTGTTTTTATATCATTATAGAACTTGTAAAATTATTGCTTAAATATAAAGTTAATGGGCGGTTAATATCCAGAGGTATCAATTACGTTTGTTAGTGTGCTCCAAAAAAGAAATTACTCATGGTCATAATAAAACATGGTACTATTTAACGAAAGAATTTAACTACTTTTGAAAGAAGGAACATCCTTTTTTATAAATCATCTCAGCTGTTTATGAGACTGTAGTTCTTTAAAAACGTGTTGCATAAATTTGTTCATTTTGCTTCGTTCATTATTAACCAAAGCAGAAGAAGGAATAGAATAAATTTGTGGGAACGTATAAAAATTTAGTGCAAACATTTTCTATTTTAATAACAAATCGAAGAGATAGGGGTTTTGCAACAATGATGTATCGTTACCATTCTTTAGAAGTTTATAACCGAAAGACGAAATTATTATCTCTAATCGGATTGGTCATTATCGATAGGGAGCTAAGTGAAGATCGTTCAAAAGAGCGTCGATAATGCGCCTCAGAATGTTTATCAGATTGAATTTGAAAGAGGTTCGCAACCAGTGATTATATTTACATGATTAATCAAATTTTTCTAGAATGAGTCATAAAATAAATTGTATTCTCATTGAATGAGATATGAGTTTCTATGTCTTTTTAATACGCATTTATTTTTTAATCGCAATTCTCATATTTCTTGAAAATCGTCCGCCGAATATTCGATGCGTCATTTCATAATCTATTTCATTCATAATTAGGTCAACAGTATCTTATAAATTGCTGTTTTTTTTAATTCCAAAGTCATATTTTTTAGATGACTTTGGAATTAAATATATAATTAATATTATAATTTTCAGTCGATAGAATACACCGAATGTGTTCTATTCTTCTCGATTTGCAGCATTTGCGTATTTTTGGTTCGCGTGCTTTTTGAAATTCAGGATTAAATTTAAAGAATGAGCACTGGAAGAAATTTATTTCCAATTTAATTTTTAATTTTTCTTTAGCTTCCAATTCACTCATGTTCTATTAATTCAAACCGGTTCTAATATAGTTTTTCGACCGTATTTATCAGAATCCCTGGCTCTTTTATGCTTGTTACAGAAAATTATAGTTTTCATTTAAATTCGAAGACATGTATTCCTTATATTTTGAATGCACCTTATTGCAAATTGAGATGCGCAGAAAGTCCAATTGGCCATTTAATCTTCAATTTTGGAAGTTTTGTAAAAAGTCAGAAGAATGAGAATTGCATTTATTAGAATTCAGTTAGTGTTGGATATGGGAATGATGAATTTGGTGATAATCATGCCTCGGAAAATGTTCGATATGTATTTCATAGCATTTATTTTACTCTGAAATTATATGTTCAAAGACGATGTTCGAGTTGGAAACTCGAAATGAAAGCTCGAAGAATCTTTTCATATGAAAGAAAGATATTGGAGGTAGATTTATCGATTCCAGCGAAAAGAGGGAAGTGCAGAATGAGTCAATGATTGATCTCCTGGCGATTAGCAGTCGTCATAGCGACAGCGCCATCTGCCTTTAGACAAGAGAGCATCGTGGAGCGATTCAGTGGCGCAGTCCGTTCAGTGCAGTGTGCAGTGCCACCTTCCCTTCCTTGTCCCTTGTCCTTTCCACGCAAGGTAGGAAATTATTAGGCAAAAGAACTTTCTTTAAACAATCATTTAATAAATCATTTTCAGTTTATTCTTTAAAACGTTTTTCTGTAAATAATTAGCATATTTTCCGCTTTTATCGTCTCTTTTTAAAAGTCAACTCTTAATTAAATCATTATTTTAAATTCTCGCAAATCCCATTTTAAATATTTTTTCCGTAAATTAAAAAAAATATCTTTTTCTGTCCTTATTTTCACCCACCATCAAAGGAATGCCTTCCTTGGATCAATTATTCCACTCGTCATCGACCGAAGGCGACCTTGAATTCATTCGCCATTTTATTCTTAATGAAAAGCGTTTTTCTCGATACCTCTCTTCAATTTTCCCTCTTAAAACACAAAAACCAACTTAAATACGCTTCTGTTTTGTTTCCCTCCTCATATTTGCTCATCTAAATCGTTACGCATTTGTCGGATGTAATACATTCACTTTTATTTGGATACATATCGAATTAAACACCAAATCCAAATTCTGCTTATGAATCGACTTTCATTTTTTTGCGATTTACCAGTGTTTAATCCGTCTTTAAAATTTTCTCTTTATTATAAGAATTTTTAATGTAATTACTCTGAAAATAATTCATATCAGTCCGTATTTAAACAATTATTAAAATTACCGGTAATTTTAAAAAATATGTTTATTTAATATAAATAGTTTTCGATCTAAAGAACTAATTCCTGCCAAGCGTTTCTCCTAACACCTATTACAACTGCATCTTCACATGTCATCAATAAATGCTTTCATATTGAAAGGTGCCTTCTTCTGATGCCATTTTATCTTTCATCCACTACTATTTTCCTCATCATTATCTTGATGATATGAAGACATTCATGAAGTGAATCTTTTATTGTCTTCATTCCATCCATCCAATTTGATCTTTTAAACATCTGTAACGATTTTCCTTAATTTCATATACAAACTTGAACAGCGTAATTCACTCGTTTTTCTTTAGAGAGTTTTCTTACGAAGTTTCTTTAAATTTCAGCTTCAATTGCAGTAGATTCAGTAGAACTGTTCTTATAATTCTGACAAGCGATTGTTTCTAATATTTGAATTTATAGTAGATACCACAACTTTCTCATTCAAATAGCGATTAATTTGTATCTGCTAAGATGTTTTTTTTAATAATTTTACGATTGAATGTTATCGAATCCCACAAAGTAATATAAGATTGACTATTAATGAATAAAAAATGAAAGCTGTTGAAGAATCGCTTTTAGACGATGTGTCGGTTTTGAGTTTAAGAAATTCAAAATGGATTTTCTTCATTGAGGTGAACGAGATTTAGCTCTCGAATATTCTGAAAACAATCAAATTCAAATCTTTTATTTTAGCGCCGAGTTTCTGTAGTAAATGCGGATACAAAGTTGAAATTTAGTAATCCCATCAATACAACTTTCAGTTGAAAGTTAATTATATTGTATCGTCTTTTGCTTTAATTTTAAAATACTTAAGATTTGCGGAATCGTTGAAACTTTTCCGTCCTTGATTAACAATGAAATTATCTGAGGCTCTAAATTCTTGGGCTGAAAAAAGAAATAATGTACAAGTATAAACTAATTCAAATTATACGATTCAAAAGTTAAAATAGGCTGGTTCTTGTGTCAACAATACAGTTGATAGAGGATTACGAATCGGATTTCTTTTATTTATGCGTCAGAATTTAAGAACTGCGTTCGATTCAATACTTCAAAAGAATTAAGTGCACTTCAATATTAATGGGTCCAAAACAATCACTGAATAAAGTTTAGCAATTTATAGCTACTGATGCAACGAATGTATTCACTTCCATTTTGAAATCAAATTGGATTGACTGTAACTTAGTTCCAAAGTTCAAAAATATAATTATTCCTGAGAGCGAAATGTTATAACATCAAGAGTATGGAAGTAATTAGCATTCAAAATGGATTTTTGGTAATATTTCAGTAAAAACATTACATTTTCTAAGATTGCACTCTCACATTACAACGTAAAATGCAATTGAATCCTCAGGTAATTGCCCTAATCACCGTTAAAATTGCTTTTTTTGACATTTTGCTAAGATATTCATCATAGATCTTCAAAAGCGTCCATCCAAAGGTCTCTTCTTCTTAAGATATCTCTGCAAATGTCCGAAAATGGTTTATGAGAGGGGAAATAGAAATCACGCCCCATTCAACCATTTCCTCATGATTTCATTGCAATTTTACTTTTAGTAGACAAACCTTCATCCCTCGTTTAACAAGGAATTAGTGAGAGTAAAATTTAGCTCCAATCAGAAGAGTAAGTATTTTGATTTATTCAGTATCAATTTGGTTTAATATTTGTACGGTAGCATTTCGATTGAATAAGGTGAAATACTGAACTCTACCTTTTGAGTGACTTTTATTGAGTTTGTTTTCATCGTAAGCTTTTCTTTATTTGATTTATTTCTTTTTTCATCGCCATCTTCATTTCTCTTCCAAACACTTCATTGTGATGTTCCATTGCATCTTGTCAGCGAAATTGTGAAAAAGTGAAATGTCATTTCAAAAACAGTTTCACTACTTCTGAACGTCAATTTTCTTCTTTAAAAATGCTCGTTGTTCGGATTCCATTGCTTATTCATGTTACATTGCAACGATATGCTCATGCATTCATTCATTCGTGCCTTTAATTCAGCGTATTGTAGAATTAAGCGGTAGGAATTAATAATCATGTAAGTTATTTCCGGAATGAAAATGGCGGTCAATCTGAAGTTGATTCGTTTAGGATTCTCAAAAGGGTACAATTGTCATCTTTTGAAGATGCAATTGAAACTCTCGGAGATTACTCTCTTTGATAGTAACCGACAGGAAGTTCCAATAACTGTCAGTTATTGAATTGGAGGACCATTCATAAAAGCAAATGTTACTTAAATGAGTTACTTTTTGTAGAGAAGAAGAATAAACCGTTAAAAAGCGTTTTAAATCGAGAATCGGTGGAAAATATGGAAATAAACCGAGGTTACCATTAAATGCGAAGGAAAGGATGGTGAAGAAAACATGATGAATCTACTAAAGAAGTTTGAGGAATCACGAAGAAGGGATATTCCCTCTTAGATTGGTTTAAATGTTTCACAGAATGGTAAGTAGATGTCTCGATACGAAGACATCGTTATTTTGTAATAATATTCGAATTAGTTTATGAAGAATCCGGAGTTGGCATTAGAAGTAAACTAACTTAACTCCATTATATCTTTTTATCATCTTTTGTCCTCTATCTTCAATCTTAGAAAAAAGAAACGCCAATCATATTTCTCTAAATTCGATTAATAATTTCATATATTTATTCCTAATCATGAATTTCCCACCGATTTACAGAAAATACACTCAAAACTACTCATTCAAGCCATATAGGACGCGATTGAACATAAACATTCGAGATGATTCAGATAGATTTTAGAAAGATATTTGTATTTAAAGTCTTTCATTGAAAATTGTGAAAAATGTAATACAATCATGAACTTGACCATGAATAGGAACATTAGATTCAAAAACGTTGTAATTCAGTTACGGAGTAATTCTGAATAATGAAAATTGAATACTTAACTATTCAACAAAAAGTACGACTCTTAATTCAGTTAAGAGAATGTTTTTTTAGTTTGTCAAGGGTAATTCACCGTCTAAACAAAAAAGTGCTCTTCTGAGGGGAAAACAAGATACGAGTAGAATAAAGAAGAAAAAGTAATGCGTGTGACAATAATGAGAAAGTACTTTCCGTAGATTGTAGACACAATTCGTGTCCATTTCTATTCGTATAAATATGCTTCGTCGGCCCAAATAAGATTTTCCGAGAAGTCCTTTGTCGATGTAAATATAGAATTCCCAGACTCGTAGGGAACTATTTTTGATAAAAGATTCGATCATAATACATCACAGCTTTTTCAAACCTACGGACTCTCACCGTATCATTGCCCAATTGAGCGCCCATTCTCCCATATTCCTCCGAAGCTAAATGGAAGACGAGGAGCCCGGAATGGGTTCGCGCGTGGGAAAGAGCCCCGACCGAATTATGGGCAGAGCGGCATGGATCGGATTGGAGACGAAGCGGGGCCTCCCTCCTTACGTGTACAAGTACTACCTTGGAATGACTAAGGCCCTCCGGAGAAAGGTGAGTTTCGTGGGCATCAAAGCCAACTTATCTTTCGCCGAGAATGTTCGCGCGTACCTTGATTTAAATCGATTTAAATAATTATGGAGGAGACATTAAGGATTTTACATTCTATAGATTACGAAATTCTCTCGCGATGAAGTCAAACACGCAACAGAGAAGATAGTGTCTATGAGCGCGTTTAAACATAAATGATGAGTTGATCACTAAGAGAAGGTTTTTAAGAGTTTTATTATATTCGTTTCGACCATGAATCGGAAAGACTTTATAAATTACGCAGTTGGGGATTGCGTGGCGATGGCCAAGTGAGCCCAGGTACCGCCACGTTAACCTTAAAGGAACCCTGCAAAATCTTCATGATTATTTAATGATATATTATAGACTAATGTTGAAATATTCCCTCTTTAAAATGGTGTTGTTATAATGTTAACGCTGCCACCAGGATTAAGCCTAATTGCGTTGAAATAAAACAAATAAATTATTTTAGGAATTCTCGATTTGAATCGCATTTTAAAACAAGCTGTGCGCTTTTTATAAATGAAAATGAAAAAAAAAACACAATAAAGGCAATTTTTTAGTTTTTTGTAAAATTATTTATTGCAAGTATTCGGGGTATTCATTATTCTGCCTTCTGTTCTTTGATTTTAAGATCTTTCAAAGAGACTTGGTAAATCGTATTAATCAGAAGCTGTTGAAGTGAATTTGTTTCCTAAAAGACTAGAAGTCTTTAGCTCGATTTGTGTGAAATTCTTCTTCCTGTTGTCTGTCAAAGTACGCCTCAATAGCGTCGATGGATCACACCCGATCCTCCAGATTTCTTTACTTTTTCCGTTTCCTCTATTCTCATTGGTAATGCCCTCAATCGGCCTTCTTCACTGAGCGTTCCCGGCAATTCCCAAACTATGCCATTTTGTAGTCCTTTCGTGATTTTTGAAATTTAACAAGAGACAGTATTGGTGTTTTAAATCTTTTAATTCTGTTTTCACTTCACCTTCAAATATGTAAATTAACTGTCGTGCATTCCTTCTGAAGGTGCTTCGGCAATATTTGATTTTTTTGAGCTTTTCATTAAAACTTCCTATTACTATTAAGTAAATATATTCTCCATGTATATTAAGATGTGATCCTTCAAGTTTATCGATTACGTAGCGGTAAAAATAGTATTTTACCTTTGTTCTCGTAAAATTGATCATTATCGTATCCTTTTGAGTATAATTCTTAAAGACTTTGATTTAGGTCTTTTGTATTCGAAGAGACTCAAGTGCACGAAAAACAAGGGCTTATATTCTAATTTCAATCCATTACCTTATTTCCTGTCTTTCAAAAGACTAAAATAGCAGACTTTGGCGAAAAGTCAGTTTCCATATTGATTTCTTCTTAATTTTAATCAAGAAAAGTGCATGTGATTCCTAGATTTGCCAATTTATGAATTCTTAGCCCAACTCCTCAACATACTCGTAGGTAATAAAGCACTGTTATGGTATGAGATTCGTTCGAGTTAACCTCGTTATAATCTTTCATAGCATTTGAATGTCATCTATTGTTTTAAATCTCCTTGAATTGTTATCCAATATGAATTGGTAAGGTTTTCCTTTTATTTTCAGCTAAAAATCTCGCTATAGTTTAGTGTTGGAAGAGGTTGGTGGATCAAAAAGAATGAATCCGCGGTAATGCTTTCATCATTTGTCTAAAATATGGGCCTCCATTTACTATCATATATCAGATCCAGCACTGGTTGATCTTTTCCATTCTTAATTTGCTCTTATATTATCATGAATGAGGGAATAGTATGAGAATTTTGTACTTTTTGTTTCCTTATTCATATTTCTTACATTACTAGTTCAATTATTCTGTGGCAAATGTTGTCATATTGATATTCTAGTTTATATCTAATATGTATATATTTTTTCTCTTATGTTTCTATCATTTTAGAGTTTTTTCTGGGGATTTCACAATCTTTAGCTCTTCTTCTTTCGCATCAATTCCTAGTTAGTTACGTTTAGGGGAGTGGCAGGGGGTGCAAACACCTGATTTTTTTTCTGTTACTTTGACAACCCTCGTAACTTTTTCTTCTAAGCGTTCCCCTCTAAGGAATGAGAACCCGATGTGCAACAATTCTTTCTTCATCTCTTCTGCTTTTCTAATGCGTACATTATTTTCGAAGCATACATTTCTTACTTTCGAGGATTGATATTCACAATGCGTCTCGTCCTTATCGAAGCTATTGAAACTTTTATTTCACGATTCGTTTATCAGTTCCGTGCAATCGAAGTACATTCCACGAGGAATCTCGTCTACCTAATCTATCAACAACGTCGCGAAGAATATTATTTCCGGTCGACAGAAATTATTTCCTTTAAATTTTGTATTTTTTACAGAATATAAATAAACAACTAAAGATGAGCATTTCATTTTCCATTTGTATCAAAGCATATTAACCATTATTATTTGGTATATATTTAAACAAACGTTTTTATAGAGCTTTGCAGTTCCCTATTCAGATGAATCGATATATTCCAAAATGGCCGTCTCAATCGATCTCTGCGCTTTCTCAAGAAATCGATATCGAAGTATTTCATCGTTTCGCAATGCGGAAGTTCGATATTTAATGCTCATCTCTTTCGTTTCTAAAGCTATTCTTCTCCCGCCTTCTGCTTTTAATTTAATCTTCAAGGTGTGTGAATTCTTATTTCTAAGGAAGTGCTTTTAGCTATTATTCTTATCCAGAAGAATCAACATCTGATTTTATCCTTATTTCACTCTTTATGAAGAAAACCTACCGAATTGTTAATTCCTCTTATCTTCGTCTTGTTTTGCTTTTATTTATAAATTCCTTTTCGAGCGGTCAATCACAAAAACAAATGAGACTTATAATTAGTATCGCAATTTATAGGAAAAACGCGGAGTTTCAGAGAATATATTTTCTGGCCTCTTTTGTTTTCTTCCGTCTTCATATCCAAGCAAATTGTTTTGAATAAGAAGCAATATTTTAATAATATGATAATAATAATAATAAATTCAGTTCTTCTCTGAGAGTATATTCGATGATTACATTAATAATATATATATTAATATTTAAAGAGTACTCGTTTCTCTTATTTTTTACGTTCCTTAGAAATTTATGTGCTGATAATAAGAATGAGAAATTCGCTGATTTTTAACTAAAAATGTAAAAAAACAAACCGTTTGCATTTAGTTAAAGAATCAAATCTTTGGAGCATTAGCTTCGAAACTATTCAATTTTTAGTGCATTTGATTAGATAAAATACTATTGACGTTTCGAATATCGTTATTTTATTGCAGTCAAGGAAAGTATACGTTTGTAAGAAAAGAGGAGGATAATTATGTGGAAATCAATGAAAATGTTTTTAACTTTGGTTTTCGAAGAAAAGGGTAATGTGCTGATTAATGTATAATGTTATATTTAGTCTGAAGAATAGTTTTCATAGATGTATTTAAAACTTCCGAAATATTATCGGAGTATTTCACAAATAGTTTGCTTTTCGATTGTATTCGATAATGCGAATGTGGTAATTGAATAATTAATTGAAGGAAGATCGATTCGCACTCTTAATTCGCTTAATTAATTATTAATCATAATAATTTAATTCGCTTTACCAAACGAAATAAAGCAGAGGTTCGAAAATCATTCCTCGAATTTTCTTATAAATTAATGCCAACAGTTTGAGTAAAATATGTCTTCGCAGTAATTTAATTGGAAATTATGATCGTATTCACTACTAAATCATCGCTCTCGAGCGGTTGGATTTCAAAAATCGTGGGAAAGTCGGTTCGGGAGATGTGATCGCAAAGAAATCTTAAATTGTGGTATTTTAAGATTTTATACTCTCTTTCGATTTCCGCCTTTTGGTGGAAGTGTGTTGTTTTATTTCCATCTTCTCCTCTCCTTGATCTACGAACCCCTTTTTTATTCACAGCGGTTTATAAACTATTTCTCTCGACAAACGACGGTGATGCAGCATCGCTCCTTCAATCGAACCCTTTCTTTATATCTGCGCTATTCATTTTGAATGAGTATGGTTTAGAAGATGTTGTTTCCTTCAATGGAGGTTGCTCCTACGTTAATATCTTATTAATTCACTTGTTCTCCGCACATATCTTTCTACTTTCTTGTGAAATGCTCGCCTTAGGAAAGGACGAAGGATTTTGAGAAACATAGTGTAACCATCCGTGACTATGATTTTCGGTAGCTTCTGTCATGTGCCGTTTGTAAATGCCATTGCGTGTGTCCTTGGGAAGAAGCGTGTTACTATAGCAATTCAAAGTACATTTCTTCCCTGTAATTTATTTTCCCAATTAATTCCTAGAAACTGTTATTCGAATTAGTTATTGCAAACCTTAGACTCTATGCCGCATAAACTACTTTGAACATCAAATAGACATGAAAAAGCTCTCAAAAGACTGTTATTGACAATGAGCTTTTTTCTGTAACATATTCTCTATTCGTTTTCTCAATTTATGGAACTAAGCCTCATTACAAGGTTTTCTACACATTTAGATTATTATTTTATAAAATACTCGGGAATAATGCTGATTGAGATAAATCTCGTAAAAGCGATCGAAAATTATGTATTAATACAACACTCAGAGTAAATTTTAAAAGAAAACGGTTGAAAATTTTTTATTTCTCGGTCAGGAAAAATGATGGATATATTTATATATGGCTAATTGTACGGAATCAAATACAAAAATATGAATTCTTAGGAGTGAAATGTTTCAAGGAAGAGTCGATGGTTCAACCATGCTTTCACTCTCGGCGGCTGGCCATTCGAGCCTACGTCGTATTGATCCGCACCACCCCATTTCCCCTTTTCCATTATATATGTTTTCGTTCTCCCAGGTGCTTCGCATCGCTCTTCATTTGTTTCTTTGAATCCACTGCCCTTCTGCAGTATTCGTGCATTATGCCATTCGGTCAAAAGGTCTCACACTTGTAGGATTAGTGATACTGCAGATTGATTTAACCCACTATCCAATTTCTCTTTCAGTTTACACGATAATGAAGCGTTTCGATTTCTAAGCATTTTGCTACGATATCATGTCGAAAAAGTAACACTCCGTCTTGTCCGAAGAGGAAGTGTTGTTATGCGTTACAGTCGGAAGGAAACTGATCAGTTAATAAGTAATCGAAATGTAAATAAAAAGATGATTGAGTAAGCCTAAATATCCGAATCATCGAACTTTGTATGGACTCAGAGCAGAATTATTCAAAAAGAGGGAAGGAAGGAATCATTCTGCGAAGATTTATGATCGAGTAATGGAACCAAAGAATATCCATGAACCATGGCTTTATTGGTAAATGATAGACGTACATGTTTGTAGTGGACATATACTTGGTTGGGTAACATCTACCGGATAACATGACGAGGAAAGTGAACTCAAAAGTAGGGCCAGAATGAAAGTATTCATTTTTTTTCAAAAAGGGTAGAGATTGCAAATTTTAACCGTTTCGGAGATTGATAAATGGACCTTCTGAAATATTCTAGAACATTTCTTTACCTTAGCGATGAACTGTGTGAACCTTTAGAGTATATATTCTTATTTTTGCGTAGATGCACTACAGATATGTACAGAAAAATGCAATCATTTTTATTCGGACACCCTTCTGTACCTTTTATTCGGAAACTACCTCCTCTTTTAAAAATTTCCCGTTTTCTTATGGTTTTCTTTGGATAATTAGGACGGTTAACTTCAACGTTGAGGTCCCGGGTTCAAAGTCCGACGGTCTATGTTAAATTAGTAAGATTGCCGTTTTCACCAGCTCATAGACTTAGCTCTAAGCGTTTACACTTGTTCGTATATCCATATTTAACCTACTTTTCTAAAGTTACATAAATAAAATTTCTTTATGTAAAATTCACGTAATTAGAAATAATTACGTGAATTATTTTTGAAAACCATCTTATCTAAGAGTAGATCTTAGAGTACAAAGGTTATTATGGTTTCCATTATGTCATCGTTGATGTCAGCACAGCAATCAACAATTGCCTTTAAAGATGTACTTCATTATGTATGCGACCTAATTTTAATAAAGAACAACGAATTTGTGTTCACAAAGGGTATTCAGAAACATAGATCATGTATGTCGTTTGGGTTAATGAATTGGAAGCTGTTACATAGGAGAATTCCATAAAGAATTCAAGGAGGATCACTCTACTATATGATATTTTAATACTATTCTTTATTTCTATTTATTTTAGTCGGAAGTGATTAAATTAAGTTTCTCTATAATACCGATGATAAAATCTCTACAATTAGCTAATAAGTATAAAACGATAAATGCTGATATCAGTGGAAATGACAAAAGGTATTTAGCAGGCTAGTATTACAAGTTTATTACGAATTTAAGGCTCATGCTTCTAAAAAAATCGTAATACTCTGTGTTTGTTTCATCTGAAAAGAAATGAGGTAAAGAATGGGATCCGGCAGTTATTACATTTGGACCTTTTTCAGTACAAAAGAATAAGTACGAATTTTTGTTACGACCAAATACTGGTTTAATTATTAATCTCTGCAGACCACAATATCCGTTTTTTTTATACTAAAATCAAATAATTAATAATCAAAAATAAGAAATTGAGTTACTTATGCTATTGATAATATTGTTTTTTGATAGTAATATTTGCTCAAGTTCTGATGTACTGATAAATTGTTTTATCAATTCTTTATCAAACCTATTTGAGTTCATGAAGTTCTTTTCCTTCCTTTGCAGGTGAGTGGATTCCGATGCGCCTTTTTCAATTGGTGAGTGATATATTTGCAGCATATTCGTGGCCATTCGAAAATCTTTTCCGCAGTTTATTATCATTTAATAAATGATTTTGTTCAAATAATCCGAAGTACTCGAGGTAACTAAGGATTTTCGGAAACAATGTATTTGAAAGCGACGGGAGAATCGTTTGGACGGAGCAATTTACCCAAATCTCAAGGACCGCAAACATCTGAATTAATCAAAGGAGGAGTCTTCCACTTTTATTGAACAAAATGCCATTATTCTTGCACTTATTTTTGCAACTCATCCCTGATGGACATTATTAGGGTATTCCAGAGATATACTAAAGATTCTTTAGCAAATAATTTCAAATTAATTAATTTGGCAACCTTCTTTGATGGCATAACATTAGCGGTATTTTAAAAACAAAACTTTATCGATAATTTATATCGTAATTAAGAATAAACTGTGTTAATATTTAGTTTATACTTTCTATCTTCGATCAAATTTTCTAAAAATTGCGAATTATTCCTTATCAAGATCTTTCAGTCGTTAGTATCCTTAATTTCGGAAGGTTTATTCTTTTTTCTTACGAAAATGAGCTATGAAATTCAGCTCTTTTTTCTTTCGGCAACAGTTCCTATTCTTACTAATTCCCTTTCTATAATTACGTGCCAAAATATATTTCTAGAAGTCAAATTTATATTATTAGAATATAAATTATTAAATAGATATTATATATTCATATTTTATGTAATACCTATTTCTCTCGTCGGATTATATTGTCACAAAACCATTCTTTAGCGTTTCTTCTTTTCCAAGTTGCTATCGTTACGATGCTTTATTCTACAATACATGTTTATGAAAAAAACATTCACGAAAATTGGTCGCCTAAGTCCATCAATCTAATAACTTCTAAAAAAAATCGAACTTCGTTGTTAAATGGGTTCCACGACTCACTCTAGAATTCAGCCATTTTGCTGTCTCTTGTATGGATTTGCAAACGATATGTTCTGTATTTATGAGAGGATTTCCATTCATGAGTTCCTCTAATCAACTATGACATCGTCCCTTTCTCCAGGAGACGCATCCTTCTCGAATTCATTAAAGTTCACTAATTGAATGCCAATTGATAGTTTGATCAGCCTTGAATGAAATTATGAATGATTTTAGTAAAAATATGCGATTGTTAGGTAGAACGGACGTAAAATTAATGTGTTCTCCATTACGTTTTATTTGTTTTGAAGTCTTCCTTTTGAACCTTTCGAAACAATTCTGAAACTTATTACTGTTTAAGATTTGTCGAAGGAATATCGCTCGAGAATTAATATTTCATAATGTACATCACTCTCTAAAACCAATTATTTATTTTGGTTTTAGTTCATAGTCATCCGTTTGAACAATTTTTACTTTTTGGTGTACTTCTATATTTCTCATATTAAACGCAGCTGCGAAATTGTTAATTTAATCTAATTTCAGTAATACTTTAAAAATCGCTACAGACAGTGAATTTCTTGCAAATTTGTCACTCAATGTCAACATTTTATTGATATCACGAAATTGTAATTCAAATGTTGTAGTTACGTGGTGATGAATCTCTTTTTAATTGCCGCACCAATAGAACTGATCTCAAATTGCTTTTGCTAACGTATGCTCTGAAAATCCTCTAGAAATCAAAAATAATGAATTGTGAAAATAGACAATCTCTTAATCATCTATGAATCGATAAACTTTTTAAAAATAAAAACACCCGAAGATTTAAATGAAACTGCAGAAAGGTAAGTGCAACGTAACTGCAACGTCTTTGTCGTCGAAAGTATGTTTTAAACAAAGCGAAACTTTTGCGGAATACTCTAAAGAAAAACCCAATCATGTCAAACTCATCCTTTTGTTAGGAATTTAGTAGTGAACATTAAGCGGAAATTTAAAAATCATATGAGCCATCTCATTGTGAATAATGTTCGTACGGATTAAATGGAAGTGGTGACTCGTGTATCTTCATTTCGCCTAGAATAAAGAGGTTTCATTATCGTCGAAGCAGAATGTTCGTAATATTAGCTATAATAGTGTAATCGATCTATAAAAGCTCGATTTGGAAAATAGAGTAACATCGAGTGTTTCTCAAAGAAACAAAACGTATTCTCACCCCCCTTCGAGCAATCTCATAACTGTTCTCTATTCCAAACCTCGCAAACGTCACCAAGACGAAATAAATGAACAAATATTCTATTTTCCAGTTCCTCTTGTTTTAATTTATGAAAATATAGGAAAGAAGTTTGGGAGAAGAAATCCCGCCAAAATCGTGGGTGAGGGTCCCCTTGAAGAAAGCTGCCTCGAACCTTCTTCCTCCGATAGCAAAGAACACTTCCCTTTGTTACTTTTTAATCTCATGGTATCTGAGGATTCCTCATTCATTACCCTCCCCGTGTATACTTCATGCTTAGCGAATTCATGCTCCCGTTGAAAATTTCCTCGATTAATTGGATCGTTTCAGAGCCTAAAATGGGGAAATGTTTGACATTTTCGATGACTGTTAAATCACCCCGTTCTTTTTCGTTTAAAATATATTCGTTCGTAGATAAACAAAGTAATTGAGTCCACTAATCTAGTCCGCAATAATCGGTGGAAGGGGACCACTCCTTGGGCATGCGCGGAACCCCGAACGCCTGTGTCGATAGCGTCAGTGTAGAGACCGCGTGAGTGGGTGTGCGTGTGCTTCTGCGATGCTCTTCTCTACTGAAAGGTGCATTGATCCTTCTCTCTCTCTTCTCATTTTATAAGTGGCCCTTCGTGTGATGATTTCGAGTGAAGGGAATAGCTGTTAAAATATAATTCGTCCAGTCTTGAGTTTTGCCTTCCATCGAATTATGGCCGCCGATGTGTTTACGCAGAGAATAAAAAGCGAGTCTTGTTTCCTTTGCATCTCCGGGAAATCTTTCTCTTCCGTCATTTTGTGCGATTCTGCGCCCGTTTCCTTCTTCTGACGCGTCGATACGTACCTCCCAGGAAAATCCATATCGTTTGGACGTCGTTCTCACATACTTAAAACCATCGCGTGATTTTTAAATGTGCCGAGGACGTGCTCTGAGGTGGATCTCCAATCGAGTGTTTGTGCTCCTGGAATTGCCTCAGAAACCAAGTCTCTTCCCTTCTCGTGTATACATTCGATCGGTATAAACCCATTGCGGTTCCTGCAAAAACAACCCTGTAGAGTGTTCAATAGAACGTTCAATAAAAAACCCATCATTTATGCGTATAACAGGTTTCTTTCCAGTCAATCGTGTTTAAGACTGATTCGTGACTTTCTTTGTGTCAATTTTGTAATTTAAACCTTACTAACTCATATTGAGCAAGTCTTCCTCTAATTTTAGTTCATAACTCTTAATGTTTAGGTAAAATTTGTCAAAGGAGAGCTTAATTTGCAATTTACAGAATGTCCTAAAATTAAACATTACGCACCTTATGTTTCGAGATACTTGTAATAAACGTGAAGATTAAAACGCAAAACTGAGATAGCAAAATTTTTCAATGAAACCGATCATTGAAGTGCCGGGAAAAGGTTTTGAAATCAAGAGAAGAGAGTGACACTGCTCTCGCATCTATCAGAATGGAAATGCTTTCAGGTTTCCTACCTGTTAGGGACATTTATCGGTTTACACTCTTCTTTAAGACGTTGAACGCAAAAATATCAATTGGCACTTGCATTTGTTTCTAAGTATCTTTGTCTCAGTGGTGAAATCCTTATCCTACATGGGACGAATTCCATTGAATCATACATTTCTTGTAAATTCAATTGTTTACACTATGATCTCATTTCCCGAGGAAGATTTACGAAATCCGGTAGTCATCCTTTCTTTGATAATGTTCGTCCTTAATGTTGACCGAATTCGTCAAGCAATTGTCTTATCGATTTAGTTCACCGTTTGAATTTTATATTTTCTCCTCTTATAAAAATGACTATTTGTTCATAGAAGCTAATGTTACCCATCAAATATGTCTTAGAAATCCCGTCTATATTTAAGAATCTTCTCTTTTGAGATTATTTTGTCCTATTATCGTTTTATATTCATACACAGAAAGAAATATATGCGATGTACCATTGGATTTTTCTAAGATTCGTGTAAAACGTCCCTTGCTTATTCTACTTGTGTGTTTCAAATTCTTCTATAAATCCTGTTTTGGGAATCCAAAATGTTTCCCATTAGGTCATCACCTGTAATATTTAATGTTTAGGAAATCCGTACGTACGAGGAAAGTCTATTTTCTGTTTGTGTATAAATCAATAGTATTCTTGGTTACATTCATTCAGTTGTGCTGGAATTTTTATTATCGGGTGCCCTTCGTCTTAGAATCGCTCGATCAATCAACGATATACGCTTAAACACTCGATATTTATGATATATGGTATTTATACTTCCTAATCCTAATTTTTGCTATAGATTGCTCCAATCTTTTGGTGTTAACATTTCGGGTGATATTTCCAAAATTAACCTTTCGTTGAGTTATGTGTAATGTTATCATCTTATGTTATAATGATGTATTTAAGTGTAAAATCTAAGGAAGATCTGTAGAAGAGAACTAATAGTTGGTTGGGAACAAAGAGTAACGTGTAACTTCATTGACAAGTGCAAGTGGTATAGCGTGAGTTATCAGTTCTTTAAGTACTCTTGCAGAATCGCTTTGAGTTCTACGTTGTTTTTAATGGAGGAAGTTTCTCTTTCGATAGACTAAAATTATCTCATTACGAAATCCTACCTGTAACAGAATACGTCTGCTTTCTAAACGACCGTTTGTGATTTTATAACTCGATTATTCTTTACCCTCAAAAGATGTCACTCATTTTCGTTTCCTGCTGTTTCCAGAGTGATTTTGCCGTTTTACGCATCTGTGCACATTGAAATAAAGCGACTGTACAATAGAATTCAGACTCCGTGAGCACTTCATATTCTGTAGTTATCGAAAGTGTATCCTTGAATAGGGTTATAATGAGAATATGTTGATTTGTGGTTAAGGAAAAGTTAATTAATTTCGCGTTTTGCTGTCTTCACTTTCGCTCGACGAATCCCTAAAATGAAGATCTTTGAATGATGAGGAAGAGAGGGAGAAGGTGTCCTCAACAATGTGATACTTCCGCAGGGCACCGTTCGAAGGCGCTCCTAGTCCCGAATAGCATGGTTTTCTAGAGGGCCATGTAGTGTCTGCAGGGCTGGATCCGGTGGGTGGTTGGGGCCATTGGCCCCCCCGAGGGACCCAATGTTCCTCGGGTTATCACCGTTGCCAGGCGATGGAGCACCGCCCATATCACCAGCTTCACTATCAGGAGCAGCAACCAGAAGAAGAGGCTCAATACAGAAACCCATGTCCTATTCACAGCCCGTTTCGCTACAGGATGCCCGATGGCTCGGATTATTTCGGACAGGTACTGAGTCTCATGTGTGCAACAGGACATCCGCGCTCGCTAATGTTGCAACACAGAAATCACTGCGTTATTATCTTTTAACACTTTTTTGGCCGAGTATCATGTAGGCATACTTGGCGTTTTATAGAAAGATATTGAAGAGTCTCACAATTCTTGAATAATCTTTATGCAATATAAAAATACTTAATTTGGCGATACTGTCTTCCATTTAACCCGTATGTAGGTGATTGCGGTGTGTGTTCCAACCAACAGTTTAGTATGCGTGGGAAAATTAGCATCTCCTTTGATATTATGTAAATGTAAACTTATTTCAATTTTCCTTTACATTCCTTTAAATTTATGTTGATTCCTTTTCAATATTTTCTAATTAGGGAAATTTAAATATAAATCCCTTCTGAAATGGGCTTTCTTATAAATCCAAATAAACAATTAATATTAATTCAGCATTACAATTATTAATATTAGATTAATTTTTATTTTTATAATTTTATGTCTATCAACTGCACCTATGCACTTTTCAAAAAATTTTAAGTATTTAACATTGCAGTAATCCTCACTATCCTTGAGAATAACAGATGTATTTATTGAAGAATGTCCCCATAAAGAACGGGAATTAAGAGCTATATTCTGTTATTATTAGATCATCGAATATTAGCCCTGTGGATTTGATTTCTTTGGAATACATTTGGAATCATCCACTAATGAGAATAGCAATTACCACGTGAGACAAAATGCATCATTGGTTTGCTGTTTAACTGTATAGTTTTTGTTCGTCTGTTTACTATCGCTTTGGCATTTCATTTTTGGGAAATGATCTGCATTGAAAATCGTTTAGGTAGGGTTATCCTATTCCATATCCTTTAATTGCAATCAACCGCATATAATTTTGGAAGATATTTTAGTTCTAGCGTCAAAGCATTAATAAACTTCACGATATTCTCTTTTCTCATTTTTTTAGAACAAAAAAGTTTCTGGTGTTAGAATCGATTTTTTGGGTGTGCCATCGAAGTAGGAATCAATTCTTTTAGGGATATTCATGAGTCAGTCGTCCTTTTTCTAACTCGTTTTGCGTACTCTTGGAAAGAAAAACTACTTGTATCGTTTTAATTTATATCTGAATAAACATCGATTTCATCTCACCAAAGGGAGCAAAAGTAAATGGAATATTGCATAAATAAGTAACGTACGTATACATAATTGTAGTATCTTAGAAAAAAGATATTGTTGCCTCAAACACTATATGAAAATATTCAAATTTTATGTCATTGTTGTGATAAAATAATGTTTGTTCTGAGCTCGCCGGTTCTCTTCAGATATTTGCAAGTTTTGGTGATGTGTTTTTGAATCAAAGCAATGTCTTGTTTGAGCCATTTCGCATCAATCGATAGTTTAAATTTAATTTTTCTTACAAAAAAGTATTCAGTTCGGTACAATTGAGGCGTCTCTTCTTATGTACTCATTTGTGGAATTGAGTTGTTGACGTCTGTCATTGGTAAGTCACTGATTGTAAATAAGTTATTAGATCGAATTGCTATTTCTCATAAATGAGAATATCATCCTGGTATACGCCTCAAGGAGAAGCCTATTTGTGTGAAATATTACTCGGATAAATTCAGGTGATAATTGACTTTGAAATATTGTCAGTCGTTATGGATGGACGCTAAGTAATCTCCGTTCAATTCAATTGTGTGATTTTGCATCCATAAAGATTCCATATATGTATTATAATGGGAATCAACATGTATTGCAAATAGACGTGATAAAAACTCCCTTTCATTTAAATCTAAAAATTAAAATGTTTATGAGTTTATGGGTATTCCCTATGATTGTCTACAACTTCATCTTCCGTTACCTCTATTTCCTCCAACTGAGGATGTATCTGTGTTACTTCTATGAAACATTCAGCAACTCCTGGCGGACGAAAAATTTTGTGGTATTGCCGATAAAATGAATTTAAATGGCGAATATATTGAAAAACTCCAACATATCTGAATGATCCTTCTGTCTTATAATCCTTTCCAACCATTATTATTATAGTATTATTATAATTTCTCGTAATTATTCTTCAAATATCCGCTGTAGCGTTTCACGAAATAACGTCAAAGAAAATTATTTTGATTTAAGTCAACCATTTGTATTGTTTTAATTTTTTGGCATCTAATTCGAGATAATCGCAATTACACTCGTTTTTTCCGGATCATTATTTTCATTGAAATTTCATATTTATGGATGTTTGAGAAGAATTATTTCTTTTCCTAACTCAAATGTTCGGAATTTTCTTTTAAAAAACATTCTTTTGAAAAATAATTACTTATTGAAATGTACATACTTTTCCAGAGCAATTTTCTCTATGATTTTTTAATCTAATCTTCTTGTCTTTATGCTTGTACTATTTGGCATTTTTGTAAACATTTTCTTATAATCATTATTTGATGCGTATACTTCTACTCAAAACATAATTCTGCCGCTGTTTATTAACCCATTTGTCATTTACTTCTTTATCGCTGTCTTTGGCTCAAAAGCATTCGTACATTAAAAAGGTTGATATCTGAGGCGAAGTATGTGGAGATGATTTTGCCATCAAAGTGTATAACTTTAGAAAAAACGAGGAAAAGAACACTTGTGGTTTGGAAAAAGGAGGCAATTGAAGCGAAGACGTATACCCTTTTTGCATCATCTATTGTAAGTTATATTTTTTAAATAGACGTTTAAGATTTTTCTGCATATCAAACTGCGGTTTATTTTGAGTGATAATTTAAAGTAATTTTAAGGATAACTGTCTAAAATGATTTGAACCTAATAATTTCAATATAATAATTATCTTAAATTTGATACAACATAAAGATTTTGGGCACATTTATCCTTTTCACAAGATTCATTTATACATGTTAAATGGAATATGAAATTGATTGCAAAATATTCGTGTAGACGTAGATAAATCAAATCTATCCTTTTAAAATGAGGCCATTGAATTAGGTTTAGTATTAATTAAAGTTCTAACATTAAAATTTAGAATGAAACTCATTTAAACTCTCAAATAGGTTTGTATGGAATATGAATTCACACTCAAGGTACGTCAGTTGGTAATACCTGGAGCTCTCTTGTCATCTCAACAACACAATAGATACTGAATCAATTGCGAAGCTGCAAATCCTTCGCATAAATATTCTATAAATAGAAATTAAGGAGTGAACTCCTCCCCTTCAGTTCACCGGAATCATTTACCATCGCCAAAATAGTACAACGAATGAAAGAGGTAAAGATCAAGATGAATGGTTTTCAAATGTCCTTTATATCATAAGGTATTTTGATGATGATTCATCGAAAGAGCAATTTAATGATAAAACAAAAGTGAATTTAAAGATAATCGAAATATGAGGCATTAAAATTATAATTTTTTCGTTCCTAGTTCAAAAACGAAAAAAGATTTCGTTCAGATGATTATTGAAGAGGCTTTTGAGAAAACTATTCTGTAAGACTAAAAAACAAACTAAAATTCATAGCAGTTCGTTTTAGCAATCCCTGGAATAAACGAATCATTATTTTTCGCTTTTAGTATATATTTATTAAAGTGCAAAAAGTTCGGATATTCTTTTTTTCTTGTCATCGATAATTTTTTATATAAATAAACATGCGATAACCGCGTATAAAGTTAGCACGAAATGAATCAGTTAACATAGTTAAAGGATATTAGCAAAAGCCGATCCTTTTCGACAACAGATCGTATCTATTACGTTTCGTAAGTTTTTCATTTCTTATATTAAAATCTTACCTTTTACAACTTGTATTCGCTTCGCCTTTCGCATCTTCTGTTGCCAACGTCTTATAGATTTTACTCTTATACATCACTCAATGTGTCGATGGAAATTCTATGGCACAGAAATGTTACCAATAACAATCACTGCATTGTGGAGATTTTCTTTATATTCAATTATAAACCGATTTTCTTTGAACTGAACTTTTATTCGTTCATACTAAAACATATTCAAGAGAAATATATTTTAATCATGATCTCTTTTCTGAAGATAGTCAACCCCAATTCTAGAATGGTGTTTCCTTTTACGATCTGAAATTCGATTCTCGAGATAAATAGAGATAAATATTATGGCCTTCATATGTCATCGTTGATTATTAATTAAATCAAAATTGATAAATTATGAACGTAGAATTGGGAATTGCAATATATTCTATCAAAAAAGAACATTAGTCGCAACTTTAATCCGATACCGCGGACTCTATTGCTGTTTTGTTTAAACTCCTCCAAGTGTATTATTATGAAAGTTTAATGAGTTCTCTTCGATTAAAAAATTCCATCGAACAGTATTAATTTTAAAACTTCAAGTATCATTATAGACGTATATAGATAAAAGTAAGTGTTTCTAATTGTCTCTAAACTTAAATTAATGCTTATTTTAATTCATTTAGAGCGAGAGAACCTTTTCTGTTCCAAAAAAGAGAAGGCGTATAAGAGTGCTCGAAATTCTTATGAATCAGCAAAATACTGCCCTTACTTGAGTGCTTCAGAGATGTCCTCGGAGGTGAAGAGTAACTTTAATTACTAAATATTAAATTTCAAAAAACTGCGCTTAAAACTTTTGGAATTATTCTACCCATGACCGAGTATTGAATCAACTATCTATTTTCCTGTTCTATTCGATGTATAGGATAACTTCACCAAGATCAATCTCTCAAATATTGTGAACTCTTCCGTTCAGTGTCTGATGATAAATAACGGCATTATCAGATCTCTTTCTTCTGGTTCACCAAAAGATTGACAATGAAGGAAACATCCGTTTCTTAGAGATACTTTGTATGTTAATTGCGATCCTTTCTCAACCTATTCTGGTCCTTCCTCTCATCCTGAGCGCCCTCCAAAGAAACTCCGAGTCAGCTTCTTCATTGGCCGTGATTGGCTCGTCCCTCAAGTGGCTTCGTGCCCTATCCCCGCTTTAGTCGTCTTCATTCGACTGCTCACTCCGGATGCTCTGCTATGTGAGTCTCGCCTATATTAAGACAATCATTGCCATTTTTATCTTTCTCGATATATTTCCATTTTGTAACTCATTCAATCCTTACAACTTTCAGCTCTCCACGAATTGAAATTCATGCACCTTCATTGGTATTTTCTACAAAATCGCTGTATACCGCCACTCACTTCGCTCCCTCTTATTATTTACTATTTCCTTTGATTTATGGCCATTTTGTCCTTCACTCATATCCAGTAGTCATGTATTCGTTTGCACCATCATTAGAAGTTTCAATATCCAAGCTATGAGTAGGATTTCCATATTTATTATTTTATTTCTCATGATTAAGGTAATCTCTTTTGTGAATACTTTTTTACAAATATGCTTGTATAATTTCTCAAACGCTTTTACTTTCTTTCTCATTTTCTCATACACGAACTTTGTGTCAAAGATGTGTGAATAAGTATATTATAAATTGCTAATCATGGATTCGTGATGGAATTAAGTTACCCTTCCAGTACTTACAGAGCATCTAATTTAATAAATATTTTATAAGTTAATTTTTTTCCTGATTAATAATACCCTGTTTTACATGCATTTATATTCTACCCTTATGCACTTGTCTGCTCAGTTCTCTTAACTAGAGGTATGAATTTCTTTGAACCTAGGCACTGCTTCAGGCACATGATGTGGTGGCTCATGAGGTATATGGAGAGGAAGCTCCAAGAGTCACTCCACCCCCTTCAACCCCTTTCCTCAATGGTGGAGGTGGTCTCATGGGAGGAGCTGAAGACCTAGATTCAACAGATGGTGACACAGAGATAGAGCATGTGACAAGAGTGCGACTTGTCCAATTTCAGAAGAACACGGATGAGCCTATGGTAGGTTTATAATTTCTAATCATTTTGCCTGTAATTTTATTTCTCTTCTTATATTATGTTCATATAAATTAAATATTTATTTCAAAATGTTTTTCAGATGAGATTCAAAGGTTTGATATCATTAGAAGTTGGTCAAATTCAAATCCATGATGAAAGTATACATTGAATTTTTCTTTCAGTTTAAGAATTCTACTCAATTCTATTTGTAAGGTTAAGTATTCTCACCCATGTGAGCCTCACTCAAATTAAGGAGTAAAGACATTTTAAAGACATTGCTTTTCCCCTAGAATAATAGGATTCTATATAAAAAAGTAATGAAAAATTTTGAGTACACAAACTAACCATATTTGTCTTGATTGATTTTATCCTCTTTATTTAAGGATATTCTTAATATCCTTTACTGTAACCTTAAGAATAGAATCCCCAATGAGAGCTTACATTTTGATTAAGAAGCAAAATGTCTGATTATGATTAAAGGAAATTGAAACACTGTGGAATTCAATCATTTTGACTTTTTTTGTCTCGAAAAATTAATGTAAAGTTTCATCAAAATACTTTTGCTAGATCATGAGCGACGTCTGTTAATTCATCCTCCATTAATTTTTTTGCATTTTGAGTATGAAGGATATATCTATAGATTTGGGAAAAGTCTGACTGACCAAGACTTGAACCTTGATCTTCAATTGTT
This sequence comes from Pantala flavescens, assembly GCA_020796165.1. NCBI lineage: Eukaryota > Metazoa > Arthropoda > Insecta > Odonata > Libellulidae > Pantala > Pantala flavescens. Next base: position 19,270,364 of record CM036885.1, on the reverse strand, counting down.
TGGTTGCTGTAGCCAATTGATTTTTCTTGCCTGAACATTTAGAAATTCAGTTGAAGGATTAGCTATAGCAACCATTCTACAATTGGGAGATACTAGTTCGAGCCCTGGTTCCTTCATATACTTTTCTTTCCTTCAGGCACACATTCTATCAATTTAAGTAAACCTTAGGGAAGACCAAATGTTTTTGAAATGAAATTTTCTAAAATATAGAAAGAAATTCTATTTTTTCAGTTAAAAATTATGTGATGGGTAAAGAATACATATGGTATAGGAGTTTTGATGTATTTTCCTCTGAACTAAGCAGTATTTTTGGTAACAGGCATTTACTTGTTAGGTTTTGGGAAGCTTTTATACCCACTAGTTCAAAAATGGCTAATTTTCTTCCTTAACTTTCACTGAGTACGTTTTACTGAGAATTTTCTGGTGTTTCCTTCATTGCAGAGGTGGACTGAAAATATCAATTCTGATTTTCTGATTCTAGAAGTAGTATTTTTGCTAATCAATTCTTATCTAACTCAATGGTCAACTTACTATGTGGTATAACTTGTTACAATAGAACTTCTAAAGCCTCTTCTGGAAGTCTAGTTATTTTGAAGGTTCATTATATCTCATTGAATATAAATGGAGTATAGAATAATCAGTGCTAGTGAGACAAGCCAAGACTTCATAATCATTTCCATTACATTAGACAAGTGAAATTTGAGTTAGAGAAGCAAATACATAGGGGCTACTTATAATTAATTCATCATCAGCATATATTCATCCACTGTGAAACCTCCTAAAGTAGTGGAAAGAATTCCTTACCTTTGTATGGGTCTTTCATCAATCAGGTTTGAGAAATTGATGAAAGACCCATACAAATGATCATAATATATATTTTTCGGCAAGATTAAGAGGTAATTTGGTTTAAAATTTTTTTGTTGATTGTTCTTATATCATAAATAACACACTATATTAATTACAACTATCCCATTTGATTCATAAATCTACAATGATTTATATATCTAAATAATGCCTTATTGTGATTACAACAGTATAATGTAGGTATGATATCTGCTTTTCAGGGAATCACACTGAAGATGAATGAGGAAGGCCGTTGTATAGTTGCGCGGATAATGCATGGAGGAATGATCCATCGCCAAGCCACATTACATGTTGGTGATGAGATCAGAGAAATCAATGGCCTGCCTGTGGCTAACCAGTCTGTGAATTCTCTACAGAAAATTCTTGTACGTCTTATTCTTCTTTATTTAGTATTTTAATCATCAACTTTCAATGTTTTTATTTATTCCTAATGTAATAATTGTGATGATATCTCCATCATTAAAATATTTAAGAACAAATTCTATCCTGATTAAGTTACATGTTACTTAAATGCACAGTGCAATTATTTTATAATTATTAGTCTTCCTCTTGAAAGATCACAGTTATGAAATATGGTTTCAGCTAATAATCAGGCCACACATAAGCATTTGATGGTTGATGAAAAATAAGAATCATCATTAAATTTATTGTGCTGTGTTACACCAAAGAGGAAATATTTTTTATGGTATGGGAAAACACATCCAATCTGGGTCAGCAATATGTAAATTTATAATACAGAAATTGATCAAAATTAATTGTTTCATTATTTTTCTCCCTAATGTCAGTTATATTCTGTGACTACCTTCAATTAAATAAGCTTTAATGCTCTTTAATAATGTGAGATAATGGCTTTTGTATCAATGGACAAAAATATTTTGACAGAGTCATGCATTTACATGCATAGTGTAAACAAAGTTTAACAAAAGTTTTTTTTAATTAAAAAAATTCTTCTTTAGTAAGAATTTTTAAAAAATTAAATTTTAATTATAAGGTACCTTATCTCTTTAGGTTCATATTATCGTTATAATGAAATTTTATATTATAATGGGTGTGTATCCTAATACATTGATGTTGGTTTTTACCTTAAAGCAACTCAAGATAAAAATTTCAAAAAAATAAGTTTAACAATACTGAGGGAGAAAACAACAACAAAGATGGTAACCTCCAATATTTACAATATGGAATTGTTTTTGACTTTTAGTGCATATTACTTACTGAAATTTAACAGATGTTAACCCAGATATTAGTGCCAATCAACATATTTTGATGAAAAATTATAATTTGTTGCAAAATGCAATCCTTAAGCCTGTTATTAAAGAATTGCAAACCATTCAGCAATTTGTATTCGATTCATTGGGATGACTTATTGAGTGACATTTTACTGCTCTTCATATTCCTATTTTGCTTGAGCATCCTGATGTTCCTATTTTGATGGTGCAAAAGTTAACAAAAGCAATTTTAAATATTTTTTACACTTTGCTAAATAAAGAGATAATAAATGTTGATGTGGAATCTGAAGTATTCAAAAAGTAGTAACTATTATTCTTAAATATATTTAATACAAAAGTTATTCCATCTTTTTCCATTGAGTATAAATGATTCTTGATTTTTGTAAGAATTATTATAATTTTCATAAGAATCATATGTTGCTTTAAATGAAAAACTTTTAAGTTTTATTTGCATATAATTAGGCCTTAATTTGATTATGCAAAGTATACTGAATCTTACCTTTAATTTCCCTTTCGTATCTACCAAATTTCTCTTATTATTTTCCCATGAATTATTTTACTCTCTTTGGCATATTTGTTTGTGATTTCCCTCTCTGAAATCATGTTCTTATTGTGTTTCTATTTTCAGTTTCTATTGATTGTATTTGTACATTTCCTAGTTTTCTTTTACTCATGCCATCAAATGATATTGTGGATTTACCTCCTTGCATTTTTTTAATGATCTTCTTAGCAAGTCTTGTCTTTGGAAGTCTGTTGATGTTTCCTTAAAATATAAGTTTTATTTTTCTGGTATGTGTGGCTAAGTTTGACCTCTCTTTTTTTGTTTCTCCTGGTATTCAGTCTGTTCACTTACATTTATTTTAGTATGCTTTCTCAATCGTTTTTTTTGTGTGAAAAGGATGTTATCCATATTTTTGATTTTTTGGCTGCCAGTATACTCTGTATACTTTAACTAAAATATAAACCACTGAAAATGAGAATTGTTTAATGTTATTGTAATTCATATTTGTTCAAGAATTTCTGGATATTTATTTATTTAAATATAGTGGTTGGTACTTACATTTATAATGACAAATTATTCATACAAAATTTTTATTATTGTTGCTTGTTATTCTAATATCTTTCCATAAAAGTATTACAATATCCTTTTTTTCTCTAACAGCGAGAGGCACGAGGCTCTGTCACGTTCAAAATCGTACCATCGTATCGCAGTGCTCCTCCGCCGTGTGAGGTACAAGTAAGCCCAAATTCATTCAGTTTAATTTATAATGTAGCACGTATACTTCTAATGAAGTGAGCATAGATACTGCTTTTTATTTTCTGTAACATTATAGAGCATCTTAGAAGCCTTCTTCAAGTAGGCTTTAAGTAGTATGTTGCACATTAAATGAAGGATATTCTCACCATCAATAAATTTATTTAACTCTCTGTGATCAAAGTCAATGTTTGAGTTATCTTACTAAAATTTTTCTTCAGTTTTGGTAATTGATTTAATTTAATCAGGGATAATCATGAACAATTTTTCAAATTTTTATTTTACAATTATTTATTTTACCATCTTATTTTGGGATATATTAATTTATTAAGTATCTATTCCTTGCAAGTGTATTCCTGGAATATATCATTCAACTCTTATTAATCAATAAAAATTAACATTATTATTGTGAAGTCATATTCAAAATTTTGTTTAGATTATTGTTTCCATACAATTATGTGATCTTGTTCCAGTTATCGATCGCAATTAGTTTTTAATTTGTCTCTCATATCCCTTTTGAGTTATAATTACCATATGATTTGACATTTTATTATTAATTGAAGAAGTATCAATTTGAAGAAAAAGATATCCATGTAGAATTTAAGATTAAAATCTTTAAAAATAAGGAAAATCTGCATAATGGAAAGTATGATGATGTTGAACTCTGTTTGTTTTTCAAAATAGATTTGGTATAAATATTCATCTTCTTAGTAATATACCAGATATGCCTGAAACAAAGTCAAGCATAACTTTGGAGGATCTTAGTTCTATACAGAAATACATATCCAGTTGTTCTGGAGTTTGAATATTTGTTTAAACAAACATTAAGATTACATAAGCACTTTCACATCACCACATTCTCATAATTTACCTCCTTCTTAGAAAATATTTGCTTTTGGATTTCTAATTATTTGGATTCTCCAATGATTTTTAAGAATACAATTTTTAAGAATAATAAAATTTCTGGTGATGTTCTGTGGAAACACAATGATATGTGAAAGAGAAAAGTTAATATATTTCTAGGTTAATTATGGAATATAATAGTGACAAAATATAATTTTTCTCCTCATTATTGTGAAAATGAACAACCTGGGCCTCACATTGCCAATTGAAGCGTTTAATGATAATGAATAGTAACATTTTATGCCATATATATTCTAACCACTGATGCAATGGCAGTCTCAGACAATGTAGAATGTTAAATTATCTAAATAGGTTTAAAATATGTGGGAAACTTTTCTAGAAGTTTGATAAAAATTACAAAATTATTGAGATTTTCATATGTAAATTATATTTTACTAAATGTATTAAATGATAAATATTAACAAATTTTTAACTACTTCTGTTATGTATTTGTATTTCAAAAATAAGTGGCTACATCAAAATTTCACATCATTTAGTGAATCTAGTTGACCATTTCTGCATTTTTTGAGGAATAATTACTGGAAAGTGTTTTGGGCCTGTGATCAGTATATTATGATAGAGCATTTTGAATGAGAACACCCAGATGGAATCTCTTGAACTTTTCCTTCATGAATATCCCTTGGAAAGAATCTTCTCTCTCTATAGTTCATGGATCTTTGAAAAATAACCTATAAAATATATATTGTATTATTATGAAAAAACACACTCATTTGGACAAACATTTGTACATTTTAACTTTAATAGTAACCCTCTATAGGTAAATGAATGAATTTTACTATTCTTTCTGTCCTTCAATTAGTTAAGTAAACATTACCTAAAACTGATTGACATAACTTCTGTTGTTCTCTTCTTTCAAAACTTTTATAGAAATTAATTTAGCAGAAGTTCATGTAAGTAAGAACAGCGTTGAGTATATTTATAATGCATTAAAGCCTGATTTTGCTGAACTTTAATTATAGGAAGATAAGCTTGCTTTATGTATATATATATACACACACGTATATGTAGCAGAAAAATTTATAGATCTTGGACTGGCCAAAAAGTGATTTGCATCACCATATTAATGAGTTAGAAAGGACTGTATTTCAGGGTGAATAAGGTGTTCATTGTAAAAGGTTTGAATTATTTTGTCATAATGAATGACTTAATTCTAGTGTAATATGAATGGTACGACAGTTTAAACTGTTATTCCAGTAAATGTACTTCTTTATAAAAAATTCTTGGATTTTATTAATTTTATTTGTATTTAGTACTTATAGTCCCTTGTATCAGTTCAACTTTTCAAGATATTTCTTGCCTTGCTGCTAGTTTGAAATCAAAATTTTAAAAAGAAACAAATTTTACATATTAAGCTAAATCTTAGTATTCAGCATTTTTCATGGTATATTCAAGCCACATGTATTACTCATCCCTTTTAGATATTGATTAATTGTGCATTTTTAGATGTATATAATTCCTTTGCAATATATATACTTCAGTTCCATTGTCAGCTCCAAGCAAATAATAAAAAAATACTTCTTTGAGTTTTCTTTTTTGATTTTGTGTTTTGAAAGAGGCAATTATCTATCTATGCCTTTTACTTCAAAATCTAGTCATTGGGCTTATATTAAATACTAGGTCTTTGTATTACTGATATAAACTTAGAAGAATGGCAAATACAAAACTCTTTTGGGCATATCATTATCTTGATAAAGAATGTTTAACAGAAAGATTTCTTTTTTTCTTTTCTTAGGTTTAGATCATTTTTTAAAAATGGTAAATAAAATTTTATTGTCATGAATAATAATTTTTCCTTAATTATCGTAATGATTTTTGAATTAATAAATTTTATAATAAAAATTTGCTTTTAATAAAATTTATGGAAGGAAAATTTAGAAATTAGGTACCCTTTTCCATAATAGAAAATTCTATAATATGTGTGTATGTGTAAGGAAAAATTGACCTGTATTTGTACAGTTCTTCTTAATCATTACTAACTCCTAAGTAAATCATCAATTGATTTTTGACATATATATATATATTTTGACATATATATATATATATACATTTTTGGTCTCACAATAAAAATGTATGCTTATAGAAAATAAGGATATGAGAATAATTAAGGAAACTTATAGAAATCATACTGCACAGCATCAAATGTAGTCATTTTTGATAAATACAAATATTATATATATGATGTCTTACAATGTGTTTGTTGATCATTTGATTTAATGTTAATTTTAAAAAGAGCAAAGAAAATACTTAAGGAAGAGGGTATCATTAAAATTATTATTTAGGAATTAATTAAATTAATATATGTTTTTCTTAATTTGTAATTTACCAGGGGTTCATTTTTTAATTCATAGCTTAAAAAAATCTATGAAATGTAGAAAAAGTGATAAGTACATAGCTAATTGATGATTTATAGTCATTGCTGTTATATAGCTGTTAAACCTTGATTTATCTTACATACTAATTGAAGGAATATAGAAGTAGCTTTCATTTAACATAAATAGCAATATTGATGGAGTATTGCAGTATTTTTCCTTTACTGGAAAATAAAAATATATTATCAGCTATCTTCTTGTCATCTATAGAAATTCTTATCACAAATTTGATCTCTTCCATGTATATCAGTTGTAGTTTTTGTGTATTGATATTGATTTATAAATTTCCTATATTTCGAATCAGTTATGCTAAATTCCTATAAATATTACTGAAATAATGTGATATAACTACCAAGCTTACATCTCAATGAAGTCATACTGACCCTTCAGACCATTAATTTTCTTATGAAGCATCCAGTGAATACATTAACATTAAATATTTTTATTTTCCAATTAACCAATCATAATTTGAAATGCCATAAAAGTTGTGTTATTATTTTTTAAACATAATTTACTGGAAATTTTTATTCTAATTATATCTCTTGGAATTTAGTAATAAAATCATTTCTGATAATTTTATATTAACAGCATACATTTTAGAAAAAATAGCTAATGATAATATAGCACATATGTAATTTAAATGGAAAAAATATTAAAGTAACTTAATGGATGTCATGTTAACAGTTAAAGTTTAAATTATTCAAGGAATGAGTGTACTAACTACAAACTATTGAAGTATTGGACTTAAAATAGGCTGAACCTAAAAATACCAAAACCTTATTTTGTAAACTCTAATGAAATGCTCTGAAAATAAACTACTAATGTATGGTTTTGCCTAACATACACATACTGTGAATTATAACAAATTTTAAGCTACAATACTCCAATTAGGGAAAGAATGACCAAGGATTTGCTAGAATAGATAGAAATTTTTTGTTGCATTAACTGATTGTATTATGTTGTATGAGTAGATTTTATACTTACTTGGATATCCCCACATTTATGTTTAATCATCTCAGAGCTTTAATTAATTTTATTTGTACTTTTTATTTCAATCCAAATATTTCATAATAAATGATTCTTTGGCATAATGTGGTTTGACCCTCTTTTCTTTTTGTGATTAGTATTATTTATTATTATTATTATCTATTTTCATTCATTTTTAATAATATTTACAACTCATAAATAGCAAAATAGCCACTTCCATCCACTTTTCAATGTCTCACTTTATGAAAACTGTACATATTTGAAGCGATCTTACTCCTTATCAGCATTATATTGAAAGAGATTACAGTTTTTACGTACATCAAAAGATTTCATCATGGAATGAAATTTTGATGATGAGCTAAACATCTGTTAGAGTAATTCATAGCTTCAAGTTTTTCTTGTGATATTCAATTCTTTCATAATCCAGAAAATTTATTTATTATATCATTATTTAATTTCTTTATTAAAATGTTTTCAATACTTATTTCCTACAAAATCTTGGGTATAAACAAATTTTTATTCATGTTCATAAGTTTTCGTTTTTCTGCATATCATATTAATTCCACAAACATAATCTTTGTGGAGATATGCAAGTCTAGAAAGTTGTAAATAATACATCTGCATGAGAACTTATTCCTAAATGTTTTAGATTCTCTTTTACCTTCAATTACTTTCCCAAGAGCTTTGAGAACTTTTGTATCCACAATTTCACAAAAAAGTTTAATGTGAAAATTAAATAAGAATTTAAGACAGAATTTATAGCAAGAAATCTCTTTTGAAAAAAGAAATGTCTTTTGAAAAATATTTCCTCTTGAGATAAAAATAATGAGCCCACATGATTTTAGTGATGAGGTTTATAAGATGCCTTCAACACAGATCATCTTTGGAGACTTTTTTTATTTTTTCTTTTAATAAGTTGAACGCTGAAAAGTCTGTAGCACTATATTTGTAATAGTTAAACAAAATTCTAGAAACACGAAATTAATGTATCAAAGAATGTTTATGTATCTTCTTAAATTCTTCTTCCTTATATTCTCTTATTAACTGAAATTCCCTGTAGTTTGATATCATTTTATATGATGTCTGTAGCTTGTGTAATTTGTTTTTTTAAGCTGAAATGAGAGAAATACATGCATGCAAACATTCAATTTTGATAAGGATTTATTTGGTCTTTGGCAATTTATGACAAATAGATATTTTATGCTGTAATTTGAAATTCTCTTTCCGTTATGGTGTTAATAGTAACTGATAAATTTTGTTTATATTAGCATTTGAACAAAAATTAAAAATCATTATTGTTTTCTGCAGTTTTTTCTTCTCTCCCTCAGATATACATTTAAACACACATGAAGTCTTATCTCTCAATATATCCATATTGCTGTATCGTTTTTTATAAATCATTTATTACAGTTTTCTGTAAAACTTAAGTTATTTTCAGTTATGAATTCTTAATCTTCATAATAATGTATTTTCCATTTATGTAAATATTGACTATCAGATATATAGTAATGTGTTTGCTAGTATGTGCGGACACATACAGATGCACACTTGAATGGCATTTGTAAATATTTTTAAAATGACCCATTCATGTGTAATAAGAAGCACTAAAGCTTGAGACTGGAACCTATTGAACAATTTTGTATATATTTTCAACATTTTTTTCTTGCTTGTCTAAATGTTTGCGTAATGGTTTAACAGTTTTTATTCTTATGGTGCATATTTCACATTCTGGCCATAGAAATCTAGTTTTCTTAATTTTATCCATGTACAGCTGTAAACATTTAATTTGTAAGTGCTAAATTGGATGCCTGGGAAGTTCTATGAGTATTTTCATCTATAGGATGTATTTATTTTATAGCATTTTCTTATCTTTTATGTAAATTTTAGTCTTACTGCTATTGCTTTGCTTAAAAGATTCAAGTTGATAGTTTTTATCAAGATATTAAGTCATGTTTTGCTATACATGATGCTTCTATAAATATGAACTACAAGTACATTTTTATGCTTCTATGAATGAAGCAAAAAAATCGTTCTCAAGAAACAATCATTACATAAAAATTACCTTACATTGAATGTTTGAAATAAAATCCTTTACAATTTACCTTATCTTAGTGTATACAATGGCATTAGACAGTTAACCCTATGCCATTATAATTAATGTTCATAAGTGATTCTTAGTTGGATTTTAGTAAAATATGTTGGCATAGATTAAAAATCGATTAAATTCTTGATCTAGGTTTGAATAATTGTAGCTAATAATAGTGATAAATAATTAAAATAAAAATGAAACGTAGATGATTCTAGTGCTCTCAAGGCAACTTATGGTACTATACTCATACAAATATTGTCATTCCTCCTTTTTTCTTCCCAAAATCTATAGTTGTTCAGGATTAGGCCTCTTCCAGTATTAGTAAGTACCTTTCCCAACTTCTGTGCTCTGTTATTTATTTTGGCCGTATTCATTTTTATGGATATAATATCTCTTAAAATAACACTTGTTAATCTCAAGTAACATTCAGAAATATGTTGCTTTGGCATTACCTCAATATTTAAATATCATTATTTCTTTACAAAAGATTCATTACAACTTATAAAGCTTCTGATAAATATTGTAAGGTAACTTAAAATTAATTTAGTCTATTTCCTGCATTCCTTATTTACATCTTAATGTTCATCTACAATTGGATTATGGTTTATAAATTACAATTTTGAAAAAGTTTATATAAAATAATAATTATGCCTTTATTAATGATAAAAAGTCACAATGGAGTACATTGCCCTTGTTCATCTGTAAAATGGTAGGCATAAGTAAAATAAGTCCATTTTCTTTAATTTCTGATGTTGCTAATTGAGAAAGTTTTTGATATTTCAATTTAATTTCATTTTGTGATGTTTGCAGTATTCTAGCAAATTTAAAGGTAAAGTATAGGTGTACTATGTAGTGTGTTTAAAGCTACTTACGTAAGTAATTTTAATCAATCAAAAGATGTAATGTAATTGTGCACCTCTATACATGATTTACTTAAGTCATTTTTGTTGATGAGCGTTAAAGGCCTGAGCTTGTATCTGACTTTACTGTATAAAAATTGAATTAAATTGTATTAGATACTACCTTTTCTGTATTTCTTAATTTTCATATGATATATTTCAATGAATTCAGTCATTGTACTTCAATATTGATTATTATATAAATTAGTTATTGTTAAATAAATTAATTATGTAATTTCTTTTGGTCTAAGTAAATTATTCTTGCATTAAATTCTGCTTAATTCCATTAAGTGTTAAGAATAAAATAGTGGTAATATATATGCTCATCAAATCTGAAGAAATTCTATGAAATAGATAAATAATCAGTACTTGATAACTCATTTGTATATTTCATACTCTTTTAATTATTTTAATTATTTTTGTTTGGATGTGCTAATAAATTGAATTTACTTGCTTATTCCATTTCCAAATCCAAGCATGTGTTACAGTGCAACCAGAGAAAAGCATGTTTAAATTGAAAACTATTGTATAAGTGTCCCACTGTCTAAATTACTTTGAGATTAGTTTAATAGCTTCTTGTAATTGCTCTAAACAAAATGAAAATTGAGTTTTGTGGTCGATACATTAGTACTACATGAGGAGAATCAAAATTCTTTCCACAATTTTGTAGATTTTTGATGTTTGAAAAGGATTATAAAAGTCAAATATATTTCTTGATAATCCTAATTTTACTGTGAAAAATTAATCTGTTTTGTAGGAAATTTCTTTGAATATTTTTTTCATTGAAAGATCAAATGGATTTTTTGCTATATTACAATATTAAAACCATCCAACCTGGACAACCAATTTTTACAATTAGACAAGGTCTATGAATAGGTCTATGTTAGATTAGGTATGCAGATACTTGTCCTATTGGTGATGGTTCAGTCCCTTTCACTAATTTTCTGGACCAATCTGATGATTTTGCTTTATCTTTATGATGGTGAGCCATTTCTTGCATAAAGTGAAAACGTTCATCTCTATTAATTTTGATCATGCAATCCCATGACCTGAGAGGAGTACTTGAATAGTGTATTTCATTGTTTGTGCCGAGCCAAAGTTCAGCAAGTGTGAATTGTTGAGACCTTAATGTATGCAAGAGGCATTTCTTAAGGGGAATTTCAATATCTCTAGATGTCTTGTACAATCTAAGAAAGTCCACACTTGGAGGGTATTTAGTAATTCCAGTAGTTTTTCCAGGAGCTTCAGTTTTCAAGGATGAATTTGTTAAAATTTTCGGTCCCAATGCATTGGGTTGTAAATGTTTTTTTATGCAACAATTTTTGAGTTATCTCATTCAGTATTATTAAATTGACCACTATAGTGTATAATTGGAATACTTTAGAATGTAATAACTTTTACACACACTCCTTTCAGCTTAAAACATTGGGTCCTTTCTATGACATCCCTTATGTAATATTGACTGACTAATACCTTTTGTTAAGCTGGATATAAAACATGATAAAAAGAGTTTTAAAATATGGCAATATGGTTTCAATTTTTTTTTAATGTAGTAAAAACTTAAAAGATATGCTAATTGGTAATTTTAATAGTGGTATGATGTGTGATAGAAAATACTTTAAATTTTTGTTTTCTCAGAAATAAGTATTTTTAATAGGCAAAAAAGAAATATTTTTAATTGGTAATATAAATCTTATCTTTTTCCAATGTAATAATTTTTACTCTTTCTCTAATTTTTGATTTAGATCATAAATTCAGATTTCATAATTGCTCTCAGCCTCTTTAGGAAATTTGAACAAATTTCTTGGCCACTCAGTGAAGATCAAAGATTAATCAAAACTAAATGAATATTTACCTACATTTGTCATCTGAGGCAGGGGTTTGATTTTATACCTGTAGCCCCTTCTGTCGTAGTAGGTTTTTTATAATCTATCTCTGATACATACCCATACCTGCTCCCTACAATATGCCTTATAGATTTCTGAACCAGCTTAAATTCCTTCTCAATTCTAATGAGTCTCACTTTAGTACTTCTGTCATAATTGTGATGTTCGCATTCCTTTTTAAAATTCCCGTGAATATGATCCAGAACACTGCCATTTTCTTAACCAATTTGATGTAATTTGTATGCCCTATTCACTGTGGACCCAACACTCTTGTCTCGTGCTCTAAGATGGGTCTGACTAAAGATATGTATTTTTGGAACCCCAGCTATAATCTCCTACAACCTTAATAATGAAATGCAACACATTATCACTATTTTATTCTTAACACTTTGTATACTGTGTTGCTAATGTGGTGTCCCCACTCTAAATAGCTTTTTAATATAACTCCTAAGTATTTGCAGTCATTGCTTTTATCAAAACCTGATTATGCAGAGCATATTCACAATTTATGATATTTTTCTATCTGCTGAAGTGTATAAACTCATACATTTATTTTATCTACATTAATTAACATCATCTTCTGTTTCATCTATCCAATAATTTCACTATATTTACTTGTTAGAGTTGACAGAGGTTGAGTTATCCATTTACCTGTAACTTAAGCAATTGTCTTAAAAAATTCTAATTTTACATTCAATACTTGCGGTTAGGTAATTACGAAAATCAAAAATAGCAAAGTTCCTAAAATACTTTCTTGTGGAAGTACAATTTTATTTTTGCTTCCATAGATGAGTATGCACAGATGAGAAGGACTCATGTATCACTCTGTGAAAAGTGCTTTCTTTTAAGTAAAAAATCTCCTTATTTATCCCTCCCTTAATAGTTTAACTCTTTTTGTTTGCTAATACAAGAATTTCCCAATCCACCTAACCACTCTTTTATCTACTCCCATTTCTGATATTTTTTTTATTAATAATTTATCGTCCACCTTATCAAATGCCTTAGTAAAATCTACAATTTTAGTATTAGTCTTTAACCCCATCTATTGATTCCAATAAATCCTACATGAATATTGCAAGTTGAGAGTCACATGTATTTTCCTCACAAAAATCTAACTGTGAGTCATTTAGCCAACTGCATTCCGAAAACTTTTTTTTGTGTTTTACTAGTCTTTCCATTTGGTTACATATCACAATAGATAAAGTTATCGGCCTATAATTATTTATATCAGAACAAGATTCCCACTTAAATATTGTGTAATGACATTTGTCCATACATAATCATATGGCATCTTTCTATTATTTAGAGAAATAGAGAGGAATACCATAAAATATTGTGTGATTGCTGCTTTCCCTATTACCTAACTTTGTCTCAAATGTTGTCCGGCCCTGAGAACTTATGGTTTATAATCTCTCATGTTTCTAGTTTGTTTAAACTACCCCAGAATCCTTCTATACTGCTACTCCTACTCCCATGAGGAACTGCTTCATTTTTGGAATGTCTGCTTTACTATTATACTAAAATACACATTTCTTTATGTTTCAATATTATTTTTCTTTACTTCTCTAAAAATATTCATTAACACTGCACTATTATTGCTGATACTCCTCATTACCTTTGCACTTATAAGAAAGGCACTTTGTTGGATTAGAAATACATCAACAATGTTTTCATTTATAGTTGGATGGTTGAATACCTGTATAAGAATACCCTGTCCTAATGTCATTTATCTATCTCTGACTCTTGCTCCTTGTCGATCCATCTCTCTCGTGATCCACACGAGGTTCAAGTTGCCTGCTGCAACTAAAGGCATGTTGTTTCCTGTATTATTGTTCACTAGTTCATACAACCTGTCCATCACCTCCAAGTTGTTGCAAGGTGGTTTGTAAGCAACTATATTTTCACTTTTCTTTCTCGTCTAATTCCTAACTTCTACAGAGATTATACTATTCTCACAATCTACACTATTAACCTTACTTTCTAATTCTTTTTAAATACATTCTTAACCTTACACATTTTTCTTCTTCTTATCCTAAGTTTGCATTATTCTAACTTCATTTTGTATCTCACAAACAGCTATACTGCTTCTGAATGACAATTAACATTATATAGCCATTTAAAGTGTTATATTTTTAAACAATTGTTTGATTTTCATTTGATGTATAAAACTAACATGTAATCTCTTGGATGTAGTTTTATGCATTTTAAAACAAAATAGATGCTTTCAATTGTTTTATATTTCAAGTATAAAATCTGGTCTTTATTTTATCCTTTATATAGTCACATATTCATCTCATAAAGATCTGTTTACGTTCATTATTGATTTTTCTCTGTATTTTGTTTATTTATTGACCTCATTCAGAATATAAAAATAGTATAACTTAAACAGTAGTTGACATAATCTTCTTTGAATACATTTTGTTGTTTTATTATTAACACTTTAAGTTTAACCATTCTTTTTGGTGCCTATAATACTTTCTAATAAGGATAGGTTGACCCTTTACTTATAAGGCCCTAGTTAGGCCCTCTTTCACCCAACCTTGTTTGGTATTGATTTTCAAATTATGAGAAAAATAACTTAAGACAGAGTAGGATGTGGGAAAGATTTTTGCAATTGAAGGAAAGGAAAAAGACCACTTTGTGAGAAAACATCAATCAAAAAGAGGGTGAAAAAACTTACAAAAACAGACAATAGAAATTATTGAATATAAAATTACACAAATGTACTGACAACTAATTTAAGAATGATAATAAAATTATCTATTAAATATAATTTACAATACATATGTGCTATATATTATCAATTATATTTATTTTAATCCAGAATAGTATGATAAAAACTGTAAATTATAAGTGTAGAGTAATAGATTTATTTATACTAAGTGAATTTTTTGTTTATTCAGCTAGAACCTTTCGTTTACCCTTTTCATAATTAATTTTCTATATCTATCTTACTGTATAAATTGTCAACATCATATCAATGAAATAGGTCTTCAAAATGGAAAAGAAAAGTTAGATAAGCCATGTTTATTACAAGAAAGAGATGAACTAAAATGAAATTTCAATATTAACCTTTCTGTACGGTGCAGTGCTATTATGTTATATCATTAAAGGATGGCATTAGGAAAATAAAATTAAAAATAAATTTAACAAATTTCATTATTAATGTCAATAAAATTCTAAGGGTATTCCAATAGTAATCAAGCCTATTTTTATTAAAAATGGATAATGTTCAATTATAAAATTCAGAATTTATTATATAATACATTCAACTTTTCAGTTTTTTTATACTCTTTATTTTAAACTTCTTAAATTACTATTATATAAGGTTAACCAAGAATTTATTTGTAGTTGATTTGATAAGCATACTAACTTTACTAATTATTAGTGAAATCTGAATGTGTAGCTTTTGGAATACCGTTTCAGTATGCCCATTCTATTCTAGATCATTCCTGAAGGTTATTTTTTGATACTTCACTATGTTTTTGTGCGAGTGGTTTAAGCTTAATTGTGGAAATGGTTTCCTAGAATTGAAATTAATCCTTCATGAAGACATCATTATTATCAAATTATACAAACACTGACATATAGTCTGACACAAGATGTAATCATATCTGGTTCATCCTTGTAAAATATGATGAGCGATGATGGTGCAATTCATAAACCTGAAATCTTTATTTCGGTGTATTGCAACGTTTAACTTTTTGTAATCTTTCTTTAGTGATATCCATATTACCATTTTAATATCTAATCTAAAATTGACATTATTCCTAGAACTTCATTATTATACCATTTCATGTGTAATGTAATTCCATTCTACAAACTAAAATATGAATCTGAAACGAATATATTTAGATAATATATTAGATAATTGATATTAATTCAGAAAATAATGTCGTTCTTTATTAATAATTTATATCCCATAAATCTTGTGGGTTATTTGAGATTAGGTACTCTTCCGAATGGTTCATTAAATTTATTGATCCACAAATAAATTATTTATTATTATCATAATGAAATATTGAGAATTACTCTAGTAGTTATGTCTTCATGAATTGAAAAACAGCAATCACATGTTATATATTTTTCATAGTATTGTAGAATCCTATTATAACTAAACATTTTTCACTTGTAAAATTCAGTTTCTGAGACTCTTTTATTTTAATTTTCTTCATCTTATAGCCATCATTGTAGCCTTTAATTTTTCAAGGAATTTTCTAAAATTTGAATAATGGATTATCAGGTAGGCTATTTATGTTGGTTCAATAATCTCTCTAATTTATTTTCAATATTTGCATTGTTTGCACATTATTTTGAAAATTTGTACTTTGTATAGTATAAATTTATATCATTCATCAAATTTCATGTATTTGAGGAAATGACTGCTTCAGTTTAAAATATTTTACTACCCTTTTTATGAATTAATCATTTAGTAATATCGCTATATAATTTTTGACCCTCATTTTCCTCACTTTCTTCACTTCTTTATTTTAAGTTTAATAATTTCTATAATGAACTAATGAAGAGTTCCATTTTATATTATTTGAAAATTTTGGTCTATTATACCTTTTTTTTAACATAAGGCGTTAAAAAATTTAAAATATATTCCTCATATCATCAAAATTGTTAGTACTATCAATTTGTTGTTGAAACTACTTGATCTCATTTCTATTTGCAAGTTGAAAAATGTATCCTGTTCTTTTTGTCTTATTTTTCTATATTTCTGTAAACTAAATTAGTTTTTAATATACTTCTATACTTAAACATGCTCATTAGGTAAAAGTTTCTCCATATTCCCTTAATTTTCAAGAAAAATATCTATCTTGTACTAGAATTTCAGGTTGAATTCTTTGCCATTCCACTCTAGGATAGCATTAGGTTCAGAAAAGCCTTTACCAATAGTTTTATCTTATGAATATTTTTTGAGTCCTCCAGCTGTTCAACCAATAGTATCGATTGTTTAAGCAAATTTTTATTGCATCAAGAACACGATTTTTATTCTCTTCACTTTTGAGTTGCAAGTTATGTCATATAATATTATGGTACTTAAAATAATATTTGTATATTGAGATCCTTTAAAATTTGTCCTTTTATTATAGAAGATGGAAATTTTTGCCTCAAAGATCAGTTATCATTTAAATATTAATTTTAAAAAATGAAAGCAAAAATTTAATGAAAGATACTAAAGGCAAAGCTAACATTCTAAATGATTTTTTCCAGAGTGTTTACATGAGTAAAAGTACATTTAATACTGTACCAAGGGTAGATATTCCTCAAATAATCCCAAAAATTGTAAGGGAAGAGGGCACCATTACTATTACGACAGGTCGATCCGAATAAAGCTCCTGGGCCAGAAGATATACTAGCTCGGGTACCCAAACTGGCAGCAGAAAATGTAGCTCCTTATCTTAAATTAATATTTGATAAATTCATACTTCTTTTTGTTATTTGTAGTATTTGTATTGTTTTTTAATTCCACACCAAAGTTCTACTTGCTAGTTCAGGTAGGATCAGTTAATCTTCATCTTCAGTTCCATTCATAATTTGAGAATGTATTTCTTTATATGGTACTCCAGCCAAGCTTTTTCTTCTATTGACTTAATTGAGATTTTATTTTTTAGATCTAGATTGGTATGTTATTTACACAAACCTGTTGGTGTTTCATGACTTTATGCAGATTCTTGAGCTGCATAAGCATTACCAATTACATTTGTTTTCATTAGTTCATTCATTGTCTTATCCCTATGTGTTTAGTTCTTGAATTCTTGAGATTAGGTTTACTGCATTTGTTGTGAAGAGAACTATGTCATCTGCAAATACAGAGGACTGACATAATTTCCATATATCCTCATTCCATTTTTCTCCTAGTCTGTAGACATTTTCTATTCAAGAATGTTGTGAAGGTAGACAGGTGAAAGGAAATCTCCCTTCAAATTCCCCTCTCAGTATTGTAAATGTCTGTCATATTGTTCATAATCACAGACTTGCATTCTTGCACATGATGTGCAAAAGTAGAATCTACTCATTATCTATGCCTGGATTTCCTTGAGCTTCCATTGTATAGATATTTGTTATTAAATGCAAAAGCATGAGCATGATTAAAATAATAATATGAGTGGCACCCCATACTCTTCTGTTCTTGATTCTTGCAGCACACGATTCAGATGTTGAGCTATAAAACAATTAGTTTTATGAAAGTGTAAATTATTATGAAAAAAGAAGTGGGAAGGATACTGATGAATTGATAATTATTTAGTCTTCTTTACCTTCATTCTTATGAAGTGATACTTGCATGATTCCAGCCCTTCCATTCTTCCTTGTCAAAGGAAAATTTTCTAAAAATTATAGAAAAATGTGAGCTCTCTTTAAGCTAGACTCCAAGTTATAAATATTCTGCTAGCACTCCATCTGGTCCTCCAACTTTATTGCTATCATAATTAATTGAGGGAAAACTGAGGGGGTGCTCTGTCCTCTACTGTATATCTTGTGTTCTTGCAAATTTTGTTGCTGTAATCTTGTATGTTATCATTTTGAGGATCTTTTGTCTGTTGGGTATTCCATCTTTTTGTTAGATCAAAATGGCTGACTACTATAAGTATTCTAACCTAATACCAGGTGACAAAATTATTCGATTCTTCAAGTGTCATGGATCTCATGAAATTTTAGTTGTGAAGTATAATGAGAAGTTGATTTTAGAGGAACCAGAGCCTATGAAATATTGAAGGAAGGAAATATTCAGTTTTTGATGTAAGAGAAAAAACTATAAGTTCATTTTTTAATGAGAACCTTATATCTACCCTATCTATCCTACTCAATTAATTGAGCCTCATATAATTAAACAGTGTCCTCATTCTAAGAATATTAATAAAAAATAATCACTACAAATAAGTATAATATGATTATCAATTACTGTCATAATAAAAATGCTGATTAATATTGAGTTAATATTGTTTGTGTGAATGTTCTTTGATTTTATCTATTTAATAATAATAGCTCTATAAGTAAATGTTTTGAGTATATATTTGTTATTTTTTATTAAGTAGTCTTTTTCAATAAACTTTTAAATATTCCTTTTCATCATTAAAGGTTGTGATCATAATTCATAGATTTTCCCATCTGTATTTATTTAAAAGTTTTTGGTAATTAGCTGCAAACATTTATAAATTTAATCTTCTTTGGTTAGTATTCTTGAGTTGTACTCACTATAAATACATTGCATAAATTATTCTTTGAGTGAACTAATTCTTCATAACTCATTCATATCTGGGTTCATTGTCTTTTATGGTGGAATATGTTTGGATATTACTTAATGAACCCCTCATTTTTGGAGAATTACAGCAATTTTTCCTTCGTTAATGCTTTTCGGCCATTCATTATTTGTAACAAATTGACATATATTATATATATATATATATGCATATTCAACTTTCATCCTAGTCTACATAAAAAAGTATAGGCATAGTCAATAGTTGATTATAAAATTACTTTGAGGCATAATAAATAAACGATACAAATAACATGAGAACACCATCGAAAAACATCAAGAATTTATAACTATATACATACGATTGCAAAGTATCACTTAAATATTCATGAAAATGTTAGTAGGCTTTATGAGTTAGTAAGTATTTTAAGAAAAAAGCAGTTAGTAGTTTAAAAACAAAAGTGTTCTTATTATGTATTAAATTAAATAAGGTGACTTATTCTTATTAAGCTGTGTTTACAAATATTCATCACAGAAAAAGGGACTTATATATTTTCTAATAATCAAATGATTTTCAATCATAAATTAAAAATTAATTCATCTTCATCAGAAATTTTGACCACCCTATTTGAAAGTGCTAAACTTAATTCTTGAACATATTTTTTCAGTTCTTTATGATGAGTATCATTTCATGTATTTTGTCATGATGAATCCCAATCTACTTCATATATTGAATCTTAATACAATAATGATTGACATTTTAAAGATTTCTTCACTCATTTATTATATGCTGTTTCCACAGATCATTCCATTTCAATTTATATCACTTTTTTTTAATACAAGGTAAATAATTACGTCAAGGGTTTATATTTTCCATGCGTGTCCTGTAAATTGCTGTACGTGTATATATTATGTGCACATAGCATCCATTTTTTAAATTATTGACTTGTTTACTTCATATCTACATTTTTGAGTTGTTCTGAGGTCTAATAAGGTTTAAAGAATATTGTTTAAATCATCAGATTTACTCCATCAGTATTTTCGTATTACTTTTTAGATATTTGTTCGAGCACAATTTGATTATGATCCATTGGAGGATGACTTAATCCCTTGTGCACAGGCTGGCATTGCATTCAAAACTGGAGATATTTTACAGGTTGGTTCAAATTTGGAAAAAATACTCTTCAGTTTTATTATAATGTATGTATGTAAAATATATTTAGTTTGATTTAAATTTGTATTTTTTTATTTACTTTTTATTCATACTCTCTTTGTAATTGTTTTTATACCTTGGTAATTTTGGGTTCTCATTAACTTCAATTCTCTTTAATCAGAACTCATTTGTGCTAGTAGATTTTATAAAATAAGAATCTGAACATTAAGTTTTATGAAGTAAATGAAATGGAATCATTAAACTATGTTAGAGTTGTTGAGCAACATTTTTAATAAATGTCGAGTAAAAATTTGAGTGTTTAAGATTGGGTGTTGAAAGCTGTGAAAGTTGTCTAATGCTAATACAATGCTAAACTAAACCATATTGTTGCTAAATAATTAATAAGAATATTCTTTGACACTGAAAATTTATCAAGCTTGACCTTCTTTGAAATGGAATAAATATTGGAGAGACTTACATAAGGTTGATGAATATCTGTTTTTTTTTTTTTCAGATAATAAGTAAGGATGACCACAACTGGTGGCAAGCACGTAAAGACAATGCAGCTGGAACGGCCGGATTGATACCCTCTCCTGAGCTTCAGGAATGGCGTACAGCTTGTCTGGCTATGGAAAAAAGCAAACAAGAGCAAGGTAAACTTATGAATAATTGCGATGTTGTCTTATTATTTATTTTGAAGTAAATCAATAATATAAATTATTAATCATAAGCATGTAGCTGGATTTTCACAATTATTTTCAAAGTAAACTTAATTGTGTGTTATTTATATTTAATGTAAAAACATAGTTGTTATATATAAATAATAGAGCATAATCATGACATTACTTTGTATTTATTCCTTAATTTTATAAAATATAGAATGTTATCACATCTATAAGATATGAGAGCATCATTTGTACAAGTAATTTTCTTTTGTGTAAAATGGAAGATACATATCAACCACACGCTAATACATACCAATCACAGCAAAAAAGGGTTTGAGATTTAGAGTATATTAATAAAAGTAACTTGAATGTCAATAATTTTTATATTGTATTCTGCTAGTTAGCCCCTGAAAATGGAAATTAATATGTCTTACTAACTGCTCTTAATAAGTAATTAAAATTTTAATTGTCATTTATTTATCACTGATACTTATTGTTTAGGTTAATGTAAGGGAAGTATTTTATGCAAAAGTTTAAATATAGTTAATTGAAAGTTCTTCCAATAGCATGGATATTTTTATGAAAATTTGATGAAATAATTTTTTTTTTATTTATAAAATGCTGTTTCTACTGCGGCAAGATTTTTAATGTCATTCTTTTTGTATTGGTGTAAGTTTAGTTTTCTTGCTTATGTAATTGGCATTCCTCATCTTTATTAGAAGTATTTTTATCTTCTTAGCATCTCAGTACATTAAAATAATTTCTGCATTTCTATTATATTTGTCCCAAATTATATTATATTTTTGTTTTTGAAGTGCTTTCTTTTTTCTGTACCTAATTAATGTTCTTTATTTTCCTCTACTGTAATAAATTTGCTGCATTGTTTGTAAATTTAACTTTTCTAGGCATTTTTTATATTCATGTATCTTTAATTTATTACATTTTATCTCCCTTTGTTAAAAATATGAGAAACCAAGGAATGAATATGTATTAATCTTACTCTTGTTATTTTTTAAATTTGTGGCAGGATTTTGAGAACTGCCTTACTTTCTCTGCAGAACCCTATTTATTTGTCTGCATTATTAAGGATGCTTAGATGCATTTGGAGCTCTAATCACGCACAATCTTTGACTTATTATTAAAATAACTCATATTAATTCATAAAATTTGAATGTAACAAAATGTATTTTTATTATTAATTCTAGTAATAATATAAAAAATATATTTATTTCTTATTTTGAGATGTGTATTTAAGTATACCGCAAATATAATAAATGAATTTCAATCTTGATGGTTAAAGCATACTTTACTAAAAGAGAAGAAAGTCTGGCCTGTAGTATTGATAAGTTTTCACAAGGCATCAAATAATTGATGACCTTCAGAAAAATAAAGAGAGTTATCAGGATCTCAAGGCTATGGCAAAAAATAGAGAGCTCAGTTGAACATTGAATCTCAGAGCTGTTAAAAGATTATGATAATGATGTACTCTAATGTATCTCAGATTTTAATACTATGAAGGACGGGCCAGTTGTTTGGTCATAAACTCAATTTTTTACTGTTTCAGCTTCTATCTTAGTATTTTAGGTAGATTATTAGTTTAATTTCTAGTTTCTAGTCTACAGTTTAAGATTTATATGATTATATATCTCCTCAACATCCAGAATTATTTTTTTTTCAGCATTTTGTCTTGTGTGGCAAATGAAAGAGATTTTTTTCTCTCAATTTTTTTGCGAGGGATTCATCTATTTATTATCTTATTTCTTATCATATTATTATTGATAGACTAAATACCTTATTTTATAATTATTGTTCAGATGTTTTTGCATAGAATTTTCTTTGGATTGTAGCATATTTCAATAATAAATACCATTTTTTATTATAAGGTAAGTGTGTGTGAAAATTCTTATATTTAATTTTATATATTCTATAGGATATTTGTAAAATAGTACCTAAAAACCCTTCACTTAAAAAATTGAATGTAAAATTGTATGCTCTTTAATATGGATAACTCTGATTTGATGATGGCATCAAATCATTCTGATATATATACATACATACATAATGTAAAAGAACTGTGAGAAACCCAGTTGATTAAGCAAGATATTCTCAAATCAGTTCATTCTGCATCATTTTTTTTTTTGTTCATTCTATAAGTATTCACTCTCTGAATTATTTATTTTGCAGTAAAATTAAATACAACAAATATCATTGTAATCTGTTTTACCCCGAGTTGAAGTTGTTAGTATGCACAACCTCTAGAGTTGGCTGTATGTATAAGTATCTGTAATTTCAGCCATGGTTCAGTTAGGAGAGAGTTGAAATTAGTATATTCTGTGTATTTTCTTTCATGGTATAGTATAGAAATGAGAGAAAACCATAACATAGAACCATAGGGAGTGAGATGAGATGACCTCTAGGTTTTGTCATAAATTTTTGTAGTATATAATATTCAAAAAAAAACTTTATGAAGGATAGGTGTCTCAGCATTATGAGAATTATTTTGAAATTTATTACCTAAGTATTCCTAAAATTGGCTCATCTCAAATTTCTCATTATTGCCATGGCAATCTCACTAGCTCTTAATAGCTTAGGATTATGAATTTAAACATCCATCAATGTGCTTAAATAATGCTTTGCATCCTCAGTTTTGATATTTTTCATATTAATATAGTTTGTATACAGGTCCAATTAAGCTATTTTATTTTTGAGGTGCAATTGTGATAGAAATTGTTCATCCTCTTATATTTAGCTTGACAAATTTTTTAAATATGTTGAAATTGAATAACAATATATAGATTTTGCACTTTGAAAAAAATACTCACATTTGGATGGTGACTTTTCTTATTGACTTTTTATTGTTTTATTAAATTATGATGAAAAATCATAGTTTGACACCAAATTGTTGCCTTAAAAATATTTAATCAAACCAAGATACAGAATCCTGCATGAATTATACTATGGGATACATATTTACTATTTACAGATTTTAAAAATTAGAATATTACACAGGAACCCTATATTATAAATCGGTTGTCAAATTCATAAATTATTGATCTAAATTAAAGTCATTATTACTTGTAATATTTTGAAATTCTTTTAATTTTAAATGTAATGAATGGACCTAATAATATTAAAGTTTATTAAAACCTCCAATGTAATATTTAATGAATTCTACTGTAATATAGAGTCTTTTAAGGGATTCTTGATCAAATTCATTAGTTCTGTTTCATTCTAAAGAACTTGTCATCTCTGGTTATGGGTATTATATTGACCAAAATATTACGGTGACCTCTTGTTAATGCATTCACAAACAGAGAGCGAAGGAAGCGGAGGGTGTGCTTCTCACAAGGATGGTTGCGATGGAACCACTGGTGAGTCTTAACTGGTTCAACTCTTTCTGCACATTCTCTTTCCTTATCTAAAATCTCATCTAATTTCAAGGCCTCATACGAGTAAATTGCATTAAATTTTAGGTGTATGAATGTGTACATGCAGATTTACTCCTAAATATTATACCTTAAAACTTTCTATTTTGAAAATCGCGATCTAAAATTTTATTGATGGGGAAAATATCTCTCTGGGAAAAAGATTTTAGTTATTTTTCACTAAGTTTTGGTTCCTTCTTGTTTGTTGATATAATATTATTTTCATAATAAGAATTTTTAGAAAAGCTTGAAGTGGATAAACTTGCTTATTCATTCGAATGAATATATTTATATATTTTCATAATTATAATTTATTAATAATAATTGAGCATTTCACCTTTAGCTTTTGATGCTTCTTCATATCACTATAACATTTCGTGACCAGACACCATCTCTTTATTGATTCAAAGTAGAAGATTTTCCTTTATTTTCTACTCTTAGTTCATTTTCAGTCATGCACTTAATATAATCCATTTCAGTTGTAATTAGTTTTCTCATTTCTTCTCATATAATCTTCAATATTATGGAAAACGGTACTTAGTTTCTTTTTGAAGAAATTAATTTTACCTTAAAAATATATATAACTAATTATATTACTACATTTCACAGCAGTTTATAGAATTCAATAGATTGCTGTGAAATGCAGTTCAATCTGAAATGAAAGTTGTTGATTGAGCATCTCTAATCTAAATATATACTACATGTATAATCTTATAACTCGGTTTTGCCACATTACAACATTAAAACCGTAGCAAATGATAATATAAACATAAAATAATTATAATAATATATTACATGGGTGGTTTGAAAAGTTTCCAACCTAACGAAGGTAAAAGACATTAATTTTTAAAATTTGTAGTCTCTACACACTTCTCTCAACATTGCCCCGATCTTAGTAACCCGTCGAAATAGTACTCGAAGTTTTTCTTTGCAAAGTACTTGTTCACGAAGTGATTGCCTCTTCATTTGACTAAAATCTCTATCCTCCGAGCTCAATTTTGGGATGAGGGAACGAAAGGAAGTCGCGTGGGGCTATATCTGGTGAGTAAGGCTGATGGTCAAGCAGCTCTAATCATAATTTCTGGATCCTCGCCTTAGTAACCTGAGATGTGAGACGGTGAGTTGTCTTGGTGAAACAGGATTTTCAGCAAATGTAGCCGATTTCCGCAAGTTCTACCTTCAGCTTGTCAAGTAATGATGAGTAGCATGCTCCTGCGTGCATAGTTTTTCCTTTTTGAAGATAATCAATTAAAATTACTCCATATCCAAAAAAAAAGTCGTCGTCACCTTTCGAGTCGAAAAAAACTTTCACTTTTTCGTTCACTGTTTGGGCTGTAATTCTGTTTCTGGCATAAAATAGTGTATGCAAGTTTCATCCACAGTAATTAATCCGCGTCGGAACTCGGATTTATTGCGCCTAAACTGCGCCAACAGAGCGGTGGAATATTCACTCGAAGACGTGTTTGATCTAACGTGAGTAAACGCGGCACCCAACACGCGGACACCTTTCTCATTCCTGAATGTTGATTTAATATGTGACAAACATATTCTTTTGACATTTTCACACCCTATGTTATCTCTCACTTTAATTCGGTGGTCGTCTAGCACCTTTGGGTGAACTTTAGCGATGTTTTCGTAGCTGCAGTTTTGGACGTACCGAAAGTTCGTTTCCCAAGTTCTTTCGGCTTCATTTTAATTCAACTGCCCAGAATTCAATGAATGAATTAAAAGTCACCAACTCAGAATCCAACCAATCTTGTATTTGCATAGGCGTGTTGACTTTCAAAAACAAAAACCTAATGACAGCTCGATGCCCGATTTTGTCTTTTGAATAACTGTCAACAGATAAGCAACGGACTTCACTAGCTTTTAATTACAATTGCTGGGATCTTCACGTTTAGGTAGGAAACTTTTCAGACCAACCCCATACTATTCATATTAACAAGTTGCACTCTAAGTCTGAATCTTGGTTTCTTTTTCTAAAAAATGAGTAAGTTATTATGCATTATTCACTATTTTTAACCATTCAGCGTGTAGATAGCTTTACTTTATCAAGTATTATTTGTGTTTCTTCAGTTTTTCATCGTTTTTTTAACCCTGAAAACTCGTAACTTTCCCTAATTTTGTTTCATATTGTTTCGTTCTCCCTTTCCCCGTTCAATGTATATTTTCCAATTCAATAATTAAAATACACACATACATCACTTATTTCAGTCAGGACAAAATATTTAACTTTTCTCGTTCTTCTAAGCGTAAGCAAACATTTTCCTATGCATGACTTATTTTTAGTTTATTGAAGTTTATTTTGATTAGTATTGGAAATTTGGTTTTTAAATTATTTTATCCAAACTATATCTTATGACCTCTTGAATCCTCCTGAAGGTTTTAAGAATAAAATTTTTAATTATTGAAAGAAAATGTTGAATTGAAAGAAATTTTTCTATAAATATTGTTCTTAAACACTATTGTTCAGTGGGAATTTTATTTACATAAAAGAAAATCCTTATAATGTAAACGATTATCTTTTTATAGATAGTATAATGATGTATTTTTAGGGAAAGAGTATGTGTTAACTAATGTAAAGGCATTTCAAATTATTTATTTATGTTTTCCTTAAATAGGTGCCAGAAGTACATTTCTTGAGGAAAAATCCGAATTTTTGTATCTCTATTTGCTCAAGCATGAAAATATTCTGTATCATTCTGTTGCGTATAGAATTATTATAATAGGAATTGCTTCTTTAAAGTGAGCCAACTCTATTTTGTATCTATTGCATAATTAATAATAAAATCTAGATTTTATTTTAGCTTGTGTTTTATCTGGTATTGTCGAAAATACATTTCAAGGGAAAATATTTGATGAGTAATAGGCTAGCTTAAGCATGTTGAAATTTTCCAATAATTTGATTATTCTATTATTAGGAGGTTTCTTTATAACATACATCTTGATGCTTTGAATTATTATTTGCTTTTGTAATTAATATATTTGGTATTTTTTTAAGCATTCATATGACTGATATTTTACATAATTCATCTAGGAACACTTTCATATATATCCATCAAAGAGCTGCATTTGGTGAAATCATGTTAACCGTCTTATTCATAATAATATTTACTATCAGGGAGTTTGAGGAATTAATTGAAAGAGTTAAGGAAAATAAACATATTTGAACATATCCAGATAATAGTCATTGTATAGTTTATAGGTGTATATATGTATGCTCACACACTTATCCTTTTTATGTTTTGAATCTCCAATTCACATAACATTTTAATAATGTTTTAAATGAGGCTGGAGTAAGCAAATTTCAGGAAATAATTTAAATATCAGCAAGTGTTAGTCACTCCTTTTTTCCTTCTATATTAATTAAGTACTTGGACAAAAGGTTCTAAAAACCAAAGAATGTTTATGGAAGAGCTTTCTAGAATAGAAATCAAAATGAATTAAGAAATGAAGATGAAAAATAATGAAGTTACAATATTTGGGCTGAAGCTATTTAATTGGATAATGCTAGCTAATGTTCTTGATATAAGGTGTAAGAATACAGAGAAACTGAAAACAAAGTAATCATGCAGAAAAGAGGGTTTTATATAATTACTGTGTTGAGAATTATAATTATTTTTCCCTGCATTGAAGGATTAACATGTTTTTGTGAATGTTGAGGTTTAATCACAGTATCTTCTAATAAATCATACATCAAATTGTTAGGTTGCCTTTAACTCTTTCCACGTCAAAAGATGTAAAGCTTAATACTTCAATAACTGTTTTCTTTTTAAGTAGTTTTCAAAATTTTTCTAAAGTTATTATATGCTATTCATACTTTAATACTTAAAACAGAGATGACAATTTTTTTTACTTTCAACATACTTATAAAAATTGTATTCTCTAGAGAAGTTTTAAAATCTGCTGGAAATTGTTTAAGTTTAGTTTGATATGAAGGATCTGTATCTTGGTGTTTTTTTAAATACCGTTTTTCTCAAATTTGAAATAATGTACTACAAGGATTATAGCATTAATGCCTTTAATTTATGATGTGGGTTTATAGAATAAGGTTTTTTAAAGAGATTTACATAATTTTTGTGCAAATATTTATAACAACTGTTTGTAAATTTAATTTAATTTCAAGTAATTGCATGTAAATTGTTTTGTATATATGCATGAGTTTTATTTGTTATTTATTAAGAGATAATTAATCTGGATTCTTTGGTTCTTTTGATCATGTACTTCAATTCATCTTGTGAAATGGCTGAACACAAGAGTAAAAATGTATTTTTATTTTGAATGATTATTAAGATATCTATCCAGCTAATGGAAAAAAAATCCAAATGGTCTCCTGGTGAAATTTTATCATGTTAGCTACATATGAAGAAAAGATTCTTCCTATTAGCTATATTTGCATCAAAATGAAAATGATATTATCGATATGTTAATATGAAAAGAAGCTGATTAACAAAATAGCTTGGCAAAATTTTCTGGAAATTTCCTAAATTAGAACTATATAGCAGGAGTGATCGATCAGAATCTTGGATTTAAAAAGTTACACATTGTCTCAGAAGATATAAGATCACTCTCTTTTGAATGATGTGATAATTAATAAATTAGCTATTTATTATTTTCATGAATCCTCAGGATGAATATTTCATTTATATTTTATATCTTTAAAGATAAAATTGAAATGAATTTCATAACTATGTAGTGACTATCAGATTTTTGATAGATCTTAATATTTGGTAAATGTGGATTTAGAAAGCCATCACACTTTAGACAGAGCTTATCTTCCATTAATGAACAAAATGTAACTAAAATTAATAGGAAAATTAAGGTTAGAAGCTTTTCAAAAGGTATAAATAATGAGTTTGATCAATTATTGGTTGGTTTTATTATGACTTTATTGATATTAATATTTTGACGATGCTAAGGCTCATTTTCAGTGTTCTTAAAGGTGAGAAGGACCAGTTACCAGAGGAAATATTTTTGTTAATAGGCCAATGAAGAGAATTTTTAGTACTGTAAAAGAAATCAAAGAAGAATATTCTATAGTATGAACATTTGTTCTCACATTATTTTTCACTACATTACATTACACTACATTAAGATGATAGTGTATGTTACATAAAAAATATCAAATTATTATCATTTATTTATATTTTCCGTAATATTTTACATAATTGTGCTGTACGAGAGTTAATTATCCCCCTATATCTATTTTGTTGCTATATGTTTTTTTATTTTTATACCCATGTGTATATCATTGCATCATAACAGGTTTTTATCTATATATAAGGTAATATAGTTATATACACGCACTCATACATACATACACATTATGTACTGGTATATACATACACACATAAATATGTGTGTGTATCTGTGTAGAATCATACTCAAGAGGAATTTTTAAGTGAACTAGATTAGTTTCCTTTGCTAGATTTAATCATGTATGATATCTAGAAAACAATACAGATATATTGTAATAAGCTTCTTCTGTGTCTGTAATCCGCCTTTTGTTGGTATTTTTCCCTATTATAAATAGTCATTTTAATTTATAATATGTTAAAGGAGATAATTTTTATGTGCTCCAATTTGACATTTCCTCATACCCATGATTATTATATCAATTCTTCACATATATTTACTAGGGATACTTTTTATCATATGCATCAAGCTCAAATAGTGTCCAATTGAGCAATAATATTGATAAATTTCATCTATTCTTCAGCTAACACAACAGCTCTCGTATAATTTGAATCAGTAGTATTTATATGCATGCAGCTAAGTAGTTTAAAGATTAAGCTGTAGATAAATTAATGCTTTGGAAAGCATGTATACCATGTAAATATTATTTTGATAGTTTATTGTTAATCATAATTTCTGCAATCTTGATCTGTGTATAGTTCTGAACCCTAATGGTTATGTAAGTCAGTCATGACTAATCGTTATGATTATAATATTTTTAAATGGACTTTAGAGACTGTTCATATTATAGTTCTGGAATTTGTTATTGCTTTTCAGTTAACTATCACTACTCAAATTATATAATGCTTGTGATTAATGTAAAAAAGTTATCTTAAGTCTTATCAGATTTTTTATGCATAAGTTACAAAGATTTGGTAATTTTTACTTCTTCATAGGTTTCCAAGTTATTTAAGGCTCATGAATAAACCTAAGATGTGTTTTTTTAATTTTATCTTAAACAATCCATGTTTGAGCTAATTTTGTGAAATTTTGTACTCTACAGTTAATTGTTCCATTTTTGGCCGGAAGAAAAAGCAATATCGAGACAAGTATCTTGCCAAGCATAATGCAGTTTTTGATCAACTGGATCTTGTCACTTACGAAGAGGTTGTGAAGCTACCATGTAAGTTTTATTTTTCTTTTTAGATTACTGCTACACATTTCAAAGAGCAGTTATTCAACTTATGTCAGTCAAAATCATGATCAAATCATACCTGTGGTTGATTGTATGAAAATTAATTGAAAAAATTGTAATGAAAATGGAAGTGTAGAATAAAATGGAGAATATCTCATCTTAAGCAATTTTCTCTATTTTATGACTCAATGCCCAATTACTTCTGATTATAAAAATCTTAGTAAAGAGTTATCATTAAGATAAAAGCTATCCCAATTTTGAGTAAATATTGATAAAATTAGGAAGTTTGTTATTTAATCAGTACTGAAATTTAATTGAATTTTCTCATTCATCATGAAGCCATTATATTAATACTCCAAATAACTTTGAATTAAATTTAATTAAAAATTTGAATATTAGTGAATGACATTTGATTGAAGTTTGAAATTTTATAAGCTTAAACGTTCAGAATATTTGTATAATTCCACTAATGTAATATGAAATTTTTCCTCATTAAAGAACCTTGAACTCTTGTGTTTGAAGTTATATTATACTTAGTATTTGTTAAATCTTATATTCTCCAGTAAAAATATAAAATTAAGTTTCTGTTCTTTTATTACAGTACAGTACATGTACAGTATGTTCCGTTATTATTGATATTAACTGATTCTGGAATCTGATTGTACCAATTATTCAAGTTTCTTTGATGATAACTTTTATTAGGTGATAGCCTTAATGGAGATAAAAATACATTTTGTTATGCTTATGATAATCTTTCATTTTAGCATTTCAGAGAAAAACATTGGTATTACTTGGAGCTCACGGCGTTGGTCGAAGACACATCAAAAATACTCTCATAGCTAGACACCCTGATCAATATGCTTATCCTATTCCTCGTAAGTCAAGATTTATATTGTTTCATCACTTTATCTTTCTCATTTCTACACTAATATACTGTATTAATTTTTATCTAACAATAACTAATTAACATGTGTACCATCTTATTCTCTATAGACACCACAAGACCACCTAGGGCTGATGAAGAAAATGGTCGCAATTATTATTTTGTTTCCCATGATGAAATGATGGCAGATATTGCTGCCAATGAGTATCTTGAATATGGTAAGAAAGTATATGTTCTATAATGTCCTCATCAGGGTATTCAGGGTTACTGGAATTTTAGGGTTTAAGTAATAAGTCAATTTTGCCATCATACTTTCCAAGGAAATGAGGACCACAAAACTCACTCTCCTGTCTTTAATCTAAAGTCAGAAACTATTTACTAAAAACATGTTTTATTCCTCTGAAGACTGTTTCCAATCCAATTTTAGACCTAGTGTCTTAATATTATACTGAAACTTTTATATGTTTTTTAATTGTATCATTTTATTCTTAAATCTTTTTGTTCGATGGAACCTGTACTCTTGGCCCAATGGTATATAAAAATAATAATTACTATTAGGCATTTAAAATTTGGTGAGAATATTGAACTGATACTTCTTATCAAATAGATATCAGCTTTCTTTTGGCTCTAAAATATAGTATGATATTATTGAAAACTTTTTTGAATCAGATGTTCAAAATCAGTTTCATTTTATTTTATTTTAGGAACACATGAAGAAGCTATGTATGGGACCAAATTGGAGACCATCAGAAAAATACAACAGGAGGGGAAAGTGGCTATTTTAGATGTTGAGCCTCAAGCTCTCAAGGTTCTACGTACGGCTGAATTTGCTCCATATGTTGTATTTATAGCAGCTCCTCTTTTACAGAACTTGAATGATGTGAGTTTTATTCTTCTTAAACCAATATTCATTATCATATAATTATATTATAATTTGTTTCATGGTTAATTAGTTTTCTCAAAATGTTTATTTAAAGAAGACCTTTTTTATTTTATCAGGATTGATCAAGCCTGTTATCTTAATAGAATAGTTGTTGTTGTAGTTGTGAACTTTTAAATTAATTTTTTAGGTGATGAAGTGATAATTTCTCTATTGAAAATAATCAAAATGTTTTTTTTTTTATACTTTGCAATTGTTGGTGTGAGTACGATCGTTGTCTTTATCACTGAGACCTTTCAAATATATTTGAAACTCTTAAATGGACATTTTTCAGTATGATGGAAGTTTGGAGCGATTAGCAAGGGAGTCTGACCTTCTGAGACAAGCATATGGCCATCTATTTGATGTCACAATTGTGAACAATGACATTGAGGAGACAATTGCTGCTCTAGAGGCAGGGCTAGAGCGTGTTAGGGCCACTCCTCAGTGGGTTCCAGTGGCGTGGGTGTACTGACGCCGGGGGGACGCCGTCTGCACGGCGGCGGCCCATCCAATCCAGCCGGTTGACGAGAGCAGCTCCCAACAATGGCATTATTGTCGTTTGGCTACCAGCGGTGCAGGACCAGATGAGTGTGACTATGCTACAATAAGGAGACCTGGGACATCTGGCGGAAGTGTGAGAAGGCGAGGGGTTGAGGGTGCAGGGAGGGGGTGTGGAGGTGCTGGGAGGGGCCGAAGAAGGCGCGGGAACTCTGGTTCTCTTAGAGTCCGCTGAGCATTGCAAATGCACGTACTGTAAAAAGATGGTTGTGAATAAAAAAAATGGTTAGGTGACCTCGTTTAGTTGGTGCTTCAGTTTTGGAGGAGGTGGGGTCATTTTTTGAAGAGTTTTTTATTTGAAAGCCTTAGCTTGTTATAGGCTATTCCTGACATAATTTATGTATCTATTATTCAGAGACTTGTTAAGGGAATATGAAAGATTGATGGAATTGATGAAGTTTGAATGGTGAATGTTTACAGAGTTAAAAATGTCATAGTATGATGGATGGTAAATTTCTTTTTGTAATTGACAGACTTCAGTCTTGAAATATCTGTCAGATAAATCAACTATTTGAAGCTTAAGTCATAACTTTCTCTTTCTTGCTCTAGATATATGAAAAGGCATCTGAAAAGTAATTTGCCATGTTTATCACTCTGTAATCTTTTCTTTCTTTTAATTATATGGCCAACTGATATATTTAATGTTTTCAAACTTTAAAATTGTAAATTCTTGGAGTTATCAGGAAGAACTGGATTTTGATTAATCTAATTTGCTTTCTACGTACCTGTTGCATATGAATGAGATGATTTGAACCCAGTCAATAATTTGAATAGATAAATCACTCCTATGTGATTGAATTATTCGTCTCGTCTTTTATAGGGTCCTTCCTTTTACTCAAATGTGTCTGGGCCTTTTTATTCTTTTTTATAAATGTTAATTTCAGATGAGATTTTTCCAATATCTATTACATTACATACCTAATATCCAGATAATTCTATTGGAAAATGGGTACTGAAATGGATGTTTTTTGCATCTGAAAGTGTAATTTATGTTCCATTTTTAAATTGTGATAGTAAGGATTAGGATGGCCATATATTTGCATAGAATAATTTAATTGAATTTGATGACTCATAAAAGTTTAAATTTTCTGTAAATTTTTGGAGAATTTTATGTTTCTTACATATTACCACACCAGTTTTAGCCAGTACTTTCAAAGAAAATTTTTAGACAGAGCATAAAAATCCTTTGTGAACTACTAGGAAAAATCATAGTCCTTTTAAGGATCTTCTTGGTGCTATTAGGTTTGTTTGTGCATTTGTAATCTAACTACTGACTTCTGCAGGGATGATTTTTTAGCATTAATATTTGTTGCTTTCGCACCATTTGTGTTCGTCAGCAACTCTTCTGGACCTCCCAGTGATGTGTGCTTCCTCTTTGCGCAACTAAGGAAATGAATCAGGGGACTGAGTGCGTCATTTACTTCTCATCTTATGTATTTGTAACACACTCATGTTTAGTGAGTATTAGCAATTAATGGCTATTATAAAATGTTAATGCAGGGATTAACTTTCTTCTCATGCAATGGATGATCCAGAAGTGAGGTATACTGTTTAAATATGTGATTTTAGTAACTGGAAGCCTTAACCCCAAATTACGTCTCCTATGATTCAGATCCTTTTGTTAGATTGTTAACATCCATGGAAATTATAAATGCTCAGAAAACAGTGGTACGAAGAAGATGTAGTAAAAATGTGAAATTTTAAAACTATAACGTAGTTTATTTAAAAGATTAATCCAAGAAGAAGTTCTTCATATATATTGGTCAATATTAATAATGAATTGAATTCAGTAAGATATGGTTATTAAAATGATGGTTGAGTAACTTTGATTAATTTATTATGTAATTATTATTCTATGAGAACCCCTGTGAAGGTGGGTGGCACCTTGCAAAGTGAGAACTTTGGTAAAGATATCTAAGCACCGTGCATTGCAACTTCCTATTGACTTTTTACTAGTGAGAAATGAAGACAATTTAATCAGTAAGGCTGCATTTGCATGAATGAAAGTTGCACCATGTGCAGATCACCCTTTCAACAACCCTAGTCTGTTAATTTGTTAGTAAGATAGTGAGGCATGAACAATTCATGTTTTTTTCTGTTGATGGAAGATTTGCTCATCTTGTTGGAATATGTTTATAGAGTGGTTTGTGGTGGCTTTCTGTTGAAATGAAAAGGTTTAAACTTGTTGAATAGATGAAAATGAATGAAATCTTTTGTCATTTGTAGTTTCAATAACAATTTTTTCTGTTTTATTTTAAAATTTTCTTTGATTTCATGATAATCATTATTAATGATGTGATTCATGTTCTTTGACAAACATTTTGTACATCTTGTAACTTTTAAATTGGTACTCCTAAAGGAAGGCTAAGAAATCAATTATAAGAAATATGATTTTCCCTTGACATCAAATTGTTATGGAATGTAATATTTACAGTGGGTTGAACCTTTAACTTTTGTATTAATAGAACATTTTGAAACATTAAATATATCAAATGTTAGAGTAAGATTGAATATACAGTAATCAGTAAAAAGTTCTACCCTTCTTGAAGAATTGGTTACTAGAGAAATGATTTGATTGCTCTATAATATTATAACTTAGCAACTTACATTTTCTGTTAGAATACAAACCAAGATTACATTCCTGGGAAATTATAGTGATTATTATTTTTTTCCTTATCTTATGTTTTTCAAAGATCAAGTTACTTGCTAATATATGTCATGGAGGCATGCCTCATTGAAAAACATCATATAAAGGCACGTTTATTAATGAGATGAAAGTAAACTGAAGCAAATGAAGATGTTTTGTAAGTTACTTCACAATGTAGTATGGAAAGCAATGTAATATCTTTTAAGTTGATTTTGGATCAAGAACACACTACACTTAAGCTATGAAGTCTTTGTTTAGGGAATCATTTTAATTGTTTTCAAACTCTTTTATTTCTTTCTTGTGCATCTCTTTCTCAATTTTCCAACAAATTTTAATTCCATAATTTCCTGATTGATATTTGTTATGCCAATGTTTATATTTATTCAACTTTATTCATCCTTTATTTTCATCTGTGATTCTTCTCTTGGAGGAACATTATCTTTCGTCATTTCATTTCGAACATTTCTTTTCGTCTTGATACAATAAGACACAACTACAATTTTCTGTTATTTTTATGCCTTCACCAAATGATTTTAAATAACCTGAAAAGAGTTAAATTTCCAAGAAATTATCTGTCAACCATGCCATATTCATTGGCTGCCCGTAGATATGCAGCAGCATAGTTGGGGTTGGGTTTTTATGTATCAATTCCAAAGTTAAGAAATTTGATGGTTGTCTACTACTCTTGTTTCATTCGGCTGTTAACACCACTGTTTTAATGAAAAAATGTGACCACAAAAATTGTATTTAATTGCAGTATGTTTAGAAAATAGACTATGTGTAAATAAAAGTGTTTTTCTTCTAAAGTAAACCTCAGATGGTCTTTATATAGAATTTTATCCCAGGAAATGAACAATAGATTCAAGAGACTTCCTTGATTCATTAAATCTTGAAAAACTTCCATAGCTAAAAGATCTCTTTTTACCCTTTCTTTCCATATATTTCTGCATTAGGTAAAGTAAGAAAGCATTAATTAAAAAAATAATCTTGTGGTATTATATGCTCATAATTTTTTCTTTGATTTTTAGTTTTTATAATTTTGTATGATTAAAGCTTTGAGTTTTATGGGCCCTATGCAAAGAAGGAATGTACTTTATTATACACTTGTGGTAGGTAAAGGAATTTCATAATACCTCAAGTTAGTTTCTAAATCATGAGTGGGAATCTTATGGTATTATCAAATTTATAGGTGACTGATATTCTTGAAGAGAGAAACTTTGTTTAATGAAAATAAATACCAAGAATACTATTCCTTTATTATTGCAGTATATCTCTATCAAGGATTGTCTCCAATAAGTAAATCATCCAATAAATGGTTATGTGAATTTTATCAAATTTTCAATTCCGAGATATAATCAAAATTGAACGTCACATTTACAAAATCAATTTCTAATGTATAGTTTATAATTAAAGTTTTCTATTATTATAAAATATTTTTTGCTTTATTCAAATATTTTGTTGGATTGTAACTATCAGGTCAAAGTAATTTCTCCATAAGC
The DNA here is from genome assembly GCA_020796165.1 of Pantala flavescens. Lineage (NCBI taxonomy): Eukaryota > Metazoa > Arthropoda > Insecta > Odonata > Libellulidae > Pantala > Pantala flavescens. Next base: position 19,232,536 of record CM036885.1, on the reverse strand, counting down.
TAATACAATAATTATTAGTTGTTTCACCTGGAAACACTTCTTTCTTTTAAGCTTTTATTCTCAAGCATATAAAATACTCATATATATATATATATATATATATCAATTTTCTGTTTGATCTAAAACATGCTTTGTTGCTTCTAGTGCCCTTGATAGTTTACTTTGTCATCTTCTGTTTTGATTTAATAAAGTACAAGAAGCTTCTTTCTATCTATCTAACTCTAGCTTAATAATCATTCATTTGCATCAATTGTAGCATTTATATTTGATTACATATTATCTAGTTCTGATTGGAAAGTCATTTGTAATACATGAAATGGATGTGTAACAATTTGGTAAAGATTGTTTCTTTTTATAATTTCAGTATGGTTCTCAGTCTCATGATTTCATATAATTTCTCATTGGGAATATAAAAATGATACAGATTTTCAAATGAAACTGATACCCTTGTGCTAAAAATCAAGCAATTACATGCTATACATTATATCACATTTTACAAATTGGGCAAATTTACAACTCATTTTATAGATCAGCCAATTGCGTTTTCTATTTTTTTCCTAACTTTTAATGAATCTTTCATTTCAATCAATACAAACTCTTAAATAAATCTTGAATATCCCATAACCAATCACTACTTAAATATTAGTTATTTTATCACTATTTTTTTCCTAATATGCATTCAGGAAATGCAAATTTGGAAGAGTGCAGTTTTGGTTATTGATGCATTTTTTATTGGCTTGGTTAGTTTTTTCCTTCTCCATGAAAGAGAAAGAAAAGTTGTTTTCTACAAGGATCCCTGTGTTTTCTTTCTTTTATGTTATCAGTGAAGTGCTATGCTTTTTATGTTAATGTTTGGGTAAACATTTTATCACCTTCTATCGGGCAAATAATAATGTAGATTATACTTCTCAGTTGTATAAATGAAGTCTGTTCGCTTGTTGCTTGTTTTAGTTGTAGTTTAGTAGTTTCATAACTTTTGTTCACCTCTATTATTGGAAAGGATTACTTTGTAATGAAAGAATTTTATAAGCAGTGTTTTATAAGTTTTCTGTTTTACCATAAATTAACTTTGTTAACTTAAAATTTATTTTAAGTTAGTAAATATATTAATACCAGACCTTCTTAAGATAAGCAGTTAGTTCAGTTGTAGTGCATAGAATATTTATGGAATTTTCTAAAGTATGTCCTTGCCATAGTTATGGATTACAAGACTGGAACCAACTTCTTCAAGATGGATTGGCAAAGTGAAATTTCATATTATCTTTTCCCAAATATTCTCTAAATCAGCTTCCATCATTCATCGATAAAGAAAGATTATTTTCCATCTTATGTTCTTATGCCTTTGAAAAAGATTTACTTTCAAGATGGCTTCATATTTAATCCTTCTGACAATATTCTCCTTGGTCTTTTCTCATATCTTGGTATCCAGTGCAGAACTATCCATGAAAATTAATTGTTTTTTCTTGCCTAATGACCTGCCCACATCTATTTCTATGATCTTTTAATGTCCTTTACTCCTGTCATCATTCAGATATTTCAGCAGTCAAATACACAAGACTGATATTTCCTTTTTTATCTCAAATCCATTTTCCTAGAACTATGAACATATAGGGAAAAGAGAGAGGACAATGAATAAACCTTATGAAAACATACCTATTTCACAATGCTTATGCAGCTCAAGAATCTGTAAAATGTCATGAAACATCACCAGTTTTGAGTAAATAATATATCAATCTAGGATAACTAAAATATAAAATCTCAATTAAGTAAACAGAAGAATGAAGCTTGGCTGGAGTACTATACAAAGAAATTCACTCATTCTCAAATTATGAATGAAACTGAAGATGAGGATTGACTGATCCTACCTAGCCAGGGCAGTACAAAAAACAGTATTTCATGTATGTGAATGAAAACAAAGAAAGCTTGGAAGGTCTATATCCATCTTATGTGTATATATATATATATATATATATATATATATATATATATATATATATATATATATATATATATATATATATATATATATGAAAGGACACAATGTACATATGGGTTTTAAGTTTGCAGAAGTAGATAAATTTCTTATAAGATGACCACAAATAAATGTGTAATATTATGTATAAGAACAAAAAATGTATAAAATGCAGCTATAAATAACAAGGAGGGGAAATATAACATTAGACGAATGATAGAAGTTCTGGAAATTATTGAAAGATATCATAAAATGGGTGTGGCTTTTTATGAAAGATTCTGTTGCTTCAATTTGGCCTTTCTACTTGGTTTTGTAGTCTTCTAGGAAGCTGATTATCTAAATGGATTGATCCATGCAACCACAGGCTGATTAAAGTTTAATGATAACATGCAATACAATGGCTACTTGAGATTATTAATTATCAATTACAGATATGTGTTTCAAATTATATACATTACCAACACACACATCAACTTATTTTGTGGGCTAAGTTTTAATAATTAATAAATTATTATTCTCTGCCATGAGTTCCATAAGCAACAGATAAATAAATATTATAAATATAAATAATAATAAATAAATAATTAATTAATAATAAATGTTATAATTTTGAACATATTGAATTGTGATGCCATTTCATTTACTATGATTTGGTGTAGATTGAATTGTGTCTTATAACTCATAGTATTGCTGTTTTATTGTATATAACCAGCTGTATTTCCCCATAGAAGTAAGGGAAATATAAATTTATTGACTCTAATTTATAATTTCTATTAGTTTCTCTCTGTAAGTGCTGAGTACAAGACTGAATTCAGATTCAGAAAAACAGGTATCAGGATATATTATGGGTAGTTAGAGAAGGACGGAGGGCTCTTGTCAACCATGCTAAGATTGTATGACGAATGATGGCAGGGATACTAATTTCCATCTTTTTCTTTGTAATCCTTATTATTTACCTTTATCGTTATATTTATTCCTTCCGTAAAAGATGTTTCTTATAAAAATAATACAAATTTGTACATTTTCAGCCTAAATTCTTTGCATGTACGTACATATGTTTAGTTTTGTTGTATACTTTTTCCTAGATATGACTTTATGGTTATGTGATAAGGGTTGAAATATTAAAAATTTTAACTTGAGTGGTTATCTGATAAGGGAAGCACTAAAGATTCGGAAACTGACTACATGATGAGATAAAAATAAACGTCGAAAAGTTGGTTACTTAAAGAAAATCGGTTATCAGTTACCAAATAAATATAGTCGGAAATTTAACATACATATATTAGAATTAATAAAATACCAGATCATAGAATTTCTTCATAAAGTTTACATATTTAATATCGTGATATTGAAGAATATATATTCACAATCTAGTCATAATCGCGGGCCACCTCAAAACCTATGAAATTTGGCGACTTTTTCAATAGGTCTGTTTTAATGAAGTGCGATAATTACTGTTGTTAGAAAAGATCAGTATGTTACCGATCATTGAAAGTTCATACCTTGAAGAATTTATATTTCTGCTACGTTATTCAGAAGAGAGTTACAAATTTGCCTCTTCACGACTTCCTGCGCCACTTAGGGTGTGAAAGTTGGTACTAAACTGATGGAACCGGTGATAGTCTGCCTGGAAAGGCTTTTGTACTTTGTAAATCTTTTGTAGTAGGGGCCAGAAGCAAATGCAGGGTTATGGTGCATCTCGAAAAGTTATGTGAAAGTAGTGGATCACCGTGAAACTGTTCTGCTTTCGAACGCATAGCGTTTGAGTTTAAGTAGCTATTTTCTTCCAGCAAACTCTAATCACGCAAGCAATTGTAAACAAATTGGTTCGATGAATATGAACGGCCTCTCGAATCAGCAGGTATTAAATCTTATTGCTCATAATAATTCGTACCCTTCAAGACTGTCTTTTGTCCATAAATAATTGGAAAATATTTATTATTTATTTATTTAAACTTATATTAGTGGATCGCCAAGTTGCCTTGAGTGTGAGAGTACTGCTAGACATGAATCTTACTAGCCGAAATGATTTATGATCTTTCATCGATATAGTACTTTTTCCTTGTGTTTATTATTCATTTTCAGAGATTCATGAATACGCAGCAAAGCCCTGCTACGCTGCAATCGACAGTTGACCGAGAGAAAATTTATCAATGGATTGTTGAGCTTTCCAATCCAGAGACGAGGGAGAATGCGTTATTAGAGTTAAGGTGAGTAGCTCATAGTAAGAATTGACAATTTTACGCTCCTCATTGCGTAGATAAATACTGAATGTAATGTAAACAATTCAGAAAAATTTAATTTTCGGTGAATGGTGAATGTCTATATTCACGATCATTTTAAAGCGATGTGACGGTGATATATTGCCATAGAGGAGCATCACTGGTTGAAAATTATAGAGTAAAAGTAAAAGCATTTTGCGAAGTTATATTAATCACTAGTTTAGTAATATAGTTAAATATCAATCACGTTCACAGTCATATAAAAATAATCGCATATTTCATGGATATCATATAGCAATTTCGGCACAGTGATGCCTTAAAATTGAGAATTATTATTTATTTGAAGGTCGAAAGGAATTCTCTCTCTAATAGTGTGTATGTAGGTTAAACTATAAAGGATAGTTCTTTATAGAAGAAAGTTGAACTTTTTTGAAAAGGAGTGATAGTGACAGTAATAACATATTCAAAATATTGAAATTTGTATTTCAGTAAAAAACGAGAGGTGGTACCTGATTTGGCACCAACTCTTTGGCATTCATTCGGAACTACGGCAGCTTTGCTTCAAGAGATTGTTCACATCTATCCTGCAGTTAATCCTGCTACTCTCACTGCCCACCAGTCGAATCGCGTGTGCAATGCGTTGGCTTTACTACAATGCGTAGCTTCTCATCCCGAAACCCGATCATCATTTTTGCAAGCTCACATTCCGCTTTTTCTCTATCCATTTCTTCATACTGTTAGTAAGACTAGGCCTTTTGAATACTTAAGGCTTACGAGTTTGGGAGTGATTGGAGCCCTTGTAAAGGTGAGACATTTTTCACTTAAAGTCCAAAAACCCTGCGTAGACGTCCTCGGTGGTGGTGTGGGAGTTTAGCGTAACTCTCTTATACCAGGTTATAATCCCTGCTGAGGAAGAAATTTTCCTCTCAGGATGTGTATATTAGTTTATGTCCATTCTTGAGTCAATTACTGCACTGTAATTGTCCAGAAAATGAATGTTTGTGAGGTATCTATATGTGGTTATGAACTTTTTGTATGCAATTATGAAAAGAGTAGAAAATCCATTAATATAATATGTAATACAACTGAGTTAAAGTGTGATTCAAAAGGGAAATGAAGTAGCAAATACTAAAAGAGGTTACAAATGGCCCAAACTGGTTTTCTTATGATTGGTGAAGTTGTCTGATTGAAGAAAGGAAAGTGGATAAGAAGATAAAAAGTAGTAACTTAAATCCAAAGTAAAGAGAGATTATAATGAAAAGGGAGGTGATTATTATGGATTGTAAGAAAAGAAGGTGCCATGTTTACTACTAGAATTTTTAAGTTAATGGAAGTTTGGATAAGTCCACTTCTTATTAGCAACTGATTTATGAAGAAAATTATCTATTGTAAGGGTTTTTTTATTTTATAAACGTAGTTCTTAATTGAAAGACTTGCTTCTTTTCCTGTGTATTGAACACAGAAATTCTTGAAAGGAGATTAACTTAGATGGTTATGCAATTTTCTTTGACATTTTGGCGACACTTTCCTCAGCCATTATCACAGTTTTGTGAATCCCTTGATGAATGAAATTATTTCCTATGAAGAATTTCTAGTTCTTTATTAAGCAATTTATTCTCTTTCTTATTAATAATTATTGATCATTGTATTTTGTTTCGATATTTTGCCAGCTATACAGTTGGCTTCCTCAGGTCCTAAAATTCTCATTTTTTTATCTTTGTCTCCTTATACTTTTGATTCTCTTGATTCGATACCGAAATATCATCACCATAAAGTAGGCAGAACCTTGTCACCTACAAAATGACTGCTTCATTCCCCTAATAAAATGTCAGATGAATTTGCATATATTACAGATATTAATTAAGTATTTCGAATGTGAATGAGTTTGAATTTTGGTCAGAGTATTGGTATTTGGTTTTGTGATCTGGTTAGACTGAAATTTTCCCTTTCTTCAGACAGTTAACCGTTGTTGTTGTTGCATACATGATCTTAAGCATAAAATTTTTTAGCTAAAGCTTATCTTCTAAGATAAGTAATTTTTATTTAATTTTTAGTTAAGTAGATTTTTAGTTAAAGCTTATCTTCTAACCTCCAAAAGCTGTACTCTTTTTCTGTACGCTTCTTTTTTCATGGAAAACTGTTGTTGATTTAAATGGGCTATGTTTAGAAAGTTGTTACAACGAGGTTAATGATTTTTGCAAAAATAACTTCTTGTTAAAATTTTTGTATAAAATTGAATTTGGCTAAATTAAGTAAATAAACTGGCTTTATAAAATTTTTCTTTAACATGTTTTTCAAATTAGACTGATGAACAAGAAGTGATTACATTCTTATTGACCACGGAAATCATCCCATTATGCCTAAGGATCATGGAATCTGGATCAGAGTTATCCAAGACTGTTGCAACTTTCATTCTCCAGAAAATACTATTGGATGACAGTGGACTTTCCTATATATGCCAAACTTACGATCGTTTTTCCCACGTGGCCATGATACTGGTGAGTGAACTTCTCTCGATTGACTATGATTAAGAGATTTTTCATGGGAATTGTCGAAGTCAAGAAGTTAGGTAATGATGTCCTGAGTATTTGCCTTTTGCATACTTTTTGATCCATCTTATTAAATCTGTTTTCTGAAAAGACATTTCACATTCATACTGAATTGTTAAATTTTGAATGTTATTATTCAAGCTTTAAACATAGGTAATTTTTTATGTCAATAAAATATTGATAATACGAATGTATTAGAAATATATAAATATAATCAATGAGTAATAATGAAAAATATTATGCATTATTGAAAAACATTGTTCAAGATTCGTTTCAAATATATACATAAAAGTTTCATGAAATATTCTAGCTCAATGACCTAGAATGGAATTAATACAGTTTTGAATATAGATTTCAGTTGAATAATTTTTAATATTTAAAGTTGCCGGACATTCATGGGCTAGATTTTAAGTTAATCAAACCTATTGTGCATTTTGATGTTATATTTGGTATCATTGGAGTTGTTACCCTCAATTTCTATCGTTTTCTGTAGGGTAAAATGGTGATATCGTTGGCAAAAGAGCCTTCTGCACGTCTTCTCAAGCATGTAGTTCGCTGTTACCTCAGGTTGTCAGATAATCCAAGGTTAGTTCTATATATTTATATATTAGTGAACAGTTATGTATTAGGAGATTATACTGAATGTTTATAAGTATTATTGCCTTTAGCATATTGTGATGGCTGTATTGGAATAAAGGAGGTGCATTTTTATCTGTTTTGCTAATTTGTGTTTTATCTTACTCTTAGCCGCAGAGTTAGCAACACTAACTAAATTTGAAAAGGTCAGATTTAAAATATATCATAATAGGAGTCAACTAAACAAAGTTAAATTTAAAAATTACTTTTATTATTTGTAATTGAATTTTTTTAATCTCTAAAATGAACTGACTTGTGATTTGAATGTCTTTGCTTTTTGTTCAGATATGGTTTCTCATAATGCAATATTTGCATTGATCAAATTTTTGCCAAAAAAAATAAAGTATTTGAAGGAAAGAAAAGTATAAAGCAGATTCCATCCATGGTTCATTATATTAATAATATAACTTGTTAGAACTACGCCACCCTCTCCTATTAGATAGGTGGTTGTTGCAGGGTATTTATCAGAAATTGTAAGAATTTGTTATCAATTCTATTGTGCAGAATAATCATTGTTTTTTTACATTATTATTTTTCAGTTTTAATGACAAAAATAAACTGAGGTTGTTAATCCTTTTGAAATGATTTCCTTTTCCCTTCTGGGTGTATTATAGTGAATAAAAAAGCTTATTCATTGTTAAAAGACTTGAGAATATTTAAGCTCATGAAGAAAATCCAGTTGCATATTAAAATGTGTTGAAAATTACAATTTTTTCAATCTATTATTATAATATATATATTTAGTTTTCTTTTCCTGTCTTAGTATGCAATGTATATATATTTGAGAATATAATTTTCTCCTGTAACAACTCCTTATCTATAATTGAGAGAATAAAATTTACCAAATACTCATATATATGTAAATTAGACCAGTTTTAGCCATAAAATAGCAAATGGTTTTGGTGAATTATTGATTTGTTATTGCCTTATGAGACCATTGATACCGAAAAGCAAGAAAATATAGGATGTTAAATTAATTAATATGTAAGTAAGTAGAAAAATCATTCAAAGGTACTTTTTGCATCTTCTAGACCTGTTCCAATCCATTCTCTCTGGCTGTTGAGAACTTTTAATAGCGGTTTTAATGAATTTTGTTAGTTAAGGTACTTCAGTCAGTTAATGATCAGGAATATCCATTATTTTTTTTTTTCATTTTCAGAGCTCGGGAGGCACTTAGGCAGTGTCTGCCAGATCAGTTGAAGGACAGTACTTTTGCTGCTTGCTTAGCGGATGACAAATCTACTAAACATTGGCTGTCTCAGTTATTAAAAAATTTGGAGACTGCTGGTCCTGGTGTAGGTTCAGACCCAAGGGTTGGAATATCTCCTTTAGCTCCGCAATGAACATCATTTGGTCTTATTGTGTCATATATTCTTAATGTATCAATCATCCCATAATGAACATGCCAGATGTGTTCTAATGAATGGAAATGTACTTCTGCGAATGAGAAGTGAGATAGTTGCAACTCAATCACATGAACATTGTGTGGAGGAATCACCTATTCATAGATAAAGCTGCTTTGTCTGTGTATGTTTTTTATAAATTCTAATTGGATGTGGTACTTCGCTCTCCAGTGTACCCAGAGTCACTAAAGACAATTCCATGAGCTATCTCTCATTAATATCGCTTTGATTAAATATATCCATTTTGAGTTTGAAAAATATTTTAATATCCGAAATATTAGCTTCTGAGAGCTGTTTGCTTTTGTTTTATGCTCTTGTGAAAAGGCTTATGAGTTAGAGTCATCGGGTGATCAATTATAAAAGCTACTTGTTTGAAACACTCTTTTTTTGCATCTGTAGCTTTACCACTCTCTACATTTATTTCTCAGAGTTTAGTTGTCTAAGTACCTGATCACCTCCATCATTGACCATAAAGTACAATTTAAATTCTGTTTGCACAGTCTATATATCAGTAGAGTCTATCATTGGCTTTATACTCTACTCGGGTGTTCCTTTGAAATTATTCCTTGTTGTGGACATAGAGAGAAGGTTTGTTCTATTTTCACTGTCTTTAATAGATTCCCCCTTTTATATGTAAGGAAAGTATTCTAATTCAGATTATAATACTACTATAACATAGTCACTTGCATAAATTTGAAAGCTTAAAACTTATGTAATCTCTTTCTTCAAAAAGTATCCTTTCTGTTTGCAATTGCAATTCGTTCCAAAAATGAATATTTTTAAAAGGCGAAGATTTGAGAGTGGATAAACCATTCTTGTAATATGATTGTATTTTAGAGGTTATTCGTTTGTCTGTTTGGAAAAAGGTGGTAGCAATCTGAGAAGCCTTGGATAATATCTACAAAAATATTGTTTCTGCTAAAATTATCAGTTGAGGTATTTCTTTTTTCGTTCCTTAGTAATTATGAAAAACACCAAGTGCCTGGTTATTGGATCCAGTTGTATATATTTATTTTGCCATTTTATCCCATTACTACCAGTGATCATTTTTGATTGGATCATTTTTACTGTTAATTGTGATAATTTTCAGTTTTGGAAATAAAGGTAAAAGAATTTTTAAAGAATATTCTCATTTAGATTTACTTTAATCTTCTTTATACACATATCTTCGTTGGTATCGTTGTTAAGCCAATATATTTGAGAATGTTTACTGTGTAGACATTTGTCAAGACAAATAAAAGGAATTTTTCTTCAATTTCACAGAATTTTTCATTTAAAGATAAAGGAAACGCATTTAGAGGGGAATTTAAATGAAAATTTGCTTTCAACACAAAAGAGAAGCAATCTTTGGGAGTTTTAGTGAAACTTTGGATCTAAACAAAAAATGAACACATGTTTAGTCTGGTGTAGCGCTAGCTGAAAATGGTAGTTTCAAGCCTGTTTAATTTCTTGGAGGAAAGAAGCGACTTAGATGGAATTTAAACTGTGAAGAAAATATTGTTTCAGGTAAATTGCGAACAAATTTGCTTAAAAATTAAGAAAATTTTATAATTGAAAGAATTTTAATAAATATTGAATCAAATTTTGGAGAAAGGCTTCTTTTTGGTAAATTTTGCAGAAATTTGCTTGATAATTAAGAAAAGAAGAAATTTTTTATGGAAATTTTTAGGTATCTTGTATCAAAACTATCAAGAAAGGCTTGCTTTTGGTAAAATATATAGTTATTTGTTTTATAAGGGAGAAACAGCCATTTTTGATGGAATTTTACAGATTTCTGAATCATTACTACGAATAAAGGCTTTGTTTGGTAAGTTTAATAGAAATTCGCTTAAAAATTAAGAAAAGAATGGATTTTTGAGGGAATTTGTAATACTTTTTAAATGAAACTTGCGAAGAAAGGCTTTTTTTTGCTAAATGTTGAGGAATTCGCTTTACAATAGAGAAAAGAAGCGATTTTTGATGGAATTTTACAAATAATTTGAATCAAAACTGCAAAGATAGGATTGTTTTTGGTAAATAGCAAATAAATTTGCGAAAAACTAACAAAAAAACGCGTTTTTTATGGGAATTCTTAATGAATTCAAAATTTAAACTGTGAAGAAAGGCTTACTTTGGGTAAAATTTAATGAATTCGCATTATAATAGGGAAAATAAGTTATTTTGATGGAATTTTATAAACCGTGTACGAGTGGTACAGATTGGCTAGAATGAAATTCATCAAATCGTCTGAAGGATGTGTAACACAGTTATCACTCCAAAGGATAGCCACACATTGTTATCATCTTTCATTCATTCATTCTTTCAATTTAGTATCATTCTTTTCGAGGAGAAGCGGATATAGTTCGACATCGTTCGTCATAGGGAAAAGTTTCTTAACTGAAATCCGACAGAGGGCTCCTCCCGATTGGTCTCACTCGGCAGTCGTTGCTCGTGAGAAACGTTTGTGACTAGTGTATCGAGTGAATTACGCTATTTCGTATCAATCCTATAGAGCAGGGATGCGCAACCTTTCCGCTATTGACGGCCGCACTACAGACTTTTTACTTCAGGAACGGCCGCCAGTAACTAGAAGTAAACTTAATAATGCTTTATTTATTATGTAAAATTATACAAATTTTACATAAAACTGGAGTATGATATGTGACATATTCAATGTACTGGTCTACATGTGTAAACAAATGTCTGCGTTACTTAATTTGGTATAAAATAAAAGTTTTACAGCAATGGTCCTCACAAACACGGCCGCCAAAGTACTTGCCCACGGCCGCATAGGACTGTACGGCCGCAGGTTGCGCACCCCTGCTATAGAGTATTGACGATTCTCCGCGGATAAAGTGATTGTGACCGTGTTGTGGTGTGAAGTGGTTATCGGTGCACATGGAAGATAGATAAAATACGGCAGCATCGCAAAGGAAGGCGTCGTCTTGCGAGCGTGCGGAAAGAGATTTGGGTGAGGGTCCGAGGAGCCGAGTTTTAAGGTAAGTCCCATTAGAAATATATCCGTAGGCCCTTAGCCTGCGATGACAAGAATGTGCCTCTCGAATTTAACTTGCCGATTGCTTCGGAGCGAGGAATTCCGGGTACCTGGATTCCAATTCATCGTCACGTTAGGTAGCTAAGTCAATGTAAGCAAGCTGAAAAGATAATAGCAATGATATTGAACGATAGCTCTAAGCCTTAACGTGCATAGGGTCTCGTATGTTATCGCTGCAAAGCGAACTTAATTGAGTTTTCGGAGCCGTTTCTTCTTACAGGGAGCTCGGGCGTATCATAGTTCGAACGAGGATGCTTTTATCTTCAATAGAGTGCATTAAATTAGAGAAAAGGAAAATTATTGACTAGTGAAATTTTGGAAGGATAATGCTTTCACGTTTCACTGGCAGAGATCATTCTTCTTGACTTTTAAAGAACGTATTCCTCCATGAACTGAGATTTGAGGATTTGAAAGAGGACTGAAAAAGTGAAGTTTACATTTACACGGCATAAGGACGAGTAGTGGCCACTCTGCAGGTGCTGAATACTTCAGATAACACCCTCTTTCTAACAGAAGTAGATCGAACAGAGCATTCATTAATTCTGAAATATCGCTTTTCTTTCCTTCTAGATGCCTGAAATAACTGCTGAGGAGAGGATATCGGTCGAGAAACGATTAGATAGTTCAATTGGCCAGATTTGGATACACAATTCGTCACGTATGGACCACGAATAGGAAGGAAGACTTTAGCGCACCGAAAGACTGAGAAATATAACGCTTATGATTGAAATCGTCTTAGATATTGAATAAAGCTTATTTATACACTGTTAAATCAAGATTATTTTTACCCTGTTTAAATCTTTATGAGGAAGAAAATAGATTATATTCGATGTGGTTTTTCGAAATAAATATTTAAGAATACGTATATCCTATGAGATTTTCCTATCTTATATGAAACTGTGGGTGAACATACATATTGAGAGACGGGCGCAGAATATCTCCAAGCACGTCTCGGTTGATTAACCCATTTATGCCTAGCGTTCCATTTTTGGAACAGCAGTTACATTAACCTATTTATGCTGAAGAAAAAAATTTTTGAATTTTTTGATGAAATTCATAAACGTTAGGTAAAAAAAATTAAAAAACAAGTATTTGAAATAAAATTTAATTTATAGGCCACAAAATAACTTAATGTAACTGCTGTTCCAAAAATGGAACGCTAGGCATAAATGGGTTAAGGAGGGGGACGAACGCACGGAAGCACTCGTTTTAAAGAACTTATCCGGCGATTTATTTGTGAGAATGTTCTCTACACCTTGCAGAAAAACATGCCAGTGCGTCGACGAAGGAAATCAGGGTTTGAGTAGCGTTAGCGAGGCGTTCATGACGCGTAGGTTTAAAGTGCTAAAATTTGATCCTATGGGTTAATAGTCTCCGTTTTTCGTCCAGCATATAAACTAATGTTTTCGTAAACTACATTCCACGTTGCTGTAAGCTCATGGATGATGCGTAGGTGCTTCGGGATGAATGTGTGATGCTCTTGTTCTGACTTAATCGTGTATTCGGAAATAGTTTTTACTAACGTACGTGAAACGGATTTTTCACAAAACCTAAAGTAGCCGATTCCAAATCTGAAGGTCCAAATCCAAAATTTCCCGAAGGTCAAATTCATTTTTATCTTTCTGGGAGTAATTTGTACCAGTTCTTCGCCCCCGGCAGCATTAATCCGAATTTTCATACAATTTACTCCCGTTTACTCCATCAAAGGGTTCGATTCCCGCAGAGCGATTTTTTTCATAAAGTCTATCATGGGACGTTCGGGTAAAACCGATTTCTCGTTCAGGCATGGTACCCTTTCGAGACGAACACGTTTTATGAAATCTGTGCCTGCGTACGTAGTCCTTCAGCGAAATAATTTCCCTAGAAACGAAGCTTTTTCGCTATTCTAAATATAGATCGTAATGTAGAGCGTTTCTCAGCGGGGTGTTTCCTCAACTACAGCAATATTGGTCCATGGATCCAAACCACCTTCCATTTTAAAGCATGCCTTCGAAGCGTAACACATGTTTCTGCACTCGTATTTCCGTATATTTCTTGTTGTTCTACTTGTGAATATTAAAATTAATATAAAATTTTTGTTCTCGCTTTCCACGTAGAAACGAGTTTCTATCGCTAATTCTAAGCTATTTAGCGTGCAACCTGATTGATAATGTTGAAAAGTGGTTATTCAATAAACTACCTTAAATTTGCGAAATAATTTCGCTAAAACCAACAAATTCATCAAATCATAAACTCTTTTCCAGATAATAAAAGCAATTCTCAAATCTGTTTATACACGCATTTGTTATTAGATATCCGGGAATGAGCTTATCTCCTAATGAAAGGGAGTCTTTCGGACGACTACTCGTAACCTGATCGTCTCGCTTGCCATCTTGGAAAAATAATGCTTGTCGATGGATCTTTCTCCCTCTACTGTCAAACTGGCCGTGGTAAAGAGAATTTTTCGCATTCCACGGATGCTACTTCGCTTTTCCGTAACGTGCATTTAGAAAACGGACTTCGCTATCATCTGACCTTATGGAGCCCATAGCATTCTCAGAAGACGAAAGTTAACTTTCGTATAATGCACTTACCATGCGTTCTTTATTCATCTATTGCATTTTATTTATTGTACATCTTAGTTTTTTATCGAGCTGTTTTTTACAACGATAACTTATCGTGGTTTAAGCGGAGATTATAATTCGTTCTTGCCGGAGTGCTTCATCAAGTTCGTCACTCGATTTTCATTATCAATTTAGAAATGTGATCATTAATTTTTAAAGTATGCTTGCTTGGATAAGGTTGTTACGCCTTTGTATATTTGGATCTTCTCCTATACAACCGCAGCTAGAGAATCAATTCAAAGAATGAAAATTGTTATGTCAAAATTTATCGCAATTACTTATCACCTGCAGAACAAGAATGAACTGTTTGACTTTTTAGAACGCACCGTTCAGAGGCAGTGTTTTATAGATCTACTGTCTTATAGCCTCTATTTAAAAATTTGATTAAATCAATGAGAGAAATTTTGACTTCACGAAAAGGAAAAGAAAAGTGAAAACAACTTGTAATTTCCACAGAAAATCTGTGGAATGAATGAAATCTATAAAATAGAATTTTCTGTGGAAATTACAATGTTTTTTAATTATATATTGACTTTTGAGTTTACGAAACTCAATGTTTAATACCTTCTAATACTAAAATTTACAACTCGGTTCAACGCTTCCCACCACTACGAAAACGGGAGGGTTTGTCGTTCGGTAGAGGTTCCTTATCGCAGCGAAGATGAAGATTTTAAAAGATTTCCACGTAATTATTGTTAAGGAGATTAATTTTTTGGCTTCGGTTATCGATAAATTACTTTACTTCAATTACGGGGAAATAAATATCATGATATATAAATCAGTATCGCGACATTAAATTACAGTATATTTCAAATCTATCCTTCTCAATATAACTCCGTTATTCGAATACCAAAACTAAAATTTGTTATATAACACTGTGTACGAACGTATCAAAACTTACGTTATTATACTTTTGCAATGTAACTTCTACAAAAATCAATTATACTCCACCAAAAGTATTACAACCACAATGCGCATTAAATATATACATCATCTAAGAATTACCCCTGGACAGTATTAAAGCAAAATAGCAACTGATCGATACCGTAATTATCACGTAAGATTTTTCAGGGAATATAGAAGGATAAATCTCTTTTGAGGATATTTTCATTCTGTGGTGGTATTTTTGTTTGGAATAAATGTAAGTTTCAAATTTCTCTCATTTCCTTTGACATTTATTTTCCTTATCTATGTAACAAGGGTTAACAAGATAAATTGAACGATCGATATTTTCGGAGGTTACGATCCACGTAAATTATTTTTTCTAAGATACGGTTTCTCAAAAATTAATAAAATTTGACAGTGATTGCAGTGAATCCTTTACTAAATATGGATCGTGAAACTTATAATATGAATGGAATAAACGAATGGGAACGTTACGCCATAACATTCAAATATACCGATTACTATCTTGTATATTTGTCGATTTGAATAAATGACACAGTTAAAGAAATAGAATCAGTGAAGTATATAAGAAGATGCATCCATAATAAATATTAGTGGAACGAAAGAACAAAATACTTTTTGGTTAAAATATAAAGTGCTACAAGAAGAGCCTACTGTGATGACATCGGTGACGAAACCAGTCGTGACAATAGAAATTCTTGTGGAAGTTTTCTTTTTCGCTGTCATTCCAGCAAGTTAAGCTCGAGCATATACATATTAAGAAGTTCCAGGATCTTTGGCGAGAGATAATTCTTTCACAGGAGAGCCGTAACATGACTGATAAAACGAAAAAATTTAGCCTTATCAGTCATTTTATCTGGTGGATACACTGAACAAGTGATAAAAGTGATCAGTTCCAGCTTTATGCTCGATTAGAGTAAATTCTGCTTTTTCAGGTTTTCCAGAACGTATTTTTACAATTTATATTTACCGAAGTACCATTCATGCTCATTGTTGAATTATCTTAAATAGGCCAACATAAGATGGAGAGTTCTTCTCAGCCCAAAAGAACAAATATCCTTAGCTGTGAGTATGTTTATTATTTTATGAATGAATCGGCTTCAGTATTTCGGGATTTTTGATGTACTTAAAATGTTTTTTAACTGGACCGAAAACATAAAACTCAGATAAAGTACAAAAATTATTGTAGACATTCTTGAGGTATCCTTCGCAGATTGGAAGAGGATTCTTCCGCTCTTCTGCTCAGCGTCATTTATCCGAGTAAATGTGCGCTTCGTTGGTTCGATTTTTGGAGGCGTTTACTATATTTATATATTGAAATTCGCAGTTTTCATTCAGAGGATTACACTCAGGCGAATGATGAAAAACTTTCCTTAGTTCGACGCACGGGCGGGAATAATGCTGCCATGAGGATTACATGGAAAATCGAGCTCAATTAATATACGCTGCGTTAATGTCGTTTAGTTTATGTTTAGCTATGATTCAGCAGGATATTGAATCAAAAAATTTAATTTTTCAATATGAGATATATTTACCTATTGCGTACTGTAATCAACCACACCTTTACTCGTATTAAATTAAGATAGATGTGACTTTTCAAAGTGTGAAAATTATTCACCTCCTAGCATCGAACCCTTGACCTTTTATGAATAAAAAAACATATTTTATGTAGAAATAAGTAGTAGCTATAGCTATATGAAATTTCATTGTTCTGACTCCATGAGAAGTATTATTTACAAATGCTTAAAAATCGACCCCATGCATTCTTACGGGCGAAAATCCGAGTTTGGGGCCTCCTTGAATCGAACCCATCATAGGAAGGGTAGGCTTCAGATTTTTTCTGGGTAGGATTCAGTTGGCTATCACACAAATAAATCACCGAGCCCGTGGCTCCAGCGGTTTAGGCCTGACATTTTTACTAACTATCATGGTTTAGATTCTTTGAGGCCCCAAAAATCGACTTTCCCCCGTAAGAATGCATGGGGTCGTTTTTCTAAGATTGTAAAAAAATACTTCCCACTAAGCCAGAATAATAAGATTTCATGCAGGTATATCTGATGGTAAATGCTGTAGTTTTTTTTCACCTGGTCATAGGTTCGATGACAGAAGGTGAAATATTTTCAAAATTTGAAAAATAGTATCTCCCTTAATATGATACATGGATAATTCAAACCTTTTACACTCACAGATACGTATATAATGTGAAAAATCAACAGTTGCCTACGTGTCACAGGTTCGATTCCAGAGCGACCCGTAATCTAGAATTTCCCCATAAGAAATATATGGGCTACATTTCCGAGTAGTTTTTCTGGCACTTCACGACCGCGTAGAAGTTTAAACTATCACACAATCATTAAAGGTCCTGAATTTCAAGTAAAACCTCCGTAAGAATGTCGAAAATGGTCGTGGGTTCGATTCTAGGGGGTTTTAAGTATATCTCCATAAGAAATGAATAGGAAAATAAGAACTCCCTTTTAGGCACTTCCTGTGCCATAATAAGAGAGATACTATTTTTTAAATATTTCACCTTCTGTCATCGAACCCATGACCAGGTGCAAAAAAACTATAGCATTTTACCTTAGAAATTTATATTAAATATAGCCACATGAAATATGCCCTTACTCTATGGGAAGTATTTTTTTAATATTTGAAATTCGATCCCATGCATTTCTTATGGCAGCATTTTACTTGCCCGAGGTTCGAACTAAGGACAGTCTGCACCAGAGAAACTTATCATTCGCTTTATTTTCATGTTTTTTAAACTCCTCCAAAGTTTAAAGTTTTAATACCGAGTAGAAGTGTCTTAAATTTCCATGTATTCCTTCTGAAGAATATTAATGCCCCCTAGAATCGAACTCGTGACCTCCTGTGTAACCGTTTTTGTTTGAGCATGGGCCATTATAATTGCTATAATCCCGCAAACATACAGCTATACATTTGCAAAAGAAAAAACAAAAAAATATTCAAATCTGCCTCCCATGTATTTTAAATGGGGAAATTTCAATCCAGTCTGGCATCGAACTAATGACCATCAGCGTACAAAAGATAGCTGAAGCACATGAATATATACGGATACCTGCTCATTTTGAAGCCTCTATGTCATCTGCAAGTATTTTTTTAAAATATTCAAAGAACAACCCTATGTATTCTTACGGGGGAAAATCCGATTTTGGGGCCTCCTAGAATCGAACCCATAATAGGAAAATCTCAGGAAATGTTTGTGTATCTTAGTTTTAAGAAAAGAACTCTCCTGTGATTGTCCAGAAATTGAATGTATGTCTATGTTAAATAAATAAATATTGTAGCGGATGGGATCTGCCCGATCTGTGTTTTTTTAATGTCGTCTCTAAGTTATGACTACGAAATGGCCTGGTACCTGCTTGTAGTCTTTACGGAGATAATAAAGTACGAAAGGTGAAATTGAGTGGTGTGGATCTCAACGGATCAACCGAAAGAGCTGATTATGTGTCATTAAAGAAGATTAATTAATTAAAGTTAAAGAGAAATTTTTATGATAATTTTGAGTTTCGCACATTTTTATAGAGTATGAAATCGTCATCACCAAAACTCCACCCTTGTATAACAATTAAGTACATTAGATTCTGTTTTATGAATGTTCATTAAACTAATTAACGGTGAATCATCGCATTAGTAAATATTAGTTTATATATTTAAGTTTATCTAGCTTCTTCTAACTAATAAAAGTATTTCCATCCCAACAGGTGATGAAGATTGGAGCTATTCCATTAGCGGTCAGAGAAAAGCCCTTATTTTCAACCATATACACTTTGATGTTTTACCAGAAGATGTTTGGAGGGTACAGGCGAAATCAGATGGAATAAAATTGAAACAAGCGCTGGAGCGTTTGGACTTTAATGTTAGCTATCACGAGGATAAGAGGAGAGATGAAATATTAGACATAATTAATGAAGGTATAATACATTCTTATGTATATTCTTATAAGTTATGTCTAAGCCACATACCCATACCGATGTTATCAAAAACCCGTGCCGCAGTCCTAAAGGTTCCCATGTCAGAACAGCAATGAATTTTTAGGGTTCAATGTACTCCTACATTGAATATGTTATAACGCACTCATATACATGATTAATGTTATTTCAAAGAACTGCTCTCCAGAAAAACAAATATCTCTATTTTTTATTTCAAGTCCATTCTACCTTGGGATTTATCTTCAGCGTATCTATTCAATTCCCTTCCCTAGTTCCTTGAATTTTGGTCGTGTTTGTTTGGAAACAGTCCGATCAGCAGAATTCTAAATCCCGCAGTTTGATTTTTGAAAATTACTTAAAGTTTTCGATTTATTAACATTTTACGATTAAAGTTTTCCTGAAATGAGGATAATCATGAGCATGAAGGCATTTCTTTGAGTTCTTTTGCTGTTTTCGACTTAAGAACTTCTTCATTCAACCTATCGAATTCCTTGATTCCCTTATTGATGAATATTGAATACATACGATAAGACACCGCTAACTCTGTTTCAGTATAACGCGGTTTTTTGGGGCTCCCCTAAATCGCACACTGTATTGATACTTGTATATGTGTGCAAAGGAAACGGCCATGCACCAACCAATAAGCGGTGCCCTTTATAGCGATGGCCATATGTAGATATACTGTGTATTTTTTCAACGCTCTTTCGTAAGTCAGTCCAGAAATTTTCCAACTGTATTTTCCTAAGTCGAAATCCCAGTAAAAACGAGGCTTTCCTGCTTCACAATTGATTTATTTGTTCTCAGGTATTTATGCGTAAAATGTTATAAACATAATATTTTATTTTTTGTGATACGTTAGGCAAGATATGATAAATTTTCTTATTATTTGTTCTTTTTACTGATTCCCATCACATATTTGCATATGTACGTACGTACGTGTTGCGTTGTCTCGTTTAACGCTGTTTCGTTTAGCGCTCGAAGTTATTGGGACGTATCCACCGCGTTAAGTGGGGTCTTACTTTGTAAAGAAACAGGTTCTTCTGTTTAATGCCTAGAATGCATCATGTCGAGAAGTTTTGATTTATTGCTGGCGAAGAGTGTATTCTTTATAAAGGCAATGCCACTTCCTCTGGTCACCTATATTTGTAAGAATGTTTTCTCGCAGATGGAATTAAAACTTCTGGTGCTTGAAAGCCTTGGAACGTATTTAATTATACTTAAATTTTCTTTTGAATTGTTATAGATTTTCTCTTAGTTCTCGAAGTTGAGAAATTAAGGTTTTTATACAGTTAAGGATGACATCGAAGACTACGATTGCCTATTTGTAACTGTGATGACACATGGATACGAGCATGGTTGGTTGTATGCTAAAGACGCAGAGTACAAAGAAGAGATGTTGTTGCAGTGCTTCGAAGATGTCTTAATTGGAAAACCAAAAATATTTCTCTTCGAGGTATGAGTTATTAATTTGAATTACGAATTGAAAAGTATATTTAAACGAAATTTATGCTTATGAAGATATATATATATATATATAGTTCACAGTTAAAAGATGTGAAAAAGAAATAACCTCACGTGATAATTTTTAAGAATTTTCCATTAACAATTTTCCATAAAACCAAAATTAATATTAATCTTTCATATCTTCCTGATGAAGGACCAATCTACATACTAAGGTTATGGCAAAAGTCTTCAGAGTTTTTTGATATAGTTATTTTTCGACGGATTGTCGTTTCCACTTTTAAGATTAAATGATAAAAAACACCCTATTCATAACTTTCACAAAATATTTTCATTTTCATGAAAGCCTAGAATTACACTTAAGGAAAAATTTCATTCGTTGTCTACTGCATATTAATTTTAATAAGGTAAGATATGGAATACATAATATCTAAAAGGTATATATTGTGAGTGAGTGAACTTTCGCGTAACATTCATTATTGAACTCGAGAGGTCTAATGCGGCAACTTTTCGAATTTTATTAGTTTCTCATCAGAATATGCCTCGTAATTAAGTATATTGAAGTTTAACCAATTTATTCCGAAACCTTCTAAATCTAAATGATTCCAAGGATATGACTGTCATGTATATTTTGTACATACATATTTCATTTAGGAGGAGCTATTAGCACTCAATAATGAAACAGAAAAAAATATCAATTTTCTAAATAGTAATACGACGCTTGAGGAGAGTGATCCAAGGATTCAAATATATGAAAGAGTTCTGGCAAGACCATTCCCTGATCTTCTTATACTCAAACGGTTGTTTTCTATTTCGCTGTTACGGTATAAAATTCAAACTCGCTGTCATGGAAAACTCCGTAGTCGTCCGTCTATTCCTCGGGCTCATGCCGAGACAAAATCATATTAATCTGAAGTTACAATGAGTTCCCATATTCTGAGACCAAAATCTTTTAAAATTCTACAGTGCGGCCGAGGAAACAAAATGTTTGATGGCAATAAGCACAGTGACCACAGCCATTCGAATGGATATAAGCGACTTAAGAGCGCCGATTTCTTCATCATCGATTCAACTCCCGAAGGTGTGTCCGGTTTTTCTTATTTGTCAATTTCTCATTTGGGTAGAAAGGACCTGTGTCCCAAGTACAAAGTGTTTATTCATACGCAGTATAAGTTTTAAGTATCTTCACTAAATCCGTGAAGGTGTGTCAATTAATCCTCAAATGTCTTATTGTGTCCATTATGGTTATTTTCAATTTCAATGCAAATTAATTTTCAGAATTCATTATTTTCTCACGATAAATTCCCTTTTCACATATTCTGATTCTAATTTTATAATTCTATATACAATTCCTTCTTTCATCGAACGAGTAAAGCTCTGTTGACGTTCAGGAGAATTAATCTGAATTTTTTCTCATAGTAATATATGTCTCAGTCAGTGAGGGGCTCGTCTTTCACAAGGCCCAACCATTGCTCTCATATATTTTCATCACTAAAATATTTCTTATGTAAATTATATAAAAACTAAGGAGTTTGAAGCCATCATAAATATCACCATATAATTGAAAGGATTGAAAAATGAGAATTCAGTATTAGAGGTATTTTTGATGTGTAAAATAAAATATTCCTAACAAAAGATATAATTTTACTGAATTCTTATGAAAGCGGCAAAGAAAGAAATTTTCTTATATTTGATATTGTTGCTACAAAGAAGCTGAAAATATGATAGTATTGGAAATTGAATTGATCTGGAATGATGAACAAGCTTCGAATCTTGAAGGAATGAGTGTTTTTCACTTAGAGAGATGAAAAACCAGACATTCTTCTTGTAACTGATAACTTTTAGGGCCTCAACGTCTTTAGGGTTGAGAAACTGAGTTACAAGATTTTCTTGACATCAGATAAATATTTTATTTGATATGGAAATAAATATCTTTTTAAGGTTACGTTTCCTGGAAGGGTGAAAATGGATCATGGCTAATTGAAGATTTCTGCATGCAACTTGAGAGGAATGCTGCTAACAAAGATTTGGCAAAGATAATGACATTGGTTGCAAACAGCATGTCTAAAAGGATCTCTAAGAGTCATAAAGAATCACAAAATGGGAAAAAGCAAGTTCCTGTCGTCACTTCTACTCTCAGAAAGTTTTTGTATTTTCGTAGACAGATGTAAAAATACCTGAATGTATATGTTCATGATAATCACAAAATGTATGGAAACAATTTTTAATCGTTTACTGCAATTATTGGTGGAGGTAAATACAAGGATGATTAAAATAAAGTATTTCATCAAACTCAAAAATAAATTCCATCCAATTCCATTTTGAAGCATGCCTTCGATGCGTAACACTTGTTTCTACACTCGTATTTCCGTATATGTTTCGTGGCGCTTATATTAAAATGAATATAAAATTTTTGTTTTCGCTTACCATGTAGAAACGAGTGTCTATCGCTAATTTTAAGCTATTTAGCGTGCAACCTGATTGATAATATTGAACAGTGGTTATTCATGAATTTCTTTAAGGCTGCTGTAATGTTCGGAGATTTCCGAATTTAACGGTCGCGTCTCTCAGAGCACGAAAAGTGGTAACTTAGAGAACTAACAGAACACAGGGAGGATCATTTGCTGACTTTTGCTTGACGGTTGCCACTAACTGGTGCTTTAGACGAGGTTGAAGGGGTGGGAAGCCTCTTCACAGTCCCAAGCAGGACTGAAATTGATACATTGATAAGGATCGTGCTATCTTCGAAATTCGTTTGCTCGCAGAAGACGAATTAGTATCCCAGAAAAGTCTCATTCGGGTTTAGAAATTGTGGAGAGATCCTCATTGAGGTCCGTACGACTTCGATCGATGCAGTCCCGGGTTCGATTTGCTCTTCGTGATGATCTCCGATCAGAGCATTTTTGTAACTAATAATTCTGCACAAATATCCGTAATCGGAATTCAAAAATTATTTTACGTATTTAATGTAAAATTAATTTATCGATAATAATAATTTATATTTTACAAGGGGACCTTTAGGACTGCGGCACGGGATATTGGATAGGACCGGTATGGATGTGTAGCTTAGATTTTACTTATAACAACCTGAAAATACTAGTTCCTTATAATGTACGATCATTGCAAGAGTTTACTAATATGTAGAATATAGATTATTCCACAGAAATACACCCCAATGTATCAACCGGCTAATAGGTATTTTTGCGGATAAATTAAAAATGTAATCAAAAGCATACGAAACTCTCAAGAGGTGATTTCATCAGCAATTGAGCTGAATACTCGTGCAGATGCTAATCGAATTCACCATATTTATTTACCACCATATGATATGAAATTCTTCGTTTTCTAGTATATTGAGGTGTAAGCATTTTTGAACCATATCTTTTTCTTCGACGTAAAAAAATACAAATTTAAATGCGAATCAACCGATTTTTTTGAAACTTTTATATATATAATTGTACTTCAGTCGCTAGTATTTCAATTATCACCCAAAAATATGTGAAATATTTCATGAAAAAAAATTAAACTTTTTAAAAGTAACAATGTAATAAAATATTTATAGTATAATTTCGAAGTAACCAAGAATTTCCTGATATTCAAAAATTAGTATTGTGTGGATGGTATTTAATTTAATTACAATTAGGGTTGGGATTATAATTGGAGATAATTTTCCTTGTGTATTGGTATCTTCAACGACTTTTTCTATTATGAAACACAATTAAAACGTTTACATTTATCTGCTACGGTCCTTTAAATTTTTTAAATTTTAAAAATGTTTAAATTTTTTTCATAGCAAGCGGATGAATTATGATAAAAAGATGCTAATTTTTCCGAATTCCAAAGCATTCAACGTCCATAAAAGGATTTAAATTTAAATTTTAAAAACTTAAGTACGGTTTCGATCATTTCTCTTGCAAATGCTGGAAACCAGAAATCCCTACAATGAATTTAATCTCGTAATTTGGGAAATGAGACTAGCTAAAACGGCCGTTTTCGGCGAGCACTACAGCAGCCATAAATTTGCAGTAAAATTTCGCTAAACCGTGCAAATTCATTAAATCATAAACTCTTTTCCAACGTAATAAAAGCAATTCCCAATCTTATTTGTACACGCAATTGTTATTCGATATCTGGGAATGAGGTTATATCCTAATGAAAGGGAGTCTTTCGTACGACTACTCGTAACCTGATCGTCTCGCTTTTAACCTTTGAAAGATAATGCTTGCCGATGGATCTTTCTCCCTCTTATGTCAAAGTGGCAAAGAGAATTTTTCGCATTCCGCGGATGCTACTTCGCTTTTCCGTAACGTGCATTTAGGTAACGGATTTCGCAATCATCTGACTTTATGGAGCCCATAGCATTCTCAGATGCCGGAGGTTAACTTTCGTATAAGCCACTTACCATGCGTTCTTTATTCACGCAATAAGAAAGCTTGGCAAGAGGCGTCGTCCACAATCCGAGTTCGTCCGTAGGAATACCCTGTACGAACCTTAATATTTCGCATTATTAATTTGCTTGATCACCCCTGTCGAGGTTATTCGGTCACGCAAACGCAATTTCTCGACGGCTGAATATAATTTCCGTTTCGGCGCGATACGAATATAAGACGCAGGCGATATGCAGTGAAACTTTGAATGTTATAACCTGGTTTATGCATGGTCGATTAATTAATAATCGACCGTATATAAGCCCCAAATTGTCCCCTGTCGAAACGTTTAGTTTATGCTTAAAATCATGCAAATGCCCTGCCCAAAGTAATTTCAATTCATTAAATCGTTCCTCCCCGTTCCTTACCGTCTATCGCAGGAGCTGTTTGTTGAATTCATTAGGAGTCATTCTTTCCGTTTCGTATAATTCTCTTCGCGAGTAACGAACATTTAACAGTAACTTAGGGATGAATGAAGCTCGAATGAACTCTTGTCCTTAGAAATAACGAATCTCGAAGGAGTTTTAACATAACGATTGCCAAATTTTGAATTTGCTACGTAGACCTTGGGAGCTCGAATGAGGAGAAGCGGATATAGTTCGACATCGTTCGTCATATGGAAAAGTTTCTTAACTGAAATCCGACAGAGGGCCCCTCCCCATTGGTCTCACTCGGCAGTCGTTGCTCGTGAGAAACGTTTGTGACTAGTGTATCGAGTGGATTACGCTATTTCGTATCAATCCTATAGAGTATTGACGATTCTCCGCGGATAAAGTGACTGTGACCGTGTTAAGTGGTTATCGGTGCACATGGAAGATTGATAAAATACGGCAGCATCGCAAAGGAAGGCATCGTCTTGCGAGCGTGCGGAAAGAGATTTTGGTGAGGCTCCGAGGAGAATTGTAAGTTAAGATACCCAGTCCCATTGGAAATATCTCGGTAGGCCCTTTGCCTACGAAGACAAGAATTTGCCTCTCGAATTTTACTTGCCGACTGCTTCGGAGCGAGGAATTCCGAGTTCCTGGATTCCAATCCGTCGTAAGGTTACATTAGTCTGTCACTGTAAGCTAGAGGAGATGATGATAGCAATAATAATATTGTTGAACGTTGGTTCTCAGCATTAGCGTTCATATGGTGTCGTATGATATCGCTGCAAAGCGAGCTTTATTAAGTTTTCGGAGCCGTTTCTTCTTACAGGGAGCTCGGGCGCAGCATCATAGTTCGTGCGAGGATGCTTTTATCTTCAACAGAGTGCATTTCATTAGAGAAAAAGGAAAATCAACGACTGGTGAAAGGGAGGATGTTGACACGGTGAGGTCGCTGTGGAAAGTGCATTGCGCACGGGGGTATTTCGGAGCGCGATTGTCACCGGCGGGAATCTAAAATTCGAGAAAGATTTTCGAAAATAAACATGAGGTGAGTCGTAAACGATAAAAATTTCATGAAGACTAGTATTTATTATGATTTTTAGCTACTACGTGAGTCTTGCTGAGCATGATTACTATTTTCATGATGTATGGTCCGCTTATTCTTCCGAATAGAAGAAAACCACCATTACTCGCGGTCGACATAAAAGAAAAGAGAAATTTTGGTGAGATTCCATCGGTAATCAGATGAGGAAACATTTGGCAAGAAATTTAACAATACAGCGGCTGCACTGAAGGCGGTGGTACTTCTCTCAGCCAATCAGAAGCAAGATAAATGTTTAGCGGTTGTTCAAAATTTATAAATTTTAATTTTTCACGTTTAATTTAGGAAAGAAGTATTATAAACTATTCTCTGCATTTCGGATCGTGCCGAAGATAAGATTTGTCAAGCTTTCCTATCCTCTGAGTCTATTCTTACGATGAGAAGCTTTGCCAAAATCAGTATCAGTTTATGGACATGTAGTAGGTTACTCTGACACAAGATTTTATTGTTAACTAATTTGAAGAGTACGACACATGAATTAATAACCATCCATAGCTATAAATCAATAAAATATCCTTGACTGTGCAGGTGAAGTAGGAGTGAGCCACGGTTCTGGATGTTTGCTTCCTTTGTTAACTAATTCATCAAATTTCAATTCTAGGATGACTCTGGAATAGAGAACGCTCGCCGTCCTATCCACGAGGAGTGCAACGGGTATTCACGGAGTGGACCTCCATGGCAATTCCTAGCTGTTGGAAGAAATTGTGTGAGAATTTGAGAAGAATACTTTTCAAGGTATGATCTCAAACTGTTCATATTTTTCTTTACAAGGAAATGAGTTTCAATCCATTAATTGAGGAAAAATGTCGATAGTAATCTGGCAGACGGTGTATTATTGGTGAAGGAAGAACACAATTATTTTTTTGCGAATGATTGTTAAGAACATTATGAAAAACAAGAAGGGGCCATGAGCATTCAGTATTATCATCGTCAGATTCCATTCTATCTGCAGTTAGGTCCTTTCTTTGTTGTAAAATTATTTTATTTCTCCTCTCTTTTCGTTACTTCTTCCCTCAAATCACTATGAATTAGAGTGCGATCAACTTCATGTCATTTCAGGAGGCACTCTTTGCATCCTGTTCTCTGGATGACTGTCCTTGGACCATCTATCGTCTCTGACCCTATCTATGCATTTCATGTCCAGTGTTTTCAACCGCGAATGCGTCGCCAAGTCATGAGTTGAACTTTTTTCTAGGCACCGTTTCAATTCTCTAAGGTTTTTCAACATGCCTCCTAGAGTTCACAGGCTTAGGATAATGATTGCTTCTTACTTCTTCATTCATGCAATTCTTCATTCTTTCTTATGCATCATGCGTACATTCTTGGAGCACAGAAGTTACACTTTCTTTTCAATCATTTCATTGGTATGTACCACTTAATTCTTGGTCCCAACGGTATATCTTCCATCGTACGTCATGCTACTTGGAAAACACTGCAACGAAGAAACTTGAAGTAACTTTACTCCTCGAGCTGTTTCATGAGTGTATCTCGTGATTCCTGTCTTTGTGTTTCTCTTAGCCTCCTTCGTTTAGCATTTGCAAGGATGATTCCATGGTGTTTCAATTTTAACATCCCTCTCAGTTCCAAAGCTGATCACCGAGATTACCCTCCCCCAAAGGAAATTCACCCCTTATTCTGCTTGCAGAGGAAAACGTCGGCATTCAATGTTACAGGCATTATCATTCTTAAAGCCTCTGAACAAAGTGTTCTCTATGACTCTTTGCATTCGTTCATTCACGCTCAAAGTAGGGACGAGGATTTGAAGGAATTTGTGCACCATTCCTCAATCAATTCTTTAACGATATTTGGCAGATGAACTCCTTCCTGTCGAATGTGTGGAATGCAAAATCCAATGAGAAGATCAAATGAGAGGTGCAATTGAGAAGGCGAACAGCTATCATACATGCAGGTGTTTTTGATGACCTTTTTCCAGCCCTGGTTTCCTGCAAATGGCTTCTGCAGAACGGAATTTTCTGAGGGGTCGGTGGGCTCATTCGTTCATAACTTTAGAAGCGGCCTCGAGAATTCTTAGGACACATTCCATTCGCAGTCAAAACCATTGCCTTGGTGTAAATAACTTTTGATTGGATCTCTACTTTGCAGCTCTCCTTCGCATACTTGCAGAGATGCTTTTGTTATCCTCCTTCGGTTTTTCAAAACGTTTCACTGCTAGAGATCGTTCTTACCGACTTTTGAAGGCCGAATTCCTCCATTAACTGAGATTTGAGGATTTGAAAGAGGACTGAAAAAGCGAAATTTACATTTCCATTACACGGCATAAGGACGAGTAGTGGCCACTCTGCAGGTCCTGAATACTTAAGATAACACCCTCTTTCCAACAGAAGTAGATCGAACAGAGCATTCATTAATTCTGAAATATCCCTTTTCTTTCTTTCTAGATGCCTGAAATAACTGCTGAGGAGAGGATATCGGTCGAGAAACGATTAGATAGTTCAATTGACCAGATTTGGATGCATAATTCGTAATGTATGGACCACGAATAGGAAGGAAGACTTTAGCGCACCGACAGACTGAGAAATATAATGCTTATGATTGAAATCGTCTTAGATATTGAATAAAGCTTATTTATACACTGTTAAATACATTATAAAGAAGAAAATGTATTATATTCGATGTGGTTTTTCAAAATAAATATTTAAGAATACGTAGTATCTTATGTGATTTTCCTATCCTATACAAAACTGTGGGTGAACATACATATTGAGAGTCGGGCTCAGAATATCATGAAGCGCGTCTCGGTTCCTTATGAAGGCGGACGGGAGTCTTTCGGACGACTACTCGTAACCTGAACGTCTCGCTTGCCACCTTGGAAAGATGATGCTTGTCGATGGATCTTTCTCCCTCTACTGTCAAAGTGGCCGTGGCAGAGATAATTTTTCGGATGCTACTTCGATTTTCCGTAACGTGCATTTAGAAAACGGATTTCGCAATTATCTGACCTTATGGACCACATAGCATTCTAAGAAGATGAAGCTTAACTTTCGTATGAGCCACTTACCATGCGTTCTTTACTCACGCAATGAGAAAGCTTGGCAAGAGGTGTCGTCCACAATCCGAGTTCGTCTGTAGGAATACCCTGTGCGAATCTTAATATTTTGCATTACGATCCGAAACTTGGGGTCCTCTTGACCTCTCAATGTTTTAACGTTCTTTAAGAAAACAAGATAAATGTTCGATTCGATATTCACCGGCTGAAATAGCCTAGAAATGTCATTCGATGGAGACGTTTTCCTTTCTTGGCACGATTACTTTTCCCTTTTCGAGACGAAGACGTTTTCTGAGAATCTCTCTCTGCGTACGAGGTCTCAAGTATAGAGCGTGCACCTTCCTAAGCGGGTTGTCGCATCCTTTTAATTGTACAAAGTCATCGAATCACAAGGCACTGAATCTTCGAACGCCTTTACAACGGGTTAACGCGTAAGGGCGATCGGCAACTGCCGCATGTGCTCGTCCATCGGAGGCACGCGCGTTTAAGGCACAGCAGGAACGCCAAACTTATGCGGAGAATCTAGTTCAGTTTAACGTCTCTTTTTCAGAAACCGTGACATAAAAATCGTTGTCCTATGCGCGAGAGGTAATAGATGAAAAACGCATTCGAAAGCAATTTTCTAGAAACTCGTTTGGTTCACCATTTACACTTATGTTTACGGATGAATTTGATTGATCACCCCTTTCGAGGTTTTTCGGTCACGCACACGCAATTACCATCGATTACTCCAAAAATCGCACTCTTTTGTCATTAAAATCGGATTTTTTGAAACGAATTCTTTTTAAATATCGCTTCTTTTTTGCTTTGAAAACGAAATTACCATCAATTTTTCCGTAAATCGCGCTCTTTTGTTTTTAAGATCTAATATTTGTGTAGAATTCGTTTTAAAAATCACTTCTTTTTTCTTTTGAATGCGATGAGTCCCTTAATTTCTCCAAAAATCGCACTCTTATGATTTTAAAATCTGATGTTTAACAGAATTTGTTTTAGTTTTAAATTTAGTACGGCTTCAATCTTCTCTTTTCGACTCAAAATGCTGTTCCCAACATCATCGAGAGAAAATGCATCTTTCAGAAGAAAATATGCAGATTCCGTGAGGATTTGTACTCTTCAGCCGCATCACATCAGGTGCGCTCAAGTAGAGCTTTACTGAGGAACATTCTTCACCAAGTATTTGGTAAAGTGTACCACTTTAAATCAAAATCTGAATCTTCGATATGCATTTCATTTGCCTTCAGTTTCGTAAGTAGAAAGGGGTTGAAATCCAGGCATTTGGAAAAAATGGAAATATTATAAGCCGTAGGGGATGTACAACCGGTTTACGCGTAAGGGCGATCGGCAACTGTCGCATGTGCTCGTCATAGTATTATCGGACAGTACTATTTCTTGTATTTCACGGCTTCTTTTTCAAACGGGCCCAAATTCAAAATAACATTTTCAGTTTCCCAAACCGAATGCCTAGAAGTAATTACGACGTGAGAATTGCATTCTGTCACAGACTTAGGAAGCAGCACTGGCTGTTCTGCTCCAGGACAATTAGAACTTTCTTATTACGAAAGAATCGATAAACGTCGGAGACTATAGTTTGGAAGCTCTTTTCCTTTTGATCTGTTCCCTTCCTTAAGATGCCTATCATTTCGAGGGCCAGCTCTTTAAACTGCTCGTCTCTCTTATTTTCCTCTTCTGAATCGATCCAAACAACATTCTGGTATTCTTTTCCATACTCTTCTATGCTCTCAACAGTTCACTTTTACCAACTCCAAAAGATCCGCCGACGACCACTCTTCTCGGTCGAGACGGATGCCTCAGGTGACCGCGTAATTCCCGCGTATACATTTTTCCCTTCGGATATAATCTTTTAGCGGCGGTCCAACATTAAATCCTATATTACCCAAGATCTTGTGTCCGCTCATTTCTGCCGGAACTTTACCATCCACTTTCAATCTGTCAAAATCACTGATTAGAAAATCTTCCACTAGCACATCGGTGAACATCTTCAATTGAGTCTCAGCTCCTTCAAGTTCCTCTCCTTTGCACATCATTCTTAGATTGGCCCTAATATCATCTTTGAACTTCCACTCGACATCCTCTTCCTGATAAGATGCTATACAGTGGATATGCAAACCAGGGAGGATTATTGGAATACCTAATACCTTACTGCTCTGTTTTTGAGTCGACGTGATGTCCTTTTTTTGAAATAAAACGCATAATTTTTCTTCGGAAGGTAAAGATTTAATATATTTTTAATATATTTTAATATATATGTATTAATAATTTAATTTCGAATCTCATAGGCTCATGATGTTTGTATTTAAACATCTTATAAAAAATGCTTCAAATATTTCCCACGGAGCTTTAAATGTATCACTCACTCACAAAAGGATTTTCCAGGAGAAGAATTTTCTTATTTAAAAATCGCAACCCCTTTCATTCTAAAAATTCATTTTACTTAATGAAGTTTGAAATTCTTTAGTGTTATGAAAAATAAGTCTGTCTGTTTACATTAAGAATATAAACATTATATATGCTGAGAAATGATCTCCGTCTTTCACGGCGTAACTGCTGAAGAAATGTTTCTATGGGTTTCCATTCGGGTGCAAGCTTCGGCTACAGCCGACGGTTCGTCCGAATCCTTCGTGCCCATCTCGTTTAATAATTGGTAAAAATAATATTTAACATCACCAGCATTCATAATTCAATTATTACGGAACCTAATAATTATTTCTCCTCAGTATCAGCGTTTTTGCTTCCACATCAGTTTAAGTCGAAGAAGGACTCACGATAAAATACTCTCGCATTTTCTTATCGTAGCCGATCCATTCAAACTCGCTCCTGTGCATCTTGGCTTTTTATCGAGCTGTTTTTTACAACGATAACTTACCGTGGTTTGAGCAGAGATTGTAATTCGTTGTTTCAGGAATGCTTCATTAAGTTCGTCACTGGATTTTCATTATCAATTTAGAAATGTGATCATTAATTTTTAAAGTATGCTTGCTTGGATACAATTGTTACGCCTTTTATATTTGGATCTTCTCCTATACAACCGCAGCTAGAGAATCAATTCAAAGAATGAATATGTCAAAATTAATTGCAATTACTTATCACCTGCAGAACAAGAATGTCCGTTTTGACTTTTTAGAACGCACCATTCAGAGGCAGTGTTTTATAGATCTACTGTCTTATAGCTTCTATTTTGAATTTTGATTAAATCAATGAGAGAAATTATGACTTCGCGAAAAGAAAAAGAAAAGTGAAAAAACCTTGTAATTTCCACAGAAAATCTGTGGAATGAATGAAATCTATAAAATAGAATTTTCTGTGGAAATTACAAAGTTTTTTTATTATATATTGAATTTTGAGCATACGATACTCAATGTTTAATACTTTCTAAAACTAAAATTTACAAATTGGTTCAACGCTTCCTACCACTACGAAAACGGGAGGGTTTGTCGTTCGGTAGAGGTTCCCTATCGCAGCGAAGATGAAATTTTTAAACACTCCTACGTAATTACATTAAGTATGGTTAAGGAGATTAATTTTTTGGCTTCAGTTATCGATAAACTACTTCACTTTAATTACGGGGAAATAAATATCATGATATATAAATCAGTATCGCGACATTTAATTACAGTATATTTCAAATCTATCCTTCTCAATATAACTCCGTTATTCGAATACCAAAACTAAAATTTGTTATATAACACTGTGTACGAACGTATCGCTACTTAAGATATTATACTTTTGCAATGTAACTTCTACAAAAATCAATTATACTCCACCAAAAGTATTACGACCACTATTCTCATTAAATATATATATTAGCTAAGAATTACGCCTGGGCAGTATTAAAGCAAATTAGCAACTTATCGATAACGTAATTATCTCGTAAGATTTTTCAGGGAATATAGAAGGATAGACCTCTCTTTTGAGGATATTTTCCTTCTGTGGTGGTATTTTTGTTTAGAATAAATGTAAGTTTCAAATTTCTCTCATTTCCTTTGACATTTATTTTCCATATCTATGTAACAAGGGTTGACAAGATAAATTGAACGATCGATATTTTCGGAGGTTACGATCCACGTAAATTATTTTTACTAAGATACGGTTTCTCAAAAATTAATAAAATTTGACAGTGATTGATGATGAATCCTTAACTAAATATGGATCGTGAAACTTATAATTTGAATGGAATAAACGAATGGGAACGTTGTGCCATAACATTCAAATACACCGATTACTATCTTGTATATTTGTCGATTTGAATAAATGCCACAGTTAAAGAAATAGAATCAGTGAAGTATATAAGAAGATGCATCCATAATACATATTAGTGGAACGAAAGAACAAAATACTTTTTGGTTAAAATATAAAGTGCTACAAGAAGGGCCTACTGTGATGACATCGGTGACGAAACCGGTCGTGACAATAGAAATCCTTGTGGAAGTTTCCTTCTTCGCTGTCATTCCAGCAAGTTAAGCTTGAGCATATACATTTTAAGAAGTTCCAGGATCTTTCGCGCGAGATAATTCTTTCACAGTAGAGCCGTAACATGACTGATAAAATGAAAAATTTAGTCTTATCAGTCATTTTATCTGGTGGATACACTGAACAAGTGATAAAAGTGATCAGTTCCAGCTTTATGCTCGATTAGAGTAAATTCTGCTTTTTCAGGTTTTCCAGAAGGTATTTTTAATATTTATATTTACCGAAGTACCATTCATGCTCAATGTTGATTTATCTTAAATAGGCCAACATAAGATGGAGAGTTCAACTCAACGGTTCTTGAATGGAAAAAATCAGCCCAAAAGAACAAATATCCTTAGCTGTGAGTATGTTTTTAATTTTATGAAATATTTAGCTTCAGTATTTCGGTATTATTGTTTTACTTAAAATATTTTTTAACTGGACCGAAAACATAAAACTCAGATAAAGTACAATAATTATTGTAGACATTCTTGAGGTATCCTTCGCAGATTGGAAGAGGATTCTTCCGCTCTTCTGCTCAGCGTCATTTATCCGAGTAAATGTGCGCTTCGTAGGTTCGATTCTAGGAGGCGTTTACTATATCTCCATAAAAATGCATAGGAAAATTAGAATTCATTTTGAGGCCTTTTCTGGATGAATTTCCTTTTGAAATTCGCAGTATTTATTCAGAGGATGACACTCAGGCGAATGATGATAAACTTTTGGAAAGAAGCCCCTTAGTTCGACGCCCGGGCGCGAATAATGCTGCCATGAGGATTACATGGAAAATCGAGCTCAATTAATATTCGCTGCGTTAATGTCGTTTAGTTTATGTTTAGCAATGATTCAGCCAGATATTCTATTAAAAGATTTTAATTTTTCAACATTAGATGTATTAACCTATTGCATGCTGTATGCCAGCACACCTCGTATTAAATTATGCCAGATGTGACTTTTCAAAGTGTGAAAATTATTCACCTCCTAGCATCGAACCCTTGACCTTTTGTGAATAAAAAAATATACTTTATGTAGAAATATGTAGGAGCTATAGCCATATGAAATTTCAATGTTCTGACTCCATGACAAGTATTTTTTACTAATACTTAAAAATCGACCCTATGCATTCTTACGGGGGGAATCCGACTTTGGGGCCTCCTAGAATCGAACCCAAGATAGGAAGAGTAGGCTTCAGTTTTTTCCTGGGTAAGATTCAGTTATACATCACACAAAGCATTATTATATTAATAATTCTCAGGAAATGTTTGTGTACGTCCGTTTTAAGAAAAGAACCCTCCTGTGATTGTCCAGAAATTGAATGTATGTCTATGTTAAATAAATAAATATTGTAGCGGATGGGATCTGCACGATATATGTTTTTATAATGTCGTCTCTAAGTTATGACGACGAAATGGCCTGGTACCTGCTTGTAGTCTTTACGGAGATAAATAAAGTACGAAAGGTGAAATTGAGTGGTGGAGATCTCAACGGGTCAACCGATAAAGCTTAATATGTGTCATTAGTGAAAATTAAATAATTAAAGTTAAAGATAAATTTTTATGATAATTTTGAGTTTCGCACATTTTTATTAAGTATCAAATCGTCATCACCAAAACTCCACCCTTGTATAACAATTAAGTACATTAAATTCTATTTTATAAATGTTAATTAAACTGATTAACGGTAAATCATGGCATTCGTAAATATTAGTTTATATATTTAAGTTTATCTAGCTTCTTCTAACTAATAAAAGTATTTCCATCCAACAGATGATGAAGATTGGAGCTATTCCATTAGCGGTCAGAGAAAAGCCCTTATTTTCAACCATATACGCTTTCTTGATTCACTAGGAATAGAAGACAGGCTACAGGCGAAATCAGATGGAATAAAATTGAAACAAGCGTTGGAGCGTTTGGACTTTAATGTTAGCTATCACGAGGATAAGACGAAAGATGAATTATTAGACATAATTAATGAAGGTATAATACATTCTTCTGTATATTCTTATAAGTTATATCTAAGCTACATACCCATACCGATTTTATCAAAAACCCGTGCCGCAATCCTAAAGGTTCCCCTGTCAGACCAGCAATTAATTTTTAGGGTTTAATTTATTCCTACATTGAATATGTTATAACGCACTCATATACATAATTAATGTTATTTCAAAGAACTGCTCTCCAGAAAAACAAATATCTCTAGGTTTTATTTCAAGTCTATTCTACCTTGGGATTTATCTTCAGCGTATCTGTGCAATTCCCTTCTCTAGTTCCTTGAACTTTGGTCGTGTTAGTTTGGGAACAGTCCGATCAGCAGAATTCTAAATCCCGCAGTTTGATTTTTGAAAATTACTTAACGTTTTCAATTTATTACCATTTTGCAATTAAAGTTTTCCTGAAATTAGGATAATTCATGAACATGAAGGCATTGAATTCTTTTGCTGTTTTCGACTTAAGAACTTCTTCGTTCAACCTATCGAATTCCTTGATTGATGAATATTGAATACATACAGTAAGACACCGCTAACGCTTTTTCAGTATAACGCGGTTTTTTGGGGCTCCCCTAAATCGCACACTGTATTGATACTTGTATATGTGTGCAAAGGAAACGGCCATGCACCAACCAAAAGCGGTGCCCTTTATAGCGAAGGCGATACGTAGATATACTGTGTATTTTTTCAACGCTCTTTCGTAAGTCTGTCCAGAAATTTTCCAACTTTATTCTCCTAAGTCGAAATCCCAGTACAAACGCAGCTTTCCTGCGTCACAATTGATTTATTTGTTCTCAGGTAATTAGGCGTAAAATGATATAAACATAATCTTTTATTTTATTGTGATACGTTAGGCAAGATATGATAAATAACAGGTTCTTCTGTTTAATGCCTTGAATGCATCATGTCGAGAAGTTTTCATTTATTGCGGCCGAAGAGTGTTTTCTTTATAAAGGCAATGCCACTTCCTCTGGTCACCTATATTTGTGAGAATGTATTCTTGCAGAT
This sequence comes from Pantala flavescens, assembly GCA_020796165.1. Classification (NCBI taxonomy): domain Eukaryota; kingdom Metazoa; phylum Arthropoda; class Insecta; order Odonata; family Libellulidae; genus Pantala; species Pantala flavescens. The sequence goes on along the minus strand of CM036885.1, from coordinate 19,195,434 downwards.
GGAATTAAAACTTCTGGTGCTTAAAAGCCTTGGAACGTATTTAATTATACTTAAATTTTCTTCTAGATTGTTATAGATTTTATCTTAGTTCTCGAAGTTTAGAAATTAAGGTTTTTATACAGTTAAGGATGACATCGAAGACTACGATTGCCTATTTGTGACTGTGATGACACATGGATACAAGGAGGGTTGGTTGTATGCTAAGGACGCAGAGTACAAAGAAGAGATGGTGTGGCAGTGCTTCGAAGATGTCTTAAAGGGAAAACCAAAAATATTTTTCTTCCAGGTATGTGTTATTAATTTGATATACGAATTGAAAATTATATTTAAACGAAATTTATGCTTAAGAAGATATATATATATATATATATATATATATATATATATATATATATATATATATATATATATATATATATATACAAGTAAAGGTGTGCTTGCTGAGAGCAAGGAATGTGATTATATGTCTTTTAATAAAATGTAAGATTTTTCGAAATATTAATCCGAAAGGCCAAACTAAACATAACGTAAATGGACATTTTCGCAGCGAGCTTTGCATTGATTTCGATTTCCCATGCATTTCTTACGGCAACATTATTACCGCCCCGGCGTCGAACGAAGGCCAACCTATGAAAATTACTGTTATCTTCCGCTTGAATATGATTGACTTTAAAAAACACTCCAAATTTTAAAAGGAAATTCATTCAGGAAGTACCTCAAAATGTGTCCTAATTTCCCTATGCATTTCAATGGAGATATAGTTAACGCCCCCTAGTATCGAACCAACGACCTTTTACGACTATCTTTGGGAAGCTTTCAAATGAGAATGGGAACGGCTGTGTGTCATAAAAAGCTTTCGAAAATATGGCCAATGTATTTTAAACGGGAAAAATCGACAATACGGGTCGCTCTGGAATCGAACCCGTGACACATAAGCAAATGCTGATTTTTTTCCAATTACATTTTGTAAGTATCTATACGCGTTGAACGTTTGAATGGTCCATGAACGATATTAAGAGAGCTACGATTTTTTTAAATTCAAAAATATTTCACCTCCTGGCATCGAACCCAGGACCGATTGTGCGTAAAAAGTTGCGTTTTTCCGTAGACATATATATTAGCAATAGCTCCATGAAATTTCATTATTCTAGCATAATGGGAAGTATATTTAAAATTATTTGAAAAACGGTCCCATGCATTCTTAACGGGGAAAATCGAGATTACGGGACGCTCTGGAATCGAACCCGTGACACTTAGACAACTGTTGATTTTTTTCAAAGTACAATATGCACGTATCAATATGTGTAAAAAGTTCCAATGATTTAAATTTCATATTAAGAGAGCAACGATTTTTTGAAATCTGAAAATATTTCACCTCCTGTCATCGAACCCATGACCGCTTGCGCGTAAGAAATAGCATCTTTGCGTAGATATATAATTGCAATAGCCGTATGAAATGTCATTGTTCTATTTTAATGGAAAGTATTATTTTAAATTGTTTGAAAAACGGCCCCATGTATTCTTACGGGGGAGAGTCGATTTTTGGGGCCTCCTAGAATCGAACCCATGATAGGTAGAGTGGGTTTCCCAATTTTTCCTGAGTGAGATTTAGTGGGCCATTACGTAAAAAAATCGGCGGCTACGTGCCCGAAGCGGTTTGGGCCTGACATTAATATCCTATATATATGATATATATATACGAGTAAAGGTGCGCTTGCTTACAGCAAGCAATGCAATAATTTATCTTTAGTGAATAATAAAATTTTTTCTAAATATTACTCTGCTCAAACGTTGCTAAACATTAAGTAAAGGGCATTAACGCAGCTGAAAATGCACTGAATACGATTTCCAATGCATTTCTTTCGGCAGTTGAAATCCCGCCCCGGCGTCGAACCAAGGTCATCCTGCTAAAATTACTGTAATCTTTCGCTTGAGTATGGTGGACTTTATAAACACCCTGAATTTCAAAAGGAAATTCATTCAGGAAGTACCTTAAAATGAGTCCTAAATTCCCTATGCATTTCAAATGGAGATATAGTTAACGCCCCTAGTATCAAACCAACGACCTTTTACGGCTATCTTAGGATAACTTTCAAATGAGAATGGCCGCCTTAATGGCTGTGCGAAATTTTGAACCTCTGCGCGGTTGGGAAGTGTTATAAAAAGCATTCGGAAATATGGCCAATGTATTTTAAACGGGAAAAATCGAGATTACGGGTCGCTCTAGAATCGAACCCGTGACACATAGGCAAGTGCTGATATTTTTCTAATTGCATTTCATATGTATCTATATTTGTAGAAGGTTTGAATGATCTATGTACGATATTAAGGGAGCTACGATTTTTCAAATTCTGAAAATATTTCACCTCCTGGCATCGAACCCAGGACCGATTGTACGTAAAATACTACATTTTTCCGTAAACATATATATTAGCAATAGCTACACGAAATCTTATTCTTTAAACTTAATGGGAAGTATTTTTAAAATTATTTTAAAAACGTCCCCATGCATTCCTAACGGGGAAAATCGAGATTACGGGACGCTCTGGAATCGAACCTGTGACACATAGGCAACTGTTGATTTTTTTCGAGGTATATAATATACTTACCTATGAGTGTAAAAAATTTGAATGATCTATGTATCATATAAAGAGAGCTAGGATTTTTCGAAATTTGAAAATATTTCACCTCCTGGCATCGAACCCATGACCGGTTGCGCGTAAACAAAAGCATTTTTCCGTAGATATATATAATTGCAATAGCCATATGAAATTTCATTGTTCTATCTCAATGGAAAGTATTTTTTTAAATTGTTTGAAAAACGGCCCCATGCATTCTTACGGGGGAAAGTCGATTTTTGGGGCCTCCTAGAATCGAACCCATGATAGGTAGAGTGGATTTCCCAATTTTTCCTGAGTGAGATTTAGTGGGCCATTACAGAAAAAAATCGGCGGCTCCGTGGCCGAAGCGGTTTGGGCCTGACATTAATATCCTATATATATATATGTTATATATATCCCCCCGAAGCGTCTATATATAATAGATATATACGAGTAAAGGTGTGCTTGCTGACAGCAAGCAATCGAAAAATATATCTTTTAATAAAACTTAACATTTTCCGAAAGACTTTATTCGGATAAGGCATTCTTACTTAAGGACATTTTCGCAGAGAGCTTTGAATTGATTTCGATTTCCCATGCATTTTTTACGGCAACATTATTCCCGCCCCGGCGTCGAACCAAGGCCATCCTACGGAAATTACTGTTATCTTCCGCTTGAATATGATTGACTTTATAAACATGCCAAATTTCAAATGGAAATACATTAAGGAAGTACCTTAAAATGAGTCCTAAATTCCCTATGTATTTCACACGGAGAATTAATTAACGCCCCCTAGCATCGAACCAACGACCTTTTACGATAATCTTAGGATAGCTTTTATATGAAAAATGTCCCCTTAATGGCTGTGTGAAATTTTGAACGCCTGCGCGGTTGGGAAGTGTCATAAAAAGCTTTCGGAAATATGGCTAATGTATTTTAAACGGGAAAAATCGAGATTACGGGTCGCTCTGGAATCGAACCCGTGACACATAGGCAACTGTTGATTTTTTTCTATGTACACTATATACGTATCTATACGTGTAGAAAGTTTGAATGATCTAAATATCATATTAAGTGAGCTACCATTTTTCGAAATTTGAAAGTATTTCACCTCCTGGCATCGAACCCATGACCGGTTGTACGTAAACAATAGCATTTTTCCATAGATACTAATAATAGCAATAGCTGTATGAAATCTCATTTTTCTAGCGTAATGGGAAGTATTTTTAAAAATTATTTGAAAAACGGCCCCATGCATTCTTACGGGGGAAAGTCGATTTTTGGGGCCTCCTAGAATCGAACCCATGATAGGTAGAGTGGGTTTCCGAATTTTTCCTGAGTGAGATTTAGTGGGCCATTACGTAAAAAAAACGGCGGCTCCGTGGCCCGAGCGGTTTGGGCCTGACATTAATATCCTATATATATGAATATCTATTATATATAGACGCTTCGGGGGGATATCTATACATATAGACGCTTCGGGGGGATATCTATTATATATAGACGCTTCGGGGGGATATATATAACATATATATATATATATAGGATATTAATGTCAGGCCCAAGCCGCTTTGGCCACGCAGCCGCCGATTTTTTTACGTAATGGCCAACTAAATCTCACTTAGGAAAAATTGGGAAACCGACCCTACCTATCATGGGTTCGATTCTAGGAGGCCCCCAAAATCGACTTTCCCCCGTAAGAATACATTGGGCCGTTTTTCAAATGATTTTAAAAATACTTCCCATAAACCTATAAAGATAAAATTTCATGTAGCTATTGCTACGATATATATCTACGGAAAAAAGCTATCGCTTACGTGAAACTGGTCATGGGTTCGATGCCAGGAGGTGAAAAAGTTTCAAAATTCGAAAAATCGTAGCTCTCTTAATATGAAACATAGATCATTGAAACGTTTTACACGTATAGATACGTACCTAATGTACTTTGAAAAAAATCAACTGTTGCCTATGTGTCACGGGTTCGGTTCCAGAGTGTCCCGTAATCTCGATTTTCCCCGTTAAGAATGCATGGGGCCGTTTTTCAAATAATTTTAAAAATAATTCCCATTAAGTTAAAAGAATAAGATTTCATGTACCTATTGCTAATATATATGTCTACGGAAAAATGTAGTATTTTATGCACAATAGGTCCTGGGTTCGATGCCAGGAGGTGAAATATTTTTGAATTTTAACAAATCGTAGCTCTCTTAATATCGTACATAGACCATTCAAACATTTAACACGTATAGATACTTACAAAATGTAATTGGAAAAAAATCAGCATTTGCCTATCTATCACGGGTTCGATACCAGAGAGAACCCATAATCTCCATTTTTCCCGTTTAAAATACATTGGCCATATTTCCGAATGCTTTTTACAACACTTCCCAACCGCGCAGAGGTTCAAAATTTCACACAGCCATTAAGGGGACAATTCTCATATAAAAGCTGTCCTAAGATTATCGTAAAAGGTCGTTGGTTCGATGCTAGGTGGCGTTAATTAACTCTCCATGTGAAATACATAGGGAATTTAGGACTCATTTCAAAATACTTCCTGAATGAATTTCCTTTTGCAATTCGGGGTGTTCATAAAGTCCACCATACTCAAGCGAAAGATTACAGTAATTTTAGCAGGATGACCTTGGTTCGACGCCGGTGCGGGATTTTAGCTGCCGAAAGAAATGCATCGGAAATCGTATTCAGTGCATTTTCAGCTGCGTTAATGCCCTTTACTTAATGTTCAGCAACGTTTTAGCAGAGTAATCTTTCGAAAAATTTTATTATTCACTAAAGATAAATTATTGCATTGCTTGCTGTAAGCAAGCGCACCTTTACTCGTATATATATATATATATAACATATATATAGGATATTAATGTCAGGCCCAAACCGCTTCGGCCACGGAGCCGCCGATTTTTTTACGTAATGGCCCACTAAATCTCACTCAGGAAAAATTGGGAAATCCACTCTACCTATCATGGGTTCGATTCTAGGAGGCCCCGAAAATCGACTTTCCTCCGTAAGAATGTATGGGGCCGATTTTCAAATAATTTTAAAAAATACTTTCAATTGAGATAGAACAATGAAATGTCATATGGCTATTGAAATTATATATATCTACGCAAAAATGCTATTTTTTACGCGCAACCGGTCATGGGTTCGATGCCAGGAGGTGAAATATTTCCAAATTTCGAAAAATCGTAGCTCTCTTAATATGAAACATAGATGATTCAAATTTTTTACACATATAGGTACGCATATAATATACTTTGAAAAAAATCAACATTTGCCTACGTGTCACGGGTTCGATTCCAGAGCGTCCCGTATTCTCGATTTTCCCCGTTAACAATGCATGGGGCCGTTTTTCAAATGATTTTTAAAATACTTCCCATTAAGATAAAAGAATAAGATTTCATGCAGCTATTGCTAATATATATGTTTACGGAAAAATGTAGTATTTTACGTACAATCGGTCCTGGGTTCGATGCCAGGAGGTGAAATATTTTCAGAATTTGAAAAATCGTAGCTCCCTTAATATCGTACATGGACCATTCAAACGTTCAACGCGTATAGATACTTACAAAATGTAATTGGAAAAAAATCAGCATTTGCCTATGTGTCACGGGTTCGATTCCAGAGCGACCCGTAGTCTCGATTCTTCCCGTTTAAAATACATTGGCCATATTTCCGTATGCTTTTTATAACACTTCCCAACTGCGCAGAGGTTCAAAATTTCACACAGCCATTAAGGGGACCATTCCCATATAAAAGCTATCCTAAGACTATCGTAAAAGGTCGTTGGTTCGATGCTCTGGGGCGTTAATTAATACTCCATGTGAAATACATAGGGAATTTTGGGCTCATTTTAAGGTACTTCCTGAATGAATTTCCTTTTGCAATTCGGGTTGTTTATAAAGTCCATCATACTCAAGCGATAGATTATGGTAATTTTAGCAGGGTGACCTTGGTTCGACGCCGGGGCGGGATTTTAGCTGCCGAAAGAAATGCATCGGAAATCATATTCAGTGCATTTTCAGCTGCGTTAATGCCCATTACTTAATGTTTAGCAACGTTTGAGCAGAGTAATCTTTCGAAAAATTTTATAATTCACTAAAGATAAGTTATTGCATTGCTTGCTGTAAGCAAGCGCACCTTTACACTTTATAAACACCCCGAATTGCAAAAGGAAATTCATTCAGGAAGTACCTTAAAATGAGTCCTTAATTCCCTATGTATTTCACATGGAGAATTAATTAACGCCCCCTAACATCGAACCAACGACCTTTTACGACTATCTTAGGATAGATTTTATATGAGAATTGTCCACCTAATGGCTGTGTGAAATTTTGAACCTCTGCGCTGTTGGGAAGTGTCATAAAAAGCTTTCGCAAATATGGCCAATGCATTTTAAACGGGAAAAATCCAGATTACGGGTCGCTCTGGAATCGAACCCGTGATACATAGGCAAGTGCAGATTTTTTTTCTAATTACATTTTGTACGTATCTATATTTGTAGAAGGTTTGAATGATCTTTGTACGATATTAACGGAGCTACGATTTTACAAATTCTGAAAATATTTCACTTCCTGGCATCGAACCCAGGACCGATTGTACGTAAAATACTACATTTTTCCGTAGACATATATATTAGCAATAGCTACATGAAATCTTATTCTTTTAACTTAATGGGAAGTATTTTTAAAATCATTTGAAAAACGGCCCCATGCATTCTTAACGGGGAAAATTGAGATTACGGGACGCTCTGGAATCGAACCCGTGACACATAGGCAACTGTTGATTTTTTTCGATATACACTATATACGTATCTATACGTGTAGAAAGTTTCAATGATCGAAATATCATATTAAGAGAGCTACAATTTTTCGAAATTTGAAACTTTTTCACCTCCTGGCATCGAACCCATGACCGTTTGTACATAAACAATACCATTTTTCTATTGATATACCTAATAACAATAGATCTATGAAATATATATATATCTAGGGGATATCTATACATATAGACGCTTCGGGGGGATATATATATATATATATACGAGTAAAGGTGCGCTTGCTTACAGCAAGCAATCGAAAAATATATTTTTAATAAAACGTAACAAATTACGAAAGATTATTCGGAGTGTCATGCTAAGTAAAGGACATTTTCCTAGCAGCAATGCATTTTTGACTTCGATTTCCCATGCATTTCTTACTACACCATCATTCCCGCCCCGGCGTCGAACCAAGGCCATCCAACGAATTATACTGTCATTATTGGCTTGGGTATGATTGACTTTATAAACACTCCAAATTTCAAAAGGAAATACATTAAGGAAGTACCTCAAAATGTGTCCTAAGTTCCCTATGCATTTCAAATGGAGATATAGTTAACGCCCCCTAGCATCGAACCAACGACCTTTTACGATAATCTTAGGACAGCTTATGAGAATTGTCCCCTTAATGGCTGTGTGAAATTTTGAACCTCTGCGCGGTTGGGAAGTGTTATAAAAAGCATTCGGAAATATGGTCAATGTATTTTAAACGGGAAAAATCGAGTTTACGGGACGCTCTGGAATCGAACCCGTGACACCTAGGCAAATGTTGATTTCTTTCAAAGTACATTATATACGTATCTATTGGTGTAGAAAGTTTGAATGATCTATGTACCATATTATGAGAGATACGATTTTTCAAAATTTGAAAATATTTCACCTCCCGGCATCGAACCCAGGACCGATTGTACATAAAATACTACATTTTTCTGTAGACATATATGTAAGCAATAGCTACATGAAATCTTATTCTTTTAACTTAATGGGAAGTATTTTTAAAATTATTTGAAAAACGGCCCCATGCATTCCTAACGGGGAAAATCGAGATTACGGGACGCTCTGGAATCGAACCCATGACACGTAGGCAACTGTTGATTTTTTTCGAGGTATATAATATACTTACCTATAAGTGTAAAAAATTTAAATGATCTATGTATCATATTAAGAGAGCTACGATTTTTCGAAATTTGAAAATATTTCACCTCCTGGCATCGAACCCATGACCGGTTGCGCGTAAGAAATAGCATTTTTGCGTAGATAAATATAATTGCAATAGCCATATGAAATTTCATTGTTCTACCTTAATGGAAAGTATTTTTTTATATTGTTTGAAAAACTGCCCCATGCATTCTTACGGGGGAAAGTCGATTTTTGGGGCCTCCTAGAATCGAACCCATGATAGGTAGAGTAGATTTCCCAATTTTTCCTGAGTGAGATTTAGTGGGCCATTACGTAAAAAAATCGGCGGCTCCGTGGCCGAAGCGGTTTGGGCCTGACATTAATATCCTATATATATATATATATGTTATATATATATATCCCCCCGAAGCGTCTATATGTATAGATATATATATAACATATATATATGATATTAATGTCAGGCCCAAACCGCTTCGGCCACGGAGCCGCCGATTTTTTTACGTAATGGCCCACTAAATCTCACTCAGGAAAAATTGGGAAATCCACCCTACCTATCATGGGTTCGATTCTAGGAGGCCCCAAAAATCGACTTTCCCCCGTAAGAATGCACGGGGCCGTTTTTCAAACAATTTAAAAAAATACTTTCCATTGAGATAGAACAATGAAATTTCGTATGGCTATTGCAATTATACATATCTACGCGAAAATGCTATTTCTTACGCGCAACCGGTCATGGGTTCGATGCCAGGAGGTGAAAAAGTTTCAAATTTCGAAAAATCGTAGCTCTCTTAATATGATACATAGATCATTTAAATTTTTTACACTTATAGGTACGTATATTATATACTTCAAAAAAAATCAACAGTTGCCTACGTGTCACGGGTTCGATTCCAGAGCGTCCCGTAATCTCGATTTTCCCCGTTAGGAATGCATGGGGCCGTTTTTCAAATAATTTTAAAAATACTTCCCATTAAGTTAAAAGAATAAGATTTCGTGCAGCTATTCTTAATATAAATATCTCCGGGATAATGCAATATTTCACGCTCAACTGGTCATGGGTTCGATGCCAGGAGGTGAAATATTTTCGAATTTTAAAAAATTCTAGCTTCCTTAATATTATGCTTAGATCATTCACACTTTTTAAACAAATAGATACGTATAAAATGTACTTTGAAAAAAATCAACAGTTGCCTATGTGTCACGGGTTCGATTCCAGAGCAACCCGTAATCTCGATCTTCCCCATTAAGAATGCTTGGGGCCGTTTTTCAAATAATTTTTTAAATACTTCCCATTACACTAGAAAGTTAAAATTTCATGTGGCTATTGCTATTGTATATATGTACGGAAAAATGCCATTGATTACGTACAACCGGTCATGGGTTCGATGCCAGGTCGTGAATATCTTTCAAATTTTGAAAAATCGTTGCTCTATTTATCTTATACCTAGATCATTCAAATTTTCAACACAAATAGATAAGTATATTTTTTACTTCGAAAAAAATCAGCATTTCCCTATGTATCATGGGTTCGATTCCAGAGCGTCCCGTAAATTCGATTTTTCCCGTTTAAAATACATTGGCCATATTTCCGAAACCTTTTTAGGGCACTTCCTAGCCGCGCCGAGGTTCAAAATTTCACACAGTTATTAAGAGGACCATTCTCACTTAAAAGCTACCCTAAGATAGTCGTAAAAGGTCCTTGGTTCGATGCTAGGGGGCGTTAACTATATCTCCATTTGAAATGCATAGGGAATTTAGGACACATTTTGAGGTACTCTCTGAATGAATTTCCTTTTAATATTCGGAATATTTATAAAGTCAATCATACTCAAGCCAATAATGAAAGAATAATTCGTTGGATGGCCCTGGTTCGACACCAGGGCGGTAATAATGCTGCAGTAAGATATGCATGGGAAATCGAAATCAATGCAATGCTTGCTGCGAAAATGTCATTTACGTTATGTTTAGAATGGCCTTTCGGATCATATTTCGGGAAATTTTACATTTTATTAAAAGATATATTATTAAATTGCTTGCTGTAAGCAAGCGCACCTTCACTCGTATATATATATCTATATAACATACGAGTAAAGGTGTGCTTGCTGACAGCAAGCAATTGGATAATTTATCTTTAGTAAAAAATAAAATTTTAAACATAAAGTAAAGGACCTTAACGCAGCTGAAAAAGCACCGAATTCGATTTCCAATGCATATCTTACTGCAGTATTATTACCGCCCTGGCGTCGAACCAAGGCCATCCAACGATTAATACTGTCATTATTGGCTTGAGTAAAATTGACTTTATAAATATTCCGAATATCAAAAGGAAATTCATTCAGGAAGTACCTCAAATTGTGTCCTAAATGTCCTATGCATTTTAAATGGAGATATAGTTAACGCCTCCTAGCATCGAACCAACGACCATTTACGATACTATTACGGTTTCATTTATGTGAGAATGGTCCCTTATATGGCTGTGTGAAATTTTGAACCTCTGCGCGGTTGGGAAGTGTCATAAAAAGCTTTCGCATATATGGCCAATGCATTCCTTATGACAAAAATCGAGATTACGGGTCGCTCTGGAATCGAACCCGTGATACATAGGCAAGTGCTGATTATTTTCGAAGTACGAAATATACGTATCTATTTGTTGTAAAAGTGTGAATGATCTACGTATCATATAAAAAGAGCTACGATTTTTCAAAATTTGAAACTTTTTCACTTCCTGGCTTCGAACCCATGACCGCTTGTACGTAATCAATGTCATTTTTCCGTAGATATATATAATAGCAATAGCCATATGAAATTTCATTGTTCTATCTCAATGGAAAATATTTTTTAAAATTGTTTGAAAAACTGCCACATGCATTCTTAATGTGGAAAATCGAGATTACGGGACGCTCTGGAATCGAACCCGTGACACGTAGGCAAGTGTTGATTTTTTCCAAAGTAGACTATGTACGCATTTCTTCGTGTAAAAAGTTTGAATGATCTATATATCATTTTAATAGAGTTACGAATTTTCAAAATCTGAAAGTATTTCACCTCCCGGCATCGAACCCATGACCGGTTGGACATAAGCTATTGCATTTTTCCGTAGATATGTATTATAGCAATAGCTACATGAAATCTTATTCTTTTAACTTAATGGGAAGTATTTTTAAAATTATTTGAAAAACGGCCCCATGCATTCTTAACGGGGAAAATGGAGATTACGGGACGCTCTGGAATCGAACCCGTGACACGTAGGCAACTGTTGATTTTTTTCAAGGTATATAATATACTTACCTATAAATGTAAAAAATTTGAATGATCTATGTATCATATAAAGAGAGCTAGAATTTTTCGAAATTTGAAAATATTTCACCTCCTGGAATCGAACCCATGACCGCTTGCGCGTAAGAAATAGCATTTTTGCGTAGATATATATAATTGCAATAGCCATATGAAATTTCATTGTTCTATCTCAATGGGAAGTATTTTTTTAAATTGTTTGAAAAACGGCCCCATGCTTTCTTACGGGGGAAAGTCGATTTTTGGGGCCTCCTAGAATCGAACCAATGATAGGTAGGGTGGATTTCTGAATTTTTCCTGAGTGAGATTTAGTGGGCCATTACGTAAAAAAATCGGCGGCTCCGTGGCCGAAGCGGTTTGGGCCTGACATTAATATCATATATATATGTTATATATATATCTATACATATAGACGCTTCGGGGGGATATATATATATACGAGTAAAGGTGCGCTTGCTTACAGCAAGCAATGCAATAATTTATCATTAGTCAAAAATAAAATTTTTGGAAAGATTACTCTGCTCAAACGTTGCTAAACATTAAGTAAAGGGCATTAATGCAGCTGAAAATGCACTGAATACGATTTCCGATGCATTTCTTTCGGCAGCTAAAATCCCGCCCCGGCGTCGAACCAAGGTCATCCTGCTAAAATTACTGTAATCTTTCGCTTGAGTATGGTGGACTTTATAACCACCCTGAATTGCAAAAGGAAATTCATTCAGGAAGTACCTTAAAATGAGTCCTTAATTCCCTATGTATTTCACATGGAGACTTAATTAACGCCCCCTAGCATCGAACGAACGACCTTTTACGATAATCTTAGGAAAGCTTTTATATGAGAACTGTCCCCTAATGGCTGTGTGAAATTTTGAACCTCTGCGCGGTTGGAAAGTGTTATAAAAAGCATTCGGAAATATGGCCAATGTATTTTAAACGGGAAAAATCGAAATTACGGGTCGCTCTGGAATCGAACCCGTGATACATAGGCAAGTGCTGATTTTTTTCTAATTACATTTTGTATGTATGTATATTTGTAGAAGGTTTGAATGATATACGTACGATATTAAGGGAGCTACGATTTTTCAAAATCTGAAAATATTTCACCTCCTGGCATCGAACCCAGGACCGATTGTACGTAAAATACTACATTTTTCCGTAGACATATATATTAGCAATAGCTTCATGAAATCTTATTCTTTTAACTTAATGGGAAGTATTTTTAAAATTATTTGAAAAACGGCCCCATGCATTCCTAACGGGGAAAATCGAGATTACGGGACGCTCTGGAATCGAACCCGTGACACATAGGCAACTGTTGATTTTTTTCGATATACACTATATACGTATCTATACGTGTAGAAAGTTTCAATGATCGAAATATCATATTAAGAGAGCTACAATTTTTCGAAATTTGAAACTTTTTCACCTCCTGGCATCGAACCCATGACCGATTGGACGTAAGCAATAGCATTTTTCCGTAGATATATATAGTAGCAATAGCTACATGAAATCTTATCCTTCTAGGTTAATGGGAAGTATTTTTAAAATCATTTGAAAAACGGCCCAATGCATTCTAAATGGGGAAAGTGGATTTTTGGGGCCTCCTAGAATCGAACCCATGATAGGTAGGGTCGGTTTCCCAATTTTTCCTAGGTGAGATTTAGTTGGCCATTACGGAAAAAAATCGGCGGCTCCGTGGCCAAAGCGGTTAAGGCCTGACATTAATATCCTATATATATATATATATATATATATATATCCCCCCGAAGCGTCTATATGTATAGATATCCCCCCGAAGCATCTATATATAATAGATATGTTATATATATCCCCCCGAAGCGTCTATATGTATAGATATATATATACGAGTAAAGGTGCGCTTGCTTACAGCAAGCAATGCATTAATTTATCTTTAGTCAAAAATAAAATTTTTGGAAAGATTACTCTGCTCAAACGTTGCTAAACATTAAGTAAAGGGCATTAATGCAGCTGAAAATGCACTGAATACGATTTCCGATGCATTTCTTTCGGCAGCTAAAATCCCGCCCCGGCGTCGAACCAAGGTCATCCTGCTAAAATTACTGTAATCTTTCGCTTGAGTATGGTGGACTTTATAACCACCCTGAATTGCAAAAGGAAATTCATTCAGGAAGTACCTTAAAATGAGTCCTTAATTCCCTATGTATTTCACATGGAGACTTAATTAACGCCCCCTAGCATCGAACGAACGACCTTTTACGATAATCTTAGGAAAGCTTTTATATGAGAACTGTCCCCTAATGGCTGTGTGAAATTTTGAACCTCTGCGCGGTTGGAAAGTGTTATAAAAAGCATTCGGAAATATGGCCTATGTATTTTAAACGGGAAAAATCGAGTTTACGGGCCGCTCTGGAATTGAACCCGTGATTCATAGGCAAGCGGTTATTTTTTTCTATTTACACTTTGTATGTATCTATATTTGCAGAAAGTTTGAATGATCTATGTACGATATTAAGGGAGCTACGATTTTTCAAATTTTGAAAATATTTCATCCCCTGGCATCGAACCCATGACCAGTTGTACGTAAACAATAAGATTTTTCCGTAGATATATATATTATCAATAGCTACATGAAATCTTATCCTTCTAGGTTAATGGGAAGTATTTTTAAAATTATTTGAAAAACGGCCCCATGCATTCTTAATGGGGAAAATCGATTTTTGGGGCCTCCTAGAATCGAACCCATGATAGGTAGGGTCGGTTTTCCAATTTTACCTAAGTGAGATTTAGTTGGCCATTACGGAAAAAAATCGGCGACTCTGTGGCCGGAGCGGTTTGGGCCTGACATTAATATCCTATATATATATATGTTATATATATATCCCCCCGAAGCGTCTATATGTATAGATATATACGAGTAAAGGTGCGCTTGCTTACAGCAAGCAATCGAAAAAATATATCTTTTAATAAAACGTAACAATTTACGAAAGATTATTCGGAGTGTCATGCTAAGTAAAGGACATTTTCGCAGCAAACAATGCATTGACTTCGATTTCCCATGCATTTCTTACGGCAACATTATTCCCGCCCCGGCGTCGAACCAAGGCTATCTTACGAATATCACTGTCATTTATCGCTTATGTACGATTTATAAGAACCCAGATTTTCAAAAGGAATTTCATTCAGGAAGTACCTTAAAATGAGTCATTAATTCCCTTTGCGTTTTTTAAACGGGAAAAATCGAGTTTACGGGACGCTCTGGAATCGAACCCGTGACACCTAGGCACGAGTTGATCTTTTCAAGGTACAATATATACGTCTCTATTTGTATTGAAAGTTTAAACGATCTATGTATCATATTAGAAGAGATACGATTTTTCAAATTTTGAAAATATTTCATCTTCTGGCATCGAACCCATGACCGGTTGGACGTATTCTATAGTATTTTTTCGTAGATAAATATATTAGCAATAGCTACATGAAATCTTATATTTTTAGGTTAATGGGAAGTATTTGTAATATTATTTGAAAAACGGCCCCATGCATTCTTAACGGGGAAGATCGAGATTACGGGACGCTATGGAATCGAACCCGTGACACATAGGCAACTGTTGATTTTTTTCGATGTACACTATATACGTATCTATACGTGTAGAAAGTTTGAATGATCTAAATATAATATTAAGAGAGCGACGATTTTTCAAAATGTGAAAGTTTTTCACCACCTGGCATCGAAACCATGACCGGTTGGACGTAAGCAATAGCATTTTTACGTAGATATATATAGTATTTATAGCTACATGAAATCTTATCCTTATAGGTTAATGGGAAGTATTTTTAAAATCATTTGAAAAACGGCCTCATGCATTCTAAATGGGGAAAATCGATTTTTGGGGCCTTCTAGAATCGAACCCATGATAGGTAGGGTTGGTTTCCTAATTTTTCCTAGGTGAGATTTAGTTGGCCATTACGTAAAAAAATCGGCGGCTCCGTGGCCCCAGCGGTTTGGGCCTGACATTAATATCCTATATATATATATATATGTTATATATATCCCCCCGAAGCGTCTATATATAATAGATATCCCCCCGAAGCGTCTATATATAATAGATACGAGTAAAGGTGCGCTTGCTGACAGCAAGCAATCTAATAATATATCTTTTAATAAAATGTAAGATTTTTCGAAATATTATTCTGAAGGTCCATGCTAAACATAACGTAAATGGACATTTTCGCAGCGAGCTTTAAATTGATTTCGATTTCCCATGCATTTCTTACGGCAACATTATTCCCGTCCTGGCGTCGAACCAAGGCCATTCTACGAAAATTACTGTTATCTTCCGCTTGAATATGATTGACTTTATAAACACCCCGAATTGCAAAAGGAAATTCATTCAGGAAGTACCTTAAAATGAGTCCTAAATTCCCTATATATTTCATATGGAGTATTAATTAACGCCCCCTAGCATCGAACCAACGACCTTTTACGATAATCTTAGGATAGCTTTTATATGAAAAATGTCCCCTTAATGGCTGTGTGAAATTTTTTACCTCTGCGCGGTTGGGAAGTGTTGTAAAAAGCATTCGGAAATATGGTCAATGTATTTTAAACGGGAAAAATCGAGATTACGGGTCGCTCTGGAATCGAACCCGTGATACATAGGCAAGTGCTGATTTTTTTCTAATTACATTTTGTATGTATCTATATTTGCAGAAGGTTTGAATGATCTATGTACGATATTTAGGGAGCTACGATTTTTCAAAATCTGAAAATATTTCACCTCCTGGCATCGAACCCAGGACCGATTGTACGTAAAATACTGCATTTTTCCGTAGACATATATATTAGCAATAGCTACATGAAATCTTATTCTTTTAACTTAATGGGAAGTATTTTTAAAATTATTTGAAAAACGGCCCCATGCATTCTTAACGGGGAAATTCGAGATTACGGGACGCTCTGGAATCGAACCCGTGACACGTAGGCAAGTATTGATTTTTTTCGAGGTATATAATATACTTACCTATAAGTGTAAAAAATTTGAATGATCATATTAAGAGAGCTACGATTTTTCGAAATTTGAAACTTTTTCACCTCCTGGCATCGAACCCATGACCGGTTGCGCGTAAAAAATAGCATATTTGCGTAGATATATATAATTTCAATAGCCATATGAAATTTCATTGTTCTATCTCAATGGAAAGTATTTTTTTAAATTGTTTGAAAAACGGCCCCATGTATTCTTACGGGGGAAAGTCGATTTTTGGGGCCTCCTAGAATCGAACCCATAATAGGTAGGGTGGATTTCCCAATTTTTCCTGAGTGAGATTTAGTGGGCCATTACGGAAAAAAATCGGCGGCTCCGTGGCCGAAGCGGTTTGGGCCTGACATTAATATCCTATATATATATATATATATATATATATATATATATATATATATATATATATATATATATATATATATATATATATATATATATATATATATATATATACGAGTAAAGGTGCGCTTGCTTACAGCAAGCAATGTAATAATATATAATTTAATAAAATGTAACATTTTTCGAAATATTATTCTGAAAGGCCATGCTAAAAATAACGTAAATGGAAATTTTAGCAGCGAGCTTTGCATTGATTTCGATTTCCAATGCGTTTTCTTACGGCAACATTATTCCCGCCCAGGCGTCGAACCAAGGCCCTCCTACGAAAATTACATTTATCTTCCGTTTGAATATGATTGACTTTATAACGACTCCAAATTTCAAAAGGAAATTCACTCAGGAAGTACCTCAAAATGTGTCCTAAATTCCCTATGTATTTCACATGGAGTATTAATTAACGCCCCCTAGCATCGAACCAAGGACCTTTTACGACTATATTAGGGTAGCTTTTAAATGAGAATGGTCCCCTATATGGCTGTGTGAAATTTTGAACCTCGGCGCGGCTAGGAAGTGCCCTAAAAAGGTTTCGGAAATATGGCCAATGTATTTTAAACGGGAAAAAAAGAAATTTACCGGACGCTCTGGAATCGAACCCATGATACATAGGGAAATGCTGATTTTTTTCGAAGTAAAAAATATACTTATCTATTTCTGTTGAAAATTTGAATGATCTAGGTATCAGATAAATAGAGCTACGATTTTTCAAAATTTGAAAGTTTTTCACCACCTGGCATCGAACCCATAACCGGTTGTACGTAATCAATGCCATTTTTCCGTACATAAATATAATAGCAATAGCCACATGAAATTTTAACTTTCTAGCGTAATGGGAAATATTTAAAAAATTATTTGAAAAACGGCCCCATGCATTCTTATTGGGGAAGATCGAGATTACGGGTCGCTCTGGAATCGAACCCATGGCACATAGGCAGATGCTGATTTTTTTAGTTATAGAATATATACGTATCTATACGTGTAAAAAGTTTGAATGATCTATATTTCATATTTATAGAGCTACGATTTTTCAAAATTTGAAAATATTTCACCTCTTGGCATCGAACCCATGACCGGTTGGACGTAAGCAATAGCATTTTTCGGTAGATATATATAGTAGCAATACCTACATGAAATTTTATCCTTCTAGGTTAATGGGAAGTATTTTTAAAATCATTTGAAAAACGGCCCAATGCATTCTTAATGGGGAAAATCGATTTTTGGGGCCTCCTAGAATCGAACCCATGATAGGTAGGGTCGGTTTCCCAATTTTTCCTAGGTGAGATTTAGTTGGCCATTACGTAAAAAAATCGGCGGCTCCGTGGCCAAAGCGGTTTGGGCCTGACATTAATATCCTATATATATATATCCTATATATATATATATATCCCCCCGAAGCGTCTATATGTATAGATATGTTATACGAGTAAAGGTGGGCTTGCTGACAGCAAGCAATGCAATAATTTATCTTTAGTAAAAAATAAAGTTTTAAACATAAAGTAAAGGACCTTAACGCAGCTGAAAATGCACCGAATTCGATTTCCCATGCATTTCTTTCGGGAGCATTATTTCCGCCCCGGCGTCGAACCAAGGTCATCCTACGAAAATTACTGTTATCTTCGCCTTGAATATGATTTACTTTTTAAACACTCCAAATATCAAAAAAAAATTCATTCAGGAAGTACCTTTAAATGAGTCCTTAATTCCCTATGCATTTCTTACGAAGTTATTGTTAACGCCCCCTAGAATCGAACCAACGACCATTTACGATATAAAAACGGTCGCTTTTAAGTAAGAACGGTCCCTTTTATGGCTGTCTGAAATTCTGAACCTCTGCGCGGTTGGGAAGTGTCATAAAAAGCTTTCGGAAATATGGTAGATGTATTTTAAACGGGAAAAATCGAGATTACTGGACGCTCTGGAATCGAACCCGTGACACATAGGCTAATGCTGATTTTTTTTAAAGTACAATATAAACTTATCCATTTGTGTTATGAGTTTGAATTTTCTACGTACGATATTAAGAGAGCTACGATTTTTTAAAATTCAAAAATATTTCACTTCCTGACATCGAACCCAGGACCGATTGTGCGTAAAATACTACACTTTTCCGTAGACATATATATAAGCAATAGGTACATGAAATCTTAACGCTGTACCTCAATTGGAAGTATTTTTAAAAGTATTTGAAAAACGGCCCCATGCATTCTTAACGGGGAAAATCGCGATTACGGGACCCTCTGGAATCGAACCCTTGACACATAGGCAACTGTTGATTTTTTTGAAAGTACATTTTATATGTATCTATTTGTTTAAAAAGTGTGAATGATCTAAGTGTCATATTAAGGAAGCTAGGATTTTTTAAAATTCGAAAATATTTCACCTCCTGGCATCGAACCCATGACCAGTTACACGTAACCGATAGCATTTTTCCGTAGATATATATAGTAGCAATAGCCACATGAAATCTTATCCTTCTAGGTTAATGGAAAGTATTTTTAAAATCATTTGAAAAACGGCCCAATGCATTCTAAATGGGGAAAGTCGATTTTTGGGGCCTCCTAGAATCGAACCCATGATAGGTAGGGTCGGTTTCCCAATTTTTCCTAAGTGAGATTTAGTTGGCCATTACGGAAAAAAATCGGCGGCTCCGTGGCCAAAGCGGTTCGGGCCTGACATTAATATCCTATATATATATATATATCCCCCCGAAGCGTCTATATATAATAGATATATATCTTCACGAATACTTGCTTATTGGTGACTCGACCCCTTTACACTTAAAACACGTGAAATAGAAAGAACCTTACGTGATAATTTTTAAGAATTTTCCATATCTAGAAATAAATCAAAGACCAGAATTTCTTGATGCAAGTTTGAAAAACTTGTCTAAAACCAAAATATAAATTAATCTTTCATATCTTCCTGATAAATCTACATACTAAGGTTATTTCAAAAGTCTTCAGAGTTTGTTGATATAGTTATTTTTCGATGGATTGTCGTTATCCACTTTTAAGATTAAATGATGAATAACACCCTATTCCATAAGTTTAACAAAATATTTTCATGAAAGCCTATAGTCTGTTCCACTTTTCTAGGCAGTATGCGGCTTATGGAGAAATCGAATAGCCTCGTACGCCGGGTCATTTTTCCGGAATATCCGCGATATCCACAAAATTTGCCTTCGCAACGGATGAAATTAAGATTTTCAACTAATTTTGGTGGATTTTTTTCCAATTTTTTGGTGAAATTTGGACAAGGAAGGATGGTTCTATGTATTGACGAAGTTTTTTCAACATTTAAACAAAAGAAATAAATTTTATAGCGGAATGAGAAAAAAATGGTCACCTCACCAGCCGTGAACAATACTAAAACTGCCATTTCTCTCATCCTATCCAACGTAAAGTGCTAGTTTTTTCATAGATTACTCTTTATACCTTATGAATACATAAAAGTCGAATTATATTAATCTTTGACTGATAAAATTTTGGTGAAAAATAATTTAAGTGGAACGCAACCTCCACAAAATTGGATAGTGCAGTCAAATTTATACATCGCCTAAAAATTTTTTGTTTCTTACGTTAAGAAAAACTTGTCGAGAGTGAAATTGAGATAAATGTTGTTATTTTCATTTACAGGTTATTCTGAGTCGATATCTTGAATAGAACTTTAGTTTTTGAATTTTATAACCGAGGGAGTAATTGATTTAGCGCTCCGATTGCTAATCATTGTTACTTTTTGTTCGAGACTAATAGACCCGTAAGCGTAATTCGGATTGATCCGGACCCGCTCTCAGTTATAAAATTCAAAAACTAAAGTTCTATTCAAGATATCGACTCAGAATAACCTGTAAATGAAAATAACAACATTTATCTCAAATTCTCTCGCGACAAGTTTTTCGTAACGTAAGAAACAAAAAATCTTTAGGCGATGTATAAATTTGACTGCACGATCCAATTTTTCGAAGGTTGCGTTCCACTTAAATTATTTTTTACTAAAATATAATCAATCAAAAATTAATATAATTCAACTTTTATGTATTCATAAGGTATAATGAGTAATCTAAGAAAAAACTAGCACTTTATGTTGGATAGGATGAGAGAAATGGCAGTTTTAGTATTGTTCACGGGTGGTAAGGAGGTCAGTTTTTTTAATTCCGCTGTAAAATTTATTTCTTTTGTTTAAATGTTGAAAAAACTCCGTCAATATATAGAACCATCCTTCCTTATCCAAATTTCACCAAAAAACTGGAAAAAATTCCACCAAAATTAGTTGAAAATATTAATTTTATCCGTAGAAGTAACTCAGAAATAATTAACTGACTCCTTCGGGGAGGCTAGGTTGCTCCCTTATGGGAATTTACGTGCATTTATTTCCCCATAAGCCTCCGTACTGCCAGCTTTTGTGGAACGGACTATAGAATTAAACTTAAGGAAATATTTCATTCATTGTCCACTGCACATTAATTTTAATAAGGTAAGATATGGAATACATAATATCTAAAAAGTAATTATTGTTCCAAAAAAAATTTAAATAGGAGTATGAATAATAATGAGCTTCTTCTACAGTTACTCGGTATGTAAGGCTTGCATAATAGCGGAGAGAAATTCTTAACATAAAAGGATAAATTTTGATTGAACTTTCGCATAACATTCATTATTCAACTTGAGAGGTCTAATGCGGTAACTTTTCGAATTTTATTAGTTTCTTTATCAGAAAATGACTCGTAAGTATATAATGAAACAGAAAAAAATATCAATTTTCTAAATAGTAATACGACGCTTGAGGAGAGTGATCCAAGGATTCGAAGATATGAAAGAGTTCTGGCAAGACCATTCCCTGATCTTCTTATACTCAAACGGTTGTTTTCTATTTCGCTGTTACGGTATAAAATTCAAACTCGCTGTCATGGAAAACTTCGTAGTCGTCCGTCTATTCCTCGGGCTCATGCCGAGACAAAATCATATTAATCTGAAGTTACAATGAGATTTCATTTACTGAGACCAAAATCTTTTAAAATTCTACAGTGCTGCAGAGGAAACAATTTTGATGCTGGAATTCAGCGTAGTGACAACAGCCAACCGGAAGGATGTGAGCAACCTAAGAGCGCCGATTTCTTCATCGTCCATTCAACTCCCGGAGGTGTGTCCGGTTTTTCTTATTTGTCAATTGCTCATTTGGGTAGAAAGGACCTGTGGTCTCAAGTACACAGTGTTTATTCATACGCAGTATAAGTTTTATTTATCTTCACTAAATCCGCGAAGGCTTGTCAATCAATCCTCAACTCACTGGTTATCAGGTTTACCGTCCTTACAAGTCTGTACTACTCCATCTGCAGGGTGAAGTGACCCAGTAGATACTTTCCGTGCTAATATATTTCTACTTTCACTTTCTACCTGCAACTTCCACAAAAATTTTCTTTTATTCCTTCGAATTGGCTTCTTCTCAACCCCTCTGTCATTTGGCTCCTTTATGTTCTAGCAGAAGTATTTCAAGTTCTCTTTTAGACTAAATCCTTCATCTGAACTCCTTTTTTTTCACAAGCCCTATTTATGGGAAGTGGAAAGGGGAAATAAAAACGAAAATATGGAAAAATTGAAACTCTTTTTCTCATAACAATATTCCAGAACATGTTAAGTAGATGGAAACTGCTTTGAAATCAAAGAAGGAAAACATGAAATCGCTCTACAAGAATATGTTGGGAAATTATTGTTTCACAAGATGTCTGCATTTATAAACTTCAAAACAATATTTTCATTGTCTTGTTGTGTCTATTATGGTTTTTTTCAATTTAAATGCAAATTAATTTTCCTCCTTTATTATTTTTTCACAATAAATTCCTTTTTCACATATTCTGAATCTAATTTTATAATGCTATTTACAATTTCTTCTTTCATCGAACGAGTAAAGCTCTGATGAGAACGTTTAGGAGAATTAATCTGAATTTTTGCTTATAGTAATGTATGTCTCAGTCAGTGAGGGGCTCATCTTTCACAAGGCCAAACCATTGCTCTCATATTTTCATCACTAAAATATTGTTTATGTAAATTATATAAATATGGAGTTTGAAGCCACCATAAATATCACCATATAATTGAAAGGATTGAAAAATAAGAATTCAGTATTAGAGGTTTTTTTGATGTGTAAAATAAAATATTCCTAACAAAAGATAAAATTTTACTGAATTCTTATGAAAGTTGCACAGAAAAAATTTTTCTTATATTTGATATTGTTGCTACAAAGAAGCTGAAAATATGATAGTATTGGAAATTGAATTGATGTGGAATGATGAACAAGCTTCGAATCTTGAAGGAATGAGTGTTTACACTTAGAGAGATGAAAAACCAGACATTCTTCTTGTAACTGATAACTTTTAGGACCTCAACGTTTTTAGGGTTGAGAAACTGAGTTACAAGATTTTCTTGACATCAGATAAAATATTTCATTTGATATAGAAATAAATATCTTTTTAAGGTTACAAATCCTGGAAGAGTGAAAATGGAACATGGCTAATTGAAGATTTCTGCATGCAACTTGAGAGGAATGCTGCTAAAAAAGATTTGGCAAAAATAATGACATTGGTTGCAAACAGTATGTCTAAAAGGATCTCAAAGAGTGAAAAGGAATCAGAAAATGGGAAAAAGCAAGTTCCTGTCGTCACTTCTACTCTCAGAAAGTTTTTGCATTTTCGTAGACAGATGTAAAAATACCTGAATGTATATTTTCATGATAATCACAAAGTGTATGGAAACAATTTTAATTCATTTACTGCAGTTATTGGTGGAGGTAAATATAAGGATGATTAAAATAAATTGAAAAAGAGAAGAGATATAATTTTCAAAAGAAAGAAAGGTAATTTTGAAATCAAATGGGCTTCACTCACACATCCAATTCAGAAATAGATAAAAATATAATTAAAATCAAAAACAGCTGAGGAAAGTATAATTTTGTATTATATTGTTAAATTTTCAATGTAAATATTGTTTGAGTTTGCATCAAATAAACGTTCACATTGAATGTTAATGTGAATTAAATAAAGATGATTGAATAAGTAATCTTAAAAACCTAAGTATAAAAAAACCCTTACATATATGTGATAGCAAGGGATGAGCAAGTTACACCCTGTTGTCATATCTATCTGAAAAAAGTTGATAATGGGAATGGAAAAATAAACATTTTTCAAACAAGGGATATGTAGATTTACTCCTGTTTCATTATTTTTAAATTAAAATACTAATGGCAAATGAAATTAGGAGAAAAATATTTGTCTCTTATAATATAGTAATTCATTATATATTGAAACATAATAACATAATTACCAAAAAAATTACTTAAAAATCATGCTTTTCTTTTAAATCACATTGGCTGCAAATCTGATATTTTTATTGAATCATAAATTTCATTATTAATATAAGTTTTATTTAGTAATTTATTGGCTCATAAATGATGATAGACTTTCTCTCTGCAAGGATAGTTTCCTTGGCTCTTAAGAGGAAAATATCTTAAAAGGAGTTACCCTTCTTCAAATCTGTTTCCTAAAAGAAGTTGATGGTTACCCAATGTGGGACCTGAAAACACTAGGAAAGAGAATCTTCTTCAGTGATTTGACCCGTTATGTAGGTATAGATATGTCAAGGTATCTTAATTAGTTATGCTGAAGTGTTTATCTAAATTTTATGTCTTATGTTCTCATAGTACCTAACTAAATAACTGGGTAATACAGAAAAGTAATATAGTACCTATCTATAGCTTTATTGCCATGAATTCTTCATTGACTTTGCATTTTGATTTCAGTATCTTTATACCCCTTTATAATAAACAAACTTTGTAAATTCTCATATTGATTAACTAACTTTGTAAATTCTCATCAAAGATTTAAACAGGAAAAGCATTGTTTTTTGAAAAAAATATTTTGAACGATTCTAAATATTTACAGCTTTCACTAGAGTAGAACAGCAGCAGGTGTAAATTATTTAGAAATTCTGCCATTAATTACTGCAAATTAAAGTGGAATCTAGTGAAGACATTTAAGTTCGTAGATTAATATCAATGTACAAATAATTGTGCAACAAAACCTTAAATCATCACTAACTTTCCCAAACTGCTTAAGAGACCTACAGCAAAAGAATTCCATAGATATCCTTTTAAGAACACCATTTAGACATAAAAGCTTAATTTTTTTTGTTTCTGTTAACAAGTACTTTACCCTCAGGGTCCGTGAGAAAGTTGTTTTACTGTGGAAGGGGGTCTGTGGGTCAAAAGAGTTTTGGAAACACTGGTCTAGTCCATTAAAGAAGTAAAAGAGCAACGAACCATCATAGTAGGAATTTAAATTTTGTTTGAGAAAATTCTCTTTATAGAGTCAAATGATATCTGCTTATTTTAAAGATAAACTACAATTTTAGCTAATGTAATCATTGCAGTAGATATCACTAAAACTATATTCAAAACTGGAAAAATTTATAAAAATCAATTAAAAGCATTGACTTTTCATAATTCCCAATTTTTCTCAAAAATTATGGTTATATAAAAATAAAACTTTAAATATGGGCCATGTCAATTTACAATTAGCAATTAACAAAAATTTTAGACATACCCTAGCAATCTATGTACCAAAATGAAACAGTTTTTTTGAAAATATCCATTTCCATCTCTTTATTAGAAAAATACGACTTCAGCAAGAAAGTTTACAACCAATTTCATTCATACATTTAATCTTTCTGATGAAAGTGAATGCCTTAGAAACCATATTCTGAGTTATCTGTGAAAAAATGAAATCTTAAAAGAATGACAAAATATAATGATAAAAATCAATGCCATCAGTTGAAACTTTTATTAATAAAATCATATGACAGAGTGATATGATATTACATTATTACTTGATGATATTTAGTACTTATATTACATCCAAAACATCTTTGTAGACTTTCAAAATATAAGAGTACGAAAAATGTATGGTAAATCAAACAATTCAAAACCCATGAACGTGATTTTGGCAGTTGTGAGTATTATACAACATTCAGATACTTTTTTCAACTACCGAACTTTTTATCCGATTGCTTGCAGTTTGCAAGTTAACTTTCATTCGTATGTTTAAGTGTTTTGGGTTTAAATCTTTTTGTTTATGCTAAGGATTCAAACCATCAATCACAGCAGTATTTGCGTCCTCGTTTACGATTGATATTACCGAAGAAAGTTTTGGGAGAAAAGGATACTTCTCACGTCTCCTCGGATAATTAAGATCGTTATCTTTTAATTCTTCTACGGATAATAAATATAGTTAACTGAGATTCGGAGTTATAACAAATTCAATATCCTTATGAATTTCAATCCAGAAATCAGTTTCAACGCTCACTCTAACATTTCTGTAGATTGCTTCTGGATTTAGTTGATGGCATTAATGGCGCTTCAATCCTCATATATCTCACCATAAAAAGAAATTTTTAACCAATTTCAGCAAAGCATCAAAAATAAATTTACCATTATTTGTACCTAACTTATACATTCATAGGTGAAAGTATTTTATCCCCATAATTTAAATCAGAGGTTCTTTTTTGTGTCGTAGACGCCTTTATATGTTTTTTGGTTTCGGGCAGACCCCCTACCTTCCCTTAATTATTTTTTTGTAAATTTCTAACAGTAGTGAGGTTAAGAGGTAAAAACTTAAAAGTAAAAACACATTACGTTTTATTACGTATGCATATATTTCTCTAGTAAATGTATGCAAATATCTATGAACATAACTAAAAAGCATTAGAATGCACTATTATTTTATAAAGGACTCTATCCGCGATAAGGGCTGCCAGTGGAGCCGAGGATGTTTGCAATCCCACAATAAAGACGTCCATTTTAAGTACAAAAAGTTTACACGGGTGACTGTAACAATGAAGCAGAAGACTGAAACTTCGGATTGTTACGTACACATAAATATCGCGTTTCACACAAATCCTGTTAGGGATAACATTTCACGTTGCTAAAATTTCATGAATGTACAACACATATTATAAAATACAACAATATAAGTAATTAGGTACTATCAGTTTATGTTGAGATCCACTATCGTAGACCCCATTTTCATTTCATGGATCCCTGAATATTTTTTCGCTTTCTTAGACCCCTTACAGGTTGTCATAGACCCCTGGTGGTCTCTATAGACCGCTTTTGGATTTAAATTGAGAAAATAATTCTCTTCTCGTATTTTAAGCTATCATTTTCTCACATTTTTCAATTTTGAAGAAACCCGCTATGTTGTTCGGTAGATAATTTTTATAAACATTTTGATGCTTTTTGTTATGGATGTTAATGAAAATTAATTGAATTGCTCTTCTAATTTGATATTTTATTATAGAACGGAAAAAGGGTCGAACAAGAACGTAATGGGTAAAATTTCAGTTATGTCTTTCTATATTTTCGGTAGTTATGAGCGAGGTTGAGTTTATTTATTCATACCTCAAAACTAACTAATGTTTCTGATATTGAGTTGGAAATAATGATTAAAATTCTAATTAAAGTACATGGATGAGAGGTGAGGTTAATAACTCGAGGTTGTGACTCAATGATGCTTTCTTGACCTAGTTATGAATCGATTGATCTGTTAATGAAAGTTAATTTACTCTGGATATTCATCAGTTCCGTTTTTACGTAGTAGAATTTGTACGTGGTCTGTTCAAAAGCCATAGCGAATTTTTAATTTCCACGGGCTACGTATATTTGATATCCCGAGGCTCCTCCCAATTCGCTGCCCGTCTCACTCGGCAGTCGTTGCTCTTGAGAAACGTTTGTGACTAGTGTATCGAGTGGATTACGCTATTTCGTATCTATCCTATAGAGTATTGACGGTTCTCCGCGGATAAAGTGATTGTGACCGTGTTAAGTGGTTATCGGTGCACATGGAAGATTGATAAAATACGGCAGCATCGTCTTGCGAGCGTGCGGAAAGAGATTTTGGTGAGGCTCCCAGGAGAATTGTAAGTTAAGATACCCAGTCCCATTGGAAATATCTCGGTAGGCCCTTTGCCTACGAAGACAAGGATTTGCCTCTCGAATTTTACTTGCCGATTGCTTCGGAGCGAGGAATTCCGAGTTCCTGGATTCCAATCCGTCGTAAGGTTACATTTGTCTGTCACTGTAAGCTATATGAGATGATGATAGCAATAATAATATTGTTGAACGTTGGTTCTCAGCATTAGCGTTCATATGGTATCGTATGTAATCGCTGCAAATCAAGCAATGTGATAATATGTCTTTTAATAAAATGTAAGATTTTTCGAAATATCATTCTGAAAGGGCATGCTAAACATAACGTAAATGGACATTTTCGCTGCGATCTTTGCATTGATTTCTAATTCCCATGCATTTCTTACGGCAATATTATTCCCGCCCCGGCGTTGAACCGAGGTCATCCTACGAAAATTACTGTTATCTTCCGCTTGAATATGATTGATTTTATAAACATTAAAAATTTTAAAAGGAAATTCATTCAGGAAGTACCTCAAAATTTGTCCTAAATTCCCTATGCATTTCAAATGGAGATATAGTTAACGCCCCCTAGCATCGAACCAACGACCTTTTACGACTATCTTCGGATAGCTTTTAAATGAGAATGATCCCCTTAATGGCTGTGTGAAATTTTGAATCTCTGCGAGGTTGGGGAGTGTCATAAAAGGGACCATTCTCATATACAAACATATATACGATTTATTTGGGACCTGAATTAAAAAACCCAGTATAAAGACACAAAAGCGCAATTTGCCCGATTTTTAAGACGTAAGAGCGCAATATTTGGAGAAATTTAAGGACATTTCCCTTTTTAAACGAAGAAGAAGCGAATTTTCAAGGGAATTCGGTTAAAATTCCAATTTTTAGATCAAAGAAAGCCAATTTTCGGGGAAATGAAGGTAACTTGCGCTTTCAAAATAAAATGGAGGCGATATTGACAACGAATTCTATTCAAAAATCCCATTCATATTACGAAAGAGCAAGATTTTTGAGAAATCTTGCTCTTTCTTCGGAAAGGGGATCTTGCTTTCAAAACAATTGAACATAGTGATTTTCGGAGAAATTGTTGGAAACTTCCCTTTCCTGACATAAAAGGAGAGATTTTTTAAAGGAATACGGTTAAATTTCCGATTTTTAGAACAAAAGAGCATAATGTTCTGGGAAATGTAAGCAAATTACCCCTTTAAAACGAAAAAGAAACGAATTTAAATTGTAATTCTAATCAAATATCCGATTTTAATGACAAAAGAGCGCGATTTTAGGAGATATTAAAGGTAATTTCCCTTTTAAAAAAAATATAAACCATTTTTAGTAGGACTTCGGTTAAGCAAATTCAATTATAAAGACAAAAGAGCGTGATTATCGGAAAAATACCAAGAAACCTTCGTTATTAAAACAAAAATTAAGCGATAAACAAAGGAATTTGGTTGAAAAGCGCAATTTTAAAAACAAAAGAGCGCGATTATCGGAAGAAAATTAAGTAACCTTCGCTTTCAATACAAAAAAGAAGCGATTTTTAAACCAATTCCTTTCAAATATTTGATATTAAATATAAAAGAGCGCGATTTTTCGAGAAATTAATGGAAATTTCCCTTTCCAAATATAAAGGAAGCGATTTTTAAAAGAAAAGGTTTTTGAAAGAAATTGTGCTCTTTTGTAATTAAAATCCAATTTTTTAACCGAATTCCATTTAAAAATCGCTTCCCTTATATTTGAAAAATAAATTTCCATTAATTTCTCAGAAAATCGCACTGTTTTTTCTTTACAATCGGAATTTTTTAACTGAAGTCCTATTAAAATCGTTCCTGTTTTGTTTTAAAAGGGAATTTTCCAATATGGATCTTGAAATCAAAAGAGCGAGATTACGGAAAAACTAATGAAAATTTCGCTATCAATACTATAAAGCGATTTCTAAAAGTAATTATAATCAATAATCTTATTGTCATGACAAAAGAGCGCGATTTTCAGAGAAATGTAAATAAATTTCGATATAAAAACAAAAAGAAGGGGGTTTTATAAAAAAATACAATTTCTAAATCCGATAATAAACAGAAAAGAGCGCGATTTTTGAAGAAATTGTAAGTAATTTCGTGTACGAGACAAAAAAAATATAAACCAGAACAAAGTCGTAAACTTGTAAAAGTGTAAACGGATGACGAAATGAGTTTCTAGAAAATTACTTTACGCTCGCAAGACGGTGCCTTCCTTTGCGATGCTGCCTTATTTTATCAATCTTCCATGTGCACCAATAACCACTTAACGCCACAACACGGTACAATCACTTTATCCGCGGAGAATCGTCAATACTCTATAGGATTGATACGAAATAGCGTAATCCACTCCATGCACTAGTCACAAACGTTTCTCACGAGCAACGACTGCCGAGTGAGACCAATAGGGAGGAGCCCTCTGTCGGATTTCAGTTAAGAAACTGTTCCCTATGACGAACGATGTCGAACTATATCCGCTTCTCCTCATTTGAGCACAAGGTCTACGAAGCAAATTCAAAATTTGGCAATCGTTACGCTTAAAACTCCTTCGAGATTCGTTATTTCTAAGGACAGGAGTTTATTCATCTTCATTCATCGCTAAGTTACTATTTAATGTTCGTTACTCGCGAAGAGAATTATACTAAACGGAAAGAATGACTCCTAATGAATTCAACAAACAGCTCCTGCGATAGACGGTTAGGAACGATTTAATGAATTGAAATTACTTTGGGCAGGGCATTTGCAGGATTTTAAGCATAAAGTAAACGTTTCGACAGGGGACGATTCGCGGTCGATTATTATTTAATCGACCGTGTATGAACCAGGTTATTACGTTCAAAGTCTTGTCAAGGCATATCGCCTGCGTCTTATATTCGCAATGCGCCGAAACGGAAATTATATTCAGCCGTCAAGAAATTGCGTGTGCGTGACCGAAAAACCTCGACAGGGGTGTCAAATCAAATTAATCCATAAACTTAAGTGTAAATGGAGAACCAAACGAGTTTCTATAAAATTGATTTCCAATGCGTTTTTCATCCATTACCGCTCGCGCATAGGACAACGATTTTTATCGCCGATTTTTATGTCGCGGTTTCTGAATAAGAGACGTTAAACTGAACTAGATTCTCCGCATAAGTTTGGCGTTCCTGCTGTGCCTTAAACGCGCGAGCCTCCGATGGACGAGCACATGCGGCAGTTGCCGATCGCCCTTACGCGTTAACCCGTTGTAAAGGCGTTCGAAGATTTAGTGCCTTGTGATTCGATGACTTTGTACAATTAAAAGGATGCGACAACCCGCTTAGGGAAGTGCACGCTCTATACTTGGGACTACGTACGCAGAGAGGGATTTTCAAAAAACGTCTTCGTCTCGAAAGGGTAAAGTAATTGTGCCAAGAAAGGAAAATGTCTCCTTCAAATGACGTTTCCAGCCTATTTGAGCCGGGGAAAATCGAATATTTATCTCATTTTCTAAGAAATAGTTAAAACATTGAGAGGTCAAGAGGACCCCAAGTTTCGGATCGCGATGCGAAATATTATGATTCGTACAGGGTATTCCTACGGACGAACTCGGATTGTGAACGACACCTCTTGCCAAGCTTTCTCATTGCGTGAGTAAAGAACGCATGGTTAGTGGCTCATACGAAAGTTAACCTTCGTCTTCTGAGAATGCTATGGGATCCATAAGGTCAGATGATTGCATTGAAGTCCGTTTTCTAAATGCACGTTACGGAAAAGCGAAGTAGCATCCGCGGAATGCGAAAAATTACCTCTGCCACTTTGACAGTAGAGGGAGAAAGATCCATCGGCAAGCATTATCTTTCCAAGGCGGAAGGCGAGACGATCAGGTTACGAGTAGTCGTCCGAAAGACTCCCTTTCATTAGGAGATACCCTCATTCCCAGATATCGAATAACAAATGCGTGTATAAACATGATTGAGAATTGCTTGGAAAAGAGTTTATGATTTGATGAATTTGTACGGTTTTAGCGAAATTTTATCGCAAATTTAAGGTAGTTCCTCATAAGGTAATTTCCTCATACTTGCAATGTATTTGTGAATAGGATTAAGAGGATTAAATAATTCTAGTTTTGTAGACCGTGTATAATCGTATTTTGTAAATATTATGTAACATTTTCTCTTTCATTGTAGTTAGTATACTTTGTTTGATATACTGCCTTCGGGAGGTTTTGGGGGGTTTTCCTCTCGACTAGGGCGAATGCCAGGCAGCATTACTAAGTTCCCCCTTAAATGTAGAGCTACCACCTGGCCTGGTGCTTATTTGTAGTTCTGATATAAAATAAATAAATAGTTTATTGAATAACCACTTTTTAACATTATCAATCAGGTTGCACGCTAAATAGCTTAAAATTAGCGATAGAAACTCGTTTCTACATGGTAAGCGAGAATAAAAATTTTATATTAATTTTAATATTCACAAGTAGCGCCACAAAACATATACGGAAATACGAGTGCTGAAACAAGTGTTACGCTTCGAAGGCATGCTTCAAAATGGAATGGACCCATGGAAAATATTGCTGTAGATGAGGAAATCACTGGCATCTTTTTCTGCTACGCTTAGAGAACGTTTTCACAAATGAATCGCCGAATGAGTTCTTAAAAACGAGTGCTTCCGAGCGTTTCTCTGCCTTCATAAGGAACCGAGACGCGCTTGATGATATTCTGCGCCAGACTCTCAATATGTATGTTCACCCACAGTTTCGTATAAGAAAGGAAAATCACATAGGATATTACGTATTCTTATAAAAATTTATTTCGAAAAACCACATCGAATATAATACATTTTCTTCCTCATAGAGTTTTAAACAGGGTAAAAAAAATCTTGATTTAACAGTGTATATATAAGCTTTATTCAATATCTAAGACGATTTCAATTATAAAGCATAATATTTCTCAGTCTGTCGGCGCGCTAAAGTCTTCCTTCCTATTCGTGGTCCATACGTGACGAATTATGCATCCACATCTGGCCAATTGAACTATCTAATCGTTCTCGACCGATATCCTCTCCTCAGCAGTTATTTCAGGCATCTAGAAGGAAAGAAAAGTGATATTTCAGAATCAATGAATGCTCTGTTCGATCTACTTCTGTTAGAAAGAGGGTGTTATCTTAAGTATTCAGGACCTGCAAAGTGGCCACTACTCGTCATAATGCCGTGTAATGGAAATGTGAATTTCACTTTTTCGGTCCTCTTTCAAATCCTCAAATCTCGGTTCATGGAGGAATTCGGTCTTCAAATGTAAAGAAGAACGATCTCTGCCAGTGAAACGTTTTGAATAACCGATGGAGGATATCACAAGCATCTCTACAAGGATGCGAAGGAGAGCTGCAAAGTAGAGATCCAATAAAAAGTTATTTACACCAATGCAATGGTTTTGACAGCTAACGGAACGTGTCCTAAGAATTCTCGAGGCCGCTTCTAAAGTAATGAACAAATGAGCCCACCGACCCCTCAGAAAATTCCGTTCTGCAGAAGCCATTTGCAGGAAACCAGGGCTGGAAAAAGGTCATCAAAAACACCTGCATGTATGATAGCTGCTCGCCTTCTCAAATGCACCTCTCATTTGATCTTCTCATTGGATTTTGCATTCCACACAATCGACAGGAAGGAGTTCATCTGCCAAATATCGGTAAAGAATTGATTGAGGATTGGTGCACAAATTCCATCAAATCCTCGTCCCTACTTTGAGCGTGAATGAACGAATGCAAAGAGTCATAGAGAAGAGTTTGTTCAGAGGCTTTAAGAAGGATAATGCCTGCAACATTGAATGCCGACGTTTTCCTCTGGAAGCAGAATAAGGGGAGAATTTCCTTTGGGGGAGGGTAATCTCGGTGATGAGCTTTGGAACTAAGAGGGATGTTAAAATTGAAACACTATGGAATCATCCTTGCAAATGCTAAACGAAGGAGGTTGAAAGATACTCAAAGACAGGAATCAGGAGCAGTGGAAACACTCGTGAAACAGCTCGAGGAGTAAAGTTACTACAAGTTTCTTCATTGCAGAGTTCTCCAAGTAGCATGGCGTACGATGGAAGATATACCGTTGGGACCAAGAATTAAGTGGTACAAACCAATGAAATAAACAAAAAGAAAGTGTAACTTCTGTGCTCCAAGAATGTACGCATGATTCATAAGAAAGGATGAAGAATTGCATGAATGAAGAAGAAAGAAGCAATCATTATCTTAAGCCTGTGAACTCTAGGAGGCATGTTGAAAAACTGTAGAGAATTGAAACGGTGCCTAGAAAATAGTTCAAAGTGAACACTCATGACTTGGCGACGCATTCGCGGTTGAAAACACTGGACATGAAATGCATAGATAGGGTCAGAGACGATAGATGGTCCAAGGATAGTCATCCAGAGAACAGGATGAAAAGATATGAAGTTCATCGCACTCTACTTCATAGCGATTTGAAGGAAGAAGTAACGAAAAGAGAGGAGAAATAAAATAATTGAACAGCAAAGAAAGGACCAAACTGCAGATAGAATGGAATCTGACGATGATAATGCTGAATGCTCATGGCCCCTTCTTGTTTTTCATAATGTTCTTCACAATCATTCGCAACAAAAAAAATAATTGTGTTCTTTCTTCACCAATAATAAACCGTCTGCCAGATTACTATCGACATTTTTCCTCAATTAATGGATTGAAACTCATTTCCTTGTTAAGAAAAATATGAACAGTTTGAGATCATACCTTGAAAAGTAGTCTTCTCAAATTCTCACACAATTTCTTCCAACAGCTAGGAATTGCCATGGAGGTCCACTCCGTGAATACCCTTTGCACTCCTCGTGGATAGGACGGCGAGCGTTCTCTATTCCAAAGTCATCCTAGAATTGAAATTTGACGAATTCGTTAACAAAGGAAGCAAACATCCAGAACCGTGGCTCACTCCTACTACACCTGCACAGTCAAGGCTATTTTATTGATTTATATCTATGGATGGTTATAATTTGGAATTGAATCTGACGATGATAATGCTGAATGCTCATAGCCCCTTCTTGTTTTTCATAATGTTCCTCACAATCATTCGCAACAAAAAAAAATAATTGTGTTCTTCCTTCACCAAAAATACACCGTCTGCCAGATCACTATCGACATTTTTCCTCAATTAATGGATTTCATTTCCGGATTTCATCGCACGATAATTATAATTGGAATTAATTATCGGAAAAGGTATATAAAATATACATGGTCTGTCCTGAAAGTAGTAGGACTGATTTTTTCCTGCACGCACGTACGGTCAGACGGGAATTTTTTGGGTTGCAAATAGAAGGGTGGACTGTAACGAAGCGCTGACAACAATTGGAAGTCGATTCCCAGTTTTGCGTTCTGTGTATTTTAGTTTTCTCGGACCTCTGTCAAGTGACCTCGTTACGGTACGCAATGGACCGTTTGCTGGAGCAGCGCTACGCAGTGTAATTCTGCGTTAAAAACTCGTAAAATATGGCAAGGAGACAAATAAACTCATCAAGGCAGCTTACAGTAACAGTGCAAGCAGATCAACCGCATTTGAGCGGCACAAGCTTTTTCGAGAGGGGGGAACGCGCGAGGAGTAGAGCGCTGACTAGAATTTTTTTAATTAAACGCCATTCATTTCCCTAATCTGCCGATGAAATCCTGATCCGGACTTAAAATACATGGTCTGTCCTGAAAGTAGTAGGACGGTTTTTTTCCTCCATGCACGGACGGTCGAACGGGAATTATTTATATATAATTATATATAATTATTAATATCCATACTAATTAAATACTAATAAAGTAGTTAATGTACAAATTTAATACAATAATAATATAATTAAACCTACTTACTTCCCGCATCATGGAAGAGTACTTTTTAAGCGAATTCCCATGTTTTGGCATTTTAAATGTTGGATGCACACCCTTCCTGGGGTCGCCACTGATTCCAGACAGTGCTGCCAAATTAATTTTATAAGTGTCCAAACTAATTCACATCAATTACTTCTCTACGAGCTCTACTCTACTACATGAAGATGGAAAAATTAAAAAATCTCCTGCTTTCATAGAATAGAAATTAAATTATAATTATGAATACTGTTTCTCCAATCCTATTTTACAATTTTTAGGGCCAGTCAATGGTAATAGAATGCGTTTCTCTGGTGAATGTCATCAACGAAGCTATTTTTAGCAATTTTAGCTGAAGCATCCAACACTGAAATGTGTCGTAGGGGTGATTTCAGCATTGTTTTATAATTGGTCCAAAAAAATTAATTTTAAGTCTAATATATTGAATTACATTCATACAAATGCAATATAAAAATTATGTTCGTGAAGAACGGTGGAAATTCTTAACTGTTGTATTAATATTAAATAGTGCAAATTTCAGCTGTTTTTTGTCAGTTCTTCGATGGGTTGCATTGGTGTTCGTCACTTGTGGTAAAATTTGTAAGAGTATAGACTAAATTTACCCGGGATGTAAAAAGGGTGACAAACGAGACACCTGAGTTTATATTCTGCCTACTTCAACCAATTCTTTTCTTTTATTTTCGAAACCTCCTCCGAATCCTCTCACCCTCCGACCCCCGACGCGACCCTCCCTCCGGTCCCCCGACGCGGCCAACCCTCCGGTCCCCCGACGCGACCCACCCTCCGGACCCCCGACGCGACCCTCCCTCCGGTCCCCCGACGCGACCCACCCTCCGGTCCCCCGACGCGGCCCACCCTCCGGTCCCCCGACGCGACCCACCCTCCGGTCCCCCGACGCGGCCAACCCTCCGGTCCCCCGACGCGGCCAACCCTCCGGTCCCCCGACGCGACCCACCCTCCGGTCCCCCGACGCGGCCAACCCTCCGGTCCCCCGACGCGACCCACCCTCCGATCTCCCGACGCGACCCACCCTCCTGTCCCCCGACGCGACCCACCCTCCGATCCCCCGACGCGACCCACCCTCCGGTCCCCCGACGCGACCCACCCTCCGGTCCCCCGACGCGGCCCACCCTCCGGTCCCCCGACGCGACCCACCCTCCGGTCCCCCGACGCGACCCACCCTCATATCCCCCGACGCGACCCACCCTCCGGGCCCCCGACGCGACCCACCCTCCGGGCCCCCGACGCGACCCACCCTCCGATCCCCCGACGCGGCCAACCCTCCGGTCCCCCGACGCGACCCACCCTCCGGTCCCCCGACGCGACCCACCCTCCGGTCCCCCGACGCGGCCCACCCTCCGGTCCCCCGACGCGACCCACCCTCCGATCTCCCGACGCGACCCACCCTCCTGTCCCCCGACGCGACCCACCCTCCGATCCCCCGACGCGACCCACCCTCCGGTCCCCCGACGCGACCCACCCTCATATCCCCCGACGCGACCCACCCTCCGGTCCCCCGACGCGACCCACCCTCCGGGCCCCCGACGCGACCCACCCTCCGATCCCCCGACGCGGCCAACCCTCCGGTCCCCCGACGCGACCCACCCTCCGGTCCCCCGACGCGACCCACCCTCATATCCCCCGACGCGACCCACCCTCCGGTCCCCCGACGCGACCCACCCTCCGGTCCCCCGACGCGACCCACCCTCATATCCCCCGACGCGACCCACCCTCCGGTCCCCCGACGCGACCCACCCTCCGGTCCCCCGACGCGACCCACCCTCCGGTCCCCCGACGCGACCCACCCTCCGGTCCCCCGACGCGACCCACCCTCATATCCCCCGACGCGACCCACCCTCCGGTCCCCCGACGCGACCCACCCTCCGGGCCCCCGACGCGACCCACCCTCCGATCCCCCGACGCGGCCAACCCTCCGGTCCCCCGACGCGACCCACCCTCCGGTCCCCCGACGCGACCCACCCTCCGGTCCCCCGACGCGGCCCACCCTCCGGTCCCCCGACGCGACCCACCCTCCGATCCCCCGACGCGACCCACCCTCCGATCCCCCGACGCGACCCACCCTCCGGGCCCCCGACGCGACCCACCCTCCGATACCCCGACGCGACCCACCCTCCGATCCCCCGACGCGGCCAACCCTCCGGTCCCCCGACGCGACCCACCCTCCGGTCCCCCGACGC
Organism: Pantala flavescens; assembly: GCA_020796165.1. Lineage (NCBI taxonomy): Eukaryota > Metazoa > Arthropoda > Insecta > Odonata > Libellulidae > Pantala > Pantala flavescens. The sequence goes on along the minus strand of CM036885.1, from coordinate 19,157,123 downwards.
GACCCACCCTCATATCCCCCGACGCGACCCACCCTCCGGTCCCCCGACGCGACCCACCCTCCGATCCCCCGACGCGGCCAACCCTCCGGTCCCCCGACGCGACCCACCCTCCGGTCCCCCGACGCGACCCACCCTCCGGTCCCCCGACGCGACCCACCCTCCGGTCCCCCGACGCGACCCACCCTCATATCCCCCGACGCGACCCACCCTCCGGTCCCCCGACGCGACCCACCCTCCGGGCCCCCGACGCGACCCACCCTCCGATCCCCCGACGCGGCCAACCCTCCGGTCCCCCGACGCGACCCACCCTCCGGTCCCCCGACGCGACCCACCCTCCGGTCCCCCGACGCGGCCCACCCTCCGGTCCCCCGACGCGACCCACCCTCCGGGCCCCCGACGCGACCCACCCTCCGATCCCCCGACGCGACCCACCCTCCGATCCCCCGACGCGACCCACCCTCCGATCCCCCGACGCGACCCACCCTCCGGGCCCCCGACGCGACCCACCCTCCGATACCCCGACGCGACCCACCCTCCGGTCCCCCGACGCGACCCACCCTCATATCCCCCGACGCGACCCACCCTCCGGTCCCCCGACGCGACCCACCCTCCGATCCCCCGACGCGGCCAACCCTCCGGTCCCACGACGCGGCCCACCCTATTCGGCCCATGCCTTACCTCTATTACCACCTTCAGGTCCTCTTCCATCCGCAGGAGTCCCATTCCTCAAAGGTTCCACCCATCTACCTACGGAACAGCCTGTGATAAGACTCGGGACATTATGATAACATAATTACCACAAAATAATTTAAGATATGCAAATCAGTTACGTCCACTTCACATTTTTAATATGTCGATAACATTCAGCAATTAATTCTATAAAACCTAACACCACAATTAATTTTATTTCTGAATAATTCTTTTACGGAATTTATTCATGCCCTATTCGAAGTGACTTCTTCCTTCGCTTTTTCAAAATTAACAATTGATTCAAATTTAAAATTAAAACAAATCCCAATTATACGTCAACGTTCAAAGAAATCAGAACAATAATTATCGAATAATTCTCGAATAATATCTAAAAGATATATTTATTCGCACTTAACAGTTGCAACAATAAATTAGAGCTACTTTTGTTTTAATAATGTGGTAATCGTTGAATTAATCGCTTCAATTCAATTCGCATCAATGAAATATCAGTTACAATCGTACAATTGATGCAATAAACGAAAAATAATCAAATTATTTTATTCGCTGTCATTTTTAGAATCGTTTGTAAGTATTTAATATTTATATCCGATAAACAGCTTAAATTATTATTATATTGAAAGAAGAATGAAATTTTCTTTTAAAATCCATCATTAACCATCCGAATATTCTTTTAAGAAATTTAATTTCAAATTGCTTAACCTTAATATTTGCATTCAAATTTAAATATGATTTCTTTTTCAATATATTTCATTAGTAGTTTTAGAATTCCAAATTTAGCTATAGTTGCATTTCTTAAGATTTTATAACGGAAATAACTAGAGATTATTAACTGCATTATTAAATTTAAATTATCCATTTAGAATAACATGTCGATATATTTTTAGAATATTAAGCGATTATTCAATGATATATAGAATATAAAATAATAAACAATGTACAAAATTCCATGCGCATGAAAATCCATAAGTTGAAAAAAATCTTCGTTATCCATTTAAATGCAAAGATATATAACATACTTTATTTATATATTAAAGTTTATTAAGTTTATTACGTTAGAAATCATCGAATGAGATCTATTCTCGTATTTAATACGCGTAGTTATACGAAAAGCAATGTTACGTTGCATTCAGAAAATTAAAGCGAAGAAGTGTTAAAAATAGGAATAAAGCTCTCGCGAGTACTATCCATTTATTATAGAAATAGTTGTAGTGATTTATTAATGATCAATGGCATCAATGTTTAAATCTCACGATGACTCAAAGCATAATTAATGATAATTAAATTTCGTCGTAGGCGTCGTAAGTTGTATAAAGTTATAAATTATTATACAATCTTTCGTTAATTATAGTTTCATTCGGGAATAACATTGAATCGCATTACTTTCCGCTTATGTATTTATTCTAAGTTTCGTTAAAGAATAATCAGTTTCCGAAACCTTAAACGTGTTTCGCAACACGTTAAATTCGAAAAAACCTAAGTAGAATTCAATATTCAAACGAAATAAACTTGGATGGATTCAGATTCTGAAAAGTACGTCGGCTATCAATGATACGTAATTGCCACGTGGTCTAACCGGAAGTCGTTGTTACATGTCCGAAAATGAACGGAGATTTAATAAAAAGGAGGTTTTATCACTATTCAAGGTTATAAAATTGTATTGGAAACTTTCAAAATGAGATATTTATAAGAGATTCCGTATTTGAGAATGATTCGATCGAACTATGACTACGAGGCGGTTATCAAGTTTTAAGATATAAATACTTGTTCAATTCAAATCGATTCTGAATGAAATAGATACCGACAAAGAAAGTAACATAGTCTATTAAAGAACAATAGTTTTTTAATATCGTATATTTCCTACCTTTCGTGTCCCAGCCATTCCAATCGTTGGCGTCCTGACTCCGTGATGAGGTTCCATCGCAGCTTTCTTTCCGCTTATATATTCGATATCGATAATTATTAATTCGGAAATTACCGAAAACGATTCAACCAGATAAACTAACGCACTTTTAAACTTTCAGTGACGAATTTAAATTTTAACGGTTTTCTTGAACAAAGCGGCAGCACGACGTTGCTAGAAGAATTCCCAGAAGACAATGGCAATTTTGCAACACCGCTAAAGTTGAACCAAAATCCTCGCTTCTGATTGGCTGGTTACGATTGACCACGCCCACTTTAGCGTTCCTTTATATTTTTTATATGTAATAATTTTATTTATTTTAATTAATTACAATGTAAATGAATAAATGTTTCAAATTAATTTTTATAATTTATAGAGTAAATATATTCATTAATACTTATCGTTTGAATGTTATGTATGGGAAGTTGAAGAAGATGACTCAACCAACTTCTCATACACCTTCGTTATGAAAAATTTGACGCCCAAAGCTTTTGTTTTACTGAAAAATTCATTGAGTTTTAATAACAAATGGAAATTAAAATTAAAACTTCGGTCTTACCCCTGAAATTATTTAATATTTTTTATTCACAACATCTACTAGAGATTGTGAATGAGATATTTTTCGAAGTATCTTCTCAATGGTACGTCAATAGACTATAGTCGAAATAGATTGGAGGTAAACGTGAAAGTAATCTAATATATTTCATCATGAATATTAATGTCAACTTAAGAAATAAATCATACTCTATAAGTTCATCAATCCTCTGATGGCTACCTTTGTTGCTACAATGTTAGAAAGCATGTATCTGGTTTAAAAAGTTATATTACTTTGAGATCAATTTACTAGAAAAGCTTACTTACCTTTGATAGACTTTCCATTATCTTGGATGGCCCTACCCTCCAAAGGAACCTTCTTTATTTTGGCGACCGCACTTTTATTAGAATTGTTTTTCTAAAAAACACACTTTCAGATTTAGACACTTAACAATGGCAAAAAGCACCCACACCTCACTCACTATTTATATATTGTTTGCACCTATTTCATCACTGATTTTAGCAATAGCATGTATCACATTGCCAGAATAAAGCAAAACGTTGCACTTTCCACGTAATATTGAAGTTAATACGTGGAATTTTCAATTTACATCGTCATTTATTGCACCTGTGAGGTCACATGTCATTCAATTCACTATAGATCATTAGCGAGGCATTTCTTTTCTTGCGGAAATGCCTCAAAACTTGAGCGATTTCATTATTATTTTCGTTTTATTATCGAAATAGAGAACGTTATTATTTCCAACTGTATAATCGTTGCATTAATGATTGAATATTGTTCATGATCATAGACGAATAGAAAACTTGTGTACATATGAATAAAATGCACCTTTCAAATTCACCCTTCAAACTTTGGGCATGTATCTGCGCATTCATAAAATTCTCGAGGCACTATTGTCGGTGGCTAAAGCTGTAGTTACACAATCACTCTTTGATGTATTCAAAAATAAACATCAACCATGAATATACACTTTTAGTCACTCACTTAAGCGTTGCACCAGAATACCTTGCACTAGTTTCGGACAATGAAAGAAAATTAAAACACTCATACTATTGTTTTGAACAACTTCCAACTGAATGTAGTGAAGAGAATGTATTCCAAAATGAACTCTGACCAAGAATATCCACTTATGTTTCACCCTTTGAAGCACCATACACCACATTATGTTGCACTTCATTCGGACGATGAAAGACTGAAGTATTATTCTAAGAGACAACGATTCAAAAATACCCATACTTCCCCCCTGAACTTGTTTCGAACAGCTATTTACTTTCTAGCGAAAGGGCAGAAATATTCTGGCGTTACTCATTTAGTACGACCTCGAAATTTTATGAAACGCTTTAGCCGTTATTTCAAGGTAAACCTTTTTTGGTTACTTAAATGAATAATCTTTCAAAAGAAAAGCGTTCCTTATTATTTTGTGATCGCGCGATGACCAGGATTCAATATACTTAAACTTATCCCATGATCCATTTATTTAAGTTAGCTAAACCTTCCTTTATAACCATGTTTTTCATTGAAACAACCGCTAGGGTTAAAGCGTTTCATAAAATTTCGAGGTCGTACTAAATGAGTAACGCCAGAATATTTCTTCCCTTCGAAAGGAAGTAAATAGTTGTACAAAACAAGCTCATGGAGAGACAGAGGGTAAATCGCGTGTTTTTGAATCATGGAATTGGTCTTCAAGTACGTATAGTGCAAGTTATTCTGGTGCAACGCTTAAGTGAGTGACTTAAAGTGTATATTCATTGGTTGATGTTTAATTTTGAATACATCAAAGAGTGATTGTGGAACTACAACTTTAGCCATCGAAAATAGTGCAGTTCCTCGAGAATTATATATATGCGGAGATACGTGCGCGAAGTTCGAAGGCTGAAACATTATATTCATATGTACACAAGTGTTTCATTCGTATATAATCATGAAGACTCTTCAATCATCATGCAAAGACCACAAAAGTGTTTTACTACAAATTTATAAGGATTTGAAAAATTTGAATCCATGGCAATATCTATGTGTTATTTTATAATAATGTGCATTAGAATGGTAAGTACTTAACCAAATACTTTTAAATCGAATACATACAAGCGTAGCATTAAATTCCTGGAAAATGTTTCGAATTTATGCAATTTCAACGTTAAAAAGATCGATGCTTTCGAAGAATTCGCGAAATTATCTCGCCTGAAATAATTAACAGCTCGGTATGAGCATGGCTATTTATGCTACGCCATAATATGGACATGAAAATGTACGTGTGAACCCAAATATTTTTAATTCTAATACATATGAGCGTTGCTATGAATTCTTCTTCTATAATATTTTACGGAGTCCACAGGTCAGTACTGGCATAGTATGAGTTTATTTTGCATATATTGATATATCCTACTAACCATCATTTACCTTTAAGGAACGATTATAAAGCTGGAAATAATAACGTTCTCTATTTCGATAATAAAACAAAAATGGTCATGAAATCGTTCAAGGGTTTTCAACACAATATAACAGTAGGAATAAAGTAACTTTTTATCTGCTTAAATACATTTGTAAGCATTTTATGATTTTTTCTCTTCAACCTGGTTAATATTTTCAAGATGGCTACCCAATTGAAAACATGTGCGCGTTAGGTATTTAATAATATTACTCAATACGCAAAATAACCAACAATGAAATTTTCAATAATTAAAATAATTATTTTTTATAGTGATTATGTATATAATTACTAATAAAAGAGTTATTAATTAAGTATTAGCTTTGTTGAGTAGTGGTTTATCCGATACCATCAGCCAATCAGAATCGAGTATTTTACTGCAAACCGGATATCCGTTGCTTTACTGTTAGTTAGTGCTGCTTCCTGTTTGAGTGATGTGCGTTTACGGATGTGCTGTCGAATTTCGTTGATTTTTCGAAAAAATATTTCGTTCGAGTGCTTAAGTGTTCAAATTAAACCCGATTCCAATGGATTCTTCAAGATGCCGCAAAGAGAAGATCGGAAATCTGCGAAAAAGGACCTCTAACTTCGTAAGTAAAAATGACGTTTCTATAGCTAAGTTACGTTTATGTCTTTGAATTTAGGCAATAAACGGATATTTTCTTTCCTTTTCGAATTTCTTCCTATTGATTTTAATTAATAAATCAAGAGTAACAGATTTGTATTTGAATTTAAATCGTAATTCAGCATATGAGAGAGTACGAATTTTCGCCACGTGGTTGGAATTTGTCGTTACTAAATTAATTCTTCCGTATGTGGTTATCTTTATCCCGTTTTCAATACGTTTAATAATCGAAGCGGACGTTCTTTTCAATTAAGTCAAAATCCGGAAATGTTAATTAGTATAATTTTAGCAGTCGTGAGTATTTTCGCCACGTGGTCGAACTTAGGGTAGTAACGATAAGTAGCCTTGTTCATAAAAACATATTCAAATTTAAATTTATATTTTAGCTGGATTTAGTTTTTGCGCATTTAATAGCCTGCATTTATTTAAATTATTGGATATTCTCAATTTTTTATATTTAACCTATCTACGAATCCGTGTTGCGAAACACGTTTAAGGTTTCGGAAACTGATTATTCTTTAACGAAACTTAGAATAAATACATAAGCGGAAAGTAATGCGATTCAATGTTATTCCCGAATGAAACTATAATTAACGAAAGATTGTATAATAATTTATAACTTTATACAACTTACGACGCCTACGACGAAATTTAATTATCATTAATTATGCTTTGAGTCATCGTGAGATTTAAACATTGATGCCATTGATCATTAATAAATCACTACAACTATTTCTATAATAAATGGATAGTACTCGCGAGAGCTTTATTCCTATTTTTAACACTTCTTCGCTTTAATTTTCTGAATGCAACGTAACATTGCTTTTCGTATAACTACGCGTATTAAATACGAGAATAGATCTCATTCGATGATTTCTAACGTAATAAACTTAATAAACTTTAATATATAAATAAAGTATGTTATATATCTTTGCATTTAAATGGATAACGAAGATTTTTTTCAACTTATGGATTTTCATGCGCATGGAATTTTGTACATTGTTTATTATTTTATATTCTATATATCATTGAATAATCGCTTAATATTCTAAAAATATATCGACATGTTATTCTAAATGGATAATTTAAATTTAATAATGCAGTTAATAATCTCTAGTTATTTCCGTTATAAAATCTTAAGAAATGCAACTATAGCTAAATTTGGAATTCTAAAACTACTAATGAAATATATTGAAAAAGAAATCATATTTAAATTTGAATGCAAATATTAAGGTTAAGCAATTTGAAATTAAATTTCTTAAAAGAATATTCGGATGGTTAATGATGGATTTTAAAAGAAAATTTCATTCTTCTTTCAATATAATAATAATTTATGCTGTTTATCGGATATAAATATTAAATACTTACAAACGATTCTAAAAATGACAGCGAATAAAATAATTTGATTATTTTTCGTTTATTGCATCGATTGTACGATTGTAACTGATATTTCATTGATGCGAATTGAATTGAAGCGATTAATTCAACGATTACCACATTATTAAAACAAAAGTAGCTCTAATTTATTGTTGTAACTGTTAAGTGCGAATAAATATATCTTTTAGATATTATTCGAGAATTATTCGATAATTATTGTTCTGATTTCTTTGAACGTTGACGTATAATTGGGATTTGTTTTAATTTTAAATTTGAATCAATTGTTAATTTTGAAAAAGCGAAGGAAGAAGTCACTTCGAATAGGGCATGAATAAATTCCGTAAAAGAATTATTCAGAAATAAAATTAATTGTGGTGTTAGGTTTTATAGAATTAATTGCTGAATGTTATCGACATATTAAAAATGTGAAGTGGACGTAACTTATTTGCATATCTTAAATTATTTTGTGGTAATTATGTTATCATAATGTCCCGAGTCTTATCACAGGCTGTTCCGTAGGTAGATGGGTGGAACCTTTGAGGAAGGGGACTCCTGCGGATGGAAGAGGACCTGAAGGTGGTAATAGAGGTAAGGCATGGGCCGAATAGGGTGGGCCGCGTCGTGGGACCGGAGGGTTGGCCGCGTCGGGGGATCGGAGGGTGGGTCGCGTCGGGGGATCGGAGGGTGGGTCGCGTCGGGGGACCGGAGGGTGGGTCGCGTCGGGGGATATGAGGGTGGGTCGCGTCGGGGGACCGGAGGGTGGGTCGCGTCGGGGTATCGGAGGGTGGGTCGCGTCGGGGGCCCGGAGGGTGGGTCGCGTCGGGGGATCGGAGGGTGGGTCGCGTCGGGGGATCGGAGGGTGGGTCGCGTCGGGGGCCCGGAGGGTGGGTCGCGTCGGGGGACCGGAGGGTGGGCCGCGTCGGGGGACCGGAGGGTGGGTCGCGTCGGGGGACCGGAGGGTGGGTCGCGTCGGGGGACCGGAGGGTTGGCCGCGTCGGGGGATCGGAGGGTGGGTCGCGTCGGGGGCCCGGAGGGTGGGTCGCGTCGGGGGACCGGAGGGTGGGTCGCGTCGGGGGATATGAGGGTGGGTCGCGTCGGGGGACCGGAGGGTGGGTCGCGTCGGGGGACCGGAGGGTGGGTCGCGTCGGGGGACCGGAGGGTGGGTCGCGTCGGGGGACCGGAGGGTTGGCCGCGTCGGGGGATCGGAGGGTGGGTCGCGTCGGGGGACCGGAGGGTGGGTCGCGTCGGGGGATATGAGGGTGGGTCGCGTCGGGGGACCGGAGGGTGGGTCGCGTCGGGGGACCGGAGGGTTGGCCGCGTCGGGGGACCGGAGGGAGGGTCGCGTCGGGGGTCGGAGGGTGAGAGGATTCGGAGGAGGTTTCGAAAATAAAAGAAAAGAATTGGTTGAAGTAGGCAGAATATAAACTCAGGTGTCTCGTTTGTCACCCTTTTTACATCCCGGGTAAATTTAGTCTATACTCTTACAAATTTTACCACAAGTGACGAACACCAATGCAACCAATCGAAGAACTGACAAAAAACAGCTGAAATTTGCACTATTTAATATTAATACAACAGTTAAGAATTTCCACCGTTCTTCACGAACATAATTTTTATATTGCATTTGTATGAATGTAATTCAATATATTAGACTTAAAATTAATTTTTTTGGACCAATTATGAAACAATGCTGAAATCACCCCTACGACACATTTCAGTGTTGGATGCTTCAGCTAAAATTGCTAAAAATAGCTTCGTTGATGACATTCACCAGAGAAACGCATTCTATTACCATTGACTGGCCCTAAAAATTGTAAAATAGGATTGGAGAAACAGTATTCATAATTATAATTTAATTTCTATTCTATGAAAGCAGGAGATTTTTTAATTTTTCCATCTTCATGTAGTAGAGTAGAGCTCGTAGAGAAGTAATTGATGTGAATTAGTTTGGACACTTATAAAATTAATTTGGCAGCACTGTCTGGAATCAGTGGCGACCCCAGGAAGGGTGTGCATCCAACATTTAAAATGCCAAAACATGGGAATTCGCTTAAAAAGTACTCTTCCATGATGCGGGAAGGAAAAAGGTTTAATTATGTTAAATTTATACATGTACATTAACTATTTCATAACCGCTCATATGATTTTATGTTCTTTTCGCCAGACTTATGGCGCTATAAATCGATTCAGAAGGCAACCGGCTACCGATGACGGAAAATGACACTATCATGCTATTAATTCTCCGCAAATTATTTAAATGAAGTGCTAATAGAAGTTGCTCTGTGACTTAATAAACTACATAATATGATTCATTTTTCTTATCCGTCCTAACCGTCCCTTATATTATCGGTCCTAACACATCGAATCCTGAAGTAGTATTTCAAAACCTAGGTTGGAAACTAGTACGATAAACCTCGACGCTCTCAATGAAGACCTTAAATATTCTCTAAATTCCACAAAACTCTAAATTTAAACAGATCACTACTTAACCTCGTTAATGCCAAACGTTAGGTACAAAATGCGAATATTTCAGAAAATACAAGTCACATAAAGAATAGATTCGAAGAAAACTTTCCTCCATAGAGTTTGTGGCAACGTTGCATGCCATCCGGGAACCACAAGTCAAAGCCAAAAAACTCATTCACTGATTTAGTGAAACATCATCTCTAAGATATAGGATGGGTTTCATAATAAAGCACAAATCTCGAGACGTACTTATTTTAGCCTGTTTTAGAAAATCTCGGAATCCCTTGAACATAATTTGTATTTAACTGTTATTTCGCTGCAATCAAAGATAGAAGTTTAAAAATTTTTTCTAGGGGAAACAAATTCCCCGAAAATTGAGATTGGACGGTTCCCAATTATCAGAGGTTCCGACTCTCTACAGAGGATGTGGTAGAGCGCTGACTAAATTTTTTGAATTAAACGCCATTCATTTCTCGAATTCTGCCGATGAAATCCTGATCCGGACTTATAAAAATATATACCTTTTCCGATAACTAATTCCAATTATAATCAACATGCGATGAAATATATTTTAAATAAGAGTATTTATGCTGCATTCGATATCAAAGCACCGGTGATGTGCGGGGGTTGTGACAGGAATGAGAGTTTGGAGAGGAGGCGATTCAAACCCATAATTGTTCGACATTTTAAATGATGGCAAAATGTTATTCCCACTCCTCCTTCGGCCGTAATCGAGATGACAAGGTTATCTATGAGTTTGTCTCTTCGTATACAATCTATATAAAGGCACTATTGGTATTTGGAGTGATCCACACGGAAGTTGATCAAAGATCAAGATGTTTCTCATGATATCGAATTTTCCGTTGAAAACATTCATTTCCTTTAGTTAATCTGATATAATTCAGCCGCATATATTAGAAAAGACAGAATCGTATCGATTTCAACCAATATGGAACGCTTTTCTCAATAGATACATATCCGAGGACATGTATTTTGTGGGAAAGGAATATTTCCTGGTCAACCTAAGTCCAAATGAAATAATCTCTTCAATCGATTTGAATACCCCATTCCTTTGAACATCAACAGGATTATTAAATCTAAGCACATTACAATAAGATAATACATTTAGGTATTACAGACATCATAGACGTGTTTTCAGTAAGGCAAGATGCAATTCATATTGTTTAGGAATAATGTAGAAGTGAATTAACTTTTCCGTAACTGCTTTCCTTACTTCTTATGTTACAGTAAAGTACATGTACATATTACCCTCAGTTTATTAAACTTAAGCTTAAACATGTTGTTGAATAGCTTAATAATAATATGAGGTCATATAACAATAAAATATTTCATAAGTCTAATAGTGAATTATGCCATTATGAACTACGAAATTTAATGCATCATATATGTGCGTTTTTTCTCGACTCTTTAGATTAGTACAAATAATTCCTAGAAAACCCTGAATAAGGACTAGTAAAAGTTTTCTTTTGAATATATATATCGTTGGTTTGATTCTAGGGGGCGTTATCTATAGACCTCAGGACCCCATGGGGTCTATGACCCCGAGACGTAACTTGAGTGGGGAGAGATTAATAACAAGAGGGGAATGGCTGATTTAATGAGGGCGGTATAGCAAGCCATTCAAACATAACTCCTGGTATTATTATTATCCTAATTTTATTATTATTATCCTAAATAATTCTATTTATATTCACCAAAAGCTTTATTAAAAGTGTCGGACAAAATATTCAAACATAATTTGTTTTCTTTCTCTGTTGACAAAACGGGGGTGAATCAAATGATGGGAGAATAATTTAATAAGGATAAGAATACATATATTGCAAAAATTCCCATACATTGCATTCAATCGTAAGTAAAAGGAAACTCGTTAACACATAGAAACTATATCACTTATAATTTCACATATAATTTGTATATAACACTCAAATTAGGACAGTGATGCATTGAATACAAAAGATACAACTGAGAACTCGAATGCGGAATTACTAAGAGAAAAAGTTATTCAAGAGGGATTTAGGATTAACCTCTCCTATAACAGTATCAAGAACTGAATAAGTTCCAAGCTGGAAAAATATCAGAAATTTATATGCAGGTACTTATAAAAAACTACACTGTGGAAAAGAACATGCGATGTTTAAAAAGCAAAAAGAATCGCATTCATATTTAAAATACTATATTTAGATTACCCTTTCTTAAGTTTACCATAAAACTTACATATTATAAGGTAGAATAATCATAAAGAAACCTGAAATTCGAGAATAAAGGTCTTATAATAGAGGCGCAAAGCATTTTACGATAAGTACAGATGATTACATTTTGAGACACACACACATTTGAGGCAGTTATACTCGCACACCTACATACCACATTGTGAATTTACATATTTACATTTTAACATATATATAATTCGTACACACAGAATACATTTCTGATGTTCAAAGTATTCCCAACGGGTACAAGAACAAGATACAAGAAACCTAACGCACTAACATAGTGCAATGGTCTGCTGGTAAATACTCGAAGGGAATTCAAGGATGGAAGATGGATGAACCGAAAAAGAGAATGCATTCTCAAATATTCTGGACTCATCAGCCCGCAACATGAAAATAGTGGGATGAAGATCAAGTGTATGCGTGGACGAACGGAGGTGAAAAAGAGAACCATCCAAGAGAGGGTTGGACCTGAAGAGAAGAATTTCAGGAGAACCTTGTTCAACGACGAGCCGAAAGAAGGACACAAGGACGGAAGAATTGCCACTGCTACAACCGAAGTGTGCGAACAAGATCATTTGGTTTACAGTACATAATGAAAGATTAACACTGAGTATACGGTTTTTATGATAGGCAACTTACAGGTTCCATATGTATTTGCACATTCATTCCAACATGGTATACGAAAGAATAAAGTTCACCATAACAATAGGTTAACTCACAAGATACTATCTATTGCACTTATAAAGTACTACTTGGTACATTTCATCAAGCTGCTTCAGTGACGGATACCCCAAAAGTATCCAGCTTCAGGGAAGATCCTCCTTGGGTCAGCAGTTGGTGCAGCTTCTAAAGAAAAGATTCGAGAACGTTTAAGGAAAGCGATTGCATTTTTAGGGATATGTAAAGGAGTCTCTATAAGCTCACCCTGCAAGCACATTCAAAATCTCCTTCCCCAAGTGGTTTGCATCTTCCTAGTGACTTCTATTCCTCGACCTTACAATGCTCCTATCTTCTCCGCTGAATCCACAGCTTCGTGTAAAGCCTCTTCTTATGCCGGTCCACAAGCAGCGTGACCTCATGAAGGTAATATATTCACGTTAACACGGACGGCAAATCAAATAACAACATTTGACTATCATGGAAATAATCTTACCCACCTTTTTCTAACCGAACACAATATTCCTTCGCCGAACCGTGAGAAATCCCATCTGAGGAAGCACTGTGGATGCACTGCACGCATGGAACCATCTTCTCTGCGCTTGAAAATACAAACAAGCATTAGCAACTGGAGAAGTCGAAGAAGAGAACAAGGAATGAGATTTACTTTACCTTCGTCCGATTCCGGGGTTACCGACGGTCTTGGATAAAGAGCGCTTCTCGTCTTGAAATTCTCAGCAAAGGAACGGAGGAACTGCTTAACTTATCCTGAAATAATTATTGCTACATCCGGGTAAGAGATATTTATCAGTGATCAAAAATCATTCCAATTATATGATATGGACGCGAACAAAATCGACTGTCATTTACACCAGAGCACTCAAGGGAGTGAAATTGCTAATTTACCCCTTTGTTCAAGCATATCCTCGAGGTTTTTCGCGGCGGTAGTAGAAATACAGGAAACTATGCCTTGGCTGCTGGAGTAAACGGGACCGCAATCAATATCTTCTCATCCGCCCCATGCAGTCGAGCTGAAATCGATGTATTGTTTCATAAGACGTAAAATCCTCGATTTTCGGATTAATAATATCGAACGTGTAATTCAAAGAAGGTCATTTTTATGCAAGTACGACAATGATGTAGTATTTCGTGAGCCTCCCAACTGCTTCCTGCGGTAGCTGCCCTCCTCGCGTTTTCCAAACGGCTCTCGAAAAGGTCTTCTTATTGTACGGCCACGCGATCGGTTTCCTGAAGAGATAAAGCATTAATCTAAACCATGATGGACGATAACGAATATTAGGGAAGAACAGTCGACCACTCTTGCTGCTATATAAAATTCGTAGACTGAAGATAAATCCTTCCTACCTTCAATTCCTCATGCATTCAAGATACCGACTGATTTACAGATGGTCGTCCTCTTCGGAAGTGTTGCACAATAGCAATCAAGGCCCAAGTAGTATGCAAAGCTGAAAATAATGAGACACGATTACGAATACGCGCACGTGAATCTTAATTCAAATTACAAGTTTACTCACATTCTTTGATTCTCCGTCTCCATCAATGGAATGGTTTAGTGATGTCTCGAATTATTCCTTTCTCCGCGGCTAAGTATCCTGAACGAGAGCGGATCCTCCTCGTCCGTACTTTCAGCCCTTGGTGAAGTTTCCAATAAAGAGATATATTTTAGTTTGAGGAAATCGAAATCATTTTCAGGATTTTTGAAGTTGAATCAAAAATACTCACCTTGCCAGCTCGGTCAACATCTACGTCCCCATGTGGATCTTCCTTACGACATCACTTCCTGAATCTCGAAGAACTTCACAGCAGAACCCGCCGTCACATCTCAGGATCTTCTCACAAGCACCGTTCCCTCATCAAGGTAAAATATTTACTTTAATATGGACGGCAAATGAAATAACGTCATTTGACTATCATGGAAATAACCGTACTCACCGTTACGTAACTAAACGTAGTTTTCCTTCGCCGACCCGAGCTTCTTCAGGAATGGACGTATCTGAAGAGAACGGAAACATTCTTTAATATACAAGCAAATATTACTGTAAATGTTACTGCGTCAAGTTCTCATGCAATCAGGGATTACTAAAGAAAGGACGTTACTTACGATGGAATCATATGGAATTCTCGCGGTAAAAGTTTTGGAAGTTGGCCTTCCTCCTCTCGCGATATCCAAATCTTCTTACTCCCTCGATGAACGGACATTTAAACATTGTGACATATCCGTATTTATAAAACCCAAATTCGTGTAATACATCGATTTACAACGGAGGCACTTTACGATAAGTACAGACGATTACAATTTGAGACACACGCACATTTGAGGCTGTTTTACTAGCACACCTCAGAACAACATTGTGATTTTACAACATAACACCTTCAAAGAAATACAATTCGTACACATACTATACAGTTATGGTCTTCAAAATACTCCATACGGATGTTCATACAATGAACCAAACGCACTAACATAGTGCAATGGTCTGCTGGTAAATACTCGAAGGGAATTCAAGGATGGAAGATGGATGAACCGAAAAAGAGAATGCATTCTCAAATATTCTGGACTCATCAGCCCGCAACATGAAAATAGTGGGATGAAGATCAAGTGTATGCGTGGACGAACGGAGGTGAAAAAGAGAACCATCCAAGAGAGGGTTGAACCTGAAGAGAAGAATTTCAGGAGAACCTTGTTCAACGACGAGCCGAAAGAAGGACACAAGGACGGAAGAATTGCCACTGCTACAACCGAAGTGTGCGAACAAGATCATTTGGTTTACAGTACATAATGAAAGATTAACACTGAGTATACGGTTTTTATGATAGGCAACTTACAGGTTCCATATGTATTTGCACATTCATTCCAACATGGTATACGAAAGAATAAAGTTCACCATAACAATAGGTTAACTCACAAGATACTATCTATTGCACTTATAAAGTACTACTTGGTACATTTCATCAAGCTGCTTCAGTGACGGATACCCCAAAAGTATCCAGCTTCAGGGAAGATCCTCCTTGGGTCAGCAGTTGGTGCAGCTTCTAAAGAAAAGATTCGAGAACGTTTAAGGAAAGCGATTGCATTTTTAGGGATATGTAAAGGAGTCTCTATAAGCTCACCCTGCAAGCACATTCAAAATCTCCTTCCCCAAGTGGTTTGCATCTTCCTAGTGACTTCTATTCTTCGACCTTACAATGCTCCTATCTTCTCCGCTGAATCCACAGCTTCGTGTAAAGCCTCTTCTTATGCCGGTCCACAAGCAGCGTGACCTCATGAAGGTAATATATTCACGTTAACACGGACGGCAAATCAAATAACAACATTTGACTATCATGGAAATAATCTTACCCACCTTTTTCTAACCGAACACAATATTCCTTCGCCGAACCGTGAGAAATCCCATCTGAGGAAGCACTGTGGATGCACTGCACGCATGGAACCATCTTCTCTGCGCTTGAAAATACAAACAAGCATTAGCAACTGGAGAAGTCGAAGAAGAGAACAAGGAATGAGATTTACTTTACCTTCGTCCGATTCCGGGGTTACCGACGGTCTTGGATAAAGAGCGCTTCTCGTCTTGAAATTCTCAGCAAAGGAACGGAGGAACTGCTTAACTTATCCTGAAATAATTATTGCTACATCCGGGTAAGAGATATTTATCAGTGATCAAAAATCATTCCAATTATATGATATGGACGCGAACAAAATCGACTGTCATTTACACCAGAGCACTCAAGGGAGTGAAATTGCTAATTTACCCCTTTGTTCAAGCATATCCTCGAGGTTTTTCGCGGCGGTAGTAGAAATACAGGAAACTATGCCTTGGCTGCTGGAGTAAACGGGACCGCAATCAATATCTTCTCATCCGCCCCATGCAGTCGAGCTGAAATCGATGTATTGTTTCATAAGACGTAAAATCCTCGATTTTCGGATTAATAATATCGAACGTGTAATTCAAAGAAGGTCATTTTTATGCAAGTACGACAATGATGTAGTATTTCGTGAGCCTCCCAACTGCTTCCTGCGGTAGCTGCCCTCCTCGCGTTTTCCAAACGGCTCTCGAAAAGGTCTTCTTATTGTACGGCCACGCGATCGGTTTCCTGAAGAGATAAAGCATTAATCTAAACCATGATGGACGATAACGAATATTAGGGAAGAACAGTCGACCACTCTTGCTGCTATATAAAATTCGTAGACTGAAGATAAATCCTTCCTACCTTCAATTCCTCATGCATTCAAGATACCGACTGATTTACAGATGGTCGTCCTCTTCGGAAGTGTTGCACAATAGCAATCAAGGCCCAAGTAGTATGCAAAGCTGAAAATAATGAGACACGATTACGAATACGCGCACGTGAATCTTAATTCAAATTACAAGTTTACTCACATTCTTTGATTCTCCGTCTCCATCAATGGAATGGTTTAGTGATGTCTCGAATTATTCCTTTCTCCGCGGCTAAGTATCCTGAACGAGAGCGGATCCTCCTCGTCCGTACTTTCAGCCCTTGGTGAAGTTTCCAATAAAGAGATATATTTTAGTTTGAGGAAATCGAAATCATTTTCAGGATTTTTGAAGTTGAATCAAAAATACTCACCTTGCCAGCTCGGTCAACATCTACGTCCCCATGTGGATCTTCCTTACGACATCACTTCCTGAATCTCGAAGAACTTCACAGCAGAACCCGCCGTCACATCTCAGGATCTTCTCACAAGCACCGTTCCCTCATCAAGGTAAAATATTTACTTTAATATGGACGGCAAATGAAATAACGTCATTTGACTATCATGGAAATAACCGTACTCACCGTTACGTAACTAAACGTAGTTTTCCTTCGCCGACCCGAGCTTCTTCAGGAATGGACGTATCTGAAGAGAACGGAAACATTCTTTAATATACAAGCAAATATTACTGTAAATGTTACTGCGTCAAGTTCTCATGCAATCAGGGATTACTAAAGAAAGGACGTTACTTACGATGGAATCATATGGAATTCTCGCGGTAAAAGTTTTGGAAGTTGGCCTTCCTCCTCTCGCGATATCCAAATCTTCTTACTCCCTCGATGAACGGACATTTAAACATTGTGACATATCCGTATTTATAAAACCCAAATTCGTGTAATACATCGATTTACAACGGAGGCACTTTACGATAAGTACAGACGATTACAATTTGAGACACACGCACATTTGAGGCTGTTTTACTAGCACACCTCAGAACAACATTGTGATTTTACAACATAACACCTTCAAAGAAATACAATTCGTACACATACTATACAGTTATGGTCTTCAAAATACTCCATACGGATGTTCATACAAGGAACCAAACGCACTAACATAGTGCAATGGTCTGCTGGTAAATACTCGAAGGGAATTCAAGGATGGAAGATGGATGAACCGAAAAAGAGAATGCATTCTCAAATATTCTGGACTCATCAGCCCGCAACATGAAAATAGTGGGATGAAGATCAAGTGTATGCGTGGACGAACGGAGGTGAAAAAGAGAACCATCCAAGAGAGGGTTGAACCTGAAGAGAAGAATTTCAGGAGAACCTTGTTCAACGACGAGCCGAAAGAAGGACACAAGGACGGAAGAATTGCCACTGCTACAACCGAAGTGTGCGAACAAGATCATTTGGTTTACAGTACATAATGAAAGATTAACACTGAGTATACGGTTTTTATGATAGGCAACTTACAGGTTCCATATGTATTTGCACATTCATTCCAACATGGTATACGAAAGAATAAAGTTCACCATAACAATAGGTTAACTCACAAGATACTATCTATTGCACTTATAAAGTACTACTTGGTACATTTCATCAAGCTGCTTCAGTGACGGCTACCCCAAAAGTATCCAGCTTCAGGGAAGATCCTCCTTGGGTCAGCAGTTGGTGCAGCTTCTAAAGAAAAGATTCGAGAACGTTTAAGGAAAGCGATTGCATTTTTAGGGATATGTAAAGGAGTCTCTATAAGCTCACCCTGCAAGCACATTCAAAATCTCCTTCCCCAAGTGGTTTGCATCTTCCTAGTGACTTCTATTCCTCGACCTTACAATGCTCCTATCTTCTCCGCTGAATCCACAGCTTCGTGTAAAGCCTCTTCTTATGCCGGTCCACAAGCAGCGTGACCTCATGAAGGTAATATATTCACGTTAACACGGACGGCAAATCAAATAACAACATTTGACTATCATGGAAATAATCTTACCCACCTTTTTCTAACCGAACACAATATTCCTTCGCCGAACCGTGAGAAATCCCATCTGAGGAAGCACTGTGGATGCACTGCACGCATGGAACCATCTTCTCTGCGCTTGAAAATACAAACAAGCATTAGCAACTGGAGAAGTCGAAGAAGAGAACAAGGAATGAGATTTACTTTACCTTCGTCCGATTCCGGGGTTACCGACGGTCTTGGATAAAGAGCGCTTCTCGTCTTGAAATTCTCAGCAAAGGAACGGAGGAACTGCTTAACTTATCCTGAAATAATTATTGCTACATCCGGGTAAGAGATATTTATCAGTGATCAAAAATCATTCCAATTATATGATATGGACGCGAACAAAATCGACTGTCATTTACACCAGAGCACTCAAGGGAGTGAAATTGCTAATTTACCCCTTTGTTCAAGCATATCCTCGAGGTTTTTCGCGGCGGTAGTAGAAATACAGGAAACTATGCCTTGGCTGCTGGAGTAAACGGGACCGCAATCAATATCTTCTCATCCGCCCCATGCAGTCGAGCTGAAATCGATGTATTGTTTCATAAGACGTAAAATCCTCGATTTTCGGATTAATAATATCGAACGTGTAATTCAAAGAAGGTCATTTTTATGCAAGTACGACAATGATGTAGTATTTCGTGAGCCTCCCAACTGCTTCCTGCGGTAGCTGCCCTCCTCGCGTTTTCCAAACGGCTCTCGAAAAGGTCTTCTTATTGTACGGCCACGCGATCGGTTTCCTGAAGAGATAAAGCATTAATCTAAACCATGATGGACGATAACGAATATTAGGGAAGAACAGTCGACCACTCTTGCTGCTATATAAAATTCGTAGACTGAAGATAAATCCTTCCTACCTTCAATTCCTCATGCATTCAAGATACCGACTGATTTACAGATGGTCGTCCTCTTCGGAAGTGTTGCACAATAGCAATCAAGGCCCAAGTAGTATGCAAAGCTGAAAATAATGAGACACGATTACGAATACGCGCACGTGAATCTTAATTCAAATTACAAGTTTACTCACATTCTTTGATTCTCCGTCTCCATCAATGGAATGGTTTAGTGATGTCTCGAATTATTCCTTTCTCCGCGGCTAAGTATCCTGAACGAGAGCGGATCCTCCTCGTCCGTACTTTCAGCCCTTGGTGAAGTTTCCAATAAAGAGATATATTTTAGTTTGAGGAAATCGAAATCATTTTCAGGATTTTTGAAGTTGAATCAAAAATACTCACCTTGCCAGCTCGGTCAACATCTACGTCCCCATGTGGATCTTCCTTACGACATCACTTCCTGAATCTCGAAGAACTTCACAGCAGAACCCGCCGTCACATCTCAGGATCTTCTCACAAGCACCGTTCCCTCATCAAGGTAAAATATTTACTTTAATATGGACGGCAAATGAAATAACGTCATTTGACTATCATGGAAATAACCGTACTCACCGTTACGTAACTAAACGTAGTTTTCCTTCGCCGACCCGAGCTTCTTCAGGAATGGACGTATCTGAAGAGAACGGAAACATTCTTTAATATACAAGCAAATATTACTGTAAATGTTACTGCGTCAAGTTCTCATGCAATCAGGGATTACTAAAGAAAGGACGTTACTTACGATGGAATCATATGGAATTCTCGCGGTAAAAGTTTTGGAAGTTGGCCTTCCTCCTCTCGCGATATCCAAATCTTCTTACTCCCTCGATGAACGGACATTTAAACATTGTGACATATCCGTATTTATAAAACCCAAATTCGTGTAATACATCGATTTACAACGGAGGCACTTTACGATAAGTACAGACGATTACAATTTGAGACACACGCACATTTGAGGCTGTTTTACTAGCACACCTCAGAACAACATTGTGATTTTACAACATAACACCTTCAAAGAAATACAATTCGTACACATACTATACAGTTATGGTCTTCAAAATACTCCATACGGATGTTCATACAAGGAACCAAACGCACTAACATAGTGCAATGGTCTGCTGGTAAATACTCGAAGGGAATTCAAGGATGGAAGATGGATGAACCGAAAAAGAGAATGCATTCTCAAATATTCTGGACTCATCAGCCCGCAACATGAAAATAGTGGGATGAAGATCAAGTGTATGCGTGGACGAACGGAGGTGAAAAAGAGAACCATCCAAGAGAGGGTTGAACCTGAAGAGAAGAATTTCAGGAGAACCTTGTTCAACGACGAGCCGAAAGAAGGACACAAGGACGGAAGAATTGCCACTGCTACAACCGAAGTGTGCGAACAAGATCATTTGGTTTACAGTACATAATGAAAGATTAACACTGAGTATACGGTTTTTATGATAGGCAACTTACAGGTTCCATATGTATTTGCACATTCATTCCAACATGGTATACGAAAGAATAAAGTTCACCATAACAATAGGTTAACTCACAAGATACTATCTATTGCACTTATAAAGTACTACTTGGTACATTTCATCAAGCTGCTTCAGTGACGGCTACCCCAAAAGTATCCAGCTTCAGGGAAGATCCTCCTTGGGTCAGCAGTTGGTGCAGCTTCTAAAGAAAAGATTCGAGAACGTTTAAGGAAAGCGATTGCATTTTTAGGGATATGTAAAGGAGTCTCTATAAGCTCACCCTGCAAGCACATTCAAAATCTCCTTCCCCAAGTGGTTTGCATCTTCCTAGTGACTTCTATTCCTCGACCTTACAATGCTCCTATCTTCTCCGCTGAATCCACAGCTTCGTGTAAAGCCTCTTCTTATGCCGGTCCACAAGCAGCGTGACCTCATGAAGGTAATATATTCACGTTAACACGGACGGCAAATCAAATAACAACATTTGACTATCATGGAAATAATCTTACCCACCTTTTTCTAACCGAACACAATATTCCTTCGCCGAACCGTGAGAAATCCCATCTGAGGAAGCACTGTGGATGCACTGCACGCATGGAACCATCTTCTCTGCGCTTGAAAATACAAACAAGCATTAGCAACTGGAGAAGTCGAAGAAGAGAACAAGGAATGAGATTTACTTTACCTTCGTCCGATTCCGGGGTTACCGACGGTCTTGGATAAAGAGCGCTTCTCGTCTTGAAATTCTCAGCAAAGGAACGGAGGAACTGCTTAACTTATCCTGAAATAATTATTGCTACATCCGGGTAAGAGATATTTATCAGTGATCAAAAATCATTCCAATTATATGATATGGACGCGAACAAAATCGACTGTCATTTACACCAGAGCACTCAAGGGAGTGAAATTGCTAATTTACCCCTTTGTTCAAGCATATCCTCGAGGTTTTTCGCGGCGGTAGTAGAAATACAGGAAACTATGCCTTGGCTGCTGGAGTAAACGGGACCGCAATCAATATCTTCTCATCCGCCCCATGCAGTCGAGCTGAAATCGATGTATTGTTTCATAAGACGTAAAATCCTCGATTTTCGGATTAATAATATCGAACGTGTAATTCAAAGAAGGTCATTTTTATGCAAGTACGACAATGATGTAGTATTTCGTGAGCCTCCCAACTGCTTCCTGCGGTAGCTGCCCTCCTCGCGTTTTCCAAACGGCTCTCGAAAAGGTCTTCTTATTGTACGGCCACGCGATCGGTTTCCTGAAGAGATAAAGCATTAATCTAAACCATGATGGACGATAACGAATATTAGGGAAGAACAGTCGACCACTCTTGCTGCTATATAAAATTCGTAGACTGAAGATAAATCCTTCCTACCTTCAATTCCTCATGCATTCAAGATACCGACTGATTTACAGATGGTCGTCCTCTTCGGAAGTGTTGCACAATAGCAATCAAGGCCCAAGTAGTATGCAAAGCTGAAAATAATGAGACACGATTACGAATACGCGCACGTGAATCTTAATTCAAATTACAAGTTTACTCACATTCTTTGATTCTCCGTCTCCATCAATGGAATGGTTTAGTGATGTCTCGAATTATTCCTTTCTCCGCGGCTAAGTATCCTGAACGAGAGCGGATCCTCCTCGTCCGTACTTTCAGCCCTTGGTGAAGTTTCCAATAAAGAGATATATTTTAGTTTGAGGAAATCGAAATCATTTTCAGGATTTTTGAAGTTGAATCAAAAATACTCACCTTGCCAGCTCGGTCAACATCTACGTCCCCATGTGGATCTTCCTTACGACATCACTTCCTGAATCTCGAAGAACTTCACAGCAGAACCCGCCGTCACATCTCAGGATCTTCTCACAAGCACCGTTCCCTCATCAAGGTAAAATATTTACTTTAATATGGACGGCAAATGAAATAACGTCATTTGACTATCATGGAAATAACCGTACTCACCGTTACGTAACTAAACGTAGTTTTCCTTCGCCGACCCGAGCTTCTTCAGGAATGGACGTATCTGAAGAGAACGGAAACATTCTTTAATATACAAGCAAATATTACTGTAAATGTTACTGCGTCAAGTTCTCATGCAATCAGGGATTACTAAAGAAAGGACGTTACTTACGATGGAATCATATGGAATTCTCGCGGTAAAAGTTTTGGAAGTTGGCCTTCCTCCTCTCGCGATATCCAAATCTTCTTACTCCCTCGATGAACGGACATTTAAACATTGTGACATATCCGTATTTATAAAACCCAAATTCGTGTAATACATCGATTTACAACGGAGGCACTTTACGATAAGTACAGACGATTACAATTTGAGACACACGCACATTTGAGGCTGTTTTACTAGCACACCTCAGAACAACATTGTGATTTTACAACATAACACCTTCAAAGAAATACAATTCGTACACATACTATACAGTTATGGTCTTCAAAATACTCCATACGGATGTTCATACAATGAACCAAACGCACTAACATAGTGCAATGGTCTGCTGGTAAATACTCGAAGGGAATTCAAGGATGGAAGATGGATGAACCGAAAAAGAGAATGCATTCTCAAATATTCTGGACTCATCAGCCCGCAACATGAAAATAGTGGGATGAAGATCAAGTGTATGCGTGGACGAACGGAGGTGAAAAAGAGAACCATCCAAGAGAGGGTTGAACCTGAAGAGAAGAATTTCAGGAGAACCTTGTTCAACGACGAGCCGAAAGAAGGACACAAGGACGGAAGAATTGCCACTGCTACAACCGAAGTGTGCGAACAAGATCATTTGGTTTACAGTACATAATGAAAGATTAACACTGAGTATACGGTTTTTATGATAGGCAACTTACAGGTTCCATATGTATTTGCACATTCATTCCAACATGGTATACGAAAGAATAAAGTTCACCATAACAATAGGTTAACTCACAAGATACTATCTATTGCACTTATAAAGTACTACTTGGTACATTTCATCAAGCTGCTTCAGTGACGGCTACCCCAAAAGTATCCAGCTTCAGGGAAGATCCTCCTTGGGTCAGCAGTTGGTGCAGCTTCTAAAGAAAAGATTCGAGAACGTTTAAGGAAAGCGATTGCATTTTTAGGGATATGTAAAGGAGTCTCTATAAGCTCACCCTGCAAGCACATTCAAAATCTCCTTCCCCAAGTGGTTTGCATCTTCCTAGTGACTTCTATTCCTCGACCTTACAATGCTCCTATCTTCTCCGCTGAATCCACAGCTTCGTGTAAAGCCTCTTCTTATGCCGGTCCACAAGCAGCGTGACCTCATGAAGGTAATATATTCACGTTAACACGGACGGCAAATCAAATAACAACATTTGACTATCATGGAAATAATCTTACCCACCTTTTTCTAACCGAACACAATATTCCTTCGCCGAACCGTGAGAAATCCCATCTGAGGAAGCACTGTGGATGCACTGCACGCATGGAACCATCTTCTCTGCGCTTGAAAATACAAACAAGCATTAGCAACTGGAGAAGTCGAAGAAGAGAACAAGGAATGAGATTTACTTTACCTTCGTCCGATTCCGGGGTTACCGACGGTCTTGGATAAAGAGCGCTTCTCGTCTTGAAATTCTCAGCAAAGGAACGGAGGAACTGCTTAACTTATCCTGAAATAATTATTGCTACATCCGGGTAAGAGATATTTATCAGTGATCAAAAATCATTCCAATTATATGATATGGACGCGAACAAAATCGACTGTCATTTACACCAGAGCACTCAAGGGAGTGAAATTGCTAATTTACCCCTTTGTTCAAGCATATCCTCGAGGTTTTTCGCGGCGGTAGTAGAAATACAGGAAACTATGCCTTGGCTGCTGGAGTAAACGGGACCGCAATCAATATCTTCTCATCCGCCCCATGCAGTCGAGCTGAAATCGATGTATTGTTTCATAAGACGTAAAATCCTCGATTTTCGGATTAATAATATCGAACGTGTAATTCAAAGAAGGTCATTTTTATGCAAGTACGACAATGATGTAGTATTTCGTGAGCCTCCCAACTGCTTCCTGCGGTAGCTGCCCTCCTCGCGTTTTCCAAACGGCTCTCGAAAAGGTCTTCTTATTGTACGGCCACGCGATCGGTTTCCTGAAGAGATAAAGCATTAATCTAAACCATGATGGACGATAACGAATATTAGGGAAGAACAGTCGACCACTCTTGCTGCTATATAAAATTCGTAGACTGAAGATAAATCCTTCCTACCTTCAATTCCTCATGCATTCAAGATACCGACTGATTTACAGATGGTCGTCCTCTTCGGAAGTGTTGCACAATAGCAATCAAGGCCCAAGTAGTATGCAAAGCTGAAAATAATGAGACACGATTACGAATACGCGCACGTGAATCTTAATTCAAATTACAAGTTTACTCACATTCTTTGATTCTCCGTCTCCATCAATGGAATGGTTTAGTGATGTCTCGAATTATTCCTTTCTCCGCGGCTAAGTATCCTGAACGAGAGCGGATCCTCCTCGTCCGTACTTTCAGCCCTTGGTGAAGTTTCCAATAAAGAGATATATTTTAGTTTGAGGAAATCGAAATCATTTTCAGGATTTTTGAAGTTGAATCAAAAATACTCACCTTGCCAGCTCGGTCAACATCTACGTCCCCATGTGGATCTTCCTTACGACATCACTTCCTGAATCTCGAAGAACTTCACAGCAGAACCCGCCGTCACATCTCAGGATCTTCTCACAAGCACCGTTCCCTCATCAAGGTAAAATATTTACTTTAATATGGACGGCAAATGAAATAACGTCATTTGACTATCATGGAAATAACCGTACTCACCGTTACGTAACTAAACGTAGTTTTCCTTCGCCGACCCGAGCTTCTTCAGGAATGGACGTATCTGAAGAGAACGGAAACATTCTTTAATATACAAGCAAATATTACTGTAAATGTTACTGCGTCAAGTTCTCATGCAATCAGGGATTACTAAAGAAAGGACGTTACTTACGATGGAATCATATGGAATTCTCGCGGTAAAAGTTTTGGAAGTTGGCCTTCCTCCTCTCGCGATATCCAAATCTTCTTACTCCCTCGATGAACGGACATTTAAACATTGTGACATATCCGTATTTATAAAACCCAAATTCGTGTAATACATCGATTTACAACGGAGGCACTTTACGATAAGTACAGACGATTACAATTTGAGACACACGCACATTTGAGGCTGTTTTACTAGCACACCTCAGAACAACATTGTGATTTTACAACATAACACCTTCAAAGAAATACAATTCGTACACATACTATACAGTTATGGTCTTCAAAATACTCCATACGGATGTTCATACAAGGAACCAAACGCACTAACATAGTGCAATGGTCTGCTGGTAAATACTCGAAGGGAATTCAAGGATGGAAGATGGATGAACCGAAAAAGAGAATGCATTCTCAAATATTCTGGACTCATCAGCCCGCAACATGAAAATAGTGGGATGAAGATCAAGTGTATGCGTGGACGAACGGAGGTGAAAAAGAGAACCATCCAAGAGAGGGTTGAACCTGAAGAGAAGAATTTCAGGAGAACCTTGTTCAACGACGAGCCGAAAGAAGGACACAAGGACGGAAGAATTGCCACTGCTACAACCGAAGTGTGCGAACAAGATCATTTGGTTTACAGTACATAATGAAAGATTAACACTGAGTATACGGTTTTTATGATAGGCAACTTACAGGTTCCATATGTATTTGCACATTCATTCCAACATGGTATACGAAAGAATAAAGTTCACCATAACAATAGGTTAACTCACAAGATACTATCTATTGCACTTATAAAGTACTACTTGGTACATTTCATCAAGCTGCTTCAGTGACGGCTACCCCAAAAGTATCCAGCTTCAGGGAAGATCCTCCTTGGGTCAGCAGTTGGTGCAGCTTCTAAAGAAAAGATTCGAGAACGTTTAAGGAAAGCGATTGCATTTTTAGGGATATGTAAAGGAGTCTCTATAAGCTCACCCTGCAAGCACATTCAAAATCTCCTTCCCCAAGTGGTTTGCATCTTCCTAGTGACTTCTATTCCTCGACCTTACAATGCTCCTATCTTCTCCGCTGAATCCACAGCTTCGTGTAAAGCCTCTTCTTATGCCGGTCCACAAGCAGCGTGACCTCATGAAGGTAATATATTCACGTTAACACGGACGGCAAATCAAATAACAACATTTGACTATCATGGAAATAATCTTACCCACCTTTTTCTAACCGAACACAATATTCCTTCGCCGAACCGTGAGAAATCCCATCTGAGGAAGCACTGTGGATGCACTGCACGCATGGAACCATCTTCTCTGCGCTTGAAAATACAAACAAGCATTAGCAACTGGAGAAGTCGAAGAAGAGAACAAGGAATGAGTTTTACTTTACCTTCGTCCGATTCCGGGGTTACCGACGGTCTTGGATAAAGAGCGCTTCTCGTCTTGAAATTCTCAGCAAAGGAACGGAGGAACTGCTTAACTTATCCTGAAATAATTATTGCTACATCCGGGTAAGAGATATTTATCAGTGATCAAAAATCATTCCAATTATATGATATGGACGCGAACAAAATCGACTGTCATTTACACCAGAGCACTCAAGGGAGTGAAATTGCTAATTTACCCCTTTGTTCAAGCATATCCTCGAGGTTTTTCGCGGCGGTAGTAGAAATACAGGAAACTATGCCTTGGCTGCTGGAGTAAACGGGACCGCAATCAATATCTTCTCATCCGCCCCATGCAGTCGAGCTGAAATCGATGTATTGTTTCATAAGACGTAAAATCCTCGATTTTCGGATTAATAATATCGAACGTGTAATTCAAAGAAGGTCATTTTTATGCAAGTACGACAATGATGTAGTATTTCGTGAGCCTCCCAACTGCTTCCTGCGGTAGCTGCCCTCCTCGCGTTTTCCAAACGGCTCTCGAAAAGGTCTTCTTATTGTACGGCCACGCGATCGGTTTCCTGAAGAGATAAAGCATTAATCTAAACCATGATGGACGATAACGAATATTAGGGAAGAACAGTCGACCACTCTTGCTGCTATATAAAATTCGTAGACTGAAGATAAATCCTTCCTACCTTCAATTCCTCATGCATTCAAGATACCGACTGATTTACAGATGGTCGTCCTCTTCGGAAGTGTTGCACAATAGCAATCAAGGCCCAAGTAGTATGCAAAGCTGAAAATAATGAGACACGATTACGAATACGCGCACGTGAATCTTAATTCAAATTACAAGTTTACTCACATTCTTTGATTCTCCGTCTCCATCAATGGAATGGTTTAGTGATGTCTCGAATTATTCCTTTCTCCGCGGCTAAGTATCCTGAACGAGAGCGGATCCTCCTCGTCCGTACTTTCAGCCCTTGGTGAAGTTTCCAATAAAGAGATATATTTTAGTTTGAGGAAATCGAAATCATTTTCAGGATTTTTGAAGTTGAATCAAAAATACTCACCTTGCCAGCTCGGTCAACATCTACGTCCCCATGTGGATCTTCCTTACGACATCACTTCCTGAATCTCGAAGAACTTCACAGCAGAACCCGCCGTCACATCTCAGGATCTTCTCACAAGCACCGTTCCCTCATCAAGGTAAAATATTTACTTTAATATGGACGGCAAATGAAATAACGTCATTTGACTATCATGGAAATAACCGTACTCACCGTTACGTAACTAAACGTAGTTTTCCTTCGCCGACCCGAGCTTCTTCAGGAATGGACGTATCTGAAGAGAACGGAAACATTCTTTAATATACAAGCAAATATTACTGTAAATGTTACTGCGTCAAGTTCTCATGCAATCAGGGATTACTAAAGAAAGGACGTTACTTACGATGGAATCATATGGAATTCTCGCGGTAAAAGTTTTGGAAGTTGGCCTTCCTCCTCTCGCGATATCCAAATCTTCTTACTCCCTCGATGAACGGACATTTAAACATTGTGACATATCCGTATTTATAAAACCCAAATTCGTGTAATACATCGATTTACAACGGAGGCACTTTACGATAAGTACAGACGATTACAATTTGAGACACACGCACATTTGAGGCTGTTTTACTAGCACACCTCAGAACAACATTGTGATTTTACAACATAACACCTTCAAAGAAATACAATTCGTACACATACTATACAGTTATGGTCTTCAAAATACTCCATACGGATGTTCATACAATGAACCAAACGCACTAACATAGTGCAATGGTCTGCTGGTAAATACTCGAAGGGAATTCAAGGATGGAAGATGGATGAACCGAAAAAGAGAATGCATTCTCAAATATTCTGGACTCATCAGCCCGCAACATGAAAATAGTGGGATGAAGATCAAGTGTATGCGTGGACGAACGGAGGTGAAAAAGAGAACCATCCAAGAGAGGGTTGAACCTGAAGAGAAGAATTTCAGGAGAACCTTGTTCAACGACGAGCCGAAAGAAGGACACAAGGACGGAAGAATTGCCACTGCTACAACCGAAGTGTGCGAACAAGATCATTTGGTTTACAGTACATAATGAAAGATTAACACTGAGTATACGGTTTTTATGATAGGCAACTTACAGGTTCCATATGTATTTGCACATTCATTCCAACATGGTATACGAAAGAATAAAGTTCACCATAACAATAGGTTAACTCACAAGATACTATCTATTGCACTTATAAAGTACTACTTGGTACATTTCATCAAGCTGCTTCAGTGACGGCTACCCCAAAAGTATCCAGCTTCAGGGAAGATCCTCCTTGGGTCAGCAGTTGGTGCAGCTTCTAAAGAAAAGATTCGAGAACGTTTAAGGAAAGCGATTGCATTTTTAGGGATATGTAAAGGAGTCTCTATAAGCTCACCCTGCAAGCACATTCAAAATCTCCTTCCCCAAGTGGTTTGCATCTTCCTAGTGACTTCTATTCCTCGACCTTACAATGCTCCTATCTTCTCCGCTGAATCCACAGCTTCGTGTAAAGCCTCTTCTTATGCCGGTCCACAAGCAGCGTGACCTCATGAAGGTAATATATTCACGTTAACACGGACGGCAAATCAAATAACAACATTTGACTATCATGGAAATAATCTTACCCACCTTTTTCTAACCGAACACAATATTCCTTCGCCGAACCGTGAGAAATCCCATCTGAGGAAGCACTGTGGATGCACTGCACGCATGGAACCATCTTCTCTGCGCTTGAAAATACAAACAAGCATTAGCAACTGGAGAAGTCGAAGAAGAGAACAAGGAATGAGTTTTACTTTACCTTCGTCCGATTCCGGGGTTACCGACGGTCTTGGATAAAGAGCGCTTCTCGTCTTGAAATTCTCAGCAAAGGAACGGAGGAACTGCTTAACTTATCCTGAAATAATTATTGCTACATCCGGGTAAGAGATATTTATCAGTGATCAAAAATCATTCCAATTATATGATATGGACGCGAACAAAATCGACTGTCATTTACACCAGAGCACTCAAGGGAGTGAAATTGCTAATTTACCCCTTTGTTCAAGCATATCCTCGAGGTTTTTCGCGGCGGTAGTAGAAATACAGGAAACTATGCCTTGGCTGCTGGAGTAAACGGGACCGCAATCAATATCTTCTCATCCGCCCCATGCAGTCGAGCTGAAATCGATGTATTGTTTCATAAGACGTAAAATCCTCGATTTTCGGATTAATAATATCGAACGTGTAATTCAAAGAAGGTCATTTTTATGCAAGTACGACAATGATGTAGTATTTCGTGAGCCTCCCAACTGCTTCCTGCGGTAGCTGCCCTCCTCGCGTTTTCCAAACGGCTCTCGAAAAGGTCTTCTTATTGTACGGCCACGCGATCGGTTTCCTGAAGAGATAAAGCATTAATCTAAACCATGATGGACGATAACGAATATTAGGGAAGAACAGTCGACCACTCTTGCTGCTATATAAAATTCGTAGACTGAAGATAAATCCTTCCTACCTTCAATTCCTCATGCATTCAAGATACCGACTGATTTACAGATGGTCGTCCTCTTCGGAAGTGTTGCACAATAGCAATCAAGGCCCAAGTAGTATGCAAAGCTGAAAATAATGAGACACGATTACGAATACGCGCACGTGAATCTTAATTCAAATTACAAGTTTACTCACATTCTTTGATTCTCCGTCTCCATCAATGGAATGGTTTAGTGATGTCTCGAATTATTCCTTTCTCCGCGGCTAAGTATCCTGAACGAGAGCGGATCCTCCTCGTCCGTACTTTCAGCCCTTGGTGAAGTTTCCAATAAAGAGATATATTTTAGTTTGAGGAAATCGAAATCATTTTCAGGATTTTTGAAGTTGAATCAAAAATACTCACCTTGCCAGCTCGGTCAACATCTACGTCCCCATGTGGATCTTCCTTACGACATCACTTCCTGAATCTCGAAGAACTTCACAGCAGAACCCGCCGTCACATCTCAGGATCTTCTCACAAGCACCGTTCCCTCATCAAGGTAAAATATTTACTTTAATATGGACGGCAAATGAAATAACGTCATTTGACTATCATGGAAATAACCGTACTCACCGTTACGTAACTAAACGTAGTTTTCCTTCGCCGACCCGAGCTTCTTCAGGAATGGACGTATCTGAAGAGAACGGAAACATTCTTTAATATACAAGCAAATATTACTGTAAATGTTACTGCGTCAAGTTCTCATGCAATCAGGGATTACTAAAGAAAGGACGTTACTTACGATGGAATCATATGGAATTCTCGCGGTAAAAGTTTTGGAAGTTGGCCTTCCTCCTCTCGCGATATCCAAATCTTCTTACTCCCTCGATGAACGGACATTTAAACATTGTGACATATCCGTATTTATAAAACCCAAATTCGTGTAATACATCGATTTACAACGGAGGCACTTTACGATAAGTACAGACGATTACAATTTGAGACACACGCACATTTGAGGCTGTTTTACTAGCACACCTCAGAACAACATTGTGATTTTACAACATAACACCTTCAAAGAAATACAATTCGTACACATACTATACAGTTATGGTCTTCAAAATACTCCATACGGATGTTCATACAATGAACCAAACGCACTAACATAGTGCAATGGTCTGCTGGTAAATACTCGAAGGGAATTCAAGGATGGAAGATGGATGAACCGAAAAAGAGAATGCATTCTCAAATATTCTGGACTCATCAGCCCGCAACATGAAAATAGTGGGATGAAGATCAAGTGTATGCGTGGACGAACGGAGGTGAAAAAGAGAACCATCCAAGAGAGGGTTGAACCTGAAGAGAAGAATTTCAGGAGAACCTTGTTCAACGACGAGCCGAAAGAAGGACACAAGGACGGAAGAATTGCCACTGCTACAACCGAAGTGTGCGAACAAGATCATTTGGTTTACAGTACATAATGAAAGATTAACACTGAGTATACGGTTTTTATGATAGGCAACTTACAGGTTCCATATGTATTTGCACATTCATTCCAACATGGTATACGAAAGAATAAAGTTCACCATAACAATAGGTTAACTCACAAGATACTATCTATTGCACTTATAAAGTACTACTTGGTACATTTCATCAAGCTGCTTCAGTGACGGCTACCCCAAAAGTATCCAGCTTCAGGGAAGATCCTCCTTGGGTCAGCAGTTGGTGCAGCTTCTAAAGAAAAGATTCGAGAACGTTTAAGGAAAGCGATTGCATTTTTAGGGATATGTAAAGGAGTCTCTATAAGCTCACCCTGCAAGCACATTCAAAATCTCCTTCCCCAAGTGGTTTGCATCTTCCTAGTGACTTCTATTCCTCGACCTTACAATGCTCCTATCTTCTCCGCTGAATCCACAGCTTCGTGTAAAGCCTCTTCTTATGCCGGTCCACAAGCAGCGTGACCTCATGAAGGTAATATATTCACGTTAACACGGACGGCAAATCAAATAACAACATTTGACTATCATGGAAATAATCTTACCCACCTTTTTCTAACCGAACACAATATTCCTTCGCCGAACCGTGAGAAATCCCATCTGAGGAAGCACTGTGGATGCACTGCACGCATGGAACCATCTTCTCTGCGCTTGAAAATACAAACAAGCATTAGCAACTGGAGAAGTCGAAGAAGAGAACAAGGAATGAGTTTTACTTTACCTTCGTCCGATTCCGGGGTTACCGACGGTCTTGGATAAAGAGCGCTTCTCGTCTTGAAATTCTCAGCAAAGGAACGGAGGAACTGCTTAACTTATCCTGAAATAATTATTGCTACATCCGGGTAAGAGATATTTATCAGTGATCAAAAATCATTCCAATTATATGATATGGACGCGAACAAAATCGACTGTCATTTACACCAGAGCACTCAAGGGAGTGAAATTGCTAATTTACCCCTTTGTTCAAGCATATCCTCGAGGTTTTTCGCGGCGGTAGTAGAAATACAGGAAACTATGCCTTGGCTGCTGGAGTAAACGGGACCGCAATCAATATCTTCTCATCCGCCCCATGCAGTCGAGCTGAAATCGATGTATTGTTTCATAAGACGTAAAATCCTCGATTTTCGGATTAATAATATCGAACGTGTAATTCAAAGAAGGTCATTTTTATGCAAGTACGACAATGATGTAGTATTTCGTGAGCCTCCCAACTGCTTCCTGCGGTAGCTGCCCTCCTCGCGTTTTCCAAACGGCTCTCGAAAAGGTCTTCTTATTGTACGGCCACGCGATCGGTTTCCTGAAGAGATAAAGCATTAATCTAAACCATGATGGACGATAACGAATATTAGGGAAGAACAGTCGACCACTCTTGCTGCTATATAAAATTCGTAGACTGAAGATAAATCCTTCCTACCTTCAATTCCTCATGCATTCAAGATACCGACTGATTTACAGATGGTCGTCCTCTTCGGAAGTGTTGCACAATAGCAATCAAGGCCCAAGTAGTATGCAAAGCTGAAAATAAT
Organism: Pantala flavescens; assembly: GCA_020796165.1. NCBI lineage: Eukaryota > Metazoa > Arthropoda > Insecta > Odonata > Libellulidae > Pantala > Pantala flavescens. The sequence continues at coordinate 19,122,637 of CM036885.1, read as the reverse complement.
GAGACACGATTACGAATACGCGCACGTGAATCTTAATTCAAATTACAAGTTTACTCACATTCTTTGATTCTCCGTCTCCATCAATGGAATGGTTTAGTGATGTCTCGAATTATTCCTTTCTCCGCGGCTAAGTATCCTGAACGAGAGCGGATCCTCCTCGTCCGTACTTTCAGCCCTTGGTGAAGTTTCCAATAAAGAGATATATTTTAGTTTGAGGAAATCGAAATCATTTTCAGGATTTTTGAAGTTGAATCAAAAATACTCACCTTGCCAGCTCGGTCAACATCTACGTCCCCATGTGGATCTTCCTTACGACATCACTTCCTGAATCTCGAAGAACTTCACAGCAGAACCCGCCGTCACATCTCAGGATCTTCTCACAAGCACCGTTCCCTCATCAAGGTAAAATATTTACTTTAATATGGACGGCAAATGAAATAACGTCATTTGACTATCATGGAAATAACCGTACTCACCGTTACGTAACTAAACGTAGTTTTCCTTCGCCGACCCGAGCTTCTTCAGGAATGGACGTATCTGAAGAGAACGGAAACATTCTTTAATATACAAGCAAATATTACTGTAAATGTTACTGCGTCAAGTTCTCATGCAATCAGGGATTACTAAAGAAAGGACGTTACTTACGATGGAATCATATGGAATTCTCGCGGTAAAAGTTTTGGAAGTTGGCCTTCCTCCTCTCGCGATATCCAAATCTTCTTACTCCCTCGATGAACGGACATTTAAACATTGTGACATATCCGTATTTATAAAACCCAAATTCGTGTAATACATCGATTTACAACGGAGGCACTTTACGATAAGTACAGACGATTACAATTTGAGACACACGCACATTTGAGGCTGTTTTACTAGCACACCTCAGAACAACATTGTGATTTTACAACATAACACCTTCAAAGAAATACAATTCGTACACATACTATACAGTTATGGTCTTCAAAATACTCCATACGGATGTTCATACAAGGAACCAAACGCACTAACATAGTGCAATGGTCTGCTGGTAAATACTCGAAGGGAATTCAAGGATGGAAGATGGATGAACCGAAAAAGAGAATGCATTCTCAAATATTCTGGACTCATCAGCCCGCAACATGAAAATAGTGGGATGAAGATCAAGTGTATGCGTGGACGAACGGAGGTGAAAAAGAGAACCATCCAAGAGAGGGTTGAACCTGAAGAGAAGAATTTCAGGAGAACCTTGTTCAACGACGAGCCGAAAGAAGGACACAAGGACGGAAGAATTGCCACTGCTACAACCGAAGTGTGCGAACAAGATCATTTGGTTTACAGTACATAATGAAAGATTAACACTGAGTATACGGTTTTTATGATAGGCAACTTACAGGTTCCATATGTATTTGCACATTCATTCCAACATGGTATACGAAAGAATAAAGTTCACCATAACAATAGGTTAACTCACAAGATACTATCTATTGCACTTATAAAGTACTACTTGGTACATTTCATCAAGCTGCTTCAGTGACGGATACCCCAAAAGTATCCAGCTTCAGGGAAGATCCTCCTTGGGTCAGCAGTTGGTGCAGCTTCTAAAGAAAAGATTCGAGAACGTTTAAGGAAAGCGATTGCATTTTTAGGGATATGTAAAGGAGTCTCTATAAGCTCACCCTGCAAGCACATTCAAAATCTCCTTCCCCAAGTGGTTTGCATCTTCCTAGTGACTTCTATTCCTCGACCTTGCAATGCTCCTATCTTCTCCGCTGAATCCACAGCTTCGTGTAAAGCCTCTTCTTATGCCGGTCCACAAGCAGCGTGACCTCATGAAGGTAATATATTCACGTTAACACGGACGGCAAATCAAATAACAACATTTGACTATCATGGAAATAATCTTACCCACCTTTTTCTAACCGAACACAATATTCCTTCGCCGAACCGTGAGAAATCCCATCTGAGGAAGCACTGTGGATGCACTGCACGCATGGAACCATCTTCTCTGCGCTTGAAAATACAAACAAGCATTAGCAACTGGAGAAGTCGAAGAAGAGAACAAGGAATGAGTTTTACTTTACCTTCGTCCGATTCCGGGGTTACCGACGGTCTTGGATAAAGAGCGCTTCTCGTCTTGAAATTCTCAGCAAAGGAACGGAGGAACTGCTTAACTTATCCTGAAATAATTATTGCTACATCCGGGTAAGAGATATTTATCAGTGATCAAAAATCATTCCAATTATATGATATGGACGCGAACAAAATCGACTGTCATTTACACCAGAGCACTCAAGGGAGTGAAATTGCTAATTTACCCCTTTGTTCAAGCATATCCTCGAGGTTTTTCGCGGCGGTAGTAGAAATACAGGAAACTATGCCTTGGCTGCTGGAGTAAACGGGACCGCAATCAATATCTTCTCATCCGCCCCATGCAGTCGAGCTGAAATCGATGTATTGTTTCATAAGACGTAAAATCCTCGATTTTCGGATTAATAATATCGAACGTGTAATTCAAAGAAGGTCATTTTTATGCAAGTACGACAATGATGTAGTATTTCGTGAGCCTCCCAACTGCTTCCTGCGGTAGCTGCCCTCCTCGCGTTTTCCAAACGGCTCTCGAAAAGGTCTTCTTATTGTACGGCCACGCGATCGGTTTCCTGAAGAGATAAAGCATTAATCTAAACCATGATGGACGATAACGAATATTAGGGAAGAACAGTCGACCACTCTTGCTGCTATATAAAATTCGTAGACTGAAGATAAATCCTTCCTACCTTCAATTCCTCATGCATTCAAGATACCGACTGATTTACAGATGGTCGTCCTCTTCGGAAGTGTTGCACAATAGCAATCAAGGCCCAAGTAGTATGCAAAGCTGAAAATAATGAGACACGATTACGAATACGCGCACGTGAATCTTAATTCAAATTACAAGTTTACTCACATTCTTTGATTCTCCGTCTCCATCAATGGAATGGTTTAGTGATGTCTCGAATTATTCCTTTCTCCGCGGCTAAGTATCCTGAACGAGAGCGGATCCTCCTCGTCCGTACTTTCAGCCCTTGGTGAAGTTTCCAATAAAGAGATATATTTTAGTTTGAGGAAATCGAAATCATTTTCAGGATTTTTGAAGTTGAATCAAAAATACTCACCTTGCCAGCTCGGTCAACATCTACGTCCCCATGTGGATCTTCCTTACGACATCACTTCCTGAATCTCGAAGAACTTCACAGCAGAACCCGCCGTCACATCTCAGGATCTTCTCACAAGCACCGTTCCCTCATCAAGGTAAAATATTTACTTTAATATGGACGGCAAATGAAATAACGTCATTTGACTATCATGGAAATAACCGTACTCACCGTTACGTAACTAAACGTAGTTTTCCTTCGCCGACCCGAGCTTCTTCAGGAATGGACGTATCTGAAGAGAACGGAAACATTCTTTAATATACAAGCAAATATTACTGTAAATGTTACTGCGTCAAGTTCTCATGCAATCAGGGATTACTAAAGAAAGGACGTTACTTACGATGGAATCATATGGAATTCTCGCGGTAAAAGTTTTGGAAGTTGGCCTTCCTCCTCTCGCGATATCCAAATCTTCTTACTCCCTCGATGAACGGACATTTAAACATTGTGACATATCCGTATTTATAAAACCCAAATTCGTGTAATACATCGATTTACAACGGAGGCACTTTACGATAAGTACAGACGATTACAATTTGAGACACACGCACATTTGAGGCTGTTTTACTAGCACACCTCAGAACAACATTGTGATTTTACAACATAACACCTTCAAAGAAATACAATTCGTACACATACTATACAGTTATGGTCTTCAAAATACTCCATACGGATGTTCATACAATGAACCAAACGCACTAACATAGTGCAATGGTCTGCTGGTAAATACTCGAAGGGAATTCAAGGATGGAAGATGGATGAACCGAAAAAGAGAATGCATTCTCAAATATTCTGGACTCATCAGCCCGCAACATGAAAATAGTGGGATGAAGATCAAGTGTATGCGTGGACGAACGGAGGTGAAAAAGAGAACCATCCAAGAGAGGGTTGAACCTGAAGAGAAGAATTTCAGGAGAACCTTGTTCAACGACGAGCCGAAAGAAGGACACAAGGACGGAAGAATTGCCACTGCTACAACCGAAGTGTGCGAACAAGATCATTTGGTTTACAGTACATAATGAAAGATTAACACTGAGTATACGGTTTTTATGATAGGCAACTTACAGGTTCCATATGTATTTGCACATTCATTCCAACATGGTATACGAAAGAATAAAGTTCACCATAACAATAGGTTAACTCACAAGATACTATCTATTGCACTTATAAAGTACTACTTGGTACATTTCATCAAGCTGCTTCAGTGACGGATACCCCAAAAGTATCCAGCTTCAGGGAAGATCCTCCTTGGGTCAGCAGTTGGTGCAGCTTCTAAAGAAAAGATTCGAGAACGTTTAAGGAAAGCGATTGCATTTTTAGGGATATGTAAAGGAGTCTCTATAAGCTCACCCTGCAAGCACATTCAAAATCTCCTTCCCCAAGTGGTTTGCATCTTCCTAGTGACTTCTATTCCTCGACCTTACAATGCTCCTATCTTCTCCGCTGAATCCACAGCTTCGTGTAAAGCCTCTTCTTATGCCGGTCCACAAGCAGCGTGACCTCATGAAGGTAATATATTCACGTTAACACGGACGGCAAATCAAATAACAACATTTGACTATCATGGAAATAATCTTACCCACCTTTTTCTAACCGAACACAATATTCCTTCGCCGAACCGTGAGAAATCCCATCTGAGGAAGCACTGTGGATGCACTGCACGCATGGAACCATCTTCTCTGCGCTTGAAAATACAAACAAGCATTAGCAACTGGAGAAGTCGAAGAAGAGAACAAGGAATGAGTTTTACTTTACCTTCGTCCGATTCCGGGGTTACCGACGGTCTTGGATAAAGAGCGCTTCTCGTCTTGAAATTCTCAGCAAAGGAACGGAGGAACTGCTTAACTTATCCTGAAATAATTATTGCTACATCCGGGTAAGAGATATTTATCAGTGATCAAAAATCATTCCAATTATATGATATGGACGCGAACAAAATCGACTGTCATTTACACCAGAGCACTCAAGGGAGTGAAATTGCTAATTTACCCCTTTGTTCAAGCATATCCTCGAGGTTTTTCGCGGCGGTAGTAGAAATACAGGAAACTATGCCTTGGCTGCTGGAGTAAACGGGACCGCAATCAATATCTTCTCATCCGCCCCATGCAGTCGAGCTGAAATCGATGTATTGTTTCATAAGACGTAAAATCCTCGATTTTCGGATTAATAATATCGAACGTGTAATTCAAAGAAGGTCATTTTTATGCAAGTACGACAATGATGTAGTATTTCGTGAGCCTCCCAACTGCTTCCTGCGGTAGCTGCCCTCCTCGCGTTTTCCAAACGGCTCTCGAAAAGGTCTTCTTATTGTACGGCCACGCGATCGGTTTCCTGAAGAGATAAAGCATTAATCTAAACCATGATGGACGATAACGAATATTAGGGAAGAACAGTCGACCACTCTTGCTGCTATATAAAATTCGTAGACTGAAGATAAATCCTTCCTACCTTCAATTCCTCATGCATTCAAGATACCGACTGATTTACAGATGGTCGTCCTCTTCGGAAGTGTTGCACAATAGCAATCAAGGCCCAAGTAGTATGCAAAGCTGAAAATAATGAGACACGATTACGAATACGCGCACGTGAATCTTAATTCAAATTACAAGTTTACTCACATTCTTTGATTCTCCGTCTCCATCAATGGAATGGTTTAGTGATGTCTCGAATTATTCCTTTCTCCGCGGCTAAGTATCCTGAACGAGAGCGGATCCTCCTCGTCCGTACTTTCAGCCCTTGGTGAAGTTTCCAATAAAGAGATATATTTTAGTTTGAGGAAATCGAAATCATTTTCAGGATTTTTGAAGTTGAATCAAAAATACTCACCTTGCCAGCTCGGTCAACATCTACGTCCCCATGTGGATCTTCCTTACGACATCACTTCCTGAATCTCGAAGAACTTCACAGCAGAACCCGCCGTCACATCTCAGGATCTTCTCACAAGCACCGTTCCCTCATCAAGGTAAAATATTTACTTTAATATGGACGGCAAATGAAATAACGTCATTTGACTATCATGGAAATAACCGTACTCACCGTTACGTAACTAAACGTAGTTTTCCTTCGCCGACCCGAGCTTCTTCAGGAATGGACGTATCTGAAGAGAACGGAAACATTCTTTAATATACAAGCAAATATTACTGTAAATGTTACTGCGTCAAGTTCTCATGCAATCAGGGATTACTAAAGAAAGGACGTTACTTACGATGGAATCATATGGAATTCTCGCGGTAAAAGTTTTGGAAGTTGGCCTTCCTCCTCTCGCGATATCCAAATCTTCTTACTCCCTCGATGAACGGACATTTAAACATTGTGACATATCCGTATTTATAAAACCCAAATTCGTGTAATACATCGATTTACAACGGAGGCACTTTACGATAAGTACAGACGATTACAATTTGAGACACACGCACATTTGAGGCTGTTTTACTAGCACACCTCAGAACAACATTGTGATTTTACAACATAACACCTTCAAAGAAATACAATTCGTACACATACTATACAGTTATGGTCTTCAAAATACTCCATACGGATGTTCATACAATGAACCAAACGCACTAACATAGTGCAATGGTCTGCTGGTAAATACTCGAAGGGAATTCAAGGATGGAAGATGGATGAACCGAAAAAGAGAATGCATTCTCAAATATTCTGGACTCATCAGCCCGCAACATGAAAATAGTGGGATGAAGATCAAGTGTATGCGTGGACGAACGGAGGTGAAAAAGAGAACCATCCAAGAGAGGGTTGAACCTGAAGAGAAGAATTTCAGGAGAACCTTGTTCAACGACGAGCCGAAAGAAGGACACAAGGACGGAAGAATTGCCACTGCTACAACCGAAGTGTGCGAACAAGATCATTTGGTTTACAGTACATAATGAAAGATTAACACTGAGTATACGGTTTTTATGATAGGCAACTTACAGGTTCCATATGTATTTGCACATTCATTCCAACATGGTATACGAAAGAATAAAGTTCACCATAACAATAGGTTAACTCACAAGATACTATCTATTGCACTTATAAAGTACTACTTGGTACATTTCATCAAGCTGCTTCAGTGACGGATACCCCAAAAGTATCCAGCTTCAGGGAAGATCCTCCTTGGGTCAGCAGTTGGTGCAGCTTCTAAAGAAAAGATTCGAGAACGTTTAAGGAAAGCGATTGCATTTTTAGGGATATGTAAAGGAGTCTCTATAAGCTCACCCTGCAAGCACATTCAAAATCTCCTTCCCCAAGTGGTTTGCATCTTCCTAGTGACTTCTATTCCTCGACCTTACAATGCTCCTATCTTCTCCGCTGAATCCACAGCTTCGTGTAAAGCCTCTTCTTATGCCGGTCCACAAGCAGCGTGACCTCATGAAGGTAATATATTCACGTTAACACGGACGGCAAATCAAATAACAACATTTGACTATCATGGAAATAATCTTACCCACCTTTTTCTAACCGAACACAATATTCCTTCGCCGAACCGTGAGAAATCCCATCTGAGGAAGCACTGTGGATGCACTGCACGCATGGAACCATCTTCTCTGCGCTTGAAAATACAAACAAGCATTAGCAACTGGAGAAGTCGAAGAAGAGAACAAGGAATGAGTTTTACTTTACCTTCGTCCGATTCCGGGGTTACCGACGGTCTTGGATAAAGAGCGCTTCTCGTCTTGAAATTCTCAGCAAAGGAACGGAGGAACTGCTTAACTTATCCTGAAATAATTATTGCTACATCCGGGTAAGAGATATTTATCAGTGATCAAAAATCATTCCAATTATATGATATGGACGCGAACAAAATCGACTGTCATTTACACCAGAGCACTCAAGGGAGTGAAATTGCTAATTTACCCCTTTGTTCAAGCATATCCTCGAGGTTTTTCGCGGCGGTAGTAGAAATACAGGAAACTATGCCTTGGCTGCTGGAGTAAACGGGACCGCAATCAATATCTTCTCATCCGCCCCATGCAGTCGAGCTGAAATCGATGTATTGTTTCATAAGACGTAAAATCCTCGATTTTCGGATTAATAATATCGAACGTGTAATTCAAAGAAGGTCATTTTTATGCAAGTACGACAATGATGTAGTATTTCGTGAGCCTCCCAACTGCTTCCTGCGGTAGCTGCCCTCCTCGCGTTTTCCAAACGGCTCTCGAAAAGGTCTTCTTATTGTACGGCCACGCGATCGGTTTCCTGAAGAGATAAAGCATTAATCTAAACCATGATGGACGATAACGAATATTAGGGAAGAACAGTCGACCACTCTTGCTGCTATATAAAATTCGTAGACTGAAGATAAATCCTTCCTACCTTCAATTCCTCATGCATTCAAGATACCGACTGATTTACAGATGGTCGTCCTCTTCGGAAGTGTTGCACAATAGCAATCAAGGCCCAAGTAGTATGCAAAGCTGAAAATAATGAGACACGATTACGAATACGCGCACGTGAATCTTAATTCAAATTACAAGTTTACTCACATTCTTTGATTCTCCGTCTCCATCAATGGAATGGTTTAGTGATGTCTCGAATTATTCCTTTCTCCGCGGCTAAGTATCCTGAACGAGAGCGGATCCTCCTCGTCCGTACTTTCAGCCCTTGGTGAAGTTTCCAATAAAGAGATATATTTTAGTTTGAGGAAATCGAAATCATTTTCAGGATTTTTGAAGTTGAATCAAAAATACTCACCTTGCCAGCTCGGTCAACATCTACGTCCCCATGTGGATCTTCCTTACGACATCACTTCCTGAATCTCGAAGAACTTCACAGCAGAACCCGCCGTCACATCTCAGGATCTTCTCACAAGCACCGTTCCCTCATCAAGGTAAAATATTTACTTTAATATGGACGGCAAATGAAATAACGTCATTTGACTATCATGGAAATAACCGTACTCACCGTTACGTAACTAAACGTAGTTTTCCTTCGCCGACCCGAGCTTCTTCAGGAATGGACGTATCTGAAGAGAACGGAAACATTCTTTAATATACAAGCAAATATTACTGTAAATGTTACTGCGTCAAGTTCTCATGCAATCAGGGATTACTAAAGAAAGGACGTTACTTACGATGGAATCATATGGAATTCTCGCGGTAAAAGTTTTGGAAGTTGGCCTTCCTCCTCTCGCGATATCCAAATCTTCTTACTCCCTCGATGAACGGACATTTAAACATTGTGACATATCCGTATTTATAAAACCCAAATTCGTGTAATACATCGATTTACAACGGAGGCACTTTACGATAAGTACAGACGATTACAATTTGAGACACACGCACATTTGAGGCTGTTTTACTAGCACACCTCAGAACAACATTGTGATTTTACAACATAACACCTTCAAAGAAATACAATTCGTACACATACTATACAGTTATGGTCTTCAAAATACTCCATACGGATGTTCATACAATGAACCAAACGCACTAACATAGTGCAATGGTCTGCTGGTAAATACTCGAAGGGAATTCAAGGATGGAAGATGGATGAACCGAAAAAGAGAATGCATTCTCAAATATTCTGGACTCATCAGCCCGCAACATGAAAATAGTGGGATGAAGATCAAGTGTATGCGTGGACGAACGGAGGTGAAAAAGAGAACCATCCAAGAGAGGGTTGAACCTGAAGAGAAGAATTTCAGGAGAACCTTGTTCAACGACGAGCCGAAAGAAGGACACAAGGACGGAAGAATTGCCACTGCTACAACCGAAGTGTGCGAACAAGATCATTTGGTTTACAGTACATAATGAAAGATTAACACTGAGTATACGGTTTTTATGATAGGCAACTTACAGGTTCCATATGTATTTGCACATTCATTCCAACATGGTATACGAAAGAATAAAGTTCACCATAACAATAGGTTAACTCACAAGATACTATCTATTGCACTTATAAAGTACTACTTGGTACATTTCATCAAGCTGCTTCAGTGACGGCTACCCCAAAAGTATCCAGCTTCAGGGAAGATCCTCCTTGGGTCAGCAGTTGGTGCAGCTTCTAAAGAAAAGATTCGAGAACGTTTAAGGAAAGCGATTGCATTTTTAGGGATATGTAAAGGAGTCTCTATAAGCTCACCCTGCAAGCACATTCAAAATCTCCTTCCCCAAGTGGTTTGCATCTTCCTAGTGACTTCTATTCCTCGACCTTACAATGCTCCTATCTTCTCCGCTGAATCCACAGCTTCGTGTAAAGCCTCTTCTTATGCCGGTCCACAAGCAGCGTGACCTCATGAAGGTAATATATTCACGTTAACACGGACGGCAAATCAAATAACAACATTTGACTATCATGGAAATAATCTTACCCACCTTTTTCTAACCGAACACAATATTCCTTCGCCGAACCGTGAGAAATCCCATCTGAGGAAGCACTGTGGATGCACTGCACGCATGGAACCATCTTCTCTGCGCTTGAAAATACAAACAAGCATTAGCAACTGGAGAAGTCGAAGAAGAGAACAAGGAATGAGTTTTACTTTACCTTCGTCCGATTCCGGGGTTACCGACGGTCTTGGATAAAGAGCGCTTCTCGTCTTGAAATTCTCAGCAAAGGAACGGAGGAACTGCTTAACTTATCCTGAAATAATTATTGCTACATCCGGGTAAGAGATATTTATCAGTGATCAAAAATCATTCCAATTATATGATATGGACGCGAACAAAATCGACTGTCATTTACACCAGAGCACTCAAGGGAGTGAAATTGCTAATTTACCCCTTTGTTCAAGCATATCCTCGAGGTTTTTCGCGGCGGTAGTAGAAATACAGGAAACTATGCCTTGGCTGCTGGAGTAAACGGGACCGCAATCAATATCTTCTCATCCGCCCCATGCAGTCGAGCTGAAATCGATGTATTGTTTCATAAGACGTAAAATCCTCGATTTTCGGATTAATAATATCGAACGTGTAATTCAAAGAAGGTCATTTTTATGCAAGTACGACAATGATGTAGTATTTCGTGAGCCTCCCAACTGCTTCCTGCGGTAGCTGCCCTCCTCGCGTTTTCCAAACGGCTCTCGAAAAGGTCTTCTTATTGTACGGCCACGCGATCGGTTTCCTGAAGAGATAAAGCATTAATCTAAACCATGATGGACGATAACGAATATTAGGGAAGAACAGTCGACCACTCTTGCTGCTATATAAAATTCGTAGACTGAAGATAAATCCTTCCTACCTTCAATTCCTCATGCATTCAAGATACCGACTGATTTACAGATGGTCGTCCTCTTCGGAAGTGTTGCACAATAGCAATCAAGGCCCAAGTAGTATGCAAAGCTGAAAATAATGAGACACGATTACGAATACGCGCACGTGAATCTTAATTCAAATTACAAGTTTACTCACATTCTTTGATTCTCCGTCTCCATCAATGGAATGGTTTAGTGATGTCTCGAATTATTCCTTTCTCCGCGGCTAAGTATCCTGAACGAGAGCGGATCCTCCTCGTCCGTACTTTCAGCCCTTGGTGAAGTTTCCAATAAAGAGATATATTTTAGTTTGAGGAAATCGAAATCATTTTCAGGATTTTTGAAGTTGAATCAAAAATACTCACCTTGCCAGCTCGGTCAACATCTACGTCCCCATGTGGATCTTCCTTACGACATCACTTCCTGAATCTCGAAGAACTTCACAGCAGAACCCGCCGTCACATCTCAGGATCTTCTCACAAGCACCGTTCCCTCATCAAGGTAAAATATTTACTTTAATATGGACGGCAAATGAAATAACGTCATTTGACTATCATGGAAATAACCGTACTCACCGTTACGTAACTAAACGTAGTTTTCCTTCGCCGACCCGAGCTTCTTCAGGAATGGACGTATCTGAAGAGAACGGAAACATTCTTTAATATACAAGCAAATATTACTGTAAATGTTACTGCGTCAAGTTCTCATGCAATCAGGGATTACTAAAGAAAGGACGTTACTTACGATGGAATCATATGGAATTCTCGCGGTAAAAGTTTTGGAAGTTGGCCTTCCTCCTCTCGCGATATCCAAATCTTCTTACTCCCTCGATGAACGGACATTTAAACATTGTGACATATCCGTATTTATAAAACCCAAATTCGTGTAATACATCGATTTACAACGGAGGCACTTTACGATAAGTACAGACGATTACAATTTGAGACACACGCACATTTGAGGCTGTTTTACTAGCACACCTCAGAACAACATTGTGATTTTACAACATAACACCTTCAAAGAAATACAATTCGTACACATACTATACAGTTATGGTCTTCAAAATACTCCATACGGATGTTCATACAAGGAACCAAACGCACTAACATAGTGCAATGGTCTGCTGGTAAATACTCGAAGGGAATTCAAGGATGGAAGATGGATGAACCGAAAAAGAGAATGCATTCTCAAATATTCTGGACTCATCAGCCCGCAACATGAAAATAGTGGGATGAAGATCAAGTGTATGCGTGGACGAACGGAGGTGAAAAAGAGAACCATCCAAGAGAGGGTTGAACCTGAAGAGAAGAATTTCAGGAGAACCTTGTTCAACGACGAGCCGAAAGAAGGACACAAGGACGGAAGAATTGCCACTGCTACAACCGAAGTGTGCGAACAAGATCATTTGGTTTACAGTACATAATGAAAGATTAACACTGAGTATACGGTTTTTATGATAGGCAACTTACAGGTTCCATATGTATTTGCACATTCATTCCAACATGGTATACGAAAGAATAAAGTTCACCATAACAATAGGTTAACTCACAAGATACTATCTATTGCACTTATAAAGTACTACTTGGTACATTTCATCAAGCTGCTTCAGTGACGGCTACCCCAAAAGTATCCAGCTTCAGGGAAGATCCTCCTTGGGTCAGCAGTTGGTGCAGCTTCTAAAGAAAAGATTCGAGAACGTTTAAGGAAAGCGATTGCATTTTTAGGGATATGTAAAGGAGTCTCTATAAGCTCACCCTGCAAGCACATTCAAAATCTCCTTCCCCAAGTGGTTTGCATCTTCCTAGTGACTTCTATTCCTCGACCTTACAATGCTCCTATCTTCTCCGCTGAATCCACAGCTTCGTGTAAAGCCTCTTCTTATGCCGGTCCACAAGCAGCGTGACCTCATGAAGGTAATATATTCACGTTAACACGGACGGCAAATCAAATAACAACATTTGACTATCATGGAAATAATCTTACCCACCTTTTTCTAACCGAACACAATATTCCTTCGCCGAACCGTGAGAAATCCCATCTGAGGAAGCACTGTGGATGCACTGCACGCATGGAACCATCTTCTCTGCGCTTGAAAATACAAACAAGCATTAGCAACTGGAGAAGTCGAAGAAGAGAACAAGGAATGAGTTTTACTTTACCTTCGTCCGATTCCGGGGTTACCGACGGTCTTGGATAAAGAGCGCTTCTCGTCTTGAAATTCTCAGCAAAGGAACGGAGGAACTGCTTAACTTATCCTGAAATAATTATTGCTACATCCGGGTAAGAGATATTTATCAGTGATCAAAAATCATTCCAATTATATGATATGGACGCGAACAAAATCGACTGTCATTTACACCAGAGCACTCAAGGGAGTGAAATTGCTAATTTACCCCTTTGTTCAAGCATATCCTCGAGGTTTTTCGCGGCGGTAGTAGAAATACAGGAAACTATGCCTTGGCTGCTGGAGTAAACGGGACCGCAATCAATATCTTCTCATCCGCCCCATGCAGTCGAGCTGAAATCGATGTATTGTTTCATAAGACGTAAAATCCTCGATTTTCGGATTAATAATATCGAACGTGTAATTCAAAGAAGGTCATTTTTATGCAAGTACGACAATGATGTAGTATTTCGTGAGCCTCCCAACTGCTTCCTGCGGTAGCTGCCCTCCTCGCGTTTTCCAAACGGCTCTCGAAAAGGTCTTCTTATTGTACGGCCACGCGATCGGTTTCCTGAAGAGATAAAGCATTAATCTAAACCATGATGGACGATAACGAATATTAGGGAAGAACAGTCGACCACTCTTGCTGCTATATAAAATTCGTAGACTGAAGATAAATCCTTCCTACCTTCAATTCCTCATGCATTCAAGATACCGACTGATTTACAGATGGTCGTCCTCTTCGGAAGTGTTGCACAATAGCAATCAAGGCCCAAGTAGTATGCAAAGCTGAAAATAATGAGACACGATTACGAATACGCGCACGTGAATCTTAATTCAAATTACAAGTTTACTCACATTCTTTGATTCTCCGTCTCCATCAATGGAATGGTTTAGTGATGTCTCGAATTATTCCTTTCTCCGCGGCTAAGTATCCTGAACGAGAGCGGATCCTCCTCGTCCGTACTTTCAGCCCTTGGTGAAGTTTCCAATAAAGAGATATATTTTAGTTTGAGGAAATCGAAATCATTTTCAGGATTTTTGAAGTTGAATCAAAAATACTCACCTTGCCAGCTCGGTCAACATCTACGTCCCCATGTGGATCTTCCTTACGACATCACTTCCTGAATCTCGAAGAACTTCACAGCAGAACCCGCCGTCACATCTCAGGATCTTCTCACAAGCACCGTTCCCTCATCAAGGTAAAATATTTACTTTAATATGGACGGCAAATGAAATAACGTCATTTGACTATCATGGAAATAACCGTACTCACCGTTACGTAACTAAACGTAGTTTTCCTTCGCCGACCCGAGCTTCTTCAGGAATGGACGTATCTGAAGAGAACGGAAACATTCTTTAATATACAAGCAAATATTACTGTAAATGTTACTGCGTCAAGTTCTCATGCAATCAGGGATTACTAAAGAAAGGACGTTACTTACGATGGAATCATATGGAATTCTCGCGGTAAAAGTTTTGGAAGTTGGCCTTCCTCCTCTCGCGATATCCAAATCTTCTTACTCCCTCGATGAACGGACATTTAAACATTGTGACATATCCGTATTTATAAAACCCAAATTCGTGTAATACATCGATTTACAACGGAGGCACTTTACGATAAGTACAGACGATTACAATTTGAGACACACGCACATTTGAGGCTGTTTTACTAGCACACCTCAGAACAACATTGTGATTTTACAACATAACACCTTCAAAGAAATACAATTCGTACACATACTATACAGTTATGGTCTTCAAAATACTCCATACGGATGTTCATACAAGGAACCAAACGCACTAACATAGTGCAATGGTCTGCTGGTAAATACTCGAAGGGAATTCAAGGATGGAAGATGGATGAACCGAAAAAGAGAATGCATTCTCAAATATTCTGGACTCATCAGCCCGCAACATGAAAATAGTGGGATGAAGATCAAGTGTATGCGTGGACGAACGGAGGTGAAAAAGAGAACCATCCAAGAGAGGGTTGAACCTGAAGAGAAGAATTTCAGGAGAACCTTGTTCAACGACGAGCCGAAAGAAGGACACAAGGACGGAAGAATTGCCACTGCTACAACCGAAGTGTGCGAACAAGATCATTTGGTTTACAGTACATAATGAAAGATTAACACTGAGTATACGGTTTTTATGATAGGCAACTTACAGGTTCCATATGTATTTGCACATTCATTCCAACATGGTATACGAAAGAATAAAGTTCACCATAACAATAGGTTAACTCACAAGATACTATCTATTGCACTTATAAAGTACTACTTGGTACATTTCATCAAGCTGCTTCAGTGACGGCTACCCCAAAAGTATCCAGCTTCAGGGAAGATCCTCCTTGGGTCAGCAGTTGGTGCAGCTTCTAAAGAAAAGATTCGAGAACGTTTAAGGAAAGCGATTGCATTTTTAGGGATATGTAAAGGAGTCTCTATAAGCTCACCCTGCAAGCACATTCAAAATCTCCTTCCCCAAGTGGTTTGCATCTTCCTAGTGACTTCTATTCCTCGACCTTACAATGCTCCTATCTTCTCCGCTGAATCCACAGCTTCGTGTAAAGCCTCTTCTTATGCCGGTCCACAAGCAGCGTGACCTCATGAAGGTAATATATTCACGTTAACACGGACGGCAAATCAAATAACAACATTTGACTATCATGGAAATAATCTTACCCACCTTTTTCTAACCGAACACAATATTCCTTCGCCGAACCGTGAGAAATCCCATCTGAGGAAGCACTGTGGATGCACTGCACGCATGGAACCATCTTCTCTGCGCTTGAAAATACAAACAAGCATTAGCAACTGGAGAAGTCGAAGAAGAGAACAAGGAATGAGTTTTACTTTACCTTCGTCCGATTCCGGGGTTACCGACGGTCTTGGATAAAGAGCGCTTCTCGTCTTGAAATTCTCAGCAAAGGAACGGAGGAACTGCTTAACTTATCCTGAAATAATTATTGCTACATCCGGGTAAGAGATATTTATCAGTGATCAAAAATCATTCCAATTATATGATATGGACGCGAACAAAATCGACTGTCATTTACACCAGAGCACTCAAGGGAGTGAAATTGCTAATTTACCCCTTTGTTCAAGCATATCCTCGAGGTTTTTCGCGGCGGTAGTAGAAATACAGGAAACTATGCCTTGGCTGCTGGAGTAAACGGGACCGCAATCAATATCTTCTCATCCGCCCCATGCAGTCGAGCTGAAATCGATGTATTGTTTCATAAGACGTAAAATCCTCGATTTTCGGATTAATAATATCGAACGTGTAATTCAAAGAAGGTCATTTTTATGCAAGTACGACAATGATGTAGTATTTCGTGAGCCTCCCAACTGCTTCCTGCGGTAGCTGCCCTCCTCGCGTTTTCCAAACGGCTCTCGAAAAGGTCTTCTTATTGTACGGCCACGCGATCGGTTTCCTGAAGAGATAAAGCATTAATCTAAACCATGATGGACGATAACGAATATTAGGGAAGAACAGTCGACCACTCTTGCTGCTATATAAAATTCGTAGACTGAAGATAAATCCTTCCTACCTTCAATTCCTCATGCATTCAAGATACCGACTGATTTACAGATGGTCGTCCTCTTCGGAAGTGTTGCACAATAGCAATCAAGGCCCAAGTAGTATGCAAAGCTGAAAATAATGAGACACGATTACGAATACGCGCACGTGAATCTTAATTCAAATTACAAGTTTACTCACATTCTTTGATTCTCCGTCTCCATCAATGGAATGGTTTAGTGATGTCTCGAATTATTCCTTTCTCCGCGGCTAAGTATCCTGAACGAGAGCGGATCCTCCTCGTCCGTACTTTCAGCCCTTGGTGAAGTTTCCAATAAAGAGATATATTTTAGTTTGAGGAAATCGAAATCATTTTCAGGATTTTTGAAGTTGAATCAAAAATACTCACCTTGCCAGCTCGGTCAACATCTACGTCCCCATGTGGATCTTCCTTACGACATCACTTCCTGAATCTCGAAGAACTTCACAGCAGAACCCGCCGTCACATCTCAGGATCTTCTCACAAGCACCGTTCCCTCATCAAGGTAAAATATTTACTTTAATATGGACGGCAAATGAAATAACGTCATTTGACTATCATGGAAATAACCGTACTCACCGTTACGTAACTAAACGTAGTTTTCCTTCGCCGACCCGAGCTTCTTCAGGAATGGACGTATCTGAAGAGAACGGAAACATTCTTTAATATACAAGCAAATATTACTGTAAATGTTACTGCGTCAAGTTCTCATGCAATCAGGGATTACTAAAGAAAGGACGTTACTTACGATGGAATCATATGGAATTCTCGCGGTAAAAGTTTTGGAAGTTGGCCTTCCTCCTCTCGCGATATCCAAATCTTCTTACTCCCTCGATGAACGGACATTTAAACATTGTGACATATCCGTATTTATAAAACCCAAATTCGTGTAATACATCGATTTACAACGGAGGCACTTTACGATAAGTACAGACGATTACAATTTGAGACACACGCACATTTGAGGCTGTTTTACTAGCACACCTCAGAACAACATTGTGATTTTACAACATAACACCTTCAAAGAAATACAATTCGTACACATACTATACAGTTATGGTCTTCAAAATACTCCATACGGATGTTCATACAATGAACCAAACGCACTAACATAGTGCAATGGTCTGCTGGTAAATACTCGAAGGGAATTCAAGGATGGAAGATGGATGAACCGAAAAAGAGAATGCATTCTCAAATATTCTGGACTCATCAGCCCGCAACATGAAAATAGTGGGATGAAGATCAAGTGTATGCGTGGACGAACGGAGGTGAAAAAGAGAACCATCCAAGAGAGGGTTGAACCTGAAGAGAAGAATTTCAGGAGAACCTTGTTCAACGACGAGCCGAAAGAATGACACAAGGACGGAAGAATTGCCACTGCTACAACCGAAGTGTGCGAACAAGATCATTTGGTTTACAGTACATAATGAAAGATTAACACTGAGTATACGGTTTTTATGATAGGCAACTTACAGGTTCCATATGTATTTGCACATTCATTCCAACATGGTATACGAAAGAATAAAGTTCACCATAACAATAGGTTAACTCACAAGATACTATCTATTGCACTTATAAAGTACTACTTGGTACATTTCATCAAGCTGCTTCAGTGACGGCTACCCCAAAAGTATCCAGCTTCAGGGAAGATCCTCCTTGGGTCAGCAGTTGGTGCAGCTTCTAAAGAAAAGATTCGAGAACGTTTAAGGAAAGCGATTGCATTTTTAGGGATATGTAAAGGAGTCTCTATAAGCTCACCCTGCAAGCACATTCAAAATCTCCTTCCCCAAGTGGTTTGCATCTTCCTAGTGACTTCTATTCCTCGACCTTACAATGCTCCTATCTTCTCCGCTGAATCCACAGCTTCGTGTAAAGCCTCTTCTTATGCCGGTCCACAAGCAGCGTGACCTCATGAAGGTAATATATTCACGTTAACACGGACGGCAAATCAAATAACAACATTTGACTATCATGGAAATAATCTTACCCACCTTTTTCTAACCGAACACAATATTCCTTCGCCGAACCGTGAGAAATCCCATCTGAGGAAGCACTGTGGATGCACTGCACGCATGGAACCATCTTCTCTGCGCTTGAAAATACAAACAAGCATTAGCAACTGGAGAAGTCGAAGAAGAGAACAAGGAATGAGTTTTACTTTACCTTCGTCCGATTCCGGGGTTACCGACGGTCTTGGATAAAGAGCGCTTCTCGTCTTGAAATTCTCAGCAAAGGAACGGAGGAACTGCTTAACTTATCCTGAAATAATTATTGCTACATCCGGGTAAGAGATATTTATCAGTGATCAAAAATCATTCCAATTATATGATATGGACGCGAACAAAATCGACTGTCATTTACACCAGAGCACTCAAGGGAGTGAAATTGCTAATTTACCCCTTTGTTCAAGCATATCCTCGAGGTTTTTCGCGGCGGTAGTAGAAATACAGGAAACTATGCCTTGGCTGCTGGAGTAAACGGGACCGCAATCAATATCTTCTCATCCGCCCCATGCAGTCGAGCTGAAATCGATGTATTGTTTCATAAGACGTAAAATCCTCGATTTTCGGATTAATAATATCGAACGTGTAATTCAAAGAAGGTCATTTTTATGCAAGTACGACAATGATGTAGTATTTCGTGAGCCTCCCAACTGCTTCCTGCGGTAGCTGCCCTCCTCGCGTTTTCCAAACGGCTCTCGAAAAGGTCTTCTTATTGTACGGCCACGCGATCGGTTTCCTGAAGAGATAAAGCATTAATCTAAACCATGATGGACGATAACGAATATTAGGGAAGAACAGTCGACCACTCTTGCTGCTATATAAAATTCGTAGACTGAAGATAAATCCTTCCTACCTTCAATTCCTCATGCATTCAAGATACCGACTGATTTACAGATGGTCGTCCTCTTCGGAAGTGTTGCACAATAGCAATCAAGGCCCAAGTAGTATGCAAAGCTGAAAATAATGAGACACGATTACGAATACGCGCACGTGAATCTTAATTCAAATTACAAGTTTACTCACATTCTTTGATTCTCCGTCTCCATCAATGGAATGGTTTAGTGATGTCTCGAATTATTCCTTTCTCCGCGGCTAAGTATCCTGAACGAGAGCGGATCCTCCTCGTCCGTACTTTCAGCCCTTGGTGAAGTTTCCAATAAAGAGATATATTTTAGTTTGAGGAAATCGAAATCATTTTCAGGATTTTTGAAGTTGAATCAAAAATACTCACCTTGCCAGCTCGGTCAACATCTACGTCCCCATGTGGATCTTCCTTACGACATCACTTCCTGAATCTCGAAGAACTTCACAGCAGAACCCGCCGTCACATCTCAGGATCTTCTCACAAGCACCGTTCCCTCATCAAGGTAAAATATTTACTTTAATATGGACGGCAAATGAAATAACGTCATTTGACTATCATGGAAATAACCGTACTCACCGTTACGTAACTAAACGTAGTTTTCCTTCGCCGACCCGAGCTTCTTCAGGAATGGACGTATCTGAAGAGAACGGAAACATTCTTTAATATACAAGCAAATATTACTGTAAATGTTACTGCGTCAAGTTCTCATGCAATCAGGGATTACTAAAGAAAGGACGTTACTTACGATGGAATCATATGGAATTCTCGCGGTAAAAGTTTTGGAAGTTGGCCTTCCTCCTCTCGCGATATCCAAATCTTCTTACTCCCTCGATGAACGGACATTTAAACATTGTGACATATCCGTATTTATAAAACCCAAATTCGTGTAATACATCGATTTACAACGGAGGCACTTTACGATAAGTACAGACGATTACAATTTGAGACACACGCACATTTGAGGCTGTTTTACTAGCACACCTCAGAACAACATTGTGATTTTACAACATAACACCTTCAAAGAAATACAATTCGTACACATACTATACAGTTATGGTCTTCAAAATACTCCATACGGATGTTCATACAAGGAACCAAACGCACTAACATAGTGCAATGGTCTGCTGGTAAATACTCGAAGGGAATTCAAGGATGGAAGATGGATGAACCGAAAAAGAGAATGCATTCTCAAATATTCTGGACTCATCAGCCCGCAACATGAAAATAGTGGGATGAAGATCAAGTGTATGCGTGGACGAACGGAGGTGAAAAAGAGAACCATCCAAGAGAGGGTTGAACCTGAAGAGAAGAATTTCAGGAGAACCTTGTTCAACGACGAGCCGAAAGAAGGACACAAGGACGGAAGAATTGCCACTGCTACAACCGAAGTGTGCGAACAAGATCATTTGGTTTACAGTACATAATGAAAGATTAACACTGAGTATACGGTTTTTATGATAGGCAACTTACAGGTTCCATATGTATTTGCACATTCATTCCAACATGGTATACGAAAGAATAAAGTTCACCATAACAATAGGTTAACTCACAAGATACTATCTATTGCACTTATAAAGTACTACTTGGTACATTTCATCAAGCTGCTTCAGTGACGGATACCCCAAAAGTATCCAGCTTCAGGGAAGATCCTCCTTGGGTCAGCAGTTGGTGCAGCTTCTAAAGAAAAGATTCGAGAACGTTTAAGGAAAGCGATTGCATTTTTAGGGATATGTAAAGGAGTCTCTATAAGCTCACCCTGCAAGCACATTCAAAATCTCCTTCCCCAAGTGGTTTGCATCTTCCTAGTGACTTCTATTCCTCGACCTTACAATGCTCCTATCTTCTCCGCTGAATCCACAGCTTCGTGTAAAGCCTCTTCTTATGCCGGTCCACAAGCAGCGTGACCTCATGAAGGTAATATATTCACGTTAACACGGACGGCAAATCAAATAACAACATTTGACTATCATGGAAATAATCTTACCCACCTTTTTCTAACCGAACACAATATTCCTTCGCCGAACCGTGAGAAATCCCATCTGAGGAAGCACTGTGGATGCACTGCACGCATGGAACCATCTTCTCTGCGCTTGAAAATACAAACAAGCATTAGCAACTGGAGAAGTCGAAGAAGAGAACAAGGAATGAGTTTTACTTTACCTTCGTCCGATTCCGGGGTTACCGACGGTCTTGGATAAAGAGCGCTTCTCGTCTTGAAATTCTCAGCAAAGGAACGGAGGAACTGCTTAACTTATCCTGAAATAATTATTGCTACATCCGGGTAAGAGATATTTATCAGTGATCAAAAATCATTCCAATTATATGATATGGACGCGAACAAAATCGACTGTCATTTACACCAGAGCACTCAAGGGAGTGAAATTGCTAATTTACCCCTTTGTTCAAGCATATCCTCGAGGTTTTTCGCGGCGGTAGTAGAAATACAGGAAACTATGCCTTGGCTGCTGGAGTAAACGGGACCGCAATCAATATCTTCTCATCCGCCCCATGCAGTCGAGCTGAAATCGATGTATTGTTTCATAAGACGTAAAATCCTCGATTTTCGGATTAATAATATCGAACGTGTAATTCAAAGAAGGTCATTTTTATGCAAGTACGACAATGATGTAGTATTTCGTGAGCCTCCCAACTGCTTCCTGCGGTAGCTGCCCTCCTCGCGTTTTCCAAACGGCTCTCGAAAAGGTCTTCTTATTGTACGGCCACGCGATCGGTTTCCTGAAGAGATAAAGCATTAATCTAAACCATGATGGACGATAACGAATATTAGGGAAGAACAGTCGACCACTCTTGCTGCTATATAAAATTCGTAGACTGAAGATAAATCCTTCCTACCTTCAATTCCTCATGCATTCAAGATACCGACTGATTTACAGATGGTCGTCCTCTTCGGAAGTGTTGCACAATAGCAATCAAGGCCCAAGTAGTATGCAAAGCTGAAAATAATGAGACACGATTACGAATACGCGCACGTGAATCTTAATTCAAATTACAAGTTTACTCACATTCTTTGATTCTCCGTCTCCATCAATGGAATGGTTTAGTGATGTCTCGAATTATTCCTTTCTCCGCGGCTAAGTATCCTGAACGAGAGCGGATCCTCCTCGTCCGTACTTTCAGCCCTTGGTGAAGTTTCCAATAAAGAGATATATTTTAGTTTGAGGAAATCGAAATCATTTTCAGGATTTTTGAAGTTGAATCAAAAATACTCACCTTGCCAGCTCGGTCAACATCTACGTCCCCATGTGGATCTTCCTTACGACATCACTTCCTGAATCTCGAAGAACTTCACAGCAGAACCCGCCGTCACATCTCAGGATCTTCTCACAAGCACCGTTCCCTCATCAAGGTAAAATATTTACTTTAATATGGACGGCAAATGAAATAACGTCATTTGACTATCATGGAAATAACCGTACTCACCGTTACGTAACTAAACGTAGTTTTCCTTCGCCGACCCGAGCTTCTTCAGGAATGGACGTATCTGAAGAGAACGGAAACATTCTTTAATATACAAGCAAATATTACTGTAAATGTTACTGCGTCAAGTTCTCATGCAATCAGGGATTACTAAAGAAAGGACGTTACTTACGATGGAATCATATGGAATTCTCGCGGTAAAAGTTTTGGAAGTTGGCCTTCCTCCTCTCGCGATATCCAAATCTTCTTACTCCCTCGATGAACGGACATTTAAACATTGTGACATATCCGTATTTATAAAACCCAAATTCGTGTAATACATCGATTTACAACGGAGGCACTTTACGATAAGTACAGACGATTACAATTTGAGACACACGCACATTTGAGGCTGTTTTACTAGCACACCTCAGAACAACATTGTGATTTTACAACATAACACCTTCAAAGAAATACAATTCGTACACATACTATACAGTTATGGTCTTCAAAATACTCCATACGGATGTTCATACAAGGAACCAAACGCACTAACATAGTGCAATGGTCTGCTGGTAAATACTCGAAGGGAATTCAAGGATGGAAGATGGATGAACCGAAAAAGAGAATGCATTCTCAAATATTCTGGACTCATCAGCCCGCAACATGAAAATAGTGGGATGAAGATCAAGTGTATGCGTGGACGAACGGAGGTGAAAAAGAGAACCATCCAAGAGAGGGTTGAACCTGAAGAGAAGAATTTCAGGAGAACCTTGTTCAACGACGAGCCGAAAGAAGGACACAAGGACGGAAGAATTGCCACTGCTACAACCGAAGTGTGCGAACAAGATCATTTGGTTTACAGTACATAATGAAAGATTAACACTGAGTATACGGTTTTTATGATAGGCAACTTACAGGTTCCATATGTATTTGCACATTCATTCCAACATGGTATACGAAAGAATAAAGTTCACCATAACAATAGGTTAACTCACAAGATACTATCTATTGCACTTATAAAGTACTACTTGGTACATTTCATCAAGCTGCTTCAGTGACGGCTACCCCAAAAGTATCCAGCTTCAGGGAAGATCCTCCTTGGGTCAGCAGTTGGTGCAGCTTCTAAAGAAAAGATTCGAGAACGTTTAAGGAAAGCGATTGCATTTTTAGGGATATGTAAAGGAGTCTCTATAAGCTCACCCTGCAAGCACATTCAAAATCTCCTTCCCCAAGTGGTTTGCATCTTCCTAGTGACTTCTATTCCTCGACCTTACAATGCTCCTATCTTCTCCGCTGAATCCACAGCTTCGTGTAAAGCCTCTTCTTATGCCGGTCCACAAGCAGCGTGACCTCATGAAGGTAATATATTCACGTTAACACGGACGGCAAATCAAATAACAACATTTGACTATCATGGAAATAATCTTACCCACCTTTTTCTAACCGAACACAATATTCCTTCGCCGAACCGTGAGAAATCCCATCTGAGGAAGCACTGTGGATGCACTGCACGCATGGAACCATCTTCTCTGCGCTTGAAAATACAAACAAGCATTAGCAACTGGAGAAGTCGAAGAAGAGAACAAGGAATGAGTTTTACTTTACCTTCGTCCGATTCCGGGGTTACCGACGGTCTTGGATAAAGAGCGCTTCTCGTCTTGAAATTCTCAGCAAAGGAACGGAGGAACTGCTTAACTTATCCTGAAATAATTATTGCTACATCCGGGTAAGAGATATTTATCAGTGATCAAAAATCATTCCAATTATATGATATGGACGCGAACAAAATCGACTGTCATTTACACCAGAGCACTCAAGGGAGTGAAATTGCTAATTTACCCCTTTGTTCAAGCATATCCTCGAGGTTTTTCGCGGCGGTAGTAGAAATACAGGAAACTATGCCTTGGCTGCTGGAGTAAACGGGACCGCAATCAATATCTTCTCATCCGCCCCATGCAGTCGAGCTGAAATCGATGTATTGTTTCATAAGACGTAAAATCCTCGATTTTCGGATTAATAATATCGAACGTGTAATTCAAAGAAGGTCATTTTTATGCAAGTACGACAATGATGTAGTATTTCGTGAGCCTCCCAACTGCTTCCTGCGGTAGCTGCCCTCCTCGCGTTTTCCAAACGGCTCTCGAAAAGGTCTTCTTATTGTACGGCCACGCGATCGGTTTCCTGAAGAGATAAAGCATTAATCTAAACCATGATGGACGATAACGAATATTAGGGAAGAACAGTCGACCACTCTTGCTGCTATATAAAATTCGTAGACTGAAGATAAATCCTTCCTACCTTCAATTCCTCATGCATTCAAGATACCGACTGATTTACAGATGGTCGTCCTCTTCGGAAGTGTTGCACAATAGCAATCAAGGCCCAAGTAGTATGCAAAGCTGAAAATAATGAGACACGATTACGAATACGCGCACGTGAATCTTAATTCAAATTACAAGTTTACTCACATTCTTTGATTCTCCGTCTCCATCAATGGAATGGTTTAGTGATGTCTCGAATTATTCCTTTCTCCGCGGCTAAGTATCCTGAACGAGAGCGGATCCTCCTCGTCCGTACTTTCAGCCCTTGGTGAAGTTTCCAATAAAGAGATATATTTTAGTTTGAGGAAATCGAAATCATTTTCAGGATTTTTGAAGTTGAATCAAAAATACTCACCTTGCCAGCTCGGTCAACATCTACGTCCCCATGTGGATCTTCCTTACGACATCACTTCCTGAATCTCGAAGAACTTCACAGCAGAACCCGCCGTCACATCTCAGGATCTTCTCACAAGCACCGTTCCCTCATCAAGGTAAAATATTTACTTTAATATGGACGGCAAATGAAATAACGTCATTTGACTATCATGGAAATAACCGTACTCACCGTTACGTAACTAAACGTAGTTTTCCTTCGCCGACCCGAGCTTCTTCAGGAATGGACGTATCTGAAGAGAACGGAAACATTCTTTAATATACAAGCAAATATTACTGTAAATGTTACTGCGTCAAGTTCTCATGCAATCAGGGATTACTAAAGAAAGGACGTTACTTACGATGGAATCATATGGAATTCTCGCGGTAAAAGTTTTGGAAGTTGGCCTTCCTCCTCTCGCGATATCCAAATCTTCTTACTCCCTCGATGAACGGACATTTAAACATTGTGACATATCCGTATTTATAAAACCCAAATTCGTGTAATACATCGATTTACAACGGAGGCACTTTACGATAAGTACAGACGATTACAATTTGAGACACACGCACATTTGAGGCTGTTTTACTAGCACACCTCAGAACAACATTGTGATTTTACAACATAACACCTTCAAAGAAAGACAATTCGTACACATACTATACAGTTATGGTCTTCAAAATACTCCATACGGATGTTCATACAATGAACCAAACGCACTAACATAGTGCAATGGTCTGCTGGTAAATACTCGAAGGGAATTCAAGGATGGAAGATGGATGAACCGAAAAAGAGAATGCATTCTCAAATATTCTGGACTCATCAGCCCGCAACATGAAAATAGTGGGATGAAGATCAAGTGTATGCGTGGACGAACGGAGGTGAAAAAGAGAACCATCCAAGAGAGGGTTGAACCTGAAGAGAAGAATTTCAGGAGAACCTTGTTCAACGACGAGCCGAAAGAAGGACACAAGGACGGAAGAATTGCCACTGCTACAACCGAAGTGTGCGAACAAGATCATTTGGTTTACAGTACATAATGAAAGATTAACACTGAGTATACGGTTTTTATGATAGGCAACTTACAGGTTCCATATGTATTTGCACATTCATTCCAACATGGTATACGAAAGAATAAAGTTCACCATAACAATAGGTTAACTCACAAGATACTATCTATTGCACTTATAAAGTACTACTTGGTACATTTCATCAAGCTGCTTCAGTGACGGCTACCCCAAAAGTATCCAGCTTCAGGGAAGATCCTCCTTGGGTCAGCAGTTGGTGCAGCTTCTAAAGAAAAGATTCGAGAACGTTTAAGGAAAGCGATTGCATTTTTAGGGATATGTAAAGGAGTCTCTATAAGCTCACCCTGCAAGCACATTCAAAATCTCCTTCCCCAAGTGGTTTGCATCTTCCTAGTGACTTCTATTCCTCGACCTTACAATGCTCCTATCTTCTCCGCTGAATCCACAGCTTCGTGTAAAGCCTCTTCTTATGCCGGTCCACAAGCAGCGTGACCTCATGAAGGTAATATATTCACGTTAACACGGACGGCAAATCAAATAACAACATTTGACTATCATGGAAATAATCTTACCCACCTTTTTCTAACCGAACACAATATTCCTTCGCCGAACCGTGAGAAATCCCATCTGAGGAAGCACTGTGGATGCACTGCACGCATGGAACCATCTTCTCTGCGCTTGAAAATACAAACAAGCATTAGCAACTGGAGAAGTCGAAGAAGAGAACAAGGAATGAGTTTTACTTTACCTTCGTCCGATTCCGGGGTTACCGACGGTCTTGGATAAAGAGCGCTTCTCGTCTTGAAATTCTCAGCAAAGGAACGGAGGAACTGCTTAACTTATCCTGAAATAATTATTGCTACATCCGGGTAAGAGATATTTATCAGTGATCAAAAATCATTCCAATTATATGATATGGACGCGAACAAAATCGACTGTCATTTACACCAGAGCACTCAAGGGAGTGAAATTGCTAATTTACCCCTTTGTTCAAGCATATCCTCGAGGTTTTTCGCGGCGGTAGTAGAAATACAGGAAACTATGCCTTGGCTGCTGGAGTAAACGGGACCGCAATCAATATCTTCTCATCCGCCCCATGCAGTCGAGCTGAAATCGATGTATTGTTTCATAAGACGTAAAATCCTCGATTTTCGGATTAATAATATCGAACGTGTAATTCAAAGAAGGTCATTTTTATGCAAGTACGACAATGATGTAGTATTTCGTGAGCCTCCCAACTGCTTCCTGCGGTAGCTGCCCTCCTCGCGTTTTCCAAACGGCTCTCGAAAAGGTCTTCTTATTGTACGGCCACGCGATCGGTTTCCTGAAGAGATAAAGCATTAATCTAAACCATGATGGACGATAACGAATATTAGGGAAGAACAGTCGACCACTCTTGCTGCTATATAAAATTCGTAGACTGAAGATAAATCCTTCCTACCTTCAATTCCTCATGCATTCAAGATACCGACTGATTTACAGATGGTCGTCCTCTTCGGAAGTGTTGCACAATAGCAATCAAGGCCCAAGTAGTATGCAAAGCTGAAAATAATGAGACACGATTACGAATACGCGCACGTGAATCTTAATTCAAATTACAAGTTTACTCACATTCTTTGATTCTCCGTCTCCATCAATGGAATGGTTTAGTGATGTCTCGAATTATTCCTTTCTCCGCGGCTAAGTATCCTGAACGAGAGCGGATCCTCCTCGTCCGTACTTTCAGCCCTTGGTGAAGTTTCCAATAAAGAGATATATTTTAGTTTGAGGAAATCGAAATCATTTTCAGGATTTTTGAAGTTGAATCAAAAATACTCACCTTGCCAGCTCGGTCAACATCTACGTCCCCATGTGGATCTTCCTTACGACATCACTTCCTGAATCTCGAAGAACTTCACAGCAGAACCCGCCGTCACATCTCAGGATCTTCTCACAAGCACCGTTCCCTCATCAAGGTAAAATATTTACTTTAATATGGACGGCAAATGAAATAACGTCATTTGACTATCATGGAAATAACCGTACTCACCGTTACGTAACTAAACGTAGTTTTCCTTCGCCGACCCGAGCTTCTTCAGGAATGGACGTATCTGAAGAGAACGGAAACATTCTTTAATATACAAGCAAATATTACTGTAAATGTTACTGCGTCAAGTTCTCATGCAATCAGGGATTACTAAAGAAAGGACGTTACTTACGATGGAATCATATGGAATTCTCGCGGTAAAAGTTTTGGAAGTTGGCCTTCCTCCTCTCGCGATATCCAAATCTTCTTACTCCCTCGATGAACGGACATTTAAACATTGTGACATATCCGTATTTATAAAACCCAAATTCGTGTAATACATCGATTTACAACGGAGGCACTTTACGATAAGTACAGACGATTACAATTTGAGACACACGCACATTTGAGGCTGTTTTACTAGCACACCTCAGAACAACATTGTGATTTTACAACATAACACCTTCAAAGAAATACAATTCGTACACATACTATACAGTTATGGTCTTCAAAATACTCCATACGGATGTTCATACAAGGAACCAAACGCACTAACATAGTGCAATGGTCTGCTGGTAAATACTCGAAGGGAATTCAAGGATGGAAGATGGATGAACCGAAAAAGAGAATGCATTCTCAAATATTCTGGACTCATCAGCCCGCAACATGAAAATAGTGGGATGAAGATCAAGTGTATGCGTGGACGAACGGAGGTGAAAAAGAGAACCATCCAAGAGAGGGTTGAACCTGAAGAGAAGAATTTCAGGAGAACCTTGTTCAACGACGAGCCGAAAGAAGGACACAAGGACGGAAGAATTGCCACTGCTACAACCGAAGTGTGCGAACAAGATCATTTGGTTTACAGTACATAATGAAAGATTAACACTGAGTATACGGTTTTTATGATAGGCAACTTACAGGTTCCATATGTATTTGCACATTCATTCCAACATGGTATACGAAAGAATAAAGTTCACCATAACAATAGGTTAACTCACAAGATACTATCTATTGCACTTATAAAGTACTACTTGGTACATTTCATCAAGCTGCTTCAGTGACGGCTACCCCAAAAGTATCCAGCTTCAGGGAAGATCCTCCTTGGGTCAGCAGTTGGTGCAGCTTCTAAAGAAAAGATTCGAGAACGTTTAAGGAAAGCGATTGCATTTTTAGGGATATGTAAAGGAGTCTCTATAAGCTCACCCTGCAAGCACATTCAAAATCTCCTTCCCCAAGTGGTTTGCATCTTCCTAGTGACTTCTATTCCTCGACCTTACAATGCTCCTATCTTCTCCGCTGAATCCACAGCTTCGTGTAAAGCCTCTTCTTATGCCGGTCCACAAGCAGCGTGACCTCATGAAGGTAATATATTCACGTTAACACGGACGGCAAATCAAATAACAACATTTGACTATCATGGAAATAATCTTACCCACCTTTTTCTAACCGAACACAATATTCCTTCGCCGAACCGTGAGAAATCCCATCTGAGGAAGCACTGTGGATGCACTGCACGCATGGAACCATCTTCTCTGCGCTTGAAAATACAAACAAGCATTAGCAACTGGAGAAGTCGAAGAAGAGAACAAGGAATGAGTTTTACTTTACCTTCGTCCGATTCCGGGGTTACCGACGGTCTTGGATAAAGAGCGCTTCTCGTCTTGAAATTCTCAGCAAAGGAACGGAGGAACTGCTTAACTTATCCTGAAATAATTATTGCTACATCCGGGTAAGAGATATTTATCAGTGATCAAAAATCATTCCAATTATATGATATGGACGCGAACAAAATCGACTGTCATTTACACCAGAGCACTCAAGGGAGTGAAATTGCTAATTTACCCCTTTGTTCAAGCATATCCTCGAGGTTTTTCGCGGCGGTAGTAGAAATACAGGAAACTATGCCTTGGCTGCTGGAGTAAACGGGACCGCAATCAATATCTTCTCATCCGCCCCATGCAGTCGAGCTGAAATCGATGTATTGTTTCATAAGACGTAAAATCCTCGATTTTCGGATTAATAATATCGAACGTGTAATTCAAAGAAGGTCATTTTTATGCAAGTACGACAATGATGTAGTATTTCGTGAGCCTCCCAACTGCTTCCTGCGGTAGCTGCCCTCCTCGCGTTTTCCAAACGGCTCTCGAAAAGGTCTTCTTATTGTACGGCCACGCGATCGGTTTCCTGAAGAGATAAAGCATTAATCTAAACCATGATGGA
Source organism: Pantala flavescens (assembly GCA_020796165.1). Lineage (NCBI taxonomy): Eukaryota > Metazoa > Arthropoda > Insecta > Odonata > Libellulidae > Pantala > Pantala flavescens. Next base: position 19,091,315 of record CM036885.1, on the reverse strand, counting down.
CGATAACGAATATTAGGGAAGAACAGTCGACCACTCTTGCTGCTATATAAAATTCGTAGACTGAAGATAAATCCTTCCTACCTTCAATTCCTCATGCATTCAAGATACCGACTGATTTACAGATGGTCGTCCTCTTCGGAAGTGTTGCACAATAGCAATCAAGGCCCAAGTAGTATGCAAAGCTGAAAATAATGAGACACGATTACGAATACGCGCACGTGAATCTTAATTCAAATTACAAGTTTACTCACATTCTTTGATTCTCCGTCTCCATCAATGGAATGGTTTAGTGATGTCTCGAATTATTCCTTTCTCCGCGGCTAAGTATCCTGAACGAGAGCGGATCCTCCTCGTCCGTACTTTCAGCCCTTGGTGAAGTTTCCAATAAAGAGATATATTTTAGTTTGAGGAAATCGAAATCATTTTCAGGATTTTTGAAGTTGAATCAAAAATACTCACCTTGCCAGCTCGGTCAACATCTACGTCCCCATGTGGATCTTCCTTACGACATCACTTCCTGAATCTCGAAGAACTTCACAGCAGAACCCGCCGTCACATCTCAGGATCTTCTCACAAGCACCGTTCCCTCATCAAGGTAAAATATTTACTTTAATATGGACGGCAAATGAAATAACGTCATTTGACTATCATGGAAATAACCGTACTCACCGTTACGTAACTAAACGTAGTTTTCCTTCGCCGACCCGAGCTTCTTCAGGAATGGACGTATCTGAAGAGAACGGAAACATTCTTTAATATACAAGCAAATATTACTGTAAATGTTACTGCGTCAAGTTCTCATGCAATCAGGGATTACTAAAGAAAGGACGTTACTTACGATGGAATCATATGGAATTCTCGCGGTAAAAGTTTTGGAAGTTGGCCTTCCTCCTCTCGCGATATCCAAATCTTCTTACTCCCTCGATGAACGGACATTTAAACATTGTGACATATCCGTATTTATAAAACCCAAATTCGTGTAATACATCGATTTACAACGGAGGCACTTTACGATAAGTACAGACGATTACAATTTGAGACACACGCACATTTGAGGCTGTTTTACTAGCACACCTCAGAACAACATTGTGATTTTACAACATAACACCTTCAAAGAAATACAATTCGTACACATACTATACAGTTATGGTCTTCAAAATACTCCATACGGATGTTCATACAATGAACCAAACGCACTAACATAGTGCAATGGTCTGCTGGTAAATACTCGAAGGGAATTCAAGGATGGAAGATGGATGAACCGAAAAAGAGAATGCATTCTCAAATATTCTGGACTCATCAGCCCGCAACATGAAAATAGTGGGATGAAGATCAAGTGTATGCGTGGACGAACGGAGGTGAAAAAGAGAACCATCCAAGAGAGGGTTGAACCTGAAGAGAAGAATTTCAGGAGAACCTTGTTCAACGACGAGCCGAAAGAATGACACAAGGACGGAAGAATTGCCACTGCTACAACCGAAGTGTGCGAACAAGATCATTTGGTTTACAGTACATAATGAAAGATTAACACTGAGTATACGGTTTTTATGATAGGCAACTTACAGGTTCCATATGTATTTGCACATTCATTCCAACATGGTATACGAAAGAATAAAGTTCACCATAACAATAGGTTAACTCACAAGATACTATCTATTGCACTTATAAAGTACTACTTGGTACATTTCATCAAGCTGCTTCAGTGACGGATACCCCAAAAGTATCCAGCTTCAGGGAAGATCCTCCTTGGGTCAGCAGTTGGTGCAGCTTCTAAAGAAAAGATTCGAGAACGTTTAAGGAAAGCGATTGCATTTTTAGGGATATGTAAAGGAGTCTCTATAAGCTCACCCTGCAAGCACATTCAAAATCTCCTTCCCCAAGTGGTTTGCATCTTCCTAGTGACTTCTATTCCTCGACCTTACAATGCTCCTATCTTCTCCGCTGAATCCACAGCTTCGTGTAAAGCCTCTTCTTATGCCGGTCCACAAGCAGCGTGACCTCATGAAGGTAATATATTCACGTTAACACGGACGGCAAATCAAATAACAACATTTGACTATCATGGAAATAATCTTACCCACCTTTTTCTAACCGAACACAATATTCCTTCGCCGAACCGTGAGAAATCCCATCTGAGGAAGCACTGTGGATGCACTGCACGCATGGAACCATCTTCTCTGCGCTTGAAAATACAAACAAGCATTAGCAACTGGAGAAGTCGAAGAAGAGAACAAGGAATGAGTTTTACTTTACCTTCGTCCGATTCCGGGGTTACCGACGGTCTTGGATAAAGAGCGCTTCTCGTCTTGAAATTCTCAGCAAAGGAACGGAGGAACTGCTTAACTTATCCTGAAATAATTATTGCTACATCCGGGTAAGAGATATTTATCAGTGATCAAAAATCATTCCAATTATATGATATGGACGCGAACAAAATCGACTGTCATTTACACCAGAGCACTCAAGGGAGTGAAATTGCTAATTTACCCCTTTGTTCAAGCATATCCTCGAGGTTTTTCGCGGCGGTAGTAGAAATACAGGAAACTATGCCTTGGCTGCTGGAGTAAACGGGACCGCAATCAATATCTTCTCATCCGCCCCATGCAGTCGAGCTGAAATCGATGTATTGTTTCATAAGACGTAAAATCCTCGATTTTCGGATTAATAATATCGAACGTGTAATTCAAAGAAGGTCATTTTTATGCAAGTACGACAATGATGTAGTATTTCGTGAGCCTCCCAACTGCTTCCTGCGGTAGCTGCCCTCCTCGCGTTTTCCAAACGGCTCTCGAAAAGGTCTTCTTATTGTACGGCCACGCGATCGGTTTCCTGAAGAGATAAAGCATTAATCTAAACCATGATGGACGATAACGAATATTAGGGAAGAACAGTCGACCACTCTTGCTGCTATATAAAATTCGTAGACTGAAGATAAATCCTTCCTACCTTCAATTCCTCATGCATTCAAGATACCGACTGATTTACAGATGGTCGTCCTCTTCGGAAGTGTTGCACAATAGCAATCAAGGCCCAAGTAGTATGCAAAGCTGAAAATAATGAGACACGATTACGAATACGCGCACGTGAATCTTAATTCAAATTACAAGTTTACTCACATTCTTTGATTCTCCGTCTCCATCAATGGAATGGTTTAGTGATGTCTCGAATTATTCCTTTCTCCGCGGCTAAGTATCCTGAACGAGAGCGGATCCTCCTCGTCCGTACTTTCAGCCCTTGGTGAAGTTTCCAATAAAGAGATATATTTTAGTTTGAGGAAATCGAAATCATTTTCAGGATTTTTGAAGTTGAATCAAAAATACTCACCTTGCCAGCTCGGTCAACATCTACGTCCCCATGTGGATCTTCCTTACGACATCACTTCCTGAATCTCGAAGAACTTCACAGCAGAACCCGCCGTCACATCTCAGGATCTTCTCACAAGCACCGTTCCCTCATCAAGGTAAAATATTTACTTTAATATGGACGGCAAATGAAATAACGTCATTTGACTATCATGGAAATAACCGTACTCACCGTTACGTAACTAAACGTAGTTTTCCTTCGCCGACCCGAGCTTCTTCAGGAATGGACGTATCTGAAGAGAACGGAAACATTCTTTAATATACAAGCAAATATTACTGTAAATGTTACTGCGTCAAGTTCTCATGCAATCAGGGATTACTAAAGAAAGGACGTTACTTACGATGGAATCATATGGAATTCTCGCGGTAAAAGTTTTGGAAGTTGGCCTTCCTCCTCTCGCGATATCCAAATCTTCTTACTCCCTCGATGAACGGACATTTAAACATTGTGACATATCCGTATTTATAAAACCCAAATTCGTGTAATACATCGATTTACAACGGAGGCACTTTACGATAAGTACAGACGATTACAATTTGAGACACACGCACATTTGAGGCTGTTTTACTAGCACACCTCAGAACAACATTGTGATTTTACAACATAACACCTTCAAAGAAATACAATTCGTACACATACTATACAGTTATGGTCTTCAAAATACTCCATACGGATGTTCATACAAGGAACCAAACGCACTAACATAGTGCAATGGTCTGCTGGTAAATACTCGAAGGGAATTCAAGGATGGAAGATGGATGAACCGAAAAAGAGAATGCATTCTCAAATATTCTGGACTCATCAGCCCGCAACATGAAAATAGTGGGATGAAGATCAAGTGTATGCGTGGACGAACGGAGGTGAAAAAGAGAACCATCCAAGAGAGGGTTGAACCTGAAGAGAAGAATTTCAGGAGAACCTTGTTCAACGACGAGCCGAAAGAAGGACACAAGGACGGAAGAATTGCCACTGCTACAACCGAAGTGTGCGAACAAGATCATTTGGTTTACAGTACATAATGAAAGATTAACACTGAGTATACGGTTTTTATGATAGGCAACTTACAGGTTCCATATGTATTTGCACATTCATTCCAACATGGTATACGAAAGAATAAAGTTCACCATAACAATAGGTTAACTCACAAGATACTATCTATTGCACTTATAAAGTACTACTTGGTACATTTCATCAAGCTGCTTCAGTGACGGATACCCCAAAAGTATCCAGCTTCAGGGAAGATCCTCCTTGGGTCAGCAGTTGGTGCAGCTTCTAAAGAAAAGATTCGAGAACGTTTAAGGAAAGCGATTGCATTTTTAGGGATATGTAAAGGAGTCTCTATAAGCTCACCCTGCAAGCACATTCAAAATCTCCTTCCCCAAGTGGTTTGCATCTTCCTAGTGACTTCTATTCCTCGACCTTACAATGCTCCTATCTTCTCCGCTGAATCCACAGCTTCGTGTAAAGCCTCTTCTTATGCCGGTCCACAAGCAGCGTGACCTCATGAAGGTAATATATTCACGTTAACACGGACGGCAAATCAAATAACAACATTTGACTATCATGGAAATAATCTTACCCACCTTTTTCTAACCGAACACAATATTCCTTCGCCGAACCGTGAGAAATCCCATCTGAGGAAGCACTGTGGATGCACTGCACGCATGGAACCATCTTCTCTGCGCTTGAAAATACAAACAAGCATTAGCAACTGGAGAAGTCGAAGAAGAGAACAAGGAATGAGTTTTACTTTACCTTCGTCCGATTCCGGGGTTACCGACGGTCTTGGATAAAGAGCGCTTCTCGTCTTGAAATTCTCAGCAAAGGAACGGAGGAACTGCTTAACTTATCCTGAAATAATTATTGCTACATCCGGGTAAGAGATATTTATCAGTGATCAAAAATCATTCCAATTATATGATATGGACGCGAACAAAATCGACTGTCATTTACACCAGAGCACTCAAGGGAGTGAAATTGCTAATTTACCCCTTTGTTCAAGCATATCCTCGAGGTTTTTCGCGGCGGTAGTAGAAATACAGGAAACTATGCCTTGGCTGCTGGAGTAAACGGGACCGCAATCAATATCTTCTCATCCGCCCCATGCAGTCGAGCTGAAATCGATGTATTGTTTCATAAGACGTAAAATCCTCGATTTTCGGATTAATAATATCGAACGTGTAATTCAAAGAAGGTCATTTTTATGCAAGTACGACAATGATGTAGTATTTCGTGAGCCTCCCAACTGCTTCCTGCGGTAGCTGCCCTCCTCGCGTTTTCCAAACGGCTCTCGAAAAGGTCTTCTTATTGTACGGCCACGCGATCGGTTTCCTGAAGAGATAAAGCATTAATCTAAACCATGATGGACGATAACGAATATTAGGGAAGAACAGTCGACCACTCTTGCTGCTATATAAAATTCGTAGACTGAAGATAAATCCTTCCTACCTTCAATTCCTCATGCATTCAAGATACCGACTGATTTACAGATGGTCGTCCTCTTCGGAAGTGTTGCACAATAGCAATCAAGGCCCAAGTAGTATGCAAAGCTGAAAATAATGAGACACGATTACGAATACGCGCACGTGAATCTTAATTCAAATTACAAGTTTACTCACATTCTTTGATTCTCCGTCTCCATCAATGGAATGGTTTAGTGATGTCTCGAATTATTCCTTTCTCCGCGGCTAAGTATCCTGAACGAGAGCGGATCCTCCTCGTCCGTACTTTCAGCCCTTGGTGAAGTTTCCAATAAAGAGATATATTTTAGTTTGAGGAAATCGAAATCATTTTCAGGATTTTTGAAGTTGAATCAAAAATACTCACCTTGCCAGCTCGGTCAACATCTACGTCCCCATGTGGATCTTCCTTACGACATCACTTCCTGAATCTCGAAGAACTTCACAGCAGAACCCGCCGTCACATCTCAGGATCTTCTCACAAGCACCGTTCCCTCATCAAGGTAAAATATTTACTTTAATATGGACGGCAAATGAAATAACGTCATTTGACTATCATGGAAATAACCGTACTCACCGTTACGTAACTAAACGTAGTTTTCCTTCGCCGACCCGAGCTTCTTCAGGAATGGACGTATCTGAAGAGAACGGAAACATTCTTTAATATACAAGCAAATATTACTGTAAATGTTACTGCGTCAAGTTCTCATGCAATCAGGGATTACTAAAGAAAGGACGTTACTTACGATGGAATCATATGGAATTCTCGCGGTAAAAGTTTTGGAAGTTGGCCTTCCTCCTCTCGCGATATCCAAATCTTCTTACTCCCTCGATGAACGGACATTTAAACATTGTGACATATCCGTATTTATAAAACCCAAATTCGTGTAATACATCGATTTACAACGGAGGCACTTTACGATAAGTACAGACGATTACAATTTGAGACACACGCACATTTGAGGCTGTTTTACTAGCACACCTCAGAACAACATTGTGATTTTACAACATAACACCTTCAAAGAAATACAATTCGTACACATACTATACAGTTATGGTCTTCAAAATACTCCATACGGATGTTCATACAAGGAACCAAACGCACTAACATAGTGCAATGGTCTGCTGGTAAATACTCGAAGGGAATTCAAGGATGGAAGATGGATGAACCGAAAAAGAGAATGCATTCTCAAATATTCTGGACTCATCAGCCCGCAACATGAAAATAGTGGGATGAAGATCAAGTGTATGCGTGGACGAACGGAGGTGAAAAAGAGAACCATCCAAGAGAGGGTTGAACCTGAAGAGAAGAATTTCAGGAGAACCTTGTTCAACGACGAGCCGAAAGAAGGACACAAGGACGGAAGAATTGCCACTGCTACAACCGAAGTGTGCGAACAAGATCATTTGGTTTACAGTACATAATGAAAGATTAACACTGAGTATACGGTTTTTATGATAGGCAACTTACAGGTTCCATATGTATTTGCACATTCATTCCAACATGGTATACGAAAGAATAAAGTTCACCATAACAATAGGTTAACTCACAAGATACTATCTATTGCACTTATAAAGTACTACTTGGTACATTTCATCAAGCTGCTTCAGTGACGGCTACCCCAAAAGTATCCAGCTTCAGGGAAGATCCTCCTTGGGTCAGCAGTTGGTGCAGCTTCTAAAGAAAAGATTCGAGAACGTTTAAGGAAAGCGATTGCATTTTTAGGGATATGTAAAGGAGTCTCTATAAGCTCACCCTGCAAGCACATTCAAAATCTCCTTCCCCAAGTGGTTTGCATCTTCCTAGTGACTTCTATTCCTCGACCTTACAATGCTCCTATCTTCTCCGCTGAATCCACAGCTTCGTGTAAAGCCTCTTCTTATGCCGGTCCACAAGCAGCGTGACCTCATGAAGGTAATATATTCACGTTAACACGGACGGCAAATCAAATAACAACATTTGACTATCATGGAAATAATCTTACCCACCTTTTTCTAACCGAACACAATATTCCTTCGCCGAACCGTGAGAAATCCCATCTGAGGAAGCACTGTGGATGCACTGCACGCATGGAACCATCTTCTCTGCGCTTGAAAATACAAACAAGCATTAGCAACTGGAGAAGTCGAAGAAGAGAACAAGGAATGAGTTTTACTTTACCTTCGTCCGATTCCGGGGTTACCGACGGTCTTGGATAAAGAGCGCTTCTCGTCTTGAAATTCTCAGCAAAGGAACGGAGGAACTGCTTAACTTATCCTGAAATAATTATTGCTACATCCGGGTAAGAGATATTTATCAGTGATCAAAAATCATTCCAATTATATGATATGGACGCGAACAAAATCGACTGTCATTTACACCAGAGCACTCAAGGGAGTGAAATTGCTAATTTACCCCTTTGTTCAAGCATATCCTCGAGGTTTTTCGCGGCGGTAGTAGAAATACAGGAAACTATGCCTTGGCTGCTGGAGTAAACGGGACCGCAATCAATATCTTCTCATCCGCCCCATGCAGTCGAGCTGAAATCGATGTATTGTTTCATAAGACGTAAAATCCTCGATTTTCGGATTAATAATATCGAACGTGTAATTCAAAGAAGGTCATTTTTATGCAAGTACGACAATGATGTAGTATTTCGTGAGCCTCCCAACTGCTTCCTGCGGTAGCTGCCCTCCTCGCGTTTTCCAAACGGCTCTCGAAAAGGTCTTCTTATTGTACGGCCACGCGATCGGTTTCCTGAAGAGATAAAGCATTAATCTAAACCATGATGGACGATAACGAATATTAGGGAAGAACAGTCGACCACTCTTGCTGCTATATAAAATTCGTAGACTGAAGATAAATCCTTCCTACCTTCAATTCCTCATGCATTCAAGATACCGACTGATTTACAGATGGTCGTCCTCTTCGGAAGTGTTGCACAATAGCAATCAAGGCCCAAGTAGTATGCAAAGCTGAAAATAATGAGACACGATTACGAATACGCGCACGTGAATCTTAATTCAAATTACAAGTTTACTCACATTCTTTGATTCTCCGTCTCCATCAATGGAATGGTTTAGTGATGTCTCGAATTATTCCTTTCTCCGCGGCTAAGTATCCTGAACGAGAGCGGATCCTCCTCGTCCGTACTTTCAGCCCTTGGTGAAGTTTCCAATAAAGAGATATATTTTAGTTTGAGGAAATCGAAATCATTTTCAGGATTTTTGAAGTTGAATCAAAAATACTCACCTTGCCAGCTCGGTCAACATCTACGTCCCCATGTGGATCTTCCTTACGACATCACTTCCTGAATCTCGAAGAACTTCACAGCAGAACCCGCCGTCACATCTCAGGATCTTCTCACAAGCACCGTTCCCTCATCAAGGTAAAATATTTACTTTAATATGGACGGCAAATGAAATAACGTCATTTGACTATCATGGAAATAACCGTACTCACCGTTACGTAACTAAACGTAGTTTTCCTTCGCCGACCCGAGCTTCTTCAGGAATGGACGTATCTGAAGAGAACGGAAACATTCTTTAATATACAAGCAAATATTACTGTAAATGTTACTGCGTCAAGTTCTCATGCAATCAGGGATTACTAAAGAAAGGACGTTACTTACGATGGAATCATATGGAATTCTCGCGGTAAAAGTTTTGGAAGTTGGCCTTCCTCCTCTCGCGATATCCAAATCTTCTTACTCCCTCGATGAACGGACATTTAAACATTGTGACATATCCGTATTTATAAAACCCAAATTCGTGTAATACATCGATTTACAACGGAGGCACTTTACGATAAGTACAGACGATTACAATTTGAGACACACGCACATTTGAGGCTGTTTTACTAGCACACCTCAGAACAACATTGTGATTTTACAACATAACACCTTCAAAGAAAGACAATTCGTACACATACTATACAGTTATGGTCTTCAAAATACTCCATACGGATGTTCATACAATGAACCAAACGCACTAACATAGTGCAATGGTCTGCTGGTAAATACTCGAAGGGAATTCAAGGATGGAAGATGGATGAACCGAAAAAGAGAATGCATTCTCAAATATTCTGGACTCATCAGCCCGCAACATGAAAATAGTGGGATGAAGATCAAGTGTATGCGTGGACGAACGGAGGTGAAAAAGAGAACCATCCAAGAGAGGGTTGAACCTGAAGAGAAGAATTTCAGGAGAACCTTGTTCAACGACGAGCCGAAAGAAGGACACAAGGACGGAAGAATTGCCACTGCTACAACCGAAGTGTGCGAACAAGATCATTTGGTTTACAGTACATAATGAAAGATTAACACTGAGTATACGGTTTTTATGATAGGCAACTTACAGGTTCCATATGTATTTGCACATTCATTCCAACATGGTATACGAAAGAATAAAGTTCACCATAACAATAGGTTAACTCACAAGATACTATCTATTGCACTTATAAAGTACTACTTGGTACATTTCATCAAGCTGCTTCAGTGACGGATACCCCAAAAGTATCCAGCTTCAGGGAAGATCCTCCTTGGGTCAGCAGTTGGTGCAGCTTCTAAAGAAAAGATTCGAGAACGTTTAAGGAAAGCGATTGCATTTTTAGGGATATGTAAAGGAGTCTCTATAAGCTCACCCTGCAAGCACATTCAAAATCTCCTTCCCCAAGTGGTTTGCATCTTCCTAGTGACTTCTATTCCTCGACCTTACAATGCTCCTATCTTCTCCGCTGAATCCACAGCTTCGTGTAAAGCCTCTTCTTATGCCGGTCCACAAGCAGCGTGACCTCATGAAGGTAATATATTCACGTTAACACGGACGGCAAATCAAATAACAACATTTGACTATCATGGAAATAATCTTACCCACCTTTTTCTAACCGAACACAATATTCCTTCGCCGAACCGTGAGAAATCCCATCTGAGGAAGCACTGTGGATGCACTGCACGCATGGAACCATCTTCTCTGCGCTTGAAAATACAAACAAGCATTAGCAACTGGAGAAGTCGAAGAAGAGAACAAGGAATGAGTTTTACTTTACCTTCGTCCGATTCCGGGGTTACCGACGGTCTTGGATAAAGAGCGCTTCTCGTCTTGAAATTCTCAGCAAAGGAACGGAGGAACTGCTTAACTTATCCTGAAATAATTATTGCTACATCCGGGTAAGAGATATTTATCAGTGATCAAAAATCATTCCAATTATATGATATGGACGCGAACAAAATCGACTGTCATTTACACCAGAGCACTCAAGGGAGTGAAATTGCTAATTTACCCCTTTGTTCAAGCATATCCTCGAGGTTTTTCGCGGCGGTAGTAGAAATACAGGAAACTATGCCTTGGCTGCTGGAGTAAACGGGACCGCAATCAATATCTTCTCATCCGCCCCATGCAGTCGAGCTGAAATCGATGTATTGTTTCATAAGACGTAAAATCCTCGATTTTCGGATTAATAATATCGAACGTGTAATTCAAAGAAGGTCATTTTTATGCAAGTACGACAATGATGTAGTATTTCGTGAGCCTCCCAACTGCTTCCTGCGGTAGCTGCCCTCCTCGCGTTTTCCAAACGGCTCTCGAAAAGGTCTTCTTATTGTACGGCCACGCGATCGGTTTCCTGAAGAGATAAAGCATTAATCTAAACCATGATGGACGATAACGAATATTAGGGAAGAACAGTCGACCACTCTTGCTGCTATATAAAATTCGTAGACTGAAGATAAATCCTTCCTACCTTCAATTCCTCATGCATTCAAGATACCGACTGATTTACAGATGGTCGTCCTCTTCGGAAGTGTTGCACAATAGCAATCAAGGCCCAAGTAGTATGCAAAGCTGAAAATAATGAGACACGATTACGAATACGCGCACGTGAATCTTAATTCAAATTACAAGTTTACTCACATTCTTTGATTCTCCGTCTCCATCAATGGAATGGTTTAGTGATGTCTCGAATTATTCCTTTCTCCGCGGCTAAGTATCCTGAACGAGAGCGGATCCTCCTCGTCCGTACTTTCAGCCCTTGGTGAAGTTTCCAATAAAGAGATATATTTTAGTTTGAGGAAATCGAAATCATTTTCAGGATTTTTGAAGTTGAATCAAAAATACTCACCTTGCCAGCTCGGTCAACATCTACGTCCCCATGTGGATCTTCCTTACGACATCACTTCCTGAATCTCGAAGAACTTCACAGCAGAACCCGCCGTCACATCTCAGGATCTTCTCACAAGCACCGTTCCCTCATCAAGGTAAAATATTTACTTTAATATGGACGGCAAATGAAATAACGTCATTTGACTATCATGGAAATAACCGTACTCACCGTTACGTAACTAAACGTAGTTTTCCTTCGCCGACCCGAGCTTCTTCAGGAATGGACGTATCTGAAGAGAACGGAAACATTCTTTAATATACAAGCAAATATTACTGTAAATGTTACTGCGTCAAGTTCTCATGCAATCAGGGATTACTAAAGAAAGGACGTTACTTACGATGGAATCATATGGAATTCTCGCGGTAAAAGTTTTGGAAGTTGGCCTTCCTCCTCTCGCGATATCCAAATCTTCTTACTCCCTCGATGAACGGACATTTAAACATTGTGACATATCCGTATTTATAAAACCCAAATTCGTGTAATACATCGATTTACAACGGAGGCACTTTACGATAAGTACAGACGATTACAATTTGAGACACACGCACATTTGAGGCTGTTTTACTAGCACACCTCAGAACAACATTGTGATTTTACAACATAACACCTTCAAAGAAAGACAATTCGTACACATACTATACAGTTATGGTCTTCAAAATACTCCATACGGATGTTCATACAATGAACCAAACGCACTAACATAGTGCAATGGTCTGCTGGTAAATACTCGAAGGGAATTCAAGGATGGAAGATGGATGAACCGAAAAAGAGAATGCATTCTCAAATATTCTGGACTCATCAGCCCGCAACATGAAAATAGTGGGATGAAGATCAAGTGTATGCGTGGACGAACGGAGGTGAAAAAGAGAACCATCCAAGAGAGGGTTGAACCTGAAGAGAAGAATTTCAGGAGAACCTTGTTCAACGACGAGCCGAAAGAAGGACACAAGGACGGAAGAATTGCCACTGCTACAACCGAAGTGTGCGAACAAGATCATTTGGTTTACAGTACATAATGAAAGATTAACACTGAGTATACGGTTTTTATGATAGGCAACTTACAGGTTCCATATGTATTTGCACATTCATTCCAACATGGTATACGAAAGAATAAAGTTCACCATAACAATAGGTTAACTCACAAGATACTATCTATTGCACTTATAAAGTACTACTTGGTACATTTCATCAAGCTGCTTCAGTGACGGCTACCCCAAAAGTATCCAGCTTCAGGGAAGATCCTCCTTGGGTCAGCAGTTGGTGCAGCTTCTAAAGAAAAGATTCGAGAACGTTTAAGGAAAGCGATTGCATTTTTAGGGATATGTAAAGGAGTCTCTATAAGCTCACCCTGCAAGCACATTCAAAATCTCCTTCCCCAAGTGGTTTGCATCTTCCTAGTGACTTCTATTCCTCGACCTTACAATGCTCCTATCTTCTCCGCTGAATCCACAGCTTCGTGTAAAGCCTCTTCTTATGCCGGTCCACAAGCAGCGTGACCTCATGAAGGTAATATATTCACGTTAACACGGACGGCAAATCAAATAACAACATTTGACTATCATGGAAATAATCTTACCCACCTTTTTCTAACCGAACACAATATTCCTTCGCCGAACCGTGAGAAATCCCATCTGAGGAAGCACTGTGGATGCACTGCACGCATGGAACCATCTTCTCTGCGCTTGAAAATACAAACAAGCATTAGCAACTGGAGAAGTCGAAGAAGAGAACAAGGAATGAGTTTTACTTTACCTTCGTCCGATTCCGGGGTTACCGACGGTCTTGGATAAAGAGCGCTTCTCGTCTTGAAATTCTCAGCAAAGGAACGGAGGAACTAGAATCAAGAACATTTTGGCCATATATTTGCATTTGATCATCATCAAGTCCATAACAATATGTTAACTCACAAGATACTATCATTTGCACACATGTAAGACTACATGTTACATTTCATAAAGTTGCTAAATGCACTTTCTATTTTTATAAGAAAAATTTAAATTTTGGTGGATATTTGAAATTAAAATCTTTAATTATTTAGAAGATTGTTATAACCAAATCCTTTTAATTAATTTTACATTCTTAACCTTCTCCATAACAGTTATGCTTAGCGAAATCCATAAAGTTTTATCCCATTATGGCGCTTATAGTTAACCGTTGGTAAATGTAGAAGGAAGTATTTCATCCCCCTTCTTGATTTTTATTTACCACTTAGTTACAACAACTTAGTAGAGAATTAAGTATGAACATATGAATGTTCATAATATTTAATTTAATTAATTAATCGTTGTTTACATATTCCATTTAATATCATGCTTCTTTATTTTAAATAATAGAAAAATGTACACTATTATCACTTATTTTACTCCTTTTTTTATAATAGTCAGAATATTATTTATTACAGAACATAATGAAACATCTTTCTTGTTTCATTAATAAATTATTTCATTACTTATGTATGTTTTATGTTCCCTCAATATCATGTAGATATTGTGCGATTAAATATATTTAATATTTCATCATTATCAACAGTCAACTATATTTCAATATTATCAATTATATTTCATCATCATCAAACAATCTTTGATTTTACTATATTAATATTTACTGTTTGATAAAGGAAGTAACTCTTCAATTATGAGATATTGTAAAACAAACTGAGAAAAATATTAGATCACAACAGGCAAAGAATGCAATAAAAAAATGAACACTATTGCGGCAAATAAAGTGCAACTATAACAATATGTCCCTAAAAATAAGTGCCTTTCTATCAAGGTGCTACCTTTTTTATAGAGAATTTTTAATATACTTTTCTTAAGTAAGAGCGGTTCCAATTGCAAATGTTTGTATTAAAAGTGAGGTTTCAGTTAAGTCGTAACACGTGTAATTAGATTTTGTAAATTTGATCCGAATTTAATATAAATTCATTGAATAATTAAAACATTTTATAAAAAAATTCAATCCCGAAATTCATATAAAGTCGATAACTGTTTCAGAAATTGCAATTGCAAAGAATTTAAGTCAATATGGTTTTCTCGAATTAAGTTACCTTGCGTTAGAATTTATAAACTGCAACCGAATTTAAAAGATTTTAAAAAATAATTATTGTTTTTGAAGGAATCGAATTTACGTGATGTTATCGTGTGAATGCCCGAGAGAAGCTACGGCTCCTTCACTTTCCTTTTCGTTCAGCAGCTTGAGTCATTTTTGTTTAGAAAGTGGAATACATACTCAAGGACAAATGCTCTCCATCACAATACAAAACAGGGAAGAGCTTCGTAAGCAAGTAGACCCGGAGTATTGAAATATATTTATATCTATGTATCAAACGGAAATAAACTAAATTATTGTTGAATTACTGAATACAAGATAAAATATCGTTGCATATAATTCACCTTACGATAGAAAATGATTCAGTTTTTAAATTAATAATTGAATATTATCTAAATAACATCCGATTATAACAAGTTAAACAATTCAATTCCAATAATAATTCACAGCAATTATCATTCCATGCTGCGATGAACGATGATTGCAGTATACGTAAATACATAAAAAATCCTTAAGTTATCAAATTAGGATCATTGTTTTCGAGATCCGTTTAGCATAATAATTTTACTTTGAGTAGCTGTCGGGTGTTTAGAAAATGGAATCAAATATATAATCGTTAAAATAAAAGGTTGAAACTCGAAAGAAAACTATGTATCTTATACAGATGAAATTTATATGACAATCCGTATTGCATTTCAAAAATAACTAAATCATTAATTAAATACCGCTTAATGATGCAACAGGAAAAATGTATTGCAAAATAATGAGAAATATTAATTTAATAAATTAGAAATATTAACTTCGAAATAGAAAATTTTGTCGATTACACCCTTCGAACTTAATATATTTCGTTTTCGTAATCCTACCGTTAATTATTCAATGATCAGAGAATAGAATGGTATGCAAGGTGATAACTCAATTTAATATTTGATAGGATAACGGACCTTATGAAACTATATTATAGACATCATAGTTATCCATTAATTAACAAGAAAAGCATAAGTATACATCCACTTGTATAAATATCTGAAGGAGTGATACGCGGATCATTATTCTCGGGAAGTATTAATCATCATTAATTGTACTTTTATTAGAAGGGCTGTGACGTTTTTAAATTATAGAGTAAATTGTATAATCCATTTAAAAATATATAACATACTTTATTTATATATTAAAGTTTCTAAGTCGGAAATAAATAACATTTTCTTTTGAATATATACTGTGAACGCAAAATAATCTTCCGTGTCAAGATTTCAGAAAGCTAAGTGACATAGGTCAGCATATGACCATGTTAAATTTCCGCGATCAAACATTCAAATACTTTATAATCGCAGTAAATTTATCGTTGTATTAGTAATCGTATGGCCTAATGATTTAACTACTTTCAACATTGTTTATTACGTGATGCAAATGGCGGATTCGTAGATCGGTTATGTACAAAATTACTTGGGCATGAAAATCCATAAGTTGAAAAAAATCTTCGTTCTCCATTTAAATGCAAAGATATATAACATACTTTATTTATATATTAAAGTTTATTACGTTAGAAATCATCGAATGAGATCAATTCTCGTATTTAATACGCGTAGTTATACGAAAAGCAATGTTACGTTGCATTCAGAAAATTAAAGCGAAGAAGTGTTGAAAATAGCAATAAAGCTCTCGCGAGTACTATCTATTTATTATAGAAATAGTTGTAGTGATTTATTAATGATCAATGGCATCAATGTTTAAATCTCACGATGACTCAAAGCATAATTAATGATAATTAAATTTCGTCGTTGGCGTCGTAAGTTGTATAAAGTTATAAATTATTATACAATCTTTCGTTAATTATAGTTTCATTCGGGAATAACATTGAATCGCATTACTTTCCGCTTATGTATTTATTATAAGTTTCGTTAAAGAATAATCAGTTTCCGGAAGCCTTAAATGTGTTTCGCAACACGTTAAATTCGAAAAAACCTAAGTATAATTCAATTTTCAAACGAAATAAACTTGGATGGATTCAGATTCTGAAAAGTACGTCGGCTATCAATGATACGTAATTGCCACGTGGTCTAACCGGAAGTCGTTGTTACATGTCCGAAAATGAACGGAGATTTAATAAAAAGGAGGTTTTATCACTATCGAAAATTATAAAATTGTATTGGAAACTTTCAAAATGAGATATTTATAAGAGATTCCGTATTTGAGAATGATTCGATCGAACTATGACTACGAGGCGGTTATCAAGTTTTATGACATAAATACTTGTTTCGTCATGTAACCGACGTACAAGTTAAACGCACGGTAAACATTTCTTTCTCTTTTAAAGGAAGGAAACAAAGGCACGATCATTCAGAAGATACTTCGACAGCGGCACCTTTCTTTAAAAAAATCGGACTTAATATATCCATCCAAAATTCAAATCGATTCTGAATGAAATAGATACCGACAAAGAAAGTAACATAGTCTATTAAAGAACTATAGTTTTTTAATATCCTATATTTCCTACCTTTCGTGTCCCAGCCATTCCAATCGTTGGCGTCCTGACTCCGTGATGAGGTTCCATCTCAGCTTTCTTACCGCTTATATATTCGATATCGATAATTATTAATTCGGAAATTACCGAAAACGATTCAACCAGATAAACTAACGCACTTTTAAAACTTTCAATGACGAATTTAAATTTTAACGGTTTTCTTGAACAAAGCGGCAGCACGACGTTGCTAGAAGAATTCCCAGAAGACAATGGCAATTTTGCAACATCGCTAAAGTTGAACCAAAATCCTCGCTTCTGATTGGCTGGTTACGATTGACCACGCCCACTTCAGCGTTCCTTTATATTTTTCATATGTAATAATTTTATTTATTTTAATTAATTACAATGTAAATGATGAATAAATGTTCCAAATTAATTTTTATAATTTATAGAGTAAATATATTCATTAATACTTATCGTTTGAATGTTATGTATGGGAAGTTGAAGAAGATGACTCAACCAACTTCTCATACACCTTCGTTATGAAAAATTTGACGCCCAAAGCTTTTGTTTTACTGAAAAATTCATTGAGTTTTAATAACAAATGGAAATTAAAATTAAAACTTCGGTCCTACCCCTGAAATTATTTAATAATTTTTATTCACAACATCTACTAGAGATTGTGAATGAGATATTTTTCGAAGTATCTTCTCAATGGTACGTCAATAGACTATAGTCGAAATAGATTGGAGGTAAACGTGAAAGTAATCTTATATCATTCATCGTGAATATTAATGTCAACTTAAGAAATAAATCATACTCTATAAGTTCATCAATCCTCTGATGGCTACCTTTGTTGCTAAAATGTTTGAAAACATATGCATCTGAATTAAAAGTTATATTACTTTGAAATCAATTTACTAGAAAAGCTTACTTACCTTTGATAGCCATTCCATTTTTCTTGAATGGAACTACCCTCCAAAGGAACCTTCTTTATTTTGGCGACCGCACTTTAATTAGAAATGTTTTTCGTAACAAACACACGTTCAGATTTAGACACTTAACAATGGCAAAAAGCACCCACACCTCACTCACTATTTATATATTGTTTGCACCTATTTCATCACTGATTTTAGCAATAGCAGGTATCACATTGCCAGAATAAAGCAAAACGTTGCACTTTCCACGTAATATTGAAGTTAATACGTGGAATTTTCAATTTACGTCGTCATTTATTGCACCTGTGAGGTCACATGTCATTCAATTCACTATAGATCATTAGCGAGGCATTTCTTTTCTTGCGGAAATGTCTCAAAACTTGAGCGATTTCATTATTAATTTTGTTTTATTATTGAAATAGAGAACGTTATTATTTCCAACTGTATAATCGTTGCTTTAATGATTGAATAGTGTTCATGATCATAGACGAATAGAAAACTTGTGTACATATGAATAAAATGCACCTTTCAAACTCACCCTTCAAACTTTGGGCATGTATCTGCGCATTCATAAAATTCTCGAGGCACTATTGTCGGTGGCTAAAGCTGTAGTTACACAATCACTCTTTGATGTATTCAAAAATAAACATCAACCATGAATATACACTTTTAGTCACTCACTTAAGCGTTGCACCAGAATACCTTGCACTAGTTTCGGACAATAAAAGAATATTAAAACACTCATACTATTGTTTTGAACAACTTCCAACTGAATGTAGTGAAGAGAATGTATTCCAAAAAGAACACTGACCAATGAATATCCACTTATGTTTCACCATTTGAAGCACCATACACCATATTATGTTGTACTTCATTCGGACGATGAATGACTGAAGTAATATTCTAAGAGACAACGATTCAAAAATACCCATACTTCCCCCCTGAACTTGTTTCAAACAGCTATTTACTTTCTAGCGAAAGGGCAGAAATATTCTGGCGTTACTCATTTAGTACGACCTCGAAATTTTATGATACGCTTTAGCCGTTATTTCAAGGTAAACCTTTTTTGGTTACTTAAATGAATACTCGAAATCGTAATAAATAGATCTTTCAAAAGAAAAGCGTTCCTTATTATTTTGTGATCGCGCGATGACCAGGATTCAATATACTTAAACTTATCCCATGATCCATTTATTTAAGTTAGCTAAACCTTCCTTTATAACCATGTTTTTCATTGAAACAACCGCTAGGGTTAAAGCGTTTCATAAAATTTCGAGGTCGTACTAAATGAGTAACGCCAGAATATTTCTGCCCTTCGAAAGGAAGTAAATAGTTGTACAAAACAAGCTCATGGAGAGACAGAGGGTAAATCGCGTGTTTTTGAATCATGGAATTGGTCTTCAAGTACGTATAGTGCAAGTTATTCTGGTGCAACGCTTAAGTAGTGACTTAAAGTGTATATTCATTGGTTGATGTTTAATTTTGAATACATCAAAGAGTGATTGTGGAACTACAACTTTAGCCATCGAAAATAGTGCAGTTCCTCGAGAATTATATATATGCGGAGATACGTGCGCGAAGTTCGAAGGCTGAAACATTATATTCATATGTACACAAGTGTTTCATTCGTATATAATCATGAAGACTCTTCAATCATCATGCAAAGACCACAAAAGTATTTTACTACAAATTTATAAGGATTTGAAAAATTTGAATCCATGGCAATATCTATGTGTTATTTTATAATAATGTGCATTAGAATGGTAAGTACTTAACCAAATACTTTTAAATCGAATACATACAAGCGTAGCATTAAATTCCTGGAAAATGTTTCGAATTTATGCAATTTCAACGTTAAAAAGATCGATGCTTTCGAAGAATTCGCGAAATTATCTCGCCTGAAATAATTAACAGCTCGGTATGAGCATGGCTATTTATGCTACGCCATAATATGGACATGAAAATGTACCTGTGAACCCAAATATTTTTAATTCTAATACATATGAGCGTTGCTATGAATTCTTCTTCTATAATATTTTACGGAGTCCACAGGTCCGTACTGGCATAGTATGAGTTTATTTTGCATATATTGAAATCCTACTAACCATCATTTACCTTTAAGGAACAATTATAAAGCTGGAAATAATAACGTTCTCTATTTCAATAATAAAACGAAAATAGTCATGAAATCGTTCAAGATTTTTCAACACAATATAATCGTAGGAATAAAGTAACTTTTTATCTGCTTAAATACTGTTGTAAGCATTTTATGATTTTTTCTCTTCAACCTGGTTAATATTTTCAAGATGGCTACCCTCTTAAGAACATGTGCGCGTTAGGTATTTAATAATATTACTCAATACGCAAAATAACCAACAATGAAATTTTCAATAATTAAAATAATTATTATTTATAGTAATTATGTATATAAATACTAATAAAAGAGTTATTAATTAAGTATTAGCTTTGTTGAGTAGTGGTTTATCCAATACCATCAGCCAATCAGAATCGAGTATTTTACTGCAAACCGGATATCCGTTGCTTTACTGTTAGTTAGTGCTGCTTCCTGTTTGAGTGAGGTGCGTTTACGGATGTGCTGTCGAATTTCGGTGATTTTTCGAAAAAATATTTCGTTCGAGTGCTTAAGTGTTCAAATTAAACCCGATTCCAATGGATTCTTCAAGATGCCGCAAAGAGAAGATTGGAAATCTGCAAAAAAGGACCTCTAACTTCGTAAGTAAAAATGACGTTTCTATAGCTAAGTTACGTTTATGTCTTTGAATTTAGGCAATAAACGGATATTTTCTTTCCTCTTCGAATTTCTTCCTATTGATTTTAATTAATAAATCAAGAGTAACAGATTTGTATTTGAATTTAAATCGTAATTCAGCATATGAGAGAGTACGAATTTTCGCCACGTGGTTGGAATTTGTCGTTACTAAATTAATTCTTCCGTATGTGGTTTTCTTTATGCAGTTCAATACGTTTAATAATCGAAGCGGACGTTCTTTTCAATTAAGTCAAAATCCGGAAATGTTAATTAGTATAATTTTAGCAGTCGTGAGTATTTTCGCCACGTGGTCGAACTTATGGTAGCAACGATAAGTAGCCTTGTTCATAAAAACATATTCAAATTTAATATTATATTTTAGCTGAATTTAGTTTTTCCGCATTTAATAGCCTGCATTTATTTAAATTATTGGATATTATCAATTTTTTATATTTAACCGATCTACGAATCCGTGTTGCGAAACACGTTTAAGGTTTCCGGAATTGATGATTCTTTAACGAAACTTAGAATAAATACATAAGCGGAAAGTAATGCGATTCAATGATATTTCCGAATGAAACTATAATTAACGAAAGATTGTATAATAATTTATAACTTTATACAACTTACGACGCCAACGACGAAATTTAATTATCATTAATTATGCTTTGAGTCATCGTGAGATTTAAACATTGATGCCATTGATCATTAATAAATCACTACAACTATTTCTATAATAAATAGATAGTACTCGCGAGAGCTTTATTCCTATTTTTAACACTTCTTCGCTTTAATTTTCTGAATGCAACGTAACATTGCTTTTCGTATAACTACGCGTATTAAATACGAGAATTGATCTCATTCGATGATTTCTAACGTAATAAACTTTAATATATAAATAAAGTATGTTATATATCTTTGCATTTAAATGGAGAACGAAGATTTTTTTCAACTTATGGATTTTCATGCCCAAGTAATTTTGTACATAACCGATCTACGAATCCGCCATTTGCATCACGTAATAAACAATGTTGAAAGTAGTTAAATCATTAGGCCATACGATTACTAATACAACGATAAATTTACTGCGATTAAAAACTATTTAAATGTTTTATCGCGGAAATTTAACATGGTCATATGCTGACCTATGTCACTTAGCTTTCTGAAATCTTGACACGGAAGATTATTTTGCGTTCACAGTATATATTCAAAAGAAAATGTTATTTATTTCCGACTTAAAAACTTTAATATATAAATAAAGTATGTAATATATTTTTGCATTAAAATGGATAACGAAGATTTTTTTCAACTTATGGAATTTCATGCGCATGGAATTTTGTACAATGTTTATAATTTTATATTCTATATATCATTGAATAATCGCTAAATATTCTAAAAATATATCGACATGTTATTCTAAATGGATAATTTAAATTTAATAATGCAGTTAATAAACTCTAGTTATTTCCGTTATAAAATCTTAAGAAATGCAACCATAGCTAAATTTGGAATTCTAAAACTACTAATGAAATATATTGAAAAAGAAATCATATTTAAATTTGAATGCAAATTTTAAGGTTAAGCAATTTGAAATTAAATTTCTTAAAAGAATATTCGGATGGTTAATGATGGATTTTAAAAGAAAATTTCATTCTTCTTTCAATATAATAATAATTTAAGCTGTTTATCGGATAGAAATATTAAATACTTACAAACGATTCTAAAAATGACAGCGAATAAAATAATTTGATTATTTTTCGTTTATTGCATCAATTCTACGATTGTAACTGATATTTCATTGATGCGAATTGAATTGAAGCGATTAATTCAACGATTACCACATTATTAAAACAAAAGTAGCTCTAATTTATTGTTGTAACTGTTAAGTGCGAATAAATATATCTTTTAGATATTATTCGAGAATTATTCGATAATTATTGTTCTGATTTCTTTGAACGTTGACGTATAATTGGGATTTGTTTTAATTTTAAATTTGAATCAATTGTTAATTTTGAAAAAGCGAAGGAAGAAATCACTTCACGAATAAGGCATGAATAAATTCCGTAAAAGAATTATTCAGAAATAAAATTAAATGTGGTGTTAGGTTTTATTGAATTAATTGCTGAATGTTATCGACTTAATATAAATGTGAAGTGGACGTAACTGATTTGCATATCTTAAATTATTTTGTGGTAATTATGTTATTATAATGTCCCGAGTCTTATCATAGGCTGTTTCGTAGGTAGATGGGTGAGGACCTTCGAGGAAGGGGACTCCTGCGGATGGAAGAGGACCTGAAGGTGGTAATAAAGGTAAGGCATGGGCCGAATAGGGTGGGTCGCGTCGGGGGGCCGCGTCGGGGGGCCGCGTCGGGGACCGGAGGGTGGGTCGCGTCGGGGGGCCGCGTCGGGGACCGGAGGGTGGGTCGCGACGGGGGACCCGAGGGTGGGTCGCGTCTGGGGGCCGGAGGGTGGGCCGCGTCGGGGGACCGGAGGGTGGGTCGCGTCGGGGGGCCGCGTCGGGGACCGGAGGTGGGTCGCGTCGGGGGACCCGAGGGTGGGTCGCGTCGGGGGACCGGAGGGTGGGTCGCGTCGGGGGTCGGAGGGTGAGAGGATTCGGAGGAGGTTTCGAAATTAAAAGAAAAAAAATTGGTTGAAGTAGGCAGAATATAAACTCAGGTGTCTCGTTTGTCACCCTTTTTACATCCCGGTTAAATTTAGTCTATACTCTTACAAATTTTACCACAAGTGACGAACACCAATGCAACCCATCGAATAACTGGCAACAAAACAGCTGAAATTCGCAATATTTAATATTAATACAACAGTAAAGAATTCCCATCGTTCTTCACGAAAATAATTTTTATATTGCATTTGTATGAATGTAATTCAATATATTAGACTTAAAATTAATTTTTTTGGACCAATTATAAAACAATGCTGTAATCACCCCTACGACACATTTCAGTGTTGGATGCTTCAGCTAAAATTGCTAAAAATAGCTTCGTTGATTAAATTAACCAGAGAAACGCATTCTATTACCATAGACTGGCCCTTAAAATTGTAAAATAGGGTTGGAGAAACAGTATTCATAATTATAATTTAATTTCTATTCTATGAAAGCAGGAGATTTTTTAATTTTTCCATCTTAATGTAGTAGAGTAGAGCTCGTAGAGAAGTAGTTGATACGAATGCGTTGGGATACTTATAAAATTAATTTGGCAGCACTGTCTGGAATCAGTGGCGACCCCAGGAAGGATGTGCATCCAACATTTAAAATGCCAAAACATGGGAAATCGCTTAAAAAGTACTCTTCCATGATGCGGGAAGGAAAAAGGTTTAATTATGTTAAATTTATACATGTACATTAACTATTTCATAACCGCTCATACGATTTTATGCTCTTTTCTCTAGACTTATGGCGCTATAAATCGATTCAGAAGGCAACCGGCTACCGATGACGGAAAATGACACTATCATGCTATTAATTCTCCGCAAATTATTTAAATGAAGTGATAGAAGTTGCTCTGTGACTTAATAAACTACATAATATGATTCATTTTTCTTATCCGTCCTAACCGTCCCTTATATTATCGGTCCTAACACATCGAATCCTGAAGTAGTATTTCAAAACCTAGGTTGGTAACTAGTACGATAAACTTCGACGCTTTCCAATGAAGACCTTAAATATTCTCTAAATTCCACAAAACTCTAAATTTAAACAGATTACTACTTAACCTCGTTAATGCCAAACGTTAGGTACAAAATGCGGATATTTCAGAAAATATAAGTCACATAAAGAATAGATTCGAAGAAAACTTTCCTCCATAGAGTTTGTGGCAACGTTGCATGCCATCCGGGAACCACAAGTCAAAGCCAAAAAACTTATTCGCTGATTTAGTGAAACATCATCTCTAAGATATAGGATGGGTTTCATAATAAAGCACAATTCTCGTGACGTACTTATTTTAGCCTGTATTAGGAAATATCGAAAGCCCTTGAACATAATTTGTATTAAACTGTTATTTCGCTGCAATCAAAAATGGAAGTTTAAAAATTTTTTCTAGGGGAAACAAATTCCCCGAAAATTGAGATTGGACGGTTCCCAATTATCAGAGGTTCCGACTCTCTACAGAGGATGTGGTAGAGCGCTGACTAAATTTTTTGAATTAAACGCCATTCATTTCTCGAATTCTGCCGATGAAATCCTGATCCGGACTTATAAAAATATATACCTTTTCCGATAACTAATTCCAATTATAATCAACATGCGATGAAATATATTTTAAATAAGAGTATTTATGCTGCATTCGATATCAAAGCACCGGTGATGTGCGGGGGTTGTGACAGGAATGAGAGTTTGGAGAGGAGGCGATTCAAACCCATAATTGTTCGACATTTTAAATGATGGCAAAATGTTATTCCCACTCCTCCTTCGGCCGTAATCGAGATGACAAGGTTATCTATGAGTTTGTCTCTCCGTATACAATCTATATAAAGGCACTATTGGTATTTGGAGTGATCCACACGGAAGTTGATCAAAGATCAAGATGTTTCTCATGATATCGAATTTTCCGTTGAAAATATTCATTTCCTTTAGTTAATCTGATATAATTCAGCCGCATATATTACAAAAGACAGAATCGTATCGATTTCAACCATTATGGAACGCTTTTCTCAATAGATACATATCCGAGGACATGTATTTTGTGGGAAAGGAATATTTCCTGGTCAACCTAAGTCCAAATGAAATAATCTCTTCAATCGATTTGAATTCCCCATTCCTTTGAACATCAACAGGATTATTAAATCTAAGCACATTACAATAAGATAATACATTTAGGTATTACAGACATCATAGACGTGTTTTCAGGAAGGCAAGATGCAATTCATATTGTTTAGGAATAATGTAGAAGTGAATTAACTTTTCCGTAACTGCTTTCCTTACTTCTTATGTTACAGTAAAGTACATGTACATATTACCCTCAGTTTATTAAACTTAAGCTTAAACATGTTGTTGAATAGCTTAATAATAATATGAGGTCATATAACAATAAAATATTTCATAAGTCTAATAGTGAATTATGCCATTATGAACTACGAAATTTAATGCATCATATATGTGCGTTTTTTCTCGACTCTTTAGATTAGTACAAATACTTCCTAGGAAACCCTGAATAAGGACGAGTAAAAGTTAGCTTTTGTTGACTTAAGGCCGTGCATCGCTGTTAGCATAAAACGAAATCTTCTCTGTAAGCATAGAATTCATGACGATTCAAAAAAAATTCATTCCTCGAAACACCTGTTCCCGCGTAGTCAAGGTGCATTCACAGCATTATCGAGCGACGCATTCCATAAATCTGTTCTCTTCAACGCACTTTCATCCTGTGAATACTCCTCTTGCGAGTTATAGCCGCCTCATGGGATGCGCCTGAACAAATGAGTCAACTCCATCGTCACTTATTTGCACCACGTGACGCGCGTTTCCAGCGATACAACTCACTCCTTCCTTTCTCCTGACATTGATCTCAAATAACTGACAAGGGGACCTTTAGGACTGCGGCACGGGATATTGAATGAGACCTGTATGGAAGTGTAGCTTAGGTATTACTTATAACAACCTGAAAATACTAGGGCCCAACGCTCCCTCGTTTCTTTGTAATTAATGTTTAAAAATCGTCAATTCTAGCCGCTTCCATTATAACCCCCGCGGCAACAGCTTATCAACAAGCAAATGGTGGTAGTGGCGTAGTGCTAGCGGGTTAGATTCCTAATAATGCTCTGCGTTAATCGAACCCGGTTTACACTTTTCGTTTTTTTTCTTCTATCACTTTCTTTTTTGGCAAAATTTTTATCAATTTAAATGCTGTCTTATTATTTTATTTTTCATGGCAATACGAAAATAGTGCGATGAAGATCAAGTGTATCCGTGGAAGAACAGAAGTGGTTGGTGAAGAAGTGAACCATCCAAGAGAGGGTTGATCCTGAAGAGAAGAATTTCAGGAGAACCTTGTTCACGGACGAGCCAAAAGAAAGACACAAAGACGGAAGAAGTGCGACTACTACAAAACAAAGTGTGCGAACAAGATCATTTGGCGTACAGTACTTACAGGTTTCATATTAATTAATTAATTATTATTTTCAGCCTCCTAAAATGAACATGCTTCTTAATTATATGTAATTAGAAAAATGTACAATTTCATTACTTATTTTACCAATAATCAGAACGTTATTTACTACCGGATATAGTTCAACAACTTTCTTGTTTAATTCATATATTATTTCATTACTCATAGATGTTTTTTTTCTCTCCATTTCCAAGATGTTGTGCGATTTAATATGATATTATATAATTATATAATTTCGTAATTATCAACATTCTTATGATCTCTGTTGTTTATCTTTGAATCCAATACATTTAATATTTGCTGCTTAATAACAGATTGTAACTTTCAAATTAAAAGACCTTGTAGAACATTAGCTGAGAATAATATTAGATTACAAAAGGGAAAAACATAGTACGTAAAGAACAGCAATTGATATAGAAAAGTAACCTGCAACTGAAACCATATGTCCCTTAAATTAATTGCCTTTTTATCAAGGTTCTACCTTTTCTATAGAGAATTTTTAATAAATTTTATGTAATAGAAGAGCGGTTCTAATTTCATGTGTTTTTATTTAAAGTGTCCTTTTAGGTGAGTCGTTAAACGTTTAATTGGATTTTTCTTTATTTTAACCAAATTTTATTAAAATTCATTGAATAATTAAAACATTTTATGAAAAAATTCAATCCCGAAATACATATAAAGTCGATAACTGTTTCAGGAATTGCAATTGCAAATAATTTAAGTCAATATGGTTTTCTCGAATTATGTTAATAACCTTGCGTTAGAATTTATAAACTGCAGCCGAATTTAAAGGTAATTAAAAGTAAATATCGTTTTTGAAGGAATCGAATGTACGTGATGTTATCGTTTGAATGCCCCAAAGAAGCTACTGCTCCTTCACTTTCCTTTTCGTTCAGCAGCTTGAGTCATTTTTGTTTAGAAAGTGGAATACATACTCAAGGACAAATGCTCTCCATCACAATACAAAAAAGGGAAAGAGCTTCGTAAGCAAGTAGACCCGGAGTATTGAAATATATTTATATCTATGTATTAAGTAATAAATTAAATTATTACTGAATTACTGAATACCAGATAAACTATGGTTGCATATAATTTACCTCAAGATAGAAAATGATCCAGTTTATAAATTAATACTTGAATATCATCCAATTATAACAAGTTAAATATTTCAATTTCAATTATAATTCGGAGCAATTATCATTCCATGCTGCGATGAACGATGATTGCAGTATACGTAAATACAGAAAAAATCCTATGAATTGGAAAATGTCGTGGCCTACAACTTTAATCGCAATATTCCTTTGAATCTTACGCATATAAGTTACAATTTTATCTCAATACGACGATGTTTACATAGAATAGTATCTAAGTTATATGTTGATTGCGTATTGGATATGTTTCCCAACCCTTGTCTGACGATTAATTGGTTACACTCGCCTTTTTATCGTAGCAATTCGCTACAAATCGTATTACTTTACTCTGAACCTTTTCGAGTTCGTGGGTGCTTATTTAGCCCGCGTCATCCCAAATACTAGATGCGTATTCTAGTTGTGCTCTAACTAACGCGAAGTAACAAATGTTTTAATTTCACTTTAATTCTGCTAAGTTCAATTTTCGATTTTTGAGAATACATTCTCATTGCAGAACATTAGTGATAATTGCGTTAACAATAATATTCGAATTAACTTAGGGGCAAAAGCAAATGAACGTTCAATTACATGGGGTATTAACTGTTGAAAGTGAGTTTTACATATAGAAAAGTCAACTCCATTTATCATTCGAAATATTAATTTGAGTCTCTTCAAATATCTGCGTCAAAGCAGCCTTTGTCGTTAGC
Organism: Pantala flavescens; assembly: GCA_020796165.1. Lineage (NCBI taxonomy): Eukaryota > Metazoa > Arthropoda > Insecta > Odonata > Libellulidae > Pantala > Pantala flavescens. Next base: position 19,062,170 of record CM036885.1, on the reverse strand, counting down.
AAAAATACGCGACAGTAGAAAGAGAACTCTCCATCGATTGCGGTGAACCTTGAGTAGAAGGAATTTCTGTAGGCAAATAGAGCAAAACTTTTTGATTGACCTCTCTAAGATAAAAAGTCCCATCTCTATTCTCGCAATCGAACCGCTCTCTCCTCATATAATGGCGGTCGAAGGAAGCGCTCGAAGTGTTGACAAGTTAAGCAGTCGCACGATGGTCAATGCATAGAATGACGAAGTTAGAATTGTAGAATAAACAGCTAAATAACGGGAGATGATTTACTTTAAAATCAAATTGTTGGCGTAATATATTATATACATGCCTTGCCTGCTGTGGGTCCACAAATCGAAGATTTTGGACTTTTCCTTGAAGCTATTTTTATTTATAATTTTAATCTACATTTCAAAATTATTGAAATATTGCTCAGTGACCTCGAATCTTGATCAGAATCTGTTGACAAGTCGAAATATTTTAATAATGCTGTGAGAATATTTTGAAAATTCTATGAATGTTAATGAAATTAACTACTTAAGTATATTTTTTATCATTCTTTTTGAAATTTTAAAATTTATTTTATTTGGAAATACGTCATCAAATGCTTGAATAGCAGTTGTAATAAGGATTGTCAGGTTCAAACTCTAATGATATTAAACTATTAGAATACATATTATTGGAAACTTTAAAATAAGAAATAAATAAGCCGTTTACATATGCACTATCAAAAGAATATTACGATCATATTATGTTGAAGATCGACGTGACTAATAAAACCACTCTCACAGATATTAATTGTAGGAATAAAATTTCAATTATATTCAAGGAAATTATTAAATCAATGGAGTATTATGTTTTATTTGAACGGACACAACTATTTAATTTATTATCTGTACTCTAAACTAGGGGTCTCCAAACTTTCCAGCCTTAGGGCCATACTGATTACTCCAGTAAGTTCCGAGAGCCAAAACCATATTATCATTGTTGTAAAAAATATGTTCTCTAAAAGGAGTTTTCAAGTATGCTAGCTCTCCGCGGGCCGGACAAAATCTGTTTGCGGGCCGGATGTGGCCCTCGGGCCGTAGTTTGGAGACCCCTGCTCTAAACCAAAGAATGCTTGCAACATAAGGGTTATTATTGGTTATTAATTTACAATGTTATTAAGTTACAATGTTATTATTACAAAGTTATAAAGTCACAATGGTTACATATGAACAGGTCTGAAGAAAGATAGATTTTAGTATCAGAATCTTTTCATTTTTTCATAGTATGTCATAATGAGGAAATTATATTCCAATTGTTGATTAAGCAAAGTCAGGTTAATGTATTAGAAAAATAAATGACATAAGAGGCTATAAATAAAGAGATATCATTCATCAAAAATATAAAAAGCTTTCATATTTCAGACCATCTGTAAAAAAAGAAGGCAAAGTGAAAAAATATATATCTGAGAAAAAAAACAAATCAAATATATCCCATTAGTTACGATTTATTGCCAGAAACTTGATCAAGTTTTAGAATCCTCCATTGTTAATTGGGATGTTTCTTCAACTCAGTTTAAAATTTCACAAATCATTTACCTTACATCTAACAATTAAATAATCCAAACATACAAATAACTATCTAATAAACTCATTAGCAAGTGTGGTTGAGCAGATATCTGAAAATTGGTGAATAATTTCTGCGTAGCCATGGTGGAGTGGAACATGACCAAGAAGTTAAATGGAATTCAAAGGTTCCAAAATATGCCATTTAACCACTGCAAAGATGACCAAACGATAAAGTGCACTAACACTAGCATAGTTTTGTGTAACCATACACTAAGGAACCATACACTATACATAATTACCTAAAAACAGATCACTTGAAGATTTAAGTGTGAACTCCATTGCTATTTGAGCCACAAATTTTTTACAACAAGATATATTTTAAAACATACAAAATTTAAAAGGTGATATCCAAATATAAAATTAAATAACATTCTAATATTTTAATTTCACTTTAAAGAGTAAGATTTGAAAAATATGAAATAATAACTTTATTAATAATAATAATATTATTGTGTGAAATTTAAAATAATAAATTATATCATTAGTTATGATGAATTCTAAATTCATTCATATATTTTACTTGTATAATTTTACATCTTAATGCTCAATAGAGATACAACATGGGCTATCAATGAATGAAAAAACTAGGAAACGGGATCATTTGTCAGTGCTAAAGAGATACAATAAGGATGGCACAGGAAAGTGTCATCTACTGGTGGTGCACAAACCATCTTATGACCCCAACGTCATAGAGGCCAAAATCTAATAAGCCTGGTCACGATCCAAGACTTCTTTCGCATGTGCTGTTTAAGCACGAGAGGAAATTGGAAGGAGATACAAAAGGGTGAGAAATGATTTGGTAAAGAAATAGTGTAATTTAAAGATCAAAACAGGATAGAAATTGGTTCTTGACAATCAATATAGTATTATCAATTCAGTATTCAAAATAATATGCAACAAATAGATTTCAATATTTTAATGATGATTGATTACTGCAAGATTGCTAAAAATCTGAAACTCTGAGCTGATGAAACAAATATATAAATAAAGATCTAATGTTTTTAAGAAAATGATTAGTTAATCATGAAAGATATGCTCTTTAGCTGGCATGATACTAACCAGCTATACTCTAGAAAGTTGCTTTATATTATTGCAAATATGATTACAGTAACCCCAAAGATACACGTTAATATATTACAGTGAGCTACCAAGTTATTTCATTGTGCAAACACAATTTTCTCTTCTCAAAAAAAAGGAATGGGAAATTTTATATAAAAAAGTGTGCAACACAAAAAAAAAGAAAATTTTAAATGTATCTTTATATGGTAAAGAGCTGTGCCTGCGCCTAACAGGCGCTCGTAATCTTATTAAAGACGACAAACAACATATTGGGTCTACCAGAGAGTTCTGTCCATTCCGGTTACAATGTTTCAACAATTAAGCTCATATTCATTAAACAATTATTTGGATCTCTCACAATGTATACACATTTTCGTCTTACATTAATAAAACGAAGACCACTATTCTTGTTAGTATTAAGCAAGACGCAATCGCATACCCATGGTTTCTGTCCTTAAAAATTTCTTGCAGGGCAAACAATTCAAGGAAGAAATCAGACAAACACTGGTTAAATTATTGGCTTCTAGAGATAAGACATTCTTTAAAAATGGGATAAACAAAATGCCATCACGCTGGATAGAAGTCATAAATGATAATGGCAATTATATTATTCAATATACTTTATTCAAAGTATGAAAAAATTTATTCTTTTTAACCGTAACCGCAACCGTAAACTATATTTCATGACCAAAATAAGAAACTTTATTCAATTTCCCTTTTTTTGGTGCTACTTTCAAATCGATACATGGGCTATTTCTAATTTTGAAAAAGAAAGGAAGCATGCAGGTGAGAAATCGAAGTTTACATGTATATCTTATGTGAACAGTTATTCCCTTCTGGAGTCGAACTGAGTACTCCAAATTAAGAAATTTTTTCCAAAAACCTTTCCGGAGATGTACCTAATGATTTTTCAACTTCTCAGGACGATTGGATGTATGGTTTGTGAGTCTATAGTGTACAGGCAAACAGACACACACACAACACACAATAATCAAGCATACAATTATGAAATTTGTTACCAATTTAGGAAACCTCATTAAATCCCCATGTTGTGCAGTTCCTTCAATCTCTTGAATTTATACCGATATCATTTTCATTTAATATCAGAAACCGTTCACTTTACAAAAAGTATACATAAATATTTACCCTTCTATAAACAAACATCATTTAAATACTGATTTTTCAATGTGTTCTTAAGAGAAAATTCAACAATCACATTTATGGTGACTGAGAATTAGTTATGAAATGTTATTTATGAATATGGAATCTAAGAATCTACAATATAGAAAAGAAAAAAGAAATGAAAACTTTAGGCAGGCTTAACAGTTTATAGAATAAACAGTAACTCAATTTAGAGAAATACTTACTCCAAACTGCAGGATGGAAACATTTAAAAATATCAGCGAACCTGTATCCTTCAGTATTTTCATGTACTTGATTCCTTGATCTCCTCTACAAACAACACTGAGATTCCGCTCTCTTCAAATGCAGCAAATGGTCTGGCTGTTATCCATTGACCTTATTCCTAGCAAGGAGGATACTTCACACAGGGAGAAAAATAAATTTTAGTATCACAAAGTACTTTCATAAAGATTCCATAAAATGATTTAAATAAATTAATATTCATAAATGCGAGTATTTCATCTCACCCTTTTATCATTCGAACTGAACATTGCCTCCCATCGCCCCAAAGGACATCATCAGCCTGCTTGGTTCTACTCCCAAACAATGACCTTATACCAAAAAAAAATATTTCTCATAAATAATATTTCTCAAAGTTAGGCATTGCCCAAAATCTGACCTAATACTGACCTCAGGGAAGCTGGGTGAAGAGCTACAGTCATCTACCACCACTGCTGGTTTCATAAGATAATTCACAAATAGTGGCACAATGGAAATCTGCAATAAAATTATTCAACAAGCTTTTAATGAATAAAAAATTATAAAACTTTTACAAAAAAAATTGTATCTTCATGCCTTATACACATTAGAAATATCCAAAATAATGTTCCAGTATTACCACTATGAGATAAAAACCTCAGGGAAATTACTTGAGCGGCTGCTTTTCATTCTTCACATGGGTAACCCTTCATGACCCCCTCGATGGCTTTAACATATTTCCTTCCGCTCATTTACTTCTGCAAAAAAAATTGCAGTCAGAAGATTAATTCATAATTACAGTTTAAAAATTTTCCATACAAGAATACATGATTTGATATTTCAATCATATGTTTCACATGCATTTCCTCATCATCCCTGCATCAATACTGTGAATGACCATTTTATTCCAGTTCTTGATGTCGTCTTTAGCAACCATAAACTGGGAATCTAAAATATTGAATAAAAAAAAGAAATGAAAACTTGAGGGGAGGCTTCCTCAGTTTATAGAATAAATAGTCACTCAATTTAGAGAAAAACTTACTTCAAACAGCTAGATGGAAACATTTACAAATATCAGCAAACCTGTATCATTCAATATTTGGATGTATTGGATACCTTGATCTCCTCTACAAAAAACACTATGATTCAGTTCTCTTCACTTGCAGCAAATGGTCTGGCTGTTATCCATCAACCTCCTTACCAGCAAGGAGGATACTTCATACAAGAAGAAAAAAAAATTTTATTATCACAAAGTACTTTCATAAAGATTCCATAAAATGATTTAAATAAATTAATATTTATAAATGCAAGTATTTCATCTCACTCTTTTATCGTTCAACTGCACATTGCCTCCCATCGCCCCAAAGGACATCATCAGCCTGCTTGGTTCTCCTCCCATATATTTTCTAACTACCAAGAAAAATATTTCTCATAAATAATATTTCTCAAAATTAGGCATTGCTCAAAATCTGACCTAATACTGACTTCAGGGAAGCTGGGTGAAGAGCTACATTCATCTACCACCACTGCTGGTTTCATAAGATAATTCACAAATAGTGGCACAATGGAAATCTGCAATGAAATTATTAACAAGCTTTTAATGTATAAAAAATTATAAAGCTTTTACAAAAAAATTGTATCATCATGCATTATACACATTAGAAATATCCAAAATAATGTTCCAGTATTACCACTATGAGAAAAAAGCCTCAAGGAAATTACTCGAGCGGCTGCTTTTCATTCTTCACATGGGTAACCCTTCATGACACCCTCGATGGCTTTAACATATTTCCTTCCGCTCATTTACTTCTGCAAAAAAAAATTGCAGTGAGAAGATTAATTCATAATAACAGTTTAAAAATTTTCAATACAAGAATACATTATTTGATATTTCAAACAAATGTTTCACATGCACTTCCTCACCATTCCTGAACCAATAATTGGAATGACCATTTTTTTTCCTGTTCTTGAAGTCCTCTATAACAACCAATCGCTAGGAATCTACAATATAGAACAGAAAAAAGAAATGAAAACTTGAGGGGAGGCTTGCTCAGTTTATAGAATAAATAGTCACTCAATTTAGAGAAAAACTTACTTCAAACAGCTAGATGGAAACATTTACAAATATCAGCGAACCTGTATCCTTCAGTTTTTTCATGCACTTGATTCCTTGATCTCCTGTACAAACAACACTAAGACTCAGTTCTCTTCACTTGAAGCAAATGGTCTGGCTGTTATCCATCAACCTCCTTACCAGAAGGGAGGATACTTCATACAAGAAGAAAGAAAAATTTTATTATCACGAAGTACTTTCATAAAGATTCCATAAAATGATTTATATAAATTAATATTCATAAATGCAAGTATTTCATCTCACTCTTTTATCGTTCAACTGCACATTGCCTCCCATCAACCCAAAGGACATCTTCAGCCTGCTTGGTTCTCCTCCCATATATTTTCTAACTACCAAGAAAAATATTTCTCATAAATAATATTTCTCAAAATTAGGCATTGCCAAAAACCCGTCATAATACTGACCTCAGGGAAGCTGGGTGAAGAGCTACAGTCATCTACCACCACTGCTGGTTTCATAATATAATTCACAAATAGTGTTACAATGGAAATCTGCAATAATATTATTAACAAGCTTTTAATGTATAAAAAATTATAAAGCTTTTACAAAAAAATTGTATCATCATGCATTATACACATTAGGAATATCCAAAATAATGTTCCAGTATTACCACTATGAGATAAAAACCTCAGGGAAATTACTCGAGCGGCTGCTTTTCATTCTTCACATGGGTAACCCTTCATGACACCCTCGATGGCTTTAACATATTTCCTTCCGCTCATTTACTTCTGCAAAAAAATTGCAGTCAGAAGATTAATTCATAATTACAGTTTAAAAATTTTCCATACAAGAATACATTATTTGATATTTCAATCATATGTTTCACATGCATTTCCTCACCATTCCTGAACCAATAATTGGAATGACCATTTTTTTTCCTATTCTTGAAGTCCTCTATAACAACCAATCGCTAGGAATCTACAATATAGAATAGAAAAAAGAAATGAAAACTTGAGGGGAGGCTTGCTCAGTTTATAGAAAAAATAGTCACTCAATTTAGAGAAAAACTTACTTCAAACAGCTAGATGGAAACATTTACAAATATCAGCAAACCAGTATCCTTCAGTTTTTTCATGCACTTGATTCCTTGATCTCCTCTACAAACAACACTAAGACTCAGTTCTCTTCACTTGAAGCAAATGGTCTGGCTGTTATCCATCAACCTCCTTACCAGCAAGGAGGATACTTCATACAAGAAGAAAAATGAATTTTATTATCACAAAGTACTATCATAAAGATTCCATCAAAAGATGTTTTAAAAATCAATATGTTTAAATGCAAGTATTTCATCTCACTCTTTTATCGTTCAACTGCACATTGCCTCCCATCAACCCAAAGGACATCATCAGCCTGCTTGGTTCTCCTCCCATATATTTTCTAACTACCAAGAAAAATATTTCTCATAAATAATATTTCTCAAAATTAGGCATTGTCAAACACCCGTCATAATACTGACCTCAGGGAAGCTGGGTGAAGAGCTACAGTCATCTACCACCACTGCTGGTTTCATAAGATAATTCACAAATAGTGGCACAATGGAAATCTGCAATAAAATTATGAACAATCTTTTAATGTATAAAAAATTATAAAGCTTTTACAAAAAAAATTGTATCATCATGCATTATACACATTAGAAATATCCAAAATAATGTTCCAGTATTACCACTATGAGATAAAAACATCAGGGAAATTACTCGAGCGGCTGCTCTTCATTCTGCACATGGGTAACCCTTCATGACCCCCTCGATGGCTTTAACATATTTCCTTCCGCTCATTTACTTCTGCAAAAAAAATTGCAGTGAGAAGATTAATTCATAATTACAGTTTAAAAATTTTCCATACAAGAATACATTATTTGATATTTCAATCATATGTTTCACATGCATTTCCTCACCATTCCTGAACCAATAATTGGAATGACCATTTTTTTTCCTGTTCTTGAAGTCCTCTATAACAACCAATCGCTAGGAATCTACAATATAGAACAGAAAAAAGAAATGAAAACTTGAGGGGAGGCTTGCTCAGTTTATAGAATAAATAGTCACTCAATTTAGAGAAAAACTTACTTCAAACAGCTAGATGGAAACATTTACAAATATCAGCGAACCTGTATCCTTCAGTTTTTTCATGCACTTGATTCCTTGATCTCCTCTACGAACAACACTAAGACTCAGTTCTCTTCACTTGAAGCAAATGGTCTGGCTGTTATCCATCAACCTCCTTACCAGCAAGGAGGATACTTCATACAAGAAGAAAAAAAAATTTTATTATCACAAAGTACTTTCATAAAGATTCCATAAAATGATTTAAATAAATTAATATTCATAAATGCAAGTATTTCATCTCACTCTTTTATCGTTCAACTGCACATTGCCTCCCATCAACCCAAAGGACATCATCAGCCTGCTTGGTTCTCCTCCCATATATTTTCTAACTACCAAGAAAAATATTTCTCATAAATAATATTTCTCAAAAATAGGCATTGCCAAAAACCCGTCATAATACTGACCTCAGGGAAGCTGGGTGAAGAGCTACAGTCATCTACCACCACTGCTGGTTTCATAAGATAATTCACAAATAGTGGCACAATGGAAATCTGCAATAAAATTATTAACAAGCTTTTAATGTATAAAAAATTATAAAGCTTTTACAAAAAAATTGTATCATCATGCATTATACACATTAGGAATATCCAAAATAATGTTCCAGTATTACCACTATGAGATAAAAACCTCAGGGAAATTACTCGAGCGGCTGCTCTTCATTCTGCACATGGGTAACCCTTCATGACCCCCTCGATGGCTTTAACATATTTCCTTCCGCTCATTTACTTCTGCAAAAAAAATTGCAGTGAGAAGATTTATTCATAATTACAGTTTAAAAATTTTCCATACAAGAATACATTATTTGATATTTCAATCATATGTTTCACATGCATTTCCTCACCATTCCTGAACCAATAATTGGAATGACCATTTTTTTTCCTGTTCTTGAAGTCGTCTATAACAACCAATCGCTAGGAATCTACAATATAGAACAGAAAAAAGAAATGAAAACTTGAGGGGAGGCTTGCTCAGTTTATAGAATAAATAGTAACTCAATTTAGAGAAAAACTTACTTCAAACAGCTAGATGGAAACATTTACAAATATCAGCGAACCTGTATCCTTCAGTTTTTTCATGCACTTGATTCCTTGATCTCCTCTACGAACAACACTGAGATTCAGTTCTCTTCACTTGAAGCAAATGGTCTGGCTGTTATCCATCAACCTCCTTACCAGCAAGGAGGATACTTCATACAAGAAGAAAAAAAAATTTTATTATCACAAAGTACTTTCATAAAGATTCCATAAAATGATTTAAATAAATTAATATTCATAAATGCAAGTATTTCATCTCACTCTTTTATCGTTCAACTGCACATTGCCTCCCATCAACCCAAAGGACATCATCAGCCTGCTTGGTTCTCCTCCCATATATTTTCTAACTACCAAGAAAAATATTTCACATAAATAATATTTCTCAAAATTAGGCATTGCCAAAAACCCGTCATAATACTGACCTCAGGGAAGCTGGGTGAAGAGCTACAGTCATCTACCACCACTGCTGGTTTCATAAGATAATTCACAAATAGTGGCACAATGGAAATCTGCAATAAAATTATTAACAAGCTTTTAATGTATAAAAAATTATAAAGCTTTTACAAAAAAATTGTATCATCATGCATTATACACATTAGGAATATCCAAAATAATGTTCCAGTATTACCACTATGAGATAAAAACCTCAGGGAAATTACTCGAGCGGCTGCTCTTCATTCTGCACATGGGTAACCCTTCATGACCCCCTCGATGGCTTTAACATATTTCCTTCCGCTCATTTACTTCTGCAAAAAAAATTGCAGTGAGAAGATTTATTCATAATTACAGTTTAAAAATTTTCCATACAAGAATACATTATTTGATATTTCAATCATATGTTTCACATGCATTTCCTCACCATTCCTGAACCAATAATTGGAATGACCAATTTTTTTCCTGTTCTTGAAGTCCTCTATAACAACCAATCGCTAGGAATCTACAATATAGAACAGAAAAAAGAAATGAAAACTTGAGGGGAGGCTTGCTCAGTTTATAGAATAAATAGTCACTCAATTTAGAGAAAAACTTACTTCAAACAGCTAGATGGAAACATTTACAAATATCAGCGAACCTGTATCCTTCAGTTTTTTCATGCACTTGATTCCTTGATCTCCTCTACGAACAACACTAAGACTCAGTTCTCTTCACTTGAAGCAAATGGTCTGGCTGTTATCCATCAACCTCCTTACCAGCAAGGAGGATACTTCATACAAGAAGAAAAAAAAATTTTATTATCACAAAGTACTTTCATAAAGATTCCATAAAATGATTTAAATAAATTAATATTCATAAATGCAAGTATTTCATCTCACTCTTTTATCGTTCAACTGCACATTGCCTCCCATCAACCCAAAGGACATCATCAGCCTGCTTGGTTCTCCTCCCATATATTTTCTAACTACCAAGAAAAATATTTCTCATAAATAATATTTCTCAAAATTAGGCATTGCCAAAAACCCGTCATAATACTGACCTCAGGGAAGCTGGGTGAAGAGCTACAGTCATCTACCACCACTGCTGGTTTCATAAGATAATTCACAAATAGTGGCACAATGGAAATCTGCAATAAAATTATTAACAAGCTTTTAATGTATAAAAAATTATAAAGCTTTTACAAAAAAATTGTATCATCATGCATTATACACATTAGGAATATCCAAAATAATGTTCCAGTATTACCACTATGAGATAAAAACCTCAGGGAAATTACTCGAGCGGCTGCTCTTCATTCTGCACATGGGTATCCCTTCATGACCCCCTCGATGGCTTTAACATATTTCCTTCCGCTCATTTACTTCTGCAAAAAAAATTGCAGTGAGAAGATTTATTCATAATTACAGTTTAAAAATTTTCCATACAAGAATACATTATTTGATATTTCAATCATATGTTTCACATGCATTTCCTCACCATTCCTGAACCAATAATTGGAATGACCATTTTTTTTCCTGTTCTTGAAGTCCTCTATAACAACCAATCGCTAGGAATCTACAATATAGAACAGAAAAAAGAAATGAAAACTTCAGGGGAGGCTTGCTCAGTTTATAGAATAAATAGTCACTCAATTTAGAGAAAAACTTACTTCAAACAGCTAGATGGAAACATTTACAAATATCAGCGAACCTGTATCCTTCAGTTTTTTCATGCACTTGATTCCTTGATCTCCTCTACGAACAACACTAAGACTCAGTTCTCTTCACTTGAAGCAAATGGTCTGGCTGTTATCCATCAACCTCCTTACCAGCAAGGAGGATACTTCATACAAGAAGAAAAAAAAATTTTATTATCACAAAGTACTTTCATAAAGATTCCATAAAATGATTTAAATAAATTAATATTCATAAATGCAAGTATTTCATCTCACTCTTTTATCGTTCAACTGCACATTGCCTCCCATCAACCCAAAGGACATCATCAGCCTGCTTGGTTCTCCTCCCATATATTTTCTAACTACCAAGAAAAATATTTCTCATAAATAATATTTCTCAAAAATAGGCATTGCCAAAAACCCGTCATAATACTGACCTCAGGGAAGCTGGGTGAAGAGCTACAGTCATCTACCACCACTGCTGGTTTCATAAGATAATTCACAAATAGTGGCACAATGGAAATCTGCAATAAAATTATTAACAAGCTTTTAATGTATAAAAAATTATAAAGCTTTTACAAAAAAATTGTATCATCATGCATTATACACATTAGGAATATCCAAAATAATGTTCCAGTATTACCACTATGAGATAAAAACCTCAGGGAAATTACTCGAGCGGCTGCTCTTCATTCTGCACATGGGTAACCCTTCATGACCCCCTCGATGGCTTTAACATATTTCCTTCCGCTCATTTACTTCTGCAAAAAAAATTGCAGTGAGAAGATTTATTCATAATTACAGTTTAAAAATTTTCCATACAAGAATACATTATTTGATATTTCAATCATATGTTTCACATGCATTTCCTCACCATTCCTGAACCAATAATTGGAATGACCATTTTTTTTCCTGTTCTTGAAGTCGTCTATAACAACCAATCGCTAGGAATCTACAATATAGAACAGAAAAAAGAAATGAAAACTTGAGGGGAGGCTTGCTCAGTTTATAGAATAAATAGTAACTCAATTTAGAGAAAAACTTACTTCAAACAGCTAGATGGAAACATTTACAAATATCAGCGAACCTGTATCCTTCAGTTTTTTCATGCACTTGATTCCTTGATCTCCTCTACGAACAACACTGAGATTCAGTTCTCTTCACTTGAAGCAAATGGTCTGGCTGTTATCCATCAACCTCCTTACCAGCAAGGAGGATACTTCATACAAGAAGAAAAAAAAATTTTATTATCACAAAGTACTTTCATAAAGATTCCATAAAATGATTTAAATAAATTAATATTCATAAATGCAAGTATTTCATCTCACTCTTTTATCGTTCAACTGCACATTGCCTCCCATCAACCCAAAGGACATCATCAGCCTGCTTGGTTCTCCTCCCATATATTTTCTAACTACCAAGAAAAATATTTCACATAAATAATATTTCTCAAAATTAGGCATTGCCAAAAACCCGTCATAATACTGACCTCAGGGAAGCTGGGTGAAGAGCTACAGTCATCTACCACCACTGCTGGTTTCATAAGATAATTCACAAATAGTGGCACAATGGAAATCTGCAATAAAATTATTAACAAGCTTTTAATGTATAAAAAATTATAAAGCTTTTACAAAAAAATTGTATCATCATGCATTATACACATTAGGAATATCCAAAATAATGTTCCAGTATTACCACTATGAGATAAAAACCTCAGGGAAATTACTCGAGCGGCTGCTTTTCATTCTTCACATGGGTAACCCTTCATGACACCCTCGATGGCTTTAACATATTTCCTTCCGCTCATTTACTTCTGCAAAAAAAATTGCAGTCAGAAGATTAATTCATAATTACAGTTTAAAAATTTTCCATACAAGAATACATTATTTGATTTTTCAATCATATGTTTCACATGCATTTCCTCACCATTCCTGAACCAATAATTGGAATGACCATTTTTTTTCCTGTTCTTGAAGTCGTCTATAACAACCAATCGCTAGGAATCTACAATATAGAACAGAAAAAAGAAATGAAAACTTGAGGGGAGGCTTGCTCAGTTTATAGAATAAATAGTAACTCAATTTAGAGAAAAACTTACTTCAAACAGCTAGATGGAAACATTTACAAATATCAGCGAACCTGTATCCTTCAGTTTTTTCATGCACTTGATTCCTTGATCTCCTCTACAAACAACACTGAGATTCAGTTCTCTTCACTTGAAGCAAATGGTCTGGCTGTTATCCATCAACCTCCTTACCAGCAAGGAGGATACTTCATACAAGAAGAAAAATGAATTTTATTATCACAAAGTACTATCATAAAGATTCCATCAAAAGATGTTTTAAAAATCAATATGTTTAAATGCAAGTATTTCATCTCACTCTTTTATCGTTCAACTGCACATTGCCTCCCATCAACCCAAAGGACATCATCAGCCTGCTTGGTTCTCCTCCCATATATTTTCTAACTACCAAGAAAAATATTTCACATAAATAATATTTCTCAAAATTAGGCATTGCCAAAAACCCGTCATAATACTGACCTCAGGGAAGCTGGGTGAAGAGCTACAGTCATCTACCACCACTGCTGGTTTCATAAGATAATTCACAAATAGTGGCACAATGGAAATCTGCAATAAAATTATTAACAAGCTTTTAATGTATAAAAAATTATAAAGCTTTTACAAAAAAATTGTATCATCATGCATTATACACATTAGGAATATCCAAAATAATGTTCCAGTATTACCACTATGAGATAAAAACCTCAGGGAAATTACTCGAGCGGCTGCTTTGCATTCTTCACATGGGTAACCCTTCATGACACCCTCGATGGCTTTAACATATTTCCTTCCGCTCATTTACTTCTGCAAAAAAAATTGCAGTCAGAAGATTAATTCATAATTACAGTTTAAAAATTTTCCATACAAGAATACATTATTTGATATTTCAATCATATGTTTCACATGCATTTCCTCACCATTCCTGAACCAATAATTGGAATGACCATTTTTTTTCCTGTTCTTGAAGTCGTCTATAACAACCAATCGCTAGGAATCTACAATATAGAACAGAAAAAAGAAATGAAAACTTGAGGGGAGGCTTGCTCAGTTTATAGAATAAATAGTAACTCAATTTAGAGAAAAACTTACTTCAAACAGCTAGATGGAAACATTTACAAATATCAGCGAACCTGTATCCTTCAGTTTTTTCATGCACTTGATTCCTTGATCTCCTCTACAAACAACACTGAGATTCAGTTCTCTTCACTTGAAGCAAATGGTCTGGCTGTTATCCATCAACCTCCTTACCAGCAAGGAGGATACTTCATACAAGAAGAAAAATGAATTTTATTATCACAAAGTACTATCATAAAGATTCCATCAAAAGATGTTTTAAAAATCAATATGTTTAAATGCAAGTATTTCATCTCACTCTTTTATCGTTCAACTGCACATTGCCTCCCATCAACCCAAAGGACATCATCAGCCTGCTTGGTTCTCCTCCCATATATTTTCTAACTACCAAGAAAAATATTTCACATAAATAATATTTCTCAAAATTAGGCATTGCCAAAAACCCGTCATAATACTGACCTCAGGGAAGCTGGGTGAAGAGCTACAGTCATCTACCACCACTGCTGGTTTCATAAGATAATTCACAAATAGTGGCACAATGGAAATCTGCAATAAAATTATTAACAAGCTTTTAATGTATAAAAAATTATAAAGCTTTTACAAAAAAATTGTATCATCATGCATTATACACATTAGGAATATCCAAAATAATGTTCCAGTATTACCACTATGAGATAAAAACCTCAGGGAAATTACTCGAGCGGCTGCTTTGCATTCTTCACATGGGTAACCCTTCATGACACCCTCGATGGCTTTAACATATTTCCTTCCGCTCATTTACTTCTGCAAAAAAAATTGCAGTCAGAAGATTAATTCATAATTACAGTTTAAAAATTTTCCATACAAGAATACATTATTTGATATTTCAATCATATGTTTCACATGCATTTCCTCACCATTCCTGAACCAATAATTGGAATGACCATTTTTTTTCCTGTTCTTGAAGTCGTCTATAACAACCAATCGCTAGGAATCTACAATATAGAACAGAAAAAAGAAATGAAAACTTGAGGGGAGGCTTGCTCAGTTTATAGAATAAATAGTAACTCAATTTAGAGAAAAACTTACTTCAAACAGCTAGATGGAAACATTTACAAATATCAGCGAACCTGTATCCTTCAGTTTTTTCATGCACTTGATTCCTTGATCTCCTCTACGAACAACACTGAGATTCAGTTCTCTTCACTTGAAGCAAATGGTCTGGCTGTTATCCATCAACCTCCTTACCAGCAAGGAGGATACTTCATACAAGAAGAAAAATGAATTTTATTATCACAAAGTACTATCATAAAGATTCCATCAAAAGATGTTTTAAAAATCAATATGTTTAAATGCAAGTATTTCATCTCACTCTTTTATCGTTCAACTGCACATTGCCTCCCATCAACCCAAAGGACATCATCAGCCTGCTTGGTTCTCCTCCCATATATTTTCTAACTACCAAGAAAAATATTTCACATAAATAATATTTCTCAAAATTAGGCATTGCCAAAAACCCGTCATAATACTGACCTCAGGGAAGCTGGGTGAAGAGCTACAGTCATCTACCACCACTGCTGGTTTAATAAGATAATTCACAAATAGTGGCACAATGGAAATCTGCAATAAAATTATTAACAAGCTTTTAATGTATAAAAAATTATAAAGCTTTTACAAAAAAAATTGTATCATCATGCATTATACACATTAGAAATATCCAAAATAATGTTCCAGTATTACCACTATGAGATAAAAACCTCAGGGAAATTACTCGAGCGGCTGCTCTTCATTCTGCACATGGGTAACCCTTCATGACCCCCTCGATGGCTTTAACATATTTCCTTCCGCTCATTTACTTCTGCAAAAAAAATTGCAGTCAGAAGATTAATTCATAATTACAGTTTAAAAATTTTCCATACAAGAATACATTATTTAATATTTCAATCATATGTTTCACATGCATTTCCTCACCATTCCTGAACCAATAATTGGAATGACCATTTTTTTTCCTGTTCTTGAAGTCGTCTATAACAACCAATCGCTAGGAATCTACAATATAGAACAGAAAAAAGAAATGAAAACTTGAGGGGAGGCTTGCTCAGTTTATAGAATAAATAGTAACTCAATTTAGAGAAAAACTTACTTCAAACAGCTAGATGGAAACATTTACAAATATCAGCGAACCTGTATCCTTCAGTTTTTTCATGCACTTGATTCCTTGATCTCCTCTACAAACAACACTGAGATTCAGTTCTCTTCACTTGAAGCAAATGGTCTGGCTGTTATCCATCAACCTCCTTACCAGCAAGGAGGATACTTCATACAAGAAGAAAAATGAATTTTATTATCACAAAGTACTATCATAAAGATTCCATCAAAAGATGTTTTAAAAATCAATATGTTTAAATGCAAGTATTTCATCTCACTCTTTTATCGTTCAACTGCACATTGCCTCCCATCAACCCAAAGGACATCATCAGCCTGCTTGGTTCTCCTCCCATATATTTTCTAACTACCAAGAAAAATATTTCACATAAATAATATTTCTCAAAATTAGGCATTGCCAAAAACCCGTCATAATACTGACCTCAGGGAAGCTGGGTGAAGAGCTACAGTCATCTACCACCACTGCTGGTTTCATAAGATAATTCACAAATAGTGGCACAATGGAAATCTGCAATAAAATTATTAACAAGCTTTTAATGTATAAAAAATTATAAAGCTTTTACAAAAAAATTGTATCATCATGCATTATACACATTAGGAATATCCAAAATAATGTTCCAGTATTACCACTATGAGATAAAAACCTCAGGGAAATTACTCGAGCGGCTGCTTTGCATTCTTCACATGGGTAACCCTTCATGACACCCTCGATGGCTTTAACATATTTCCTTCCGCTCATTTACTTCTGCAAAAAAAATTGCAGTCAGAAGATTAATTCATAATTACAGTTTAAAAATTTTCCATACAAGAATACATTATTTGATATTTCAATCATATGTTTCACATGCATTTCCTCACCATTCCTGAACCAATAATTGGAATGACCATTTTTTTTCCTGTTCTTGAAGTCGTCTATAACAACCAATCGCTAGGAATCTACAATATAGAACAGAAAAAAGAAATGAAAACTTGAGGGGAGGCTTGCTCAGTTTATAGAATAAATAGTAACTCAATTTAGAGAAAAACTTACTTCAAACAGCTAGATGGAAACATTTACAAATATCAGCGAACCTGTATCCTTCAGTTTTTTCATGCACTTGATTCCTTGATCTCCTCTACAAACAACACTGAGATTCAGTTCTCTTCACTTGAAGCAAATGGTCTGGCTGTTATCCATCAACCTCCTTACCAGCAAGGAGGATACTTCATACAAGAAGAAAAATGAATTTTATTATCACAAAGTACTATCATAAAGATTCCATCAAAAGATGTTTTAAAAATCAATATGTTTAAATGCAAGTATTTCATCTCACTCTTTTATCGTTCAACTGCACATTGCCTCCCATCAACCCAAAGGACATCATCAGCCTGCTTGGTTCTCCTCCCATATATTTTCTAACTACCAAGAAAAATATTTCACATAAATAATATTTCTCAAAATTAGGCATTGCCAAAAACCCGTCATAATACTGACCTCAGGGAAGCTGGGTGAAGAGCTACAGTCATCTACCACCACTGCTGGTTTCATAAGATAATTCACAAATAGTGGCACAATGGAAATCTGCAATAAAATTATTAACAAGCTTTTAATGTATAAAAAATTATAAAGCTTTTACAAAAAAATTGTATCATCATGCATTATACACATTAGGAATATCCAAAATAATGTTCCAGTATTACCACTATGAGATAAAAACCTCAGGGAAATTACTCGAGCGGCTGCTTTGCATTCTTCACATGGGTAACCCTTCATGACACCCTCGATGGCTTTAACATATTTCCTTCCGCTCATTTACTTCTGCAAAAAAAATTGCAGTCAGAAGATTTATTCATAATTACAGTTTAAAAATTTTCCATACAAGAATACATTATTTGATATTTCAATCATATGTTTCACATGCATTTCCTCACCATTCCTGAACCAATAATTGGAATGACCATTTTTTTTCCTGTTCTTGAAGTCCTCTATAACAACCAATCGCTAGGAATCTACAATATAGAATAGAAAAAAGAAATGAAAACTTGAGGGGAGGCTTGCTCAGTTTATAGAATAAATAGTCACTCAATTTAGAGAAAAACTTACTTCAAACAGCTAGATGGAAACATTTACAAATATCAGCGAACCTGTATCCTTCAGTTTTTTCATGCACTTGATTCCTTGATCTCCTCTACAAACAACACTAAGACTCAGTTCTCTTCACTTGAAGCAAATGGTCTGGCTGTTATCCATCAACCTCCTTACCAGCAAGGAGGATACTTCATACAAGAAGAAAAATGAATTTTATTATCACAAAGTACTATCATAAAGATTCCATCAAAAGATGTTTCAAAAATCAATATGTTTAAATGCAAGTATTTCATCTCACTCTTTTATCGTTCAACTGCACATTGCCTCCCATCAACCCAAAGGACATCATCAGCCTGCTTGGTTCTCCTCCCATATATTTTCTAACTACCAAGAAAAATATTTCACATAAATAATATTTCTCAAAATTAGGCATTGCCAAAAACCCGTCATAATACTGACCTCAGGGAAGCTGGGTGAAGAGCTACAGTCATCTACCACCACTGCTGGTTTCATAAGATAATTCACAAATAGTGGCACAATGGAAATCTGCAATAAAATTATTAACAAGCTTTTAATGTATAAAAAATTATAAAGCTTTTACAAAAAAATTGTATCATCATGCATTATACACATTAGGAATATCCAAAATAATGTTCCAGTATTACCACTATGAGATAAAAACCTCAGGGAAATTACTCGAGCGGCTGCTTTGCATTCTTCACATGGGTAACCCTTCATGACACCCTCGATGGCTTTAACATATTTCTTTCCGCTCATTTACTTCTGCAAAAAAAATTGCAGTCAGAAGATTAATTCATAATTACAGTTTAAAAATTTTCCATACAAGAATACATTATTTGATATTTCAATCATATGTTTCACATGCATTTCCTCACCATTCCTGAACCAATAATTGGAATGACCATTTTTTTTCCTGTTCTTGAAGTCCTCTATAACAACCAATCGCTAGGAATCTACAATATAGAACAGAAAAAAGAAATGAAAACTTGAGGGGAGGCTTGCTCAGTTTATAGAATAAATAGTAACTCAATTTAGAGAAAAACTTACTTCAAACAGCTAGATGGAAACATTTACAAATATCAGCGAACCTGTATCCTTCAGTTTTTTCATGCACTTGATTCCTTGATCTCCTCTACAAACAACACTAAGACTCAGTTCTCTTCACTTGAAGCAAATGGTCTGGCTGTTATCCATCAACCTCCTTACCAGCAAGGAGGATACTTCATACAAGAAGAAAAATGAATTTTATTATCACAAAGTACTATCATAAAGATTCCATCAAAAGATGTTTTAAAAATCAATATGTTTAAATGCAAGTATTTCATCTCACTCTTTTATCGTTCAACTGCACATTGCCTCCCATCAACCCAAAGGACATCATCAGCCTGCTTGGTTCTCCTCCCATATATTTTCTAACTACCAAGAAAAATATTTCACATAAATAATATTTCTCAAAATTAGGCATTGCCAAAAACCCGTCATAATACTGACCTCAGGGAAGCTGGGTGAAGAGCTACAGTCATCTACCACCACTGCTGGTTTCATAAGATAATTCACAAATAGTGGCACAATGAAATCTGCAATAAAATTATTAACAAGCTTTTAATGTATAAAAAATTATAAAGCTTTTACAAAAAAATTGTATCATCATGCATTATACACATTAGGAATATCCAAAATAATGTTCCAGTATTACCACTATGAGATAAAAACCTCAGGGAAATTACTCGAGCGGCTGCTTTTCATTCTTCACATGGGTAACCCTTCATGACACCCTCGATGGCTTTAACATATTTCCTTCCGCTCATTTACTTCTGCAAAAAAAATTGCAGTCAGAAGATTAATTCATAATTACAGTTTAAAAATTTTCCATACAAGAATACATTATTTGATATTTCAATCATATGTTTCACATGCATTTCCTCACCATTCCTGAACCAATAATTGGAATGACCATTTTTTTTCCTGTTCTTGAAGTCGTCTATAACAACCAATCGCTAGGAATCTACAATATAGAACAGAAAAAAGAAATGAAAACTTGAGGGGAGGCTTGCTCAGTTTATAGAATAAATAGTCACTCAATTTAGAGAAAAACTTACTTCAAACAGCTAGATGGAAACATTTACAAATATCAGCGAACCTGTATCCTTCAGTTTTTTCATGCACTTGATTCCTTGATCTCCTCTACAAACAACACTAAGACTCAGTTCTCTTCACTTGAAGCAAATGGTCTGGCTGTTATCCATCAACCTCCTTACCAGCAAGGAGGATACTTCATACAAGAAGAAAAATGAATTTTATTATCACAAAGTACTATCATAAAGATTCCATCAAAAGATGTTTTAAAAATCAATATGTTTAAATGCAAGTATTTCATCTCACTCTTTTATCGTTCAACTGCACATTGCCTCCCATCAACCCAAAGGACATCATCAGCCTGCTTGGTTCTCCTCCCATATATTTTCTAACTACCAAGAAAAATATTTCACATAAATAATATTTCTCAAAATTAGGCATTGCCAAAAACCCGTCATAATACTGACCTCAGGGAAGCTGGGTGAAGAGCTACAGTCATCTACCACCACTGCTGGTTTCATAAGATAATTCACAAATAGTGGCACAATGGAAATCTGCAATAAAATTATTAACAAGCTTTTAATGTATAAAAAATTATAAAGCTTTTACAAAAAAATTGTATCATCATGCATTATTAACATTAGGAATATCCAAAATAATGTTCCAGTATTACCACTATGAGATAAAAACCTCAGGGAAATTACTCGAGCGGCTGCTTTTCATTCTTCACATGGGTAACCCTTCATGACACCCTCGATGGCTTTAACATATTTCCTTCCGCTCATTTACTTCTGCAAAAAAAATTGCAGTCAGAAGATTAATTCATAATTACAGTTTAAAAATTTTCCATACAAGAATACATTATTTGATATTTCAATCATATGTTTCACATGCATTTCCTCACCATTCCTGAACCAATAATTGGAATGACCATTTTTTTTCCTGTTCTTGAAGTCGTCTATAACAACCAATCGCTAGGAATCTACAATATAGAACAGAAAAAAGAAATGAAAACTTGAGGGGAGGCTTGCTCAGTTTATAGAATAAATAGTAACTCAATTTAGAGAAAAACTTACTTCAAACAGCTAGATGGAAACATTTACAAATATCAGCGAACCTGTATCCTTCAGTTTTTTCATGCACTTGATTCCTTGATCTCCTCTACAAACAACACTGAGATTCAGTTCTCTTCACTTGAAGCAAATGGTCTGGCTGTTATCCATCAACCTCCTTACCAGCAAGGAGGATACTTCATACAAGAAGAAAAATGAATTTTATTATCACAAAGTACTATCATAAAGATTCCATCAAAAGATGTTTTAAAAATCAATATGTTTAAATGCAAGTATTTCATCTCACTCTTTTATCGTTCAACTGCACATTGCCTCCCATCAACCCAAAGGACATCATCAGCCTGCTTGGTTCTCCTCCCATATATTTTCTAACTACCAAGAAAAATATTTCACATAAATAATATTTCTCAAAATTAGGCATTGCCAAAAACCCGTCATAATACTGACCTCAGGGAAGCTGGGTGAAGAGCTACAGTCATCTACCACCACTGCTGGTTTCATAAGATAATTCACAAATAGTGGCACAATGGAAATCTGCAATAAAATTATTAACAAGCTTTTAATGTATAAAAAATTATAAAGCTTTTACAAAAAAATTGTATCATCATGCATTATACACATTAGGAATATCCAAAATAATGTTCCAGTATTACCACTATGAGATAAAAACCTCAGGGAAATTACTCGAGCGGCTGCTTTGCATTCTTCACATGGGTAACCCTTCATGACACCCTCGATGGCTTTAACATATTTCCTTCCGCTCATTTACTTCTGCAAAAAAAATTGCAGTCAGAAGATTAATTCATAATTACAGTTTAAAAATTTTCCATACAAGAATACATTATTTGATATTTCAATCATATGTTTCACATGCATTTCCTCACCATTCCTGAACCAATAATTGGAATGACCATTTTTTTTCCTGTTCTTGAAGTCGTCTATAACAACCAATCGCTAGGAATCTACAATATAGAACAGAAAAAAGAAATGAAAACTTGAGGGGAGGCTTGCTCAGTTTATAGAATAAATAGTAACTCAATTTAGAGAAAAACTTACTTCAAACAGCTAGATGGAAACATTTACAAATATCAGCGAACCTGTATCCTTCAGTTTTTTCATGCACTTGATTCCTTGATCTCCTCTACAAACAACACTGAGACTCAGTTCTCTTCACTTGAAGCAAATGGTCTGGCTGTTATCCATCAACCTCCTTACCAGCAAGGAGGATACTTCATACAAGAAGAAAAATGAATTTTATTATCACAAAGTACTATCATTAAGATTCCATCAAAAGATGTTTTAAAAATCAATATGTTTAAATGCAAGTATTTCATCTCACTCTTTTATCGTTCAACTGCACATTGCCTCCCATCAACCCAAAGGACATCATCAGCCTGCTTGGTTCTCCTCCCATATATTTTCTAACTACCAAGAAAAATATTTCACATAAATAATATTTCTCAAAATTAGGCATTGCCAAAAACCCGTCATAATACTGACCTCAGGGAAGCTGGGTGAAGAGCTACAGTCATCTACCACCACTGCTGGTTTAATAAGATAATTCACAAATAGTGGCACAATGGAAATCTGCAATAAAATTATTAACAAGCTTTTAATGTATAAAAAATTATAAAGCTTTTACAAAAAAAATTGTATCATCATGCATTATACACATTAGAAATATCCAAAATAATGTTCCAGTATTACCACTATGAGATAAAAACCTCAGGGAAATTACTCGAGCGGCTGCTCTTCATTCTGCACATGGGTAACCCTTCATGACCCCCTCGATGGCTTTAACATATTTCCTTCCGCTCATTTACTTCTGCAAAAAAAATTGCAGTCAGAAGATTAATTCATAATTACAGTTTAAAAATTTTCCATACAAGAATACATTATTTGATATTTCAATCAAATGTTTCACATGCATTTCCTCACCATTCCTGAACCAATAATTGGAATGACCATTTTTTTTCCTGTTCTTGAAGTCGTCTATAACAACCAATCGCTAGGAATCTACAATATAGAATAGAAAAAAGAAATGAAAACTTGAGGGGAGGCTTGCTCAGTTTATAGAATAAATAGTAACTCAATTTAGAGAAAAACTTACTTCAAACAGCTAGATGGAAACATTTACAAATATCAGCGAACCTGTATCCTTCAGTTTTTTCATGCACTTGATTCCTTGATCTCCTCTACAAACAACACTAAGACTCAGTCCTCTTCACTTGAAGCAAATGGTCTGGCTGTTATCCATCAACCTCCTTACCAGCAAGGAGGATACTTCATACAAGAAGAAAAATGAATTTTATTATCACAAAGTACTATCATAAAGATTCCATCAAAAGATGTTTTAAAAATCAATATGTTTAAATGCAAGTATTTCATCTCACTCTTTTATCGTTCAACTGCACATTGCCTCCCATCAACCCAAAGGACATCATCAGCCTGCTTGGTTCTCCTCCCATATATTTTCTAACTACCAAGAAAAATATTTCACATAAATAATATTTCTCAAAATTAGGCATTGCCAAAAACCCGTCATAATACTGACCTCAGGGAAGCTGGGTGAAGAGCTACAGTCATCTACCACCACTGCTGGTTTCATAAGATAATTCACAAATAGTGGCACAATGGAAATCTGCAATAAAATTATTAACAAGCTTTTAATGTATAAAAAATTATAAAGCTTTTACAAAAAAATTGTATCATCATGCATTATACACATTAGGAATATCCAAAATAATGTTCCAGTATTACCACTATGAGATAAAAACCTCAGGGAAATTACTCGAGCGGCTGCTTTGCATTCTTCACATGGGTAACCCTTCATGACACCCTCGATGGCTTTAACATATTTCCTTCCGCTCATTTACTTCTGCAAAAAAAATTGCAGTCAGAAGATTTATTCATAATTACAGTTTAAAAATTTTCCATACAAGAATACATTATTTGATATTTCAATCATATGTTTCACATGCATTTCCTCACCATTCCTGAACCAATAATTGGAATGACCATTTTTTTTCCTGTTCTTGAAGTCCTCTATAACAACCAATCGCTAGGAATCTACAATATAGAACAGAAAAAAGAAATGAAAACTTGAGGGGAGGCTTGCTCAGTTTATAGAATAAATAGTAACTCAATTTAGAGAAAAACTTACTTCAAACAGCTAGATGGAAACATTTACAAATATCAGCGAACCTGTATCCTTCAGTTTTTTCATGCACTTGATTCCTTGATCTCCTCTACAAACAACACTAAGACTCAGTTCTCTTCACTTGAAGCAAATGGTCTGGCTGTTATCCATCAACCTCCTTACCAGCAAGGAGGATACTTCATACAAGAAGAAAAATGAATTTTATTATCACAAAGTACTATCATAAAGATTCCATCAAAAGATGTTTTAAAAATCAATATGTTTAAATGCAAGTATTTCATCTCACTCTTTTATCGTTCAACTGCACATTGCCTCCCATCAACCCAAAGGACATCATCAGCCTGCTTGGTTCTCCTCCCATATATTTTCTAACTACCAAGAAAAATATTTCACATAAATAATATTTCTCAAAATTAGGCATTGCCAAAAACCCGTCATAATACTGACCTCAGGGAAGCTGGGTGAAGAGCTACAGTCATCTACCACCACTGCTGGTTTCATAAGATAATTCACAAATAGTGGCACAATGAAATCTGCAATAAAATTATTAACAAGCTTTTAATGTATAAAAAATTATAAAGCTTTTACAAAAAAATTGTATCATCATGCATTATACACATTAGGAATATCCAAAATAATGTTCCAGTATTACCACTATGAGATAAAAACCTCAGGGAAATTACTCGAGCGGCTGCTTTTCATTCTTCACATGGGTAACCCTTCATGACACCCTCGATGGCTTTAACATATTTCCTTCCGCTCATTTACTTCTGCAAAAAAAATTGCAGTCAGAAGATTAATTCATAATTACAGTTTAAAAATTTTCCATACAAGAATACATTATTTGATATTTCAATCATATGTTTCACATGCATTTCCTCACCATTCCTGAACCAATAATTGGAATGACCATTTTTTTTCCTGTTCTTGAAGTCCTCTATAACAACCAATCGCTAGGAATCTACAATATAGAACAGAAAAAAGAAATGAAAACTTGAGGGGAGGCTTGCTCAGTTTATAGAATAAATAGTAACTCAATTTAGAGAAAAACTTACTTCAAACAGCTAGATGGAAACATTTACAAATATCAGCGAACCTGTATCCTTCAGTTTTTTCATGCACTTGATTCCTTGATCTCCTCTACAAACAACACTAAGACTCAGTTCTCTTCACTTGAAGCAAATGGTCTGGCTGTTATCCATCAACCTCCTTACCAGCAAGGAGGATACTTCATACAAGAAGAAAAATGAATTTTATTATCACAAAGTACTATCATAAAGATTCCATCAAAAGATGTTTTAAAAATCAATATGTTTAAATGCAAGTATTTCATCTCACTCTTTTATCGTTCAACTGCACATTGCCTCCCATCAACCCAAAGGACATCATCAGCCTGCTTGGTTCTCCTCCCATATATTTTCTAACTACCAAGAAAAATATTTCACATAAATAATATTTCTCAAAATTAGGCATTGCCAAAAACCCGTCATAATACTGACCTCAGGGAAGCTGGGTGAAGAGCTACAGTCATCTACCACCACTGCTGGTTTCATAAGATAATTCACAAATAGTGGCACAATGGAAATCTGCAATAAAATTATTAACAAGCTTTTAATGTATAAAAAATTATAAAGCTTTTACAAAAAAATTGTATCATCATGCATTATTAACATTAGGAATATCCAAAATAATGTTCCAGTATTACCACTATGAGATAAAAACCTCAGGGAAATTACTCGAGCGGCTGCTTTTCATTCTTCACATGGGTAACCCTTCATGACACCCTCGATGGCTTTAACATATTTCCTTCCGCTCATTTACTTCTGCAAAAAAAATTGCAGTCAGAAGATTAATTCATAATTACAGTTTAAAAATTTTCCATACAAGAATACATTATTTGATATTTCAATCATATGTTTCACATGCATTTCCTCACCATTCCTGAACCAATAATTGGAATGACCATTTTTTTTCCTGTTCTTGAAGTCGTCTATAACAACCAATCGCTAGGAATCTACAATATAGAACAGAAAAAAGAAATGAAAACTTGAGGGGAGGCTTGCTCAGTTTATAGAATAAATAGTAACTCAATTTAGAGAAAAACTTACTTCAAACAGCTAGATGGAAACATTTACAAATATCAGCGAACCTGTATCCTTCAGTTTTTTCATGCACTTGATTCCTTGATCTCCTCTACAAACAACACTGAGATTCAGTTCTCTTCACTTGAAGCAAATGGTCTGGCTGTTATCCATCAACCTCCTTACCAGCAAGGAGGATACTTCATACAAGAAGAAAAATGAATTTTATTATCACAAAGTACTATCATAAAGATTCCATCAAAAGATGTTTTAAAAATCAATATGTTTAAATGCAAGTATTTCATCTCACTCTTTTATCGTTCAACTGCACATTGCCTCCCATCAACCCAAAGGACATCATCAGCCTGCTTGGTTCTCCTCCCATATATTTTCTAACTACCAAGAAAAATATTTCACATAAATAATATTTCTCAAAATTAGGCATTGCCAAAAACCCGTCATAATACTGACCTCAGGGAAGCTGGGTGAAGAGCTACAGTCATCTACCACCACTGCTGGTTTCATAAGATAATTCACAAATAGTGGCACAATGGAAATCTGCAATAAAATTATTAACAAGCTTTTAATGTATAAAAAATTATAAAGCTTTTACAAAAAAATTGTATCATCATGCATTATACACATTAGGAATATCCAAAATAATGTTCCAGTATTACCACTATGAGATAAAAACCTCAGGGAAATTACTCGAGCGGCTGCTTTGCATTCTTCACATGGGTAACCCTTCATGACACCCTCGATGGCTTTAACATATTTCCTTCCGCTCATTTACTTCTGCAAAAAAAATTGCAGTCAGAAGATTAATTCATAATTACAGTTTAAAAATTTTCCATACAAGAATACATTATTTGATATTTCAATCATATGTTTCACATGCATTTCCTCACCATTCCTGAACCAATAATTGGAATGACCATTTTTTTTCCTGTTCTTGAAGTCGTCTATAACAACCAATCGCTAGGAATCTACAATATAGAACAGAAAAAAGAAATGAAAACTTGAGGGGAGGCTTGCTCAGTTTATAGAATAAATAGTAACTCAATTTAGAGAAAAACTTACTTCAAACAGCTAGATGGAAACATTTACAAATATCAGCGAACCTGTATCCTTCAGTTTTTTCATGCACTTGATTCCTTGATCTCCTCTACAAACAACACTGAGACTCAGTTCTCTTCACTTGAAGCAAATGGTCTGGCTGTTATCCATCAACCTCCTTACCAGCAAGGAGGATACTTCATACAAGAAGAAAAATGAATTTTATTATCACAAAGTACTATCATTAAGATTCCATCAAAAGATGTTTTAAAAATCAATATGTTTAAATGCAAGTATTTCATCTCACTCTTTTATCGTTCAACTGCACATTGCCTCCCATCAACCCAAAGGACATCATCAGCCTGCTTGGTTCTCCTCCCATATATTTTCTAACTACCAAGAAAAATATTTCACATAAATAATATTTCTCAAAATTAGGCATTGCCAAAAACCCGTCATAATACTGACCTCAGGGAAGCTGGGTGAAGAGCTACAGTCATCTACCACCACTGCTGGTTTAATAAGATAATTCACAAATAGTGGCACAATGGAAATCTGCAATAAAATTATTAACAAGCTTTTAATGTATAAAAAATTATAAAGCTTTTACAAAAAAAATTGTATCATCATGCATTATACACATTAGAAATATCCAAAATAATGTTCCAGTATTACCACTATGAGATAAAAACCTCAGGGAAATTACTCGAGCGGCTGCTCTTCATTCTGCACATGGGTAACCCTTCATGACCCCCTCGATGGCTTTAACATATTTCCTTCCGCTCATTTACTTCTGCAAAAAAAATTGCAGTCAGAAGATTAATTCATAATTACAGTTTAAAAATTTTCCATACAAGAATACATTATTTGATATTTCAATCAAATGTTTCACATGCATTTCCTCACCATTCCTGAACCAATAATTGGAATGACCATTTTTTTTCCTGTTCTTGAAGTCGTCTATAACAACCAATCGCTAGGAATCTACAATATAGAATAGAAAAAAGAAATGAAAACTTGAGGGGAGGCTTGCTCAGTTTATAGAATAAATAGTAACTCAATTTAGAGAAAAACTTACTTCAAACAGCTAGATGGAAACATTTACAAATATCAGCGAACCTGTATCCTTCAGTTTTTTCATGCACTTGATTCCTTGATCTCCTCTACAAACAACACTAAGACTCAGTCCTCTTCACTTGAAGCAAATGGTCTGGCTGTTATCCATCAACCTCCTTACCAGCAAGGAGGATACTTCATACAAGAAGAAAAATGAATTTTATTATCACAAAGTACTATCATAAAGATTCCATCAAAAGATGTTTTAAAAATCAATATGTTTAAATGCAAGTATTTCATCTCACTCTTTTATCGTTCAACTGCACATTGCCTCCCATCAACCCAAAGGACATCATCAGCCTGCTTGGTTCTCCTCCCATATATTTTCTAACTACCAAGAAAAATATTTCACATAAATAATATTTCTCAAAATTAGGCATTGCCAAAAACCCGTCATAATACTGACCTCAGGGAAGCTGGGTGAAGAGCTACAGTCATCTACCACCACTGCTGGTTTCATAAGATAATTCACAAATAGTGGCACAATGGAAATCTGCAATAAAATTATTAACAAGCTTTTAATGTATAAAAAATTATAAAGCTTTTACAAAAAAATTGTATCATCATGCATTATACACATTAGGAATATCCAAAATAATGTTCCAGTATTACCACTATGAGATAAAAACCTCAGGGAAATTACTCGAGCGGCTGCTTTGCATTCTTCACATGGGTAACCCTTCATGACACCCTCGATGGCTTTAACATATTTCCTTCCGCTCATTTACTTCTGCAAAAAAAATTGCAGTCAGAAGATTTATTCATAATTACAGTTTAAAAATTTTCCATACAAGAATACATTATTTGATATTTCAATCATATGTTTCACATGCATTTCCTCACCATTCCTGAACCAATAATTGGAATGACCATTTTTTTTCCTGTTCTTGAAGTCCTCTATAACAACCAATCGCTAGGAATCTACAATATAGAACAGAAAAAAGAAATGAAAACTTGAGGGGAGGCTTGCTCAGTTTATAGAATAAATAGTAACTCAATTTAGAGAAAAACTTACTTCAAACAGCTAGATGGAAACATTTACAAATATCAGCGAACCTGTATCCTTCAGTTTTTTCATGCACTTGATTCCTTGATCTCCTCTACAAACAACACTGAGATTCAGTTCTCTTCACTTGAAGCAAATGGTCTGGCTGTTATCCATCAACCTCCTTACCAGCAAGGAGGATACTTCATACAAGAAGAAAAATGAATTTTATTATCACAAAGTACTATCATAAAGATTCCATCAAAAGATGTTTTAAAAATCAATATGTTTAAATGCAAGTATTTCATCTCACTCTTTTATCGTTCAACTGCACATTGCCTCCCATCAACCCAAAGGACATCATCAGCCTGCTTGGTTCTCCTCCCATATATTTTCTAACTACCAAGAAAAATATTTCACATAAATAATATTTCTCAAAATTAGGCATTGCCAAAAACCCGTCATAATACTGACCTCAGGGAAGCTGGGTGAAGAGCTACAGTCATCTACCACCACTGCTGGTTTAATAAGATAATTCACAAATAGTGGCACAATGGAAATCTGCAATAAAATTATTAACAAGCTTTTAATGTATAAAAAATTATAAAGCTTTTACAAACAAAATTGTATCATCATGCATTATACACATTAGGAATATCCAAAATAATGTTCCAGTATTACCACTATGAGATAAAAACCTCAGGGAAATTACTCGAGCGGCTGCTCTTCATTCTGCACATGGGTAACCCTTCATGACCCCCTCGATGGCTTTAACATATTTCCTTCCGCTCATTTACTTCTGCAAAAAAAATTGCAGTCAGAAGATTAATTCATAATTACAGTTTAAAAATTTTCCATACAAGAATACATTATTTGATATTTCAATCATATGTTTCACATGCATTTCCTCACCATTCCTGAACCAATAATTGGAATGACCATTTTTTTTCCTGTTCTTGAAGTCCTCTATAACAACCAATCGCTAGGAATCTACAATATAGAACAGAAAAAAGAAATGAAAACTTGAGGGGAGGCTTGCTCAGTTTATAGAATAAATAGTAACTCAATTTAGAGAAAAACTTACTTCAAACAGCTAGATGGAAACATTTACAAATATCAGCGAACCTGTATCCTTCAGTTTTTTCATGCACTTGATTCCTTGATCTCCTCTACAAACAACACTAAGACTCAGTCCTCTTCACTTGAAGCAAATGGTCTGGCTGTTATCCATCAACCTCCTTACCAGCAAGGAGGATACTTCATACAAGAAGAAAAATGAATTTTATTATCACAAAGTACTATCATAAAGATTCCATCAAAAGATGTTTTAAAAATCAATATGTTTAAATGCAAGTATTTCATCTCACTCTTTTATCGTTCAACTGCACATTGCCTCCCATCAACCCAAAGGACATCATCAGCCTGCTTGGTTCTCCTCCCATATATTTTCTAACTACCAAGAAAAATATTTCACATAAATAATATTTCTCAAAATTAGGCATTGCCAAAAACCCGTCATAATACTGACCTCAGGGAAGCTGGGTGAAGAGCTACAGTCATCTACCACCACTGCTGGTTTCATAAGATAATTCACAAATAGTGGCACAATGAAATCTGCAATAAAATTATTAACAAGCTTTTAATGTATAAAAAATTATAAAGCTTTTACAAAAAAATTGTATCATCATGCATTATACACATTAGGAATATCCAAAATAATGTTCCAGTATTACCACTATGAGATAAAAACCTCAGGGAAATTACTCGAGCGGCTGCTTTTCATTCTTCACATGGGTAACCCTTCATGACCCCCTCGATGGCTTTAACATATTTCCTTCCGCTCATTTACTTCTGCAAAAAAAATTGCAGTCAGAAGATTTATTCATAATTACAGTTTAAAAATTTTCCATACAAGAATACATTATTTGATATTTCAATCATATGTTTCACATGCATTTCCTCACCATTCCTGAACCAATAATTGGAATGACCATTTTTTTTCCTGTTCTTGAAGTCGTCTATAACAACCAATCGCTAGGAATCTACAATATAGAATAGAAAAAAGAAATGAAAACTTGAGGGGAGGCTTGCTCAGTTTATAGAATAAATAGTCACTCAATTTAGAGAAAAACTTACTTCAAACAGCTAGATGGAAACATTTACAAATATCAGCGAACCTGTATCCTTCAGTTTTTTCATGCACTTGATTCCTTGATCTCCTCTACAAACATCACTAAGATTCAGTTCTCTTCACTTGCAGCAAATGGTCTGGCTGTTATCCATCAACCTCCTTACCAGCAAGGAGGATACTTCATACAAGGAGAAAAATGAATTTTATTATCACAAAGTACTATCATAAAGATTCCATCAAAAGATGTTTTAAAAATCAATATGTTTAAATGCAAGTATTTCATCTCACTCTTTTATCGTTCAACTGCACATTGCCTCCCATCAACCCAAAGGACATCATCAGCCTGCTTGGTTCTCCTCCCATATATTTTCTAACTACCAAGAAAAATATTTCACATAAATAATATTTCTCAAAATTAGGCATTGCCAAAAACCCGTCATAATACTGACCTCAGGGAAGCTGGGTGAAGAGCTACAGTCATCTACCACCACTGCTGGTTTCATAAGATAATTCACAAATAGTGGCACAATGAAATCTGCAATAAAATTATTAACAAGCTTTTAATGTATAAAAAATTATAAAGCTTTTACAAAAAAATTGTATCATCATGCATTATACACATTAGGAATATCCAAAATAATGTTCCAGTATTACCACTATGAGATAAAAACCTCAGGGAAATTACTCGAGCGGCTGCTTTTCATTCTTCACATGGGTAACCCTTCATGACCCCCTCGATGGCTTTAACATATTTCCTTCCGCTCATTTACTTCTGCAAAAAAAATTGCAGTCAGAAGATTAATTCATAATTACAGTTTAAAAATTTTCCATACAAGAATACATTATTTGATATTTCAATCATATGTTTCACATGCATTTCCTCACCATTCCTGAACCAATAATTGGAATGACCATTTTTTTTCCTGTTCTTGAAGTCGTCTATAACAACCAATCGCTAGGAATCTACAATATAGAATAGAAAAAAGAAATGAAAACTTGAGGGGAGGCTTGCTCAGTTTATAGAATAAATAGTCACTCAATTTAGAGAAAAACTTACTTCAAACAGCTAGATGGAAACATTTACAAATATCAGCGAACCTGTATCCTTCAGTTTTTTCATGCACTTGATTCCTTGATCTCCTCTACAAACAACACTAAGACTCAGTTCTCTTTACTTGAAGCAAATGGTCTGGCTGTTATCCATCAACCTCCTTACCAGCAAGGAGGATACTTCATACAAGAAGAAAAAAAAATTTTATTATCACAAAGTACTTTCATAAAGATTCCATAAAATGATTTAAATAAATTAATATTCATAAATGCAAGTATTTCATCTCACTCTTTTATCGTTCAACTGTACATTGCCTCCCATCAACCCAAAGGACATCATCAGCCTGCTTGGTTCTCCTCCCATATATTTTCTAACTACCAAGAAAAATATTTCTCATAAATAATATTTCTCAAAATTAGGCATTGCCAAAAACCCGTCATAATACTGACCTCAGGGAAGCTGGGTGAAGAGCTACAGTCATCTACCACCACTGCTGGTTTCATAAGATAATTCACAAATAGTGGCACAATGAAATCTGCAATAAAATTATTAACAAGCTTTTAATGTATAAAAAATTATAAAGCTTTTACAAAAAAATTGTATCATCATGCATTATACACATTAGGAATATCCAAAATAATGTTCCAGTATTACCACTATGAGATAAAAACATCAGGGAAATTACTCGAGCGGCTGCTCTTCATTCTGCACATGGGTAACCCTTCATGACCCCCTCGATGGCTTTAACATATTTCCTTCCGCTCATTTACTTCTGCAAAAAAACTTGCAGTCAGAAGATTAATTCATAATTACAGTTTAAAAATTTTCCATACAAGAATACATTATTTGATATTTCAATCATATGTTTCACATGCATTTCCTCACCATTCCTGAACCAATAATTGGAATGACCATTTTTTTTCCTGTTCTTGAAGTCGTCTATAACAACCAATCGCTAGGAATCTACAATATAGAATAGAAAAAAGAAATGAAAACTTGAGGGGAGGCTTGCTCAGTTTATAGAATAAATAGTCACTCAATTTAGAGAAAAACTTACTTCAAACAGCTAGATGGAACCATTTACAAATATCAGCGAACCTGTATCCTTCAGTTTTTTCATGCACTTGATTCCTTGATCTCCTCTACAAACAACACTAAGACTCAGTTCTCTTCACTTGAAGCAAATGGTCTGGCTGTTATCCATCAACCTCCTTACCAGCAAGGAGGATACTTCATACAAGAAGAAAAATGAATTTTATTATCACAAAGTACTATCATAAAGATTCCATCAAAAGATGTTTTAAAAATCAATATGTTTAAATGCAAGTATTTCATCTCACTCTTTTATCGTTCAACTGCACATTGCCTCCCATCAACCCAAAGGACATCATCAGCCTGCTTGGTTCTCCTCCCATATATTTTCTAACTACCAAGAAAAATATTTCACATAAATAATATTTCTCAAAATTAGGCATTGCCAAAAACCCGTCCTAATACTGACCTCAGGGAAGCTGGGTGAAGAGCTACAGTCATCTACCACCACTGCTGGTTTCATAAGATAATTCACAAATAGTGGCACAATGAAATCTGCAATAAAATTATTAACAAGCTTTTAATGTATAAAAAATTATAAAGCTTTTACAAAAAAATTGAATCATCATGCATTATACACATTAGGAATATCCAAAATAATGTTCCAGTATTACCACTATGAGATAAAAACCTCAGGGAAATTACTCGAGCGGCTGCTTTTCATTCTTCACATGGGTAACCCTTCATGACCCCCTCGATGGCTTTAACATATTTCCTTCCGCTCATTTACTTCTGCAAAAAAAATTGCAGTCAGAAGATTAATTCATAATTACAGTTTAAAAATTTTCCATACAAGAATACATTATTTGATATTTCAATCATATGTTTCACATGCATTTCCTCACCATTCCTGAACCAATAATTGGAATGACCATTTTTTTTCCTGTTCTTGAAGTCGTCTATAACAACCAATCGCTAGGAATCTACAATATAGAATAGAAAAAAGAAATGAAAACTTGAGGGGAGGCTTGCTCAGTTTATAGAATAAATAGTCACTCAATTTAGAGAAAAACTTACTTCAAACAGCTAGATGGAAACATTTACAAATATCAGCGAACCTGTATCCTTCAGTTTTTTCATGCACTTGATTCCTTGATCTCCTCTACAAACAACACTAAGACTCAGTTCTCTTCACTTGAAGCAAATGGTCTGGCTGTTATCCATCAACCTCCTTACCAGCAAGGAGGATACTTCATACAAGAAGAAAAATGAATTTTATTATCACAAAGTACTATCATAAAGATTCCATCAAAAGATGTTTTAAAAATCAATATGTTTAAATGCAAGTATTTCATCTCACTCTTTTATCGTTCAACTGCACATTGCCTCCCATCAACCCAAAGGACATCATCAGCCTGCTTGGTTCTCCTCCCATATATTTTCTAACTACCAAGAAAAATATTTCACATAAATAATATTTCTCAAAATTAGGCATTGCCAAAAACCCGTCATAATACTGACCTCAGGGAAGCTGGGTGAAGAGCTACAGTCATCTACCACCACTGCTGGTTTCATAAGATAATTCACAAATAGTGGCACAATGAAATCTGCAATAAAATTATTAACAAGCTTTTAATGTATAAAAAATTATAAAGCTTTTACAAAAAAATTGTATCATCATGCATTATACACATTAGGAATATCCAAAATAATGTTCCAGTATTACCACTATGAGATAAAAACCTCAGGGAAATTACTCGAGCGGCTGCTTTTCATTCTTCACATGGGTAACCCTTCATGACCCCCTCGATGGCTTTAACATATTTCCTTCCGCTCATTTACTTCTGCAAAAAAAATTGCAGTCAGAAGATTAATTCATAATTACAGTTTAAAAATTTTCCATACAAGAATACATTATTTGATATTTCAATCATATGTTTCACATGCATTTCCTCACCATTCCTGAACCAATAATTGGAATGACCATTTTTTTTCCTGTTCTTGAAGTCGTCTATAACAACCAATCGCTAGGAATCTACAATATAGAATAGAAAAAAGAAATGAAAACTTGAGGGGAGGCTTGCTCAGTTTATAGAATAAATAGTCACTCAATTTAGAGAAAAACTTACTTCAAACAGCTAGATGGAAACATTTACAAATATCAGCGAACCTGTATCCTTCAGTTTTTTCATGCACTTGATTCCTTGATCTCCTCTACAAACATCACTAAGATTCAGTTCTCTTCACTTGCAGCAAATGGTCTGGCTGTTATCCATCAACCTCCTTACCAGCAAGGAGGATACTTCATACAAGGAGAAAAATGAATTTTATTATCACAAAGTACTATCATAAAGATTCCATCAAAAGATGTTTTAAAAATCAATATGTTTAAATGCAAGTATTTCATCTCACTCTTTTATCGTTCAACTGCACATTGCCTCCCATCAACCCAAAGGACATCATCAGCCTGCTTGGTTCTCCTCCCATATATTTTCTAACTACCAAGAAAAATATTTCACATAAATAATATTTCTCAAAATTAGGCATTGCCAAAAACCCGTCCTAATACTGACCTCAGGGAAGCTGGGTGAAGAGCTACAGTCATCTACCACCACTGCTGGTTTCATAAGATAATTCACAAATAGTGGCACAATGAAATCTGCAATAAAATTATTAACAAGCTTTTAATGTATAAAAAATTATAAAGCTTTTACAAAAAAATTGAATCATCATGCATTATACACATTAGGAATATCCAAAATAATGTTCCAGTATTACCACTATGAGATAAAAACCTCAGGGAAATTACTCGAGCGGCTGCTTTTCATTCTTCACATGGGTAACCCTTCATGACCCCCTCGATGGCTTTAACATATTTCCTTCCGCTCATTTACTTCTGCAAAAAAAATTGCAGTCAGAAGATTAATTCATAATTACAGTTTAAAAATTTTCCATACAAGAATACATTATTTGATATTTCAATCATATGTTTCACATGCATTTCCTCACCATTCCTGAACCAATAATTGGAATGACCATTTTTTTTCCTGTTCTTGAAGTCGTCTATAACAACCAATCGCTAGGAATCTACAATATAGAATAGAAAAAAGAAATGAAAACTTGAGGGGAGGCTTGCTCAGTTTATAGAATAAATAGTCACTCAATTTAGAGAAAAACTTACTTCAAACAGCTAGATGGAAACATTTACAAATATCAGCGAACCTGTATCCTTCAGTTTTTTCATGCACTTGATTCCTTGATCTCCTCTACAAACAACACTAAGACTCAGTTCTCTTTACTTGAAGCAAATGGTCTGGCTGTTATCCATCAACCTCCTTACCAGCAAGGAGGATACTTCATACAAGAAGAAAAAAAAATTTTATTATCACAAAGTACTTTCATAAAGATTCCATAAAATGATTTAAATAAATTAATATTCATAAATGCAAGTATTTCATCTCACTCTTTTATCGTTCAACTGTACATTGCCTCCCATCAACCCAAAGGACATCATCAGCCTGCTTGGTTCTCCTCCCATATATTTTCTAACTACCAAGAAAAATATTTCTCATAAATAATATTTCTCAAAATTAGGCATTGCCAAAAACCCGTCATAATACTGACCTCAGGGAAGCTGGGTGAAGAGCTACAGTCATCTACCACCACTGCTGGTTTCATAAGATAATTCACAAATAGTGGCACAATGGAAATCTGCAATAAAATTATGAACAATCTTTTAATGTATAAAAAATTATAAAGCTTTTACAAAAAAAATTGTATCATCATGCATTATACACATTAGAAATATCCAAAATAATGTTCCAGTATTACCACTATGAGATAAAAACATCAGGGAAATTACTCGAGCGGCTGCTCTTCATTCTGCACATGGGTAACCCTTCATGACCCCCTCGATGGCTTTAACATATTTCCTTCCGCTCATTTACTTCTGCAAAAAAACTTGCAGTCAGAAGATTAATTCATAATTACAGTTTAAAAATTTTCCATACAAGAATACATTATTTGATATTTCAATCATATGTTTCACATGCATTTCCTCACCATTCCTGAACCAATAATTGGAATGACCATTTTTTTTCCTGTTCTTGAAGTCGTCTATAACAACCAATCGCTAGGAATCTACAATATAGAATAGAAAAAAGAAATGAAAACTTGAGGGGAGGCTTGCTCAGTTTATAGAATAAATAGTCACTCAATTTAGAGAAAAACTTACTTCAAACAGCTAGATGGAAACATTTACAAATATCAGCGAACCTGTATCCTTCAGTTTTTTCATGCACTTGATTCCTTGATCTCCTCTACAAACAACACTAAGACTCAGTTCTCTTCACTTGAAGCAAATGGTCTGGCTGTTATCCATCAACCTCCTTACCAGCAAGGAGGATACTTCATACAAGAAGAAAAAAAAATTTTATTATCACAAAGTACTTTCATAAAGATTCCATAAAATGATTTAAATAAATTAATATTCATAAATGCAAGTATTTCATCTCACTCTTTTATCGTTCAACTGCACATTGCCTCCCATCAACCCAAAGGACATCATCAGCCTGCTTGGTTCTCCTCCCATATATTTTCTAACTACCAAGAAAAATATTTCTCATAAATAATATTTCTCAAAATTAGGCATTGCCAAAAACCCGTCATAATACTGACCTCAGGGAAGCTGGGTGAAGAGCTACAGTCATCTACCACCACTGCTGGTTTCATAAGATAATTCACAAATAGTGGCACAATGGAAATCTGCAATAAAATTATTAACAAGCTTTTAATGTATAAAAAATTATAAAGCTTTTACAAAAAAATTGTATCATCATGCATTATACACATTAGGAATATCCAAAATAATGTTCCAGTATTACCACTATGAGATAAAAACCTCAGGGAAATTACTCGAGCGGCTGCTTTTCATTCTTCACATGGGTAACCCTTCATGACCCCCTCGATGGCTTTAACATATTTCCTTCCGCTCATTTACTTCTGCAAAAAAAATTGCAGTCAGAAGATTTATTCATAATTACAGTTTAAAAATTTTCCATACAAGAATACATTATTTGATATTTCAATCATATGTTTCACATGCATTTCCTCACCATTCCTGAACCAATAATTGGAATGACCATTTTTTTTCCTGTTCTTGAAGTCCTCTATAACAACCAATCGCTAGGAATCTACAATATAGAATAGAAAAAAGAAATGAAAACTTGAGGGGAGGCTTGCTCAGTTTATAGCATAAATAGTCACTCAATTTAGAGAAAACTTACTTCAAACAGCTAGATGGAAACATTTACAAATATAGGCGAACCTGTATCCTTCAGTTTTTTCATGCACTTGATTCCTTGATCTCCTCTACAAACAACACTAAGACTCAGTTCTCTTCACTTGAAGCAAATGGTCTGGCTGTTATCCATCAACCTCCTTACCAGCAAGGAGGATACTTCATACAAGAAGAAAAAAAAATTTTATTATCACAAAGTACTTTCATAAAGATTCCATAAAATGATTTAAATAAATTAATATTCATAAATGCAAGTATTTCATCTCACTCTTTTATCGTTCAACTGTACATTGCCCCCCATCAACCCAAAGGACATCATCAGCCTGCTTGGTTCTCCTCCCATATATTTTCTAACTACCAAGAAAAATATTTCTCATAAATAATATTTCTCAAAATTAGGCATTGCCAAAAACCCGTCATAATACTGACCTCAGGGAAGCTGGGTGAAGAGCTACAGTCATCTACCACCACTGCTGGTTTCATAAGATAATTCACAAATAGTGGCACAATGGAAATCTGCAATAAAATTATGAACAATCTTTTAATGTATAAAAAATTATAAAGCTTTTACAAAAAAAATTGTATCATCATGCATTATACACATTAGAAATATCAAAAATAATGTTCCAGTATTACCACTATGAGATAAAAACATCAGGGAAATTACTCGAGCGGCTGCTCTTCATTCTGCACATGGGTAACCCTTCATGACCCCCTCGATGGCTTTAACATATTTCCTTCCGCTCATTTACTTCTGCAAAAAAAATTGCAGTCAGAAGATTAATTCATAATTACAGTTTAAAAATTTTCCATACAAGAATACATTATTTGATATTTCAATCATATGTTTCACATGCATTTCCTCACCATTCCTGAACCAATAATTGGAATGACCATTTTTTTTCCTGTTCTTGAAGTCGTCTATAACAACCAATCGCTAGGAATCTACAATATAGAATAGAAAAAAGAAATGAAAACTTGAGGGGAGGCTTGCTCAGTTTATAGAATAAATAGTCACTCAATTTAGAGAAAAACTTACTTCAAACAGCTAGATGGAAACATTTACAAATATCAGCGAACCTGTATCCTTCAGTTTTTTCATGCACTTGATTCCTTGATCTCCTCTACAAACAACACTAAGACTCAGTTCTCTTCACTTGAAGCAAATGGTCTGGCTGTTATCCATCAACCTCCTTACCTGCAAGGATGATACTTCATACAAGAAGAAAAATGAATTTTATTATCACAAAGTACTATCATAAAGATTCCATCAAAAGATGTTTTAAAAATCAATATGTTTAAATGCAAGTATTTCATCTCACTCTTTTATCGTTCAACTGCACATTGCCTCCCATCAACCCAAAGGACATCATCAGCCTGCTTGGTTCTCCTCCCATATATTTTCTAACTACCAAGAAAAATATTTCACATAAATAATATTTCTCAAAATTAGGCATTGCCAAAAACCCGTCATAATACTGACCTCAGGGAAGCTGGGTGAAGAGCTACAGTCATCTACCACCACTGCTGGTTTCATAAGATAATTCACAAATAGTGGCACAATGGAAATCTGCAATAAAATTATTAACAAGCTTTTAATGTATAAAAAATTATAAAGCTTTTACAAAAAAATTGTATCATCATGCATTATACACATTAGGAATATCCAAAATAATGTTCCAGTATTACCACTATGAGATAAAAACCTCAGGGAAATTACTCGAGCGGCTGCTTTTCATTCTTCACATGGGTAACCCTTCATGACCCCCTCGATGGCTTTAACATATTTCCTTCCGCTCATTTACTTCTGCAAAAAAAATTGCAGTCAGAAGATTTATTCATAATTACAGTTTAAAAATTTTCCATACAAGAATACATTATTTGATATTTCAATCATATGTTTCACATGCATTTCCTCACCATTCCTGAACCAATAATTGGAATGACCATTTTTTTTCCTGTTCTTGAAGTCGTCTATAACAACCAATCGCTAGGAATCTACAATATAGAACAGAAAAAAGAAATGAAAACTTGAGGGGAGGCTTGCTCAGTTTATAGAATAAATAGTCACTCAATTTAGAGAAAAACTTACTTCAAACAGCTAGATGGAAACATTTACAAATATCAGCGAACCTGTATCCTTCAGTTTTTTCATGCACTTGATTCCTTGATCTC
Organism: Pantala flavescens; assembly: GCA_020796165.1. NCBI lineage: Eukaryota > Metazoa > Arthropoda > Insecta > Odonata > Libellulidae > Pantala > Pantala flavescens. Next base: position 19,020,162 of record CM036885.1, on the reverse strand, counting down.
CTCTACAAACAACACTAAGACTCAGTTCTCTTCACTTGAAGCAAATGGTCTGGCTGTTATCCATCAACCTCCTTACCAGCAAGGAGGATACTTCATACAAGAAGAAAAAAAAATTTTATTATCACAAAGTACTTTCATAAAGATTCCATAAAATGATTTAAATAAATTAATATTCATAAATGCAAGTATTTCATCTCACTCTTTTATCGTTCAACTGCACATTGCCTCCCATCAACCCAAAGGACATCATCAGCCTGCTTGGTTCTCCTCCCATATATTTTCTAACTACCAAGAAAAATATTTCTCATAAATAATATTTCTCAAAATTAGGCATTGCCAAAAACCCGTCATAATACTGACCTCAGGGAAGCTGGGTGAAGAGCTACAGTCATCTACCACCACTGCTGGTTTCATAAGATAATTCACAAATAGTGGCACAATGAAATCTGCAATAAAATTATTAACAAGCTTTTAATGTATAAAAAATTATAAAGCTTTTACAAAAAAATTGTATCATCATGCATTATACACATTAGGAATATCCAAAATAATGTTCCAGTATTACCACTATGAGATAAAAACCTCAGGGAAATTACTCGAGCGGCTGCTCTTCATTCTTCACATGGGTAACCCTTCATGACCCCCTCGATGGCTTTAACATATTTCCTTCCGCTCATTTACTTCTGCAAAAAAAAATTGCAGTCAGAAGATTAATTCATAATTACAGTTTAAAAATTTTCCATACAAGAATACATTATTTGATATTTCAATCATATGTTTCACATGCATTTCCTCACCATTCCTGAACCAATAATTGGAATGACCATTTTTTTTCCTGTTCTTGAAGTCGTCTATAACAACCAATCACTAGGAATCTACAATTTAGAATAGAAAAAAGAAATGAAAACTTTAGGTAGGCTTGCTCAGTTTATAGCATAAATAGTCACTCAATTTAGAGAAAACTTACTTCAAACAGCTAAATGGAAACATTTACAAATATCAGCGAACCTGTATCCTTCAGATTTTTCATGCAATTGATTCCTTGATCTACTCTACAAACAACACTAAGACTCAGTACTCTTCACTTGAAGCAAATGGTCTGGCTGTTATCCATCAACCTCCTTACCAGCAAGGAGGATACTTCATACAAGAAGAAAAAAAAATTTTATTATCACAAAGTACTTTCATAAAGATTCCATAAAATGATTTAAATAAATTAATATTCATAAATGCAAGTATTTCATCTCACTCTTTTATCGTTCAACTGCACATTGCCTCCCATCAACCCAAAGGACATCATCAGCCTGCTTGGTTCTCCTCCCATATATTTTCTAACTACCAAGAAAAATATTTCTCATAAATAATATTTCTCAAAATTAGGCATTGCCAAAAACCCGTCATAATACTGACCTCAGGGAAGCTGGGTGAAGAGCTACAGTCATCTACCACCACTGCTGGTTTCATAAGATAATTCACAAATAGTGGCACAATGAAATCTGCAATAAAATTATTAACAAGCTTTTAATGTATAAAAAATTATAAAGCTTTTACAAAAAAATTGTATCATCATGCATTATACACATTAGGAATATCCAAAATAATGTTCCAGTATTACCACTATGAGATAAAAACCTCAGGGAAATTACTCGAGCGGCTGCTTTTCATTCTTCACATGGGTAACCCTTCATGACCCCCTCGATGGCTTTAACATATTTCCTTCCGCTCATTTACTTCTGCAAAAAAAATTGCAGTCAGAAGATTAATTCATAATTACAGTTTAAAAATTTTCCATACAAGAATACATTATTTGATATTTCAATCATATGTTTCACATGCATTTCCTCACCATTCCTGAACCAATAATTGGAATGACCATTTTTTTTCCTGTTCTTGAAGTCCTCTATAACAACCAATCGCTAGGAATCTACAATATAGAATAGAAAAAAGAAATGAAAACTTTAGGTAGGCTTGCTCAGTTTATAGAATAAATAGTCACTCAATTTAGAGAAAAACTTACTTCAAACAGCTAGATGGAAACATTTACAAATATCAGCGAACCTGTATCCTTCAGTTTTTTCATGCACTTGATTCCTTGATCTCCTCTACAAACATCACTAAGATTCAGTTCTCTTCACTTGCAGCAAATGGTCTGGCTGTTATCCATCAACCTCCTTACCAGCAAGGAGGATACTTCATACAAGAAGAAAAAAAAATTTTATTATCACAAAGTACTTTCATAAAGATTCCATAAAATGATTTAAATAAATTAATATTCATAAATGCAAGTATTTCATCTCACTCTTTTATCGTTCAACTGCACATTGCCTCCCATCAACCCAAAGGACATCATCAGCCTGCTTGGTTCTCCTTCCATATATTTTCTAACTACCAAGAAAAATATTTCACATAAATAATATTTCTCAAAATTAGGCATTGCCAAAAACCCGTCATAATACTGACCTCAGGGAAGCTGGGTGAAGAGCTACAGTCATCTACCACCACTGCTGGTTTCATAAGATAATTCACAAATAGTGGCACAATGAAATCTGCAATAAAATTATTAACAAGCTTTTAATGTATAAAAAATTATAAAGCTTTTACAAAAAAATTGTATCATCATGCATTATACACATTAGGAATATCCAAAATAATGTTCCAGTATTACCACTATGAGATAAAAACCTCAGGGAAATTACTCGAGCGGCTGCTTTACATTCTTCACATGGGTAACCCTTCATGACCCCCTCGATGGCTTTAACATATTTCCTTCCGCTCATTTACTTCTGCAAAAAAAAATTGCAGTCAGAAGATTAATTCATAATTACAGTTTAAAAATTTTCCATACAAGAATACATTATTTGATATTTCAATCATATGTTTCACATGCATTTCCTCACCATTCCTGAACCAATAATTGGAATGACCATTTTTTTCCTGTTCTTGAAGTCGTCTATAACAACCAATCGCTAGGAATCTACAATATAGAACAGAAAAAAGAAATGAAAACTTGAGGGGGGGCTTGCTCAGTTTATAGAATAAATAGTCACTCAATTTAGAGAAAAACTTACTTCAAACAGCTAGATGGAAACATTTACAAATATCAGCGAACCTGTATCCTTCAGTTTTTTCATGCACTTGATTCCTTGATCTCCTCTACAAACATCACTAAGATTCAGTTCTCTTCACTTGCAGCAAATGGTCTGGCTGTTATCCATCAACCTCCTTACCAGCAAGGAGGATACTTCATACAAGGAGAAAAATGAATTTCATTATCACAAAGTACTATCATAAAGATACCATCAAAAGATGTTTTAAAAATCAATATGTTTAAATGCAAGTATTTCATCTCACTCTTTTATCGTTCAACTGCACATTGCCTCCCATCAACCCAAAGGACATCATCAGCCTGCTTGGTTCTCCTTCCATATATTTTCTAACTACCAAGAAAAATATTTCACATAAATAATATTTCTCAAAATTAGGCATTGCCAAAAACCCGTCATAATACTGACCTCAGGGAAGCTGGGTGAAGAGCTACAGTCATCTACCACCACTGCTGGTTTCATAAGATAATTCACAAATAGTGGCACAATGAAATCTGCAATAAAATTATTAACAAGCTTTTAATGTATAAAAAATTATAAAGCTTTTACAAAAAAATTGTATCATCATGCATTATACACATTAGGAATATCCAAAATAATGTTCCAGTATTACCACTATGAGATAAAAACCTCAGGGAAATTACTCGAGCGGCTGCTTTTCATTCTTCACATGGGTAACCCTTCATGACCCCCTCGATGGCTTTAACATATTTCCTTCCGCTCATTTACTTCTGCAAAAAAAATTGCAGTCAGAAGATTAATTCATAATTACAGTTTAAAAATTTTCCATACAAGAATACATTATTTGATATTTCAATCATATGTTTCACATGCATTTCCTCACCATTCCTGAACCAATAATTGGAATGACCATTTTTTTTCCTGTTCTTGAAGTCGTCTATAACAACCAATCGCTAGGAATCTACAATATAGAATAGAAAAAAGAAATGAAAACTTGAGGGGAGGCTTGCTCAGTTTATAGAATAAATAGTCACTCAATTTAGAGAAAAACTTACTTCAAACAGCTAGATGGAAACATTTACAAATATCAGCGAACCTGTATCCTTCAGTTTTTTCATGCACTTGATTCCTTGATCTCCTCTACAAACAACACTAAGACTCAGTTCTCTTTACTTGAAGCAAATGGTCTGGCTGTTATCCATCAACCTCCTTACCAGCAAGGAGGATACTTCATACAAGAAGAAAAAAAAATTTTATTATCACAAAGTACTTTCATAAAGATTCCATAAAATGATTTAAATAAATTAATATACATAAATGCAAGTATTTCATCTCACTCTTTTATCGTTCAACTGTACATTGCCTCCCATCAACCCAAAGGACATCATCAGCCTGCTTGGTTCTCCTCCCATATATTTTCTAACTACCAAGAAAAATATTTCTCATAAATAATATTTCTCAAAATTAGGCATTGCCAAAAACCCGTCATAATACTGACCTCAGGGAAGCTGGGTGAAGAGCTACAGTCATCTACCACCACTGCTGGTTTCATAAGATAATTCACAAATAGTGGCACAATGGAAATCTGCAATAAAATTATTAACAAGCTTTTAATGTATAAAAAATTATAAAGCTTTTACAAAAAAATTGTATCATCATGCATTATACACATTAGGAATATCCAAAATAATGTTCCAGTATTACCACTATGAGATAAAAACCTCAGGGAAATTACTCGAGCGGCTGCTTTTCATTCTTCACATGGGTAACCCTTCATGACCCCCTCGATGGCTTTAACATATTTCCTTCCGCTCATTTACTTCTGCAAAAAAAATTGCAGTCAGAAGATTTATTCATAATTACAGTTTAAAAATTTTCCATACAAGAATACATTATTTGATATTTCAATCATATGTTTCACATGCATTTCCTCACCATTCCTGAACCAATAATTGGAATGACCATTTTTTTTCCTGTTCTTGAAGTCCTCTATAACAACCAATCGCTAGGAATCTACAATATAGAATAGAAAAAAGAAATGAAAACTTGAGGGGAGGCTTGCTCAGTTTATAGCATAAATAGTCACTCAATTTAGAGAAAACTTACTTCAAACAGCTAGATGGAAACATTTACAAATATCAGCGAACCTGTATCCTTCAGTTTTTTCATGCACTTGATTCCTTGATCTCCTCTACAAACAACACTAAGACTCAGTTCTCTTCACTTGAAGCAAATGGTCTGGCTGTTATCCATCAACCTCCTTACCAGCAAGGAGGATACTTCATACAAGAAGAAAAAAAAATTCTATTATCACAAAGTACTTTCATAAAGATTCCATAAAATGATTTAAATAAATTAATATTCATAAATGCAAGTATTTCATCTCACTCTTTTATCGTTCAACTGTACATTGCCCCCCATCAACCCAAAGGACATCATCAGCCTGCTTGGTTCTCCTCCCATATATTTTCTAACTACCAAGAAAAATATTTCTCATAAATAATATTTCTCAAAATTAGGCATTGCCAAAAACCCGTCATAATACTGACCTCAGGGAAGCTGGGTGAAGAGCTACAGTCATCTACCATCACTGCTGGTTTCATAAGATAATTCACAAATAGTGGCACAATGGAAATCTGCAATAAAATTATGAACAATCTTTTAATGTATAAAAAATTATAAAGCTTTTACAAAAAAAATTGTATCATCATGCATTATACACATTAGAAATATCCAAAATAATGTTCCAGTATTACCACTATGAGATAAAAACATCGGGGAAATTACTCGAGCGGCTGCTCTTCATTCTGCACATGGGTAACCCTTCATGACCCCCTCGATGGCTTTAACATATTTCCTTCCGCTCATTTACTTCTGCAAAAAAAATTGCAGTCAGAAGATTAATTCATAATTACAGTTTAAAAATTTTCCATACAAGAATACATTATTTGATATTTCAATCATATGTTTCACATGCATTTCCTCACCATTCCTGAACCAATAATTGGAATGACCATTTTTTTTCCTGTTCTTGAAGTCGTCTATAACAACCAATCGCTAGGAATCTACAATATAGAATAGAAAAAAGAAATGAAAACTTGAGGGGAGGCTTGCTCAGTTTATAGAATAAATAGTCACTCAATTTAGAGAAAAACTTACTTCAAACAGCTAGATGGAAACATTTACAAATATCAGCGAACCTGTATCCTTCAGTTTTTTCATGCACTTGATTCCTTGATCTCCTCTACAAACAACACTAAGACTCAGTTCTCTTCACTTGAAGCAAATGGTCTGGCTGTTATCCATCAACCTCCTTACCAGCAAGGAGGATACTTCATACAAGAAGAAAAAAAAATTTTATTATCACAAAGTACTTTCATAAAGATTCCATAAAATGATTTAAATAAATTAATATTCATAAATGCAAGTATTTCATCTCACTCTTTTATCGTTCAACTGCACATTGCCTCCCATCAACCCAAAGGACATCATCAGCCTGCTTGGTTCTCCTCCCATATATTTTCTAACTACCAAGAAAAATATTTCTCATAAATAATATTTCTCAAAATTAGGCATTGCCAAAAACCCGTCATAATACTGACCTCAGGGAAGCTGGGTGAAGAGCTACAGTCATCTACCACCACTGCTGGTTTCATAAGATAATTCACAAATAGTGGCACAATGAAATCTGCAATAAAATTATTAACAAGCTTTTAATGTATAAAAAATTATAAAGCTTTTACAAAAAAATTGTATCATCATGCATTATACACATTAGGAATATCCAAAATAATGTTCCAGTATTACCACTATGAGATAAAAACCTCAGGGAAATTACTCGAGCGGCTGCTTTACATTCTTCACATGGGTAACCCTTCATGACCCCCTCGATGGCTTTAACATATTTCCTTCCGCTCATTTACTTCTGCAAAAAAAAATTGCAGTCAGAAGATTAATTCATAATTACAGTTTAAAAATTTTCCATACAAGAATACATTATTTGATATTTCAATCATATGTTTCACATGCATTTCCTCACCATTCCTGAACCAATAATTGGAATGACCATTTTTTTCCTGTTCTTGAAGTCGTCTATAACAACCAATCGCTAGGAATCTACAATATAGAACAGAAAAAAGAAATGAAAACTTGAGGGGGGGCTTGCTCAGTTTATAGAATAAATAGTCACTCAATTTAGAGAAAAACTTACTTCAAACAGCTAGATGGAAACATTTACAAATATCAGCGAACCTGTATCCTTCAGTTTTTTCATGCACTTGATTCCTTGATCTCCTCTACAAACAACACTAAGATTCAGTTCTCTTCACTTGCAGCAAATGGTCTGGCTGTTATCCATCAACCTCCTTACCAGCAAGGATGATACTTCATACAAGAAGAAAAATGAATTTTATTATCACAAAGTACTATCATAAAGATTCCATCAAAAGATGTTTTAAAAATCAATATGTTTAAATGCAAGTATTTCATCTCACTCTTTTATCGTTCAACTGCACATTGCCTCCCATCAACCCAAAGGACATCATCAGCCTGCTTGGTTCTCCTCCCATATATTTTCTAACTACCAAGAAAAATATTTCACATAAATAATATTTCTCAAAATTAGGCATTGCCAAAAACCCGTCATAATACTGACCTCAGGGAAGCTGGGTGAAGAGCTACAGTCATCTACCACCACTGCTGGTTTCATAAGATAATTCACAAATAGTGGCACAATGGAAATCTGCAATAAAATTATTCAACAAGCTTTTAATGTATAAAAAATTATAAAGCTTTTACAAAAAAATTGTATCATCATGCATTATACACATTAGGAATATCCAAAATAATGTTCCAGTATTACCATTATGAGATAAAAACCTCAGGGAAATTACTCGAGCGGCTGCTTTTCATTCTTCACATGGGTAACCCTTCATGACCCCCTCGATGGCTTTAACATATTTCCTTCCGCTCATTTACTTCTGCAAAAAAAAATTGCAGTCAGAAGATTAATTCATAATTACAGTTTAAAAATTTTCCATACAAGAATACATTATTTGATATTTCAATCATATGTTTCACATGCATTTCCTCACCATTCCTGAACCAATAATTGGAATGACCATTTTTTTTCCTGTTCTTGAAGTCGTCTATAACAACCAATCGCTAGGAATCTACAATTTAGAATAGAAAAAAGAAATGAAAACTTTAGGTAGGCTTGCTCAGTTTATAGCATAAATAGTCACTCAATTTAGAGAAAACTTACTTCAAACAGCTAAATGGAAACATTTACAAATATCAGCGAACCTGTATCCTTCAGTTTTTTCATGCACTTGATTCCTTGATCTACTCTACAAACAACACTAAGACTCAGTACTCTTCACTTGAAGCAAATGGTCTGGCTGTTATCCATCAACCTCCTTACCAGCAAGGAGGATACTTCATACAAGAAGAAAAAAAAATTTTATTATCACAAAGTACTATCATAAAGATTCCATCAAAAGATGTTTTAAAAATCAATATGTTTAAATGCAAATTTTTCATCTCACCCTTTTATCATTCGAACTGCACATTGCCTCCCATCAACCCAAAGGACATCATCAGCCTGCTTGGTTCTCCTCCCATATATTTTCTAACTACCAAGAAAAATATTTCACATAAATAATATTTCTCAAAATTAGGCATTGCCAAAAACCCGTCATAATACTGACCTCAGGGAAGCTGGGTGAAGAGCTACAGTCATCTACCACCACTGCTGGTTTCATAAGATAATTCACAAATAGTGGCACAATGAAATCTGCAATAAAATTATTAACAAGCTTTTAATGTATAAAAAATTATAAAGCTTTTACAAAAAAATTGTATCATCATGCATTATACACATTAGGAATATCCAAAATAATGTTCCAGTATTACCACTATGAGATAAAAACCTCAGGGAAATTACTCGAGCGGCTGCTTTTCATTCTTCACATGGGTAACCCTTCATGACCCCCTCGATGGCTTTAACATATTTCCTTCCGCTCATTTACTTCTGCAAAAAAAAATTGCAGTCAGAAGATTAATTCATAATTACAGTTTAAAAATTTTCCATACAAGAATACATTATTTGATATTTCAATCATATGTTTCACATGCATTTCCTCACCATTCCTGAACCAATAATTGGAATGACCATTTTTTTCCTGTTCTTGAAGTCGTCTATAACAACCAATCGCTAGGAATCTACAATATAGAACAGAAAAAAGAAATGAAAACTTGAGGGGAGGCTTGCTCAGTTTATAGAATAAATAGTCACTCAATTTAGAGAAAAACTTACTTCAAACAGCTAGATGGAAACATTTACAAATATCAGCGAACCTGTATCCTTCAGTTTTTTCATGCACTTGATTCCTTGATCTCCTCTACAAACAACACTAAGACTCAGTTCTCTTCACTTGAAGCAAATGGTCTGGCTGTTATCCATCAACCTCCTTACCAGCAAGGAGGATACTTCATACAAGAAGAAAAAAAAATTTTATTATCACAAAGTACTTTCATAAAGATTCCATAAAATGATTTAAATAAATTAATATTCATAAATGCAAGTATTTCATCTCCCTCTTTTATCGTTCAACTGCACATTGCCTCCCATCAACCCAAAGGACATCATCAGCCTGCTTGGTTCTCCTCCCATATATTTTCTAACTACCAAGAAAAATATTTCTCATAAATAATATTTCTCAAAATTAGGCATTGCCAAAAACCCGTCATAATACTGACCTCAGGGAAGCTGGGTGAAGAGCTACAGTCATCTACCACCACTGCTGGTTTCATAAGATAATTCACAAATAGTGGCACAATGGAAATCTGCAATAAAATTATTAACAAGCTTTTAATGTATAAAAAATTATAAAGCTTTTACAAAAAAATTGTATCATCATGCATTATACACATTAGGAATATCCAAAATAATGTTCCAGTATTACCACTATGAGATAAAAACCTCAGGGAAATTACTCGAGCGGCTGCTTTTCATTCTTCACATGGGTAACCCTTCATGACCCCCTCGATGGCTTTAACATATTTCCTTCCGCTCATTTACTTCTGCAAAAAAAATTGCAGTCAGAAGATTTATTCATAATTACAGTTTAAAAATTTTCCATACAAGAATACATTATTTGATATTTCAATCATATGTTTCACATGCATTTCCTCACCATTCCTGAACCAATAATTGGAATGACCATTTTTTTTCCTGTTCTTGAAGTCCTCTATAACAACCAATCGCTAGGAATCTACAATATAGAATAGAAAAAAGAAATGAAAACTTGAGGGGAGGCTTGCTCAGTTTATAGCATAAATAGTCACTCAATTTAGAGAAAACTTACTTCAAACAGCTAGATGGAAACATTTACAAATATCAGCGAACCTGTATCCTTCAGTTTTTTCATGCACTTGATTCCTTGATCTCCTCTACAAACAACACTAAGACTCAGTTCTCTTCACTTGAAGCAAATGGTCTGGCTGTTATCCATCAACCTCCTTACCAGCAAGGAGGATACTTCATACAAGAAGAAAAAAAAATTTTATTATCACAAAGTACTTTCATAAAGATTCCATAAAATGATTTAAATAAATTAATATTCATAAATGCAAGTATTTCATCTCACTCTTTTATCGTTCAACTGCACATTGCCTCCCATCAACCCAAAGGACATCATCAGCCTGCTTGGTTCTCCTCCCATATATTTTCTAACTACCAAGAAAAATATTTCTCATAAATAATATTTCTCAAAATTAGGCATTGCCAAAAACCCGTCATAATACTGACCTCAGGGAAGCTGGGTGAAGAGCTACAGTCATCTACCACCACTGCTGGTTTCATAAGATAATTCACAAATAGTGGCACAATGGAAATCTGCAATAAAATTATTAACAAGCTTTTAATGTATAAAAAATTATAAAGCTTTTACAAAAAAATTGTATCATCATGCATTATACACATTAGGAATATCCAAAATAATGTTCCAGTATTACCACTATGAGATAAAAACCTCAGGGAAATTACTCGAGCGGCTGCTTTTCATTCTTCACATGGGTAACCCTTCATGACCCCCTCGATGGCTTTAACATATTTCCTTCCGCTCATTTACTTCTGCAAAAAAAATTGCAGTCAGAAGATTTATTCATAATTACAGTTTAAAAATTTTCCATACAAGAATACATTATTTGATATTTCAATCATATGTTTCACATGCATTTCCTCACCATTCCTGAACCAATAATTGGAATGACCATTTTTTTTCCTGTTCTTGAAGTCCTCTATAACAACCAATCGCTAGGAATCTACAATATAGAATAGAAAAAAGAAATGAAAACTTGAGGGGAGGCTTGCTCAGTTTATAGCATAAATAGTCACTCAATTTAGAGAAAACTTACTTCAAACAGCTAGATGGAAACATTTACAAATATCAGCGAACCTGTATCCTTCAGTTTTTTCATGCACTTGATTCCTTGATCTCCTCTACAAACAACACTAAGACTCAGTTCTCTTCACTTGAAGCAAATGGTCTGGCTGTTATCCATCAACCTCCTTACCAGCAAGGAGGATACTTCATACAAGAAGAAAAAAAAATTTTATTATCACAAAGTACTTTCATAAAGATTCCATAAAATGATTTAAATAAATTAATATTCATAAATGCAAGTATTTCATCTCACTCTTTTATCGTTCAACTGCACATTGCCTCCCATCAACCCAAAGGACATCATCAGCCTGCTTGGTTCTCCTCCCATATATTTTCTAACTACCAAGAAAAATATTTCTCATAAATAATATTTCTCAAAATTAGGCATTGCCAAAAACCCGTCATAATACTGACCTCAGGGAAGCTGGGTGAAGAGCTACAGTCATCTACCACCACTGCTGGTTTCATAAGATAATTCACAAATAGTGGCACAATGGAAATCTGCAATAAAATTATTAACAAGCTTTTAATGTATAAAAAATTATAAAGCTTTTACAAAAAAATTGTATCATCATGCATTATACACATTAGGAATATCCAAAATAATGTTCCAGTATTACCACTATGAGATAAAAACATCAGGGAAATTACTCGAGCGGCTGCTTTTCATTCTTCACATGGGTAACCCTTCATGACCCCCTCGATGGCTTTAACATATTTCCTTCCGCTCATTTACTTCTGCAAAAAAAATTGCAGTCAGAAGATTTATTCATAATTACAGTTTAAAAATTTTCCATACAAGAATACATTATTTGATATTTCAATCATATGTTTCACATGCATTTCCTCACCATTCCTGAACCAATAATTGGAATGACCATTTTTTTTCCTGTTCTTGAAGTCCTCTATAACAACCAATCGCTAGGAATCTACAATATAGAATAGAAAAAAGAAATGAAAACTTGAGGGGAGGCTTGCTCAGTTTATAGCATAAATAGTCACTCAATTTAGAGAAAACTTACTTCAAACAGCTAGATGGAAACATTTACAAATATCAGCGAACCTGTATCCTTCAGTTTTTTCATGCACTTGATTCCTTGATCTCCTCTACAAACAACACTAAGACTCAGTTCTCTTCACTTGAAGCAAATGGTCTGGCTGTTATCCATCAACCTCCTTACCAGCAAGGAGGATACTTCATACAAGAAGAAAAATGAATTTTATTATCACAAAGTACTATCATAAAGATTCCATCAAAAGATGTTTTAAAAATCAATATGTTTAAATGCAAGTATTTCATCTCACTCTTTTATCGTTCAACTGCACATTGCCTCCCATCAACCCAAAGGACATCATCAGCCTGCTTGGTTCTCCTCCCATATATTTTCTAACTACCAAGAAAAATATTTCTCATAAATAATATTTCTCAAAATTAGGCATTGCCAAAAACCCGTCATAATACTGACCTCAGGGAAGCTGGGTGAAGAGCTACAGTCATCTACCACCACTGCTGGTTTCATAAGATAATTCACAAATAGTGGCACAATGGAAATCTGCAATAAAATTATGAACAATCTTTTAATGTATAAAAAATTATAAAGCTTTTGCAAAAAAAATTGTATCATCATGCATTATACACATTAGAAATATCCAAAATAATGTTCCAGTATTACCACTATGAGATAAAAACATCAGGGAAATTACTCGAGCGGCTGCTCTTCATTCTGCACATGGGTAACCCTTCATGACCCCCTCGATGGCTTTAACATATTTCCTTCCGCTCATTTACTTCTGCAAAAAAAAATTGCAGTCAGAAGATTAATTCATAATTACAGTTTAAAAATTTTCCATACAAGAATACATTATTTGATATTTCAATCATATGTTTCACATGCATTTCCTCACCATTCCTGAACCAATAATTGGAATGACCATTTTTTTCCTGTTCTTGAAGTCGTCTATAACAACCAATCGCTAGGAATCTACAATATAGAACAGAAAAAAGAAATGAAAACTTGAGGGGAGGCTTGCTCAGTTTATAGAATAAATAGTCACTCAATTTAGAGAAAAACTTACTTCAAACAGCTAGATGGAAACATTTACAAATATCAGCGAACCTGTATCCTTCAGTTTTTTCATGCACTTGATTCCTTGATCTCCTCTACAAACAACACTAAGACTCAGTTCTCTTCACTTGAAGCAAATGGTCTGGCTGTTATCCATCAACCTCCTTACCAGCAAGGAGGATACTTCATACAAGAAGAAAAAAAAATTTTATTATCACAAAGTACTTTCATAAAGATTCCATAAAATGATTTAAATAAATTAATATTCATAAATGCAAGTATTTCATCTCCCTCTTTTATCGTTCAACTGCACATTGCCTCCCATCAACCCAAAGGACATCATCAGCCTGCTTGGTTCTCCTCCCATATATTTTCTAACTACCAAGAAAAATATTTCTCATAAATAATATTTCTCAAAATTAGGCATTGCCAAAAACCCGTCATAATACTGACCTCAGGGAAGCTGGGTGAAGAGCTACAGTCATCTACCACCACTGCTGGTTTCATAAGATAATTCACAAATAGTGGCACAATGGAAATCTGCAATAAAATTATTAACAAGCTTTTAATGTATAAAAAATTATAAAGCTTTTACAAAAAAATTGTATCATCATGCATTATACACATTAGGAATATCCAAAATAATGTTCCAGTATTACCACTATGAGATAAAAACCTCAGGGAAATTACTCGAGCGGCTGCTTTTCATTCTTCACATGGGTAACCCTTCATGACCCCCTCGATGGCTTTAACATATTTCCTTCCGCTCATTTACTTCTGCAAAAAAAATTGCAGTCAGAAGATTTATTCATAATTACAGTTTAAAAATTTTCCATACAAGAATACATTATTTGATATTTCAATCATATGTTTCACATGCATTTCCTCACCATTCCTGAACCAATAATTGGAATGACCATTTTTTTTCCTGTTCTTGAAGTCCTCTATAACAACCAATCGCTAGGAATCTACAATATAGAATAGAAAAAAGAAATGAAAACTTGAGGGGAGGCTTGCTCAGTTTATAGCATAAATAGTCACTCAATTTAGAGAAAACTTACTTCAAACAGCTAGATGGAAACATTTACAAATATCAGCGAACCTGTATCCTTCAGTTTTTTCATGCACTTGATTCCTTGATCTCCTCTACAAACAACACTAAGACTCAGTTCTCTTCACTTGAAGCAAATGGTCTGGCTGTTATCCATCAACCTCCTTACCAGCAAGGAGGATACTTCATACAAGAAGAAAAAAAAATTTTATTATCACAAAGTACTTTCATAAAGATTCCATAAAATGATTTAAATAAATTAATATTCATAAATGCAAGTATTTCATCTCACTCTTTTATCGTTCAACTGCACATTGCCTCCCATCAACCCAAAGGACATCATCAGCCTGCTTGGTTCTCCTCCCATATATTTTCTAACTACCAAGAAAAATATTTCTCATAAATAATATTTCTCAAAATTAGGCATTGCCAAAAACCCGTCATAATACTGACCTCAGGGAAGCTGGGTGAAGAGCTACAGTCATCTACCACCACTGCTGGTTTCATAAGATAATTCACAAATAGTGGCACAATGGAAATCTGCAATAAAATTATTAACAAGCTTTTAATGTATAAAAAATTATAAAGCTTTTACAAAAAAATTGTATCATCATGCATTATACACATTAGGAATATCCAAAATAATGTTCCAGTATTACCACTATGAGATAAAAACCTCAGGGAAATTACTCGAGCGGCTGCTTTTCATTCTTCACATGGGTAACCCTTCATGACCCCCTCGATGGCTTTAACATATTTCCTTCCGCTCATTTACTTCTGCAAAAAAAATTGCAGTCAGAAGATTTATTCATAATTACAGTTTAAAAATTTTCCATACAAGAATACATTATTTGATATTTCAATCATATGTTTCACATGCATTTCCTCACCATTCCTGAACCAATAATTGGAATGACCATTTTTTTTCCTGTTCTTGAAGTCCTCTATAACAACCAATCGCTAGGAATCTACAATATAGAATAGAAAAAAGAAATGAAAACTTGAGGGGAGGCTTGCTCAGTTTATAGCATAAATAGTCACTCAATTTAGAGAAAACTTACTTCAAACAGCTAGATGGAAACATTTACAAATATCAGCGAACCTGTATCCTTCAGTTTTTTCATGCACTTGATTCCTTGATCTCCTCTACAAACAACACTAAGACTCAGTTCTCTTCACTTGAAGCAAATGGTCTGGCTGTTATCCATCAACCTCCTTACCAGCAAGGAGGATACTTCATACAAGAAGAAAAAAAAATTTTATTATCACAAAGTACTTTCATAAAGATTCCATAAAATGATTTAAATAAATTAATATTCATAAATGCAAGTATTTCATCTCACTCTTTTATCGTTCAACTGCACATTGCCTCCCATCAACCCAAAGGACATCATCAGCCTGCTTGGTTCTCCTCCCATATATTTTCTAACTACCAAGAAAAATATTTCTCATAAATAATATTTCTCAAAATTAGGCATTGCCAAAAACCCGTCATAATACTGACCTCAGGGAAGCTGGGTGAAGAGCTACAGTCATCTACCACCACTGCTGGTTTCATAAGATAATTCACAAATAGTGGCACAATGGAAATCTGCAATAAAATTATTAACAAGCTTTTAATGTATAAAAAATTATAAAGCTTTTACAAAAAAATTGTATCATCATGCATTATACACATTAGGAATATCCAAAATAATGTTCCAGTATTACCACTATGAGATAAAAACATCAGGGAAATTACTCGAGCGGCTGCTTTTCATTCTTCACATGGGTAACCCTTCATGACCCCCTCGATGGCTTTAACATATTTCCTTCCGCTCATTTACTTCTGCAAAAAAAATTGCAGTCAGAAGATTTATTCATAATTACAGTTTAAAAATTTTCCATACAAGAATACATTATTTGATATTTCAATCATATGTTTCACATGCATTTCCTCACCATTCCTGAACCAATAATTGGAATGACCATTTTTTTTCCTGTTCTTGAAGTCCTCTATAACAACCAATCGCTAGGAATCTACAATATAGAATAGAAAAAAGAAATGAAAACTTGAGGGGAGGCTTGCTCAGTTTATAGCATAAATAGTCACTCAATTTAGAGAAAACTTACTTCAAACAGCTAGATGGAAACATTTACAAATATCAGCGAACCTGTATCCTTCAGTTTTTTCATGCACTTGATTCCTTGATCTCCTCTACAAACAACACTAAGACTCAGTTCTCTTCACTTGAAGCAAATGGTCTGGCTGTTATCCATCAACCTCCTTACCAGCAAGGAGGATACTTCATACAAGAAGAAAAATGAATTTTATTATCACAAAGTACTATCATAAAGATTCCATCAAAAGATGTTTTAAAAATCAATATGTTTAAATGCAAGTATTTCATCTCACTCTTTTATCGTTCAACTGCACATTGCCTCCCATCAACCCAAAGGACATCATCAGCCTGCTTGGTTCTCCTCCCATATATTTTCTAACTACCAAGAAAAATATTTCTCATAAATAATATTTCTCAAAATTAGGCATTGCCAAAAACCCGTCATAATACTGACCTCAGGGAAGCTGGGTGAAGAGCTACAGTCATCTACCACCACTGCTGGTTTCATAAGATAATTCACAAATAGTGGCACAATGGAAATCTGCAATAAAATTATGAACAATCTTTTAATGTATAAAAAATTATAAAGCTTTTGCAAAAAAAATTGTATCATCATGCATTATACACATTAGAAATATCCAAAATAATGTTCCAGTATTACCACTATGAGATAAAAACATCAGGGAAATTACTCGAGCGGCTGCTCTTCATTCTGCACATGGGTAACCCTTCATGACCCCCTCGATGGCTTTAACATATTTCCTTCCGCTCATTTACTTCTGCAAAAAAACTTGCAGTCAGAAGATTAATTCATAATTACAGTTTAAAAATTTTCCATACAAGAATACATTATTTGATATTTCAATCATATGTTTCACATGCATTTCCTCACCATTCCTGAACCAATAATTGGAATGACCATTTTTTTTCCTGTTCTTGAAGTCCTCTATAACAACCAATCGCTAGGAATCTACAATATAGAATAGAAAAAAGAAATGAAAACTTGAGGGGAGGCTTGCTCAGTTTATAGAATAAATAGTCACTCAATTTAGAGAAAAACTTACTTCAAACAGCTAGATGGAAACATTTACAAATATCAGCGAACCTGTATCCTTCAGTTTTTTCATGCACTTGATTCCTTGATCTCCTCTACAAACAACACTAAGACTCAGTTCTCTTCACTTGAAGCAAATGGTCTGGCTGTTATCCATCAACCTCCTTACCAGCAAGGAGGATACTTCATACAAGAAGAAAAAAAAATTTTATTATCACAAAGTACTTTCATAAAGATTCCATAAAATGATTTAAATAAATTAATATTCATAAATGCAAGTATTTCATCTCACTCTTTTATCGTTCAACTGCACATTGCCTCCCATCAACCCAAAGGACATCATCAGCCTGCTTGGTTCTCCTCCCATATATTTTCTAACTACCAAGAAAAATATTTCTCATAAATAATATTTCTCAAAATTAGGCATTGCCAAAAACCCGTCATAATACTGACCTCAGGGAAGCTGGGTGAAGAGCTACAGTCATCTACCACCACTGCTGGTTTCATAAGATAATTCACAAATAGTGGCACAATGGAAATCTGCAATAAAATTATTAACAAGCTTTTAATGTATAAAAAATTATAAAGCTTTTACAAAAAAATTGTATCATCATGCATTATACACATTAGGAATATCCAAAATAATGTTCCAGTATTACCACTATAAGATAAAAACCTCAGGGAAATTACTCGAGCGGCTGCTTTTCATTCTTCACATGGGTAACCCTTCATGACCCCCTCGATGGCTTTAACATATTTCCTTCCGCTCATTTACTTCTGCAAAAAAAATTGCAGTCAGAAGATTTATTCATAATTACAGTTTAAAAATTTTCCATACAAGAATACATTATTTGATATTTCAATCATATGTTTCACATGCATTTCCTCACCATTCCTGAACCAATAATTGGAATGACCATTTTTTTTCCTGTTCTTGAAGTCCTCTATAACAACCAATCGCTAGGAATCTACAATATAGAATAGAAAAAAGAAATGAAAACTTGAGGGGAGGCTTGCTCAGTTTATAGCATAAATAGTCACTCAATTTAGAGAAAACTTACTTCAAACAGCTAGATGGAAACATTTACAAATATCAGCGAACCTGTATCCTTCAGTTTTTTCATGCACTTGATTCCTTGATCTCCTCTACAAACAACACTAAGACTCAGTTCTCTTCACTTGAAGCAAATGGTCTGGCTGTTATCCATCAACCTCCTTACCAGCAAGGAGGATACTTCATACAAGAAGAAAAAAAAATTTTATTATCACAAAGTACTTTCATAAAGATTCCATAAAATGATTTAAATAAATTAATATTCATAAATGCAAGTATTTCATCTCACTCTTTTATCGTTCAACTGTACATTGCCCCCCATCAACCCAAAGGACATCATCAGCCTGCTTGGTTCTCCTCCCATATATTTTCTAACTACCAAGAAAAATATTTCTCATAAATAATATTTCTCAAAATTAGGCATTGCCAAAAACCCGTCATAATACTGACCTCAGGGAAGCTGGGTGAAGAGCTACAGTCATCTACCACCACTGCTGGTTTCATAAGATAATTCACAAATAGTGGCACAATGGAAATCTGCAATAAAATTATGAACAATCTTTTAATGTATAAAAAATTATAAAGCTTTTACAAAAAAAATTGTATCATCATGCATTATACACATTAGAAATATCCAAAATAATGTTCCAGTATTACCACTATGAGATAAAAACATCAGGGAAATTACTCGAGCGGCTGCTCTTCATTCTGCACATGGGTAACCCTTCATGACCCCCTCGATGGCTTTAACATATTTCCTTCCGCTCATTTACTTCTGCAAAAAAAATTGCAGTCAGAAGATTAATTCATAATTACAGTTTAAAAATTTTCCATACAAGAATACATTATTTGATATTTCAATCATATGTTTCACATGCATTTCCTCACCATTCCTGAACCAATAATTGGAATGACCATTTTTTTTCCTGTTCTTGAAGTCCTCTATAACAACCAATCGCTAGGAATCTACAATATAGAATAGAAAAAAGAAATGAAAACTTGAGGGGAGGCTTGCTCAGTTTATAGAATAAATAGTCACTCAATTTAGAGAAAAACTTACTTCAAACAGCTAGATGGAAACATTTACAAATATCAGCGAACCTGTATCCTTCAGTTTTTTCATGCACTTGATTCCTTGATCTCCTCTACAAACAACACTAAGACTCAGTTCTCTTCACTTGAAGCAAATGGTCTGGCTGTTATCCATCAACCTCCTTACCAGCAAGGAGGATACTTCATACAAGAAGAAAAAAAAATTTTATTATCACAAAGTACTTTCATAAAGATTCCATAAAATGATTTAAATAAATTAATATTCATAAATGCAAGTATTTCATCTCACTCTTTTATCGTTCAACTGCACATTGCCTCCCATCAACCCAAAGGACATCATCAGCCTGCTTGGTTCTCCTCCCATATATTTTCTAACTACCAAGAAAAATATTTCTCATAAATAATATTTCTCAAAATTAGGCATTGCCAAAAACCCGTCATAATACTGACCTCAGGGAAGCTGGGTGAAGAGCTACAGTCATCTACCACCACTGCTGGTTTCATAAGATAATTCACAAATAGTGGCACAATGGAAATCTGCAATAAAATTATGAACAATCTTTTAATGTATAAAAAATTATAAAGCTTTTACAAAAAAAATTGTATCATCATGCATTATACACATTAGAAATATCCAAAATAATGTTCCAGTATTACCACTATGAGATAAAAACATCAGGGAAATTACTCGAGCGGCTGCTCTTCATTCTGCACATGGGTAACCCTTCATGACCCCCTCGATGGCTTTAACATATTTCCTTCCGCTCATTTACTTCTGCAAAAAAACTTGCAGTCAGAAGATTAATTCATAATTACAGTTTAAAAATTTTCCATACAAGAATACATTATTTGATATTTCAATCATATGTTTCACATGCATTTCCTCACCATTCCTGAACCAATAATTGGAATGACCATTTTTTTTCCTGTTCTTGAAGTCGTCTATAACAACCAATCGCTAGGAATCTACAATATAGAATAGAAAAAAGAAATGAAAACTTGAGGGGAGGCTTGCTCAGTTTATAGAATAAATAGTCACTCAATTTAGAGAAAAACTTACTTCAAACAGCTAGATGGAAACATTTACAAATATCAGCGAACCTGTATCCTTCAGTTTTTTCATGCATTTGATTCCTTGATCTCCTCTATAAACAACACTAAGACTCAGTTCTCTTCACTTGAAGCAAATGGTCTGGCTGTTATCCATCAACCTCCTTACCAGCAAGGAGGATACTTCATACAAGAAGAAAAAAAAATTTTATTATCACAAAGTACTTTCATAAAGATTCCATAAAATGATTTAAATAAATTAATATTCATAAATGCAAGTATTTCATCTCACTCTTTTATCGTTCAACTGCACATTGCCTCCCATCAACCCAAAGGACATCATCAGCCTGCTTGGTTCTCCTCCCATATATTTTCTAACTACCAAGAAAAATATTTCTCATAAATAATATTTCTCAAAATTAGGCATTGCCAAAAACCCGTCATAATACTGACCTCAGGGAAGCTGGGTGAAGAGCTACAGTCATCTACCACCACTGCTGGTTTCATAAGATAATTCACAAATAGTGGCACAATGGAAATCTGCAATAAAATTATTAACAGCTTTTAATGTATAAAAAATTATAAAGCTTTTACAAAAAAATTGTATCATCATGCATTATACACATTAGGAATATCCAAAATAATGTTCCAGTATTACCACTATGAGATAAAAACCTCAGGGAAATTACTCGAGCGGCTGCTTTTCATTCTTCACATGGGTAACCCTTCATGACCCCCTCGATGGCTTTAACATATTTCCTTCCGCTCATTTACTTCTGCAAAAAAAATTGCAGTCAGAAGATTTATTCATAATTACAGTTTAAAAATTTTCCATACAAGAATACATTATTTGATATTTCAATCATATGTTTCACATGCATTTCCTCACCATTCCTGAACCAATAATTGGAATGACCATTTTTTTTCCTGTTCTTGAAGTCCTCTATAACAACCAATCGCTAGGAATCTACAATATAGAATAGAAAAAAGAAATGAAAACTTGAGGGGAGGCTTGCTCAGTTTATAGAATAAATAGTCACTCAATTTAGAGAAAAACTTACTTCAAACAGCTAGATGGAAACATTTACAAATATCAGCGAACCTGTATCCTTCAGTTTTTTCATGCACTTGATTCCTTGATCTCCTCTACAAACAACACTAAGACTCAGTTCTCTTCACTTGAAGCAAATGGTCTGGCTGTTATCCATCAACCTCCTTACCAGCAAGGAGGATACTTCATACAAGAAGAAAAAAAAATTTTATTATCACAAAGTACTTTCATAAAGATTCCATAAAATGATTTAAATAAATTAATATTCATAAATGCAAGTATTTCATCTCACTCTTTTATCGTTCAACTGCACATTGCCTCCCATCAACCCAAAGGACATCATCAGCCTGCTTGGTTCTCCTCCCATATATTTTCTAACTACCAAGAAAAATATTTCTCATAAATAATATTTCTCAAAATTAGGCATTGCCAAAAACCCGTCATAATACTGACCTCAGGGAAGCTGGGTGAAGAGCTACAGTCATCTACCACCACTGCTGGTTTCATAAGATAATTCACAAATAGTGGCACAATGGAAATCTGCAATAAAATTATGAACAATCTTTTAATGTATAAAAAATTATAAAGCTTTTACAAAAAAAATTGTATCATCATGCATTATACACATTAGAAATATCCAAAATAATGTTCCAGTATTACCACTATGAGATAAAAACATCAGGGAAATTACTCGAGCGGCTGCTCTTCATTCTGCACATGGGTAACCCTTCATGACCCCCTCGATGGCTTTAACATATTTCCTTCCGCTCATTTACTTCTGCAAAAAAACTTGCAGTCAGAAGATTAATTCATAATTACAGTTTAAAAATTTTCCATACAAGAATACATTATTTGATATTTCAATCATATGTTTCACATGCATTTCCTCACCATTCCTGAACCAATAATTGGAATGACCATTTTTTTTCCTGTTCTTGAAGTCGTCTATAACAACCAATCGCTAGGAATCTACAATATAGAATAGAAAAAAGAAATGAAAACTTGAGGGGAGGCTTGCTCAGTTTATAGAATAAATAGTCACTCAATTTAGAGAAAAACTTACTTCAAACAGCTAGATGGAAACATTTACAAATATCAGCGAACCTGTATCCTTCAGTTTTTTCATGCATTTGATTCCTTGATCTCCTCTATAAACAACACTAAGACTCAGTTCTCTTCACTTGAAGCAAATGGTCTGGCTGTTATCCATCAACCTCCTTACCAGCAAGGAGGATACTTCATACAAGAAGAAAAAAAAATTTTATTATCACAAAGTACTTTCATAAAGATTCCATAAAATGATTTAAATAAATTAATATTCATAAATGCAAGTATTTCATCTCACTCTTTTATCGTTCAACTGCACATTGCCTCCCATCAACCCAAAGGACATCATCAGCCTGCTTGGTTCTCCTCCCATATATTTTCTAACTACCAAGAAAAATATTTCTCATAAATAATATTTCTCAAAATTAGGCATTGCCAAAAACCCGTCATAATACTGACCTCAGGGAAGCTGGGTGAAGAGCTACAGTCATCTACCACCACTGCTGGTTTCATAAGATAATTCACAAATAGTGGCACAATGGAAATCTGCAATAAAATTATTAACAGCTTTTAATGTATAAAAAATTATAAAGCTTTTACAAAAAAATTGTATCATCATGCATTATACACATTAGGAATATCCAAAATAATGTTCCAGTATTACCACTATGAGATAAAAACCTCAGGGAAATTACTCGAGCGGCTGCTTTTCATTCTTCACATGGGTAACCCTTCATGACCCCCTCGATGGCTTTAACATATTTCCTTCCGCTCATTTACTTCTGCAAAAAAAATTGCAGTCAGAAGATTTATTCATAATTACAGTTTAAAAATTTTCCATACAAGAATACATTATTTGATATTTCAATCATATGTTTCACATGCATTTCCTCACCATTCCTGAACCAATAATTGGAATGACCATTTTTTTTCCTGTTCTTGAAGTCCTCTATAACAACCAATCGCTAGGAATCTACAATATAGAATAGAAAAAAGAAATGAAAACTTGAGGGGAGGCTTGCTCAGTTTATAGAATAAATAGTCACTCAATTTAGAGAAAAACTTACTTCAAACAGCTAAATGGAAACATTTACAAATATCAGCGAACCTGTATCCTTCAGTTTTTTCATGCACTTGATTCCTTGATCTCCTCTACAAACAACACTAAGATTCAGTTCTCTTCACTTGCAGCAAATGGTCTGGCTGTTATCCATCAACCTCCTTACCAGCAAGGATGATACTTCATACAAGAAGAAAAATGAATTTTATTATCACAAAGTACTATCATAAAGATTCCATCAAAAGATGTTTTAAAAATCAATATGTTTAAATGCAAGTATTTCATCTCACTCTTTTATCGTTCAACTGCACATTGCCCCCCATCAACCCAAAGGACATCATCAGCCTGCTTGGTTCTCCTCCCATATATTTTCTAACTACCAAGAAAAATATTTCACATAAATAATATTTCTCAAAATTAGGCATTGCCAAAAACCCGTCATAATACTGACCTCAGGGAAGCTGGGTGAAGAGCTACAGTCATCTACCACCAGTGCTGGTTTCATAAGATAATTCACAAATAGTGGCACAATGGAAATCTGCAATAAAATTATTCAACAAGCTTTTAATGTATAAAAAATTATAAAGCTTTTACAAAAAAATTGTATCATCATGCATTATACACATTAGGAATATCCAAAATAATGTTCCAGTATTACCACTATGAGATAAAAACCTCAGGGAAATTACTCGAGCGGCTGCTTTTCATTCTTCACATGGGTAACCCTTCATGACCCCCTCGATGGCTTTAACATATTTCCTTCCGCTCATTTACTTCTGCAAAAAAAAATTGCAGTCAGAAGATTAATTCATAATTACAGTTTAAAAATTTTCCATACAAGAATACATTATTTGATATTTCAATCATATGTTTCACATGCATTTCCTCACCATTCCTGAACCAATAATTGGAATGACCATTTTTTTTCCTGTTCTTGAAGTCGTCTATAACAACCAATCGCTAGGAATCTACAATTTAGAATAGAAAAAAGAAATGAAAACTTTAGGTAGGCTTGCTCAGTTTATAGCATAAATAGTCACTCAATTTAGAGAAAACTTACTTCAAACAGCTAAATGGAAACATTTACAAATATCAGCGAACCTGTATCCTTCAGTTTTTTCATGCACTTGATTCCTTGATCTACTCTACAAACAACACTAAGACTCAGTACTCTTCACTTGAAGCAAATGGTCTGGCTGTTATCCATCAACCTCCTTACCAGCAAGGAGGATACTTCATACAAGAAGAAAAAAAAATTTTATTATCACAAAGTACTATCATAAAGATTCCATCAAAAGATGTTTTAAAAATCAATATGTTTAAATGCAAATTTTTCATCTCACCCTTTTATCATTCGAACTGCACATTGCCTCCCATCAACCCAAAGGACATCATCAGCCTGCTTGGTTCTCCTCCCATATATTTTCTAACTACCAAGAAAAATATTTCACATAAATAATATTTCTCAAAATTAGGCATTGCCAAAAACCCGTCATAATGCTGACCTCAGGGAAGCTGGGTGAAGAGCTACAGTCATCTACCACCACTGCTGGTTTCATAAGATAATTCACAAATAGTGGCACAATGAAATCTGCAATAAAATTATTAACAAGCTTTTAATGTATAAAAAATTATAAAGCTTTTACAAAAAAATTGTATCATCATGCATTATACACATTAGGAATATCCAAAATAATGTTCCAGTATTACCACTATGAGATAAAAACCTCAGGGAAATTACTCGAGCGGCTGCTTTTCATTCTTCACATGGGTAACCCTTCATGACCCCCTCGATGGCTTTAACATATTTCCTTCCGCTCATTTACTTCTGCAAAAAAAAATTGCAGTCAGAAGATTAATTCATAATTACAGTTTAAAAATTTTCCATACAAGAATACATTATTTGATATTTCAATCATATGTTTCACATGCATTTCCTCACCATTCCTGAACCAATAATTGGAATGACCATTTTTTTTCCTGTTCTTGAAGTCGTCTATAACAACCAATCGCTAGGAATCTACAATATAGAACAGAAAAAAGAAATGAAAACTTGAGGGGGGGCTTGCTCAGTTTATAGAATAAATAGTCACTCAATTTAGAGAAAAACTTACTTCAAACAGCTAGATGGAAACATTTACAAATATCAGCGAACCTGTATCCTTCAGTTTTTTCATGCACTTGATTCCTTGATCTCCTCTACAAACAACACTAAGATTCAGTTCTCTTCACTTGCAGCAAATGGTCTGGCTGTTATCCATCAACCTCCTTACCAGCAAGGATGATACTTCATACAAGAAGAAAAATGAATTTTATTATCACAAAGTACTATCATAAAGATTCCATCAAAAGATGTTTTAAAAATCAATATGTTTAAATGCAAGTATTTCATCTCACTCTTTTATCGTTCAACTGCACATTGCCTCCCATCAACCCAAAGGACATCATCAGCCTGCTTGGTTCTCCTCCCATATATTTTCTAACTACCAAGAAAAATATTTCACATAAATAATATTTCTCAAAATTAGGCATTGCCAAAAACCCGTCATAATACTGACCTCAGGGAAGCTGGGTGAAGAGCTACAGTCATCTACCACCACTGCTGGTTTCATAAGATAATTCACAAATAGTGGCACAATGGAAATCTGCAATAAAATTGTTCAGCAAGCTTTTAATGTATAAAAAATTATAAAGCTTTTACAAAAAAATTGTATCATCATGCATTATACACATTAGTAATATCCAAAATAATGTTCCAGTATTACCACTATGAGATAAAAACCTCAGGGAAATTACTCGAGCGGCTGCTTTTCATTCTTCACATGGGTAACCCTTCATGACACCCTCGATGGCTTTAACATATTTCCTTCCGCTCATTTACTTCTGCAAAAAAAATTGCAGTCAGAAGATTTATTCATAATTACAGTTTAAAAATTTTCCATACAAGAATACATTATTTGATATTTCAATCATATGTTTCACATGCATTTCCTCACCATTCCTGAACCAATAATTGGAATGACCATTTTTTTTCCTGTTCTTGAAGTCCTCTATAACAACCAATCGCTAGGAATCTACAATATAGAATAGAAAAAAGAAATGAAAACTTGAGGGGAGGCTTGCTCAGTTTATAGAATAAATAGTCACTCAATTTAGAGAAAAACTTACTTCAAACAGCTAGATGGAAACATTTACAAATATCAGCGAACCTGTATCCTTCAGTTTTTTCATGCACTTGATTCCTTGATCTCCTCTACAAACAACACTAAGATTCAGTTCTCTTCACTTGCAGCAAATGGTCTGGCTGTTATCCATCAACCTCCTTACCAGCAAGGAGGATACTTCATACAAGAAGAAAAATGAATTTTATTATCACAAAGTACTATCATAAAGATTCCATCAAAAGATGTTTTAAGAATCAATATGTTTAAATGCAAGTATTTCATCTCACTCTTTTATCGTTCAACTGAACATTGCCTCCCATCAACCCAAAGGACATCATCAGCCTGCTTGGTTCTCCTCCCATATATTTTCCAACTACCAAGAAAAATATTTCACATAAATAATATTTCTCAAAATTAGGCATTGCCAAAAACCCGTCATAATACTGACCTCAGGGAAGCTGGGTGAAGAGCTACAGTCATCTACCACCACTGCTGGTTTCATAAGATAATTCACAAATAGTGGCACAATGGAAATCTGCAATAAAATTATTAACAAGCTTTTAATGTATAAAAAATTATAAAGCTTTTACAAAAAAATTGTATCATCATGCATTATACGCATTAGGAATATCCAAAATAATGTTCCAGTATTACCACTATGAGATAAAAACCTCAGGGAAATTACTCGAGCGGCTGCTTTTCATTCTTCACATGGGTAACCCTTCATGACACCCTCGATGGCTTTAACATATTTCCTTCCGCTCATTTACTTCTGCAAAAAAAATTGCAGTCAGAAGATTTATTCATAATTACAGTTTAAAAATTTTCCATACAAGTATACATTATTTGATATTTCAATCATATGTTTCACATGCATTTCCTCACCATTCCTGAACCAATAATTGGAATGACCATTTTTTTTCCTGTTCTTGAAGTCGTCTATAACAACCAATCGCTAGGAATCTACAATATAGAATAGAAAAAAGAAATGAAAACTTGAGGGGAGGCTTGCTCAGTTTATAGAATAAATAGTCACTCAATTTAGAGAAAAACTTACTTCAAACAGCTAGATGGAAACATTTACAAATATCAGCGAACCTGTATCCTTCAGTTTTTTCATGCACTTGATTCCTTGATCTCCTCTACAAACAACACTAAGACTCAGTTCTCTTCACTTGAAGCAAATGGTCTGGCTGTTATCCATCAACCTCCTTACCAGCAAGGAGGATACTTCATACAAGAAGAAAAATGAATTTTATTATCACAAAGTACTATCATAAAGATTCCATCAAAAGATGTTTTAAAAATCAATATGTTTAAATGCAAATTTTTCATCTCACCCTTTTATCATTCGAACTGCACATTGCCTCCCATCAACCCAAAGGACATCATCAGCCTGCTTGGTTCTCCTCCCATATATTTTCTAACTACCAAGAAAAATATTTCACATAAATAATATTTCTCAAAATTAGGCATTGCCAAAAACCCGTCATAATACTGACCTCAGGGAAGCTGGGTGAAGAGCTACAGTCATCTACCACCACTGCTGGTTTCATAAGATAATTCACAAATATTGGCACAATGGAAATCTGCAATAAAATTATTAACAAGCTTTTAATGTATAAAAAATTATAAAGCTTTTACAAAAAAATTGTATCATCATGCATTATACACATTAGGAATATCCAAAATAATGTTCCAGTATTACCACTATGAGATAAAAACCTCAGGGAAATTACTCGAGCGGCTGCTTTTCATTCTTCACATGGATAACCCTTCATGACCCCCTCGATGGCTTTAACATATTTCCTTCCGCTCATTTACTTCTGCAAAAAAAATTGCAGTCAGAAGATTAATTCATAATTACAGTTTAAAAATTTTCCATACAAGAATACATTATTTGATATTTCAATCATATGTTTCACATGCATTTCCTCACCATTCCTGAACCAATAATTGGAATGACCATTTTTTTTCCAGTTCTTGAAGTCGTCTATAACAACCAATCGCTAGGAATCTACAATATAGAATAGAAAAAAGAAATGAAAACTTGAGGGGAGGCTTGTTCAGTTTATAGAATAAATAGTCACTCAATTTAGAGAAAAACTTACTTCAAACAGCTAGATGGAAACATTTACAAATATCAGCGAACCTGTATCCTTCAGTTTTTTCATGCACTTGATTCCTTGATCTCCTCTACAAACAACACTAAGATTCAGTTCTCTTCACTTGCAGCAAATGGTCTGGCTGTTATCCATCAACCTCCTTACCAGCAAGGAGGATACTTCATACAAGAAGAAAAATGAATTTTATTATCACAAAGTACTATCATAAAGATTCCATCAAAAGATGTTTTAAAAATCAATATGTTTAAATGCAAGTATTTCATCTCACTCTTTTATCGTTCAACTGCACATTGCCTCCCATCAACCCAAAGGACATCATCAGCCTGCTTGGTTCTCCTCCCATATATTTTCTAACTACCAAGAAAAATATTTCACATAAATAATATTTCTCAAAATTAGGCATTGCCAAAAACCCGTCATAATACTGACCTCAGGGAAGCTGGGTGAAGAGCTACAGTCATCTACCACCACTGCTGGTTTCATAAGATAATTCACAAATATTGGCACAATGGAAATCTGCAATAAAATTATTAACAAGCTTTTAATGTATAAAAAATTATAAAGCTTTTACAAAAAAATTGTATCATCATGCATTATACACATTAGGAATATCCAAAATAATGTTCCAGTATTACCACTATGAGATAAAAACCTCAGGGAAATTACTCGAGCGGCTGCTTTTCATTCTTCACATGGATAACCCTTCATGACCCCCTCGATGGCTTTAACATATTTCCTTCCGCTCATTTACTTCTGCAAAAAAAATTGCAGTCAGAAGATTAATTCATAATTACAGTTTAAAAATTTTCCATACAAGAATACATTATTTGATATTTCAATCATATGTTTCACATGCATTTCCTCACCATTCCTGAACCAATAATTGGAATGACCATTTTTTTTCCTGTTCTTGAAGTCCTCTATAACAACCAATCGCTAGGAATCTACAATATAGAATAGAAAAAAGAAATGAAAACTTGAGGGGAGGCTTGTTCAGTTTATAGAATAAATAGTCACTCAATTTAGAGAAAAACTTACTTCAAACAGCTAGATGGAAACATTTACAAATATCAGCGAACCTGTATCCTTCAGTTTTTTCATGCACTTGATTCCTTGATCTCCTCTACAAACAACACTAAGATTCAGTTCTCTTCACTTGCAGCAAATGGTCTGGCTGTTATCCATCAACCTCCTTACCAGCAAGGAGGATACTTCATACAAGAAGAAAAAAAAATTTTATTATCACAAAGTACTTTCATAAAGATTCCATAAAATGATTTAAATAAATTAATATTCATAAATGCAAGTATTTCATCTCACTCTTTTATCGTTCAACTGCACATTGCCTCCCATCAACCCAAAGGACATCATCAGCCTGCTTGGTTCTCCTCCCATATATTTTCTAACTACCAAGAAAAATATTTCACATAAATAATATTTCTCAAAATTAGGCATTGCCAAAAACCCGTCATAATACTGACCTCAGGGAAGCTGGGTGAAGAGCTACAGTCATCTTCCACCACTGCTGGTTTCATAAGATAATTCACAAATAGTGGCACAATGGAAATCTGCAATAAAATTATTAACAAGCTTTTAATGTATAAAAAATTATAAAGCTTTTACAAAAAAATTGTATCATCATGCATTATACACATTAGGAATATCCAAAATAATGTTCCAGTATTACCACTATGAGATAAAAACCTCAGGGAAATTACTCGAGCGGCTGCTTTTCATTCTTCACATGGGTAACCCTTCATGACCCCCTCGATGGCTTTAACATATTTCCTTCCGCTCATTTACTTCTGCAAAAAAAATTGCAGTCAGAAGATTAATTCATAATTACAGTTTAAAAATTTTCCATACAAGAATACATTATTTGATATTTCAATCATATGTTTCACATGCATTTCCTCACCATTCCTGAACCAATAATTGGAATGACCATTTTTTTTCCTGTTCTTGAAGTCGTCTATAACAACCAATCGCTAGGAATCTACAATATAGAATAGAAAAAAGAAATGAAAACTTGAGGGGAGGCTTGTTCAGTTTATAGAATAAATAGTCACTCAATTTAGAGAAAAACTTACTTCAAACAGCTAGATGGAAACATTTACAAATATCAGCGAACCTGTATCCTTCAGTTTTTTCATGCACTTGATTCCTTGATCTCCTCTACAAACAACACTAAGACTCAGTTCTCTTCACTTGAAGCAAATGGTCTGGCTGTTATCCATCAACCTCCTTACCAGCAAGGAGGATACTTCATACAAGAAGAAAAATGAATTTTATTATCACAAAGTACTATCATAAAGATTCCATCAAAAGATGTTTTAAAAATCAATATGTTTAAATGCAAGTATTTCATCTCACTCTTTTATCGTTCAACTGCACATTGCCTCCCATCAACCCAAAGGACATCATCAGCCTGCTTGGTTCTCCTCCCATATATTTTCTAACTACCAAGAAAAATATTTCACATAAATAATATTTCTCAAAATTAGGCATTGCCAAAAACCCGTCATAATACTGACCTCAGGGAAGCTGGGTGAAGAGCTACAGTCATCTTCCACCACTGCTGGTTTCATAAGATTATTCACAAATAGTGGCACAATGGAAATTTGCAATAAAATTATTCAACAAGTGTTTAATGTATAAAAAATTATAAAGCTTTTACAAAAAAATTGTATCATCATGCATTATACACATTAGAAATATCCAAAATAATGTTCCAGTATTACCACTATGAGATAAAAACCTCAGGGAAATTACTCGAGCGGCTGCTTTTCATTCTTCACATGGGTTACCCTTCATGACCCACTCGATGGCTTTAACATATTTCCTTCCGCTCATTTACTTCTGCAAAAAAAATTGCAGTCAGAAGATTTATTCATAATTACAGTTTAAAAATTTTCCATACAAGTATACATTATTTGATATTTCAATCATATGTTTCACATGCATTTCCTCACCATTCCTGAACCAATAATTGGAATGACCATTTTTTTTCCTGTTCTTGAAGTCCTCTATAACAACCAATCGCTAGGAATCTACAATATAGAATAGAAAAAAGAAATGAAAACTTGAGGGGAGGCTTGCTCAGTTTATAGAATAAATAGTCACTCAATTTAGAGAAAAACTTACTTCAAACAGCTAGATGGAAACATTTACAAATATCAGCGAACCTGTATCCTTCAGTTTTTTCATGCACTTGATTCCTTGATCTCCTCTACAAACAACACTAAGACTCAGTTCTCTTCACTTGAAGCAAATGGTCTGGCTGTTATCCATCAACCTCCTTACCAGCAAGGAGGATACTTCATACAAGAAGAAAAATGAATTTTATTATCACAAAGTACTATCATAAAGATTCCATCAAAAGATGTTTTAAAAATCAATATGTTTAAATGCAAATTTTTCATCTCACCCTTTTATCATTCGAACTGCACATTGCCTCCCATCAACCCAAAGGACATCATCAGCCTGCTTGGTTCTCCTCCCATATATTTTCTAACTACCAAGAAAAATATTTCACATAAATAATATTTCTCAAAATTAGGCATTGCCAAAAACCCGTCATAATACTGACCTCAGGGAAGCTGGGTGAAGAGCTACAGTCATCTACCACCACTGCTGGTTTCATAAGATAATTCACAAATAGTGGCACAATGGAAATCTGCAATAAAATTATTAACAAGCTTTTAATGTATAAAAAATTATAAAGCTTTTACAAAAAAATTGTATCATCATGCATTATACACATTAGGAATATCCAAAATAATGTTCCAGTATTACCACTATGAGATAAAAACCTCAGGGAAATTACTCGAGCGGCTGCTTTTCATTCTTCACATGGATAACCCTTCATGACCCCCTCGATGGCTTTAACATATTTCCTTCCGCTCATTTACTTCTGCAAAAAAAAATGCAGTCAGAAGATTAATTCATAATTACAGTTTAAAAATTTTCCATACAAGAATACATTATTTGATATTTCAATCATATGTTTCACATGCATTTCCTCACCATTCCTGAACCAATAATTGGAATGACCATTTTTTTCCTGTTCTTGAAGTCCTCTATAACAACCAATCGCTAGGAATCTACAATATAGAATAGAAAAAAGAAATGAAAACTTGAGGGGAGGCTTGTT
The DNA here is from genome assembly GCA_020796165.1 of Pantala flavescens. Lineage (NCBI taxonomy): Eukaryota > Metazoa > Arthropoda > Insecta > Odonata > Libellulidae > Pantala > Pantala flavescens. Next base: position 18,986,619 of record CM036885.1, on the reverse strand, counting down.
CAGTTTATAGAATAAATAGTCACTCAATTTAGAGAAAAACTTACTTCAAACAGCTAGATGGAAACATTTACAAATATCAGCGAACCTGTATCATTCAATATTTTGATTTATTGGATACCTTGATCTCCTCTACAAACAATACTATGATTCAGTTCTCTTCACTTGAAGTTAATGGTCTGGCTGTTATCCATCAATCTCCTTACCAGCAAGGAGGATACTTCAAACAAGAAGAAAAAAAAATTTTATTATCACAAAGTACTATCATAAAGATTCCATCAAAAGATGTTTTAAAAATCAATATGTTTAATTGCAAGTATTTCATCTCACTCTTTTATCGTTCAACTGCACATTGCCTCCCATCAACCCAAAGGACATCATCAGCCTGCTTGGTTCTCCTCCCATATATTTTCTAACTACCAAGAAAAATATTTCACATAAATAATATTTCTCAAAATTAGGCATTGCCAAAAACCCGTCATAATACTGACCTCAGGGAAGCTGGGTGAAGAGCTACAGTCATCTACCACCACTGCTGGTTTCATAAGATAATTCACAAATAGTGGCACAATGGAAATCTGCAATAAAATTATTAACAAGCTTTTAATGTATAAAAAATTATAAAGCTTTTACAAAAAAATTGTATCATCATGCATTATACACATTAGGAATATCCAAAATAATGTTCCAGTATTACCACTATGAGATAAAAACCTCAGGGAAATTACTCGAGCGGCTGCTTTTCATTCTTCACATGGGTAACCCTTCATGACCCCCTCGATGGCTTTAACATATTTCCTTCCGCTCATTTACTTCTGCAAAAAAAATTGCAGTGAGAAGATTAATTCATAATTACAGTTTAAAAATTTTCCATACAAGAATACATTATTTGATATTTCAATCATATGTTTCACATGCATTTCCTCACCATTCCTGAACCAATAATTGGAATGACCATTTTTTTTCCTGTTCTTGAAGTCCTCTATAACAACCAATCGCTAGGAATCTACAATATAGAATAGAAAAAAGAAATGAAAACTTGAGGGGGGGCTTGCTCAGTTTATAGAATAAATAGTCACTCAATTTAGAGAAAAACTTACTTCAAACAGCTAGATGGAAACATTTACAAATATCAGCGAACCTGTATCCTTCAGTTTTTTCATGCACTTGATTCCTTGATCTCCTCTACAAACAACACTAAGACTCAGTTCTCTTCACTTGAAGCAAATGGTCTGGCTGTTATCCATCAACCTCCTTACCAGCAAGGAGGATACTTCATACAAGGAGAAAAATGAATTTTATTATCACAAAGTACTATCATAAAGATTCCATCAAAAGATGTTTTAAAAATCAATATGTTTAAATGCAAGTATTTCATCTCACTCTTTTATCGTTCAACTGCACATTGCCTCCCATCAACCCAAAGGACATCATCAGCCTGCTTGGTTCTCCTCCCATATATTTTCTAACTACCAAGAAAAATATTTCTCATAAATAATATATCTCAAAATTAGGCATTGCCAAAAACCCGTCATAATACTGACCTCAGGGAAGCTGGGTGAAGAGCTACAGTCATCTACCACCACTGCTGGTTTCATAAGATAATTCACAAATAGTGGCACAATGGAAATCTGCAATAAAATTATTAACAAGCTTTTAATGTATAAAAAATTATAAAGCTTTTACAAAAAAATTGTATCATCATGCATTATACACATTAGGAATATCCAAAATAATGTTCCAGTATTACCACTATGAGATAAAAACCTCAGGGAAATTACTCGAGCGGCTGCTTTTCATTCTTCACATGGGTAACCCTTCATGAGCCCCTCGATGGCTTTAACATATTTCCTTCCGCTCATTTACTTCTGCAAAAAAAATTGCAGTCAGAAGATTAATTCATAATTACAGTTTAAAAATTTTCCATACAAGAATACATTATTTGATATTTCAATCATATGTTTCACATGCATTTCCTCACCATTCCTGAACCAATAATTGGAATGACCATTTTTTTTCCTGTTCTTGAAGTCGTCTATAACAACCAATCGCTAGGAATCTACAATATAGAATAGAAAAAAGAAATGAAAACTTGAGGGGAGGCTTGCTCAGTTTATAGAATAAATAGTAACTCAATTTAGAGAAAAACTTACTTCAAACAGCTAGATGGAAACATTTACAAATATCAGCGAACCTGTATCCTTCAGTTTTTTCATGCACTTGATTCCTTGATCTCCTCTACAAACAACACTAAGACTCAGTTCTCTTCACTTGAAGCAAATGGTCTGGCTGTTATCCATCAACCTCCTTACCAGCAAGGAGGATACTTCATACAAGAAGAAAAATGAATTTTATTATCACAAAGTACTATCATAAAGATTCCATCAAAAGATGTTTTAAAAATCAATATGTTTAAATGCAAGTATTTCATCTCACTCTTTTATCGTTCAACTGCACATTGCCTCCCATCAACCCAAAGGACATCATCAGCCTGCTTGGTTCTCCTCCCATATATTTTCTAACTACCAAGAAAAATATTTCACATAAATAATATTTCTCAAAATTAGGCATTGCCAAAAACCCGTCATAATACTGACCTCAGGGAAGCTGGGTGAAGAGCTACAGTCATCTTCCACCACTGCTGGTTTCATAAGATTATTCACAAATAGTGGCACAATGGAAATCTGCAATAAAATTATTAAATAAGCTTTAAATGCATAAAAAATTATAAAACATTTACAAAAAAATTGTATCTTCATGCTTTAAACACATTAGAAATATCCAAAATAATGTTCCAGTATTACCACTATGAGATAAAAACCTCAGGGAAATTACTCGAGCGGCTGCTTTTCATTCTTCACATGGGTAACCCTTCATGACACCCTCGATGGCTTTAACATATTTCCTTCCGCTCATTTACTTCTGCAAAAAAAATTGCAGTCAGAAGATTTATTCATAATTACAGTTTAAAAATTTTCCATACAAGAATACATTATTTGATATTTCAATCATATGTTTCACATGCATTTCCTCACCATTCCTGAACCAATAATTGGAATGACCATTTTTTTTCCTGTTCTTGAAGTCGTCTATAACAACCAATCGCTAGGAATCTACAATATAGAATAGAAAAGAGAAATGAAAACTTGAGGGGAGGCTTGCTCAGTTTATAGAATAAATAGTAACTCAATTTAGAGAAAAACTTACTTCAAACAGCTAGATGGAAACATTTACAAATATCAGCGAACCTATATCCTTCAGTTTTTTCATGCACTTGATTCCTTGATCTCCTCTACAAACAACACTAAGATTCAGCCCTCTTCACTTGGAGCTAATGGTCTGGCTGTTATCCAACAACCTCCTTCCCAGCAAGGAGGAAACTTATTACAATGAGGAAAATAAAATTTATCACCACAAAGTAGTATGATAACGATTCCATCAAAAGATGTTTTTTTTAATTTATATTTTTAAATGCAAATATTTCATCTCATACTTTTATCATTAGAACTGCCCATTGCCTCCTATCACCATCAGCCTGCAGTGGTTCTACTCATAAACATTGACCAACCACTAAGGGAAATTTTTTTTCATAATTTACATTTTTCTTAATAAAGGATTGCCTTATAAACCTACAAATAACTGACCTTAGGGAGGCTGGGTGAAGAGCTGCATTCTTTTCCCACAAATGCTGGTTTAAATATTTAGTAGTTATTATGAAACAAGCTTTGACTATTTTAAAATAACTCTTAAATTAAAGCTTTAAAAATGTGTTAAAATTTTACAGATATTATCGTAATTTTTGAACTCTTATTATTATATCATTACATCAATATTTTGATTTTTAACTACTACACTTAAGAGAATCTTAACTTTATATTTTTTACTTACCAGCAAGTTTTCAATCAACTAATCCCCCTCCTGATTCTGAAATGAGTTCTCCTCAACTGATACTTTATTTGCTTCTGATGCTCCTGTTGTCTTTTAGGTATAATTTTCTATCTTAGGCACAGCAATTTACAAGGTAGTTTAAAATGGGAACCTCAAAATCAAATACTATGTAATATATTAATGAAATTGCAGGAGGTAAAATAAAGATAAAATGAGCATTCCATGTATTTATTTACTGCCCGTGGTACCTGCATATGCAAAAAAAATCTGACCTTAGGTAGAATTTTAAAAATATCGAATAAAAATACATATTCCTCAGAGTTCAATCTCATAATAAAAGACATTAAACTCACTTCCGTTATTATTAGTTCGAACACAGCACTTACCAATTAACAATCATAAAAAGTAAGGGTTTTCCATAAACAACCAGGAAAGGTTTAACTAACTATCTGTGCTATCTCTCGATTGACATACTAATGTTTTCATTAAAATTCTTTACTGGAAAAATGGAAAATGAGGGTCGCGGTTATGTTACGCGTTTTTCGATTCATAAAATTTAATTAATTATAAAGATAAGATACATTTGAGGATAAAATTACTTACTTTACGAGACAACTGTCGTTAATCTACTCTTTTCCCTGAACGATGAGCACAAGCAAATTATCGTATTATATCTAAAACTTGAGCGACGCGAACAGAACTGGTTAAATTATAAATGTATTATCAGACAAAAGATAGTATATTCTATTCCAAAATACTTTCGTATTAAAATTCCTTATTATATCATTCAATTTGCAACGAAATAGAAAGCAGTTGATTAACAAAGTACGTTAGATCATCCGAAAATTGATTTGCCGCGGAAATATAATGAATCCATGCTGCATGACTAGATACGCATCAGTCATCAACGAAAAAACGGATGTCAACTTTTCTTTTTTCATTAATACTTCCTAACCAAATAAGATGACATAAGCATACAGTAAAAATCAATCGTCATTCGCAATAATTACTCAGGCAGAGTTGAAGATATTAATATAATTGTAAGAAAAAATTCCCGTTCATTAAAATAAATTAATGAACAAAAATTTATATAACATTTTTAAAAAAGAGTCCTAATATCATAAACTAATTTTTATAATTTAAAGTCATCCAAACAAATTAATAATTTCGCAACGAGAATCATCCAAAACTTTCAAGAAGTATAAAGTGACGGTAAATTGAGATGTGATTCCAATTGTTTTTGCTAAAGCAACGAATAAAGTATATTCTAGTAGCTATATCACGTATCATCGCAAGATAAATTATAACATTAATAACGAAAAACATTTATATCAGTCATCTTTCTTACTCGCATATGCATTACCGATATCGTACATCACCGATATTTGAAAAAGAATTGCTTCAATAAATTCTTGGCAATAAATAAAAAATTTTAAATTTAAAAATTCAAATAACTTTCTTTAATGCTCATGCGAGAACAAGAAATAATAAGTATACGTCGTTTAGTAGTATGTAGCAGTTTAGTATTCACATATTTGTAATAAACTCGAATAGCTTCACCTTTTAACGCGTTAGCTTAATCATTTGAAAAATTACGAAAGAAACAAATATAAAATGTTACTTACGTTGATTATCCAATTGCATCGTCGATGTCTCTGGATTCCGGAACGAAAATCACCCACTGACTTTCATAACTTAATAATAAGTTATGAATCATATTTTTTCCTTAAAATTCACCTTGAAAACATCCTATGTTACGAAAATTACGAAAGAAACGTATGTGTAATATTATTTACGTACATTTTCCAATTGTATCGTCGATGTCTCTGGATTCCGGAACGAAAATCTCCCACTGACTTTCATAACTTCATAATTAGTTAAGTAACATAGTTTTACTAAAGAAAACGTGCGATAAAATGTTTTAGGACCGATATATTAATTAAAAGAATCAGAAAGTTTTTCGATTTCAAATTTCAAAATTTTCTATAGCAGAGCGACCGCATTACCACACCTGAAAAAATCACCTAAGAAACTGGAAAATTTCAAGGCCGTTAAAGTTCAACAATTGATTCTGCCTCCTGATTGGCTGTATCCGATTAAACCACGCCTACTTAATGTTTAATTAAGTTTCTCATACTTAACAATTTTAATTACGGTGATGTTTTTTAACCTAAAACTAAATTTTTAAATAATTATTAATCATTTCCTCAAATTCGGACAATTTTAATGACCTTCTTTATAGTTAAAATAATTTATTTAAAAATCACTTTAGTTCCACATAACCTTCCTTCGGTAAGAAAAATTTACCATTACATGCTACTTTTAATGCGCTTGATTAATTTTAAAATTAGTAATACAAAAAACTTTTTTGAAATAAGTGTATATTAACCCACTAAGAATACGCTACATTAAATATTTGCCATGATAATAATTTTAAGGCTTTGTATATTACAACAAACCTTACGGAATTAGTAATAAATTATTTTCCAAGCGAAATGTAACGTTTGTTTTCGCTATACATTTCATTTTTTATAATTCAAAGTATAACTGGACGCCCTTAAAACAAATCATATGACATATGCTACGATATTGAATCTACGGTGAAATGTGAAGAGATGAAAAACATGCAATATACTTCTATATTTCTAAGTAGCAAAATCGATTATTATGCAAATAAAAGAAACAGCTCGCATATAATTATATTAATAAAATCCAGAATGCCAAAAAATGCTCAAAATAATAATATTAATTTTTATACAGGATATAAGTTTAAGAAGTTTTCATACCTGGCTTTTCCATCTTATTTAAGTGTTTTATGTATCTATATATATTTACAAACAAGATTCACTTTATATTGCACAAGGACATAAATACCAAGAATAAAATGCTACGATTATGCCAAAATTCTTCCTAGGAACGATATCTAGAAGTCCATGATGTACTTTCTCAGAGTTTAGAGAAGAAATAATTTGGAATTGTTTTTCTTCGATATCTCTTCAAGTTTAAAGTAAAGTAAACAAATGAAGAAATTTCTATATTAGATGGAAATGTTTGCTAAAACTCCTAAATAAAGCTTTACATTTTAAGTACCAACGTATTACATATTAAGTGTATAAATCTTACGAATGTATCTTTAAGAAATTATAGGAATGCGAATGTCTTGTCTATCATAGGAATTATGTTTATTAATATGTAAAAATATTTTGAGGCCACAAAAGTATTTTCTGATCTTATTTACGTTATTTATATTTTCATCAATTCTCACTTGGATTGTCAGCAGAATTTGCGAATCATATCAACATTACTATGAGGATATTAATCATACTGCAATGAAATTTTGCTGACATAAGAAAGATTAAGCTATGAAGGAAAAGCTATACCCTTACTACATATAGTATCAGTAGAAAGAAAAACATAATAGTTCAATGAATTAATTCAACTCTATTTACTTAAAATAAATATCATGATTAATAACAGAAGACTGCAGTCTTAAAATAATGAGATAATAGGGATAGGAAATATAATCTAGGTAATGATAGAGAAATTAGAGATGAAAAGGATGTGCATACATATACACACAGAGGAGATATAAAAAGGAAATAGTTATATTAAAGAATCAAAATGGAATACATGCCAAAGGGGAAATGAAGAGAAGATTAAAATTCTAATCGCAGAATATTCATAGAAATGAAATTGGATAGATCCTAAATTATTGCCGAAAGATGATTGCTAATATGGAAAAAATAGAATGTGTTCCATTAAGAAAGTGAAAATACTTCAGGAGAAGAAGAAAGAATAAGAAGAATGGACAGTTTCGACAATTTTATGAACTTTATGCAAAAGAGAAGACTGAAAAGGAAACCAGGAGCACAAAAAGGGGTATAATAACTTTAATGAAATTAAACTTTAATTTTCCTTATTCATAGATATATTAAGAGTTTTTCAGTAAACTATTTTCATCCCTATTTCCTATCCCTTGTTATCTGCGGAAGTAAATAATGGGAAACATGAATAAAGTTCATAAAAGTACTAACTTTGGATGACAGTTACCTAAGGATGGACTTCAGTTAAAACTCCACTGCGCTCAAGGCATTCTTCATAAGATTCACTATTCGTTCCGATCACTTTTCACACACACAAAAGTCGTATACAATCCACATAATACACATCCATATTCCTGCTTTAAGATGAACACCTATAAAAGGAAATGGCAGCATTGCTAATCTTAACACACGTTTTGCACTTTTAGAAACAAAGGCCTGAATTTTCAGCCTACTACGTACACATAATGAACACTGACTATTCACGTTTTTCTTAGATACTTAAAAGCTGTGATTCATGCTAGGTAGCGTTGTGAGCAAGACGATTCGGTTTGACAGCGGAAGTTCGAAGAGCCACACAAAATCCCGCCTATTTAGTATGACGCTAGTATTCCATCCTAATGGGAGTTTAGATTATCGTACAAGCGACCTCCATTCCACTTTACATAATTCAAAGTTTGATGGAATAGTTTAGGTTTTCCGTAGATTCTGTGTAGAACCTCAAATATGACCATTCTTTTCTCAGAAATCCCAGTTAGGATCTGAATGAGACATTTAAATGTAAACATCATTATATGAGCAGAAACAACTACGTACGCAGTTCTTGTGAACATCAGTGAACGCAAGGTTTAAGGTGGAAAACTTTTTTAGAGGCCAAAATTTAAGAATTTTTTTAGAGAAACGGTGAAATTAGTAACGGCATTAAAATTCTTACATTTCTTCCAGTTGTGTATTATAACTCTAAGAATATGCAAAACATTTTTGTAGAAATTACAAACCGAAGATATTTTTTCTACCGGGGCATATGTAAAATATCACGCATGACACGAAAAATGATGGACATCCTAGCGTCTTTAATTTTCGTTTGATTTCGAAAATCTAATTTTTTTAATACATTCATCTCCTCGGCGAACCTCAAATACGTTCCCAAAGTAAAGAAGAATCTCAATAGTTTAAATAGTTTTCATGCAATCGCGGACGCAAAGAAACAATTTTGAGAACAACGCGTTTTCGCAGCTGAGTTCTCTTTTTCGTTGGATGTGTGTTTAGGATACCCGTTCGAAGCCATAAAACATGTGTTCCTCGAGTATCCTCCGAGAGCAGTCGTCTGCGGAGTTCAGCTGCGTCGGCTTAAGACGGCAAGTTCGCTTTAATATCTGAAACTCTGGGATCATATTCTTGAAAGTTAAAATCTTTATATTAAAATATGAATTTTTTTGACCGGCTTGACCAGGGCCCGCCTTAAGACAACATTTACGGATGTGAATAATTATATGAATGATTTGCCTTTATTTAAGTTACATAATTCCTAAGCTTAGTTCTTCATTAACGGAAAGCAAATGTATACATTTTTGGTGCTAATTTTTCGCTTCATTAAAGAATTTTAAATTTATTATTTAATTCATGGTACGCCTTTTCAATCAGAAAGTGGTTCTTAATAGTAAATGTTGAAAGATTTATAGCACAATTAGAGAATATGGAAAACCAGGATTTACCTCGCAAAATCGTGTTTTGGAATTGTCATCAAATTATACTCTGCTAAAATTATTATTTTCTGAGCATCTTTGCGTCCTACAATTCAGGTTTTTCTTACAAGGGGATCCTTAGGACTGCGGCATGGGAATTTGGATAAAACCTGTATGGATGTGTAACTTGGACATTACTAATGAAAACCTGAAAATAATAGTGGTCAACTCTCCCTCGTTTCCTTGTAATTAATGTTTAAAAATTACCAATCCTAGCCGCTTCCTATATAAACCCCGCACCATCTATAAAATGATGGTAGTAGCGTGTTAGATTGCTAATACCTCGTACGAATCCGACTCTTACTTTTCAGTTTTCCCTTCTCTTTATGTTTCGGCAAACATTTGATCAATTTAAATGCTGTCTTATTATTAAACACGCTAGCATGAAAATTCTACACATTGATGAAATGTGTAGATCATTCTTTTTCCTTTAAAATTAGTCAAAATTTCAGAAAAAAATCGACCAAACTAAGCTAAAAATCTTATCCGTTTCTGTCTTTATCCGTTTGAAATGGAACTTCGGCGGATTTTGTGGAAAAATGGACCTGCCAACGAGGCTTTCCCACAAATGCAATACAGAGATTTTTGAACGGCCTATAGTTGCGGGGGATTTGGCAACTCATCTGTGCTTGTTGTTCTCTCTATGTGATTCATAGTTCTGATGCGGTATTTTTTTGAAAAGGTTTATGAGAAATTCCCTGAATTTGACGTAGAGACCGGCTTCTGGAGATGGATCGCCGAAGAGGCGCTAATTCCTCGTCACGGGAATAATGCAGCCGCCAATGGGGTGGTAGAAGCCTCTTGAGAGTTCGGTAGCCGTGAGAGTAGAATTAATAATATTTTGTAAAAAATGTACACAGTGGATTATCTCCGATAAAAACACGACATGAATCCTCCAGCGTATCTCAAGAATACGCGGTCCTTTTTTTTATCTCTTTCTAGATGATTAGGCCTGAGCCCTGCAACTGAGGATATGCTTCTTTATGCAGACGACTGTGAGGTAATCTAAAACGCAGTTAACTGCCGGAATTTCCAAAGAAAACTAAGCATAACATTGTTTCGATCAATGGAAAATGAAACCGACCCCAGCAAATGACACATCGTGTATTTCAGAACGCTAGAACGCCTTAACTATTCATTGGAAATATAAAGTATCTTCTCTTTCCCTAAAATCTTTTTCTTTTGATCTAACGAAAATATAGACAGCTACATTCCATTCAAGGTCGAGCATTGAACTCCTTTCCTAAGTTTCCTATGGCAACCACAGCATTTGACTTCGATGATGAAGATAACATATCATTGAGGGATATATTACCTGTTTGAAATTAAGTAAAAAAGAATATATAAAATTGGATTTCAATGCGTAATTCTAAATGGGAACCAAAAAATAGAGCAACACTTCCGGCTTGAGCACATCTTTCTTACCTTTCAATTTCCTAAATATTAATAGAATCCCAAATAAATATCTCCTGAAAGTTTCCTTACGATTATAATCAACTTTTCATTACGGACGTTTTAAAATCTAACGGTGGCAATAATAACACTATTTTCCTATAGTCTGTTCCACAATTCTCGGAAGTATTGTGTTATGGAGAAATCTAATAGCCTCGTACGCCGGGTCATTTTTCCTGAATATCCGCGATATCCACAAAATTTGCCTTCGCAACGGATGAAATTAAGAATTTCAACTTTGTTTGGTGGATTTTTTTCCAATTTTTTGGTGAAATTTGGATAAGGAAGGATGGTTCTATATATGGACGAAGATTTCTCATCATTTTAACAAAAGAAAAAAATTTTATAGAGGAATGAAAAAAAATGGACCCCTTACCAGCCGTGAACAATACTAAAACTGCCCATTCTCTCATCCTATCTAACGTAAAGTACTAGTATTTTCCCTTGATTACTTCTTATACCTTATGCATACATAAAAGTCAAATTATTTCTCAGTAAAAATAATTTCATTGGAACGCAACCTCCGAAAAATTGGATCGTGCAGTCAAATTTATACATAGCCTAAAAAATTTGGTTCTTACGTTACGAAAAACTTGTCGCGAGATAAATTGAAATAAATGATGTTATTTTCATTTACAGGTTCTTTTGAGTGGATATCTTGAATAGAACTTTAGTTTTTGAATTTCATACCCGAGGGCGGGTGCGGATCAATCTGTAATAGGCTCTCTGGTCTATGAGTCTCAAGAAAGAAAGTAATGATTAACAATCGGAGCTCTAGGTCAATTACTCTCTCGGGATTAAAAGTCGAAAAGTAAAGTAATTTGACTTTTATGTATTCATAAGGTATAAAGAGTAATCTGTGAAAAAAATAGCACTTTACGTGTTTTGTTGATGAGCAAATAAATACGCATACGTGATGGATTCTTACCGTATCTCTACAATCAGTCATCATCCGAATCAGACACCTTATGAGCTCCTCTAAAATAAGGTTGTCGTACCTGTGCTTCTTCGCCACCTAATCGGTGGTATGGCGTCGCAAGCGGTCTTTCTTAATTTTAAAGAACGTACCGATTCCAGTTGCCTCACATGTTATTCGTACGATATATCACTTTCGTCATCAAAACTTTTCCTTTGGTATACAACACTGTTCTCGTTTCACCACTTCTCAAAATTTTCTTTCACTTTCCGTATTTACAAATATAAAAATGAGATTAAAATTTGCGTTGATGTAATGAATATATAATAGAAATATTCATTGGCTTCACACACTCTGATCAAAAAACTCACGAACAGCTCTGTAAGGATAAACTCGGAACACTGAAGTTTTGAGAGACGATTGACTTTTAAAGCTCAACATCTCGAGTGAGACATGAACAATAAAACTCAAGGGGTGGTCGACTTCGTATTTTTGGGTCATTGTTTTCTGAAGCTAGGCCATTGAGTACGGCCCTAAAATTTTGGGTTTCCAAAGAGGTTCCCTTCCTTCATTTCTACGTAGGTTATTAAGATAACCTACGTAGAAATGAAGGAAGCTTTAGTTAGAACAAGAAAATGCCGCTGTAAATACAAGACGCATTCGCACCATTTGCGTTCTCCTCGAAGGCACAAACAACATCTTCCAGATGTTCTTCAAAAGACATCGTTAGAAGAACTCAGTCTCTGTAACGGTTTTATACGAAAGAAGAACATGAATAGTCTGATAGTGAATTACTTTTTAATAGGGAGAAATCACAAATACATCCCCAAGTTATTATTAGGTTGATTCGCTAGGTCAACCCACGGTTAAAGTATACTTTATTTTCTTTTCTAGATCAACTGTAACGAATACTAAAACTGACCAAATTATAGCTACATTGTTTAATTAATATATTTACACAATAATTTCAGAATGAAAATGCTTTTATGATAACATGAATGAGAGCATTCTAGGAGAAGTCGAAGGTCGCTGCCGCCCGATCGGAGATCCGCGTTACGTTCGTAATAAAATATTCTCTCCAAAATTTTTAAATATGAAAGTTAACAACACTAGTGGAAAGTGCATAAAACGATGCAAATATTGATACCAATAAAGATGAAATATCTTGAAAGATAGACCCAAATTCCTTGGTTCGAAGAAAATCGAAACCGACGCTCAGTATTTCTAGAAAGTATAACTCTTTTACCTTGGATTGTTATAGTTTTTAAACGTGAATAATTAGCACTTCTTTGTTAGCACAAATATTATTCCAGTATATTGAAAAGGTTTAATACCAAATCCTTCCAATATCATTATTCTCCACAATTTTCAAAGGGCAACAGTGCATCGGATTCTCTCTTTTATAATATATGGGACTATAAGAAATGCAGTCTTTTCCCAATGCGAAACTGAGTGTAGGCAAATAGAGTATTGGTGCATGCACCCCCTGTCACACCCCGAAAGGTGGCTTGGAGGGTATTTACTTTTATATCGATTTTAAATCAACCAATAAAACTGGGGTACCGTTATGTTCACTTTTTCAAAAAAAATATTTCACTTTATGTTTTTTAAATTTTTTGTATATTTTGCAAAATTTTCGCTGCCTTTTTTTGTTTCAATTTCAAAAAATTCCGCTTCTTTTGTTTTCATAAAAATCGATTTCTAAGATTTTCAAAATTTTATTCTTTGATATTTTTTGAAAAATATTGCTTTAAACGAACCTTTGCTCCTGTTTTTTAAAAAAGAACTTTTTCCCGAAAAATCTTGCAGCAAAAGTTTTAAAATAACTAATTATACTAAAAACCTCTTTCAATACCACCATCCTATGGTATACCTTTATTCAGATTTAGAGAGTTAATATGTGAATAGAGATAATTGTTAATTTATTCATCCAATTACATTTTTGTATTTTCTTGAGAAGTGTCAACATTACACACAACTGTTCTTCGGGTTTTCCTATTTCAGTAATTAAAAAGAACTTCAAAATTTTGTCTAAATTCTGAATTAATTCTGTCTTCAGCCGAGAATTTGAAGCAAGAAGATGCTATCTTCCTCGATTTTAAGAACGCTTTCGACACAGTCCCGCACAACAAATTAATTTACAAGCTAAAATTAATCGGTATAAATAAAGAAATAATTGACTGGATAAGGGATTTTCTCCGCGATAGGGAACAACAAGTTTTACTTGATGGCGTGACTTCAAACAAAGTCAAAGTTACCTCAGGCGTTCCACAGGGCAGCGTAATTGGGCCACTTCTATTCTTAATATATATTAACGACTTGAGCTTCGATATCGAAAGTAAAGTGCGAATATTTGCGGATGATACGGTGATTTATAGAGAATTGAGGAGGATCCTGTGTCTTCGTCAAGAGATTTAATTCGTATCCAACGTTGGTGCGAAAAATGGCAACTTGACCTTAACGTTAGTAAATGCTCCGTAGTAAATTTCTTCGAAAGAAAACAAATGCGTATGAATAAAGCGTACCAAAATAACGAACTAGATGTAAATGTTGTAGACTCGGTTAAATATCTCGGAATTACTCTCGCAAATAACTTAAATTGGAGCACAGGTTTTCATTTACAGGTTATTCTGAGTCGATATCTTGAATAGAACTTTAGTTTTTGAATTCATACCTGAGAGCGGGTCCGGATCAATCCGAATTACGCTTACGGGTCTATGAGTCTCGAGCAAAAAAGTAACAATGATTAGCAATCGGAGCGCTAAATCAATTACTCCCTCGGTTATAAAATTCAAAAACTAAAGTTCTATTCAAGATATCCACTCACAATCAGAAGAACCTGTAAATGAAAATAACAACATTTATCTCAATTTCTCTCGCGGCATGTTTTTCGTAACGTAAGAAACAAAAAATTTTTAGGCGATGTATAAATTTGACTGCACGATCCAATTTTTCGGAGGTTGCGTTCCACTTAAATTATTTTTTACTAAAATGTCATCAGTCAAGAATTAATATAAGTTGACTTTTATGTATTCATAAGGTATAAAGAGTAATCTAAGAAAAAACAAGCACTTTACGTTAGATAGGATGAGAGAAATGGCAGTTTTAGTATTGTTCACGGGTGGTAAGGAGGTCAGTTTTTTTCATTCCGCTATAAAATTTATTTCTTTTATTAAAATTATGAGAAATCTTCGTCAATATGTAGAACCATCCTTCCTTATCCAAATTTCACCAAAGAATTGGAAAAAAATCCACCAAACTAAGTTGAAAATATCAATTTCATCTGTACAAGTACCTCAGAAATAATTAACTGACGGCTTGGAGGAGGCTAGGTTGCTCTCTTATGGGAATTTACGTGCATTTATTTCCCCATAAGCCTCCCGTACTGCCAGCTTTTGTGGAACGGACTATAGAAGCCTTAATATAGTTTTTATATAATTTATATAAATTAATATTGTATAATTCTTTAATTTACTGATTTTATTTCACTGTTGATAAATACCAACCAGTTACCATGTATGTTCACATCGCTATATAGACTAATCATATTGCATTGAAATTTTTCTCTAACAGCAGAATCAAGAATTATGCAGTTTAATGGAACATGGGATCAGTGTAACCTATATTTCATGAAATTATACACTTGCACTATACGTGTATATCAGAGCATCATAAAATGAGATATATTGTATGACTATTGGGGTTTAGGTAATGGGACATATTTTAAAGTCATGTAAACTTATCAAACCATATTTTCTTTAATAAATAAGATATATCAGATTAAATGTGCTACATTATGAAAATACTTCAGAGGAAATTTTAAAAATATTACTAAAGGTTCTGTTTCATAAACTTCAATATATTAAATAACGTTTTAAATTAAGCTCCCTTCCTTTTCTATAGCAAATAATATTAATCCAGCTCCATTATCATACATTAGCTATTTACAATAATTCAATACATTAGTGAAGACGAATAAAATGTAAACTCAGTAGTGGAAAAGAGATAAGTGATAATGGAATGCTAGCAATGGCAAAAATGAGTAATTTATGTCCTCTATTTTAAGAACAACATGTGACAATATGTAAGTATTTACTGAATTTTAAGTTTTCCAAATGCTTACCTATATTATAGAAATAGCAGATAGACATTAAAAATTCCTTTTGAATATAGATTTTTAATTCACCTCTTATATATTGTACGTTATGTGAAATTCATAACCGAGCTTAGATTTTAAATTCATGCAATCAATATACAGTCCTTCTTGCCTCTATCTACATATCTACGGAAATTTGTTTTCCTGTAGTCCCATGTTTTCAATGATATCTCAGACTCAGCAAAACTATTAATGACAATCAAAAGAAATGTTGGTTGCTGGTATAGCAATCCAATTAAAAATTCAAACAAACTAAATGTACAGTAAATGATTACTAAATTCAACATCTCCACAAAGGTCTTTTATTTCTTGGGTTTTCACATCATTTTCCATTGTAGTATAACAGTTGAGAATATTGTCTCGGCACAGATATTAATAAACTTGCATTAATTCAAACATCTTCAGAGATATAAGAGATAGTTTTCTTTCAAAGATTTCTGCAAGTATAGATTCTGATTTTTATAAATTACAATGGCAGTGATCGTTTCTCCCTTTCCAATTAAAGTATTCACATTCCACGGTTTTCCATTCCCCATACAAAAAATACTCTCAAAATATCACAGTCAATAGATCCTTGCAACTTCATTGGCTGCTCTCCATAAATGTGCAGCTCTTACATGTCCAGTATATGACTAATAATTTATGTCCAGTATAGGAAAGAAATGCAAAATATTAAGAAATGTCTCAACAAGTTCTTTGTCCATAATACATTAACAGCTCATCAAATCATTAATACTTTTGGATTTTTCCTAGTTGATAGAGAACCCTTCTCACCAATTACTCCAAGTTATTTTGATTTTTAAAAAGATGTAATGAATATGACACAAATGTTTCAAGTAATACCCTAAGTTCTTAGGTAGAAAATAAACTTGAGAATTGACTAAAACTATGGAAGAAACTCAGTCATGCCTGGTTCTATGAAATATTTAATATTAAAAGTATTAAGGAACTTGGCTTTATAAAAATATGTTGTCCAGAAATCCCATCTTGTAGTCTGGAGTAAGTACATGAATCATGCAAAATAGGACTAAAATGAGTAGAGAATTTCTTCAATTTCCTAAAGATTGTGTGATAGTATTAAAACAAGCATTTGTTTCATAGCTTATAGGAAATGACAAACTACAAAGAGGAAAGTTAGTATATTGAAAACTATAGCATCATTTTAAATAAATTTTTAAATGGTAAATATTAGATTTCCTAGAAAATTATTATACTGAATTATGTAGATCATGACACAGGACTGTCATTTTCTTCATATTCATTTCCATCAGGGATATACGTACCAATAATCTTATGAGAACTTTAAATTAAAAGAAATAATTCTCAGGCATTAGAAATTTTGATTCACTCATGACAGTTTTCAGCATTATTTTTATAACTTCTATAAATGGACATCTATCCTCATTAAATTTTATTTCACATTTGTCCTCTCATAACCAATATGAAACCCATATCCAATCACCATCAGAAACACTGCATTGTGTAAATAGTTCAATCACTACAATCACAATCTCAGTTGTAATCATAATAGAACAATAACAACTTTACTAATTAATAATGACTGAATAGATTAAAAATCACAATAGACCCATTTTGGATGGTCAGCCAATAGCACCATTATCTACCATCCAATGCTTTAAAATCAATCTATGTACAAAAATAATGTCATCCAAGCAAGAGATAAGACTATTCATTGACCTAAATACATGCATTCACCTTCACTGACACTGGTAAAGGATACATCAAAAGCTGAATCACTAGCAAAGAGTCTATATCTCTTAAAAATTCTTTCAATCGTTCACTCCATTGGAAGTCAAATCCATACACAATCAGCTGACATGGCACTTGAGGACAATTATAAAAACAACCCGAGACAACAGATTTTTCATTTAAATCTACATTCTTAGTTTATCTTCGTGAGATAATTGTCTGATTCAAACAAGCTGCATTTTTTACAAGAAATAAGCAACCTCATCCACACACACACACACACTCATTGAGTTTCCTTGAATATTAACAAAAAGGTGGGTCTGTAATCAGAGGATTCTGTTCAAGAATTTATCAATAAGAGTGGGAATCATTCTCTATGGAAACACAAGTAAACATCAGTTCTGAAGACAGTGTGTGCCCCCTCAATTCATCCTCTACAGGACGATGAATTTTGAGCCTATTCTGGAAATGTTGATTACTTGCCACTATTTGAAACATCAAAATCTGAAAGGAAAATTTAAAAAGAAAAATCATAAGATTAAATGTCAGTTACTATCACTCAAATGCAATAGTTAGAGATATTCATAAAAATGCAAATATTTAATCAATACATAAATTTGAGGAAGTCAATACTTGCAAGAGTGACTTTTTACTTAACATAAATTTAAGCTTATTTTTATGTACCAAAAACTTAAATATATTGAGAAATTAAGGAGGTAAATTTTACAACCTAAATTTTAATATTTTTCATGAGGATCAAGGCATAGAAGGTGTTGCACAAGATTAATATATTTATATTAATGAATAGGTAAATTAAGATGAAGAAATAAAATGTCACATTCTATGAAGGTTTTAAGAAAATGATGAAAGCATGAAATATTTTATGTTCAAAGATTATTCATGAATCAATATTCCAAAGTAATGTACTCTGTTCAAATAAATTAGAAACAATCAGTTACATGAAAAATTTTCTACTATTTTCATTATTACCATCACTTGTAGTAATTCTATCCAAATAAGTTACGCTCATCAATATACTTACATTAATAAGTTAACCATAACGCAGTATTATATAAATTTAAGAATGGTTGTGCATATGCAATAAATAAAAAAATAACAAAATGATGCGAACAAGCTAATCCATGATAGATCAGCAAAATCTTACAAGAAAGATGATTTTAATCCAATACTTTATGGACAATTGGTAGGATAATGAAGTAAGAATATCACAGTTACTAATAGCATAGCCAATAGGTGTTATGAGTATAAGTATAGATATACATTTTATAACTGGCAGGAAAAGAGTTACTGAAGTAAAATAAATGGTGTTTTTGCATATAGTATGTATATATCCATTCAGATTCCTATGTTTATATATTTATTATTATTAGTTTATTATTTATATATTATTATCATTAATTATTTTCAATTATTAATCATTTTTGGAGAACATTATCGGTAATAACAAATTTAAAATATATTAAATTTTCTCATTTGAAATAATGCTGTACCAAAAATAATATTAATGAATAATTAAGTCTATGACAAAATTAACACTCACCTTCATTCATCAAAAGGATAGTTGTTTATTACACGTTGTAGAGAGATGACTAATAGTAATTTAAGACAATTTTCTATCAACCTTTTAGTTTTCTAGATAATTCAAGCAGCAGCAGAGTAAGAATTCCATAGAGAACAATAATAATAAAATCAGGTTGATCCAAGAATGGTAAATCAAATCCAGCAGATTAAGTTCCAAAAGACATCAAAGCAATCTCTTGGTGAGCACATCACTTCATTGTCTTCTTCTTCAGAAACAGCAGAATTGTTCAGTAGCTCTTGAAAATCTGTTCAATCATAAGTTGGTGATGGTGGCTCTCTCTTCACTAAAGCAACAGGAATTGATTCTACGACAGCTGAGTCTGCAGGTGGAGAATGTATGGCTGGAGACATAGAGAGAGCGGGATTGGCAACAGCAATTATATTGTTCCCACTTGAGGCTATCACCTGGAAATATATAAAAAGGAAAATTACTGGAACTATGATGAAAATCATGAATTTCACAAGTTCGAATATAAAATTATACAGGCAGATATGAGTATATCAGTATCTTTAATTCCCTGATACCAAATAATATACAAAACCAAACTTTTATTCCATAACATAGCAAAATTCTAGAGTAGTTCATGTTACGCATTATTCCAGATCCCATTCAGTTATTAATTTATCTTAAATGCACTTCAGAAATTTTTGCATTTAATTCTCCCTCACCTATGATAGAGTTACTGCTTCTCTGACTGATGAGAATAAGCATTCAAAATCATGAGGTTCAACTTCATGAATGGCTATTCAATAAAAAGAAAGGGAACAGGTGAGTTCTGCTGACATTCATTTTCAACCATTCTGGTATTCATTTGCAACAAATAGCAATTCATATTCTCATTTCCATGATAAAATAGCATCTAAATTTTTAAAAACTTGAAAAAAGTGGCAAGCAAACCTAGAAGAGCAAGAGATAGAAATAACACAAAACAATTCCATCCTTAAGGCTCCTAAACTAGTGCAGTCATTTCCAAACTGCCTTACACCGATAGTCAAAAAGACTGGACTAATGCATGGATCACTGCCCTGCATAAGTAGGGAAACAAAGAGGACTTGAAGAATTACCATCCAATCAGCATCTTTCCTTAAGTCTACAATAGTCTTATGAAAGGTTTAGCTGAATGTCTGAAAGTAATATTATCCTCTGCTCAGCCCAGATAACAATCTGCATCCAGTATAATTCACCGTATCTCTGAATTGCACAAGGTTATCAACAGATTAAATAGCTAAAAGACGCCACTCGTACTTTGCTGACATAAAATCCTTCAAGTTGGTTAGCACTTTCTCTACACTGTGAGCTCTAGGAAGTCAAGAGGCAGATAACTTTGTATAGCACCTATGGATATACGTACAAGATTTTATCTACTTCAAATAACTCGTAACAAATCGAAAAACAAAATGCTCAGAAAAGTAAACGAGGAATTAATATAAATAAGAAAAGTATGATAGAACTCGGATCCTTTGAAAGATTCTTCACCTACCGGTTGATTTCTTTAATCGATTCAGCTATCTTTCCATTACATTCAAACACGATGTTAAGGGAAACTTTGTAGGCACGAATGTTGCAGTTTAATCTTCGTTCAACTTCTACCTTTACTCTTTCACCCAAAGAATCAAGATTGACTGGAGTAAGTTCAGAGGAATGCGCATTTACCAAATCGAATATGCCCATGAAACTTGGTCATTACGTAATCAGACCGCATCCATTTTACTTACAATGCATTATGGGAGCGAAACATAAGTGTTTTCTCAAGGTACCAACAAGAAACACAAGAAACATAGAGGCAATTCCAAGAAAAATGTAGCTACCAAGATACTTATATATATAAGGTTGAATTTTCAAACAAGGAAAGATATGTCGTACTTTAGATGTGCACAGACGTTAGAAGAATGTTGATGAATGAATGTTTTCTTATAATTCGATAAGATAAAAAGGAGAAAATATAATAGGTTAAAGAAAACCGTTTGAAGCCGGTAGTAATACATATAGGGTAAAACTATTTCACAAGTTAGAAAGACATGTTTTGCTGGTAGATGTGTATTGTATGAAATACAGGAGAGAAATTTAAGCGGCGAGTATTAGTGAAGTGATATGAAATGTTATTCTGGGTACAGAAATGAGTTAGTTGAATGAGGATTAGGCCCATATATAGAAATTGGAAGTGGTTCAATCGTTCATGGTAAATTAAACGTGAGATTTAAGTTAAAGAAGAAGAATCACGTGATGAACATTCTTCTTATTTCGAATTTATACACATGATAATGGATTGAGTACAGGTGATTTGACTGATACGGAATATAAAGCATATATATCAGATTATTCCTTCAGTATAAAGTAAAGGCATTTCCTAATTTTAACGATTTACGCTAATCAATTTATTCATCCTTCATGTCGATACTTGGTGGACTTTAAACATAATTTTGGGAATGAAAGACGGTGTCTGTGAACTGATTTCGATCTGTTTCTTCAGGAAAGAGTACAGAATAAATGCAAAGTAAAGGAGAGAATAAAAGGGCAGTGGTGGTGAGGAAAGCATACAAAATGCCATACATTTGCTAGTTTGCTCTTAACTGCTCCGTCACTTATTTTTTAATACAATTTGTGGGAACAAACATACTGTGTTTTCATTCCTGCAATTATACCAATAAGATAAATTCTTAGCAGAGGAATCGCAGCACAAAAAAATATTAATCATATATTAAGTCGTTCAAAGAAATGTTGCAGAAAGTTGGTAGAAATGTTTCTCGTTCTCAAATACTTCAATAAATAAAAGATGGAAAAAAGCTATCTCATGAGCTTGTTTGGAGTATGAGGAAAAAAATCTAAATCAAATAGAAGCTTTTGAAACAAGAGTATAATTAATTACGTTGTTGTTTTTATTTAGAACTTAAACTCGTCAATCAAATCTATTTTAATCTCCGAAACATTAATCAAAACCTGGAATCCCACAAACCTTGTCTTCGTGAAAGAAAGACTCATGGGTTGGTGATCCTACACCAGTTTCGACACTGCCTCTTCCGGAAACCATTTCTCGAACCACCCTTAGTCCTTCGTCCATTAGAGTGTCACGCACCATCTGTATTGACATTGAAATGGAGAGAATGTAGAAGAGAATTTTATTAAGAACCTTCTTTATAATTGTCTTCATTTCTTAGCTCTGTACATGGGATTTATATTTACTATATCAAGAATAAGGAGGGGGATGATTCGAGCATAACTTCGCTCAAATTGTGCATAAGTTAATAATATAACTTTTTATAAACTAAATTGATGAAATTATACTTTCGAAAACTATTTATTACGCCGACGCGTTCGTAATTATTTATTAGACGATTTATTTTTAATTTAGAATTCTTATGAATATGACATTCTGTCCCATTTGAATACGCGGGAAATAATTTGCATGCATTTTCAGGCGATACAAAAATTGTTCAAGAGTGACCATGCAAATTTTAAAATTCCACAATCAGAAAAGGTTTTCTTATTAGCGGCCAGTTTTTTTTTGATTCTATGCAACGGTACGATTCATATATTTCTCTGAAAAATGGATACGCCACATATGGTTAAGTTAGAATCGTAAAAAATTGAAAATTTCTTATGATCTGTATATTTTATGGAATTTGTAATAACTTTTTAATAAAATTTTCAAACCTTTCAAAATATTTCGCAAGTTTTTTGATTTATACGATACAAGGGCCATTAATTCAATTATATTATAGGATTGATTAGTCAAGTCGTTAACTATTCAACACTGATGATATACCTATTTGGAATTCTCGTGTATAAAATGTACTGCTAGTAGCTAATTCTATATTTCCTCTTATGCAAGAGTCTGTTGATATAAGTAAGCTTAAGTTCAAGCTGCACGAAACTTTCAAGCAAAGGCAACATCGAAGACTAAATAAGAAACTCGTAAAAATTTATCAAATTCCACGTCACTCGCACAGCTCCATCTAAACGAGGGAGGTTTTTTTCCAGGCGGTTACAAAAATGCAATTGCTGATTGTGGGTGAGTTTATATTTAAGACTCACGGTTGTCTTCATTCTTCAAAGGCGATGCCGGCTTGAGGATCCTGGTGACTGCCTCTGTCCACCACCAAAGCGATAGGCCGTTCCAAGCGCTGCGTGCAACAATTAAGATCGAGGACATGCAAAGTCTTAGAGAAAACGATAGGAGCAGAAAAGAGTCCTCCAAAAGGTTAAATCAACAATCGAGGAGTTTGAACTCAACGAAGATGGAAAATATTGCGATAAATGACGATGAGGTAATGAAGAAGAATGAGGTGACGACCATTGAATCATATCAAGTAGATTCGTCCCGATCGACAAATTCTTCAAGAGGAGGTATTGAAGTATTTACGAAGAAGGACGCGAAGCCGATATATTATTGCTATTACATGACCGTGGTATCAATCATTTGGATTGGTAATCGAGACAAATGTCAAATATTGAATCAGTGAACAATACTTCGCTTCCATGCTCTTCTTTCTTCATAAACATACCTCTATACATACTACCTTGAAATTTGACACCTGATCCAAATGATTGAAACGACGACCATCGAATCAGACGAAAAAGAGACTCTACACCAAATATTTGGAAATTTATATTCGATTAATATTTTATGAGCGAAAAAAGGGTATAAAGATACAGGAGAAAATATAAAAGTTTACATATTAAAGCAAAATAAAGTTCGGATATGGTGGATACACAATTTTTAAATCAGAAGAAAGAACAAATGTACAGACGTTCGTCCCAAATTTGCTTAATTATTTCAATAGTACGGCGTTTAATGATAGAATATACTAGCCCATGTTGATTATATTAAAAAAACTTCAATTTAAAACTCTGCAGCATGATACAATTTTATATAGAAATATTCAATCATCAAATTCAAATTCGTTGATGTTACACAATATGATCAAGGATTACGACACTATGAATTTACGTTGGAAAGGAGAAGAAATGTTTTTACTGAGAAAGAGGCATTTCTATTAAGAAAGCAGACAGTATTCTGGGGATAATTTTTCTAATTGGATTGATGATGAAAAGAAATCGAACTGAGTAAGTTTATAAGGAAATTTGTTGGTCAAGAGAATGAAAAATAAATGTTTGGACCATTAGAAAATATAGACGAGGACTTCCTTACAAAGAATACGAGCAGAAGAGAAAACAGCAGCATAATAAGCCCAAGGAGTTTGCATGCAGACACCATGCGATTGAGAGGTCAGAAGAGAGAGAATCAATTAACACTTTATCCATTACCTTCCGTAAAAGTACAAAATAATAATTTTAATAGTTTGCGACATCTGCAATTGTTATTGATCACAGATTAATGATTGAACTTTTGATATTTTTATTATGTTTTGCAAATATAATTTTCCTCTTCACGATATTTTTTTAACTGACAGCCCTAAGTTACAAGAATTTATGCCAAACTCAAATCTTTCTTTATTGCTTTCGCAAAAAAATTCTTTAATATTTTCACGCAATACTTAAAAAATTCTTTCCAGTTATTTTTAATCGCGATTAAAAAGGTTCCAATTATAATTAAAGGTTCAACTCTTCCGTTTTATTTAGTTATGAGATGTATAATGATGAGTCCTTTCCAGTATCCGAATAGATACGATGAAATATAGAAAAATTGAAGAACGACTTCCCGGGCTTCGTTCTCTTAAAAATAGTTAGAGAAACATTCAATTAAATCCCATATTATCCTCAGACGAGGACTAATAATTGAAATAAAAAATATTTCGTAAATGTTAGCAAGATTATATCGAAATAGCGACGCATCTCTCTTTCCCGGGCTCTCCGGCGAAGAAAAAGGGTCACTTACCATTTAAGAGGCACATGAATGACCTACTAAAATATACATCCTCTTCTCACAAAAGCATTCAAATATCATGCACTCAAACACACACATCGCTCACAAGTTCTTCCATTGGCTCTTCCTTCACCACCTCACCCACCTGCTTCGACAGTATCTTGGCCGTTGGACTCCCCCCCTTCCCCTCCACGGACTCCCTCGAGTCTCCTACGCCCTCCTGCGCCAAAAAGAGAAAACAATCGTGAAACTTATGAAATTTTGGCTTTAGAAAATAAAGCTCATGAAATACGGAAACAAAATATGTTTTGCCGACCAATGAGTGCGTAAGAATTATCCATATTGACGTGGAAAATAATTACCCTTGACATATTCAATTTAATAACGTTTTATACATTTTAACTCGTTTGATTTTAATGTTTTGTTATTAAATCAATAGAGCGTGTGCTAATACGAAAATGGGGGAATAAATTCACGTAAATTGCCACCAAACTAACGTCGGGACCCAGTTATGCCGAAATTCAGATTTAAATTGAGATTTTTAGTTTATTTTGGTTGATTTGGTGAAAATTGCATGAGAATCACTTTCCATATATTGGTTACGATGTCTTTATAATGAAAGAAATTTTAAAGCGATTAAATTAATGGTAGCTTTTCCGTCCAAGAACACTATTGAAATTGTCATTTCTCGCGCCACGACATTAAATACAAGTTTTTTTCTTAGATTGTTCTTTAAATATTTTGAACATATAAAATTCGCATTAATTTTCGAGAGATCATATCTTAGTAAAATATTAATACGGCAGTACGTAGCGAAAAAAATTATTACAATTCATACATCGCCTTAAACCTTTTTTTCTTCCTAACGTTACAAAAGAAAATGAGATAAATGTTATTTTAATTTACATCCGAATCGTTGTTTTGAATCTTCAATTTAGATTTGTATGCACGATGGAGTAAATCGGATTGATTCGGCATTAAGGTAGTAATAATATTCGAAGGAAAAATGAGCCATAAAAATCATCAAATGCTATTTTAAGGGAATTTCCCGAGATTGAGTTTATGTCATTATAAATCAGATGCATTCGATGAAATGGTAAATTTGAGCCGAAAACGGAATCGTCCGTTTCTGTAATGTATTTGAAATCACCAATCTATTGATATAGTGTAATTGTATTTGAACGTGGCATTCTCTAACCTGGTAGGGAGAGCTACCTCCAGAGTCGGTGTCGTCTGTATCGGGCCTCTCTGGTTCGATGCAAGACGATGAAGAAGAGACACGGCCACTCCGCCGATGACACCATCTGAGGAGAGAATGGTGCTGTTATATTCCCGTGTTGTCTTCGTCATCTCAAGTGATCAGCAAATCCTACCTTTTCATCCACCGAAGCTTTCTTTACCTCCTCAAACAATTTTAGTTCTAAAGTTCGATTCATTTACTTCAACACAATGTCTCTGATGATTCCAATTTCATCTTCCTTTCGCTTCCAAGGACATCATTCATGTCGACGAAACGCTCAAATGAGAAAAACTCACTTCAATTCGCCTCATTAAAACGATGTATGTTTATCGCATAATATCTGCGCTTTACTCGTAAAATGAAATTAGTTTCGCAAGTAAGAAATTTATAAATTGTAAGGAATATCTGCGAAGGATGTATGGATGAATACATTTCCGTAAAATATTATCTTCCTATTTCTTAAGTACATAATTTCATTTTTATGAATATTTAGCTAATATGCATTTTCAATTCCGTTACTTGTATAACTGTTTATTGTGGTTTAGTATTAACGTTGGATTTTGGGATGAAAACGAGTTTAATAAATCAACAAATATTTATATGCGAACAACACATTCTTTAAAATATTACTTTTCTTTGACGACCCCTAAATGGGGCACAAGTTGCTGACGTTCAGACGAAATATATCAACGTCAATGAATCTCCAAACGACCGTTAAAGGGGAGATCTGGGTTCGAGTCCCGATACTGACTGTTTAAAGTTTATTAAATCCTGGAGTTATAATAAGGTTACGATAAGATTCGGCGGTAGATGTAAAGTTGCCATTACATTAAATGGACTCAGAAAGTTGGGTTAATAGGTTCATGAAATGGCTAACGTTAAGAATACGTTCACTCGTTTTATAGGATCAAAGAACTAGTTATTTCCTTGAATAAATAGTCAGAAACATTTTTGACTTCATATCGGCAATACACAAAACAATGTCACAATAACCGCTTTAATCACTATGCATTTTGTTTGTCATTTAAGTCGGATCGCAGCAACTGTACAAGATTTCTAGTGAAACGTAAAATAGCAAGACTAAAGATATCACTTTGATCAGAAGGTAAATTCAACATATCATATGAAAAAGTAAATGAAATAAATCCGTCGGAATGAACTGCTCAACATTCTCTGAATAATATTTAATTAAGCTTTAATTACTTCCTTTTTCCTTCAAACATTATTCTGCCTTATTTTGCTTCGATCGAGAGATTCTTTGGGAACAACCGCTCGGTCATCGAACATTTATTAGGAGTCCTTAATATTAAAGATAGAAACATCGAAATATGTCGAAAACATTAATTATTAAAACTCAAGGAATCAAATTGGGAGGCATTTGCTTGAAGGTCATTCCGTTGTTCGTTCAAGAGGGACAAATGAACGAAATTAGGGATCTTCGACACGGAAAAGGAATATCAACCGCATGAAGATGAGAGCATCTGATTATTCCTACGCTCTAAGAAGATCGCCTTTTCACGAATAAACCAGTCGAGTGTTTATCGAAGCGATTTGACAAGACTTCGAGAAAAAATACATGATTAATAAATAGCATTTGAAAATATCTGTTTAAGAACACCGCTCTTTTCATTTAATCATCTCAAATTCAGAATGTACGTTAGTAACTATAGAGGTTAATATTATTATTTAAAAATAATGTGACATTAAATTATTCGTGTAATTATAAGTTACTTTGGACGATCAAATACAAACAAAAAACGGTGAATCCAAAATGAAGCGAAAAAATAGATTTCGCTAAAATGCAGAATCTAGGATGGCCTCAGGGCAGAAAAACATGGGGGAAGAGGGGAGGGCGGGGGAAGGCGGAGGGTACGCTGCCTGGCCATTCTAAAATTAGTAGCTGCACTGAGAATAAATACGAGAAGAAGGAGGATCTCGCTGCAACTCAAGCAGTGATTGATTACTTTTTACTACTTTTGCTGGTCTCATCGTGTGTCCGAAAATAACACGCTTTCCAAAGAAAAGGAAGCGATCCTAAAAAAATCATACCACATTAAGAAACGGATATAAAATCCGATTCTGAATTTATGAAGAAATACTAATCACTAATAGGTGTGAAAAGTTTGATTGTATTTATAGATATGAGTTCAATGTAACATTACAGAACATCCGCATAAGAAATATATTTACAATTTTGATTCCCTTTGACAGTGAAAGGTCGAAAAGTGAGGCCTATATCCATCTTGGATTCCTTTAAAAAAAAAACAAATGCAGTTGATTTCATCGGTGCCTTCGCCAACCAATTGAATAATTCCATTGCCGTTAATATTTATTTCAAGTGATTAAATGCGAAATTAAATTATGCTTCCCAAGGATTTTTTCATCATCCAAGTTTCAATATTAAAAACATTTAAAGAGTAAATTTATGCATTCAATCATTTTCTTAAAGTTGCTCTTTCAATTATTATTCAAATTAGATTCTTATATATTACTTGAATATTAATTAAAATCAGTTGCGAGTAATTATCCAACATTCGAACGCATTATATTAAAAAATCAAAACGTCTTTTAATTCCATCCTTGAATTCGGATTCCATTCTGAATAATACTTCCTCAATTTTCGTCATTTTTTAACGTTCATGATTTGAAGGAAGAGATATTATTCTTGAAGAAATTTCTCTAAAGTTTATTTATCATGGCAATAGATTACTTCTACTAGATTAGATGGCTAATAGATTACTTCTATCTACTTCGTAGAAGCAGACATTCTGATTACTGACATCGCAAATATCTTCAAAATAAAAGAGTTGGAAAAAGCTCACCTTCAGAATTATTATTTTCAGTTAGTATTCAGTTCCGTAGAGATGTTCTAAACTTTTGAATGGTGAATACCCGATGACTGTCGAGAAGGTAAAATATCCAGAAAAGAACAAGCAGATACCAGGTCCAAACTATCGATAGCCATTTTAATCCCAATATGAGATTCCAAGCATTCAACTTTATTGCATAAGCAAATTTATTTATTTATTGTTGTTAGAGCCACAAATAGGCACCAGGCCTGGTGGTAGCTCTCTTCTCAGGGGAACAAATGTAATACTCTGCCCGGCATTTACCCTAGTCGAGAGGGAAACCCCGCAAAACCTCCCGAAGGCAATATAGAGAAATTGTAAAGGTACGCTCAACTAAACAAATACATAGACTTTTGTTAACTCGCTTATAGTCGCAGAGATAGTATTTATGCGAATAGCTTCCCTTTTTAAAACGAATCCATTACAAGTATATCAATATACTCAATCGCCTGATATTAGCGTCTTTTGTACTGATGCCATTTACTATCGCAACTCGAGAATGAGTTTCAGCAAATTTCGGTGAATTAGCGGCAAATTACAGATTTCATGTGTTACTAAGTAAACGATCGACTGGAAAAGTGTCTGCGATTCAGATTGGTTCATTCTGAGGTTGACGATTATTCCTTCGCGACGAAATAAACTCGACGACCCTTTTTTTTACTAATATTAACGACATTTTTTCAAATCTTATCTAACGTATTATAAAAGCGCAATATATCTTCAATATTAGAAAAAAAATTAAAACATAAAATCCATTCGGAAGCTGTAAAATGTAAATATCCAATAATAAGGACGTTTCTTCACACGATACAATGGAACAATAACTAAAGAGAGAATATTAAAATTTTCGATTTTAAATGAATGTCGTTCGTGGAATCGTTTCAGAGGCATCTCCTCTTAAAATATTTCCTTGTCACACCACATTTCGTAATTCTTTAATGGCTAACGGTGATTTTTAATTTCCATTTGCCGATATTTGAACCAAATTTTTACGAAAATCACTGAGCAGTGTGACCGCCACAAAATATCGATCGATATTGGAGTTCGATAGCACTCACCCAATAGGCGTCCGCTGATTGTCAGCAGTTGGCCGCGTCGCTCTGCTGCCCGCATCGGCCGCACGCACCGGCGACGAGGAAGACGCGGCCTCTCCCGCGGCCTCACCACCACTTTCCTGCTAAAGAAAATAGGGACACCCTCCCGTCGGTGATAGAGAGTTCCTCCCTCTCATTGACTCCAAAATGAACGAATGCGAGCATGTTCTCTATTTATCCTGAGTTTTCCGTTTCAAAAAAATAAGAATACATCGCTGAAGACATTCGTCGATTCATTCCATCGATGGAAACTCAGAATTGAATTCAAATATTATAATTAAATCGAGTTTAAAAAAAGATAATATTTTTCTTTATTATTATGGTACTCTAACACATTCACTTCAAAGCGCGTTCTTGGATTCGTTCGCTCGAATATGATGCGATGTGTGATTGGATCCAACTCATGGGAGTTCAAATACGGTACATGAATTTTAAAAATCAATTATTAAATCACTATAAATATTAGAAATTAATTTTAGCTTAAATCGCGTTTTTAGAAATCCGAATCTCATTTCTAATAACGGATATCAAGCAAAGATATTCCAACTCGTGAGCTCCCATTTTTTAATTTTTTGACGAAGCAAAGAACGTCTTCAAAAAGAAGTTTCTTTAAAATCAAGTAAAAGAGTCGATGATTTTTAAAAGATATAATGTTTATTCGAATAAAAATCCTAAATTTCTGTCCCACGAAATTTTTCATTGGCTCAGAATAATTTTATAAAAACATTTATGACTGCGCATATACATAAAATCTTAATTACAACTGAATATGATTCTATGATACTAAAATTTATCGATAAATTAAATACTTCCCTGAATCAGAAAACGTTTTCTCGAACAAAATAAGTACATGCATTTAAAACTATGAATATAATGATTCATAAGGTTAAAACTAGAAATATAAATATAATCAACAAATATTACATCGAATTATTTGCATATTGTACAACAAAATAATAATAAAATTATCAACTAATCTGTACAAAATTAAGCGTGGCTCGAGTCTTCTGCAAAACCGCGTCATACATCACACCATCGACAATACAATTGCAATCAAAAGAGGAAATTACGAAAAATATAAACCGATGGAAATCCGTGGTTGCATTTCTAACCAGTGACTAGAACCTCTATGATTATGCATTTTGTCCGAAAAATAGCTCAAATAGATCCGTTTAAAATATCGCTAATTAAAAATGAGTTCGACAAATTCGTGTAATTAACTGTCATCGACGAATTCATACGAAGTACTCGAAGAAAATTGTCAGCCGTTGGTCAACGACTAGGTCAACATAGAGGGGGGTCACCTGGCCCTCAGTGTCCCCGCACCCACCTGCAGCCTCTTGGCCATGCGCGTGGGAGAGCCGGCCTCTGACCTCGACCGCTTGTGGCCCAACTGCTCGGCCTCGAGGGCCGACCCATTGACCGCAGGGCGACCGCTCGTCTCCGAAGAAGCGGATGATGGGCTGCAGAAATATTAATCGACTTGAAGTGGATACAAATACTCACATTTTAAATTATATTGGATATCAAATAAATACTAACCAATCGGCGAGAAATTTAAATTTTATGAAGTTAAATACGACAATTATATTTCTCATTCGAACATAAACAACAATGAACATTTAGCCCACGATACTCTCTCGACCCACGATCGTTTCTCTAAAAGGACTTTTTTACATTATTAAATAATTCATCGATTAATATCCGATTTTCTTCGGCAAGTAACGTCATAATCACCCCTTCCATCTATAATGTCCAATGTTGGGAATTTATATGGCATTTTCACAGTTAATTATTACCGTCAATGAACACAATATCAAACAATACGCACCATTATAGAACCATTAAACGCTTAATTTGTTTATCTTATTGGTAACACGCCTCTGTCAAGAATGGCAACAATTAGAAGACCAGAAAACTCGGTTGTTTACGAAATGCGATGAAGACAACTTACTGCGATGCCCCTTTGGAGTACTGGTAGCCAGAGTCCCTGACGACCTGTCTGGCCAATGGGAACAGCTCGTCCCTTCTGCTCAGCAGAGCGGGAACCAACTTGCATATCTGCGCCGCAGCTTCGTTCACAGACACCTGCAATTGTCATTCTAATTTAAGGTTTTTGGGAAAGATTTTAAACCTCAATGATATTCCCGATGAATCATTCCGAAGCAGCTCCTTTTTAAAAAGATTCTTCAATAAATAGTTCAATGATAAATAACCGAATGCAATTACCTCATGAAGCGTCAGTGGTTTTTCGGGTTTCCTTTTGCAGTCGAATCGACCGTATATTGCGGCATACTTTCTAATCTCGTCCATGCGCCGGGGGTCATCCTCGGACATGGCCATCACTGCCTATCGAAATACAATCGAAACGACCGGTTAATCGAACATCGAACAACGGCGCATCGAGAGAATCTGAATGCAGTGCTCACCTCGAGGTCTTTGCAGATCCTCTTCTTGGCGTTGTGAGGCCGCGGTTCGAAGGGCGGAAGGCAACGGGCGAGTCTCTCGGCCGCTTCGGCCAACCGCGCCACCTGAGACTCCACCAGCACCGGCTGCTGTCCTCCGGGAGGAGGCGAATCGGGGCTGCACGGCCATCCGCTGCCTTCGCCCGAAGACTCTTCGAACCAGCAGCCGGTGGGCGCGGGGCGGGGCCGAGGCGAGGAAGGGGCCTCCGGGGGCGAGGAGGGTCCCCCGCTGGAGGAGCCAGGGGAGGCGTGAGAAGGGGAGGGGCCGGTGGAATGGGTGGCCTCCGGGGGCGGGGGGACGGTGGCTGGGGACACTGGGGGGCGCGGGGACTGAGGGAGAGCGTGCACCAATGGAGGGGGCACCTGAAACGGAAGTGTTCGGAGAAGAAAGAAAAATGAGCTTCATTAAGAAGATTTGCGATATCTCGACGAACTGTAGAGGAATTCAAAAGTGAAACGTAAATAAAAGAAGCCTTTGAATGAAAATGAATCTTAATGGCAACATATTTTGCGTTCAATCTCAATTAGATTGTCTCGTAAAAATTCTTAAGATCGTTCAACGTTGAATTCTGTATTAATTCATTTCTTATTTAAATAAATTCTGTGTTATGTGAAAAACAAGAATAATACCTGAGAAGTGACGAGGAAGGGATGTCCTCGATGGTGAGCGGGCGATGTGGGTGGCACGGGAGAGGGGATGGCCCGGGGGGGGAAGACGAGGGGCCCCGTGGGCCCTCCAGGTACCAAAGGCGTCTGGAAAGGAGCTGAAAGAAATTATCGATCAGTGAATCGCACAAATAGCGAATATAATTACCCAACAAATGAACTCGAAGGAATTAAACTTCTAGAGCAATTCTCTTTGGTATAATATCCATAAATATTTTGCCATGAGACAGGATTCTTATTTTATTAACCTTAATCTTGGAGATCTACTTCGTTACCATGAGAATATATCTTTCTAACGAGATGCAATCGTCACTTATAAACGAAATAAATACTAAATACTAAATAAATTAGTAACGCAGTTTCTCCCGCGAGAGTCCGCCACGGAGCATCGCTCTAATGCACGTTTTAGATGGACGACAATAAAGTTCGGAATTCGATCGCTTCCTACTAAAAGTAGTACACCTATGGTTAATGCGGTGGTTATTGAATTAAGTGATGGCAAGTATGGAAAAGGAAGGGTATAGATAAATACGTAAGCAAAACTGCATTGAAAATGAAAAGGATTTGGCGGGATTTATTTTATTAGAGCAAAATGGGATAATTATCAAAATTTTAACGACGCTTATGAGTTTAGAGGCGAAATGTAGTGAACATTTAGATAACTATGCATCTATTCTCTATGAGATGAAATCACAAACTCAAAACCATTTTAAACAAACTTTAAGAATTAATTCGATCGCAAGGACGAGAGAATAAATATGAAAGTAAATATCAAGTCATGTGTAATAAATGTAAAATTTACGATCGATAAAACTAATTAATTCGATGTTATTTTCCATTTCATCGAAGGCCAAATTAAGTTAGATTATTCAATAGTCTTCCATTGATACACGATAAATGCTAAGCGAAGTACTCTATTATCGGAAAGAAAATTCGATACTAAGATAACTACATCTTCACATTTTCTATGAACAATCGTCACACAGTGGGTTAGAATCGAAAAACGTTGGCCAAAAATACAAAAACTGCATCTTTGAATGCGGAATTTAAAACTTATCATGGTTACTATTGAATAATTTCTGCATTTACCGTAAAAGTCATTTTTAGTTGTTCCCCATTAAATGTATATGTGGGGTCATATTTGACCAATTTCCGAGAAAAATGGCTCTATTTGATTTTCGCGTAATTCTTCAACTAATGCTAAATCTCTAAATGAACAAAGTCATCGGATAAAAACTATTTTTTGTTTTAAATCTATGCTTAATGTTTTATGATACCTTTGATTTGAGGGATCATACTAGAATATTTACATACTTAACAGGAAAAAATGGTGGAACCTTACTTAAGATCGAATTTCTCATAAAACGAGGAAAATAGTTGTATTACAATGTACACAGAGTCCTTCTTTGAAGCAAGGAGGAACCTGAAAGAAAACACAGCAACAAATTGAGACGACTTTTAGGCAAGGAAGGCCAAATCTGCAGAAGAATTCTCTATATTTCAACGATTAGGACTACTATAATCGAAGGAACATCTTCGCCGTAGTCAAGTTATTTCTGAATGTCCAATTTTGGACAGCAAAATTTGAAAACAAGCGATTAATCGTTAGCAATGATGAGTATGCTGAAACTAATCGAAATTAGAGCGCGCTATTCAAACGAGTGCCATCGAGTGGGGAAGTCCGGACTAAAGCAGACTAAGTTTCAACCTCAGGAACTGAACGTTTCACAAGTAACCCGAATATTTGATGGGAGTAATCATTTCTGAAGGGCTTTGGATCCCTAGCATATTAAAAGATTTTTTTGTACTTGTCGATCATCTAAATAAATCCAAAATGAATAAATTTAATCTGAACACATAAACGTAAACTAGGATGAGATAGTTTAATCGACGGAGATGCAAAACACACCTCATCTGAATCACCTTTCCTTCTCTTAGAAACACTTAAAGTATAAAATATTATTCCAAGATAGTATACGATAATTATATTTTAGTGGCAAAGGAATATTGGCCGAACTGCAATCTGAAAATATTTAAAAAGTGATGAAAATATAAGAAAATGAAGACAACGGGTCCCACAAAAATACTTTTTATCCAAATTTCCTTTCAATAAGAAGTTTTACAATGGTTTTCTATTAACTATCATAACTGTTTCCCAATAAATGGGCACTTAATCGTATGTAAGTGCACACTCAGTGTTTCTCAGATTAATTGTTTCATTAATCTAATATTTTACAATCTCAAAACTTCATCGCTAATAATTTCACCGACCTAGAGCCCAGATGGCGCCAAGGAAGAGCTAAGATAGAAAAAATCAATAAGAAGACGCATGCGTGTCTCAATAAGCACTTGTAACACCTTCAAATGAAAAATCTTATTTGATGCATGTACGAGACACGTTCTATGAAACCATTTTTCAGTCGTCTAACAGCGGAATAATTTTATTTTAAAGCTTTTGGTAGATATTCTTCACCATTACGTTGATTATGATTCTAATTAAATACCATTTTCGACGTTCAAAGGCTTAGATATTTGTAAAATAGCGAACAAATAAAATGTATCATTCTATTTTCTATTAATTGTAATACTTATGTCTAAACAAAGAATTAAGATAATGAAAAATGCATTTAATATTAAAATCTGATTTGGTTGTAATAAAGAATTTAATATAAATTTATAAGTAATTCGAAATACAACTCCTCACACACCAAAAACGATTCCATGGATGGGC
The DNA here is from genome assembly GCA_020796165.1 of Pantala flavescens. NCBI lineage: Eukaryota > Metazoa > Arthropoda > Insecta > Odonata > Libellulidae > Pantala > Pantala flavescens. The sequence continues at coordinate 18,950,462 of CM036885.1, read as the reverse complement.
ATTCTGAAAGAGCATTTGGTCAGGAAATCCTTCTTTTAATATCACCTAAATTAAAGTCGAAAATGGAACAAATATCAGTAAATCAAAAGGAATGAAATTTTTTAAATGTAAATTATGAGAACTAATATTTCCTTTTAAAAATCTTATTTTCTTCAAGTTTTCAAAATTAAAGGTACGCACGTATAAACCATTCTACTATTATTTCGGTTTCTTTATTTTCAAAATTTTATTTGGCGTTTCAACGTTTATATATACCTTATTATATACACAGTCAGTTTTAATCTTAACTTTATTATTTATGTCTACGTTGCCTTTCGGCGTTTGGCAGTTGGTTACATGACTCTATTTAACAATTATTCTCACGTAAAAACGGATATTTGAATCTGTTCGTTTTCGCATCTATTTTTTTATTCGCTGTATCGGCCTATGGCGCCTGTCTTAACCTTAAAAGCTCCTTTTCTGAATCTAATCTACGCATTATCACTAATAGATATTAAGGAAGTGATTTTAGACGAACCATTTTAGTTCGCAAATGTGACATTTCGTGGATTTTAGAAATCATTTTCATATGTTCAGCAATTGAAGGTAAAAAATTTACCTGTAAACATAAAATAGAGGGAATAAAGAAGAGACGAATTGCTTGAAATATTTAGAATAAATGGAGAAAACGAACTGCATAGCGAAAGACTGAAAGTAACTTATAGTTTTCCTTGGTCAATATTTGCATACGATAGCAAAAAGCCCGGGACAGGGAGAAGAGGTTTTTTCACAGACCAATTCGTCGCCGCGATAAAAAAAACTGGCTCATCTTCTTTGACCTCCATACAAGGATCACTCCGGGTTATTAAGTCTTGATCCACTTATTTTTTTAATGAAATAAGGGCTTACCCGGGTTGCCGACCCATTCCTGCAGAGCTTTCTGAAGGCGTCGGACATGAAGGGGTTTTGAAGCCATTCCCACCAAAGCCATGATCTCAAGGAACTCCTCTTCGCCCGCCTCACACAGCTGCTGAACATCGTCGCCACCTACAAATAAGAACAGTTCGTTATCTGCGAATAATAGGTCCATTTGTGATATTATGAACGAAGACTCCAATTGGATTTGAGTGGAAATTAATAAAGCATCATTCATAATTATCCGTTGCTATTACATTATAATGACGACAAATTAGAATTAGTGGCAAATAATTATTTTTCTCATCTCCAAATGATTATTCGATATGAAATAAAATTCAGTGCTCTTATCCTTATAAGGAAAGTAGATTAAATGAAGTTGAACTTGTGAATGAATCCTTATGTCACGGATTGTCTTCAAAGTAACTCACCCATCTCCAGGAGGGTGTCATAATAGGCTAAGAGACTAGCCCTCTGCATCACCCTGTACAACTGCAGCTCCGCTTCATTGGCCGGAGCAGATGTGGCGACGACTGAGAAACAATTAAAATATTATTAATTCAAATTTACTTAAAATACACGCGTAAAGAATTATATATATATATAATAAAACTCAGTCCAAAAACTCTCTTCTGTCCTCACAATTCCATTCATAAAACATTCGGACACAAACCAATGTAGTTGCGAAATTGCTGCAAATCTGACTCAAGTGCATCTAAATTGCGAATCCAATCAAAATCAATCCGTGAAAGCGTAGAAATATACTCAGGATATAAGTTAATTAACGACATTTGCGGAATCAGAGAATTCAAAGAGAAACTAAATCTCTCTCTTCGTCTCACTCCATTTTGCGAGAATAGATAAAACAATGGACATTCGATCAAAGCGATCTTAAATCATCCAAATGTTTTATCTACTCTTCCAAAATGTAATCAAAGAAAGACTATTTCACAGATGGGTACCATGACAACATTCATGAAAAATTAAACGTAATAAGCCAAAACATGTACGCTAATGGCAATGGAACTCCAATTGAAGAAACAATAACACTCAATGAGAGAAATTAAAGGGAATTTGATAACTGTTCCATGAGTCATCGCTTTACTATTTAAGGAAAAGAGACAAAAAGAAATAAGCATGAAATAATCGATCTAAATTGTTCAAAAGTAAGAATTTTAAATTAACTCTATTTGAACCTAAATTCGGATACGCACTGTCGATACCTCTAATATGGCCATCGTATATAACTAACAATTGTAGATTTCGAATTGCTGACGAACAATGGCTGACATGGAGAGATTTTGTAGAACACGTCTACATCGGCAGCTGTAGGTCAACCGCAAAACTTGAATGACCTCATTTTCATTCGGAGATTTAAAAACAAATAAAAACAAACTCATCGTATCCTTTTTAAGGAACTGTCTTTCCAATTTACGGAATGTTTGTGAACTTTTCCAGCATCTTTCCAACTTCGATAAGAAATATAAGGTGAGCATAATTGTTAATACGTAGCCATTCATAGCATTATACGGTCGATGTGCTCCGATAAAAATTTAGTCGGATAAACACGAGTATCGTTATTGACGGACATTAAATATATTGTCAAAGTGGCAATCGAATATATCGAATACAATGAGCAAAATACGTTTTACTTCAATACGTAGCATTGATTGATAAGTTCCTTCGAACAGTTGTAAACATGAATCAATTTCATCAACTAAAAATGAAATGAATTACCAAAAATAGTTTACAATGATTTCGTGCAAACACTATTTCTCAAAGACACATAAACATTGCTACTTAAAATGCGGAAGAAATGTGTGAATTATAGGAGATCTCAGAAGATAATGTTCATACTATCTTACGACAATTGATTTTCAGTCTTTAAGAAATTCCAACCGAGACTCGTTAAAAGAACACTGTACGTCTTATATTATAATAAATCAAAGTAAGGAAATAAATATTAACTACGCTAAAGCTCCTTATTTTCAAAAATAAGAACTTAATGATGATGATTTTTTATTTCCTGATTTTCTCGGATCACATAAGTAAAATTTACACTTTTTATCTATCCATTGAATCGTTCTAAACCATTTCAAGAGACTTATTGAATCGGTTGCTAAGTAAACAAAACCAAATTAGAGGACGTATTTCAATGAGTTCTGAAATATCGGTAACGTCCATATAAGTAGTGGTGATCATTTTGGATTTTTATTTAATTCATTTAACTATCGGCAGAGTTGAACGGAAAAAGTACGTAGCATAGGAAGAGAAAAATGTGTAAATTTATGCGATTGAAGAAGATTATTTGAGCCAAGAGCGGTAATTGACGATTAGAATCCATAAATTATTTTCTGCGCGGGAGTTCAAAATGAAAGTGATGATTAATAGTAACTGTTTATTAGTGAAATCAATGGAATCCTAATTACATACGCGTTGTCTAAATCTCTAATTTCAGCAAAATAGTTCTAAATTATCTCATTTTTTTAATAGGCCATATACTTCACACATTTATATGAACTGTTCATACTTCATTTTTATTCCCTTTGAACGCTGAACATTGAAGAAACATAATCCAACTCCTCGAATTATCCTTGAACGCCGTTTTAAATAATCACGAAATATTGATAAAATAATGAAATTCTGAATCTAAATTCGGCAGAACAAATTTTCTCTTAAGCGATGAATGTATACGTAGTGCTTCAATTTTGGCAGACATATCGTACGAAATTCAAATTTTGAATATTTTGTTCGCAAAAAAGTGTCACGAATATTCATAAACGAAAAAAAGAGTCATTACATAAACATTTTTACATAATAATGTTTATTTTGTAATTTGAAATCTCAATTAGTCCTCTCAATTTAGCGTTTTTAGCATACTTTCTTCGGATTTATTAAAGAAAAAATATTAAATCCGAATGAATTTTTTATTCTTGTAGAATTATTAGTCGGTTTTAATTTCCTCCAAACGAGAATCTATATCCGACGTAAACAAGCATCTAATCCATTTATTTTTCGACTCCATTTATTAGACAATCTATGTTGTTTATTCTCATCGTCAAATTTGTTGTGTTCCGAAACTAAATTAATAAATAGAAATTAATAAATGCAACTTTGATGAATGTTCACGTGCCTCGTTTTTCCTCTTTTTTTTTACAACACGCCACCACTTGCATTCACCTGCAAAAAACCTACGGGTGAGATAAATATGCGCTGTTGCCACATTTCGGTTGGGGCCCACTCCAACGAGTTCTTGGCGGCGTTGCCAACAGCCATTACGTGGTGAATCGAGGGTGCTGCCTTCGATTCCCGCGAAGGAACGAACACAGGTGGGGCGTCGCTCTTCTAATTATGCGATTTTCATATAAAATATTTAAGAGTTCTCTAAATTGCCCGTCACAGATACACTCCTAGAGAAAGAGAACTAAACTACTCACTAAAGAGAAAAGCAGTAGTTGCCAAAATTGTTGCTCTGACCGCATCTAATTTTGTTACAATAAAGCTGCTATTGAATCGTCTTCTTTCAATTTGTTCGCTCATCGTGGAACGCATGAAGTATCGAATAACGGAATCCGCACAGTGAGATACAGTTTAAATATAAAACCAAGACATAAGAAAAAACTAAAAAGCTATTTTTCGGTGTTTTATTAACATTTTGGTCGACGGAGATATCGACGATGGATTAGGGCAATTAAGTGCGATTCCGTTCGGTAATTCTACGAAAAGGTTGTGCTCAAACGCACGATTCACGCACTTCGTATGTTCTCGCAAAATTCTTCGGAATAAAGTCGGGCGATAGATTTGAACAAAAAATAGGTTAACTTTTAGTTTAATATAAAATACGCGAACAGAATTATGGGAAACTGTTTTCCTTTTCGCGAATTTGTTTTTATTCGAGTGGCAGTTTTTATCCTCAGTAACAATCGGTAAGCCCGGCAGAGTCATTTATTAATAGACGAATTCCTCACGTTGGCTAATGAAAGCCTTGGAGAGTAAATACCACCAAAAGAACAGAGTTCGTATTTAGACTTCATTTATCGTTATAAGGTATAATTCTAGCGATTTATCAATTTGGTTGGGGATTTAAATCTACCGATATTTATTTCTCCCTTTCTGATTAACTCTCTAAAGATATTTTGAAGAATCGAATATTTTGAAGAACAATACATCTTTTCAGTCACTACAAAATATATTGTATTTCTTAGAAATTAATTCAACTCGAATGAAAGTAAAAAAAAGAAAATGCTATTTTGGTGACATATCCGGTCGTATTAACATTAAAGTGTGGAAAACCTACAAAGTCATTTCTGTCGCCCATATTCCATGGCTTTCCACAAAGTTACGCCATCTACGTAATAAACAATTCCTAAGGAAAACAGCTACAAATTACAGCCAAAAACAGGCTCGATATCTCGTCTTCTTATATCGATCGATCGAAAAGGAAAACGATCAAGAAATACATTTCCTTGATATTTCGGGGAAATCTATTTTTTCTTTCAAGATATATTTGAATTTCAACCTCAAAATCTGAAGATTTACGAGAAGTGATTCTGACCAAGACTCGAACCCGAATCTCTTAAATCTCTCGGCCGCTTAACCATTGAGTTCTTAGTTTTTTTTCTCTTTTCTTCTCGAAATATTCGAACTAAGATGCGCTATTCATATCTTAGTATTTATATTTTCGGAGAAATGGGAATGATTCTATGACGGATAGAGGAGAATATGCTCACGAATTAATTCAAATATTTCGAAGAAATCATCAAAATATAAGAGAAATTAAATTTCCGATGGTAAAAAAGAATAGAATACAAAATACTATAGAAATATGAGTTACATACTTATCTCCTAATTAATTACATGTTATCAGCATTTGAGCGTAAATTGATACTGAAACATTTGCGATAGTTGAAAGTGAACCCTCTATAATTATGATTTTCTTCCATTATTAACTCAAGTTAAATGATATACCAAATGAGGCATTGTCTATGATTGCATTACATTTGTTATACATTAAATATATGATAAATTAATAATTCTTTTTAATATTCCAAAAATGAGAAATGTAGAGTAAAAATCAATTATAGGGATTTTTATTCTAAACAGAGAACTGATAAGATATCAGTTCTATTATAGTTTGCAATATCAGAAGAGGAGATGGAAAAGGAATTTTTCCTCGATAATGGTTGAGAAATAAACTAAACATCTATAAAACAAAGGAGGAGTAAATATCGCAAACTTTAAAGGAGAATAACCTTTTAAAAATCTCTTTTCTTCAAATTTGCATTCAACTTTATTTAAACCAGCACATCTTTTTGAGTAGGATAAAGATTAAATGAATATCATATCAATGCAATTACGTCTACTTTGTTATTTCCTCAAAATAATGATATAAAGTCCGAAAGTAGTGACCAACGCATAACGGGACGAAGTTTTCATCAATTGCTCCAAAAAGTGTTTACCTATTTCTTCTCTAAATAATTAATTATAGCGCCCTTATAATATATGACTCCATTTCACTTTTTGAAAATCGCTTTATCAAAATCACGCCCGAAAATTCTTCCTTAAATTGCAATAAACAGCAATTAAATCATCGTTTGCTCAATTGTGCAAATTAAAAGTAAAGGTTTACTGATAATAAGTCACAGAAACTCTAAATTAAGTTATTTATGAACCATCAAAATAACAAAATAGTGTTTAAATTGCTTCATCAAATCAAAGCTTGGAAATATATACTATTAATATGGTCTCCAAGGTAAATAACAATTTACAAAGATTCTTTATCGCTTTGAATAAAACGCTGTTAAAAGAACCTTTCATTCGAAGGCATCGAGATAATAGTATAATTATTTTTCGAAACTATTATTTCAGCAGTTATGTCAAAAGAAGAACAAAAAGCGAAGTGCATCTCCGAAGCGCATTCCGAATCCAAAAACCGAATACTCTTCGTCCTTGAGACTGTGTTTTTTATAACGGGCGTCTCCCCGACCGCTGCGCCATCTCGCAGCATCCATTAGAACCAGTTTCTTTCGCGATTCTTTTTCTGACAGGAAATTGGAAAGTTTTTCATTATTCGAAGCGATCGATTTTTCGGTCAAATACATTTGGGGCAGATAAGACGATTCAAAGGCATTTTGCAAAGTTTTTCACCGACGGAGTCTGACGTGGTTTCCTAAATCAATTGCATTCATAATTCGCACAAAAGCAGAGGATTGATTCAAAAAGGAAATGAATCTTCTACGTACGTCTGCTGGATAAGAGCAGTCGAGTATCAAATTATTATTAACATTTAAGTCGTCTGAAAGAATTAAATTCCCAGGCCACACCCCACACAAGAAATAAATTCATAAAAACTCGTCCGAGCGGCATTCCTGAAAGCGGTCCCAACGAAAAGTCTTTTGTGGACTCGTGGTGCATACGCAGGGTGCATTCGAAAAAGGAAAAGAATTCGATGGAAAGTTGCATAAATATTAATGAAGTGGATTCGGTCGTCCTTTTAAGATACTTCTCAGAGAACGTATTTTATTCGTAAATTTGAAAATTTCAACATAAATGATTTCATTCAAATTTAATGGAATATTATGCACCGATTATGAATGCAAATAAATGACTTTGACTTTTATAATTAAATTTCAATGCGGATAATTCCCTAATCTTAGATTACATTATCCTCGTTCGCAGGGTTAGAAATTCAAAATGATGTAATTGTGAAACGCTTTGATCTTTTGTAAAGAATCAAACGTAAAAAAACAAAAATAGGAAAAGATTTCTAATTTTCTATGAAATAAACTCATAAGGAATAATTATTATGAAATGCAGATGGAATATACTTCGCGAAAAATGTTTATTTGCGAGATGAACCCTTTCGCAATATCGAATTTACGCAAATTACGGATTGCTTTTTATAAATTCCTGGAAATTACGATAAACGCGTCACTGAAATTGGCAGTAATGACCTTATCAGCGATTTTCATAAATAATGCCCACAGCATGATTAATTTGAAACTTCCATTTTGTCTTCTATCGCTAATTTTCCTCTCATAAATAATCTTTTGGAATCAACATCCACCTTCATGTTTCCCAGCATTCCATTGCAACGAAATCCCAACCACTTTTTGCAATAAATTCTCGGGTGCGTCTTCGAGCAAGGAACGGATTGTGAACTAAATACAGTAGAAACACATATTGACGTATTTGATTGATTAAAGATGATTGAACACTGTTCACCATTAATATCGTCGTAGGATCTGAAAGTTCATTCGAATGACTGAAGGCGAAAAGATTTTGTATTTTTAACGCGAAAAAGTTTCACAATAAAATGAAATTATTGCTTTAAAAAGATTTAACTACAAATTCTGCAGTTAAATCTTTTTAAATTTCTCGTTATATAAGTTTACGATGGATTCTCATCAGATTCAAAGATCAGAAGTACTTCGAAAAGAGGAAATAATTTGAATCAACGATTGCTTTTTTAAACGAACAATTTCTATAAACCGTTGAATGGGTATTTATTTGTAACTATCAAGAAATATATCGCGAACTCATTATTCGATTTAAATCGATATTTAATCCTCGTAAATAATACGAAGCCGTCTTTTAAGAGAAATAGCGATCGATTCTTTTTATTGTTGCGTTTAATTGTCGCCACGAGATTCGAACGAGCAACCTATAGCAGAAGAAAGCAGAAGCATTTTTTCGTCCGCTTTAAAAAGATGAAAAAGCAACAAACTTTGCGATATTTGCCACGCCCTAAATAGCGATCGAACTCGGGACCTCCGAGAAACGGAGAGAAAAAACTTGGGAAGGCGTTCCCTGGGCTTTTTCCGTCTGCAGGAAAGAGTCCGCGATTGGGCGAAGGCGGTCGGAGGCAAAAAGCTGTAATGGAGGGACTCTAATCTCCTTGGCAAGAAATGACGGGAGAAAAAACGAAGAAATGAGATCAGGGATGTGTAAGAAAAAAGGCTTTCTCGGTGTCGTTATTTCGGAAAGCCGCTCTCGAAGCACGCATCGATTCCAACAAGCTTTAATTATAACAACGGTTAAAAGAGGTCTTCCATCTTAACCTGTGCAACAGTGAAACCCGCACATAGAGACAACACGATTACATCTTATTCAAAGCATTACGAAATAAAACTCTCCGAAAACTCGGTGAGGCAAAATAACGTAGATATAGATTACCATTTTTAATTTCGAGTAATATTGCCGAACTATTATATGCGAAATGATTTTCAACGTCTTAGCAAAGAACAATTGACATACTATTAGATAATTATTTCTGTACAATCTTCTTATATCTCGAGGCAAGAGTTAAAGAAACGATGATGTTACACTGACTCACTCGAGTAATAAATTCAACATCCGTAAAAAAAGACACAGAAGAGCCACTTTGAAATGGATTCATTATAAAGATGCGAAACTTTCGGCATTAACAATTGAATAGCTATGCCAAATGGCTAAAGAGAGAGAGAAATATATAACTAAACATATATCTATTTATATGTTAATAATTACCTAATATCTATAAAAATAATACTTTTTAACGGCTTTATTCTTTTACAAAGTTATTTTCAATACGTAATTTAATCTTCTTGCAAAATATTCAAATTTCCACTGATACTCTTGATCGAGGTTGTTATAAATGTAGAAGAACCATCTAAATTGATCAAACGACTACAGGAATTAATAATTTATACTTTTGGATTTGAAAGTTATAAGGTTTGGAGAAGGAAAATTAATGCAGTTATGAAATATATATTTAAATAATGACGCAATCGATGAAATACTTACATATATTACTTAAACATTTGAATTAATCTATTCGTAGTATCTAAATTGTACAGAATTGTGTTTTTAAATTTATAATCCCTTTCTATTTGGTAGATTCAAGGTTACTTATACATCGCTAAATTTTGACTTCATATCTTGTTTGAATTACATCGAGATGAATATATATATATATATATATATATATATATATATATATATATATATATATATATATATATATATATATATATATATATTGAATGTTATTCAGTAGCTTTTGAATACGATTTTATAAATGGAGTTACAATATTATTGTTCCTTTCGTATGAAAAAGTCGCTTCTTGTGAGGATTCAATTCTAATTAACTTCCGAAAGGATCGATCTTTATCTTCTTGAAACCGGTTTATTGCAATCATTGGCCCTCAGATATCGCTAATTTCCAACCGAGGAACTCCGATGATCACAATATTACGTAGTTCTGGAATCGGATAACAATGTAATGCAACTTAATCCATTGTTGCAATGACCAGTGTTCCACACCTCAGCAGAGGTCGCTGCCCGAACTCCTTCCCACGGTTCGAGGGGAGGCAAAAAAACGGTCAATGCAGATGAGAGGAAGGGTTTACCCTCCACACGCTTTTTATCCCGGAATTTAAGCACTTTTTTCTTATGTTCACGTGAGGGCACGTGAAAATGTAGGATTCCTATGATTTGATATTACAATAGATCCATTCTGTGGCGGATATTTTTTAATGTTCCACTTGATAATCGACTCTTGAAGATCTCTGCCTTCAGATTTATTCTTGTTTAAATTAATAAAATCGAACGACACAACTCGGATTTGTAAAAACGAGCTTTAATCGTACGAAATGGGTAAATGTCCGTGAAAATCGCAGACAGAAATAAATGAGGTTGTCACGTGGTATCAATGTTTCTAATGACGTCACCAATCGCCCTGAAATGGCATCCGACAAATGCGCTAAAGTGGAACATTGAATTTGAAAATCCTTGAGATGCGTATGAAAATATTCGACGAGAGTAAGTTTTTAGATTCGCTTAATTTTAAATTCGACCAAGTTTCATCAGTTGTATCTAAATGTTTCTACATAGTTTAATATTTTATAAAAATGAAATATTTATTCATAAAGTTTTGAACCAATTCAATATAAATGCAATTTACGTAAATATCCCAAACGTTGGTTCAAATATGATGAAATAGAAAGGTAATAAGATATTCCCGAAATATTAAACTAGATTTTCAATTTACATAAAACAATTTTATGCGAATACTCGAGAATTGGGTATGTTAACTCTTGGAATACTAAGAAAGAAAAATGGATTTCATAGAATGCATTTAATTCACCGCACAAGCTCCGAATTATTTTAGTAACATTAGTGTTAATAACATAATTTTCAGATGGAAGTGGATTACTTAAGCCAATTGATATCCAACGTTTCCCTACACTTTCATTCTAAAAATCGTTCCTTTGATGCAATCGAATGTACTAACTTAAAATTCGAGGGACGATTTTAATCTCGATGATTGATTCTTTGGCCAGCAAAGATTGCTCTACGAACTATCAATAGATTCTGGCAAAAGGCCTTTCACTAGGAAGCCATGACGAAATGAATATAAAACGTTCTGCACAAGATATTCTAAAGAGCAGGTTGTGCATTCGGTGTGTATGCTCTAAACGATAAGTTGATCATTGACACAAACGATGCCGCCTTTGATCGAACGAAATAAAAATACAAAAACAAGCGAACGGAGGTGTTCTATTTGTATGAGAAACTCCTGCGATAACAGGATTTTTCATCGTCTGAAGGAAAGAAATGCCATAAATCGCGAAAGAAGTTCGATCCTAGTCATAACACGGAAAGAAGACAACGTAAATCAAAAACGACTCTTACGAAGGATATATTTCCGAAGGAGACTTTTATTTAATATATTGTCCCAATAAGGAAGAAAACACAGATTTTGGAGAACGATAAAACTAAAAAAATCGGTAATTCAAATAAAGAAAACGTTCCGTTTAATAATATTGAAAGAGCTAGAACAAGTTCCTATTCAGTATGTTTTTTGCGTGAAATTGAAATAATTATCGAGATGTTTAAGAATAAGCTACGGATCATACACTATTTTCAAAACTCTAATAAATCACACATTTAAACGAAAAGAAGGTTCCGTTAATGTCGAACGGTCGATCTTTGAAATAGATTCGAAATCAATTTGTTATGTTTACGTTAATTCTTACGAAAGAATCGTCACATAGCACTCATAAGACGGAGCAACGCAGAAAACAATTGCATTACAATATTCGCAACGGGAGTCATTACCTAATGACGATGGGATTCTCCGAGGGCACTGGCGCCTGGGCGGAGGGGTCGCGCGGCGAGGGCTCTTTTTTTGGACCCCCAGAAGGGTCTCACGGATCAAGGCCCGCTTTGTTTTTTACGATTGCAAAAAACAAGCACAAAAAGCGCATCTGCATGAACGGAAAAAACACGGGCGCTTTTTATTTTAATTCCTAGGAAGACCGCCAGGAGTCTCAACCGACTCATTTCGCAAGAAAAAAAGTTTCTCGTCCGTGAGAAACGGCGCTGCGATGAAAAAAGTAGGAAAATCGTTACTTTAAGATTTGGTCGGTTTTTTGTACACATAAATGAGCATTTTGCAAACGGCTGCCCTAAATTTGAGCCCCACCCGAGAAACGCGTTCGAACCAACGCTCTTCATAATTATGATGAATAAGAGAAAAAATATGCGAAATATTGCAGGAAATCGTTTCAGACTTATTCTAGACTTCGGGAATAGAAAAAATTGATTCATGACAGGTTAATTCTTTAAAGTTTAAAATGAAAGAAATAATGCGACAAAATGCCTTGAGCCACAGACACGAGTTCAAGACAATTATTGTTTCTGTCAATTCTTGGAGCTGCTTCTTCGCTACCGAATTTGCATCGATTTAAACAAAACGCCAATATGATTTTGGAATAATCGATGCAATGGTACAGAGTTGGCGAAGGTTTCTTTTGAAATCCTCATGAGTATATTTAGTATAAAGTAGTCATATTGCAGAGATGAAAGCAAATACGAGGTCTTCAAAAAAAGGAATTTTTCAAAGTGACACGTATATAATTATGAACAAATGGTACAGAAGATGGAAACACCTGAAGATAAAAAAAACGAACGAGTTCGTCTTATTGAATAACATTCTCGTAGTATTTCGCTCCCATTTGAGAAATATTTCTGCGATTTATTTTTCATTTGAAAACTCTAATTAATTGCCTTGATTTTCGTTTTAAACTCCCCAAAGTTGCGCAATACCCTGAAGGCGGTCGTGGGCACAAGAAAAGGGTGCGCGGGGGAGGGTCGTATCTGCATATAAATGTACCCTTCCGAGCGGCGGAGGGATCAACCCTTTTTGAGGAGCAGGTGAGAAAGAAATGGGCTTCAAAAAAACAACAGGATACCTTTTTTGTTGATTGATAATGAACGCATAAAGTGTACACATCTCCTCAGCTAAGGCTCCCACGATTTAGAAGTCATAAAAAAGAGAACAAAAAAGTCTTAGAAAATGCCATGGCGACTGGATTTGAATACTTTTTTCGACATTTTTTCCTTCGGCTGTGTCGGTACGCAAAGGATGCTGGGAAAATACTCGTCATTGTTTTTTTCTCCGTCTCAAGGCAACGAAGGGTTTGGCCGAAATTAGAGAATGCAGCTGATTCGTATGGGAGTTCTTTTCTTTAACTGATTTAGAGAACGATTTCAAACTGCTCATTTACATCGAAATGTTATGAACGCCATGAGTATTCTAATACCGGTTCATATGAATGTGTCAGATATTTACTTTAATATATGATTTTCTGTAAAAATTAAAAATCCTGTCAGTCTTCGATAATATTACATAAAAATTGTCTCTCAAAAGAATTGAAGATAAGTTAATCACAAATAATGTTAGTCACGGAATGTTAATGAAAATTCAAAGACAAGAGTAACTTCTAATTCAATAACTATTACAGGAATCTTCCGCAATTTATTCCTAAATTGAATTCTCCCTTTAAAAATATTATAACGTACAGATTATAACGGTAAGAAGTAGTTGAGGCTATTAATTATAATTTCTATAACAATATATTCATTTATGGTAAAATTTAAGAAAATCCATTCAAGTATTTCTCTTAAATGATGGAAAATTACAAGTCAATGTACGCAAGTTATTCTTTTTAAATTACTATAAACATTTTTCAAATATTCAGCGATTTCGAGTAAATATCGTATTTAATGCATTTTATGAATGAATTTCTTCAAAAGAGGATTAGTTTTTAACCGTAACCATATTTTAATTTATTTTCTCTTCAACGCATCATTCTAAAATATACTATATTTGAGATGCTGGAGAAACAATTTACTGGAAAAGATGTTCCCAGTTCTTAAGTTTTGTGGAAAACTTGAGTTTCCTAATGATATCAGCAAAATAGTATAATTTATTACTATAATTATGTTCGCGGATAGTGAGCATCATTTCTTCTCATTATTAAGCAGAAGAAGTTCCCGGAAAAACATAATCATCAATACATTTTGCAGTTAAAAATGGAATTTTAATTTGTAAAAATATCTTTCGCGACTTGTTTTCGGGATTTTAAAGTCTAGTGTTCAAATATCTTTAAAAAGTGTTTTCAAGTTGCACTCACTGGTTCCATTGGCGTTCCTTCCGAAAATCCTGGCGGTAGGCGCGGCCTGGTGCAGGAGCGGTCCTGCGATGACGGGCGGAGTGGGTCCCGGAACTGGCATCCCGTTGCCGCTGCTCTCACCTGCGGCACATTCTGCCGAACCTCTTGGCAGACGGCTACGGGTGTGTGAGGCCACGTGGTTATCCATCAGGGGGCCATGGTGCCCGGGATTAGAACCGTGGTCCACGAGGGAGGAGGTGCTCGAAGGCTCGCTGCCGGGAGCTGAAGAGCCAAGGAAAACTGTTATGCCTTTCATATCTGAGTGACATTTGTTTAAGAGCGCCTTCTCCTACCCTTGTATTTTCGTATAAAATTTATTTTGCCATTATCTGCACATAATGTAAGTGCATATTCCTTATTTTACAAATATTTTTTAAATAAAAAACAGTTCCAACAGATAAAGAAATTCATCAATTACATAAGGTGTATTCGAATGTTTCACGAAAAAAAATTAAGTCTCATATTGTGAAGACTTACTTTTTAGAGGAGAACCACTTCTAAACAAATTCTAAATACAAACAAATAAATTATAAAAAGTAGAAATTTTTAAGGAAATATATTTCTTTCTTAGCTGTACCCAAAATAGGATGTAGAGATATAAGTTTTAAATTCTTTTTTGATACTTAAACACACAAAGAAAAATGATGAATAAGAAGAGGAAAATATTACTCGGTCATTCTTAGACCGTAATTGTTAAAAGAAGAATTTTGAAAATAAATACATACGAGTGGAAGGAAATCGTTCGACTGATGAAACATTTAGGACAAAATGAGAACAAAATCTAAATCATTATTTCAATCTACAGTTATAATATCTTAGAAATTAGAAACAGCTGCATGAACAACGGATTGCAACAGAATTCAGTGGAATGCAATTCCACTTCATTAACATCGGTTATTGATGTAATCACTATATTGAACCATCACAATTAGATCTATCTTCTAGATGATATCAGAATATATTCTTCATTGTCAAAGTTACATTAAAAGATTTACTTAAACAGAGTATTTTAAATTCAGAAAAGAGAAGGGAATCAAATAAACTTATCTATGAATCACTATATTCTACAGGGAAATCACTTTTTAATTTTGTTTTACAATTATAATCCAATGACATTTGTAATAAAAAACCCCAAAGTTTCCGGAAGTTAAAAGAACAAAATATCCGTTTATTGGTGTGCCTTCACCAATCTCTCAAATTTTCATCTTATTCAATAGATTATGCGTATTTCATGAAATATATTTCTTCAAAGTGCTTTGTTTGATAGAATGGTTGGATGAAGGGAAGGCAATTAAGAGGAAAAGAGAATATCCACCGTTTTCAAGTAATGCATGTGCGCATTCAAATGTGTCTTAAACCGATAATTATCTGTTAATTTTTATAACAACCTCTTACCGGCCACCAATACTTTATAATTTTTCAGAAGAGGGCACATTTCCTTTACCCATTCTTTCGCCGAATTATTTTCTCGCTAAACCTCTTTATACAGATTCATATAATGATAATCCAAAGCTTAGAGAACAATAAGAAAGCGATTCGACTAATGCACGCAACCATTCCCTTTGGCTTCGTCAGAAATACATGAATGCATTTGTCATGGTAGTTAAGTCACTAAAAGTGAAATATTATTTCATTAAATTTTAGCTGAGATTTAGGTGACACTTCCGTATTTAATGATTTACTGCATAAGAACAAGTCACCAAACAATTTCAGCCACTGCGTTACTTCAACAGACGTGTTTCCTCAAAGACTCGCACACGGCTGCCGAAATGTGTGATATTTAATGCGAAGTTTAAAGAAAATCTGCAAATTAGACTAGTGAAAGACTATTATAGCAAGATTGAAGAGGAATCAAGAAAAAATTTTTATATAATATAAATAAAATCCAACTTTTAGTCAGGGAATCCAAAATTATATTGGTCTATTAATTGGAAGTGAAAGATCTTAAGGAAAGAGCAGAAGCGTATTTTACGTTGCATCTGAGCAAGAATTCATTGCTGGTAAAAATCCTCCATTTTCTCATATTAAAAAGTACAAAAATTTGAATTCTGTTGAATACACGAATTCAGCTTAAATACTCATAGGTTTTCATTTATGGTTTCATTTTTGTTGATAATATAAAAAATAAAACAAATTTACGGCCTTAAATTATTATTTGCGGGAATGTACAATCTTTAGCCTTCTATGGCTACATATAACATCAAATAAATTTTGCTGCGAGCCATTATCCCTTCAAATTAAACAGCTCTAATTCAAACGGAAACAAAAGTGGAACGATATTCAACCAAGTCGCGTGGAGTGGTTTGTTGATATACTGTTGCGCCCGATACAATTCTCGATGAACTCAGCATTACCTCGGCGTGGGTGTGTATCAGACATTTGCAGAAGAAAGCCCACCATAAGAAGGGGACGATAGCCGCTAGAAGGACGCGCCCCGGGGAAGCACAAAAAATATCGTTTTTTTTACCAACGCATGCGATCGTTTGGACGTGGCGTCCTTTTGTAGACGGACATCAAACGAGGTGAAACCGAACGATAGGAATAAAGGAGTAAAAGATGAAAACATTTGAATTCAAACGAAAGTTACGTTTATGGAGCAAATCTTAGATCTTTTTTCTTACGCGCGATTTTCACCCGATACGTACAAGCCATCCCGTTGACCCGTTCGTGATTCTCATTAGGCCATGGATCGAAGGTTGTGTAATAGA
This sequence comes from Pantala flavescens, assembly GCA_020796165.1. Taxonomy (NCBI): domain Eukaryota; kingdom Metazoa; phylum Arthropoda; class Insecta; order Odonata; family Libellulidae; genus Pantala; species Pantala flavescens. The sequence goes on along the minus strand of CM036885.1, from coordinate 18,933,361 downwards.
AGCAGTGGCAAATTTTCGAAGCTCTCGAGAAAACAAAGTAAGAGCGCCCCAAAAGTTCATTTCGTCGACCATTCTCCCATCATCGACAAGATCAGTCTGGGAATAAGTATGGCTTTGATTATTCAAAGTGGTCCACTTAAACCTAAAACTTTGGCGTGAAGCGTACGGAGTCTATCTAGCAATATAACATCCTATAAATCGAAATGCGTTAAAAGTTCCATCGTACGCAGATTATGAGCTGCCAAATGATACCTACTTTGTTGACATTAACTCAACATGGAAACATAGTTGAATGAAATATGGCGGCGTAAATTCTATATTTCGGTATAATTTGAGCTCGACCCACATCCGTGCACTGCTCTCTCCCCAAATTAAACATGGCTCATCCAACTTACGTAATTCACTAATTTTGAATCCTCCCTATTATTTCATCGATGGGGAACTGCGATGCAACTGTTTCCAGGGGCCTTCTGTACCCCCCGCGGCTCCGCCCCCGCGGGGGTAAACTTCGTCTGGAAAACTCGATTTGGTCGTATGGGCCACACCACTGCCGCTTACCGGAGCACAGGAAAGGCACTCAGAATTTCACTAGAATCAAACCATCTGCCGCGAGCGAACTTTCTTCGACCAAGTCGGGAGCAATACTGAGCAGGGGAACATGAAGGGGTAAAGGAGGGGCCCCTCCATGACGCCCTTGGACGCCCCCCCCCCCACGGCAGACGAGAGCGCTGTGGTTTTCATCTCGCGGGAATGCAGTTGATCACTCGCAAATGTATACTTTTCAATAAAAGATAACGCGAATTTCATATTCGCTGCGGATAGGTGTTAAAAGAAGGTTGATAATTCAATATTGGAATACATCGGCTCAATTAGAAAAGACAGACTTTACTTGGGGAAGAGAGGGGAAAATGTGAATTGTGGTCTATCACCAAAGCTGAAAAACGATACTCAAATTTCTTATTATTCTTATATACTTTTATTATTATCTGTGAAACAACCGTAAAAGCGCCCGCAATAAATACAATTATGATTGTCCATATGAGGAGTGTTCAAATATCGAGAATATCAAAAATAAGACGGATTTGGAAAAGAAATTTAAATTAAACCGTTTCCAAAACGGAGAGATAATTTCCATTAAAAAATAATTAATCGTGTTTATTATTAATAGACATCATTTTGGTATGTTTTCCAATAAATCAAAGATTGAATCGATTCGAATTTCGGATGTGGTTTACGTTAAAAAAGTAAACGTCGGATCAGCGTGTGGCAGAGGGTGTCCATACACTAAAGCCCCTAAATAACTGCTCTATTATGTACGCCTAATAGCATCTATGAACATAAACGAGTAATCCGTCCACGAATATAGTCGCTCGATTTTTTTCCATCGTCAGCTCTCGGAAATAGTGGCGAATGTCTCGTACTTGATTATGTAAATCACTATTTAGAAATTTCACGAACGATTTGTGGCTCTAATCGAGTATCCTTTTGAGAATTCCAAATAAGGGTTTTCAATGTCGAAGCCTCCTTTTACAAAGCACTTTTTCGTTTTGGCTCCGTAGTAACGTGCACATTGTGCCGCTGTTAGTGAACATGGTTATGGATCATTCCTCTACATTTACAATCTCCATTAAGAGATACCTTAACAATTGATTGATTAAATAATAATTTCACTTTTAAATTTATTGTTGAAATTTATAGTTAAACTCAAGTCGTAATTCTCAATTACTTTGGTTATTGTTTCATCTCTCAAATTGATAAGCTTCACTTTTTAATATTTGCTCGGAAATGTTCAACCTTGTGTGCTCATTCACTTGATATCTTAATTTGCTATAACAACCGATATCATCGAGAATAAAATCCATTTGAAAAGAAATCAATTTTTAAAGGATAATATTTTCTCTAGTTTTCGAGCTAAAAAAAATTGTCTTAATTCGAATAGAAAATAATCTTCCGCTATTAAAATTTGGTATCCTTTATTTGCAATGGACATAAGTGAGGAGTAAACTCTAAAGACATAGAAAAAGGAATTCATGCTCTCAATAAACGCTATCCATTTACTTATAAACAACTTCGTTTTTTAGAGCTAAAAACGGAGTGTAAAAGGAAGAAAATATTGCAAGCAAAGGAAAATTGGGCAATCTGTGCTTCAAAGCAGTTAAAACATTCGTATTATAATTTTATGAAGTAATAGAATATGAGGTTGAAAGCGTGTACGCTATTTTTGATTTATTTCGATAGTTTTCGAAAAAAAGTTTTCTAAAACCACTGAAACCGTAAATTAACGCATCCCTTATGAATGGAAGAGAGTTTGCGTCATCATGAATAAGTAGAACTCGATTGGTCGGAATAAGAGCTGATTGCGGGACATTCGAACGTCACCGTTTCACGTTTTTCAAACTCAACTTAAGAATTCATTATAATGGTCTTTGATTCTTGTCCTTAAAATTACCAGAACATTAAAAATTATTCTGAAAAACTATTTAATTTTTCCTTGTTCGATTAAAGAAATTTAACCAAAAGATGATAATATTCATGGAAACTATTTAAGAATAAAAATTGGATATTTTAAGAAAATCTTTAAATAATTAATTACCTAAACCCTCTTCTTATAGGAGAAGGGGGCACAATTCAAGATAATAAAATCATTCAAGTAGCTTTTGCAATATTAGATTAAGTGAAAGAAAGTAAATAATGGCAAATATTCTCTTATTCATTTTGTTCTAACGTTCCCCTCTGAAATTATCTTTGAATGTCTTTTTGAAGAAAACGCATCACTAACACCACTCGATATTCAATTAATATTCATACTGATCTGAGCACCAACATGTCGTTAAAAGCGTCAATTAAGTTCGAGTTTATACAAAAAGTGGAACTCTAATTAAATGCGGACGCGAAGAGAAAATAAATTCTATGTGAAATTCAAAAACATCAATCCGCTCGTCTAGGAATAATTATAGATTCCGAACTCTATATCATAATTCAGTTTCCAATATCTAGAAAGCCGGAACAAAGAAAACTCGTTCGACGGCCGATAAAAAGCGAAAGAAAAAGTGACGATCAGTAAGCGATAGACAAACACGGATGGAGGGAATTCTACTCTATGGCAGTCATGAAGTTTCCCACGTTACGAATCAGAGAGAGAAAAACCTAGACGCAACGAACACTGAAAGGAATGAGAGGAAATTAAAGTATTTCCTAAAAAAAACACAATTTTTACTGGAGCAAAAGTAGCGGGACACCGACTGTGTCCGCAGAAATGAAGAGGGAAAATTAATAGCCTCTCTAGAGCAAGATGGCAGCAGTGGAATCGTTCAAGTTTTTTCGTCTTTCAAAGAGAAGCGCTTATTTTTGTAAGGCTATCGATTCTTAAGGGAATCGCAGTGCCTTTGAATTGAAATATACGGATCAATAGAGGTATCAAATTTACAAACTATTGAATGACATCCGAATAGTCATTTTCTATCGACAAAGTAAATGTTACTCAGTTGTGAATAGCTAATTCTATGGTTTTAAATTAGAATCGTAGAAAATGAGAATTATTGATTTAGGATGTTGATCTTGCTTTTTAAGTTGAAAACACAAGATTAAATTAACGTTTATTTAATAAAAAAGAGCATATTGTTAATTTTTAAATACAATTATATACACGTACGTTCCCATGAAAAAGGTAAATTCAAAAACAGTAATTATTCTCATCCACTTAAATTCTTTGTATGTGTATATAGATTTGATAAAGCTATACTATACTTAACATCCAATTGTAAAATTTATTTGCATATTAATTACTGTTTAAGTAATTTGACTTTCATCCGTTGTCAGTTCGTCAACTAAAGGACTTATATTTTACGATAATTTAATTAAACAAAAGTAACTCAAAGAGAAAAGAAGGTGAAAAGTAATGTGCGTGTAAGTATGCGGCTGGAATAATGTTTTTTTACAGAGAGAAGTCTGGCAGAACCGGGACTCGAACCCGAATCTCCCAATTACTGTTCGGTTGCAAGAAAATTTGGACAAGGCGTCAGAATTTCAGTGCTTTTTCAGTTATTCATTGCAAAGTACTTTCGCCGAGTTCTTTCAAATATATGAATCCTTAATTGTTGCTTGAATGAGTTAGTTCACACAGTAACCGCAAGGGGGTATTGCATACGATTGGTAGAGTACTTACTCCGCTACTACTATGAAGTAGATCTTCGATAGTACCGGATGAGAATCTTAATACAAAAATGAAAACTATTCCGGGGCTTCAGAAATGTACCTTCCTTCCACTATTCAACACAAACCCATTCACTAGGCCTCTTTCTCCATTCTCAATATTATTTAAACTTTACTATTCTTCTTAAGAACCACCGTTAAAGTGAGTTTTAGCATCTTTTACATATTCGTAAAACTTCTTCTTCTCCTTCTTAAAAGAATTTTTTTTCAAAGTCTTAATAACATAACTTTCGTGAGACATGTTACAGCTAAATTTCCCTCGGCTATGTCAATTCATAACAAATAAATTATACACGACTGACTGAGTGACTTCATACGCAATTTATAATGGAGGAAACAAGAAAGTGAAGTATAAGTACGGGTGTGGATTGTAAGCTTTTCGAAAAAATCGTAGCAAATTGGAGGGTTTGCGTCAGTGAAAATTAGATTTGAAATTGTGAGCAGTGAAAGGATACTCTCTCACACTCTTTGCTTTGCTTGAATAAAACAGAACCATTAGATGATTGATTTATCAAAAGCCTTTGACGAAGTAGATCATAATTTCATCATCACAAATAAATATCGAGCCAAGAAAAGTTAAATTAATCGAAAAATAAGAAATCTTTGAGTTGTACAATATTCGAGCAGAATCTTACAGAAGTCAGCTAATAATAAAATGTCAAACTACACAAAGCAAACTAATTAAAGGTAAGCCTTCGCTGAAGGAATTAAAAGAGAAGAATTATGGTATAAATACCACAAACACGAAGTGTGGTAAAGTGTAAATGCTCATTTCCTAACCACGGAATAGCAGAATGGGTCAAATGAGCGTAATAATGTCCCTTCTAATATATTTATTATTAGACTATTCGAATAAAAATGATCCAATAATTAACATAAAAATTTAACTCCCTTTGTTCAACCTTGTCGGAAGCTATGTTTTAACTCTGTTCCCGATTTTTCTTTTTTATACAATTTAAAAATTTATATATAAAAAATATTGAATCTTCACTATTATTGTAATAATTGAAATTGCGATTATATGGGTATACATACATAGGTCTAAAAGTATAGTCTCGAGGCTCTGCTTTCTCAGGTGAATACGAGGCAGAGTTTGCAAAAGTGATATCTCAAAAGTTAATTTTGTTGAAAAAATTCTTCTATTCTCCCGTTAAAAATTGTCCACATCCAATACTATAACCGTTCAAAAATTCTTTACTAAGAGATCAAAAGAAAAATTTCGCTAGAATTCAAGGCTCGATGCCCACCGTATTCGATGTCATTTGGAGAAAAGAACATAAAACTTCAAAATACTTTTCCTAATACTGGTCCATGATCAGAAACAACAATCCCCGATAAAAAGTATCAGAATTATTGAAGAGATGAAAATGCTCCACGAGTACAAACAAATCTTCTCTATTTGTGAGACATGTTTTACCGTTGCGTAGTGACCCTTAACTCGAAAGTTATTAAATAAACATTCTCAGTGAACGCGAAATATTATTAATTTTTGCTTCCGACTTCAATAATTGCAGAAAAACCTCTCACTAACCTTTGGAATTGGCGAATTTAGCGGTTGGCATTTGCGCTCGCTGTCATCCAAACTTCTGTCGAGGTACTCACGGAATGGAGATGAGTGTGGTACTGACATGAGGGGTCAGGGCGCAGCACCCTTTCGGGGGGAGGTGCCAACTTTGCATAAGTTGTTCGACTAGTGGTCATCGGTGGAGGGGGAACCCATTCTGATATTGCCAACAGTTTATCAACGGACGTTACCCTCTGATAATATGCCACAGTCTCCCAAACACTTATATGTATAGACACTTCTTCAATAAAGTAATTTAAATATTTACCTTACGCTATTACACTAATTTACGTAAGAGTTACAAGCAGGATTTTAATAATACAAGCGGATATTTTTATTTCTAATTTCTATAAACTTCTCGTAATTCAGCATAGATCTCATTCAATTTTCAGGGCATTTTTCACTTTCCTTAATGAAAAGAAGGTTTTACTCCAACCTATGATATAATTTACACCACAAAATGGCTACACGTACATTAAAGGTCTTTTAAGCGAGTTTTGGTCTAAAGGAATTTTTTTAACATATCTTTGATATTTCAAGTTCCATCTCTTTAATTTAAAAGAACTTTTATTAATATATAACGATATAATTTATGAGAAATGGCGTTGTTCTTCATCTATTAAGTAATTAACGGAATCATTTTCGAAATTAACAATGCCTAGATTAGAATTTGGAAGAATATCGATAAAAAGGGAGCGTGAAGGAGTTTTATTTCAAATATTTGTGCTCAATGTCTTATTGTTTATCAGAAAATTATAATTAATAGGTTTTAACCTATCTGTAAAAAATTAGAGATACTTTGAAATTTATTGCGTTTTATTAAAGAATTTTCTAATCTTAAAATTTATAAATTGACAGGAATTATATTTAGTATTATAAATATGAAGGCAACAATAGTTCAAACAAAAAAAGCTATTAGCAGGAATTTTCGTCTTTCCAAAATTAGAAATAAATATGAAAATATTCTACTTATATAGTTAGTCTTAACATTGTTTAAGCTTATTATATTTAAACGACGCACATTCAGGCTTTACATCGTGCTATTTCATACAAAAAAGAGCTTAATAATAAATATTTTTAAACATATTTTTTGGTATATTAATAGTTCTTATGAAGCCGTTTTTTTTCTTGTTGTATTTCATTCCTACGAATGAAAGTGAAATAAAATGAAAAAAGCTATTTTTTACTAAAATAATTTATTAATTAATTTATTGTATATCAGAACTACAAATAGGCACCAGGCCAGGTGGTAGTTCTACATTTACATTTGAAGCGGAAAAACAATCTCCGGGAAGATTCTTACGATAAATGTGACTATTAATATGAAAACTATACTAATAAATATAGAATATTATCTTCAGTTAAATATTTATCGATCTTTGATTAAAAAGTAGCATTTTCGGTCGACTTCTTCCACTCAAAGAAAAGGCCTCGTTCAATTGGATTTCTCAATTTGGGACCGGTTTTATGAACGTGAGGATATGAAAATAAGTAGCAGAAAAGAAACTGTCGCATAAAAGAACATGAGGTAGAAGTGCATTTAAAGAGACTTTGGGGAAACAAGATGTGGAAATGAAAGATGTCTTCGTTTTCTATCCTTAAATTGATGGCAAAGTAAATGTTAAAAATTCGAATTAGAAAAGGATTATAACATGTCACGTAAATGTATCTGATTGCTAAGAATAGCATTTCACTCTGGAAAAAGATGATACAACGGCTTTTTTCAGTTCGTGTCTTCGAATGGCTTGAGAAGGTCGAATCACTTTTAACAGATTTTTGGGAGAATTTCTCAATAAAAGACAAATTATTTCTGTTTGATTATAAGTCCACAGAGTTCACGTATCACAATTATAGATTTTATAAATGCCATGTTACAATATCTTTTTCGGCTATTAATTAAAGGAACATCGATTTCAAAAAAGGTTTCGATTCCTAAGATATTAAAAAGTTGAATATTTCTAAGATATTTCCAAATTACATTAAATTAAATGCTTCACATGGAAATTCTCATGAATACAATTACTTAAAAAATACATCCAAAAAATAACCCCGATGGCCGAAGGATGCATCCAGACGGCCCTAATATGGAAGAAGCGAGGACATACCGTTGCATTGTGGGAGCATTTCCGCGGTCGGGGGAAAAAATATCGATGTAAAAGCGGTAGTCTTGATGGATTCCTCGAAGAAGCGTCCGATGGACCAGATTCCTCCACGGGAGATTGAAAATATTTAGAGGCAAGATGGAGAACCAGTTTACGAAAAGAATGGCTTTAGCCATAGATTATTCTAATAAAAGTGAACCATAAACCGCAACTAATTTATCGAAGCCAATTTTCTTAGTTGATAGAGATTGATGAAATCGATTTCCGATAGAGAACGAAGGATTATCCAAAATGATCCTCAACTGAACGAGGCCTTAATCACTGAAAATCGAATGATTCGATTTCAAAACGTCTCATATTCAAAGGGCTGCTAATCGAACACATTTGCATTAATTGGGATTACAGAGATGTTTATTATTCAACAAATGACTAACGGCCAAACAAATGGCGCCAAATACAGGATAAACTTCATCTACAAGTAAATCATTAACCTTAATAATTATAACTATTGCTGAGGACAAAGGAATTACCGAAAAAAGATGATGAAAGCAGATTGCCCACTAAAATTAATTGAAGAATTATTCGAAATAAGAACCATAAATCTAAATGAAATGTGCAATCTACGGTTATTAAGGGGAACATAAGACTTGAGATCAATGTAAACCAATGGAAGAGAAGCTAAATGCACTTATTTCATTGCAATCGACTAAAACATTTCCTTAGAAAGATAAATACTAAAAATAAACTCGAAGAAAAATGAGTCTGTCTTTAAAAATCGATTCTAGTTTTTCTTCAACCCTGTAATTGTGAAGAGACGGTTCAAACGTAAATAAACATTATGTAAATTTTGATGGATTTCACTATATTCTAGACAGTGATACACCATAGATCACTAATATGACCAATGACTCACTAATAAAATACGTAACAACGATAACTACGCAATAATTGAGGTATCAAAAATCAAGACGAGGAAGTTTTTAAAAAAGTTCAGGATGGTAGGAAAATAGACAAAATTTCATCGTGAATGAAAGGATGAAAACAGTATGTTTACTTCGAACTCTGAACGGTTTTATGAAGTTGAGTTGAATCCTTGAGTTATTGAAAGTGCGTGATCCTCATTACATTTTCAAATATTCCATGATAAGTGACGAATATATTTCGAACGCGTCTATTTGACAAATGCTTCCTAAGGAAGCAGTTCACTACATCGCATTTGGCCGTCTTATTTTCTAAACAATCGTCCTAAATAATCGCCTTTCTAGGGCTCCATCTGAATGCGTCTCTCGAATTGACGCTTTTTGCTCCAAATGATAAATTCTCTTCAGGGGAATGAGGATTTGTGATCAGAGAACATTCTCTATTCCAGGTACAAACTCGATGACAACGCAGACATGACAAACCACTCCGAGGAGTCTTCCAGGTCGTAATAAGCTGTTGTCGCTTTATATGTTCCACATTGATTACATCTCTTCATTGCAAAAGAAAGAGTAATTCTTCTATTTTATTCCTTTACTTTTCAACAGATGATAACAATTAGACGCACAGAAATCATAAATTTTGTCGATAAAGAAAAATAGATAAGGAAAAACATAAAAAATAATTAAAGAAAAATGATCGATATAATCAGAATTGAAACACGTTTAAGTAATTCTTTTATTATTTCCATAATACATTCTATGAGCCATGGATGAATATAAAAAACGTTAAATATCATAGGTCCATTGAATGCAAGATACGTAAGATTCCCTTCAAGATAATTACAGACCTTCGATAGAGAAAATAATCACTAACTATAAGCAATAAGAAAGAGAAAACTGATTGGAATCGAATTATTCCCGGGATTTGGCGAAATAAGAATTTCCGTAAATTCCAGACGAAACAATTGTGCCACTGCAGTGTCCGGAAGTATCTTCATCTGGATTCATTTACAAAAAGCCAATTTTGGTAGAGGCACTGATTGGCTGTAGGTTATGATTTTCGTAGTTTATTAGATATTATCAGGAAAGAATTTAATTAATCTGAATGGTTGATATAATGAAGATTACGGAAATCCATCTTCTTCTTCTTCTGCCATTTCTTTCGCCAATTCCAGGTCTTGCTGCTCCCTCTCTCGCCGTTCCTATGGAAACAGAATAAGGGAATCAAATGCGGCACTAAAGTAGAGTCAAATTGCACACATTAAGAATACACTTAATACGCAACATTTTTGTCTGATGTCGATTTAGTTTCAAATAAGTGCAGGTGGACAAAATGCAATCAAATGGAAAAAACAAACTTCACACAGGAAATAAAATGCAGATTTAAGATAAAATTCTTTCCAGAAAAAGGCATTAAAACAATTTTCCAAACATAGCACTACCTTGAAATAGATAACACAAATCAGCAAACCTTTCGCGAGTTAAGATAAGTCCATGCGATTACTAAACTATGATTTTTTCATTGATGATGTAGAAAAGGAAAGAGTCGGTTTCTAGTAAAATATTCTTCAGAAAGGACTCCAAAACCGTACAAATACAATGGGTTTCGTAACCCTACCGGTACGTGTAGAGAATCAACTAACGATGATTATATTGATTCAGGCTGATTCTTACGCAATAGTTAGAAGATACACATTAAATTTAAAATATAAATGTTTTATAATGCTATTTTCTACTTTGAAAGGAAAAAAGAATAAATTATGAACCACTGAATCTTACAAATTATTAAGAATTAAACAAAGTGTTAAATCGACATCATTTTAACTTTTTACTAAATCTTCCTCTTTTAACTTTTGCAAAGTTTAACGGTGACCTTAGGAAGGAGGTTGCTGACCAGTACGAATCTCTCAACCGACACTTGGAAGTATCATCCGTTGGGTCGAAATTCCTTCTCAAAGCCTTCGTCCCTTTCGCATCACAAACTAATTCTCAACGAGAAACATTAAACAAAAAAATGACAATCTACCGAATTATTAAGAGGGAAGCTTCGGCAGAGAAAAAAAAACAGGAGACAAAGGTGTGACCCTTACGGAAGGCAGCCGTTCAAATCACCGGCTGAGGGGTCAAGCGGACCACCGGTCAACCCTTTGAATCGGCGTTCCCACAGTTGGCGGAATGGACATCGGTCAGCAGACCCTAAGGGTGACGGCTGTGACCGGATACCAAGTGGTAGGGAGTTTTTTTTTACCCTGTGACCGTTTGCTCGCAGAGGGGCCGACTTTATTGGGCAAACTTAATTACGGCGATAAAACAATTCACCGGAGGCGATCGCACTTTTGAATGAGCTCATTTGACGGCATTTTGTGGACATTCAAAGCATTAGCACGGATGGATAAATTTGCAATACGAAATGAGTGATATTAGAATCCCATTCAAAACGATGCTCTAATGGGATTGCTCGATACTAGAAAGAGGATCCGTTTCATGATTAAATAGAAATGTAAATGGTTCGCTTGAATCGAAAACAGTTGGTCAAAAACACAAAACTGTTCTTCACTAAAAACTGTTTTCCAAATCGATTTGCGACATAGCACCTTTCACTATACCCTTCAAATACAAATAATATAAAATAGAATTAATATTAGCGAAATTTTTAGTTTCAGAGATTAAGGATTTCGTTCACTTAAACGGCGAAGGAGTCTTCGAATGACGCCCTCAGATGTCGGGCATTAGTTCTATTCTCAACCGACAACACTAAGGTTTACTTTCCATCCTTCGGATTGTTTCCGCATTTTCCTGTTCGAAATATCAGTTATACTTTGGCAATGGTGAAGGGTTACTATATATTTTTACATAACATTCTTTATAAGTTGTGAAATTTTATTAACATCGGTTAAATGTCGATGAAATATCGACGAAAGAGACAACGATTAAGTGTCTTGACACACGAAGAGGTGAATCCTCTGCTCGATTTTCATCAACAATAAGCGACTTCTAACAACACAGAGTTGGAAACAAGTCTCTGCATCTACTCCAAGTAGCCCACTCCGATAATATGAGCGGCTAAATTGCCTCACTTACGTCACATAAATATAATTGACCTCGTATTGAAAGTCGAGAGCAAGGATGGTTTGTTATGAATTTCATTAAGTCGATAGTCTCTCATTTTGCCCAAGGCTCATTTGGAATTTAGCACAAAAACTTCAGTCGGTGGCGCTATCTTAGAGAAAAAAATTGATTGCAACAGAAGAACGTATTTCATATGAACAAAAAATGGATTCTTCCAAACGGTCGAATTTGGCGAGAAAAAAACTCGATTCATTAGAAAACGAACGAAGATACACGGAAATAATGCGTCGGAAACGATAGTTTTGGACGTGAATCGAAGAATATTTTAAAAATAGAAAATAAGGAGTCAGGTGATTGAGCACAACACCAAATCAAATGATAGATCTGCATTGAATTTGGCAGCAGTGAAAATACCTCCGAGGAAGAAAATATGATCAACGATTGGCAAAGTAGAAACAACAGAAAGAAGGGTATAATGCGCTCGAACGGTAATTTTTCCACCGCCGTCCATAGAAGCATCTGATGCTATGGACACTCAATTTCTTTCGAAATGTAACAAAGTTTTCCTCTCTCACCGGCCTTAGAAATGTAAGAGAATTGTAAAGTAATTCAAAAAGAAATATCTGTCAAAATTATTGCGTATTCGATCCTTTTTTTAAGTAAATCACTGCTGTTTAGGGCGAAAGCGTACTCAAGTAAATTTAGACAATTTTCTTATTTCGGAGACGAATTCACAATTTCAGGGTATAAAAGAGAAATTTTGATATCAGTGGTTTGAGAAGAGAACGAAATTTATGACGATTAAGCATTTACATTTGCTCACCAGCCGTCGTCCACCTTTTATAAGAAGCGCATCTCGTCTTTCAATTCTTATACGACAATCACACTTTCCCTTCTTTCCATTATGAATGCTTTCCGGAAGTTCGATACTTAAAAACCGGCCTTTTAGGCAGTTTGCACAAAATTTGCTATTATTCGAAGTGCACTTTGGACGAATGCAATTTCCAACATTTCTCAATTTAATGCAAAATTAGAAAACTCCATTTACTGAAGATCTCATTGGTAAAAATCAAGAGCAAAATTTTTCAAATACACTTCTCAATGTAATAAAAATTTGCTTAAATTAAACGATGCATTCCACCAAAAAGAAAATTTAGAGGAAAAATGAAATAAATTAATTGAAATTAAAAGAAACAATTGACGCATTTAAAAATAAATTACTGTAACTTTTACTAAAACGTAGAATAAACCGCTTTTTTCCAATATCTTAGACTTTTCATTATGAAAATTTAAATTTCTTAAAATCAATCGCGACATGTCAGATAACGAACGTTGTCCGTAAAAAAGGCGTCGGGGAAAGCATGTGGGAACGGGTCTCAAGGATATCGAACCCCTGTGGTCAAACGTTCCCAAGGTGCTATCGGCTGGAAGGAGTGACCAAAGGGTTAGACCCTCCAACCATTCCTTCGCCTAAAAAACCACTGACCATTCGTTCGGTACGATCAATCAAAGGATATATTGCTAAGGGTCCATCCTGTGAAGACGCTAAAAAAAGGGCCGTGGGAAAGGGTGGGAGGCCAAAGTGGGAGGAACTGCTAATCGGATTGTCTCCTATTTCCCTTTTTATCCGCGGTCTCCGGTTCGGTAACCGACCGTCACGTAAATGGGTTCCGTTCATTAATCACGGCACACACAGACGGTTGAGCGAACACGTCTTCAATTAATGCGTGTACACGCACACGCAAAAAAATTAACGCATCGATTGTGGGATGACGTCCTCAGACACTCGAATCTCCGGGAATTGTCAGGGATATCGGATTATTTCAAAACTCCGAAACTTTCGTTCGCATCATAAACATAGAAAATTCGACAGCTTAGAGGAACATCAAAATGTGAAATGAAAACACAATGCGTACGAAGAGATAACCGTAATAAGATCACTTCCGTAAGAAGAAAGTGCGAAAGGCAGATATTCAAATCGAATATCCTCCGAAATTTACAATTCAGATCGTACGAGGACGTCGTAGGCAGTCCAACGGCCATCGCATTAAGAAAGAAAGGTGAAATTCGGCATATGAAATGAATTTCTTTAGAGAGGACATCCTAGGGATTTCAACGGTCGATCGTTCAAAGAAGTCGATGAAAGACGGTTGGTCTTCATCAGAAACGAATTGGGCACTTCCGAATATCGAGAGTTATTCCCAAATGAAAGACCACTCAAAATGTTACAGAATTAGAGCTTGGAAAGTCATATTGAGATTCAAAGAAGTTTCTAATTCAATTCTCATCCATTATGAGCTCCTTAATTTTCAGATAAATTCGATGAAATTCTTAGAAAATACAGATACTTCGGCCATCGTTTATGATGCATTGCTTCGTTTAGAGTCTACAATAAAATTAAGTATTGATTTCAACGGATCAGTGACAATTATTATAAGATGTAGAATTTATTTAGCTTTCGGAACTCATGATCACGTTTCGAAGAATAGAAATTATAAATTTAAGAAACGGAAAAAAACCTCTTCCAAAGATAAAGAAATTTTCCCGAATACATCTCACGATAAATATCGCATTACCAAAACGTTGTCTGTTATCAAAGATTTCCATAATTTTACTTTATTAATGCTCAGAAATATTGATATCTTATGATCATAATCAACATAGCATAATCATTGATTATCGACAAATAACAGTTCATATTGGAATGGGGTTTATAACTATGCCTTGACAGTTATTTCGTATGTGGACTGCAAAATAATCTGAACCCACGACATAAAATACGTTATGTCCCATATCTTAGAGATTGAAATTCTCTTATTAATAAACCTAGTCAAAATATTTCCTTCTCGTTCGTCCGTTAAATATGCGTGAAGGGGGTATTTGGTGAAGAAAGGGACACTTCCAAGAGACCCATTCAAAGATTTACGCAACAAAGACGCATCCGAAGAGAAATTTATTCTGCCGAAATTGGTATGGGGGAGCTTTGCTGATACTCTATACATTAGACAACTGAAAAATGTTTGAATCAAACATTTGAACACGCAAAATGCCAATTTGATAACGAACATTCATTTTTAATGAGCGTTCTCATAAATTGTTCATGTAGGCAATTCTCGAAGTAAATTAACAATTGCCTCACTTTCATCGTAGCACTGTAATTAATATTTATGTTTAGAATAAATCCTTCTTTTAATGGAATCGATGGGAAAAAGTAAATTAAAAGGAAAAAAATGAGAATATTGTTTCTTCTATATCAGAACATGTCCAAGGCCATATCTAATATATTATGGAAAAACGATAATGTTTAAAAAACAAAAATTAGATTCAATGGTTATTAAAATAAATTCCACCGCAACAATATATTAAACGAGATTGCGATAATAACCGATTCAAAAGGAGGTATCTCTATTCCACCAGCACTTGTTTGGAAAGATTCGCAGTTTTTAAAGAATGTCCTTTTTAAAATAAAGAAAAATCATAGTTTCTGACAAGATAACATGCGGGACTACAGTAATTCAGTTAATTGACATGGCAAAATACACTCCAATGTTTTATCGGCAACAGGTGACAGTCAAAGTATTCACAAATTTCTTAAAACAAACGTAGTTTTTTCATTTTATGGACACAATATAAGTTATTGTTCTAGTTTCGGGAGAATGAACGTGAAGAATAAATTTTAATATGAAATTTACGTAATTAGGACATGAAAAATTGAACCGCTACATATTCCAGGGTAACTTTAGAGGGTCATAAATATTTAAACGCTATTTGGCTCTGAAATTGTACACTTTCACATGAAACAAAAACGACCGAAATATTTAGTGGATTTTTCAACCAAAAGTGAACATATATCTCGAAGAATATAAATAATGTCAAATTCTAATTTCTATCGTACGAAAACCATCACAAACGGTCGTTTCATGAAGACTTAAATAACTGAAAGTAATGACTCGGTTTATTCGGCAAATGTCACCGGTCATTGGCTACGTGCGAATGTATTGACCCATCCGCCTCCTTCGAAGGCATCTCCTTAAGAGATAAACGATTTATCACGGGATATGTATGAATACTTGATAAACGACACTGTTATTACAAAAGATTGGAAATTTCATCAAGATGAGCTGAAGAAGCATTTGCCGTTCGACCGACACCCGGGTGACCGACAACTCACTAGAACGACAGCTCGCTTGAATTAAACAGTTAATGTACCGAAGGCGTTGCTGCAAAAAAATTAAATCTGTTCATTTAAAGCATTAGTTGGTCTAAATTTAAAATAAATTCTTGAATGTTAATTTATGATGAATTTTAAGAGTTGGATCAGTAAATAAAGAGAGTACAAATGTTATTCAACACTTTTAAAATCTTATTATTTTCCCGAAAGATAAACCCAGATTCAAAATATAGATTTTTCTGTAATAAAGAAGAAACTAGTAATATACACAAATAAACAGTTAGTCCATAAACCAACATAATTCCGCGAATAAATAAGTTAAAATAATAATTTGTTAAGAACAAACTATAAATATCAACCACCGACTAACAAGTTCACGTGAGGTTTGCAAAATGATTCTTTAAATGAGCGATTTTAAATATATATTGCAACGACGCCAATCCTTGCAGGTGTCGGTCAGTCGAGCGTCGGTAACACGGGTGTCGGTCACTCGGCAGGGACCATGAAAGGATTAGTGCAGCACCGGTTACGCAGTATTACTCAAAGTTTCAGAAGTTACGACTTCTACTTACGTAAGAGTAACTGAAACAAAGGAGAAGGAATAATGATTTTGTTGTTAGGAATAAGGCGGGCCGAATTGCTCTTTGAAATTTTCTATAAATTCGAAATAATAAACCTCACGATAATAAAATCGATCGAAGCCAAAACCGCGCCATAGAGTGTTATAGATTGATAAAAATTGTAAACATAAGGAATCGATACTTCTGAAAATATTTCCATTGAAATAAAATCCACTTTATGAAGCCAAAAACCCGTCTTCAGATATTAATTGTCCGCAAAAACACATTCTCATGTTGAATTTCTCATTTGACCTCATAATCTGCAACCGATTACTTTTATTAATCGAAAATACTGGGTGTTCCTTTTCCGTTTTAATTATTTCTATTTCACTTTCTAGAACATTAATCCTTTTACCTTCCATTTGGATAACTATAGAAATAAAACTTCTGATGTGTCTAACAGCAGCGACATTAAGAAAATGGACTCTTTTCAAATGATGAGGAAGTAGTAAATCATCTTTTCTCATTTTCGTATTTTCAAGTCCTCTTGGTGGATTTCGAGCAGTACTTCGTTCTCTAAAGCGATAGTGGTGCTCTACTATGTCAACAACTTAAAGGCAATCCGAAGGAGGACTCCACTTACGTCAAATCTATGGACGAAGGCTTCATTGGGTGAAAATCCAAAACAATAGAATGAGGATGATAAAATAACAAAAAATTTTTTTATGATAAAGTTTTCATAGGTTTTCAGGCCAAAACTAGATTACTATCCAAATTAAGCAACATATTATTTGAAAAGAATAAATACCAAGGAAAATACTTATAATTAGAATTGTTGCTAGATAATTCACAGAACACACAATGATGAGCTCTACTTCATTGAAAATAAAATGTTGCACTTTTGAAAGAAAAATAGAAAAAAACAATAAACTCCGATACGAATACAAATTAGAGAATAGAAGAGAATTCAATTAATCCATAAAGCTTTCTAAAGTTTTGCAAAATAATCACTTTCATAAAACCATAGTAAGGCAATATTGGTTTTAGGGAATGCAGTATTGGTCATTTTTAATATGACGTTTTGCCTTCAGATCTTAAGAAACCAGCAGCATTTCTGGCAAAAAGTCATCTAAAAATGACCAAACCCAACTGTGTTCCGTAAAACCAATATTCTATGTTCAGCGAAAGCCTTAGAACCGAATATAATAAGGCTTTGAGATTATTCTATTATATATATATACCAAATAGTAAATATGAGAGCATTTTTGGATCATGTACATTAGAAACTTTACAAAATGAGAAGAGATCAGTTTTTCAAAAGATTCACCAGGATAATGATGTATCACCTTCTAAGAGACCTTATCTTTAGTAAACCTGGAGACTGAAATTATCACAAGTCTACTTAATCTTATTGCATAAAATAATTATGTGAAACTAATTTTCAATTTACACACATATTAAGTATTTACACCTCATTTAAATAAATATAGCATTACTTTAAAATATTAAACTAGAATTGAACAGTAAGAATTTTCATGTAGAAAATGAGAAAGCCATTTTTTTCTCTGAATAGCCACATTCCATCAGCACTTAACAATAGAAATACAACATATCTGCTTACCAACTCAACCAAATCAGGGTTAAGAAATAAGAGCTTTCAAATTGATGTTTTGCATCCAAGAGCACCTGTCTGCCCTTGTCGTTTCAGAGTTCACCTTTAGAGGTTAAGAACGACCTCCTTCAAAGAGGTTTATTCAGTTTGAGTAGATTATTACCTTAGTAATACTCATGCACAGTATACACCATTATAGATTATCCTACCTTATTATTTGTCATGACTGCAATTATCCATTATCATTCCTTTCTAGGAAAATACAAAAGTAACGCTGAGACTTCAAACAACATAAAAAGTTATGAAACAATATATGATGAAAATTATAAAAAAGGATTTATGACTAAGAATGACAACAGGGGTTATAATATTATTGAAAAGGTAACATTACAAAAATAGCTATAGATGATTCATGCAGCAAAAGGAGTAATTACCATCAGACGTCAATTATTACAAACTGGACGGCAAGGGACAAGGAGAGAATGAGGAGAATACAAAAAAAGACATCATGAGGAGAGATTACTTCTATTTAGATAGCCTCTACTGACATCCTCCAGACCAACGATTGCTTTTGATGCAGAAAAAACAATTTCTTCCACCTTCTGAAGGCTCCTCTATTCTAAAAATCACCTGAGTTATACTTTCATAACCAATTAAGGTAGACTCTGACTCAAGGAAATTTGAGTTCCTGTTTTTAACAAGTGTCAGATTGAAAACAGCAAATGAATAGAAACATACATAAGAAGTTTATAGTAAGCCTATTATACAACCTTCCAACACAAAGTTGCCAAATATTTTTTCATTATTTTTTTATAATTTTAGATACAGAGTAATTTATTTTCAAATAATATAAACTACAGATAACAGCTACTAAAATTAGATAAATATTCAACATTTGACTGATCAATGCCAGTGAAATGTTGCATTAAGGCTCAACTGCACTCCTCTAATATGAAACTCATTCAATGAAACTAACCTCTGCAGATTCAAGATCCTTGGAGTACGATTTTGGAGGATACCTCATGGCACGCACACTCTGGTTACGAACTTGCAAGCAGAAGGTGATACGTTGATGAAAAGCGAGTTGTGGCTCCCTCGTTCCATAAACATCAGCTGATTCTCTGCTTCTCATGAATCCTTTTTCGTGATCGATTGTGGCCTCTATCACACCATCGCGAATCGCCTAAAGGAATTAAGAAGCATTAAGACTGTATTTTAGTTATACATCACTATGGCAACCAATTCAAATTTTGATGTGGAACTTGTTGAAAATCATTTATTGGAGGGGGAATGTTCGGAAGGTTTAGCTTCTTTCTTTTGAAGAAAATTTTTTCCATTTTTGGTTCCCTAGGCAGTTTCTCTGTTCATTATGAGAGCCAATTAAAAAAATTTAACAAAAAATTACATTAAATTTATAATTATACACCACCACATCATATAAGTCCTTTGAGGAATCACCATTGCATTTAAAGATAACACTTAAAATAGCTCAATCAACAAATTGTTGATGATGATCTTTTATAGGCTGTTAAAAGAGCTAAGGTGTGGCTCAGAACAACACTAGAAGTGATGATTTTTGTAAGCATATAGTTAATGTTCAGAATGTAGATTTTATCAGTTGTGTTGAATCTTATATAATAATAATAATCTGCCTTTATTGAATCAGGGCGAAATTTAGTCTATATAGACCACTCTTACATTTAATCCCTCTAGACTGACACAAATACATCCCATCCCAGACAATTTTCCGATCCACCAGGACTCAAACCTGGGACCTCGAGACTTAGAGCACTGGCACTCAATCCACTACGTACTCGGCCACTGAGGCCGGCAGTACTATAATAGAATATATATATAACCTTATAAGTACCTTAGCAACAATGAATTCAGCATCTTCTGGAGAATCAAGGGTAAGCTTTTTGGCAATGTCAGCCAAAGATATTCTAGAATAAGAGAGGGCAACTGATCTGACAGCTGTTTTAATCACATTGTGGCGGAGACGAAGGATGAGGGGAAAGGTATGTTCCGCACGGAACTGTCCTCCATATGCATCTAACACTTCTCCAAAGCGTCGTAGGTTGCCCATGCGTACAGCTGAAAATAGAAAATTCACAAAATAATTTTCCAGATTATGTTGAACTCTTGAGCTACATTTGACGCAATTTTCAATGCAATAAAACTTCATTGATAAAATCTAGCGTATCTAGATAAATATTAAATCACAAACATGGATCAAACTAATTTATTTTCATGCAAATTAATAGGATGAGGATTATTATAAATTTTCCATTAAAATAATGACTAGATAGAATGATGAAGTCAAGAAAAAATTACCCAGGGAAAGGATAGAGAGAATAAAAATATATTGAAATGAACAGCTTAGAAAATAGATTACAACCTTAACTTAAAAATATCTTCAAATTCTTAACACTATGTGGATAAAAGAATTTTTCAAAATATATCTATTATATATAGCCGCTTTGGGGGGATATAACTATATATACAAGTACATCACACATACAAGAATACAAATTTCAAGCCTAAACCACTGGGGCCATGGGATTGCTGATTTTTTACGTGATCGCGATTGTAGGAGGCCCCAAAGTCTCATTTTCCCCCATAAGAATGCACAGGGTCAATTTTCAAAGATTTTTTAAAATACTTACCATTGAGTCAGAATAAAAAAAATTATATAGCTATTTCTATGGAAAATGCTATAGCTTAGCTGCAACTGGTCATGGGTTCAATGCTAGGAGGTGAAATATTATCAAATTTTAAAAAATCATATTTAGTTTAATATGATACATAGATCATTCAAAGTTCGAAAACAAATAGATACCTACAAATACAAATAGATATAACAGAGAGTTTAATTGATTTTGCGCTTCGATTGTTAATCATTACTTGTTTGCTTGAGACTCATAGACCCGTAACTCAGATTGATCCGGACCCGCTCTCAGGTATAAAATTCAAAATCTCAAGTTCTATTCAAGATATCGACTCAGAATAATCTGTAAATGAAAATAACATTTATCTCAATTTCCCTTGCGACAAGTTTTTCGTAGCTGAAGAAACAAAAATTGCTAAGGCGATGTATAAATTTGACTGTACGATCCAATTTTTCGGAGGTTGCATTCCAATGTAATTATTTTTACTGAGAAATAATTACTCAAAAAATAAAATAATTTGACTTTTATGTATGCATAAGGTATAAGGAGTAATAAAGGGAAAATACTAGTACTTTACGTTGGATAGGATGAGAGAAATGGCAGTTTTAGTATTGTTCACGGCTGGTAAGGCGTCCAATTTTTTTTCATTCCTCTATAAAATTTATTTCTTTTGTTAAAATGATGAGAAATCTTCGTCAATATGTAGAATCATCCTTCCTTATCCAAATTTCACCAAAAAATTGGAAAAAAATCCACCAAACTAAGTTGAAAATCTTAATTTCATCCGTTGCGAAGACAAATTTTGTGGATATCGCGGATATTCAGGAAAAATGACCCAGCGTACGAGGCTATTAGATTTCCCCATAAGATAATACTGCCTATAAAAGTGGAACAGACTATAGAAAGGGCTACAAAATGCCAATAGAGATTGCAGCTGCAGCTACCTGACAGGAAGCCCGAGAAAACTTCCTTCCCCATTTAAGGATATATTTAGGGAGGAGAGCATGAATGAAGGCACTTCACTTAATTGTATCATATATATAAATCAGCTTCACCATAATCATGTATCTTTTCTAAAGAGTTAGTCATAACTTTACTCTCTTGATTAATTTTACATTTGATAATTCACCTTGAGTTAACTGGAAGTAAGGAGCCAGAGCTCTCCTCACTGTTGCATGACGGAAAATCTGCCTGTCTGGAATATCTCCTAACAGAAGTTCTACAGTCACAGCCAACTTTTGAACCTGTAAAAATAGACAATTTTTAAGTGTGAGTGCAGCTGAGTTCATGGATTAGATTTTAGTTTCTATGATCACTGCATATGAACCAAAAGTGAAGTTCCAAACGTAATCCTTCAGATTGCTTTTTAACCATCAAAATACTCAAAATTCTTGCAGCAAAGATAATAAAAATTCTTAAAATTCAGAATTCAATACAGCTTTACATCAAAGCATAACTTGAAGGCCTCCTCTTCAATTTTCTATATTCTTAGCTTTTTTCTAGCTACTTAACCACCCCATATTTACTTCAGTGATATAACCTTTTCAATGATGTTTGCAGCTCATATGTAACAGGAGTTTTTTTCAGTAGTAGAATGAAGAAAAGACTGAAGCAAATTTTCAAATTGAAAACTGGGAGTAACTACCCAAACCATGTGATGGTATAAAATAGTGAAAGAATTCAATATGATATTATCATCTTATTATTGAACACTTTTTAGAGCATTGAAATTGATAATAAAGGTAAATTGTCAACTGTTAAAAATTATGAAAAAATATGAATTATAACCAATAAATATTCTTAAAAATGATAATTTGCCTAAAAATTTGTATGAATATTTTTCCACCAAATGTTCCAAAAGTTGAAAACCAATTTTTGTATAATTTCAAGGTGCATTGCTCACCGTTTGCTTGAATCCAACAGCTGTATACTGAGGTGCCTTTCTTGCAGCTTGTACTAGATGTTTGTGAGCTGCTGAGTACTCCAATTGAGTAGCTTTTATGCGACCCAAATAATAGAGAAATCGAGCCCATTCATTGTTGCTGGCAGACTCAGGAAAAACACTTTTTGAAACAAGTTTGTCAGCCTGATTAAAGATAGAACATAAGAATTCATCACTGATGGCCATAAAATGTGAGAAAATAGAAAGGGATAAATTTTATAATCAACTTATAATGCCAAAGGGGGTTTGTAAAGTGTAAATCAATCTAGAAACATTTGTCAAATTTTTATTTTCACTTGTATACTTTTATTTCATTTGTTTTCAACATATAAATAAATATTAATGGCTCATTCCAAACATGGCCTGCAAAAAATTTTCATTGTATTATTTTTCAGAGATAATGAAAAGAAGATAAAATTCATTAATAATAAAGAAAACAATAATAATGATAAAATATAATAATAAGTGGATATTTATTTCTGATTTAATGCTTCCTTAAATTTACATAACCCTTGCTGCACCTGTAATGCTAATAGGTAATATCAAGATCTAAGATCCTAGTACATAATGAGTTCCTTCATAACAAATTTTCCTTTTTTAGGATTAGGTTGATTAAATGAAATTTACTAAAAACATTTTTAATAAAGGAGAAATTATTGAATATATTTACTAAAGGATTGCATCATACTTTGAATGATATACCAATTTCTCTGGATACAACAGATTTCAAAGAAAAACACATTCTCAGTTGAAATGTTTTTAAGTATGAAGTTTGAAGATAGAATTGAGTGAAATATTACGAACTAATAACTTAACTACTTATTATATAATTAAAAATTACATTTTGATATATTTCACAGAATTAAACTTAAATTTTGGTTCCACATCTGATCTGACATTTTAAGGGGATCATTTCTAATTTAATCAGAATTCCAGTGAAAGAGTTGGGAACCAGGACTTAGGTTTCACAAAAATATCACTTACCTGATCATATAAATTATAATGAAGATAATTTCTCAGAAGACAGTTGATAAGTACTGCCTGCCCCTCAAAATCACTACGAAGTGTAGCAGTTTGTAGACGTTTATGAAGAAATCTATTGAGGAAATTATCAAATATGAGAGAGATACATATATCATTTAAAATTGTCAAAAAAGTAACAAATGAAAGAAATAGAAATTTATCATTAAATGGAAGTTTGAAAAATATTGAAGAAATTGTTTAGATTCCATGAAAATTTTCAGACCTACCCCCTTATTTTATCTAACTGGTTTGTGAGTTCATATGCTCTAGAGAAATAAAAGTAGCACTTTGCTGCAACAAGGTCTATAGACCTACGATTCTGAGATGAAACTTTGGACATCAAAAGATCTGAAAAATAAACATAAATAAAATCAATTTTATAAATCTATCGCTACATATGATTTTTAAAATTCAAAAGGTTTGTTAATATGATTACTTAATCTAAAAATAAATAATTAATTTAAAGAAAATTGATAACAATTGAAGATATGTAGCAATTTATTTCATACTTACCAGAGCACCTGACAGCTTCTTCGTATTTATGAGCATCAATGAGTTTCACAAGTACTAGAAGATGAAGGTATGCATCTACCTCTGGAAGAGGCTGAGCTTGTATCAAGGCAGATGCACCGGATGCAGCTCTTTTTGAAACTGGTCTCTGGATGGACAGGACGGTAGATGAGGTAACATTTGGAGTCTCAGGCTCAATAGACTGTAAAGAAGTTATGTTGTTGAATTCTCTTATCACCATATGTAAACCTAATTTTTTGGATCTCTATTATACAAATCTATACTGCATGTATTGCCTGTAATGTGAACCACTACTAAACAATTCCAGAAATGAACAACTTTGAAAGAAGTCTGATAGATTGGAGTTACTATTAGTTGAGCTATTAGAACATGTTCTACCAAATATTTCAAGCTGAATGAGCTTTTAAAATCTACTTTACGAATGTCCCTTTAGCACCACACACATTCTTAAAAATTAAAACTCTAAAAACTTTCAGATATTTCCAAAGTCTTAATTCTTTCAAACACTGACAAAAAAAACCTTTCCGTAATAGTACAAACTCCAGGTAATATTTTTTCCCATCAATCCCATATCAGTAAAGTTAAAATATTGATTATTTTATGGAGATGCATTTAGCTATCGAAAAACTTCTATGATAATCTCTCTCCCTGGCATTATCTTTGGGATACCATAAGCATAACAAACTGGAAGAGGGGGGAAAATTCACCAAAGCAAAATTAATATTTTTTTCTTACGTCCAGGTTTTACCTGTGAAAGTCTTCAAAACCCAATGAAAATAGACTTAAGTGTATTTTTCAGGTATGTTTAGCATCTTAATGAAGAAATGTAACAAAGAACTTCATAATTCCTACAGAATACATTACCAGCATTAACTTTTCTCAAATTTCTGGATTAAAAGTTGATTATTATAAGTAACTTTCCTATCCTAAAGCTAGAATGTTAAACTTAAAAAGAAATACTTAAATGCAAGGATAAGACTAGCTAAATACTACAAGCACCATTAACTTCTTCCTGTTTCAGGAAAATTAGTTACCTATTCATAAAGAAGAATCTAAAAGAGAATAGGTGGGGAATAAGATAGTGAGTGCCGGAGAATAAGATTTTGGAGATAAGATGTTGAATTTCAAGGTAGATTAAAAATGTATGACTATGACTTATAAGTGACTTATAAGTCATAGTGACTATGACTTATAATGACCTAAGTGCTTGAAAAGCAGCTAGGAAGGGTTATCAATGTTGTAAACACAAAGAATCTTAAAGAGGGACAGTACTAAGCAACAGTTTCCATAATATTACAGGAAAACAACCCATATTTTATGAAAAAAATTTCTGATTGAACAATTAACAGAGCTTATAGATCAGCTCAATTTGATCATACAGAAACTGCAGGGCATCAGTCAAACAGCCTTGACTTTCTAGTCTCTTACTATATACTGTCAATATCAGTCTACCATTCAGAAATGCAAATAGATATTTACAGACAATTCTTTAAAGAATCGATATTTTGACAAGCATTCTGAGGAATTTGGGAATGGAAAATTCAACGAAAAAAAATTCATGCAACTTTTTGTTTTAGCAACAAAAAATGACTTAGAAGATAACTAATTCAACTGCTACCTAATTATCTTGTGACCATTATTATAACATATTTAATAGGAAAATTTTGATTGTATTATGGTTATGTTCAATAAATTAAAAATTCAAAACTAATCAGAGAAATTTAATAGGGATCAAAACCTAATTCAGTTTTTACCAGCAGTTTGAATAGCAAATTACACTTACTTCATCCACAAAGCTAAGAAGCACATCTCGTTGACTTCCAGCAGGATAAAATGCATTAATGATGCGTCGCAAGGTAGGCTGTGTCAGACGTCTGCGAGTGTGTGGTAAAGAGCGAAGGACACGTAGGGCAAAACGTGGTTCCTTGCTCTGCACTGCTCGTTCCATCTGGCGGGCATGCTCCTTTATGTCTTAGAGAGAAATGAGAAAACCATGTAACATAAAATTCAAACATGAAGAATATTATCTGCTACTACTGCTTCTTCTATTACAAACACATATTAACAGACACTTTTTCATTGGGACTAACCTTAAGCAAAACGATTGAAACTTTTAATAAAATCATACAATAGCTTACACTGAAACGTCTATAAAATAAAAAAATTACATCCTTCCCGAAATAATCGTTCAACCAAAGATTAGAATTTCCAAACAGTACATTATTGACTTAGCATTATTAATTGATAAATTTTCAAATCAATCAGGAAATTTTAAGAGAAACATAATAAACATACCTTCGAGGGTTACCATATCAGTTTCCTTTTTATCCAGTCCATCTTCGACGAGTGGACTGTCAGCACTCTTCATTTCCACATCTTGTATTGCTTCAGCAGCAGCTACCATTTCTTTTTCATAAATTAAAATTACATTAAGAGAATATGAAATAAGATTTTGTTATCTTTAATAAGCATAAAATAAATAAAAACTAATAAAACTTCTGAGTCACTTATATCTTTAAAAAGCAATATTTATATAGTGATACTGATATGTTGAAGTATCAACTATCACAATGACAAAGAAGTTTTCTCTTACACAGCAGAACAATTATTTCATGAATAGAAGGAAAAACCATCAATAAATGGTATAAATATAATACGTAAACATGCTGCAAAATGATCTTCATGCAAGACATTAATTACCCATATACAACATGCATTAGTGGACAAATTAAGTAATATTAATTTTAGCCTAATATCAAGAAAACTTAATTTTTTTATTTGTTTAACGATATATTCTTGATATACATACTTAATATTACTGGGCCTAATTCACTCAATCTTTCGCTAAGTCACTCAGGAACTGCTTCAATACTAGTCGTTCAGCTGACTTCAATTGTTTTCCACAGTTCGCATGCGTCATCTTTACGCAACTAACAAGTCGTGGGATTCGGACTATGATTTACTCAAGCAGTTATCCAGTAAAATTAAAGGAAATAATTTTATAGGGGAAAAATAATTCCAAAGAGAAACTTAAAATATATCCCAACAACCACAACGGTTCGATTTCGCCACAATATAAACAGCTGTATAGTCATGAATGAAGGGAATTCAATGTCTGAGGAGATGGAAATATCACGTTCTCCCCTAAAACTTCAAGCTTTGGCCATTAAAAATATTCAGTTTCCCATTGTATTGAAAGGATTTTTATCAAATTGGTCACCAATGCGGTGGACCACCCATGACTGGGTGAAAAGGTTCGGTAATAGGAAATTACCGTTCCGCGTGGGAAAAATTGAAAAATCTAAACAGTTCGGAGAACCTATCTGGGAAAGAAATTGTGATACTGAGTTTATGACTTTGAAAGAGTTCTTAAAATGGGATTCAATGGAAGACTATCGTAAAAGAAATAAATGGATGTATTTTGATTACAAATACATGCACGAATGGTTCGATTTCGATCCTGAGTTCTTAAAGGTTACTAGTTTCTTGTATACTTCAGTGTTTTAGAATTAAATTCCTATTTAAAGAATATTTTTCTTCATTTACTGAACTTCTATTTTCATGCGTCTTTCTCTTGAATATTCGTTGAAATTCAATACACACTTATTATTGAATTACTTGTTCATTAATATCTTTTACCTTAAATCATTACCCACTGCGGTAGGAGTTCGATTGGGGAAACTTGGGGTTTACTGGCCGTGACGGAAGGGATTCAACTCTATGGATAGGTAGTCATGGGGCTCATACACCGTGTCACGCTGATACTTACGGATTTAATATAGTAGCCCAGCTTATTGGCAGGTTAGTTTTAACTATAATCCCTGCTTACCAGAATCAAGTTAACTAGTCTATTATTTTAGAACGTACCAAATACTGCTAACCCTGTGGAATGTTGTTTCCTCTGCTTGAATAAACTAATTGGTAAAATTCACGTTCGTCCAAAAACTTCCTTACGTAAAAAATAGGAATGTTTAGCTCTCAAAGTATTTCCTATTGTGTTTAATTAGGAGAAAAAGTCAAGCTCAAAAATAAAAGCTAAGTGCCCAATTCATCATTTTGGTGAATAAAGAGCACTGTTTTGGGGAAAAGAGAATATTGAAAAGGAATATAGAAAGAAATGCATTATTTTTTATTACATATATTTTCTATTAATTTATTTACCTTTCAGAAAATTTCTATTTAAAATATTATTTATTTCAACGATTCACATATGCATTTTGGAAGTTAGAAGCTCTATTGGATAAGGTGACTGGCATTTAAAAGACAATATTAGCACTGGTATCATTTGGCTGATGTCTAAATTCTTTGTGATCGGATTTGAGAGAGATTTCACCTCAAATCATTAATTACTTAGAAGCATATTATCCCATACAGCTCATTTTGATCCACTTCATTGATATGAGAAAGTAAATTAGTGAAATTGCTAAAAATTAGAATCTGCTTTCAATAGCAAAGATAAGGTAGAAAGAGTAGGTAAATGAAAGATAACTACATTTTGCAATTCCTTAGGAAATATGTTTGTTCCTAGGTTTTTTAGTATTTCTAATATCTTCAGGCAATCAACAGTTGCTTGTGAGCAACTAAGAATACCTGGTAATTATACATACATGTCATTTCCTTATTTAGTTAGTAGAGAAAAAAAGAGTTAAAGAAGAATTGGGTGGCTGTTTAATGTGACATGGAGTGAGTTGGGTAAAAATGTTTGTATACCAGATATTCTTGGTTGTCAGCAATCAAAAATTGCCTTAATGCTAACGTAACCCTTTGTAATAAATATTTCTCTTCCCAGGAAACGATGGCTTTTGTTTCCTCCAGATTCTAAGCCAATTCTCAGACAAGCCTCAAGAATCCCTTACGAAGAATCAAGTATTTATGTGAGAGGCCCAGTAGAAGGTGATTTGAGTGATGCCCGTGGAGTTGTACTTTGTCCTGGAGAAGTACTGTTGGTGCCAAGGCACTGGTGGCATCGAGTAGAAGTTGAGGGGGGTGTTGCCTTCACTGTAAATTCTTGGATACCGATTGTAAGTATTCTATATTAGAATAAGAATAAGTAATATTATAAAATCCTAATGTTTAGGGATTACTTCGAGGAAATTTGCTGTTCTACATAATTGCAGCAGAAGCATACAAAGTTTACTCTTTCTATAAGAAACATATTCTAAATAATATCATGTTAAAAGAAATAATTTACTAATTGTTATGCATACCAAGAGTGGACACACTGCTTGTTTCTTCTATGATCCTATTTTGTTTTATTTTTTATTAATAAAAACAACTTTGTAAATTTCCACAGAAAATTGGTATATTCACGACCTTCTCACATTGATTTCATTATTTTTTATATTTAGTTTTTCATATTTCTTTCATTTTCACAATCTCTTTAGTTTCAGGTATACCTTTGCTATGACTAGAGTAAGGTCTTATCATGTCTAATCCTAACCTAAAACCTAATCTCTCCTCCTGGGTTGCTTTTGGCATTTGTTAGACTTTTAATATTAGTATACCTTTCAAGCCTCAGTGGTGGAGTGGTTAGCATGCTAACTTTCTGAAGCTTGAATCTTAGTCTAGCTTGAATCATTACCGAGGTTGAAATTTTCTTCTGAGGAAATGGATATTGGTGTATGTCCTTTGTTCACCTCACATAATTGACTAAAAGTAGATGTTTGTGAGTATTTTAAATAAATAAATATGTAGTTGGTTTGATTACTTCATCTATTTAATCTTGAAGTGCAAGTGTATCTTCTCTTATAACATAATTATCTCTGCAGTCTTTGTGCTCTTTCATTCCAATCTCCTAGTCAAAATTTTCCCATAATCTTTTCATCCTTACCTACAACTACATTTTAGTCTCACATTGCAATATCCTCTCTTTCTTCTATATTTACATAACAAGCCAATTTCTTCATCTGAGTACCAGCCATTAGACATATAAACTTGGTCTATAATCAAGTCTTTCTCAGTACCTTTTTACTGTATCTCAATAATCCTTTCATTTCTACCCTGCCAATTTCTCTTTCATCTTCTTCCCTAAAATTGCTGCCACTTTTTATCTTCCTTTTCTCTTGCCTCTACTGTCTATTTTTCCACATAATATCTCCCTCATCCCTATTATGTCTAGGTTGTTCTTCCTCATGTTTGTCCTGTTTTCCATTTTCAAGCCTCTAATAGTGTTTATACATTCAAAGTTCCTATAATATAGAATTAAATCCTTCTCTCTTATTTTTTTACTAACATTTTCTTGCATGTTTTGTGTTACATGCTTCATTTAGCAATTGTCCCCAGAGATCCAATATAGGAAACATTTTTCCCTCATGTTCAAACAGTAAGATTCATTATGACCCATGAACTTCTTGAGATAAATATTATATTTCGCATTACTTTCCATGTGGGCATAATGGTGCCTATCCAGCCTCCCATATTGAGTCAAACATTGTATGCAGACATTAAATCTAGGATAAATGCTGCATTGCTTTATAAAGATAGAAGTTTTTATAAAGATGACCTTTGTTCACTTATTTGTAAGAGAGTTTTATGATTTCATCTTTGTCTGTCATATTTTATTTTCAGTTCTATATGTTAAATCAAACCTAATCAAATTCAAAATATATGTTGAAATTCATACCCATAAAACTCACAACAATCTCCATATTTCCTTTGTACACACCACTCGTTACCTCAACAGTCCATCACATCTTTTTTTTTCAGAAGAGATAAAAAATATAAGCTCAGTATTGTGTTTCATATCAAAGGTTAAGAATTTTCTATTATGTAAAGTTTTTTATTCTGTCAATGCTATTCTTTCCAATTATTGATTTAGTATTTGCATTAAAAATTTTAGTCTAAATAATATAAATATATAAATAATAAATTAAAGTCTATATCTATGTATGATCTCTGTCAGTAATTATTATTAATATAATATCTATACTTAATGATCAATTCTGGGTTATTCTTAAGGAGCAAGACAAAGAATCTCACTTGGAGGAATCCTTAGTTCGCTTCATTTTTGCGCTGTCTTCTCAGAAACTCACTTCGAAAGAGAAAATGGTTCTTCTCAATCCAAATGAGGTATGTTGACCATTTTAATATTTATTCTATTTCAAATCATGGTCATTACATGTACATATTTTATTCTTAGGATTTGCTATCTGATACTCCATTATCAGAGTGCTTGCAGTTGGTGGAACAAAGCATTCACCTATACTCTTCCAACCTTCAGAGGGATAATTGCTTAATTTCGTCGATAAAAATGAGTGAACATGTTGAAGATCACTCACCACCAAAGAAAAAGACAAAAATCGATGAAGATGTTAGTGATAAGCATGTGAAGATAGTTCCTTTGATCGGAGAAAGTTGGTCCTCGTGGAATATAGGACCTTGCTGTTCTAGTGTTGAAGACACTGATCCTGATTGTAGAGCAGATACAATGCATAAGATATTGAATGCATTTTGTCACCCAGAGGTTATATCTTTAGTTCGACAGAAGATTATGCAGGATGTATCCCATGATGGACAATGTTCATGAAATTATGTAATACCATGAAAATAGTGTTCAGCACTGTATTTAGCATTTCAAGTTTCTCTTTATATTATTGTATAAATTACTATAAACAATTTTTTCTAAATGTTTTATAGAATCTGGTCCACCAAATTATTTCATAATATTTCTGTTCTACCTAGCAATATTTATAACCAGTAAACAGTAAATGAAAGACAACACTTATACCCTTATCATTGTTACAGTGGTAATGGATTCCTGGTACAGTTTTGCCTAGACCAATTGATAATAATATAACCAACTTTTCTCAATTCTGTGACTTACTCCTTAATGAAATTATCTTGCAACTCGTTTCCCTTCAGTTTTCCTCTACTCCAAGGATTGTTCCATATACGTCATTCATTTTCTGTCAGGGAATTGAGTGCTTTAGTCTTCTTTATTTTGAGCATTATTCACTCCCTCCTTTGACTCTTCTTTAGCTCCTTTCAAATATTGTATTTACTGATCAGTCAATTATCAAGAAATATTTCTACAATGAAAGATAGCTAATGAGTAAGAGCAGTTGATTTCTGCTTATCTCAATAAAAGTTTTATTTAATATTTAATAAAATTTATTTTCAGTAACAAATCCTGTATTGTAAAATGAAAAGTTGTACTGAAGAGCATCTGTTAGTGAGACATACAGTACGTGGTATATATCCTTCAGCAAGTTCAAATTCAAATCCAAGATTCACAATATGTAGCTCAGAAGAGTGTTTGCACTTTTAATAATATTAGATAATATCATTTATTAGCAGCATAAATATGATCATATTTATGAAATAAAAGTCCTTGTAAACAAAAAATTGTAACCTTAAAAGCAAATAGTAATTCCAATATCATAAGTTTTTCCCTTCACGGATAATATAAGGTTATCTCTCCACTGAAAGGTAAAGTTCAAAAAATAATAAAATATTCAAGAAAACATGCTTGATTTTAATTATTTATTTTTGTAACAATTTTATTAAAAATTAAATTACAAATTTCTGAGTGTAAAACAAATGCATGGTATTCAATGAAATTTTACGAGATCAGAAATTTTATACTCCCTAATTTTCTGAAATTTTCAAATCTAATTTAATTTATTCATTAGTCCCTTTCCATGGTAACTGTTCAAAATAATAATAAGTAATGTAACAGTTTTCTCAGGAAAGAAGTATATTTCATTCAATGATTTTCAAAAAGTCTTATAACAATCACTCGTTCATCATTATTGCACTTACTGCAATGTCATTCACTCATTTTTTCAACCCAGTTAAAAAGTTAATGGACCAAATTCTGTGTAAATGCATAAAAGAATACAAGTTGTGATATTCCTTCTGACGTGCTAATTTCTTTAAGTAAGAAATTCATCAATCAAAATGCAGAAATAAAATTTCAGAGGTGAAATGATTAATTATAAGTACAAAGGATCAGGTTAAAATTCTCTGAATAGTGTTTTATAACTGGATTCCACAGCCAGGAGCTACTGCATTGCAGAGTTGGTGACATCTTAAATCTTCACCAAGACGAGATAGAGCCCTTGAAAATGTATTGTGGTCCACCTGAAATAATGTTATAGCTTTACACCTACCCGTCTTTTTAACCTCATGACTATCCAATAATAAAAAAAATTAATTTAGACCATAACTCAATGGAGTAAAGACAAGTTTAGTAATATGTTTAAAAAATAACTGAAATTATGAGCAATTTTCTATAATTAAAAAGAATGAATTCCTTACACATTGATTGAAGGCATTTGAAAAAGGGAACCTAAATATCAGTAACTTCAATCCATTATAATACAATTTTAAATTTAACATTTCAAAATCATAATTTTGTCTATATCTATGTAAATACCCTACCAGCGAACTTTTTGCATATGGCAGGGGTTGGATGCACCAGCACTCTATTTATCTAGTTGATCACTTTTGTATATTGCCTGTATGCCTAACTAATATTATTGTATATAAAGGTATCACCATGAATTAGGATTAATCTTTAAATCTCATACAAAAGCAGAATATTTTGATACATTTTTTAAATATAAAATTACCTCTTTGGCTAAATCAATTAAAATAATAAAGCAAAAAATCAAATGGAAGAGAATTAAAACAAAAAGAGGAATTAGAGAAACCAAAACTGAAACACTATAAATGCATTAAAATAATATAATAGGTAAGATTGGGACTACTACTCTTATTTCTAACTCCAAATGAATGGGTGGTTCAAAAAGTTTCTGACATTTTGCCATTTCTCAACATGTTCTCTGAAGATTTATGAAAAATCTGGGGTCAGAAACTTTTCAGACTATCCTCATATAAGGAGTCAAGTTTAGAAATATCAAAATTTTGAAAATTTAATTATCTTGAAAAGATAAAATTATATTATTATAATTTAATTTTCTTAACAAATAATTTAAAAATTACACCCAATGTAATTATAACTGTGACTACTTCACTTGCATAAAGGCTGAAGAACACTGATTAGGCACTTCCTCATGGAGGCATCTAGTTTAAATGAATGAGTGTACACATGGATTGAGACCTTACCTGTTGTCCAACAACAGAATTGAAATCATTGGCAAGAGATGCAGCTTGTGTACCAGAAAGACCAAGACGGGGATCTGATAAAAAGCTGGGGAGGAATGATGAGCGGAAATTGCATGGATCTGAGGAATGTAAAGCATCCAATACCGACGCAAGGTCATCAGCATGGAGCAAAGATGGCGGCCCTCTTGTTGCCACGCCAACCCACAGTAAAGCTGAAACTAAAGGAGGCATGACTTCTTGACGAAAGAGAGTCTGAAAATGAAGAAACAGAAAAAATATGAGGCATAAATAAAATTCTTTGAATAATTAAAGATGGTTAATAGCCAGATCTGAACGGAAAATCATTTCTGAAGTAAGTTATATAAATACTTACAGCCACAGATTGGCTTGTTATATTTCAAATCTTTGAAACATTTTTAATATTATTCATTTTCAGTTTATTTATCTTGAAATACAGGTTTCCAAATTATAAGATAGATATCTGAGAATATTTTCATAGAAAAAAAGAAAGTTTCAGTGTCATTATTCAATCGATGGAAAGATAAAAAAGGAGAACATTGGAAAATTAAATACTTATTAACAGAATATTTCCTGTTAGATACCTCAAAGAAATGGGATTATATCTAAAATTTTCATTTACTTGTTATTCTTAAGCAAAAAATTAGATTAAGGAAAGAAACAGTAAATACATAATACCTTCTGAAACAATCCCCATTTCTCATGAAGACGAAGCAAAGATTTCAATGTTCTTCCAAAGAGAGCGATGTCTTCTCCTAAGAGAGCATGTCCAAACACACGCATTATTGCAAGAAAATGAACTCTGCCATCAGGTACAGATTCCATATCCTCACCATTGAGCAATGAATTCCCACTATCACGGATAGTTCGTGGAATGAAAAACCGATGCCAATGGTGAAATAATGCATCTGATAAGACATCTAATAGGGCTGCACTCACATCTGGCAAAGGACGCTAAGTAAAAAATAAGAGAAATTATCATCCAATGAAAATGAGTCTTCCTTTTAACGATATAACACAAATTCTTGAACATGGGAAAATTCACGTACCATTACAACTTGAATTGATTTAGGATTGAGATAGAAATTTAGCAGCATATTATTCACTAAACTTTATTCTATACTAAACAAGAATAGGATACTTTTGTAACCAGATAGAAATTAAGATTATCAATAGTCAATGAACTTATCCAACTTCTTTATAATCTCTATTTAGAGATTTAGATGATCACTTCAACAAACAAAAATAAACCTAATTTGTAAACTAACAAATGCTAAGCACTAAACAGTGAAATTACCTTTTCCAAGATGGGATGAATATGGTCTGTACAAAGAGAAATAGCAGTTGGAACAAATCGTTCGAAAGTATGCCAAGGCTCAACAACGACCAACTGCAACAGCTGAAGAAACCTTTCATAAATAAAAGAAATATTAAAAGGGAAAAATTCAAATATTTATGAAGAGATCAATTTTCAATCAACACATGATTCTTTTTAACTTTCACCCCAATTAGTAACAAATGTACTCTCCCATCTATTCTCCGTCACTTGCTAACCCCTTGCATGATTGCATGCATCAAAATATAATTATCAATACAGTTAACAAAGAATTAGGAAATAAATTCAAAGATAAATTCAAGTTAATTGATCATTGCTATGAATTCTGAGAACGTGAGGTTCAATTACTTAATTACAATTTAAATAAAACAGGAATGCATAAATCCAAAGGTAAAAAAATTAAGATACAAATGTATTTCTTGTTAATTTTTAAAAAATAGTATTAGGAAGTAGAATGATGAAACAAAAAAATCATACTATCTATTCATCAGAAAAAACAATATTAATGAATAAATTGATACAGCAAATGGAGTTGTTAATTAAGCAAAGGGTTTTTCGTTCTGTCATGTGACAAATTTATTTTTTCTTTGTGCTGCCCTGATCAAACTGCAGCAGAATATATTTCAAAAAATAAAAGAAAGCTTTTACATTCATCATATATCTAAATATTATATCCTTAAATAAGGGTGTTTGAAAAAGACTTATCTCGGACTTGGGAATCTAAAACTAACTCTATCACTGAAATTTGCAGCCACATTTTATAAAAAAGGATTTTAAAACTATGAGGAAAACATCCATGAAATATTTCTAATGATAATTTTCCAGTATAAAAAAAGTTACAAAAAGTTCTATCAGTTAAGAGTCAGTATCATAGTCATTAATCTCAGTACAGTCTCAAATGACTATAAATGTACTTCAATGCAGATTAAATTTGAATTTTTTCCTCTCATAACTTATCTTCTTAGGTATGTTTTCAATTACAACTAAATGTTAAATTGAATATGAAAAATTAATTAAGATTAGGTGAAAGAAAAGCACACAGAATCACACTTAATGTATTCATTTAAATGTTACAACTTCATTGACTAGAGAGTGCATTTTCTAGATGTTGGCATGATTATAATTGTCTAGCTGATGACACTGAAAATTGCAAAAAACTTCCAAAATGCATAACTCAAGTAACCCATACCACAGGAACCTTTGATTTCATGCTTCATTCCTTGCCTTTTAAAACAATATTAAATATATTTATATATTTATTTAAATATATACAAAGAAAAAATTCTTTACTAAAAATTTAGAAAATTAATGAATTTTTCACCATAGAAAGGATATATACCTAACAACAAGAGCAGAGCCATGAGGGTTGGATGTAGCATCTAAAGCTGCTCTCAGAGAATCAGGCCCTAACAAAGCATCCAGCAAAGAGGATGAAAATGACGTTCCCAGAAGTCGGGGGGTCAAAACTGATAGAGCAGACTGGAACAGTCCCAATGCAGCCTCACAAGCACCTTGAGAAACATTATGACCTCAGAATAAAATGATGAAGTTTAAATGCTAAATGCAATATAAGATTATTATTGTGCACTCTCATACCGTGCATGTCCTCACCATTGCCTCATACTTTAAATATTAAAGTATACAAATTTACATCCTGAACATTTTTATTTTATCAAAAACACAAATCAAATCCTTATGTCAAATAATTTAGGTATCAAAAATTGTTTAACATAATCAAATGATAAACATACATATTCCAAACATTTTTAAGTTTTATGACTGAATATTCCTAAACAAAAGTATTTTAAATATTCTCCAATAAATCCAATGGAAGAACATCTAAAATAATCTTAATTAAAAATCTTCTCTATTTAAGCCTTTCTTAGGTAGGTGAATATATATTTTTCACATGTTTTTACTTTAGATAGATAAAAATACAGCAAAAATTATTAGTGAGAATATGAAAGTAGATTAATTCACAATCTTTACCAGATCTAAGTTTTTGTGTTTCTAGTAAATATAGTATAATATTTTGTATGCTGTTTGATCAAATATTGTATTCCACTGTGGTGTCATTAAAAATGAATAAATAGTTTGAAAACATTATTTTACATATTCACTTGCAGCTATATATAATAGATATTGATTACATCAAAGGGTCCATTCAGTCTGGTGTTGAACTCATATGAACTGATAAATAGTAAAGTAGTGTAATAATGCACTTCTTACCTGGGTGTACACTTAAATGTGGTAGCAAACGGAGAGCAAGATTCAAATGTGGAACAAGACATGCATGTAAAATTCGTTTAGATCGTCCTCCCATTCCACGTCCATTCTCTAATTGATCAGCTAAAAGCTTCCACGCTTTCACTGCCACGCCAACTATAGCAAAGGGTAAGATAATTTAAGATGGTAATTAAACTATACTGATGAGTATATTTAACAACAAAAAAAATACATTGTCACAGGTGTAACCTTTACAGTAAATTTTTTAAAATTCATAGAATAATTTGGTATCTTACTATACTTAAGGCTGATTTGCTAAATATAAATTTTAATTAAACAGATGAACAGTCAAATCTTACCAAATTTTTTATTATATATCATATTTAAATTGTATAAATTAAAATCCATTACTCTCTTGAAAAATGAGAGGCCATATAGGAAATCTTTTATGAATTTCAAGCCTATTGTGAAGAATTTTTGTGATACAGTAAGACCCCGCTTAATGCTGTTTCAGTATAACGCGGTTTTTTTAGGGCTCCCCAAAATCACACACTGTATTGATACTTGTTGTATATGTGTGCAAAGGAAACAGCCAAGCACCACCAACCATCTATGTATTTTTTTCAACGCTCTTTTGTTAGTCTGTCCAGAAAAAGGTTCCAACTGCATTCTCTTGAGTCGCAATCCCAGTACAAACACAACTTTCCTGCATCACAATTGATTTATTTGTTCTCATCCAGGTGTATAAAGATACAAACATAATATTTTATTTTATTAAGATAAATTCGGCAAGAACTAATAAATTTTCTTATTCTTTGTTCTTTTCTCTGATCCCCATTACATGTATAAATATGTAAGTGTTACGATGCCTCGTTTAACACTGTTTCATTAAGCGCTCGAAGTTACTGGAACATATCCCCTGCGTTAAGCGGGGTCTTACTGTACTTTATTGTAACAAAAATGTATAAAGTTGCTATACTTCAGAAGCTGCAAGAAGATGATAATCAAATTGCAGCAAACAATATAGAGTATGATATGCAAGAAAAAGGGCTCTAAGTTCTGGAAAAAGGAATGCTTCTGAATAATGAAAAGTGACACATTTAACCGGAATGGAATTGAATTATTTAAACATTTTTAAAAGGTAATCTAAAAAATGCAGAACAAGAAATTATTGATATTTACCTTTATTATAATCTGAGCACTGGCTTGGAATATTTCCTAAGTTATCAAGAGTTTCTTGATCTATGAGAGATGATAAAAGGGAGGAATAAAGAGCTTCCCTTTCATTCCACTCCCCTTCGGCTGTTGATCCATCTCCAGACTGACCAAGGAGCAATGAATTCTGTAAACCTCTTGCTACCAAATGTCCTGTCTGAAAGAGAATATCAGATTCATTAAAAAGCAATCTCTTTAAGTAATTAATCCCTAAAAGTTATGAAAAGTGAAAGCAGAAAGATAGGTTTGTGAATCTCATTTACAAATTTGAGTATTAACGCAGAACTATTTGTATTACATAATGATCTTGGAGTGATATTTGACTCAAAATATCACTCCATGATAAAACGAATTACTTCCTTGGATGATGAAGTTCCTAAACAAGGCCCAAGGAGCACCACCAGGCTTTCCATCTCTAATTCTGCCTGGAGAGGGTATGCCCAACATCATATCGGCTCTCAGAAGAGTATTTTCATCCCAAAATGCCTACATTGGATATGTAATGGCCTGGACGTCCTAGAGGACAAATGCTGACATTGCCTGACAATGCCAGTTTGCCGGTGAAACATATTTTATAAATAAAAGATTCTGTACAAGGGTACTAAATGTTACTTAATTGTAATCACCTTCCATGAGGTGACACCTTCTCTTATTGAATCAAATGAAATGGGCTTATAATCTTCAGGTTTCTCATTTTATCCGTTTTTATAAAAGCTAGTAATATTGACATTGAAAAACTAGTTTTATTTTATAAGATCCTAATTAACCATAAAAATACATTGGCAAGTTTGTGGTTAAACAATTTTTCGATTTGAATAAATTAACTTTTGCTTTCTTCCAATATTCTCTATGACTAGAACCTAATTACTGTTTCTTTCCATGGGATAATTTTGCTATAATATCATATTCATAAAAAATTAGAGGATGTTAACTAAACATGGAATTTACATTTTCCTCTATGAAATTTTTTTTTCAAGTCATTTCAACTAAGACTTCCTTTTACAAATCTGAGAAGACAATTGATATTTATTATCTCATATCATTATGAATAAAATAAAAGGATAACTGCAGTGTACAGAGCTGCATATAGATTAATTCCAAGCAATACATGCTACATTTTAAAGAGACAAACATCACTTTCACAAAGTAAAATGAACTATAAATTGAAATATATGACTATTAATATATTTATTTATATGCCTTCAAAATACTTTTACACTTGATGACCCAATACAATAACTCTAGTTTCACTTTCATAAGTTTCTAATTTAGCAGTTGATGCAAATAGAATACAAGGAAAACTATTTAACTTTAAATGACATGAAGCAGGCTATCATATTATTATTTATTTTTCAGAGAAGCAAAATCTTTATTTTAGCCTTCAATTATTTCAGATATCAAATGGTTGTCCTTCTCATATTTATACAATTCTATTTTTGAATTAAGTGATGTGTATGAATTAGATAAAGCTTACTGCGATGACTAGAAAGAGATGCTAAAAATCAAGAAAAATGAAGATAAGGCCATAATCAGATGATCTACATGTTTAAATATACTTTTTACACTACAATAACTACATAAAAACGATTTTCTTTGCGATTTCCCCATTTTTCCACCTTAGAAAATTACAATACTTTTTTGAATATATAACATCTATAGAAAATAAACAAATTTTATTTACCTCCTCTGGAAGAGACAACAGCACACTCCTCCCTCTAGAAAAAAGAGGAGAAATATTTGGATTCTGCCAAAGACGAGGTGGCCTTGCAACAGAAGTCAAAGTGCAGAATAGATGAGCACCAGCATGAGCCACTTTTCCAGCTCCAAATCCTCCAGCACTCCTATAAACACCAATTACAATTAGAATCAATTTTCTAAACTTGGCAGCAAAGAAATAAACAACAGAAACATAAAGATGTTTCCTGACACAAAATAATTATGGTATACTGAACTATGGTATATGGTTTAAAATGAAAACATTTAAAATTGCTAATAGAAATAATTTGTCGACACAAAGCAAAGAATACATTTCAATAGTGCAAAATATATAGACCATATATAAACACAATCAGCTACAGAAAATTGAATAATCGACTACTTTAGAGCCTATACACCAGCTTGCTGCACTTTTTGCCAGCAAAGCAAAAGATATATTGGCAGCTGCACTAAAAAGGATTAAATATAATCCAGTTCTGGATTCTGTATCTGTACCTCTGGACTTCTAAATTTCTAAGTGAATATTTAAATTATTAAAGAAATCAGATTTGATCTTAAAATTTTTTTATTTAATTTTTTGAAGTCATTAAGAGGAATCATCTTCTTCTCACCACTCTACTCCAGCTAGAATTCCATTTGCAGCACATTCTGCAGATCGTGAAACAAGCTCAGCTACAGGTAATTCTGCAGATGGCCCCATATGTTGGGCCATCCAATGACACCAAGCCTGCAGAGCAGCAAGATTTTGGGCATGCC
Organism: Pantala flavescens; assembly: GCA_020796165.1. Classification (NCBI taxonomy): domain Eukaryota; kingdom Metazoa; phylum Arthropoda; class Insecta; order Odonata; family Libellulidae; genus Pantala; species Pantala flavescens. Next base: position 18,891,651 of record CM036885.1, on the reverse strand, counting down.
TACAATGAAAACATTAAAATACTAATAAAGTTGCATGAAAATGAAATGAGAGCCTTGAAAATTGCATTGTACATAAGTTATGATGGAAGAGAAACTTATCTAATAACTCTTATTTTAACCCTTTCGAGATGGAGACATTTTCTGAAAATCTTCCCTGAGATACGGAGCATTTTCGCTACTCTGAATTTGCCAGGTATAGAGCGTACCCTTTTCTCAGCGGGGTGCCATAACCTATCCTCAGCAACTGCAATTATGGAACATTTTCCGCGGGTAATCCAATTTCTTTTTTACAGCATTGCTTTGAAGCTTGACCATTATTAATACAGTATTATTTCCGTATAGATTTTGTAGTACTACTTGCAAATATTGTGATGAATATTAAAATTTTGCATTTCGCTGACCATGTAGAAATTTGAAACAAAATTTTAATGCCAATTTTAAGCTATATAGCGTGAAACCTAAATGATAATGATGAAATTGAGTTACTCATTACCTTATTATTTGCGATAAAATTTCGTTTTAAAATTGTACAGTCGTCAAATTACAAGGTTTTCTTTTCCAAGACAATATAAACAATTATTACTTAATATAAATATTAAGCAAAACTATTGCAATAACAATTAATTTGCAGCGGCACCATGCTGGGAAAAGGGCTTAATTACCCCCGAGGCAAGGTTTCCTTTAAGGAATAAGGTCTGAAACTCCTTAGAAAAAGGTCGGAAAGGTTAGACTATAAACCATAATCCTTTACATCAGCACCCTTGCAGGATATGTACTACCCCTGGAAAAACACGGCATTCGTATTCTGAGCCTGGAAAATTCCCACCAGGTTTTTCCAGCTTTCGTCTCGAAAGGGTTAATAGGAAATCAACAACAAATTTTCTAGGGTTCTTTACTCAAACATGCTTCTTTAAACATTCACAGTTAGACAAAGACTCATGCAAAAGCTCATAAGACATTTAACAAATATTTACACTTTATTTATTTATTATTAATAGATCCAAACAGCTATTAATGCAAATTATATCAGATCTTAAACAGTGTATGTAATCAATAACAATTACATAAATATATGAAAAATGGAAATATTGAATAAAAATAATAACATAGGAGATAACAACATTAAATATGAATAATGACCACTGAGATAACAATAATAAATATAGAATAGTAACATAGGAGATTCCATTTACGGAAAGAAGTGAAAGGGTGGGGGAATCAATTAATTTGATGAAGAGAAGGATATTGATGGGATAGAAAAGTTCAAGGAAGGGAATTAATGATGAAAAGGAGTTAAACAGTTTAAGGATGTGATGAAACAAGGATCTGGAAAATAGACAGTTTAGCTCACAACAATGGCTGTAGAGTAGTGAAACAGAGGTTACTAAGAACCATCAGAAAACAATAAATAATATCATAGAAGATGTATGCATGCTTATACTCTTATTTGATACCTTCAAGATTTCTCTTTAGTGATGGTAAACATACAAATTTATAATAAGGTACACACTATCAATGAAATAACTCCATTTACTCTTCAGGCAATTGATTGATTATTCATAACACTAGCTATCAAGCAAAATTAAAGAATAATTCATTCATTTGGAGAAAGTTTTCAAAGAAACTTGAATAAAAATTAAAGATACAAAATAAAAATGTGATGCCAAACTCACACTTCGATTAGATCAGCATATGACACTGAATTTATCTGCACTCCTTGTGAAGCTAATGTGACCAGCTGAGTTACCAATTCCAAAGCTCTGCTTTCAAGTTTAGAAGAATGGTTGTTCACTGTGGAAGATAGGGCACCAAAAGAAGCTGTTCGTCCTACAGCAAGGGTTAGGGAGGCAAGATCACGTCTTACATCACGTTCTTCATTCGAAGTTGGAATCACTGAGCTTCCACGAATGTAAGTCTCCGCACAGAGAGACCAGGCTTTTGCCTATTGCATAGAATAACATTTTAACATTATTGACCTGAGAAGGAGTACCATCTTCAGCTATTTAAGTTTTGAATCTTGGTCAAGAGAGGGCTTTCAGTACATTAAATACATTAAACAATCTTTTATGAGAATGATTTTTTAAACTTAAATTACTGCATCCTATAAATATTAATAAAGAACAATACTATCATTAAGCACAAATGATTTCCTAAATTTGTTTTGTATAAATAACAATCCCACAGAACACAGGCTAATGAGATTTTCTGATCTCATTTAGAAATAGAGAAAAAAAGATTAATGAAAGCCACTCTTCAACATATAATTTGTGAAGTATGGAAATTTCTATTTCCATTGATCTAACTCCTGACAGGATATTAAAACATGTAAAAAAACTTTCAATACATCAAACATTCTTGAAATTCCTCTTAAAAATTCACTCCAACAGAAGAAATTATATCAACAGAAAATACTTATATTTAAATGAAATTCTTCAATTGGAACTCAGATGAATATTTGCCTTCTCTCAATTCAGAAGTACAAATTGAAAGCCAACTTACGACTTGAGCCAAAGTAACTTCAGGAAAGAGTTCTCCCACTCTAGCAATAACTTCCACACATCGATTCAAGTAATGATCCCATTGTGTCCGTCCCTAGCATACAATAGAAAGAAGCTATAATAAGTTATAATGATAATATAATTTTGAAATTACACACTAAAATTATTGAAACATTAAGGCTGTTGAGTCCTCTCTTAAATTCAAAAGTAGTTATTGGATTATTGTTTAAGGAGCTGTAATAACTTGAGTACATTAGACTGCCTCATGCACTTTAAATGTAATAGAAGAGTAGGTATCCTGAGGAAAACTTCTGCGGTTCTAGAGGGCTATCCTAATCCCGCTGTTCTAGTGTTAAGAGCAAGACTTTTTCAAAGTATTATCATATAAGGAATGAGTACTAGGAATAAAATAGAATATATCTATAAAAAATTTATAAATACAACTAACAACCATTTTTGAGCATTCAACTCAACATTGGATAGTGAGAAACAAATTGTATAGAGTATTTTGTATGCATCTACAAAGTATGGTTCAGGGTTGGGGATGTTTGGGGCAGTAACAAAATGGATTAGTTGGAGAAAGGACATACTGCCACCTGGATTTCTTATTCATTCTAGCTATTTCAAAAAACTTCCCATGCATTTTCAAATTCATTCTTCCAACTCCTATAACCCTCCTTCAGTCCAACTAACACCTGTATTGTTTTCATCAGGTATCACCATACGTTAGAAAATTATAGAATCATATTGCAATTGAACAAGTAAATTCAACAGTAAAAAATACATGACACAATATTGAAGAACATGAAAGAGTAAAGCTATGATCCATGAAAAAGGTTAAGAATGACTACTTTAAAGAAGAGTAAACTATCCTTACATCATCATCAACGGAATCTCTGTCGATGTCCTCCAGTTCCTCTAAGTTGTAGCGGTACTGAATACGGCAAAGTATCTTTTCAACCACATCATTAAAATAATATTCATACCTTGAAAGGAAAAGAATGATTGATATGATTTGTATCACTATTAAAACATTTTCAAAAGAATTGAACTGAACATACCAACCACTATTGGTACAAAAAGATTTTTAGACAATATGTTTACTTTCATAAGTAAAAAATTTAAAGAGTTCCAACAAAAACTTTGAAGTTTAAACCTACTATAAGCATCAATTATTAATAAAATAATTGATAAAATAAAATTATTTTGTTTTTGGAAAACCTTTCCAAAAATAGCACACACAACTTCAAAAACTACACGAATGTATTAACTTATTTATCATAAAAGACATATAGAAAACATTAATTCTATCAAACAAATACAGATGCATGTAATTTGCAAGAGAACTTGCTTATTTCATATATCTGTAATTATGTAGGTATATATGAACAACATATTTTTATTCGTTAGGGTTTACATATATATGAACCATCCTTCACACAATACCTCCGCTCTTCTTAGATCTTTTCCCTTCATATCTTTCAGTGCTGAGCTCTAAAACTATTAGCATCCAACAATCCTTCCTTCACTCCACATACCCTACCTATAACCCATTGAGTGACCTCACCTTTTTGATGATGTACCTCATTTACACCTCATATAAGATATCATGGAGTTAGAGTACTGCTAGAGTAAATATACAGATGCTGGAAAAATGACTAGAAATGGGCAAAAATAGCTAAAACAGTTACAAAATACTATGGAATACTAATACTGCAAACATTAAAAGAAAATAGGAAATGCTGAAGAGTATGAGAAAGAATAATCAAATTATTCCAAAACAAACTCTTTGTTCTACCAGAAGAACATATGAAGGTAATCAGCATATAAAGAATCATTGGCCAAAGAAACAGTCAAAATTTTAGACAAAAATTTGAAACTTGAAAGCCACAATGGTAACAGTTTCAACCACTGTAAAAATGTTCTCAAAAAGCAATAAGCAAGGAAAAATTCCCATTTCATAGCATCAAGCTAGAATCGCCTTCTAGGACAAGAAACAAACTTCAAGATTTACAAATCCAATAACCTTCCTTCTATTGTCTAAAAATTTCTCAGAAGTCTTTTGGGTTAAAGTCTGAAGACACCATTATCAACTACTCACTCAGCCAAGAGAATAAGCAGTTTACAGTAAAATGTAACACATGCAAGTATTATTATTGTAATTGTCAAAATTGCTACAATTATATTTGCAACCTGGAGGTATGGTTATGAGTTTATCAACACTGTACATTATTACAAGATGCAACTTGCCTTATGCTTTGTGAATTATGCTTAAGACTTCACCTTGGTTAGAATAACCTCTATACTGGGAGCACTTGGAAATCAAAGGGTAGATACTCACTAAATTCAACTTCCTTACAATATCTACAAGAATGCAACAGCATCCATAATTTTGCAGGAAGAAACAAATAAATGCAGTATTAATAATGGACTTTGACAAGGTGATCACATTTCACCCATCCTACTGGCTAAAAATTGATGGAGCATATACAGGTATAGGTACAGAATATAACTCCTTAGCACCTAGTAACACCAGACTAAGAAAAAAAAGCTCTATGAAACGAACAGAGGAAGGAGCAGGAAAAAAACATTTAATGTCAATAGTTCTGAACTCTATACTATAAGATGAGAAGAGACCAAGGACATAAGGAGAAAGGATAAGAACAGACACCAAGGCTCAGAATTAGGAAAATTGGAGGTAAGACCAAGTAGTCTCAGAATGAAATTTTTTACTTCCAATCTGATGTTGGAGTAAAAATGTCTGATGATAATAGTCCTAAAATGCAAGTTATAAGCATAAAAAAATTTAAAGGTCAAATACTTGACTTACAAATTTAGGTAATCACGACGGCCCTCATTCTTCCGCTCTGCTAAGTCAGCCCATACATCCAGACAAGCAAGATATCGCTCTAATGATACCTGGGAAAAAGTTAGTGTGTAAAAAACTGGAAGAAAGCGAACAATTATGGTCATTTCTTTTTCATCCAATCCTTCCAGCCGAGAAAGATGATGAGCCACCAACAGTCGTACTGTCTCAGTCAAGCGATCAGGAAACCTATGGAAAAGGAGAAAACACATGATACCACTTTCAAATGCATGGGAATTGCTACCCAAGTATAGATGGAAGAGAAAAACATCCAAAAGGATTCAAACTTGAATCTTCCAATTGATGTTTGCCAATCAAGTTATCATGACATTCAGAAACTGCAAGGAATCATACTTTAAAGCCTTGTGTACTCTTAAGGGTCATACTTTTAGGGACCGATGCTGTTATGAGTCCTAGCCAGTTATTTATTCTCTTAAAACTAAATGCCAACAAAGTATTCCTTATAGCATGTACAAATGCTTTGGCAAGATAGCTCAATTGACTAGAGCAAAAAATAGGCAATTGTGTTTTTTTGGTTTAAATCCTCGTCCTATCAGTATATTTCATACAAATCTATTGACTTTTAATATAAATTCATCCTTACGCCATTACATAATACTACCACACTACAACATACTATAATTATGTCCGAAAAAATCAAGTTTGAAAAATGAAAAAAACATGTACATGAAAATATATGCACATATAATGTAATCGTACTACATAGGATAAATGAATTATTATAATGGAAATAAATTGAGTCTCTTAACATTTTTTAGAATGTGTACTAACCAATAACCAAGGTGTACTTAAAAAGAAAGAGTAATATTCAACAAATAGAATTATCTCATTTATGTCAAGCTTGTTGCAGAGAAAGAATTTATATTAAATAATTATTTACAGATTATAAATTGGCTAGATGACCCCAAAAATGCTAAAAAGTAAGAATTTTAGATCAGGTAGTGTCAGAAAAATTGAAGGTAGAGTCTATACGTTTAAGTTTAAATAAAACTACCCACTACTGATTAGTAAATAAGATATATATTTTTAAAATAAAAATTTTAGCTAAAAACAAGAGTGGATATTTGAAAAAACTGATTTTAACAGTTTTAATTAATTTATAAAAAAGATATGCTTGAATGGATTTAGAAATTAAATGATTTTAATTGGTTCCAAAATACTATACATAAAAATTATAATTGATGAGGTTCTTTGGAATTAAAATTCATTCAGAGCAATATTACGGGTAAAATATTAAAATTAGATTTAAAAATGTCTTACTTATTTTCAAGGTCAGATAAAGCAGCTCTCAATCTTGTGACATTAGATTGTGGTTCTAGATATTTTTCCAATAAGTCAATGACTCTCTCAATTATAGCTCTAATGAAAGGATGTCCACCATGGGGTAAACACTGCCTATAAAGGACCTCATTAATGGTACCCAGAGCAAGAGTTCCTAAAGCACCAAACTGCAAAATTAAATGAATATTCTATTAATTACTTTGGTTAAGTGAAATAATGATTTTTTATGTTGTGAATATATATATATATAATATAAATTAACTCATAATACTTAAATCAATGTTTTCAAGCTTCACATAAAAAACTGAATGCATAAATGAAATATTATACAAATAATGGCACTCTATATCAATCAAAAGTTTCAGGAAGTATTTTAAACTACAATGTTCAGAAAAAATGCATGCTAAAGTTTGATGGAATAGCATAGGTAAATGGTTTATAAATCATTTTGTAGATAGGTATTCAAACTGTATGTCATGAAGGTCTTTAGATTGTGAAGCATTGTGCAGTATCTACTTTATTCTGTAATCTTACTTTATAGAAAGACTGAATAAAGTCCAACAGAGTAACTTACACCTTGATCTGAAGCTTCATGTTGCACTAAGCAGAAGAGAGGTCTAAGAAGCTCAGGACGCAGACACTGAGGAAGTGGAGGAGCCCATGACAAGAGATGAGATAGAGCTTCCAAAATGTGGGTGGCTAAAACTATATTTCCTTTAGATGCTCTACATCGCTCTAAAATAGGAACATAAATAGATTTCAATGAATTTAAATAATTATATTATTTTTCTTAAAAGGCTAATTCATGAATTAATAGTTATAAACATATCCACAATTTACTTGTTCAAAGATTATCCAAATTTAGAACTATAAAATTGTAGAAATTTTAGAATTAAGAGATTTTTTTCCTTATAGTAGCTTTTTAAACCAATTGAATGATAAAGAAATCATCGAAAGAGTTTTAAAAAGAGTATGCCTAAATAATCTTATGTATCATCCACTGCCATCCTCTTATAAACCCTTTATAAGAGGATGGCAGTAGATTTAAATTTTATCCTTTAAAAAGCATATATTACTTGAAAAGGACTGTAATATGCACTGCTGAACATGAATCATTCAATAACAGTGCCATAAATAGAATACTATCACAACATTAAAAGCACTATGAACATAACAACCATTAAAAGAAAGTCAATAGTAAATCAAACACATTGATGCTAATACTTAACATCATCTACGTAACTTTTACATAACTTTACAAAAACCATAACAAATGATTTTTACCTTAGTTTGGAATAAATAAAGTTCCTCTTTCACTCAATCATACTCTAAAAGATTAAGAAATTTTACATGAGAATCAGTAGGTAATACTTCATAAAAATTAATAGTATAAAATTGTAGAGAAAAGAGAATTAAATGAATTTGGAAAAGATTTTTATGATAAAAATTGAAGAGACTTAGAAAACATCTTGTGAACTGCTTTATGACCAAATTATATAGATTTAATAATTAAATTGATTGTTCCATGACTATCAAATTAAGTAGCAGCATAAGTCAAGAAATTGGTTTTAATATATTAGGATAATAAGTTTATCATTGGTACCTACATCCTACAATTGGTCATACTTTCTTATTACTCCATTTCTTATATTCCAGTATTTATCATGACTTAAAATTAATTTCTTTCAGCAATTTTACACTGTTAACTCATTTCTCCAGTTTTTCGTAATCTGAAATATCCTTGCTCACAGTTAGGTAGCAAAAAATTAGAATTAAATCTTGAAATCTTGTGATCTCATTAAATCAACCATAGTAGATTATTCACAAAACCTTCAATTTAAATAAAAGAAGGCTAATGTTCCATAATAATTAATTTAAAAATTAATAATAAGCAGTAGCTTAAATTCGTTTTCTGAGAAAATCAGTAATAGTCTTGGAAATCATATTGTGAAATGATGATCCTGTAGTTACAAATATGATGATTTTCAAGGTTTCAAATAGCATGATTATTACAATCATTACCATCTGCAGAGTCATCTCCAGAAGGAACAGTAGGAGATGGTGGAGGAGTGGCAGTAACTGTTGCTCCTTCCATGTCAGGAAACACATGTCCCATCAAAGGGTTTAGATTTCTTCCAACTTCGACTTTAAATGCTATTGCAGATGCTTCTAGCATATCTGTCCAAATGAAAAACAACTATTAATTTAATACTTTTGATACATAATTGCAGTCCAGCAGATGACATTCATCTGCATAAAATGAATGAAAAAGATCAACTTTACTGGATGATACTGGAATAGAGCCATAATTAAAGAATATAAAACTCTTTATAGCTTCCATGGAATACATTTAAAATAATTAGTTTTGTCTATCACTTTACATCATCTGGTATACCAGGGATAGAAAACCTATCCTGTTTGCCTCTTTATTTTTTGTGGTAGCTGCTTAGAGTTTTATTTCCTTCAATTACAACTGAAGTTAGGGTTTATGATTATTTTTTAGAAATAATTCCACCTTCATTGAGCAAAATAAAAGCAACAGTACCTTCAGTTCAGTTTATACAAAATGGATTATTTTTTAAAAATGTTCCTTTCATATTTTTCTTGGAGCCTTAAAGCTTCTTTAAATGTAGAGAGGAAAATTAATTTCAAACCTGTCAATAAAGAGATTAAATCTGGAAGGTGAGAAAGAAGTAGCCTATGCAGTTCTTCCCTTCTTCCGCTCCCAAGTACATCATTCCTTCCATTACCACCATCTCCTACCAACTCTTCTGATGCAGTCTTGAGTAGCACCAAACCAAGAATACATCTGTCCCCTTCACTTTTTATGAGCTAAATATGAAGAAAGAATTTTAAAAAAGCATCCCTACAATATTTATTTAATATTTTATTTATAATTTCTTTTTGTAAATCAGTAACCTTGAAATGTTTCATTGGATAAGAAAAATTCCAAACAAACCTGCATTAAGAACATTTTTTTTATATATGGTCAAATTTAAAAAGGCAGTGCATACTTTCATAGTAGAGGTAGAGTTACATGGTTATGTGCAAAAATTTTTCCGAAAGTAAAGTACATTTTAACTTAAAAAGGTCAAATATTTTTTAGCACCTACAATTAGGAGGGTTTTCTCTTCCCTAAGCATTACAATTTCATAAATTGAGTATTTGTAAACATTTATTATTAACTGTAAAATTTTTTGCCAAGTAAGCCAAGTAAGACTTGAAGTGCTAAAACCATAAATCCAAGGAAAACTATCATATAAATTTTTTTCACTGGCCAATCCACTAATTACCCTCAAATTAGTTCATAGCTTTATGTAAACTGAAATAGCAAACATAATAAGAAAAATGTTGCATTAACTATATCTGGTATATTTTTTATCCAAACACATTAACAGGTAAATAAGTAAACAAAGCAAGTTGCCAATTAATTTCAGAATTACTCACTTGAATAACGTTGGTGAGGAAATCAGGATAGAAGTGGGGCCAGTCATGGCGAGCAACTCCCACCAATACTTTAGCTACTTTAGCAGGCATAAATGAAGGCCTATCATGTCTACACACAGAACTTAATGCCAGATCTTGAAGGAGAGTCCTAGCTTCAGCTCGTTCTCCAGGTTCCAGACCCACCCATCTTCTTGCAACAACACTCTAGAAATCATATTACAATAGACTATTATATATTTCTATGCAAATTTACTAAAAAGTATGTGAATTCACAACCTAAAACTTAATATACCACACCTCCAAAACATTTAAACTGAACATCAACACATGGGGGTTATTGGAATGTGTAGCAAAGCCTAAACATTGTTTCCAGCTTTGATGTTGAGATCCAAAATCTGAAAGACGCTGTTCAATGTCTCTACGACGTCCTGTACTCGTCGCTGGAGCAAAGAACTCTTCGAATAAGGACTCCAAAGCATATAAAGTCCCATGATCAATGACTGACGTCTAGAAATGGAGAAGCAAGAGAAGTGTTCATTAATTGCTATTGAAGGTGAATATCCAATTACATAAATTGATATTTCATACAGTTATGAGTTCTGGAGTACCTGCATATTAGATGATATAATGGTTACAAAGGCAGTATTTGTGGTTTACTATCGCTAATATAGCAAATAAGAATTTATGTTCATTAGATAGCTCCAACCAACATCAAGTAAACACTCAAGTTATAATAAAAAATAATAAATAATAATACAACATAAATTTTAAAATAATAAATTTTACAATATCAATATCGATAATAGATATTTTTCTTAAATTGCAGGAGGGATTTAAACATTCTCGAAACTCAAATCAAACTAGATAAATAAGGCATATATTCATAACAATTGCAAGTAAACAGGTATAGTTAATATACACTTAAGTAATAGAGAAAATTTTATTTTGGGAGAATCATAATTTGTACAACCTGTGTGAAATTTTTTAAAAATTATAGATTAATTATCAAAGTCGTAGGAAAATAAATATCAAAAACAAAAAAATGTTAATATGTTTAAATGTTTATCATATAAAGGGAATCTGAGTGTAATAGTGAAACTCAAGATGTTATCAGATAAATTTAATCACATCCCAAATTACAACTTGTCAAACAGAAAAATGATAACTCACCATTCTTCATTTACCAGGCAAATAACGAACGCTTTTGTGGCTTTCATACGAAAACTACGTTCATGGAATCGATTCAAGCAGTTTAAACAGTAAATATTCACTTAATTCTATTCTTCTTAGCATCTCTTACGAATTCAAACATAACCCAATAACAGAACTGTAAGGACAGCGAGGATAGCGAAGGCAAGACATTAACGATATATCGATATCATGTTCTGCTAGCACTGCTACCACCTGGAGCTTCTTACAAGTTTACAAGATTGTAAGACTTACAATTTATGGCTCCAAAACTAGAAAACTAATAGAACGATAGAACTTTAAAGAAATGTGAGTAAATTATTACACATCCAACTTATGGATAAAGTCTCAATTGGACTCTGAATGAATGAAAATCTATTGAATAACATCATTCTATTTCTCTGCATGTGTCTATAGAGATTTTATTGATTGTTTCGCCTAATGATTCTTTAAATTTCTAAGTTTGCACAATTTAACTAGACTACAAGCTTTACTTCGGAATACCCTTTCATCGACAACTCGTTTAGTATCTGTCTCCACAATTTTTTTGTAAATCATTCTAACACGAAAAGATTGTCTAATACTACAGAACTCCAATGATTTGGATGCTCAGTTAACTTTTCGCTCTGGAACATAAGTTTTCTCAGGGAAGTGTATTTCATGTTCATTTTCGCAGCTTCCTTAATTATTTAATATCAAGGTAAATTTGATAATAATATTTCATCAACAAGTAGACGTTCGGTGACTACATGGGTAAGTTATAGACAATCTGGTTCCGGAGGGATGATAATTGTGACTTGGTTATACCACGAATTATAACTCTATATTGTGAAATTAGTGGAAAGAAGAGAATGATGCGATTGCGTTGCGAATATCTTCCCTTTTTTGAAGTTCTTTCGTCTACCTAAAGTGTACTGCAGCTGCTTAAGAGCGAGTAGGAGGGAGTAGTGATGAGAATTAAATGATTTCTAAAAAAATTCATATTTAAAAACCATTTTATATATTGAAAGAATATTCCTTATTTGAGTTATAAAGTATATGTTCTCTTTATTTCGCCAAGTAACTGAAAAATGGTAATTTAAAAAATTAATCGATTTCATAAACTAATTTGTGGATTTATGAGAGAATATTTATAATTTATGGACGTAAACTTCTGCGATTCATTTGTGATTGTCTTTCTCAGTCTCAGAATAATATTTAGAATAATCTTTTTTTAGTATCTCATTCTAAGTAAAGTCTCTTACCGCCACTCTTTTAAATTTTGAGACATATGAATACATCATTCCGCGCACTGAAAGTCATATGGTTTACAAACTCGTTGTCTGAGTAAGTCTTTCTCTCTTATCTTTAGTCAGTGGTTCTCTAAAACCAGCGTTGAATTAAATATTTTATGGCAATTACTATTTCATGTAGTGATATTTAATAATCATAAATTGAGAATATAAATCATATAATTTTATTGAAAATATCTGTGATGATTATACATCAAACATCTTTTTCCTCACCAGTAACTCCTCAAGAATGGTTTTAGGTGGAAATACCTCTTGGGTGGTATGTTAGAAGATATTACGTCGCATGAATGAAGCGTCCTGAGATCGTGCCAAGTAATCTTCTGCTAATTACGACTCTTTTTGTGATATTAAACTCTCGAAGTCAGTAAAACATTGTGATACATTGGAATGGCCAAATACTTAGCCCAAATTATAGTTCTTGGAACTCAAGTGATAGGACGTGCATTCGCACGAGCATTACGCCAAGAGTTCGCAGCAAGTCAAGAAGCTGCAAAGCAGCAAAGGGGTCGCTCACAAGCTTCAAATGAAGCAACTGCAAAAACTGGGATCACATTAGAGGAAGCTTTACAAATACTGAATGTTGATGGCAATCCTCCAGATCTGAGCAAAGTGAAGAAGAATTACGAAACTTTGTTCGAAGCTAATGAAAGATCTAAAGGTGGTTCTTTCTATCTCCAATCTAAAATTGTGCGAGCAAAAGAGAGAATAGATCAAGAATTTGGAACTGAAGCGTCTGCGGGAAGCAGCCAGCAGCAGAACTAACTAGGACGTTTTACTTAAGTCGCAGTAACTATGGGTTCTGTAGCGTTAATCAGTCTGCAAAATAAAACGAAAAAAAAACTTGCCAAGTTCTCTTTAAAAGAAATATCCTTTGTAGTTGTTATAGTAGGTTATCTTGATATTGTACATACATGCTTCATGCATAATAAATATTTTAGTTGAATGAAATCATGGCTTGCTCTTTCTTTTAATACTTATTTCAGATAGAATATGCGATGAAATGTAGCAACCAAAAATGTATATAAAGAATAATTCAACTATCAAAATAACTTACATTCGTCTCAGAAAGTGGAACACCAGGTTAAGCTTCCTCAAAGTATGAAAGAAAGATGTAAAATATCAACAAACTGCATTCATTAGGAGTTAAAGTTTCTTCAGTGTTTCATGTGGTGTTGTTAGGACATTTGTAAATACTGTCCAAGTTTATAAACAGAAATTCTTCAACATGCATGAACTTATAAAGGGCAAAGAGAGAAAGTACCTTTTCTCATTTATTTCATGTCCTCTATTTCAAGGCCATGCTTATGTAGGTATAAATGTACAAACAGTATATAATACAGATGTCACAAAATGGCAGTGGAAAGCAAGTAAGTAGAAATGCCTTCAAAAAACTTCTCACAGAATTTCCACTGGATACATAAAACTATATTACTCCTATTCTAGCATATATTGACACATTGTAGTAAATAAAACACTGAAATTTTATGAGTGTTCTTTAAAAGCACAGTTCAAGCACATGTAAAAAAAATTTTTGGCTTGTATTATATCTAGGGTTCAACTCCAATACAAAAGCTTTCCTGATGATCTTTTCATGATATAAACAATATGACGGACATTATTACAAGTGCAATACAATACACACCAATGAGTAAAAACACCTAGTATTACAAAGATACATTAACATTCATTATGAGATATAAATCTCAAATATTGATACAGTCCACTTTAATAAGGTAAACATTAAAATGCTACATGATTCAAGAAAGGCAAAACAATATTGATTCAACATAATCATTAATTTTCAAATCCTAAAATACTGTTACAACCCATTGGTTAATTATAAAACTTGTAATAATAGTAAAAAGTTTTCTGTACAACTTATTTTTTACAATTCACACTATTGACATTTCAATCACTTCTTTTGAAAACACTTTCAAATGATTAGTCAGGCCATATCATAAATCATGGGCCAAATGCACAGCCTAGGAGACAAAAAGAAATAAATTATGAATACTCATTATATAATAAAAAATTTTAAAATTGAATATCAGCTCAAAATACATAGAAAATATAACAAACTTCAACAAGTTGATACTTCAGTAATTATAAACAAAGAATATAAAAATACATCGGAGAATTTCATAACAGAATATTATGAAAAGAGTTCACATGAAATATTATCTAGACAAATACTGTAATTTTGGTGCATGGTTTGGTGCACATTAGTAATGTTCCACTGATAGAGTTCTTCCAAATTTAACTTGAGCAATTAAAAAGATTTAACTTGCTATTGAATATTAAAAGAAATTGATTGATGTATTTTCAATCAGAATTCTTTTAATGAAATAGGGCTGGTACAAGAAATCACAAGTAAAAATTGCTACACAATCAAAATCATAGAGATTATTTTCAACTGAATACATTAAAAGACAAATTCAAAATATTGATTTGCTAATGATAAAAACCATCAACATTTTTACCATAGAAATGGAACTTGTTGCTTAAAAAAAATCTCCAGCTATAAACCCCAACATTTATTTAAGGAAATGAAAAATACTATGCAAATCAATCCTTCTATGTATACTTATAGTAACTCATTCATGCCCAGATGAGTCACATGATGATATGTAAACATGTATACTCTTCATGATTATTATATAAATAAAATGCGTCACAGATATAAGGTTAATATATTTAAGAGATTTGCTGATTTTGGATTCAAATAATGTTGGCCTGACAAGCTTCTGATTCCTAGCACTTTCCTCATTTGCAATGGTGAATGTTCAATCCATGCATTCTCAACATCAAAGGGTATTCACTATCTGTGTTCATCAATGGCATAAGGTAAAACTTAGACGGAAAATACTCTTATCTAAACGAAATATAAAAACCTGAGCCAAAAATATTTTTGACTCCTGAAATCAATTTATTCATATCTTACTACATACAAGCCTTCCTCAGGGGAAGTTTCCCATTAGAGTGATACGGTTAATCTTTTAAAATCTATTTCATTTTCAAACTATTTTCCATGGAACCAGGTAAATTGTACATATCTCATAAAATAATAATTGGTTTGAGATATTCAGATCAATATTAGTTCAGAATTTTGAAGAAAATTTTGAATTTTTGTGTCTTATTTAATTTATTTAAATTTTAAAATAAACATTTTCTATACTTACTTCTTAATCCTCTACTTCTCCATTTCTTGTCGCTGGATAAAAAGGTATGGTATGGTATACTATGGAGTTTCACAACAACTGTATAACTATTTATTCTAATCATTAACCATCAGAATTCACTTCTGATGAGGGTTATGGATTCTATTATAGACAAAATAATTTTCTATCTACAAGAAGGATAATTTTACCATATAAATCAGGAACAAAAACAAAAGTTACTAAATTCATCCATAGTTAACAGAAAATTTTAATTCATGATTGATTAGAACTTAAATTTTTTTAAAATATGGTTTCTTTTAGTTTTGGGTTTTACCTTAACAGAATGAAATTAATAATGCATGGTGATGTGGTGGTTTACATATTTGATTAGAATCTAGGTGATCTGGATTTGAATCCTAATAATTTTATTTATTATTTTTCACTTGCATAAAACCAAATTCTTAATAGATTTTGGCCAGAAAGATTGAATGCAAACTCAAGAAAATACAAAAAATATTTCATACCATCACCAAACATTTTCAGAGTTGGTTAGGAGGAAAAAGGGATTTAAAAAGATCATTTCATAGTAAGAATTAAAGAAGGCCCTTTGTAATTTTCACATTAAATATTCTATTTAAAAATGTCATTTGTTAATGAAACATAGGTTCAGAAGAAATAAAAACATTCTTTAATTCTTATTATGGCTATCAACTAAGTCTGGTCAAGTATTATGGAATTTCTGGATTAGGTCTGCTCAGATATTGTCGTCACAGTGTCCATAATCTCAATACAGTTGTTATTCACCTTCAACTGTATGTCAGAGGTATAATTATTCAAAGACAAGCATAGTTGGTATGGTATTGCCCTAACTTTCAGTGAACAGCCATTCTTTCCAACTAGAAAAGTTTAATGTATATTCCATATCAGTCCATAAAAACCTAAGAGATTAAAGCTACCTTTCATCTTTGATTCATAATTACCTCAAGAAGATTCTGCAAATATTAAGTCCAGTACTTCAGAGGTGTATAATTTTGCCAAGTATAGGAATTATTCCCAAAAAGTATGTTATACTTAAATTATAATTTAACTCAAACAGAAGGTAATGAAAGGAAAATTTAATTGGTGGCAATCCCCTCTAAAAATTTTTACAACCAGTTTCTCTAAAAACCAGTTATTCAGATTTGATGTTTACATACTGGCAAAAGCCTTGATAAGGCAATTATTAAAGTATGTTAGCCTTTGCTAAATTTTCTAATTTTGATATGATGTAGCCCACCCTTCTTAGGATGAAGTTCCAAAAAGTTAAGGCATTATAGATTGATTTCATTGATATTAAAAATTCTATGAGTCATAGGATAAAATATGAAAAATAATTAATGGAGGAGTTATATATGTATATTATTTTTTTTTCATATGACTTATATATCAGCTTTTTAGGTAGAATATAAAGTTTGTTAGAAATACACTATGGAAATATAAAGGATAGAAAAGTTAGTACAATACCATCTTATGGTAAATAGAATACTCAAACACAAACATAAAAAATCAGCAGACTTTGTAAATCATAGGTTGGAACTGCAGAACCTACCTTCATTATATATCTTTAAAATGCTAATATAATTTAAATAATCTATCCCAGACAGTCATTTTTTTAAGTAATTCACAAATATTTTCCCCAAAATTGAAGATAATTGCAAGCTCATATTCCTCATAAGACACAAAATACTTCAAAGAAAAACAAATGATGAGAAGATAGAAATTATGGCCACAACATCTCAGCAGTCTAATGAACTGATTTTCTGATGAAGTCTACCAGACTATCTATTCAATTGCTTCTTCACTCCACCAACTCACTGTAAATATTTGTTAAAATCAAAAATACTTCAAAATTACTTTTCAACTGATAACAGTTGTTTCCAAAACCAAGTGAGAATAAAAGTTGTTACTGGAGACAAAGTTCTAATCACTCACATAACCAGCACTACTGCAATTAAGCTTTGTTATATGCTTAAGAAACTTTAATTGCTACCTTGTATACACATAAAATGGCAATAAAATCATTTTGCTACAAACTGGATTGTTAAAAAAATAAATAAATGAAAATTATTAATAATTTGATGCACAAAACACCACTCAAATGTGATGCAACTCTTACTGTAGATGATGGAAAAATCTTTGTAAAGCTAAGATATTCTTGTTTTTCCTCAATAATTTATATCTTTGGCAGCAATGTATTCCATTTTAATTAAAAAATCAACATCCATAATATATATCAGAAATGAGTTGGCCATACCTTTTGCAGGAAAAGTCAAATTGCCCAGGAAATTACAGATTTATGATGAATGCAGTAATAATGTAGTAATTGGCATACAACTTGAGAAAAGAGATCTAAAAATCCAGGTGGCTGCACCATTTTGCTATCATAGTAGAACATAAAGAAATGCTTTTAAGGAAGATTTTTCTGCACACAGATCTGATTGGAGTCTCACCCATGCAAACATTTTTTATATCTATTTATCCTTACTATCTTCAATATTTCAAAAATAATGGAGAAGCATTTCTGCAACACAAAATAATGGCATTCCTTCACCATTTTACAACCAAAACAAAAAGTAGGATGCCACAGCCTGATGCATTGCTAAAGAAAATATTTCAATACCTTGAAATTATGATAAAAATAAGACTGAAGAATTAATTCTGAAATATATCATCAATTTAGAGAATGATCAAGAGAAAATTATGGAAGAAGAATTCAAAAGAAGCTAAACACATAAAAAGGAGGCATATAAATATGTTAACTCAGCGTATAACATTTTAGAAATTATGGTCTCATTAGAAAAGTCTCAAAACTAAAAGGTACAGTAAAAACCATCAGCATATTCAATGAGCATGAATTTTCTGAACTTCAAGCAAAGAATTACTTAAGAATCTTTGCAAATATGATAAAGAATCTCACAATTCAAATGAAAATATATTACAAGCAGGATACATAAAGGAGCTAAACTAAATTAAGATAATTCCTTAAGTACTTAGAACTATTTCTCTGACATGGAATGCCTGAATGATCACATACAGTAGCTGGGCAATGATTCATCAATTAATAACATAACCAACATCTATTTAGAAACAAACAAGACTAAAGTAAACTACAGAAACAAAAATGTTTCATGTTAGATAAGTTTCAATGGGACAAATGAAGATAAATTATAAAAAATAAAAGAGAGGAATATATTAATAATATAAAAGATAAAATCAAGACTAACCAATTGCAAACACTGTTTAACTTTTCCATAAATTGATAATAATAAGACTTGGGAACTTTTCAAGGAATATAGATTACACTTCCTGTGGAAATAAGCCCAGAACTTATACATTTTGGTAATACTTTATATAATAATGATGTTTTGATATGACAATCGTAATTTATCACCCACTTATAAAATAATGAAGATAAAAAACTTATTGAGCTATGAAAATTTTCAATTTTATACAGTATATAAATATAGCCTTAAATCTATCAATTATAAATTTTTGGCAGAGAAATGATTCTAAAGGAATCTTCTTGTACATGCTGCCAATTCAATAAATTTTTAAGCAATGCATTCAACTGGATCAGTAACACCTGTTTCCTCAGAAGCTCCAACTACTGCTGTAATAACGACCACTGTATATGGTGCACATTCTGGTTGGCCAATCTGAGAGCAGAGCCAAGCATAGAATCCTTTCTCAGGATCAGAAATGGCTGAATGCCAACAAGCTAAGGAGCAAGTGATCTGAAAGATAAAAAAACTTACATATTAGCTAAGTAAAAGTGAAGAATCATCTATAGATAGACTTAAGGAAAGTAATTTGAATGGTTATTAATATATTATTATTAGTAATTTAATGTACCAGTAAGTATCATTAAAAAAGTAAAGGGATAAAGGATAACTCAAGCCATCAGGATATTTCAAGGGTTAAGGAAATATAGAAAATATGGAATCAAATATGGGGAAAGAAAAAACAGAAGTGAAAAATAGCCAAATGACTGGGACTCGAACCTAGGTCTCCTGCTTGCCAGATAGGTATACTGACCACTACACCACCATGCTGCATCAATTCTAGCTCTGTTTTATAGTGATGCCTTGTAAGCAAAGCAACACTGTATGCTTTAACATACTGGTGAAAAACTGTATGCTTTAACATACTAAATATTAAAATCTATCCCATCCTTTATTGGAAAAAGCATGACAAGACCAGGATTCCAACTTAAATCTCTCAATTTGTACAAACCTGATGAGCAGCTCCAAATACACCAAGTCCAATGGAAAGTATCACAATCATAAATGGATATAAAAGGACCAAAAGTGGAGCTAAAAGCACCAGGCAACTTCTACCTCCTCTCCTACTTCCCAACGTATTTCTTGATTCACTCTGAAAGGTAAATTTAATCATAATATGATAGAGTAAAAATCATACATAGATGTAGTTGATTATAGGAGCAAAGAATTTTGATAGTTATAAAATGATAAAGAAATAAAAACTACTAGGAAATAATTGTGTAAGTTTGACAGTCAACATAGCATTGAGCTAAAACACCTAAACTCAGCTCTTCCACTAAAAATTCATCAATTAAGAGCTAAAATAAGAGATACTTCTCTATCATTACAGTAATAGGCTTGCCGACATTAATAATATGTTACAAAACATATTCTTTCCACAAAAAATCAAAGTTGTGTAGATTGATCTATTGAAATTTTTACCTTATCTTTCACAAATGGCATACTGAAAAATAAACTCCTTTTAAATATAATATCTTTTTATTCAAATGTTTAACAGCATTTTGAATCTACAACAATAGGGCCCTGACATCTATACTAGAAAATGTACAGCAGTGCATATCAAGGTCAACTTTGGGTATATATGGGAAAAAGGATAGCATCATCAACCCTTTGAAAGCCATGAGTTGATAAATTATTGTTCATAGAATTTGTCGAAGAGCTATAAATTATATCTTAGTCTATTAGAGCTATTAAACAATTTTTTCATTCCATAAATATTCTGACATGTACATAATATCAGAATACCATCTTATTTACTTTAGGGTACTATAATTCTCATTCCTGCAAGATATGATCAAAAGTAATGGAAATCGTTATAATTCTAGGTCAGATTGAATTCCTTGGGCCATCTTTTGTTCAAACCCAAAAGCATCTGGTGCCAAATTTTATGAAGTAAACTGTTTGACTGAAAGAATTTCATACAAAATTTGGTACTTAGTATGCTAAAGTAATTATTTTCAATTTTATAACTTTTCAAAGACTTTATTCATTGAAGATAATAATAAGCTCTACTCAATGATACAGAATTAGCTTTCATTCAACAAATGATTCATGACCATAACTGTGGGATGCTAGTTCTACAAACATCATGTACATGTCATTTTATCTAAACAAATAGAAATGCAATACGGAGACTGACTTCTATTATAAGGCATCAGGTAAAAGTAATTTCACTATAATAATGATGAAGGAGGTAGCATATGTAAACTTCTCAGTGTATACTTTATTTCTTATGTAAATGATAAAAAAGCCCATATATCCATACATTCTCATTAGTAAAAATAATTTGCAGTAAGAATGACTATTATGCCTATTGAGCCTTCTTCTTGTTATAGATAAAATCCTCTACAATATTATTGTTCATACGAGCTTTATACATTTTAATCAAAAATGACAATTATAATATTTTGAAAGTATAACATATAAATAAAAATTTTGCACAATCAAAAGCATACTATGTCCTAATGCAAGAATTAAAAGAAAAACAAACCTTTCTAGCAGATGAAACTCGATTTAACAAAGCATTCCAAGTGATGGTACCAGCATGAAAAGAAGCTGCTGCAGAAGAAAGGAATGCAAGAGGAGTAAAGAAAATGGTGAAGAGAAGAATGTGAGGTCCATGTCGCAAACTGCACAATCCTTCAGTTCTTCCCTCTCTCTTTCCTCCAGCTCTTGAGCCACTAGCTGCTGCCTCCAACATTTCAAGTTCTTCTCTGGACACATCTACCCTCACTAATGCAGGGGAACCCCTATGACGAATGTGTTCTCCTGTCAGCTTACACCACTGTCAATCTTCATCTCCACTCACTTCCAAATGGCAAACACATTTATGAACTTCTAAAGGCATAAGCAGATCAATAGAAATCAAAATGGTGATGGAGAATTAAAATATAACCAAAAATAAATCATAAACTCATTATAAGAAAAAAAAACAATGAAATCAATTAATAATTAGTTATTTCTCAGAGATAACAAAAACAAATACAAAAATGGAAAATAAATGTACTAAGAATGTTGCAAAAGATGTGTTTCAAAAATTCATTATCCTTTATCATACTGTCCATTAATATGTGATAAAAATTCAAAAAGCTTAACGCTTTTTTATGTGAAATTGACAAAGTTGGAAAATTTCTTACAAAATATGGTCATACGTGGGATTAGAGTTACCATTCACCTGATTAAAATCATTCCCTAAAACGAAATAAATAATTGAACAGGTTCAAAGATAATTTTATTAATGCAGTACATAATGAAAAGTTAACATAAGTAGAAAGTCAGAGCAACGAAAATAGTAGTAAATTAAAACTGAAGTAAAAAAATAAGTAATTATAAAAATCATAATACAATGTTAGTTGAAGTCCGAGTCCTAGAATATTTTTACCATATACTTAGTAAATAGAAGATAAAAAAAGAATCAGGGTTTCTAGTGTAACTGAAATTGATCAATTGAAATCATGAATTTTTCACGAGATATTACACGATAAAAAGTATATAAGAATAGATATGTGCCTATGCTTAAATACTAGCAATTATTTCTCACCCATCGTTTTTTCCCGACTCCCTCCGTCCTCGCCGAACTGTGCCGGTTAATGTCAAATATTGCCTTCCAGTATCGTCCAATCCCATCACTGGTCCATCTGCAATTCCAATTCCTCTTCCTGGAGCAGATCCTCGCCTTCGCCGCCGCCGGCCTGAATGCCGACGTCCAGTGCCACTTTCATCACATTGCTTATCCAATTCTTCGGCTGAAAGTTCTTCATTCAAGGATTCTGTGCATTCTTCTTCTGCTGAAATCTACGATTGAAAGTTATTATCTATGAAATTTTATTTTCCATCAATAGTAATAATTGAAATCTTTAATTTAAATAATTACCTACAAGACTTCTCTATAAACTATAACGAATTAGCTATAAAGCAAAAGAAAAAAATGTGAACCTTAATAATAATCTCAGAATAAAATATATACTTTCAAACGTACATTTGTTGGCGCTCCGTCCTGATTATGATTTTCCTGGGAGGGGCTCGAACCGTTTTGTATTATTTTCATTTGACCATTCTTTACACTTACGAAAGCTGAAGGTGGTTTGGATTCATCCATACCGAAAATAATAAAATTTTTATCTCACTCGACGACTGCAAAGTATCTCAGGTATAAAAAATGAACGCAATATTCGAGGTACGGTTCACAGGGAATATTTTGTTTTCGGAATATTCGGTCTTGCGCGTGCAGTTCCTGCGCTCGAAATGAATAACGACTATCTTGAAGGCACGGATCCAATTTCGCTTTCTGAAAGATGTAGTAAACGAATGTGAATTGTAAAATTTTCCTTAAACTTGTGAAGGAAGAATTTTTGAATTTGACCTAAAATCAACTGATTTCATGGTACGGGTCCATCATGACGATGACTTGATAAGAGAAACAAAGTTGCAATGTACTTAATTTCTTTTGAATAAGCTGCCTTTGCATTATAAGCTTATTCATATTCTAATTCTGGTCACTTTCTGACAATAATTCCAGAACTCCGGTCATTCTAGCAGCTTTGGGTGGGGCTTGTTGAAACAAGATCCGCTAAAATTTAAAAGAGCGTTCATTATTTTCTCCGGCTGATTTTCAAAACAATTCTATCTCAGCAGATTCATTGCTACTTTTCGAACCCAAGAATTAATTCTTTTTGCTGGAATCTGTGAACTATATAATTTTCGACATAGAAGGTCAATTGAATGTTCATGCTCAACAACAACTCTAGGGGACCTTTGCCTCATATTTGCCACTCGCTCGTGTGTAATAGAATTTCTTTAATCCTACACCTAATAGAAGACTGATTTCGTTTCATATAACTTAGCTGATTGGCGTGTGGAAGGTGGAGTATAAACACAAACATTCTTATCTACCTAAAACTACTGAAATCTTTCTTCATGTACCTCGAGGAAATATTCAACAAAATCAAATTTAATTATTTTACAAGTATCAGGTCGATTTGACCAAGCCTCCTCCTCAAATTTACCTCCTCACCAGTTACTTCAGCTCAATTATCTTCAAATTATTACAGATTCACTGATGGTTTTGATGAGACACAACTGAAACGTTTTATTGGATGATTCTCGTATTATATCTTCCAAAATTTCGAATCGACGGTCCATTATAACGCAATTTTTTTATGCATAAATGAAAGTATTCCCTCCAAAAAACCATCTCCTACTTGCCAGTAAACCTCATATTTTGAAATAAAAATGGCTGCAGAAGACTTTATGTTTGAGCCATGAATCCTAAATTAAATATGAAAAGTAGAAATCGCATTCAGTAGAATCATTTTTTAGAAACCAGTATGGCATTTTATATCTGATAGCTGAAGAATCTCACCCAAACACCTGTTGCATTGGCGTTTTAATTTTCTCCATCTTGTGAACTGCTTTATCACTCATCAACTCGATATCCTGAAGAATACCTTCCAGCATTTTTTCCATCCTCTGTTTTTAACTACTATTATAATATTTATATGTCAAAGATCAAATCTGAAAAATTGTATAAAACTGAGATTCGATATCAAATGGTTTATGAGTTCTCAGTCTCAAGATTTAGTGATAGCATTAGTAAATTATGTGTAGATTTAAGGATCATTAGGTTTGGCACATTGAGAGAAAGTTCTAAAATATGTATTTTACTAAGAAGCAAGAGCACAAGAATGTTGAATAACAGAAGATAGTTTTTCATCTCTGTTTTGATTGTTTAACTTTTTCCTGATATGATGAGATTTATTTTAGCTTTTTCTGAGACTATCATTATAATATATTCTCTTTGCAGTGTGAATAATTGACACAAATTTGTTTCTAATGGATATTTATTCAAATTCACGATTCTTGTGCATTTTCACTGAAATAGAAAAATTTCTCCATTTAGGATGAAAGATAAATTTTTCAAGCAAATCTGCTGAATCCACATTTGGGAAGAAAATGCACTGATGCTGTTTTGGATTTTGATTAATGTCTCCAATTTTTAATTTCAATAAAATCTTTTTCACATTGTTCTAGACATTATTTTTGCACAGCTCAAAGGGGACCAAAGATCAAACTTTACTTAAATGCCCTTCCTTAGGAGCTAATATATGAATAAATCATGCTGGTTGCTTCCATGGTGGAGGACTTCAATCCTTAAGTAGCTCTAGAGCAAAGAGGTGAAATGTTGATCAACATCAAAGAAGTCACCTGGATGGAAACCTATGAATACTTCATTCAACAATTCATTAATATAATAGGAACCTAATCATTGCAGATATGAATGGATAATATAAAATATTTAAAAATTCCAATTCCATTCACTTTCTTGTAGAACCTTGGATTGAATTCCACTATATCATGTAGATTTTTTTATGGCAAGTGAATTTATTACAAAAAAGGTAAAAAGGGTTTCAAATAATTTTATAGCACAGTTAAAAGTAGTAAATAGTAATGACTGTGAAGTATAGATTTCAGTCATTTTATGTTCAATATTTAAAATAAAATAAAAATCATACTTTTTGGGTCAATAAATAATGTTCAAAATCTTTAGCCAAAAAATTGGTTACTTCCTATTCACATTTATTGAGACTAATCTGTTACAAATTAAGTATGAAAGATTTTCTTTTGGCAAACATGTATGATTAACAAAAATATAATTTCTTTATCACAATGTTTGAGGCAAAAAAACACCTGAGGCCTCCACACACACAGATCAGCACTTTTATTGTTTAGTAAAATTCTAAAAATAATCACCCACAATATATAAATCTGTATCATATGCAGAATGTCAAAGGAATGTTACAGCAACCTAACTTTGTCATTCTGCTGCCGCAACTTGCCGCTGAAGGATCAAGAGAATTCACCACAAGAAAATTAAAGAAGCCACCTATGTTTAAAGGCAATTGCACCTGTGGAACAAGAGCTGAAAGACTCCTTTACCTCTATTTTTCAAATAAGGGAATAAAGTTTTTTGATATTACCCATATTTTCAATAAGAATACCACCAACACAAGATTTTATAAAAAATATTTGTCAAAATAAAATTATCCCCAACCTAAGGTAGCATGACAAATGAAGGAAGGGCTTCTCTTAATTCTGTAACTGTTGATCAAAGTTTTGAACAACTATCTACTAAAATCCTTGCCTCTAGCCTTATATTTAACAACAGAATTTCAAATTTGAATATTTTGTAAAATAATGCACCATTATTACATTCACAAACATGGACACACGTTCAACATTACTGCCTGAATTACATTCCACCTACCAAGAGATTTTCTCACTTGATACTCCACAGAATGTCATGACATTACAATGAATAACAAAGACCACCAAAGTTAAAAACAAAGTTCTGGTAAAAAGACTACCTCTGTTCATTCATCAAAATTACCTAAGGATGTAAGCAGAGGGTAGTAGAAAGCAATTTTTACAGATGTGAATAAAAATTTGAGTTCAGAAGAAACTAAATTTTTCAAAATAATCAATTGAATTTTTTCTGCACTGTTTGCAGAAGGAACAACATAAAATTTGGATATCCAGAAATTTTACCAGGTAACACCTGAGTGGCTTAGATATAACTTAAGACAAACAAAAAATATCAGTGACATTAATTCAAGAGATGATTCTTAATATACAGACCACAATAATATAACCACATATTATCATTAGACCCTCACTCTAACAATTGCTAACACACTTACTCATCTACTTTACTGTGATTCAAGCTACAGCTTAGGGACGGTTCATTGCACTCTGTTTTCATGTTTGATGTGTCTCCCTGCATCAGCAAGAGCAGGAATTTACAGTTACAAGTAAAAATTTGGCAAAATAAAATCTGCAGACTATCAATAAATATTACTTTGAATCCATCACATAGAAATCTTGCCTATAATTTAAGTGCTATTTCCCATCCTAAAAGAGTATCTCAGATGATATTTCTGAGCAAAGTATTTAATAATTAAGTTAAACAAAATATTAAATAATTATTGAAATTTTAGGTGAATCCCTTCGCTAAAATTTTATTGTAGCCCATCATACTTAATGAAAGGTACATAGTAAGTGAAGATATGACTACCACAAGGAATAGTTGACAGCAAATATTCTTTCAACTTTGGAATAAGTTCAACAGTAGCATTAATTCTGATGTAATCCAAGAAGAATAGGCTGGTAACTAAAAATTTAACCCCTACATTTCTTTTGATATTTTGCAAAAATCCAGAAAAATTTTCATTATGCCTTATTCAATGATCACTATGGCTAATAGAAATTCAGGGCCCAAAATATGCAAATAAGGAAAGTCGTTAGAATATAAAAATATTTGTACAAAAGCCTAAAGACTATGAATAGTCTGTTGATGTTGGTAGCAAGTCAATTTTACCGCTTTCAAGTTCAATAAGATCTCCATTGTTCTCAAGCAGTATTTTCATTGATGATAATCAAAATGAGCTCTAATCAAACTCAAAACGTAAATTAGAGTACCTTTCGTTACCTAAACTGGAGTTGTAGAAGCAAACTTTGATTGGTGAATAATTTTTGCAGAACAAACCCTTATGCCAAACCTAAGTTGCTCCATACAATGATTTCACATGCACTCATTTGAATTAAATATTTACACTTTTTCACCTTCAAAAGACAATGATTGCTACCTCTTAAGGTACCAATAAAAATATTGAATTACTATTAGTAGTAAAAAGTCAAAGAGTTATTGTTATTGATGACAAATAAAAGCAAGAAGGCCACAATCTTCAAGGCTCAGCCCATCCACCGCTATGTCACAATATATTCATTTGTACCAATGGCGCACTAATGAAGACTTCGCTATAGAAGTTCTTGTCACACCCCACTTCTGCCAGCACCACTTGAACCAGCACCTGGTGCATCTCCAGGACCATGACCTCCTTGGGGATCTGGTGGAGGGCCACCAGCCCGAGGAACCAAAAGCACTGTTCCATCAGCTGACTGCTGCAAGCTGTATTCAAACTGAGAGTAGGGTCGACCTTCAGGATCTCTCAATGCCTGCATAATCATGCAAATATTATTAAATATAAAACATGACATATCATACTTCTTCTCAAAATGTCTAATAAATGGAGAATTAATCTTACAAGCTTACTTAAAATGAAAGAGTAAACTTAATTAATGACTATCCAAAGACATGTTTATTAACTGTAAAAAATCTGGCACATTAAAAATTAACACACTATATGTAAGATCCTTAATAATGAATAAAAAAAGGGGTACATATGTCAGTAATTTAAAAGCAATATGAAGATACTAGCCTGAAAAACATGACGATACAATCTTGAGAATCTCTCCTTAGCAATTCTATGCTGCTCCAACATTGTTTCACGGTCCCTTATCAGCTTTTCTTTCCGTTCTCTCATCCTGCGCACTTCATCTGCCAGGGAAAGAATTTGGTCCAGCTTGCGTTTTCGACAATTCTGGGCAGCAACCTGCAATTAAAGGATATTGAATATAACCATTGATGCAACGAGTTTTCATTAAATATTCCTGATTCTGGGATATCTAAAAAATAACTAGGGTTTATATTATAAATATATAATCTACTTGGCCCAAAGGCTCACCGATTCTTTTGCATAATGGCCGTGTGAATCTCACCTGGGAAAAATGGGAAACCCACCCTACCTATCATGGGTTCAATTCTAGGAGGACCTAAAATTGGAGTTTCTCCCGTAAGAACACATGGGTTGATTTCCAAAGATTAAAAAAAGATACTTCCTGGTCACGTAAACAATCAAATTTCATAAGGCTATATACTAGACATTTCTACCTAAAATACAATTGTGTAGCTACAAATGGTCATGGGTTTGATGCCAGATGGTGAAAAATTTTAAAAACTCATATCTAGCTTAATATGATACACAGATCAATCAAACTTTGCATACTTATAGATACATATATAGTTTACTTTGAAAATAATCCACTGGTGTCTACCTGTCATGGAATCAATTCTAGAGAGACCCATAAACTCAATTTTTACCATAAGAATACATGGGATAGATTTTAAAAATTTTTTTAAAGACACTTTTCATGGGTTAGATTTTAATTTCACATAGGCCACATCTTTAGCTGCCATCATTATGTTGAAAATGGTCATTGGATTGATTCTAGGTGTTGTTAACTATATCTCCCTAAGAAATAAATAGAGAAATCAGAACTCCTTTTGAGGCACTTCCTGAATGAATTTCCTATTGAGATTTGGAGTATTTATAAAGATAGTAATATGTATGTTAATAATGAATGTATTTTTTGCAGCATGTTTATGTGCGTAAAATATGCAAAATAGATGCTAGGACAAATTGTTTTAAGAATTCCTTCCCGCATACGATAATTATAGACTAAAATATGTGATGAGAAATCAAACTTAGCATATAATTTGCTGCAAAACTGTTCTTTATTTTATGATAAGCTATGTTTGAGCAGTGTAAACATTTGAAAAATTCAGAATTATAAATGTTTACACTGCTCAAACATAGCTTATCATAAAATAAAGAACAGTTTTGCAGCAAATTATATGCTGAGTTTGATTTCTCATCACATATTTTAGTCTATAATTATCGTATGCGGGAAGGAATTCTTAAAACAATTTGTCCTAGCATCTATTTTGCATATTTTACGCACATAAACATGCTGCAAAAAATACATTCATTATTAACATACATATTACTATCTTTATAAATACTCCAAATCTCAATAGGAAATTCATATATATATATATATATATATATATATATATATATATATATATATATATATATATATCCTTAAAACATTCATATTATTCATACCATATCATATACTTCATCTGGCTCAGAATTTTTCATAAGTAAAATTTGAGTTGTCGATTATTTAAAAATAAGGTCTTCAAGAAAAAGTAAATTATCAACATATTGTTCATAAAAGTATTTGCTGAAGAACAATAACTATTAATTTACAAGAAATAGATATAGATAAACTTGAAATTTAACTTGATCAGTTGAGCTCTGATGTTTTTCCAAAAAAACATCAGAGCTCAACTGATCAAATAAACTGCATTATCTTAGTACATATTTGGTAAACAAGAAAGTTAAGTGTATAACATTATGAATTAAACTGTAAATTTAAATCTTATCATATTGTTAATAAGCAACATAATAAGTAAGAAGTTTCTATCATAAGATTGTATTTTAATACATCACCTTATTCTTGCCTCTACGACGAATGTCTCTAATTAATCCAAGCTGGGCTTCTGTTAGATCATGCTTTGAAAGGCGCTCATTAAATTCATCCATGGGCAGATTAATTATATCAGACACACATATCGGCACTCCCAAAGCCCTGGCCCTCTTTTCATCTCTGCTCAGCTGTTGCTGTGGAACATGATGATGACTTCTTCGACGTGGGGTAACCTCTTCCACACAGCTACGACTACCATCTAGAAGAAAATCAATATTGTTTTTGTACTAAAATATTGAACAGAATAGGGATTACTTATAACTCGCTCGAATTCTGTCCCTCTGTGATTATTTTTAAATTATGTGAAAAAGGTTTGATTAATTTACATCAGTAATAACAGAGATTATAAAATGTACTAAACATCTGTAGTCAAAGAATCTGAAGTATTTTTCCTGATGGAAAATCACAATCCTATGCTTACCATCAGAAGAAATATGACTCAATGGCCCCAAATCCCTGTCTGAAGAAAGGGCTTCAAGGCTCCTGTGCCTTGTGGCCTTGTCTCTGGCGGGTGGGCCTCTGGGAGCAGATGCACCTTCAGGAGGTAATGAGTATGAATGGTTGTGCATTGTTGTGCCGTCTCTCACACCTGGAATCAAACCAGTGTTCTCACCGTGCACTGTAATAAGAATATACATTTCTATCAATCTATTGAAAGAAAGAAAATATAATATTTTACTAATGAAAATTTGAGATTCCATGCCAAGTCCATATGAGTTAATGAGTCATACTAAAATTTTTTGAGCCTGTCTCATAGAAGATTCACAAAAATTTACTATTTTTCTAATTAAAATTTTTTTTAGAAAAAAATTGTGAATATTTTGGCATTTCATTTAAGTGATATTGTTTAAACAGAAAATTGAGTCCAATTTATGGACTTAAATGTAAGTTTCACAAGAAGAGAATTCCAAAAAAAATTGCTAGAACAAATTTCAACAAAGACCAAATTTTCACTAGCAATATTGCACAAGTGAGGTAAATTTTCACTATATAAACTTCATTAAAATGTATATTTTTTCAAGACAAACGTTTGCAAATGATTTTAGACCCTGAATACAAATACTTTTATCAATCAAAGAGTAAATAGAAAACAAATTTACAAATTAAGAACGTACAAGGCCTTGAGCCAGGATCAGCAAGAGAGTAATGGCGTGCATGCCGAAGACCTGGATGAGAGGGTGAATTAATTGCTCCAGCACCTCCAGATGGGAAGTCAGGACTAGCTGCACCAGCAGTCTCACCAAAAGCATACTTCCCAGATGACTGAGGAGCTAAAGCACCTCCAGCAGGGGAATTCGATCTCAGAGGTGGTCCACCAGAGATTCCAGATTCTGGAGATGATGGCTGAGGTCCTAAACATTAAATTTGAAACATTAATATCATCATTATGACAAGTGATACAAGTACATACAAGTGAGAACCAGATTTATTTCTGCTCTGGTTTGGTCAATAGAATTTATTGTCCAAATCTGGCAAGACAGTACAAAAGAAATTAATCAGTCTAGAGTAATTAGTCCAGGTGAAGGTTATCAATAAATTTTTCTGTGGTATTGTAAAAGTTGTTTTTCTTTCCTCTCTTATTCCTTATTATGTATACTCTCCAGAAGGTGGTACTCAAATGCTGAGTGGAAATTCCGAATTTGAAGCACCCTTGGTGTTCCCTAATCTTTATCTTTCTTCCACTTTGTCCTTTAAGCCCCAGTTCACAGTCATCATAACTTACCTGATAAACTCTACAAATATCTGCCATCCTCACTTTTATTGAAAGTAATGGCCTCTTTAGGGTGCATGGGATGTAAAAATCAGCTTTGAGGTAAACCAATAGAATACTTCACAGGCAGTTAGAGATATTTCCCAGAAAAGGAAGCCTGACATAACTATGCTCTGGTTCTTTTATGGGTGAGAGTGAAAGGAAATTTTTGAAGAAGCAATTCTTTTTAGTTTTCTGGCCAACATGCTACTTACAAGGTCAGTGGACTATCCATTATTCTTGGCTGTATCTTTGAATTTTCATATTTCTAGTTGAAAGTTTTTAATGATAGAGAAATACGGGGTAGAACTCAAATGGAATAAGCCTTATTTTACTTTGATGCATGCATTGCTGTACTCTATACTAGATACAGACTTTAATTTATAAAATATTTATTTTCTCTTTCAGTTTTCTGTCTTATTCTTCTAGTCTATTCTAAAGAGTAACATGTATATCCTTCAACCTCTATGTATCAATTTAAAGGCCTAGGGAACCATCATGGTTCACAAGCAATTAATCACAATCTCAACTAGGTCATGAAATAGATTTCTAGGACTGATAGAAAAATAAATACCAGTGAGAAAATTATACTTTTCATCAAATAAAAATTATATTTAAAAAAATGCTTTCTAAGCAGTATGCATGAAGAGTTTAATATCCCTCTTTTAAGTAATATAGAATTAATAATAATTTATATTTCTTAATTCACTTAAAACTGAGAGTATTAATTTAAATACTTCAATGCAAAAATTAATTAAAGTCTCACCTTGCTCTTGAAAATAGCGTCTACCAAACATGTGGTGCTTTTTTTGAGCTACTGGAGGCCCATCTGATGAACCAAGATGTGAGGCATCATGACGACTTCTGCGAATTTCACTGGCTGAGAATCCATGGGGACCATTTGGTAAGACAGATGGAGTGAATCCAAACTCATAAGACCTGTACTTCCTAAGGAAATAATTTATACCATTTGAAATTAAAAAAGAATATAAATATGTTAATTCAAACATCAAGTGGTATCCTAAATTTGAATGAATTATAAGACGCTATTATAGGTGATTCAATATGTTGATTTATCAGAGGTCTACCATGACTATGTTTTTGATGCAAAAGTACAAGCTTTATGTGACTCTTTCCATTAAGATTTATTATAGTCATGAAGAATCATAAAAATATTTACCTATCTTCTTGAGAAATAGCTAAATATATATATATATATTGTAAGAACATAAAATTCTTAATAGGAATAATGGGAATAGGAAACTGCAATTAAGTTACTCCCACAGTCTTTCAATTTTGGAGTATCATATGAGCAACAGAATTCATTTCATATTTTTGTGGATTGTTTGCCTTCGGATAAATTCAAACAGAGGAAGAGAAATATCTTAAGTCACTTACCCTCCAGGATGGCACTCGTTTTGACCCATTGGAGTCACAGGATAATGCTGATGACCTCTACCGCTTGGAACCTCAGTCCATTCCCCACCATCTGAGCCCATGGAACTAACAGCACTGTCACTTGACTCATCTACAGGTCCACCTGAAGATGACGATGAAGAAAGATTCCCTCTGCCTATATTAGAACCACCTGCAGCACCTTCCAGCATCCGCATTGTATACATCCCTATAAAATGGAAACAAAAATGTTGAATATATTTAAGTCAAATTATCTGCAAGTTAATACCAGAATTTTCCAAGTCTTCTAGAATATATGAGCAAAATTTTAAAATCTTATATCAGTAGTTAGTTTCAACAGGAGTTAATTATATTGATGACAGAAGGACACATTCTTAAATAGCTCTGAACACAAATTATTATTTCTATGTAGCTTCAGAATATATAATCATAATAAAGCAATATGATTCAGACGAATATATACAGAAACAGGAGCGAGAAAGTTTTTTAAGATTTTACAGGAATCTCAAAATAGAAATTTGAATGATAGATAGTGTAATTGGATAGCTGCAATGAAACTCCGATTTACTTAATAAGGGACAATCGCATTCAGAGCAACAAATCTGTACTTAAACGAATAAAATCGTTATTATCAACGCAATAACAATTATATTACGAAAAGTAGCAAATCACATTAAAAAAGAAAATCTACTTACTTCTATTCATTAATCAAATTCTATTCTATCGAATGAGAGGTAATACGGTATAACGCAAAATACAAATAGTAATATTTCAAAATTCCGCCCGCGGCGAATAGGCAACTGAAGTAAAGTTTTTATGTTCCAATAAAAGTGGTCGTTCAATCAACATTATCTCTAAGTTACACGAAATGCAGCTGGTTGGTGAAATAATATCACAAGAAATAAAATCTGCATAGGACCACAAGCTTAACAGCGTGAAATCGTTCATGATGTTGGAGGCCACCCTTCCACTACCGCAGACCCAACCCCTGATGACCATCGTGCGCTCAGATTAGATTCACTAGGATCAGATGTAAATCGAATTCTCATGTCAACCGACGCCAAAACAGGTCGCGAATAAAAAGAAAGCATCTGTGGCTGTTCGCAGATTAGCAAGTATCGGGAATGAGATAAGAGACAAAAGAGGTAATGAGGAACGGAAGGGGAAGTTGATGAAGTAAACAGTTGAAAAGACGAATGAAGACTCTGGTCATGTTTTCTAAATATATCTACGGATCATAAAATACAAATTCGAAATTATTTTTCTAATAAGGACATTCGATTTCTTGGACTTAAGGGAGATAAAAAATATGCACTTAAAAGAATGACGATGATGCTGACATTATTATAAAAAAGGTTTAACCCTGTACGTAAAAATGCAAAAGTAGAATTAGAATTACATTTACCTAATAGGACTAAAAGTATGATAGACCATGTGAATAATAGATAAATGGTGTAATCATAGTTAAAATTATATGCAGAATATGGTATAAAATGAAAGATAGATAAAATCACATGTCCTCAATTGTATATTCTGAAATTCGTAACATAAAAGGACCTTAAGTAAGATGTCTCTTGACTTGGGTTTGAAAGATAAGGAAGCTTATATAGTAGAAGGATGTGGTTTTTAAATTAGTTGAATCAATATTTGAAATGAAAATTGATATTATATTTTTGCATATCTGGCACAAGAGAGGATATAAATAAATAGAAGAGTGAGAAATTTTAAATTTGGAAATTATGGTATCCCAGCAGTTTTGCAACGATTAAAATTGGTAGGGCTTTAATGACCCTCTTCTGAGAAAAGAAAGCATCAACTCTTCAAGATGAGTCATCCAGGATTACAATTTCAGAAGATTATCAGAGAAACTGTTTTGACAAACTTATAGATGAGGAAAATTACACTCAAAAGTTAGGCAAGTTTAACAGTTAAACACAAAAGGCAAACAGTGAATTCATAATAAACAGGATATTATTGAACCTGAGCCATTTAAAGAATCAAGTCATTCTATTTATAAAATTCAAACATGTCTAATGAGGGAAATATGAGAATTTGATGATATGAAATCATATATACAATTAACTATTAAAAAATTAAATATAAATAGAAAAATTATTCTAACTATTCTAGTATGAAGGTGTAGAAGATAGCTTAAATAGTTTATTTCCTGTTTACAATCCAGTTTGTACGATGAAGTTTTTTCATAATTCATAATATTGCCTTGCTTTTATTAATAATTTTTAAGTAATTCAAATGAAAGTTATACTAAAGCTTCATAAAGATACAACAAGCATTATTGTACAGTGCTGAGATGCATGGATTTGCTGTTTACATAATTCATTAACATCAAATGATAAAGAAAGAAGACACAAAACTGGCAATATGACAAGCTAAACTTGTAATGATTAAATTACTAAAAATTTCATGAAGTTCATTCTATTAAATCATATTTTAAGTATAATTTTGCTGAAATATGTATAAATTAAAAGTAGGAGAAACAACTTACCTTCATTTACTGCCATATCCATTAATTGAAGATCTTCTTCATTAAGAATAGATGAGAGGAGTCCATCAGCTGAAGGGGGTACTCCAGAGCAAGCACTATGATGAAGCTCTGGCTGAGGGAAAGATGGTGCCACGGGTGCACCACCACTAGGTGAAGAAGCTCCAGATGAAGATGAATTCTGCTATGGAAGTAATACCCAAAAGGTTAGGGAATTGCTCTAAATGTCCACTTACTAACAACTGAACTAAGGAACAGTCCAGTGGCTAGAATAGCAACTAATGACAGCCTCAATAAAAGATTTTTATTTTTCAGAGATTGTGCTACAGATAAGCTGAAAACATGGTGGCAGCAACATAACTACTTTTACTATAATAAATACAATAATAAAAAATATTAACTATCATAGAGACTGTCAAAATAACTTACACGTAAAGTACATTTTCTCTTTATCTTTTGTTATTCTACTAAAGGCATTAGTAATGATTCAAATAACTTAGTCCATTCAATAATACCCTTATTAAAAAACTAATACTTTGCTAAATCCAAATCAAAGCTAAACTTCTTTTCCTTATTCTTCCTAATCTTAATTAAGAAAATGATTATCCTCATTTAGATACCATAAACCTTTCTAAGTTTAGGGAAGATAGGAAGGGACACAGGCTAACATACTTTCAGACAATAAGACACATGCAAAATCCCAATATATGCTAAAACAATTAGCATAATCCTTATATTCCTATTGGCCTTACGTATGAATCATTTTTGTGCTTTCTATGCTGCCTAGACAGTCTTGTATTTGGGGTCTTTGGCCAGGAGCCAACTGATTCAAGCTCATCTGGTGACCAATAAGCCGATCAACCACTATTTGGCAATCAAAAGGAAGATTTTTCACTTGAAATTAACAGCTGACATACAAACTACCATATTCACTGCAACTCATATATTGATTTCTTCTTAAAATCCTCAGTTCTGTTTGCTTCTTCATCCACAATATCTGTTTCCCTGTTTAGACTAACTTACTGATATTTATTTGTAAATGTACAGCATAAAATATTTAGTTCGGTGGTTCTTACAAACCTACCTTCCAAATATTCAAATTACAAAACAGATTTTTAGACAAATAGCAAATACTAAGCTAAATGCATGTAGATCTGCTCTCTTTAATTAGTTAAAACTTTTACTTTTTCATCGTATTTTTATCATTTATTTAGACATTGAGTTGCTGGTTTAAGACATAGAACCAATAACAAAAAAACTCCAAGAAAAATTAGAACCTCAAAGAAATACTGACTATTAGCTTCTTGCCATCTGAAAACTGAAGTGAATAAACATTTACTCTACAAAGTAAACCAATCTCTCCAATAAATACTGTAATTTACAATGTTGCATATTTTTACACCTTATTTTACTTTTATCTATTGAAAAAACCTTAATCAATAAATCATTGCAAATTTAAGTATTGAAGTACAGATTGATAATAGAACAGCTTATTCTGGAATAGTAACAAGGAATATAACATATAGACAGGTTATGTTGCTTCCATTAGCACAGTTATGTACGTAATGAATTGGAAACTTAAGTTATATACACTACAAATCAGATGTCACACCTAATTGCAGTGAATTTTATTATAATAATTACATAGGTTGTTCAGTTTCTATTAAAAAAGACTAATCATTCACTTTAAAATATTTGAAGCTATATGGAGTTAGTGGTTTAATTGCAGAATCTGCAAAAACAAAAAACAACTGTTAAGTCCGCAAATTAAATATGCTAAATTTCAAACATACCTGATAAAACAAGAATTCTGTAGAAGAATGATTAGGAATGTGATGGTGGTTTGATGGAAGATGATGATGCTGTTGCATTTGATGGTGCATTGGAGATGGACCAGTAGGTGGCATTGTACATGGCTCTGTTTTGAAGCATCCCATTCCATCCAAACTATTGCCAATTCCAGATACATTATCACCTCCAGCACCATTGAGGCTCATGGAAGTTGCAAGGGCTGATCCCAAGTCACTTGCTGTGGAGCAACCTCCAGGGGTGCTACCTACAAATTTATAATCATTATTTCAAATTATTCTCATTTTCACTACCTTTCATCATCTTCACTTATCTGACTAGTTGCCATAACATGACCAGAGATTAACGTATTACATTTAAACCGTATATTAGTTAAATACCATGGCAAAAAGTTTATATTATATTGCATTATACTTAAGAAGGAACAGATACTATAGAGACCAAACAGTGAAAGAATAAAATATTATTTTCGAGAAAAGTTTAATGAATGTATGTTAAATAAGGGAGTAATAGAATTCAATACTAAAATCAATAACAGATAAAAGTCATGATGATAGGTCAATGAATCAATGTATGTAGTAGATTTTGAAGTAGAAAAACTTAAATGATAGTAAGAAAACCAACGTGAAAAAAAATGAGTAACAAAAAGCATCTAAAGAACTCACAAAAACCTAGAAAATAACTTGGAAATATAATAGATCTATCAGAAGATTTATTTAAGAAAGGGAAAGGAAATTTAAAGAAATTATAAGGAAAGAAAAAATTGAGAGAGCTAACAAATAAATAACTAAAGACTAAAACTATATTTTATAATATATGTATATACCATTGAATTAGTATATTTTATAATATACTACGATATATTCAACAAGAATGAATGATGATATTCGTAAATTAACAATGACTTTCAATAAATAAGGAATGACATGTCAAGATATCTGACTGTTTTAGTAATTTAAATCACCTTATGTCAATCAGATTCTAGCAATTGGTCAAATTTTCACTAACTGAACAGGCTTAATAAATAAGAATTGAGGAAAGGTTTAATACACAGTCAAATAATTCCAATGGCATTTTAAAATTATAGTCTGCACCCAAAATGTGCAACTTAAAATTCTTCAAAGGAGTAAAATCATAAAAACATTAAATAAGGACCAACAAAGAAGGAAAACAAACTCAAGCATCAGCACTCATAAATTTAAATTATAATCAATTATCATATCAAAAACATGTTATGAAAACTTTGGAAGATATGGCATTAAAAATGAGGAACAGTAATATAAATGAGGAAATGCAACTTACATTTGAAGCTGTAAAATTATATATCAAGGCAAGATGTCTTAGCCAATTATTATACAATATGTCTTGGGGTAGTTTTGTCAGTTAGTGAGACATTGGTTAACTATAAATTAAATGTATGAAATACTTTCTTTATCAATTCCTCACCAACATAGGAAAGACAAAAAAAGATTTCTGAAAATTACCAAGAAGTGATGGATATGGAGAAGGGCCAGTCTCTAGGTCTCCTTGAGGGGGGGCCAGTGTTGCATTGTTTATGAGCACTCCATTCATTGTTGGAGCAGTGCTCTCTTCCTTGAACCCATTGTGTAACAGAGATGCAGGCAATGGTGCACTACCATGGTAATGATTTCGATGCTGCTGGTGATTGTGTGAACGCTGAAGATGAGGGGGAATGCAGCCTCCTTCCACCCCTCCTCCTTGAGGTAGGCTCAGTAGGTTGGCAAGGTCCTGCCAACGCTGCTCCATACTCACTGCACGCACCAGAGGGGCACGGCCCTTCAAATAAAGGACAGAGGTCATAAATATGTACATCAGAGTCAAAAGAGTTTTAGCAACCAATTCCTAACAAATCAGCATATGGTAGAGAAACCATTCTAAAGGGACATAAAAACAAATATTTAAGGATGAAAGTACTCTTTCTTTCTAAAAGCTAAATAAATACTTCTATAAAAATACCTTTGACTTAAATACTTGCGACCATTAACTAATTCATTCTTAATAATAATAAAAACAACTTTGTAAATTTCCACAGAAATTACAAAGTTGTTTTTATTACTATGGTATTCCACAAAGTCATACATTCTCATATTGATTTCATAATTCACTCTTACTTTAATAGGACATAGAGAATGATTTGATTCTCTATCTCTTTCTGGTAATTCATCCAGATAATAATAATTCAGATGATAAAAATCTTTTTCATTCTCATAAATCAATATAAATATAATTCAATCAAAGCTTAATAAAACTGGTCATTTGTATCTACAATCATTAAATTTAAAATCCCTAAACAATATTAGAATATTGTTTGCCATTAAAAGATAAAATTGTTTTATTTAAACATTTTTGTAGAGATGTTTTTAATTTAGAAAAAATACTAACAATAGCAAGGATAACTATATTAAAGTGCTTGTAGCTTGAAATTCATGTAATAAAATGAAATAGTTACACACACAAATGACATTAGTCTTACATGACCAGGAAAGCCCTCCAGTAATTGGAGGATAAACTCAATTTTACTAAAACACTAAGAATAAGTCTCGCTTTCAAGTATTTTTATGGGATTTTATGAAAGCCTAAAAACTATTCCTTCTCTTTTCTGAAAGTTTAGGGTACAAGTCAAGTTTTTCAGACATTTAAAAGTCTTTTGTTCCGTGAATTTATTTCAAGTCGAAGTAAAAATGCAAAATTATTCCAATCCCTGGATTATCTGAGGTTAAGTCATATTTTCATGCTTTCAAAAGAAATCTTCTGCCTATAAGAAGTCTGATCAACAAAATCATGTGCAACATGAGAAAATGAAAGACAAGGTATTGGATTAAATTGATTCTAAAAAGTTTGATTTCATAATTATGATATAAAAATCACTTTCTAAGTAAACATAGCTAATACTGTGCTCACTCACTTTCTTCAATGGCGTGGAGCAAAATGCATTTTTTAATGAGATCTTGTTATGATGTTTGGTGTCAAAAGAAAAAGAAGGATATGCATTTATCAAGACTTTTATGGAAAGAAAATGGACTGAAATTTAGAAGAACCACATGGTTTCATTATTAAGGATTCTTTATACTCCACAAATATTTTTCTGGAGAGAAAAAGTCAAATGCATTCTAACAAATATGAACACTTGAATTCAAAGAAAATATCAGATTAAGAATATAGTTCCCTCTCATGATTAAATTCCTAGAAAAGTGAACAAAAATAGATTAAAAATCTCAGATATATTACAAAATACATTAATTTTTGATCATATGTCCCAAGAATACCTAGGAATGAAACATTTTTGAGGCTTTCTCCTCCAGAACTCTATTTTCAGAAGAAATACATGAATATGTTTATATCTTGCGGATAAGGTGTAAGGTTTTTTAATATTGGCAATTAAAGACACCATTGAATGAAATAAATCAATGAATAAAACTGGTGTGACCTTTGGATGAAACTCCTAATCTTGAAGTCATAAATGTCAATGAAATTGCAAAGGGATTCAATTCAATGAAAGAATGTCTGAACATTCGGAAGTGAGATTTGGGTTCCAAAAGTAGCAGTGCTCCACACAAAGAAGTATGGCACTGCTTGGAATCATAAGAAGAGATAGGAAGTCAGACATGGAAACTGAATCAATTGATAGGAGTTACAGGCATAATAGAGAAAATAAAGTCTCTGAAATTGATGTCAGCAGCGCCAAAGGAGAGAAAAAACTACAGCCATTGGAAGACAGCAGTACTCAAATGGACATTAAGATATATTAAGAGACCAAATAGAAGACCAATGTTACCAACAGAGCATGTGAGCATATATTAGATATTTATAAATGTTAGTTGGTGCAGATTACACAGGAATATGTTCCGGTAGTGGCAATTGGTGAAGAAGAAATTGAAAATGTCCAGCCTACTCACAGAATTAGACAAAGAGCCACTTTATTACAAGGTCATCATTAACTATTTGTGCAGGAAAAGAGTCGCTGTTTATGTTACATTGCATAAGATAATATTACAGCAAAATAAAGATGCCATAAATGAATACCAGCAAATAGAATTCGCAGAATGTGCTAATACATATTTACAATACATTTCTCAAGAAGAAACCAAATAAGACCTTTTCATAGACGTCCAAATGGGATGGAAAATTAGAGGAAGTATTTAATGACTATTTAATTCTAGATTACTACCAACTGTGAAGTACTAGACAATTGGAACACTGGAAATGGCCACAGGATGGTGATATATATTCACAGGTATATCAATCAATCATACTAAAAAAATTATGAAAAACAGAAAAAAAGTGAGGGACCTAAAAATAGCATTGAACACACATTGTCATTTAAGGCTATCAAGAAAGAGATCAAGGAAGATGTTAAGAAGTTAAATGATGGAGTAGTTCAAGCGATTCACATTAAAAAAGCATGAGATAGTATAAACAAATGGTGTGGAGAGAAAACAGATTTTGGCCCTTCAGAAAGAAGATGGAACAACCACAAAAAATAGGAAAACTACATTTATACTTGGACGGTGTTTAGACAAACTTTACAAAGGCACAAGAAACAACAAGGAGTGCAGGTAAAAACAGAAGCTAATAACTCCAATGGCCATTGTTCCACACTAATTGCTTACATCCAATTATTCTGATGCACCCTAAAGAGCAAATTGTACGTTATACTGCATAAGAAAATTATGGATTAAGCATTTTGAAGGGAGTATGACAAGGAAACTACAATCCTATTTCAAAATATGTCGAAAGAAATATGCAAGTCTCTGAAGAAGAGACTCTATAGAGCCCAGAACGGACTTTATGAAGAAAGAGTTAATGAATAATTAATTGTAGCTAAAGATTAGATAGTACTCAAAGGAATATCTTCGGATATATTTGTAGGACCCAAAGTGATCGGATAGGTAGAATATTTCCATAAAAATAGATCACAGCGAGTTGTATTAGACGAAATTAAATCCGATGAGGCAAAATTCGCATCGGGAGTCCCGCAAAGAAGTGTTCATTGGCCGATACTATTTCT
The DNA here is from genome assembly GCA_020796165.1 of Pantala flavescens. Classification (NCBI taxonomy): domain Eukaryota; kingdom Metazoa; phylum Arthropoda; class Insecta; order Odonata; family Libellulidae; genus Pantala; species Pantala flavescens. The sequence goes on along the minus strand of CM036885.1, from coordinate 18,848,841 downwards.
AATTTACATCAAACATATACTTGAAAAAGGAAAGAGCACGGTTAGTTTATTTGCTGCTGATTTCCCCAAATGCAGAGTAATAACGGCACATGAAGATGGCGTCAGCCTACAGAAAGACCTTAAAACAAGGTGGTGTAAAGATTGGCAGCTGGAGTTATTCGTACATAAATGCGCAGCTGAATTATTCACATTATCGACCAACATTAATGATATACAGTATGATATTTCGAGTCTTTCCTTGAGTTCATGATCATCGTAAATACCTAGAAGTTACGCTCATAAGTAATTTAACCTTCAAGGATAGGCGAATATAACGCAAGGATGTTTCACGGCAGTCAAAGAATTATTTTTTAACTTAATAGGCTTTGTCCAGAGTATGGCTGAGCAGTTTGGGATCCTTAGTTTCAGATTTAAATGCAACGTTTCCTTTTCGGTGGCTTTTTTGTTGTCACCGCAATAATCGTATTATTGATAATAATAAAAAGATTCGACAGCAAATCCTTCGGAATTCAATGAGGAGACTACGAGGAAAGCTCCTTGAAAAATTTATCGGTCAAGAATTATTTAAATTTAATTTTTAATTTAAAACGAAAAGAATTCAATGCGTAAGATTTGATGCACAATGAAGGGAAATGAATTCCGATCGATTTGAATCTTTGCAAGCGGCATTTTCATTAATAAAAAGGCAATATTAATCCTTCGTAATGCATAAAATCGAATGAACTTTAAAACCAAGATGAATTTGATGCATACTATTCAGTTTTAAAAATAAATTTCAGCTTATTTTGGATACTGCATTTCTTTGTTTAAGATGAAGTTTCTATTCGTGGATGAAGAAGATAAAATCAAAACGGCACTTCTCAAGCAATAATTTTCATATAATTGATGAAAACTATTAAAAGAGACGGACAACAGATGGTGCACACAGGAATCTCATGTTATGTATAAGCCGCGACACCAACGACACTTTTAGCTGCCAGGTACTCAGAAAACAATTTAAAATAGAGCCCTTGGTCCATTAAGGAGCGAATTAAATGCAACCCTTCAAAGAAATAAATGTTCTTTGCCCAGGGGAAGAAGGTAGTTAAGGAAGCTCTTCTTTTTTTGGGGGGACAATTAGAAATGAAGCCTCGAGAAAGGAGCGATTTCGGTAACCGATTGGTCGAGGAAATGTTATATAGATTAGCGTCAATGCTCCACATCAAAGGTCTTCCACTAATTATCTTGGATCACATTCTGCTGCGTAGACGATGAATTAAAAGAATACTTTTATCTGTTTGATAAAATTATCGGTTTCCATAGAATAACCATTTTTCAAATTATTTAAAATAATTTAATGATTCGTATTAACAACTTATATCGTCAGAATAGTAAAACACTACACTTCGACAATTCATCAATATCAATTTAAGTTTGTAGTATATATACATAATCTAATATTATTTATTTTAACGAAAAATAACACGTAAAAATTGATCCTCAGAGTGGGCAGAAGATGCTGACAAAAGTTTACTCTCATATAATAAGTACATTCTTAAGTAGTGAAGGACTAAACGTGAAACTAATCATTGTTATAGGCGATGTACAAACAAGGCAAGGAACACGAAAATAATGAAAATACGAACCAGATGATGACATTTAACCGAAATCCTCACAATAATCGCCTATAATTGGATAGATGAATAGTTTCAAAACAAAGAAATTAAACAACATGGCTCTTGGAGAGTCGTTGAACAGATGTGTCGGAGAAATAACGAGGAAATCAAATGAAAGGAGTATGATAAGTTTAACATCTATAATGGACATTTTGATTATCGGAATGATATGAACAAAAACCATGCAACTTGACGAAAGAATCCAATAGTATGGTATTCGAGTACTCATTTGGGGTTTTATTCCAATAAATGGAATAATGACGAGTCAACGTTGAAATATATATAATTGATCAAAAGCAGCAATTGTTTACAATTCTAAGAAAACTGGCACGATACCCGCTACTTAGAAAACTTATATTTCCGACTTTTATAAATTGTTGCAATACAAGCGATTCGTATTATCCACTGTTATCATATCAACTTATTCAATCATATTAAACTTCTTCGCTAAAATGTGCTATTTACAGAATTATTTTTCCAATTCCTTAGAATAGGGAACTTTCTCTTTATTCTCTAAGAGAACAGAAAAGACATTGTACGAATCATCAACGAGTTTTTCATATTAATGCAGAAGTGAAATGTAATAAATAGAAACAGCAGACAACGGTAATCTCTTAACATATTAACTTTTTACGCGAAAGTGTCGGTTCTTTTTTTTCTAGTCCATGTAATTCGACGCATCAACTCAAACCGAGGAAATTACAGTTAATAATCGATGTTTTAGAAAAAGTTAACATTTTGAAAAGTGTCCCCAAAATGAAACAAAGGGAAATTACAATGATGCTGAGAATATTTTAATAACGATGTAACAATTTAAAGCGAGAGCATGACTAGAAGGGATTTAAAATTTGTATGTAGGCTTAAGGAATTTGTAAGCACTGATAATTCGTAATAATAATAAGTACTTCATTTTATCTGTCACAGATAAAACGAGTCAGTAATAGTTTGCTTTTTACAGCTACATATCGTCATTTAAATGTAGTTTTATTCTCATCCAACGGATATCGTACGAAATCCAGAGGAATTGGAATTCTAAAATGTTCCCAAAGCACATGGCGACGATTATCCTCAGCTTGGATTAAGAAATGTTCGACAATTATTGGGTAATTCCGAAGGCAAGAGAAGTTAATTGGTAAATTACGTAGTATTGTTTGAATTCACTTTAGATCCTGATTGTTAGATTAATGAACAAGTTTCGAGCAATAATTTGGATAAAATATGTCCAGTAAAATGTGACCTTTTATCGCTGGAATAATCAAGGATTAAAATACGTCTGTTGACATTTTTTCGTAGTTTAAAACGAAAGGTAAAATAGCGAATGTTAGTAATCTTAAATATAAGCTCCATAATTCTCACCACCGTGATAATTATTATTCACCTGCAAAAATATACTCTAGAATGATAAATTGAACTGATTGAACTGCATCCCAGGGCTATTTCCTAATCTTCTTAAACAAAGAAACATACTTATTCTCTCAGATAATTCTTTTTCATTTGATAATTACGCCAAACTTTCTAAACTGCGTTCGAAACGAATTGAAATGCTTTCGATTCCGTCCACGAAAGACACACTTCACTTACGTGATTTTTTTTCCTGAGAATTAATTAGCTTAGAAAACCATAAAATACAAACAACAAATGAATACAAGTGATTAGAATCACTGGTGCTTTAATCCGAATATATTCTTCGAGATTCAAAACATTCGTTTTTATAAAAGGAGAGTTTATGTATCGGAACACAAATGTTTACTAAACTTTCCATTCAATCGGTTCTCTTTGTCCTCCAGAATACACTGATGAAGAAGGAGAGCCATAGATAGCTCATTAGCACAACCGTTCCTCAACTGGTAATGTTGCGGCCGAGATGTGCAGTTGGGAAAAGTTCATCTCGCTCAACACTTAACTACGCCAAACCGAGAAAAGTAATAATCCAAAGCACTTGTAAGTAGTAATAGGATTTCGAAAGAGCGTCTACATTTCACTAAACTTGGAACGCGACAATTGTATGATCGCTAATCGTCCAACCTCCGGCAGAACAACAATTTAATTCCAGGAAACCGCGAAGGAAAATGTGTTATTGAAAATGAACGATCGCTGATGCAAACATTGATCACTGTTATCACGTTTCGACCAACTCAACATGAAAACAGCGCAATCGGGACTCACCTACGACAACGATGAAAAGTTCGAATCCTTGAATCGGAGGGCGCATTGGGCGCCGATGGGCGATGGTCCCACGAACGGATTGAGAAAACCCATCTTCTGCCGGCGACCGAAGTTCACCGTAAAACACCGGAGAAAGCCAATATTCTAACTCACTACCTCCGAAATGGAGGACAATATAAGAATCCACTTCACATCAACACAATATAAGAATCCACTTCACATCCAAAAGGGCGGCACGATAGATACAAAACAGGACCTAGGATGCGTCCTTGCGCTACGATTCACGCTTCGGCACTGAAGCATTTCCCCTCCGCCCACGTCCCTCCCCCAAATGACAGAAGGGGAAGGAGATGATGAGGAAATAAAAACGGAGGAGGTGAGGCACTTCTCCGGGGTCACAATATATAAATGTGGAGAGAGCCGCTCAGAAAAGTGAGCGATAATGAGTAAGTGAATGACGTATTGCGACAACAAACGGAGAGATCCTCGTAAAACGGTCGATTCCACGGCATTTTATGGCGAATTGTTAATTAAAAGTGCGCAAATAACAATAGTTCGATAGGTATTGCGTCCGATATTTCGTCGAAAGGTAACCAAAATGAGAGGTTGTCAGGAAGACTTTGAGATGGCGAAGAGTTCTGAACGGGATCAGATTCGCGGACACATTGTAAAAAATTTAAAATTAGGAAAAAGGATCCAAAAGATTCAAATGTAGCGGAAGAATGTCGAAGCGTGACAAATGTGAGCTAGTTGGTTTGCTCTGAATTGAGATGAGCTCTGAGAAAGTATTTTCTAGAAGATTAGATTCTCATCAGAAATTCATCGACATCCATTTAAAATAATCTCCAAATGATAATCAGTTTCCAAGAAGATCGAGTACATGCAGCTTAGTATTCATGACTCTTTTTCAGTAACATCATTGGATCAGTCTACGTCTCGATTACGTTGCATTTGAATCTAAATTTTGTTTTCAATTTGTTGAATTTTTTTGCAATTTAATAAAGCGCAAGCTGAGAGTAATTTTAGCTTGACTTTATAAAAAGTTTTTTTTTTGAATGCTATAATTGAAAGCTTTCTGCAAAATCTATCACATTCAAAGTTTGCGCCGATTTACGTACATATTACAGAAAACCTCATAAAAAGTAATGCTAAGATGATTTCAAACTATTTCACTGTAAATGAAATCAAGATGGATAATATTTCAATAAAAATGGCGTAACTGCGTAAAATAATTCTTTAACTGAAAACTCCGATGGATTCAATGGTAAAATCAACAACTGCTCGTCGTAGAGACATTTCATCCTGAAAAAAAATGAAAAGCAAATTTCCTGCTCCGAACAATAGCGCGAAAGGTGAGGGACGAGTGACGTATGAGACAAATAAAGGAGAATCTGTTGTGGGCGTTTAGATATAAAAGCGATGGCAGATGGGAATCGAAAAGATGCAGAAGCGGGGATTTCCCCGGATAAGGAAATTTTAAGGATTCTAAAGCTATTAATGGAGAGAAAATTGACTACCGAAGGCATTATCCAAATGCTCCAAGAAAATATTACATTTTTTACGTCCTCTAAGTTTCACATAAATAGTTACGAAGGCAATCCTTTTCTTGAGCAGATGATATCTTTCGGAATTCAATGCCTTTGAGCGATTGCGTCAGTAAACGATTTAAATACACACTATTCGAATTATTACGCAGTAAATGAATATATTATTACTTAAGATATTCGCAGGATATTTCAGACATTGAAGCTAAATTTATAATCTTAGCATCTTCCCCGCTTATAACGATTGTTATCAATATTTTGACTACAATATTCTTTGATAATTTACGAGTAATAATAGATAATCGATTTTCTAATTCGGACGATCTTATCGCTTCTGCCGAAAGAAGTTATTAATCTCTCAGAACGTGCTGTACTAAGATCATCATTACAATGGATTGTATTTTTTCACGTTTCATTGTTTTATTCGGGGGATATAATATTTTAATTTGACAAAATTAATCTATAAAACATTCGCGGCAAACTAACATTCAGAGAGGCGTAGCTCTTCACCGAAGGAATATGAAACTGTTAATTTCATTAGTCGAGATTGTTTTCGTTATTTAGCCACGGCTACTTGTTTCTACAAGATGAAGAGTTGAATTACTTTACAACGAGCTTAAAGTGTACGTTAAAGAAGTTGAAAAAAAACCATTGCATCATTAAATAATCAAACGCTATCAAATAAAAGAAGCGATTCTTCTCCGGCTGCTGTCAAGACGAGTGTCCCTAACATCGCTCCACACATCGCCTCAGGCGAATCTTACGGCTCTTTCACCCAAATTAGGCCCGCGTTTTCAACGTTTTAAATTTCGGATTTAATGGAAATCGTTACTCGATAAAAGAGTCAAAAGAAGAAGTTACTTTTTCTACTTCCACAAAATAAATGGAAAGAATTAACGCGTTCAAGAACTAATTGAGAATTTTGAAGTCTTTCTATCTTCATCAAGGAGTGGGAGAATTAATTTATTAGATTTTTTCATTTTATAGAGTTACATTTACCAGAATTAATTAAGAAACATCTCGTTGTATTTCCATCCAAGAAAAACTTTTTAGGCGACAAAAGAGGGAAAATGGTTCCGATGCTGTAATTCTATGAATTTCTATTTTTAGGCTCCAAGAGAACTCCAAGTTAAGATGATTTGGCCGAATCGTGTTCATTACCCAAACATCTTTCCGAATTAATTAATTTCTAAATATAACCAAAAATTTTATGGTTTTCAGTTACGAACTTCACTTTATGATAAATCCAAGAAAATTTGAAATTTACTACGGACGAAATTAAATATCGTTGCCATCGCAACAAACAATTTTCTGGAAAAAAGGAAATGAGAGATTACGCTGAAATGAATGATCTATGATTCGATAGAATAGTCTTAATTATTTCCTATAGCAGTAAATATTATGTTCACTCCGTATACGCAAAATAATATACAATGCTGTTTTAAAGACATTATTTCAAGCATTAAAATTAAAGAAATAGTTACTCGAAAGAACGCATTTGAGAGACTAAAGTGCTTCGAGATTTTCAGTTTGATTATAAAAAGACCCGAGGCTTTTTCGGTGAATGCGACTCAGGAAGTTTTCTTGGATTTCACAATTACAATCCAAGAGTCAAAAAATGACACAGGAAGGCATACCTTTCTAACTTTTTAGGTTAATCCAAGAAAGCTCTACTTCGCAAAAGATCTGAAGTTATTCGGGGGATCGTCAAAGTTCCACAAATCGACGAAAGGTCGAACCGCATTCACTTGCTTCGAATAAAAAATGCACTCAAAGACACGGATTATATAGAATTGGGATATAAACATTGCAGGTATGTTGTAGTTTCAGGTGTTCGATTGCTCATTACACGTAGTAAAGCACGCCTTATTTGCGGTTGCATTTGAATGCAGATGATGGATTGGAAGGAGGAAGTGAAGGCACAATCAAGACATCATCAATTATATCTTGACAGCGTGCTTCGAGGTGAGAGGTGAGGAGAAGGGGAAAAAGCATTAACGTGGATCTTGCGTCATTATGAGAGGGAGATTAAGAAGGAGTATTCCCTTAAAAAGACTCAATCAATAGACCACGTGTCCAGGGCCACTGCGTTTGGCCCTGTTCCGGCACAATCCAGGCCACGCTTTCTTCGAGCACCCCGTGGATAAAACCTCGAGGCCACCAACACAATGGTGCAGAATGGAAAGGCTTTTTTCGTGTCCGCAAACGAGGCCTCGGAACAATATTAATCTGGTCAAATGGGAAAAACGGACGAAACCCGTTAGGAATTTCATGCACAAGTTGTACAGCGAACGATATTTACAGCGGGAATCGCGAACGACCTTCCGCCAGTTTCAAATTAAGTTCGATAAGAGGCATATATTTCCGAATATTATTACGAATAACTTTTCCACATTCGGTATTCATATTTCCATTAACAAATGTATAAGTATTTTCATTAATCGATATAAAAAGACGAACGAGAATTACACCAATTCTCAATTTATAAACCATTCGACGTTTTTGGACGAACAAATAGACTTCTAAATTACATTTTGGAGATTTTCCGAAGACACGTTCATCGAGAATTGCATCGAAATTCCTAATCACAACTGAGACATCAATATGGAATTGAATATGTTTTACATTTTCACTCTAAAATATACTTCTACAAACCATTGTGTTTTTGTAAATCTAAAAAACAAATTTGACTGAATACAGAGGAAATATAGACAATCAATTTGTGATCGACAGCATCTCAAAACAAAGGATCGGAGGACATTTTAAATGCGATATTTGAGTCGAATGAGAACTCGATTAAGGTTCGATTGTATCTGATGACTGAAGCATCCAGAAAATTGTAACAAAAGGGATGTCATTTCTTTCAACTGCAAAATGAACGCTTTCTATTTTCAACAAAACTAACGAAAAAGGAGCAGTTGAATAGGAGTAACTAAGATGGAACTAGTGTTAGATTCATACCATTATAAAATAAATAAAAGAGATTCATTCTCAATTCTCCTTTCATATTCTTTTCACTAACTGTTTAGGCAAAAAAAAACAAAATTCTATGAATTCGAGAGATTATATATGCGTAATATATACTATTTTCTGCAGTTCTACTTGATTCTACGATAACAGCGAATACAATTTCAAACAATATTCTTCGAAGTGAAATAAGAAGAGAGACTAAAATACGCTAACAAATGATAAGCGTCATACAATTTCGGACTCAATAACTGTGCTTTCTATTTAATTTCAAATCGAAAGGTGAAGGGACCATGTGTTTGATGTTGGGATGAGAAAGCTTCCCCTTGGCTACAGTGAAAGCAAAAAAACGTTTCTGGGTCCGAGATATAATGACTCCGGCAAAAAATCAAACAACAAATCAGGGACTTTGAAAAACAAACCATGAATTCCAACGGAAGTATTTCAAAAGCTAGAGCATAGAATAATTCGGTAAGTTTATGTGCCACGAAGCATACGTTCAATTGAATGCACATTAAAAAATCGGAATTTAAAAGATTCGTTCGTTTCTGAGGTCATCAGCGCTTATCCACTATCGTCACCAAATTGTGAACGATTATGTACAACAAACTCGAGATGTGAATACAATCCACACAATATGTATTTAGAAACGGATATTGAATATCTACGTTGCGGGACTTATTTCCCATCCCTTGAAGGGATTGCGACGAGAGAAAAAACACTTAGAACATCAGTCTATCGAAAGTTATTCCGAAGCAATTACTAGCGCAAAAGGAATTGCCAGATGAATAAGTGTCGCAACGGAATCATTAATCACACATTTCATTTATTAAGACATGCAAATCGAACGTAGACAATTTTTCGCAAGAACTGACTTATCGTCGTTTATTTTATCACCAACAACTGAAAGGCCTATTGAAGGTGAAATGCCTAAACACAACAGAATAAAACGCATTTCAAATTAGAATTATTTAGATGGCTCACGGAAGTTATCCTTTCAATAGCAACGTAAGATTACTTGATGCAAGAAACAGGTTTTAAAAATATTAGCAACGGACGATCGTTACTATAGTTTGGAGAATACGTTATTGGCCACGATTTGGAAGTTCTATGAATGGTATAATGTTTCAGGGTAACAGATATAATATTACAGTTGTTAGTAGAGGTATATTATTATTAAGTTTGAGTGCAAGATTTTATTTTTTTGAGTTGAGTTTGAAAGTCCACAGACTCATAAGCGCTATATTAATCTATACATAAGACACGTACGATGCAGAGACATATTATCATAAATCGCTCAATGAATGATAATAAAGAACGGTTTCAGAGATATTTTATCAAATCTTATTCTTTAGCATTGCATACATTTCGGTTTAACGGATTCAAAAACTTGGTAAACTCAATTTCAACAATTCTTCCGAGTTCTGATAATACAACAAAATTATTGAAATAACGATTATAGACTTTTACTTCCCATTTCAATGGAATATTTTTACACAAAAAAACATTTTCGCAATCTCGCACAACACAAAGTGGAAGGCGTTTGTGCAATGTCCGGGCAATTATGAATTGGAAATACCATTCGCACGGCGAATGAGCGTTTGAACACCACCGACGCCAATGTAAGAGAGATCTTGAATTCAACTCCGAAATTTATTAAAGATTCTGAATAAGCTTTTATCAAAAAAGTTATTTATTAACATAAACACACACGTGAATCGTTGAAACCGGTCGCATGTTTATATACGAATAAAAATACTTTTGTGGTAAAAGCTTACTCAGAATCTTTCCATTTCGGATGACTACAACACCGTGATTCGGTGAAGTTTACCGTAAATTTAGATTCAAAAGTAAAAATTTTAATGAAATTAATTAACAAAATTAAAGAACAAAAGGAGTTAGTATAAATAATATTAAGAGCAATTGGAAAAATTAAATCGCTTAGTATAGAAAAAAATATGATTAATAACATTCTAGTGGTTAAATATTGACAGAAGGAACATAATAGAATGTAGGAAAATCACACATAATTTTGTATTAATGAAGTCTCAGTTAAAGAAATCAATATATTCTCAAGTATAATGCTTGGATATTAAACGAATAGATTTAAATTTACAAAATGAATACGTTGGAAATCTTATATTACGATTCTACGAAATGACAAAAAAAATGGCTGAAAACCAGAAAGAATCAATATCATAATTTCCTCTCCTTTAATAATCGTCGTTTACAATGGACAGATATGAAAATCTCAATTGTCCGGAGAACGATGATGATAATATCTGTTCGGGAATCCTAATTGCGCAACACTCGCTTCAATATATTCAGTAAATGATTTCCAAAGAAAGCAAACCAAAGTTTTCCTAGAAAATTCGAGATCATTTCAAAGCAAATCTCGCGTGGAATTCCTTGAATTATTTCAAGTGTTTTTGTTGCAAATTTCCGTCAATATTGATGTCATACACAAGATGATTCTACAGAATTCTAATGCGCCTTCGATGGTTTTCGATTTCTGACGATGGCGCATCCATCGAAGGACCGTCGCCCCATTTGACCGACCAAATACATCAGAAGAAAAGGAGTCTCTCGAATTGAGGGGAATTTGAGTGAAATATCTTGAAAATGAGAATTAGTAAATGATATTACGTGAATTCTAACAATAAAGCGAGCTTTAAAAACATATTTACATAAGAAACGATTTTTAAAAATGGAAAAGAAATTCAATAACTGAGGGAATTTCCAAAAAACTTAAAATTTAGGAATTAATCTGCAATCCATTTTCTGAGTGAGATATGTATGCATATTGATTTTGCAAAGACAGTATTTGTGACGACAAAATATGACATTCGATAAAAGAATGTTTACGATTAATGCAATCTTTCAAACGTAAATAAATTGTACATCATGAATGAGACTAAATGTGTATGAAATTTTTAAGAATCATAATTTTGATAATTATTAACAAAGTCATGTGATTAATGTATAATATGTATGTACACCAACCACCTTGCAACAAAATTTTGCATTCTGGAAAAAGACAACTACAAAAGAAGAAATCTTTTGTTAATTATGTTAAAACTTACATAAATACAGTAGTATCTTACTCTTATGACAAGAGTTAAGCAATCGTTTGAATGCATAACATTTTCAAATGAGTGCTCCCAAAATCTCTACTAATATGAAATTTTCTTCGAGAAAAGAAATTCGCGAAAATTCTACATAAATGGATAAAGGGATATTTACTTTTTATTCTTAAAATCGCTTAAGTTAAAGAATATGTTTAAGGGAATATATTTTTAATTTTAATACTGTTCCGGCATTATTTCAAATCCGTTGAAATGTCATTGTAAGATATGATGTGCATTATACTTTTCATTTGATTTTAAGGGGTTGACACTTTCTTCGTATTAAAAGCCGAAGCCTACGAAAAGAAAAAAAACAAGCAACAAACAACAATAAAATATTTTAAATTACAAAAAGACTTTCCGGATAAACCATAGGTAATCGGGGCCATGGAAACGAGATCCTTCGCTTCCCAAACCTTGATTTCCACTCAAATAGATAAATAATCCCATTACATTCAAAACGAGAGTTTGAAAAAGTGAGCAAAACGCTTTGAGCGGACGAGGACACTCTTTCATCAAATAATAAATGTGAAATCAGTCACAGACAATTCTGCTTTGTCACGAAATTGCAACTCAATTACACCGCATAATGCAAAACTATAAAATGCATTATTACGTTGAGAGGGGATTCAGGGCCAAGTGGTGTTGTAAAAGTGAAATAGTGAATTGCGGCAAATAGATTTTGTATTGGAAGAAGAGGTGATAAAGGTAATTTGTGGAAACCATCATATTAATAACATTTTTTTAAATATATCACATAATTGATAATAAAGAAATTTGAATAAGTAAACAGATTATCGGGAATTGGAGTAATGGAAGTCGGAAACGAACACCGATGTTTGGAGAGAGTACCGATAGAGGCGCTGTTACTTTAGGGCGATTTGAGAGATAACAGCTATTGATACGAAAGTCACTGCAACGGAATTAACGGATATGATGAGTCCTAAATTACTGCTCCTGAAATAAACACATCGCAGAGGATATGGTTCTTACAACCAAAAGGTTTACACAGAGTTCAATTACAGTTTGTTTGCTATAGATTGCATTGATGAAATAAATAGAAATGCATAAACGAATCAAGATTTCAGATAAAACAAGAAAACAGTTATTTACTAACTTTTATTTGTAGGATTACATTTTTTCTTGTTCTTGAAATTCTCCTAAACAACTAATATATATTATATTATCAATCGATAAATCCTAGTGATCAGAATACACGATTCGAAATAGTACCTTGCTTTTATTCTTAAAAAATTTACAATAATACGAATGTTTACACAAACTCATCCAAAATACACCACAGAATTCAGCAAAGGCAACTTGTTGATATGCCATTTAATGTTATGTACGGTGGCAATAATTAATAATTAGATTGTGTGACTCATTACAGATGTCTCCGTTTATTCGATAGTAATGAAATCAGAGGCGGTCGCATATCACATCCTCATCAGACAAAATGCGATGAGAACATTTTAATAATTTAATTATTTTATTTATTGATTTTATCATCGATTTATGATTCGAATGCAAATTGTTCGGGAAATTCTCAAATAGTGTTGTCATAGGCAACATTTTTACTGTTGCGCTTATCGCAATTTTTGGGAACCGAAACATATCGCGAATTAGAATATTGAAAGAACCGTCCGCTTTTCCCTGATGTATTACTCTCGAGGAAACATTATTTTTGCGTGTAAACACTGCCAGTCGGTGGTTTACGGATTATTCACGTAAATTCAGGAACTCCGGAATATCGAAACATTAATTAGTTTAAAGGCGATGCGAATGAAATATTAGAAACGAATAGATATAGCAGAATTTTTAATGTGAAAACTGACGTTCATGAACGAGTCATTATTGGCTCATTTCAATTGTTTACACTAACACGAGGCCAACTTAAAATCGTGGAAAAGGAAAATTTTAAACAAGTCAAATTCTACTGAGAAATTGGACATCATCGGGCTTCACATCTTTAGTTAATACAAAATGAGAATCAATTACCAGGATCATAATATAGGAAAACGGGTGATGATTGACATTCTGATAAAAGAAACGCTGAGATTGTAATCTCAAGTATCTAAAGAAATCAAAAACCGGTAGTAAGACGGCTAAGGGTTCAAAAGGAAATTTCTCCGTAATTATATCCACTTCTTACGGATGTTTTCGCAAGAGTTCGTAATCTACTTTTAATGAAAGCTGTTATCGGGTAATTGAAACATCGACGAAGGACGCGAGCGATGTTTTCTTCTCTCAAAGAATTACGCTCAGACGACATTGCAAAAGGGTGCAAGTGATCGGCGAATCGCTGAAAATCGCTATAACAGTTTCATTAAAAATAATTCTGGTAATGGATATGGAAATTTGCACGAAGAAAAAATAAACTCTCGTTACAGTATTTTTAAAAGAAATGATACAATATTACAATCAATAAATCGGAGATTAATAAAGGATCTTCGCTTTCAAAACTTCGATGCGAGGAAAATACTAAATCATTAATATTTGTGAATAACTGTTAACTTGACACGTCCTATATACGATCATTCCCTTTCATTTCCACAGAAACATCTGAAGTGGTCTCATCAAAAGCATCCAATTTTTCCTGTTAATTAAAGTGAGTGAAAACCTCATTTGGGAACTTTTCGCCAAACAGCAATAATCACATTCCAAAAAATGCATTAATATCAGAAGAGTAGTTTTGAATGATCACAAACACAGCTCTTCATTAAATTGACATTCATTATAGTGTATTATAAAAAGCCTAACGTTTAAAAGAATTATCACCGTAAAGGTTATATACAATGGATTGCCCCGAAATTTTTTTCTCTTCGCCATCAGCGTCCTTGTGCGCTTCCGTGACATCGGTAGCAATCGTCCACCTTTCTGCGTGTGGCAGGGGGTGCACCCATTTAACCTACCGTGTATTTTAGCCTAATACTATCGCACATCGTGCGCGGGAAGAAAGATTTCTTAAAACTACTCGGTTTCTAATCTATAATCCCGTCCTACATAAACCATCTATTGGCCCGAGTGGTCACGTCTTCCGCAAACGTCCTTATCTATTGAAACATTTTCACACTGAACAGCGAAAGGTGATGTAAATGATTCCAATGACAAAGAATCGTCCAAAGATTTTGCACCGTATAAGGATAATCTAATCCAATGGTGCGATAAACAACTGTTCGCAATTGATTTAGAGGAAGATGAAGGGCCACCGTAAACGATGGATCTCATCAAGACCGTGATTGATAAATATCTGCAAAATATTGTGGAAGAAGGCCTCTAGGATTTCCCAAAACAGCGCATAATCCCTAACAGTGATGGAATATATATGCGAAGTTTGGATATCGAACTTATTGAAGGAGATTTCCTCAATCAAACGAAAGGATCGCTTTGACGTGTTCTCCAATGTGCATAGACTGTCGCAGAGGGCGTAAACAAAGTTCATTTGATTTGAAAGGAGCTCCCTCCTCAAGGCGAAACAATAAATTCTACAAAAATCTGCTATCGAATGGATCAATCGAAAGCTGCCAAAGGAACGAACGGAATCAGTGAACCGACGAGGCGTTGATTTTCATCAACTTGAGACCACAGTCGGAGCTTTTTAAAGTGTACTGATCTCGTAGACGATGACAGAAAGTAATAGAGCAAACAAAACAAATAATATCTAGTAAATGTTGTGATTTAATTTCATATATAAGAAAAAGAAAAAATACTTACGGGAAGTCCTTATATATTCTTTCATTAAATCGATCAATTGTAAGGTAAGAGGCGAGAAATTCGCCAAAAATGCTACAAAACATCTGGAATTCGTTTCGAAGATCAAAAGTGCAAATTGTGATGCACTTCATTTCCTTCGAATGTAAAGATCGAATGAGTTTAATGAAGATGTTTGTCCATATCCAAATCGTTCTCTCAATATTTTAATAATAACCAAAGAAATTCCATAGCAACGGTGACAAAAGCAATATAAATATCAAACCTAACTTGAGATTCGAATAATAAATACGCTCTAATTTAACGAGAACTAAATTCTCTTCCCTAAATTTTAGTTTCTTTTGTAACACCCAAAAGTGCTCCTCAGAAACGATCGCAAATTGTTCCTCACCTGTTGGTGCATCCCATTGCGGTGGTAGGCGTACAGGTGCGGCTGTTGGTGCGACACCATTTGGTGCTGACCATAGTGGGAGGCGTGCATTTCGTCGCTCTCTTCCTTCAAATCTATAGAATCGGCTTCCAACTGAGGAAAGAGAAATACATTTATCACATAATCGAAAAAGGGACGTGAACCTCATATCGCTTATCCCTGAATGCTCATTATGTCTACTTCTCTGTAAATCTCTAAGAATTCATTTCGAAATTATTGAACTTTTAATAATTTCTTACCGGCACATTTAAATAATTTCCGATATTCGCTCAACAGCAAAAGATTCTGTCAAATAGAAATCGCTTCCTTCGTTGTTGGAGGTGTTGGCATTTAACGCGCACATTGCAGTTGTTTAGTACGATTAGGATACACTTGTTCTAAGGCTATTTGAGTGTATTATAGTTCTATCTTGTTGTCGCAAGGAATGCTTATTTTATGAATTGCCCTTTGCTTTGAAGATGTCATTTTCTCTATTTCTACATTAAAAGGCCCTAATTTTGGACACCTTTTGGTGTCAATTGCATTCTCCCACACACAATAATCATTCGCTAGGGGTTCACCTTAATAATTTCCTAATTAATAAAGAAAAAGTGGACTCTTCTTTCGTTTGCTCCCTCCGTTTTTGAAACTCTTCATTTTTTGATCTAAAGTTATCGAATATATACACATCGAATGAGTGTAGAAGAAAGTACTATCGATTGTTCAAAAGTCCTTTTGATCGTGAAATTCCGTCATTCGATTGGTGTAGTAATTAAAACTCGTGATGAGTCATCGTTTCTTTGGCATAAAGCGTCAAAATTCGAAGTTTTTAAGCGATTTTTGGAACATTCATCAATTTAAGAGAACCATTTCGAAATGAGAACTACTCAATTCCACGTGAAATATCTTGAAAACGGTATTATTCCAAAATGCAAAAACCAGTCATTCAAAAGGTGAAATCTATACTTACAAATAAATTTAAATTTCGCAAAATTAATTCACTCTTAAATTTCTAACGGAAAAAAAACAAGTTATAATTTGATCATTTATAATAATGTATTTTACATTATAATTTATTTTATTCGAGTATATCTTATCATTTTAATAAGATCAAGCTAAGTAAACAAAGAATATTTGATATATTCAACAAAAATTTCCTGGAGAAGGTACTGATTGTTATTTGGGAGAAGTTTATCACTCAAACGAAACTCTTAAGTTGAGCGAATCCATTCGATGAGCAAACATTTAAGAGAAACATTTATAATGCAGCAAATACAACAGTTTAAAAGAGCGATTACTATAATAATGAAGAGACAATCAAAATGCTATAAGACTTTCGGAAAGAGTTCTAATTTTCCTTTGTATTCATGATTACTGATGAATCTTAACGTTTAAATACTTAAATTACTGATTTAATACGGAATATTTATAAGTTTGCAAATTTATAATTATGGTAATAGAAAAACACGAATAATTATTAAATCTGAAGGAAAAACATCGCAGGAAAACACACTCAGCGAACGGAGGCTTTAAAGAAGATCGTACTAAGTTCGCTTAAGACTCAGTTGTGAATACAGAGTCGATAGGCTTACATAGACCAAATGAAGAACTACGCACCTCGCTAAGCTCCTCTTCGTCCAAGCCCACAATCTGCAACGCCTCCTCCAGGGAGTACTCGGGTATGTCGGCCTTCTTGGCTATTTCCTTGGGCTGTCCGCCCAGGGACGACAGTATCGGATCTCCAACGCCGACCACGCCGTCCGCCCTATCCTCTGCATCCTCTTGTAGCACGAATTCGCCTGAAATGGATTTCCCAATGTAAATCGGCAGTTTATGATTCGTTTGAGCTCAATCAGACATTGTTACGGGAAAAAGAGTACAATTGCATTATTTCCGCATTCAAAGAGTTTTATTTAGAATTTTTCGACCGCTTTCCAACGAATGTCACATCAGAGTCCCTGCAAATTCGAGGGTCTGCATTTCAAGTAATAAAATATTCTATTCACAAACCTTCAGGAATTTAAAAAGTAAGAATATTTGCAATTTATTCTGGTTATTTTATTTCATCCTTCGTAAAAAAAAATCACACGTACGTAAATCAGTTTGCGTGTATATTTATAATTATTTGCGAACGTTTTTTATCCTTTTTTCAACTTTCCATATTTCGAATGGCTGCTTCAAAATTACATCTTTGATAAGAGAGATATCATTAGTTGTTAATCCCAGATTTGCGTTGATTTATCAATTTGACGCCCATTTACCCAATTCTTACAAATACAGAAGCAGTTCGAGTCATCCTTCTTTCTTTTAAACACGAGTTCAATCCGCCGATTGAAACTCGTCTTTTTAGAAGCAAACGTTCAATTTATCGCTGACAATGGTCTGTCAACAAACAAATAATCAATGCTAACGAAAGTACAAATATTTTCCTAACAATAAAAAGCTCTTTCTTTGAGCTTCTCTAGCTTAACTACGATTCGCTCTAAATTTCGACTCCCGCAAATGATTATCGAACGGACGGCAAAGAATTACCATTTTCATGGAAAGACAAAGGAATGTCGGGGAGGGCGCAATGATAAATAGTGCGCCGTAGGCGGGACGGCCGAGGGAAGGAGCCAATGGGAGAGCGCGGGGCGGAGACCTATACAGATCAAGCATGGCCGCCTCTTTTTGTATAATATCCGAAGTGCTCCGTCACGAATCCTTCGGAAGGAGAACATGTGCTAAAGCAGTCGGAGAAGCATCAAATAAAAGTAAGATTTTTAGAAGATCCCTTTTTCAAACATGCGCTGAGATTCTTCATTAAACGTAATAGAGTTGACTATGACGCAACAGAAGAAGGCAGAGAGTAAATATCGAGTGGTTAAAAATGGAGTGGTTAAAAATGGAGTGGTTTCGTTCGATAAACGGATTGAAGAGAAATAAAGTAGAAATCTGCGCTCGAAATGAAGAAATGGAATTCAATGAATCTCATTTATGCACAATTTAGGTTTGAATCGGAAATTCGCATTCGAATAACTTTCGAATGCGAGACTTTCTCGTTGTTAAAAACTAAAATGGAATGAATAAGTGAAAATGCATTAAGAGGGAATATATTTGGTAGGTGATATTCAAAGATCCTCGAACGAAAATAAGCCAAAAGGTTTCTTCGTGAAATTTCATGGACAAAGTCGTTCATATAATATAGATCGCGTATTTTCAGGTTCGTTGTATCATATGGCTTTAGTCTGTCCTCTAACAAAATGTTTTCGTTTAGGTTGGGTTTATGTATTGATTTAATCGAAATGCCGATTAAATTAAAAAAACCTTCAAGGAAACGGAATTATCTTCGAGATATAAATAAGAAAACTCGTTTTTAAATCTTACATATAAAACCCGTTTACTAACTTTGTTTTCTTTTTGAAGACACATCCATCAATGACTATGCTCGTCTCATTTATTTAAAAAACTATCGAAATTAACAACGAAATGGAGAAACTTATCTTCCTGTGATTGTTAACATTTCTTTTAGAAAACAATTTCAAAATTATACGCTTCTGTAGAAAATTTAAAGATAGGTTCGGAATATGAGTAATAATTAGAAATACAAATTCAACAAAAGCGAATTAAAAATTATAGAACAAACATTTTCCCGAAAGCATAAGTTAATATTTGCAATCACTAAATCCCTCCTCAGGCAGATCACGAAGTAGTGTTTGTAGAGCAAACATAATCCACACGTCGATAACTGAGGCGTTTTCGAAATGAATTCGAGCCAAAGGACGAAATAAAATACTAACTAAGATCATCAAAGGATAAAAATGCACTCATTTCATGGCTAATGGAAATTATTGGTAGTACACTTCGTACAGAGTTTTTAAGTTTTACTCTCCTTTTTCAGATGCCTCTTTCGGTCATCGCTGTTGACGTTCTCCATTTCTAATTCCTCCAAAACCACAAAATATATCGCATCCTTAACAACGCCTACAGATCTGAAGGCTGCTAGTTTAATTATATTTGATCTGGAATGTTATGAAAAGAGGCACCCAACAGTAGAATTCACACAAGCGCATGGTCTTCCCGATGAATCTTCGTTTGATAATTCGTCAAAACATATAAGAAAATGTTTGCCTTGTCGACAATATTCAATCTATGATGCTTAAAACAATTTAGTCCGAGTTCAATCATCAACATAGATGATGTAACAACGTTGAATTTAAAATTCGCGTCAGAAATATCATAGATTATCTGAGAACTCTACAAAAACTCGATGAACAAAAATCAGTTGTTCATCTGAGCTACTTTTCGGATTGAGAACTTTTTTAATTAATGCACAAATGTGGGCCCATTCTAAGACTTAGTATACTTAAGTTGTGTATGCAATGGATAACATGTATTCAATATACATATTTCGCCATCTTCTTAAGGATTATGTGTATACCCTTTCTTAAAAGATGGAGTCACATGGAACATGTGTACCCTTCCAGAGATATCGCACTCAGCTGCATCGAAATGAGTTGTAGATTTCTTAATATTTCGCATAACCATCCGAAACTTCCGGAATATAATCTTAATATGCCATACTATTCTTTCAATTCGAAATTTGGGGCCTTAAATCTCTAAACCTAGTTCCCATCATGAACGGGGTATTTTCGTGGTTTGAAACTCTACTATTCTCATTCATAAATGCATCGTAACATTAGATACAAACATATCTGATAACAGTTTCTGCACATCATTAACATCATATTACTCTGTGGGTTTTTAGCATTTTTTTCAACGCCAATGATGCTAAGGATGTGCTAAATGCGTAAATGAACATACGCGTGCGATCAATTAAGTTGATATAATGGGCTAATTTCGGGGGAAACGGAATGCATATGAATGTATTTTTCGTCGCATTAACTGATACAATGTAACTAATACATTTAAAAGGTAATTATGCAAACGAGACGAACCGAAAAAGAAAAATCGGAACTGAATGACAAGTGCGCAAAAAATAGCCAACAGTTTCCGATTTTTTCTTGATTGTGTACATATATTCGCTGTTCAGTAATTTAAAGAGTTTCTTATAATAAAGGGTAATGAATTGATGAAAACAACGTACGTACACAATGATTGACACATCGCCAAAACCATATTCAAAGACCATATTCAGAAGGTAACGGATAAATGCCAAAATATAAACGGCAGAAATTGATTGGCAGAAGAATACTAATGTTTTCCGAGCAGAATAAATCAGTTGCAGGATTACTTAATATATTTATAACATTAAAATTCCTTAAATATTTTAACACAAAATACGACACTTTCAAATAAACATGTTCCCATGTGGATACTATCACTGAATTGATACGAATATATATAAAACACTTTTACAAAAATATTGTTATAAATAACAGATCCCACTCAGTGAAGTAAAAAACACGATGTTACTAGATAATTTTAAAAGATGTGCGACAGAATGTAATCTGTGATATGAAAAGCAATGCACAATATAAACTCATCACGTCCATATTCTAGGGATAGCAGCACACGATATTGTTATGGATATTTAACCCATATCTACTGAAATACCGTTTAATTTTCTGTTACTTCTACAATATTGGATAATTTTTGGGAGAAATGCTGTCATCGATAGAAACAACTGTGATGAGGCTCACTTTTCTATGCCATTCATATCGCCTTTCAGTGGAACTTGTGACACCTTAAATCTCAAGAGGAGGGGAGAACAAGATGGCCTCCAAATAGTTTAGGGAGGTGCATAGAGGTGGTGCTCACTAAAGGGGGGTGTCATAGGACAACTATTGTTGATGGATACTGAGGCCATCTTCAAATATATAATATATATAATTATATCATATTTTTGAAGAATTATTTATATATTATCATATATATAATTAATTTTTAACATCTGAATTCTTTAAAAAATAAAATCAATAACTAAGAATGGAGTATACAAATAAAAATGGACATTGGATCAATGCGACTCACCCTAGGTTAAATGTTGCAGTGGAAACATCACATATCATATCAAGTTTTTATTCTATAAAAAAAGATATGAGAAATAGACTTCATACGATTTTATGTCTCTTCTTGAAAAGATTGATTAAATTATGGTTTCAATATAAATTTTTGTCTCTTATTCACGTAAGCATTGCTGCGGAACAAGAATACTTATACCCCCTGCCACACACCGAAAAGTGGCTCTCAGGGTATCTACATAGACATAGAATGTGATCCGAATGCTTCCATTCCCAAGATTCGAAACATTTCGAAAAATGCAAATAAAAAAGTGGACAAGAAAAGAATATTAGAAAAGACATTAATTAAAAATAAAATTTAAAAAAAGAATGAGACAATCATTTACACATTTGGAATATTGTAGGACAACTTTCATCGCATTACAATTGGATTTCGTGCGATAAAGTTCGTATTTTATAGAAGAGAAACTAATTCGGAGTAAAAAATCGCAACGATTTAATCAGAGATACTGAATTTGGATCATTGTAAAGTTATTCATTTAAAATATGAGGTAAATTCAAAATTTAACAATGTAATTGGTGGTGTTGTTCCATTGTAATCCTCTAATAATAACCGAATGGTGTCGAGCCACGCCCTTCGCCTACGGCGCATGCGTTCAAAAGCGATCGATATCCACAGCGGATGTTAAATGCGGCCATTAAAAGCGCCCTGATTGGCTGATGGATCTCCCGCCCACGCCTTCAGCCACAAATGCGCGTAATTAATTGCATTCAACGATTGGTGGTCAAATTACGAAAATCAGTTTCGGAAGAGAAATACTCGGCAGTAAGGAAATGAAATTCAAATGCGGAGAGTAAAAAGTAATGGTTTATATTACTCTAAGTCAAGGATTCAGTCATTCCAGAAATATTACATTATTATATTACATTATTATAATATCTACTTTTAAAATCGTTATCTCATTAAGTGTTTTGATATCTATTTTTACAAACGGTATGAGGCTGAAAATTTGCTTGAGCAGAAAATGACACAAAATAACGATAGGGTAACGTGGTTCTTGAAAGGACAAATTTGAATACTATTACAAAAAATGCCATTACTCAAACACAGTTCTATTTCTACACATATATACACCGGATTTGCGTTTTTAGGAATCATAACACTATAAAATCGGAAAATAATAAATAATCGGAACAGGATATATACCGTGTTTAAAAATCAACATAAAATCCGACCTACCTAAGGCCAAAACGATCCTTAACGACAAAAAGCTTCATTTTTCGATTCACATCTGTTCAAACCTCGCTTTTTACCCCGAACGATGATTAGGTAGATAATTCAAATGGGTTTCATCCATTCCATGTATGCTCCCGCTTCCCCATTCGAGAATATATCGACATTCTTATGTGAAAATACCACATGAAAATGTTAAGAAATAATTTATTCACTTTTAAAAACGAAACCCCGCGAAGGAGTTCAATACGATGAGTCAATTTCACCTTCTAATTAAGGGATAAACTATATTTATCTCTATAAATTAGATATTAATTTTTCGATTGGCTGAATCTAAAAACATACAGATAATACGGTTCATATAATACATCGAAAACATTAATACAATTTCAAAATCAATCTTAGAACAAATTTAATGCGAAATTCAGAGATAATTATTGATTGGACAGATTTTTGAATGAAGGAACAAAATGGACGATTGAAACATTCCAAGAGTAACTCCAACAGCACTTATTCAAACGACGGTAATAATGGCGAAAGAAAAATGATTCACAGTTACCTACCAAAGCTCAACAAGGACAAAATGAAAACCTTAAGTTGTATTTGCCCAACAATCGTTTAAAAGCCGTTACTTGGCAACGGAACTTGAATAACAAAGGACACAAGTGAAAACAACGGGATTCTAATCGACATAGATATTCAACGGTCGGTGATAAAAAGATCAAATCTCAGAACTTAAGTACTTTTAACGCTCGTTATTGAAGACCTCTAAAGAACTCAAATAAAATATCCGTAAAATGTTTTTGTAACCTGGGACAAAGTAGTATTCAATCCATAAATACTCAAATTATAATTTTACGCGATGTAATTCTCTTAGTAATGTAAACTCATCTATATGGAATGCAAACATGAAGCGTAACTCAACGTGAAAGATACAAGCAATACTTTGCTTCTACATCTATTTCCTGTAACACCACTTCCAAAAATAGCAAGTTGTATTCTTGTTCACTGCAATATTTGGTGATTAAATATTTATTATTTTGATGCAAATGGTAACTCACACTGAAACCGTTCCAATGCTTTTCTCATATTATTCATAGCAAAACTACGTATTTCGGAAATAGAGTTTTGATATTAAAACGCAGACATCAATGAATTTAAGGAATTAATTAAATATAAATTAACAATTAAATAAACAGAGAAACGGATGAAGTTATAAAGAGCGTGAACACAATTTTAAAATAGACAAGTCCTTCTATTTCTAATACCTTATCTATCAATCGGAGATTTCTTCAAAGGACACTGCCGAGATTCTAATGCTGAGTCATTAAAAAGAACTCTTTAACCGAAAACTCGGTGAATCCGTTTTGCGTAAAAACAGGTTTTTCCTTTTCAGATCACTTAGAGGCATCAATTAAGCAGAGCAAACAAGTTTGTTTAATCTTCGACAGATGCTGTTTGAAGTCTTTCTCGAACTACGGGATTAAATAAAGACCTTAATCATAATTAAGCTCTTAAATAATTCGACTCGAACCGAATGAAATTATCGACATTAATCTAATTGACGAATTTGTTGAGATATTCAGTAACACTTTAAGTGATTTACGCTAATCTAAATATAATTTAAATGAGAAGGGCTTGAAAAAAAGCCATTTTGGATAACTTAAGCGGTGTTTAGATTCAAATTGACGTAAAATTCATACACAATGATTTTTTATTTATTTCAATTTAGAGCTGCAGTTTGGTGTACAATAAAAAGTTTTGAACAAAAGAAGGAAATGATAAAATAGATGTTAGAGAGATTTTATTTACTATTTTTTCCATGCGTCATTTTCATTTTTTCAAAATCTCGATGAATTCTCATTGAATAAGCAATAAACAGCACTTATAAAATGCATGGGATGAATTCAGATGTGAACAAATAACGAGAACCGAACATTATCTGAACATTAGCACCTTACAGATTTATAGGAATAAAAATATACATTTTTGAATCTTTCGCGAGAACTTGAATAATTACATTCTAGCATTACAAAATTTGTAAAAATTCGAATAATTATACATTTCTCTGATTCCAAACAGAACAACGGAATATACGCGTTCGTTTAAAGAGAAGTAAAAGTGTAGTTTTTTTAAATGAAAGAGAATTATTTGCTTTCCATTCCATTCTGACTTCTATACGACCGTTGATTTATTCCTCACATTTAACAAAGGAAACGACTGTTAATTAGCCACTATTGCCGATGGTCGAAAGATGCATTCGCACAGAAAATATTAATAAATAAGAGATCGAAGAGAAATCAAAGCGAACACTAAATAAGTAATCGAAAACTCATCGAAATGAGATCCGATAACTGAAGGACACGAATTCATATTCGTCAGATTCTCATGGAAGTGCCGCGCAAGTGCTGTCTACAAATATTCAAAAAGACGAATTTCTTCGGATAAAGACATCCAATAATTGATCGCAAAATATTGCTAAATAAAGAAGGTGAAAAATGTAAGAAATGCGTTTGCTCGAATCTACTGAAAACTATAGAAGACTGTGGAGAAGCACGAAAAGGTACAGAATCCGGGAAAACGACTTATGTAAAGGAATAGAAGAATTTTAAGAACACCTTCATAGACTTTAAAAGAATCATCAAAAATAAATTTAAGAAAGGAAAAATGGTCTAATTGAAATTGAAAGTTAGACATACTAAAATATACAGAAATTAAAAGATTGATTTGAGAGAAAGGAAACCAAAGACAAAGTGCGAGAAAGAAAATGAATTCGTGGGAAGTTCGGATGTTAAGAAGTTCAAATTAAAAGTGAGAATGCTTCACCATTCAATTAGGGTCCATAAACAGTTCAAAATAACTGTTCACATTTTGAAAATAGTTTGCGTTCTCTTTTGAAGAAAAACGAATTCAAGAATGCTTCTAAATATATATTTGATGGAGCAACTTTTCGCGCGTCGCTGTTTTGTGAAATACAATTAATTTCAGCAGTCAAATGTTGTTCGGTTGCGAAGAAAATTATAAATAAAACGTCAATCGATTGGAGGAGGAAGATAATAATCAAGGACGTAGGGGATTTAGTACAAAAAGGATGAATTTAGTAAGAATTGTCTGTAATAAGTATTTAATCATCAATGAGGTAGACGGAGTTTGATCTAAATCTTTAAAAAACAATTTAGTTTGTGACCTTCATTTTGATCAATTGTGGTATACATTTTAAATCGATATGCTTTCCCTTTAGATATCGGGATAAATATTATTTATAACATAAACGCAACCTTTACATCCGAAATAATCAAATATTATAGGATTAAGTAACAATTTGCATATAGCACATTGAAATGGATTCATACAATATAAAAGGAACATTCAATTTCTCAAGTTTTCAATTTTACGGTTTTCTAAATGAAAATGCATTTTGAGTTTAATAAAAAACAGTCATCGACGTCAATCCAAAACATTAATACGAAATATTGAAGTAAAATTACAGATTAAGTTGAGGTATGACAAATAATTCAATTGCAATATCAATAAAAATGGAAAGAACTAATATTATCCAGTTTTTTTTTTAATTTCCTCAATAAACTTAATTCCATGAAAATGAATTCACATCAAAGAGTGGAAAATCATCCGCATTCGCTGGTTCGTAATAAATATAGCATTAAGTTTCCTAAACTCGTTTTCAAAGCTCATATTACTTAATCGACAAGCACTTTTAGATATTTACAGCATTGACACAATTGAATCGGACTATGTTTGACGAAATATTTTTCGCTCACGTGAAGTTACACCGCACAGCGTCCACGTTGAAGCCATGTGTTCTATTATTTCCGAAACTTTTAGAATTAATAGTTTTCCACGTCAGGCCTTTAAGGATAATGCAAGTCACGGAGACGCTGCAGTGTCTCGCGGGAATTCGGCATTTCCCGTCGAAAACCATTAATTTTAAGTGTTCACAAAGAAAAGGTGTTATTTCCGAACAAAAATGGATGTAAGAATGAATTGTGCCACCGAAAGTAAACTCTTGGGATTAAAATCTGTAAAATGATAGATATTCAACAACTGAAATTGCATTTACTCGAGAGCCTTGGAAAGTTGTTGAATTCCGTAAGACTAACTTCCTGTGTAACTGATGGTTCAACAACACAATAGTTCATTTTTACTTTGTTTAAATTTTAAATGAATTTAAAGCTCCATTGCGATTATATTTCGTAGAAATCATTGAATTAAGCGTCAATTGATTCTTTAAAACTTCCAAGTAACGCTCACTAATCACACGAAACATGAATGCGATTCCATTACTGTTGTTCACATTTAATAGTTTTGGAAAGAAATTCCATAATCACAATGAGTAGCAATTGAATAAAGAGAACATGGGATTAAAAATTATATTTATAGCAAATTAATTAGAAAAATCAACACCTAATCTCTATTCGTTTGAAATAGAGATTTTCACATATTGAAACTGTGCGATGTGAATTTTAAACAAATTGAAATTCAAAATATAATCAATAAATGATAAACGATTGTTGAAAACGATGCGACAAACGTTTATAATCACACTTTGCCTTGTTCTCATTGATTTACAAAATAAATAACTCTGATAATAATTTTCAACTGTTAAATAAGTGTTTAATTTATTTTAATATTATTAATTCGTTTTTTGTTCATATAAAATACAATTCGTTGTTGTTTTAAGTGGATATAAACTAAATTTTATTTTCATTTTAGTACCGTTCGTATCAAAATAAAATTCCTCTTCCAATTTACTCATTAATCACGCAAAATTTCTTTTCAATTTAATCCATAAATAAAGATCTCATAATAATAATAATAAGTTTGAAAAATAAATCAAAATTTAAAAAAAATTAAAAATTAATGATGTTACCAATTTCAAACAAGCCATAATACTTTTCGGCTGAAATTGTGATAGAATTCTTCAAAAGTCCACTTATTGTCGAATGCCTCTTTTTATCATTCGCTTTTACAGAATCGAAGAAAATTATAAATAGAAAACTCATCTACACTTGAATTATTCCAGACTAAAACACAGAGAATTGGAATTCATCCACTTGCAAAGACGGGGTTTTAGATAAAATCGGTACAAGTACGTTACTTGGACGTTCAACAACTTGAAAATTATGTGTCGTAAACCTTATTTTATTTGCTAGAAATCCCTTTCAATGATCATAAATATGAAACTGTAAAATTGCTCTGAATTAGTTAAAAATTTTTGAATCTTAAAATATTAGCTTTCTTTAAGGCAGAATTTAAATTCACAAAATATTAACCAAAATAAAAGAAGGAAAAATATTGTAAATGACGCATTGGATTCGATCCGTAGATCGTTTAACTGGAAAACATAAAACTCCGCCACTCGAGTTGACGGTCTGAAGCGACGGCATTTCTATGCCGCGATTTTCAAACTTTAATTAAACATAAATAATCGAATCAATAATTTCCAGGTTGTTATAAGTGATGTCCAAGGAAATGCCTATACCGATTGTATCAAAAACCCCGTGACACATTTCTA
This sequence comes from Pantala flavescens, assembly GCA_020796165.1. Taxonomy (NCBI): domain Eukaryota; kingdom Metazoa; phylum Arthropoda; class Insecta; order Odonata; family Libellulidae; genus Pantala; species Pantala flavescens. The sequence goes on along the minus strand of CM036885.1, from coordinate 18,820,534 downwards.
AAGGTCTTTTGTGATTCGATATGTAAATAATTCTTCAAGTCCTCTTCAATTTATACGTATATAAATCTGTAATATATGAGTACATTACTTTTATATTGAGAACACTTAATCCATTCTTTGGAAGTACTTGGAGAAGAAACTCGATTTTAAAGTCTAAAATATTGATTTCATTCGAGTGATATATTCGAAATAGAATTCTTTGGTCCAATTAAACCCAATTTATACAAACAAATCATGGACCAAAGAGACAATTTATAACTTTTCTAGAGCTTCAGTCGTGAAAAACATAAGAAGTATCAAACCTTTGAAAAGTAAATTCAATTTCATCGCATACTTATCAGTGATTACTCGCAAATTGCATAAGACGCACTATTTTCATTTCCATATCAACGTTAGGTTCTCCGATAAAATGCTTCCATTTCCTGGAGAAACACTTGATACGAGACGAATGCATTACTTCTCATTCAGATTCTCCGAGAATGAAAACTAAAAAAACTGAACGAAGAAAAATAGTGCTATTTAGTTTCACGAAAAACTTCAAATTTTATTATGGAAACACACAATCCAAGACAAGAGCAATTCTGCGCACTTATCTCATAATTAAATATTTCTCTTTCTGTTCGCATGGCTTCCTCTAATGTTTTCACTTATCCATCACAGTTCTATGTAACAAAACAATTTATCTGTTATGCTCTGATTAGTGAAATATATTTACAAGGGGTAACTAACCAATGCCTCCAAAATAATTTAGTTGACTAATTTAACGAAATTACTTTCCTCAATGAAATGCTTTTATAAATATAATATTCCATTTGGTGATTCAATCGAAGTAAAAATAAAAGGGCTTTCCAAATCTTAAATAACTTGAATTTACAAAATAAAGAACCCTCGGACCCCGAATTTTTACAAACAACTTTCTTCTATTCCTGAAAAACAGAACATTATTCCGCTCTCAGAGAACAACATTTTACAATAAAACGTTTTTATAAACATGAGACCTCAAAATTGATTGGTATTTCAAGTTCGGGAACACAGGTCGAGAAGAATTGGTTGTAATTCATGTTAACGTTCAAGTGCAATTGCCGAAAGGCGGAGGAAAGACCACTTACAAAAACAACAGAACAGAACAAGATTTTCATTGTCTTTAGAAGTAAACTTCGTCCATAAAATTTTCGACTTTAAGACAAGTAAAGTATCACTTCAGATTTTTAAAATACCATCATATTTTTACATTATATATAGAATTATAAATAATTTTAAGGAAAAATATTTAAAGAATCTTAAAAAAACCAACTTCCAACTTTTTCCTCACGTTCTGCAATCCAAATTCAGTTGCATCAAGATATTTTCTCTTGTTTCTGCACTAACCAAACATGCTCAACCACTCGAATACAACGCACGCATTTGTTTAATTAAATAAATTCTCCAAATGAACAGGAATCAAGCGGAAGAATTAAAGGGGATACCAAAATTGAAAATTCATTGAAAAGAGAAGAAAACTCAGCAAAGAAAAATCAATTACAAAATAAGTCTGTTTCCCGTTCGGAAACGGACCCAATATAGTATTACTTAAATCTTTTATGAAATTAATTAAAAATTGCCGAGAGAAATAATGGAATCACGCTGAATAACGCTATGCAATGTAAAACATAATGTACATAATCCTTTTGCATAGTTTACGTAAAAACATATATATATGAACGTGAATGACTTTCTCTTGATAAATATTTCAAAAAAATTTTTTTCTGCATCATTCGAAAAATCAGAATTACTTAAGATAAATTCGCATCGAATGAGGAAATCATTATTTCGGAAACTATTAATTCACCGAAAAATACTTTATTAGTGATCCTTGAAATGACAATAAGGCATCACTTTGAGTCGATTCACGTGTTTCAACATTGTCATAAAGTTTTTCACATCAAATGACGAAATTTGTACGCTTTCTTTAGAGAATTTCAAATTTAAACATTCTCGAAAACTTCTGTCATTGTGCTTTGATTCGAAGGATTTTTCCTTGAACTTGTAGAAAATGGAAGTAGCTTCTTCATAAATTGCTAATCGACTCTACATAAGGCGATGACGTATTCCAAGTTCAAACACATGCATATAAATACTCTCTTAAGATAAATTCGATGCGGAAAAATCAAAAATTTAAATCATGTTATTTGAAAAAACGTCGCCACAACAAACAAGGGAAAAATCGAGATTTTCTATCAATTACTTACACAGCTGAAGTTGCAGGGCAAATTAAACATGGGCAAAAATCAAACACAAAAGCCAAGTTGGAGTCATCGTCAATGAAAATGCAGCCGTAGTCAGGCATCTTAAGATCTGAGCACACAGGTGAGCGAAGGTTCGAGGGTTTAGCCCTAAGTAAACTGTGAAGATGTCACACCTTTCAAACTGAAGCAGAAAAGAAGGAATTGGTCGGCTTATTTACCTTCCGTCAGCCGGAATGGTTTCATTGAACAGGAAGAGTGTACTTGACGACTTCTCATTCCAACAACCTAAGACTTGTAACTTCTTCAAAACACCTATGGTCAAACCAGTAATGGAAATCGGTAGTATGGCAAAAGATTGTGAAATAAAACATAGAAGGAGTGCAAATGACGTATATCCATTAATACTATTAGACAAACGCCTCGAAAAACACTCAGAAGCAATAAAATAGTTGAAATAAAAATCGTAGAAAATTTAATGATTCATCGAAGTATATTAATTCTTAGTAGTTTATGAATTTTGACCGTTACAACAGTCTTCACTGTTCATATTCCATTCAGATTGTATTCGAGGCATCATTGGACAATCTAAAGACTATTTTTCACTCTAAAACAATGGGTATCAAATTCCAGTTTTTATTCCAAGTATCAATAAGAAAAATTAAAACCCTTCACAATTCGAGAGAATGTTTCAATAGTTTGTTCTAATTACATAGAGTTCAGTGATTGGGAAATTTATTTATCATATTTGTAAGTTGCCGCAAAAAAATGGAAAAGTTTAAAAAGAATGTTGGAATAATTCGTCCTATAAGAAATTAAATGATAAATATAACAGTAGGTGCCAAGTTCACAACAACGGATCAAAAAAAGAAAATACTATTCAAAGTTAGGCATTTCTAATGCGTTACAGCATTTGCCGGAAGAGAATAATATCAAAGACGTATAATCAAAACCAATAGCGCATATTCAAAATACCGAAGTATCAAAGATCGAAGATTATATTGCATAGGAAATTATATTTATTTACTGCGATGTACGATCGGAAAATCAATGCTAATATACTACCATCAGATAGGCATCTTCTCGGACCAACCATCTACTTGACTATTTCTACTACGTTTTTGTCACTTTGCACAGAATCAAAAGTGAAAAAATAGGTGATTTAATTTGTTTCATAAACTTACAAAATTAAAGGGGAATCCCAACTGAATATAAACTCATATTGCCTAATTAATCACAAAAGGGTAAAATTAAATCATAATCATTTACGTTTATCTTGCACGATATTCCTTTCCGATTAGTTTTGGCTGAGAATACCACATTAGGATGTCTTTTAACATTAAGATACTTCTTCGTAATATCGAAGCGTTCGGCAATTTTGAGTACATTACGACAAATTGAAGCAAAGCTACCAAACAACGAGGTTATATTTGGTCTTCCCGATGCCTTTTCCGTAAAATTTCTTCATTGGCATTTTCTTGAACTGCTTATTTTCCAACCAAAACCTGTGCGGTTACTTGGCTATAGTTATTACATCAAAGATGAGTCCCTAAACCGTCCACTGTCCTTTGACGGCAAATGTGAGATAAATTTGCCAAACGATGAATACTGTCAGTTATGAATCCAATTTGCACTCTTAGTTTTCTCATGTCCAATGCTCCTTAGGGTAAGTGAATCACTTAGCTTTTTCCAGTTGAACAAATCTTGCATTGAATTAAATTTAAATTAACCCTTAATTCCTCGATTTAAATTAAAACATTATTTACAGAAAAAAACTGTACCACTTAATACGTTTTCTTTATATTTCGTTTATTAAAATCCTTAAATCCTCTATTCTCATAACCAACTGCATGAAGCATTCTTTCTTTGATAACCTCAATAAAATAAATAGAAGGGAAAGTAGGCGCAATAATTCCACATTTTTAACAACTACTTTGAATGAAAAGTGCCGATGAATTTCTTCGCTTCAAACGCAACTGTCGTTGAAATCTCCAACCATTTTATAGGACCAATCAAAATGGCCGAAAGAGCTGCTAAAGCGAGGGATTATTTTTTTGTCGGAAAATAGATTTGAAGGATGAGGATGCAGGTGAAACACATGGGAAGGGGTAGTTCGGACAAGAAGAAAAACAAAATTCCAAAATGGAGCGAACTCCCATATTTCATAAATCTGTCAAAAGCGGCGGGTCAACCCATCCAAATGGATTCCAAAACCATTAATCACAAACGCCGCTTCGGAAAATGCTGCGAAAGAGCAACTAAGAACATGCTCGGAAATATCAATTTGTGGAAACCATATATTTCCGTTCCTGACGTTTTCTTCAAATAGAAGTAATGTATTCGAAAGATATTATTTAAATAATGTTAACATTTTTTCTAATGAAATATAATTTTTATATTCTAGCTCGCATCTTTCAAATTCTGAGATTTCGAGATTTACAATACGGAAGTTAGAGCAAAACAAGTTAAAAGCAATAACAATCATACAAATAAAATTTATTGATCCGGAAAATCACTCCTCCGTTTAAGCCCAAATCGGGAAAATCCGAAAAACCGGGGCTCGAAATTTTCACGAACGTGCATTCGGGGCCTAGAATTGGGAAATTAAATTCATTCGTTTGACGAATGTCGTAGTATCATTCAGAACTTCTCAGTTGGAGTCGATCAAAGATGACACAACGGGTTGCGAAAAGTTTTTTCTGTTAACGATAAAAAGCATCACAAAGTCCATGAATTACAAAAGTTATGTATTTATGGATCACAAACATCTCACTAAAAAATCTTGAAATGAAAAATTATTTATGTGGTCATAAATAAAAAAACGAATTCCTTGCACTCAATCTTAAATCGAGATAAATGCAGTATTCTTTCAATAAATGTATCCGTTTTAAAAAGCAGAAGATGGTGCAATCACAATTACTATACTAAAAGGGGTAAATCGAATTTTATTATTACCGCCGATTTCCTTCAAAGTTTCCCGGTCTCAGAAAACACGACAAACGATAAAAATTTACACAACTTGATACATTATTAGAGATAAAAACAAGAGAAAAAGAATTCCCGAATTGGGAAGCACTGCTTGTGTCCCACGATTTGGCGGATAACAATGAAATCCGATACGCGTTGGATTGGAGGCGACGCGGACCTCCACAGATAATGAAGCTCTGGGAACATCTAACTCATTTTAAATATTCCTAAACGACAATGAAAGAATGAAAATAAGAAGCTATAATACATATAGCTCAAGCTTCACACCCTTATATCAATCATCATAAGACATGAGCGGTGTTTCATTAAACATCGTTGGAGATAAATGCTCATTGAAGAGAGTAAATGCTGTTCTAGAAACAAAGAGTATGAAGCTGCACGATCATCATATTGGGCAAATTACTGTTATATGTCTTTAAGAGTATGATAAATATCATTTAGAAAACTTCAGCCCAAATTATGGTCTGTATTTATTCATACATAGACACGGGACTCGGGGTGCATCATAGTATTTAGTTTACATTCAAATTTTGATTTGAAATTCTATGGTATTAAAGAATAAATATACTATCGTCGTCGGTGAACCTTAAAAAGAAACTATTTTTACATTTGTGGAAACAGCCGTTAAAAGAGAAAAATTTGATTTCGACGAAAACTTTAATCTTCATTCACAACAATATTAACCGTTTACATTTGCATTAAATTCAATATTTGAGGTTCGCCGCATACGCAATAAATTGATTTAATGGAATGAAGAAGAAAATCTTGATAGTTCAACTAGTTTTTTGAGAAAAAGTGTGAGAATGAAGTGTCAAAACTCTATCAAAAGAATTCACCGTCTCACTTCTAAAAACCCTCTCCGGTCATAGTTGTAATCATTGAATTGCTGCACAATGTATAGTTCTTCCATTATTAACACCAGAATACATAAAACATTCTTAAAAATAGCTACAGATCTGGAGACTGGTTATAATATTATTTTGATCGGAATTTAGATGTTCTGACGCCAAACAGTCGAATTGAAGTTTCCATTCGCATAAAACATCTTCCTAAAAATCTTCCTTCGAAAAGTCGTTAGAATATGTTTCGCCACTTCGAGACAAAGCGATATCACAATTCCAAGAGAAAAATCTCAGCGATACTATTACTGCAATGAATACAATTGTATGAGTGGTTGTTTACTCTTTCCTTAAAAGATGGAGTCTCATGGAACATGTGTACCCTTCCATGTCACACTCAACTGCATTGAAATGAGGTAGATAGTATAGTAGATTTCTTAATTTTTCGCATAACGAACTGAAACTTCCGGAATATAATCTTAAAATGCCAAACCTTTTTTTTGAAAAAAAATGAAAGAGCGATTTATTTGGCCTCTTAACAACGTTCCCCAATTAAAAACAACAAAAGGTGAAACACTAGTTTAAGATAATTGATGAATATTATGAGCTGATTGTAAGGAATTGCATAGTAAAATACAGAACGAATGCAACAAAAGAAAGGACAGATTATTTTCAGCGGATTAACTGTTAAACACTCGAAAACGTACGATTTACTAAGGAAAATGATTTTTCGCTCGTATCTCGGTTTTATCCTATTCCTCCATTCACATCCAAACTTATTTCACCATTGACAAGAGATTAAATAAATCACCAATTGAAGGCATTACCTGTGGTTTCAACTGGAAGTTTACAAAAATATTTCATTCATTATTACCTCTTGCATTTCAAATATATTAATAGAAAGCTCATTTGATCCAGCGATCGGCATAGAAAAAAGATTTTATCATATAATTATTAAAATTCAGTATATCAATAGAATGATAAGAAGATTAGATTCACAGAAAACTTTGAAGTATTCTCAGTCAATACCGTGCGTACGAGATACATGAACGGAACTAAAAATTCAAAACAACTAAAAATCTTCCATCCGTCAAAGAGGAGTGAATTCTTTAAATAAAGTGCATAATTTCAGTATCTCTTTCTTCAGTGGTTCTTAAAATATTCGATACAATGCTTTTCGCCGATTAAAATGCCAAATTATGTTTTTTCTTAAGCATTTGAAACTACGCCGGTTCTTTATAAATTCAAAGAACTTAAAGGAAAAACATAGGAGGTAATCTTATTCTAAGCAATAAAAAAATTCAATTAAAAAGGATTCCTTTTTAAAATAGAATAAATCGGTAAAATTGAAACATTCGTAAATGCATGAAATACACAATGCATACATCTGTTCCACAGATTTTGAGGATCTAATGAATATTTACTACCAATAGATCCGTATATTCCAAATCGAGGAGCTTAAATAATGAGAAAAATTACAGTTCCCTGTATTCATATTTTACCGAACATATAAATATGTAAACGGACCAAAAGAATTCCTTCTCGAGACATTCGAGTAATGTATTTCACGAAGGAGATAAATAAATAATGCATATTAATAAATAATATAAATTATGTACTTGAAGCTAAATTGACACGACGCTGAAACCATATTCAAAGACCATATCCAGAAGTTAACAGATAAAAGCCAAAATATAAACGGCAGAAATTGATTGCCAGAAGAATACTAATGTTTTCCGAGCAGAATAAATCAGTTATATCATTAAAATTCCTAAAATACTTTGCACAAAATACGACAATTTCAAATAAACATGTTCCCATGTGGATACTGTCACTAAAAAACTCGAGTATATATAAAACACTTTCACGAAAATATTGTTATAAATAACAGATCCCACTCAGTAAAATAAAAAATACGATGTTACTAGATAATTTTAAAAGATGTGCGACAGAATGTAATCTGTGATATGAAAAGAAATGCACAATATAAACTCATCACGTCCATATTCTAGGGATAGCAGCACACGATATTGTTATGGATATTTAACCCATATCTACTGAAATACCGTTTCAAATTTTCTGTTACTTCTACAATATTGGATAATTTTTAGGAGAAATGCTGTCATCGATAGAAACAACTGTGATGAGGCTCACTTTTCTATGCCATTCACATCGCCTTTCAGTGGACTTGTGACACCTCAAATCTCAAGAGGAGGGGAGAACAAGATGGCCTCCAAATAGTTTAGGGAGGTGCATAGAGGTGGTGCTCACTAAAGGGGGGTGTCATAGGACAACTATTGTTGATGGATACTGAGGCCATCTTCAAATATATAATATATATAATTATATCATATATTTGAAGAATTATATATATATTATTATATATATAATTAATTTTTAACATCTGAATTCTTTAAAAAATAAAATCAATAACTAAGAATGGAGTATACAAATAAAAATGGACATTGCATCAATGCGACTCACCCTAGGTTAAATGTTGCAGTGGAAACATCACATATCAGAGTGAACGTTTAAATTCCAAAATTATTTCAAGGAAACACATGCAAGCACATCAAAAAAATTATCAGAAGCACTAATGACTATCCTCTGGAAAAAAAAACTCCACCACTACCTTTGATTCAGATCACTGAAATCCAGCTTTGAAGGCACAATTACTGCAACTTTTCCTTCCACTAGGGTCACACTGTACACTAAGTAAAAATGGTCCTCAGAGATGTGGTATTTCTTAAACACTGCTTTGGAGTTACTGCTGATGTTGCCACTCTCTTAAAATCCCTCCTCCGAGCCCACCTCCGACAAGAGGCAGTTGATCCAAAAGGGGACCTGCGCTACTATTGGGGCATGGAAGGAAGGGTAGGGGAGTTAGATGGCTATCCTCCATCTTCTATGCCACGCAACAAAGAGTGGGATCATAGGGTGGGAGGGAAGACGCCACCTTTGAAAGTTGAGGGCAACGGATGTCGGTCTTCTGGGATGAGGGAATCAAAATGGGGAGTGGGCGATGTTGCCATGTCAAAAGTAGAAGTTCCGTGCAAGATGGAGATTGGGGGAGAGGGAGCTTGAGGGGGAGGCACGAGTGATAAATGGATAGAATGGCAGCGGGGTGGAAAGAAATCTAATGGCATGGTATGAGGAGAGAACAAAGAGAAACCGAATTGGCCTCCCAGGGACTGCGTGGAATGCCCTGTCTGCGGCCCAACCAGAGAGGAGAGACTTGGGGGTTATGTCCCTGGGGCCACCATTGTCACGATCAAAATGGTGGCACAGAGTCTAAATTATGAATTCAAAAAGAAAATCTATACGTATATACAGAGAGTGTGATGAATACTTTCATGATTTTGGAATAATATCCATAAATAATTTATCAGAGGGCTATTGAAAAATTACCAAGTTGAATATATTAGTAACAGGGTGTCCGATTAAAATTACACAGATGATAAGAGTGACTATGTTCAATTTTTCATTTGATATACAAGTGTCATAATATAATAATTCATTCATAAGAAATAAATTCTCCATGAAAATGATAATGCTGAAATTTGCAACTGAATGTTTCATAAAAAAATTCTGTGAAGAACATTTCCTTCATATTTTTTTAAAGGTCAATTCAAAAACCAGTAGAATTTATATAAATAGAGTAAATATTGATGAAGGATTACTTTTAATGGAATAAAGAATACAATAGATAATACATAAATATAAAAAGAATCATAGGCTAAAAATCTAGGAGCAATGAAACAGAAATAGAATCATCGCAACAAAGAATTAAAAATTGAGCAGCATTCCTAGAAAAAGTGATGGTCATTTGAGTGTAAAGAATAAAAAAGATTGACAAATAGTTTCCTGACATAAAGAGAAATCAAATGGCATAATTAGATCATCAGGGAACATGAAGACAACTGTTACCATCACATCTGATTCCTGTCTTAAAAAAAATAATTTAGGCATTAACATTTGAGGTCTCCCAAGTTATTCATAAACAGACGATCACAGAAGGACACATCTTGTCAACGGCAATTTTTCCCTTCCACGGCTTATCAAGGGACAATGAAAGAGATGGGACATGGACACGGATACTTTTGGTTGCTCGACACCTCATTCTAAGGCCAAAAAGATGCCAAAGAGTGATAAAGTAGAAGTTGAGGCAGAGCGGGTGGTCGGTCATCATCAAGAGATGCTATCTGAGAGCGGTATCCAGTTAAAGGAACGGCCCAAGGAGTCATCAATAAGAGAAATGATAGGCGGAATGAGATGTGAAAGGATTGCAATGAAAAGAATCTTTTCAACATTCAATTACAAAATTATTCCTACAACCAATTCTATTTTCAATTCTTGAAAAGTTACTCAAATTTATATGACTAAATGTTGGACAAGAATAAAAATGTCATTTGAAAACAAATAAATACATTAAAACACAATGCACTAAATTTTCATAAAATAGAGTAATAAACTTTTCATGAGACATTGGATTATACATTTAAACAATATAGTTATATATCTAAACTAACACTAAACATAGCACAGAATTAGATACATTAAATCACATTTTATGACAAGACTTGGTAGATAAATAACGCAGATATATGTTTACTTTACCAAAAAGTAATAAATAACAATTTCAATTAGAGACCAATTTCCTTTCCAGTCAATAAGAGATTAATGAGAAAAAAAAATCATTGCAAAGAAGTAAACAGAATATGTAAGTGGATGAACAAATAAAAAAGAAATGTAGAATCAACTCAGATTCCTTTGGAAAGACAATTGTTTATGAATATGCTAAAACAACTGGAATGTTAAAAGTTTAAAGTTCTGCATTAAATTATGTCCCTTATATTCCACATATCTCTTTGTCATGAGAAATAAATCAACTGCTACTTACAACTATCAATCATAATCTATTGATGCAATATTTATTTTTTGTTATAATTATTTAATTATAGCAAATAATATTGTTTAATAATACCCAATTATAATTTATCTCACTGATCTGTGACCGTTAATATTCAGTTTAGAAATATTTTTAGAAATTTTGTAACCAAACTTTTATTTTTAAGACATTTCTCCAGCTCCTAAAAAACATTTCTCTCAAAAACATTACATTTTTAAAGCAGTATATTCATTAATTAGCCAAGAAATCAATATCTGATAGCTACAGCATTCTAATTAAAAACGATGGAACACAAATGCACTGGCAAATGAGCATTATTTGAAATGAGGAGTGCCTTTAAAACAATACAAAAGGTAAGGGGAAGATTTAACAAATACTAAAATAGTCTCCTCAGTTCAACTAATGAGTATTTCAAACAGCAATGAAGGAAAGTAAAAGAAAATCCTGGATGTTTATTAAAGATAATTCCAATATTCCTGTAATTCCTATCTGATTGCTAATTCCATTTTGGAATGACAGCCAAAATGTATGAGCGCATAGTATTTTAAAGTACTTCAAAGAGATAAAAGTATTTAAAAGTACTTCAAAGAGAGAAGGCCTCACGAATTCCTAGATAAGGGATGAGTGGTGGAGACCCAACAAAGGTTAGATGACAAAGCAGAAATAGAGAAATTAAAATGGGGCTCGGAAATGGGTGTGAAAGGAAAAAAAGGGAAAATTCGAGTCCCCACAGGAGGTTCAAAGGGGAAGACTATTGTTATAAATAAAAGCACATTGGATGCAGCGGTTATCGGGAGATGGGATTCCTCTCAGTTCGCTAAGGTGATGCTTTATTACTGAAACAGGACAAAAGGAAATTATTTTCATCTTGAAATCTAAGTAAATAGATTACAAAGTCATTACTAAAAGATGCAATGAATGAAATTCAAAAAATGCGGAGAAAGATATCAATTTAATTTATATTAATTGATGAGAGAAATGAACAATCAAAACAGCATTAAAATATCGTAGCGTTGGAATTAAGGACCTTTTCAAAGTTATAAAATAATACTATTGCGCCGATTTAGTGATTACACTTGTTTAAGCTTTCTGCGAAAATAACGGGATGGTAATTTTCCTTAAAGATTATTTTAAACTCTATCAGAAATATTAAAAGAGAATTGGAACACAAATGTTCCTCCGATATACAATACGAACGAAAGAAAATTGACATAATATAGATTCACAAAGTAGTAAGTACTTCCTCGACAAACATGATACAATAGACTAATCAAGAACTGGTTCACAATTGCATTAAAACCTAATATCTATGTTGTTCCAAGTAATAAACATCAGAACTACTATCATAATCTGGATAACCATTCTTGGAATAGGTTTCCCCCCTAAGAGGGTAACTCTCTTAAATTACGTACATTTGACGATTGTGATAAGAATTATCAGCTTCTCAATGATGAGTCGAATGGGGAAATAAATTTCACTCTCGAATCGATGACCAAAAGTGACCTCGGATCGACTTAAAATAGTGGCGCTTAAGAATATGGGTCAGGTATTCCAGTGCAGTCATGCTTTCGAGCCAAAACATTTTCAAACCAAGAGTCACGACAACTTGCAGGAAGGGGTCAACGGAGGAGGAAGTGGACATCGGTAACAATTGCTCTGAGGCAGTCCGTGTGTGACTGAGTCAGCGAAACCTACGACGAACGGCGGAGGTTTTTTGTGAGCGAGCAAAGATGGGTGCAGCCGACGAACAGCCCTCGGTGAGTACCCATTCAGTTTTATGGGGCGGACGCGATCACCGCGGATTTACTCCTCCGATGTCTGAGATGCATTAATACGGCGAGATTTGAGTACGAGACTAACAGACGAACGATTGAGCTGTGAAGAGGAACCACGAACAAAGGGCGATAATTTAAAGGTAAATAAACTGCTACGTAATTATCCTGAATAACGAAATGTAAAGTAATTTGGAACTACTAAACAAAGGTCTTGATTATTTAAATCCCACTGAATTGTCGAAACCGTGATTGCGAGAGATTTAAATTTTATGTCGATAAGGCGTTTCTACAGAAAGTTGCATTTCATGACGAAGTGAATGTGCTACAGATCTAAATTATGTTGTGTAATCGATAAAATTCGTGAAAATTCATCCAGAATTAGAATTGCGAGGAAAGAAACAGTTTTCGAAACGATTTATTTTTTAAATATCAAAAAGTTCGTTGATTTACAGTAATAATTGGAAAAGCGTCTTCTTGAAACATATTTAAAAGGGATACGACTGTGAAGTAATAATCACTGAGGGGACAATGGCGAGATAAAAACCATTTTTCCTTTGCATAACAACCGCTCTTCAAACAGCCTCTAAGTTTATCAGAAAAACTGAACGAACTAATGCATTTGTACACAATAATTTCATTATGCCTTATTAGATTCATCTTACTTCGTTTTCAAACGAATGTGAAGTTAAAGAAATATTAAACATACATTTCTAATATCGTCGGTATCAAATTAAGTTAATGGACATTTATATAGATTACGAGGAAATCTTGAGAATATTTTCCTTCGCATGTATCAGTCGAAATCAATTGCACATAAAGCGTTGAAAAGATAAACGAACTATGTTGTATATATAATCTGAAATAAATGTTACGAACAATAACCGATAAGTCCCTGATAATTTTGGTAAACCATATTTATTTACTCATATTCTCTACACATATATATCCATATATAACATATTAACAACTTTCAGCTAACTTATATGGTTTCTTATGCATCAAGTACATGTCCATCGAATCTAAGTGGCGATGATAATTGGAGTAATGACACAGCATATTAACATTCAAAGGTTCGAGACAAAACAGAGAACTCTTTTGGTGATTTTCCCAATGAATCGGATACAAATTCTACGGATAAGAGTTTAGCCTCTAAAAATGGAAGTAACACGTACTTATATTTATTTATAAGAGGCATTCTATAATAATATTATTATAGAATGTATATAAGAATGAATAATATATATTAATCTAAATTTAGGGCGGTACAGAAATCTAAAATAGAAAAGACGTATGAAGGCAAATATTAATTTTCCATACTAAAATATATCAATTTAATCACATCTCTAATACGTATTCTTAAATTGATCGCAAAAATATGAAAGTTATTTGCGTTGAATCGAAGTTGGCCTATCCTTCTATTTACATCGAGAAAAATATTTCATTTCGATAAAAAAACGAAGGGAGTAATTAACAATAGAAAGCGCAATGCGATTGGAAAACGCGGGAATCGAGTATCGGAGAATTCAATTTGTGGAATCGTGGGTTCGGGGTGCAGAGGGAGTGCCCAATGTGACTGTGGAACGGCGGCCAACGCAACCTTCCCGTCCACCGCTCTACGGAACCGGTCCTTTGGCCCAATATTTAGAGACTTCTACTGTATCAACAATAAGCCATTTTGACATAAAGCTATAAAATACTAATGTAAATATAAAATTGATTAAACAATGTCGCACAAATGGACGAGTTAAAAATAGCGGATTTTGAAAGAAAATACTGCTTCACAGAACAAGAGGCGGATTTTTAATTATATTCGATAGCAATAATAATTAATTATAGTCAAAGATTTTAGTAACCTCGTAAAAAGTGAAACATTGAAAATTCTTCGTTATATTCCTAATATAATATGAAATGAGTTACTGGATAATAATAATCTTGTGCAATAATTAAACGAACGGATGTTTTAATGCTATAATATGTCCATTTTAAAGGTTTATTGTTCTTTATTTTACTTCACTTACTCAATCACAAATATATTAAATTAAATTGTAAATCATGCAGTATGTTCTTTCTGGAAGATTCTACAATAATATCCGCCACGTTTAAGCATTATTGATGCTGATTAATTAAGTTAAAAGTTCTTTTTGTTACCATTACAACGGAATAATTTTACTCCATCCGAGAATCAATTATGATGTCTAGGACGATATTTAAAATTTCATCGGAAGAAAATCTTCATTCATCCCATGACAATAATCACACATTAACGGTGAAAGAATGGAATGTCGTGCAATTGAAACACTTTATAGGAGGAGTTATTCTAATTCAGTGGTACTTTCCACCCAAAATACTATCATTAAGATTCTACTCAATAGCCTCCAATTTCATTTTGGCCGTTTAGCGTACTTCATCGGCTCTAATTCATGGGAAAAAATGAATTTCGCACGTCAAACAATAATAGAAAATGTCACCCACCTGTTTCTAGATCGACTGTGTATGGAAGTCCGGCCCACGGACCAAGGAAATCCTCGGGAGTTTGCTCCTCCACCTACGCGGCACAAGAAAAAAATCCTCATAAAACACTGGTGCACCTTCTGGCGGAGCTTTCCCATTCGTCCGCCCACGAATCAAAACAAGCAAACACCGGCGAGAGCTTTCCGCATTTTTTCTCCCGAATTAACGCAGCCCAAATAGTGCTTCTAATGGTAAAACTGCGTCTTCCCAGAGGGTCAACTTTGCAAAGACCATTCGTCGTTTAATTTGGCCATAAATCAGAGAATTAAGACAATATTTATCAGAATGTGAAGGCAGTGGAGCCCATATTCCAACGCAAAAAGCGTTAAAAATATAATACGATTTTGAATTTTGAAGACTCAGTTAATGACAAATGGTTTATAAATTAGGAAAAATACAAGATAACTACAAGATATGATACCAATTGTTACCAAAGAAACGTATTTTATACGCCTTATATATATAAGACGTATACAATACTTCTCGAAATATACGAAAAAATCCTAAATATTACAAACATTATCAAAAATGAAATTCAAATAATTATAATATTGAATTTTCACAGATCAAAATTCAATAGCTACAATTAATATCCAATAACCATTTGGCTTTTACATTTCCACATCTGGAATTATGAACTGTATTCGATTAAATGGAATTGAACTCTTTCAAATTAAGTTTATTGGAAAACTAAAAGATTTTATAGAATCTCTCGATTTATTTCCATAATTATTAAAAGAGCTGTTTCAGTGAACACAAAAGGGATTGTGGGAAAGAAAAATTCTCTTTTACTGAAAAAATTATAAGTTATTTAAAAGTAAAATTTTTTAGTTAATTATAACATCAACCTTTTTTCTGTTGAACTATAAAATAACTGTAAAAAATCAAGAAAAAAATTGTAAAATTATTATTAATTATAATTATTGATAATTAGGACAAAACACGAAAAATAAAGATTAAATATCAGAAATAATTATATTTTTCAAACAGGAATTTGAAATTCTACAGCATTAAAACACCCAAATTGATATTCTTCTAATTTTCGAAAGATTGAGGTGAAACAAATGCTATCAAAAGACAATTATGGACCTAAAACTTTAAATAATAATCGATTACTCTGAATTGAGAGAAATGGCGGTATGCGGTTGGACAAAAGTAGTTTTCAAGTTGCATTTTCCGATGATAGAGAATAAATTTAAAATTTAGAGTTTTTGTATTCAATTACAAGAAATCGCCCTTAAAATCAAAGGGACATTCCCGAAATTAAACCTTATCACAAATGATGATTATCGGAGTTGTTCTTTCTATTCTTATGATATAAGCGATTGATTTATCTCGGATTTGGTTACTGACGGACACAACAAGAAGTACGATTGCTTGCAATCAATTAGTTCGTAATGATGAATAAGTTGTATAATGCCATCTAAACTGAAATACCTAACTTTAAATCATAAGAGTATTTTGAATTAAGTTCCATTTCCCATGTATTTCATTGTCCCCGCCGCGCATCGATTGTCTATGGACAATCGATGCCAATTTCATTCATTATTTGTATCAAACTCTTCAAATTTTTCCCGACTTCAAAGTGAAAGATTTTAAGCTGGTGACTCGAATGACGATCTGATTTTCCCATGTCAATCTTTCTGGAATTGATCATGCATATTCAGAGCAAAACAATATATAGACACTGTAACTGTAATATACTGCCCAATACTGAAAATCCAAGTAAAAATGACATGACGTTCGTAACGTATGACTTAGTATCCAAATACGTTGTTAATAATATTTTGATAATAAGTATATAAAGATAATTAAAACAATCTAACTGACCGATCCGTTTCCATTTAAGTAAATGAAGATATTTTATAAATTAATATGAAGTTATTTTTAAAAGTATCGACCCACAGAATGGTTTCATTAAAATATTCCAATCGAAGGTATACGTTGAGGTGGAAATTCAAAAATACTATGATTGATATTTTTACTTCATTTGTTCTTAAGAACTTAAATATCAGCTCAAAATTCATCATTAAAGTAACAAAATGATGCTGATAGCATCGAATGGGGCGAATGTATGCATCGAAAAAAGCGCGTTTTCGGAACCATGTGTATGTGAAATGAAAGGAAAATAGCATTTGAAACAATCGTTTTTGAAAAAAAGCGAAGATACGCGATATTCTCGGTTCGAGGGCCGTTGACGAATAGCTTCACAAGAAGAAGAGCAAATATTGTTTCGCCTATGGGATTATGGGAAATGGCAAATACTGCGATGGAAACAATATTGCAGCGGAGGCTCTTCGAGAGCCCAAAAAAATGTGTCAACAGCGAGCGATCGGCAAATAACAGGTGTCGCGCCATTTAACCGAGGGCAACGCACGGGCTACATTTGACGCTTCCAAGTTGCATTGTTAGAAACCGCCATTGTTTGGCGGGATGAAGGATTTCCCAGAATGCCACGGTGTTGCCATTAACCTTCGGCGGCTATGCAAGAGTTATTTTGAGAGTGCTTTTACCCTTTTCATATTCTTATAATATTCATAGCATAAATGGTTATCGAACCGCCTTGCAACATTTTACAACCACATCTCAATTAAAAGGATTCACCGCCACAAAAAACTAGGACTCGATAAATATTATAACAAATGGCAACAAAAAAGCTCTACGTCCCACTTACGTTGGCCGTGGCGGTTCATTGTGAATGGAATCCATATTAGGTAATGCGGCGAAATTTAACAATTTCGAAATCTTTTCATTGTTCAGAAGTTTCTTTTTAATTCATGAAATTGCCGCAGAATGTTCATTTCCAGATGATTTGAAACTGCAAAAATTTGAGGAAGGAGGGCATCTATACGATTACATTTACGTATTTGAAATGTTCTAATGAAACCATTTCAGGAAGGAACCACGATGACATCGAACGGCATTCTTCGAATAACGTTTTCAATTTGAGAATATGAATTTCCAAATATAAATCGAGTTTTTAAACTTTCATTTCAAATGATGAGCAGTGCTTCATAAATCTAAACCTTTCTCAAACGGAATATGATCTTCAACTCGCAGTAAGATATTAGAAGGAACACGAAGAATATGGCAGTGGAATAGGATATCTATTTGTCTGATGGAAAGAGTATACTCGTATGAGAAGCATTTCTTGAAAGGAACGTATTTTTAGTTCGAGACTTGTCTCTCGAAGGAATGTCAGGTCTGAATTGAATATTTCGTACGTTTTAGGTAAAATGATAATTTACAGCTTATGATTTCCAACGAGAGGTAGGCGTCAATTCTAAAGCACATTTTTTCTATTTCTATCTCCCATAAATAATTCTATAAATAATAAGATAAAAATTGGTTTTTCCAATGCAAGACCAACGAAATTATATCTCTAAATATCCGGAAATAATTCAGAGTATAATTTTAAAATTAATAAATATATCGCGAAAACTATAAGTCTTCTTGGTGCGATTTTAATTCATTCTTAAGGGACAAACATTAACTCTGTAACTGCGTTCATTTAATAGCTTAGAAATAACATTCGATAAAATTACCACTCGAGAAATAAAACGAAAATTTTTCCGTAACTGAATGTACGATCGAAGTGTATACATATTCTAACTTGCTCCTTTGAATGCGATTCTGAAGATTAAGCAATTTGGTTCTTTTCCGAGAGATTGTGACTCGGTGGAGTAGCAGTTAAGATCGGGTACAAGTATCATCCTTTCAGAGCTGTCCACTCATCGCCCGTCGATAGCATCTCGTGAGGTGTCGGTTGGGTTTAAGAGGTGCCTTGGGCCATTAGTCGTGGTCATGTGTCCCGGCGAAAATAACCTTTTTGGCCCTTCTGTCATATTAATGGGACCCTCCAAACGGACACTTCTTCCTACAAATTACTTATTTTTGCCTAAAATCCATAACCGCAAAAGAATTCGGCAAATTCAGAGAAAAGGCTTTGAAAACGGTCAATATCAGTTGAAATATTTCTCAGGAGCTTTAGTTAGAAAACTTTACGATTTAATTAAACGAATGATTGTAAAATTCGAGTAAGAGTAAAATTCAATAAAAACCAATGTTGTATAAAAGTCATTTAAATGACGTGAAATGTTAAAATATTGGAGAAATGATTGCTATTGATGCAAAAATCAACTGTTCAGGGAAATGAGGATACATTTGTGATTTTGGCGGGAAAACCCTTCTTAGCGTTTAAATAACACTTTAAATGAATTGAACATTTCCTCAAAAGTGTATGAAATTAAGAAATATTATTACACTGACGTAAAATTTACGGTTATCGCCCATTTACCTGCGGCAGATTTCTTTTGAGAACGCAATATGTAAACGAACATCGACTTTCTTCTATCTAACCATCCGAACAAACAAACGTCTGTTTGCATTTCAACCTCTGACGTAGTTACACACACTTTCCGATTAATTGTGTTCCGTGCGATTTCAATTTCACACCGGTTCATTACATCTCCAAGATATTGCTCGAATTGTTACTATCTGCTTAAGATAAACTGCTTACGATTCTTAATCGACCGAAAGAAGGGTCGGAAATTAATAATAAAGGGAATTGTAATATTTCAACTGTAATCCTCGATTGGAATATTTTGAATTTTACTCACGAAAAACGGCAGTTACGTATAAATAATAATAGAAATAAATGGTGGTTTAGCGATTTTCATCAACAGAACATCAACGGACAGAACCGATTTAATTGATATATTCGATCGAATGTTAACATCTTGCGTGCTGATACCAAATTCAACGAAAGGATACTAATATCTAATTACACACTATATCAATTGAGAATTTGAGAGGTAAAAGGCAAGCAAATAAGTTATTTGAGAATAAATATAAATAATGTTTAAAAAAATAAAATATTCCACGAAAACTATGAAGCTCATTGATGTAAACAATCACAATCCTATTACCTGAGACTGATCAGCAAACTTTATGCAATTAATATATTGTCTCCATTTACGATAAACATTATTCGAGAAGTTTGTATGAATTACATTTTGTATAAATAAATGAATAGGAAATTCTATGATTCTGATCAAAATCTTTTAATATTAAAACGATAAATTTATCCGTGCGTTGGTTTTTAAAGTATTACATTCTCCGAAGGTAAAATAGAAATTTCTCCGACAAAAGCCATTAGGCACTCACCTTAGGGCAATCGTTGAGCTTTTCGGCAAGGGCCTTCAACTTCTCCAGCTCGTCCTCGTCGGCTGGGCTCTCCGAATCACCATCTGCGGTTCGAGAGGCGTTGAAGATGTCAAACGGAACACCCAAATCCACATCCTGCTTCCACAGCACCTCGATTAGTTCCATGTCCTGTGGAAAAAAGAATACACATCGATAATTTGGAGAAGTGCATTCGGTGAACCGTCTCAAAGATATGCAAACGCATTTTTTTAAGTCTTCATTCTTCGAAGAAAACTGAAAAAAAAAAATAAATTCTCTTAATTCGTGAACAATGACAATTAATTCAAAGTCTGAGATACGGCTGATAGGTGAAGTAAAGAACATATAACGGAGCGTTTCACTGATTAGTGTGAGAAATTGCTTAAAATTAAGAGGAATATCCTGAACTCGCAAAATTGAGGTAAGAATAGGTCTATCGAAAAAAGAGACAACATTTTCGCTGTTATTTTATGGAGATTATCTGCAAAATTTAAGTGATGAATGAAATCTCAGGAGAATTAGGTTCAATGCCTAAAATTTCATAGAAATACTCAAAAAACGAAGAAAAATAAAATAAATGAAGGATTCCAATTTAAAAGGACTAAAAGTCCTGAGTTAATCACTGTCAGATAGTGAGTTGAGGAAACACTCTCATTACATAAATTTAGACGAAGTAATTCCCACTAAACGCTTTTCAGGTGGAACCTGCTTGGTTTACTAAATAACAAAAGAGTTTTAAATTCAAATTCTTCAAATTTTATTAAAACTGCGATAGAGACACTGTGTAATGAGGAAAAAATGCCAGACAAAATTTGAATCTTAAATATTTATCATTCAAATTCGTAAAGTAAGATATAATCGATTAAAATCTACCACTCAAAGAACTAATATCGTAATATTAATTATAAATGTAAGGGTAAATAGAAAAACACAGGATGGAAGAAATGCTGAGACTGTTTTCAGAATTTCCATAATGATGCACATTCACTGCAATATTGTATCCGAACTCATTTAAACATAATAAATGAATAACACAAATAATCTCATTCATATTGCCAAAGAAATAATAACCTCAAATAATCGGGGAATTAAATCGATTACTCGATTAGTAAATAAAAATCGCTCTCTGTTACAAGTCTGCATATTCAAATCTTCAAAAAAGCATTCATTTCGTAATTTGTGTATTATTATGGAACCAATTGAAAACACGATCAATCGACTCATTCGGGAATTTCGTCCGTAAAATCGATGTCCCAAAGGGTCGCCTCGTTCGAGGCTCGGCAACAGCGCCCGAGCGATTCCATTGGAGGAAGGGGATGAACAGAAAATGGCCGATGCATCGGAAAAGATCGTGAACTTGGAAAAGAACGACGCCAATTGTTTCCGACGAACAAACAAATCGGCCGAAAATATTGTCGCATCCAAATATTGAATCGATCGATTCTCTGAACGAAATTATTATCACAGAATCAGAACATTTTTCAATCAATATCTCCAATTATACTTAATCGACAGATATCGGCTTCGTTAATAGACGAGCATTCGCTAGACGTGTGCAAATGAATAGCAATTTCAACAAAAAGATCGTATAATTAAAAAAGGATGAAATTCCAAAAAAATAGGTATTCCCTTGAATTTCGCAAGAACAGTACAGTGAATTGTACAAAAAAGCGGGCAAATGGAAACAAGAGAAAGCCGATCAACAATAGAGTATTTTCAAGAAATATCGAGTCCAAGATAGATTTCATGATTGCGGCATCGTCCAAAGCTCTCGACTTTTTCTAATTTCATCACTGATAAATACACAGAAGGTGGCCTTCGAAGGAAGCCTGAGGGGAGGCATTCACTTCCAAGCAGTTATCCTTCGAAATGTTTGCTTCTGTGCCATCCCAATTGCACTCATTTACTCCGAATGTTCCATTAATTTAACAAATTTAATAAAACTCTAAATCAGGAGTTCGTCATATTTTCAACGTCGTTCAAAAACAACAAACGAACGACGGAATTTGGAAAATTACGACGAACTTAGTACAGAGTTTATTAAATTCGAATAATAGTTTCCAAATTTCAAACCGATTGTAAAATAAACAACGAATTGTCGAACGATTCGATATAACAGTTGTTCAACTAAAAATATGAGATAAAAATAAAGATGATGAGCACATGGAATCGGGTTGAACATGGTCGACTCATTTAAGTACAAAACAAAGATAATTAATTACAAATTATAGAAAAGGTATTGAAATACTCTGGAACTTTGCTTTGGATGATTGCGAACGATTTACGTTAAGAAAGCTATCCGTAGTTTTCACCCCCTGCCACACGTCGAAGGGCAAAATCTATGTAGATGAATTTAATATCTAATGATTTCGTTCCTAAGTAACGGAGGGTTATAGTTTATCTGAATAAAGGTTGCATTGTTTTTTGTCGACATAGTTAGAAAGCTTATATATCGGTTTACATATACACAAATATAAACCGAAGGAAAGTTACATTTACACAGCTAAACGACTCAGGCAATGGATGAACAGGTGAAATGAGGCAAATTCTGTCAAAAGGAAACGATAATTATTCAAAGAAAAAGGTTTTTAAGACATCGAAAGAACGAGGTCTATAATCATTTTTTTGGTAAAAAAACAACCGAATCCACTATTTATTACATACTCTAGCTTTGATCGACAAGTTCTCTGCTTAAAGAGGGTGAAACACTAATCCCTTTCTCATTCGTTTGAAGCATTTCTCGTTCAAAGTCCAAGTTTTGCTAAAGTAAACTGAAAAGTCCACCTCCGCTTGGAACAGCCGCTCAAATAAGAGATAAAAAATACGAGAATAATTAGAATAAAAGAATGATCAAAAAAGCTTCTTGTATTTTAAATATTTAATATATAAATACACAAAATGTAAATTTTTTTTTATTCTAAACATTAAAATAAGATACAATACCAATGCCTTTTAGTATGTTTCTCATTTCCACAGTTGAAATTGTTCCGTCGTCATTCACGTAAAAAGATATTCGTTTGATCAAAATTTGCTTTCTGAAAAAATGAAGGATGGATTCGGAAGTTCATCGGCGAAAACGGGTTCAAAAAGATGAACTCAAATGCGGTTGAGTAAATTCACAGAAAGCATTCGATATTAGGGACGGCGCTGGCCCCGGGTTCGAGTCCCGGTTGATCGAATTTATCGGATGGGAGGGAACTATCCAGACTGAATTTCGTCCTCAACGAATTAGGGATGAAACAAAGGAGATGAATTAAAAAATGAATCCGTTTCCTCCATTAATCGATTGGGTAAGAGAGATTTAGTGTATCTTCATTCACAAGCAGGTGATTGAAAAAATAAATAGGTACGTGATAACGACTAAAAAATTCATTTTATATACAATATACTTTGTGACGACAACACAATGGGGGAAAGAAGATTAACATGGGATGTATTAAAGTACTTCACTTGGTTGAATTGAATTCATGAATAAAAATGGAGGAAGCAAGGAATATGGAAATTCCAGCACATTCTAGATTTCCAAAAATTATAAATGAATGACGTATATTTTCACCTTGAAAACTAATGATAGAATCTACTAATTAGTTCTCTAGTTTTTTCTCTACTACTAAATTGATTTACATAGAACCCTTTTATATGATGAAAATATTAAGAAAGGAAGGGTAGAACTGAACTTGTGAAAGCGGGCGCTTCTTCGGTAATAGAGAATAAGAAATGATTTTTACGCTAAGACCGATTGGTTGAGAAACACAAATGCGGAATTTTTATTGGCAGCTTTATCTAATTACACTCCTACTCGTATTCAATATCCATCATCAAACATCCCTCTACATATTTTCCTTCATTGCACTTATTATTCGGGAACATGTACGATGAATGAACATCGCTCTATCGGAGAAAGAGATACAAAACAACAAAAAGTCAAACGAAACAGGTGATCAAATCTCGTGAGACGCATTGATGCGCCATCTTCCGGACAGCGGATCCAACAGCGCCACTATCTTATAACGGATATTCGCACATCTTTTTACGAATTCCCTCGCATAAATTTTCATAATGAGAATTCGAATATAAAAGATCTTCTTCTCCATTCGCTTTCCAAAAAAGAAACAACTCTTCGACAACTCCGAAGTGGCTGAATATCGAAGCCTTCCGATGACAAATGATATCGATTTCTCTGAGGAAGCGTGAATAATCCCCGACCGCCTGCCATCGATATATCGAAGTGATCAGAGACAACGATGTCTGTGATAAGGATGAAAAATGTGCTCGTGCCCATTAATCTTATGCAAGTCGACACGACCATTTTAAGATGTTGACTGAAAACAGAATCCATTCCGTAAAATGTTATTACTCGACGCAATTTCTGTTAACAAAAGGAGAATTTACATTTTAAAGTCTCGTAAAATATTCTGTACCTTTAAGATCTTAGATAAACTGGAACACGATTGAATTGATGTTAAAAAAAACTGGAATATTGGATTGGGGTGAAATCTATCGATAAATTTCCTTCGAATGATATTCCAAGAATACGTAAAGGTTTAATTCATAACTCATTGAGTCGAAATCTAAAATTTTATAAATTAATGTTTGATAATTGACGATTATAACATGTGCACAAATAAAGTACTATTGCGTAAAAAGTCAATGTTTAAATAATCACGACTTTTTATTTAGAAGGATTATGAAGGAAAGCCTTTAAGATTAATTTCTGATTAAAATATCATAAATTTGAATTATGACAGAAAATATCGCAGATATTCGAAATATTTTAGATGTCATTCGAACAGCAACATTATCTCCGTCATAGAGATCAGTCTGAAAGAGAATTTCGCGAATATTTTCGAGAATAATATCCAAGTTCGGATGTTTTAAAGCAAATGGAGATTCATTTCACAATTGAGCTGAAGACGAACAATGGATTCACGACCAATAACACCACTCCGTGGAGTACTACGGCGGCGGAGGAACAGTAAGATGTCAGAAGTAACGGAAAATGTGAGATCATAGAAGTGGTTGAAGTTGGATATAAATACTTATTGTTTATAATTGTTACTAATGGTGCTCGAGAGGTGAAGGAAAAGGTTAGAAGGATAAGGCCACCTGAGGCGAAGGCGTGGTCGGGACATCATTTGTCATGGGAAAGGCCATTGTACCAACCCTTCCTCCGAACAAATTTTTGGAGCTGAGAAATATTCGTTGGACGCAAAATGGGAAGCGACACATGTATTCGAAGGAATGACGTCGGAATAAATAATAACACGTAAATAGGGATTTTATATGGACAACCGTATTTCACGATTATTCGTCATTATAGTCGAGGGTTGATACGTGTATTCGTGAATTAGATGCATGTTTTATACTTACATCGAACAGTAATCGGTAGAGGCCTTCGTTCCATTACGCTTCTTCATTCTGTCGTCGATTTGCAACAGAAGATAAACATTACAAAATACGCCAATTCTTCCCGATTCTTCGATTATTCGCAGAAAATTGCATTTTTCGTAAGTTTACTGGGAAATGTTAAATGAATGTAGAGTCATCCTAAATAATAAACATTGAAAAATAGAACCTGTCTCCAAAAAATAATTTTTATAATTTCATTTATATTACCTACTATATGCGATCCCATTAGAATTAAACCGATCATAAGTAAAAATCTTCCTGAAATTCTCTAAAGCGTCAATTGTACATTTCCACACAATTTGAGGTGGACATAAAGACATCTTTATTCACAGCTATTGATATTTCTCGTGCAAATTACTCCATTGGAATTCTCAGAGACGATACACACGTTACATTTACGTATTTAAAAAATATAATTTTGCGATCTAAAAGAATAAAGAAATGAAAATTGGAAGGGAATGACTTTGAGAGAAAGCAAAGAAGCGACACTGTCTACTGAAAAGAGAAATTCTTTCCCTCTGTCAAAATCGTCAAAGATGTTTTTGGCCTTTTTTCATCTTTGACCTCGATTCCGAACAAAAGGCGTCAATCCAACGTCTGCATTCATTAATGCCGTAATTACGAGACGCGATTTAATATCCGTAGAATCGCTCGCAATGGAAATAACACACCAAAATAGCTTACCTATAAGTAATTGGGTAAAATCATTTTCCTCCGCAAATATTTCATTTCTTTATAACAGATCTGAGCAATTATATTGGTTTAACTTATTCTGTATTCTTTTCATCTTCCTTAAATATTACTCTTCACTATATACTAATTTTGTGATATCAGCTACTGTGTTAAAAACGAACTATTCTCACAACGTCTCAATATTTTCAAAACCACCCAAATAAATGAATAAGAGTTTGAAAATGATAAATGTTCGAAATGAACAGTAAGGATAAGAGAAATGTTTGTCTCTAATTTTTAAGATACTTTCAAGGAACTGCAATTTTTGAATGGAACACACCTGAGGAACGAAACCATAAAATGACTGTCCGAAACAAAAACGTAAGTACTATGAAATATATCTGGTAAGACATTTAGTATTTATCGTATATGCATAAAATATATGAAGAAAAATTATGAGCAAATTGATTTTAGAACAGTTGAATCCATCCACCATTTGACGAAAGAAACAGCATTTTCAAGTCTAATAGATTAACTTTGATTGCAAATATTCTCTCACATTGCGTAAGAAATTAAAAGAAAAAAACGTCACCTGAACGAAAAAGGTGTAAAAATCTCAATCAGAGGAAATTCAGAAAAGAATGCAATTTTTTTATAATTTCTGCTTTATCTAACACCGAGAGTATGCTGAGGCATGGGGTAGATCGAAAGGAAATCCTAAGAATGTTAAATTACGTAGAAAAATTCATTTCTCCTTCCAATTCATATCGGATAAATAATCAGTCGGAAATATAAGCATTTACGGCAAAAGATTTATTCATTACCATTGCACAAAGATGACCATAGAACCGCTTCTCTTCGCCAATAGAAGTTTTAATGCACAGAGAGTTCATTTTATTAAGATGAGCCGAATTTCGAGAAGACCTCTTCTTTACGTAGAGAAGGCGGTTTCCAAGAAAGAGCTTCTAAACAAATGGCGGCACTTCCTCATTCCTCCAAAGACACGCCTGCCATCTGTCGCCCGGTCGACGAACCACCGTAGATGGGGTTAATGAGGGGGAAAGAGATTAGGTCATCAACAGAATGCGTTTGGAAAATCCTCGCCACTCGCGAAAAGTGACCTTTCGATGACACAAGATCATGTCGATTGAGATTCCGAACACGAAATGTAAATACGAATTGTGAAAATGAGAACGCAAACATTGACAGCTTCATTTTATTCTAAAAGTATTAGAGACTCTTTGAGTGGATTATCGTAAATGAACTGAAAATCGCGGGATGCGTTCATCACAAAGTCTACTTATAGAATTGCACCACATATCATTACAAAAGTTTGACTTTAAGTCTTAAAATCTTCACCAATGAAATTCTTCTTGTAAAGATTTAAGTGTGCAAATGTTTCAAATTTCTGAAAAGAAAAGCATCTAAATTGTTAAATTTCCTGTATTATTTAAATTGCTAAATCTCAGTCGCTACGAATATTTCATGATAAAGTTTAATACACATCTATAAACAGAGGATAAGAGATTAGAATTTAATTAAACAGGACATCTGCTCAACCAAAAGCCTTAAAATATAAAATCTTCGAAGGAAAAGCTGAATTTTATTAATGTTTGCGTAGTTCGTTTATAATTTTATAGAAATTCAAATATCTTAAAATTTGAATGCATATATTTACGTATGTTATGTCTCTGCATATCTTAGCGTCTGCGGGAGCTTTTTTCGTAGAATTTCCTTAGGGCGAATGACGGACAGTTTGTCATTTCATTGTCAACCGCATCGTAACAATGGAGACAGTTGAATTAGTAAAGTGCTCGGTGTAAATACTTTTTATATCATCTTCCGTAAAAATCATTTCTGTAAATTAACGATCCCTCTTTTATCATTCTATTTATGCGATATAAAATATTTCGCGGAAAATAAAGTTTCTCTTATTTATTAATGGCGTTCCATCGAACAAGGTATTCATTATAATACAATCTATCTTGTCCATTTCTCATCTTTTCAGTCTGACAACAAGCGGACTCGAACCCGGATCTCCCAATGGCAATTGTGCTGACATCTAGCGGCTGAAGGATGAACGTCATAGTTTCGTCCGCTGAGCGGCATCGTGTGCCGTTGTGACCGTACGAAGTGGATTTTGGAACTATACTGCTATAATTAATGTGGACAGCGATTGACAAAAACTAATAGCTTAAAGTGAAAATTAGAATGCATTCACAAAGAACATATCAGTTTTTATTCAAGGATAAAAATTAATGAGATAATAACAAGAGATAAGGGTGTAATGGTTAAAAGCTACACGAAATATAATCCATAGAAGGCGATAGCAATTTGAATAACATCGCACCTGAATGGGAAAGAAAACAAAAGGTAACTCTTAATAACGTAAACATTGACGTTATTCATGATTTAAAAGTCAAGGAAATTTTTTATGTATGCAACTGCACCAAAATGCTGATTTAACTCCTATTAAATCATTACTCTATTATATTCACTTTATTGATTTCGTGAATCCCTGCATTTTTAATAATAAGCGATTCTTTTCAGGTTTTCAATCAATTATTCTAATTTAAGGATATTTGTTAATTTAAAGAGTGGAAATATTTTATCCTAATAAAATTTTACTATAATTTGTACTTTGATTCTAACGAGTTTATCTTTTGGGCTTTTTTAGCTCCACGATTACAAATCGTTCAGTTCAGTGAAACATAAAATGAGAGAATTTTAAACTATTTTCTGTTTGGAGTATTGCAATTCAAATCACAGTAACATAAGGTCTTATAAAACTCTTTTATTGGACTCGTTTAATAACGATTCCTCAGAAGATATTCGTATTTTATGCCAAAACGATTGCTAAAGTTACAGACGAAGTGAAACATGATGCATTGGAGTAAATAAATTGAAAATTTGGCTATCGTTTGAGTTTCGAATGCCCGATATTTTAAACTTCAAATTTAAGATTAGCTTACTTATTTATAATTCAACGTATATTGACTGCTTGGGAAGCATATCCACGAAACTTATAAATTACATTCGATTGAGAGACTGGAATTAATATATATCCTCTCCAATTTATTTCGTTGCCATTACAAACCGAATTTCTTTATATAAAGATTAAAAAGAAAGATTAAGAGAATAAGAAGCAAAGTATAAGCGAACAAAGCGTAGAAATTTACAAAATGTTATCACCTAAAACTGCAGGAAAGAAACAAAACAAATCCGAGAGCCAAAAATATCACACGACCATGGTCCTTTTTCGAATTGTTGGAAATCAACACATTTCACCTTCTTTCCAAACGATCATTCTTGATTTAAATAAAAAGAGAGAAAGTGAGCCGACAAATTAAACGTAAATAAGAAGCGGTTCACTTCAGAATATTAAATTACCAGGAGAAGAAAGTATCGAACGATTTCACGCAATATTCATCAAATTGTCTTGATATTGAAATGGGCAGTTTATCTTATTATCATTATATAACACAAACAGGTATATAAACTACTGTAATTGTAAAGTGTGATTCAATATATGGAATAGTTAGAGAAGAAAATTCCCGCCTCAGCTAGGATTCGAACCCGGGACATTAGAAAGTTAGCCATCAATTGCAGACAATTATTTCATGATCTCGAAAATCTGTTACAGATTTCCACGTAAATTAACGTGAATTCTGCAAAGTTTATACAAACATGGAAATATAATTCGATTTAAGAAGGCACTGTTTGAGAACGGATGAAACAGATGGCACGCGATAATAAGATTATCAAAAATGACAACACCCCAACTAAAAATGAGGAGATAATGAGATTAGGAAGTACATTTACGATAAACATTAGCTGAGGGAAGTTTTACTAATTGTATGGTTTGACTTCTTTCGATCGAGTTTTTGGGAAAAAGTGAGTTTGGAGTTATAAAGCGTATCTTAAACCTTTCATATACTTAGTCACTTACATTTTTAAAGCATAAGAGTTTAAAAGAACGGAAAGTGCTTAAAAATGCATCAAGATCACTGTTATCATTCTCTCGTTTACACCTGTGATTTTTTCATCGAATGAAAATTTTAGCTTTTAAAAATATTTCAAAGGAATGAAATACTTCCACTATGATTTTAATCTACAATAAAACGTATTTACTACTATAATTGTATTTAAAATTATGTAATTAATGAGTCTTAACGTAATGATTTTATTTCAAAAGAGAACGCTTTCATCGCAAACAGAATAATTGTTTCCTTAAAATTCCACATTACGCCGATGAATTCTGGATATTCTCGAATGGAAGAAATGATCGCCTTGAGATGTTCTATAATGTGTGGGTGCTTCTGATTGATAGAGAAAAAGGCTCGTTAGGCCAAAGGGAGGAGGCGGGCCGCGGTGGAGGCAGGATAATGCATTGGGAGGGATACAGCGTGTAATTAACTTTTTTATCGCCCTAAGGGTTGCTATCTTCTCGAATATTCAAAACTCGCTCCTCATAGTTTTCGCAAAGTTATTGAGTTAGAACTCATAAATATCGCTTAGTATCTCACAAAATTTAGACGCAACACGACTTCTAAAATGTCCTTTGAGTTAATCGATGAGCTCCCGATAATATCGGAGTTTATCAACCGATTATTATTGGAACGAATGAGAAGCAACAATAACTCGGAAGTGCACTGTTTCTTAAAAACCTATCAAAATATTTAAAAGGAACGTTTATTGATCTGAATGTGCGACTCAAATAGAGCATTTCAGAGACTTTCCGCTTAAATCGATATTCTAAGGTTTTCTTCGGAGAGAAACCTTTGGTAAGTATAAGTGCGATTCATATAAATTTGAGCGAAGGAATTGAAGTTAAAATAAATCGATGGATCGGTGAGAAAATGGCACAAAAGAGTAACTCAATCAGATCATTATCGACTTTAGTTAATAATAAATCGCTAAGTCAAATGATATCCACGAACTAAAAAAGGAAAAATAATTTTAATGTGAATTCGTACGCGCGAAATTTTTTCGGTACTTGTTTCCAAAATGGCCATTTCAACCTTATCTTTGTTCGAAGGAATAAAGAATCAGAAAATGACGCAACGGAAGGCGAGTGCACTCAGAAACGACATCCGAATTCGATCGCTTTTCAATGAGGACTACGTAAGAACTAATAGAAAGAACAATATCGTGGAAACTGGCCTGCAATTTATCACTCCGTTTGTTATTATTCAAAATGGGAATCGTGAAATGGGAGGCGTGGCTCAAGAAAGATTAATAACTAGCATTTTCCGCACAGATGATTACACTCCCTCAGCCGAAGAAATTTCATTAATGATGGATTTGTGCGGCTGCCATTGCCAAAGACATTATCAACGACAATTGTTGAAGTTTTAACTATTTAACTTGTAGAATACTTAGATAAACATGTTTTCTTTATTTTAGAATATACATGTAGTATGTATCTCTATTATTTCTTTATAACAGGTTATTGTCTAATATTTCATAAAACAGATATTAAACGAGAAATAATTTTATTCCACCTAGAGTCAAATATTTCGATAGTAAAGCTATTGAGGAAATTGATAAAAAGATTGAAAACATGAGTGTATACATTTATATATACACGTGTGAGTTTAAATAAAGTATAACTGTAACGGTGGATCTAGGATAGTAGTAAACAAAGCATTCGTTACTAAGGAAATGGAATAATAAAGAATTCAGCTACGAATGGAAATCGGTGTAGCTCTTTTCCCTACACAACGTGGTTCTAAATCCTTCCGAAAGATGACAGCATTACATAATTGTCTACCGCAGACACATCTTCCAAATGTGTTTCTGGAATTGGTCAAACCAATGATGGATTCTTGTCCTTGGAATCTGCTTTAATGGTGGCCTAATGATATTAAAAAAACGAGTTATTTATTCCTTTGATTCGCCGACGAACACAGCGACGCTCCAAATGCAAATCATTATTTTAGAATCCAAAAAAATTATTAAAATCCTTTTCGTAGAGAAATATAAAGAGCTTAGAATGCAGTTGCAAAAGAGAAAAACTCATAATAACGTTTCTCAACTCCAAATTCAGGAAATGTATAAAGAATTTTTCAGTCTTATTATTTAAGTAAAATGCACGATTTATTAGCATAAAAAACGCACTTTTCTTTGAACGGAGCACTTCTCATTTCATAATGGAGCTCTTGCGCTCTTACATAAATAACATCCAAAAGCCGAAATCCTACTTTTAATCGCTTTAACATTCTTAAAATAGAATTTTCATAGAGAACACTTGAGTAATTTTCCTAAATTAAATTATAACAACAAATCGTTATTTTCGGAAAAATTGAGATTTAAGAACCTCCCTTTCCATTTGTTTTCAATCGGAATTAAATCAAATGATTATCACAGAAATTTTTCCGACAATAATATGAATGCCATCGATTCTAAACTTAACAAAGGTAATCTCACTATTTTTTGTAATGTTTCTCATTAGTTTGACCCATTATCCCCAAAAGAGAGTGGCACAAGGTAAGTCGACATCCTTTCACCGACATAAGCTAAATCTATGCCATTTTGAGCCAATGATCTGGAAATCCCACTGAAACTTATTGTTTAACATAATTTCCTCGAATATAGAAATGAATGTAAAGAACAAGTGATGGATGCAGTGAATACGGTGACTTTTATATCTCTTAAGCGTGTACATTTTTGCTCCTACCTGTCTGCTTTCATTCAATGCAATATCAATTAACAGTGAGATTTCACACGAACGCGAATCAATAGTTTCCAATTGCTTTCAATGTTTAGAGTTCTCTAAATAACAATCTTGTTTAAAGTAAAACTAATAGCCGAGATATTCAATATTAGATATGAACTATTTCACGGAGTTGCATATTTTTGTTGCGTGAAATTCTTTTCATCCGAAGATTTTTGCGTTAAGAGAAAAAAGTAGACAATAATCGCAAGATTATGGATTAAAGTTGTAGACAAAGTTTAGTTTCATAAAATCAACAGCTGAAATTCCATAACAGCAGTCTAAGGAACACTTCGTCATTTCCATTCGGAGAAATAGTGAAGGAAGCCGTCGAAAATTGCAACAGTAATTGTCTCATATTCAATCTTAAGGCATCGGTAGTATAAATTTTGATGGCTGAAACAACAACTGTATGTTCTTTACAAAACTATAATTTTACTATTAACCGTTCTATGATAATTAATGACTGATTTTTCTGCATAACATACATAAAGGTAAACCGTAGAGACTTAAAAAGATTTAACAATGAAATACAATAATTATACATCAATATAATTTAATGTGCAATGATAATGAAGGATTTATTCTTTCGTGTTGAGCATTTATTTTAGATTAGGTATATTATGACTGTCCTAAGTTTATTTCCTGCATGTTTATGCTACGCGTGAAGGTTTTTACGAGGAATTCATCCTTTTTCTAAGATTTATTTTCACCTAAAAAATTATGATAATGATTTATATAATGATACGTCTCAACAGAAACATTTATCGGAGGAAGGTGTTTGAGAACAAAATTTACTTCTCGTCCCTATTTTTTTGGCCTCATTAAACTTCACTCATTAATTATAAACTATTTTCATTTCATTAGAACGTAGAACTTTCTCTTGAGAACGAATTTTCCCCTCAATCCAAGTGGCGTTGTCCGAACAAGGACTTTCCTGCCATCTGGTGGCGAAACGGGCAAGTATGTGTTGAGAGCAGCGCACTCTGTAGCCGTAAATAGGTACTACTTCGGGCCGTTCGTCGACCTTGGTGAATTGCGCTAAGAGTAAACAAACTTTTATTGAGCAACTACAACTCATTGCGAACATCCAACGGCCTTAGGAGAAGGGTCAGTTAATAGCTCTGAAACTTGAACTATAGTAATCGGAGAAATTTCATAAAGAATTATGAAAATTATCTAAGTATATGCAAAGGAAATATTGTGTTTCAAGCATTGAAAACGTAGAGCGTTATCGCCTATGGAAACGCATTCTAGAATCTTCTTTTCCGCATGGATACCGAACTCTTGGCCTTGAAATATTGCATCCTTTCACCAGTATTGTGAAACGCGGCGAAAAGTATTTGCAATGATTATTTCCCTAAAATTCTTTCGGCGAAGAACTAAAAGTGTACGTATCAAATTAATTTAGTGTCAAAGTCTTGGCAACTGATCAACACACAATTTTCGTCGAAGATAGAGAGCAGTTTCCATAAAAAAGCATATACTTGAAAACCTCTAGCGCACGGCAAGATCAAAAAGAATCAGTTTGTTCACACAAAATTTTTATACATAAAAGTGTATAAAAAATAAAATTCAGAAAAATCCAAGTCAAGATGAACGTAGGCGATTGGATTTAACTGCATAAAAGCAATAAAATACCAGAGAGAGTAAAATCCCATGAGTATACGTCATTATGTTCCTTCATAAACAATGCTACGTTGCGGCATCATTGTTTGTTTTAGTCCTACGACATGCATATCCAAGTATACAAAATACACCGAAGTCGCTCATTAATCATCCATTTTTATCGAGGAATGATGCAGGAAAAACAAAGGCGATACGTAAAAGGATATAAATAAACGTTGCTTAATTAAATTGAAAACGATAGAGATTCTAAGATATATATTAGCGATGAGATATTTTTGCAATCAATATTTGCATTATGTATTAAAATTTATTTTTACAACGCGTTTAAAAGAAGATTTTCAATTGATGCCACCAAAAGACATGAAATGGAAACCTTCAAATGACAGCTAAGAAAGTTAGCGATACGAGTGCCCTAAGCATTCTACAGAGAACTTCCTTTTTCCATCGTTTTATGGATATTGCAATAGATAATAAGAGTTGTTAATCATGCATTAGTTAATAACTAAGAGCCCCACTCGTTTCCCTGCAAATTATTTACGGGAAATCAATGACGTAACTATCACGTCCTCCGCAGTCACAGAAAGTTCTTCTCAAACAGGAACTGTGAAGTATGTCCAGAATGCGTCTCTAACGGGGCTAAATAAACGAACAGCTGAGAGATTTTTAGCGCTTCATTTGGATAGGAATTTCTAAGGCTACTTTGAGAGAAGAAGGAAAATTAAATCAGAAATGACGCCCATCAAAATGTGGACTTCAGCAAGAAAATTGTATTTCCTTGTCAATTTCAAACAAATCTCAGAATTGAGGAAATATCACATCATTTTGATTACAAAAAATATCCATTTATCATCAGCAGGTGTATCTGCCCAATGAGACGATTCCCTTACATAAGAATTGGATAGTAGCAGTCCAGGAATCGAATCCGGGACCTCATCAGTTGCAAGCCATTATGCTAATCACCGATCATTTGGTAACGAACGAATCAAAACAGAGTGAAAAGCAATTAACAAGTTCAAAATTTAAAGACAATCGATTGGAACGAGGCGATATGAAAATCCATGAACGAGTCGTCAACGAATCCACAGAACGAAGTTTCCATATATTGGAGACAAAAACTCTCATCGGGATTTCTCTCTAAATGACAACAGTTCATTACAGAACCAAACAAATTCTTATATTGTTGGATATTGGGATAATTAATTGTTGTAGGCGCTTCAACTTCCGATAAATGGCGAAGAAGGACTCAAATGAAGAAGTCTGCAATGACTGAAACCCATATTCCCAAACATTTTTCGCTTTTGCTTTGTTTTTAATTATCAGAGTAAATATAATTAGTATTTGATTTTAGGCCATTTTAATGAAAAGGAGGATAGCGGAGTGGTTAGCGTGTTTTCTCAGCACTGCCGCGGTCCCGGGTTCAAATCCCGGCCGAGGAGAATAATTTCCTCACATATATCTCAAGTCCGTTGAAACTCCAGTACTATAATAAATATAAAAATAAAAAGGTATCTTACATACCTTTCACATTTAATTAGAAAACTTTAATAAATAATTATAACCTCAATGGGTTTGTTCAGTACGCACATACAGAACAAGAGGAAATTATCAAAATTTTCTATATTGATTAATATTTTCGTATTTTAATATTCAAACTGCCTTAATTCAAATGAATGGCTATTTTGGATACAAATCCAAAAATACGATAAGTGAAGCGAGTAATTCAACACCGAAGTTCAGTCGCATTTATTTTTACTAATTGATGTCTTATTGATGAAACTTCTTTTAGACCTTCGATTAAACTGGTTTAAACGCACAGAATGGATGTTTTCAAATCTCAAGATAGCGAAAGAAGCAGCTGTTAGTCACATCTCCTTATACGAAATTGGGACAGCCTTTGCTTGGAAAGTCTTACCACGCTTTCGCAACCTCTTTGCGCTCAGTGCAAATGTTCTTGTTTTCTAAATTACGCTCTTTTAAGTTTGCTTTCTGGGAATATCATCTAAATATCAAGCCCAACGGTTAGTGCACCCCCTGCCACACACCGAAAGTGGCTCGCAGGGAATCTACATGGACTAGGGTATTTGGGGAATTGTACTAAATTAGGCCATCGTCCGGATTTTCATTTCCACATTAAAACGTAGTTTATTATTATAACGAATATAATACAATCTCACATCCAAAATTGTTAAATATATATTATCATCTCAATATGCATGTATTCTTTCATTTTCCTACGACAATTCTACTGCTGTGTTTCATCGTAATATTTGCTCTCTCGTGGCGATCTCAGGAGACCACTTATTCTTCAAAGGCGTGTTACCGTTTATCATAATTGAATTGAAAGCGATAGTATACAATTTAGAGTTATATTATTATTTTACTCTCTTTCAGTTATTCCACTCTATTGGAACTGTGTTTAATTCATAAGGACACAGCCTTCCGAAACAGTTATGCAGAGATGCGGAATATCTATACGAATGTATAATAAATTACAATTAAAGTGATTATATATTATAGTTATTCATCGATGGAAGAGTAACTTACAGACTTTGTGAAAATATAATAGACTGCCTATTGATCATTAAGTATTATATAAAATGGAGTAAATTGCCTAAGTAGTTTATTTGGGCTTTATTACAAATAAAACATGCATTATCATACTTTATTATTTCATTGTTAAATATAAAGATGGAGTAAAGATCTTATGGTATATTAAA
This sequence comes from Pantala flavescens, assembly GCA_020796165.1. Lineage (NCBI taxonomy): Eukaryota > Metazoa > Arthropoda > Insecta > Odonata > Libellulidae > Pantala > Pantala flavescens. Next base: position 18,782,964 of record CM036885.1, on the reverse strand, counting down.
ACCCATAATGATTCAACAATTAACAATCGCACAATTATCTGCAGAATTACTTAAAAATCGTGTTTGTGGGAATATATATTATACATATATATTCCCATTGATAATGATGATATATTATACATACGTTTTTTACGAGTCTTGAGAGCTGAGATCAACGCAATGAAGCAGAGATTCGACAACGAAAATGTTGTTCTAATAATGAAAATACATCCAAGAACAGACATCCTAAGAAAAATCACAAGATATGAAAAATATTTACCGAAGTTGATAAATACCTTTAGATTTACAAGCAATGCCTTTATCTAAATATCATTCTCATTTGCACTGTATATTGGCGTTTATTTTCGCTTAGCTACCTCCGTATTTCTTCTATTGCAACATTAAGATAAATGTATTTCATTTAATCTCCTATTGAGTTTGCGAAATACCGATGAATCGTTGTCCATAACAAACTGCGATCGAAGAGAATACTTTTCCAATTTAAGGGAAGTAATCGATAAAGCTTTCTTTGAACTCTTATTTCGGATCATAAAACAGCAAACGAAAGCGCAAAGAAAATACGAGACATTTCGCAATTCTAAATATATTTCCTCGAATACTTCCCAAAAAATGAATTCCCATCGACAAAACAGTTTCAGATAAAAGAAGAGACGAGTGAATTGAACTTATAATTTTTGAATTATTTAAAACGCTTTCCGAAATATTGCTCCATCTACCATTTACTCTCAGTACATTAAAAAATGATGTCTGTTAAATATCTCGAGTTTTTAAGGGGGTTTTAAAGATATTCCACATTCGTATTCCATGAAATCACGGAGACTACTTCTTTCAAAGCATTTTTTCAATTCCATTAACTGAAAAATGCATTCCCTAAATTTTAAATAAATACTCCTTTTTAAGAAAAGAATATCAAACGTGCTGAATACTTTTATACCACATCTACGCGAACTTATTCTATTGTTCGTCTTCGAAATTCGTCTTTAGTAAAATGGACGAATGAGTTCCCATTTCCTTTACGAATCTGTATTCCTTACATTCAATTGGCGCTTTCGGTGGCATATGTGTATTCCGCGATTTTGTTCTTCTCATTTACGGAGAAAATGCTCAAATTCCCTATAAGTTAATACTGCATTTTAGTGAAACCCGATTTCAGCGCGTCTCTTCTTCGGGAAACTGTCCTACGACATTCTGTAGATGAACATATAGAATGCCAACCGCTTAACCCAACCAAGGGTTCAATGACCCCTCCAAATATTAACACTTCATTTCGAATGTTCCACACATCCGCTATTTATTCAATGACCTTAGATATTAGACGGAAAACAGGAAAAGCTTTGTTGCAGCCTTCGATTGAGGAAGTTCAAACGACCTCTTGCAGGAAGTTCATATTCAGATATGAACATTTGTGACTACTTTTAATTAAACCTCTGAAAGAATAAATAACTTTAAAAATGTGATACAACTGACTGGTAATTGACGAACAGTTATAAATGCTTGGGATACATGAGTATAAAAATCTTAATAAAGATAAATAAGACAAACAAATGGATATTAATAACTTAGTTAACTCCTACAAATCATCAACTATACCTCCCATTCTCAATTTTCGTGAAATAATTGAAGGTTGAATGAGATTTAATTAAGATCACGGACAACTAAAATAAAGCACCAATTGATCTTAATAGGGGAGGATAAGCAGTTTGCATGAATATCTAGTTTGAAGAGAAATCACAAAAATAAGTGAGTAAATCATTAGAAGCATCCAAATGTTTAATTAGAAGAAGTGCAGTGACAGAACACACAAAAGGACTAAAGGCAAACTGTAAGCAAGTAAACTTTAATTTCTATTTTTAATAACTGTCCGTGTTGCTTTCATTCCCTGAAGGTGAGTTTTTGACCCTTTAAATAGTTTCTGTTGGTGTATTTTACGTGGATAAGCCGTCCATCTATATTTCGCTGCGAAAAGCGAAATCGATAGATTATTAGAAATATAGTTATATTCTTTCGTAATGAATTTTCATGAATTAATTTAAGAGGAAAAGATTTTGGAGATTTGTATCCCGTAGTATCATATTATTTCGGTGATTATTCACACCTCTTTGCAACAGAGTCTGTATCGTTAAATGTTCATTTAATAAGAAACCTAAAAATAATAAATCTCGTTCTTTGGTCACACCGACCGGAGTTTCTTAACAGAGATTAAAACAAATACATCTTTATCTCCTAAAAAAAGAGAGTTATCTCAAAGCAAAGAATAGGTTCAAAACATTCCATTGAGAAAGCTGTAGAATACCGACGACGATGACCATCGATTCACAGATTTTGAGGCGAATTATTATTTATGTTTCAATTTTCGTGATCTGACCGAAGGTGAAATTACAAACATATTTAAATCGTTCATTTAAAGAATCGATACCTCCAGTGATATCCTTAATTATGATTATATATAAAAAACACAATAATACATAAAATACATTCGATAGTAATCGATTGCCCATATTATATCAAATTGTATGCCTAGAGGTGGGGATGGGCAGGAGGTGCATGCACCATCACTCTATTTGCGTATATGTATAAATAAATAAATAAATATATATATATATATATATATATATATATATATATATATATATATATTTACCTAATCGATTACTGACGCTAATATTTCGCGGGTAAAACGAATTCTCGAAACGGTTGAGGCATTCGATATAAAGAAGCGTGGAAGCATTAAATCCGAGAGCTTCTCTTTTAAATGTGACCTTCTATTTCCATAATAACGACACCCTTCGTTCGTCAGCATTGCAGTGACTCCGATACGTCGTAGCAATTCCTTACAAAACGCCTTTCGCAGCACCTTTTCCCGAACTTGTGCGTATTCTGCACTCGAGGCCTCACTAAAACACCTGATGCAACGATTATAGGGAAATTAGATAAAGCAATACTTAGGAAAAAGAGAAAATCTACGGAACAAAAAGAATCGAAAGTGTTAGAAAAAGCACGGCCTTCGCCGCTCCCGTGACACAAACCACTGACGCAACGCAAGTTTTTCATGATCTATTAAATGATTTACATAACATTCGTTACGATGATTTTTCGAGGCAAAAAATATATTCTTCCCGAGGAAAATTATCCTAAGAAAAACAAGGAATCGGAGATTTAATAAACAAGTTCTTCATAAATTATTATTTACGAAAACTATTATATAAAATAGGCTCTCCTTACAAATTCGCCGGTGGATTCGAACCTGACGAGTGTTTCGCACAAATGCTGACGAACAGAAGACGGAAGGTCATTTAACGAGCGAAGGAGTAGTTGCAAAAATATCGGAGACGTCGGTTTGAAATCGCACATATATCGCAACAAAAAGCAGAGTTCCAAATAAAAGTACTCATAGAAATGTAAAGCAGCAGATCTAATTCTATATAAGCATTCTTATTAATTAGAGAGACAAGTGAACGTGGGTTCAAAACAACTAGAGTCGGATACAAAACTCTGGACAGGAAATTTATGCTGAGACTGCGATTCTCTCAAACTGATTTCCCTTCCGAAACAACGCACTGAATGGAAAGAGGGGAACAGGAGGCGGTGTTACTTTTAAATTTTATTACGAAAATTCATTTAAATTGCGTTTTTTAAATTAATTTCCCTAAGGCGAACGGAATGAGGATGAACGTATTATTCTCTGCAACAACTAAAATCTCGGAAAAGATAAATACTTTTCCAAAAGAAATCCTTTTCAAGAATATGATGGCAGTGAGGCCGTTCACCACTCGCGAGAGCGATGCACTTCCACGATTTCGCAATCGCGAAGTGAAAATATGAAAAGCGGGAGGACTGCGAATGATCAAAAGAAAACTGCGTTCCAAAGACAGTAAAATCTAAACTGAATGGGTGACGAATAAATAAACGCAACTCTTGTAAATGTAGTGCATAAATATGAAGGCTTTCGTGTCTGTTAAAGGCGATTTGGGGGCAAACGCATGAATCACGGGAAGAGACGCTTTCCTTTTAAGGAAACGGCTTCTCAAGAGACGTAGCAAATGTAATAAAACATTAAAGAAATTAAAACAATCGTGATTACGAAGACTGAATTCGTCATGAATATGGTTTTGGGTAATAATTTATTAATCCGATGGCATTAAATGTGCATAAATTATACATTCAATGTATTCAATACATGAATTAGCCAAAAGAGCTCCAACTGTTATTTAGACATCAAATAACTCGATATTCATCTGTCAATTCCGAATCGCGTCATTTCCGATACAACGATTTGAGAATTTCTTCATAAAAACTTCATTTGAAAATGTTCTTCCTAAACTATATTGACTTCAATGATACGATGGGATACACGGAGCAGAGTTCAGAATCAATGTCTAAAGAAATAATATTCGCCTTCTCCCGAAGTTAATTGGTCGACCACTTTGCACGTAATCCATTTGTTAGTTTCCTAAGAAACGATACATCACTCGACAAAAGGGCAGAGGAATTCTATTTTACATTAAATATTATAGTCCCAATTATTTTAGAGGATTAAATGAAGTATAAATGCTGTCTTATCGAACAAGAGTGAATATTCCCTTCTTTGCGTTTACTATTTTTCGGTGGAATAAAACGTTTGCTCATTTCATCAAAACATTTCACATTAATTGAAATTATAATTCATAATCAGATGATCGACAATTCTAAAGAATTCTAATCTACGGACGTTTACTATATCCGATCGCTAAAGGAAATCCACTTCACAAATGAATACATCTTATGAGAGTTACATAAATGGTTTCTCTCCTCATTACATTATTATACACATTAAAGTACAAGTCTCAGACGACCTCGAGAATAATAATAACGTCCTTATTATAATAATCTATAACTAAAGTAATCGATATTTGATTATCGATCACCGCTGTAGAAGTTTCAAATTCGCAGTTTTATTCGGTTGATAAACGAAAAGAATAACCATTCGTTGTAAATGTTATAATAATGTAGCAGCCATGAAATTTAGAGCTATCATTTGCGAAGCACACGGAACTTTCCTAAAAAACATAAAATGGCGAATATTGAAGGAAATAACTACAAAAATGGAGAAAAGTTGGTAACAAAAACAATTATTCAAAAGAAAACTTGCTGGGGGGAGTGATTGGCATCCTAGTCTACCAACGTTGAGGTCCCAGGTTCAAATCCCGGAGACAATTTATAGGATGTGGATTATATGTAGAAGAATGTTCTTGGACGTCCATAGATAATCGCACTGATATTGTCCAGAAAGTGGATGTTTGTTCGGTCTTGGTTGCATAAAATAATAAGTAAATACTATATATAAACCGAATGAATATCTTTGTTTTTCATAGAACGTTTAACAAATGATCTGAACGTAGCGAAACAACAGCTGATGTTCACAAATGGATTTTGAAAGCCTCGAGCATTTCACAATGAGTGGTGAAGGGAGAGAATGCAGTCCTTCACAGAATTTCATTAGAAGGCTTAAAAATAGAATTCACCTCAAATTCTTCCGATATCTAAATACTGACCAGCATCGTGACGGATATTTTGGGTCAATTGCCGTAACTTTTCACTCGGTTTCATGGAAGGGAAAATATTATCTCCATATAATGGATAAAGATATATTATGAATTATTAAGAAAATTATTAGAAATATTTTACGTGAAAAAATGGTAATTAAATTTGACACCAGATCTGATTTATAAAATGTTGGTAACTGATGCTTTAGTCAAAAAAATATTTAGCAGATTTACTGTCAGCGAAAATAGATCAATTATGGAAACGGGAACCTAAATTCATTTATCGGGATTTCCTTAAGAATAAAGTTCATGTAAATACTGAAAAGAGCGGTATCGTGTGGTACATTTGAGGATGAAAATACAGCGATCCTAATAACGTTTTCGCAAGAGATAGAAATAACACCAAACGGCAATTATTTCCAAAAACTATTATAAACAGTCTTTCAAAGAAACGTGATAGCCAAGTTTCGGGAAATATTTTCGTTCCCGCCTTTTTAACCTTCGCTATGGTTCACTGAAACACAACTTCTTACGAAAACACTGGATTCAAAGGCGATATTTCAGAAAGACTGAAAATCCACGTTTCCTAAGGGAACTGGATCGGTGCCAAAAGGCACGACCTACCGTAAAGGCAGAAATAGAGCAAGTTGCGATAGAAGTTGTCAACGACCTGAATACGGTGAATCATGTCAAACGCGTAGATGGAGAGCGTTTCAAAGCAGCTACACATACTGTGTGATGAGAATTCCCAACGCGAGACATTTATATTTCACCAAGGTACTGCTTTTTATTAAAGAAATGATAAGAGGATTCCGTTAACATTATTATAACAAGATCGACTCGGAAAGGTTTTCTATCAATTTGCCCAAGATCACGTTCTGTATGTTGAGTTTTTTATTCGATTAACCTCTCCTTAAAAGCCTTCGTTAATTCATCTCGTGCATAGAAAGAATCCTTAGTTTTTCAACACATTTTATAGGGTCTTTTGGTTAAAATTGTTTTGCTCGATTATTCAGGTCATTTCAAGAGCGGTAATTTTCTCGAAGTTTAATAAATGCGACATCTCTCAAAATTGTCTCTTAGAATGCGACATTTTCCGCTTTCAATTACATTTGTTCGATCTCAAAATCTCGAGAACACTCTTCTCTATTGGCTCAATCGATGTAAACAAATCCATGAGAAGAAATATATTGGAATCAACCTCAAGGATTGAGAAGTCATGTTTGACATCAACGTGTTTTTAATACAGCCAATTAAGTAATCGGAAGAAAATGAGGACAGCGGTATAGAGATTATTCGTACATTTCTATGAACAGCCTGAATATCTACAATATTCAAGGCATTGATCTGAGAATAATCCCTATCATTCAAACGCATGGTTTCTTCGATTGCCACGAAATGCCATTAAAGAAATGAGAACTCAGAGAAAATGGAGAATTTTACGAGAAAATGAACGACTAAAATAATATATTCGAGGGAAATGAGGTTTCACATGACAAACGTTTTTCGTTTCGTAGCACTGAATGACAATGGTTGACATAAAAAACACTTTATCGTGCGGTATATTCTACTAACTATAAATACTAACAGAATTCTTTCGCTAATAAGATAGAATTTGCAAAGAAATTGAAGGCATCACTGTCTGAAAATAAGTCAAAGTTTGTTTAAATTTAAAACACTTTGTATGGAAAAAGATACTTTCTTTTCATTTGGCAGATAATTATGGTAACGTAACTTCATCAGCGAGTGTGTAGCAGTTCCGAAGTTGGAAAGATAAAAAATTCCAGATTCTGACTTATAAATCTTCGGGGATGATAAAATCTCGTGCACTTGGACAAACATGGCAAACGGTAGCAACGTTTGCGTTGTCCAGCGAAACTCGATGTCATATGCCCCTTTTGCTGTTTGACGACAAACCTCAAAATCAAATGGGAAAACGCGTTAAATGGCCGACCGACGACGGAGTAGGGCAAAAGAGCGCAACTAAAGACGAATTCGTGAGGGAATCGAAAATTATTCGCACATTTTTAGAGAAATATCTCTAGTTATTCCAATAACCCAATTTTTACTTCTGTTAAACTATTTTCGCGAACAAGTCGCACGACTTATCGTGCAAAGTTAAAAACATTGCTTCACATTTTTAAAAATTTGAACGCCAAACATGCGGCGTTTCATTTCATAAAGATTTAGTATTTGTAATTAGAGGGTTAACAAATAGTTATATATTTTTAAAAAATTATATGCGCATATACATATATATATATATATACATATATATATATATATATATATATATATATATATATATATATATATATATATATATATATATATATATATATATATGTGTGTGTGTGTGTGTGTGTGTGTGGGTATGATTGTACAATATGCCGATCTCCGTGTATGTATGAGTATCCGCTGTCATTGTCACTTAAAAGTCCGTTCCGAGGGATATTAATAGTCACAAAAATATTCCCCTATTTTAAATGAAATCTTTAAAAGATTATTGAAGATCTATAAACAAATTTGACATTGTAATACACACGTGCATAAATTAGATACAATATAAAAATAGTACGTTTAAAATTAAGAAAGCGCTTTACTTTTCCGAATGAAATGTCGGATTAAACAAAATTTTAAAGAAACCGTAGTAAATCCTATATATAGTAAATTTTATGGATTCGGAATTTTCGTATGGACGACTAGATCAAACTTAAAATGATCATCTTCATGAATGATAAAGCTGTCATCTTTGAGGCTGAAAATAATACCTTAATAGAAAATTGTAGAATAATAAGAATTGATTAATTTCTTGGATCATTTGTATTGTTTAATACAGTGTGGAACTTCGCAGAGACACTATTCCCGGTGAATCTTGTCCCATAATGATCTGACGCAATATCCTTAGAAGAAGCAATCTCAGGAAAAAAACCCAAATTGCAATCGTTGTCGGCGACACAAAGTACGTCTTCAAAAACCGCTTCACCTCGTTACTTAGCAACCATCTTTCGAAATGACTCGATTCGCTGCTCTAAAATAAACCACCGGTTCAACATATGTTAATGAGGAAATGTCCTATTTCCGTCCGTTTGAAGGCAATGGCTTATTTGTGGAATAAATGATTCATAATAATTCCTTGAATCCATTTCATTCCTTCTGAAGCAAATGTGCATTCCCTTTGAAGGGCGATTCTTACTAACCTCCCAATTTACGAGCAGACGCGACGGCCATTACTTAAAATTGTTTACACAAAGATACTATGCGCATTGTGAATCCTAAGTTTATGATTCGTTATAATTAACTATAAAAACAAAAGATCAAATGGTAAATATAGTATAGTAGATAGTAAATATTATTGATACAGAGATTATAGTTTAATATTTATTAACCATCCATATTGTATAATAATTATTCGACAAACACTACGCTTCGATTGTTATTTTAAGAAGGCTATATACATTTTACTCACCGTTATCGAAAGATGATATTACAAGGTATTATATAAAAATTCTTTGAAAGTGTAAATATAAATTTTGTTTGAAAAATAATTTAAAGAAGTTTTATTAATTTCCAAAAGAAAATAGAATGAACGCATTGTACATCAGTACCCTGCAAGCCGCCGCTCGGCGTGTGGCAGGGGAAACTTCTTGTATTGTAAGAAACGGCGGAAAAATCATTCATATCGATATCAAATGAGAACTTGTTGAAAAGGGCGGAAAAGGAGTCACAAGGAGCGTAAACAATTAGCCAACGTATAAAGAAGAATCGCTCAAAAAGGATTGCTTCGTAAGGACTTTTAATTAGCTATCAACGAGACCATATCTTGTGAAAGACATTTTGTTTTGCTGAAAAATCTTCACATCTACTCTGTGAGCGTAACGTGTTAGGACATAATTAGCTAAGCAATGCAGAGAATATTATAAATAAAACATATTCCGCATGAGAAATAATCGAAGAAAATAATATTTCAGTTCTATTTCTTTAAATAGGAAATTGGAATTGATTCTAAATGTAGCGAAGGGAAGAAATTTCCCCATTTCCAAGTAACTTTCGAAGAACATTTGAGAAAACAAAGTTTCAGTATTATATTTCAGTACTACGGAGCATTTGATTCATTTTTCTATTCAAAATGAAAACATACAGCTAATGGTGAAACATATTTGACCCTTGCACCATATTTCGGAAAGAATCGTAGCATAAAAAGTTATTGATTGAAATTCTAAATATTGAGAATGGACTTTCAAAAAATATCCTCATAAGGATATAAATATCCTCATAATCCAAAAAGTACACTACCCTTTGAATAACAATAATGAAAAAAATGAATTTATTGTCATTGATATTTGAAAGGAAGTAAATAGATTTTGACAAAATACACGAATTAAGGTTTTCTTTGTTCAATGACTACAGGAAGAAATCTTCCATTTGGCAAATGTATAAAGTTCTCCTCGCTCTTTTCTCTATCCAATGTATTTTGCATTGAGACATTCTTAGCTTAATTGTACTTCTTAAGCATGGATATGAGTTTATGAGAATCTATTTTAAGCATGGAGACAATCTCCACCAGTCTTTTGCAAATACTAATTACTTATTAGTTATAAAAAAGATACAAAATTACTAAATAAATAATGATAAAAAAGAAGTAAAATGTTATACTTTTGTAACCCCAACTTTTCCCATAACTTTGAACGATTTTCTCTTTTAAATCCATATTATTGGTCTACATCACATTCCTGTTACGTTGACACTTCTGTTTAGTTCAAAACAGTCATCGGAGTTCCTACGTCTTATGCACATGATATCACTAATAACTGTTTAATCCTGATCTTAAAATAAACATGTATTATTCCAAAATACGCTTTGCTTCAAAGTCAAATATTCAGTAATAATTGAATAATAATTGTATGCTCTTTTAAGCGATTGCTTCACTCATAAGGGTCTACAATTCCTCTTCAAGTAAATTTTAAATATTGAGGTGATATTTGCAGATTCGAAGTTTTTTTAAATGCCACTTTGTTATTAATTTTGTAGCATGCAATTTGTAAATGGTTAATTTTTAAGGAAGCCAATCCACCTTTACATCAAGCTTTTCATACTCTTCTTTTCAATTCAACTTTGAAGATTTGAAAAATTGAATAAAAGAGATTTAACAAATTCATAACTTTAATTCAGGATTACTTTTAAAATTGAAATAATTTATACTGTTCTTTACCATTTGCCCAGAAAGAGATAGCAAAATATATTTTAATGAGTAATTTCGATATTCTTTCAGCTATTGTACGATACTTCAACAGGATTCAATGCTAATCCATCACATGAACTAATCACTCTGACAAATACACTTTTGCACATAGAATGTTGAATAAAGAAAATCTCAAGTTATTTTACTTAAATGACAAACCCAAACCATTACAAAATCAATTATAACTTTGCAAAATAATATGTCACTTTTGAATCTTTAAAATCTATTTTTGGGTTGTGAGTTAATCACATTTGAGGAAATTCGAAAATATATTGCTGGAACCAGCATACATCGAATGAGAATGTACTTTAACTAAAGAGAGTTAAGGTGATTCAATAAGGAATCTACTGATGTTTGATCTAAAAAATCTGTCTCAGATATGGTGCTTACATCTTTCCAAAGAAATTATATTATTCGTAACATATACATGAATCAGTATTCAGGTGAAAATTACACTAAAGGTAGAAGAGAGCAAAAGTGGAATATTCTGATGACACATTGCAAAATATGACAAACTATATTTTGCAGTAAAAGATAAAAACTTTTAAATTGCCATAGACACGCTAAAGAATGATTGATGTAACAGTTATGATCTAAGATGACATATTAAATAGATACACCAGAGTTAATAAGAAATAGGAATATATAAATTATGATTGTTACCTCACAACTCAGCTCTGAGGATGAACTAAAATATTCTGGGTTGGTGCAATCTTCTGGAATACCAAAGGCCTCCTCATCGTTGGAAAGAGGTTCGATGGAAGGCAATGCATCATCTTCCGGTTTAAGAATCACATCATTCCATTCAACCAATGGACCAGTAACTTCATTAACACCCCACTCATCCACTTCCCAATCTCCCTCGTTTGTTTCTACTTTTACCTGGACATTTTCCCAATCATCTTCTTCTACTTTCACCTCATCAATCACCACTTCTTCCCTCTCAGATAGCTCTTCGAGGAAATCTTCCTCCATCTTAATCACGTCCTCCTCTGCAGCATCTTCACCTTCTTCCTGCTCTCCGTCTCCACTCGTCTCGATATCTAACAGATAAGCAGTCACACTTCCCCCATAAGAGTACACTCCATCCATGCCTTCCACTGAAGAATGCAACCTTTCATTATATACACTTGATGGTCTATCAATATTGTCTCCATACTGAGAAATTCCTCCGGTTACTCTGCAAGGCAAACGGGAGTAACGGCCAAGGGCCAAAAGGTCGTGGAACACCTCAGTTTGATAAGCCCCGATTAGAAGGGAGGAATGGATGGATGGGTCTTTCAGGTTCCCAGCATATCTCACGCCTTGAAATGGGTGATGAGAGCCCAGGAGAGAGAGAGCCAATACAAGATGCAGCACATCTTCACCCCGCAATTTCTTAGGATTTGGGATCAACATTATTGCAACTTTTTCATCAATTGCTTGAAGAGAAAATATTAAAGAAAAGCTCTTGAACTTTCATGACCCATGCAAACTGGATATCAAAAATGAATTGATCTCCTACTTTCCAGCTTCATGCATCCAAAACATGAATGATAAAAACAATGATAGCATGTAAACAAATCACTATGGACCACAATTATCAGCATTTATCATGTTTACATTCTTAGACCGCACTTTAGGATATAATTGAAATTATTTTCACCAATAGCCTTGTAACATTAGTCAAGTATTGACAAGGTCCATAAATTTCCACCAAACTAAAAAGTTTAGAACAGAACATACAATCAAAGTATTCTAATGAACATCTCGTGTGTACGTTTCCAGTTCAATCATACTGTGCATTTAAAATTAAATGGCCATTGCAGATGTTTTTCTTGCTCCTGTGCTTTAGACACTGATCAGCATATCCATCTATAAAAATAAAATGAGATTGACATAATTAAAATCGTAATTCTATTGAGATAGCATGAAATTATCCTAAAAAAACTCAATCTTAAACAAATAAATTTAAAAATCATAAAGGATATAAAGACTATGTTTATGCACTGTTGAAGATTTCCTCAATTTTCTTTTAAACTTCATTCTTTAAGTTTTTTCCAGATACGCCAAAAAGTTTAAACATTTCCATTACACATCCATACAAATCTGATCTATGCCGTCAAACTTTGCACTATCTTACGTAAAGTCTGAATTTTGAAGTTCGATAAGTAAACAATAACATTACTTCAGTGATATTATAACATGGTATTTAAAAATTGAGCTAAACATCGCAATCAATAACGCCTATAGAAGCGTTTCGATTGAACACACTATTCACTTAAAAACAACATTAAGTGAAAACGTAAAATGTTATTGAAAGTGAGACAACTACATCCACAATAAAATATTTCTATTGAGGCATTCACGACAATGTTTGCAAACAGAAATCAAAATACCTCAGATAACGCCAATGTGTACGAATTTGCGAAAAATAAGCGTAACTAAACGATAATACAGAGAGAGCTAATTGCTTCAAATAAGAAACTTACCTTCGGGAGTGAAAGGTCTTCATTCCAGTAAGAAGACAATATCCAGCGCTTCGTTCTTCCAAATTAACGAGTATCTTCGTTTTTCTTCGAGTTAGTGTTTTCGTCTTCATGTATCTTTGTACCACGATACACAACTAAATGATGAATTACTCACTTCTACGATATCACTAAGACTTAAACTGTCATCCAATAAGCCTTTTATTTCTCGTCATTCGATACACACCAGTACATGATTGTTGCTCTAATTACGGTCAATCAGAATAGTCAAATCTAATAACGACACAAACTCTTTCCACACACACCACTGACTGCTCCGTTCTCACAGGTAAAAACCCCGGCTTGAACTGTAGCAATATGACTCAGCATAGTTTGTTAGGCAACCCGCCCAACCTTCCTTTTTTTCCCCTTCCACATATCCGCGCGCAGAATCATGGGAAAGCAGATGACGAAACCAAGTAAACATTCACGAGGCATTGTCAATGTATTTTTCCGTTCAGTACTTTGACAACATATACCGCCTTAATCGAAAATATTTAACACGAATGGGGAAGATTTTTAAAACTGGCTAGACCAAATATACTAAGTTGGAATGATAAAACCAAGATGTTTAATAAGCCGAGTGCACATACCTTTCGAGATAAATTTTCCGCTGAATCAATCGGAGATCCAGGAGATAAACTCCGCATTCGAGGAAGATCCTCCAACTCCATCATTTTGACGGAACTGATGTAAATGTCACTGAATAAAAGTTGGGAAAATTCATTTTAACAGTAACCAATTTCAAGTGAGCGCCATGAGCGTATTAATGGTAACTTCGTACAATATTTTGCATTTTTTCTATTCATTTACAGTATGATTATAGGAGTAGATAAGTCTCAATAGATACTAAGAGAGTAAAAAGCCTATTTTTCTACTTAAAATAGAGCATATCAATTAGATACTAACTTCTTTAGAACATTTAGTAACAAGTGAAATTTACCTGCATTCACTGCCGTCTTCGTTTCTCTGATTTCCTGCCAAGGTTATGGTCCTCACAATGACGTCATATTTATTTCAGATAGTACTCTTCCGCGAAAAGTGATCGGTAAAGTTCTCTCACTCTAAATTGCAAAAGATATCAGCAATGCTGGCGTTTTCAAAAAAAAAATATTGAATAATCATAGGTCCCTTATGAAACCTGACATCTATTAGATTTTTAAACCCTTAAACAAATGAGTGGGTAGTCGTCTGCTAATACGTTCCGAACTTGAGATCTGTTTAACGTCGTAAGTTTATTCTCTTCCTTACTTAAACGCGAATTGTTTAAAATTAAGAATATATGACTTTATCTCTAGTGCTGCATAGGTCAATTTGATAAATTCCGAAATGGAATATGTAATCCGACTTAAAAATTTTCGTCACGGTGTTAAGCAATGCTTTCAGTAAATAGTAATTTTATTTAGTTGATAATCTTTGTAGTTACGTTATGCCCTTCAAGTTTTCTTTTTAACATAAGAACGTGGAATGCAGAAAAATTAGCCATCATATTCTTCCGTCTTAAATTATTTGTTTCAGCTGTAATATTTTAGTTTATAACTTTCTTCTGATAAATGAGATATTTTGCTTTGAGGACGATTGGAAAGAGTTTATTTTACTTCTATGCAAGTCATTGGACGCTTAACCGAATTAAACATTCAAATTTAGATTAACGCAAAATTATATAAAACACTTTGAAGCTACGAAGATTTTTTAATTATTAGAAGCTCTTTATTTCTTGATAAAATTAAAAGTTTGTTCATTTTTTACGATGGTGATTAATATTTTTAAATAAAATCAAATTGTACTGTTTTGGTTTTTCGGGAAATTAATAAAGTCAGAATAATATTTCTGCATCATTCATACTTTGAGATTGATTACCATACAATTAAGCACAATCTTTCGTGAAATTATAAGTCGTCTCATTAATGTAAAGAAGAACTAAACAAATTATATCTCTTGTGTATTTTTTTCTGTTCATTAAGATTCTGTATGATACCTATAGGAAAGTAAATGATATTCTCGAATCATGAATATTTTTATGAAATATTATCTGTGCAAAATAAAACGTTATTCAGCCTATATTTTACTAACCAAATTGAAAAAGGCGTGCTTCTTGAACTCACCTAAGAACTGGGTCCATTTATAAAATATCTAACCTCTTTCTAAGAGGGAAACTTACTTATAAAAATACACTTAAAAGAATACAAGAAAAGGAACAGACATGTCAATGAGTGAAGGTGTCGATTCAAATCAAATTAAAGTTTTTTAGTGACCTAACAATAATGTTTCTGTTTAACTAAAATCAGTAATAATTAGACAGTAGTAAGGCAATATAAAGGATATTTTCAAAGACATTCCAAGAAATTAGAAACTAGAAAATAATTCATAGATATTACATGAATTTATGTGTGTGACTATGTATGTATGGATAATATTTATTGCCCATAGTAATGTAAATATGTGTTTTTTAATTTTTGACAGGATTAATAGCATTATCTTTATTTTAAGAATATCTGTGTAAATATGATGCCAATATAATTTGCATTAACTACAGGAGTCTTGCTGATAATAGTATGAACACATTATAATAATGAATAATATTTTAAACGATAATAATAATGAACTTTATTTGTCTCAATTAATCTACACATGGTTTGATAAAAGACATCATTAAATAAATAAATAATCTCCAGAATCTCAAATTTGAAACACAGGAGAAAAATACAGATAATTAAAATTCAAAGTTTCAATTATGAGATTCGTCTATAGAATGCAAAGACTTATAAGTAAGAAAACTAAATATGAAAACCATGAACTTAATGATGTCAAAATTATGTATATTTTGTGTAAGGAAATTATAAAATTGAAACCCTTTAACATCAAAATGGCTTGTGGATTTCGATAACATATGGTATATCAGAGTTATTTTTTCTTCAAAGATTAAAAGTGTGCAACTTAGATCTAAGAGTAAAATTATTTGCATTATCCTTAACATATATAAGACATAAGATAATGGACATATTGGCTGTAGATGGTCATTATTTTTAAGCTTTTAAAACTGGTTCCACACGATTTCCAGGATTTTAAGTTGGATAGTAATTGTTTTTCTCTGCAGTATAAATATCTGCTTCACATTGGTTGCGTTGCCCCAGAGAAGGCCATAGCTGAGATAGCTGTGAAATAAAAGTAAGCACTTCTGAGGTGCTCATGAGGAATTAAAGACTTAAGTTTCCTTAATGCAAACACTTGAAGAGCTCACCACTAAGCAGTTCAACGTTTTTATCCCAATTTAGTTTATTATCTACTTTTAGGCATAGTAGTTTAACTGACTCAATGTGACAGTTAGCATACCAATTGTTTTTTAATTTCAGGGTTTAATAGAAATCCATTTGCACTAAACCAAATTTGCCCTTTATCCAGAAAAGTAGAGTTAATGGTGACAGAGGGATTACAATAGCTTTGTAGAAATGTCACATCATCCACATGATGAAATCAGTAGAAACATTTATGCTCCGACCATTGATCATGACCAGAAATAGTAAAGGCCTAAGAGTCGAGCCTTGAGGAACAACCTGATTAACACACATCAAGTTTGATTCAATACCAATTAGTTCTATCAGTTTCTTCCTCTCTGACAGGTAGGACTTGAGTATGTTAAGAACTCTTCCATGTATACCATACCATAGTGGTACAACTTATAAGTATAGTGTGAGGCACACAGTCGAAGGCTTTTGTTTAGTTTCATAGTGTGAGTGACATAGGATTTTCAAATCCTCTCAAAAATTGTCAAACAATGTGAGGAACAGCATGAACAGTAGATCATTTAGAATGAAAACCAAACTGACTAGGAGAAAATAGATTGTCATCTTCAAAATAAGAAAAGTGTTGTTTATGAATCACAGTATCAAAGATTGTGCCAAACATAGGTATTAAAGAAATAGGTCAATAACAGTGGTTATCATCAATGTCACCCATCTTGAAAACAGGTGCAAATCTGAAACACTTCAATAGCTTATACTGTACAAGTCATTTCCATTATAAGTTTAACTAAAGTATGGATTTAAAATATATTGAATATTGCCTATTACGCCACTAATATAGAATATTTAGTTCAATTAAATCATTGGGTATTCTGAAGCTATCTATCTTTTGATCACTGAAGTGATTATTAGAATAAGGATATAGAAAACATGACAATGGTAAGTTAATTTATTAAATACAGCATTGAAGCCGCTTATATTTTGATTATTCTGTAATTAACACTCTCACATATAAATGTATCAAATCAGTAAATAAAAATTATAACAAATATTTGACTACTATTTTATCATTGAAAATTGTTCCTTACAGTTGCAAATAGAAGTTCCTCTTGAATTAAATGCTTGCAGAGTAAAATGAAAATACATATCCATTTAAATGATCAGAAGGTTTACATAAGATTAAGGATATATAATTTTAAATTATATAAATCTTTTATTAAATTATTCCTCTTTTTCTCTTGTTGGATTTAGTTTTTACAGATAGCCTAACTGAGAAATCTATTTATTCACATAGTAAAAATATTCTAAATCTTGAGTGAATTATATTTTTCATTCCTATTACTTTTGATTGGAATAAAATAACACTTACTGCTTCATAGGAAATTACATCATGTAAGGATGAATACATAAATGATGAGTAAAGAAAATTTCTTCACCACAAATACTGATAGAAATTTTTTCAGAAGCAGACAATTATTTGCTTTTCAGTTAATATCACTTGTGGTGTATCCTAAACTTCTTTCAGAAGAGAATAAATATTATGATATAACACTCTCAAAATAAGCTAAATAATTAAAACATAATTTAATGGTTTTGCAACGTTCAAATAAGCCAAATAAGATTTAAATAATCAAGTGTAAACAGAATGTGAGACATTTTGCCAGTACGAGTTCAAACCATATATAAGTCATTCATTTTCAACAGCTAAAATGTAACAGAGGTCAACGTGAAAACCAGTAATTGCTTGAAGAAAAGAATATTTCCAAAATTCATTAACTAATATGACATTTTTTTTGTTACACAGGAGTGAAAAGTAGGGACATGACTGGGACTAGAAACCCACTTGCTGGGCATAACCCTTATCAATTTTTTTTAATTTTGCAAGAAAAGTCACACAAAGTTCCTTTTATCCCTTAAACCTTTTTTCAACCAAGTTCTCAATTCTGTTTATATAATTTCTAATTCCTGTAAAATAAACAATTCATGTTTATGGGAAACTTTGTAGTATTTATAAACAATCAAAATCCATACTTGCAAAATTATTTTACCAACCTTGCTTACACCATTGATGCTAAACCAGTCATACTTATACTTTTCTGTGGTTCAGAAAAAAACATTTTTCTAAGTATGGATATTGAGTCTTGTAAATTATTCAATTTCAATTAGTAATTGAAATGATGTAAGAAACATAAATATCAAATTCTTATTTATTACTCGATAGATCAGCAGTTTTTATTGTTTTAACTCCAATATTAAGAATTTTAACAAAGGATTTTTTAATTGTTTATTTACTGTCCTTCTAATTACATACACTTTTCCAAATGTTTACTTTCACTGGAAAATAAGATCTTTACAAGTTCCCCAATGAGGACCTCCAATATTAACATGATGCTTTTGTAATTAAGAAAATGAAAAGGTCACTTATGTAATTCAATAAACAGTTAAAGGTGGTTACTTCCATAAAATAGCTATTCTTAAGTAATACATCATATTCATATTACTCATAATTACATTTATGTAAATGATGCAGACAGGATGTCTTCAGAAAATTCTCATCTAAAAACAATTTGTACAGATAAGGAATTGAATCATATCTTCTGCAACTTCATATTCATTTGAATAGCTCACATACCTACTCAAACTTGAAAATTTTCATCAAAATATCAACCTCAGTAAATTATTACTTCTTATTGCTTCCATCTCATAGTTCAGCTGCTGTTCTCTAAGTACATCAAAATTTTTTACAATGTTTTACTTAAAAGGCATGAAGGAGACAATATAAAGTGGTTAATTGTTAGGAAAAATAATAGGACAAAACATTATTTTAACTGTAAATGAGACTTGCAAGCAAAATTAAACAGTAAAAGAATATCCTTGAATACGTTCATCATTTAAAGAATATAATGAAAACATCTTGAATGAATAGCATATTAATAAGGCCACTCAAAAATTATGAACTTCTTTTCAAAAAGTTAAAGCCCCCCAATCAAGAAGATAAAACCATACACTGTTGATATATAATTTTCTCTATTAGATACCATAATAAAATTCTAGAATCAACTTCATGTTTGTACTAGTTTATTGCTCAGAGAATGATCAAAATCAGAAAAATTGACCTTTCATAAGTTATGTACTCTAATTTCAAAATCTTAATGCTGATTATGCAGGTCTCAAACTTGTACTGGTGCTCACTAAAGCTCCAGCTGAAAGATGAGATCACTCTTCATCTCGATATTCTGAGAAACTACTCTACTGCCTTTTTGGTCGTCTCTCTTTCCTTTCCCTTTGTTTCCATTTGCCTTTTTCTTTGTACTTCCTTTTGTTTTGCTTTTCTCATTTAACTGCTCCTCTTGTGTTTTAATCTCCTTCTTACAAGGAGGAGAAGAATCAGAATTGCAATCTAGTTTATCAGTCTCTCCTTCATCCACAGAATTTTCACTTTCACTTGCCCTTCTTTCTGCAGCACGTTTCTTGTTCCTTAATTTTCTCTGATTTTTCTTTCTTTGACCCAAAATGCTTGAGTTAGACCTGTAGAGGTTAGGAATTAAAAAGAATGACTAATTATATGATACTCTATTTCTTAATAGCAGAAATTTTCAAAACATGATAGATTAAAATTTTCATTATAAAATATTTCTTTGCCAATTGATATTATGGACATTCATTGGATTAATTACACTGACAGTATTCATTAAACCAATTAATAAAGTCATTTATAACAGACATCCTACGTAGTATAGTGAAGAAGCAAACTCAAATAGAATCAACAAAAATTGTAAAATAACAGGATTAAAAGAACATCTTGATCTATCATCAAATGTAAATCAATTTAATTTTGAAAAATCAAAATTTTTGCTTGATTTGATGCTTAAAATTAATTAGCTATGTCTCAACAGATGTTAGAATAATACAATAAGTTCATGCAAGTAGAGATATTATGCATTCAAAATTAGTAGGAGATTAGAAAACATGTGAGATATTTTCATTTATGAATAAAATTATATAATAAAATTAATATTAATGGATTGAACGCAATTTATGGCAATGATAACCTATGGTCACTAAGAATGTAATTATTCTCTATTAATAAGTGTTCACATAAACTTACCTAAATGTTTTCTGAGATATTACATCACTGAAGCGTACAATTTTCTTTACTTTCTCTCCATCTTCTTCATCATCATCCTCATCTTCATCATATTCTTCTTCTTCTTCCTTTAAAGACTGTCCGAGATCAACATGGTTCACGTCTGATAGAGATGGAGACAAACTGACAGATGAAGAGAGTGCTACCCAACTATATTCATCCCCACCACTCGATTCTGATAAACTCCTTGCCAACCTCCCTATTCCTTTCCTCTTAAGAATTCCTTTCATTACTTGCTTAACAGGGTTCTGAAAATAAGTTATAAGAAGAAATATTTTTTAAAAATTTACTTTCAGAAAAACTTTTACCAAATTACACAGCATAATACAAGTAAAGTATCACTATACCCAACCATTGTTGAGTATAGTGATGCTGAATAGTTGGAGGAACTGTTCATCCAAGAAAAATTGTATGTAAATATTTCTTTCGGCAAGATTATTTAGGTACGTAGGTTAATTATGAGAAAAGTTAGCTTCATTGAATAGTATTTATTACATCTTAACAAAATAATTTCAATATCCTTTTGAGTATTATTGATTAATGAGAGTAATCTCAATTTTTTTCTAGCTTATCAATAATATTCTTCATATAGTCCATTTCTCATAGAGATGAGACTCTAAAGAGAAATATATTGCCCTTTCACATATATATGATGTATTACCTATACAGTAAGACCTTGCTTAGCGCTAAACAAAACAGCTTTAAATGTGGCAATGTAACATGTACACACGTAAACATGTAATGGGGATCAGTGAAAAAGAATATGGAATAAGAATATATTTATGTCGAATTTATCACAATAAAATAAATTATCATATTTATCTCTTTATACACCAAATAAACTTGATGAGAACAAATAAATCAATTGTGACGCAGGAAAGCTGCGTTTGTACTGGGATTGCGATTTAGGAGAATACAGTTGGAACCTTTTTTTCTGGACAGACTAACGAAAGAGCGTTGAAAAAACACATAGTATATCTACATATCACCATCGCTATAAAGTGCACCGATTTAGGTTGGTGCATGACCACTTCCTTTGCACACATTTACAACAAGTATCAACACTGTGTGCGATTTAGGGGAACCCCAAATAACCACAGTATACTGAAACAGTGTTAAGCGGGTCTTACTGTGTATAAGATATATTCCAAGTTATATCCCTCTCAATTATTTAATATTTTTTAAATTGTATCAGATAAACACCTATATTTTAAAATTACCTTGGTAAAGGATAAAGTTTCAGTAATATTAAACAGAAGTGAAAAATAGCGACATGACTGGGACTCGAACCCAGGTCTCCCACTTCCCAGGCAGGTATGCTGACCACTACACCATGATGCTGCTACACCACCACCAGTGGTTGGTGCCACTGAGTGGGGCACCATTGCCTTGCTTACAAGGCATCACCCAAAACAGAATTGGAATTGATGTGGCATGGTGGTGTAGTGGTCAGCATGCCTGCCTGGGAAGTGGGAGACCTGGGTTCGAGTCCCAGTCATGTTGCTATTTTCCTGTTTAACATTGTGAAAAAGCGCACACTTTAACATGCAAAGAATTAAAATCAATCCTATCCTTATTAAGTTTTCAGGAATGTTTTATTACTAACTTTGACTGATAAATACCACTGGGATTAAGGAAGTAATATTTTAACCACAGTAGCTTAATAAAACAACATGACATTAATCTGAGACTTACCGATTCCACACTTGATTCTGACAATGTCCTGTCTTTGAATATCTTCCTTCTTTCTTCTGTGGTAAATGTAGGCTTGCCAATCTCACTGTTGGCACAATTAGTTGGTGATGAATTTCCATGGTCTTCTTGATCTACTTTCTTTACAAATTGACTCAGAGCCTCTTGCTCAGTGTGAATCTATAAAATTAAAGCATATTACTGTGAAATTTGGATACTCTCTCTTTCAAATATAATATAAATGATTTGTAATACTGTGAAAGAGTGTTCTTTCTGTATTCCTGTATAAAGGTTGTTAAGGAGGGATAAAATTTAAACAGCGTAAGCCTATGGCAAAACAAGGATCTTTTGGAAACAGAGTAAAAGGTAAGGAATACGAAGGAAGAGATGATTACATGTAGGATCAAAAGGGACATAAAGGGAACAAAGAAGGGACACAAAAAAAAGAAAGAAAAACACTGGTTCCACTTGGGCCATTGATGACGTGGAGTTGTGGTACCTATGGATTCACCCAGGATGTATAATCGGAAAGAAGTAGTTAAGACGACATTTGAGTTTTTAAAGTTGAAGAGGATGTAGTAGTAGTAATTATCAGCAGTATTAGAAAATGAGCAGAATACAAAATTACCTTAAGAGCATTAGGTGATAATGAATTTTGTACTCCGCCCTAATTTTGTGAATCAAATGATTGTGTGAAGGACCTGGAAGTGATCCAGTCACATGATCCCCAAATTTAAGTTAATTAATGATCAAAAATCACTCTCGGATCCTTATAGGCAGTAGCTCTTCTTATTGGTAAACCATTCAATTTATAATTTGTAGGATATCTCTTCAGGAAAACTTCATAATTGATGACTTATGGGGATTCATTTTCGGATCCCACTCAGTGCATAAATCATCTACACAACTGAGCGCAAGCAAGGGATCTGGGTTCCATCCCTGTCATGTTTTATTTACTTTATTTCTTCAATAAAATTCTACTGATAATATGGTAAATTTTTATACTTCTTTGGATTTCTAAAATGTGCCATCATCACTTTACACGAATTTTCTAATTTGATTGGATATATAAATGAATCACAGAAGCAATTTACTATTACCTAAGAAATATCCATCTTTTTTTAAATTTCAAGACTGATTGAATACTTTTTGCACCACAGTTCAGTTATTATAACATATAATCTTATTAGTTGTAATCATTTACATTGAGCAACTGCTATGAAAGTAAAATAATTATTACTTCCATTGCCATAAACTCCGTTCTTTAAATGCTATATTCAGTCTCTTCTTTCATAAAAAATATTTTCTTGTAACCCCAGGAATAAATCTGTAAGTCTTTCCTAATAATTTACAATCTTTATCAGGATTATAAAAATCTTTTCAAAAGGCTGAAAATAACTTTTAGACAATTACTCTGCAGTAATGTATTACAAATTGTAACTTTTAAGATTTAGATTTTTAATTTTTGATCTGTACTATTACTTAATGAATTTCATTTTCAATAAAAAAATCAATCAACCTACATGAACAAATACAAGAAAATATTACTTTAATTAAATATTTATATGAAGCTTTAGTTCATAGAATAATTGTGATGAATAATTAACATTACCATATGAGATAATACATGCAATTACATTAATAATATTAAAAATAATTCAATGTTTCAAATTAGCTTTCCACATTATAAATCAAACTTATTATTCATACCTCCATTTCCAAATCCTTATCTTCAAATGGGGGTAGGCTGTATTCATTTAAATGAGCAAGGTCTTGGCCAATGAAGCAGTTGAATTTCTGTGTTTTGTAATTTTCCTTCCATGGTTTTCTCCATTGAATTTCGACATTGTTGTCCCAAACTTCTAAGGAAGGATGTGAATCTGAGCTATCAGCATCAAATTCTGACCATTCGCTTGATGGAAAACCAACAGCGAAAGAATAGTGCTGGGGGAAGTAACCAGTGGCGATAGAAGAGAAGGCCACAAAGAAACAAATAATTTCATTTCCTCCAGCAGCAAACTCATCCTTTAAGGAAGGGTTTATACTAGTATTGGATTCATTAATCACAAGTGAGTTTTTCAGACGATCACTCAAATTCTCTTCATGTACCATTGAAGAATGAGATAACACACTCTGAGGACAATCACTCTGATGCACTGGACTTGAATGCGGTTGAATCATATTTGAATTAAAGGCTTTTAACTCGACAATTTCTGCTTCATCACTCAGGCAGATGTTGTCTTCCGGTCTGTTCGTTTCAACAGCATTAAAACTACCATTCACACCGTCACAGCTATTCACACTTCTTACGGTAGAAGGGTTTGACTCAACTTTCACGGTCCGATATTCGTTTCGAATTGAACCATTTTCTGAAGGCAATGACGAGCCATTAGCACCGTTGAGTTGCACAGTTGATTTCTCTACACAGCTTCCCTCAAGCTTAATGCAAATTACACCCTTCTTCACGGAACATGGATCCACATTCTTAACGTTCAAGACGAACGTAACAAGAGAATTTTCTTGTATCCGCGTGCAACTGCATGAAAATGAAGGCATGAGATACGGAATATCAGGTCGAATAAAATCTTGGAAAGCATAATTTTCCTTCACTTCATTTATTGACTGGCATTCCATTGCTAACTCCTTCCCTACTGGCACACAATAATTTATACTCATATCATCGCGCAGCGCTTCCTTTCCAAGGTCGACTTTATCGTTTCCGTGATTATTTTCAACCGCAGCAGAAGAACTATTCTTCGTGACACCCTGTTCGCAAACTTCTGGATCAGCCTGATGGTACTTAGCATCCTCTTCATCACCGCTGCTCGTTTTGCCGCCTCCCAAGTCGCTCTCGATGCCACTGTCGCCTTCGGGTCCCCTGATCACAGCTTTCTCGCGATCGACTGACATCGTCACAAGCAGTTTGCAAGCATCTTTGTCAAACTTAGCCGTTCCTTTAGTTTCATGTACGGGATATGGAAGCTTCAATTCCAGCGAATACCTGAATTAAAGAAAAGTTATATTTGTTTGAAAATAACCGGTAAGTTGATCCCACTCTCCATTATACTTCTTTAAGAACAGGAATATAGAAAACGCAAGAAAAATCATGACAATAGCACAATATTGTTAATTTCACTAATTGCAACAGGAAATAAAACCTTCTTCTGTTCTACAAATGGAGAAAAATATATTACCTCTCCAAGACAATAATGTCAAAACAATTCTAAAATATTAAAGCGAAAGGGCATTTAGACAAATTTTTATGAATCTTCTTTTCTGAACTCATTGACTATATACACTTAACCATGATACACGACCATGCGATCACTACGAGTGTAATTTTATTTTAACTGGCCAATGATCAATGGAATGGCCTGGATCAAATTACGGGTAATTATATTAATTAAATTAAATATCCTGAGTTACTAAGTGCTACACAAGAAATTAACCTAATGGAAGAACAGCAATTTTCTATAATAGCCGTTTTTTAAATAAATTTCGGTGGACTTACTAGATGTTCCTCTTTCATTTTGAATAACTCCCATAGAGTTGAGCTAGATTATATTAGTTTTACTTATCGATATATTAGAATGGTATAAATGTTTTATTTACATTAAAAGCTAAGTTCAGCTTTGTACAATGAATATTAAACGTTAGTTCCACACATACCTTCTTTTCCCATTGCTGCATAACATTACTCTCCGAGCTTCCAAATCAAGATCTAGTTCTGATGATGATTTTACGTATGGAAGATCAACCACCAACAAAAGACGCTCAGGAACAGTTATTCCATAATGAGACAAATGCTTTTGCTCGTAATTAGACATATCTACATCGCTGCTTTGTTTTAATGTGTACTTTGGAGTGATACAGCTTTCTTTTAAATCACTTTCTCCTTTAGATTCCATGTTCACTGGTTTTAACTGAAAAAGTTGATAGAAAAATAACAGCACTTATAAGTACTTAAACTCACTTATTTATTTGAGATAATAATAACAGAAATGATTAGATAAATCAGTAGCAAAGATAAACGTGAAGCTTATTAAACGTTAGTTTTCGTTAATATTCTTGTACTTTTAGTAAACAATAACAAAGAAAGAGTATTTTCATTAAAAGAAATTCAGGAATGAGTAGCAAAAGTTCGGACATCACCTAGAAAGGATAACCGAGATTTCATAAAATTGAAACCCTGCAGTAATTACTAATTCCTTGAATACTCATACTGATATCATGAAACTACGAACCGTACCTGCCGTACTGGCTTCAACTTCTCTGGAGGAATATCGTACGGATATGGGAATTGTTTGATAAAATTGTCATCATCCACGCGTTCCTTATCATTTTTTTCTTCAGAGCACCTTGTCCGAATCACAGTTGGACGGGGAACTCCTTTGTAATTCATGCGTGGCCGCTTTATAGAGTTTCTATGCAACTTAACTGAGTGGGTTTCTTCTACAGCATTCACGGCCGTTTCCTCAACAAAATCACGAAATCGCCGATCTTTAGCTAACAGACGGTGAGTTTCTGGATGAAACAAAACATCATAAACAGTACATAATGCTCCTGATTTGTCGACATCTTCTCGTGGAGGAGCTTGAATAAGAGGTAAACGCCAATTTCTGCCCAGAGTACCGTCAGAGTTGGTGCACGGTGTCGACTCCGGCTTCCCAACCAAAGAGTTACTACAAATATTCACAAAAACCTTTTCACCGCCAGGGTTAAAACATGTTTTCAGAACATACTGAGGCTCTGGGTGGACAAATTTAACATCAACTCCTCTTTCTTTCTCCAACTGAATAATTTCATTTTCGTACTCCTTTCTGTTGACAGGGTCGTTAATTTCTTTAGCATAATCAAGAAGCAATTTTCGAAATTCTTCTTGCTTTAAAGCATTACCCAAACGTTCTACTTCTTCACTGCTTAAATTCAATTCCTCTAAACGACTTGAAATCTTCCGCGCCATAGAAACTATCCGGGGAATACGTCTCCTCTTATTTGCAGAACGTTCGATTACTTCCTTCAGTCAGGCTATTGATACTCTATGATACTTTGAAATGAGACACGGACTGAAATATCTTAAGCGTAAGAGATATCTTACAACAGAATTGCGATAAATGAATGTATATCGCGATAAAAGTTTTCGAAAAGAGAGGTGCTACGTAGAAGTATTATCTGCTTGACCTCAGGTTCACTCACCTTAATTGATGTTTACTTAATTAACGTTATACTTGAAATATTTTAAGACAAATTTACATCTATTGGAAAAAACTTGTCAGGTACAGCACCCAAAAAGTCTTGCCTCTGTCATTCACTGGAATTAACGACGAAAAGATGCGATTCCCCGCAACGATGATAAACCACCGTGAGCCGACTTGAGATAAATAGCCAAACAAATAGCAGCGACGTTCTGCGGTTATTATAGGAAATAAGGATTCCTTTGCAAAGAGGACTGAATAGTTTTACAGTTCATGCATCGCTTTAACCTTTTGCTGTAAGTCTTATTACCTTCCTTATATCATGACTCTTCAAGCAAATAGTATTTAGAATAATGAAGTATAATTTTTTTGGTAACCATGCATTTTTACTAAGGAGGAAGGATATCAAATTCTTTGCTTTGATAATCTGCCCATGAATGAGTATTTTCTTCTCCTCGTATACCAAAACTAGTTTTATGATTCTGCTAGTAATAATTCATCGAATGAATCTTATTAATTTGATGCCAAAATATTTTGACGTAGCCACCGGACAGCTGTCCACTAGTAACGTGTTATGCTTTAATAATAATATTAAGTTAAATGTTGTTTAATGTGTCAGTTCTTTGCCTCAATCATTAAGTGCTACAATACAAGTTAGTAGATACAATTATGCGTTAATTATCAATCTGTTATTAAGTTAATTTTGAAAGTAAGAATGAATGGTTATTCGTAACTCACTGTTTTGAATTAATCGTAAAGATTAAAATCACAGGTACATTTACAAAAGTTACCTTTCATTTACCATCGTAAATGGGAAGTGAAGTTCGACAGTGGCACTTCGGTATAATATGATTGATGGTTTTAAATCGCGAGAAATTTTATTGAAAAAATACTTTCACCCTCATTATAGTTAGTATAGGAGGAAACAAAGAAATCAATAATACCCAATAAATTTTATTGTTATAATTTAAAAAAGAATACACATTTTGCCATCTTAAAATTGAGAAATTATACTTGTTATTTAAAAGCCATAAAAAGAACTGTAGTCTCTCCTAGTGTGATTTTATTTATAAATACACATATTGACACAGCTGAAAATACAATAACTTTCTCAGAATCACAATTTAAAATCAATTCTCCAATATTTTCATTCATGATTGTTCACGGATTTACTCTCTATACAAAGGAAACTCAAACCATCAATAAATTTTGAATCATTGATTAAGCTTACTGCTATAATCTGAAAGTACCCTAATAGTATTGTACCAGTTCAAGTGAACTGTTTCACTGATAGGGTGTTTTAAGTTATAACTTATAGTCAATATAAAGATTTTAGGCTTCACTTGTGGATAGATTTAAAAAGGTTTCTCAGATTTCCAACCAGGTATCTTCAGAACCTCAGAGCAACCCTGAGGATGATGAGTTTGTCATTTTAACATTGGCAACTGCAATTTTTCTCAGGTTGGGAACCCGAGGAACACTCTCTCAACTTCTTGTAAAGTTTTACCTCCCATTTATAATTATTTCAAACTTAGTTAATCCTTAGTCAATAAAGAGAATAATTCAGGAACCTCTATTTGCGAGTTTATAAATTGCTAAATTATGTAAAATATATGAAAATAAAAATTAATCTGATCCTGAGTCCCAATAACATCACCTTAATTCAATTACAGTTGATTGCCTTCTCTTCTAAGACATTGAATTATAAGAACAATGGAATACAAATTAATTTACAAATTCTTGAAAATATTATGTTTTGAGCAAATATCAAGCTTTAACGCAATATATGGAGGAGGCTCTTATATTGTCATACACATTATAATACAATCATGAATTCATTATTCAAGCAAACAAAAAATTATGGCGAATTCATGATGTTCCATGGTGACTGACAATTACTTTAGTTAGTTAGGAAACAAACTCAGGATAATTTTCTTCCCATATTTTTGAGCTTCTAATGGTGAAAGAGTGAGCATTCTTTGTAGAACATACTTTGGTTCCTGGAAGGCCATGTAAACCAAGCAGCTAATTAATTTAACAGTAAACAAAGAGATGAATAAATTCTATGACATATTAAATACCGTATAGGAGTTTTGAGAAGATTGTGAAGAGAGCCAACCATGCTATTCGTTACTAAAATTGAAAATAATAGTCCTAATGCAATTAATACAGATTCCTGTGTAAGTTTGTCACAAAGAGTGAACTATAATTCACAATCACCAGATATTTGTATGAAAATATTCTACACTTACTTTTAAAACTGACTCATTTATACTGATCAATATTTAAAGAATCTACACATGAACAATTATTACATATTTATGGGCACCTTACAGTCACAAGCTGAAGAACTGAGGTCAATTTTATTTTTATGATAATGTAAAATTTACCATTCTGATTTGAAAAATTAAACTGTAATAACAATCAAAACTTACCTTATTAGTTACATCAATATATTGTCTTTCAGCCAAATGATCATTTTTTAATATTATATTTCAATGGGTTACTTTTAAGTTCAGGGTTCAACTTTGAAGCCACAAATTTTATTTAACTTTTATTGAATTTCCATCAATTTAAGAAGCTACAAGTTGTAATATTCATAACACAAGTAAGGAAAGTATTTTTCGAAAAATACACTCATTGATATTCATATGAAACTAAATGATAAAGATACTATGGGTAAAATATCTTTTCTTTTTCAAATTCTTATTTAAGAGAACATTCTACAGTAAATATTAGTTTCAACAACAAACTAAAAATAACACATACAAAGTTACGAAATTTGGTAAAGGGTAAAGATGAACTTGAACATGAAAAGCTCCCATGAAAGGAATAAATCCAAGGAGTTCATATACTCGGATACTCTAGCCATCGAGCTATCTTGCATCAATTCATCATTCAATCATTATTTAAAAAGATCAGTCAATCATTATTTCAAAGGATTCTTTGCTGGCCACTGCAGTTTTGTTTGCTCTACAGCATCATCTGCTGCTATGGTACCAGCCATTCAAAAAGTAAGAAAAAGCAGCGATATGGTGAAGGAAGTCCGTCGTACTTCTTTCATGTTTGTTAAATAAATAATTTGCTTCTTAAATCAAATAGCAAATAAAGAGAGACTCTTCACATGGATTTCACGATTATATCATCATGGAAAACATCCATTAAAAATATAACTATCATATGATTAAAAAAAAATACATAGATGTTGAGTACATACATATTTATTACTTACAATAATTATATAGGGTTGTAGCCAGTTAAGACTTCAATGACTCTTCATAGATATAAATCACAGTATGAGACAGGCAGAATCATCTAGATGTTGATTGGCATCAAATAAATTGGTGATGTTTGTACCATAGGATTCAAAGTCACTATCACTATCATGGGTTACACCAAGGAAATCAGACTGTTGTAAAATAAAATAATATTGAATGGATATCATCGGACAACAATGAAATAATTATATAGAAATTATCTAATTAACTAGCAACAGGTATGTAATCATGATAAGCAACAAAATAGCTTAGTCAGGAAGAGCTAATAAAGTTTACTTTGCATATAATTTCTTGATTCCCATTAACATAAATGGCATAAATTACTTGACTTAAGATTTTGAAAATAGACAACAGTAAATGAAAACATTTCCTTATAGAATATATGACTTGATACAGGAATGAGAAATAGCATGAGTAATTAGCAGACACTATTTGCTTGAATTTTCATTGTGAGATCTTAAGTGAGAAGATCAATTCACTTATTAGTATAACTTATTTAATACTGGAAATTTTATCTAGAATAAATATTAGTAGGAGTCAGGCAATAAATTATCCTCATCAATTTTATAAAATTTATTCTTTTATTCATGATCTCTTAAGGGTGATATATAGCTGAAGAATGCCATTTAACAATTCCTGACATTCAAAGGTTTCAAATGCAAAGCGTAAATAATGAATCAAATTCATGCATTCAAATTTAACTATAAGAAGTTTAATAAGTATAACAAATTGACAGAAAGATGACTAGATATAATTTTATTAGACTTCTTAAATTGAAAAATAATCTGCTTGTAAAAAATAAATATCTGACTTTTCAAAAATTATGAAAAATACAGTTATTGAATCTACATTGTAACTGCAAGTACACTGGAAAATATTTAATAAAAGAGACTTACCACAGTCCTCTCACTGGTTTCAAAATTCCAATCCAAACATTCCCACACAGTTTGTCGACGATTGCAGGTTTCGACATTTGTTGGGTAGGTGTGCTTGTAGAAGCATTTGTCACCAAATGGACATCTTCCATTTCGGGTACGGAAATACTTACAATCCTTTTCTCTATATAAATAGGATAATAAATAAAATAGGAACCATGAACAAGTTAAAATATATTGTATAGTCCCTCATCATGAAAACTAAAGCTTAAAACAAATAACATCCAAGATCTATGATCAATTAATTCGACATACTTTAATTATGATGGTTTCAAATTATCAAAGTAATACAATAAAATCTCTTAACTAACACTTCATTTAATTTTGATGCTAACTATAAATTTTAATAATGAGCATGGTTGAAATATTAAATAAAATTCAACAATACCATGATAGAAGGATTTTGATAAAATCAAAATACTGTACTTGTATAACCTTGTAATGTAAAATCTTTATCATAAACACTAAAGAATGATTGCTGAAAGAAATGCTTTTAATATCCTAAGTTATTACATGAAAGTGGTCAAGTAAGAAAGACGGGAATGAAAATTTTATGAATAACACATTCCAGAAATTTTGCTCAAATTAAGATATCGATTTTTTCCATAAAATTATAACTTATTATATTAAATTGATTAAATGGGGATGAAAAATAGCATTACCTCCAGTGGGTATTAAATTTTGTGAAAGGCCCATATTAACTGCTTTTGTATATTCTAAATATAATGAAATAAGATAAGGTATTCTTTCTTAAAAAATATATTTCAAAAAGTTTAGATAAAAGTAATGACTTAAAATTTCAATAAAAATGGTTGAAAAACTGGATGATGTTTATGGGCATCATACCCTAAGCGGTTAAGACAGAGGTGCTCCACACAGTGGCACCAACTAAATATTTAATAATGTATAACAGAATAATATCACTGAACAGCAGTCAACAGTGGCATTAAGAACCATTATCACACATAAAGACAAAGGTTTGAGTACTCTAGTCCAGGGGTCTCCAAACTTTCCAGCCTTAGGGCCATACTGATTACTCCAGCAAGTTCCGAGAGCCAAAACCATATTATACCAATCACATAACCTCATTAGTATTTCATATGTCATTATGCTTTTTATAAGTTCTGTTTTTATTTCAAATGTCTAAAATGTTAGTTGGATTCATTTCAATAATTTGTTAGTTATTTAATACTGAAGTTAAATTTTCTGCATATTATGTCTTTACTCATTACAATTCTGTATTTCTTTATTCAACTTATCACAAAAACAATAAGCCTATAACAATGTTATGAGTAGTTAGCCCATGACCATATCAATGTAGATGTCATATTAATAATTATTCAACATAAAATTAGAATTCTTCAGTAAACTAAATTAATTTCCTATAAAAAATATGTTCTCTAAAAGTAGTTTTCAAGTATGCTAGCTCTCCGCAGGCCGGATGTGGCCCTTGGGCCGTAGTTTGGAGTCCCCTGCTCTAGTCTTCTGAAAACCCCGTGCACTGCTGTGTAGTGTAACACCGCCTACTACATGCTATCCTCCATTAGCATACGGCGGTGACACAGCACAGAGCAGCATCGCCTCCTGCAAATACCCGGCATTAGTGTCAGCGGGTCCCGCTGCCGCTCTGCAAGTGCCTGGACACGGGACCCGCTGCCGCTCTGCTTCTATTCGGACCATAAGACGTAGGCACTTTTCTCCCTACTTTTTGGTGAAAAAAAAAGTGCGTCTTGTGGTCTGAAAAATACGGTATTTTTAGTTACTATCTACCTCTCCCTAATCTGTCACCTATTATATTATTTAAATAATCATCACTATTACATTACTGAATTCTCTTCATATATACATGTAATTTCTATGTTTCTTCCATTTACATGTTATATTGTTATTTTTGAGAAATTATTTTCTAATATATATGTAACTAAAAATCTAAGAGAGAAACTAAAAAAATAAGCTGACAACTCAAAATATTTCTGGGTGTTAGCAATTTGGCTAGAATGTGGAATACCAAGTAATTACATGCATAGAGTATAGAGGTAGACATGCCGAATGCCAAGATACCCAGAGCTTATGATATTTAGGAAAAGTCAGACTTTTTATGGATATGTTAATGCCTTGGTTTCATTTAAGCAGAATGAATTCTCACGTGAAGTTACCTTTACTATATTTCTAGCAAATACTATTATGGTAACATGAAATTTAAAAAGATCCCATTAAAAGACAAAGGAGGTGCATCCTTATGGTAAAATATGGAGTTAGATTTTAGAAGCAGGAAAATCAAAAATATTATTAGATGCAAGTAGATAATACCTCATGGCCTCTTTGTAGTCAGAGATTAATTTTTCCTTCTCTTCTTTACTTTCTACCCAATAAAAGCTTGGACACACAAAATCTGATGCCACTCTGCATTCAGGACAATTCCTTGATGATAAAATGGTAATATTAGCAGCATGAATCATAAATAACAAAGAAAATCTAAGGAGGGAAAACTTTGTTTACTCTTGCTACATTCTATACAAGGAGGTAATAAAGAATCAAGCTCATGAAAAAGAACAATGGAATTTTCTTAAGTCTGGAGTGAAGGCTTATACTGCTTGAATAATCCATCTGGAGCTCTCTCTATCACGCTATATCAAAAGAGACAAGTGGATATATATATATATATATATATATATATATATATATATATATATATATATATATATGTGTGGATATACCATACTTTACTTTGCACTTCAGCATCAACGTTTGGTTAAATCAAAAACTGAAACCTTGATCATGAATAATATTATAAATATTAGAATGAATATTCTTTGCATAACTTTATTTTTTCATTGGTATATCTGACCATTCTTCGATGACTGACAATGTTTCGTAAATGGCCCTCTGCCAAAACTACAAATATTTTTAAAAATTTAAAGCTGGATTATTAATTGATACAAATAGCATCTCTTTCTTCATAATCTAGTATTATTGATCATTTTTAAAACTTTTATAGTTATGAGAAAAAATGGGCGGATAACAAAAATTTAAAATACAAGTTATTTTTAAATGACCAAAGATCATACCTTGTAATGTTGTGGTCAAAATCCGAATCGTGTGCTCGTCTCCACTTCCGAATACAAGCCAGACAAAAACAGTGGTTACAATTGGATAAAATTCCAAACTTTCGCTCCCCTTTATTTTTATTCACTATGAATTCATAACATATCCCACAAGCTTTATCCTTGGACCTTTGGATGGCTACTGATGCCTCCATACCTCTTTCATGCAATAATAATGATAATAATTATTATTTTATCCATACCTAAAGGAAGAAATTAAGATGTATGGGCTCTCCTCAGAACTGAAAGAAATCAGTAAAAATTGCTCTGCATTACTTTACATTTTGAGACTTTGAGAAAATTTAATTAAGATATAAAAAATATTATCAGTCCTTACGAGGAACTTTTGATGAGCTAAAATAATTTAAATATAATAACTCTATATTCATCAAGTCATGTACTTCAGACACTACAGTATTCTATATCTTTCATTAAATGGCAATTGAGCAATAAATTGGAAAGCAAATCATAATAATAGGGAATCTAAAATGAAGTTCTCTACCCATCTAATCAAACAATGAACATGCATTTTTTTCTACTATTGCCCTATTAATTTATTCACTATATATTGTTATGTACTACCTATAACTTTGTTCGAATTAAAACATGATATTTCATTGATCATTAAGAAACCAACCTAATCTTTGAATTTCCTTGAAAACACTTTTGAACAACTAAATCAATACAAATCCAGTAAACCATACAAGTTTGTAATTATTACACCATAAATTCAAAAGTTATTCCAAAATTATTTCAGAATCCATATTCTTCTATCAATGAGAATTAAGCCTGAACCAATTTAGGGAATATTAGCACCCTTTACTATCTTTTGATTTCACACAACCCCAAAATACATCCATTCCCTGATAAGAAAATTCCTATTTAGGAATATATGTATTGGAAAGTAAGCATGCAACCTGTTCTCTCCCTTTCAGCATTCAATTCTCATACATTATTTTTCATACCGAAAAACTGTCTTAGGTTGAAGTTATCTTAATATCCAACTAAATCTCAGTCAAAATGGGCAACTTTGACCATAATAGAATAGGGGATATGTTCACACAGAAAAATTGCACAGAAAAATATTTAAGATGATTTGCACTTTGTCTCTAGAAAATTGAAAATTTCAATTGTAAATACACCTTATATACATAAGTAAACACATTTTTAATATGTTTACTAATGCAATTTAATTTTCACTACTTCTTGAAAATAATTTGGGTGAAGACCAATGAATTATAATTTGTAACTTTTTTTTACCATGTTTACCATGGCAAAGTATAGACATATTATACAAATTTAGGAGAAGATATTAAGGGTAATTACAAGAAGAGTTTCAGATAAACAAAGGGATGAATTGAGATTGTGCCATCTTTTTTCAAAGAAATTTAACAGAGGAACAAAAGATTCTATGTACTTCTTTTAAAAATAATTTACACAGAAATTCAGTATTAGAAAATTAATGACAGATAAATATGCTTAGTACCAAATGATATAGTGAAACCAGAAACCTTTTGTAAAGAAGGGGGATAAGATCACTGAAAAGTTTTGAAAGAAACAGGTGTATCAGTTTGACAGATTGCCTTCAAAAATATGTTAACAAGATACAGAAAGTACATAGTGTGAATAACAAGAAATATAATTTTTTGGGAAACAAAGGAAGTAATTAGTGGCTTATATACATTTAATATCACTATAAAAGTTATGATTATATAATAATGAACCAGTGACAGTGACCATCATTCAAATTTAATACTAAAACAGCAAAGGATGTCCTCACGATGTGTGTCCCATTTTCAAACAGGCCATTTTTGTAGTTTTCACCATAGAAAAAATTGGATGACTTTTTTACACAGCTAACCTAAAATTACATTTATTACACTATCAATTGTATTATTTTGAATTTTACATAGAAATATCATTCTGTTCAGACATTTACACACACATGATATCACAAAAGCATTAGGACACTCAGAAAAAGATGAAAAAGTCATACAAAAATTAATAATTGTCAATTAATGTTAAGCTGATTCCTTTGAATTTTACCACTCCTTTCATGGAAATGTTAGCTTTGCTATTTATAAGTAACTAGTCATTGAATATCCAAGATTAAGCAAAAAGATGGAGAAACCAGAATATGTTTCTTAAATATGGAGTAAGAATTAATTGAACTTTTATTGAAACATTGCAAATCATTTAATATCATCCCAAACAAAAATGAACAAGATTTATATAAATAACTAAGTCATCATATTTATGTCACTTTACTTCCTTTTAAATAAAAATAAATTAGGCTGAAAGAAATAAAACAATGAGACTACCTTTTCTTTAGAGATACTAATGGAAGATTAAGCTTTTCTGTTGACTCACTGATTGACTTATTTTGCTTTCTCTCCCTCAACATCTTTCTTTGACTAGGAGTGCAACTGTGATTCTGTTCACTGCTTGTCTGGTCTTCTTGGAAGACTGTATGATTGATATCTATATGAAGGAAGCTGAAATAAATAAAATATGGAAATTAAGATTAATTTATAGCAATACATATATATATCAAGGTGTGCTTGCTAACAGCAAGCAAACAGTTAATATATATAATGATAAAAATTAGATTTTTTTTTTCACTCATTGCCAAACATAAACTAAAGGACATTATCCCACCATATGTTAAATTCAGCTCAATTTCCCATGCATTTCTTATGGAAAAATTTTCCCCCCTGGGGCATCGAACTAAGGACTTTCCTTTTAACGGTTTTTCTTTATTCCCTTGAGTATCATTCTCTTTACAAGTACTCTTAATTTCAAAAGGAAATTCTTTCATGAAGTGCCTCAAAATGAGTTATGACCTCCTTATTTCTTATGGAGATAAAGTTAAGGACACCATGAATCAAACCAACAACCATTTTCAACACCATTATGGGTGTCTACGTGTCACAGGTTCCATTCGAGAGAGCCATGTAATCTGGATTTTTCCTATAATAATACATGGGCTAGATTTTCGAAAAAAATTTAAATTTTCTCTAATCTATAGAAAGGCAACATCTTTATATTTAGCTGCCTTAATAATGTTGTAAATCGGCATTGGTTTAATTCTAGGTGTTGTACTTCTTAAGGAATGCATACAAAAATCAGGACTTTTTTGAGAGACTTTCTTCATGCATTTTGCTATGAAATTTAGAGAATTTATGAAGACTTATGCCAATGATGAAAATATTCCTAGTTCGGAATATTAATAATATAATATTTAATATCCTTAGTTTGCCTGGGTGGGAAGATTGCTGCCTTAAGAAATGCATGGGAATCTAACTTTTTTAAAATATGCAAACAAAATGTCAATTAATTCAGGTATGGAATTGTGTAAATCTTTCTTAGATATTTTAACTGACTGCTTACTGTAAGCAAGCAAACTTTGATTTGTGTGTGTATGCATATCCTTAAACTGCCACAGTCCATGCTTCAAAAGGGCGGAGGAGTGGTAACTGAGGTTGGAGGTAAAGTATAGCTAATTTTTAACCATTCCAAGAATGCTTCAACAATATCTCTGACCAATGATAGTGGTATTCATTAGTAGTACAGCCTGGTGATTTATTGCCCTTCTTCCCTCAACCATTTACACAATTCCCATAACAAGCTTCTATAAAGGAAATTCATCCAGATGTAAGAGCACTACCCATTCAGATGTCCTGGAGGTGGTGACATTACAGGGGTCCACGATAAAGAATAGAGCTACTAGCCTACACCTAGCAAACTATAAATGATCTAAATAACAGCTTGAATCAAATCCAGCTTAAATAGAAAAGAACAACTCATGGAACGAATGGAGTAGAGAAGATAAAATGGGATTTCATTAGCCACAGCAAAGTGAGATTAAAGTTGCAAGACTTGACAACCCTTAAAAAGAGCCAATTATTTTGTTACAGTGTTATGAAGGATGGAAGACTTTGCAGTGTTAGCTTCTTGATCAACAAGATATGGAAGAATAATATAGAGAAAATAAAAGGTGTACCTGATAGTATGCATAGTAAGCTAGTACTCGAGTTGATTTAAAGCATGAAAAACAAGATAATTATTTAGAATCTGGAAGAAAACAAGAAAAATTCCAGCTGCAACTAAGAAATTAAGTTGTCTGGGAAGACCATAAGATTAAAAAATTATTTAATAAACCTGAAAAATGATAAAACGACAGAGGTAACTCAGGAACTCTTATACTTCCAAAGATTACAACAAATATATCAAGCTCAGCAAGTAAATAGGGAGGTTAATCAACAAGGACGTCTAGAATTTCAACAAAAAGACCATGAAAGAAGTTATCAAGAAAATTAAGCATCAACAAGGCCTAGCAAACAGGTAGAAGGAGATTTTGGCCATACAGGAAGAAGATGGCACTACAACCACCAATAGGGATAAAATACTGAGGAATGCAGCACACTTCAGCAACCTTTCAGCTTGCAGGTATGGAGAATATATACTTCATTAGTGTTCAGTAGATAATATTGTACTCTTTACTACCAATGGAGAGGAATTGGATTCCAGGCTAGGAATATAGAAGAATTAGGAAGATAGAACTCGGGATAAACTTCAGCAAAACCAAAGTAATGTACAATTAAAAGTTCCAATAAATCTTTTTTTTTAATTCCTTAGAAAAATCTATACCCCATTAAATGTAATCTCTTAAACATACTAATCTCTCAAAAAGTTTAATTTCACATGCATGCAATTAATTCCTCAAACTAAGACTTGAAAATGTTAAGTAAAACAATTCAACAAAAACTAAAATAAAACATACTTCATGAAAAATAAAGAATGAGCTACAAGATAATTCTATTACTGAATATAATTTATGCTATATTCTACTAATTACAAAACGGAATTAAAATTATATACAACGAAAAAATATTAGATAGCTTTTATTGCAGTAATTAGGGAAGTGAATTAATACAATAAAAATTGATCAATTTTTCTTAAGTATGCTTAGCTGCACAGTTGAAGAGAAATAACTGAAAGCAAGATTGTAACAAGAAAGAATCTCATTTGCCATTCAGCCAAAAATTTATTATTAATTGCAGTCAGATGACAATAATTTATCTACCATATATCTAATACCAATAAATGAGATACTCACCGACACTGATCACCGTAATAGCAATTTCCTTGAGAGTAAAATTTACAGACTCTAGAGGATTCCCTGGGTCGCGGCCCATAACGAGAAACTCTAGAGTTCCTGCAAATGAGACATACACAGTCCATAAAAAGGAAGCTGAAATATAGTATTTATTTAAAGGGATTATCTACCATAATAACGTAACAGGAATGTAACAAACTGACACAAGACATTACTAGATACAGGAAAATTTAACACGATTTATAAGTCAGAGATTAAATAACAAAGGATGACAGTAAATTTACATAATACGTTTTTAACCAAACAACACGTGAGATAATGGTTAAACTCAACACAGTTTTCACTAAAAAGCACACGCAATATGACAGTGGATCATTCGCCGAATAATTAACGCACAATAATTTTCGACCCACGCATTTTATTTCCATTTATACGTAGCACAATATTTAGCTCACCTTCTTCGACCTAAATCACCTTCAGCCATTTCAAATAATTCAAAATAACAAAGATAATTAAAACTGCCAACGATGTGACATTAAGGTACCGTCCACGATTTCAATGCATCCGAGCAACAGCTGAAACATAAATTTAGATTATGTACCACAGGTTTTAATCTATGACAATCGATCACTCACGAAAAGAGCAAATGTTACTTTAAATATTTCTATAAGGCGCAGAACACAAAGGTAGAAGTGGACAGGAATTAATTCAATCGTGATAATTCCCTCTACTCTGAAAACACCTGTCAGACCATTCTCGCTATCAGAGCATGGATACATGCAGTCAATAAGCAACAGATTCTCTCATATTTAGACATTCACGATCTCGATGATAATTCCACGTTGCGGATGAAGTCTGTACTAGTCACTCTTCGTTCTGCCATTGTCTATTATATTACGGTGAATGGTGTTAAACGGTATTCACACAGGTTGTGTCTACCTGATCACTATACTATTTTCCTTTCTAGCTTATCCTTTTGCTTAGATACAAATGAATTTCCGAGATTGATGGTGATAAGTAACAATTTCTTTAGCCTATGTTAATTAATGATGTTGCGGCAGGTGTTTATTTACTTATTATTAAAAGATACAAAATAGCAAAGGCAAATTACAAGGAATTGTTAAGAGTAACTATAAATAAATTTTTAAATTTATTTATTAACAAAGACCGCACAAATTTCCTCTCTCGGGACAATTACAGTATGGTCGTAAACTTAACAACGGACGTCAAAGACATCCAGACCCTGGGAGGAAAATTTCCTCCACAGCCGGGATTTGAACCCGGGACCTCAGGGTTTGATGATTAGTATGCTAACCATTCCAATTGTTATCGATCACATATTTATATAAAACAAAGCGGAATTGAAAATAAGATAATAACGGTAAGAAAGGAATTGATTTATGGAGGAAAAAAGAGAACTATTGCGAGAAAAGGTTGGGCAGAGGGATATGATTTAAACAACGTAAGGATACGGTGAAACAAAGATCTCGGAGAAACAGAGGTGAGGTATGTCAGGGAGGTGATTTCGATTAGGATTGAAAAGAATGCAAAGGGGAAAGAAAAAAAGAATATCACTGGATCGATTTGGGCCATTGAGGATGTGGGGTTGAGGTACCTACGGATGCGCGCGAGATGTACAACGGAGAAGTTCAGAGAACGTTCCAGTTTTTTTTAAGTCGAGGAGGAAGCAGTCTACTCAGTTTCTGAGCAGTATTCGAAAATGGGCAGAACATGGCCAGCGATAGGATTCCTAATTTCGTGAATCGAACGATTATACCGATCAGTGCGATGGACCTGGAAGTGTTATAGTCACATGACTCATAAATTTAAATTAATTTATGATCAAAAGTTACTCTCAGATCCTTATGGGCAGTGGCTCTTCTTACTGGTGCACCATTCAATTTATCATTTGAATCACAAGGACCTCCCTTCAAGGAAAACTTCATTATTGATAACCTATGGGGATTATTTTTAAGATAAACTTGGTGCACAAATTTTCAACATCATCTAGGGCAAATTGTGGTTAGGTTGTAATCTTCCGCATAGTTGAACGAGAGCACCCAGGATTAGGAGAAATACGATAAGAAATATATAGAGAGAATATAAAGAATAAGGAGAATGGAAATTGTTTGTTTTCAGCCTATTTCTTACGGTCGTCTTTGAGAATTGTAGTCAGATCTCCAAACGGATGAGAAAATACCGGTGGAAAAGAACCTATTGCAAATATTGGTGACCGGCAGGGAAAGATACTGAAGCACACTGATGGAAAATGATACAATTTCGATTGGTCATCTAGCTTTTTTGAGTGATTAGTTGAAAGATGTAAAAGTTGGATGAGGTGAAGGTTTAGGAAATCGAGTTAGTTTACTAAAGTAAGAGGTGATATTGGATGTTACAGAGAAATGTTTGTTGAAGGTGAAGACTCCCTCCTCATTATGAAATGTATGATTACCTAGGGCTAGTTGCTGAGGTGATGATTTTCTTCAAAGGTTGACCAGAGTCCAAAATCACATACAGTTACCTCTGATAACAGAGCTGATATTCTCCACAAACTGGCCTCAAAAACCTTCTAGCCTTTGGTTTAGCTTTGATTAATATCAAAAAGCTTCTTTATTGTTAAGTGTGAGTGAAAGATCCATAGGTCCATTGTCTTGGAGATCCTGAGAGTGGGCACATAATTCTGTTTGTAAAATTTTGTAAGGAAGACCTTAAAGCTTGCTGGGGTTAACAGAATCCATGATGTCCCAGGGAAGGGGAGAATAGCTGTGATTAATGGCAGTCAGCTGTACTCCACACACCTACTGTTCTGGGGATGGAAAGGATGGGGGGACAAAAAAACATATCTTCATTGGGAGTGAAATTGAGTTTGAAAAGTCTCCTCTTCCATTTAACTTTTGTAAAGGTTAATCTAGAAATAATTATCTAGTCTATATCTACTATCTAGAATAATGTTCAATAATACAAATAAATGAAAATGTGAAGCCTAAGAAATACAGCTGGAAAACATGCTTAAGGAATGAGGATGTGTCCATACACTCATTTAAACATTAGTA
Organism: Pantala flavescens; assembly: GCA_020796165.1. Lineage (NCBI taxonomy): Eukaryota > Metazoa > Arthropoda > Insecta > Odonata > Libellulidae > Pantala > Pantala flavescens. The sequence goes on along the minus strand of CM036885.1, from coordinate 18,739,928 downwards.
TCATCTTTTATAGTAAAATCAAATAAATAAAATAGTATCATCTTTTAAAGTAAAATGTTCACTTCTGTAAAGGGATTATACCGTATATGATAAATTAATGAACATAAGTTTCTCTCTTTAGGCACTAACTAAATTTAAGATTAGTAGTCAATGAAGTAAAATTTTAGAATATATGTTATGCACAACAAAAAGTAATTCTTGAGAACTTTTTTTCATTTTATAACAACTTTAAAATAAAATAAATCAATAAGTTTTGTTTTTTATTTGTTTTTTCTTCCAATGCTCAGACCATGTACCATTAAAAACTACTTAATGAAAGAATTACATCCTAAATTATGGCAATCCTTTAAAAGTTACAGGAATGATAAATAAAGAACAAATTATCTAAACATACTATTCAATTAAATCTGTCATTGATTAGAAAACTATAAATTAACAAGATATCATATCTATGAAAGTAAATATTATGAGTACTAGTTGAGCATAAATAATAAAATTTATACCAAATAGAATATAGCCACTTCAAGAAGGTAAATTATAACCAAGAATAACTTTTTCGAGTGTGTGTGCAAACTCATTAATATCCTTCTTAGGGACAGCACTAATTAAAGATAAATGACTAAGGATCCTTCCCGGCAAATCCTTTGTTCCCTCTATTGCCATGTTCGCTGAACAACTAATCACTCCGGCAGCTAACAGGAGATTATCACATTCAACACACAGGAACTGATTCCTAAAGAAAAATAATATTTCTTGTCAGACCTTAATCATGTATAAACATTAATGAATTGAATTTTTAAAAAGCTTTCATGTACTTCTTTAAGTAAGTCTAATGTTGCAATGTATAATATAGAAGTAAAATTAAGAGACCAATAAACAAAAAAGCATTGTTAATCCCTTGGATAGCAAAAGTATAACTTGTTCTATAACTCCTTTGTTGTTAATTAGTAAATTTGTAACAAATAGGTTAGTGTATAAATATATTTGTTATTTAAATGTGTTAAACTGTGGCTCTTTGAAGGATTATTTATGGCTATTGAAAAATCTACCCTAGCTCCCTTTCCAAATTTGTGTTATTATATTTTAAAAATTATCTTTTTTCTGCTTGTGTTTCAAAATGTCTTTTAAAGTTGACAACAAATATGAAAGACTAAGTGCAACATTGTAACAAATTTATTTCAACATTCAGGACAACATGGTTATGCGAATCATTTTATTCTGCTTTAAAATTTGTGAAATCTGAACACCCATCAGAGTAAAAAAACTACCATCTGAAAGATTTACCGACAAGTACTATCACCAATTATTCACAAAATTTTAAGGATTTGTCAAAAGAAGTTTGTAATGCTAATATCATCGCGTAATGCTTAATGACACTACTTTAGTAGAGAAATGTAAAACAACAATACCTCTGAAATTCTTAAATATAATTAACTGATTTGAGGAAGATCCTAAAATGTAATTTAATTGTTACACAAAACTCTTGAAGAGTGAACAAGATAAGAAAAAAAGAGTTCACATTTTAAATAATGGGTAACTAAATAGAGAAATTCAAATATGAAGATTAAAGACTAATGTCATAGAATTTCAAATAATTATAGTTGAATATTAAGTGCATGCAATACTGAGACTACATAAATTCATAAGAATTGCATTACAGATTAAATTTGTCTTACATTATTTGTTAATAACTTTTGCCCACTGAACTATAGGTTATATATATTAACTATTATTCACAAATTAGCTGTTGGTTTAGGATATATGATATGAAGTTTAAAAAGCATAAAGAGAAATTAACTTATATTCTCCAATTGGTCCTTTTCTTCCTGTGACCATCCAAAAGAGATGACCATAAATTTCTCTATGCATCATAAATGTGACTTCCAGGATTTTAATGCATATTTTGTATAATGACCCAAAAATAAAACAATCCACTTTGCTGCTCCACTTCTCACTGTCTTTCAAAAGACATCCAAAAAGAGTTTCCAGGTAAGTGAAAGGAGTATTCAAAGGCAACTAAAAGGAAAATAATATAATTCAAATGGTTGTTTTTAAGAGGACATTATTTCGTCTTCGAATTCCTTGAACCATATATTTTAAATAAAACATTCAAGGCCAACTTTGAACACTTAAAAAGATAAGATGTTTTTAGATAAGTTTCTTGTTTATATAACTCAATTTATTTACACCTTATGGTCGCAGTTTCCAACTCACTTGACTGTGATTCTTACCTTGAAATTCAAAGTTTTGAAGACTCTTATTTCAGATGATATTATGCTACTTGTCGTAAAAGAATGTCCAGCCTCGGATAAAAATTTTCGAACCCTTTTGGGAGACAATATCTTTAGATATGAAAAAAGAAAAATGGTTTAATGGCAGATTTAAGTAGGATAACAGATGTCGAAATTTCTTAAGAAAATATTCAAACAAAGTTCAGTTAAAAATACATAATTTTTATGTAGGTCTATATATAGCACCTCTAACTCAAAAAAATTAATAAACGTAATAATTTAAACAAAAATAGTGTTATTAATATTTCTTATTCCTCTAAATGTTATACTTAAAATTTAACTTGATGACCAACAGAAACGAACTTTGGAGACTTATAGAAATTCATTCATAGGGTGGTAAAGAAGATATTACCTGATAATGAGAAACAAGCTTTGAGGCTAGTTGCATACATGTCATCAGTCTCAGAAGAGCTTGATTTTGCACTCTTGCTACAACTTTTTCCCATAATCTTTCACATTGCTTCGAGCTAGATTTCTTGAAAACACTTTCATGCAACACAGAAAAATGTTTCATCATAAATCTGAAATAACGAGACATTTCGCTAAAATAATATTTACTTTAAGAATGATGTATTAGTGAAGCCATTTTGTTCTGCTTATACTTCACATGTGGTTTTCATACTATATTCACCTATCGTAGAGCTCTACTGTTAGGAAACGGACTTCAATAGGCATATTAAGCTTTTCACTTATCAAAAATATGAACTCAACCACCGAGTCGGTTACAACAAGAAAAGGTAAAGTGTTCTTCCACTTCCTATCGCCTGGAGACATTTTACTCTGATTTCTCAGATGAAACATCCAATCCTCTAAAATATCACCTATCAAAATGAAATACATCCTATGAATGCTCAAAATTTAAATATAGCGGTAGGAGATGAATTAATCGCACCGAAAATGTCCTGGTCCCAGTTTTCTCTTATTCTTCCTAAGCATGGATCTGCTGGAGAAGCAAATATCTTCTCGAATTCCATCATTTATAAATAATATTTGTAATTAAATTATCAATAAAATACTCAATAACATTCCCAATAGTATGATAAACGAGAATTGACTTTTTACTGCAACAAACAATAGTTGCAGAGAGATAAAAAAAGTTACTTTTAATTTACTTTTGAATCGTAAAGCATCACTCATAGGTGGCGGTACGACAAAATTTTCAAGCAAATGAGTACGTAAAATTATTGAAAAACGAAAGTTATTCTCAAATAGTTAAATCAATTTTAGGATGACGAAAGACCATGGGTGACAATTGTCCTTTTCGCCCGCGATGACTTCTACTCGCAAATAAAATAGAACTTGCTTATATTTCGTACATCAGTATGGCCTCTTTCAATACCAAATTTAAATTCTACGATTTTAGCACAACCTTCGGTGCTCCACATGACAATTCTGAGTACGTAATGACGGTGGTCACGATTATGGAAAAGGATTACATTATGCAAACAATCTTAAGGAAAGTTTAGAAAAGTGGAATAGGAATGTTAAAGTTGGAATTTGTAGCCTAAGCTTAATAGATGTTGAAAAGCATGATATTTTTCTTAAATACATTACTAATAATATTCGTGACAATTCTTGATTCTTTATATCAAGAACTTTTCTTCACACATAATTACCATTGATAATTGTATAGATTTATACAATATAGAACCTAAAAATATAATTCATTGTTTTAATTATCTACAATATATCACATTATTCTACAGTATAGATACAATATTTTAAAGTATAATCTTTTAACACAATTTGATATCATTGGACTGTAGCACCATAATTCTACTAAAAGACAAATATCACAAATCACAAAATCATTTTGCAATTGGCACCCCTGAAATTTCAGAATACATCTGTATGCGTAGGAGTGTTGCTCGATGCTGCGGTGAAGGTGGTTTGATTTCAAGGAATTGAATGAAAGACAACATAACTCAAAGTAATTTCTGTAAATTTTATACACTTGAAAGTCAATCCTCTTTGAGAAATAATCATCTGGAATCCTTCGTTCGTAGTATTTTGCTGGTGACACATGATTATCAGCGGTCATGTGTTCATTATCGCTCCAAGGTGGATTGTTGTACTTTAAAAGCATGAAATATGTTAAATGGAGCGCGAGAAAATTGAGTAATGCCATCGCTGGTCAAAGGATTGCTGTAGACACTGTTTCAATCGTGAACAATGTAAAAGTTAGTAAGGTAATGGTGTAGTTGGAACAATCATAACGATCAATTTTATGGATGCTTTACCGAATTTTCTTTAGATTTCACGTGTTTCCAGTAGATACTTCCATATAGATCACATTAAATTCAATCATGAAGATGTGAAACCGAATTTAGGCAGAGGGGGTCCAGGTTCAGGCAAAGGACCGGTGACATGGAAAAATTTACTGATAACTTCCCTTGTAGCTGGAGGTTTATCTGCATACATGTTGTCTTTGCGACAGGAGAAAGAGTCGGGTAATTAATTATAGTATTGTAGTAGTAAATACCTGTGAAGAAAATCTTTTCCAGAATTTTGATAAGATTATTAAACTGTAAAAATCTATTTGAATATTTTTCAGCAATCGATAAAGAAAGAAAGAGAATGCTTGGTAAAGCTAAGATTGGCGGTCGATTTGAGCTTATTGATCAGAGTGGAAAAACGCGAAAAAGTGAAGACTTCCTTGGCCAATGGCTCCTTCTATACTTTGGTTTTACCCACTGCCCTGACGTATGTCCTGATGAAATGGAGAAGATGGTGGAAACTGTCAAAATTCTGGGTAACTACCAACTATTATTGAATGTGTGCAGTGTAGAATTAGTCAACCCCGTTATAGTAGTTTTTCTTGTAGCCAATTTACTTATGTAGGATAATTAGTTGTTACAATGAAAATGAACTATTTATACTAGAAGCTATCGAGGAAACTTTTATGGACCAAGTTTTTTAAAATTATGACGCCTTTAAATCTGAAAAGCAGAATTTCTATTATAAACTTTCTTTATTAATTAAATTTTATAATTATATTCTCTGCATTTGTATCCTTTTCCAAAATGGTCTGTAGAGTCTCCAGATTCTGAATTCAAAGGTGAAGTGCAGCCACTGTTCATCACTGTTGATCCAGCAAGAGATACCAAGGAAATAGTTGGAAAGTATGTTAAGGAGTTTTCGCCAAAGATAATTGGACTCACTGGAAGCCTTCAACAAGTTGAATCTGCATGCAAAGCATACAGAGTATACTTCAGTGCTGGTCCACGAGATGATGAAGATGATTATATTGTGAGCCATGTTCGATAGTATTTAAGGGATTGGAGGAACTAGTTGACAATATTAAATCTTAGTTTAGCTTTGTAAATGACAAAAAATTGGTACTTATTTATAATTTGGAATATGAAGACTCTCTCAATTGTTTGTGTGCTTTACTGATTATTTTAATATATACTAAGATAATTATGGTCATTACTCCCTATATTAGTAATTTAAGTAATTGATAAATTTATTATTGAGGAAGAGTCAATTAGTATTTCATCTTGAATATTGTAAAGCTCTTCTTTTTTTCAGGTTGACCATACTATTATCATTTATCTCATCAATCCTGATGGAGATTTTGTGGATTATTATGGACAAAACAGGAGTGCCAATGATATAGCTAACAGTGTGCTAGTTCATGCATCCAAATTTGAAAAGTCAAAGAAAAAATCTGTTTTCTTTTGATAGTGTATCACTGTTGAATGGTTGTAAGAGGGTATTTATGGTTCTTGTTATGTCACTGAAATTTAAATCAGGATAACAGAATAGTTCATTAATTTGCTGCTGCATTTTTTGAGTGGAGGCATTTTATTTGCAAGATACTCTCAAATTTCCACTCAATGGAATAATATTACTTTGATTAACAAATTTTTATTAAATTAATTTATGAATTCATATACTTGTACTTAGGTTGTTATTAAAAGTTTTGAGGCTGTAATTATTGACTATGGAATATTTCAGTTCTCAAGAAAATCTTTTAAGCCAGGTAAACATGCTTTGTTTTGTATTTACATTTGTAGATTATTTATACAATTGACATTGTTTAAATCTCTTCATCAATCAATTTAACTTGGCTTACAAAGTTGCTAAAAGATTTTTTTTGTAAAAGCTTCACACAGTAATTGGAAAATACATCACTCATCTCAATTTTATAGAAAGTTATTATGAAAATAAATGTTTTTACAAGTGAGTGATCTATTAGTTAAGTGTGACATCAATGAAGTATTATAAAGCAATATTTTGTCCTCGCTGAGCAAGGTTTGAGTTCCTTAAGGATTTTTTGATATGGGATGGTTGTGATAAGTGACTTAAAAGAGATCTGATGAGAACAAAAACTTGAATTGAGAGAATGAATGAAGAAAATTACTACAGTTACAATTATAATACTTTATAAGTGAACTTTCAGATGAAACCCAACAGAAAGATGATGGTCCTGAAACAATAATTGGTTTTCAATATTTACCCTCAATTAAAAAAGAGATTCTAAATTTTTAGCTGTATTCAGCTTTTATTTTCCAATGAAAATAAAAAAATATATCAATGGCTTTTGATGTTAGAGAAATCTCTTTCTATATAGTGTCATTTATAATACAACAACAAGCTTTTGACCTTTGTGCAAGAGGAACTGCAGGGCTATTCAATAAAAACAAATGTATGGGCTACTTTGGATTTCCTCTTTCCTCACACACTATTTATGAAACCAAATGTACTGTTAATTTACCGCTTTAGTTCTTCAACATAAAGTACTTGAATATTACAGATAAAAATTATTTCACGCAAATACACAGGGATTGTAAAATTTTCCAGTCATTAAATATCTTGAGATAGGCTGCCAAGTAAATGCTTTCATGGAAAGTCAGAGGCTAAGGACAATTGATAGATGTTTATCTTTTAGTTTTTTTTTTTGTATCTGCTCAAGTATAAGTTTTCTAAACTGCTCCTTATCAATTTTGGGTCTTAAGCTGTTAATCGTTGATGTTGGTTCATTGGCCCAAAGTCCTAGCTGTTTGCAAATCTTCATAGTAGAGTCTTCTCTATAATAATTGAGAAGAAATTTAACAAAAATTAACATTAAATGTAAAGTTTACATTACATGACCATAATTTGATATTTAGTTATGTTAATAAATCTATATCTATACTCTAAGCATAATTAATAGGGAAATATTAATGATAAGGAAATAATAATGACAAATTAACTAGTGAATGTGACTAAATCTACATATTTACCTTGCGAGCCGCCTTTCGGCATTTGGCAGGGGGTGCATGCACCATATTTCCCTAGGCGATTATTTTCGCGTATAGTTCACAGAAAAAATGAATTTTTGTAACGCTCCGTTTGCGCACTTACTTTTAATGCTGTATAGAAAGTCGTGGGTAGTGGATTTTCTCTTAAAGAAGTTAACTACTGAGCATTTATCAATATAAGAGCTCCAATTGCCAGTCATCACACCATTTCGTGATGTTATCTAAATCTTTTCATAGGGTTAATCTGTCCTCTCTATGATCTATTTCTCTGTATATGACCGTATCATCTGCAAATAATCTAACGTTACTATCAATGAGACTACCAAGATCGTTAATATAAACTAAAAAGAGTAAGGGCCCTATTACACTACCCTGTGGTACTCCCGAGGTCACTTTAACAGGGTTTGAGCTAACCCCATCCATAACTCCAACTACAAAATTCCAAGAGAGGGAACTATTTATTTGATTTATTACAAAGCTAGAGATACTTTAGTCAGATACTTATATTAGATGCCATAGAATAGATTCCATATATTCTAAAACTGTTTATATATCTTTAATTCTCATCATTTAATTGTTCAGTTTTAAAGATAGGTTTAAATTTATAAAGTTCATCCCAATTAAAAACTGAAAGACATCAAAGAGAAATTAAAGATGAAATATTCCATTATTGATTTTTTTATGTTTACAAATAGTGTTTTTATGGCTAATATCCATTAGAAAATATCTACATTCTGGGTTGATATCAGTAGATTTTTAAATCCCACTAATTTCTAAGTTTTTAAAAGATAATATTTGTTAACATTCTTAAAATTATACATGGAATTAATCACTCTAAGATTTTGACTTAATGTGAGGTTACCAGTATTATAGTTTAACTCATTTGTGTCTGCTTCTTTATATAAGCAACAAACTGAAATGTTACTTGATTTTCAGTGATAAAACTGAAATACAATCTCTTCTATAAGCAAAGTTCAATGCTTAAGATTATCAAAAAAACAATCTAAGCCAAATCTCAATATGATCCTAGAGTCATAACATTCTGAAAAAGAAAGAATCCTTATAAGATATATTTCTCTTAACCTTTAAATGCCTAGCATGCCCTTACAGACACAGTAAAAACCAAACTCTTTGCCAAATGTTCCTGTACTAGCATACATATAAACTGAGACAATTTCTTGTATTGTATTAGATAAAAGAGGAATGTGAAAGAATTTATGATTCTTCAATTAAAATCCAGCAGATAAACACACTTTTTTGGGATTTAAATCAGGTGATTAAAGGTTAAATGTTTGAAGAGAACTCTTTAAAGAAAAATAGTCTACAAACCATTATAATTGATAATCAAGGAATTTGAAAAGTTCTTTAAAATATATAATATTAATTTGGAGACAAAAAGCAATTAAATTGGAGAGCTATGAAGACGCTTTCATCTTATGAATGGATAACCTTTTTAGCTTAAATTTCTTAAATTAGGGGGAAATAAGCATAGTCAGCCCAGCAGTGCTCTAATAATAAATAATCACTGCTCAATATTTTGGTAGAAAAGTAACTTAAGTATGCTGTATAAGGATTACATTTCCAATTTTATAAATGACTGATAGCATTTATGACATTAAATTTGAACATATATTATTATAAGACTAACCTGCAGATATGCCTGATAGCAGAATCATACCAATAGTATTAAATACAACTATCAAAATTGAAAAGTGTTTAACTACCTAAAATCAGGGCCGGCACGAACTTTAGCGAGTTCAAGTTAAAATTTTGCAGGGCCTGAATAAATTCCCTTCAAATTATGCACTCCAATTTTACTTCAAATAAATATTTATTTTAAGTACTGTTACTAATAGGTACATTAAACAATAGTACAATAATAAATATATAATAATTTTTCTTTCTGTTTCGCCGCTAAATCTGTGATGAAGTCTTCAAAATCGATTGAATTCTCTACTTAATTTTCTATTGATAGTATTGCTAGCGCTAGAAATCTCTCTTGGCTAATTGAAGACTGCAAATAATTTTTTAATTGTTTTCAATCACGAAAAACTACGAAGCTACTGAAAAATAGATACAATAGTATAATAGATATGATAATTTTTTCCATTTTCTAACTACCGTATTTTTCGGACCATAAGACGCACCTGGTTTTTAGAGGAGAAAAATAGGACAAAAAATATTCTGAACCAAATAATGTAACAAAATATTTAATAGTCTTTATTTTGGAGGCGAGATTGAGACTAAAAAGTCTCTTCTTCCATCTAACCTCTTTAAAAAAAGTTTAAAGTACCAAAAGAATTAGAAAGAGAAAAATAATGATTATAAGAGAGATTTAAGTGGATATAAAAACCTAAGAAAATTCTTAGAAAAAAATCCACTGCAGGAAAACACCCACAATGAAGGGGGGTGTGAAAAACCTGCACAAACCTACTGATAGAATTATCTAAAAACAGAATACTAAAATTTCAATTTTACAAGATAATCAATGAGTCAGATCATGTTAAATTTGAAAACATATCTTATAACTAAACAGGTAATTAAAAACATTCAATGGTATATTTAAGATGATTGCCGAAAAGAGAGGCAAAGTGTAGATAATAAAATTAGAAGATATTGGACTGAGCTGCAAAAAAAAGAATATTTCAGGACAGATGCATAGTTAAATGAATTGGAGGTTAAGAGTGAAAGGAGCAGTAGAGAGAGCGTTGATCAGTGCTGTAGAGATGTGATGACTGTTGATACAGGAGATAAATTGGATATATGATTAAGATAAGTAAGACATTTTCTTCTGAAAAATCGGGTTGAAATGGAAGATTTTTATGTGGGAGGGAATGGTATTTTAGAGCGTGGTAGCAGTTATAATAAATGATTTGTGATATGTCTCCGTTCTGTGGTTCGGTATTAGTAAATTGAATCTCCCTCTAGTATTACAATTATGGACGGACTCAAATCTTACGAATTCGGAAAAGAGATATTCAGGAGATTGCGTTCGCAAAACAGTGCATGAGAACGTTAGAATGTGTAGTTGTTTGCGAGTTTCGAGTTTTATCCAATCTAATTTTTTAAATGCACCGGAAATATGGTCAAATTTTCTCAAATTAAATATAAATCGAACGGACACATTCTGGATGCGTTGGAGCTTATTGGCTAAGATCTCTTGATAGATCTTGGTAAACAATGTCACCGTAATCAAAGTGGGGCATGATCAATGAATTTACTAGTCTACTGAGTCGAAGGCTTTACTAAAATAATGTATAACAGAATTTAATAATGTATAACAGAATAATATTTGATCCAGCGGGTCGGCTGCAGCGGGTCCCGCTGCAGCTCTGATACAAATGCCCGGCATTAGTGTCAGCGTCTTAGTACAGCGTCAGTGTCAGTCTTCTATTCGGACCATAAGACGCAGGCACTTTTCTCCCCACTTTTTGGTGAAGAAAAAGTGCGTCTTATGGTCCGAAAAATACGGTAATTAATATTTACGGAGTGGTATTTTTTTCTACCTATCAGTGGATCATTTTCGTAGACCGCAGGGAGAACTTCTCTAATTTCTTTGTCTCCAATAAACAATTGTGAACATATTTCTAAGCACTAATTGTGTGTAGAATGTGCTTATATTATATTAACCTTAATATGCTTATTAAATATAAAACGTCACAACCAATAAATTATTTTGTAAAAATCAAAATACACATTTATTTCATAATAGAAAATTGGGTTTTAACAAGTTCAGACAGCTATGATAAATTGTATAAATTAATTTAAATATAGAAAATATTCACTAGATTTTCGTAGACAGGATGCAAAGAAGAAAGATATACACCCATCCATAATCTAATAAAAAGAATTTTTAAAATTCAGTCAAAGATTCTGAGTTTCACCTTCAAGTTTTGAATAACTAAGAATACTTCACGTACTATAACGTTGTATTCAGAGTTACCCAAAAGAGACTATAAAAACTATTATCCTTTTTTAATAAACAAAAAACCATAAGAAGTTTAAAAAACAAACCAATCTTTGGCTCATACCTGTTTAAAGTAAAAAAATGAATTCCAGGGGCACATCCAGAAACTAATAGTTCTTTGGCAATATTAGTGGCCAAAAATACTCCAAAATTAGAGGTGGCTTGATCACTGTGAGCAACTGTCATTAAGTATTTCAATAGCTCTGGTGGTATTTTTAAATGGCAGAGCTTAGCAATTCTCCATATAGAAGAAAAACTTGATATGGGAAGTATTCCTGGAATAATGGGTACATTTATGTCATAGGCTTTGCAGTCATATACAAACTTCTTGAATGTTTCAGCAGAAAAAAATATCTGTGATATAACAAAGTCTGCTCCAGCATCAATCTAGAAAAATAAACATTCAACTTAGCTCCTGACAAGTAGAAATGCACAATATTAAGTTGAAATTTATAATTATAATTTAAATCTAAATTAGACCAAATATTACTTTAATCATTGACATTAATCAAATAATAACACAAACAGAAAAAAATATCAATACTTCACAGGTTCTTTACCCCTTATTGGTTAAATTCTTGTATCTATTACCTGTAGTACCTTAATTACCTGGGGCTTGCAGATTTTGTTTTGTGATAGTCCATCTCTCACCTGAGGAAAAATCAGAAACTGATTCTACCTATCATAGGTTAGGAGGCACCAAAATCGGACTTCCTCACCTAAGAATTTATAGGGTCAATTTTCGACAATTTTTAAAAAATACTTGCAATTTACATACATACATAGAAAATTCAAATTTCATATTCTATATATATATATATGGTCTATAGGGAGGCCATAGAACTACTTATAATTGCGATTTATTTTGTAATATTGGTCTTGGATTAGGCTCATTTGAATGCTTAAAGATAAAAATTGTAATCACCATTTTTGGTATTATCAGACGGTTTCACTATAGGTCATGAATTTGATGGGAAGGTGGATTTAGTATACCTTCATACAAGGGAAATTAATAACATATTTTGAGGCACTTCCAGAAAGTATCTTGAAATTTGGAGAATTATTAAATACCATGATACTCTTCTGAAGGAAGAAAAAGAAAGCAATCAGTTGGTACTTCCAATAATAATCTAATAAGTGTTTTGAATGTTCTTCAATCGCATGACGGTGCTCAAACAAAATTTGGAGTCATTACATCCAAATTTTTAGAATGAAATTTGATTTCGCATGTATTTCTTAGAGCAGCATTTTACCTGGCTGGGCATCAAACTAAGGAAAACATAGCATATTTGTTCATAATTCGCTTTATATTTTTTTTGCATAACATAGCACAGTTGGTGATATTTAAAGTTTTCAAGAGTATCATTACTAAGCAGTAGGATGTTACAGTAAACTACAGTATTAAAGGCAACTTTAAATTGTCATAATTTTAGATAAATAGTCATAAAATGATATAATATTGATCTAAATGCACTTTTAGAGAAATCATAAATCTTGGGTCACCTCTTCACCTTAACATACGAAAAAAGAAATTTCCACCTTTCCCACTATAAGTTTATAACCTCAGTTCCGTTTTGATGTTTTAGTTTGACTTTAAAATTAACATTTTTAATTTGATTTTATACTTGAGACTAGGTTTTACTTAACAGAAATAAATCAAATTTTGAAGTAATTTAATATGAAATTATGATAACAAGTAACCTTTTCCTTAAGATGTAAAAGATCCTCTTCATACGAATGGGCTTCATGATGTCCAGAAGGATACCCAGCAACACCTATGGAGAATAGATCACCAAATTTTTCCCTGATAAAACGGATCAAATCTACAGCATGAGAAAATCCATCTTCAGGAGATTTTTGGTCAGGCAATATATCTAAAATTAGAGATAGATCACAAAAATGTTATCAAAAACATAAATTACTAAGAGAATCAATGTATTTTAAAAGTAATACAAGAGGATAGTTGTATTTGACTGATGACCAAAATCATTTTCAATCCATTCTGTCTCTGTATGCAAGTGATAAACTATAATATAATAAAGCACCTCCTCGTAATGCCAATATGCTTCTTATTCCCTCAATATGAGCTGCTTGCAAATAATTTAGAACCTGTTTCCGAGAGAGGTTGCATGATGCTAGATGAAGCATTGTATCAAAATGGTAAGCTCTAGCCATTGAACCAGCGAATCTAATCGATGATATTTCTTTATTACCACCCGGATCGTTTCCAGGATGCCATGTGACTGAACAAAATAATGGTGCCCCATCTTCTATTAAGTAAAACCTAAGGTAGAAAGAAAGAAAAATATTGTCATAATTCATTATATTTTTTTTAAGTGTTTAAACAAAACTAATTATACACACATTGAATGGATTAAGATATTTTTATTACCTTTCCAATAGATTTTGAATCCCGAACTTTGTTCTTGGAGGCATGAACTCGAGGGAAAAGAAAACATCCTTGGAATGACACCTTCTTTTTAGGGAATCGGCCAAGGAATGATAATGGCTTCCATAACTGTTATAATCGGTGCTCTGACATAATGAGTATGGACCTTCAACTCCCTCACTCATTGGAATTAACACCTGTCTCATCACAAAAAATTTGGATGTCTATTCTCCTTATAAAAACTTTATGCTGCATATATTTTCTTTGAATTTTTGATCCGACTTCAAAAAGTCCTAAATCAGCTGAAATACACGTTTTTTCGAGCAAAGATAGAGGGACTGCCGTCGTTTTAGTCCGATAATTTCACGATGGAAGCGAAACATTGAATAAAATTTGAACTGAGTATACTAAAATATCATCAAGGGTTAGAATTTGTAAGATCATTTGAAAATCACAAGTATCTAATTAGCACGATAGACACGCTAACGCAGTCGTAACTAATATAAACAATACTAAACTCCACTAGCTAGTTAGCCAAGCTAAAGAGCATCAGGTATACGAAAAAACTAAACAGGCGAGGAAAACATTTTATTTGAACTAAACGATTAAAAAATTGTTTTCTAACTTCTTGGTAATAATTTTTAATAGGTAACTCAAATTTTTCCCAGAACTTATTACCATAAATAATCTAAATATCATATTAGAGAAGGCGTGATCGTTTTTTGTTTTAGACAGACATAGGGTGTAAAATAAAAGAATTCCATTACCATCGGGAGATGTCTGATGACAAATAGGTGAATTTTATAATGGTAAGAGACTAATTCAGACTAAAATTTGAAAGGGTTAACTAAAGTAGCGATGGATATCCTTGAAAATTATGGGCTTTCCTATCCATTATGGAAGTTTGCCTGTGATTCGTAGGTATGATGTACACCTATACTTTTATTCTATGTATTCGAGATAGGTTGTAATTGTGAGTAATATTCATTTCTTTGCTTGTGAAAGTGGGTTCATTAAAATGAACGAATTATCTATGGTGGAAGTTTTGATATAAACTTTACCCTCACAAGATTGAATGTTTATTTCCACTTGAGGCAAATTTAGGTGAATATGGACAACCTTCGAAGATATTAAAATAGGAGCCGTTCTGTTACAGTTGGATTATAATAGTGACAGCCGATAATAAAGTGATTTTAAGTAAATAAAGAAAGTTCTCATCGACACTTCTTGGATAGTGCTTCTACCGTTTTCAGTAACAAAATTTAAGTTAGTAAAACATCCCGTAGATTAAAATTGCCGCAAACTCTGTCTGGATTGAAAAAGATAACAAAAGAGAATTAGGAAAAAAAGTTTATTTCACATTTTATTATTATTACAAAAAATATCGAATACAATATTTACAAAACGTTAGTTTCGAAGAGATGCATAACTGTGAATGACGGAAATTATCTATCGAACGTTCTTCGCCTCGTTGTAGTCGTCTCTCTGGATTTTAGCTTCTTTGAACAGTAGAAAATAAACCTCTACATCAGGAGGCCGATGCGAAGCTCTTATACCAAGAAGAACTGCTACATTTGTTTTCTGCTGGTGTATTTTATGGCTTCTGTTGCAGGTCCTCAATGCTGGTGGAATATATCTCCTGGAAAATAAAAAGAATGAAATTAACACATGGAATAATACAGTAATGTTAAAAGTATTGAGCGAGGTTTTTAGTCGGAGACAATCATGTAAGCAATTTATAAAGATAGTTAAAACGGAATGTTACGTACTCAGCTAAAGAACTCGGAAATGACATTGACAAGGGAGGTAACCGAAAGAAATGCACGGGTTTCCTCACCACGCAAAGACGTACCGTGCCTGGCGCGTTATCCCTTTTGAATGGAGGGATTCGCCAGCGGACTGCAATTGTTAAATGACAGAGGAAAGGACGTCATCAATTGCAATCCGCCAGCCCTATTAGAACCAGGGTGCGACGATGGCACGAAGACCATCGCCACAGATAATGAGAATTGGAATGCCGTTAGAAGACCTTTATTATCTAATGGCTAAATAGCCGGTATAAACCAGTGAACGTGTATTACCTAGCACTTTAACTACCCTTCCCCCCAAATACCAATGGAGTGAGGTATCTCTATCGCCCATGAAATGGGCCCTATTGCATTAATGTAGACCTGTTTCTTTAACGCCCGTTGGATGGGCCCCTTTTCTAAACAAACCTACCCTAAGCCTACCAGCCTATGTTCACTGAAAGAGGAAGACGCTCCCTACCTTTGCAGCGGAATTCCTCCATCGTCGGCAGATCTCTGCGTTCCATCGGCGTACAGAATTTCCTCTTGATGTCACTAACACAAGCACTTTCACTAGAATGACCATAATACCACTTTCTGCACTGCACTAAAGATTGACACAGGAATCACAACACTTTAAGAGGCTCTATCTTCATTAGAGTCTGCAAAAGTAACGTAAAGAAAGCAAATGAACAAACGGGCATTATCACAACACTAGTTATAAAAATAAGATTAATCTAATACTGTATTAGCGGGCGACTGACCCTGCTCCGACTCCTGGGCATCCTTCCGATGACGCTTCTCCGATGCAAGATTTAGTCGTGAACGAGTTCGACAAACGGAATTACGACGAGTACTCTGAGAACAGCAAACGTGAAAACTTAAGGAAAAATCGAAAAATTGGGTTTCCGTTAAAATATCTATCTGCCATAAGTCATGTAGGTAATTTAAAACTTAAGAGTTCAAGATGATAAGTCCAAGGCTTCCTAACAGTTTCTTGCAGTTGCAGTTCTCTCTCTCGATCGACTTCGTCCAGCAAAGCTTTCGTTGCAAATGGCATTGCATGGCGAAATTCAGAGGCTTATATACCCATTTTTCGAGCTCACGTGAGGTTGAGAAGAAAAGAGGGGGTGAGTGGTGGTTTAGTTCTAGGAGACACGGAAAACTGGATTCGTGGATGTCAAATTGGTCGAATCGGTTTATTCTAAAATGACTTTTCGGCTGGAGTAAAATAAGTTACCCGTTATTTTACTCCAAAATAAGTTACCCGTAAGGAGTAACATAACTGGAGTAGAATAAAAGCTGGAGTAAAGCTAATAAAAGAGTAAATCTAATAAAGGGGTGAAGTAAATAACCGATTCAACCAATTTGACATCCACGAATCCAGTTTTCCGTGCCCGTATTCATTCTATGTACTGGATTTTCCAGTTATTGTTTTTTCCTTAGATGATTTCTATTACCTATTGTATCTATAAATACTAAGTTACTGTAAGTTAATAACAAGTTACTGTGATTACTACAATGTGAGAAATGTTGCACTGAACTTATCAACCCAATGACAGGTAAAACTCAGCTTGTGTAGGTGTTCACAGCAGAATAAATTCCATGAAAAATACCCAAAATTTTTCTCTGAGATGACCAAAAATATAAGCATAAAGTTAGTCCTGTTTGTGGTGATGTTTTTTCTTGGATACGAGCAAGAAATGTAGAAGTTATTTTAGTAATATGTAGCAACTAGAGAAAAAAATTATTGCTGAATTTTAATATCTATAGGCCAATTTTTAAAATTTGATGATGAACTGATGAACAGTATTACCATTGAAGAGGAAGATTGAAAGAAGATGGAATCTTGATGCTATGATAAGAATTGCTTGCTGTGGACAAAAGTAGTCCTAAATGTTATTGATAGCTGCAATATGTTTTCACAGTTCTTCTTTATGTATAAATTCTATCCTTGATTTGATTGCACTTTGATGATGTGATAATATATGAATTACTAAGTTTTTATAGAAATAATTGCATCTAAATATATTTTTGCATTAAAGAGCACATATGTTTCATGTTTTGTTAACCAGCTTATGCTTTTAACTCTGTTCTTCTCTCTCTTTTTTTGATCAGTCCTTAATCTTTGTTGATTCTTTTTGAAGCGCTAGTATCTGGCAGATAATTCAAAGAAATAATAGCAAGCAACTTGCTGTTACCTAGTTTACTTCCACTAATGGGAGGAGTATATATGTCAGGGACTAGATGTCACTTACTCTATAATGTTTCTTATCAAGCTGTGCCGTAGAAAGAATAATGTTTAAATTGTATAATTTGTTGGTTTTAGGAACCCACTTCATTAAGTTTTAATGGTGCACCTTTTAAGAACCATCATTACCTGGTATTAGGGAATATGTGAGATATTTCTCTTTTTATGTTCTTTGTCTAAACGCAAGATTTCTACCGAAAAGCAGTCTATGATTGAAAAGCTTCAAAACCAGTTTCCTAACCTAATTATATAGCAGTTATTGATATTTTTGGTTGTAATTTTTACAAATTTCTTTTTAAACCTCTGTTTATTAAGTGTTTAAGACTCCTATGTGATACTCAGGAGGTTATGGAGATATGTATGAGATAATAGTAACATCCATGGATATTAAAGGGCAGCATATCTTAATGTAGCATGGGCTCGTAAAAATGGTAAACTTTTTGCTTAGCTCACTAAAAAGATGTTGATGGATGAATCTTTAATAATAAATTCTATCTTTTCTAGCTCTGAGTAATGAGTTACAGAATGTTCATGGGGTAAGATTCCATACTTCCTTTCCTTAAAATTGAATTAAATTTCTCTTATCTTCTTCTCTATCATGTATGAAATATCCCTGAAAATTTAAATAAAAACTGTATCTTTCTTTACTTTTTTGAGCATGCTGTGAATGCATGATATATGCATTACCCTCAACCATAATGATCTTGGAGTGTCACGAAAAATTATCATTCAAATTGCTATTATTTTTGCAATGAAGTGGTACTTAATGAGCTTCTTCATTTTTCTTCTCTTCTAGCCATTCCACTGAATCCACAGAATCATTAAAATCAGTTCATGATTGATGCATAAGAGATTTCCACAACTTATTATGTAATGCAGAAATTTTACATAATATAAATAAATTTATATTTCAGTTATGACAGAATTATAAAATCAAAAAGAAGGTTATAAAAAGTATAAATCAGAGGTGAGAGAATGAATAGAATTATGCATAAAGCATGAAAAATACATTTTTCTAGATGCATAAATAAAGTTATTTTCTTTAGTTGAATAAGTTGATAAGTATTAACACAATAAATATACTATATATTTTGATTAATTAAATTGTCTTTCGATTAGTTTAGAGAAAACCTAATCAAAAGTCAAAGTCAATATGTTCAAGCATAACTTGTTGGAATGACATCTTCAAGAAGGAAAGGATAACTTTGTATCTTCCACAAGAATTTTTATTATCTGGTGGATGGACACCAGAAGATGTCATCACCATGAAAAAGCTGTGTAAAAAAATGAAAATTTTTCAATAAAATCAGCAGTCATCTAGAGTCACTGTATTATTGCTGTTGCACCAGAACCCATGCCTCAATTCTATATGTTAGGTCAGGCAGAATGCTTTAGTTGAAGACTTTATTTTTTAGTTCATGCCAATATTGTTGTTAATTCTAAGGATTAATGGAGTAAGAAACTGGTAAGACCAATGCTAGGATATAGGCAAAGGTACTGTGATATAAATTTAATAGTATTCCTTCTCTTCTTTATAGGAATAACTACAGTGATAATGGTTCACATATACCTCCTGGGGATCTCTTTCTACTTAAGATAGAATTACTTTCATTTAATTTCATGTTGTTTACTCCTTTGTGAATCCAGAAATAACAGCATAGTCTTGTAGTATGATTGATGTGTTATGTATAAATTCAATCCATTGGAAAGGTAGTTCTGTGAATGAATTGAAAGTTAAGACAAGTGAAAAGACTATGCAAATACCTGTTGGCCAAGAGAAGGAAAGTGAAAGACTATGTGGATACCTCTTAATCATATGCATTTTACGGGGTTTATAATCTCATCTAAAGGACTACTAGTAGAATCATTCTTTTCAAAAATGTTTTAAAGAATTTCAAGGATTATAATAAAGAAAATATTTACATGTATGTTTATGTTTTTATCATTTATATTTTATATTTAGATAAATATATATTTATTGTTATTATTATTCAAATACGTAATTTCTTGGTATTTAAATATATTTATCTTTATACGTTGAATAAATTGTTTATTTTAGGGCAAAGTGGAATATCAAAACCTCAAAAATACCATGCTGTTTAAAATTTCCACCAAAATCGACGCCAGAGCAGTCTTCAGCCAGGGGTATAAAACTATCAACATAGGGAAAAGTCCGTTCCATCTCAACATGGGACATGTCCTGCTCCTAAAGTATCGTCTTGCGATCTTGGGTTAAAATCAGAGTTGTTGTTGTGTGTGTGCAGTATGAGGCCGTGCTTCCGGTGAAGTAGATAATTTAATGAAATTAAAGACTTCCATGAATATTGAAGTCATGCAAAATGTCTCTCATGGTTTTCAATAGACTACCTTAATTTACCTATCGTTACGATTACTGAATATGTCTGATGCATGCGCACTAATTTTAGTTCGTCGTTGAAAATTATGTCAACACAACTTTCTATCTAGCAACTGGAGAAATTGAGATGCTGTTGAATTTTGGTGTACTTTTGTTCTTTTCATCGCATATTTTTACCTTTTTTGACGTCGCTAGTTTCTTATATTATGAAAGCAGTCTTATGCAAATTGTCCTCTGTCAAGCAGACTAAATTAAATAATGGAGCAATTTTTATAGTTGCATTCCCATTTGTACTATACATTTGCGTATTTGCTCTCGCTCGTAATTTCTCCCTGCCTCTTCGCTCCGACGGACTCGAAAGAATTGTGCGTACGGATAAACAGATTGCTGACGGAACAAAGTTAGATAAATATTCTGAAACAGGTAACAAATTTGAAGCCGATGAAGATCGTGGAGACACTTTTGGATCACCTCATTTGGAAGAGGGGGAAGTAAAAGACCCGAGAGACACACTAGAAGATGTATTTTCTAGGTATTAATTTGGTTCCCATGTTATTGAATATTTTTTATTTCACCAATGTACATTACATTAGCATTTGCAATAGCTATTTGTATAGATGACATCGTTAGCAACGAATATAGTATTATTATTAACTTGGTTATTAACTTTAAACATTTCGGTATGCATTATTAACATTTTAAAGTATATTTTATCTGAGACAATGCAAGTTCTACTTGATATTTTGAAGAATCGGACTTTGTATATGAATGTATGTAAATAATTGAGATGTGTTTGTATCATTTGTATGATTCATTCAGCCATATTGAGGAAAATTTCAGCGTTGTGTCAAGATGTGGATAATAATTCGAATTTAATATTCCTCACTTTTATTATTTACATTCTAACTTTGAAATATTATTCATCATTGTTTAGAGCCGATGAAGATGGTGATGGACTTTTAACTGTAGCAGAACTCACCATATGGATCGGTAGGAAAATAAAGGATCATTTAGATCATGCTTTGAAGGAGAATTTTGGTCTTTTTGCTGCTATTGATAATAATCCTAAAAATGGTAAGTTGTTAAAAAAATTACTTTAATTATCAATATTAAACCTAAATAAGTAAAAATTTAAGTCTGAAATAATATAAAGACAACATTTAATCAGAAAACTCAATGCTTCATTCAGGCTCATACATCCTAATTTACTCAAAAAAAATTTTATCTTTTTTAAGGGTTAATAACATGGGATGAATATCACAACCATTTCCTTAAAGGAAAGGGGCTAAGCGAAGACTATGCACAAAAGCATGACAAGAGACACAAAGGATTGTCCAGAGCTATAAAAGGTAATTAAGTCTTGATTTAATAAGTGATTACTTTTAGAGTACATAACAGTTTGCTTAAATGTGATGTTCCATAATGCTACTCAAATGAAAGAAATACATTTACATACAGAAATATGTATGTACGGTCTACTTTTATTTAATGAAACTCTATTGTCATAAATATTTACTGAGATAAAAATGATTAACTTCAATATCATGAAGTTAAATGAAAATTTTTTGAGTAATATTTTGTATTTAAAGTTAATATGTTTTAGCGTCACTTGGTGGAATAGTGATATAACTTAGTACTTTCCATGGATATATCTGTGGAAAGAATTAAGTTATTTATCCATAATTCATCAGTTAACAATATTTACTCAGAGATAATAAATTTTTAAAAATTTTTCCAGTGAAACTTTCATTTTTATATTACATACAGCATTACTGCTTTTGAAAACTGTTCATAATCATCAACAAATTCTTAGACATGTGAATTGCATATATTTTTGTCAATCTCCTCATGAGGATATGGAGAATACCCCTTCTTTTAGGTCTTCCATCCAACCATGTGTCCATCCAACATATGTGCTGGACCATACAAATGTCTTAAAATGTAGAAATCTCTTTATTTACTTATTTTTATACTTATTAGATTGGTTTTTCCTAAACTGCTCTTGAGTTCCATCTAAATGCTACACAATCACTCAGATCTGTTTTAGTATTTAATTAATTTTCACAATGAATATTCAGAAAATATGTTTATATTAAATTCCAAATTTGTTTTCTGTATTTTGTCGATAACTTAGAAGCAATTGCCAGAGATCGTGCATCATGGTCTGAGGCTGCTCATAGTGATCCAGATTCTCTTACACTGGATGAGTTCCTGGCATTTAGGCACCCTGAGTCCAGCCATGCTACAATCCTTGCTATGGTTGATGAAATGCTTGAAAAATTTGGTAAATCTTGAATTATCTATTTATTAAGATAAGAGTTTTATTCATTAAAGGTTTTCGTGATTTTTCGCTAAGAAATTTTATATGTCAGCTTATGATGAGTATGTTGGGTGTGTGTATACAGTATAAAAGGTCAAATAGTTTGGAATTTAATTAAAATATATAAGATATTGATATTGCCTTATGGGTTATGGGAATATCTCCTGTCCCAATATGGATGTTTTTTGTTGAATACCTTACTGTAATTGTCCTTTTAATGTTTGTTTGTAAGTACCCCTTTAAGTAAATGAGTGTTAGTAAGATGTTGTAATCCATGATACCAGTAATGTCAGTGGTGGCATATTTTTGTGCAGAAGATCATCCTTTTATCTTAAAAGTTCGTTCTGATCAACAAGTCATAGGCATAGTCTCACAATAAGGGGTAAGAAGGGTTGTGAATTGCACTAGCCATACAAAATGGTATTGTTGAAACCTGACACATGTGAAAAAAGTTTTAACACAAAATTTCCATCAACCTTTCTTAGTACAGTAGACTCTCGATAATTCGAATTTATGGGGACCAAACAAAAAATTCGAATTATCGAGTTTTTCGAAATAGCGAGAGTTCGAATTAAAGAGGGGCTGAAAGTAAAAATTCGAATTGAAGAAAGTTACATTTTATTTGTCATTGTATAAGATTGTGAGTGCTGCTAGAAACAAAAATATATATTATAATAATGTGGATCAATTTACTTATTATAAAAAAGTTGTATCATTTCTTCACAAAAAAATCGGTTATTTTTGTTTGGGTGGCTTGGTTGGCTGCAATCTGGTCCACAGCATTTTCCAAAGTGCTCTCTGCTTTAAACACACAACCAGGTTGGATGTTATCCATTTCAGACTGTTCGAAAAAACGACGCAACCCTCTTAAGAGAAGGTTGCTTCCTTAGAAGACACCATCGGAACATCGTCTTCTTCATCTTCACTGTCAGAAATCTGTTGACTGACCGCAATTGACCACAATTTCATAATGCCTTCATCAGACAATGTACCCACTGTGGCAACATTATTGTCAATATTAACATAATCGTTGAAAGTTATGGAAACCTCTAGAAGTCTGTTCCAAGCACTCAAAAGAGGTCCCTCATCTTGCAGATCTTGTTGAACCACATCATTTCCGTCCTTGCGTTCCTGATCCTTGATGAACCCGCAAGCTTTAAAACAATTTGCGATTGTCTGTGAGTTAACCCCTTCCCATGCTTTGGGAGCCATTTCCATTGCAGTAAGCACTGAAGTGCTACACAGGTTACTTCTTTTTTCCTCCTTCTTCAACAGCCGCGATGACTTGTTTCTTTTCGGTGAGCGACAAAGACTTTTAACGTACAGGGTCCATTTTAAGGCTGAAACTGCACTAAAGCATTTCAGAGGTGGTGGTATGAATCATAGACATTGGAGGGAGGCAAGTTCTTGGAAAAATTGCCTCGACACTTTCCATGAAATTAATAATTTTTCGAATTGTGGAGTGGGCCGATCTAGCTTCACTTCGAATTATCGAGGGGACCAAAATACATTGATTTTCTTCGAATTATAGAGGTTCTCTCGGGGGACCGAGGGTTTTCTTCGAATTATAGAGGTTTTCGAATTACCGAGGTTCGAATTATCGAGAGTCTACTGTATATCCTAAACGAGATATGTTTAAACGACTTTATATGGCTGGTGCCTCTATGAAGCCATGGTAGAATGCTGCATAGTAGATATGCCCCTATGTTATCCCTTAATAGTATTTCTATATGCTTGGGCAAGATAGCTCAATGGCTAGAACAACTGACCAAGTGGAAGTGGAAGATCTAGCTTTGAGTCACTGTTCTGTCAAATATTTTTCATGTCAAGCCATGTCGTCTTTCCACTCAAAGTTACCTTTCACCCTCCTTTCTTAAATAAGTATGAATTATTTTTGCAAACATCATTTGTTAAGGTGACTTTTGTATGGTTAAATTTTACTGAAATTTGTGTAAATGTTCTTGAAAAATGTTAGATAGGGATGGTGATGGGCAGCTGACTGAAATAGAATATTCAAGATACATCTGGGATGAGGGTGAAGGGGATGAAGAAGTGGGAGAAGACCAGCATCGTAAACAAGGAGAAATACAGCGTGAGGAAGAACGCAGGAAAGAATTCAGAGAGTTAGTGGACTCAGATAAAAATGGATTTGCAGATCGCAGAGAGCTTCTGGTATGATTTCCAGTCCAACAATCTAACTTTAGTTAAATTTAAGGCAAATGTATTGGGTAAGCTTATTTACATTCCTATCAAATGTCTGGTACAGTTCCGTGATAATTAATGGAATTATATTATCACTAAGTATTAGAAAGTTATGCTTATAATAAAAAATATAGTTTTGTAGTATTACTATTATTATAATTACTATTATCATATTCAAAGTCAAAGACTTCTCTGTTAGAGGATATAATTATTGAGGGTTAATAATCTACCGTGAATCAACTGGTGCATAAAATAAATTCAAGGTATCTTGGCCTATCAATTAAAGACAATGATTATATTATTTTTTAAAAATATTTTATTTTTTTTACAATGACAACCTGCCAAACAACATTGGTCAGTGCTCTCTTCAATCAGCCCAAACATCGCTCTAAAAATCACTAGCTTATTTGCTTGTGATTGGCATTTATCCAATTCTCCACCCATCTTGCAAGAGCTATTGCATTTTCACTTATTTGTGCAATATATATCCAACCCTTTATTCTAATATCATCAAATCTAAGCTTTGAGGGATATATGATCACAATTCAGCAGTCTACTTTCAAATGGTTAATATTGATGAGAGTCCTTTTTGTGAACTGCAGATGAATTTTCTTAGGGGTTTATCCATGCAGATAGAAGAATTCAAGTCTATCAATTATCATGAAACCACAAAAAACATTTAGAGAAAAAAAAGGAAAAATAACTACTTGAAAGAATAAATTAAAAAATTCGATAGAATTCAAAGATATGCACCGAGGGATCGTAAATTTCTAAAAATCTCTTTATCAGTCCAGGACATTTTCAACTTATCGTTATACTTTTGTGGTAATCAATCAATCATAGAATTAAAATAGCCATAATAATGTTGTGAATTATGGCTCTATCATCAGGTAGAAAAACATTGCAGAAACCAGTACATATACTTCGGAAACTTGGAGGGAAAAAAATGCAATTGATCAATGAATGAAAGCTCATTATAAAAACTAATTTTATATTTTAATCTAATAAAAATATAATTTTATATTTTAATCTTTAAATTTCTATTAACTTAAACTGAGTCCATTATATCTTTCCATTTGTTCTTAGAAATACATAGATCCCAGCAACCCAAGGCATGCCAGGGAAGAGGCTGAAACTCTCATGGTTCTATCTGATGCTGATCATGATGGACAACTATCTCTTCGTGAAGTATTGAACAAAATGGACTTATTTTTGGGTAGCAAGATGGTTGATGCTGCCCGTAGTTTTCATGATGAATTCTAGTTAAAAATGCATTCCATGCCTTATCAGGTATCTTTCAAACCGTCCTCATCTCATAACCCAAAGATAATAAAATATAATCTAATATTGTTATTTCTTTGAAAATTTAGTGTTAAAGTTATTGGTTAATACTCATTAATTTACTTCTGTTTTTATTATCTCAGGGTATGACTTCTGTTGTGTGAAATGAAAATATATTTTCAAATACTTTATTTTAAGGATAAGTAGAATCTTAAAATGAAATAATGAAGAAGTTGTTTACATTTCCACAAAAGCTTCTCTTCATTATTTTATGATGGATTTCCTCAATATCTTGGCCATCTTCACCGATTATAAAGTAGGATCTTAGTGAGCTATTCAGAGAATGCCAAGCAAAAATATCTGAATTATTGGATAACCTCAGTCAATTTACTAGTTACTATGGATCTTTAAGAAGCAATAAAGCCCATTAATATTACTTTAGTCATCGTATATAGATCTTGCCTAAATATCTTGCCTAATTATGTTATGTATGGATTTTAAATGAGAAACTATTTGGAAAATATTTGATGCACTTTGGAAATTTAAACAATAAGTATTTCATTACTTTGTTGGAGTGCAGCTGGTATAGAGGCCACTCCCTTCTATAGTTTCAGTTCCTGTTAAATTTTCAGGAAATTAAAGAAATTCCTTGAAGATCGTGAATAATTAAAACCAAAACAAATTAATTTATCAAATTTTATAATAGTATAACTAATCTAAGATGACAGGACTCCCTTAGGTTGGGTATTTAAAGCTTAAATGTTGAGAGGATTACGTTGCAGTAATTCCTCTAATGAGTTGCTATCATTGCTCTATTATATCCATCATTACATAGCTGAAAGTTGCTTCTTGAATAGATGTAATATTGATGATGTAATTTATGTATTAAATTAGTTTTAGATGATAGTAATGGTTAGTCAAAAGTCTGATAGGATTCTCTAACATTCCATAACTGGCAAACATTTGCAATGGACTGAGAGACACTGCCTGATAAATATTGAAGTGGTTATCCAAAAAATTCTTCTTGGTGCATGCTATATATGGGGAAATTTTCTAACAAATTATATGTCATGTAACATTTCGGTTTGTATCATTAACATTTTAAAGTATATTTTATCTGAGACAATGCAAGTTCTACTTGATATTTTGAAGATAGGATTTTGTATATGAATGTATGTAAATAATTGAGATGTGTATGTATCATTAATTTTAACCAGGAGTGATTCATTTTAGAATTCTTGTATTTATAAATGCATAAATGAATTTTTGGAACTTTTTTAATGTTATGTCTCGACTATTAAAAATAATTTCTAAACATATGAATGTTCAGTTGGGCAGCAGGTTCCGATAAAATTTGAGCACAATTTAACTGTTCCCAGAATTCAGCATATTTTTGTGATTTTAGTAAAATTTGAGTAAAATTGTGGTATATTTTTATATTTTGTGCTTCTAGAAGTGAATATCATGAAATTATAAAAAAGGTGTTTGGTGTTGATTTCCTAATTAGAAGTAATTGATTTGTTAGTGCATATGTAAGAAGTATTTAAACAATGTCTATCAAAGAAATGAATTATTCATAAGACTATTTAATGATGATTGAAGAAATTCACCTGTGAAATGTATTGATGGATTCCATTCATTTCATAATTTCATGTTTAACTTTTTTAAGTATCAAATATCCACTGATACCTTATAATTTTAATTCTTATATTTTTAGATTTTTAAAAGATTTTTATATTTATATTTTTCTGTATAAAAAGTTTCTAAATGTAAATAATTTTTATTTCTAATGAGGTATTTTATTTAACTGACCTTGTTGATCTTAGATGATTTCTCCGCAGAAATTTTGAAAAAAAAAGTTTGACTATACACAGTATATGAAATGATTAGTGAAATTTAATTATGCTTAG
The DNA here is from genome assembly GCA_020796165.1 of Pantala flavescens. NCBI lineage: Eukaryota > Metazoa > Arthropoda > Insecta > Odonata > Libellulidae > Pantala > Pantala flavescens. The sequence goes on along the minus strand of CM036885.1, from coordinate 18,711,928 downwards.
ATTAAGGAGACTGGAAAATATTGACAATACTGTGAACTGAACACTAGCTCTAGCTTTTTAGCTCCATGTTTTTGGTAAACACTGTAAATATTAGTTTACAGTAGTCAATTTCAATAAATCTTTATGTGAATGAAATACTTTAGTAGCATCCACATGCAGTTGGTCACTTATGATATAATGTTACAGTATTTCCCCACAAGTATTAAAGATTTTGGAGAGGCTTTGCCTTTCGAAGAGAAGTGATTTCTTAATCATTTACCTTCCTTTATATGTTGTGAAATATTTGACTATTCAAATGTAAATCAACCTTACTACTCTGGAATTCCCCCTTTTTTCAGATGACTTTCAGAATAATCTGTATTTTAATCATTCATTGACAATATATAGTATATTCAGTAATCTCAATGTGTTTCTATGAAATTTCATCTCATGGAAAGCTGTCAAGGGTTCAGAAAGGTGCATGCTACATTTTATTTTGTGTAGTTTCATGTTTGGAAAACCTATTCAGATATTCAAATATTTTATTGTCTTATTTTTGTACATTGTTTGCATGAAAACAAGTATTCCATGACATTTGTAATCCTTGCTCCTTATTTTATATAAATATATATTTCCATCTAAATTAAATTATTCATTCTAAAGAATTACAAAAAATTTCATTGGATCTGGAAATTGCTTACTCCATTTTGTACTTCTAGGAGATGGTAAATAACTATAACACTTCTACCAGTAATTCATTAATAATTAATTTGCAACTTAGGTTTGAATTTCTCATGAAGCTGAAGATATTTATAAAATGAAAAAATAAATTGCTATCTTATGGCAGTTTACATGTATTTATTTCCTCACAAGCTTTCCATACTGCCAAACTGGAATTCATTTCTGGAATACATTTCTATTCCATCATGCAGCCTCTCTTTTCTCTATATCATCCTTGTAATCCTGTGTATTTTAATACCTACAACTTCATTTTATAAAGTCATTTTCAAACCACCAAATTTTTATTTTTAAAGAACCCTGATTGTTTAGACCAGAGGTTTCCAAACTTTTTCGTATCATAGACCCCTTGCCATGTTTATTCGTTTTGGGTAAACCCCCTTCTTACCTGAATTTTTGTAAATTTTTAATGTAGTGAAGTTTAGTATAAAAAACAAAGTAAAAACATGTTAAATTTTATTTATTTATTAATTAAATTTGAAATAAAACTACTTGAAATAAACATTGAAAAACTACTTAAAATATACTATCCAAATTTCTTTTCTTGCTGACATAGACCCCTTACAGGTTGTGATAGAACCCTAGGGGTTGATATAGACCATTTTGCAAATCATTGGTTTAGACTATATTAACCCTAAATTTCATAGACTATATTAGGTAGATATAATATGTTTAAAAATATTTTTTATAATATAAGTGATTTAGCATGACTTCTGGTAAAAATGAAATTTCATATTTGCTCATTTAGATTACAGCAAATCAGTCAATTAATTAATGTTCAATTGCAACATAAGATGAAAGTTGTGGATTTTGGTCTTTATGGTTGTAAGTATCCTTTCAAATAAGCAGAAGATAAATAAATACATTAAATAAGCAAAAAAATATAAAGAAGAAATCATCTTCAAAATGCCATAATTAGTTGCCAGTGCTGCATTAATAAAATTTCTTGTTCCAATTAAATACTCAAAATATATTTTACATTGAACCTTGCCATAGTCTTTTTATTGTAAATTTAATAGGCTGACAACTCTATAGTTATGTTTACTCTATAAATCCAGTGAAGAAAAAGAAATCAGTGAAACACCAGGTCCTATAGAGTTAACATCACTAATTACCACAAATTGATGTACTCTCTCAAAAAGTCTTTAATACATTTTATCTCATTTTCATTTCGATCTTGATGGAAAAATGCTTCTTTAAAGAACAAGCTTTAACTTATAATAAATAACATTTTCTTACCCCTTAGAACATCAACATATATCTCATAATTACTAATGAAGCAAACTAAAACTTTTGTTCACATCTTTTTGTAGTTGTTTTATAGCAGATGTATGGATGTAGTTTTATAGTCAAACTGACGTAGTTGAGAAACAACAGATATTTATTGATAAGGTACAAATGAAACAGTTATTCTAATTGAAACATCGAGAGAATAGCAAGAGAATATTATACAAAGCTCAGAAATTATATAATTACCATTTATGGTTTAATACGAAAACGAATTCTTGAAGGAGGTAAAATTTGGCGCAAAGAACTAAATAAGACTGAATATTTAAGCTACAAATATCGCAATATACAGTCTGTTGCTCGTCAAATTTAATGAAAATAGCTTTGTTTTATAGAAATAGCTTATGTTAGAGGTTAGATTGCACCATCCGAAGGTGTAAAAACAGCTTAGAACCGTACTTCTTAAGCGGAGTAGAAATGGGAATAAAGAGGTTTATAAAGACGAGGGATGAAGAGATAATGAATAAATTAAGACGACGCGCTGGCGGTGTGGGAAGTGAATTGAAAGCGGATGTCAAAAATGGAATACAACTTACATTGTCTGACTGTCGACTCATTTAAAAATTCAACTTCTTTCATAAAAATGTCAAAATATTGGGATTCGGTTATTCCCAACTTAATCACTGAATTGAGTTCAAAATAAATCTCTTTTCTTATTCAACGAATGCTGAATTTCTTCAAGCGTTTTACATTTCGTTTCAGGCACAAAGAGGAGTGTAAACAAAACTCCTGCGGCGCAAAAAGTAGCGTATGACCAGTAAATGCCATAGAAGTCAACATAGTGAAGAAGAGAGTGAAAGGTGAGAGCAATGATGAAGCCAGCGAACCAATTACAGCACCCACAAACGATTGTGGCGACACCTTTGATGTCGTTTGAAAATATCTCCCCCATTATCACCCATGGCAAAGCCCCTAAACCCAAGCAGAGGAAAATAATGTACGTAACTAAGGCAGCGATTGGAATCCATGATAGACTGGTCGTGAGATGAGGATGGTGAATTTCGAAGTATGAATAAATGCCCAATACCACAAGGCAAATGGAAACGAAACCAGTGGATATCGCTATCAACGGTCTTCGACCTGCCTTATCCGCCAATGCTGCTGTGAACAGAGAAGCTACGAGTTGCACAACTGCTATGACAATAGCTGATTCACTGGCCTCTAGAAAAGGTTTCTCTTCAATACTTCCGCGAAATATACTCTCGGCATTGAAAAACACGGGGAAGAAACCAGAAAACTGAAAATTTATCATCAGTCCTATGGTGATGAAGAGTGCACGTCTGTTACCTCTCAAGAAAAATAGCTTTCTAAACCCATCGCCGAGTGAAGAATTTTGAGTACTAGATTCATTTACTGCTTTGGATATCAAGCTAATCTCTTCGTCTACCCCATGCGCCCATCCTCCTCTTAGCCACACCAAAGATTCTTTCGCTTTTTCCTTTTCTCCCACTGATATTAAATAGTACGGCGTTTCCGGCATGAAGAAAAAAACGATCGTGAAAATAACAGGGAAAGCCAAGTTGATGGAGGCGAGAGTATGGTAAGAGACGAAGGGCCCAGCAGCGTATTGCAGTAGCGTGCCGAAGTTTACCATTAACTGGTGGATGGAGCCCATAGTTCCCCTCAAGGAGGACGAAGAAACTTCCGCTAAATAAACTTGCAGAAGCAGAAGTGATGATGCGTATGAAAGGCCAAGTATAAACCTCGCCGCAAAAAGTGTCTCAAAATTTCCCGCGACCATAATGAAAACCCATCCAACAATTGCTGGTGGACCTCCCATCATGAGAAGACTAGTTTTGCGGCCAAATTTCTGTAAGCACACTCCACCCCAAAAAGATCCGAAAATTGAACCGACAAGAAGAGAAGAGCTAATCCAAGAGGACTGCAGTTCAGTTATCGGTGTGTTCATAGGGTCGTGGGTCTTCCCTTGCAGACGAGCCATGATGGGGGATGTCCATCCTATTGCATTGCCCCCGCACACTGAAATTATAGTGACTGGAAGAGGACAAATAAGTCATTAGATGCTTTCGGTAAAGAAATGCAGTTATTCTTTTAAAGATTATCTCTGCGTCGGTCGTTTTCAGAGGAGTACTGTGAAAATTTTTAAATAATTTGCTGAAGATAGTTTTAGCAAATCATTTTTTCAAATCGGTTTCTTCCATTCAAATAATTGTTTATACCAGAGGAAAAAAAATTAAAAATTCTTATGATCTAAATTTGTATGCTTCATTAGGTTTCATATAAAATATTGTTGTTGATGAAAAGGATAAATTTACAAGATGATTAAAACAAATCCAAGAGCCTGTGAAAAATTGTAAAATGCAAAGATAGTTAATGAATGATTCATAATAATGTAATCTTAGATTACAACTATTCTTGAATTCATTAAAAAGGATGTTCCGGAAGGTGTAGATACGAGCAGTTTGAAATGTCAAAGAGGATATTTCATCAAAAACCGTAATAATCACAGCAATCGTTAGCTGGATAACACTGGGGATCAATCCGTTCCAGAGGTTCTTATCCTATATATATATTTCGCTGTATAATATCCATATACTAATCTCTTACCGTCTTTAAATCAATTTTTGTGAAACCTACTATTATTTACCGCCATGGCTATCTTTAAAGGATGAAATTTTCCGCAAGATTTTCATAGCCAGATTTACTTACTACTTTTATAAAGTTATTTTTCCTTCTTACATTCTTCTTTATTCGCTATTTCAGATTTAATATCTGTTATAACGCTTCAATCCTTTCACTTATTCGACCGCATCCTCTGCCGAAGCACGAATAAGTATTAATAAGATATTGTTAAAATTTGCTTTTACAATAAGCAATACATCCAATTTCCTAATAGATCCTGCCTGAGAAGAACATTCCGAAGCACTGAAATTGCGTCCTTTTCCTCATTCATAGCCGATTAAGGGTAATCCGGCATTTTTGACCTCTTCAAAATGTTAGTTTTATGACGTACGGTCATCGGCGCAATAATCTGAGTTTGATTTCCTCCTGCTTACATGGTGCTACCAACTGCAAGCTGATTCCGATAGCACCGCTTGGGAGTATGGGAAGCTTATGAGTAAATAAATGCGCGTAAACTGCCCTAATAGTCCATGATAGCTTCGTTAATGTGTAAAGTAGATCACTATTATTCACAATACACCAGAATTTAAGCAAATATTGACCAAATTAAGCTAAAAATCATAATTACATCCGCTGAAGAAGGAACTTCTAAGGCTTTTACAGAAAAATGGACCTCGTGCGAAGAAATTTGATTGTCCCGTAAGATAACGCTGCTCATAATTTTGGAACAGACAATAGGATTCTATTTCCCCGGTTCCCGCCGGGGACACCACCAATGGCAGATGCGAAACTTCACTCGGAACATGGATGCATTACTACCATATAAAGTATAGTTTTGTTAATGCAAAGAGGCATCAAAAATTGGAATGAATGAATAGATCAACTGACAGCGACTCAATGAACTTATTTACGTATGGAAATAGACTTAATATCTTTTGGTGATTGTCCTGCTGTTTGATTGAGGTTAACTGATGTTGAACGGAGACAAGTAGTATAATTATTTTAACTAATTTATTACACCATTACATACTGATACTACGTTTTCTATTGATCTCATTCGATATTTACAAATAATATCTCGTTTCTGAGGTGTAGAATAAGTACTTAAAGTGAGTTAAATGGTTTGAACTTGTTGATCTATGATTTTTGTGTCCACTCTCAATATTTTCACACAGAAATTCAAAGTGTAGGAGTAAAAAAAAACGATGGACGTATTTGAAATTCTACTTGTGGCTAGAATGTAATAGGTACTTATAGAAATGTTTTACAATGCCAATGAATCCTTACCTGAAAGTGTTACTATGTATTGTTTTATGTTTTTGCCGATACCCGCCGTCGAACATACACCAGCTTCTTGGTCCATTTATGTTTTATCCTTCTGTGAGAAAAAAGCATAACAGTATATTCTGAGTTAGCTATTATATTTGATTATATAACGTATTCAAATCATTAGAATGATCATCTTTTATTTATACTTAAAAGAGTCGCTCTACATTCATGGAAAATAGCGTGAGTAATAAGGTTTTCAAAGACTACCTTTTGAAAAGTAATGAAATGAACGATATTCAAATACCTCAAAGGTAATTGAAACTGACAGTAATACATCATCATAAATATTCAGATTAAGCCTAAAAGAAAATTAAATTTGTAAAAGTAAACGGTAACAGCTCTAAAAAATTTGAAGATATTATAATGAAAAACCTTGCAGTCTTACCAAGATGATAAGCGCAAACACATGATTAAATTAAACAGATTGATGAAAAAAAAAGATTCTTCAAAAAATCAAAATCAAAAAATTCTTTTACTTAAAAGTCATTGGCGAGTGAAATTATAATAAAAACACAAATCTAAATTCAGACTTACCGGGATGATGCGTAATTCTAAACAACTGGAGCCGAAGAAAGTTTAACGGGTGCCAAAGGAGAGCTGTCGTTCAAAATAATTTGCTCGTTAAATATTCTGCAAAAAACAAGTACAAATTGAAAGCTGCTCATTAACTCAATTTATATATCGTACCCTGAGTGACTCTCATTGCACAATACAGTGGTAACGCACTTAAGACCAGATAAAACCGAAAAAGCACGTAAAATAGGAGAAGTTACTCAAGTGACACTTTCCGTCGCTGATTCAAATCAACCGTAAATCAAACGACCCTAAAAACAAGTTTTCCTTGTGCAATAGTTATATACCATCTTCATTTCCTTTTAAAAATAGTTTTAATATTTCGGAGATTGAAATTCAGAATAACTATATCGTTCGTAAATCCTTCTCTAATTGAATTGATTACTCCACCTTTATCTTAGATTTCTTCATAAATTGTAAACAAAAATCATTAGTTCCATAAAAAGAAAATTCACCATTCGTTATTGCTAATCTTATTTTCTTCATTATTTTAAATGTCTATCATTCTAATACTGAATCACTTTCATATTCAGATTAGATAACCCTCGGAGTGCATTTAAACTTTTTAGAAGAACCAAAATTATTGTTTCAAACATTGTGTAATTATTATTATATTTAATTAATCTATCGCAATACGTATATATATGTTGTATCTATTATACATAGCTGCTTTGGATATATTTATACATATTCACAAAGTATACGAATTTACAGCCTAAAATACTGGAGCCATGCGCTCGCCAAATCGCTTTAAGAAATTGTCCTCACTGTCAAAACTTGGACCTTACCAAGAAAAAATGGTTAACGGGTCCTATCAAACATGGGTTCGATCCCAGGTGGCTCAAAAATAGGATTTTTTCAAATAAGAACATATTGGACGGATTTCGAAAATGAAAAAAAAATACTTGAAAATGAAAAAAAATACTACCCGAGAAAATGGAATATTCAATATATTCTATAGTTATAGATATCTATAGTTATAGTTATCACTATAAAATTATTAAATTATATTTATTATTATTATCACTATATCGTTATAAACCGAATAGTCATGAGTTCGAAGCCAGGTGCTTAATTTTCTTCAAATAAAAAAATTATCCTTCAATGAAAAGTAGATACATAAAACTTTGTAGTTATATATCTTTGTGTAGTGAAAGTTCTGAATAAATATATACTATACGGGTCATGGGTTCGATTCCAGAGAGCCACGAAATCGCAATTTCTCACATAAGAATGCATGGACCTGATTTTCCATTTTAAAAGATATTTCGGTACTTTTTAAGTCAATTTCCGTATGCATAGAATATTCAGATTTCGCACATCTATAGAAAAGTCGTATCACTATATAAAATGCAAATAGATGTTATGAATGGGCTTGGGTTCGATTATAGGGAGCATTTATCTCCATTAGGAATATATAGGAAAACAAAACATCTTTTGAAGCACTTCCTGAAAATCTTTTACTTTTTTATTAGGAAAAAAATTAAAGACTATGATAGGTAAACGAATTTTAAACATATTTGGTATTGAGAGTCCGCAGTTCGGCGCCTATATATATATATATATATATATAAATTGTTGATGTTAACAAATAGCGAAATGAAAACATCTAAGACTTAGATGATGGGAAAAATTTGGACGAATGATGCACATGGTTTCCTATCTTCTTAGCAACACCTTTTCTTTCTACTACAATTAGAGGCATTGTGTTGTGATTTAGGAGAACTTTTGATGAGACATTATCTCCGTTGGAATGTACGCAATACTTATCACCTTTGGGTCAAGGGCCCTAGGAATTGATGAATCGTAAATTCCAATCAAACACAAGAAATTTTGTTAAGGAGCTTTCCTTTTTGTGTGGAATCTTTAATTTAGAAAATCACAACATAGAAGTTGATAGGAGATTAAGGAAATGCACGTCGTGTGTGATTTCTTTCACACGAGAGATAATCTTGTTTTATGTGAAATTGAAACTTCAATATGAAATATTTGAAAGGGAAATTACGCTTCTTAAAAACTCTTTCCTTGTCAATTTCTGTCGTATTCATAACATTACTGACAAATTCCTTTTCCCTTCATATCCATCCAATTAATACTTTAATTTCGTTAATCAAATGTTTAATTAATCAACAAATTATGCAAGTCAACTAAAATCCATCGAAAAATATTTTTATCTTCTTAAAAGGCTATTCCTTAAGGTATGTATTAATTTAGCCTTTTTTCAACTCGAGATTTTTTCCACGTCATCTTTGACGCTTTTATCACATTTCGTTACTTTCTACAGAAATTATGAAACATAATTCCAATAAAAGATCCCCTTCATTTGTTTGGTTCAACTCCTCACGAAAGATATTTGCCATGATTGACAACGCTAACATAACTTTGCCTCAAAAATAACACGAAAATATTGTTACGTCCTCTCATCTTTATTCATCGATGATTATATGACGATATCGGATTCGGCTGTGAAATTTAAACAAAATTTTCTTACGATATATTAGGTTAAGTTTCAGTATTCTCGAATTCGTAAGAAGGAAAGTGTGCTGGAAGTGATGAAATGAAAGATCTTTTAAATTCCGACCGAAGATATGTGTCGAACCATTTGCATTGTTTTGAATTACGTATAGATTTTACTTTTCCCAGAGAAATAAACGACGAATAAAAAGATTTATTTTCCAATTGCCTATTTGTCGTCATCTGGTTGCGTCAAAAGAGATTGAGACAAAAACGGTAGAAAATCCTTTGGCACGAAAATAATATGTATATGAATAATAAAGTCGTATCCGGAACAGACTTAATATCCTAATCCTAGAAAGAAGAAGAATAAAGTCGTAAAGTGAGCACTGAAAATGTGCCATTACAAAGCATCTTCTTTAAGAAGTTACCTCTGAGTCATTCGATTCATCGATTTCTATGGAAGTTAATATCTGACTTTTGAGGTTAAGGTTTTATGGCAAATATCATGAAAGTCGTGATTACCACTTTATTTAAGTCTTTCCTTCTTTAATGTAGTATCCGATTATACGATGTGCAGTTTTGATTTATTTTAAAAAATAAATCTTAATTTTCTAGGTCTTTCCAATCATAATAACCTATAGCATGGAAAGTTATTCAATTATAAGGAGATATCACTTTAATGATTTACGATCAGATGTTGTAAATCCGTTGAAATCACTTCCGAAATAAAGGCCGATTCGCCGATATTCCGATTATATCGCAATCTAGATATTTATTATTAATACAGAAATTAGGCCACAAACGCGTTTTGAAGCTGCTCACACCTTCATACACAATAATTATTATTGAATTATAACAGAGTATTTCAATTGAATAAAAAAGATAAAATATTTTAGTTTTCAAAGCTTCTTTCATAAGATATGTGAAATACAATTCTTTTCCAAATTGTTATCTTTTGCTGGATTATCTGTTGTGATAGTTTGAATGATTCTCCAACAACGAAAGTGCTTTTGAATCTTACCCATTGCATCCTCACTCATTTGATTGGCTCAGCGCCGTAGACTCATCCAAAATGTGAATTCACACACTCAACCATAGGAATGGCCTAATCGAGGTTATTCAAATCATGTTAACCATATTAAGGAACGAACTCTTTGTCATATACATTCTTCGTCTCTGTTTTTAAATTCGAAGTAAACTTTCATTAACAGCTTCGTTTAATAGCTTATTATGAGAATACTTTCCATGATCATAACAATTCGATTATAAATGGCGAAAAAATAAGACTTAAAGATTTTTCGAATGAAAACGGGAAGTAATAAAACCAGAGCTATGTACGATGTTTTATTTCAAGTTACATAAATCGCATAAAAATGAAAATTCCACTCTAAAAATTCCACATTTGTAAAGGACTAAAAATTGAGCATATTCTTATAATCAAATATTCTTTCAGGATATCAGGTAGAATTATAAAAAACACAGCTACATAATGCATTTACATAAAACTCATGTCTACTTTATGTAATCTATGATAAATACATCATGCATTTTCGAGAGGATTTGACTTACCTATTACAGAAACGATAGTTTACATTATGTAGTTCATAGAACTTATATGTGTACTAAAAATTTAATTTTAATTAATAATATCACTTCGAGGAATTATCTAATAATACGAAATAGAAAATTGAATAGAATATTCCGGTTAATACAGAATGTTTGATCGAAATGACGACTTATTTCGTCCGGTATTATTTTGTAAGTCAATTATGCCTTTATTATAAATAAACGTATCAACCAGGGTATTTCGTCCATCTTTCATCCTGGAAATATTTTCCGTAATAAAAGTTACGTCATTCCACTTTTGACTCTACCGTCGATGGAAAGCAAAAGAAATGATAGATCAAATTTTGGTTCCGGTTTTCCAAGGAGGTTATCTCAGACGGTTCACTCTTTTAGTCCACCAGAAAAGCCTTAAGCAATTTTCGATCATTTACCATTCTTAGCATTTCTATTTAATCCCTCCTGAATTTCCTCTAAAGTTTTGCACTTAGTTTCCGGAATAAAGAGAATGGTGAAAACGACCCCAGCGGCGCAGCATCCGGAGTAGAAGAGATAGACTCCGAAAGATCCGATTGCGTTGGAGAGCATCTGAAAAGTGAATGTGACGATGAATCCGACGAACCAATTGGCAGAGCCGCTGACGATGGCCGCCGCACTCTTGGCTCCCGACGGAAACAGCTCCCCCAACATGATCCAAGGAAAGGGCCCCAGTCCTTGGCAATAGAAGACGATGTATGCGATCAAAGATAAGATCGGTATCCAAGATAAATGGTCCAAATTGTGGTACGTCTGCATGTACGAGTAGACGCCCAAAGAAGCGAGGGAAAGAGAGGAAAAGGCCGAGGACACTACGAGCAGAGGCCTTCGACCGGCCCTGTCTGCAAGGGCAGTCATTAAACACGAGGCCAACATCTGCACGATCCCGATCACGATGGTGGATTCGCTCGCATTCAGTATGGGGTTGCCATCGTTTCCTCCGCGGAATATGCTCTCCGCGTTGAAGAGGACCGCTAGGATACCAGAGAGTTGCTGATTTAACATCAAACCGATGGAGGCGACGAGCGCCCGTCGATATGGAGGCGACGAGCGCCCGTCGATTGCCCTTCGAAGAGAACAAATCCCTCATCGAATCGATCATCGTGAAAGTGCGCACGTTCGAATCTTCGATGGCTTTTGCCATCGCGTTCAGTTCCTCGGACACGTCGACCGGAGTGTCGTAGCCCTCGTTTCTCCATCCGCCCCTCAGCCACGTCAATGCCTTCTCGGCCTCCTCCCTCCGGCCCACCGCCAGCAGGTGGTAAGGCGACTCGGGCATGAACACGAAGCAGACGACGAAGACGATCGGAATGGCCAAGTTGAAGGCGGCCAAAGTGCGGTACGAGACGTAAGGACCGACCGCGTACTCCAACAGAGTGCCCAGAGTGAACATGAACTGGTGCACGGAGCACAGCGCTCCCCTTTGGGAGGCGGACACGGTCTCGGCGACGTACACGTAGGCGAGGAGACCGGCGCAGCTGAAGGAAAGGCCGATGATGAACCTGGCGGCGCAGATGGTGGCCACATCGCTGGCGAAAAGAATAAGCATCCATCCGAGGATTGCTGGCGGTCCTCCGATCAAGAGGATGCTGTTCTTGCGGCCAAATTGGTCCAGACAGATTCCGGCGCAGAGAGGGCCCATTAGACCTCCGACGGTGAGCAAGGAACTTATCAGAGACACCTCGGTGTCCGTCAGCGGATGAGCCAAAGGGGATCCTTCCTCTTTGCCCTGCAGTCGTGCGAGAATAGGGGAAGTCCATCCGATTCCGGTTCCAGCACACAGGGACACCAAAGCAACTGCCAAATATAGGAGAATACATTTAGTTTACACCTTACGCCTCGATATTAATATGTCAGCATGCTCTCAAGACGTATATTATACCCATTAAAGTAAATATTCTAAAAGAGATTAATCAGAATTGGAAGTAACCACTTTGACAAATGCACATTACTATTATCAACTTATGCTTATAAATAAACATCAGTTTTTAAGATTTTTCATTACTAGATCTTCCAGTTCGACCAGAAAGTATGGTGAAATTATGGAGAATTGAACGCACGACATCTTCCATAAGAGCCAAAACAGTGGACCCTCATTACGCGGAAATTCAGATTTCAACGGATAAAAATAAGATTGGGAGTTTACTTTGGTGGATTTTAACTTAAATTCTGATCAAATAAGGATCAAAATGACTTTTCCAATCATTGTTGAAAATTATACGTTTTTATAATGAAAAATAAAGATTTCAAAGAGAAAATTGAATGAAAGGCATATATTTATAATTACAAAGTCGGGAAATATTATAGAAATACGCCTACTGCTGTGAATATTTGAGAAACGTAGTTGCCTTGAACTTTGTGTTCTAATTTCATAAAAGTTTTGCGGAAAGTTATTTAAATTCGGCAGCGCAATTACTTAGTCAAATTACACTTGTATTGTATAATTCTTTGTAAGCAATTGCGATTTGGACATTCAAAACACAAATAGATACTTCTTGTAACTTTTCATATGAGATTGGCAAATAAACTTTGGTTTGTCGCAAGCCCTGGAGGCTTTATAGAAATAGTAGCATTAATTTTAAGTTGAAATACAGTCTTACTGAGTTGTTGAATGCTTTCCTTTACCTATTTTTAAATATTTTCTTCACTTCTTTTTCCGTGTACTTTCAGATTGACGTTATTTAAGGACATTGTTTTGCAAAATTATGAAGAAACTTAATTGGTAATAATTCTATGCCTATGCTTATATATGTATATTTACCAATATTTAAATAACAAATCGTCAATAGATAATCAGAAGCTTTTGACACATGTTGCCGATTTTTTTCTGGTTTAAATTCATATTTTAAATTATAAAATTGCATTTTGTAATAAATTTGGTCCAAGGAGTTTTGCGGCAATCATAAGGTTTTATGAGAATTAAAGCATGAAATAGTTTAGAGATGTTTTCCTTACCTGCTGCAGTAGCAATATATTGTGGTAGCTTCTCGCTCAGATTGTTGGGTATCTTAGTGATTCGTATAATCTTTCCCATATTTACGAGTACTTGAATCCTCTTCTATTGGAATCGAGAAGAGAGTGGACCGAAATTTGCTCCGTTAATTTGCCATTCCTCTGCTCGTTGTTCACAAGGACTGCATTTAGCGCTCATTCAAATTGCGTTTCATGATGGAGTTACGTCAGCAGTTAGTACAAAGAGCGTCAGAAAAAACTTCCAAGTATCTCTATAACGCACGCTATTAATTTACGGCGGAGTCATTTTTACGCATTCTATGAATTCCAGAATGAATTGATACTCATAAACCAGGCGACACGGAAGACACTTTTCTGTTTGAAAAATCTCCGCGGTGAGTTACCTTTGCATTGTTTGGCTTATATATACATTTGAAATGAACTCCGTCTTTTGTTTGCTTCAATGATCTGAACACGGGATAACATTTAGAATGTAGAATTTGAATATACTTAAATATCTTTATAGCATTACATTTTACATGATGTATGTGATCTATTTTGGATAAAAAATAACATTATTGTGTAGAAATATATAGTTCCATGAGCAGGGGAAAATCCTTATTTATAGGATAGATATAGATAGGTAGAGTAGGTTTCTGATTTTTTGGTAGGTAAGATTCAGATGGCCATTCCGCAAAAAAATCGTCGTGCCCGTGGCCCCGGCGGTTTGGGCCTGATATTCGTATCCTTATATATATATCCCCCTGAAGAAGCTATATATATAATAGATACGAGTTAAGGTGTGCTTCCTAACAGAAAGCAATGTAATAATATATTTTTAAAGAAAAATAAGATTTTACAAAAGGTCAATCTTCGTGAACATTACTAAAAAGAAGTTGAACGAAATTATTGGAGCTCATATATACTTTGACATGATCTTCCCATGCTCATCATGCTCTTCTAAGGCAGCATTATTACCGCCTGGCGTCGAATCAAGGCCATCCTGCGAAAGTCACTGTCATTATTTGCTTGAGTATCATTATCTTTATAAACACTCAAAACTTCAAAGGAAAATTTATTCAGGAAATGCCTCAAAAAGAATTTGTATTTCCCTACGCATTTCTTATGGAGATAAAATAAACGCCCCCTAGCATCGATCCAACGACCATAAAACATTCTTACGGAGACTTTTCTGTGAGAATGGTCCCTTTTATGGATGTGTGAAATTTTGAACCTCCGCGCGGTTGGGAAAGGCCATAAAAAGCCTTCGAAAATATGGCTAATGTATTTCTTATGGGTAAAATTGAGATAACGGGTCGCTCAGGAATCGAACCCTATACACATAGGCAGGTGATGATTCTTTCTATGTACATTATAAGCATGTCTATACGTGTAGAAAGTTTGAATAATCTCTATGTCATAATAAGTAAGATACGATTGTTCAAAATCTGATTTTTTTTATCAATTACATTGAATTCTTATTTTAAAAATTATTTCAAAAACGACCCCATGTATTCTTATGGAAAAAGTCGATTTTTGGGGCCTCTAAGAATAATAGTTAGGGTCGGTTTTCGATCTTTTCCTAGGTGTGATTTATTGGGCCATTACAAAATTAACCATATTATTAAAAAATCGGAACTCCGTGGCCATGATATTAATATCCTATATTTATACATGTTATATGTATCCCCCCGAAGCGTCTATATGTAAACGATGTAATGTAGCGTTGGGTTGGGTTGGGTTGGGTTGGGTTGGGTTAGGGTTGGGTTGGGTTAGGGTTGGGTTGGGTTGGGTTGGGTTGGATTGGGTTGGGTTGGGTTGGGTTAGGGTTGGGTTGGGTTGGGTTGGGTTGGGTTGGGTTGGGTTGGGTTGGGTTGGGTTAGGGTTGGGTTGGGTTGGGTTGGGTTGGGTTGGGTTGGGTTGGGTTGGGTTGGGTTGGGTTGGGTTGGGTTGGGTTAGGGTTGGGTTGGGTTGGGTTGGGTTGGGTTGGGTTGGGTTGGGTTGGGTTGGGTTAGGGTTGGGTTGGGTTGGGTTGGGTTGGGTTAGGGTTGGGTTGGGTTGGGTTAGGGTTGGGTTGGGTTGGGTTGGGTTGGGTTGGGTTGGGTTGGGTTGGGTTGGGTTGGGTTGGGTTGGGTTGGGTTGGGTTGGGTTGGGTTGGGTTGGGTTGGGTTGGGTTGGGTTGGGTTGGGTTGGGTTGGGTTGGGTTGGGTTGGGTTGGGTTGGGTTGGGTTGGGTTGGGTTGGGTTGGGTTGGGTTGGGTTGGGTTGGGTTGGGTTGGGTTGGGTTGGGTTGGGTTGGGTTGGGTTGGGTTGGGTTGGGTTGGGTTGGGTTGGGTTGGGTTGGGTTGGGTTGGGTTGGGTTGGGTTGGGTTGGGTTGGGTTGGGTTGGGTTGGGTTGGGTTGGGTTGGGTTGGGTTGGGTTGGGTTGGGTTGGGTTGGGTTGGGTTGGGCTGGGCTGGGCTGGGTTAGGGTTGGGTTGGGTTGGGTTGGGTTGGGTTGGGTTGGGTTGGGTTGGGTTGGGTTGGGTTGGGTTGGGTTGGGTTGGGTTGGGTTGGGTTGGGTTGGGTTGGGTTGGGTTGGGTTGGGTTGGGTTGGGTTGGGTTGGGTTGGGTTGGGTTGGGTTGGGTTGGGTTGGGTTGGGTTGGGTTGGGTTGGGTTGGGTTGGGTTGGGTTGGGTTGGGTTGGGTTGGGTTGGGTTGGGTTGGGTTGGGTTGGGTTGGGTTGGGTTGGGTTGGGTTGGGTTGGGTTGGGTTGGGTTGGGTTGGGTTGGGTTGGGTTGGGTTGGGTTGGGTTGGGTTGGGTTGGGTTGGGTTGGGTTGGGTTGGGTTGGGTTGGGTTGGGTTGGGTTGGGTTGGGTTAGGGTTGGGTTGGGTTGGGTTGGGTTGGGTTGGGTTGGGTTGGGTTGGGTTGGGTTGGGTTGGGTTGGGTTGGGTTGGGTTGGGTTGGGTTAGGGTTGCGTTGGGTTGGGTTGGGTTGGGTTGGGTTGAGTATTTAAAGGTTATGGTTCTAGTAGGTTTTTGATATCTTCGTATGTATGGGGTATCAAATGGTTATGGGTGGGGTATGTATGGAGTATTATATGGTTATGGGTGGGGAATGTGAGGGGTATGTATGGGGTATCATATGGTTATGGGTGGGGTATGTGATGGGTATGTATGGAGTATTATATGGTTATGGGTGGGGAATGTGAGGGGTATGTATGGGGTATTATATGGTTATGGGTGGGGTATGTGAGGGGTATGTGAGGGGTATGTATGGAGTATTATATGGTTATGGGTGGGGTATGGGAGGGGTATGTTTGGTGTATCATATGGTTATGGGTGGGGTATGTAATGGGTATGTATGGGGTATCATATGGTTATGGGTGGGGTATGTGATTGGTATGTATGAGGTATCATATGGTAATGGGTGGGGTATGTGAGGGGTATGTATGGGGTATCATATGGTTATGGGTGGGGTATGTGATGGGTATGTATGGGGTATCATATGGTTATGGGTGGGGTATGTGATGGGTATGTATTGTGTATCATATGTGATTGGGTGATGTATTTGTGGAGTATGTATGGAGTATTATATGGTTATGGGTGGGGTATGGGAGGGGTATGTTTGGTGTATCATATGGTTATGGGTGGGGTATGTGATGGGTATGTATGGGGTATCATATGGTTATGGGTGGGGTATGTGATGGGTATGTATTGTGTATCATATGTGATTGGGTGATGTATTTGTGGAGTATGTATGGAGTATTATATGGTTATGGGTGGGGTATGTGAGGGGTATGTATGGGGTATCATATGGTTATGGGTGGGGTATGTGATGGGTATGTATGGGGTATCATATGGTTATGGGTGGGGTATGTGATGGGTATGTATTGTGTATCATATGTGAATGGGTGATGTATTTGTGGAGTATGTATGGTGTATTATATGGTTATGGGTGGGGTATGGGAGGGGTATGTTTGGTGTATCATATGGTCATAGGAGTGGTATTTGTGTGGTATGTATGGGGTATCGTATGGTTATGGGTGTGGTACGGGGGGAGTATGTATAGGGTTTCAAAGGGTAATATAATAAAGTATGGTAATTAATGTCACTTCTCCAGGCATGAAACAAATTTCCAGTTGTACGGAGACTATAGCATTTACTGTTCATATATATAATAGCAATTGGTACATGGAATTTTTTTTTTTATTTTTAAATTAAAGTATTTTTGGAATATATCGTAACAACTACCTCATGTAGTCTTACGGGGGAATGTCGATTTTTCGGGTCTCCTAGAATCAAACCGAAGATCAAGTTACGAGTAAAGACTTTAACGGATTGAAAATAAGATTCTTTGAATTCGCTTCCTCTTCGTCCATCGTCTATTTATCTGATATTTTTCGCATTAATAGAGAACCCGAGGTTAAGGCATATGAGCAGTTTTCTATATTTTTGCTATCCACTATGTGTTTTGTAATAATATATGTAATTTTAATGAGATATTTCGAAATGTATCCTTAACAAAACGATAATAGAGAATTGAAGTCGAGTTTTGAGTTCACAACGAACTTTTGCTGAGACTTAACTAAACTAAACTAAAAATCTTTTGCGTAGGTTTTTTGAAAACATAATTTGGCGAATTACACATGTTAGTTATAATTTGGACATATATACACTCCTTTCTAATCTATTCGGTAAAATGTTTTACAATATTAATGTTCAATTTTTTATAGCAATTTTCGATTCTATACTTGATACACCTCGAATGTTTTCACATTTGAATATGAGCTACGTGAATTCTAATGCGTGGAATACGAGAATATCATGTTCTGTACAAAATAGCAAATTTCAATTTTGTCGAAAACGTCTCGCATTATATTCAACTAGTTAGAATTATAAATCAAGGAGAGGGAAGCATTGCGTTATTAGAAGTATAAAATGGTAGAATATTCAATCAATATTGTCAAAATGTTTTTATCTTCGTTATTTCCGTTAAAAAGGTTGCTAAAATGAGGTCAATAATGGAATAAAATTTTGGTGTGAAAGCGGGAGTTATCCAAATGAATAAGAAAATAATGTAAGAATATTTCAAGGGAATCTTTTTAAACGTACAAGAGACAGATATCGATGAATAAATAGCGGACAATTGGAGTGTGCAACTGAGATAAGGATTGAAAGCGCCATTAACACTTCCAACAGAATAAATATGGCCAACATAATTCACTCATCATTTGATTTACTATGCGTGCAAACAAAAAAAATATTCCGAAATCGAAATGAGCTTAGTTACGATAGTAGTTCCGCACGATTTAAACTATATTTAGTCCATGTTTGATGGAAAATTGAGATTTGCTTTCAGTATTATTATTTATTTCCCTTAATTCGAAGACAGTTTTTTACCTTTAGACCACGAATCGGTTGAATGGTGAGTAATAACCCGATTTGGTATTCATATAAACATTAAGTTTTATCATATGAGCAAATATTGAGTAAAATTAAATATATAGTTTAATAGAAATATAAGTGATTAAATAATAAAATTCCAACTTTTATCATTTCCGACGTATACATTGACACTACATAAACTTTTATCATTTCCGACGTATACACTGACACTACATAAACAGCTAAGAACAGTGGAGATCCAATATTAGTCATTGGGAGTGCGGCAGTGGTAATTTTTATGCCGATGCTGAGCAGCATTTCCGAGGTCTAATATTGCATTCACTACGAAAGCCAGTGGAGATCCTTAATCGTAATATTTCTCAGATGGAAAGTATTATTGTTAACTTTACATTACGAGAAGAAAAATGTCAATCCGTAATATCAAACTTTTCTTTTGATAAATATATTAAAAAGTTTATTTAAAGTACTCTTTCTTTATATTAGAATACAAATTTACGTTACGTATAATTCCTCGTAAATCATACGAATATTTCCCAAACATTGGATACATAATTGACAATTTATTGATTTAAAAGAACTATATAAAAGCAAACTGTGTAAGATGCACTGTTATTGTGATAAAGTACAATGTGCGTAGAGTATGATACCCACAGTTTTGCCAGCAGTAGTTCTACTAATGGTCATCGTCGGTGAATAGTGAAAAACGTATCTATTACCGAATATACTTATATAAATATATACTTAAATGTCTCTGAAGAATTCAGATGGTGTTTGTAATAATAATCAGGAAGCGACGGACAAAAGGCGCATTTTGTGGGTGGATGTGCGGGTGTTTTATCCTCTTTTTATTCTCAATCCGCTACTTTTTGGGGATGAAATTTGTAGAGAAAATGCACCCATCGAATGTCTGTAAAATATGAAATGTTTCCGAATATTTGCAGAGGAAAATAATAAATTTCAATATTCTACAAAAGGTTATGTCATGAATTAAATGAAACCTACCTTTCTATATACTTGGAAAGAAAAAAGGTAAAAATACATTTAAAATTAAATAAATTTAGTGTTTAAATTAAAAGAGAAGAAAAAAATTACGAAAATTCTAGTAAAATCATTTATTTATTTATTTGACCTAAGTGTATTAAATGATGTATTCTTCAATGCGATTTGCTGATTTGGATGGAAAAATTATAAATAAAGTAGTTAAACAAAGTGAGACTGAAACATGAAACTACCCTTTGCTGAGAAAACTAAATACTTTCATCGCGAATACGACAAATTCGAAAGCATTTGTTCAAATCATTTGAAATATTGTTCACATTATCATTTGGAAAATCAATCGTCCGCTACACTTCAATCCAAAATCCACTTCTCAATGTCTTTTGGTTTGAAAAACCAAACATTTTTGGGTCGAGTGCTTGTTTCTGAGGATAACGAATAGAGATTATCGATAGATCCATTTCTCTTTTCGAATTCTGCTAATTAGCGGATCGCTTTACAATTCAGTATTATTTTTAGGTCGACGAAATGCTTTGCATATTCTGAGAGGGAATCTCGCCTCGTATTCTTCTATTTTGTGTTCCAGTTGTTTTCTATAGCCCTATGTAAATTATTAGTATGTTATATAAGATCGAATCTATAACGAAATTGTTATTTGTTGACGGATATTATAATATGAATATGTATACATAAATTTCTTTCAGCGGTTGAAAGTTTCCCAAAATGTCTTCATAATATTTTCGAATTTCTAAAATTCCCTTCGCTAAATTACTCATTCATTTCTCCCGAAGCGATTAACTGCGAACTCGAGTTGCGACGGCGCCTCGTTTAATGACCGTTGATGGCCATTTGCAGACGAAGAAACTCTTTCCCAACACTAATAGGGAAACTCTTCGGAAATTTTTAATGTTGAAATACGCATCGAAAATGATACTGTATTCATTATACACAATTTAGACTTCTATAAAATTAGAGAAAAAGAAATAATCCATACACCGGTCATTACTCGTCCGATCAATCTCTGAACAGTCGAGTTTCTGCAAATCCTATAACATCGATGTTTTACGAATTTCACGATGAAAGATGTTTTAGCATAGATCAAAAGGAAGGGACTTAACAAACTATTAACATAATGTTGAAAATAATTCGTAAAATTATGGCAAGGTCGTATTACGGTCATTCAGTGTTTTATGAGGTACCTTTTAAATGTGAATGAATAGAAAGATGCAGTTTTGAGTAATTGTTGAGTGTTTCACCTCTAATTCTCGAGGAATATTAATAATAAATAATGACCTTGAGATTTCAAGTCGTCTGAAAATGAGATTATATTTTCAATTTGATAAAACTGGATTTTGTTTGCGATGTAAATGTAACTTCCATAAATACATATAAATACACTTTTATAGGGAAAATGTGATTCCATTTGCTTAGGTCATAAACTGCTTTCGAAAGGCGAAACAAAAGGCCTTGGGACGGAAGGTGACCATTCACTGGAAAGGGTTACGGAAGGGCGCAACTTATGCAAACGAAGGGTCAACGAGCCATAGTTACGTTCGGCCAGGACATGTCATCATCGGCGATAAACAGCTCATTTGGCAGTGACGCAAATTTCCTGTAGAAAGAGGAGAAAATGCACGTATTCTGGTGCTTCCGATGTCATTTACGTTCGGATCTGTCGAGTGGTTCAGTTCAAGAGGACAACTCCGTGCTTCGGATACTTTGGATATATCTCAACACGAAGGTAAGTTGAACTTTTTCTCTTCTTGTTGTGCCCAATTGAATTCCAACTCAATCGTTTCATCTCTATGAACTATTTGAGATTAGATCGATAGTGTTATTCTCGTACAGTTTATCGTTCATTATCGTTAAATGGATAGTTTTTATCGCTTTTTGAAATTACGATACATATTTAGCAAAATTGGTTATAAATACTGATTTTAGAAAATTCTATTAAAAATCTATTATTATTATTAATCTATTAAACAGTCAGTTGATTAGTCAGTTATTTTTACGGTAAAATTTTGCGAAATAATTGCATAATAAATCACCGATTAGTTGATATAGACTTAATCGTGTTATTATACCCCCTTCTTTTCATATTTATCTTCGAATTAAGATGTTCTTAAATTTGGAATAACACTGTTGAGTTTTATATTTGGCTTAGAAGGCTTCTCTGTGTTATAATTATGCGGTTCATCATTTTTTCTATCTGCGGCATATCTTGTTTCCATGCCCACCTTTCTTAACCGGCCAAAACTTTTTGTTTATCTGAAAATTACAAAAATAATCGAGAAAAATATCTTTTGTTAAAACTATTCATTTTTATATAATTAAATTGCGATAATAATAGGATTATCCAGGTTTTTACGCAAATTTAATAAGTAAAATATATATATATATATATATATATATATATATATATATATAAAGGAAAGTTTTTACGAAAAATATATCTTAAATATGGCACATAAAATCGGTTTGAAATATATAAGGAAATGGAAATACAGCTTTCATTCAGAAAGGTAATAAGTTAAAAATTTTTTGTTTACATGTCTCACTTTTAAATAAAACCTTATTGGAAGCAACATCGTTTTTATTGGTCGTCATGGACATCCTTATGAAATGCAATGAAGCGATTCCGATATAAATATCCATTACACCTGAATTCGAATAGTTCTGGGCATCGACGAGGATCCTGAATTAGAGAGTATTTATGATACTTACGCAACAAAGCAGTGTATATACTTATAGGTGCGATGGACCAACTTTATGATGACGCGAATTAAATACTAGAAAACTTTTATCTTATACGAATAATTCCATGTAAATTGTGCGGAAGGAAAGCATCAGATTAGTGTTAAAGCAGTAGTTGGTACTCTGAATGCTATTATCCCATTAAGGCGATAATTTTCAGTTGAATAATTACATGCTTCTATTTTTACTGATTTAAATATCATGGAAACCTTTTTTGTTGATTTATAATACTTACTTACTTTCCTGTTATCTTTTAAATTGCATGCTTTTTTGGACAATTATGATACATATCTTAGTTCATTTACCAGTAAAAGAGTAACACAATAAGATATTCCATTTATTCTGTATCTAAATTAAACTGATTAATAATTAATACATTATAAAATATAATAATTCACTTAATGTTGTTACATGATAATTATTTTAAGTAATAAACCCTTCGTCTTTCAGGAATGGATATGCGCTGTGACTCAAATATTCATCATAACGATACGAAAGGAACACCCCTGAAGTCATCCTTAACTCAGAACCGTTCACGTTGCTGTCCCACAGAACACATATTCACCTCAACACCTATCGATTCAAAAGGTGCTTCTATAGCTGAGCTTCTGGAATGGCAAGTGTCAGCTTTGCTGGACGAGATGTCATGTACTCCCAAAAGAAGGTACGAGCGCCGGATGGTGGTCCGAAGGAGGGAAAATATGGTGACGAGATTCATGGTGTCCGAAGAGAAGCTCAAAAAGTCTAAGATAGTGAAGACGAGAAGACTGAGACTGTGACCATTGGCACTAATAAATCCTCCAAATTCCCTCGGAAATACTTTTCAACTATTTCGTTGAATATGCCGCAGAATCATGTGGAATCCTCACATAGATTCGTTGAATTTCAATGGCTACATGACGCACATTCTATTACGAGTTTATTCTAGTGTAGGTTTACGGATATTGTTTTATTTTCAAATTTTTAGGCTGCGGTTCTCATATATTTTATGTGCAATGTTATTTCATTACAAATTTTATACTTCGATGGTTGGTTTAGGTGCTGGTTCACCTCAATTGTATCTGTACAAAATTGTATTTATCACTTTCGTTTCGAAGCTGTATATGTTATATTTATTATTTTATGATGTATGACGTATGTTATTATCACAGGGGATCCAAAAAATATAATATAAAATTTATGACACTACAAAAAGTTTATTTTGTATCAGTAAATTATTTTTATGTAAATATGTATTGTAAATAATAAGGAGAATAAATTTATATAGAAAAGTGAAGATGAAATTTGTCATGGGAACTTAAAAATTATTTTCAAAAATTCAAAAGATAATAATATTCGCATGAATGAATATTTTTCATTATTTTGTCATTTAAAATGATGAATCGTTAGCGACGTTAGATAACGAGGATGAGAGTAATTCATTTCCTCGCGAAATAAATTCACATTCAGACCTAAAAATGTAGCCATAATTAATTTTCCATTCCGTTTCCTCGAAATTATTTTAGATTTACTACAATAAAACGTCTTTGCGTACGATTTTTCACAACCAAAGAAGAGGAAGAATATTGAATTCAAAGTTATGGGATTCTTCATTATTTCTTAGACATAAAATTTACGGATCATACTCTTTTATTGAGGGTTAAATTAAAAATTAATGTCCTAAGATATTCGTCTTTCATTTTATATAGATAGAGAGTAAAGTTTAGGAACGAAGAGTCACTACGAAGCCTTTTGGATAAAGTTTTCTCGTTTATTTTTCTCATTGGTTGGTATTTACATTATCCATATATAAATGAATTAATCGATTCAAATGACAGTGCACTCTATGATGAAATTATAATAAAATTCAATGATTTAGAGGAATCTTTAATAATTTTTGAGTCATGGAAATAAAAACATTGAATTCTAATTCTGCAAATACATATTTATATATTAATTGGACGATTTTAAGACGTTGAAGGAAATATTCCAAATTCACAGTTGACTATGATTACATGGAAGAATCGAATCGTTGGTCTATTCCTTGATAATTAACACATCCAAAGAGAGATGGCATTTCAAAGGAAAGAAGGCTTTAGGAGGGCATCGGTCAAACAGCTGAGCGACCGTTTGAATGTTATTTTAGAATTCATTATAATGTAAATTAAAATTTCTCACCTTCAGCCACCGAATGTAAAGGGAACATTTCTAAAACTGGTTCTAGGAATAAAGAAACTGGAGTTAAAAATAAATGAAGAACATTTTTTGCTTTTTTGAATCTTAGCATGAATAAGTGAATTATTATCGTCTCTGAATGTATTAATGTACATTTACTATGAAAATACATATTTTGTTTACATCGAAACATTTAACTTGGATATCCAATATCTTTCTAATCTTGAATCTCTAAATTAATACGGTCGAAGAAATTACGAGATTTCGAATTATCAATTTGAATTTTAAGGATTCAAATCACTATGAATGCGCAATTTTCAAAAAACTTTTCTTAGAACTCTTAAATTATTAAAAAGTGTTGGCTTTTTAAATTTTTTTTCCATATTTCTTCACATACAATTTATGGGTTTTGTAGGAAGATGATTAATTCCATAGCTAAAGAAAAGTGTAACTTCATATTCCATTTTTATTGTTTGTTGTTTACTCGCAGTCGTTGGATTGCACAAAATGGTACAAAAGAGTATAAACTTCTACTCTACTCCACGCAGCAGAAATTCTAAGGTTTTATTTTTTAAAAATAAAAGTGATTCATCAAGTTTTTAGTTTCATCGAGAAAAACTTGGTGGACGATGTTAGTTTCTTCACATTATATTGAGCATATTTGTTTCGTAGAAATGATACCATTATAATGTTGTCACAGTCCAAGTCCTTTCCTTAGAACGGAATCCATAAGAAGCGTCATAATCCAACAATTGGTTATCATCCATGGTCTCCATTCCTCTCAACTCATTTGGATTTTCTCCTTTGATTCGTCTGTGCTCTTTAAACTACGAGCGTCATATTTGCGAGCCGCAAAATTTAGAATATTAGATCAAAATACGATGAATGTTGATCAAATAGGTCATATTTGAAATGTATGGGATGTATAATTTTTATTTGTCTTTTTACTTTGTCGAATGCAAGAGAGCCAAATTTTTCCATCTTCACTTATTTACATTTATCGAAATTAATTTCTCCACACTCAAAAAAATAATATCACATAATTCCTGTAATACATTACACTGTCTAAATACATAGCTCATTCATTTATATGTCTATGCTTTAGGACATTTCATTCACAAATTTTACCATCAGTTTTATTTAAAAGTTATCTTAGCTAAGCAAGCATATCTTCCTTTTCAATATTCCTGTTTTAGGATTTAGATGTATTAGAAGTCGAATATGACCTTTAAAATGTAAATAGTTCCTCTTTAATCGTGATATTCACAATTGATTTGTGCGTTAAATTCGTCTTTCTGAGAACAGGTCAAGAGGCCGCAATTATAATACTTTTCTGCCTTTTCCGCTCCACTATTGTGCAGAAAACATCGCCATTTATCCTCATTCTGACATTAGAAGTTATCCAAACTGGAATACAATCGAATCGAAAGATACCTCCGAATCCGATATTCATTTCCCAAGAGTTCGCCACTTTCAGATTTATTATTCACTTAACGAAAGTCCGGTTCAAATCATTTCGCTCAAATTGCACCACGTATATGGATTTTAAAGAAATATTCTGGTCCCTTAAGAAGCACAGTTCCGCATTAGGCTCTTATTTAAAACATAATATCACTCAATTAAAGGATTCGTTAAACTTTTAATGCGCATATCTATAGAAATAAAAAACTCCTCTAATTTTTGTAAATAGTAAACCATTTAATTCCGTTCGTCATAATCTAATGATTGCATTGAATCCAATAATTGTGTGCATTGATTTCTCCATTCCCTCAAGTGATTGTTTTACGTCATATCCGTTTTTATGAAACGAACAGAAAATATTATTCTTGTTCCATGTGGTGACATATGAATCCACTAAAGTGTGAAAAATCAGAATTACGATTTGTAAATTCTCAACGAATTCCGATGTAATATTATTGAATTACTGAATGTATGGAATCTATCCATAGATTCAAAGACGATGTTCATTCGTATCATTACACGCAGTGACCGATCAACAACAATAACGTCCATCTTATTAACACTTAGCCGCAATCATTACAACAAATAGGACAAAAAACTATCCGAGTCACCGACGTATTCATGGTGTATACATACATCTCGACTATTACATTACCACATAATTTTCAAATGAATTGAATATGCAGCAAATAATAAAGGCTGATTTTAAGATTCTTAGCTGAGTAAAGTAAACATCCGCTTTCAGGTCTCTTCTTATCTGGGAGATATTTTCTTAAAGGACGTTATTTGGCTAAGGGTTTCTATAGAAACCTGGATATCTATAGGATCATGCAAAGAAAAGAATCTCACAAAATTTATTCTTTAGAGAACGAAAATAACCATTTACAGAAGAGTAGTAATGGTCTTCGAAGTTGGTTTCTTTTAAAGTTATACATTTTAAAGAATCTGTGCTGAGTGGTGTTTCGAAAGTCACATCGAAAGTGAAAATCCAATCTTCTAAAATCCGACCGATTGATTTGTCAATCGATCCGTCATTTTTCAGAAACCCTATTCAAGTTATAATGGAATTCAGGATAAACATTTTCCCATATATACAGCCTTCTCACAATTCCTTCCAAAATGGAACTTCTGCTTTTGTACTCGATTCCCCACCAAAATGTCCTCATATTGACCTTTTCTTCACCAAATGCATTTTCTCGGACATTCAAATCCATCGAAATTACTTCCGTATTAATTGGTTCGTCGAATTCGGAACAATTACTTTAAAAATATATTTCCGCATAAAACGAATGGAATTTCATTATGGAAGAGTGAAGAAGAGAGAATTATTAAAAGAAGGGAAGTTTATTGATGCGTCGAAAGCAAAGAGTGAAATGAAGAAGAGGAGGCAAAAGATGAAATTTTTTATTAGAGTTTGATCCTCTTCATGGGGACAATCACAAAAGGGTGAAATGTTGAAGGTTTGCGTGGAAACCTTTTCAAATAGATATTTCATGCCTAGATTTTGCATTTTGAAAATCACCAAGTGGAAAAGATATTTCAAGAATAGCGTGTTATTCATACGAACGTAACTGGTAAATTTGAATTTATTTGTATCTGGTAGGAAAGTATTATCCAAATGAGCGTTTTTATTGGATGTAGACCTCTCAAACATCCAGATTTCGGACAATTGCCGTGCGGTAATCAAGTCAACAATTGACGTTCATCAAACTAGATGACGAGAGCAATGAAGGAACTCACTCATATTTAGATGTCTATAGAAATTTGGGAGTCCCCTGAATTCCGACTCTTGCTTTTTCATATCACGTAAATGATTCTCACTCAGGGAATTTTGATTCCAAGATATAATCAAATATTTACCTCGACCTCTATACATCCCGGGCTATGGAAAAGAAATTTCTTGGATTGGAGTTAGATTTTCACTGCGCCAAAAATATATTGGATATTAATTTAGCGGTTACTTGATATAAGGTCTCTTTGAATAAATATCGATAGAAATATAAACATTTTTAGGAAAAATAGAGACTACATATTAGTCATCGGTAAGCATATCTGAATATTTAGAAGGGAGGATTCATTAATAAGAAAAAGCCATTATTGTAATACATAATGCTTCAATTTAAGGTTGTAATTCAAAATATTCAGGAGGTAAAAGCACTTCTTCAAACAAATGAAAGCACACAGTTTTCTATTTTATATGTTCTGTAATTCTTTTACAATTGATTTATGAATGATAAGTATGCTCTTTTGTCAAATATTTTTATTTGATGCACATTCTTTGGCGTATACGATAGAATTCAGCATCACAACTGGTACATAATTTCATATTTCCATTTAAAATCGTTTTATTGGGCATAGTATCAAGCATATAATAATGTAAAGCAGGAACTCACTTTTGAACAGGAACAGGAAGTAAAGGAACTCACTTTTGCTAAAAAGGAAGCAAAGAATAAATTCTTGGAAAATATTATCAGAGATAAAAAAATCAGATAACTTTTTCAAATATCTTCGGAGGAGAAAAGATAATAATCAGAAAATAAACATGATTCATAATGAAAATTCAAAGAAAATATTTGATGACAAAGAATAATATTTTAAATAATTGGCAGTGTATTTTTAAAACGTGGGCAAGAAAATCATTGGGACATAAGTTGCGTATCGGAAAGTTATAAAGAACTTATATCGACGAAACCATTTGTTATCAGTGGAAAAGATATTTATAAAAAGTTGCGGAGTTGGGAAGTAATAAATCGAAGGTAACTGATGACATAGCTGTTGAGGCTCTTAAGTTGGGTGGAGTAGAGATAGTACCGTATTTGAAATTAATCTTTAACGCTTCACTGAACAATTGTTATTTACGAACAGATTGGAAAAAAGAGATGGTCATACCGATTCATAAGAGCGGAGATCGGACCCCAAAATTACAGGCCAGTTAGTTTAACTTCAGTAGTTTGTAAAATATTGGAAAAATTAATCGCAGATTACCTAAGAAATTTTTGGAGCAAAAATAATTGCATTAGCAAATGCCATGGATTTAGGAAAGGGTTTTCGTGCGCAACGCAACTTTAGGGGTCTTTATCAAGATATAGCGGATGCGATAGATGAAAAAGATACGGTCGATGCAGTCATGTTAGATTTCGCGAAGACATTCGATGTAGTTCCCCATGACAGACTAATAGCTGAACTGGAAAAACTAAATATTGACCGAAGACTAGTCAACTGGTTTAAAAATTTTCTCAGTTGCAGGACCCAAAAGGTGAGAATAAATGGGGTATATTCAAATTTTATAGAAGTAACGTCCGGAATCCCGCAAGGGAGTGTAATAGGACCCTTACTCTTCCTAGTATATGTGAACGATCAACCTTATAATATAAAATCAAGTATTAGATTGTTTGCAGACGACTGCATACTTTACAGAAGGATTAGGAACAACGAAGATAGGGAAATAATGCAGCGAGATTTAATTTTTATATTGGGTAGCGAAGAATAGAATGAGTATTAACGTTAGTAAGAGTAGGTGTGTCGCCTTTTCAAATAAGAGGTCGCCTTATTGGCATAGCTATAGTTTAAACGGTGAAATTTTTAAAAATTCAGATCACTGCAAGTATTTAGGTGTAACTTTTGATAGGAACCTTAATTGGAAAAAACAAATAAATTTTATCGTAGCGAAGGCTTACAAAATGTTACATTATGTGATATGGGAATCGAAGGGGCAGTAGCAGGAAAGCGAAAGAAAAGGGATATCTATCGCTTGTGAGGCCAACAGTTGAATAACGCGACAACTGTGTGAGACGTCTATCATTGTAGTTAAACAAAGAAAATAGAAAAGGTACAAAGAAAAGCTATTCGATATGTTATGGGAAGATTCAGATAAATGGGGCAGCGTTACAGCAATGTTAGATACTCTTGGGCGGGATACTCAAGGAGAAAAATAAATCGACTGGGTTGTATTTATAACATATTTACAAGTAAAGATGGTTAGGTATCCTTTAAAAATTCGATAGTGAAATCTGATTTTTGCGGTAAAGATAGCCACGAATTTAAAATCAAAGCGTCAGCGGCAAAGAACGGATATAAAGAAGTATTCTTTTCTCAACAGGGGGATTTCAGAATGGAACAAGTTACTTGTATCACTCTTAAGACTCTTGCCTGAAAATGTGAAATTCTTCAAAAAGAAATGCTCCAACATTTTGTAGAATTAATGTATGTATATTATATAGGAATGGGGGTGTTGCAATGTGGGGACTTCTGGACGAAGTAAGGGATTGCTTGACAGGGTGATTATGTACGGTGGGGTGCCCCGAGACCGCTACGGTAGCCGTGAAGGCCTGACATGAACCCCGAAAAGCTCCAGAAAAAACTGTTAGTTATAATACTTTAATTTATTTGGTTATATTCAACTATTTAAGGAAATGTTATTTTACTTAGGATTGTATTTCTAACAATTTCTGTATTATAATTTATTTTTCGAATATTTTATGTTAATTGTATATGTAGAAAATAATTGCCACCAGGCTTACAGACTACTTGCAGTTAACTTAATAGAATAATAGTAATAAAGCAAAACCATTAATTTATTTTATAAGCTGAATCTTTAAAAATTAATAATTTAAAATATCATACTTTATCAATTGCTGATTGTATACTTAAATGGATGAATTCATGAATTATTCCATAGTTCATATCTATTGATCATTTCCGTTTAATTCCAATAACTAATTTTTATTTTATGCTCCGTACACTTTTTCTCATAACTCTTTAGCAATTTCGGTTTCATTTATTTTTTGGGTACTTCTGCCGTTAACACATGAAATTGTCGTCTTTCATCGATTACGAACGTCATGTTACACTTTCGGTGAAGTAGCAGAGGATGAGTAAGAGCAGATGCGTCTAATTCGATTATTTTTTTTTAATCTTCCATTAATTCCTATTACAATCACTATTATCGATGACATATTGTTTTGCATGAAAAGTTACTCATTAGAGAAAGCGATCTAATTAGAAGGACGGAAAAGTTAAAATGTGCAGGAATGAAATGTTTCCTTCTGAGGATAAAAGAGGCGCAATTCCTTTCATAGCCTTGCCGACAAGTTTTTTATTATTAAGTAAGAATCCAAACTATGCACTCAGAACTCTAAAGAGCTTGCATAAGCCCACGAGCGTTCGATTTGTTAATCTGTATTATTTACATTTTCTATTTATTTATATGATTATGAGTAAGACGGGAATTCCCAGCATTATCGTGAAAGAAAATATCGTGAATCGTAAAGAAACGAAAAAGCTCATCAATGTGAACTTGTTTGGTGGATAAAGAATGGTAATTCATTATTATTCTACCGTTGGTGAATTCAAGTTTCCTTATTTAGCTGAAGATGTTGTCTTGATGAATGAAGACAACGGGTGCTGAGTTGGGGTCAGCACAAAACGAGTCAGCATTTGGGCCTCATTGTGTCTTTCAACCAAGACTCAAAATCAGTCCAAACAAACTACTGAAGATGGGATTATAGGTCCCTAAATGCACTGCACTTCTTGTTTGTCGTTTCCCCTAAGAAATTGGACTCCCCTTAAATTTAATTTTAATTATTTACTAACGGCCGTGTTTCGTTATTCTCTTTATCTTAATATTACCGTTTTATACCGTATGAAAAAAGTGTAGCTTGTCTGAATCTACGTACGCTATTGATATCTTATTCTATGTTGGTGTTAGGAAAAAAAAACTACAGGATGTTAATGAAAATTATCTTCTCTTCTTGCATTTAGTAACTTCGAATAACTGTCTACGCCGTGATTTCGATAGATGAACGGGAGACCAGTATTGTTTTGAGAATTATAGAATGATAGTTTCTCGCAGAGAAACAGACAAATAGAAAATGTACTTAATGTAATGGAATCGTTCTTGAATCCTTTTTGTATATTTTCACATATTCTTTGGAAATCCTAGCATAGAGACACAGGTTCTCTGTAAATAACAACTGCTAATAAATATTGAAATATATGAAAATATCCTTAAAAGAAATATTTTAATGACGAAGTAACCCTTAGCTTTGATTGGATGTGCATCTGGAAGTCTATTTCATATTATTGTGGATGATTTTGATTACATCAATAATAAGATGCAAGTTTTGTTGCTTCATCTGCAGTCAACTCTTTCCACATTTTTCACTGACATGTGATAAGTGCAAAAATGCACCTTAACCAAGGAAAAGTTGCTTACAGTACTTGCAATCACCTAAATAGTTTTAAAACCAAGGTATCTGATTTCTTGTATTAACTGGAGTTAACATTCTATTTACTGATAGCTTCTATTATACCATAGAGATATTTAAAACATTCAAAGAAAAATTCTCAAAGAAGGTCAGTGGTTTGTGAACCAAATCGAACAAATTCATAAAACAGAAACGAGAATCTTATGGTCTTTCAAATCTCTATGAGTCTTATTTCCCGATCCATTCTATTAAAAAAGTTTTATTCAATTTTGCGCCTATGCATAGCAATGCTGATAAATTTATCCCTATGACTCATAAAGGGATTAATGCTAAACTCAAGCAAGTTATTAATGTTAAGTTCCAAAATATCTATTTTCCTTCCATTTCCTAAAAGGTATTATTTTATCACTTCATTTATCTTATGTTTCCCTCTATGCTTGTACATGAAATGTTAAATATTAACTTTGTTAAAATTTTTAAAATCTTTCTGTTCAAAATGTCTCTGATGATAAGATCTACTCAAATGTCTATGAAATTTTTACCAAAATTCTATACTTAGTTAAGTTATGCATACAGAAGAATAATTTACTATTCAATGAATGTTCTTCTGCACATATGGAAGGAATAGCGCTTAATTAGGTTTTCATCTATTTCCATTTATGTTATAACATTGGACTTAGTCCTTCATATTTGTTGTTGGAAAATTCAAAAATCATTTTGAAACATATACTGAATGATAATAATTTTTAAAATATAAGAACAAAAATGAATAAGGAACTAGGTTACATCTATTGAGAGCCACAAATAATCCCTCATAGTGCCACATTTTGGCAACTCCTCAGTGGTGAATACAGTTGAAAAATAAAATTCCTTTGCAGAGTAAAAATAACAAGTCTCCTTTGTCAAAATAAAGTAATTCTGTGAAGTGAGGCAAAAAGTGATAAAATAAAAATTGATCAGATGACAGTAGAGTAAAATCTGTTAATAAGAGCATATTCTATGATGAAATATAGAAATTTGGGTGGAAAAACTGAATGATAAGCCATGACTTATAAAAATCATCAACTTGACTTAAAGTAATAGCAGTGTGTATAAAGAAGGAAGTAGCTTCTGTACAAGTAGGTTTAGCAATCACTCAGAAATAGACATACTTTGAAATAATTAAATGAATTATCAAATAAAATTTCTCAAAAAAGAGTAATGAACAAATATCATGAAATGGAATAAATAGCTATTTTTTTGTGTACACCCAAATTTTAATCATGGAAATCATGAAGTTCACTGAATCAGGTAAGGTGTTGTCCATATTCCATATCCAAAATGAAATGATGCTCAAAATGCATTGTAATTTTCTACCTATCAAGAATAAAGCATTTTGAGAAATTTTTCATGTAAATCATAGACCAGACATAACATTACATATCCTTTTTAGTAATTTTTTTATGTAGCTGCATCGTATCAAGGAGTTATGAAGCGTAAAAATAATAAAGAAATGAAGATAAATTTTAATTTTGATGTCAAATTTTTCAATTTGATCAGTCATAGTTTGTTTTGTTTGAATTCATGTTGTTCTAGGATTTTAAACATATATTCAAAATCATTAGGGTTAAGTATCCTTTTTAAATCTATAAAAGATTCTCATGATTGCCTATTTAGTTAAAGAGAACTTATGAGAGACTATATAGTTGGTTTCATATCTGCTATTCATCTATTTTGTGCTCTTTTGAGAGTGTTTGCCAGGGAAATCGCAGTTGAGAAATTCTTCTTTATTTTCACATAATTTCCATCTCCTTTTTTAGTATTGCTGATGGATAAAAGCAAATTACCAATTGTATGATATTATTTCTGTTTGCTAGATGCATGTCACGATTTGCGTTGATCTGCTGTGACTTTGGCTGGAGTTTTTCATCAGCTACATAGTGATCCCATATTTTCAGTATTTCCTTTAATTCCCCAATCTATGCATAAGTTTTTCGTTTTCTTTCTTCATTTGTGGTTGACATTCTAGATGAATGTCATTGTTATTTCCCTTAAGATATCTTGTACTTGGTTTTGGTTGATTGAGAAAATCAAAATAACATAGACTCAGTCTCTGATAAATTTTTCTGATTTGTGTTGGCTGATTTCCTAATTTTTTTTTCATGAAGCATTGATTTTTCAGGGAAGGGCCTATTCTATATCCTGTAAAGGTCTTTTTAAAGTTTTGTGTTTATGCAAATTATTATTTACTGTGATCTTATATTCCTGCCTTTCCAAGTCCATTTAGAGTATTTTAAGTTATTTTAAGTGGTATTAGTTCTTGTGATCTCAGTATGATGTTCAACCCATGTTTGGGTGTTTCATCCTTGATTTGATTTATGCCATCTCAATGTTTATCCTTAATTTCTGTATATGCACATTATTGTGGAAGATTTCAGTTATTGAATTCAATTGTTACTCACATTAGGTTCATATCAGAATTTTTGCAAATCTGCTGGTTTGGATATAGTGAATCACTCTGGATACAGGGTTTAAGCTGATGAGCATGGCATCCGTTTTAAATTACATAAAAATAAGACAATTTTAATCATTATCATTGAAATTTGTCACTAATATTTATGCATGAACATTGATACTTAAATACCGGATCCATAGCAAATTGAATGAGAGGAAAATTAGAAATAAAACTGGAAAGTAGAATAAATTCTTCCTGATCTTCATATGTATGTCTCCAGAACTAAGTGATTAATATTATATTTTTACATCAAAAAAAGATTTCCTAGCTCAATATGAGAGATAGATAAACACGTATAATTTTAATACTGAAAAAATCAACAGTTGCCTACGTGTCGTGGGTTCGATTCCAGATAGACCCGTAATCTCAACTTTCGAAATTTCTTTTAAAACACTTTTATCTACATATTCACCCTCCGAACCGCCTTTCGGCGTTTGGCAGGGCACCAAGACTCGCGTATAGTTCGCGAAAAAAATAAAATTTTTGAAGGGACTCGTTCGCGCATCTATTTCCCTGATCTTTCGCGTATTATCAGATCGGCCTACATAACGCGGATAATACTACGTCTTCTAGAAAGGAGCTCTCTCTGAATTTATGTAGTCATTTAATTCTTTGTACCGACCTTCTTTCTTCGAACGATTCTCAACCGGTGTCCTTTAGCATCTGTGTCACTGCTTTATCGTAACAACTTTTTACAAAACGTATCGCTTTTGTTGGACCTTTTCTAACTATCGAATTCAGCCCTCATCTGCAGGCTCCCATATGCTGCACGCGTACTCAAGGTGAGGCCTAAATAACGTAAAGTAGCATCCTTCGCGAATCTTTTCATCGCTCTTACCGACAATTTTTTTGATGAAACCGAGTTTCCTTAGTGCTCGTCCACATATGTTAATAATAATAATAATCTACCTTTATAGAATCAGGGCGAAATTCAGTCTATATAGACCACTCTTACATTTAACCCTTACGGAAGAACACAAACACATCCCATCCCAGACCAGAAAATTTTCCGATCCGCCAGGACTCGAACCCGAGTTCCCAGGTTCGAGTCCGTGCTACGCACTCGGCAAATGGGTATGTTATGGATGGCAAATGTTGTATGTTATGGATGTGGGCAGTCCAATTTAAGTTATAGCGTAACTCCTAGATATTTGACGGATTCCACTATCGCTTTATTTTCTCTTTAATGCTATATAAAAAGTCATCGGTAGTGGATTGTCTTAAAAAGTTAACTACTGAACATTTATCAATATTAAGCTCCAATTTCCAGTCATCGCACCATTTCATGATTTTATCTAAATCTTTCGATAGAGTTAACCTATCTACTATCTATTTCGCTGTATATTACCGTATCATCCGCAAATAATCTAACGTTACTATCAATGAGACTACCAAGATCGTTAATGTAAATTTTAAAAAGTAAGGGCCCTACTACGCTACCCTGTGGTACTCCCGAGGTCACTTTAACGGGGTTGGAGTTAACTCCATTACAAATCGCTGTTCTCTGTCGGAGAGAAAGTTTCATGTCCACTTCATTATTTCGCAATTGATACCGGCAATTTTTAATTTTTGCAAGAACTTGTGACGAGGGACCTTGTCAAACGCTTTCCGAAAATCTAAAAATGTTGCATTTCGGCAGATGTTAATACGTGGACTAATAATTCTAAATATTGTATTTCGAAAACAGTGTTGGTTCCTAATAATGAATTTAGGGATTACAAGAAATCCCGTTAAAAAACTTACGATTATATGCTCCATTACCGTTTAGTGACGTTAGAGAGAGGGATCTGTAATTCGAAGGGTCATCCTTTTCTCCGCTTTTAAATATTGAAGTGACGTTCGCGATTTTCTAATCATTCGGAACCTTCACTCAGAGATTTCTCAAATATTACTTTAAGAAAAGGAGCGACGCTAACCGCAACTTCCTTTAATACCCGGGATCGTATGTGTTCAAGACCAGGAGATTTATTAGGCTAAGATTAAGAAACTTTAACTGTGGAAGAAATAATTTAAAATATTGGCCTTGACATCAGCCAATTGTGCAGGATATTTAAATTTCACATATGCATAAATTGGCCGCGTGTTTATATTTAGCTGCCATAAGTACGTTGTAAATGGTCGTTAGTTCGATTCTAGGTGTCGTTAACTATTTCTCCATAAGAAATGCACAGGAAAATCAGAACTCTTAAGGTATTTTTGCGGTGAAATTTGGAGAATTTATGAATACGATGCGATTAAGGAATGTATTTTCATGTCCTTCTTTTGACGGAAGATAGCTGCCATAAGAAATGCATGGGAGAAATTTTTAAAAATATACGGACACAATAGAAATCAATATAGGTTGGAACTGTGTAAATATTTCATTCTTAAATATACTAATCGTCTGTTTGCTGTAAGCAACCAAAAATTTACTCGTGTACAATAGATATATTATGGGATACGAATGGCAGGGCAAAACTACGAGGCCCTCGCCATTTTTTTTACATATGGTCCTCTAAATCTCATCTGGAAAATATCTGAAACCGACTTATCATGGATTCGATTCTAGGAGGCCGCAAAATCGGACTTTCCCCCGTAGCAATGTAATGGACCCAAATTTCAAAGATTTTATCAAAATACTTTATGGGCAAATAAGAGGAAAAACTTTCATACGGATATGTTATAATTTTAACTATAATATGATTGTATTTGTATATCTACAAAAGGTTCGATATCAGGTGGTGAAATATTTTCCAATTAATTTTTTTTCTAACTTAATATGTCAGGTAAA
The DNA here is from genome assembly GCA_020796165.1 of Pantala flavescens. NCBI lineage: Eukaryota > Metazoa > Arthropoda > Insecta > Odonata > Libellulidae > Pantala > Pantala flavescens. Next base: position 18,674,210 of record CM036885.1, on the reverse strand, counting down.
CCAATGACACTTCGTATATTCTGAAATACGTATATAAAAAACTTTTAAAAAAATCAACAGCTGCCTAAGTGTCATGGGTTCGATTCCAGAAAGACACGTAATCTTTCCATTAGAATATATGGGCTGGATTTTCGGATATTTTTAAGACACTTTCCGATCGTGTAGAAGATTTAAGTTTTACACATGTATAGATAGGCCTCATCTTTATGTCCATTTTCCGTAATAATGACGGAAATGGTCGTTGGTTCGATTCTAGGGAGCGTTAACTATATCTCCATAAGAAATGCATAGGGAAATAGGAACTCCTTTGAGGTTCTTACGGAATGGATTTTGCTATGAAATTTATTGAATTTATAAAGACAACGATACTTATGCGAATGATGAAAGAATTTTTCGCAGCATATCCTTGGTTCGAAGCTTGAGCGGGAAAAATTCTGCCTTAAGAAATGCAGGGGAAATCGAACTCAAAGTAATATACGCTAAGATAATGTCCTTTTTGTTTATGTTTAACGATGAGTGAGAAGAATTATCTTTCGAAAAATCTTATTTTTTCATCATTAAATATAATAACTGATTGCTTACTGTAAGCAAGCACCTCTACTCGTATATATATATGGGTTTATTACCGCGAAGTAGGTATATTTAATAGATACATGCATGTTCCAGGATCACTGATATGGTTTCATTACTACAATAGTGGTCAAAATAGTCATCACTTTATCTTATCTTCGTGATCTAATAATATAAACAATTGGAGCTCAATAGAAAAATACAATTCCTATATTCATCATTTGTGTTTATAAATATATATGTATGAAATGGATAGGATAAATTTCTAACATTAAAGACAAATATTTATTCAATTCCAAAATGCAAATAATAAATATTAAATGAATTATTGATTTCAATCTGATGATCAAATCTAAATATTGCGCCTTTCGTTAATCATGAATTTCCATCTTCACCTAAGAAGCAGCTCACACAAGGAGTCCCTTTAAATGAGAATTCGTATTGTAAGATGAGAAAGAACACAGATGTAGCAACCTGAAGTTGATTGATTGACAAACAAAGTCAGGAATATGAAAGAAACCCGTTTAAAATGAAAAAATATTTGGAAGTACGCGATCTTGTGGTAAAGTGGTAAAATAAGAAGATTAAAATCTCTTCTGAAGGATGTGAATTGTTGAAGGGACGGTAGGGGAACCTGCGCTGGCGCACATAGAAGGCACAGTATCGCAGTGGAATTCGAGAGGTTAGCACGCTTCGCACAGATGCTTCGTTTTCCGAGATGATTCATTCCAATAATAGAGAAGGAAGAAGGGTTCGGCAGAAAGTAAACCGTTTTCAAAATCTGAAACAAGACATGGGTCACTTTGAGTTGATCATTCTTCTCTAAGAAAAGGAAGGAAGTCGTTGGGAGTTCTTCAAAAACGGAACTAAACAAAGGTAAATAGTTACCATTATTTACATTACGCATGCACGCGATTCGATAAAAATCACTAAAGGCAGTTTTAGTATTGTTCTTAAACCAATGCATCTCCAATGTTCTTTTGGCACTATGTAAATAGATAAAATTATTAAAAACATAATTTTAAATTTCTGTGTCGTATTTTTCTTATTTATATTCATTGGTGTTTCACGATTCATTCTCTATAGCCGTTGATTAAAGTTTTTCCTTCCGTGAAAACATCAAATTTGTTCGGAATTGTTGATGCCCAATGATGAGCGTGAAATGCTGTGAAGAATTCAATCCTCTCTTTTTATCAAAGAGATTTCCTTCGATTGCTGTTGTATTTGAAAAGTTCTGTCGATAGTTTCCTTGAGTCTGTTGGCTTGACTCTACAGGAGAAGAACACATCAAACCTCGAATGGAAAAGTTTCTAAAAAGATCTATCGATCGTTTAACAAAGTTAACAATGAAATTTAAATAATTTTTCCAGAAGAATCAGATTTGAAATGATCTAATAAAAGATAATTATTTCGGCATTTAAAAATACTTTAGACTATATTTTCAGTTTCTTTAATTTTAGAAAATTATTACTGGAGATTTGTGAAAGTTTTAATGGGATTTATCTTCCATTTTGATGCACTCAAATGAAATGGCAAATGCTTTATTCGGGATTTGTAGGAACAAATTCATAAAATCGAAATGCTTTTTCATTTTCTACCTCAGAAGTTGACTTTACTAGACATTTAGCTATTATTTCAGGTTTGGATAGGATTAAACCCTTTTTCATATAATATTAAAGAATTATCTCATGAAACAGAGCCTATCAGGGATTGTTCCTATTTTAACTTATTATATTTATACCTCCACAATTCTGCATAAATATGAATTTAAATAATTTTTCTTTCATTTAGTTTATTATTCGGGTTACAATATTACACTCCGATAAGAGATACAATAGAAGTGAACATAGTTAATGATGATTGCATGAAAAGAGTGGAAAGACAAAATAATGTATGTAATGGTTTGCCAAAGAAGGTTGAAAGAGCTGAAGGAATGGATGCAGTAATTGAAAACCCTATTCACTCGAAGTTTAGCTCCTTTAAGCTTGTGATTCAATGTTCATGCCGTAGTGTATAATGTATAGACAATTCCATTTGGGTGGAGTTTAAAGGTAACATAAATTCGTTATAACTATCGAGCGTTCCACTCCAATGTACGAGGAAATAAAAGCAATGAGACGCATTCAATGGGTCCGGCCAAATCTTGTGGAAAAGACTTTTAATTTCTTGGATTTTAAATTAAATTCCAATAAGGAAAACATGTTTAATTCTACGCAGTGATGAAGGTTTTACACCTTTATAGAAAAAGAAATAAATTTTACATCGAAACGAAGCAAACGGGTGCTTTTACGAGAGCATTTTTAAAACTGCCGTTGCTTTCATCTTATCTCATCTTTCTTGCGTAGAAGTTTTAGGGAGTGGAATTGAGATGTTGTTTTTGTCGATATTGTCCGATCACTTACATTAGGTAACCTTTTTTATTGGCTTATTCATGTTCACGAAACTTTCAAAACTGTTCTAATAGAACTTCGATAGATCTAAAGCAACTGATAATGGTATAGAAATTCTATTCAGAGATATTCATAAATATAAAATCTTTATTCAGCCTTGCGCTCTTTTTATGGGTGAAAAGCTTAAGAAGAGGAATAATGTTCATATATGTACTTTACAAACTTCTTATTCTACAAAAATGAATGACTATTTCTCTAATTTGTTCAACCGCTTCAAATCAATGTTCAGTTGAACGTGGAGAAGAATTATCTACGTTTCGATTGATACGTTTATGATTGCGTACGATGCGAATTTTAAGCACATACCTCATTTCGGGTTTTCAAAGATCGAAAAATCCATGAACTATGAGTTTCTGAAAACGTGACAAAAATCTCTTATCGATTAATTTTCATATTTATCAATCAAATATTTAACAGACTTTTTCTCGTTTAAGTAGAAATTTCAAGAGGGAAAAATACAATATCTTTTTATTTTAATGAAAAATCGCTCGAATTATTGAACACATTCAAATTGACAAATTAACGAATGAATAATGATCCTTTGATAATTTTCGAAACCGATTGCAATGTAACTTCTTAATTTATCAGAAATAGGCAACGTTGACAATGGATGCCAAATCTATCTTAAAGGTATTTTGTCTCGATTTAATTTTGAATATTCGATTTATTATAGAAAATACTATTACAATTCCGATTCGTTTTGGAAAATATTTTTATCCAATTAATAGTCGATGTCTTATCACTGTAACATGAGCGTGTCCTAGACAGAATTTATACGTTTGAATTTTCCTAATTTTCTATTTTGAAATACGTCCATAATTTTTGTCAGAGTAACCAACTCTTCCAATGATTATAAAAGTAATCGATTCCTTTGTAATCACTGCTTCTTTGACCTTTGATCCAAAAGTGATGTTCATTTTCGGATAATTCAAAGGTCGATAAAAACCAAGCAGCAATCAGCGAAAGTTTTTTACGATAATCCGAAAATATTTTCCGCTCTTTATGCACAATATTCATATTATAAATACTTTTCATTTTAGCTTATTTCTTCTAAATATTTTGAATAATATGATCAGCTGCCTCACGTAGTACTTTCGATATATTATTTTGCTTCGCTATTAATTGTGCAATTATCAGGTAAAGTTTTAAATAATTCAAGGTAAGGATATTTTGTTGGACATGCTATTTATATAAAATTTCATTTATTGCTTTTTTGGATCGTTTGTATATGCTGATCATGTAAATACTGTACGGCCTTTTCTAATTTTTCCTCGTAATTTTAGATGGTTCGCGCAGTTTCGGTCCTAAACTTTATGATTGGAACATAATTTCGAGGTTTACTTTGACTTAACTTGGCACATAAATTGATGATATTCATTACTCACTGAATATTTGTGCGCTCTTATTCCTTATGGAACATTGAATCTTGACGATATTACAGAATGAATCAATATGAGATATATTAATTGGATATTTTCTCTCTATAAAATTTTAATCTGTGTACATCAGTAACAATAATCATCATATTTATAAACACTTTAGGAGAAAGTATAACTCATCGGAGCCTTAAAAGAGATAACGCAAATTAATTTTATAATTAACTACATGTTCAATACATATCGCGAAAAGTATTCCAACGTGCTTCAAAATAATTAAGGCTTCATAATGAAATGGTTTCAAAATGGCGCCTAAAGCAGCAATCAAAACCTAATATCATGAGTTCGATTAACCGAATGATTGATCAAAAAGTGACCTTTTTTCTCACCGTTTGATGAGTTCATAATCCAATTTGCAGAGGATGGATTTTTTTTAAAGAAAGGTTTGCGCCTTGTGGCCACACTCACAATTATCTAATAAAAAGAGTCCTCGAATTATATAATAATGGAAGAAAAACTTTGCTTTTATATTACATCAAAAACAATAATAGTTCAATTTTTGGTCTTTCTAAATTGGCAAATGATGATCAAACGAATTTATTTTGTAGAGGAATTCGAGAGTTTGAAATTTGAATTTGAAGAAATACAGAAATCGAATCATCCACTTTTAAGAAGTACTTTGCGTCATGATTTGAAAAAACTCATCTTTTTTTAAATTTCACTATTGTTGCCTCAGAATCTCTCAAAATATATCAAATAATAAATAATTGATAAATGATCAATGAATGGCGTTGAATTAGAAAAATTCAAGGAAAACAAATTATTTTCCATTCAAATAACTTTACCTACGAGTTCCAATTATATCTAGCTGTGCTTCTGATAAACGACCCTTCCAAACTAAGCCGTCACTTTAAGACGCCTCTACTTAATGAAGGAATCAAGTTACTGCACCAAAATGAGTTCCTCGAGGCAAGCTCGAGGCGATAAACAACACCTATAATAACTTTGTAATGCTGATCCGTGCCTCATATATCATTATTTCTAATCCAAAAATCAAAACGTTTCATTATTTAAACAATATGGAAGTAATTGAACATTTGAAGGAAAATTGTTGCATAACATTTAAAATTTTTCCGATGTAAGACAAATTTCGCAGAATAATAATTATTATACAACGAAACGTGGATAGAATATTAAATATTTATTCTTTCAAAATATTATTAAACGTACAGATACATATTATCCTCTCTTCAAAGTCGATGGAGTTGATTGCCAAAACGGAGGACGTTCATGGTTTCAACTGAGAAATGAAGTAAACTTTTTGGATTCATTAGAATCACCTGATTCTATTTTTATTTAGAAGATGGTGCAACATTACGGATTTTCACCTTATTTGGTCTGAATCTATGCCATTCTCGCTTAGAAGACTTCAATTATTAATAATTAGACCCTCTTTCACCCAAAATCAGGATAACCTGTTGAATTACCCTCCACAATAGAATATCTTAACTCTTTATTAATGTATCGTTAATAGATAGATAAATTATTGTATTTGTTGTTCATTGAATTAAATTGAAATTTTTCAAAAATAAATTATTGCATACAGAAATAATAGCATATTTTACTCATATCCTCTAATTTACAAAAGTATTTTAATCTTGCAATGTAACGGTTGTTATGATCTTACTTTTTAGATATTCCGCCTTTTTAATGGCATTTTAGGATTTAATGTTCTTGCAAGACGTATGAAAAGAAGTTAAACGTTTTGTGCATTTAAGGATTCCATTTAACCAGAAATAGTTTATGTTAATTGTTAATGCAATCATTACTATATTTATTCGTGAGCAACTACCATGCACATTATTACAAAGATATGTAATGCACTTCATTCGATTCTAATATGAAAAAGTCTTTAAACTGAGTAGTGCTTCTACATCTTCCTTTCAAATAATAACTTTATAAAATTTAATTCCGTAAAATGGTAATATTTTGTTATTGGCAATAAGAATTGAGTCAACTTTGGCTTCACTTGAGCTAAAAAATTTGCAATGTCGGATTCATCGCAGATAAAAATGAGATAAAGCTGATATTACGATTTTCAGAATCTCTAAAATCGGCTATTCGGAATTTTATTCTACGTACTTTGGACTCCTTTTCTATAAACAGCACTCTTTCACTTTATTTCACCAAATAAATTCTTTTCCATGACTTCAAAATTCATTCATCAAAATACTTTGTGGCGCAGTGTTTCTGATCTTCGCACGCTGAGGTTCAGATCCCGGTTGATTCTCCGTCAAGACGTTTGTGAACGTCCGTTGCTAAGAAGCAAACTGTAATTGTCCGGAAAGTGGATGTTTGTGCGGTATTTGTGAAATAAATCAATTAAATAAATAAATACTTTCAACTTAAACTTGTGAAAGAATATATATTACATTGACTAAAATTTTTACGAATGTATTTCAAATCAAATAACTTATTTTGAACAACACTTTTTCGTATTTTTTCCAAAATAAGTCAACACATTGAATACGCTGCTATGGTTAGAATTTTTAAAACCAAAAGCACGAGCAATATTGTAATGAAACAATCCAAGATGCTGACCATATTGACTAAAATTGAAGCATGGCAATTGCACAAGGCAACACTAACTCACATTACATCAAATAGCACTCTCAAAAGACGCCATCTTCAAAGAGCCTTACATGTAAAATGTCTTCAAATACAATGTGTCACCAATAAATGTCCAACATGTGAAACGATTATATCCGAAATTGGATAACATAGTGGAATAACTCATTTGGACGGAAATTGCACATTTTCAAATAGTCAATTCGTCCAATTTCCTTTCGGAAGTGGACTCTTAAATCAATTATTATTCCGAAATGGCCATTCGACCTCCTTTTGATTATTCCAAACGAATTTTCTTGGATGTCAGATGTTGAATCATATATACTATTACTTTTCCTCCAAGGTGTAAATAATTTGAGGAATTCGTATGATTATAGATTCTTAAATTTTTAATGCTCTATTAATCTGGATTTGTTTTAATTCGAGGTTTTAATATCTTTCTGATTAAATATTACGCTATTAAATTATTTTAATTTTTCCATGACATTGCAAACTATTGATCCATCGAATGACTTGTATCATAAAACATAATTTTAAAAACTTTCAATCGTTCAACCGTTTGCATTTGTTGCCGCATATTCCTCTCGTTCGTCATTCCAAATGTTCGCGCCTTGTTGTTCCGTTGTGGATGCGAGTTACTTTTTTATGGATACTATTTTCGTCGTTTCATATTTTCGGCGTCCGGATAACAAACACTCTCTGAATCTCATTAGTGGACATTAACCACTGCTCCCAATTTTTTTATCGATTATTCTTTAAGTAGAGAATTTAAAACTAGACCACCCTCCGCTTAAAGGGTTGTTATTTTGATGCTAACATTTTAAGAATTATTGAATTTGCTATTTTCAGACCTCATTCTGAATATGAATGGAAATAGATGCAAAAAGTGAAAGATTTAAAAAATCGATTTTTTCGATGACTCTGTTTCGATTCTTCGAATCGAAACAGAGTCCTGCACCCCCTGCCAAGCGCCACATCCACATAGACATAATCCTGTGTTGTGTTTCTCCAACTACTTTTTCGTTGAACAAGGTTTAAATGAGCACCATGTACTTGATGGTGACTTTTGGTGTAATTATGCCTTTTATTGCATCGCTTTCCTATGTAAACAGAAGAAGCTTGGGATCGATCGCGGAATAAATTTTAGCGGAAAAGTACGAAGAATTCACTTTATTATATAGCTTTTCACCAAATATAACAATAATTTTAATTATAATTTTGTTTATCTATTTAAAATCTTTAGATTAGTATATTAAATCTTTATCCGCTTTTTCTAATTTTTTACGGTGCTCATGAGCGTTGTATTTCCATTTAATACGACGCGTCAACGCCTTTCTTTTTTTATTAATCTTCGCTTTGAGAGCAAACAATCCTTTTTTGAAGAAATCAAATCTTAAACAGATGTCACCGCGAAAGACACCTTAAAAGAGACCAAAGTAGACAATTAAGTTGAAGAGGACTTCTCGTTCATAAAAGAATATTTTTATGAGTAAATCTGAGAAGCATTTTAATCCTCAGTTTATATTTTTTGGAAATCAGTCATCGATATCGACAAAACGCCCTCAAATTCACACTCTATCCTCATACTTCCGTTCTTGAAATCGTGCCTTTTATTTTTAGCAGATGATCTACTCTTTTCGAAAATCTCCTCCGATTGGACGAATCCTCTTTCGAACTTTTTCAGTTCATTTTGTGCTCCAAACATCCGTAGAGAATAGCTCCCATTGCTTTTATGGACCTCAGCAATTAATTATATGAGTGAAATGAACACGTGAGTCATATTGTGCCATGGAAATTCCTTCATCCGTTACTCGGCTAATGTTTGCCTCGAACGATTGGAGTGTCACAACTCAATTAACCCTTCAAAAAGTCATCGAATAGGTTCCTCTGAACTCTTAATGATCCGCCTCCGGTCAGAATAGACAATATCCCCTACGTTAAATCAGTTATCGATCTAGGACTTGTTATTAATTAGACTCTCACTTGGGGTCACGTCACTAGTGTTTGCAGTAAAGATCCCCATTAATGCGTCTTAAAAATATTCTCCTCATATCTTGTGCAGCCCCTTTTTTCCTTTTGATCATGCTCACTTTGTCTATCTCACAGACTGCTTACAAACTCTAAAAAGTACTAAATTCTTATGTACCCTTATAATAATAAATTACTAAAACTCGAAAACGGAAGAGAGCTTTTATTTTTTTACACTTTTCTTCCAATCATGGATACCTTTTACTATCTTTCATCCGCATGTCCGCTATCCAAGAACGAAACAAGGAGATGAAACCTAATGCGAATACCCAATCATAAATCTTCTCGTGTTACTGAATGTAGCCGATGGAATGCACTTCCCTCCAAAGTTCAAAATTCGCTTTCCTCTTCTTATTCAGGAATAACAAAGTACTAATATTTAAATTCTTTCTTCTTTTCTTCACTAATCTTGTCATTATTTAAATATTGTCTCTCATATTGTACATATGATAATAAAGTATGTGTTTATGGTGTTATTTATGGATTTTAAAACTCTATGTCTTCTAATATTCGTAACACTTTATTTTTATTTTATTTTACTTATTCTAGTCTATTTTTTTAAAATGTGTCGTAATTTTTGTTTTTTCGTAAAATTTTATTATCTTCATTACCTTTGATTAATTATATTTGTATTTTATAGGTTATATGGGACTTTTCAGTCCCAATTTCGCGTAATGAAGTCGTATGTATTTATGGGTGTCGAAGATATAATACTTCTACCGTATATTTTTGTTTTTCACTTTAGTCCGTTCGTATATTCGATAATCGAAAATTCAAATTTCATTTACCGTATATTTCAGAAGGCGAACATATTTGGCAAAACATCGGCAATGAATCTTTGTCGATGTTTTTCATCTCCGAATGTTAACAAGTGTTTTTATTTCTTAGTAATGAAAAAGAATATTTTAGATTTCGATGAATTCCGATTTTCGGAAGAAAATGCTTATGAAATCGCTATGTGGTTGAATATTACCTCATTTGGAAACCCTTAAGGGTTCTCTTTCGAAATGTTTTCACCTGAGATGTCACAAGAGTTCTTTTGTAGTTTTCCTTCCGCTAATGCAGCTTTTCATCGATCACTGAAAGCGAGAGTTTCAATGTACATTTTTAAAGGGGACCTACGCACTTCACCATGTTCCCACTTAAGTATCATAGAATCGAACCGTCATTAATTTTCCCGATCACAGAACTTCTTCTCGATCCTATTCACACGAAGATAACAATTTAAATGATTCTAAATTCTACGGAATAAATATCAAGTATATATCCTCGTAAAAAGATTTGCAAAAGTTTGAAATTTGAATGCTTATTGTTCAAACAGTCAGATTAATTGACCGACACCAACTATTGACTTGCGTATTGGTACTTATTATTTTGTTAAAATTAATAATTATATACAAATAAATATCATTTGAACTATTTTGAACCTAACACTTAAAATAATTATTTAAGGCAACGTAGAAAGAAATCGCACCAATAGGATTGAGCGCATTTTTATTGGTCCAATTATGTTTAGTTCGCAATGTATTGAAGTCTCTTCGAAGTCAATAAAGGCGGCGTCATTGGTATTGCTGCTATCAGAACCATTTCTCTACTTTCGTCCACTCGCAGTTTGATAAAAAGAAAAGAAAGTTGCGGAAATAACATACTTTGTTTGTTTATGAAGCGCAGAATTCGTTGATGATGATTATCTGTGGGCGTTCTCTTCCGAGTTTAATGTCCGTTGTTACCCATTTAAGAAACATTGACGTAAAAAGACACCATATCTTTTCGATAATACACTTCCTTCAAAAAATTTCTTATGAATGTCTTCTTCGAAGTGCAACATTTGTGCATTTAACACTCAAAGTCCACTTCCATATGCATGTGAAAGATAAATTAATGAAAAAGTTAACATCTGTTATTAAGGGCATTGTGAATGTGTTCCTTCCAAAGGCGCACTAGCTTATTATCATTACGATTCAGCATGTATTATATTTCTTCCATTACGAATCACATATAAACATGTATTCCGTACAAATATCAAGAAGTATTTCATATTAAGAGACGATAATCCATAAGACATGCTTTGTTGTTCAAGAAAGAATAATAGAGACAAAATTACTCGACTTCGAAGATAAATTATCATAAAGAGGATGAGACAAACAGTATTATTCATCGGATTAATACTTGCATTGTCGTAATTAATTAAAATATTTCAGAAACAAAGGATCGGGAAACCTTAAATTTACAAATACGCTGATCTCTTTAAACAATGAGTGAATAACTACTTTTTATAAGAAAGAATATTTTATTGATTGTTTCGTCTTACTTGCAGTTGTATTAGCATTTTTCTCTAAAATGTTATTTACAGATGAGTGAGTTACAAGAAATCGGATTAATCCTAAAATCAATAATTGCTTATTTTACTGTCGGAGGATCGACCATTAAAGATTTTACTCTCAGCACCATCGACCAATTTGTCAAAGTATAATATTGAATTACAGATAATGAGTTTGAGAATAACTGATAAATCGCCATTTTCATATTCATTTAACTTACTAACAAATCTTTCGTTTCTAATAGATGCGCATTTTATTGAACTTTAAATTATAATTAATTTAATGCCTTTGAACTCATTGCAGTGCATATTCAATATTATTACATCGAGATAACCAATGTACAGTTGTACTGAAGAAGAACTTTTATTTGGATTCTCATGTCGTTCCCTCTCCATTAACAGACGGCAATACTATTTTCAGAATCACTGCAGGCATTTCAAACGTAATTTCCGGTAAATCCTTCGCCTGGACATTCCACATGCTCTCACAAACACACTTCATTAATTTCAAACATTTCGCTCATTAAAATTATCGACTTAGAGTTATTCTTCCAGAGATTTTTTCGGTGGAAAGAAGCAAAATGTTAAGTATGATTCTCATGTACTTTGCATTTATATTTCTCTCAAAATTGAAGGGCGTTTTGAGGAATTGCAGATGGTGAGATGGCGGCGAATCTTTTAGGGGTTAATCAGCAGATCTTTAGCTTTTCCTTCTTTAACGTTTCAATAATTATTTAACATTAATTATTGAAAAATGTTTATTGAGAAAATTATAGCAATTTTCTTAATAAATATTTATGCCAAAGAAATATCTAACGATCTTCCAAAAGTAATATCGTGGAGAGTACCAAAAAAGAAGATCCTGCATTTCCTGAAGAAGTATTTCTATAAGTTGATGAAGAGTGAAATTGGTACATTTAAGTGTCCTTTTCCAGGGAAATTAAACACCACAAAATGGAAATCAAACAAATTACTATTTAATCGAATTCAAAAATGTAAGCAAACATTTTCTGGGAAACTTTTCGAGAATTATACCCTCGTGTGAAGAAGAAGCTTTGACTGACGAGGAAATCGTTTCGCAAGAAGATAAATAAGACGAAAGCATCGAAAGAATATTAAGGAGCATCAATCTTCGTGTCTAATATAAAACAAACGTTTAGATAAGGCTTAACCAAATAACTCAGCAAACTTAAAACAAAGTGAATTATACATGAAGAGAAATGAATCATAAAGGAAAGAGCCAGGAATTAAAAATACGTTACATTTCATGAGTTAGAATAAACTTTGATTAAATTATAATATATAAACTAATTAATAAGCGGTTATTTTTAAGAGTTTCAACTGTTCTATTGTTTTAGAATCGATGAAAAATTTTAATTATTATATTATATCAAGTCATTTAATCATAGTAAATATCATATTATGATTAAATTACTTGAACTTTTTGAGAGGACTTTTGATTGAGTATCCAAATGTATTTTAATTTCCATATTACGCTGATAAGCATTTATTTGAGTACAACTTGATCATATTAGTATTTCCTGAACATTAAAGTAATACAAGTAAAGACACATGATTATGAAGGGGAGAATAAAGTACAGTACCATTTAAGAGTGAATATGCTCTTAATCATATTATTAAGAAAATTGAGAATATTTCTAATAATACGACCCAAGTTTTCATCATATGAATCTTTATGAATAAATAATAATACATAAGAAATAAAAACGTGTTAAAAACTCTAACAGAATAAGAATTTTCCCGTTTTAGGTTTGTCAATGTCTGAAGATATAGGCGAATCATCCATTGAGGATATAATAGAGCAAAGGCGAGGGGACTGTGTCCCAGTGACATCGGAGGAACGCGGTAAGTATTTGCACGATATCAATAAATGATACATTGTAATCATGAATTTCCGTATTTTCTAATTAGACTAACTCGATTTAATGACATTTCTTTGTAATGTATGTTTATTACATCTTCGAGCTGTGAATTTCAGCCTATTCTATGTTCTTATTTTCATCTTGAATAAATAAGGGTTACTTTATACATCTTCTGTTTTATGTAGATATAACTGCAGTTACGGTTTTATATTTATGTATTATTCATTTGATATCAAATACGGCCAAGTTTTATAACTAATTTAATGCGATATGTCCAATCAGTGTAACAAAGGGTTCAAGAAAACGCACAATTAATAAAATCAGATTATTTCTCAAGAATTTCAATATACAAGAAAATGGAACCATGGAAGCGCCATTTTATCATTATTTGGTCGTATCGATTAATCTTGACAAAAATGCAAAATGACGTGTTGCAGATTTGGGATCGATGCTTACCTTTTCCTGAGAAATAATAAGATTTGATTTATATCGTTTAACTTTAATGTGATCGTTGAACTGTGTAATGGACGCTGCCTCATAAAGAGTCCGCTCTATCGTCCACTGCCTACGATATTTGAAGAGCCTTTCGCCACTTGTTTTCCGGACGGAGTTTAACGTTAATGAAGAGTTTGAAGAGAAGTCCAACGAGAATGAGAGATGCGTAGCTAGAATATTAATCCTCAAAAGCAGGAAAGAAATAAGTTTTAGTGAAATTCAGAGTCATTCGTCGTTTTTCGACTTAAAAAGAAACGCAGATGACGAAATAGTCCTAAAAAAATAGGAAACGAGAGTTGGCTAAGAGAATGAATAAGTGATTTTTTCTCCCGTAATTCAAGGTTTATCGTAATCGTTAGACCTTCTAACCATATACGTTATCCACCTTCTGGACAATAATACTACAAACGAAGGGGTATCGGACCATAAAAAACCGCTGCTCTAAAGATAGATGCAATTCCTTCTCAAAACCCCCTGGTGATATGTATTTTTATGCTTTTATATGTGCATTCACGTGATATGGTGAACAGTGGCATTGATTCGCCCGTAAATATTCTTAGCATTTTTAAAAATCTTTTATCTCTGATAGTGCTTTTCGTATAAATGAGTAAATCGGTTGTGTTAATAAGCTTTTTCGATAGTAAAAGAACTCCCAAAAGGGATATATGATCGTATACTATTTAACTTTGCGTATGAACCCTCTCGACTTAATAATCTTCAAGCGAAGGAATGGTCCCATGGAAAGAGGTGCGCATCATCCCATGGAAAGACGGTAAATTTAACAATATCTCCGACTTAGATATTTGGTAAAATTCTGGAGCACATAATGTACAGTTTTCAATGCGAATTCTCGGCGACAATGCACAGCCAACATAGTTTTCCCAAGGGTTCTTCTGTGAGAGTCACTGTATGTGAGAGCCGACGAAGGCTTTAGGACTGCTTGGATAATTTAGGAAATATATTTAATACGCATAACATTTTATGGTTTCTTGGTTCTATGATTGCTGAACATTATGGAGCCAAAAGAAGAACAAGATGGATTCTCCTGAAACGTAAGGTTTCGATCGAAGACAAAGTAGAAGACAAAGCACCAATCTTTTTTCGTCCATTTGTGCTATCGATTATTTTTGTATCGAATTTTCTTTTATATCAAAAAATTATCTCAGTTTTATCTGTTTTTTTTTTTTGAAAATTCACAATCTCTTCTTTCTATTTTCAATCTTTCCTTACTGAGAGAAATCTGTAAGTATTCTTCGATGAAATGCGTTGGAATCTCTTTTGCTAATCTACTTTTATAAATAATTCTGCAACGTCTTCCACATTCCCCTCTTCATATTTCCCTTTCCCTTAACTATCACCGACTGGTTACTTTTCATGCTATTTGTTATTTCAGATGGACAATGGTGCCCTATGGAGTTCGACGGTTGGACTTGTGTAAATGCCACACCAGCAGGCAAAAATGCCATCTTCCCTTGCCCCTTCTTTATAGTGGGCTTCGATGCTAAACGTAAGTGTGAACACAACATTCCGATTAGCGTCTCGTCGAATTTTTGGTAAATTCGTAGTATTTTTAGTGCTGGCAGCAGTACCTTCTGATAATTATAGTCTTCAAATATTTAATTTAATAGGATTAGTTTGTCATTTATCCGTTTATTAATAATCTGTTCAAGAAAGTCACGATTTTTTAATTTACGACAAACTTTGTCGTGCATTACCGTAACGTCTCATACTGCGCGCTAGGGCCAGTTAAAGAGGCGATGTCAACAAATTAGCTAATCAGATAATTTAGGTAATTTATATATTTCATAAATACATACATTTTTTGAATTTAGCAGTACTTGTATTATTAAAATTTTATCATGGCGGCAAAAAATCTAGCGCAGACTCTGAGAGTTAGTATTGACATTTTTTGAGAGAAATAGAGAACTAAATTTAAATAATTTAAAAATAAAGTTGCTGCATAGCAATCAATTTAATTTATAAACTAATGTGTTAATGTAATTATGTACTTAAAGATTTTCAAGTAAATGTATTCAATAATTTATAGCGTAACTTTAAATTATTCATCATCATATATCAAATCATGAGCTTAATTGGAATGATCTGCAAAAATCATTCAGTTGTTTTACTCAAAATTTCCAGTAATATTTCCGAAAACGATCCTTAATATAATGAGATATTTATAAATATATAAGAATATATATATAAATATATATTATTATATATTTTATATATAAAAATATATATTAATGAGAAAAAGGTTATTTCTTGGGCTTTGGTAAAATATCAATAGAGGACAAGTGGTTCAAAATATTTCACCATTTCGAAACAAACCACGATCACTTCTAACAGGATCTAATACTGCAACTGAACGGTTTTTTCTGCGGTCAATGTGTGTGTACATGTACATGAATAAATGTACATGAGAAAGATTACAATTGAGTTTTGATCCTTTGGAAGCCATTTTTGTGTGAAATATAATTAAACAAATTCATATGAATATTTTAAGATCAAACAGAGACAGAAATCTACTAAAAATATTTATTTAAATAAGAAATATGCCTATGAATAAAATAATACTTAACATAATTTTAGCGTATAATGGTTACAAATTGTTGCTGTGTTGAAATGAAAAAATATATTAAAATTCTATTTGTGCGTTATAAATTTTTTTGTTCAATATAGACAAATTTTTAACCAAGAACCCACTGCTTGGTGGTGTTTATCGATGTTAAAATCTGATCTCCTTAACTAAAACACCGATTATTCCCTTTAATAAGTCCCGTCATAATAATAGACACGAACCGGATGGGAGCTATTTACGCTTTACAGAATATTTCGGAATTTTATGTGAAAACTCCTTACAGCCCTTACTAAAAAGTTTGAATATTTTGAAAGTAAACGATTTTTTATATTATCTTCGGTTTCATTTGGCGTTTTCACGATCTTAATAACAAAAAGTGATATTCGATTAATAACAGATAAGCAGTTGTTCGATAGTCGAAAGTGAAAATAGGTAGGATACGTATGTCGGTGAAAAACTTATACTTACTTTCCATGGTAATTTTTGATTTGAGTGCATGATCTTTGTGGCTTTTTTCCCCTTTTTGGTTAGATTCCTAAGTGAGTTTACTCTGTAAATGTATCCATATTGACGGGAGTTGTTGAAATCATAAAAAACGGGATTCTAGAAATGGATTTTAGGAGAAATGTTATGGTGAGAAAATGCTGTTGGACATCAATAGTGCTGAACTGGATACCGGGGTACTGAGGGTTAACTAGGCAAATATAGGATCAGAATTAAGGGTGTTGGAAAGAGATCTTGGTAGGCCTTCATACAGGGTAAAATTCAAAGTAATTTGATGATAACTGTTTGTGTGTAAATATATGTGTGTGTGCATGTATAATTTTTGTATAAGTAATTTCTCCTTAATTAAAAATAGATTCATATTTAATTATTTTGCTATATTCTCCTCCAGGCTTAGCATATCGTGAGTGCACAGAAAATGGAACATGGTTCTTACACCCAGATAGTAACAAGACATGGTCTAACTACACCACCTGCGTTGATTTCGAAGACCTAGAGGTGAGTTGGCAATTTCCTCTCTTCTTATTTAATTTGGACCAAGGTTTCATTGTGTCAAATTAAAGAACCAGAGTATTCTTAAACTTTAAGATACTTGCAAATCATTTCAAAATTTTTTATTCTCACACCTGGTTTTAGTTATTTTATAGCCTCATACAGGCTCATGCAACTTAGAGAATATTAAGAAAAATTAGTTCCATAAAACTAAAGTTATATATATATATATATATACATTGATGTAACTCATTAAGTATACATTTAATCTATGGTGGCAGATTTGATGTACGGTGTATACTTTTTGCCAATGGTTCATTTTAATTACATAATACATTTGTAAAATAGTCTTATTATTACCTTAATTTTTTTAACAATCTAGTTGCGGAACCTTGTCAACACCATATACAAATTTGGCTATTCTGTCTCCTTGGCTGCATTGTTGTTCTCCCTGGCAATGTTTTTCTACTTCAAGTAAGTTTTTAAGATCAAAAGTTGTAAGATCTATATACTCAGAATAATATCGCACTTTCGAAATCTTAAATGTGTCATTAGTTATTAAGAAGTTATTAATTAGTTATTAAGAAGAAGGATTAGAAATTGATAAGAAGTTTGATAATAAATTTTCTTTATATAATATGACAACTAAACTTTAAGCTAATCGCAAATGACATTCCTGGTTATAAGACTGTGTGATTTTAGATGAATCACTTCAATCTAACTTCAAACTAGTATAAAGTTTGTATAAAGAAAGGTTTTTATTTAGTCCCAAAATTATACTTGGCACGAATGGACTCCAATTTTAAAATAAAATCTGAAATATCCAAGTTTGTTTCCTCCTTTATTATGGATCTTAATATTCCATCTCAAGTATATTAAATTCATTAAAATTTAATCAAATCACATCTCATACACCACAAAAATTATGAAATTTAAATTAACTAGTTGCTACTCTCCTTTAATTGATTCTCTCTTTGTAAAGGAAAATATAATGCTTAGGTGTGAATGAGGTACTGAAAATATCATCACCTGTGACAATTACTAAATTAGAAAATTTACTTGACAAAAGCATGAGGTCAAATATTCAGACCAAAATCTGTTTGATACCCATATTCAACACCTTCCTTGAGCAATTTAGATTCAGCAGGGGAAATTGGAATTTAATGTTCTGAAAATTAAAATAATTATCAAACCATTCTAGGAGAATCTAATAATTAAAATTTATTTTATAGATTGTCATGATTACTAGTTAATCAATAATTATGTTGAATGATTTTATTTCAGATCTCTCTCATGCACACGCATACAAATACATAAAAATCTTTTTATTTCATTGGCTCTAAATAACGCTTTATGGCTTGTGTGGTATGAGGAAATTCTTGACAACCCAGTAGTTCTCTCTGAAAATGGAGTAAGTAAAATTAGTTTTGATATAATATAATTTATATATATTACATAATTTAAAAAAATTTTTGTGACATGTATCCTCCCTCCAGGTACTTTGTCGTATTCTGCATGTGACTCTCCAGTACTCAATGGTTGCATCATATCTTTGGATGTTCTGTGAAGGTCTTTATCTGCATACCCTTCTTGCTGTGGCATTTGTTTCAGCAGAAGGAAAGGTCATTCTCGCTATTCTCTCAGCTTTTGGTTGGCTCCTGCCGGCTCTACTTACTGCCCTCTATGCCTTACTCAGGCTCTCATCTGAAGAAACTCAGCAGTAGGTGAATGGATTTCACTTTCTTACAGTTTAAATTTGGAAAATAATCAGTTTGAAGCATTATTCTTGTTTGATACAACTCATTCCTTTAATTATTTGGTTTATTTTCTATTGTAATGTTCCCTATTGCAAGTATTTATGCCTTATCCTTAATAAGAGCAGACCTAATTCAAGAAGTCCTTCAATTTCAGAAGAGAGATTATTGGAAGAAAAAAAATCCTCATCGATTTTGCAATGCAATACAACCTTTCTTATTAATTCAATTGTCATGACATAATTTTCAAATTTTAGAAAGAGAATTCTTCAATAAGTATGTTTTATATTTCACAAAAACTGGTTGAAAATGGAACAGAAATGTGAAAAACCTGATATTAGGACCTTGATATTATTGCCAGTACAAAAAGTTTAGTCGATCCAGTTTGAGAAGCTATAACTTCAAGTTGATTAAACTGATATCTATTAAATGAAAAGTATTCTATATAGATTCTATTTCTACATAAACTCATGATTGGTTGAAATCTTTTACTTGCCATAACTTTACTTTGAATGTATTTAAAAATATGTAGCTGATTTGGGGAATAAGAATCAATTGCCCCAACTTTCACTCATTGTCACTCTGCCATTTCCTTTGCCATTGCTTGGTTATATGCAATAATAAGTTGAAATTTGGGCCTATGTTAGCCTAAAATGTTATGAGCATGGTGTCAATAATTTCTTTAAATTTTGAAAATGTGTGAATAATGAACAATCTTGTAAACATCTTTCAACTTCAAGACAAAGAATTTGATTTTAATTTGAGTTATACTGCTGTGACTGCAAAAAAGAGAAAATACAAATTTCTGAAGTAATAGTACTGACGCATGACAGTATTATTGCAATCTATTTTTAATTGACTTAAATATTTGCTAACAAAGTAGTGAAGTAACACTGAAGCTGAAAGAGCATCACACAAGGGTAGTTTGTGCAAAGTTATACTGGAATATTACATATACAGATACACACATTGATAGTTTAAATTATAATATTGTTTGGAACAGTGATATTTTCTCATGTTATACAGTATATCATTTAACATGTATTATCTTTAAATATTTACTTAATTTGAGCCTTCTAACAATTATTTACCTAGCATTGATGACTAACTACTATTTATAGATAAGATTGTATATCATGGAGTATTCTCCATTTATGTAACAATCTCACTCTCATGCTCCACTCACTGAAGTACTTGAAAATTTTGCGATAATGAGCTTACTAATTTAGTGCTAAAATAAGTAAAAGCTAACCTCAAATGAAAGAAAAATTGAAATGCTAATGCACAATACTGAATCTTAACAATAAGTAAAAGCTCAGATATCTGCTGGTAACAACCAATAGTGATATGGCATCTATAGATAATGGCGATTTTCTTACTCAGAAACCTTTGGTCTTCTTCAGACAATGTAGCTATAAATCATGGATGTATGCAGATGCAGAGAATTCGAGCCTAATATCCTATCCTCTTTTAGGTAATTTCAGATCTTTTCTTCTGCAACATAACAAGGAGACTCACCATCATGGGATAACTAGCAGCCCCCTTTCCGGCATGGTGCCTCAGCTAACTTAATATTATAGCAATAGTTTTGCTAAAGATCTACTTAAAGCAATAATTTTTCATAAAACCTTGAGAATAAAATACTTTCATTTTGCTGTCTATGTGAGATACAGCTTACAATTTACAGAAGATATATTTTTTTAAGTTCTGAATGTTCAGCAGAATACAATATTCAAGGTTATATGAACAAGGAGTACCCTATATAAATAAATAGAAATAATAAATGTGGAAAATAATTTCAGTAATGATTTTATGCCATAGAAGGGGAGGTGAATTACTCATGTTCCACAATTATGGTTGCCAAGTAAAGATCTCTTGCCGAGATAGATATAACTGGCACCATCATAATTACAAAAAGGCTCTGTCTCTTGGAGAAGGTTTTTCTTCTTAAAGCATCCATGGCCAGAGCAGGATTTTCAGAAAATATATGTCTCAATAGGGTTAAGATGCTCTATGCTCCTTTCCATCTATCGCATACATTTCTTATGAAATTTTAACTTTCCAACGGTCAACATGACCTGATGAAGAATGTTATCTTTACTTGGTTAGTCTTTGATTCAAATTTTTAACCTGCATTTCAGCTGTTGGATCAATGAAAGCCGTTATGTTTGGGTTCTCTCAGGGCCTGTATGCATCTCCATGATTGCAAACCTTATCTTCCTCGTCAACATAGTACGCCTTCTGCTCACAAAGCTTCGGGATGAGCCACCTTCAACTCCTGCCAGAAGAAGGGATGATGGTAAGTAAAACACACTCCCACCAATATGACGTAGTTAATTCAATCATTTTGTTTTTGTTTTCACATCTCAGTTTAAAAAATAAGGAAAGTTTCATTGAAATTTTATCATAATCTTTTTAAGGAAAAGGTAGATTCATATATTAGTTTAAGATAAAAGATTTACTTCAATGTCAAGTTATATTATGATATTTTGTTCATTATAATACATTTCTGGAATACTGTTTCCATCAATCCTTTCTTTTTGACACTATCAATAGTTGATTATGTAACTTTTCCAAAATCCATATATCTATACTATATCCACAAAATAATTGTAGATCAATAGAAGATCTAAAAGCATTATACGATAGGTTTTTATCAATATAAGCAACATAAGATTATTTTAGGGCAAAAATAGAGCTGTTGGTTATAGAATTCCAAGATAAGTGAATCTTACATTCTATTTCTACTTATATTTTTTATTCTATATTTATTCCAATATAACACATCATCCAAATTTTCTTATTTAATTTCCATTCCACTGTAAGTTCATTCATATTTACAGCAGCATGGATATTCAATTCCCAATTCCTTTTCTTATAGTTTTTCTAGTTTTCCAATAGCACATACGACCAAAAGCACAGTTACTCATCCTTTTGAATACAGACTTCTAAAATAGCTTTCTCCATTCATTTGCAAAGTGTTTTCTGGTAGTGCTCCTTGTATCAGAGCTTTTTCATTTAGGTTTGCTATTTTATAGGAGCTGTAATTAAAGATTACATCCTGAAACCTCAAGTGCCAACTCTTCATAGCAACTTTGTCTATGTCTGCTTTTCCATAGGGGATGTTAAATGCAATGCTGTGTTTTTTTCTAAAACTTAGCAACCAGGGCACTTGCTTTCAATTATTCATTTGTACTACTATTATATGTCCACTGAATCCTTTTGAAAAGAATTTCCTGTTGAAATATGAATCTTTGAAGCAGAGATGGTGAATATAAAGGGCAAGAAATAAGTTGACTTGAAAAAGAAAATTGTCAAGTTCAACATTTTAATCGAATGCAGAAGTTATGATTTATATCACTTGGTTAATTTGGGAGACAAAGAAACATTTGATGAGTGACTCTGCCATCTTCCTCAGGGCTGCTGTGATTGGTGGACTGTGACAGGAATTGGATTGGAAGAAAGTACTTTCCAATCTCAACTGTAAACTTTTGTAACATATCCTTGATATTAATGCATTTATTATCTTTTTTAAAGGATCACCAAAAGAGGATAGTAGGACATCCTCGGTAGTAGCTCGGCGCTCAAGGAAAGCAGTTAGAGCTACTCTAATTTTAATTCCCCTACTTGGGCTTCAGTATATGCTCACCCCATTTCGCCCTGAGAGTGGAGCACCTGGTGAAGCACTCTATCAAATACTGTCAGCCATCGTGGCATCCTATCAGGTGAGTGGGCACATTTAGGTTGAAATAAATAGCTTTCAAGTGTTTAATTTTTGTATAAAGAAATGATGTAGCCTTATTCTTTACAGAATTAGGGAAGTAATTTAAAATTTTTCAGCTTAAGTCACTTGTTATTCAATTGTTATCCCAAGGTGCCTTAATGCAGTATTTTTTCCCACCCATGCAATTATTGCTGGAAAAATTACTATTTTAAATCATATAAGATAGAATTTTATATTTTCTTTTTCTTGGATTATGCACCTTGTGAGAAACTAAATGCTTATCAAGATATTTCTTAGTCAGCAAAGAACTAAGTCCTCCCTCAATGACCATAATACATCGAATCATGGTAGATTGATTGTTGAGAGGCTTTTCGGAAAAGGTTCTCATTATTATATCTAAAAGATAACTTTTAACCCTATGAGTAGTACAGACACTCATGTATGTCCTCCGGCCTCCTGACCATCTGAAGTACTATAATTCATGTATGTCCTGGAATTTTGAGCAAGAGCAGTAAAAACAATGTCTCCTTTTACAGAAGGACGGTAGCATTTGTTGCTACTGTCTATCTAGGGCAGAGTCTTGTGAGTAAGATAGTCACTACAAAAGATCTATGAAGAGTGCTACAATCTATTAAATTTTTCCATAGTAACTTCCTAAAATAAGCATGATGTTTTATAACAAAAATACTCCTGGGAGTTAATTAGGATAAAAAAACCTTGCAAAGGGTTAAGTAACTCATGAGTTCTGGCAGTTTCTTGAAATTTTACTTGATCTGATCCCTGCAAACCATTTTACAATGACCTCTACATCAATTCTCAAACATCCAGCTTTTTATTGGGAAATATTTACTGTACACATTTCCAAATCCAAAACTTCTTGGAATATATAAATTTAATTCTGAAAATTATTATGCAAAACCACTTATATGAAATCACCTTTTTACAGGGTCTCTGTGTAGCTCTCTTATTTTGCTTCTTTAATGGAGAGGTAAGTTTTATGACCTCCTTTGTTTTTCTTTTACTACTTAAATATTCCTAGTATATTCAAAGAAAAAATTAATTTGTATTATATATTGATTGTTATACTGAATTGGTATTGTTAATATTTATTTAGTAATATTAAAATTTCTCACCAATATTATAATAAAATTAGTCCTGTAGATAATTTTATTTGTAACATACTGATTTTTAATTTTTCCATGAGTTGTTATTGTATATGATATTTCTAAATTTTGATTTCAATTTTTTAAATTAAAAAGTGTAAGAAGTAAGGGAATATTTAATGCTTTCTAATAATAAACAGAAAATCTTCTTTCCTATTAAGAAAAGAACTTATCTTTGACTTCTTTTTAGTTTGAAACTGATCAAGCTTAGCTTGTGTTCAAAGTATTCTCCTTCTAATGTATTTTTCTGCAGTTGTTACTTTTACCTTAAGCATTCTTTTCTAAGTTCAAAATACTCTTGAACTATTTTTTTCTATTTTGAGTTATATCTTACAGCAATATTCTTTATAATTTCATGTTGTATATTTCAGGTGATTTCTGCAGTCAAGAAAAAGTGGATGCAATATCGATTGTCTAGGCAAAGGTACTGGCATTCATGTTCAGGAATAACTTCAGTTTCAGTAATGGGTGAAACAGTGACTTAATCTTCTAATATAACTTCCTAATGAATAAATATTCCAGTATGTAAATCTTAGACATCTACATCAAATTATATTTCATTTTTCAGCTTTGCTCACCAATGATTTATGAAATCAAAATATAGAGTTGTGAAAATTAAAATGTATCATTAAACATGAAGCAAAATTTGTGAGAGATCAATGTCTTTTGATGAAGATAAAGAAATAAAATCTATCAGCCATTGGTCTATATAATATCATAGTTTTGCAATTTTAGTTTTTGTGATTCAAGTATGCAAAGATCCCCATAGATTGTTAACATCATAAATCTGAATTTTGGTAAAAAAATGAAATATTTGTGTTAAAGAAAGAGAGGAAAATTTGTCTTCTTTGGATATAACCTTGTCATTTAATTGTTTTACTAGAAAAAACTAATGATATGTGGGAATATTTTTATTTGCAAAATCAAACAACTTGAGTCTTTATGTAACACCAAATTAGAACCACTTTTTCTTTTGCAAATTAAAAATATATTCTCCTGAAAGTTGAAAATAAACTTTATCTTTCAGAGCTAGGACTTGAAAGGGGATCTCTCAATTGCCCAAGTAACCCTAAAAAGTATGTATGTATTAATTTTCAGGATTAATACTCAATTGACTGGAAGTACTGACTGGCGATTAGGAGATCTGTGTTCAAATCCTTAGTTATATTGAAAGGTGCAAGACTTATCTCACAAATTTACCTCTTATAAATAATCATTTAATCTATAAAAATAATCTTCCGAAATTTCACGAAAATTCTCTATAAGTAATCTGAAAACAAGGGAAGCCAATAGAAATGTCCATGTATGTAATATTCTGGAACATATGAGTTTTAATCTTTAAATAGTTTAGAATCAGGCAGAACTTAGTGGTAATTATTAACAGCAAAAATTTTACAAGCAAAAACCTTTCTGAGACTTCAGATACCAGCAAGTTGTAACTGTGGATTTCTTGGCTAAATCTTCATTCTTCCTTAAAGAGATATAAATAAGCAAATAATATTTTAAATAAATATTTAAAATATTTAAAATATTACATATAAAATTAAAATATTTAACATATAACACATTCATTCTTTATATTTAAAATAATATTTCAGTAAATAGTATACCATGATTATCTTATCTTTCATTTGAAGTTTAGAGAAATTTCACTATAGTGGCATTTTTTATTACTTGATTTTCATCAAGTCAAAGCAGATTTGAATTTGAATCAAACATTGCTATAAACTCAAAGTTACAATTTTTTCAAGTTTAGAGTATTAAGAATGAATTGTTAATGTATAAACTCAACCATTGACTTTATTACACAGGGTTGTAAAAACCACAAATTGTTAAAGTCAGCAAGAATTAAAATATATCATATTAATATGTATTCAAAATTTAGCTTGCAAACTGCAAGCAAATGGTTGATATCTATAAATGAATAATTAAAGGTTTTACAATGCTCACATACTGCTCTTGCGTCAGCATATTGGGGTATGTTTGATTTCAAGTATTTCTTATGGCAGCATTACTTAGAACTTAGAACTTCTAGGCATCAAAATACTCCTCAACCCCTACCCTATCAAATATGGGTTCGATTATAGGGGTCTCAAAATTGGGCTTTCATCCCTGCATTGCCCTGTTTGAAAAATGTTTTAAAGAGCTTCCTGTATGAATAGACAGTTAAATTATCACAAATAGTTCATATCACTATGTAAAATTATTATAACTTAAATATAATTGGTCATAGGTTTGATTTCAGGCTGATTTGAAATTCTCCATTTAAAGTTCATGGGAGGAGAATTTGAATAATAATTTTCAGGTACATATCTGAGATATTGAAAGCTGCAAAATTGCATAAGGATAGCAATGATAAATAATAACTTTTTACGATAACCAGATTCTTTTGCTGTAGGTTATCAGTTATATTCTATGGGAAGTTTACCTGAAGAATACATGAGAAAATAAGAACATCTTTTGTGGCACTTCCTTAAAGTCTTTACTTTGAAATTTAGAAAAATTTTAAAGGCTATGATAATAAAGTAGAAATAATGAATAAATTTGGCATAGATTATCCTTAGTTTGAAGCCTGGCCAAAAAGAATGCTGCCATAAGAAATACATGGAAAATTGACCTTAATTCAATATACTCTGACATAATGACTTTAAATTTTCTTTGAGCAATTTGATGGCATTATGTAACTTTTGAAAACTCATTAATCATAACCAGACACATCAAACATTCGCTTGCTGTTTGCAATAAATTTTACCTTTAAATATACACAATCAAGATATATAGTGTTATTCATATTTTAAAAACTTAATTGAAAGACATTCTAAATCAAATTTTAGTCAATAGAAATATGATTCATGGATAAAGAGCATTGAAATCACTTTATTCATAAGAGTTACTTTTCAAAATATTTACTCATAGATTTGAGTATTTCAACAAATCATTTGCTTTATTTTTTTGTATGATTCATTTGACTAATTACGTACAATGTATGACATTTCAAAAATTACATGCATCAAAAGAGTTATTATTAACTTAGGCTGAATACTTGAATAACAAGTTTCAGTAAAAGGAAGGTGAATCCACTAACTACAAATTTTGGAAAATGAGAGACCATGAGCTAGAAATATACTCACTGGTTTTCACTTTAAGTTCTTGAGACTCTTTTCACAAAGCTTTAATTTTTTCCACTTCTTACAAGGAGGAACTTACCTTGTATTCCTTCTACTGAAAGAGCTGCAAGCCTTCACTAGCATCTACTTTTGCAATGGAGAAAAAGAAGACAATTTATCAATCCAGAAGTCATGAGGAAGATACAGCAATAGATCACAACTGTGAAAGTCAGGGAAGAAGCTGATCGTGTCTCATGGATTCGTGGAATGTTATTTTTTAGGTTTTAATCATTGTTAATAATAAAAAACCTTTTAGATCTGTGTTCAAATTCAGGGAAAGAACAAATATTAAACTGATATTCCTTATTTAAAAAACTCAAAACTTCATAAACTCCCTCCTTTGATACTTGCTATTAAGTGATCAGAGTTTAACAGAAAAATTTTTACTATGCTCTGTCTTGATGTAGTCCAGTTCGTACTGCAATTTTGAGTATGTACGGATACAATAATCACTATTCCAAGTTTATTTTGCTTTTTTATTACAGTGCTTTCTTTAACCTAAAGGCTTACAAAACGTACATTTTTTATGATGATCAAAATAATTTATAATATTTATACTCCTTATAGTATTAATTGATCCTATAAACCTTATAATTCATCCCTGTTGTTAACCTGCTAGTATGTTTTAGTAACCCCTGCCTAAGGTTTAAAAGTTCCAAATCAATTTCTGCAACATGTTCAAAGCACCAAATCCATTCAAATATTTGTATATTAATTTAAGATAATTACACGTTTCAGAGAAATCACTAAAAGAATATGAATTATTAAATAAATCAACAGAGAAAATTTATTCAACAGTTTGTTTGTAGAAGTTATATTTGAGCTACAATATTTATAATCAACATTATATTCATGCTGTCTTTACTTTAATTATTTTTATGTTCCAGGAAAATTTTCATAGTATTACCAAAGTCATAATAAGTCATAGCTTTATAACATTTATTTCAATAATTAATCACACAGAAATTCATTACATTTTGTATTGCAAATAAAATGGTATAGATTCATTTTTGAATTCTGAATTAATTATTCATATTGTATGAAAATTTTATGTATAAACCCATGTACTAAGTTGTGAATGAAGCCTATTTCTTGTATGCTTGAATATTATAGTAAGAAATGTGGAGGAAAGCCTAAGAAAATATAGCAACTAGGAAAAACAATGGCATAAAGCTCATTTCTTGTTTAATTTTGTACAATATTTTAAATTAATCAGGTTGAATATGTTGATAACATATTTATCTACGTTTATTATGTCATAATTATTTTTATTTCAGAGTTATGAATTAGAATTATATTTTTTAACTTTAAAACCAAAAATAATTAAAGTAAAATAGTAAACTAAAGTTTTTCCAATTTCACTTTGATGTTCACAAAACTAATGGGATGCGAAATATGAACAAACTAAAGTATAAAATAGGATGCTGATGCCAAATAAAGATTTTTTATCGTACAGAATCAACTATTTTGTTTTCAAAGTTAATTTCATAAGTGATTATAATTTCATGAATAAATAAAATTCATTAATATTTTTTAATAATAAATTGTAATTTCTATTACCAATTAGCAATTTTAGGGAAGACCTGCCAACACTCTCTTCAACTTAACAATCTTAATTATTGTTTTACAGCAAAGCATATTAATTCTGCACATCAGCAATCTTATTCAAATGAGCTGGGGGTCAACAGAGGTAACCCACCAAAATTACAACTCCTAAAAAGAAACTTATTTGAATTTGCACAATTTTGCTTATTTTCTAAAAATGTATTTCCAATCCATGGAAATAGAATCGAGCCATCGACCATTCGAACCAGCATTGTTACGGCATCCGAACAGTAATATGCGGCCTATCTGAAGATGAGTGAAATTCACATATTATACCGTGGCCCCAGTAGTTTGGGCTGGAAATTTGTATCCTTACGTATGTAGTTTATTATGAAGTTAGTATTGTTTCAGAAACATAAAAATGGTCCTACTGCACGGTTCTAGTATTTCTTTACAATTGTCGTACTTTGTATCAATTTATTTGTTTCATTCTTTATGTAATTGAGACCTATAGGAAACAATTTCGCGGTATTTGGGATGTCTACATAATTATTTCGCAAAATATTAATAAATCGAGCGTAAACTCGATTAAACGTAAACTCCGTTATCCGTTACTTTGAAATCGCTCTTCATATGTTTGTAGTTTTTACGCCATTCACCCAATAGTGGAATCATTTTGATTTTCACTTGGAAGTTGATTCGCTCGAAATTTTATGTTAAGTCCTTTTACTAGGGGTTTCGATCTGTTTACTGAACTGATAATTGGTGACAAATTATTAATTATTTCAGCTGTATTAACCTGCGTTTAGAAATAATTGTTTGCTTTATTAGTTAATCAGATAATTAGTATTTAATGAAAAGCATTTAAATTTTCTCACGTGGCTACCTAAATATATATCAAAGATAAGAATGCAATTAGTGAGCTATTTATGTATGTTGAGATAAATTACAAGGTAGTGTACC
This sequence comes from Pantala flavescens, assembly GCA_020796165.1. NCBI lineage: Eukaryota > Metazoa > Arthropoda > Insecta > Odonata > Libellulidae > Pantala > Pantala flavescens. The sequence goes on along the minus strand of CM036885.1, from coordinate 18,644,564 downwards.
TTACAATTCTAACTTGAATCGTTTCTCGTTTGAAGGTGAACATGAACTATGGATTAAAGATCTTTTGTGATATTTTACCGATTATATTTTTGTTTTGAAGTCGGAGTTATTTTATCAAGGTAGGTTATTCTCAATATGATTTCAGTTTCTTCATACTTTAAAGTAATAAGAAACTATTCTGTTTTTGTGTATGTTTACTGTTATTGTGCAATTTGGATTTGACTCCATGTGGGAAAACCGTTGATATGAAATTGTGTTGAATATGGTCTAATTCTGTTTGGAAGAAAATTTGTGTATATGTAAACCAAGTAAATTTGCTTCAGCTATGCTTGTTTTTAGTTTCTCCAAATATAATGTAATGAACATTGGATGAAATTTCATCTTTAGGTCCTTCAATTCTTTCCATTTTCATGAAGATAATAATTCAAATGCCGCCTGTAGTTCTAAGTGAAATCAAACAATCGTAATGAAAGTAAGAACTATGATGATGTAGAAAGTACAGTTTATGGAGAAGCTAATTTTGGATTTTGAGCTGTTGAATGCTGGAAATATACAATTTTCGTATTTTCATTCCAAGATTAATTAGTAGTCTTGATTGATGTTTTACTTTGGAATGTTATGGTTACAGATTATATTCCAAGTGGTGACTCTTATTACAGCCTCATTTTGTCATACCAGAATGTCACCTATGATTCGTCTGTTATAAGTAAGATATAAATAACACATGCTTAATGTGGTATTATTATGCTTTATTCAGTTGTACAAACATCTTAGGTGTAGGGTTTCTAAATCAGGCGTTAGAAGAAGATATCAAAATATTTCTAGTATATTTCTCTTATTTTCCTGCATAATATTTGAGTACTCCTGTAATTTATCCCAAGTTTTGTTTTGACATTTTAATTCATACAAAAAAGATATTACTTCCAAAGTTTTTAGAAAATTATTTAGAAAGGCTGATCAATGTGGGTGGGTTTAAGTACGTAAACATAATTTTTGTTGTGTGAATGTGAAAGACTTAGGTCCTGTATTTAATTGAATCAAATATATATACATATAAATTCATTTGCAAATATGTATGACATTAAAAACTGAATTAGGATTCAAGTGTAAACCTTTATATCAATTCTTTGCATAAAGTGTGTCTTGCTGTATAATACACTACCAATTTAGCACCAGTCACAAATCTTGTTTGAAGAGTAAAATTATACAGTCTATATATAGCAAACCTTGAAAACTGCATTTTTCTAGTTTTGTTACTTCACCAAAATATTTGAATCACAAGCTGGGATTTCTATCCTGAATTATCATTTTGAATGGACTAAGAATTTTAAAGTCTTCACAAGTTATTGATTGATTCAGATGAAATTTGTTGTTATGAGATTGACTAGTGTGAATCTTTTATTGTTTTTATTGAATACTTATACATATCCCACTGAAAATTATTCAGTGGATTATGCTTAATGTTGTAAATGATTACTTGATCACAATGATTTTTTTGATTAAATAATTCAGGAAAATGAATGCCATAAATCTATTATTAAGTTTCTTTCACATCATAGTCAAGAGGGAAATTAAATTACAAATTTTTGTTTATTGAGAATAAAATAATCCTTGACAGAAATATTTGTATATATTTATTGACTTGAACTTTAATAACAAAATAGCTTTTCTGAGTAAATATTTACAAATACATAGGTATAAGATAAAATTTTATATAATATGACTTAAGAGCCCAGTTTTATAAAATTTTGAAAGCCTTTTTTTGAAAGTTATATATTATTACAGTGCAGGGTGCTAAAAAGTATAGCAGAGCAGAAAGATTAAGAACTTCAAAAGTTATTCTGTCATAAGTTGTGATATTGTAAAGAATAAATAATTTTTGCATTGTGGAGAAGAAATAGTGATACATAGAAATCATCAAGTTGAAATATCAATTATTATGCACAATCTATCACTATAATCGATTTTACTTAGAATTCAGCTGCCAAAACTAAGTTTTCAACCATTTCAGTGAGCCAAAGAATGCCTTTACTCATAAATGATTTGAATTATTGCTGGAGAAGGATTCTTCTATAATTACGTTATAATTAAAAGCTGAAGAAAATCAATAATAAAATGAACCCCTTTTTACCTCTTATCAAGGTGAATGATAATAGTAAATGCTAATAGTTACATCTTATTTTTTAACTGTCATCAGTTAATTGATTAACTATTGACAGGTGAGAATTATCTAGTTTCAATAAAATGATCTTGAATAAGTATTTTTTACAATTCATGACTCTTGTTTCAACAAAAAGAATTTTTTAAAGAAGACGATTCAATAATCTTAACTAAATATAACGATTATTCATTTTATAAATTTCATTAAATTCATAAATGTTGCATTAATTTCATCATCAGTTGACAATTATTAATGAAGTGAATTGGAGAATTCTTATAATTCAACTGAACTACTTATTCTAAGCTTGAATCTTACGAGGAACACCAATTTTTCTGCATTTTAATTTCAGGCTATATATAATTTATTCTTACAAATAAAAGCATACATTTTTTAAACTTATTCTTCTGAAATTTAATATAAACCTAATTTCTAATAATTTGCTCAACTATCAATATGGAAGTTAGCAAGTGGCCATTTGATTGTCTTTTCTATATGTTAGTGATTATGCATCAATAAACTTTGCAAGGGATGATTTTCTCAAATTTGCACTTTGAAGAAATTATTTGTTATTTTCAATGTGTGAATTATATCACATTTTATGTAGTTAGAGATATTTCTTTGGCAAAGTTTTCGGTTGGTAGTGAATTATTGATTACTATTTCTGAGATTAGAAAATTTAAGGATTACAATGGGGATTACTCTTCAATTTTGTCATATGGAATTTTCATTACCATTAATTACTAATTAACAGAAAGGTGTTATCATACTTATTTAAGCACTAAATCTTAGAATGCTCAAACCTTAATGGAAATTATGTTGGCTTATGCTTTGATATCTTTTCTCAAAGATTGGGGATTTTCTAAGGGATTGGCAAGCACCTGTTTTATAATTATTGCTAAACAATCCTATCAGAGTTAGCAGAGGATAAGTAAAGTTAAGGAAGGCTTCTGACACTGTTCATAATAGATATAAATTTGCAGTCAATCATATTTAATTAAAAGAGATGAATAAAAACATTATTACTTCCTTAAAAGTTGCCCTTGATTTTCTATTTAAATGGCAAGTTTTGTGTAAATTATTTTGACAAATTGAAAATTTTGAGATATTTTGAATCTGTGATCATGTTGGAAAACTAATGGTGTGGTTGTATGAAAATGTTCTGCAAAGTTTGTTATCATGGAAAATTATAATGGACATTGTATATTCAGCATTTACTGAAACTATATTCTACATGACTAATGTATAGTGTAATAGAGTATTTACACATTATTTCCATTAAATTTATTTCTGGTCAAGAATGAATAAAATGTTAAGTGAATGAATAAATCTGTGAACTAAAGCAAAACCTTCCTAAAAGAATATGCATTATATCCATCATGTTACTCAAATATATTTCTTTACTTTAAAATTGTTTTGTTGCAATTTCCATGATGAAGTACAGAGTATGATCATATTACTCCCAGCCTTTTGCAGAATCTATAATCTATGGGATTAAAGATTGCCTTTAGAGTTCCTACATATTTTCAAAATGCTATAATACCTGCTGTATATTCCCCACTGCTGCACACTGAAAACCATTAAGGTGGACATCATTGTAATTGTATTTATTGTGTATTGGGCTCATTAATTTTAATGATTTTCTTTTCTTAAATTCCTATAGAATATTCTCAAAATGTGAATTTTATAATTCATAAATCATAAGCTTATAATATGATAAAGTAGCTATCATTATATTTACTACAATGGTTACTTCATGGCAAAAAAATAAAATATACATTACAATAGTATGAATGTTTTAAATAAGGTAAAATTGAAAGATAAAATAGCATATCCACTTGCTAGGAAGCCCAATTAAATATTTAAGCAAGCCTGCCTGAGCAAAACAGTTTTGAAAGGTATGTCAATGTAATGTTTTATTAATGTACATCATTCACTTCCATCCATTCTTGAATGATTCATTTCCAAAATCATCTTCTGTTCACGTTTCTAATTTTCTTAAAATTTATGCTATAATTTCCTTATGAAACACTATATAATATTGATTTATTTTCCTCCCGTGGAGAAGCATACTTATAGAAGTATGATCTGTCAGTAACTTAAATCAATATCTCTTTGGGTCTGTTTTTCTAGCCAATATCATTTAAGAACATTGAGACAAGTATTTAGACATCCTAAATGGCCTTCTTTCATCTCCTTTTCAACATTTTGTACTAAGTAAACCTTGAAATGTATATTTTATTATATTTAAAATAAAAAAGAATGTAGTTTTCTTATTGTTATATGTTTTTTACGGCTTAAAATTTTGAAGAAATCAAATATAACTTCTATCATGAAGAATATTTAGAAAACTTTTATGAAGTAATTTTACTATTCTGTTCTGACTGAAAAATTAAAGATTATTATATTCTATTTGAATCTTGGCTAAAATCTTTTATAATCATTTAAATTAGTGGATATCCAATTAATTTCAATTTATATTAAGTTTTTTATGCTATATTATTGGAATAGCATATTTAAATGCATTTATTTTGCAATTTATGCCCTGTTGGTAACCTGTTCTTAGATATCCCCCAATATCTCTCGTATTTAAAGGTAATTAAAATTCTTATATAGGACATACCTAAAAATTAATGTGATTGACACAAATTGGGTAGTAAATAGAAGGTAAAGAGAATGGGCCCATGAAAAGAATCTCACAATATGAAACAAAATATATTTTTTGTTTTTGAAATTTCTCTCAATCCTATTTAAGCTTGTTTATGGTAACTCAACAGTAACCATATTATCTGAAGATATTCTTGGATGGATCACAGCCATTGTAAAATATAAGTGCTTTTTTACCCTTGTGGGGAAATTAAGATATTTGTTAGTCATTATGAGCCATAGAAACATATCAATTATATGTTTACACCTATTTAAAACAAAATGTATACTCTATCTATACAACCTTCTCAGTTTTCTCTTCACATCTTTAATTTGCTTTTTTCATTAATACTTGAAGATAACTCTTGATCTATTCTATTTGCCCCTCTTCTATGCATGTATTTTTTTTTATTTGTTGGTTCTGTTGCGGTAGGATCATCTATCGGATTTTCCAAGCTCCTGTGGTAAGAAATATAGCAGTGGTTCATATGTTGCAATTGATATGTAAATTATTGTCATTTTATTAGAATTTTTACTATGGACTTGGATCAGTACTTAATATCATCAGATAATGTATTTAAATGTCTGGGGATAATTTTATCAATATGCAACACTGAAAAGCTATCATAAAGCAAAAAATATCTATAAAACTTGATTTGTTTTAAAGGTTGTTTAAAGATAAGCACTGCTCAGATAAAATATCCATGAAAATGTTATTTATATAATATTTCTCTGCTTATTTCATAGGATCTTTAGGTTGAATCAAATATTAATTTTATAGCTCTGCATTAAATTTATCTTTAAACAAAGTAGAACAGAGTTTGTGAGAAAATCATTAAAATTTATAGTTCTTATTTTTATAATTTGAAAAAATGAAGGCCCTTCGTTGCACACATTACTCATGGTAATGAAGTAAATCAAGTGTTATAACCATAATGAATTTAGTATTAATAGATGAAAGCAAAGTTTGGTTGGTATTGAAAATTAAAGAAAATGTTTTATAAGATTGTCAATATAATTACTCCGAAGATAATTTAGTCCTTTAGAAGCAAATATATAAGTTAAAATATCTCGTATATATATACATATATATATATATAAATAAATAAATCACAGCCTAAAAGGTCTATTCAATAGTTTGTGACACTGTTTAAGCATTCTTCTCATCACTGAGGATAGTGACTGAACTTATATGCAGTAATTTAATTTGTGGTTATAGACTAATGTTTAATTTTCCGATTCTATACTAACAAAAAAGTTCTTCCATATATGGCCTGGTTTTAATTAATTAGATGAAGAAAGCAATTTTAACAAGCATATATATTCAAGACTTATTAGTTATATACTACCCTCCAAACAAAAGCTGGAATAGCAACAAAAAGCAAGATGATTATGATTGTTTTGGTAATCAATCAATACTCACCTTCGCCACTGCTGTAAGCCCCATTCTGGAGATGAAACTGGTGATGCTGTGGACCTTGTCTGTCGAAGAGGATCAGATAAGGATCTTGGAATAGATGAACTAACTTTTCCTTTTGATTTATTGAGTGTGTTTATACCTAGAATTCCAAGTATCCTCTCCCTGTTGGCTAAAACAAAAGATGGCATCCAAGTGTCATCTTCTGTTTGTGTGGAGACGCTAGACATTGTGCTTCCTGAACTTGTGGGAACCACTCTCATATCTAACAGAGGAAGGGAAGCTAGGTTTGAAGTGCATCGGAAATTTTTGGATTGAGAGGGCGAGTGCTGTTGTGATGGAAAATATGTTGATGCAGGTGAGTGTATTGTGGAATGACCTGTTAACTGGACCATGCATTCTTCCATACAATTATCATGAGGGATAGTGGAGAGAGAACTAGAATAATTTGCTAATAATGAAGGGGGATTTGGAGATGAGTACCTTCGAGAAATAGTGTGGAATGACTGGCTTGAGGATCTTTTCAACCCTAATGTTCTACATTCATCTTTCATTAATTTTTGAGGGATAGAGCATTCTTGATGAACAGTCTTGGGGTGAACGTAGGAAGATAGAGATGGAAGAGAAGGTGTTTTGTTCAAAGGTGATGGGAAATTATCCTTTGAAAAACTTGAATGAGTAGCAGAAATCGGGCTATTACTTATCCTTGGGTAAATAGCAGAATTCGATTTAATAAGTCTCTTGGAGGATGCTTGGCTACTAATGGAGGTTGATGATGGCCCAGGGAATGTTGACAGAGGTTGCTGCGGCTGAACTGTTTCATTCAAAACATCACAATGGGGTGATTTTGATGTTTTATATGATATTTTCATTGGTAAATTTAGGACAGAGTGTTTATTCAAAGTTACCTTTGAGATTTGAGGCGATAGTTGGGCCAAATTTTGCTTTACCTCATTAGATTGGAAATCTCTTGTATTGGAACTTGAATCCAAGGAATAGACTCCCTTTGAATTCACTGTTTTGTGCAAGACAAAATGGTGTTGAGTATCATCTTCTACTCTTGCATTTCCTTCTAACAAAGGATTCATATCTTTTGAACAGTGGGCTACTGATGGGCTGATTGCTCGAAGATCTTTCTTTAGTTTACTGGGATATGGGACTGCTGGCTTCTGCTCAATCAAAGGTGCCGAAGAAGATGCATCTTTCGCTGAAGTTTTGCTTTCATAATAACTAGGATGGACAAATAGAGCTGAATCCTGGTTACCTTCAGTTGATGTTGATGACAATGAATTAGATCGAGACAGAGTCAAAGATGAAGTCACTCTTGGAGGAGATGCAAGTTGACTTTGATTTGAAGAGGATGATGGTTTTGTCCAGGTTGTTGTGGATGTGTATGAGGAAACTGTGTTGGGGGAATGTGATGTTAAAGTAGAAGGATAAGGTTTTTTACGAGTCAAATCTTCAGCTGTACATACTTTTGCAACAGTAGAGGTAGATAAAAGAGATGATGTGGAAGAAGATTTTGATGCAGTATTGGAATTGAGATGAAAGCCATATGACCTTTCTGATGTTATTTCTGGATCATGAGTGATGGGTGATTGAGATCTGCAACTTAACACTTCCCATCCTGTTCTATGTTCACTTTCTGTATTGTAAGAAACTGATCTGTATTGAGATATTAGCACAGAATCTATTTCTCTTGAACCATCTAACTTTTTTCCATCCATTGGTACAGCTCGAAAATGATCAATTTCATGGCTTCTTAAATTTGAACTGGACTCTGAAGTAACCACAAAGATATTTGGTTCTTGATGTAATTTGTAACTGATATTCGTGGTGTTTTCATCAGTTCCTCCATCTGTTTTTTCCTTTTGAGATGAAGTACAAGAATGTAAGCTACATTTATCTCCCAAAGATGTTGCTGATGTAGTTCTCAAATTCTGAGATGTTGGAGAGTTTTTGGTGCACCTTTTTAAATCATCACATTGTATTGTTGGTATTGTTTCAGAAGTCTTGTGAGAATGTAGTTCATCTGTCATTACCATAAATATATTAGGAGGTTGAGATGAACAACGCCGAAGTGGAGCTTCTTCGCTTATGTTGGGAGATAGAAGCGTCAAAGTTGGATGAGATAGGACAGGTTGACCCATAGCACTCAAATCGCCAGGGGATAGAGTTCTTTGCCGTTGACCTACATGTAAGTGGCCTGAACAATGAAGACAGTTGTTTGATGATTTTGCCAGGGCATGAAGGGCTTGCAAAGCATTACGAACCTGTAATTAGATTGATTATCTTAGTTAAACAAAACTATTTTTGAGCAAAATTAAGTCAGAAATGATAAGAATTAAAGAAACAGTCCAAAGAAATCAAAATATTGTTCCATTTCTAATGATTTTACAATTTTAAGAAGTAACTCTGCTTATTTTTAACATTTATTAAACAAAATTTATTTTTTTAGATAGAGATATTTTGAGTCATTAATTTTAATTGAAGTAGTTGGAGCATCAATTAAGGTTGATAAATAGCTTTTAAAATCAATAGAATCTCAATACTGAATTAAATTATGTTGTCGTATTTGTGATAATCTTCTCTTGTATTTTCTTTGCAAATGAAGAAATCAATCCCTGAATGAGATTAGTAATTGTGGGAAGAGAAATATTGAAGTAATAGTTGATTTTTAGTTTTGTACCAGTATGTATTTGATAAATCATATGGTCATGGAAATGGAATTACTTGTTGCTTGCGATTATTAGTGTTAAGCATAACTTTTAATTATCTTTAATGCCCAAAATGTTACAATGATATAATGGTTTCCTTGTTATTAGATTTTTGCACATTCCTATAAATTGATCTAATTATTTGAGAATTAGAGTACAGTAAGACACCGCTTAGCGCTGTTTCAGTATAACACGGTTTTTTTGGGGTTCGCCTAAATCGCACATTGTATTGATTCTTGTTGTTTACGTGGGCAAAAGAAACGGCCATGCACCAGCCAAAAGCGGTGCACTTTATAGCGACGGTGATATGTAGATAAACTATTTATATATTATGTATTTTTCAACGCTCTTTTGTTAGTCTGTCCAGAAAAAAGGTCCCAACCGCATTCTCCTAAGTATCAATCCCAGTACAAACCCAGCTTACCTGCTTCACAATTGATTTATTTGTTCTCATCAAGGTTATTAGGTGTGTAAAGATATAAAAATATTATTTTATTGTGTTAAATTCGGTAAGAACTGATAAATTTTCTAATTCTTTGTTCTTTTCACTGATCCTCATTGCATATTTACATATGTACATGTTACCTTGCCTCGTTTAACGCTGTTTCGTTTAGCGCTCGAAGTTATTGGAACGTATTCCCCGCGTTAAGCGGGGTCTTACTGTTTTAAAATCATTTGATAGAATATTTATCAATTTAAGTGAGTTAACCATCTTATTTCTTTTAAAATCTATTCCTTATTAAATTATATAGGGATTCTATTTCTGAGAACTAAGCAAGAATCTACAATACTGAAAGGAATAATACATAATAAAATACAAAGAAAACAATTATAAAATTAATAAGCACCTCTTTTGACAGCAATGCTACATCTTCTTGTAGTGATGATTGGTATTTTTGACCACCTTCCTGCCCTCTCGGTTCTCCAACACAAGTATCACCTCTGTCGTCCTCATCATCTGCACTCCTCCGTCGTGCTTTCCTATGGTGCCCAACCCCAATACGAGGGGAGTTTGGGTTTGAATGAGTGTCCTTAACCCTTGCTGGTACCCTTCCAATGCCATACTCAAAATGTTTTACACTTTCAGCAGCCCTGCCGTAACAGCACAAATGCAAAATACACTTCTAAATCCAAGTGAGTACATTCATAATTGTGTCTAAATTTTATAAAAAACTTCTTTCATAACCAAAATAATGAAAATTTTCTTGTAAACCTACACAGATTTATTTTGTTTTCTCACCTAATATGAAAAACCACATAGTAAAGGTTTATTAATAATTTAAGTATTTTAAATTAACGTGAATAAACCAAAGAGAATAGGAATCTGGTGCAATCATTTTTGTTAATGGCCTGTAAGAAATGCTATTGTTCTCCATTTTTAGCATTAGTCAACCCTATTTTGGTTCTCAAATCAATTTCCATTGTATATTTATTGTTACATATTACCGTACATAATAGTGCATTAAGGAATGACAATACAAATTAAACAGCAGACTTGTAGGTATGGCTTTTAGAATTTATTTTGAAATCCCATGAAATAAATTCATTATAAATGTACTGGATCATTTAAACAATTCAAAGATATGAAAATTATATTATTAATTTCTCACAAAATTAATAAAATGATACCAAGATGAAATTGAAAATAGAATAATTTTTAATTGCAAAAAAAGATAGCAGAAAAATGTTTTTGTAATCATTGTGCTGTGTATGGCTGGGCTGTAATAAAAACTTAACTAATTAAGTTATAAGTAATTCTGACAACTTTGATATAATAATTTTATTAAATTTCTGTAATCAGGTAATATTTTCAGCAGTTTTTAAACATTAATTCTCTAAACATTAAGCCTTAGACATTAATTCTGAATGAATTTTAAAATTTTTGTTGTTCTTTTAACTTGTGGGAATTTGACATTGCTTAACTGTGAATAGATTGAAGAATTAAGGGTGTATTGTTGATAAAATTTACAAGGATACGATACTTTCCCTGGAGAAACAGATATGGAAAATGTTTGACAAAGATTTCTTAATATCTAATGGATTGCTCTAATGGAGCCTGAATATTCAGATATGCCATTTGTAAGAAAACATATTAAAAATTTAGCTTTTTAGTTATAAAAATATATCTTATTTCCCCAGTTTCTATATGTATCAATAAAAATATAAAGTTCCAATTTTGCACAATATTTGAAAAGAATAAGATATTTTAATGATTTATTATTCATCCTAAAAATATTTTTTAATTCTAGACTTATATATTTACATTTATATAAGTCAGTCCATTATTTGAAAAAGTAATAGCTTTTTATGTTTCTCCTTAAAACGTCCCATTTCAAAGGTAATAATTATAGGAAGAATGTTTCTTATCTGCTGTAGATATACATTAACTACTTTTAGTGTAAAAATTCAAATACAAATTTAAATATTTTACCTTGCTGAACTGCTTTTATTTTTCTGTTGTTTTGCTGAAATTGGAGGAGATTTGGTCATGACAAGTGGTGTTGTTGGTGAGGGCTCTCTCATATTTTCTCCTTCTTCGTCATCTTCTTCACTTATTGATGGAAGTGTTAGAGATGGTGCTCCTCCATTGGTATCCCATTCTTGCTATTGATTGGATGATACCAATATACTATTTGTAACAATTGGATGTTTCAGTAATACTAACCACTGATTATATATCATTTAGAGTGAGAATATTTATCTTTATTTTTATATCCCTATCTAAGCTTTCCTCTGACTGAGATAGATGGATGCTTTTTGAAGGGCTTGGTAGAAGTTTTTAAGGTGAAAAAGGTTAATATGAGCAATTCAAACCTAATTATTAATATATATATATATATATATATATTAATAATTAGGTTATAATATATATATATATATATATATATATATATATATATATATATATATATATATATATATATATATATATATATATATATATATTATAATTATTAATATTTAAATTTTAATTTATTTTGATTGGTACTCATATTTGATACCTGGTGATAATAGACTAGATATGAGGTGGAAATAAGATACTATAATGTCTAAGGGATGAATCATGCAAATTAATTAAAATTTCTCTGATTGCTACAAAATTGAGTCATACTTTTGTGTGAATAGTTCTAGCTTTCCTTTGAAAGAATTGCTGAGGAAACTTGTTTATCGTCAAATATACTTTTCTGTGATGAATTTTTATTTTTTCTATACAAAAAGCTTTGATATTGTTTTTTTTTCTTATCTATTAATACATCTGCACCAAACTTCTGAACTTACCTAGATTCTATTGTTGTATTCATTATATATAATAACTGCTTTTATTATTCCATTGACAATAAAATCAAATGAAATGTTTATAGCAGATTGTTTAGATATTTTGTGGGCAACTTATTACAATTATTTGGTAAAAAGGGAAATATGTTGAATAATCTATTTTGATGTATCACATTACGATACCAACATAGATTTGATTAAAGGTTTCCATGTAGAACAAAGATTTAAAAGATATCAACTTTTAGGTGAAATAAATATTCAGGTGTACAGTGGAAACTTGCTAAATAAGTATAATTGGTTCCCAACCCTTACTCGTAATGCAAAAAAAATTATCTACCACTGTAAAATAAATTAATGCATACTATATAGACATATATTTATATACAAATTCATCTTTTTGTCTACCCTTCAAAATTGGCAAAAATTTGTGAGCATCATGAGGATAGCAAAAATTAGTTTGTTCTTGTACACTATGCTTATGTTAATGAGTTGGATTTGTTTCTCATTGATTCATATTATAGGCATTTAACATCATAGAGGATAAGTGGAGAGTCCATCCTTAGAAGAATCACCTTAATCTTACACTTGTTTTTGAGGATATGCAAATATGTTTACTGAATGTTTGTTCAGCCGAGCTCAATCTTGAGCTTGCTTCTTGATGATTTGACATTTGACTCTAATAATTTTTCTCATAGTCCCATCATTTAGCTACATTTTATATGGGGTTAAATATTAAGGAATATTTTATCTTCACCTCATGAAACATACAAAAGGACACATCATGACATCCCAATTAGGTTCCTGCATGTGAAATTGTCTCCTTGTAGCTGGTTATGTGAAATATTGCTCAAAAAGGAAGTAATGAAAGATTAGCCCACGGTAAGAAGTAAATGAAGCTAATAGCTAATAAGCTAAATAAGCTAAGTACATGCTAATTAAAGGAATGGAAGCATTGATAGATAAATATATGATTAGCTTCACTAGTATTGATTTTGATTGAAAAGCGCATGGAAAATTTCAATGATTTACATTATTTAATATTTCTGAAGATCAGTGTGCTGAATTTTGATTCAGTTTCTGTTAAGAAAATTAAGATGATTTCACAATCTTACCTCTGCTTCATAACCTTCTCTTAGGTTATAGGTGAGATCATGAGTTATATCTGCAGCGAATTGAGCTAAGAATTCAGGATACAAGCGGAAGGCTTCTGCTAAACCAGTAACACTCAAACACTTTAGATCACAATAAGTTAAAGCTCGAACGTCGCAGCTGCTCTTAACAACCACATTGGCTTCAGGACATTGTGCACCACCTGTAAATTGTATTTGCAATATTTTTTGAAAATTTATATTTTCATAAATTAAAAAAATAACATTTATTTAGTGACATCAATCCAAAAGTTTTAAAAATTGCAATAATTTTCTATAATATTCTCTAAATTCCAACTAATTCTTTTTAGGAATATTCTAAGAAAATAAATAGGCAATTAAAATTCAGACCACAAATTTTATAGCATTATGCATGGATTTTGTTATTCAGAAAAGGAATGTAAGTTTGAAGTTTAAAGTAATAAATATTATTATGGGCCTTAATCAAATGATATGGTTATTATTTTGGTTAGTGGCTAATTTAGTTATCACACCAAAATTTGGAAAAAAGCATTTATCCTTTTGTTAGTTTATATTTATTTATCTATGTGGGACATCTGTTATGTACTATTAATCAGATGATGTACTTACCACCTGAGTTGCCACTTGTAACCCCCAAGTTTTTTCCATCTCCACCACCAGAAAATGAACCTATGTAAGCATTTATGTCACATCCTACAAGGTCCCCCTTCCCTGTGACAAATAAAGGTTTTTCATTGTTCAAGTTTTTAAAACTGGTTAATACATCTTTGGCTATGACAATTTGTTTTAGTATAAGTGTCATTGATTATCAGTTCTATTTATTATTGATGAATAAAATATTCTAAAGAAATAGATTCCAAGTAAAGTACTAAAATATTTTATATATATTTTACATGATATGCTAAGTATTAAATGCTTTTATTATATACGAGTAAAGGTGCGCTTGCTTACAGCAAGCAATGTAATAATATATCATTTAATAAAATGAAGGTTTTTCGAAATATATTCTGAATGGCCATGCTAAACATAACGTAAATGGACATTTTCGCAGTGAGCTTTGCATTGATTTCGATTTACCATGCATTTCTTACGCCAACATTATTCCCGCCCCGGCGTCGAACCAAGGCCATCCTACAAAAATTACTGTTATCTTCCGCTTATATATGATTGACTTTATAAAGACTCCAAATTTCAAAAGGAAATTCATTCAGGAAGTACCTAAAAATGTGTCCTAAACTCTCTATGCATTTCAATAGGAGATATAGTTAACGCCCCCTAGCATCGAACCAACGACCTTTTACGACTATCTTAGGATAGCTTTTAAATGAGAATGGTCCCCTTAATGGCTGTGTGAATTTTTGAACTTCTGCGCGGTTAGGAAGTGCCATAAAAAGCTTTCGGAAATATGGCCAATGTATTTTAAAAGGGAAAAATCCAATATACGGGACGCTCTGGAATCGAACCCGTGATACATAGGCATATACTGATTTTTTTCGAAGTAAAAAATATGCGTATCTATTTGTGTTGAAAGTTTGAATGATCTAGGTATCAGATAAAAAGAGCTACGATTTTTCGAAATTTGAAAATTTTTCACCTCCTGGCATCGAACCCATGACCAGTTGTACGTAATCAATGGCATTTTTCCGTAGATATATATAATAGCAATAGCCACATGAAATTTTAACTTTCTAGCGTATTTGGAAGTATTTTAAAAATTATTCTTAAAGTACATTCTATACGTGTCTATAGGTGTAAAAAGTTTGAATGATCTATATGCCATATTAATAGAGCTACGATTTTTCAAAATCGGAAAATATTTCACCTCCTGGCATCGAACCCATGACCGGTTGTGCGTAATATATAGCATTTTTCCGTAGATGTATATAATAGCAATAGCTCCTCGAAATTTTATCTTTCTAGCTGAATGGGAAGTATTTTTAAAATTTATTGAAAAACGGCCCCATGCATTCTTAATGGGGAAAGTCGATTTTTGGGGCCTCCTAGAATCGAACCCATGATAGGTAGAGTGGATTTCCGAATTTTTCCTGAGTGAGATTTAGTGGGCCATTACGTAAAAAAATCGGCGGCTCAGTGGCCCCAGCGGTTTGGGCCTGACATTAATATCCTATATATATATATATGTTATACGAGTAAAGGTGTGCTTGCTGACAGCAAGCAATGCAATAATTTATCTTTAGTGAAAAATAAAATTTTTCGAACGATTAAGCTACTCAAACGTTGATGAACGTAAAGTAAAGGACATTAACGCAGCTGAAAATGCACTGAATTCGATTTCCGATGTATTTCTTTCGTCAGCATAATTCCCGCCCCGGCGTCAAACCAAGGTCATCCTGCTAAAATCACTGTAATTTTTGCTTGAGTATGGTTGACTTTATAAACATCCTGAATTTCAAAAGGAAATTCGTTCAGGAAGTACCTTAAAATGAGTCCTTTACTCCCTAAGCGTTTCTTAGGAAGTTATTGTTAACGCCCCCTAGAATCGAACCACGACCATTTACGGCAATCATTGGAATTCGTTTATTTGAAAATGGTCCCTTTTATGGCTGTGTGAAATTTTGACCCTCTGCGCGGTCGGGAT
Organism: Pantala flavescens; assembly: GCA_020796165.1. NCBI lineage: Eukaryota > Metazoa > Arthropoda > Insecta > Odonata > Libellulidae > Pantala > Pantala flavescens. The sequence continues at coordinate 18,628,621 of CM036885.1, read as the reverse complement.
GTGTCATAAAATGCTTTCGGAAATATGGTCAATGTATTTTAAACGGGAAAAATCGAGATTACGGGTCGCTCTGGAATCAAACCAAAGGCACATAGGGAAGTGTTGATTTTTTCCAAAGTACAATACGTACGTATCTATAAGTATAGAAAGTTTGAATGATCTAAGTATCATAGTGAGAGAGCTACGATTTTTTAAAATTTCAAAATATTTCATCCCCTGGCATCGAACCCATGATCTTTTGTGAATAATTGATAACATTTTAGTGTAAAAATGTATATTATCTATAGCCACATGAAATTTCGTTGTACTACGTTCCCGGAAAGTATTTTTTTTTAATTGTCAAAAATCGACTCCATGCATTCTTATGGAGAAAAATCCGACTTTGGGGCCTCCCAGAATCGAACCCATGATAGGTAGAGTGCGTTTTAGATTTTTTACTGGGTTAATTTCAGTTGGCCATTACACAAAAAAATCGGCGAGCCCGTGGCCTCAGCAGTTTGAGCCAGACATTTGTATCCTCAATTTCTTTTAACCCCCTAGTTAATTATATATAATAGATATATCCCCCCGAAGCGTCTATATGTATAGATTAACCTGATAATATCTAATTTTATTGGAAACATAAACTGACATTTTCTGCAGAAAGTACAAAGAGTAGGAATGTGATATTTTGATTAATTTTGATTTTATTTTTGTAGTAGTTGACAAGTTGATAGATAGAAGGTACAAGTTAGTAGAAATTGGATGAAAATAAGAGAGGATAAAATATCCAATCCAAATTATTGTAGGAAGTAAGTCGTGCAGTGAGATTTGTATGTTTTCTGAATAGATGAAATTAAAACCATTTCTTTTCTCACCGAGAATAGCTACAACCATCCCATCTTGAACTACTTCCATAGAACCATTACAAATGTAGTAGAGAGAATGAAGGGCATCTCCTTTATGAAGTAAATACTCTCCTGGGGCACAGAAGTTGGAGCGTATATGTAGGGATAGCAATTTGAGACATCCCTGCAAAGATAACAGCATTGGTAAACCCATTTATCTGAAAAGATCCTTTTCAATTATAAATCTTTCATTATTAATATATATATGTATACATACATACATATAAGCTATTATATAAGCTACATAAAGTTTTAAATTGCTATTTTAGTAATATAATATATATGTTTAACTAATATTTGGTCAGAATCTCTGTTGTGAACTAAAGAATTGAAATCAAATCAATTTTAAGAAAATTTATGCAAATACAAAATAAGAGAATTAAAAAATGCTGTTAATGTAATGAACAATTGCAACTTTATTGGAATGAGATTTGACTTTGAACTTCAGTGATGCTTTATCATGAGAGGAAATATATTTTCTCACCTGAGGAGCTCCTTCAAAAATTGGAAGGGAAAGAATTTCTCGATGAAGATGCATCGAAACATCCCCCCTTAGCTCTTCAGGAAATTCTCTCAAAGTCTGAAAATATGTGGTAAAATACTCTTTAAGTGTATGTGAGTTATAAAAATGTGTATGTTTCTTATTCATTAACTGGTGATAGGTACTGAACAACTGACTATTGTTGGATTATATTTCTTATGAGTACTCTCTTACTTAATGGTTGTCAGTATCAGAAAATATTTAATAATACCATATCAAATTAAGAAAGAGGACTTTTACTTTTATTTCTTTTCTGTTTTCTGCACAAGGTGGTCTAAGTTTTCTACATACAAGTACAGATTTTCTGAGCTGCATTGTGGAGTTTAACAAGAATAAGTTATGGTAAAAGAGATGGAGTCTTATAGAAATTTATTGGTGTGTTTATAATGCATACATTTATATGTTTTATTCCAAGTAATTCAGTGAATATTAATATAAATTCTAAGTTTATTAGTTTATATTTAAGATTACTCTTTCTTAGGCCCATTTTTCATAATTTGGCTTAATTGTATTCGTTTATAGATTTTCATCTGAAAGGCTAAGACTCAAATATAGCAGTTGAAAATTTTCCACCATCATAATTTACCATTAAGTAATGTAAAAATGTTCACTTAATTATTTGAAGTAATAGGATAAAGTAAAGCAAGGAGTTTTTGATTGAATAATGATGGTTGATAAATAGCATAGGATTGCTCTTTTGAATTTCCCTTACAAGATTATTTTAATGTTCTAGAGTAAACATGAAAGTAAAACTGAATTTCAACTGTAAATTATTCAAGAATAAAGAATACTTCTAAAATTAAACATCTAAAAAAATGTAAGTATTCTTAGTTAAATTAATATCAATGAAAAGGTAATTCATTATGCCATTCTGAAGAAATCTTATCTTAATTTTTGGTTTGACATCATATTTTAAAAAATAATTATTTATACTTCGTGAGTGTCGATTCCATGATAGAGAGCCCAAGTAGCTTGGAAATAATCAAGCATCCGTTGTCTAAGCTCCTTGGGAACGGCATGTAGTGCTAGAAAGTCCTTCAAATCTCTCCATTTACTCTGATATAATGAACGACGAGAGTACATTCTCTGGATGATTGCAGTCACATTTCCAAAAACTACTGCATGCATTAGGGCTGAAACAAGTAAAAATTGTTCTTTTTTTTAAAAAAAGGGAAGATTAAGTAATTGAATGTGATAATTCCTTCTAACGTTCAATTTACAGCACATCGATTTTAATATAGTTAAGGGCACATAATTATAAGTTATCATAAAGGAATTGCAATTTTCTAATTTTAGTCAGTACTGAATTAATATCTTACCTCCTATAAGCATGGTACAGACAGAGAATATTTTCTCTGAGTTAGTGTTAGGTGAAACATTTCCAAAACCTACAGATGTGAGAGATGAACAAGTAAAATATAAAGCAGTGATATATGATTCAGCATGTGTCACTGAAGAGATGTTCATCTTCAGTCTCTCTGCCATTTGATGAATCCAACCTAGTGAAAGAGAGGTATTTAGAAACTATTTACAATTTCATCAATAATTCCTGACAGTAAATGTTAAAGAACTCATTTTTTAAAAATTTAACATAGCCTAATTCCAAGTTAATTATTATTTTCCTTTACTTACATATTATATATCATATTTAATGTTGATAATCAACATTGATTTAATTAATTTATGTTTGCAATGATTTTTATTTTATAAAGAAAGAAAAAGAAATTATACCTAAATAGTTTATATATTTCCTTACATACTTACTTACATTTTAATAGTATTTCAATTTCAGATCTAAGAATCTTTCATTGACAAATTCTTAACTATATATATCTATGATTGCATGAATATTAATCACATGAGTTTAAGTTATTGATTTTAATTTTTAAATTATAGTTTTCTTTGAGTATCTTATGAACCGTCATGCAAGCTTTCCGTAAAGAAAATCTTGATAAGAAATTAAAAATTCCTAATTAAGATAATTGAATAAATATATATAAGTGGAATATAAATTTAATTCTTGGAGAATAGTTGTATAAGTATTGGTCTCAAACCATCCATTGTATATTTACCAAGATCCCAGTCACTTTTGTGTTTGGACCTCTCTGCATCTGCAATCACATACCAAAGACAGGCAAGCCAATGAGCTAATAAAGTAAATGATAGCATAAGCAGAGTAAGGATGGCAGCAGAATGCTGTGAATGTCTATCCATTCTTTGGAGTAGTCGAGCCAGCCTGAGCAAGCGAGTCAGTTTTAGAAGGTGCACACGCCCTGAACCTGACTCCTGCAACAAAACATGACTTTTTAGATTCGCATTTGAACATTTGTTCTTTTGTCTTCATAATGATAGTATTGTGATTGGTTCTAGTCAAAAGATCAAAATTGGATTAGAAGTTAAGTGGACAATTTTCCTTTAATTTCATTTCAGGACATATTCTTAATTGTTTTTGAAATACAAGTTTGTCAATATGTATAATTTTTATGTGAAAGTAAACTGTAAAGTGTCTTCTGCTGTAGTTGTGCAAAGTATTGTATTCAGTTGTTCCTGCATTTCCTCTTAGTTTGGCTCATAAGTGACCTCATAATTTTCGACCAGATGACAACAGTGCAATGTAGAGCAGAAAATATTAATGAAATATTAAGGTGTGTGAAACAGCCGAAAAAGGAGGATAATAAACTAATTATGATGTATGTATAACGCTATTGCTTGTGTGAAAGGTTGAGAAATTCTTATCATACCAATTTAAACACTGGAATTCATTGGGAAGGATAGCTATAATTTTAACATTAAGACTTAGTGACAAAACAGTTATAATATAGAAGTAAGTAACTATAGAAAAATAATTTTAAAGGAAAAAGTAAGGAATTCGTTTACATAAATGTAAATTTCAATCAAGTGATGTAGAATGACCTTTCGGGTGAGAGGCACTTCTACTTAGCATACAGTAGCATACTCTCTATCCAATACATTAAATATCTTTTCATAATCCAATTAATCACTTGTTATGTACATCATAAATTGCTATTATTTTTCCTATACCCCAAAAAATATATATGATAGGTGTTTCCTCTTTCAAACTAGATGGGGTAAAAGGATCAATCATTTTCTTTATTTTCTTCTTTGTATAGTTGGTTATTTTTTTCCGGGGCAAAATACTCTGAAAGCATAATTTATTGTAACGAATATAATTGGGGTAGGTTAAATTTATTATTATTATTAAAGAAAAAGAGGGGATAACTTAATAACTATTGACAAATTTGTACATGAGACATTTCCTAAAATGCGTATACAAAGGGTATATGAAGAGCTATGCAGAAAGAATTCTTTACAAAGAATAGTTGGAATAGTAGTATTAGAATAGTAACTGTTCCTTTACTAGATTGAAATACACTAGTTCAGTGGAAGTAGAAAAATTCTCTTTGCTGCCTTCTGAGGATCAGGTTTCTGTCACTCAGTTTATTTATTCATAACAAAATTTATGTATTTTATTCGATTTATTTTGTATTATTCAACTTCTTAGGTTTTTTATAAGATCACGAACTCCATAATCGTTATGTTTTCATTAATATTAATCTTTGAAGTTCGATTATGAGTTTTTTCTATTGTTAAACGATATTACGCCATCAAAAGTGAATATAGCATTCACTTTTCTTCTTGCTGCTATTCATTAAAAAAAATTTCCTTCTCGCACAGTTAATGCGATTAAGTTTTGAGGTTTTATTATTGAATTAGTGCTGTTTTAAAATCTCGAGTCAAATCGAAATTGAAAAGAGAGTTTCTGCTTTTGTTCCAATGAATTCAAAACGTTGCAATAAAATATAAAATAATTAAATGTGAGATATATGAAAGAGTTCTTTTATTTCAAAAATAATATAAAAAGGAGCTAACCTCTCCTCCGTAGAGATCAGATGCGTAGAGCAGATCGAAGGGCAATGCAGCCAACAGATCGACCACGAACCATCCTCGCAGATAGTGAAGGGCTATTTGACGACCATCGGAGACTACCTCTCCCTTTCCACTCACGTACGTTGTTCTGAAGTTAAGGATTATATCTGCAAAAGGGAATCGAAAAATTTATGAAGGGTATGAAGAAGCCAATTCAGAAAGGGAAATTATTTACTATGGAGTTATCTGCGTTCACAAAAGGCGTTGTAGAAATGAAAAACACGATGTCCTCACCCAGAATGAAGAGCGCCTCAACGAATACGTCCGAGACGACGGAGGCTCGACCGTCGGCGGCCACAAACGATGCATTGTACGGCACCGCGACCGCAACATAAGTGGTGGCGAGGAGCATTAGCCAATCCCACGCCGCCTTGAAGGTGCCGTAATGTCTGAGGACCAATCGGCTCTTCTCACCTGCGGCAGCCGCTTTGTATTCCGGTAGAGGCGCTGCTGCATTCCGAGGTTGTAATAGGGACTGCAACAACAGAGTCCATAAAAAGTCTTTTATCACCGCAAATTCTAATTTAGACATCAAATCGCTATAATCACATTGAAGAAATCTATTAGTAACAGCGGCCATATTTGCAGAAATATTTGTTCTTGAATATTCGCACATGCGAAAGCATTCTGAAGAAAGATGAAAATAACATAAATGAAATAAGCTATGTAAAAATTTTATAAATGAATATATTTACATACACAATGTATATTTCATGAGCTACTTAAGAATAGAAATGTATAAAATCTATGATTATATCATATTAATAGACTCCATCGAAATTTTTTTGATTAATTTCTCAAAAAAATTATTAGTGAGAGTTTCTAAGAATCAGCCATGAAAGCATCATATTTTGTGATTCATTCACAGATCAAAAGAAATCTTAAAAATATTTGAAAATTTTATCACGAAAAGTTTTCCCCCATTCTAGAGTTAAGATATTAAATTCTTATTTCTACAGTATTCTTCGGGACATTGTGTATGTATTTGAGTGATATGAAAAATGGCAATAAAACCAATTAAAAGCAAATTTGATAATTTAGTAATAAATGGAAGGTAACAGAGTACATGCTGACCAAAAATCTTACACGTAAGAAATATTTAAATCTGAAAGATATTTCCCATCAGGAACCTCGATTATCATATGAAATGTTCAAAATATGGATTGTTCCATTATTATAGATTATGGATGATTGTGAATCTCACTTCCGTTCCATCTACTTTAGACTCAAATTCATTTTGTATTCGGCGAGCGAAATTCGTGAAAAGAGTTAAAATCCCTGTTTCGATAAAGAGATTGACTTTTTTTAATGAACGTGAGAAAACTCTGCATAAACGTCTCGAATAATCTTTTTTAGAAAATTTCAAAAATGAAAAAGAATGTTTCGAATAAGATTATTTTAATTTTAAGTTTTCCTCAATGGAAAAGATGTTGAGCGTTTTATTTGGATTCGCAAAATGTATCGTGTAAGAAAATTGATTTAAAATACCGTAGTATAAATGGTAATATTTACACCTGAATTGATTTTAATGTGTCGATACTTGTTAGTGATCTAAAAACGGATGAATTCAAATACGATATAAGATCAGATTATTTGAAAATTTAAATTCAGAGTTCTCCGAAGTAGATGTGCCCTCTCTGTTATTCATCGATAAAACCAGGTAAATGGATGTAACAACGAACAGAATAAAGGATTCGTTTCCCCACGATAGGAAGGTAAGAGCCATGAAGTGATTCTGAAACAGGAACACTGTACAATGTTTATTAAGTTCACGGCATATTGCATTATGAAAACCTCATAAGAATATAGTGCGATTATAACTGAACTTTAATTATAAATTTGAAGATTCTTTCAATTTATTCGTTATCATTTTTTTATAAGGGCGAGTGATTTACAGTTTTATGCATTTTGCTCTCTTCGATAGAATTACATCGTTTGTTATCATTATTACTTTATCGATCTCAATTTAAGGTCACCTTTACAACCGTCTGGATATCACAGAGAAGGATTATTAGCTACACCAATTAATATTTTTAAAAAATCACAAAAACAATCCAGAAGTGTGGTTGATAATGTACTATGCCTGTTGTTGTACCGGTTTCCTTACGTTGTTCAGTTTCAGCTTCGTCCTCTTCATTTTGTGCTCTTGCTTGTTGTAATGACCGGAGAGTTGGTACAGCACTGCCCTACTCCTTCGACGTCCATAATTAGCAGGAGGAGCTTCTGGATCTGCATTGCCGTTGATGGCTGCAAATACCAAACATTCATTCACCTTCGTTAATCATACGATGGGTTTAATTGATTTAGAATTTATTGTATTCACTCCAGTTCATTTTGACTTATATTTTTAGTTGCTTTCGTCATTTCTTACTTATATACGAACTTCTCAGTTAATAATTAAAGAAGACGTCTTGAGATGTCGCATGAATCGTATAAATAAACACAAAAGGTCTTCGTCTGTCAAAATCAAAATCTGACATAATGGGGACTCTATGTTGAGGAGAATTTCGTTCCTGAAAGTAAATTCACAAATTAAAAAGAAGGAAGTAATTGACTTCTCTGCGATAGAGAGCAACAAGTAGTTGATGTTAGTTCCAGCAAAATGTTCTTTCCTTGATGTACGTAAGCATGGAATCAATATTGAGAACATTAACTATGCAATTATGAGTCTCAATTTCGATGAGTTAGACCGTCAATAGTGAGAACATAAACATTTGAAGTTGGACATAGTGAAGCTGTGAATCCTGAAAAAGTGACTTGATTGCCTGTTAACAGTGATAAAATGTTTCGAGAGTAAATATTGCGGTCAAATATATCGAATTGATGAAACGGACATATAAGTAACTACATTATCTGTTACTAATAATATCATAGGAAACATCTATGATTTAGAATTTTGGTTTTTATGCGGAGGATTGTCGGTGAGACGAATTATTGAAAAAAATTATTTTACGGTCGTTTAGCCTCGTCTGTAATTGGTAACAAAGGAAACATGAATTAGTTGACTTGGAAAAACAACAGATGAAAGCGATTTGTTTAAAACTTCCGCTAAAATAAATAACAAATATTTTATATATTTATAAAAATAAAAAAGCGAGAGATATTAAAATGTTCTTAGATGCAAGTCTATAATCGTAGAAAGATTAGAGATTACAAGCAAGATTTCAATTGCTTGATTAATTTAGAGAAAATAAGTTTGCGAAGTACCACCATCATAGCAGACAGTACCACCAACAACCTTGAGATACCGATGAAAGAGAGTGGCTTTGAACATTACTTCTTTCCACGAACCATAAGAACACGATAAAGAATGCGGCCATTGACACAGAATGTGAGGCATTTGAACTTCCAAATTTATCGATTTCAATATTTGTGTATTTACGTCGGATGATTCGTATCGGAACTAGAGTCAATTGTGCATTATTTGGGACGTTTATAAAACCACATCCGTGAAAAGTGGGCTACTTTCTACGGCCGCTCGACATCTGTGCTTTGATGAACATCAGTTCTGATTTTGAAAATCACTTAACTTAGTCCAAATGAGCCTCGAGCAGAAGAGGATTCACCCTTAGTAATAGGACCCTTCGGAAAATCGAATTACTCGTTGGTTCGCCTCCTCATTTCCCATCGAGTTAATGTCATCGTTTCTTCACAAATCCCTATTTTTTACATTTAACTCCGGGTATTCTGTCTTGCATACGGAAAATTTTATCGACCACATTCTTTCGGAAAGTATTTCCTAAATAACATTAAACTAAATTCTGTATGTTAAAAAGTCCAATAGATTGAACATTTTTATGAAAAATTCCATTAAATCGCCGATTAAGATTTGTTTTAAATTTAGGAGATCCATTTTTACGCAAGTTTAATCTGAAAGAAAATATAGCATTTGTTACTCTATTACGTTTTTTGTCAATTGATACTTAAAAATTAAAACTGATTGATGGTTCACAAGAGTGGATATGAATATCTTCATTGACTACCACAGTCCACATGATAAATTAAATTACATAATCCTATGGGACACATTATCAAATCATTATTTTAATATGTATTATGTTAACTTAGAGATGAGAAATATAAAATTAAATATGCGTATAAATTGAAAATACGAGAAAAAAGATGACTCAGCAGAGGATACAAATTTTATGTTTTTGATTAAAGTGATGTTAAGAAAAATTTCAATTGTAAAATATCCATTTAGTGTGTTTTCACAGAAAAAAATATTTTGGTAAATTCGTATGTATTTGGATAAGAGCCATTAAAATTCTCTTTGAACTTAAAACGCACTTAAAATCCAAAAAAATTGTTGTTGATGGATACTATAATTTTCCTAGCTTCATAGATCGGATGAATTTTATTTGAGCTGTTTTATCTTTTATGTATTATCTGTTCGAGCTCTTATCTTTTAATTTTATAAACTCTTAGATCATTCACTCACCGCTGCTGGGAAACTCACATATCTGCTGCAGTTCCGCCATCTTGGTGTGTGTTATGTCCTTGTGAGAAGCGAGGAACAAGACCACCTCCCTTTTCTCGTTCTTTATCGGAACAATGTCCAAAAGACACCAAAATGGAGTGCCTGTAAATAATAAGGGAATATGTAAACGGAAACACTATTTTGAGATATGCACACTTTCCCTACAGCAACCACGGTGTTATATTTTCGAGGAGGCATTTGGAACCATCCGAGAAGATGAGAAAATTCATTTTCAAATATTGAGAAAACGTACATTTCTCATGGTTTTTGTCCACTTAATAAACTTTAAATCATCTTATATTTATATTTCGTAATATTTTATATAAAAATTTATGAAAGCTCTGCAAGATCATAGCTTTAGATTTATAATTTCATGTGCAGCAAAATCCCTAGAACTTGATTTTTATTAATAACATTTTATTAGCGTAAAAACTATAATTTCTCTTCAACTTCATCGAACTTTTATTTATTAAACTTTTAGAGCGAAACATCGGTTTTGAAATACAGTTGAACATCGGTCCTAAATGTTGAAATAACAAAAGAAGGTGAAGAGAGAAAAGTAAATGGTTTCACTTTTAGAGCTTTAAAGAGTTTGAGAGCTACTCCTTTATAACTGATAAAAACGAATTATCATCTATTTAAATTTTGGTGTTATTCACTCCAAAAGAAAACTGACAGAACCAAAGGAAGTTTCAAAAAGAAGTCTGTGAGTTCTTTTGCTAAAATCGATGATGTGCAGGAAGCAATCGAACTAATTTCCGGAGAATCTCAATGGGCTGATTGATTTTCAATGGATTTGCAGAATTAAGTACAATGAGCCATTGATTGAGAAAGAAGATTGTTCTAGTTTCCTAATTCTTTCGGTTTAAAAAGTTAAAAATCGATTTGGGAATTCGTAAGAGAAGAATAATGCGTTCCATTTTGAGGATTTTATCAAAGAAGTTTTATTGAAATTGGCACTGAAATGAGTGAATATAGAAGTATTAGAGAAGGAGATGAAATATAGTAACCAAATAAGGATTTGGATGAATCCACTGACAGAAAAAATCCATTTAAAAATTGTAGTGGAAATAGCAAAGCACATGGTGGTTAAGTATGATAAGAGGAGTGCATTTCATTAATACTTGGTGAACATGGCTGAAGTCAATGTTTGTAATAAAGAAATTAGTCCATAGCATAGAAGATTGACGTATATAATGATATGTTTATATTCCATCTTTTGACAACAGTTAAAATGAATACTTAAGATTCAAATTGCTCTGAAATGTAACTGAGCATCTAAAAATAAGATTAAAGAATTAATTATGTTCACTTCGTTTCGGTCTGAACGATATTATGAGGCTAGTTAGAAAGACACATTTTTACTAAGAGTTCAGAACAAATTAGCTGTAAATATTTTGCAGAGAGTTGACATTGTTAAATTAAGAATCATCAAATGAATACTTCGATAGAATAGCGGGTAACTATTGCAGCGATTATAATATGTATTCTTGAACTATAATATACTTTAACATGATTTTAAAAAAATATCACTCTTTCCTTAAAAAGAGTGATATTTTTCTTTTCTTAATCTATTCCACAATATTCTACGATATAGAAGACAAAATAAAGTCTTAATAGCTTACGACGTCATATTTTAAACGTAATTTTTGATGATATTGATGTAAGTGAAGAATAGAGAAAAGGAACACTATTAGTAAGGCGCTTTAATTAATACATAGGATATCTTGAGTAACTGTGGGGAAGGGAAGAACTAATTCTTTTGCGAAATAATTAATATTTGTTAATGATTTGTATGTGATGATAGAATTAGCTTCTGGTTCTCTGTAGTAATCCATCAATTAAGTAATTGTTGCCTTTTGATGAGATGAAACATAAATGGGCTCAAGGATCGTGTATTTCAAAGGAATTTGGAGACGATTGAAAAAATATTAAGTGAAGGATACAATTGTGTGAAAAGGAGGGAACAAAAGACATCTGAAGATGCTGTTTTAGCGTTCGCGAGGCCTCGAGTGTAGCACAAGTGGAGTATTCGGGTGCAACGAAAGGCGTAAGAAATTGTTACGATGGATGAGAGAGCGTCGGTGCAATGCTGACGGGAGTCATTATTATGAAAACAGGTGACGTCAATCTATAAAATAAGTTCAGAGCAATCACGCTCACGGGAGACGCACAACTATAGACACAGAGAAGACAATCAGATGCCAAAACAAACCGTCTGAGAAAAAACATTTTTCCGCGAAAGATTAGCGTCAGTAATCGATTAGATAAATAGTGTTGGTGCATGCACCCCCTGCCAATCGCCGAATGGTGGCAGGGTATTTACAGAAATTTACATAGACATAGGTAAATGTACAGAACGAGAAGATTCAGATAATAACATTTTTGCATTATAACACGATTGCAACTATTTTGTTTTCCCATAGCATTCAGTAATTTACATCAATCATTCGGAATAGCGAGTGAATACAGTTGCACGCCCTTCAGCTTTTGCATCATCTCAACTTCTTCGTACCCTCCTTCGGCGGATGGAATATCTCGTATCACCTTCAATTGTTATCGTGTTCCCTTGGAGATGACCAAAGTCGATTCACTCGTCGACGGTGAGGAACGTACGAACGTAAATTATAATTGAAAAGGAAACGGTATTTCAAAAACATAGAGGCGGTCATGAAAAGATTGAGTTGATTATGATTACGGAAGTTACTTTCTTAGATTACACTTTAACGTAAGCGACGTTTAAATTTGGAAGTATTTGGTGGAAAATTGTTGTAATAATTCCTGGAATCGATAGTCGAGAATAATTTATAATTTGGCTTTTATAGTTACATTCTCTGATTGTAAGAATTTATATATATATATATATATACGTATATATATAATTAGGGGATACGTCAACTTACGATATCGTTTATTACCACTGCAACTCACCATTTTTCTTGTAAAATATGATTTCCAATTTAAGTTCCGCCTTCGCCATCAATGCTGCATCAATCTGTCGACGACCGTCTTCGGATGTTTCCGGTCCATGGAGGAATCTGCACGCTACGCCCCGCTGCATGATCTGCGCCCTCGCCCATCCAGTGAGGTCGCAAAAGCCGTCGCTGCAGTACACTATGGGCCAACGCTGCCCTCCCGACTTGCTCGCGTTCGACGAAGTCACTTGCGCATTTCCCAGCACGAAGTTGCTGTCTGAAATTCAGATTACATTGGATTTTTAACATTTCACGAAAGAAGGTGAAATAAAGGGCTAAACAAATGAAAGTTTGAAAAGATGGATTAGGTTCTAATGTATGATGAATTTCTCAACTATTGAAATCTGTCCACGATATTTTTTTCATTTTAATCGTAAATTTATCGATTTTTATCGAAAAAATAATCGAATTCATCTGTCGAATTAATTTGCTGTATTATTCGAATCGATCGAAAGAGAACTTTGAAACAATTCTTTTCACATACGATCTCATTAGCATTTGACTTTCACATTTGTGTACCTTTTGCTCGCATTTTACAATTCTTCTTCCGTAGTTTTTATTTCTTCAATCTAAGCTCCTTTTTTCTGGAGATTTCGCTGTAAACGCTGAAATCGAGTTGAAGAAAGTATTTTATTTACTTTTACTTCAGCCCTTTAAACTATTTTCTCTTTTATTCTTCGTATGATTTGGATTAATATTATACATAATAATTTAAATATAATGTCTCGAATTTTATGGCTCTATAAATTGGATGTATGAGATATTAATATCTTAACTGTGAAGTTAAATTGGAAGTACGGATTTATTAAATTTAATTTCCTTAATTTTTATTAACGAAATATCAGAAAAAATTCATCCAATATACAATCGGGAGTCTTTAGATTATCAAATAATATTTTTTGTATAATTGATGAAGAAGGAGTTTAAAATATTGTACAATTCAAGAAGTAAGTTCTTCAATCACATAAGATATATGTCTACTGTTCATATATTCAAATGGTCAATAACTAAAGTTTTTGCTTCGCTTAATGAGTATGAATTTTCCTTTCCCTCTAAAACCATAATCTAATCTTTTAAAGCAAAATTAGCTAATTTAAGTCCGAAAAATTATAGTTTTCTCCGATGAATTAGTCACATTTCGAAATCATTTTGTATATGGAAAAGATTTGAAGGATAAGAGGTTTCCATGGGAAGATAAGAAAGATTTATTAAGGCCATATCGATCGATACGGTCCCCTATTCTGGTTGGAAATCTATTTGAAGACCCCAAATGAAGCGTTGAGCAGAATCGGACAATAAAAATTTGCAAAAATTGCGATGTGCACGTTTTACGGAAGTACTCGTTTTACTAAATTAAATAACGAACCTTTCTAAATGAAAAGGAACTACACCTATTTCGATTAATTGTCTTTCATTTTGAAAGTAAAATAGTATATTGAAATTTGAAAATGATTTCATAATTATTTTCATAACATAATTTTGTCATACATTTTAAATGCAATTTCAGATTTTGATTTCTGCTTTAATTTAATCAAATATATTTTGTTTTTATCTTCTCTAAACTATTTATCTATTATTTTTCATTTCAACAGTCTCCTCCGATAATTTAAAAATTAATTGTGGTAAAAATATTCTATAATACCAATATTAGCAACTGGAGTTAAAAATAACTACATTTATTTTGCGCAATAATTATATTCACCAATGAATTTCATGTCTTAATCGCGCATTTATTATTCGACGTCATTTTATGACTCTAAATACCCTGCCACCATTCGGCGATTGGCTGGGGGTGCATGCGCCAACACTATTTACCTAATCGATTACTAACGCTAATCTTTCGCGGAAAAATGAATTCTTCAGACGGTTTGTTTTGGCATCTGATTGTCTTCTCTGTGTCTATAGTTGTGCGTCTCCCATGAGCGTGATTGCTCTGAACTTATTTTATAGATTGACGTCACCTGTTTTCATAATAATGACTCCCGTCAGCATTGCACCGACGCTCTCTCATCCATCGTAACATTTCTTACGCCTTTCGTTGCACCCGAATACTCCACTTGTGCTACACTCGAGGCCTCGCGAACGCTAAATAGTATCGCGGACTTTTCCTTCGCTTCTTTCATTTCTCTTAACAAATCCGAGTAAAGTGCCTTTCCACATATATTACGGATGTGACGTTAATTAATTTTCAGTACCTTTTGTGTGGCAGACCGTTAATAATTTTTTCCTTAGAAGTTGTACTATCCTTAGTAAGCACTTGCGCATCAATTTCCTTTTTCATTACCAGTGATGATTATTTTTTCGATACAAGAAACGTGAAGTTACTCATGTATTAGATTTAAGTTATCAATGATTATTCGCCACGCAACACCACAACAAGACAGTTCATTTTGCCGAAAGCATTGCAACCCGCGATGGATCGAATAGCCTCCGTTCTATTTCGAGAGAAGATATTCATCTCGACATTTTGAAGATAAATTCATGGTGCCAATCTATGGGTACTATGCGCTACGATGTGTACCTTTTTGTGGTGTTATTTTAATGCAATGATTGGGAAAATATAAACACCTAATTTCGGATTTGCTGTTCCGTTGACATTGATCTTCGTAGTCAGACGAAGAAGTTGAGGAGAAGTAAATAACAACAAAAGAAACTTTATGAATGAAAATTTATAACTAAAAAGGTCGGAAAACGGCGATAGGATTTTAAAAATGAAATGAAATCCAAAAGAAAACTTTTTTTAAATATCACAGATTCCATTAATTTATATCAATGCTCAACAGATTAATCATAGTCGAAGAAGTAATCGATTTTAAAAGAACTCGATTACCCTAAAATAAATTCTCTCTAGTCAATTAATCGATTTATAGAAGAAAAAGAGTATTTATGCCATTTATTTTAAGAAAAGCGACAAAATTATTATAATTGCTACAAAATACGTTCGCAGTTTGAATATTTGTCAGATGATGACTTTGCGTCATTCGATTTATATTTTTCGAGATCTACGCTAATACTAAGAACTTGTTATTCTCAGATTTGTCATTCTTTTATCGGGTTTAATGGACCATCAGTTAACCCCTCGTTCACCTGTTGGTGCCCGTTTACGGGGGGTGCCCGGGAATGCCCCCACCCCCGGTTGACCTCGCCTCCAGCCCTCCTCCGCCTTCGAATCGATTCAGGCTCACTCCGGGACGCCGCTCAAATATCGCGCTTTTTAAATGATATTGGTCCTCGTCCTCGTGATTCATCAAACCACTGACGTTCTATTGAGTAATTCCCTTAAACACTTAAGATGTGCCCTAATTTATAAATGAAAAGATCATCGGTAAACTGTTTATTCATTTCACCTCTAATACGACCATCTCCGTATGACCTTCGTCTTTGATTGTCTCATTTATTCCGTTGCTATGACACATTCAATATCGACATATGCATAGATTAAAACTTCCAATAAATACATGTGGGAATGGAAAAGTACGCTAAGAAGAAGGTAAAGCAAAGGAAATTAAAGGAAAAATTTCATCTGCATATTTATAATTGAACGGGTAAAATAAAAAAAAATAATTTAGCGTTATTTATTTTTCTTGTGATTTGTATATTATTCTTTTGAAAATCATTTAACGCTCTATAAAATTTACAACCTAAAAAGTAATTCAATCGATAGAAAGGAATTTTTGTTATGGTTCTGAATGATTTTTCAAATAAATTACTGATTATTTGGGATTATATTACTTTACATTATAACAATTATTTTGCATAATTATATGTAAGTTTTTAAATGATAAGTTTGGATATTGATTAGACTGCTGCGTCTTGAGAAGGGGACGTTCTTTTGATACGAAATGAATTAAAGGAACATAAACTTATGCTCGACGGATAATAGTGTTTGGATGGTAATATTTGATTTCAAATCGTATTTAACTTTAAATATATATATATTATATTGTAACATTTGGATGTAATATTTTTATTATTACATTATTTTCGTAACTGTAAATGTATATCATAATCGCATGCTTGTATTACATGACATTGCAACCTCTTCCTCATCTCTTTATATACACAATATCGCTCAGATAAATTGTATACATAATACTGTACTTATAAAATTGTACTTGCGCTATTTTACTATTATCATGAATCGACGAAATTGGATTGGTTTTCTATTTAAACTCATAACATATAATCACTATTAAAGTTCGAAACCTATTAATATCATTTGAAAGTTCTAACAAAAAATATAATAAAATGAACTGCATTGAACATTTTCTACCATTATTATTACAATTAATTGGTGCAAAATATCTGACATATGTTCTTGTCACCATTTAATAAGGTATTTTTACTTTCATAATCATTGGACTGTTTATGGCACTATTATGATGACTTCCAAATAGTATATATGTGCCAACTACTTCAAATCTGTATAATTGTAAGTTTTGGTCAGACGTTTATTATATAGATATGTAATAAATACTTAAAACATATTTATGAGGGATTTTTAGAGGGTAAAAGAAGATTAAAATGTAGAAAAAAATCGAATTGTATAATCTGTAATTTACGCATAAATACAAACGATAAAGGGAAAGTATTTGAAAGCACTGACCGGAAGAACATCAAGTAAAGAGGAAAGCACCTCTTATATATTTTGTAGGGCCTATAAATTTAAATTGTTATCAGATTATGTGAGTGAACTTGTTCAATACCCTTATCGCCATTAAATTATAATTGTCCGTAATTCTAAGCAGATAATCTGTTCTATTTTAAGCCTCATCGCGATGAATACATTCGATTCGTTTTTATTACGTCTGAAGTTGGAAAAGTCAGAAATTCCCTTCAAATGTCCGTATGTTCGCAGAGTAATATCAGAACAGCGGAAGAAAATTCATTCTATTTTCCTTTATTATCGATTTTAAATAAGTAAACTTTAACAGAATAATTATTATTCATTCCGCTAATTTACAAATTTATTATTAATAATAAATTAATGAAATTTCCAACTGTTAAAGTTTTGATGTGCTGAATTGGATGAATGAGCTTCATCATAACTCAAAATAAAAATCGAAGTCCAAAAAAAGTTCCGAAAAAGAACTCTGTAATCATAATTGGTGACATTGTTCATATAACACATTTTTACCGTAACTTTTAATAGATTTTCCTACGATCAGCTATTTCAATTTCCAGCAAATATTTCACCTCCATTTTCTCTATAAAAATTGGCGAAATTATAAATTTTCAACGTTGCGAACGTTTCTTTTTTTATGGCCTCCATCGGAAACCAATTTCAGTGAATTAGTTCTTAATTAATTCCGTTCCATCCGAAGATCATCAAATGAAAACTTTGCCCAGAGATATCTCCGTTACTCTTGGAAAATAATACACTCGAAATGGGAAATTTCTTGTTTTTTGTTTGAAAGTCGTTATTTAGTTTACGAGTGAAGTTTAAATTGAAGGCAAAGATGGAATTCTTCGTGAGTGATGGTTTTCGAAAGATAGTCTAGTTTCACGTAATGAATGACTCCTAGTAGTAGTAATATACATCATTTTACTATTTTAAAAATTTAATAGGAAACGTTAATCCTTCTGAAACAATCCATTTTCGTTTCAGATTTAACCGCCAACAGAAAATAATGTTCCGTCCAATTCTTCAAAAGGAAGTGTTGAAAAGCAAAACATTCGTCGATTTTTTAAAATTTGCTTAAAAGATAAAATAATAAAACGTAATTTACTTCTATTTGAAAATAAGGAACGAATCAGCATCAGAATCAGAATCAGAAATCATTTATTCCTTTCTTCACCTTAATAAGTAATCGTTTGTTTGAAATCTCTCATTAAATATTAATGAATCTCAAATAAGAGAATTCGATGTAAATGTCCTCAAACAATTGCTTCGGCGGAATTGATTGCTTTTTAGCAGTCATCGATGATAAGCTTCTGAAAATGTGCAGTATTTTTTTCAAGTGACTCAATTGGCAAAAGAAACCCCTATGTTCCATGGATGTTCAACCAGAAGGAGTCAGCAAAAGGGAGATGAAGTAAACAATAACTATATCTCAATAAATTTTATTTTTTGTTACATTACGATCGAGATACGATCTCTAGATTCTTAGTAAAATGGCCACTTCATTGGCATAGAAGCCGCCGTACCGTGTATGGCAGGGGGTGCAAACACAGAATTTAAGGGCAATTTCTGTAGGCTGTATTTTATTAAAATTTATTCCTTTAATTCATTTCGAAAGATTCATTTTGGAGAAATTAACAATGAAGCATTGATCGATAAATAGTGTAAAATGGCATTTTCGTAATATGAATGTCTAATGGATTGTTCGATTTGGAATCTCCGCATTCAATATTTCTCTATTTCATGTACAAATTAAATAAATACAAAACCTCTCATTGCATTTCGTAAATCGGGTCGTTAACATCTGTTCTATACAGCTGTAGATAGGATACGAATTCTCTAAAGCACAGAGGTCTTCTACGTCATCACCTGTTGTGTGAGCAAATGGCAAACAGTTCTCTTACAGATCATTGGTTCGAGTGGACGCCAAAATCAGGTGCATATGATAAATTCTTCCGATACTCGATTTATTACTGGTATAATGGAAAGGTTTGAATCGCAAACTCACATTTAACTTTAATATAATTTATTATACCTTAATTAAGTATTATACCTTAGTTACAGAATAATATATAATTTATTATAAATTGAATAATAATATATAATAATAATAATTGAAAAATAATATAATTTATCATACCTTGGTTACAGAACGACGAGTATTTAAACTGCTATTAAACAATGTTTATCTTTATTAAACATGGCCACAAGAAAACATAGTTTAAAGAAATTTTGGTGATCAAAATCACTCATGGATTCAGTTAAATATTTATCAGAATATTGTCCATAATTTTGTCGTAAATGGTACTCACGGGTCCCATCGAAGCGCGTTGCAATGGTGTCCAGGAAAGTGTTTTGAGGCGCCAGGAGTCCCTTTCGTGCAGGCATCTTCCTAAGAATACAAAGCAATTAGTATAGAAGTATTACGGTGATTTAATTGTTTTTGGGAATTTTAAAATTTGAATGCATTGAATTTACGGGAATCTGATTCAAATGAAAATAGTGAAACGAGAAATAGGAATATAAGCTCACGGGAATGGTTTAAAAATGATATGACGAGAAAGCTTAGAGATATGACGACAGATTTCATGTGTTTTAAACATTTACATGCATTACCTGTCAACCCCAATGTAAACCTGTTGTGCTAACAGAAAGTCTTTGCAGTGGATTCGTTCGATGGCTATTATGAAATAATAA
The DNA here is from genome assembly GCA_020796165.1 of Pantala flavescens. Lineage (NCBI taxonomy): Eukaryota > Metazoa > Arthropoda > Insecta > Odonata > Libellulidae > Pantala > Pantala flavescens. Next base: position 18,608,472 of record CM036885.1, on the reverse strand, counting down.
GCCCGACGCAATAGAAATTCGCATTATTTTCCTTTCGATCGTAATGAAATCGTTTCGAAAAAAAGACCTGAAAAACAAAGTGGTGAATAAGAATATGCGATTTTCCTTTGATATTATTCCTTTGTTATTATGAAAGAGGAAGAGCACTTTAATTTTGAGCTAGAATACGAATTCGATTGAAATAAGATGAAATATACAATGGCGCTCGTATTCATGTTATTGTTAAGTTGAGGGAGCTGAAATATTGTCGATTTTCTCCTTGGAAGCTTGTCAAAGATTTTATGGGATTATTTTCAAATATCATCAAGAACTCTACAATTCATAACTAAAAATGTCTTATCTTTTCAACTACTGTTACTTCCTTCACATATTGTTTCGCGCGTATTCTCTCCTCTCAGACTTTTTATAATTTCAAATCCCAGTAAATATATAATATAGTAAATAGTAAATGGAAACGAGAGCAAACATTAGGACCATACGGTTTTCCTCGTTTACATATTTCGCGTTGTGTCCATGCGGCGAAAGATTTGCCCCAAACGAACCGGAAACATTATTTCTTTGTTGTTTTGCCAAAGAAATCGTACGAAAATAAATGTCCATAAAAGTCAGAATTGTTATAGAGATTTGCATCTTTGATAAATTAGATGATAATGTTACATGGATTTAATCATTATTTATAAATATTTCTTAATTTCAATCTACTTATTCGTGGAAGATGATAGTATTTAAAATTGAACATAATTGGAATAATCGATTCATGTATAATTGCAATGATGAATTAAATGTTTGATTGCTTTGAGAATAGTAAGAATTTGATCCAAGAGATATCATCAGTCAGACGAATAAATAAATATTTATGGGTCTGCATCAATCGCCTTTTACCATCGCGGCGACTGTTCCTCCATTTAGGTGATAAAATGTAAATATTTTCAGATTAACATTAAATAGACGCCTCTCATATACACCAAGATATTCTAATCTTCTTAAGAAGTGGATGTCGTTTCATTGCAATAATTATTCTTTTCCACTCTTTCTCAATTATGATTTCACGATAAATATATCACATTTACTCGTTCAATAGTTTCTTCTAACGAAGAGGAAATGAATGTTTAAGATATTTCATACTTCTTATGAAGTGCCTTTCAACGACTGTAATTGCGGAAGCCCAACAATGGAAAATGTTTGGAAAAATACGGAAAATACGTCATTTATGTCAAAGTTCTCTTCGTAGCAAATGCTATGAGCAAGACTTAAATTAGTAACAGAATGAGAATGAAAAAATAGGGCAATGTACAATTTTATGTAGTTAAAAATGAGTAGAACTTGAATGAAAACCTGTGGAGATGAAGAATTACGTCGAAGGTTATTAAGGACAGCTATCGAAAAAACAATTCCCAAGATTCAAAATCGGGATTTGAATCTGATTGGTTGCCGTTGAGCACCAGAAAGTTTACGAAGAATACCGTTTGGATTAAAGTAGTTTGGAACCGATGATTATGGATGTCAAAAGTAAAAAAAGCGACAGTTAAAAGTAAGAATATCCTCAATTTTATTTTATCAATAATTTGAAAGAAAATTTCAAGACTTAAAACTTTCATTTAAGACCTTTTCTGCGAGTGAAAGAAGGTTATAATGAGGGAGGCTATTTCGATGTAAAAGCACTCGAACAAATTTATCGTAAATTATTAGATTTTTAATATATTTAATGGAAATGTGAAAGTAAAGGTAAAGTTACGTTTTCCTCGATTACTTTAAGATCAGAGAGTGAAATATATAGATTATTATTATATCAAATGAATACCTATTATATGAAACAGAAATTCATCATCAATATCATAATAAAAAGAGTTCAATATTACTAAATATTATGAAACACGCTTAAATCACTACGTAGAGGGCAAAATGGGTGCATCGATATACAAAGTTGTTTAACTAATGACGTTTAATCCATTTTCAGCCGATAAGAAACAGCTTCTGCTTTAAATAAGGAGAATGTTATTAACTTTATCAATACGATGTAAGAAAGTAATGAGCGTCGTCATTAAAAAGGATGTCGGTCGTAGAAACTGATGCTAAAATACAGCGAAACTCCGCAACAAAATATCACCGATTAATATTAAGAAACAAGTTTTTACTAAAAACAATAAGTGTTTTTATGATGTTTGAAAGATGATCAAAATATCAATATCTTACCTTTATCGTGGTGCGGTGCTCCTTGAGAAGTGTTCGAATTATCTTCCGGACGATTAAGATAATCCGAGCGTTATCTGATCGCGGAAATGCAAATTGTTTTCGAAGGATCTTTTAAAGTGAATTTTCCCACTTTTTCGAGTTTTTTTAGTTCAAAGTGCCAATTACAGTTCACAGCACAGATTTGCAATCTACGCGTCTTATTGCGTAAATAAGATTTGTACTTCGGCCCTCACTTTGCCCATTTCCTCTGCGAAATATTCATCGCTTTCGAAGGTCAGCAATTTTAAACGAATTCCAGCGAAAATTGTTTCAAAGACGGGAACCACACGTGAGAGCGAACTATTATTAGATTGACAACGAAAAGAAAATCTTTTGCGATTGTATATTTTTTAAAGATACCCGTAATTTAAGCTCTCTTTTGGTAAAGATGAGCCTCGATTGGTGTACGAGAAATCATAGAATAAAAAAATCTCGCTTCCTGAATTAGAGAATAATTTTCTAGAATAGTCATAAAAACGGTAAAAAACTATAAAATAGTTATTTCGCAATCGAGAAACGACTTAAATGCCACGTAAATAGGGCGACAGTAGATATCGCATTCAAGAAAATAAATCTCTCGTGTTAAATTCTGCCTTATGAATGATTCGGGTCTTATAAGCGTATCATTTTAATATTCATCAACCAGTCGATCACTTTCACTCAACATTTTTATAGAAGAATTTATTTATTCTTAATATGTACACAGTTATTAACGTCATCGATGACCTAATGTATTGCCATAATAAGTGCGATCTATCCCTAGATAGAATGGAAGCGAATTATGCGTTTTTTGGTAAAGAGTCTATCCAAATAATCTTTTAGTTTCAGAAGACTTTCCTCACGTTTGCACATTTTCTCGAGTAAAAGCGATCACAGAGTCACCGAGAATCGAACTTCTCCACACACTCCTTTTTAATCTCCAACTCTAAAGGATTCTCGGATCTGCACTCGTCGGCTGCATCGCGGCGACCTCTTCGCTGTGAGATAACTGCTACACTGGCCGTCAGGGCGCGCAACACGTGGATTAGAGGGGGGAGAGGGGAAAAGTTTCTTCGCAAATCGTTCTGCCCAGGCACTCCCCCCCACACCATTAAAGCTCCGGGCTTCCCCGGATATCTCCGGGTGGTGCGACAGTGGCGCCGCTCGGCAGGGGGCCGGGTGTGAACTAGTAGCGTCGTTTGGTCCCCAAACGACATTGAGATGCACTCTAGAATTATTGAAGGCGAAACGAACTCAACAACAATTCGTGATTGTTTTAGTAATCATAGAATGAAAATACTTCTCAATGTTCTGCATTGGAGAGTGCAAAAACTATTTTTAGCCGAAAAGGAATTTTAGGTCACCACAGAAAGCGGTTTTCCGATTGATTGTTCAGTTCGATTCCTTTAAAAAATAAAAAATACATAAATAAAATTAGCGTGATTTGAAAATTCAACCAGAAAATACGTAATCTAAGAAAAGTTTTTCAACAACTAAATACTGTTATTACAATTCCAAATTCAAATCGGTAACATAATCAACATTTTAAGTATTTAGCGATGTATTCGCGAAAATATTCCATTTCCATGTTATCAATAGTTTTGGCCTTCGATAGATAAATATTATGTGAAATATCAATCATTGCACCTTTTAATCACGCTATAAAATAAATCCATGCAATTGTCTCTTTTATTTAGAAAAAACGTTCATTTTTAAGAAAAATTACTCTAATCGATGAAACGAAGCTGTCAAGGAATAATTTTCTAAAGCAATAGGAAGTGCTTGTAAGAAAGCGCTTATTAATACGGGTTATGGTTAAATATTAACATCATAATCTCAATGGACGAAAGATAGAATTGAGATTAAAGGAATAAAACCATTGTTGTGCAAAAAAGCGAAGATCAAACTCGTAACCTGTTGAATCAGGATGGTAGTGATCTCCGTGGTATTATACTCGTAGTCGATGACATTATTAAACACTAAATAGAAGAAGTTAATTTAACTCTGTGTTGTTCGCAGATAATCTGTTAATTTCCGATGTTGCAAACAAAAATCAATACTCGGGGAAAAAATTCTGGAGAAAATGGTTTGAGGATAAATTCTAAGAGATCGGAGTGAATCTATCAGTTGGAGAATAACTTCTGAGAGGATAATAAGCAAACAGATTCCTCTTAAATATTCGAGGAACTACTTAAAGTCTTGGAGAAGCTAGTCAAGGAATTGAATTATAGGTTAAAGTTTTGGTTTAGAAAATCTCATATTATAGTGGAAAATAATGATTCGTCTATAAATAAATCGAAGGAAGAGCGTTTCTAAGGAAGTGACAAAGAGCGTGAATGCAGTTTGAGGGAGGTAATGAGAGTGAAATATGACAGATGACCGAATTAAGATTTTCTTTGTAAAATTTTATAAGTTGCTGAATTGGTATTTTTTGAAAATAAGAAATAATGAAATTATTGACATGAACAATCTCTATAAATTTTCTTAAAGCATTAAAATTCCTTTTAATATAACTCCTCAACAGGAGTTGTTAGTATATTCTACTGAATCTGTCGCAACAAAATATGCACGAATCGTTGAATCTTTTCATTTAAGATGAGCATTCCACGAAATGAAGGTTTGGAACAACACAACTTTGGAAATCTTGCATTGATTTCGAATTCCGTACTTAAAATAAACTGCTATCAGTAACAATACCGTCTTTTTTCAATCAAAAGAAAAATTTCAGACTAACTAGGTCTTTAAGCAATGAATTTGAAGATTTCTCATTCAATAAACTTTTACTTTTATTTTCCACCAGAAAATAATGTCGACTTTTATTTAGAATTAAGCTCTTGAATTTGAATGCTCAAATATACGTAGTTGATATTTTATGAAATGAATCAAAACTACTGTATTTTTACCGAAAACAGAAATGGTATAACTATGAAATAATGAAAATAGTGTTTTATTTTTAACACTATTTAAAAACCGTTAAACATATTTAATTTCAGTGTATCGTATTCTATTGAATTTCAAATACATTTAATCTAATTTTTTCTTCATTTTATCCAAAAAACCGAGGCATAAAGAAGAAGAATAATCAATTTAAGAGGCATTTCTATCATCTCACGTTTTAACAGTTGAAAACAATACATTTCTCATTTAGCGAATATTACTTGTTTAATTTTGTCGCCGAAGGGTTATCTGATATTTTGCAGTCCTTTTTGCCTATGAATCGTCTCTAAAAAGCCAAATTAATTGTTCGGTGATACGTTTCAGAGGAGAAGCATTTTCACCAGAATCTGGACTCGTGGACTATTTTTAGGGTTTGTTTACATTACGCTCTTTCTTTTCGCTGTGTGAATGTCCATGAACAATCGATCCCAAATGCGTTCTCTTGAGAGTGATTGACCAAATATATAAATTCCGAGCTAAAATTGGAAATGTAAATTTGAAATAAAGGGAAAAGCATCACCACTTATCGCCTATGCAAAGATGAAAAATTCAGTGCAGTGTCCATTAAAGAATTGATTAAAAATACTGATTGAATTATTCTCAAAGCAAATAAGACGTTAAAGATCATAAGATTTGGAAATCTAATAACGCGATAATCTAATAATAACTAAATCTCAATAATGTATATCAAGAGAACACGTGTTTTTGTTGGGCTGATTTTGAAATGCAGAGAATGTGATTGTGCAAGTTTAAGAAGATTAGGGAATGTTAAGGGCGTAACTAAAATATGAAACTGATTGGGAGATTCGCGAGGAAAATAAACTTTTAAACTAGAGCTCTTCTCTAATACGAAATTTATGAAAAGAAAAAAATTAGTTAGAATGCTGTAGATGAGGATATCCGAGTAGGGTGAAATGAGATGCTTCGCGGGAAATACTTCTATTTAAAGAGATATGTGAAATTTGTTCTTTTTGAGCAAATTTTGCAATATTTACGCAATTTTGGCATATAATTAATGTGTAATAATACAATGCGGTAAATGGTTTGAAGTAATTGAAATACAATTTGGTATTTTAAAATGGTTGACCCCTACTGAGCGAACTAACCAATTTACGTTAGTTTTAATCGAAGTTGGCGATTTCAGCCTGAATGTTATGCACCGCGGACAACACACGACAATTGATGCATAAGTATACTTTACAGGGGAACCAATTTTATGCTACATTCAGCGTATTTTTAAGTATTTCGGTGCGAGGACTCTTGGTTGAAGATTAAGAATGCATTCTCGAAGTATTATTTGTGCCATAACTTTTAAGTTTAATAAGACAAAAATTTTCTGTGCATTGCTTTTCTTAAAATCATAAAATTCGAAGTTTTTTCCATGATTGCATATTTTATAGGCATACCTTCTATGATGTGCTCATTTTTCAATATACATCGAACGATAAAGCAATTAAAATCCAACTGAAGACATCTAAATATCAAACTCTTCGAAAACATGAAATAGTGAGGATATCTAAGGCATAAAAATCTCCGCCTTAAACGTCTTGGAGAAGAGTAAAGCGTTCTAAACCTTGGTTACGTCGACTGTAGGTTTCGCTGCGTTTGGAAGACACAAAAGAAAAGCAGGTGATTTAGAAGGTATTCAAGAGAAATCAGGGATTAGCAAGGTTCCACCTAATTATGTCCACTATTATTTCCACCTAATATTGTACTGAAAATAATAGATGCGAAATGAAAAAATTATTTGCGAATCAATCTATCATCGAAAGATATAATGGAATACCTTTGAAATTCTCATTTCAACGAGGAAAGTTGTCAATAGAAAGTAAAAAGATTTCCGTAATATTCTGATGTATTGTAAAATATGAAACTGATTTTTATCGTTTTTTATGATGCAGAAAAATAAATAAATATGCATAAAAGTTAATGATCTTTTTATAAATAAATTTTTATTTGACGCTCTCTTGTATAAGATATGATATTTTATACGACAGATATTAATGATATTTAGTTTAACAAATTTCACCTTCCGTTGAATTTCAAAATTTGGATCATCGCTCTTTTTGAGGGATAACACCTTTTCCATCGCAAAATTTCAACGACGCAGTATATTGATAATCAGTAGGAAAAACATTTTTCTGACTTATAAATTGGAATTTCAGGGTTTTTTATTTGCCTTATTCCTAAAGTTCCGTAGCTTTATTTGGGCAATCTTCACACCATGTTTCATCTTTTTACTTTCTTATCTGAACAAGATGGTCAAATTGATTCAAATAATTTATTAATCCACTCCTTTTAATTTAATATCAGTTAATTCTTATATTTTTCACTTTTCCTTTTCACGCTTCTGTTTCCGTCGTCGTACATTTTTTACCACTATTTTTTTAATTAATTTTTCTAAAGCATTAAGGTTTAACAATTTCAAAATTTTTATCAATTCTTCCATGGACAAACTGTTCGATCTTTCCAACTTTTTAACCCAAAGAAAATAAAGGTTTTTGGTAATATTTTTCAGATGACCTCTGAAATTCTTAATCATTGTTCATCCAATCCACAGATTGGTTTGTCTATTGCTATTGCCTCTGCTTTCATCCCTTGTGCTTCTTCATCGCGTTCATTATGACTTTCGCTGTCATTCCACTTGTTCACGAGGTTAAATAGAAGTGAAAAAGTATGAAGAAGATAGAATGTACCCTTCCTATGATCCACCCCTTAAGAGGGAATTCGCTGTGGTTTGCTTATGAGATTGTCTTTGAATAGTAATTGAGTGCAAAAAAGGGCTTTCGATTTGAATTCTGATATTGACACTATTTTTCATTTTCTACATTTGCGTGAACTTGGAATAGCCTTCGTCTGAAGGCAAACAAAAGCAATCGTGGACACTTTTGCCCCTGAAACTATTAGAGGAAGATTAATAAAAATATACCGAATGTTTTCTGATGATGCAGAATTGTTAATAATTTATCATTCAATCAATCCTTTTGCACTTCATCTTTCGCTTAAGTTTTAACTTTAGCGTAATTTTGATTTCTATCCTATAACTAAAGAAATCCGTAAAGGAAAATAAATAAGCTCAACATATTCATTTCATAACTATTTTTGACCTGCTGTGGCATCGTCAGGCACAATAAGGGCACTGCAACAGAGGAAATATGTAATAAGAATAAGTTAAAAGAGTTAAAGAAAAAAATTATTCCTGAATCGCTTAACATTTTCTGCAAGTCCGTAACAAAATGCAAACCCATTGGCAGGTATTTTATCGGAGAGAACTCATTTCGCTTCAGAAATTGACGATTTTCTATCGTTTGAATCTCTGGAAATAGAGTCTTAGTGAATGACGCAAAAATATGAACTTGAAATATTTATTTCATCGCTAAGAGTGAATTTTGTGATCTATACTTTTCCTTTCCCGAGATGGAATGGAATTTTTGCCACAATTTTATTTGCAAATAGAATTCGAGATGTCGAACATTGTACGGGAAATCGTATTTTTAATATGAAAATCGACTTTGAAAATTTGTATAAGTCATTTGACATTCTAGCTTTGGAATGGTTGTTTATTTATTTTTTAATAGTTAAAATATATTGCTGAAAGTATAAATTTATCATATCTGAGAACTGATGACATTAAATAAAATTATAATGGATAATATACAAGTAATTTTTGCACAAATAATTATTTTTCATCAACATAATAATATAATAATTTTCAGATATCGTTAATCTTAAAATTACTCTGTTTTTCTGCATGTTTTTTGAATATTTGTCTCTTAATTTTACCCCATTATTGATATCATCAAATTTTTAGCTAAATCAGATCAAAAATTTAAATTTTATAAGGATACGTATTTCTACTAATTTCTTAAGGCAATTGATATATCATCTAGCAATTTGATAAAAACATTCAACAAACCTTCTCATAGATAAAGAACAATATAATTCAAGAGCAGAAAGTGTTTGGCAAAATTCAGTTCATTTTATATTGTAAGGGTTGTTCTTCGCGAGCTTATTGCATTCTATAATGTGTTGCGTTCATTACTTCTGTTTCAAGGGTTTTATGATCCACGGTACATTCCGAATGTTATGCTATCGAACTTTAGGGGGACTCAAATTTGGTCTCAGTGTTCTAGAAGCAGCGGCAGTTAATGTCAACTGCGTCACCGAAATATAGAGTCGACGATCGAGTAACGTTGCAGAGTATCTTCCATATGACATCAAAGCTTATCGTTGTTGTTTTGTTTATGCTCGTCTCCGGCTTGGGACACGCTCGAGCTATTCTTCCTTGAAGTCCCTGGAGTGTTTACTCATGAGACGCCTTCGGTTTAGAATAAATCGTTGTAATGTCGATACGCATTTGTTGCGAGAAGTGGCGACATCAGCGGCTGTTATTGAATCAATTATTGAGGCGAAGAAAGGAAGCTAAATGGATGAGATTGATAAGAGCGGAAAGGATGATTGAGAGGTAACGAGAGAGACTTGATTATAATCCAAGTTTGTATGCCTAATGGCTATTACTCCGATAAAGAAGTAGACGGGTGTTTCGAAAATATAGAGAACAGCTGAAAAAGAGAGGGGAAGTGAGAGATTGCGGTTGTCGGTGATGGCGAAGGGATTATGGATACATTTTGAATGAAAACACATAACGAATGCATACCGATAAAAATAAAAGATTCCTGGAAGAAAGTAACCTGTAAATCATCGATAATCTTCAAATAGCACTGATACTACTTTTGATAATGGAGACATCATTAAATTTTGCTTCCTATGATCTACAGATAATAAAATACAAGGGGCACAAAGTGTAACCTTCACGTTAATTTTTAGTTTATTGAAACACTACCGTACATTTTTGTATACTACACCATTTTTACTTTATCCTTATGCTATCTTACAATGTCAATCCCCGAAATAATAGCTCAATAGCGCATGTTTTTTAAACGCAGACATTTCAAATGATTGTGATATTGTCTCAGTAGCCGCTTATCTCTTTATATGCATTTTCACTCGTCTATCTTTTCTTGAAAGGCCTCTATAAATAATCTGACCGCAATTTTGGGCTCTCTGGAATCGAACCCATTACAATTATAAATTATACAAATTTAAAAATTCTGTATATTAAAAAGATTAAGAGAGTTATGACGAAATGTCAATTTCCTCTCAAAATATGCACGATTTCGGAAGTAGTTCACGTCTGAGTTTGTCACAGAACATGAACATATAAAAAGTCATTCGACAATCTTAGTCAAATTTGTGACGTCACTCCGAGGCTTTCGAAAAAATAACTTCGAACGACATTTCTTTTGAAATATTTGATAACTTTATGTTCATGCCCTGAGATTACAATGTAAAATCGTTCTTGAATTTTTTTGTATAAAATGGACTATGGAAATTAATCTCAAAATGTTAATGGATAATTCTTGTCAACCCGAATATAAAAATTATAATATTTGTGTAAATAAAGTGAAACGGATTACAAATTTTAAAATATGGCTCTACAGAAGTCGTATAATATGAATAAGCGATACCTATGTTCTGAAATGCTTTCTAACTCTTTTATTTGGGAAATATACTCGATGTGGCATATCGATTGAATCCTAATATTGTGATACGTGCACGAGGAATCAGGACTTCTAATTTCTTAGACGTTTGTCATTATAAATAAGAACTTTATGAATTACTTTGGCTGTATCTGAGAATTGGACTTCGAAGCAATCCTCGATTCAACTTCCGTGTGAAGCTCCTCACGCATTGTTATGCATATAGGATTCAGAAACATTTTCAAGTTTTCCCTATAACGTTTATTCTTTTTCTGAGCTCACGTTCTAATATTAGTATTTAAATCCCTTTCCTTTATTGTTTTCTTTTATTTTCTGATATTTTTTCATATCTCTTCTCATTCATATGTAAACACTATCAGGTTTTTTGCCTTTTTTATTACCGTATTTGATGGTATATAAGACACACTTTTTTTCCCTAAATTAGGTCTCAGAAAATTTGCCAGCGTCTTATATGTGAAGGTATTGGTGCCGCTGCTTAAAACTATTTGTTATTATTATATATTATTACCCACACCATTCAGTATAAGCTAGGAGTGTTAAATTACGCTAAAGTGCATGGAAACAAAGCAGAAGTAAGTCATTAGAAATTATAAATAGTTTTTCATGAATTAACCATTAATGGGACTGAATTGAAACTTATTAACATTATCCCAAATTGCTGATGATAGATTTTATTAAGAAACTATGATATCCAAGGGTGCACAGCATTTTACAAAAGTTTAGTTGGCAGCGGTTGTTATGAATGAGGCAAGTACCTCTTCAAAATTAGGAATTTATTTGTATGATTTCTGTCTCTTCTGTAATATTAATGAAGGAATTACTGACCATAAATTTTTGTTCACAAAAAATATTTTGAATTACAGTAGTTTTCTGAATAGGACCTGCATCAATATTTATATATTATACATTGAGAGTATTCCTTCAGAGGTTAGTTAGCTGAAGGCAGATAATTTGATTCAAAAAACACTTTAAATTATTCACCTGAAATGTAGAAAATACATTTTTCATTTAGTGACTTTAGATGTTAAATCATATATTCTAAGATGCAAATAATTATTTGTAGCATACTTTTGAGTATCATTTTCATTTTATAAAATAAATTTCTTTCAGTAATGAATCATTATGTAAATTTTCACAATTATTTTGATGATTTCTTCATTCTAATCTTTCAAAAGGTTTAAGAATTACTCCTAACATTTTCTCAATATCTATCCATCATTATGAAAAAATTGATAAATGAAATATTTTACAGGTTCTATGGGAAAAGTTAATAAGAGCATTAAACTATGAAATATAGAATTCTGGTATCCAATACATGACATTGCTTGAATATCATACATTAATACAACTTTTAGGTAATGCTGTCTAAAGAGATGACTTAATGGTATCAAGTAAATCCTTAAGGGTTATTTTTAGTCAAAAAACTGTAGTTTAATCAACATTTTTAACTGTTCAATCAGTAAGTAGTTTTCAGTAAACACAAAATAATTTACTAAATCTGCTATGTTGATAAAACTAAATCAGGAAATTTTTCAATAAAAAAACATTGAAATCGGGTAAACTTTTTATAATCAACTATGATGATGAATCAACCAACTATTCATCAACTATAGAGAAATGTGCTATCATCAGGAAATTTTTTTCCTCGATAAACATCAAAAACATCTAATATATAATATTATATAAAAATGATATTTTATATATAGTAATAAAATACTGATAATAATTTAAATGAATTTCTCTTTAAAAGAGAAAAAGAAAAGTCTTTAAAATACCAAGCTATGTAATTTTATTTAAATTTCTATTTTAGGAAGTATCTAATAAAAGTATTCAGTTGAAAATTTCATTGATACCAAATGCCACATTTTTCAAATCTTTGAGAATGATCTCAATATTTATCGAAGTGAGTAAAATTTTTAATTTAATAAAATAATTCATACCAACTTCCTGTGTTCAAAAATAGCCACAATCTTCACAGTCACACAATATAATTATTGTAAATTTGATATGGTTAAGTGTCACTTTGTAGAATGGAAACATAATGAATGAATAATTTTGTAATTTCCATGGATAATTCCCAAGGATATCATCATCAAATAAGACAACCTTATTTGAGTATATGAATCATCAAATTGCAAAATTGAAAGATCAAAATTTATACCAAAATTAATTCTGCATAAATTTTATTAAATTTATATTGAGGCTAGGACTATGAAATTTTAATGTATTGGCTAAAAGTGCACAGTAATTGGAAAATGTAAGCTTGATTAAAAAAAACTATAATGCTTGTTCCTTATGGAAAATTAGACAATTTTATGTATTTCCCTAAATAAAAAATCTGAAACTAACACAGAGAATAATCAAACGTGTTTGAAGCTGAGAAAATAATCTCAGGTAATACATTATCAGAAAAATATCATACAAATAATATAAATTAAAAATCACATACTTTCATAAAAATTTTATAATGAAAATTGAGTACAGAAAACTCATTTCCATGGGCATTTCATTTTTAATGGCTCTCTAGAGACTATTGATTGATTAACACAATACATCTCAAGTCAGAATTAAAAAAAATTGTGCGAACAAAGGACACTGTGTTCATTGACACCAAGTACATACAAAAATCCCTTGTTATTTATATTTAATTGGTATTATGTTGTGGCCCTTAACCACTTTACACAGTTCTATTCTAATAAAATAAATCCAATTCAAACAATATGATTGCAATACATCAAGGCTCTTTCTAGTCTAATCTTTTTATATCATTTCATACAAAATATACAAATAACATTTTTAGAAAAAGTTAAATTTTTACCATTATTCAAAATTAAATTTTTGTTACCTTAAAATTTCTACTATAAAGATAAATGCATTAATTGAAACAACACCTACAACAAGAAAATGATAAAATTTCCTATTCTGACTGTTCAAATAACATAAATCCTTTAAGCTTCTCACAATCCAGGTGGGATATGCACAAATCTTTTCTGACTTACATATCCTTCCAGATATTCTTTAAACCTCATCTAATTCTGTAATGTTCTATTTCTTTGCATTTAACTTAAAAATTATGTCCCAATCATTATAATTTACTCCAAATGTGTACTTTTTGGACTGCATTAAAAAAAATCATATTGCAATGCATATGTTCATTTACAGTGGAATGAAAGTTTAGTATATAATTTGTATTAGATTTTCTTAAAATCTGATTAAATAAAATGTGGATTATTTACGTTCACAATGATATATCATAATATGCTTCACATATAGGTGAAAATCGTCTAAATATAAATACATTGCATACCAAAAATGTTCTCTGTAAATAATTTGTTTGCAGAAATCTCATAATTTTTCATACAATCAGTGTGTCAAGCATTACATACATTATGAAATTGTAAAAAATCTAGGTGCACCATCTTATACCTGTGGCATTACAAATAACACTATCACAAATATGAAGTAAACCCAAATACAAAGGGTTAATAAGAGGCAAAAATAACTTCTTTATTGTTTCAGAAGTGAATTCTACTTTTTTTCAATTCCTTAAGGATCCAACATTTTCTTTTTCCCTCTCTCATCTTTAAATAATATTTTCTCTCTTAACATGAGATTAAATTTATTCTCAAGTGGTTTATTTTCAACTCATGAATATATCCTTTGAATATCTTCTTGAGTAACCACATCAAATATAATTCATATAGTTTTCTTCAAAAATAACTAAGCACAATATCTATTATATCTAGCAATAAAGTTTAAAAGGGATTCTTTCATTCAAATATTTAGCTTTTATAAATTAGAATTGGAACAGTAATAAATCATTAAAAGCAATTTCAAACAATAAATGATTAAGTTGGATTTGGGGTCATAAGGTACCCATGATTTCTTTGCATAGAAACTCAATTCATTTCTGATCAATTGTTTGAATTTTATAAATCTTACTTATACCTGAGCTTATTTTACATGCTGAAAACACTATAATATTCTTTTTCCTTGTGTTTGTATGGTGATTCTTTTTCTTGAATTTGCAGTAATGCTTGATTGAAATACATTTCCATTGGTTGTTGAACTAACATACTTTGTTTTGTAATATACATGATAAATTCTGTTCTGTATCATAGAGCATTAAAAAAGACCCTCATGTTGGAAAGAATGTACAGTAAGCTAGGGAGTGTTGTGGTAACAGGAAGGGAATATACAGCTAACTGAGACCATGTTGCTATTTTTCCAGAATATGAGTTTTAGATCATTTCCTCAATTTCATTATGCTAAACATAAATAATAACGAATAATAGCAGAGATCAATATGGGTTATCAATAGCTGATTATCAAAATTTGAATTACACATCAATTGTTGTAATTCATCTGCATTGATTGGATTCAATGAATTATGGCATTCTGTAATCATATCTTAGATACTCATTGCACTGTGTGCTAGTTAAACAAGAGATGTAAACTAATCAGCTATTAATATGAGCACAAAGAATATTAGTATGAAAATAATTATAATAATATTAAAATAAGATAAATAATAATATATACATTTATTAAATTATTTAAAATATTTTTAAAGGCAAGTTTTCTTTTTTTGAACAAAAATTTCATACTTGATGACCACCCAAATGATGCTTCACCAATGCTAAATCTAGCTACCTTAATGATGAAGAAGCTTGTGACTGAAAATAAGTTTAAATAAAAGCACTTGTGATGGCTTATTTTACCTTTCATGTACAGGATAACATATTTTTTCATAAATTTTTCATGTTTTAATAGATTTTCTTGTTCTATCTCATAATTAAAACTTATTAAATAATAATTACTACTCCAATTTTTATAAATTAATAAATGCATATTTCAATTAAGGAGATCATTTGTAATGATCACTAATTTGCATAACTTAAATGTTGACACAATTAACATAATGGTTTAATTAGTGTTATCTAGATATTAATTACTGATTATAAGAATAATTACTTTTGATATGGGATGATCATTTAAACCATAATAGATACAGTACTTTAACTTCTTTTAGTTTAAGGATATAATAGATAGAATTTTATTTTTCTAAACAATGAGAATTAAAGAAAAAAGTAAGTACAGTTGAATCCATAATTTTTTGCATTGTTTTATAAATTATTGTGAGTTAGATAAGTTCTTGAGCAGATTTTGTCTGAGGAAGGTAGCTTTAATTTTTAAAAACTAGTTTACAATTTCTTATTAATAGGTTTTTTAATTGAATTTCTCTAGTGGTGAATAATTGTCTCCAGGGAAAGTTATGATATATTGCCATTAACTCATTTAAGAAAGCTTAAAAGCATACCATATTTATTTGAAACATTTCTCTGTTATATCTTGCAAACCAATGCTAGGATGCTCTCTCTCAAGTCATATGCTCAATTTTGAGAAGTAAATTTAAAGGTGTAGAATTAAAGAATCATATTGAATGTAAATTGCATTCTTCAAGAGAAGATAATGAGTTTACTTCTAACTCAATTCCAATGAAGATCATTCAATGACCATGTCTCTGAGAAACTTGCATCACCAGAGAGGTTTTTTAAAGTAATTGTTTACATTATCCTCTGAAAAATATTTAGTCTTCATAAAAGCAATGTTCTTTTGAAAACCTGTAACAGTTATGTTTCCTATAAGACCACCAATGCAATAAAAGCACCATTATAATGGACTGAAGTGTTCATCTTATATCTCATCTTACTTGTAACCCAAATTTTATAAACACATATAAACTCATTAACACAGGTTCTAATTTGCAGCTATCTTTAACATAGACATTACTCTTATATGCACTGCATAGTCAGCCTAGGAGTCATTTTGCAAATCCAATAAATTTTTTCAGAATACTTTGAAAAAATTCAATGGTATCTGCTTTCACTCTTGAGAGTCTTATAACTCAGCTCCTTAGATTTCTTGAGCTTCCAAAATTAATGCACGTTCAACTTGGTGATTATTTATTATAATGCCACTGCACTATCACATTCATGCTTCTCTCCTTAGGTTCTACAATTTCTTCTTCTCAAATTAGTAACACATTTAATATTTCATACAAATTCCCTTGAGAAACTTGTAATCTAAAATTTCCCAGTTCTATAATCACTAACAGATATAGGTTTGGTCTAACCTGGGATTAGGATTCTGCACCAATTGCATTTTTATATACACTAAAATTTTATCACATAACCATAAAGAACAAAGTGTTCCACAAATAGGCCAGGGATCAGTGTACATTTTGCTAGGAACTGCCTGTAATGCATTATTTGCGGCATAGATTTCCCTGAAACCACAATTATCCACTTTCAAAGTACATTTTTAAAAGGGGCTCTCCTGATGAATTAAAAATTCATTTAGACACAATGTATGGTATTATATTCGTGAGGACCCTAAGATCATGATAGTCTGATCTATATATATTCAATGTGGAAGAATTTAAAAAGCGCCTATAAAAAATTAACTAGAAAACTCAGTCATTTTGAAAATGGAATATGCACAAATGGTTCCATTTATCATTTTCCCAAAATTACTGGTCAAGTTCATCCCCACACTTAGGTGTATAATTTTTGCGAGTAATGATATTTTAAATATTCCTAAATATTGATTCCATTTTTAGGGAACAAAACTTTTTGCAAATAATAGGAATAATTTCCTTTTAATTCTCCTGATACTTATTATTGCCCAAACTAAAAATCATACTGATGTCAATTAACTTCTAAACTTGACTGAACTTAGGGATGAAGAGATGCTTTACGAACTTCATGAATGCAAAATATTTAGGATTTAAATTGCTTAAGCCCTTTGACTTAATTTCTGCTGAGTGTTTAACACAAACAATGCCTTCCTTATGCACTTTAGTGATAAATATTTTCCTGCTTCTTGGAAATTGCTTCATCCAACTTTGATCCAGCGATCAATGGAATACTCCAATGCAGCTAGCCACCTTTTGGAAAAGAAATAAGGGTTACATTTCATGCTCTAGATAGTAATTTATGAGATTATGTGTACATCATAATGCTACTTGTATAGTTAGCTTGTAATTGTCTCATTCAAAATTTTTGAGAATTTGAGATGTAATGTTATTCAACTAAAATATCTTTTAAAATTATCAACATTAGTTTATAATCCATTGCATCCAAAAAAAATTTATGATGGTTTTTAAGGTAAAAGAGCAATTCTGATTATTTCTTAATAAAAATTAAAAATATTGTCAACTTTAATATAGGAAAATTAAATTTTGTTATCAGTCTTTATATGATTTACAGACTATGAATAGGATTAGTTACAAAGACAAAAGCATATCAAACAATACCTGGAAGAATTTCTCCATCACGTATGAAGAATTAGATAAAAATTAAAAAATTACTCAAATGAGAGTGAACCAGAATATTTTTTTAACTGTATCTATTCTATTATTGCATAATTTCTTGCTACTGTTTCTGATGAAGAAAATTTAAAACAGTGATCTTCCTGTTGGTAGAGATTGATCCTCCAAAATATTGGTTGTAAGTTAAATCTGGTAGTTGTCTTGAAGTTAATGGCTACCAAAAATTGCAAGTTAGTGATCATCATTCCAATCTGAAAAGTTCCGAAACCTATCTTCCCCTTAGAAGTAAGGATGATTGCATGAAGTTTATCCCATGAGATGCTTTTCATTTATACTCAATAATTGATCCTGTGTAATTTTCTCAATTTAAATAAATCCTGCAGCCAATTTAGAAGAGGAAAATACTTGGACATGGATGTAATAAGAATTAGAATTTTTGGGATAGGTCTGAAGGCAGTAATATTCACAAACTAAAATTTTAGTATGATGTAGTTTTACATATAATCATGAATAATTCTACCAATTCCCAACTTTCAATAATACTCTGACCTTTCCTTTGACCCAGCTTTATGTAGACATATTACACAAGACTGCTGCATAAACAATTGTAAATATTATTTAGAATTATTCATATTCTTATTTTATATATAAACTCAAAAATAGAATAAATTTTGAGTTATGTATCAAATTCATTAATACTTTTCATCTTTAATTGGAGCTGAGTACTCAGCAATACACTCTTACATTCCATAGCAGAGTAGAGTTCTAAGTACCACATTACCAACGGCCAAATTTGCTTTAAGATCTTCAATTAAACATAATATCCTCAAAAATGGATTAGGCATTTATATTTATACTTTGACCTCACATTATATAACATAGAGAACCATCCTAAAAATTGTACAAAATCAGTAATATTTTCCAATTGTCTAAAGATATGTAAATGAAAAAATCTTGATTAATTTAGTGATTAAGTTAATCCTTTATACATTCTATCAATTATTCCATATATTAATTATCTATATTCCATTTAACCTACATTTTTCTCTAATAAGATTCACATCATTCACAAGATTTATCATATCGATATATGTATTATACCTGTATATAATATCAATAACTAAAATGTATTACAAAATTCAATTTTTTATAACTATTACTTTGGAAAGTATGTCCAATGGATTTTACAATATTAATATTTGTAAGCTATAAAAGTTTTTTAACTAAAAAATATCTATGATTTGGATGGATTATAATTGTTGAGTATGGTATTGTTATAATTAATTTAGCCTACCTTTTCTTATCCATTTCTGTATCAGTATGAAAATGAAAGTGCTTCTGATGATATGGCAATGCATGTCTTTGACCCATAGTGTGATGCCTATGATGTCCATGGTGATGATGATGATGGTGATCACTAGGTGGTGATGGTGCTAAAGGTGGGAGTACTTCAAAAGCAAACAGACGCTTCCCTGCTCCAGATGGACCACTTGCTGGAGACGAAGATTGCACTCTGTAGCCATGCAGACAAGCCATACCTAAAGAGAAATCATAGCTTATTTAAAATATTATCTTTTTTAGCCATAGCATTTATTATTTAATAAATTAAAAACCATTTACTACTCATATGGTTTTGGAATCAGGTGAAACATCACATACCTACTGCTACACGTGAGTCTACATCCTCATAAAAGAAAAGACAGGCATCTTTAAGAACACAGTAGCGTCTCTTCCATTCCCCGGTACCTCCAGCAGAGCTTCCACTCTTTCCTCTTCTGCGTCCTGTTCCCCCAACACTAGAAGATCTTTCTTCCGATGGCATTAAATAGGAAAGATAACCAAAGCAATCTGGACGGGTGATGGCACCAGGCCCAAGTCCAACCCAACGCTCAACTTGCTCTAGCCAGCTATCTCCCTGTAATTAAAATGAAAATGAAAGTATGTGTATAATGGATCAGCTCTCTCCTTAATTGTTTCCCAAACTAAGACAAATAAATTTCTCTTTATCAGACGGGCAGTAAAGGATTTCCACCGACATTTGACTGCAAATTTATCATATATTATGATTTTGAATTGATAATTGCATTTATGTATTTTAGAAATGATGCAAAAATATATTAATAAGCTGAGTTGGTTTTTTGTGTCACTTTACCTTAAATTTAACCTCAAATAGATGCATTTGAATATTGCTAATTCAGTAGTTAAATCCTTGATTATGAGTCTTTTAAATGGATTTCATATTTTTTGAACATTATATAGACTCTACAATGTTAATTCTTTCAGCTATTATGATTAAGTCTTTTTTGTAACAATATTTATTTCTTAATATATCTGGGACAAAAAGATGATAAAATTCAAGATAAAAAATCACATGCATTTCATTAGCTCAATAGACTCCATCGCTTATCTAAATTCTAAATAAAAAGTAGACTAATTAAAATGTCTCACCTGACTTGATTTTTCAATAGCCTTTGCTAATGCTTTAGACCACTGATTTCCAGTTTCTGTAGACTCTGATCCTAGTGTTAATCCAAGGGCCCCTCTCCTCCAGACTTTGAAGACATAAGTTGGTTCCCAGCTAGCTTCCTCACCACCTTCTACTATCTCTTTCTTCGATTCTAAGATTTCCACTGAATATCCAGATAATGATAAGGCACCCAGTGGTTGGACCTCCTGAAAGTTTTGTAAAAATTTATTACATTATATTCTTCAAATTTTTAATCTTAAAAGACTCGATGTGCTGATTGAATAGAATTTTGTTTGTTTGAATACTATACATGATTTTTATTTGTAAAAATAGTTTTATCAAAAGAATTATTAACTATCTTTCCTAATGAGAGAGAAATGGAATAAATCTTTGGGAATAGATTCAGTTTATCTTATAACTTATACCTATACAGTACTTGATTTCTATAATAAATTTCTGTAACAAAGGTTAAATGGAAGTTTATTTTGGTCTAGGACTTTTTTCAAATTGGTGACAAAGGTTCTATTTTATTGCACAAAGTTGCACAATTACTGTGCAAAGTTCATATTTATCTTTCCTTTTTAAAAGTCTAGTAACATCCAATTTTCCAAAGTAAAGCAATTTATTCCATATGATATGATTATTTCAAACAAGAAAGATAATTATAAGTATTTATCTATTATTAATTTTTTTGTTTGTCTTGTGTAAAGTTACATCCTTATTTTATGACTGAAATATATAATCATTTAAAAGATTTTAAATTAAACAATATAAGAAATTAAAAATCTTTCAACTTCCTTTTATATAATGGATAAAATTGACATCTGTTCCCTGAAGATTTATGAATTTTTATGAAACTCAATGGATTTACTGCACTTTTCAATTAATTCATTGACCTGATTAACTGAATTATTCCATTACAAATCAGCAAACATATTTTGTGAATACTCCAATTTATAATAAAGCTGGTATCTCTACTTTTTGAAAGAGACCCAAATTAACCCTTTAACTCCCAACTTGGGGGTTACTCACAAACTTGCAATAATATTTTATAATTCTTTTTTATCAAATGATGAGTTAATTATTTAATGTTATTTTTGCATTATTGTTTCTGCATTTAATATTATACTTTCTAATTACAATTAAATCAGTTTCTGTACAATGGCATAGAGGGCTATAGTGTTTTTTTCAATTTCCAAAATTAAATAATTTTTTCTCCACATTTCATCAAAGCATTGAAAAATAAACTTTTAGATATCCATGAACATCGAACATTATTTTCATAATAATTATTTTTAATAACGTTTTTTGAAATGGAAATTAACAGAATGAATATCAGTATAAAATATTTAAATGTTTTTGAAAATCCTGTGTAGATGTATGTAAAACATGAAGTTTTTACATTCAAATTTATAAAATTTTCGAATAACTATAGGAGTTCCAAATTTTGCATGTGCTTTTGCTAAAATTGCATAAAAAGTATACAATATACAAGTATACAATATCTTACCTCTTCAGACTTGTAATAATACAAGCAGTGATTCCTTCTCAGGGTAAACCATCTACGATGCCATTTACCAATACCAGTCCCGCTTGTGACCATCTTCCATAAGAATCCTGCCAAAAGCATATCTGTAACACCTTCTAAATCACTCCACTCAGTTTCCATTCCGTCCAATCCAGATGTTCGTAATACTGGAGTCAATACATCACAGGTGCGAGCAACTTCAAGTTCTAATGTGTCAGAACCTGTAAGGAAGTAGGTTGTATTATAATCAAGTCTCATTATCTAGGGAAGTATTTTTTACAATAAACAGCATTACAAAAACGTCTCAAACTCTTACAGGCGAGCATGTACTATGAAAGAAAATCATAATCAAATGCCAACGGATCAGGTGTTTTATCAGAATGGATTGAAATTAAACAAGTCCTTGAAAGAAAATTTTATTCAAATTACAAGATTTCTTATAAGAATAGTTATTAATTTATGGAATACTTAATATCATGTTATATTGCAGTATGTGAATGAAGATTATATGGAATCGATGAATAAGAATACTACATTATAAATGGATGAACTTTAAAAAAAGTTATATCAATAAGTAAGATATTTACTGCCGATGCTGTTGGACATTTTCGTATCTATACATATAGACGCTTCGGGGGGATATATATATATATAGGATATTTATGTCAGGCCCAAACCGCTTTGGCCACGGAGTTGCCGATTTTTTTACGTAATGGCCCACTAAATCTCACTTAGGAAAAATTCGGAAACCGACCCTACCTATCATGGGTTCGATTCTAGGAGGCCCCAAAAATCGATTTTCCCCATTAAGAATGCATGGAGCCGTTTTTCAAATAATTTTTAAAATACTTCCCATTGAGCTAGAAGAATGAGATTTCATACAGCTATTGCATATATATATATATATATATATATATATATATATATATATATATATATATATACAAGTAAAGGTGTGCTTGCTGACAGCAAGCAATCGGAAATTTTATCTTTCACTTAAAATTACGATATTCGAAAGATTAATCGGATAAATCATGAAAAGCTGTACTAAAGTACGTTTTCGCAGCTGACAATGCACTGAATTCGATTTCCCATGCATTTCTTACGGCAGCATTATGCACGCCCTGGCGTCGAACCAAGGCCATCCTACGAAAATCACTGTCATCCTTCGCTTATGTATGATATCCCGTACAAACACCAGAAATTTCAAACCGAAATACCCTAAGGAATTACCTAAAAATGAGTCTTTATTTCCCTATGCATTTCATTTGAAATATTTGTTAACGCCCCCTAGAATCGAACCAAGGACCATATAGGACATTATTACGGTCGCCTTTATGTAAGAATGGTCCTTTTTATGGCTGTGTGAAATTTTGAGCCTCTGCGCGGTCGGGAAATGTCATTAAATGCTTTCAGGAAAGTTGTCAATGCTTTCTATACGGGAAAACTCGAGATTACGGGTCGCTCTGGAATCAAACCCATGGCTCATAGGCACCTGTTAATTTTTATAAAGGTACAATTTATACGTATCTATAAACGTAGAAAGTTTGAATGATCTATGAACGATATTAGGGGTGCTACGATTTT
Source organism: Pantala flavescens (assembly GCA_020796165.1). Classification (NCBI taxonomy): domain Eukaryota; kingdom Metazoa; phylum Arthropoda; class Insecta; order Odonata; family Libellulidae; genus Pantala; species Pantala flavescens. The sequence continues at coordinate 18,584,848 of CM036885.1, read as the reverse complement.
TCGAAATTTGAAAATATTTCACCTCCTGGCATCGAACCCATGACCAGTTGTACGTATAAAATAGCATTTTTTCATAGAAATTCATGATGACAATAGCGCTATGAAATCTTATTGTTCTAGCTTAATGGGAAGTATTTTAAAAATTATTTGAAAAACGGCCCCATGCATTCTTAACGGGGAAAATCGAGATTACGGAACGCTCTGGAATCGAACCCGTGACACAAAGGCAACTGTTGATTTTTACCAAAGTACATTTTATAAGTATCTTTACGTGTAAAAAGTTTGAAAGATCTATATTTCATATTTATAGAGCTAGGATTTTTCAAAATCCGAAAGTATTTCACCTCCTGGCATCGAACCCATGACCAATTGTACGTAAACAATAGCATTTTTCCGTAGATATATATTATAGCAATAACTACATGAAATCTTATTCTTTTAGCTTAATGGAAAGTATTTTAAAAATTATTTGAAAAACGGCCCCATGCATTCTTAACGGGGAAAATCGAGATTACGGGACGCTCTGGAATCGAACCCGTGACACATAGACAATTGTTGATTTTTTTCAAAGTACACTATGCACGTATCTATACGTGTAAAAAGTTTCAAAGACCTATCTATCATATTAAGAGAGCTACGATTTTTCGAAATTTGAAAATATTTCACCTCCTGGCATCGAACCCATGACCGTTTGGACGTAAGCAATAGCATTTTTCCGTAGATATATATAGTTGCAATAGCCACATGAAATCTTATCCTTCTAGGTTAATGGGAAGTATTTTAAAAATAATTTCAAAAACGGCCCAATGCATTCTTAATGGGGAAAATCGATTTTTGGGGCCTTCTAGAATCGAACCCATGATAGGTAGGGTCGGTTTCCCAATTTTTCCTAGGTGAGATTTAGTTGGCCATGACGTAAAAAAATCGGCGGCTCCGTGGCCCCAGCGGTTTGGGCCTGACATTAATATCCTATATATATATATCTGTATATATATATATCCCCCCGAAGCGTCTATATATAATAGATATATATATATATATACGAGTAAAGGTGCGCTTGCTTACAGCAAGCAATGCAATAATTTATCGTTAGTGAATAATAAAATTTTTCGAGAGATTACTTTGCTCAAACGTTGCTAAACATAAAGTAAAGGGCATTAACGCAGCTGAAAATGCACTGAATACGAATTCTTTCGGCAGCTAAAATCCCGCCCCGGCGTCGAACCAAGGTCATCCTGCTAAAATTACTGTAATCTTTCGCTTGAGTATGGTGGACTTTATAAACATCCCGAAATGTAAAAGGAAATTCATTCAGGAAGTACCTTAAAATGAGCCCTTAATTCCCTATGCATTTCTTACGAAGTTATTGTTAACGCCCCCTAGAATCGAACCAACGACCACTTACGACATAAATACGGTCGCTTTTTAGTGAGAACGGTCCCTTTTATGGCAGTGTGAAGTTCTGAACCTCTGCGCGGTTGGGAAGTGTCATAAAATGTTTTCGGAAATATGGTCAATGTATTGTAAACGGGAAAAATCGAGTATATGGGGCGCTCTGGAATCGAACCCGTGACACATAGGCTAATGCTGATTTTTTTCAAAGTACAATATAAACTTATCTATTTGTGTTGTAAGTTTGAATTTTCTACGTACGACATTAAGGGCGCTACGATTTTTTAAATTTCGAAAATACTTCACCTCCTGGCATCGAACCCAGGACCGATTGTACGTAAAATACTACCTTTTTCCGTAGAAATATATATTAGCAATAGGTACATGAAATCTTATCGCTGTAACTCAATTAGAAGTATTTTTAAAATTATTTGAAAAACGGCCCCATGCATTCTTAATGGGGAAAATCGCGATTACGGGACGCTCTGGAATCGAACCCGTGACACATAGGCAACTGTTGATTTTTTTCAATGTACACTATATACGTATCTATACGTGTAGAAAGTTTGAATGATCTAAATATTATATTAAGAGAGCTACGATTTTTCAAAATGTGAAAGTTTTTCACCACCTGGCATCGAACCCATGACCGGTTGGACGTAAGCAATAGCATTTTTCCGTAGATATATATAGTAACAATAGCCACATGAAATCTTATCCTTATAGGTTAATGGAAAGTATTTTTAAAATCATTTGAAAAACGGCCCAATGCATTCTAAATGGGGAAAGTCGATTTTTGGGGCCTCCTAGAATCGAACCCATGATAGGTAGGGTCGGTTTCCCAATTTTTCCTAAGTGAGATTTAGTTGGCCATTACGGAAAAAAATCGGCGGCTCCGTGGCCAAAGCGGTTTGGGCCTGACATTAATATCATATATATATATATGTTATATATATCCCCCCGAAGCGTCTATATGTATAGATATATATATATATATATATATATATATATATATATATATATATATATACATATATATATATATATATATATTTCTACGGAAAAATGCTATTGTTTACGTACAAACGGTCATGGGTTCGATGCCAGGAGGTGAAATATTTTCAGATTTAAAAAAATCGTAGCTCTCTTAATATGAAACATAGATCATACAAACTTTCAAAACTTATAGATACGTATATAGTGTACTTCGAAAAAAATCAACAGTTGCCTATGTGTCACGGGTTCGATTCCACAGCGTCCCGTAATCTCGATTTTTCCCATTTGGAAAGCATTGACCATATTTCCGAAAGCTTTTTATGACACTTCCAAACCGCGTAGAGGTTCAAAATTTCACACAGCCATTAAAGGCACCATTCTCATATAAAAACATCCCTAAGATTAGGGATGTTTTTCCAGAATTCCAGATGGATTCTGGATTCATTTTGAGGTATTTCCGTAAGGTATTTCCATTTAAAATTTGGAGTGATTATAAAGATAATCATATTTAAACGAAAGATTACAGTGATTTTATCAGGATGGCCTTGGTTCGACGCCGGGGCGGGAATAATGCTGCCGAAAGAAATGCATGTGAAATCGAATTCAGTGCATTTTCAGCTGCGATAATGTCCTTCAGTTTATGTTTAGCAACGTTTGAGCAGAGTAATCTTTCGAAAAATCTTATTTTACATTAAAAATATATTAAAGCATTGCTTGCTGTCAGCAAGCACACCTTTACTCGTATTACATAAAGATTATAAACAAGTTGAAAAATTTGTTTTTTCATATCAATAACCATTACTTCAATAAAAAACACGATTCAAATTTGTAAACGGGTTTTTCAAGATTATAAAAATCAGTTGTTTCGAAATCAGATGAATTATTATATTTAAAACATCAGTATTTTCCTCGGCAGTTAAGCTACAGAAATAATATCCGAGAGAATCAATGTAAAGAACTACTCACCGGCATGCGCAATCTTCACCACTTCCGAATGTGAGGCGTCCAGCACTGGTGTGCCGTTCACTGACAACACAATGTCACCCACTTCCAATCCAGAGCTCTCAGCTGGTGTTCCTGCTTCAATGGCGGACACTACCACTGGTCTCGAGCCGTGGATCCGAAATCCAAATTCTCCTCCTCTTTCCCTTCTAACCACAACCCTCTTGTCACTCTCTGGACGATAAAGAAATCACCATTTTTAGCTCAATTTGTTAGCTAATCGTAAAGCTTTTTATTTGTATTAATATTTTACTTATCTCAATTATTTCCTTGATGTGAGAACGAAGTCATTTGAACTATATTATATAAATTATTTTTTCTCCGACTAAAAGCTAAGGTATTCAAAAGAACTTAATCTTTAATTCTATTTATAAAACTTTATAAAATTTACAAAAGCAAACTTGAAAGTACATTTAGCTGCGAATTATGTTTTAAAGATAATATGTCATAAATCACATATAACGTAGTGTAAAATATTCTCGCTTATCATTACTTTGAATCGTTTTACTGTCTAATTGACTTTGAATCTCATAAAGCGATATCCAAATTCATATTCAATTCTTTGCTAAGGATAATTTACTCAAATAAGCGGATATTTTTGAAAGAGAATGGTTTCATTGGTTACTTTAAATTACTCAAAATTATACGTGGGAATCAGATTAATCATAAATTTTGATAAATAAAATTTACTTTTGCACAGAAATAATTTAATAGATCAGAAGGCTTCATCTTTACCATTATTTTCACTCACCTTGGACTTTATTTGCGACAATTACAAAATTTTAAGCATACTGTAAAGCAAATGAATGGTTAATACTCAAAATTATTCTCTTCATACCTATAATTAGTCACTCATGTATTGTTCTTTCTGCATCTATGAAACCGTGCATATACAATTGGCCATTGGAATAAAATTTAAATAGATTTTATGAAGGGTCTTATTAGATACCAACGGATATAGAAATATTTATAATTGGATCAGGAGAACTAAGGTTTTGGCTGAAACCTTATTCTTCATACAAATGCTGGTCATTTTCTGAAATTAGGGTGAAATATCTTGTTTGGATAGAAGATGCTTGTATTCCAAAGTTTGATGATTGCTCGTTTTCAAGTCATGGGTTCATATCCAAGGTGTTACATTCGGTTTTAAGACGACCTTTTAGGGCAACGCTTCTTACTATGCTCAATACAACACGAAATTTATAAAGTCCCTCTTTCCTTGTAATCGATGCTTTAAATTGACAATCGTGGTTTCCCTGCCACACGCCGAAAGGCGGTTTGCCCGGCATTTATGTAAATAGCCCTTAGTCATCTTTCCTCATCAAGCAAATGGTTGTACGTTTTTACGTGATGAATGAGGTTTGCCATTCGAACCCACTTCGCAGCCCCAGATGTTTCCTTCGTTTTTATCCTCACAAATTTTACCAATTTCAATGCTATCTTTGGTAAACCCGTATTTTATTTTTACGCTTCATGCAATTTTTAATTAACTTGAAAACATGTAATGTATTTTAGCGAGGGTATATATGTTAGTAAGTTATTCACAGATTTTATTCTGCTACATGAACTCATTTTCCTCTATTTCCAGAAATAAAAAGTAAATTTTAAGTTTATTTACGCACATATTACCTAACTCCTTTTTGTTTATGTACGGGTAACCTTATCTAAAGAAAATGAACTTCAGAAACATAAAAGAGGTTGTTATTCGATATTATGAAGGATTATGGGAAATAAATTTCTTTTAGTAATAGACTAGAATTAGACGAACGATCAGCTGTACGACAGGTTAACAGAGGTAGTGTATGCAGAATTTTGTTAAGAGTGGAATGTGCAAATGTAGGCGCTTATTCGATACACAAATGAAATCTTCTAGCCATCAATTAAAAGCTCCTGACATTCTTTCTTACCACCTCCATGATGGGGTAATAATCCAATAGCCATCGTCTCTCTACACCATACCAGAAGCATCTTACGCAAGAGTTGTTGGGCACTCTTTCTTAGACTCCATTCTTCGGGCTCTTTGGCTTTCGGGATGCGGGCCAACCAAAATAAAAGGAAAACAAAAAAGTGAAGAACGAAAAGGAAATCAAAAAAAGAAAAGCCTGTAATCTATGCTGTAATGCCTGGAAACTCAGTCCCTACACCAAATTTTATAAGAACATATTACATTTGCTCGTTTAATTCATCTTATTTAAGTTTGATTGTCAATGATTCGGATGATGGAATAGATAATATAAACGATCAAAAAATCACTATTTCGAATATCTACTCAAGATTCGGAAATTGTTAACCAAATGAGTCATTTGGTACGTAATGTTTGTTCAACGAATGAAAATCGAGATCATCTTCTGAAATTATTCTTCATATGAATTTCTTAAAAATGAATCTCCTTAACATTAACTTAAACATTAATGAACTTAATAACATATTATTTTCAGATAGTTTTTCATTTTTGGTGCACTTTACATAATCTCATCATCGTTATAATTATTAGATACATGAGCAAGTACTGAACCTTTTTTAAATTTTAGATTCAATTCATTAATTAGTGAGAAGTTATTAGGAGAATCACATTTGAATGAAAGCGAACTATTTTACAGTCGATAGACGGTAAAAAGATAGAAAACGAATTTTTGTGCTACATCTTTTTAATGGTTACGAGATGTAAAGCTAGCAAATCGGCTCAAGTGTAATATTTAAGTATTAATTTTATAAAATGTTACTTACATGGTAGGTGATAAAAGGCATTTCCTACTCTCTCTCATAATAAGAATCATAATCTAAATCTAAAATAACGTAATAACGCAAAAACTTACGATATTGATTTCTTCGAAAAAGGAAAAACTCTTGTACTTTGCGCCTATTTATTAATTATGCTGTTTTATACTGTCGGTAAACGTTGCGGTACTATATTTTAGAAAGCATATAAAATTATACTATATGTATGGATAAAAGTAAACAATATGTCTTTCAGCGATATAATTATTGAAATAAATCGGAAATTTTAGCAAATTTTAACGGAAATAAGGTCGTGGAAATGCAAACTGAAGAATCTTGTGATTGGAGATCCGCAAGTATATTGGTCGTGCATCCCATGTTCGAGCGATTGTAAAATACGAATAAAACTCTCGTCAACAAAGTCTAATAAAACTCACCGGTCACCATGACGATTCGGCTTGCTCACTGTTTTAGAAACGAACTGCGTCTGGGAATCATCAAGGGGGGCCGTAAAAATATCTTCAACGTCCGTGACGCAAACATCCGTCGTTTCATTAACGTATCACTAGCGCTCGATTCAAAACTCGCACTCGATTCCATCGAAATCATCCGATGAACAGTGACGACTGACAAATTGCAGATGCGAATATTCTTGTTCAGCAATAGTTGGAAAATATTGGGTGGATAAGATTTCGCATTATATTTCTCTTCTTGATCTGCATATCAATTAGCCACGAATCAAGAATAATCGTTCGTAAAAATTGAAAACATCCCGAAACGATCCAAAGACGTAAATTTGAAACATTGGAAGGTTTCTCTCAGATCAACATTTAGCTGATAAATTGTTCACCAGAAAGTGTAATGACAAGGTACAAGGGCAGACGGAGTGAAGACAGATGCTTGCGTCTATTTATATAATAGGAGAGAAGAGTTTAAATGTTACGCATACGAGTTATGTTTCATCGTAGGGCTCGCAAAATGACAGTGTAAATGGAATATAAATAACTGACTCGAAAAAGTAATTATTTATGTGTTTGCGTATATATAGAACCATTTCCGTTCGATGTCCACAAGCAATTTGCAAAATCAGCCCAAATTATCTATCCATTACTCCTATCGTGTATATATCATTGAAAGTATGTTTCAATACTTCTGTTTGCGTTTCTGTATTTACCACTTCTTTTCAATAGAATTCTGTACAAGGACTTCTTCTTCAATAAAATGGGTGTATTTGTGCAGATATTCTTCCGAATGAACTCAAACCGATTCCTTTCTTTTTCTCCGTATGATACGAGCTCAATTCAGATTCTGTGCACACCCCGTACTTTCTCCATTTAACATTTACCTATTAATGTCTATCTGCATATTTGTTATCTTCGCCATAAACTCCTGAGTTCTTTTCAATTGGTCTAATGGTTGGAACTATGTTGTCGGTCGTAGATCGAACCATAAAGGAGAAAATGGAAAATAAAAAAGTAGGGTTTGGATAATTCGGATGAATATTATTAAAAAACAATTTAGATTTTGAATTGTAAGAGAGTAATTCCTCTGATTTCAAGTGTTTTAATTTTTATGTTTCCAAAGGATATAACGATTCTTAACATACGAAATTTACCTATTCGTTATTTAATATGTTTTAATATGTATATAAATTTTCAATCTTTTGTTACAATTGGAATATTTATTTTCAAAACTTCAAGGGAAGATATTTTTTAGAATAATGAAACCTTAAAATTTTAACGTCTAAACTTCTTAAATAATACCACAAAATCGGTTGTGTGAAAAATTTGAGAATTTCAAGGAAAGTATAAATTACAAAAACATTTTCGGTAATAATTTGTGATTGTATCATCACAACAGAGATTTCAAAAAGAATATCGTCAGCTGTTTTGTTTTAGTTTTTTTAGTTTAGTTATTTTTTCAGTTTACTTTTCTGTACATCGACTTTTCAGCTTAAGAGTATTATCGAGAGGTTTGTCTTACGATGAAAATGAAGAGTGCATTCCAGTGGATGCTATAGTATACGTTCAAAACCATTTTCACTTTCCACTTGTTGGCCACCCCTCTTTTACGGCAAGTGACGTGACCTTTGAGAGGAAACTATATATACACTCTCCATATAAAAATAAGTATATTTTAGTAAACTCTTAGCGTAGGTTCCATCTGAATCATCATGTCATTAAAACCACATAATTAATCCAATTGAATTCGTTCAACATTTTCGTAGAGATTTAAAAGCAGCGCTTCTCATCGAAGTCATATTCTACACGATCTTGCTTTTGATCTGTCCTTGTTGCTATTTATAGACTGTATCCGTCTTTAGAAACGAGGCTCATTCATTGTTTGTTCTGCCAAGAATACATTTTTACATTTTATTGCTCGGAAAAGAATATTCCGAAGGAACTTTCTTATTTACGAGCGTTCGAATAAATTACATATTTCCCTCATTATATAAATCACCACATGATTATTAACTGTTTTCAATTTCTTTGTGATATTTTCGAATCGCGTAATCAAAGAGTAGCGAATAACAGAGAGAAACGAGTTTTGGATCTCATTTCAATCGCGCGAACTTTTAATCTTACAGCAATCGTGCCAATATTAATAGGCATAAAAGTATAAAAATTACTGTAAAAAGTGTAGTCAATTTTTTTAGTTTTTTTGCAATTTTTATTCTTGCTTCTTCTAATGCATAAGTGTAATAAATAAATAACGAACTTTTGATTTATTTTTAAAAATAATGGAATCCTATCGAACGACTTCTCTCACATCTGATTAAATATAGAATCGTTTTAATAAATCTTTTTTAGAAGAAGAAGTAGTTTGATAATTTACTTCGGTCGAACAATTTAACCAAATAATTTGATTTCCACTCCTTGATTCTGTGACTGCAATAAACATGGATTTTTAGAGATAAAATTTGCAGAGACTAAATGATGAGATTCGAACTCATCATTGTTCAAAGAGAAGCAAATATTTACGCAAAATCCAAAATCGCTCAATAATTTTCGCATCGAAAGTCATTGGAAAGTGTTTATTTCTTTCGAGTGCTTGATACGTGAGAGCAGACATCTTTCAAAAGGCGCTCTCAGCTGAAAAACATTAAGAAACTAATATTTCATAGAAAATATCTTAAATATTAATTGACGAGGTTTGCTTCGAGGTTTCAATGAACCACTTTTCGGAATAACGGTGCATCCGAATGCCATCATTAGATTTCTTTTAAGTACATATGAATTCGCGAGAGGGTGACTGCATTTGGTTCGTTTTCGCCATAAAAACGCTCACCGCAAATTCGGGCGGAAAATACATCCTATGCTATTTGTTTTCCTAAATTGAAAAGTCGGTGTAGACGACAAAAAAGCTTCCAAAATGAAGGAAACTTGTATTTTTTGACCTCAGGAACTTGTTTCGCAATAAAAGAATGTGAATAGCCATTGGACACCGTAATTTAGGGATATACTGCGTATCATCCTTTCATTTCGAATATTTATGATAATTATGGTCACATCTTTACAACATCTATATAAGATATCGCGTACTTGTCCATAACTGCTAATATATAGTTCGTCGTTTTATAGTAAATGATGTATTCTATTAGCGCATATTTTATTTGTGTTCTATTGTTCACAGTCATCGGGTCATGTATACATCCGCATTCAAATAACATCGATATTTAAAGGAATATTCGAAGGCGATTTGATTAACTGACGAAACTGAATTTGAAGCAGCGATTTATCTTTCGTTCAATTTGCTGGCGCTTGAAAAACTCTTTCATATCTAAAGTATTATGCTTCCAAATCCATATAACGCAGTAAAAAGCATAATTATTTTAATTTCCGATTCTAACATATTTTTTCTTAACATGCTCGAATTTTATTTTCAATGCGATTCCTTTTAAGTAATGGAATGGAGTTTAGCAAAGTGCTTCTGGAATTCTTCCATTTAATTTGTATTTTATATCAATAACTTCATTCGAAAGTTATCTGTTTCAATCGCAATGTCTCAATTGCATTTTGTCGAAACCACTCCTTTTCCGTTTGAGACAATTCAAAAGTTGATTTATCCGAATTCCGAATCGTCCAAAGGAAAAATCGCAGTGAATTCTCACCGAATGATTTGGACGCGAGCCTCCGATACATTTCGACGCTCGACTTCCGGTGCACCATCCGATGCGTGATGGCCTGGTACTTGCGGCGGAAGTCCCTCTCCGAATTGGTGGACTCCACTGACCCCGTGGGAGACTCATCGCGCTTCTCGTCCTCTTCGTCTGCTAAAAGATGAACTTGGAATGAAAACACTTTTATTTGATACTATTAATTTGATTGAGATAGTGTGTATTCTGGAATCATTTTCAATATTTCGAAATACATAAACTGTTTTCACGAAAACATCGATTTCCTTGCTTTTCAATTGCTGTTGATTTGGAGAAAACCATTGGAAAAAGAAGTTTTCTGTTCGAAAGATTAAAACAGAAGTCTAATGAGAGCTTGAGTAAAATGATACTGAGGTTTCTTACGTATCACAGTTCGCATCTCTTATAAATTACGTAAAATACTTACTTTTCTGCGAAGAAGCGCTTTGGTGTCTGTATTTGCTCAGATCCGCCACAACTCTCCTTTGCCAAACGCGAAGTTCCTCCGTGTCCCCGATGTAAATCCAAGGCACGGATTTGTAGCATTCGGTGCTCACACCAACTTGGGATTAAAACATTTTATAATGGACGAATGAAAAGAGGATACTCTTTTGGGAGAATACATTTTAAGAATCAATACTTGGTATTTCCTGAAATTTACGATCGTCTAATTTCATCCTTGATGGGACACTCGATAAATGACCCCAAAATGGCCCTTCGGTAGAGATCGTTTCTTTCGACCATTTTACCTCATTTCTGTTGAAAATCAAAGCCATTTAAATACATAGGAACAGATGGCAAATCTAGAAATTCATTCGTAAATTTGGGAGGCACGAACTGCAAATGGCCAATTCCCTCATTTAGAGAAGCGCACATTATTTAACATTGCAATGAGCGCTTACCTGTGCAGTCTTCGTTGGCCTCTTCACCTTTTGACCCTTCCACGGCCTCCGTCACCTCCTCGCCTTCGCCCGCATCCCGACTGCAGATGGCAGCACCTACGCTCTGTGAAGACTGCGACCTCCTGCGGAAATAGGATTTCATCTGAGGATTCGTTTCCTATGAATTCATAGACGAGTGAAGACATCGGATGAAAATCTCTTTGACTTAGAGACGAAGTTGATATTTGTGCGATTTATCGGCAGAATCGAAATCTTTGAAGGACATTCGATAATTACAGGAGTGGATTGCTAGAGCACTTGCATATATGCTTTATACAATCTAAATGTTTGATTTAACATATATCTGCATGTATATTTTATGTGACAAATAGATGTTTCATTTTTGAGGGAACTCTCAATCGGATTCTTTTTCAAATAAATTACTCCGATGAGAGAAGCAAACATTGAACTCATCGAATACTTCGGCTCTACATTTCATCGAATCTTAAGGATAATATATTTTCGGAAGGGAATCTCAAAATATTTGGGAATGTCTCCTGAGGGAGATTTCACTTCAAACAGACAACGAATAACATCAAAAGACTTTCTTCATCGAAGCCTTTACTGGAATATTTATAAATTAGTTAATAGTTTGACTCACTTCATTCGGCTTCTGGTCTCGTCTCCGCCGTCCCTTTCCTCCGATTTGGCCCTCGGAGCGCCGCTCACGCCTTTGGGCCGATGACGCCTCCGCTCCTCCGACCGAAACCTCTTGTCCAGTTTCTTGTAAAGGCGTCCGGACCTCGCGGGGGCAGCGGGGGCCCCCGGGTACGAGTAAGAGGGCGAGAGGGCGCTCTGTCCCTCCGGGGAGTCGGCGAAACCTGCGGGCGGCAGCACGATGTCACCCGAGGCGAGGATCTGCGAAAACGATCATTTCTCAAATAAGGTCGACGTTTGCAATTTCGCATCATAATAAGAAAGCATAAAAGGCGCTTTTTAATGCATAATTTACGACGAAAAATAATGAATACCTTTAATTTTGGGAGTTTTTACGGAAGATGTTAAGAATTGCGGGTAATTTAGCGAACTGATATCATGTTGAATGAAAATTACCGAAACGGTGGAAGGATTTCATTTCGGCCTTAAAAACCCATTTCAATGATGCGTCTGTTGGAACTCTTATACGGTGATAATTAATTCAGATGAAAAACCGCTCCAAATATTGTTTCAGAAGATCGAAGTCTGCAGTTGCGTAAGCGATCGGAACGTGAAAACCGATTTTTCGTTATCAATACGTTTTCTTTCATTTTATTCTCACCATCGAGTCCATGCATGTCTATGAATCAGAAAAGCATATATATTTGAAAATCCCTCCAAATGTCTGCTGATGAACCCCATCGCGATCATCGGCAATTTCGCAATCTTTTAAAATGGAATTTGTTTGGTGGCACTGACCTCGTCCATGGCAGGGTCGGATGAGGAGAGGCCCCTCAGAGGAGACTTCCTCTTCTTGTCCCTCCTCCTGGGAGGGGACACGGCCTCCCCACAGTGTCTGCACAGCGGCTCCTCCTCCTCCGCTCCGTAGAATACGCTGTCGCTCCCCGGACTCACGGATCGGAGGGACTCGGCGCTCAACGCCATCAGCCGAGACGACTCCGGACTCACCAGAGACGTCTGAAAGTGGATCGGAAGTTTCATAAGAATGTCCTCATTTAACGAGTATAATAAGAGTTCCATAATTGCCCGTTAAATGAACAAAGGCAATAAACTCTCCAAAGGAACGGATGCATTTAGTTTTGTAGACTTAGGCGACATTTACAAATCTCCATGAAATAAAGCGATTCCACTTACCTTCGTTCCTTGCTTCGGTGACCCCTTTCCACTTGGGCTTTTGCAGAATCTGTGCGGACTCAAATGGGACAAATCGGTGGCTGGCGATTCTTCGGTGGGCTTTTCCACGCTACCGCCGCTGACGAGGACGCGCGGCTGACCCTCGTCCGGAGTCCGCCTTCGGCCGCTCTCACGACACCTGCAGAACACTCTTTTTGTCACTTGTTGTGGCTCTTATTAGATGACGATGAATGATTCTCACGAAAGAAACTTAAATTCCATTTCCATACAAAAACAATGGCATTTAATACTTCATCGATATTTGTTAACAATTACCAAATTTTCTAAAAACTCAAGTTATTGAAATTTTAAAATAAGCGATAGTCTTAGAAGGCTGTCTTAATGACTTTATGAATCACTCTCCGATGAATTAAAAAAAGACTTAAGTCATGGAAATGATTTTTAAACATCGAAGTTTGAAGAAGAGATGTAAAAATGAATCTCTAAGAGGTGATATTAAACTTGGTGATCATTTTCTGGAGCAAAGTGAACCTTTGCAAGGATGAGCCGGGGCTGCCGCCGCTCCCTCCCGATGACCTCCTTCTGGGCCTCCTCCGGTGGCCCTCGTCTTCCTCTTCGGTGCTGTAGCCCTCGCGGAAGCCATCGGGCATCGCCGGACTGCGCACCATCCCCGCCTCGGCCTTCCGAAGGGAGGCCCTCGGGTGGCGACGGGCCTCCTCCCGGCGACCGCTCTTCGAACACTTCTTGCGGTAACCTTTTGTACGAGCCCATTTAATTCGACTTTTTCTAATCACTCCTTATTTATCTTTGAAACAATAAACCACCAACGCACCCCTGTGCTTCCGTCCATCTTCGTCCTCAGCTGCGTCCGAAGCGAACTCCAGCCTCAATCCCTTTTTGGCGATGTTCTTCTCCTCGTCTCCCCACTCGCTGCTGGATAGAAATCGAACACGGCTCCCTTTGTTAGCCGCTGCACACCCTACTTCTACCCTATCAATTGCCAAAACAACCTTATCCACTCGTGGTGCACACATGCTCATGCACACGCGAATCTCATTTATTCACCTCTTGTAAAAGTAAATTGAAATTAATGCAGAAATGATGCAATAAAGAAATAACACGTAGAAAAGGATTTTCTCGAATAACTTGTATTTGAAAAGACAGGAGTATATTAATGGAACATTATAAAACTTTTCCCGAAGTTATGAATCAATTAAATTGGCGAATTCCTCACTTTTTATTACAATTATGAGCAGCAGATGTGAGTACTAATGAAGTCCATAACTGAAAAAAAATAAGAAAATTAAGAAATAAAAAATTAAATCAAATATTTGTGAAGAAATAATCGCAAAAAACCGCGAGAATAGAGACTAAAGGACGTAAAACAATGTAATTTTGAAAAATAATATAAACATCAACCGAATTGTTAATAAAAACGATAATTAAGAAAATTATATTAAAATTGAATAACCTAAAAATATAACGATATTATAATAAAATCAAGTGATTAAAGTAAATGAAAGTAAGCGATGGATGGTTGGAAGTTGTCTTAAATACCAATAGAGAACAACAACGGAAGGAAGGGGAAACGAGTTGATTTGTCCACATATATGTCTCAAGGGTTTGTTGTGCTCCGACCGTTTTCATGAACTTAAATAAGCAATCTTCAGACGAGCGAATTAAATGAAGTAACATTAGCCAAAAAAACAATAGAAAACTGCTGATTGGAAGTGAGAAATACGCAATTTTGAGGTATATAAAATTATAATTTCATTCGCGAATTTTGATTCTGGATCGGGAAAATAAATATCGCAACCCGTTTGAAAAAGAAATGAGCTTTGCATGTTTGTGTCTAAAAATAAAAATCGATTCGAAATAGTGAATAACAGGATGATCGCTTCAAAGTTAAAATGATTGGACGAAGGTGTGGAACATTTTTCTTTTCGCGGAACGCATTTTCTTTTAGTCTGAATGGTATCCTCTTTTCAAATGTTTAATTTCAAATCCAAAACATCCTGTCTTCATTGGATTGAATGGACATCTTGAGTCGTCAACATTTTGGAAGAATGTCTGCATCTTTTTGATGCAGTCCTTTAGTCTTGAAACCATCCTTACGGTGTATGTATATGTGTAGTATAGTGCACTTGCACGAGCGTGAAATCATACCGTGTTTAATGCAAACATTTGAAAAGTGTAAGTAATACTTTCCGAAAATCAATTATTAGAGGAAAATCAATTCTATTTAAAACATGCAAATAAAAAAACGACATAATTCATTCCATCGATGAAACTTTAAAATGACTCGATAATTATTGATAAATTTTAATGATCATCGTAAGATGTAGTTATGGGTTGTCTTTTTCATGTTATGGAAACTCAAATGAAGAGCAATGTACTTCATTTGTGTTCGAGATTATGTTTAATACTTATTCGGTTTCAAAATTGTGGTGAGGAACAATTAAAGCTGAGACAAAAGATAATTTGGGAGAACATCATTTCTTAAAATTCATTCCCATGCAAATCATGCAGATGTATGTGTTTCTAAGTTTATTGAATTTTATGCTTTAGTTGACAGATTTAAAGCGGACTGTGTTAGTGGGCAAATTGTATGATTTCTTTGAATACTGAAACAAGAGGAGTTAATTAATTCTATATTCCAATTCGATTAATGTTTAGATATGATTTTATTTAGAAACGTATGATGTAATTGGTCCACACTGACTCTATTGGTTCGTTAATCAATTCGATCATGCATTAGATTTAATCTACGCTCATGCATCGAAGTCCTCTTCTCAATGATGAACTATTTAAGGCAGATTTTTAAATATTTTAACGATTAAAGAAAACGCAGTTTTTGATCATCATTATTATGGATTCTTGAAATTGAATTTTGTTTTGAGGTGGAGCCATGCGAATTGTTTACTATAAATATTACAATCAATAAAGTTTATGCTGAACTCTTGGATATGTACGACGATTTTCTCATGTAAAAAACTACGTTAATAATTCTATTCATGTCTTTCAAAATGGCACATTAATCTATAAAATCACACCCCCATTCACCGCTTTTTTAATTTTAATTTATTATTGATTCTGCTCTGCCAACCGATATTGGCAGCAACTTGCGCTACTAACGTATGACGTGGAATATAAAAAACTCTTCGAGGAATGATTCCTCTTACATTCGACTCAATTGTGAATTTCATCGCAGTCGATGCATTTCTCTCCATTTCTAAAGTCATATTTTGTTTTTTCACATCTAATTGTCAAAGTCAACATTTACATTAAAATTATTTAACCAACCCATGGCAGGGGGTGTCTAATTAGCTGCCTTATTATGTACGTCTAATAAACGTACGAAAAATGTAAAAATGTAAATGTACGAAAATAAACAGTTATCCTCGAATATAATCTTACGAAAAAACGTCCGATCACGGAAATTGCAGGGAATGTCTTTGATTGATTGAAATCACTATTTAGAAATTCCTCGAACAATTTATACTCCGATCTAAACACGGGCTCTGCTTGGCTTTCACGAAGTGCTTCACTGAGATCGCTGTGAAACGAAATTTCACTTAATCTTTCTTTTTTTTCGGTTTCACAATGAAGACTTCTTCATAACGCTTTTGGATTTTAAAACATAAGTCCTAGTTACTACATAGGTGTCTTATGGGTTTCCACACATGTAACCAACGGCAACAAGGTGTTTGCGAAGACATCAATCGATGTTTCTATTCGCGGAATTATCCTTAAAATAATTCTATTTAAGTAACGATATATTGTGAAAAATTTATATAAATAATTAGATTAAATCTTGGACGATTCACTTTCATTCATATTATTATTTGAAAGTTTTCAATCTTTTAAAACCGAGAAGAATTCTGGACAAAATATTTTCACGAAGGATAAGATTTTAAATTACTCGAGATGTTAATTAACGAATATTTTCCGATTCCGTTCGTTTCTTTGTTTTATAAAGAGTTTTCGTCCAATTAATTGCAAAGTTATGTGTTTCTTTTTCAGAACCACTCCAATCGTGTGATGTTCTAAATGTGAAGCAAGGATTTGTCCAAGAGCTGATTCTGTCCATTTGTAGACAATGTCGCGGTTTCAATCGACAATTTCCAGAATTTTATTCCTCCGGAAGTGTGTTTATGGACATCACGAACGGAATCATCTCAGCGCGTATTTTATCTTTCCTCTTAAAGGTGTTCCCAAAAATGTCGCAAGTGCGTGGAATCGCACGTTTAAGCCACCGATGGTCAATGGGCTCGGGGCTTCGTTTGAAAGAACCCAATAACCCCCTAAGATATCATATGTCGCACGGCTCCACGAGTGTACGAGTGCGAAATAAGTATGCATTCTCACCATTGGTCCAGTGCGTCCTTAGTTGGGGAAACGCCCTCGACCTCATCATTGCCCACCCTCCTCCGCCTCTTGCGACGAATCCTCCTCTCGCGACCTTCCAACCCCTCCTCCAAGCTGTAACTGCAAAGCACCAATTCAAACGACCTCGACGTCCATATGTTCCCTTAGAACGCGTTCCGAGGATTTTGAAATATGGATTGCTTTTTATTCGAATTCAAAAGTAATTCCACAATTGCAGTGTGAACTTTATGTTCGGAAAAAGATTCCAAAGCCTGTTTTTATGATTCTGCCGGAATTATTTAAATGTTTCCTTTGGCACTGTTGCTCTTTGGAAGAAGCGTTGCAAAGGAAACGCAAATATCGCTGAAGACGGATTTAAACAAAACCTGAAGCAATCCTTCAAATGAAATCGTTACTTGTTAAAGGTGCTCAGATGTGATTAAAATAACGTTCCCCTGCTCTCTTTTGTTATTTAAAGTAACGAATGTGCACTCGATCTGATTGGGTAAAGACCCAGCATTCGATATTACAATTTGTGCGATATAAGTTTAAAGATCGAGAAAAAATTATTCATACATTTTATTTGAGCAGAGAACATAAAATCGTCTTCCGAAATTCATTTGCGTAAAGCGAATAACGTTATTCTCAATTCAAACATCTCTTCGAAGCGATTCGTCATTCGAATTTCTCATTATAATTCGCGTATTCCAGAAAAGAATTCATCCGAATGTTTCTTAATTCAGCAGACGAATGAGATGTTGAAAAAGCGTTTCTTCGAAATTTCTGTGGTGATTTTGATTGAGAATCAGTTTCGCAGAAAATCAATTAAATATTAAAAATTAAAGTTCTGTTTTTCGAATAAAGATAGCGCTGAAAAAAAGTTGATTATGACACTGAAAGCAATAACACATAAGGAAATAATGGTTTTAAAGGAATCGGCCGATATTTAATTTATTATTAATTTTAAATTATGAAAAAGTTATTTAGTTAATTTAATTAAAGCACATTTATGAAACTAACTGAATAGATGAAAAAACCACACTTATTTGAAGTCCAGCCAAAAAACATATATTCACCAAACATGCAAATCACATCGTGAACACCAAACATTTAGAGAAGCACAGAAATCATTAAAAAGGTTTTGTTGTGATTGCACAGAACTAATTGATTTTAAAAATTGGTGGGTTTAAATTACATGATTGGTGAGGAACTAAAAATAAATTTCAAGTCGACATCGGGTTGTTTCGGTCAATCACAAAGCATGCCAAACATATGAACGCCAAATTTAAAACTCGTTTCAATTGAGGGTCATTTGGAAGACATTTGAAATATACACTTTCGTTCAAAGGAGAAACTTCCTGAATTCCTCCGATGCCAATCGAAATTTTGAATCGTTAAGATTTGTATTATTCAGCTATGGTCACTCTGGAACACGCAGAGTGACTGTTTTTTTAGCAGTTATTATAAACGAATCCCTTTCATTTTGAGCTTCAAAAATAATCAGATAATAAAGTTCACTTCCACAAGATTTGGAAATAAACATCGAATAGAATATTACCCTCAAATTCTGTTAGAAGAATGTTGTTTTTCTCCAAAAGGAATTGAATCTCTCGACCAGTAAACCAAACGAAATGTTTTAATTATTTTGGATACCTTATAGTCTCTCAAATAGGAGTCCAATGTTTCGTTCAAAATGGATAATTATTCAAGATTTGATATGAGCCCTAAATGAGCACCTCACCTCCCTGAACTGCTGCTTCTGTCTTCGGGACTGCTCGTTCCACACGCCACGTTCGCAGTCAGGGGTTTGAAGGGTACGTCTTCCTCTTCCCTGCCCTCCTCCTCCACTATAGCCGGAGGAGACACGGACAACTGCAAGATTCATTTGGCATTACCCACTGTATTACGTACATAGAGAATTGCTATAAACACCAAGAATATAAACGAATTTATAATATCATCAATTCTTTAGCTGTGAGTCTCATATTTTCGTGGAAATTGAGAATTTTTAGAGGAAATATTATCAATTCATAGATTTGCGATAGTCTATTTCTTATTAGGTGAAGTAAGATTCTCTACAAAATATATAATTTTGAAAATTGTTACGGCATGTTTTTCCCTCGAAGCAAAATGTGCACCACTGGAAGGACTGTGCTCCTAATATTTCCCAATTTCTGAAATTCATTTGTTTCATCGGTCACATGATCTCATTCGTGTTTTACTTCGAAATAATTTGGCGCATTTGCATTCCCTTGAACTCAAAGACGAAATCTAAATTGTTACCGAAATATTTGTTCTCTAAAGCACCTGAACAGAGTCTTCGCTAATTGCTTCGCCCCGCACCAAACTGTACATCGAAGAGGCGCTTTCGAAAGAACTGCCATCGCCCTTCGTTGCCGTCACTTTGGCCACCACACCTCCCGATGACTCCGTGGCCGTCACGTAGTCTTCTGATGTTTCCGATTTGTCTACGTCTTTATCCTCCTGCGAAATCGAGAATTCGTATGGAATCTTTTTATTATTTAGTAATTATTCCTCGAATGGACCAAATCTTTCTTAAAATGATTTATCATTTAAACAGGAAATGGTAAATGATTATTAGTCGAAGGAAGAAATTCCCCGAAAGAAGATTATTGGAGGGCTTTTAAAGAGTAAATATGGCAATTGAAATTTGGATATTACACTATACTTTAGGAAGTATACCTTGATCTCGTCTTTCGGGGGCTCGTCGTCGTCGGAGGAGTGCGCCGCCATCCGCCGCGCCTTCCCCCGCCGCCGCGCCACCCGCGCCTTCGTCGGCTTCGGAGGTGTGACCGGCCTCTCTGTGCACACCTAAGACAATCGATTAAGCTTTTGACGACGGACTACGGGTGAAGCGCTAATCAAAGTGGAGTTGGGATTACATGAGCTAATCGTAATGTTAAAAGAAAAAATTAGAGGTCTAAGGTGAGGTGGGATCTAAAAGGATATCTAAAAAGAGAAAAGAAAAAGTTACTTTTAATTGTTTTCAATATTTAACAATCTATAAAATGAACCTGTTCGATATCAATATCAATGTAAATGTTAGCCTTTGTTGGCAAATGAAAAGGATATGTATTAACAAAAAAATCAAACAGTTACGTAAAACGGTAGAAATTATTAAAAATGGATTTATTTTCAATGAAAAAAGACCTAATTTTTAAATGGTAGCTCACATCAGGATTTTGTTAAACTTCACAAATTTCTCTCGAATATTTTGTTTATATCATTTATTAATTCGATCATTTATTAGTTCGATCATATATTTTGATAAAATGTCTTAGAGAGATTTTCGGATAAAATAGATTCACAATTGTATATTTAAACTTACTGTGCGAGTTGCAAAAGTAAACAAAAATCTATTCATGGTTTAATTGAACCCTTTTCTCGTTTAAATTCCTCAAATTAAATGTAAGGCTCATATCATATCATAAATCATCCAAATTGAGGAGGTCAAATAATACTCTTGTTATCGAAAGTTTGTCTATTTCAAATACTGCACATTTAAGACATAAACTATTTGCAAAATATTTTGGGAAGAGCAGCTAAATATCCTTCAATTGCAAAGATTGTTTTTGAAATAAAAATTCTTCGTCGTATGGTCCTTCAAATTCTCAAAATTTGAATGTTCTCTTGCTTAGCTTTCAAAAAGGAAATAACCTGACATCGTTTTTCAGAGAAATTATTGGGAAGCCTTTTTGTTTATAAAATATTCATTAACCCTTCCTCAATCCTTTGTCTGATTTTGAATGCGAAAGTGTGTTGTGCCAAAATACAACTGTTAATAAAATAAATAACTGTTTGGACGTTAGTATTTTAGAAGCACACAATGAATTCCTTTTGGAATAAATTTCGCGCGCATTTTCAGCGGGAGAATGCACATTTCCAGCGAAATACTTTATCTGAAACACTGAATTAATTTACTTTCCTATTCTAATATTGTAAGTTTGACGTTATTTTCCATAACGAATTTTTATTAGGATCTTTCAATTTTCAATCTCATTTTCATCATCGTTAACACACATTATTTTTTCGAATTGCTCGAAATGATCTCTGTCATTAGAGTCATTTATTTTGGTCACCTGATCTCCGATAGATGGAACCTCTTCCTTCTCCACGGAGCCCTCGTCCTCTAGAGCCTCCGTGTCCACGCTGCTCCTCTGCTGGTGCTGCACCATCAGCATCTGCCGCCTTCGGGACGAGGGCGTGGTGTTGTTGGGACCGCTCAACTCCGAGCACACGCTCGCCAAAGTGCCGCTCTCCGAATCGGAAAGAGTGAACCCCACCACGACTCCGGAAGGCGAAGCCCCCGGTGCAGAGGCCGGGGCGTTCGCTTGCAGAACCTTTGTCGAAGGAGTTTATCATCGTTATGTTCGCTTCATCGTTTTAGCGCTGTCATCGATTTACCTTGGTCATCTCGACTTAAAGCATCGATAAGTCCTCTTTTAAATTTTGTACCTTTTCTTTTGAGCAAGTGTCCGAATGAAAAAGAGCATTTTATCATCTTACCGTGGCTTGGGATTCGTTCCAAATACTATCGCTGTGGTCTTTGCCTTCACCAGTCAAAGAATCCATGGACACGAACGGCGAGGTCTTCTTGGTCGGCTCGAGGACCTTCTCCTCCTTAGCTTCGCCCTCCGCTTCCGCTTTGCCCACCTCCTCCAGCGACAAGCTCCTCTTCCGAAAGAAGCCGCTCACCACCAAGTTCTCGTGGAACTCGTCCTCTTCGATGGTTATGATGGAGTCGGCGTCGGAGGGCGCCTGCACCAGCGGATGGTGCGAACCCCTGAGCCGCTGCATCCTCGGGAAGGTCCCCCCGAGGCCACCGGGGGCGGACGATTCCTCGTGCCTCCGCACCTCCCCCTCGCTCATCGTCTTGTGCAGCGCCCTCCCCCCCTGCGGCTCGAAGTCGATGAAGATCTCCCTGTTGCCGCTGCCCAACCGCTTCCTGCCCTCCACCCCTTCGGAGGCGGCGCGGTGGAGGGGCTCGTGCGGCGACGGCGGCGGAGGCGGCGTCTGCGGCTGAGCGATTTGTCGCGGCCCCGCCTCCGAAAGGCTCTTGGTGAGGCGGCGCGGCACTCCGTTGGTCTGCGCCCCTTGAGACACCATCTCCACCTGCGGAGAGATGTCGTTTAGGTGGTCCGCACCAACGGGTGCTTCGGATGCGCGGCTCACCCTGTGCACGGTGCGCGGGCTGAGGGAGAGGGCGGACTGGTGCTGCTCGTGCTTGTGGTGGTGCGGCGGGTGCCTCCGGGGAACCGTGAACCTTCCGTCGGCCACCACCGCAGCGATGGCCGCCTTCCACATGTCCGTCTGCGTCGCTTGGGTCTTCATCGTTGCCCTCTTAATCTTCTCTGCAGAATTGGACGGCATTTGTCAATCTTTAGCACTAAACATATTGTTATCATATTTCCGTAATATCAAATTTGTAAATGTGGGATTTTGCTATTTACGTCTTTTTACATCGATAAGAAGTATCTCTTATTCTTGAATGTAATAGAAAACCTACATTTATCCACGATGATCATTCTCATATCAAAAATTATGTATTTAACGCTTTATTTTCTTCTTTTGTCTATTTTATTGTAATACAGAATTTTTACTGGAAATTTTCTTAAATTATAACCAACATACAATTAAAGATACTCTTTTACATTTCGGTTAACAGCAACAGATTAACAGATGTATTGCATCGAACGACCAATCATTTGAGAGAGAATGAATGCGAATGAACCAATATAATAATTAATTTTTCGATATCCCTTAAAAAAGACATTTAAATCTGTAATCACCTTTAATTCGTTCTCAGTTGATAAGCGAAGAGAAATTAAATCAATTATTTCATAGTATCCTGAATTTAAAAGATTACCAAATTACAAATTTAAATATTTATTGAACGAATGTGACATGAATTTCGTATTACCGATAATTTCATGAAATTCAAAAACTTCTTTACTCCTTCCATCGTTTTTGCCGAAGCGATTTTGAAGGAAATCGTACAAAATAGATTTCAATAGATTGAGCGTCACTCACCCATGAATATCGCTTTGGCGAGCACAGGCGACACCGCCACTGTGTCCTTTCGCCCGTCGATCAGCCGCTCCCTCGACGACTGGACGCCCTCGAAACTGGTCACCGTCTGCGACCGCACCAGCGATCGTGCATCGAAACTCACGTGTTTGGCGGGCGGGGGGGGCGGTGGGGGCACGGGGTGAGCCGGGCATTCCCCTATGTACTCCGAGCTCTGGCTGAGGGTTTGGTAGAGCCTCCTCCTCCCCCTTCCGGTGTACCACTGCTCCTCCTCGTCGTCCTCCTCTTCTCCAGGGTCTCCCGTGAAACGCTTTGCGTCGACCGCCTCCTCCTCCTCCACACGAATGGGCCGAGGGCGCTCCTGCACAACAAAATGAACTTCAATTGCAATAAAAATTTACCAAAAAGAATATTTTAAGGAAGAATAGCCGAATCATTCCTTTTTGCTGAGAATTTTAATTGAGAGTCGATATTCAACAATACAAATGTGAGTAAAATATTCGAAACACAACATCAGTTAGTTATCATTTTTTACAGTTTGATCCGCACTTAGAACAGATAAATCGAACAGCCTTTTCTAATAATTGACCATGGATTATAAGCAAATCCGAATTATCAACTACCACTATTTGATTCTAAATACGTATCCGTATTGGAATGCTTCATTTGATACACAGTTATCGGCGGTGAGCATTCAATTGAAGCGCATTTTATAGACATTTTCGCATTAATCAAAATATTTTTTTAAATCCATTATTTTCATTTATAGAAATAAGCGTTTTTGTGAACCATAATTTGTTTGAAATATATTATTTTCGTTAAATTATGTCGATATGCTTAAATTTCTAATTTCATTTAATTGTATAGTAAATAGATTATCACAATTCTTAACATTTTTACTGAAGATAAATTAAATCGAAGCAAAAGGTTATAGAAATAAAATCAGCAAATTTATCTTAATAATTCTAAGATATAAAGTATTTATTGTAGCGAATTAACGTTGTGATATAATTGTACGCCGCAAACTAATTAAGAGTTGAAGATGTCGGTTCTCATCATTACAACTCTATCCACGTTTACTCTAAAACGAAATCAATCAATCATTTTTTCAAAATAAATCCGATAAAAAACGTGGACTTTAAGTCGTTAATCGTCGTATCTTTCGGAGAAAAATATTTCTCAGTTACTAAACTACTAAAAAATCAGTTACTTTCAAATTTTTCGAGTGAGAAGAAGAAAGCTATTTTTTTATCACAGCTCATAAGTAGACCGAGTAAATCTTTAAATAAAATCTCTTTTCAAACATTACCATTCTTGGTGTAGCCTCCTCATCCTCTGACAGCCACGTGAACCTCTTGGGGTCTGCACAAAACGATCTCGGACGCCGTTCGTCGTCTGCAATCTCGTGGTGCGGATATCGCCATCTTGGGGCGGGAGCGAGGTCTCTGCTGTTCCCCCACCCGTCTCCTGTTAAAATGATTCGGAACACTAGGTGAAGCTAATAAGTACTCCTCTTCATCGGGAACGAAACTCACGGATATCATAATGGAGTGATGAACACCGATTCGTTTCAATTATTTCACTCTTCAGCACTTCGAGTTTTAGTCAGAGAAGTCGAGTATCGGCTGTTATAATGATTCTTTATTAAACTAAAACCGTATTTTCCTCTCGTCTTATGTTCATTAAACGAAATGTTGAATAGACGATCAAACAGGTGGGTGCCAGGATTCTATCGGACCATTGCTTTATTTTCATCCCATTTATCAGATGATAAAAGTAGAGCTCAAGAGAATCTTGGATCCGAAGAAAACGGATGAATAATTAAGGCTTTGTTTGTTAACGAGCACTTCATTTACATTTTCACGATGAAAATGAAAGAGCTCAAAAATTACGTAGAAATATTTATATTTATTATATGATACAGAATTATATTAAATATCAATTCGATTGTATGAACGGTATGATCGCTATGATATTATCGTGTGGTAATCGGTAATAACATTCGATGCGCTAAAAATCAGGATTTGGACGCTTTCAGAAGCAAATGTTAGGCGAATCTGCGTTAATCGTAAAATTCAGATTGGAATACCTTCCGCGTATAAATGCTAAGAAGATGAGAAATTGTCTTCATTTGCCTTCCGCGATTATAAACTTACCCACGCCTCTGCGCTTCCTCCGAAAGACGCCGCTCTCGTATTCCTCAGTGGGCTCCTCCCCTCTTAGGCACACGGACAGCAGCGAACTCCGGTGGCAGGTGCTCTCCTGCAGCAATATTAGTGCAACGAAATGAATGCGGAAGGAAAAAGGGATTCTTGATAACTCAGTTTGGATCTGCGATACATTTGAAGGATAGAACTTAAGGGTCATTTCAGTTCTTTAAATACTCGTTAATGATCGTCTTTAGGAAATTATATTCCGATATTAAGTTATTTTTATCTGTTAGAATAAAATGAGAATCTACTGCACTAAATCCCTTTTTGTTCATCCAAATTAAACTTTTTCGAGTAATTTTCAGCGATTTTAGGATATTTGCTCAAATTTGCAATCCCTCAATATAATTATCATCATCCACTTTATCACTAGCATTGTGATGCGGCTTCTGACAATATATATATATATATATAATGAAGTTGATTTCTTAAATTCTAATAATATAAAATTTTAGTATAATATACAGTTAGTCGACAGTTTTTTCTTTTTGGTATTCAATTTCTTCCCAACTTCTCAGCAAAACGACATTTATTCAGCTATGCAATTGTTCATTGAGCTATTGCGATAATAAGAGTACTTTCGCTTCTATTCGATTTGAAATGAACGTCCGAGCAAATGATTTTTTAAATTCGTTATTCGCATTCATTTATTATAGAACTAACATTTGGAATAGTAAACGAAGCAAATGGTATGCTTATGGTTGGGAACATATATTTACTTCCAATTGAATTTAAAGGTTTCTTTATTATCTTCAGTTAGAAATGACATAGAAAGTAATTAATGTTTCGGTGGAATAAAAAGTGACACATACGCATCGCACCTGGTAGTTGGAAAGGCAGCCGAAGAGGCCGCCACCTCCGAGGGGAGGTCCTCCCACCCCGAACAGCCCCCTCGGGCCCCTTTCCAACACATTCAGTTGCCTCTGGGTGATGCAGTACTGCTCCCGTATGTCCTCCTTCGAGTAGATGGGCGTCTTCCTGCTTCCCTTCCTCTTGGAGCCGTCGTCGTCGCCCCCGCACGAGAACAGACCCCCTCCAGACGCCTCCTGCGCCAGGTCCACCTGTTATCCACGAAACGAGAAAAAAATGAAAACTTCATTATATATATATATATATATATATATATATATATATATATATATATATATATATATATATATATATATATATATATATATCACATACATGCATATATATTATAAAAAATGAATTAAAATAACAATGATATTTTAACAAAATTTAGAATTAATTTATGAGACATTGATTTTACGAATTTTGGGAATTGTAACGGAATTCACAAAAAATGCTTTTCTGATGTTCACTTATGTTATTATAACTTTTTAGTGTTCAATATTTTATGTAAATTGAATGTGTTTTAATAGGAACTTATTTGATTTTATTGGCTTTTCGTCAAAAGAGCCTTAATTTCTCTCGTCTTTCGAATATCAAGAGAAAAATTCCGAAGCATTTAAAAAAAATAATTTCTACTTCGACGATTGTTCCATTTGAGATTTACACCGAAAAAGAAGAGTTTATTTCGGTGAAAAGAAATACTATTTCGTTTGCAAATTTTTCGATTGATAAACCATACAAAGGAAGCTCTAACAATACTCTTTAAATAATCGAGTATTTATAGATTACGTTCTCATTTTAAGGAGAAGTCATGGAAAAATAGACGAAAAAATCGATTCCTTATATATTTTATGCGAATACTATAAAATAATTGCTCTATAATTAAAGTTTAGATAACTGAAAAATTAAAAAAGAGATTATTTTAGCTCATTTTGAGTGTTCTTTCGAGTTTAGATAAAATACTAAATCTATTTGAACAAATTAATGAGAAAAAGTTTGAATTCGAAGGGCTTCCAATTTAAATGATTGCAACGAATTCAATAATTCGTGTTTGTCACCTGTGTGGACACATCCACTAAAGTGGTGCGCATTCCGATGATTGGCTCGTCGTTGCGAAGGAACGGATCGGGACCTGGAAAAGAAAAATACATTCGATCATCAAAATAAATATAATAATTTAGGCCTCTTTTTGTTATTCCGAATAAACTTTCGAAATTCAAAGAAGCCTCGTTGCAAATATTCATAGTTTGGACTCTCGGTCCATTCAAACAATATGGACGATTAGAACAAATCTATTTTATTTAAGGCATTTAACTGCGAATGAGTCGTAGATTCGTATTTCGCAAATACGTCTGAATCTTCGCCAATGAATTCTTAAAATTTGATACTATTTTATAAAAATCGAACGGCTTAACGAGATTCGCCATTTGATGTCATAAAATTTATGTAAACATTAATCGGTTGAGGATGGAATTCCCGATATTCAGAAATATATCTAAAATCAGAAGACTTTAGTCGTAGAATAGGCAATGTTGGATTTCAGAGAACTCCGAATAAATACTAGAATTTCGGTTCGACTGTATTTATTCATTAAAAGATTCTCTGAAGATTGTTTCCACGAACGCATCCGTCTAAAGACTCAAATATTTGCATTTTTAAAAGGAGATTTAGGGGAAATGCAGGATTCTTCTTCAGGAGTCAATGAATGTTCATCAAAGTCCTTTGAATAGCCTTTTCATTCGTCTCACTTGCTTCTTAACTATTCATCCTTCGGGGGATACTCTTTTCACCTTAAAAGAGTCCATTTTGCATTATCTGTAGGCATTTTAACGATGGAATTATTTATGTCTCATTAGCCCAGAACAAGGAATGTCCTTAATCCCTATTCATTTCTACGTTAAGTGGTCTACGTAAAAATACAACAATTAAAAGAAAAAATATGTTAAATGCAAATAAAATACGATTCAAAAAACAGAATATAAAAGATACAATCGACGCCAATGGATTTGTTAGTAAATGTGAGAAAATTATCAGATGAGTTCGAATTGGATTAGAAAAGAAAAATGGCTGAAACGTCTATGTAGATACCCTGCGAGCCATCTTTCGGTGTGTGGCAGGGGGTGCATGCACCGTATTTATAACGAACAACTTAAAAGGTTCTAAATAAAGAGAATAATAAAGACGAATAAATAACATAAAAAAGGAAGTCCAAAACTCTTTTTTAAGACAAATCCCCAAATGTGAGCAAATCCGCCTTATTTCCGTAACAAATGTGAAATATTACTACAAGTTTATTTATAAGTGTTCATTTCTATTGTTCACACTGTCTCAGTTGCTTTAATTATTTTATTACGAATTAAATAAACTTTTATATACAACAAAAGCTCACTTTCTTCACTGTATGTTATCGTTTAATTCAACAAACCATCCACTACAAGTCTTGAATAAGTTTTTAAATAATCTTCAAATGTACTACAATCATTTTCAATGTCTTATTCTACTTTCATAATCTTATACTTTTTCGTATTTTCACAATCTACACATTCCTAGAATTACAAAAATAGAGATTTACTGATTACGAAATTGCGATTCTCTCTTGAAACTGAAGGGGGGTTGTAATATCTCGCAAAATTTATGAGTCGTTAAAAATTTCAACTCTTCCGTTGAATTTCACTCTATTTACTAAAAAATACTTATTTGCCAAACATAATTTTCAAAATTCGTAAAATTTTTGGATCGAATTAATTAAAACATAAATTATTTATATGTATAAGATTGCTATTTTTAATGAAAAGGATAAAATGGCATTCACTATGGATTAAATATCGATTGAAAATGATTCAAAATTACAAATCTAAATATTTTCCAGGAATCTAGAGGAGATAGACACATTGGATTTAGAATTCATTATATAATTGGATGAAATAGAAGGGTATTGATGATGTAATGTCCATTGAGTGGATTATCCAACGAAAGCTCCCGAAAAAAAAGAGAAACGCGAGGCAAAAAGAGAAGAAGTTTGTTTTTTTCCCGAAATCAGCTTCTTTTCAAGAATCGAGCTGAGGTCATGGGGAATCCGCCACCGATCCTTGGGCACGTCTTCAGACAATCGAAGAACGATCTAATTATAAAGACCTTATTCCTCAACCGGATCAAGTCTCTTACATTTAAACCCTTTTCAATAAATAGCGGAATTCCCGATTTATGAATCGTTTGCACTGAATTTTCTCATCAACGCAGTGCTCAACTTTTCTGAATTTTCGTTGTAAAAATAGCTTTCATCCTTAAATTTCACGGAACTGATTCAAAAGACCAACGTTTATTATCTGACGATTTTTGGAGGCAAAAGGATTCAGAAGAAGATCCATTTTCCAAAGACAAATATCAGGCTGTTTCAGATTTGGGTATAATCAAAATAGAATACTTTTGTTTAAAATTCCTTTCGTAATTTGTGAAACATCGAAACTGATCATCGTACACTTTTACTCAAAAGAATATATTTGTAATGGAACAATTTTATTTTTCACGTTGCGACTGATGACACACGAGAAAAAATACAAAAGCCGTGTTCACAAAATAATCGTCGATTACCACGGTCATCAAAAATGTTGGCAAAAGTGCATTTCGGCAACGATTGGGTGTCCGTGCATTCATCGGGAACTATGAATGCCCTTCAATGCCCGTGTAGTGTTCTTCTCACTTAGTTTTCAATGTTAATTCCGATTGATTGTTTTGTCGGACGTGTGGTTTGCCATCCCTCATTGAGGATCCCAATTAAAAGTGGCCCTCAATCGATTAACACGGACTTTTGATCGAACAACGTTCACACTCTCAATTTCAATGGATAAATTAATTTGTTTCGAAAAGAAGTGGCGAAATAAGGAATCGATTCTTCCAAAAGTGGGGCATCTCCACGAACATCGATCTGCGGAATTCACTTCATCTGCTTTGTCTCCTTCAAACTCTCCGCCGCTCATCCTACTATAACTGACAAAAATGAAAAATCAAAATGCTAAATTTATTTTGTGATATTTACAACAAAACTTTAGGGATTATCACGGTAACTAAACGATAAGTTTTATCGTGACCACACACGTCTGTGTATTACTTCTAATTAAATCAATTCCGATAATAACAATTGTTTCCCAAATACGACTTCATCGCATTGAACAAATCCTAAATGATTCTCTATATATATATATATATATATATTTATATATATATAGCATTAAAGTAATTAATAAATATCAATTGTCACCTTTAAATTGTTGATTTTCATTATTGACTTTGAATCAAGAACATCACTTTAAATATATGTATTCCGAGAATTCGGATTGTAACACCAATAGTCAATTAATAAAAGTGTTTCCGGAAGTAATAAAATGCTCTCAAATTCGATTAACCGTCAGAGTGTTTTAATTAACTTCGATATTTATTGGCGGCATCCGATGGAGGCAAACTTAGGACAAATCAATTTCATTCATCATTCTCATTTATATCGTAGAATTCAATTATTAATATAATTTCAAAGTGAGAGAATGTCAGGCAGCAAAAGGTTTTCTGATTTTCCCGCGCACTCCTTTCGAAGATTGAGTGGGCGCCAATTCCATTTATACCGCGTTTTTCGGAAGGCACACATAAAAATCCCTGCGTTTGCGTCAAAGCGCCTAATATTCCGGTGCTTCGGTGCTCTCTCTGCAATTCAAATCTGATAATACGTATAATGTACATAGAACAGCATAAGAAGACGAAGATTGTTCTCCAAAACACTTTTTCACTCAATTTCGAGGATCAATGGAAGATAAAAGGAACTTCGAAGATGCCTTTGTGAGACGCACGTTCAGACTCTTCAACTTTATACCCGTGACCATGGACTCTATTTCTACTCATTTGCTCGAAAGGCATTGATATTTTCAGAGAAATTAACAAAAACAGCGTAAAATGTCAATAAAGTTGATGAAAACTAAGTTTACTCTTACATTACCAAGTTTCTGAATCGTTCTTTTTGTCAGCAGTTGTGAAACATTGTTTCTCCGATCGGATGTTCGCAGCTTTGAAATTAAAAATTGCTGCTCTCAATTTGAAAATACTTTATTTACATTTTCTTGGAAACCATTTATTGACTAATAAGAATAATTAAAAGAATTACTTGCCCATCGAATGCTCTTGACTCCTATAATCCATGGCAGCTGATCTGTGGAAGGAATCATCATTTATTCTTTAGCAATGTTCATCAAAAGATAAAGGGCGAATATTTTCAGGTCATTAAATTCAAAGTGTGCAAGAACAAATATATATTTACATTATTTAGGCTAATACTAATAATTCACAACAAATGGAATAATTCATATGAATAATATATTAACTGAAGAATTTCTTTTTCCTTTTCTTCTAATTTTTCTATTTACATATTTTGTAAAATTTGTTTTCACAAAATGACTTATTCTCAATGTGTCAATTTAATTGGACCATTCATTGAAAGATTTTTGCCATTTGGAACTTATGCTGCAGTGGAAGGGAAAAATAAGAATCATAAGGATATGGAATTATTTATTTGGACCCAAAACTAGATACTTGTTAAGTAACTTGAAGGTGATAAAAAGGGTTAGAAAACGAAAATATTAAAACTGAAAGAGTATTCAAGATGCTCAAACTCCATTTTCTCCAAGTTTATATTGGAGCCTCTCACTTATATATAGCACTATTGCATCTTCAAGAAGAAAACAAAAGCTTATCATCTTCCGCAAACTTTTCTTTTTTACGACCGATATCATCACCGTGGGGACACATCTCCTCTGGTGCTCTATATTATCTATCCTTTGGTCTCTGCACATCATTTGCTGACAGACAGGAGCTATTGATGTCCAACATTTTCTTTAATTCTCACGGCCATTTTTCCTCTCACCTTGTTGAGGTCTCAGGGTCAATGATCTCACTCATATTGTCTGCCCCACTTTACATTTTGACCCTTTTGTAATTTCCAGAAATTTTGCATACAACACCAAACCATCATGGTTCTGTACAGATAAGGACACATCAGTGAAAGACTTTCTATTTCCATAAATAGTCTTGATTTGATTGCTTTAACCATTTTTTATTATTCAGTTTACTTTGTCGACATTGTTGTTTGATCTGTTGTTATGGCTCTTTCTCATCCATTCTTTCGATGGAAACTGAACTGTCTCTAAACGAGTTTGTTTCTGATTTTGTGCTTATATTGGCCAACAATTGAAGGGAAATATGAGTAAAGTGTATTTAAGAATACACTTCTTTCGAGTGAAAATAATCAACATTAATTTTTGAAAGATAAGGAATACTTAATAACCATTGGAATAAGATCTATACAATTTGTGTAAGTTCACTCAAATGTACAGATGAGATACACATTTCTAATTATTACTGAGTTTGCAATTCTGTTTGAAATATCTACAATGTACTCTAAGAGCTGAAAATGAGATTGTATATTGATAATTTTTTTCATACCACTATTATGAATTAAATTAACTTCAGCTTATTCAACTAATATATATGTAATAAAACATAACAACATAGAATCTATCATTTCATATTTCTATTTATGTTAATAATAAGTGATATGAGATATGGGCCCATTGTGAAGAACTGGGCAATTGCAGCTTCATCAAACGAACAAGATGTCACTGGCATCAGAAAAATCAGTAGTTGGTATCTAGATCAACAGGAAAGGAAGTTAAATATAAAGAAAATAGAAAGTGTATTTACTAAATAACAAAGGAACAAGGAGGATTGGAAGACATACCACTCCAACAGAGTCCTTCGATTGATCCAAAAATATTGATGAGGAAAATAGGGGTACTTTCATCTGTTTAGCAAAGAGAGCATCCTGATGATATTCTAGGGACAGAATATTGATTTGGTGAGTATTTCTTGTCAATGACAATACCTTGAAAGACAGGTGAAGAAAGTATCTTCTTAAAATTAAGAACATGCCATTGAGTCAGTAACGTTTCACGAGGAAACTGAAGAATTCAAGATTGAAAAAGGACAGTGCCTTTTACTCATTATTTTTAAGGATGTTTTGGAAGAAGTTTTCAAAACTTCTATTTCCTCTTTCAAACTGAGAGGAATTGGTTTCAAGACTTTTATAAGTTTGGACAGAATATGGGAATTAGGATAAACTTAAGCAAAACAAAGGAAATGTTTAATTCCCTTGTAAAGCAAGTGCTTATAAATCTTGAAACCACTGGAAGTGTGCTCGGAATACAAGTATGTTGGACAACTAGTGACAACAGAAGAAAACAATAGAATTAACAATCAAACTGGGTTGAAGTGCCTTTGGTAGAAAATCATACATCCTAAAGTCAAGAATACTAATGTAACTGAATAAGAAGGTCTTCAATCACATTCATCAAATGAATAGGGCGTTAACTGAGGTTGGAGGCAAAGTATAGCCCAGGCTAAGCCATGCTAAGAAGGCTTCAACAATATCTCCAGCCAAATAATTAAAGCGGTATTCACCCACAGTAAGATAGCCCTGTGAATTATTGTCCTAATTCTCTTAAGTGTATTTACAATTTTCATGGTGAGCTTTCATGATTGAAATTCATACACTAAAGTACCAATCATTCAAATGTCATTCGAGGTGGTGACATTGCACGGGTCCATTGTTAAGAATAGAGCCACTAACTTGCACCTTGCGACGTACCACAGCCGATAATATAGAGGAAATAAAAAGTGTACCTGATAGAGTTGAGATAGATAGATATAGAAGACTAATAAGCGATACTGTTCAGATTATCCAAGTCTATGCACCAACAGCAGCACTACTTTAAATAAATTATGGGTGACTTAAATGCTTGGGTTGATTGGGAGGCCGTTGATACTGTCATTGGACAGACAAACGAGTTGAAGAGTTTGCAGAATGCGCCAATATGCATGTAGTAAATATTTTAAAAGAAATCAAGCCAGATTCCAAAGAGTTTTCACTACAATGGGCCATATCCATACACTACAGAAAATTATCAACAGAACAAACAAATACTGCATTAGTACTGTGTTTCGTGGATTATGTACAGGCTTTCGATTTGGTTTGGGATTTTCGATTTGGGACCTGTTCTAATGTACAAGTCCTAGAGAGACAAGCAGTAGAGGAAGAATGTATTCATCATCTTCATAACGTCTATAAAAAAGCCACTGCTTCATGAATGTTATATGAAAGATTGAAAAAGGAGTTGTTATTGCCTTTCACCCATTCTTTTCTAAACTTTTGTTGAAGAAATTTCAGAATATTAGCCTGGAATGAAAAGAGCCTCCTCAAGTGTGGACAATTTGTGACAACAGAAGAAAATAATAGAATCAATGAAGTGAACTGAAGAATCGAAGTGGGTTAGAGTGCCTTTGGAAAAAACTCGTACATTTTAAAGTCAAAAATACGGTTGGAGCTGAAAAGTTAGGTCTTCTATCTGCTATCTACGTATTATTATTGTCTTAACATACAGAAGTGAGACTTGGAATCTGAACAATAACTCAGTGACTGTAGACCACCCAAAGAGGTATTGGAACTCTTGAGGTCACAAGAAGAGACAGGAAGCATAACACGTGGGTGAGGTCAGAAATTATGGACATAATAGAGAAAGTTCCTAAAATGGATATGGGCAGGACATATGGCTTAAAAGAAATGACAACCGACAGTTATACTCAACTGGATACCACGTGAAGAGACTGAGAAGAAGACCAAAGGAGCGATGGAACAGAGACATCTTCAGTAGCTGATGGTTCATGAACAGTGACCGCGGCCCCATACCTTTCTCCCTGTTCTTTACACTAATCACGCAACACACCAAACTTACCTCCCCTCCCACCAGTCCTAGTATATACATATATATATAGTATACAGAAACAAATGCACATACAAATCATTCCATCAGCTACTGGAGACGGGACCATAGGTCCCGAAATGTAAATTTAGTGTTAGTGTTTGTTGTTTGCTGCTCTGTTGGACCTATAATACAATCATTTTTCACTTTGAATTTTAAACGAAATAATTCCGAAACTGTATTGTACGGAGTAAAAATTCTGCGATGATCGGAACTCTTAAATAAGAATCTCAAACAAAAGTTCTCCTTCGTCAGCTGTAAATGTATAGTCGCGTGAACAGCTCTCAACTCCTTCTCCAATTAAACGCGTCCATTGTTCTTTTCTGCTTTCGCAGGAATTCAAAGACACCACTGAATTGCCTCTTCGACGTCTTCAAAATCTCGCGATTTTAACTCTTCTTTATTCAATTATATGCACTCATTTGCACAAATGTTTTTGAGAGTGAATCTGAAAATGTCGGTGTAATGAGCA
This sequence comes from Pantala flavescens, assembly GCA_020796165.1. Classification (NCBI taxonomy): domain Eukaryota; kingdom Metazoa; phylum Arthropoda; class Insecta; order Odonata; family Libellulidae; genus Pantala; species Pantala flavescens. The sequence goes on along the minus strand of CM036885.1, from coordinate 18,549,068 downwards.
AATAGCGTAAAATTATGTAAATGATAAAATGCGCGTTGTTATGAAGCGAATTCGAGGGGAAAATTGTGAATTATAAAATCGAAGATTCGAAGGAATGCAAATGATTATGTGCGTAATACTACGCATAATAACCATTATGCGTAGTGAGAGAAGTAAGTACGATGTTACCCCAGAAGTAAGCCATGAGTAAATTAATTACAGCGTATCGAAGCTAAAAATCGAACGGAAATTAATTAACTTATTTTAAAATAAATGAAAATTAATCGGTCTCCGGATTCGAGGCATACAGAATAGCTGATTCGAAATTAATTCGAGAAATCAGTCGTTTCCATGATGAAATGATAATTAATACAAAATGAGATTTTACTGGAATATTTACATTATAACGCTGAGTTTGATTTCCCATTCTATTTTTCAATTCAACTTTTTGTGCAAAAGATGAAACTTTGTGCGAAGGGTTCCAAAGAGACAAATAAACCCAGATCTCCGATTCGTTGCTTCGCATTTATTATATGCTTTAGGAATGTCAAAGCAAACTTCGGTTGAAACAAAAAGTTCTGCAATATTCGAATTTACTTTCTCACTCTGAAATAAATCTACATTAGCCCAAAATTCTTTCAGAATCATTTTGTACAGTCGATACCGGTTAATCGGACCACACCGGGATCATTTTGGTCCTAACAACCGGCCGATTACACGAACATGCCCTATGTTACAAGACGTATGTAATTAAAATGTCATTATGACCTTTATTGTGCGGCGCACGCGTATGGCGAACATATAAACAAGAACTAAAATCACAACAAACATCTAACGCAGCAATGGGACTGCCTTCATTTCCCTCCTTCATGAAATAACGGCGCTAAGTTTCAATGGATTTCCTGTCATCCTGTGTTGTCACCAACTCGTCATCATCACTTTCCTGGTCTTCCGATGCTGTAGTGTGTTTTGCTGTAATTCTAGCAACAATTTTAAGCGTCGTAATATTCATTTTCATCGTAGCATTGAAGATCGTTGTCGATGGATAGAATTTCCGACTGTACACAGGCGACTTGCGGCTTCTTTTTCATCTTCACGTTCTTTAGTCCTTTTAAACGGAATTTTGGTCCAAATAAGCGAATAATATTAGGCTTATATACGTAGGGTTTGTTTCGGTTCTTTAAGATTCGGTCCGAATAAGCGGCTGGTCCGATTACCCGGTGGTCCAATAAACCGGATTCGAATGTATTTACAAAATTAATTCGATATTAACTACAGATTCTCTCGGTAATGGTCGATTCATCTTTTCTCAAAACCATGGAATTCATTTCAATAGAAAATTAGAATGGACGAACTTCCTATTTCTTGAAATCGGTAAGTTTTGAAGTTGACAGTTGAAATTTATGGCACGAAAGCGGTGCAATGACAAATAGATTAGAATGAATAATTAGATTCGGAATGGGTCGAATTTTTTTGCTCATTATATCACATTTTGATTATTCTGAGAATAAATGAATCTTTTTACAGATTAAACGGGTAATGTTTACAACTAATTTTTATGAGTCACTTCTCAAAATAGCTAATGATTGCTTCTCATTACATTTGATAAACAAAATATTTGTATCACTAGGTGTTCTTCTTTTATTTTGTATGATTTCCTTCGCGAACTTCATTTATATCCACTTATCCTTAAATTATTCTTCACGTTACAGATTATGCATTTTGCATCGAATTTATGTTCAAGTATTTCTATGCAGCAAATGCCATCGAAAGAAAAAGATCTCTTATTGACATAAGTACTTTTAAGAGGAATTGTTCACAATCAGTTTCCCAAGAACTTCAACATAATGCCGATAATAAGTTCTTATATTGGATACGAACGGAATCGATTTCGAAGAACAAACATAAGAACAATAGAAAAACAGTTTTTGAAATATGGATCGTTATAGAGGAATGAATTTTTACAAAAGGAAACTGTTAAACTTTACGGATGCAACTCACCTTTCTTAGAACAACTTTAAAAACATTTTGATATCGAAGGTCTCAATCGATTTAGAGGACACGTTGTGTGGAAGGAGTGGCTCTTAAAGTGCGATAGGCCGATCCGCTGTATTTTTAGCCGCAAAACGTTTTACAACTCTCAAATGAAATATTATTCGAGCAATTGAGTAATCAATATATTCTATGTATAATTAAAATATATATACATGTACAAAGTGTATATATAGCAATATAGCAGTGGAAATTGTTTGAAAGTTGAGGACTTATTAAGATCATGATGGCAATCTGTTGCAAATAGTGTTCTCATCATTTCTGAGTGCGACTATAGGATAGTGGATATTAACATTTCTGGTGATGTCTCCGTCTATATTCAGAGGAAGTTTCCACAAGAACTCTTAAAGTGATAATATGGAAGGAATAGTAACCGTGTTTTTATAGTCAAATGTACGTAATTTAAATCGTGACATTTGATATGGGCAGAGTACACGATGTGCATAAAGTCGAATAATGTTAATAAAAACAACTTTGTAAATTTCCACAGAAAATTGGTATATGAAGCCTGAAGATGTAATTTCATATTACGAAACCGGTCGCGAATATACCAATTTTCTGTGGAAATTTACAGTTGTTTTTATTACTATGGCATTCCACGAAGTCACGCCTTCTCACATCGATTTCGAATAATGTTCTTATTTCGACAAAGTTGCATTTGGACGAGTCAATTCGTCTTTTCCCTGAATACAGGATGGAAATAACTGGGTCATCAAATGAAACATTTATAACGGTAATATTACACTTTTCACTCTATAGTTTCTTTAAAAAGTCTTTTTGTTAAAGATACTGGCAAAATCAAGGGATATTGTGAATTTCATTGTCAATTTTACAGTTAAGAAAGGAACAACTTTGCTTAAGTGATTCTCAGTTTTACTCATATGGACGTAAGGTGAGATTCGGGAGGTGTGAAACGAATAGCATCCCATAGACATTAATTATGGGAGACACTTTTCCAAATTGTCTCAGCAGATATGAGATCCAAGTTCTTTATTTTGGAGTATATGTGCATCTATGTGTAGTAAAATTCAGGAAATCAATCCATCCATTTCCAGGAAATGAATATTGGTATGAAAATTAATAATTTATAAGTATATTTTACCCATATTTTACTTATTACAACCTTCATAATGAATTTCGATGCTTTATTTTCCCAAGGATAACAGCCCTTTTTCTGTTGCTATGGTTAGTTCCTTCGTGGCTCATATGCAATCCCTGAGTATTTCACAACATAACTTCATAACATAACCATTAGTATCTTCTTCATGCGAATTATTTTACTATAGCAGTTTTAAACAGAAGTAAATCATTGATCAAATGAGGAAATTTTAGCGACCCTTTCTTTTGAAAAATCCATTATTTCTTCTCTAATATTTGCTGAAATCTAAGGAATAAATTTGAAAGCGACAAAGGAGGTGAAGTTACGTAAAAATTAATTCATAAAAGGAAATACAAAGGTATATGGACAAGATGTATAACTGTCCATTGTTGACATTTATTTATATACTAACCTTAAGTTCATAATTAAAACATAATAAAGTACATTCAAACGGAAAAAAGTTTACTTTATTATGTATTAGTATTAATCGGAGGCTAAGAATATCATAATAGATTTATATTTCTTGTACACCTCTATTGTTTTGAATATATTAATGCATATCAATGCATAATTTCTATTTAAATATACAAAATTGATTATTCTGTCAGAATCGTGAAGAAACAAAACAAAAATATATTTTACTTTAGCAAATGTGAAGATAGATAATCACGAAGAATTGAGATGCACTCGTAGCCATCATCACAGTTGGTCTACTTTACATTTCCGTTCGTAAGTACACATTTCCTTAATTATTTTAGTGCATCATTAGAAATCAGTCGATTAAATCGCTTAGGATTTCTTAGCCGTTCTTATGAAATATTAAGATATGTTCTAAAATTCTACCTCAAGTCCAATATTTTTATCTAAATAATTCCGTCACAAGAGAAGTTCTCCCTACGAATTCTCTCGTCGAGGCAAATGGAGCATCTGACCTGATTTCAGATCATGTTCAGGGTATCGATAATCGAATACGCGCATTCTTTTGTCATCCACTATTCACTCGAAAGTATGTAGTTTATTATTTATTAGCCCATAACAATATATTTCTCAGTTATCCTTGTGATTCAACCACATTCTTTTTCATCCATTTTGATTTGTCTCAAATTACGTTGAACGATTTTTATTGGAATTCATATTCTAACGAAATCTCCGATAAATCGACATTCTGATTGGAGGATCTTCGAAATGCATTTCCTCTCAAATAAAATAAATTGCAACTTTAGTAAAATAACTATTGAAGGGACTCTCATCCACATACGTGAAGTTGAGGAACTCTTGTATTAACACTTCGTCTCAACTCTTCAGAAGAACGAATAATTGAGATGTTTGCTCACATGGGCATTTGAATAAGAGATTGGTTTATAGAAAATATTTATGGACACATGGATATTTATAGTCACAAAATATTAATGGACAAAATAGTATATTTTTAATCGGTCGAATTAATTTCAAAAAGATAGTAACATGGCCCCTTTTAATTTTTCCTTATGAATAAAATGAGAAGCTAGACAAGAACGAATAATGAAAATGAAAGGTAATTTCTCGTGTTTTCATTGAGTCGAGGAATGCTGTTAACTTACGTGAATAAAACACAGTGTTTCCTTAATTGCACCATCGATCGATTCACTAACCTCGTGCACTCCTCCGAAGCCCAGCTGTTTCCGTTGCACCACAAACACTATCTCCGCTGTTCTCCGATAGAGGACCTCGTTTGCGCACAATGACCCTTGACCCAGGAATGCATTCCTCCTTCAAATGACCTACTCACCCTATGTCGGCCATCATTTCCACACACTCTCCATGTACTTTCCGCTTCCTTCATTTTCACTCCACATTTCACGGCGAATCACTTCGCCTCGGTCAACCGACTGTCGAGCCCATTCGAAATTACACTCTTTTGTTCCCAATCTTTGCTCCCATTCTTCCAAATACTCTTCCCCAATTAAATACTTTTAACCTAAACTATATAAATTTCACGCACGTGGGCGGTCCATCACCTAGGCAACGGGATGCTGCGTGGGGAGTCGACCAAGGGCTGCTGCAGCTGGTCGCACATCGCACCTTATGGAGGCCCTGGGCACCTCCCCTCCCGAGATCTATTGATTTTCACCTCCGCGACTCCATCTGTCTGCTGCTCCTCAACTACGATCTTCCGAATTTAGGCCTCGTTTCGATATCGTGACGACGTTATTTGATCGTTGGCGATGAAGAGCCATCCATAATTAGATCCAATAACAATCAAATAACATAAATGGCGTATCTATAACATGAGATTGTCCTTTTATTGTCCAAATGAGTAATCCACACACTTTTCGCGGAGATTCTTTTGGGACATCAACTGGCTCTAAATATTCCTCCGATTGCTGTCGACATTCTCTTTCGAAAACTTACATCATTTTCACATTTCGCCATTATTTTGTTTTTGTGGAAAAATCCAAGAAATCTTTCAGATTCTTTCTCTTGTTTTCTCCATCTTTTAGAATCGTCCATCGATTGATCTTCGTCCTCTCGATTTCATTATAATCACTTTCTTTATCATCAGAAGAACATCAACGTCATGCTTTTGTATTATCCAGAATATCTCACTGTGAATATAATTCTGCAGACAAATTTAATTGATTAAATTACCGTTCGTCTCTTTACTTATATTTTTTACATATTTATCTATTATATATATTTATCTTAGAAACTTTAAATTATGGTCTCATCTAAATTATAATTTCCTTTACCACTTCGCTGATGCAAATATTATTGGATTTTTCTCGATTTAGGTCGTGAAAGTACATTCCTTAAATTGGCAATAACGTATTTTGAGAATTTATGCTGTAAATGTAAATAAATAATAGAAAAAAAAACGAAACTAGACTCGAATGAAACTACATTTGTCGTAAATCCTTCAGTTTTCTTATCCAGATACTGTCCTCTGCTTTCACAAGAGGAATAATTAGATGTATGTAGCGATGAAATGGGCATTTTTCGGCGCAATAGGAATCCAAGAGGACATTAATTAATATGATTTGAAGTGCCTTTCGACCTGGTGAGTGAAGAGCCTTTGGTGAAATAAATGCGCATAAATTTCCGGAAACCAACCTAAAACACATTACGTAGTTCAGTTATCAACGAATAGAATAAAGGTTAATCGATTTTTACTTAAATTCTGGTCAAATTAGAATTTCAATTTAAACGTGTAGATGAAAATATTAGGACTTTGACTTTATAATGAAATATATAAATTTAAAGCGAAAACTTAGGGAATTGGTGATTTTATGAAAAAATGAAGGCAATTTTAATAAACTGGCATAATGTACCATAAAATGCTACTTTTTTCTTGGATTGAACTTTGCATCTTCTGAATATATTGAAGTCAGATTAGACTGCTTTTCGAGTAACGATACCTTAAAAAATCGTTCAAGTACGTAACCTCAGTAAAACTTGATCGTGCAGTCCAGTTTATGCAATGCCTAAAACTTTTCTGTTTTTCCGAAAAATCTTTCGCAAGAGAAATTGAGATAAACGTTGATATTCTCATGTACAGGTTATTTTGAGTCGATATCTCGAATATAACTGCAGTTTTGGACTTTTTCCTTGAGAAAATAATTGGCTTCGATTTTTAATCATTATCCTTTACAAAGTAGGCGATATCGAGCAATGAAGCTTTGATTATAATGTAAATGGCTGTATACATGCATGATATAGATTGATTGGAAGTTAAAAGTAATTTATACGAAACAGTGCTTCGAAATAGTAAAGCTTAAGTAGAATCAGAGCATAATTATGATGATAACGAATAGTGGAGAATTTATTATTCCTTATATACTTGTCTATATTATACTCAAGGAAATTTAACTATAGTTACAAAAACGATTTAAATGAAACATATACTTGGTTATGACAACATATCTATTGCTTTCCTCCACAAGTAATACATGCACCGTTGGCCGAGATTAACTGTGAAGACAAGTTTAGTTGGTTTCCTTAATTTCTCGCGAATATCTCCTAAAAATGATGCTAAGAATCTGAGTTACCATTTCTTTCTTGAATTACTCGATACTAATATATTAGTTCATATTGTACGTCAATTAAAAAACCCTTATTCCCTGTTCCTAAGGGTTAAAAGTTAGCTACTGAACCTTGATTCGAATTATTCTGTAGTTTGTAGAACTCTTCTTATATCTGATTGCTTCGAAAGCAATACACGTTTCCAGTGCATGTAATGCCCTCTCTCGAGGAAGGTAGAAATTTAATAAGTTTCATGTGTCAGTACTCCGTCCTTCCGTCATGGCGCTGTATATAAAACCCCGCGAGTTTCATCGGGAAACAAAATTTTGCGAATAAATTTATATTGTTTATACAACATTTTTATCTTTTGCGCTCTAATATATTATCTAAAATTATTATCTAAAATTGATAAGTTAAATTGTTCATTCTTCATATTTGAACCATTACCGGGAACCATTATATTATTAAATATGTATTTAAACGATACCCGAGATATTAACAGTAGCCTTAACTTTATCAGAAAATTCAAACTTACATATTTTATTCAATTCTTATTGTAAAGTCCATAAAATAGCATATTTACAGTATGAAAATTTGATTTTAATTCCTCCGACTCGAAATTTTTTCGTATTGATAGTTACGCTATTGACATTGATGAAATTATTTATCAATACAGATTTATATCACAAAAATTGGGTCATCTAAAAAAATCGATGCGATCATTTTCGGATTTAATTAACTTCTGACGTATTTTTTTTAATTTCGCTTTGAAATGTCATATTTCTTTTATTTGATATTCTTTTTGTCTCGATCATTTGGAATAAAAGTACTTGGTCCCTTTCTTTCTGAAGCACATATTTAATTATTCATCCTTAGCTTTGTTATTGAAAATTTTCTTTTCCCTTAAGATGAATTTTCTCTTTAATTCAAGAAAAATAAGGTAGTAATTACTTCCTGCTACCGATTGTTATGAAATATGCGTCGCGGATTGCCTATACGCATTCAAGTAAAAATAAGATAATTTCAAAACTATCCACTAGATACCCTGAGTCTTCCGTCTACAAATGGTATCTAGCATAACTACTTTGAGCCGACGAGTATACTCGGCTTGAACGCGAACGAAGACGAAAATTTTGGGTAGGACGAGTACTTGGTTAGTATCAAGTTTATTTCATTAATTTCATTAGTTTGATCAAAAAAAGTTGAAATTTATAAACTTTGCGCGTTTGGAGTGTTCGATATTCCAAAAATTTTTTTACAAATGCTGGTACATATATCCCTAGTTTATGGTAAAATTTTCAATTTTGTTTGCAGTTTACCTTTTGCTGACGAATATCGAGACTGATATCATTACAGTGTTGTCTCTGACCAAAAACTACGAACGAGCAACGAATCACGAACAGGTGCAATATCACGGCGCGAAAGCCATGATTTGCCTTTACACGAATCAGGGCGTTTTTTCGAAAAAAAAATATTCAAAATATGAGCCAATCAATATGCCAACATGTTCAGAGACTACTCTGATTGTGATTCAGCTACTTTTCATAACGTTATCTTTAATCTTTTTCTATGTTTTTATCGGTTCTTGGACGTCTGGGCCGTTAGTAATCTTCAACATGTTCACGGCCATCCTATAATCGCTTAAAGCACTCGTAAACTCTTATTTTACTCGTAACAGACACACCATAGTCGTATGTTAACATTTCACACTCTTCGGTAAACTTTATTTCACATTTATGTAAAACTTGCAACGATTTCTTTAATTCTTTTTTTTCAGCAAATAAAAATCACCGAGCTCATAGGAACACGTCTTACCTAAATTCATTGATCATGCCCCACTTTGATTAGGGTGACATTGTTTACCAAGATCTATCAAGAGTATCCAGAATGCATCCGTTCGATTTATATTTAATTTGAGAAGATTTGACCATATTTCCGGTGCATTTAAAAAATTAAATTGGATAAAACTCGAAACTCGCAGACAACTTCACATTCCAACGTTAACATACACTTTTTTGCGAACGCAATCTCCTGAATATCACTTTTCCGAATTTGTAAGATTTGAGTCCGTCCATAATTTTAATACTAGAGGGAGATTCAATTTACTAATACCGAACCACAGAACGGAGACATATCACAAATCATTTATTATAACTGCTACCACGCTCTGGAATACCATTCCCTCCCACATAAAATCTTCCATTTCCACCCGATCTTTCAGAAGAAAATGTCTTACTTATCTTAATCATATATCCAATTTATCTCCTGTATCAACAGTCATCACATCTCTACAGCACTGATCAACGCTCTCTCTACTGCTCCTTTCACTCTTAACCTCCAATTCATTTAACTATGCATCTGTCCAGAAATATTCTTTTTTTTGCAGCTCAGTCCAATATCTTCTAATTTTATTATCTACACTTTGCCTCTCTTTTCGGCAATCAACTTAAATATACCATTGAATGTTTTTAATGATCTGTTTAGTTATAAGATATGTTTTCAAATTTAACATGATCTGACTCATTGATTATCATGAAAAATTGAAATTTTAGTATTCTGTTGTTTTATTATGTGTTATATGTTGTTAATTAATTCTATCAGTAGGTTTGTGCAGGTTTTTCACACCCCCCTTCATTGCGGGTGTTTTCCTGCAGTGGATTTTTTTTCCTAAGATTTTTTCTTAGGTTTTTATATCCACTTAAATCTCTCTTATAATCATTATGTTTCTTTTTCTAATGTTTTTTGTACTTTAAACTTTTTTTTTGAAGAGGTTAGATGGAAGAAGAGACTTTTTAGTCTCAATCTCGCCTCCAAAATAAAGACCTAAAGACCTAAAGTGGCTGCTATAATTAAAGTAAACTTCAAACATTATTGAAAATTTTACTATGAACTAGGGATATATGTACCAGCATTTGTAAAAAAATGTTTGGAATATCGAACACTCCAAACGCGCAAAGTTTATAAATTTCACTTTTTTCTATCATACCATGTATACGTATTCGTCCGCTACGGGAAAACGAGCCACCTAGTATACTCGTCTGCGTCAGGGAAGTGGTTAATAACACACACTAAGTAAAAGATAAGATTGATTCATAATCTCTCTTTGTAAGTACGCAAGTCCGCCTTAAAATATTCCCGTTTCGGATGCAATCAACCATTACAATTTTCCTCAAATCGATTTCGAAATCTTCGATCGAAAGACATTGCTTCGGCTCTTTTTAGCACAATTCCCTTCACTTGAGGAACACTCAAAATTCGTGGCTCCATTTAAAATTGGAGCAAATCCAAGGCACAGAAAATGTCATGAGAAATACGATTCCAGTACAAAAACAGTCCAAAACCAAATATACGAACCACTCACCGGAGATTCGGATTTCTGTTTTGCGGTCTCCTTCATCCACTTAATGACCGTGTTTCTTATACGAAGCGTGATTTTAAGACCCCTTAAGCCCTCCTTAAGTGGATCACAATGTTATATCGGTAGTATTTTCCCAATTCCCTTCGATTCATCCCTTTTAAAGAGAAATTGCTTAAAAAAGGCGAAAATCATGAAATTATCAGTTATAGCTGTTTTCGATAAAAGAGTACCTTCGTTCAAATTGTTCGCTAAAAATCACGACAAAGTGAAATTGTGATCTACATTATATACGAAAACAGAGTTTTTCACTGCTGCATGAAGTTCTTCGCTAAAATACCGATACAAAGATCAAAAAATTGAGTCATGCAAAGAAAATCCAAGACTAAATGAGGAGCGCGAATCGCTCAAATCTGAGTCAAATTAACACTTCATTTACAAAGGCTCAAATTTGAGAATCCATTTAGTTACTTCTCTCACGGAATTATAATATTTATGACAGAATCTGAAGTCTTGGATGGGGTATTTTAAGACGAAGCGGCAGATTAATAATATTATTCCTTATTAATATTAACTATATTTAGAAACTATTCAATACGTTCGGAACGTGTCTAACAATGATTTGAGCCAATTGCAATAGTTCGTGAGTCATTTCAGAGATTTAGGTAAGTGTTGTTCTTAGTTGTATCTTTTCATTTAAATAATGTATATATATGGTTTTAGTAGAAAATCCAAAAACACTTCCTTCCTGATATGATGATAATAAATTTCCTTCTGATGAGCATGAAGTCATTTTTTAGATTAAGACATAGTTTCTCGAAAAGTAATCTAACTTGACTTTTATCTACTCATAATATATAAGAGCGATATAAGAAAAAAGGGCGTTTTGGATAGATTGATGCTCTCATTTCGTTTATTTCTTTCGTTATGAAGTATTAAAATCTTCACCGATGTGTGCCTTCTCATCGAAATTCTACCAGAATTTTAGTAATACTCGACCAAAGTAAACCGCAATTTTTTATCCGATGAAATCTGAATTCCCGAGTAAAATTGCTCCGCGAGGATTTCACAGAATTTTGGAACAAACTACAGTTTGTACAGAGAAATCAGTTGATTCCTTGTTTCAATTTGTGAATGATGAATGTTTAAAGGGCATTCATCTGCAAATTTTAAAATCCCCATACTTTTTTGATATACCTTTCTATTGCATATTACAGCAGAGTTCTTCCAATTGTGTTTCAATTCTCATCAAAATCAGAGTATATGGAAAGGATATCCTTTTTTATCGATGATTATTTTTCATAATTCATAAAAATTCAGTACATCGATTGTTTTTATTGTCATTAACTCGGAAACGTTCAGCTGTACACCTCAACAAACAACCTATTTAAATCTATTTTTCATAAACAAAGGATTATTCTGATAAATTTGTCTTTGCAATAGCGCTCCGTTTCTATAGATATCAGCATTTAATTTTCGAACGTCTTTATTATACACAAATATTGTTGAAATTTCAATCAATGCCTCGTATTTGGGATGTATCATTTTCTCTGTTTTTTGAATTTTAACACGAACGTGGTTCGTTTAACATTTATACGACAAATACCTATTTAATTTATTTATTGTAAAGAATGGAAAACATTTAAACCTCTTTTATTTTAATTTCTAATCTTTAGAATCAATTTTTAATTAAAATTTAATTATATTAATTATATAATTATAACGATACTAGAAGATAATTTTGCTCTCTTTTCTTGATATACAGCATTAACTACTGTCCATTTTTAATAATCTGTGAAACATTATCCGATAAAATTATCCAAAATAATACACTTACTGTTCATTGCATTAACTAAATCTCTTATAGATTCTTAGGCAAATATACCAACAGAATTCAACATTCCGTTTGCGTACCCGACAACATACTTTGTAACAACGAAAATAAATACGACGAATTTCGTCTTAGAGACTTATGAAATATTAAATCCAGCAAAATTGTGAACTATTTTGCGGCTTATGATTTTTCAAGAGTCTGAATGTATAAGTAAAGCAGTTCCTATTTTGATTATTTTCCATTGAAACTCAATTGGAAATCATAAAGCCTTCGATATTCTTGAAATATCCTCTTAATCCGTTGCTTATATACAATATCTTGAAAACTAAATTCCTCCTCGTTGTAGTAAATAGACATCGTGTCCGATTACATAAGTGGAAAAGGACTCTCAAACGCATCAAATGTATGTAAATAAATATCGTTTTTTCCATATTTCGGCACTCATCAAAGAGCACGGCCGTGACCCCGAAAGGGCGTGTCCTTATTGATTATCACGTTTGCATTCATCGACTCATGTTTCCCTCAACAAATGGAAAAAAAATCTCTATTTGAAGTCAATGAAACATTCGGAAGTTTCAAATCGAATGATAAACAAGGAGATATATTACTTTTACATTCTTTCATCAAATTCTTCGATAAATATTTGAATATCGAATCGGAGATTTCTCAGGAAATGCGTTTTAAGAAAAAGGATCGAATGTTAAATTCAATTTCCATTCTTCAAAATCAATCTGAAGAGATCAAATGAACGTTTGTGTGTTTACCTTCGAAATCCATCTGACAACTCCAAAAGACCCTTTTAAAAGGAGTTCTCTGCAAAAGATGTGCAAATCGATTCAAATATTCCATTGAAATGTTCATTCGAACGGCCATCGAATGTACTTAACAAAGAACTCTATTTCTCTATTAAGAACTCTATGTTTAAACCTTGAAGGGAAACTTCCTTTAGCTATTGTTATCAATGAAACAGGAAATTTACTCATTTTGACATTAACTTTCATCTTCTTATGCCTTTCAAAGAATTGTTAAACTTGTAGTTTACCTGGATATTTAGCATTTAGTTTGCAAAAGTCTAGCTCGTAAAATCATAAAATATAAATAATAAATTTACAAGATCGAAAAAATCCATCTTTTGTTTCATTCGCTAAATTAATATTAGAATACTTTTGGTAGAACTGCCTCCTTCGATAGCATGATCATTGAATTGTTGAAAGGCAAATTGTGAATCCTCATGGGTAAAACGTCTCGTTGAAATACAGTCTTCGATTGGCAACGACTTAATCAGATCAGCCAAAGAACTCAGAGGAATAGTTTATTTTCCCAAATTCGGCTTCCAATACTGTTCTGAACCTTGTGAAGTAATACTATTTACAGATTTAGAAATGGGTGTGCATTTCAGCGTTTCATATTAATCCTTAATATTCGTTTCAATTACTCCAAAGGAAGATTTTACGAAATTTTGACAATTCCTTTCATTATATTGCGATGTTATCGATTATTTGCAGGTGTTCATCGAATGCATTACACGTTCATTCGTCTATTAGAAACGGTATCGATTTGGTTTATTGATATCCTCTGCCAAACTGTTACGAAGATTCCTTTTGCCAAAAAACAAAGGAGAATATATGATAAAGTTTTCTTTAGTAAATTAATGGATTTAAACGCGATATGTAAAGGTTTATAAAAAGAAAACTTCGTACTTAAACCAAAAATTAAAAAATTTTTGTGTTTGAAGTTTTACTTTTTTATGCACCATTATGAATGACCACAACGCCTTATTCAGTGAAGTGTAACTTGTGAAAATTTGTAAAGCATTCTGTTGATAAGCAATAGTTTGAGAAAAAAGGCTGAAGATTGCAATTTCGTTGAGAGAATTATTTTTCGATGGAACATCACAAATAAAATATCGAAAGAGATGTCATCGATTCATTGAAAACCGATTGCTCGTTGTATTACTATAGAAAATATTAATACATCAGTCTTCCACTGATACCAATCTGCAGACATTTCGGTAATAATGGGAAATGTTAAGAGAAATGAGGAAACGGTTTATAATATCGTAATTCAGTGAAAATGATGTAATAAAGATATCGGATGAAAGGCTAATGTAGAAATTCTTAAGAAAAAGAACTTTAGATGTTAACTTTGATTAGAATATCCCTTTCTTATAACAAAGATATTGCTTGAAATATTAAAACTATGTTTCCGACCCATGTGAAAATACGTACATTATATTGAAGTATCTATATTAAATTATATATTTTAAATTATATACAACTTCTCAAAAGAGCAAAAGATGTAAAATGTGGAGGAGAAGTGACTATTGATGTCTTAGGAATAATGAAGTGTAATATGGGAAAATGTTTATGAAGAAACTGTTTCAATATGAACTTGGTCCCTAAATAAATAAATATTTTAATAAATTTCGTGTAATCTAGGAATTTTAAAAGGAATGTCACAAAAATAATAGAGGAACTGGGATGCGCTAGAAGTAGAGATTTCAGTAGTGTGCTCATTGTAGGCAGGCAGAAGACGGCGCTTTGAAAATTCAACCGCTGGACCGCTCATTTTGCAATCGCACCACCTTTTTTCGGTCCAACTCGTGCTTTGAGGGAAGAAAGTTAATATCTAGGATGATTATATCGTTTGGAAATATTTACTGCTGTTGATGTGAATTGTATATCTTGAATTGTAAGACTGTGGCAACCGTCCAATTGCGATGTATATTTATGATAATTTAATTAATTTGGTTTGAAATAGAAGCGAGAATATCAAATTCGAATCAATTTAATTTCAAAGTTTATGTTATTTTGTAATAAAACAAACGAGAAATAATGAGTGACATAAAAAACCAAAGAATCTGAAAATATTTATTAAGGATATTAGGATTATGAAATTCCAATCCGCAATGAATAATAAAAATAATGTTTTTCGTTGAACTGCATTAAAGAGAATAAGTGGAATATATTAAAATGTCGGTCAAAAAAAGGATTTTGACCTTTTCTAACCGCATCTTGGTTATGATTTCGTTCATTATAATTATAAATTATAAATAATATCATTTATATAACATACAAATTTCACTTTTTGAAATAATTGATAACAGATTCTTCAGAACTTTTTACTCTTCGATATTCATAAACATATTCACTCATTAACATCACAATTTTCACAAATTGATGTTTTAAATTATTGGCATTTCAGCCGAACTATCGACTCTGTTTATATCTTTTTCTGAAAAATATTTTAGCATACAATTTTCACTGGTTAACTGATGAAAAGAAAAGCGAACAAAGAATAAGTCATCTTAATTTCCATTATTCCGCCATCGACAACTTCCGTTGGACAAAATATTATGAACTACGACTGTTATTTTAGTCTGAAATTAATTAACGTGACTCTTCTCATCGAATCACTTTTGATTGCAAATCGTTTTGCTTCTCATTTGCGGAATTTCGATCGAAGCGGATATTTTACTCTCCAATGTTTACGAATCTCAGAGATCCAATAGCGATCATAATATCTTGAGCACATGGCACAGAGTATGCGCGGTCCATAGTTATCCTTCCTGCCGCGAGGGAGAAGCACTGAGAATTCATACAGGTTGCAGGAGACGCTGGAACAGGATCAGTCGGATATATTCTCCATTGAGGAGTGATTTGCGATGGGCAAAAACGCTGCAGTGGAATTAAGTAAACGTGGGTTAAGTTCAGAAGGAGTTTGAAAATGTGTACAAACGCAGAGCAATTGAGGGCGGTACAGCATTGGTGAGTAGATTCTCTTTGGCATCCCCTCTTCCGCATTGATTACAATTGTAAAGAAGCTAAATTATCATTCTAAAGAATGGACCAACCATCCGCTACTCCTGATCATTTATCGGATTATTACTACCTTAGCAGCATACACTTTTCTTCAGTATTATTTTAATCATCATTATTTGATAACTTCGACGTAATGTAACATACGATGCGTTCCAAATTGAAGGAGATATTCTTATTATTTTATTGGATATCGACAAAGATATATAATTTTACGTATTATTCTCTGGGATACGATAGATACCCCACTGATAAACGGTACGATTTATGGAAATTTATTTAATTAATTCTTCAAATTCACGTAGGACCGGGTTGATGCCTTACGGATTACCTAAAATATAGAGTATCTATTTTCTTGTGACTTCATTTAGTAATGCGATGCATTTTATTTCTATGAAAGAGTGTAAAATAATTAAGTAGTCTTTCAGATAGTAACAATTCAGGAAATCCTTTCTTCCTAAATTAATTTCCATATGATTTGTAATTCTTAGTCGTTTGTAAAATAAATATCTAATAAAGAAAAATAATGTACGTAAATCAGACGATAATATTAGTACATCTGTTTCCACTAAATCACCTTTTATAAAATCATTTGTTAAAGTAATTATATGTGTTTATTGACTCTAAATTTGGAAAGAATATAACGTTATTGTAAGATTTTAACAATATTTGATGACTTTAAAAACTACATACTTGGACACATGATAAAAATATTGCTTTAGATTTATTTGTACTCATCATATGCTTATTTTTGAACTAATATGTCTGAATATAATTTTTAGAGCTTAATATGATTAATATAGTGAATTTTATAATTTGGATATAGTAAATAGCATTCTCGTATTTTTATGTGTTCTTCACGTTCACAAATCATCTCATTCGAGTAAAGAAGATAACTATTTCACACTCAATTGGAATTGAGGTAATCCATACTGGATTTAAAAAGGTTGCAAATTCTCTTCCAAGAAATAAATGCAAGAAACGATCTAATAAAAACTGTAGAAAAGTATAATTTCTTATTCTGAAATAGAAATAAAAGAAAAAGTGGATAACCACGAGGATTTATACACAAATTAATTTATAAAATATTTGAGGGTTGTTTGGATTGAGAGTGGAAAATATAGAATTGGCGATGGAAACATCTTCAAAAAGCGTACTTTTTGCCACAAAAATATTTTTATCAGCAAATTGAAGCACACGATCGGTTGGAGCGATGATCAATGTGTTTGGCAATATTTTTGTGGCAAAAAATGCGCTTTTTGAGAGTCTTTCCATAATAAATTAGCACAACATCTGATTCGGTGAAGAATTGATGATTGCCTTCATTGAAAAGATCTAAATTATCTGAAGTTCCGAAACTTAAAAGATGTCGCAGTACAGTCGCCGATGATATCACGAATACATTGGAAATTCAATGAATACCTTATTTTCTCATATTTTATTACCATAATTTAACTCCATTTTTAATTTTATTTAAACATTGGATATTGAATAGGAAAAATAAGTTCTTCGTATTTTCCATTGGATTATAACCAGTGGAAAATACGAAGTACTTATATATATATATATATATATATATAAGAAAGTGATCGAATGTAAATCGAATATTCCTTTTCTTTTGAGAACTGTTAAAGTCTTCATTTGAGGAAATTTTCGTTGATATCATCTCATACTTCTCATTCAACGAAACAAGTCTAAAATAAAATAACTTTGTTAGTATTATATTTTGTCAAAATAAGTTTAAGACATTTAAGCAAGACGAGTGTATATAACAATCGTTTATATTATTTTAATGGCGTCGCCTCTAATATTTTACCAATTTCCAATATTTTTTCACAAATTTTTTAAATATCACTTTCATTTCGTGATAGACTTCGTAGAAACATCCGAAAGAAATATTTAAGGAAATAAACAATAAAGTAAACGAAAATAATAGATTTAAGTTGACATAATATAATGTGGGACTGAATCCGTAATAATTCCATCATTTATTGATTAAACAACTTCTCTTTCAATTGGCATTCTGTTCATTTCAAAATATCGGATCAGAATGATTCCATAGATTTAAAGAACAATCCTCAGGAGTACAGTTCTTCGTATGGTATTCAACAGCGCGATTTTCAGCTTCGTAGATAGGAGATAAACTAACCTTTTCCAGTAACGTATAGAAAATGATGAATTGGTTTTAATTTTCGAAGCTGGAACATTATTTAGAAAAATGTTAATTTACTTCTTCTAAAGGAAATCTAGAATCATTCGTAGACTCCATGGATGACCTTCCAATCGGTAAAATACCTCAGCAATACATGGGCTGCCCACATCATTCATATACGTTATTATTATAAAAACACTGAACACATTTTAAAAACTTTTTCTTGAAAATTTTGTCATTTACGGGGATTGAAATCTTCTTCTTCTCATCCATCCATGATCTTCTCATTAAGACCAAACTTTGTATAAGTGATCGTTCCTTACTAAATACACAGCATCTTCGCGAAATGTTTCCATTCACTTTCACATGTCCCTTTCCTTCACATCTCTTTGACCATTGATTTGATGGAGCAACTGTCGCAACGAAGAATATTTTATTTATAATTCTTTCGCTTCGAAATTTAAGGTCATCACAGATCGTCAGATGTATTCCGCTTCTGTTGTTTCCAAGAATTGTCACTCTTTTTCTTGTAAAAGAAAATCCGTTTGCATTTACTTATATTTATGCTAATTTTATTTCACTCTTTTGCCATAAGTCGCTATTAGATTCGCACTCCAAACTCCCATTCATAAAGCAGTCTTCGAAGGAATAATATTTGAAAAGTCGTAAATAAAACACTCCGTGAGAATCGCCCCTGAACATCATGTGCTACTTTATCGAATAAACTTCTTGACGATCTGCAATCGCAGTTCGCACGACGCGGAATTTAAGCAAACGAATTCCGAGAAAGTGGACGAGAGCAGAAGATAAAAGGACGCTTTAAAAAATTCATTTTTCCCGACGAAGGTGCGTCACACGATGCACAGGTCGATGTAAACGTTTTTAGAAGTCTCACTTTGAATGAATGTATGGAACCAATAAAAGTAGTTTTAGTGAATTAGAAAAGTGTGAAGAATAAGCGATCAGATTCAGAGATGCGTATGAAGTGCGAATAGGGAAACGAATAGATTTAGAAATTGGTTTTACGTAACAATACGTAAATACATTCCACCTGCCACTCACTGAAGGATGACGAAGTGACAAATATATATATTCTCCGATTATAATCCTCAAAACACCAAAATTCAATTGGAAAGTTTCTCAAATAAAGAAAATGAAGGAATACTATATTATTGCGTAGGAAAGCGGTATTCGCTATTCGGCATCGTTCTCATTTCAGAAGATAATTGAAAGATGGCGGATTTTATTTATAGCAACATTATGCAATGGAAATTCCAGTTCTCTTTGTACATGAATGTAATTGATATGAACGCCTCCCAATTATTGCATTTTATACAAAAAGTGGAAGATTCGAATTCAGTGAGTCCTTTTCTCTTAATAAGACAAAATATAAAGTAACAAATTTGAAGCCTTTTTTGATAATTTACGTGAGTGACATCCTACAAAAAATTAGATTGTAAAATTATATTTCACTTCGGTTGCAAGCATTTTAAACTTGTCAGCTACAAATTTATTGAACATTAAGATTATTGTTATATATAATATATATGTATATATTATTCTTTTTTATAGTTCCCTGATTTATTTTTATCATTTCTCCGTTTTATATTTACAAATGAAATGTTTATATAATTCATACTCCGTAATTAATAAAAAAGTAATTGCCTCAAAGAAGAGGAATTTATAACACGTGTACATAACCAATATTTGTAGTTAGTAATTAATTAGTAATCAGCGGATTAAAAAATTGCATTTTTAGTAACGAAAAGGCTTATTTATCACTTTAAGCAAAAACATTGGTCCGACATTTGGTCTTGAACAGTATGCAAATATTCAAGAATGGTCATACAAACTATAGATATGATAAAGCATACAAATGGATCTTAAACATAAGTTAGTTTCTCATCCAATTGTTTTGTTCCTTTGGCTTCAGCATTTGTTCGGTGAATTGGCGGAAAATCGAAGACGAATCGCAATTTGTTCGACTTTGACCCCTCGTGTTGTCAAAATGACAGCGAATGCAGAATCTATTCGGGAGTTGCAAAGTTTCAAAATCCGCACAAAAAAACTGTTCTTGTAATTTTGGTCAGTCTTTTCGATTCCGTGAAATCACGAAAATGGAATAATATTTGCTCGAAAACTGATCGAGTTATTCAAAGATACAAGAACTTTTATGTATAACTTATATAGAATATATTTATACATGTAATTGGTGTAACGCTTTTCTGATTAATATTAAAACAAAATAAAAATGGAATTCATCGCTGAATCAGGTGTGGTTTTGCGGTAATCCTTAATTGAAAGAACTCAGAGTTCATTTTGTTTCTATTTCGGATACTGAAGTATATCAGGAGCTCGAAAATCGCCATGATAAGAATATACAGATATGTATTCATTAATTTAATTATATTAGAAATTAAAATAGAATTAAAGAGATATTTTAACAAAAAAGTCATAGGATCCTTATATGCAATGTACGGTCTCTCGAAAAGTATATTCTTGTATCGCTTCATGGGCTCCATCGGGAGAGTTTACTTTATCTTTCATGAATGACTCTTTTGAGAAAACCTGCCTAAGAAGGTAAACACCGCTTACAAAGGAACTCAATCAAAAGAAGACAAAAATAAATCGTCCATTTTTAAAATTCTCAATCTTTTATAACTTCGCGACAATGGAATATGTAATGAAGTTGGAAGAAATTATTTATCGCACACTAATAGGCACTTTTTTGCCTATTTTCTTTTTGTATTTCAACTCGAAGTCCATTCGACAATGATCACCATCTAATCTGTCTGAATAAATAAATAAATGATTCGATTTTAAGTGCATCTGATTCTAATCTTTAAATTATTAATTCCATCTACTTAGGAAACAAATAATTAGAAATTAAAAGCGAAGTAAAGCTGCTTTTTATAGTAATTATTATATATAGGAAAAATTCAACACGTTTTGACGATACTTGGTGGAACTTATAAATGAAAATATTAAATGAAAAAAAGACAGTATTTAACTAAGTTCGGAGAAGAGATTTTTATAGTGAAATTGCGGTTCGAATTCCCCATTTTCAGGCAATCGAAGGATTAAAAAATGGAGACTATTTCTTGCTGATGCAGGGTTTGGTCAATGAGATGTATTTCGGTGGAATGTGGTCATTTGCTTCAAGGTAACACAGCGTTTATTGCTTAGAAATGTTGGGGAAAGAGTGTTATTCTTTTGCATTTGAGCATTCGAAATCGGTTTAGGCTCACAATCGCCTCCTGATTTATCATTGCTTTCGCAATCTTTAAACCATGATGACTGAATCCTCTCGAAAAGGATTTCAGAAGAAGTATCTTCAAAAAGGAAGTGGTGCACCTTTAGTAAGCGACGTAACTCAAACCATTAAAACCCAAAATAATTTCTTTAAATTAGAAAATTTCTTTCCCTTTCACAGATTCAAACTCATTACAGCTCAAAATACTAACGAATTTCCGTCTTAGATTATTCGAAGAAACTTCGCCCAACCGATGATTCCAATGATGATGATTTGCAGATGCATCGCCATGGACGGGTCCGAGAACCGCATTCTCTTGAATGTCGGAGGAATACGACACGAGACGTACAAAGCAACTCTGAAGAAGATCCCAGCCACGCGTTTGTCACGGTTAACCGAGGCATTGGCCAACTACGACCCCATCCTCAACGAGTACTTCTTCGACAGACATCCCGGTGTCTTTGCGCAGGTCCTCAACTATTACAGGTAGCCTTGGTGCTATTTATCCGCTCCCTCACGCACTTTACCTCTCATGTTTCTCCATCGATTCAGGACGGGCAAACTGCATTATCCAACGAACGTGTGCGGACCGATTTTCGAGGAAGAGTTGGAATTCTGGGGTCTCGATTCGAATCAAGTGGAACCGTGTTGTTGGAGCACTTACAGCGTCCATAGAGACACACAGGTGAGGCTCCTTAAAGGTTTTATTTAAAAATATCGATTTGAAAAAGGATCAAATTTATAATTATTTGGGAAAGTTTATTTCAACGCGACTGGAATAATGGTGTGGGATTCATTGGTTGTTGCGAAATAGTTCAACGGCTACAATTCAATCTCTTTTGTTGAAGTCCAAAACGGAAACCTCGGTAAAAAGTGGTGAAAATGTGTTCATCACCTCTATCATAAATAATTTTCTTATTTTAAGAGTCGAGCAGAAATGGATGCGATGGTTTTGCTCATCACAAAATAATGTGTTTTAGGATTATAAACGGATTCAAACTAATCCTATCTTCAATTGCATCGTATGAAGAGAATTCATTTGCGACGATCGAACTCAATGTGCAATGAACAGCTTCTTATATATTATAACTCATCCTTTGTTTCAAGGTTCCATTGAAACGACATTTTATTTTGTCACTTTCCCAATGCAATTAACCAGCCGCCAACGATCTTTCTTTCGGATATCGGAATCACAATCGATTTGAACTGTTTACATATTTTATTTTAAAAAGCGTAATTTACCCATATAAACTATGGAATATACGAAAATAATTTTCTAAATTATTTGTAGACGGAGGAATATTGCAACTCCCAAAATGATTATTCGATCTTCCGTGATTTTTAATGTTTTCAGGCGACATTGGCCATCCTAGACAAGTTGGAGTTGGAGAGCGGAGAAGGCGCCCGCAGTGAGGAGGAGGAGGCGAGGCGGTTCGGCTTTGAGGAGGCATTCCACGAGCGGCGGCTCACCAAGTGGCAGCGTCTCAAGCCCAGAATATGGGCTCTGTTCGACGAGCCCCACTCCTCCCACGCCGCCAAGGCAATTCCCTTTTACGTATTTTTATCGAAATCTTATATTTTGCGGTCAAAAAGCCTAATTTCGTCTCGACTTCCTCGTATTCAGATATCTCTCGTTATTTGCTCTCAATAATCTAAGAATCTTAAGTAGTACTCACCTTCAGTTGGTGATTTTTCAAGATGTTGATTCTGTCTTCATCATTGGCGTAGATTAGGTTACTTTCATTTCAGAGTCACCATTTCCGAACGCAATCAGATATTTCGATTATTTTTCCTCTTTCAAATTCAATATTACGGAAAGACGATGACATTAAAAGATAATGAAACGGATGTTGGTTTCGATCTGTTTCATCTTGGCTTTATGATCAATCGAAACGTTTCCGGAAATAATATACAGAATAGCAATGTCCTTTTGTAAATGTTCTTCTTGTATTTAGTCGAAGTTTATGATTGTTCGACAAAATATTTATGGCAAAAAATCGCACTAAAATTAACTAGATAATACTACTCAAAATTTAATAGTAATATACGAATAAATAGAAACGCTATTTGGAATCATCAGCTACAAAAATGGCGGACTACTGAAGGAATTTGAGAGGAGTTTAATATAAATGCTTGAACATATTAACTTTATACTAGTGTAATAGTTGCAATATTGGGGTAACTAGATATAAGGAGCATCTAACGTCGATTCTGCTCTCAAATGCCTCCAAAATGATAATTAGAATAATAACAAGAAGTATAGAAGCGATATTAGAAACCGAATTATCAAAAAATCCGTTTGGATTCCCGAAAATTGCAGAAGAACCTACAACGACAGAGGAACAATATACCAACTTTACCAAATCGCGTCCCTGAAGATGGCAAAAAATATGAACAGTTCGATAAGGTTATAGCTTGTACGTATGTAGCCTATCATACCTAAACACAATGAGCACAAAGGGGCGAAATAAACTTTGCAGATGAGTGATGCTCCTCCAATGAAACGAAAGTGGCGACTAAAAGAATCATAAACTAGTGATTGGCCTTAGAACCTTCAAAAGAAGAGAACATAAACATTGGGCAAAATGGACATAAATGCCTTTGAAAGACT
Source organism: Pantala flavescens (assembly GCA_020796165.1). Lineage (NCBI taxonomy): Eukaryota > Metazoa > Arthropoda > Insecta > Odonata > Libellulidae > Pantala > Pantala flavescens. Next base: position 18,524,916 of record CM036885.1, on the reverse strand, counting down.
GGAAGAGACCAAATGCATTCGGAGAAGCAGATGGAAATCCCCTGAGACTTGGTGAATTTATTAGAAATTTACTCGAAGATAAACGCATAAAAGTTAATGAAGAAGTCTGATGCAGTGTTCGACAGTATATGGGTTTAATGTCCAATTACGATGATGATCATTAGAAAATGGTACTCAGCAAAACAAAATAGAAATTCATCATCAAGCACATACAGAATAAATATCTGTTATGAATTTAAGGATCCATGTTTCTAGTACTGAACGAGTATTTTTTGGATCTCTCAAATTGACGTTATCAATGTTTACAATCTAAAAGTCGCTCATGATTAGTCGTTCTATTCTTGTCTAAAAATGTCGTTCAATGTCTCCTCAGGCGGTGTCGGTCATCTCGGTGTTCTTCGTCGTCGTGTCCGTCCTCTCTTTCTGCCTCAAGACCCATCCCGATTTCCGTGTCCCCACCCTTCGCAACATATCCTTTGCATTCGACGAAAGCCCTTCCCAAAGGTCCATCGCCAACAGAACGCATTCCCATCGAATCTTTCAAAGGAATCCAATGGTGAGTCAATCTCAATCTTGAGATTCATCTGATTTTATATACCCTTTGGTTGACGACTTATTTTAAAGCAGAAATATGAAAAATGTGAATCTCGAAAACAAATTCAAAACAGATTTAAATGAAATCATGCGAATTTATTCGAAGACTTAAAGATTTTCCAAACAGGAGTGGCAGAAGGCGTGGACGGTGTGGAAGGAGGGCTCTGAACCGCATCCTGCATTCCTTTACCTCGAACTCGCATGCAATGCTTGGTTCACGGTGGAGCTGTCCATAAGAGCCGCCGTGGCACCGGACGCCGCGGCCTTCCTCCTGAGATCCCCGGTGAACGCCATCGACCTTTTGGCCACCGTCTCATTCTACGCCGACCTCTTCTTCAGGCACCTGTACCACGCGAGCCCCGCCGTAGTGTCCGCGAGGCAGCCCTCCTACTACTCCCCTTTCTTCGCGTCTTCGTCGCCTCATCTGGAGAACGCCGACCTTCTCGAGTTCTTCTCCATCATTCGAATCATGAGACTGTTCAAATTGACGAGGCATTCGCCGGGACTGAAAATCCTTATTCATACTTTTAAGGTGAATCACTTTTGTAAAAAGGTCTACTCTTTGTTTCGAACTATCATTGCCGATTGGTCTCCGGACGAACTCACGAACATATTGTCCCTTCTCGTTATTAATGAGATGATCTGAATCCAAAAAATATCAGCACCAGAAACTTTATTTTAAATTTCCTTCTTTATTAAATAAAACTTGAGTAAATGTTTGCAGATTGCAGAAACGTATTTCTTTATAACGCATACTACGTGCTATTACGGGCTCATAGAGTTTTCTCATGAAAATGCTCAATTTCGATTTCCTTCTTAGGCCAGTGCAAAAGAGCTCACGCTTTTGGTGTTCTTCCTCGTTTTGGGAATTGTCATCTTTGCATCACTCGTTTATTACGCCGAGAGAATTCAGGCAAATCCAAACAACGACTTCAACAGTATTCCTTTAGGTGAGTATTTTGAATGTTTTTATCATTTTAATTCCTCCGAAATAGTATTCTAATGAATTAATCGCCCTATAACATTAGAGCAGGATGTCCTGAGGACAGCTACCTTAAGGAGGGCTAATATTTCTACTTTTACGATAAAACCTTCATCTTTTTATATTAGAAGCTCTTACGAAAGTAGTTAGAGATTTTCTCTCTCATCTAAAATAATTAGGAGTCTATTGTTACATATTAAAATTTGGTGTAGCAATTCTAATGATGAGTTGTAAACCAATCGCCTTCTATGTATAAATATTTCCGTACATAAGATCCGTTTCCCATTTCTATTGACTCAACTGACAAATGTGCCCTCTTTATTTCTTGTGGGTCAGACTCTAGAATATAGTCAAGCTTGCTACAAACCCCGGTACAAAAAAACAACTGAATGATCAGCTTTTTCCCCAAAAAGTTTAGACGTCCATTCACGCGATTTATTCCTTATGAACTCGATAAATATGAGATGAAGTTCCGTTTAATGGATTTTAATTCCAAATATGCGTTGAATGGACTTCCATACGTTGTCAATATGGAGGATAGGCCATCTTCCTGAACCATGTGGTTATGACAGTAGACCCAATCTTAGGAAAGGAATTAACTTAACGACCGATAATTATTTTACATCATGGAACCTATCTATTAGGCTGAAGAAAGTAGGTACTTCTTCAGTTGGATCATTGAACAAAATGCGATGAGAGTTCTTGGAGTTAAAAACCAGTACAGATCCATTGTATACGCCGATGTCGTTGAAAAATGAATAAATATCCCTGTTTAGAAATAAACCGAGTAAACATGTTCTTCTCCTTATTTAGATGCATTCTCATGTCGTAGTGGACAGTATTAGTGAGAGAAAACCAGACACCGTTCCATAATCGTACAAAATGCGGCATAGTGGTGGCAAACCCAGTGAGAGCACGACGTTGGCCATTCTTACCACATCAACCTTCATCTATCAATGCATAGATTATTTGCAAGTCGTCTAATATCCAGGTATAGATTCTTGTAACGAATCGCAAAAAAATTAGGTGAAACTTAAGCTGTCCAAAGAGATCTCAAAAAAGACCAAAGTAATACACAGCACATCCAATGAAGGCACCGACTTCAGTTCCATATAAAAGCGTCACAAAGGAACATAAAAGTGTAAGAAATGGGATTTTGGAAGTTCTTATATCAAAAAGATTTATTTCTGTGCTTCGTGGAAGGATTCTATGAAGTAATTATTTTGTGACTGCATCATTATGCTAAAGAAGAAAAATTAATATAAATGCGTCTGCAAATAACATAAAAGGTATTAGTTGTATTTTACACTTAATTTCCGGCCTTGTAATTGTAAATTCATTCAGGTAATTTTGATAAGTTTTTCAAGTAAATAATTATTTTATCTCGAAAATACTTTGTATTAATTTATTAATATAATTAATTTCTGGTTTAACTCTACTCTATATTTTTATATCGGAACTTGAGTCTTATAGAATTTATTGAACTCGACAACAATTATCATATTAGGGAATTAGAAACTATTAACTCATGCTCTACCGGTAAATATGTACCAATACTTTACTATGAATTTCTAAACATTTAAGGAAAGACTAGGTATTCAAATATGGCTGATTTTAAAAGAAGCACAGAAGTAGGACACCTTCCAGCGTTCTAGTGTTTAATCATGAAGTGATTAAAGGGAATGCAAAGAAGTGTCGTTAGTTCGAGGAATTGATAATAATACCCACTTATAATAAAAATAGTAATATAATGAATAATGATATTATTATTAATAAGAATATGATTATCAACAGAATATTTAGAAGCATTTGGACTTCTAACACGTTAATTCGAAGCCATGATATTGGTTTCATTGGCGATAAGATGATGAATATCTAAATTGAATTTGTATTCACCACGAATAGGGCCACAATCATCGTTCGATAAGGACTCCCCCTATTCTTATCTGATTTCAATAGAATCCTTTTTCATACATCGAATTCAATAAACGACAAAATGGTTAATATATTTGAGTGAATATTTCCCTGCTGTATAGGTCGATCACATTGAGCGAACAAAATAAAGGAAATAGATGCGAAAACTAACCGATTCAAAACTACGTTTTTCCAAATCGCGAAAATAACCTTCTATGGAAGTAAATTCAGCACCCCCTGCCACACACCGAAAGGTGGCTCGTATCTGCATAGAGAATATTAAATGTTGTAATCAAGGATCACTTGAAGTTTTCTTTTACGTTTTAACTCCGTTACGTTTTACTACCTTTTGCAGCGCTTTGGTGGGCATTGGTTACGATGACGACCGTCGGCTACGGCGACATGGCTCCGAAGACGTACGTGGGGATGTTCGTGGGTGCGCTGTGCGCTCTCGCTGGCGTTCTTACCATCGCGCTTCCCGTTCCTGTCATTGTCTCCAACTTCTCCATGTTCTACTCCCACACACAGGTATAGACTTCCGTTGAGTCAGAGGTGTGTACACACATTGTAACAATCAAATGTTAATTTATTTGTTATTCTACAAATAAGTGGTCGTCGATGAATAGTATGTTAATTTTTATGGAAACGGACCTACATCGCAGTATCTGGGTTTATATGAGACGATGTCCAAAAAGTTGATTTCTTATTTTAGAAATAAATAAAAGATTTTGTATTTTTGAGATAATAGAAACGTTTCAAAGGGCAACATTCATATCGATGAAAATGTAGTATTTTTTAAGGTATTCCACGAAATCGTTTTGGAGAAAGGTTATGCATCGTAAAATATTTTTTAAGATAGAGGTTGCAATTGGGATGACTTTATTCAGAATAAAAAAACTTTACTATGGCTTTCCTCGTAGTCACAGTTTCCTTCTAATCTCATTCAGTAATTGCTAATCTGAAAATTTTCCTTCGTTGACTTCACTTTCGTCAACTCCTCTAAAAGATGTATATGAGTGGCAAAGTGTATTTGAGGATACGCAAAAAATAGATTTTTAGTCCCGCCTTGAGAATTTTCTAAAACACCTCATAGCATCTTTTATGTTTATCAATTAAAATAATATTTAAACTTCCGCAAACAACGAACTTACTTTCACCTCTAAAACTTAGGCTATTGTCTTAAGAGCAATGAATTGATCAACTGAACGAATATTAATTCACAGAGACGCTGGGAAACATGTTAAGAGACTCAAGAATAGTATTTTGTAGAATGTTAATTGTATGAGTAAATTCGTTCGATGTTTTTAAAAAATTGCATGAATTTTGCACAGACGACTCTTAAGAGATCTGAACAAGTACGATGTTGAACATATAGAAGTAATTGGGTTATTTTAGTGAGATAACTGAATGATGTGTAAACATTGAAGGCCCGTTCGAAATTGCCCAAGAGGCGACGCCGTGTCCTTCCGGTGGAACAACCACGGAGGAACCGTGCGGCCGACAACCCTCACCGGAGGGTGAACGCGTTGAGGCATTCGCCGGGACTTCTTCCCGCTCCGCCCGCCGCTTCATCGGGGAAAATTGGTGGGTATTCCCTCTTCAACTTTGAAGAATCTATCATTGTACTCCAAATCATAAAGGACGATGATATACTCGTGGGAAATTGATTCTATAAATAGGATTTTCTGTTTTGCATCAATTTTTTATATCATCGCTCTCATTTGATTTTTCGTTTCACTCCGAATTATTACGCTATTCATTGACGTCTTATTGCGCAGGGAACGTGAATGGAATCAATGTGATTGCCGGCCTCGCCTTACAGCCGCCACAGCTCCATACAGCACACGCTGCGCCGGGTAAGCATTCCAAAAACTATTGTTCTGGTCAAAGGTTGCTTTTAATACATTTACAAAGCACTTACTTTCACAAAATTAAAATTTGTATTGTATTTTTGACGTCACTGATCTTCAATTATTTTCAAATTGACACACCGTGAGAATAAATACAGAAAATAATGATTATGACAGAAACTACCGGTGCAACATGAGTAATCATGCTACAAAATAAGTCATCTAGCTAAAATGATCGATACATCTGGATGATAGATCATTTTTCTGTTCGTTTTTTTAAATGTATATTTGGAATATTTATATATTTATATTCATGTTTTTCACTACCCTAAGAAAGATTTTCGGAATTTGAATATTACATAGAAAAACTTAAGCAGGTACCGTGTGAATCAAAATACAATCTCTCCGAGCGAATTTCCTAAGAAAATGTCTAATACAATATAGTTAGATGTAGCCTTCGTAATATTATACATTACATTAAAAAATGACATTAGCAAATGATGTTACTTTCATTTAATGCGTAATAGTGAATGTGATACTCTGATGTAGAAATTGCCGTTTGATCCTTTAAGTAACGTACACATGTAATCTTATCCAATACAAGAAAATCAAATGTCAAATAACTTTCTAAGAAAGTGGACTTTGAAGATATTTCAGCCCTTCACCCTACTGTATCAAGGTCGATAATTCATCGCTTCTTCCCCAGAGAATCAAAGAAATTGCATGATTTCATCTACCAAAGCTATTACTATTTACTCACTTCCTCAATTTATGTACTTTCTATTCAATGTATACATTCATTTAAGGTTAAATTACAATTTATTTACGCTTTTGATATCTTTATCTATAAATTTCTTATATCTTTGTTCTTTTCTCGTTGATATTTCATTTCCTCGCGATTCAATGAAAATTGTCTATTGTCATTTTAATCTTTTTAGGCTCTTTTTTAATCTGCAATGTAAAAAGATCTTTTCGATCTACGATGGCGGAAAGGGCACTCATATTTAAGACTGACTAAGCTTTTTTTTAATAATCAGTCTTTCTATTAGTTTACGAAAATCCCATCGACAATCGTAATTTTCGGACAATTGTATTACGAAATTAGTAAAAACGTTTTAGTATTTCGTTTTAGAGAAGAAAGTGATGATTACCGAAAACTATTTCCGCAAAAGAGTAATTAAATGCTCATAAGGAGTGATGTTTTGAAGGAGCTGAGTGGAGTTGTTCGGGAGTGAACCCGAGTCTGCCGTTGCTTCTGCAGCCTCGTCCAGCGACCGTCGGGGACCACCTTCTCCTTCCCATTCAAGTGAGTGATTTGAATGTACGTCTTTGTGAATTCTTTAGAAATATTCAACCGAAATGAATCAATTCAAACTAATCAATGAACACCTCATTTTGACAAAAATCGTACAAAAAATTTACGAATAATGATGAAGAAGAAATTTTGGTTAAAAAATCGTGGTTATAAAATTATTGCCAAAATGGAAAACTTTGCATAAAATTAATTTTAAAATTGTCTCATCTGCTACACGAGAATATGCTCGATTCAGTTGCGAGAGGAACACGCATCGATATAAAATATATTTTATATTTAAAATGAATAAATATCGATTTAAAATCATACGGAAAATAAAAGGGAACGAGATTTTCGTAAGTCTAATATTTTCAGATTGATATGGATTCCTCGAAGTCTATCATAAAATTGCCTTTTAAAATTATACTCGAACGACTTCCACTTTGTGTAACTATACAGTTAATACAAAGTTTCAAAAATCAAAGAATTCTGTCATCGAATCAAAATTATTCGCTAGAAAATCTTCAGATATATCAGCTCTTATTTCGCGCCTTTCGGCCATTTTCTGTGATTTTTATGAAGCAAACCAAACAAACTCCGAATCGGTTTAACAGTCGTTGAGTATCTCAATTTCTATACTCAATCTTATTATATTTCTTACGAACAGGTAGAATATTTATTTATGATTAATATATTTTTAATTAATAATTAAATTTAAAAATAATAAACGTTATTTATAATTAATTCGATTTAGTACGCAATTGTTCGCCAGATTCAGTTTCAAAACTTTACGTCTGACTGACAATTGATATCATTATTTTAAATTTCAGGATTTAACTAAATCTTTTACTCCTAAATAGTTTTTAATTAATAAAACCTTTTAATAATTTGCTAATTAAATCAATTTTCATAAAATGTATCGCTTTGAAATGAAATTTCACCTTAAGTCGATACCTGAAATCTTTCATGTGCTTAAAATAGACGTGAAAATTAGTCAGTATACGACTGATTGTTTGCATAATTAGATTACCGATATTAGGTCTCCGTTCTTTTCTCTATTAATATCGCTGTTGCATAAATAAGGAAGTTTCCGATAAGATTGTTTATTCTGTTTTTAGAACTCTGATATAGAATATGTCGAAACTCGTATAAAATTTTAGCTTTCATTTCACTGTTCTAATGTTTACAACTTGAGTTTTCTAATTATTTGAAAAATGAAATATCTTTTCGACTTACCAGTTTATTTTCACGTTATCTGTAACGAATAGAAGAATAACCTTTATTCCTTGGTGGTATGACTCGCATCCAAATCTATTTAATTATAGATTTTTCGGAAGTATTTTTATTTCCTACCAGAAAATCTGCAATTATTTCCGAAGCATTCGCATTTTATTGGTAAGAGCGCTAAACAACATATCGGCAGCTCTCGATGGTTCGATCAATTCACGGAATTATCGACACGTATTATATGAGCAGTTAATATCTTGTCAACGTTTTAAATTCTTCGATTCCTTCCGACAGATTCGACCTACGGTGTTGGCTATGACGTCACTGGGGGATGGAGGTAGGAGGAGGAGCTTGTGGGGGGAGGAGAAGAAGGGGCAGAGGATAGAGAAGAGGAGGGGGAAATCGGAGGGGGAGAACGGTTACGCGGGGTGCGTAGATGAAGGGAGGAGTAACGCAGACAGTGGCGCAGCGGAATCGAAGGAAGCAGAGGTAACAGCGGAGAAGAGGAGCGATGGTGGGGAAGTAGAGGAGGGAAAAGAAGAGAGGGAGGTGTTCTATCAATCGATTCGAGGGAAATTAGAAAATTGAGATCCGCAATCTCGGCTCCCTTTGAACTGAAATGGAAATAAAATCTTTCACTCGTTGGGAATTGTGATTTTCGAGAAAACTACTTAAGTGGATGTCGAAGATTTTCTTTCGTATATCTCCTTATGCATGGTGGTGTTAATATAATTTAGGTATCAGATTAATTGGAGAACTACATCGGGAATTCTCGCTAATTGCACGTATCTAAAAACGATGGCTTTTTTGGTTAGGTGAGTTGTGTTGTTACTTACATTATATACGTTACGCGCAAGTTTAAAGGATAAACTGCAGAAAACAAACTTTAGCTCGATTGAGATTTTGCGAAGGCATATTCAAGTCTTCTCGAGTGCAGCCAATGTTATTCAAGTAGAAGTTAATGTGAACGGATAATTCTTAGTATCTGAATTTGGCAAACAAATAGAATACACATATTACATTGATTTTTTCTTTCCTCGTGAGTTATTTCTTTTTAAGGAAATATACGAGTGAGTTTGCATATAAAAGCATGAAAATTTAATACATTGATGTAAGAAAGAATTTCAGCAATTATACTAAATTGAATTGCTTTGAAACTTCAATCTGAGCACTAAGTAAAGAAAAACATTCAGGAGAAAGTTGCTATTAGATTCTTACCAATAATCGAGTTCTTCGTCTAACATAAATGCAAATTTGAAAGTTTCCTTAGGAAGCCTTTAACATCGTAAAGTGAATAAACCGTCCTCCAACTGCTTCTATTCTTCCTCCATATTTCTTATTTTAATTTTTTTCCCTTTACATAGTAATCTTTTTTAGGATACTTAACGATATACAAGATAGCTGCAATGTAAAAGCGTTCTATCTAAAAAATCTACTTGCAATGCAACGTTAGACAATCAGGATCATCAAAAGATATCAGGAATGAAAACCTTTGATATTGCGAATATATTAGAAGTTGTTTCATCAAAATTATTTTTGAAAGCTACTCCGTTGAATTGCGAATACTACGAGTAATGTGACACTAAAAAGGGGAAAGTTACAAATTATATTTTCTTAAACTATGGACAGTCAATGTAACGCATGATATTTGAATAGATGATTGAATTTACTTGTATTCAGTTTTCGTAATGGTTTATTCAAGTCCTACTGTAAGTACTGTAGTCCTACCTACTTTACATACATACCTTTCAAGCTAATGCATTCAATCGTTTTCGTAGAAAAAGGAAATTTGAATCTTAGTTGCTCCATTAGCGTCAACACATTCCTTATCAAATAAATAATATTCAGCATAGATATCCTACTTCGATATAAATTGATACAAAAAAATTTGTGCCAAAAAATGAATGCATCTTGAAGTAAACGTCGTTCCCTCAAGATTTCTTCAAGCGATTATCTTCGGTTAAGGGATCACTTCATCGAATTACATAATTTCGTTAATCTGTTCATAGCGGTGCAATTATGAATTGTAGATACTTCGAAAGCATAGGACCTCTGAATGCCGTACCGCTTACAAATAGAGATTATTCAATACTTCATTTCTTTTCTACCAGTATCAAAATGATATTCGTTTCATTATTATCGAGCGACTTGAAAATTGTTATCTATATTAATGCCTCTTTCATATGATTAGCGAGAATGCATCCCAAAATTGCTCATTCTTATTACATTTTTATCGTACTTTTTTCATGATTCAACCTCATGTGATTCACGAAGAACAATTAGAATCCGCATTTGATGTGGTAGTGAAAATGATATTTTCTATGGTCCGAGTTAATTATAATAAAGTTGAGATTGGGAGTTGATTATTGATAGTATTTCTTATCTTTAAAGAAAACTTATAAATCCCACTCCTGGGGTCGATAAAAAATTAATATTTAGATACTTTAATAAAGATCAATTCTTGTACAACTTCAATATCTAGGTGTAAATTTATATCTCGTACTTGTTAATGATAGTTCTTTAACAAACATATTCCTTCATTAAAAAAAGATATTTTGCTATTACCGTTGTAAAAGTGTTTTTTTAAAGTGAATCGTCCGAAGCTGATAGCTAAGGAAAATTTTTTAAAAATTAAAGCTGTAGTTCAAAGGTGTACTACTTTGAATACTAAATTAGCGAAATCAAATAATTTTCACCTTGAATTTATTTCAGAGAAATTATGCAATTTTGAGTGCATTTTGAAATTTTATTGTAAACTTAAAACTGTGGTTTAATAACATGTATTTTGTGTCAAACTTTCTTCTGGAGAAAAAATATTTAAAGATCAAACAGGAATTCGTTAATAATGGATATGCTATGAAAATAAAAAAGTTTCACAATATCTCTCATCATCTAATATAAAATATATAATTTCAGAAATATTTTTAAATTAATGAAGTATTCTACCTAAGATTTGATCAGTTATAAAATAAATATAAACAAAAAAACTGGGTGAAGGAAATGAATGATTACAAAAGGCACTTCTCTTCTCATGTTTGGATAGAGTTCATATCCATTCTAATAAAATTAACTTGATACCGTAATTATACAAAGAACTATAAATTGACAAAAAACTGAAACAAAATTTAAAAGGGTAAAACAGTGTTGTCTTCAATGAAGATAATTGAGTGCTCAATATTATAAATTTTATCAGATAAATATTCTAAAAAACAATATAGTTTTAAGTCAACATTCATTTTAATTTTAAGGGACTTTATATAGAAAACGATGTTTATTTGTAAGATCAATATCATAAGATAATATAAAATTAAATAAAAATAATTATATATTATATAATGTATATAAGGTTTATAGCTTTTATTTAATAATATTGATACTTATTTAATTAATTATAAATCAGAACTTACTATTTCCTTCATAAGGATACATAAAATAAATACTAAATATAAATACCATAGAGTAAGTTAAGCATTTCCATATTGTTACATACCAATTTTCTCAAAAATAGTTAGTCTCATCAAATATGATTTTTGGGAATTAAAAAAATACAAAAGGAATAAAAAGATATCAACAAAACAAGATTACAGGAGTAAAAAGAACTATTAGCCTATATGCTTCCATTACAAATTAACTAATACTATCTTGTTTAACAATATGCAGCAATGACTATACTATAATAATACTAATATTCATAAAAATATTTAAATTCAACAACCTAAGTTTTTTATGAACCAGGTTGTTCTTTTCATTTTCTAAATTGATAAGGAAACCCAAATTTAATGTTCGAAATAAATCATTTGCTAATCAAGTAACCAAACAGAATTATAGCATCCCAAGAAAATGCTAAGTTTTATTCTATTCAATCTCCTCTTTTACTTGCCAAACTTAGAAAAAGACTTGATCGTAAATGCAATCGATTCTTTGTTTCTCTATCTATTTATTAATTGTTCAATGTATGTAGCATTATAGCCATAAAATACTTGTACTCAAAGAATTTATTGAAATAACGTATATTTAATACCAAAATTTAGTTTCGTAGAGCATCCCTAATCTTCCCAAATCTGTATACTATACCTACAAAACTATTATCAATTTTATAACACAATATCACAAATTTTTAAATCATGATAGAAATAGCTTCCTACATCCTATCCTCATAAAACCCTGTTTTCTTAAGACTCTTCCTATAGTTGTCATAAAATCACTAGAAAACTACTCCAAAATGATTACCATTTCCTGTCCTTTCCAAAAAGGAAAAAGAAATCACCCCAAAGGACAATGTTCCTTAAAATCTCACCATTCCTTTTAGAATTTTAGAAAAATAATCATTTGAGTATAAATAACATGTAAAATTCATATTTGACCTAATTCAATACTTTAATACTTTTTCACAGTTTTATCTCACTTTGAAAGATAAGCAACACTGAAAATAATAGGTTTTCTTTCAATTATTTTTGAACAGTATGCTCGAATTTTTTAATATCCCAAATTGTTATCTGTAATTTTTATTATCTTTCTCTTTAAAAAATAATGACGAAATACCAATTGGGTTTGCAAAATACTTAATTTTCAAAATCTACTACTACCTGTATTTGTAAAACTTCAAAACTATATCTCCAACTTAAAAGAATACATCAAATGTTCATTTAATTTTTATGAAGGTGAAGGTTACTAAGTTCATAAATAATGTTAACTATGATTCTATGAACAAAAATGAATTTTTTTCCAATAGATATATCAATGACATGGAGAACCATCTTATATAAAAGCCAATTTTTGAGCAAAAAAATTAGTTTTAAATATTTGTTTTCTAGATCACTTGTTAAATTTCAGGTTTAACAACTATTCAAGCTAAAGGAAAACCATCAATCAAATATGTTCACAATGTTAAGAACCATTTTTATTACTTGCAAACAGATCCAAACAGTGCAATTGATCATTTAAATGACTTAAAAGATTATATGGATTTCTTTAAGTACTAAAATTAAACTCTTTGTAGATTTGATAACATTTATTACTCATCATTATCAGTGAAACATGATAATAAGAAATTTTTAAATGAAATGGTGGGCGAACTCACAAGTGAAAGCAAGGTAACATCTTCATAGGGTAAAATGTCAAGACTGCTTTACATTTTGAAGTGACTAGGAATATAAAATCATTGAATCAACAATTTTGAGCTAAAAGTTTAATTTAATATACATTTCATACATAAAGAAAGAAACATCAACATACACATCAATTCCTACATTGACAATCTAATTTAATTTTCATCTCTTTGGAATTCCTAACCTTCCATATTTAAATAATAATGTATCATTTAGAAAAAACAAAAATTATTCACATAAGAGGGATACTGAACAAAATTATCATCCAGGAATATATTCCTTAAACAAAACAAATAATTTACACACATACACCAATGATACTTCGTATGTACTACAGTAAAACATTACTCTCAACACATAGTGTAAGCTCAACTTATTAATTAGTTATAAAAATAAAACCTGACTGGAAGGCTGACAAATTCTGCCAATTCAACAACTTACGCTACCTCATAGCATAAGAATAACAAATCTAAACCAGAATAATAATGCATCAAAGCCATTCTCTTTGAGATAGATTAAGGACATCGGAATAAGAAAAAATTCTGAAGCAAGAAAATAACCTGCATATTTTATCTAACAAGAGATGATAATATTTGTTTATCTTATGTTAAATTTAATTATATATAAATATAAATCTTGTTACATTTATATCATAAGCATAACATTCACAAAATATAAAATAAGTTATAGTTCAACTACTTTCTGAAACTTGAAGATATACATTGTTCGACAAGTGTCTTCAGTAATGACTGTACATCATAATGAAAAATGTGAGTGTAACTGGAAGGAATAAATACATATAAGGCTGACTTATATATTACATACTTCATTAACAAGCTATGGTAATTCATGCACAAAAGTCTTGGATATTTTTAAAATACACAAGATTTAACATTCAGGCTTGATGGAAGTACTCAAGTGTATTTTGGAGAAAACATAAAATCATACATGTATTCAAAATCAAATCACCATAACCTAGTACAGCAAATTAATAAATTCTATGAATTATTCACATAGGAATTGATGAACTTTCAAAGAAAACCCATTAAAATATAATCAAATGTGAAAAATATACCACATTGGAATAAATCGACTTTTGAAGACCTATATTACAACAAAAGCACAGGAAAGGCCACAGTTATGATGAAATATCTAATGCCATAAAAATATTTATACGCTTGCATTTCTTTTAGCAATTCCAAATGGTACTGAATTAGATACCAGTAATTTCACAAATACACAGCTTACAGCACTGACTTGATCTTCTATCAAGTCACACATTTGCAGAATACAAGCACACTATCTATTCTCTGGATACTCCAATGATGTGCAGAATGTATAAGAAGATGTTAATTATATCCAGATATAGGCTGAGGGCAGCAAATACATACTCTTCAGGTGAGATAGAATACTTATGCTTGCCTCCCATCATCATCTGAGTGTCATAAACAAGATATATGGAAAATATAACAACTCCAATAGAAGCATAAACAAGAGATAATATTCTACTTGGAAATAACATGCAAATGAAGCCAAATAGAACAAATACAATAAGGATGACAAACAATGACCCAGAAAGTACAGTGAAATCCCATTTTGTTTGGAAAGAAAAGATGGTCAGGGCAAAGCAGACCACTGTTGCAATAGCCACTGCCATCAACACTGCATCTGGTGCATATGTAGATGCCGTAGTTCCCACGCAGAAACTCATAGCTACAGTGAAGATGCCAAGGAAAATGAAGTTAGTGGGAGAGCGTCGTCTGACACTTTCACAGCAGGACATCGCAATGATGGTCACAAATACTGTAACCATGGCAACAATCTGGATGGCTGGATGAGATCTTACATATCCTTTAGTGGGTTGATGGAAGACAAAAAGGCTTACAAATGCCACTGTAACTGCCAATTGAACCATAAGGATTCCATAAACTTTCCTAAAGAAGGAGAAATTGGAAAATCATGCATTTTTTATTTAAAACAAAGAAAATAATATTATTTCAGTACCAATGAACATCAAAAAACATGTAATCAGTCACTTCTGATGGTATCAGTACAGTACTGGAATGGAACACTAAAGTATGTTTCATTCCAACTTTACAGTATAGAAAGCTTACAGGGAAAAAAAACATGTTAACTACCAAGAGGGACCAAAGTAGCCTCTTGCCAAGACCCAATTATGCAGACCTTTGGATTTTAAATGATAGTAGTGAGATTTGTAGATTAATTTTGTCAATTTAAACTTGAGTCTTTGGTTTATCTGAATTACTTATCATTCCTCTAGATTAATATTTACGAAATAACTGAAAAGTGGTATAGTACTTCACTAACTTATCAATCATAATCTTCTCAACTCTAGCAATGAGGCTCTAACTGAAGTAAATGTATTAAAAATTGTATAACATATCTTTCTTTTAATATTTAGTTTATTATTATGTCGAGAATTCCAAATTTTAGAGACATACAATTGGCCCAACTATTATAGAATGAGATTTCACCATTAATAGTACTTTATAAATACTATTGGCCTCGAAATACCCTCACCTGATAAATCCATGGCGAATTGTCTTGGAACTGAATTCGAAGTTGTCTGGGCCAGTAAGGTTACTATCATTATATGAAGCACCATAAGCAGCAGCACTTGGGTGCATTGGCGGAGGTGCAGCATAAGGAGGTTGACCAGGTTGAGGAACTGCGCCGTAAGGCATACCAGCTGGTGCTGCTCCAGGATAAGCAGGTGGCTGTTGAGGGTATCCACCAGGTTGTGGTGGGTAGCCTGGTTGGGATGGATAACCTGGCTGAGGTGGATAACCTGGTTGATTAGGATAAAAACCTTGACCACCAGCAGGGTCTGGAAAAAAAATTCCATATTAGCTACTCACCAACCACTTTTAGCTTAATACTTATAAGATAAACACTCAACGACGATAAGGTCCTAAATAAGAAGGAAAAACGGGGTAAATAAGTTAGGATGGTTTACCTTGAGGGCCTGGGTAATACCCTACAGGAGGTTGCTGCTGCCAAGTTGCCATTCTTTAATAATTAAAGACGCACTCTGAAATGTAAGTGAAGAGCACTCGCTATTATAATTTTCCTGTGAGCCTCAAGAATTCAAGCGAAACTATGATTTTTTAGAATAATTGATAATTATTGTGTGTCATTGAAGTCCGAACCGTTAACTAAAATAGAAAATATAACACGAGGTGATAAAAATATTTTTAAAAGATTATCAAAAACATTACTAACCAACCTTAATTAATTTCAATTATCAATGAAAATAATGTAAAAATAATGCGAATAGTCATAATCATTGTTTCTACAAAACACTTCTACTGAGCCATATTGAAAGAAATCAAAAAACGCAGTAGATTTTCTGGCACCAAGGATTTACAAGTAATCTGAAAACACTTCCTTGTTTCACTAATTTCTCTAAAAGCAGTCCAAAAGCCTTCACTGAATAATCTAGAACGCAATCACGCTAGAATTCACGTAATTACGTCATGCTATAAGCGCAACTAGATATTAGAAGATGATTGGTGGAATTTGATGAAATTGCGAAGGAATCCCTAAATTTGTATAAAATGCGGTAGGAAATTGCATCTGTTCAAGTTCTGGATGGCCAATATCCAAATAAACGATGTCATTCACAACATACATGTAAAGATGAAGGCCAAATTCGCTAAATCATTGTCAATCAGGTACAAAATATCCTGGAATTAGTACATATGATTAATAAACTGCAATTACTTTTTTTTCCTTGTTAACCAAGTGAGGCGCATTTGTAAAGTTATATAATTGAAATTACTCAGACTGATTCAGGACTGCATTATGAATCATATCAGAACGTAAAAAACATAACTAAGTTGTATTACGTAAAGAAAAAATTAATCTAATATATCAAAAATAGATAAATGACAACTACTTACTGATAAAAGTTCAGCACAACGCCTTCAGTATTCTATTTCCCACTCGAAGAAAATAAAACCTCTCACGCATGAACAAGCACAAAAAGATCTAGAAACCTCTTTGGTCCTTCGATGTCAATACGAATACTCAAATGTAACCTAAAAAAAGTATGCCAGATTTACCAGCATAAGTCCTTTATGCCTCAACGTCACTGAACGCAGTAAGCGCATATGTAACAAGTGAGGATGAGTTAGTTCAGCAGCGCACGCGTTAATTTAGAATGCCGATCGATCCCAAAAGTTTGAAATGGTGTACTACTATTTGGTTTATAATTATACCATATTTTCAGATATATTTATGTAAATAATTAAGATATACCAAATGATAATCTTTATCACTATGAGCGTTAAATACTTATTCTGAAAAGGAAAAGATTTTATCGTATCTTCTTGTTAGGGGTTTGCACTACATAAGTTTATTATTAAAATTCCCCAAACGATAGATGTCTATCATCATTTAAATAGATTTCGGTAACATATTCTGACTAAATAACTCAATAACTTGGTTTGACACTAAAACGCTAATTCATAGCATGGTACATATATTTTTTTGCTGTGAAAAACTAAAAGTAAACATCTACTGTTATGCAAGAATCACTGATTTGAACCAAAACTAATTAAATTAATGATCATTGATGCAAGATAAGAACAAATCTGTTGATTTTCTATACATGGGAAGCAACAGATTTCTTTATAGTCGTTTATCAAAAGGAAATTAACATTCGTCGCATCCTAGGGAACCGATGACTTAAGTATTACATACAATTATATCCAGAACTTTAACAGTTATAATTTTGTATTTCATGCTTAAGTTTGTAAATGTTTCTAATATTGTTACGTGTGATTTCTACTCTCTTTAACTTAATTACTATGAATAGTTTTAATGCTCAAACGTCTTCATAGAACGAACCTTATATCGTTGTTAACAATATCAAAATACCCTTGGACAATTCGATATTGTCCTAGGACCAATGTATTACAAATAATTATTCAATAACTTCGACACTTTGCAATTCTTCCCTTATTACTGAGCATTATTAGCATTTACGAGCTCAATGAAAATACTTTCTTTTAATACCAAGTTTTTAATTAAAATTGTACTCTGAAAAGAATAAGGATTAGATTTAATAAAAGCAAAATAAGCTATGATACCGACCGAATACAAAAACGACTAGTCTCGACTGTTTCAATAGAGTAGCAAAAATGAAATAAATAATTCATGCCAACAAAAGCATTGCATGGTGAGCTATCATAATAGAGTATCTTTAGTTCAGTATGATAAAAACATTCGAAAATGAGATTACAAATATATTTCCGTTAAAACGGAAATTTGAGAAAACATAGGTATACTTACTGTGCATACCTATATTTTTCTACCTTGCTTACCAAATACTAACGGACTCTAGTGGACGAATCAATAAGCTTTCATAATTTTTATATTAATTGTGAAGTGTGTGTGGATTCATCGAAATGTTGGGGTATTTCTAACACCAGAATGTGATATTGAGATTTATTACGATCCTAGGAGTGATATATTCCTGTTTCAATAGTTAGATAGTGTAAATTATGTACTGTCAAGTCGACAAAAATTCCAGCAATCCAACTTCTAAAGGTAAAGATGGTAAGTCCATTGTCTTTAATTTCGCTCATAACGATGCATTTTCGACATTAAAGGATAAAAATTTCATTTTAAGAACATTTTTACATTATTCTAATTAGATATTCGTTGGGGAACTAGCATTCTGTCTCAGAAATAATGTTTTTGTTATTGTTGTCATTGACGATTTCCGATCAACTTTTATTTTCAGACTCAACAGATAGAGAGCTGAATTATATTTACAGAATCTAATATTTCAGTTATAGCATTCCAATTCCTTTTCTCTAAGTCCTTCGTTCAGTATTTAGCTTTGAAAGAAATTAGCGGGCGCTATGATCTATCTACTTCCGTTGCGTGTCTGATGGATGAAAAAACTCATGTGACAGAGTTTCTTGTAATTCTCAGGAATCTATGTATTTTCGAATTTTAACTGTATAAAATATATTTTTAACTCTCAGAAAAATGTTAGTATCAGAAGTTTTCTTCAAATGGAAGGAGAAATTTCATCTTTTCCCTTGATGTCATCTACCTTCGATAGTATATACCTGTAATGATGCGATAAGTCATTACAAAGCTTTTAGTGTAATATATCTAATTATGTACTATCTTCATTTTATTATATATCACGGGTTTTGATCAGATTCATCATTAAGATGGATCATTTTAATCCATCACATATATTTGATTGGTTTCTACTCTTTCTGTACTTAATGCTGAATGTTGGAAAACTATCAATCATTTGAAAGTCTTGCAGTGTACAATATAAATGTAATCAATGCCCTGATAAAATTGAAATTTAGGTAGGTATAATCTCAGTTGCTAATCTTGATATTTTTCTTATAGAAATATTTTTTTCTCATCAAATTTTGCCAATCCAAAAGTAAAAATGTATTTCCAATTCCTCTGGTTATATTATAGTTTCATTATTAATATTTGTTTGCTCTTTTTGTAAGAGAATTTCATAGGAATTAATACTATAGATACGACCTACTGAATTGATAGAGAACTGATTTATAATAAAAACCATTGAAATTATTTTAAGTTTTATAGCGTACATTGAACTGGTTATTATTCTATTTTATCAAAATAACCTTGTGTGTCCTTACTTTTCAACTACTCAAATAACTAGGATACTTTATGTATTAAAGATTAATATGCATTAAAGTGAAAAAAAAATTTCATATATGCCTTCTTAAAGTATAAATCTTATCATAATCTAAATTGCACACACCTCATACTTCTCCATTAAACTATATTTTCCGTCATTGGATAATTTGTTGATTCTTAAGTAGTGAAATATGAAATCCAGTGGACAGTTACCGCTCAGCCAGAGATTTTATTTCTTGTTAGATAATTCTTTATAAGTGTTATCATTAAAATGAATTATTATACTGTTCATATTTCTCAATTACTTCATTTTTAAAAGTAATTTGATCCTATTTCATATAATTAATATTGTCTATTCTAGGAAACTATTTCAATAACAGAAAGTGGAAACAGATTGATCCACTCCTAGATGGAAACATATTTATTATGATTTTTATACTGACATGTTTTCATATCTGAAATTATGTTAACCAAATCATATGGAGTACAGCACACAATATCCTTATCCTAAGCTGCTTCAAGATCTTAATTATCAAAGATCACCAATCCTCTACCTCATGAAGATGTCCAATAACTATAATGAGAGATAATATCTTTAAAATATTTTGTTATATTTTTTATACAGTGCTATATATCTGTAGCATTTGTTTACCCTAAATCTTTTTCTCCTCTCCTTAATTTTGTGAGAAATATATCATGCATTAATGTTTATTTCCAAAGGGAATACTTATAATCCTTATGTTTCTGTCATATTGACTCATCCTAATTTATATTTATTGTTAATATTTATTTACTCAGTTGATGGTAGACAAGATAATGTTACCTCATCCTACATTTATTTTTGTTGATATTTATGTTACTGAAGTATTATTCTCACCCTTGCTGAACTTGAAAGAGTGATTGTATTTACTTTGGTAATATGTTATTCTCACTTGGTATTCCTTACTTTAGTTTAACTCCTTTTTTGTCTTTTGATTTTTCTTAATATGATTATAAAGAGAAGAATGATTTGCTAAATTTTAGTTGGAAAATTTTCCCCATGCATTCTATAGTATTATTCACAAAATGCTATGTATTCCATTTCTTTTTTCAGACTGTCCTTCATATTTCTCAATGAAAATATGCTGGATTAATGAGTTTTAGGTGCTCTATGTTGTTCAAAGACCGAGGATTGTGCAGAAGTTAATCTAGGGCACATCAATAGCAATTGTTTCAACTGTGAATAGAATGACACCAGCATGAAGAAAACCTACTTTAAAAAGCTCTATACCCCCTTCCAGTATACTGTCAATTCTAACGAAGGTAGGGAGGGAAGTTTTATCAACATAAGATTATCAAATGGAGAAAATTCTGGAAATCCCAGCTAGAACAGTGATGGGCAAAATTTACATCTGAAGTAGAAGTCATAGTGATTTTTGGATACAGATTCCTTGAATCACTGAATTTTAATTTCATTCTTTGAATTGTAAAGTTGAAAATGTTAGCTAGAAATATTCTCTTTTCTTTTGTGTATACTCTTAATATTGGACAATAGGTTTAATGTAAGACATAGATGTTTAAATTGCTCATGACTGTTCTAGAGGAAGCGCTTGTTATGGGGAAGCATGCTTATCTGAAGATCAATCTGCTTTATTAACTGGATTCCAATAAAAGAACCCTAATGTTGTAATTCCTTCTTCATGTCATGGGTGGAGGTATGAGATACATATTTTTATTATTAGTATGTCATATTATGCAAGGCCAGGAAACATCAGCACTTAAAAGTTATAAAGAATTTAAGGTATTTGTTACGATAGCGTGTCAGATTATTGAGAATACTAAATAAAAGTGGTTAAATGAACCTTATTGTATAAAGTGAATTTGATCAAGTGTTACTTTGTGGAATGGTAACATAATGAATAAATAACTTAGTAAAAATAAGGAAGGGGTTGTAAAACCAGTCAGTGAAAGTAGTCATAAGGGGAGTAACAGGTAAAGAACCTTCTTTATTTGCTGCCACCCTTATGACTCCTTTCACTGACTGGTTTTATCATCCTTTCTCTACCCACCCCTTTTTTTAAACCAATTTAATGAGAGTCGTTACATTAGAATTATCTGTAGAAAGTTGAAATTTATTTATTCATTATGAACCTCTTGATACAATTCATTCTTGAGTATTCTTTTTGTAGGTCTTGACTGCTACGATTCTCTCTTCCTTATGATTGATGTTGAGGTTGGCTCTTTGTAACCCTCTCAATCTGCATTTCATGGCTAACATATTTACCTAGGACTAACTCTTAACCTCAGCTATCACAGAAATCATTTAACTGTTTTTAATATGATTGAAGATTTATGGTAGGCTGAATGTATTTTTAGAATAGTTTTTTTATGAGGATAATTTTTTATCAACAATTACATATATGAACTATTTGATACTCATCTTTTAGGAATTGAGAAAATGGTAAACCCATTAGAAGAAGATACCATTTTATTAATAAGAATTATATCATCATTATTATTGTTAATCCTAACATAAATAGATATTGCTTGGGAATGAGAACTTTGTAATTATGCCTCATACTATCAGTTAGGATATTATAAATGGATTACAAATTCCAATAAACTGAGGTAATACTTTGATGTATTCACTGAATGATGTTTTTTAACATCTGAGTGCATTCAATGAAAGCCGTGATTTGGGCTAAATTAAAATTTGATTTAACTTCACATTTATTATATGCTCTCAGAAAACATTATTAGCCTCTTGGACCAGTCTATCTTGCCCAATATATGTTTTTTAGTACAAAAATATGTAAAACTGGTTTTTTCCTTAGTTATTCTTCTTTCTTCTTAATCATAGAAATTATTTCAGTCTCAAGAGAGTCCTTATTATTTTGCAGGATATTGGAGCTCTGGGGATTTCTAACATGGTTGCATCTATACTTTTATAACATTGCCTCATGTCCTTCTTATGGTTTCAGGTGTTGTGGCGATGAGAGAGAAAAAGAGTGGAGCTCTCAGCCGCGTTCAAAAGCTCAAGAAAAGACTGAGTCACAGCTTTGGACGATTGGGTAAGTAACACTTATCTATTTCTAAAAGTAGCATTTAAAAGAATAGTTTTCTGGTGAAGACTGACTTAAAAATAAGTCGTAATAAATGAATGTGTATATTTTGCCTATAGAATTAAAAGATTGGTTTAAATATTTAGAAAATGCATGACACCCTATAGCACCGTAGAAATTTTTAGATGAAGGATTGGAAACATTAGCTCCTATAGAAGAGTGAATGTCAGATACCAATGAACCAGCAATATCACTATGATGGCATGTCAGTTTGAAATGTCTGAAAGCATTTAGTATATTTCAAAAAGTAAGACTTGAAATTGCAGACCAATAAGTCTTGCGGTTTGTAAGCTTTTGAAAATATTGTAACAAGTTATATTCAAAAGGTTTGGGGCATTTCAAATTTTTAGCAGAAAGGTTTCAGAAATAAATTAAACAAAATTATATCATCACACTGATGCTTTCTAAACGGAGAAAATAGATGAGCGGATCATTGTAAATATTACATAATACATAAGCGTGTAAATTATTGTAAGTTAAGCTACATAATACATAAGCATGAATTCTACAAAAAATGGATCCATTGATATCAATGACATGAGAGGGCATTAAATAGTATAACTAGAAATTTAAAGGTAACTTCATGGTTAAGCCAGTTCTAGAATATATTATTATAGAATATGCTAGTATTATATAGAATCCTAGTTAGAATCATTGCTAAGAGATATAAGAAATAGTTCCAAGAAAGGTTTTCAATGATAAGAAATAATAAAGGAAAGTACAAATTTTGCTTTATACAAAGATTTTTTGACTTGAAAGTCGAAAAAATAGCTAATTAAACCTTTGTCACAGTAGGAGACCTAGGTTTAAGTTGCTATTTTTCATTGCTGCTTAAAATTTGTTGGGTGAATACTCATTTTCAAGTAAAAACATATCATTGGGGAACAAGTGACCCAGCATTATCTTTTAAATCCTTTCCTTAATAACTTTAATACAGTGGTACCTCGAGATACGAGTTTAATTCGTTCTGTAACCTTGCTCGTATGTCAAATTGCTAGTATCTCGAATCATTTTTCCCCACTGAAAGTAATGAAAAGGCCATTGATCCGTTCCGGACCTATGAAAAATCCCCAAAACATGGTAAATTATGAATAAATATATGTTTTTAAGTAACAAATGAACATGTATAATTAACAGATGAGTAAAAAAATTATGAAACAAAGAAATAAAATAGTTATTTAGAATAATAGTCTTACGTTGGTGACGGACAAGTTCGACTAACGAAGGTTAACGGCGAGGAGGAGGGAAGGAGTGTAGGCACTCTATATAGAACCATACGTAAACGGCGCTTTTTTAAAACTTAAAACCATTTTCGTAACTTTAAACTAACACAACACTTTATTTATTTCAAATAAAAGAAAATATTCAAAACAATGCTCTTAACTTTAAACTTAAACTAACCTTAACATTAACGTAAATTTAATTATCACTCGTTTCTGCCTTCTTGGCTGCACTTTCTCTACTGTAGAAAAGTTTCAGTAATCACGCAAAAATGATTACAGCGCACAAGATACACTTCGATTCAAGCGGGTAACACGTGCGAGTGAGTGAGAGATTTTCTCGGATGATGCTAGACCCTGCCCACCAACGAGCTGGACGCTCCAGAAACACGAATGTGGGCTCGCATCTCGAATTTGGGCTCGTATCTCGAACGAATATATGGCCCGAGCTCCAGCTCGTATCTCAAAAAACTCGTATGCCGGGCTGCTCGTAACTAGAAGTACAGGAGAATTTTGCAATTTGGTTTATACCAGTTGGCAACAGGATTTGATAAAAAAAATATTCTGCATTTGTATGTTATTTGGATGCTAATGTATCCAGTAATTTTAGTTTTGAAGAATAATTTGGCAAACTTGTTGTACATGAAATTACTGATAAATACTGATACTGATAAATTTCACAGTATTTAAGTTGCTTAAATACTGTGAAATTTATCATAAATATAAAGCTAATAACCCATATTTTCATGTCTTCTAATTCTGCTTAGAACAAAATCCATCCAACTTTTCTTCATCTATTTCAATGCAGTGTCAGTAAAAATTGAAAATAATATTGCATTAGGGAGACGAGATGGTTTCTCAAATGATTTACATTATCTTCATCACTTCAAGGTGATGCTTTTTGTGATATTTTAAGCTTGCAATTTCTTTTCTCGTGTATGTCTAAAATTTAGGCTGTTGGTTCATAAGTTGGGAAGCAATAGCAGAGAACTCAGCTCAGAGACATTTTCATGTACATAGGGTGTTATTAGTAGTAATAGTAACTGAGATTAGAGGCAAAGTATAGCCCAGGCTAAGCCATGCTAAGAAGGCTTCAACAATATCTCCAGCCAAATAATTAAAGCGGTATTCACCCACAGTAAGATAGCCCTGTGAATTATTGTCCTAATTCTCTTAAGTGTATTTACAATTTTCATGGTGAGCTTTCGTGATTGAAATTCATACACTAAAGTACCAATCATTCAAATGTCATTCGAGGTGGTGACATTGCACGGGTCCATTGTTAAGAATAGAGCCACTAACTTGCACCTTGCGACGTACCACAGCCGATAATATAGAGGAAATAAAAAGTGTACCTGATAGAGTTGAGATAGATAGATATAGAAGACTAATAAGCGATACTGTTCAGATTATCCAAGTCTATGCACCAACAGCAGCACTACTTTAAATAAATTATGGGTGACTTAAATGCTTGGGTTGATTGGGAGGCCGTTGATACTGTCATTGGACAGACAAACGAGTTGAAGAGTTTGCAGAATGCGCCAATATGCGTGTAGTAAATATTTTAAAAGAAATCAAGCCGGATTCCAAAGAGTTTTCACTACAATGGGCCATATCCATACACTACAGAAAATTATCAACAGAACAAACAAATACTGCATTATTACTGTGTTTCGTGGATTATGGCTTTCGATTTGGTAAGTACCTGTTCTAATGTACAAGCCCTAGAGAGATGAGCAGTAGAGGAAGAATGTATTCATCATCTTCATAATGTCTATAAAAAAGCCACTGCTTCATGAATGTTATACGAAAGATTGAAAAAGGAGTTGTTATTGCCTTTCACCCATTCTTTTCTAAACTCTTTAAAAAAGAGACAGGAAGCATAACACATGGGTGAGGTCAGAAATTATGGACATAATAAAGTCCCTGAAATGGATGTGAGCAGGACTTGTGGCAAAAAGAAATGACAACAGACAGTCATACTCAACTGGATACCGCGAGATATTAAGAGACCAAGAAGACCAAATGGATTGAAAATGGCTATTTATTATCATGATATGAATGAATTAGGAACATGAAGTACCATAACAGAAGACCAGAAAAGAAATCTTTGATGCAAGTTGCTGGAGGCCAATTTTTAAGATCAAAATGTTATCAGAAACGAAGTAAATAGAAGAAAAGAAGAGGTACTTACAATATAGAGCATCAATCTGTAAAGACAAATCAGATGGACTGAATATCTCCTGAGACTTAATAATGTTGTTAAGAGGATACTTGAAGACAGTTGAAGGAAAAGCAACAATCAGAAGACCATTAGGCAAATGTTTTCATTATATAAAGAGGGATGAAGGATAAATGATATATCAAATGTAGTAAAATGACGGGACTTGAACCTAGGTCCTCCATTTGTCAGGCACTTATGCTCATCACCATTTTGCATAGATTCTATTTTAAGGTACAGTTTTGTGATAATACTTGGAAAAATATGAATATTTTCACTTCTGTGTAACCTTTGAGATGAAGTTGCACGATTAATGATGCAAAGTTACTTTCTACCTTTCCTAATTCTTGGATTTCCTTATAAGGATAAGATATGCCTTGTGAACTATGTGACATAATGTGCAAAGTTACTTTCCATCTTCACTGATTCAATGAGTAAAATGATGGAAATGCCACGAGAATTAGCAGTTATGAATATAAGCTGAGGAAATTTTTTATTGAAGCCTATAGAACCTTTTCATTGAGTGCTGTATTGAAGCAAACAAAATACTTTGCTTGATGTTAGTCTCCTTTTTGTTTTGGATTTATGTGCAAAATTTCATGAGTGACCTATTTTTAAACTTTCTTAAGCAGTGGTATATAAGATATTTAAACTTTCCACATCACATAGTCTTTCATATAAAATGGCTTGTTTTAATTCTTTCTATTTCTTGTTACAGCAATATCTAAGGAAGACAATGACGATGCTTCAGCCACCCATGTATATAAGGTGCCCTATAATGGATATTCGGACGAGTTCCTTGATCGTCTTGAACCCAACGGCAACATTCCTGTTGACAAAGATCTGCACTATGGGGAATGTGGTAGAGGTAGAAAGATGCATATTTAATTGATAGTACATAATGGTATACAATCTAATGTTCAAAATCTAACTCCTTATGATATATTTTATGAGAAAAGTTATCAAATGTTTTTTATCATTGAGGGTAAAGAAATGATTTATGAAAAATGAATAGCTGATACAATGCATCCTCACTGCTACATAGAAAGAATTGGGACATGGATGCTAAGATGAGATGCTTTAAAAATTCATTTTTCATATTGATTTTTTCTGTGTGATAAGCATTTTTAATTTTCCAAATACTCATTACATTGCTGGTAATTGATAAAAAAGGTTAACATTGATCTATTCGTGGTTTTTTTGTATAATGAAAAATCAATTCAATTCAATCAAACTTCAAACACTCATAGATACATTTGTATTCAACTCTGAAAAAATCAATAATTGTTTTAGTAGCATGGGTTCGATTCCAGAGGAACCCATAATTTCGAATATCCCCGTAAGAAATGCACGAGCTATTTTTCCAAATTTTTAAGGGTTCTTCTTGATTGCGTTGAACATTTAAATTTCACGCATGAATAGACAGGCTTCAACTTTATGTTTTGCCTCTGTAATGATGTTATAAATGGTCGATTCTAAGGACCATTTACTATATCTCCATATGAAAGATATGTAAGAAAATCAGAACACCGCTTGAGGCACTTCCTGTATGAATTACCTTTTAAAATTTGGAATGTTTATAAAGACTATGATACTCATGCAAATGTTGATTAACTTTTCAAGGGAAAGTCAGTTGGACACCTGAGCGGGAAATTTGCTGCCATAAGAAATGTAATCAAGTTCAATTTAATGTACTGCGATGTTAGTTTATGCTTAGCAATGTGTAAGCTGTAAAAACATTACAAAAAATTTTATTTTTTCATTAATAGATATATAAACCAATTGCTTGCTATAAGCAAGCACTCCTCTTCTCATTTATATACAAAATCAGCTGAAAACCAACCTCTACTTGTCAGATTCCTGTAAGAACTATTTCTTTACACTTTTAAATGAAAAATTCTCTATTCTTTAATTTTCAGAATGGGTTTCTAGTCACCAATTTCACCAGCATCAGGATGTAGGAGGGGTGGGGCACATTGTTCAAAGACAGCTTTCAGTGTCAAGTGACTCAAAGCTACTTGATGATGAAGTGAGAGAAGAAACAACTAGAGTTGTAATGCGACCTAGGAAACCTCCTAGGCCTAAGTCAGAAGCATTCCTTTTGGAGAGAAGTGGTGGAGAAGAGGAGGAAGGGGGAGAGGTGGAGTCTGCATCTGGTGGAGTGAAGAATCGTAGCTCCAGTCATCATCATAGGCATCGGCATGGTGTGAGAAGGACCAAGAGATATTCTGCTTTTGGGGTACATTTGTCTTTTCTTGGCTCCTTTTGTAATGAAGTGAAATGGTTATTTTTATGCCCCTGACAATATAAAGAAAACTTACCTGTTCTGTCAAATAATATTTTTATCTATTTATACATCCCTTAATCTTCCTTATGGCACAGAGCTGCTTGCTTATAAGCTTACACCAAAGTTCATCTTGTATAAAAATTGTTATATTGGACATTTTTCATTGGTAAATGATCTATTATTTACCAAGTAATAATCACATAATGTATTTGCTGTCTCAAGCCATATTCTGTTTTCAATTCTCTCAGTAAACCTTAGTACTTTTCATAATACCTTTATCCTATATGCACCTTAATTGCAGAGATCCCTCTATCTGGTTGCTATCCATCCTGTCAAACAGTATTCCTCTATAATTATATGTGAAACAATCTTGAAGAGTGATTTCCCCTGAAGGATCTTATTTTTCTGACTACTCATCATACCCATATCCTGTAAATTCCAAGTTTGACCCTCTTTTTATCTCATTGTTCTTACTAATAGCTAGGAAAAGTTCAATGGATCTGAGAAGTTCTGTTCTTGATTTGACTCTAAATTCATGATTTTTAAAATCTGATGTTAATTTTCACTTTTTATGATGATCAAATGTCGTCAGAGATTTATTCACATTTTAGGTTTTCTTTTGAATTTTGCTGAAGGAAGTAATTATTAAACATATTTACATTTAGCTATTCCATAGGATTTAGTGAAAGATCAGATTTCGTAACTTCTACATCATATGACTCATAAAATTTTCATAGCTCATTATGTTCCTGAAAGAAACTGGGTATGATTGATATGCCCCAACTTTTCATATTTCATTATTTAATGGATAAATTAGTATGTAAATAAACTCTCCTTCTGGCGATAAAGAATATTTGCTCAAATCCCGCTTATCACTTCGATTTATGTAATTAATGATGTTATACGTACTTTCAGGGGGATTCACCATTTGGTAAATCTGAAGCTTATATCAAATTGGAGCAGTTGGGTGAAGGATCATATGCTACTGTTTTTAAAGGCTATAGCAAGTGAGTACAAAGCATTTTCTTGTTTCATATCAGATTAGACTTGCTTTTAAATTAGAATCCACAATTTATCGTCTGATACTTTGTTGATTGGAAATGGTATTGAAAGTTAACAACTGATCATCAATAATAAATTTTGATTGGTATCAACTTTTCTCTGATGTGAAGATGGTGTGATAATACCCAATCCGAAGGAGGATACTGAACTTGCTAGCAGAGTGGTTAGAATTCTAACTTTCTAGCTCAAGGACTCCCAGCTCATAGGAAATTTTCTTATCAAGGAATGGATATGTTCATATGTACTAAATCACATGTAATTGGGTTGATAAACTTGTTTGTGATATATTTTTGCTTTAAAAGAATCTTAGGAAACTCTGTCACTAAAGTTCTATTCAATATATTGACTCAGAATAACTTCTAAATGGAAATAACAGCATTTATCTCAAAGTTGAACAGAAGTGAAAAATAGCAACATGACTGGGACTCACTCAAAACAGTAGTGGTATTGACGCAGCATGGTAGTGTAGTGGTCAGCATACTTGCCTGGCAAGTGGGAGACCTGGGTTCGTGTCCCAGTCATGTCGCTATTTTTCACTTCTGTTCAACTTTGTGAAAAACGCACACTTTAATGTGCTTTAAGTAAAATACCCAAAATCCTTCCTATCATTTATCTCAATTTCTCTCATGACAAGTTTTCATAATATATGAAACAAGAAAGTTTTAGGTGATCCTAAATAATATCTTAGATGTTTTCTTTCACACATAGAGATGTATTATGCATATATATCAGTGGCAATGGGCCCACTGACTTTTTACATAATTTTTAGGTATTCATTATAAGATAAACCGATTGCTTATGATTCATTAACTAAGCAAACTTTATCTTGTGTGTGTATATATGTAAAGTTCAGATTTATTTTACATTCATTGTGAATATGTTCATGTATGCGTAAATTATCATTTGTATGTTTCTTCATTTTCTGATGAAAACCGTTTGATGACTTTGGCAGTCTTACAAACCAAGTGGTTGCATTGAAGGAAATAAGACTCCAAGAAGAAGAAGGCACTCCATTTACTGCAATAAGGGAGGCATCTCTACTGAAAGAGCTTAAGCATGCCAACATAGTCACACTTCATGATATAATTCACACGAGAGAAACTCTTACCTTTGTCTTTGAATATGTGGTAAGTAAAATTAATTTGATATGAAGTATCTTAATAAATAGCATAGTACTTTCATATTATACTTTTTAGTACTTATTAACTATGTTATAATTCCAACAAGTAACATAATCAAATTAACTTTATAAAGTACCTTTTGGTTTTGAAATTCTCTTTTAATTTTATTTAATAAGCATATTTTCATTATTTATAAACTTTTATCTGTCTCTGTTAATGAATTGATAGTGCATTTCCTGACACTTGAATTCTAACATATAATATAACATGATTATTGTATCACTACAACCTCTATATTTAAGAAAACACTATATAAACTGCATATAAATATTGAAAAATGCTATAAAATATCAGTATCTTGTTGGAGTAATTTGAGGAAGTAGAAAATTTTTCTTTTGCTTTAAGTATTATAGAAATTTTATAATGCTTTTGAAACTTTTAAAACATTTCCCCATTGTAAGTTGATATCACCTTTTTATGTAATGAAAATGAAGAAAATGTTTGTTAACCAAAATGATTTGGAGTTTGTCTTAAGAGGGAGAATTATATGTGTAATTACTAGAAATTAGGTGCTTGCTTAAATGAATTGATGTACATGATGAATCTAAACATTAATGGTCTAATTAGTGTAAAATTCACCCTAAGCAATCAATGAAAGTATCTTAAATATTTCAATTGATATGTGTATATGTGTGTGTGTCTTTTGTAGTATATAAATGGCCGTAGATGTTCATGAGAGGAAATTTTTTGAAGTTATATGTCTTCAATTTCTTTTTGGTTCAACATTTAAAGTGTTATAAAATATTAATATGAAGGGAATTATTTAAAGTGTGGCAACTTCTACAGGGAAGCATACTTATTAAGCACAGTCAAAAGCAACATTTTTATGGGAATTTTCTCTGAAACCAGGGCCTATGTGGACAAAACCTCACTCACTTTTTAGTTTCAATATGTCTATCTGAAATTAAAGGTTTTATCATAATCAATCTGAAGATCTCCCTTTGTAAGAAGAATTATCTATTTGCATTGATCACACATTGCTCAACATAAACTAATGGACTTTATATAAGCATATTTTAAGTTGATTTTGATTTCCCATCCATTTCTAGTGGTAGTAGTATTCCTGGCATTGAACTAAAGACCTCTCAATTTTTTTCATCATTCACATAAATATCATACTTTTATTAATTCTATGAATTTCAAAGAAAAATATATTCAGGAACTGCCTAAAAAGGCATTCTTATTTTCCCATTTTTATGTTTCTTATGCAGATATAGTAAATGCCCCCTAGAATCAAACTCAAGACGATTTAAAACATTATTATAGCAGTTTATATTATAAAGATTCAGCCTATCTATTGATCTGTAAAATAAAAATTTTCTTCAAAACCAGAGTGTGCTATAAAAATCTCAAAATTTCAAAATAAAAAATTTTAAGGAAGTGCTTCAAACGTTTTTAGGATATTCCCATGTATTTTTTGTGGATATAAATAAAAAAGCCCCCTAGAATCGAACCCATGCTCATTTATAGCAAAGTAATTGCTGTTATGTAGAGAGATAAATTATTTTTATAGATATGTAGATAAGTAAGCAATTAATCCTCTACGTAATCTGAGATTACGTAAAATATTTCGAACATTGGCTGCATGTGTTCTTATGGGAAAAATACCAAGGCTCTCTGGAATCAAACTGATGATATTTATAAGTCTATGGATATTTTTCAGAAATTGAAGTATATAACTAAGAAGTACAATCTCTCCTCATTTCAAAGAGGGTGGGAATATACGTTTTAAATTTGAGAAAAATTTACCACCTGACTTCAAACCCATGACCAATTATAAATAATTTATAGAACTTATTGCCTATTTATGGATTTATGACATTTGAATCATCCATGTATTTAAAAATTGCTTAAAAATTTTTTAAAATTGGGCCAATGTATTCTAATGAGAAAAAGTCCAACTTTGGAGTCTCCTAGGATTGAACTCATGATTGGTAGGGTTAGTTTTGGCCAGTTCTTGACCTCTATAGTTTATGATGTGAATGCCTATCCTATATATGTATCTCCACAAACCAGCTTTATAATATATATATATATATATATATATATATAAACTGATAATAAGTATTTCAACATTAATATATACAACAGTCGCGAGCAAGAATGATCTTACTTGAAGGTATTAACTTTCTAAGGCTTACCAGTTTTTTATTTTTCAACTTCATAGCAACTTCTAAACAAAATCATAAGTTGAAAATTAACACTAATCTAAGCTGTGTGAATCAAATAGAATTACTATATTAGTTAATTTGTGTGTCTTGTTTTATGTGTTTAATCCTCCTGCATCCAATCCTCTTCCCAATAGCATACAGACCTCTCCCAGTATATGGACAAGTATGGGGGTAGGGGTGGGGGAGGAGGCTTAGACCATGGCAATGTCCGTCTTTTCCTCTTCCAATTGCTCAGGGGTTTAGCTTATTGCCATCGTAGGAGGGTTCTGCACAGGGATGTCAAACCACAGAATCTCCTCATCAGTGAAATAGGAGAGCTGAAACTGGCAGATTTTGGTTAGTATGATCAAAAGTTTACAATGCACTGGATATTATTATTTATTCGTTTATTGATTCATAAAATATTTTCTATTATTTTTGAATATACTTTTAATGTAACTGAAGTTTTGATAATAGTCATTTTTATTACATCTAATTAGTATATGCATATTCTCAAACATTTTTAGTTTCTGTTGGCTAAAATAATTCTTTAGTCTCAATTATTGTACAAAGTTGAAGTAGTCTTTCCTGTTAGTGAAAATGTACAAGAAATGTAAAAGAAGTGATTCAATTGAATGAAATTACTTTTATATATGTCTCAGTTAACTTCTTAATATTTTTTTCTAATGGGAATGACTTTCTTTCGGGATTTAAGCAAATTATTTTTATGATAGAAAGAATTTAGTGTGTCAGAAGTTACTGTTTAGTTATAATTGATTTTATTTCCATATTTTCATCTCCTCTTCTATGAAAGTGTTTGATTAAAATCTGTATAGCAAGGCACTCTTTGCTGGTCACATTAAAACTCTATAAACCTGTTGATCACTGAACTAATGTTTAGAATTGTGAATTTTAACATTGTTATTATAACTTACTGTATGGAAATATAAAGTCAATCATTTTACATGAAAAATTTTTGAATATTTTTTCAATTGAATTATGATTTAATATACCCCCTGCACTGCAATGAATATAGTTCATCATGAGCTTCTGATGCCAAATCGTACAATGACAAGCAATGCTCTTTATTAGCTTTAAATAAATGTTACACTATGTAGTTGTATGATGTTTGTGAATGTATTGATGTTTTGAGTGTTAGATAATGATAATCTTCAATTCATGTACATAAATCATGTATATGCTTTGATAAAATGGAATGAATTAAGTTAATTTTTATGGTAAGTGGCCGCTGAGTTCACTAATTAAATATGAAGAAATAGTTCCAATGTCAATTTTCTTGATAAATATTTCAAGTATGTTAATCGTTAAAAATGCTTTGTTTTCCTTTATTATTTTTGTATCATAATCCAGTAAACACCTTTTTGAACCATTCAATTTCATGCGTACAAGGGTGAAAGGCTGAGTTGACTATTTACAGGATATCCTAAAACAGAAATGAACCATCCCTAGATCTCTGTTTTTATCATGATACTTAAACAGTTTCTTCACTATAAGCCAGAGAGTTTTGAAAAATATGACTGTGATTATTAATTTACCATAATCAATTGTATAGTAACTGGTGAAAAAGAAGAGGAGACTCTTTAGTCTCAATTTTGCCCAAAATAAAGTCATTTTATTACTATCATAAAGCAGTATAAGTTTAAACATGGAGATATTTATATATATATATTTCCATGAAGGAAGAATGTGTCTAGGAATATTTCATATCATTGTTATTATTAGTATCTTAATTAAAATTAAAAGTATCATTATGATTGGGACTTCAATCATCATCTCCAACTTGCTGGGCAGGTATACTAACTTTACAATCATTACTTTAATTCAATTCATATTCCCTTTACATTTTTCATATTTTTTGCACACCAAACATACATCCTAAGCATCTAGGTAATTATCTCTAAATCACAGTAATTACATACAAAAACATATTTTGCCCAACCTTTGCTTATTTATGGATAAGTCGTTTATCAGCAATATCATATGTTGTGTGAATATTCAAGGCCTTCATGGAAAAAAGAGAAATAATATTTCATTTAAATATTTTTGTTGCTAATGTTATTAATTCTTCAGTTAACCACTTCCCTTGACAGAGAAGAGAATAGTCGTCCTGATAGGTGGCCCTTTTTCTGTCACAGACAAGTATACTCATCATACCCAAAACTGACGTCTTTTTTTTTTGTTCAAGCTCCTTGGCTCAAATAGTCAAAATATTCAACAACAAAGCTATGGATAAGCAGTTAAATATAAGCTTAAGAAAAAAGTAACAGATAACTTTTTTTGAAAATACTACAAGAGAAAAACATCAAATAAATATGACATTTTCTGAGCGAAATTTGTAAAATAATGCATTAGAGAAGTGGTTAAAGCAATTTATCCTAGTGCTTGTAAACTTGTATTTATGATATGAATTTACTCTAGTTAATTATTTATATAGTATAGTTGATCTTCATGTCTTGATGCTTTACCAGTAGGTGATACGCAGCAGAAAGTCTTTGCAGGCTGCTAACCAGGTGGCCTCTCACTAGAAACATCAATATCCCACCAGTTAACAACCTTTGAAGACTTTCTGCATTTAATATCAGAATATCTCAGAATAGAACAAGATGTGGTGTAAATCCTTCAGGTGAATTGAAGGATATAGTTGTCATCTTCATGATTATTTGTTGAAACTGATGATTTCAAAACATCCTTGGAAAAAATACTATTCATTTTACTTTATTTCATCCCAGTAACTTATGCCAAATTTAATGGCACTATATTATGACATTAGCTTGGAAAAATAATTTTAATTGATTAATTTTTTCAATTTCTGAAGCATTCAAAACTGATTGCACAGTTCATTTGCATTGGCTCCAGATTATTGTAAGTGTGCTGGAAATAAAAACTATGCACCAATAACTCTTTTAGCATTTACATTCTTTGAAGTCATCTAATGTTATGAGATGACCTCACAACAGCTTCAGCAACCCTGGGCACCAGCAAGTGTCTGTAAAATTGATTATACTCCTGCACTGGGAATGCAAATCCTTGTTTTTGTAACCAGTAAAACAAGAAATTGTCAAAAAAGGACAAACACAACACCACAGCTGTTCTACCATTCATTTCCCCAATATCTGCCACAATTGCGAATAAACCTGGATAAAAATAACATTTGTTCCATCCACAAGCCCTGAGCAATCTTCGAAAATCTTCTCACTACTATAGAGGATAAGCTTTAATTAAAAACAGCAGGTGTATGCAAGATGCCATTCTAATGTTTCTACAAGTCTTGAAGAACCATTGAGACTGGACTGGAAGAATACCTAGTCTAAACCTACCTTATCATATATTGTATATATAATATATATAAGAAAAATTGCCACATTATATTGCTCAAGAGTCTTAAAATTATATCCAAAACAGATTTTGGGACTGAATCATAAAGTAATCAATTGATATAAGGTTTGCTGAGAATAATTTTTAAATGAGATGGGTTACCATAAATAGTAAAATATATATCAATTCATGATAAGAGAGCTTATTACTTTTTGCATGCTGCATATTTATAGGTTTGGCAAGAGCAAAATCTGTTCCAAGTCACACTTACTCCAATGAGGTTGTAACCCTGTGGTACCGACCTCCAGATGTCCTTTTAGGATCAACTGAGTATTCCACTTCACTTGATATGTGGGGTGTGGGATGCATATTCGTTGAAATGATCACAGGTCAAGCTACATTCCCTGGTTTTCACAGTACATTGAATCAGCTAGATAAAATTTTCAAGGTAAGCTTTCATAATGCATAAGAAATTTTAAATTATATCTGCAAGATTTACTGCAAAGAAACTTTTTATTTTTCAAAAGTACCATACTAAACTTTAAAAATAAGATGGAGTTTGAAAAGTTGCATTTTTTATTTTAGGAAGGAATATTGTATATTATCTTTAAGTGTTATTATTGATATTTAAAAATACCTATCTATATTGTCCTTTAAAAATATTTAATTAACATGTCATAGAGGTTAGTATTAATACTGGAATATTTACCACCATCGACTGATTGTCATCAAATGAAAATTTGCTTGTGCTATAAAATGTTAATATTATGAATTCATATTTGCTTATCTTATTTTTAAAAATTTGAAACTGTATGCTGTTAAAAGATCACTTATGGGCTGTGGTATTTGCAGTTGTTACTTACTTAAGGTACTTAATTTATTTAAAGTACTGTTTTCATATTTACAAGCTTTTATTAAGGGTAATGTTTTATTTCAAACAGGATTTTTGAAAGAGTACCGAAATCTTGAGAAGAAAAGTTTATTTTTAAACTTAATTCAGCCAAACACTATCCTTGGGTTATTAAAAAATATTTTCTTTCTCTAACTGGTGAAAATGGAGATCAATTATTTATACAAGCTTCTCTGTATAAGTACTTGCTTTGTTTTTTCTACAATTAAATGCAATGTTTATCTTATGATTAAATACTTTTTCGGATTCATGTAGGATATATATTTTGTTATATAATTCTGGTATTTGTATATACTTATACAAGAAGTAGTAAACTTGTATCAATCAAAGGACCGGTATGTATAACTACCCATGATATAGATACTTCATTTTAAGCTCGGAGAGAAATGTAGATGAAAAGTATGACTCTTCTCAAGATTCACTTTTGTAATGGAGGTTGTGTTTCAAGCTGCAACTTTCTAAAAATACAGTAGTTTCCCAAGTAGAAGTACCCCCTTCGTATAAACCACCCCCCAATTTTTGACTACGAAGTTTTGAAAAAATATTTTATTAGAGAAACTAGTTATAAAGAAGGATAAGTTACAAAGAAATAAAATTAAATAAAGAAAAGAATATTTTCTGGTAATCATATCATCACTTCCAATTGTTTTCAAAAATTACAAAGTACTGCTGAAATTCCAGTTAATTCCTAATTTATCATTTTATTCATTTTTCACACACAAAATGTGTACCTGAATTAAATATGCCACCCATTACATTTGGGTTTGAAAATTTTGGAAAAAAAGGGTGGCTTATACATGGAGAAATTCGGTAGTTTTGCATGGTTTCTTTCAAATTGCTTGTCTGAAGTCCGTCTCTTATTTTAGATTCTTGGAACTCCTAAGGAAGAAACCTGGAGGGGTGTTAGTAGACTTCCTGGTTACAAGCCCCATATGTTACGATTTTACAAAGGGCAGAAACTTGGTATGGCATTTCCAAGATTGTATGATGTTGCTGATGGTGAAAGTTTGGCATCATCACTTTTGCAGGTGTGTACTCTTCAATATTTATCTTTCCCAATGCTCATCCAAATTTGAATAATGGAATTATTCAAAGATTTTGTTACATTATACTGTATGTTTTGTTAACATCATTTTCATGTATTGCTTCTGAAATGTTCTTGTTATAATTGAAGAATTAATCAATTGTAGCATAAATTTAAACAAAATGTAACTCAAGTATTTTAGCTTAAAAATTAAGTAACTGAAACATATATTTAATACTTGCCATTAAAATTGTCTGTGTTTATTTGAATTGAATGGAAGTGTAACTTCTGTGTAACAAAATGTAATGATTTATAGCTTTGCCCCCTAAATTTCTGTTTAACCAATTTTAATCTTTAGATACCTTATGATGTTACTTGATATCATTTGAATTATAGATAACAACTTGATTTGGTGAAATCGAGGCTGAAAAGTCCCATCTTCCATTTAACAAAGATAAAATACAGTTTTAAAAATAATTAAAAACAGTAAAGATAATAACAACTACATTAGTTACAGCATATATTTAATAATATTATGAATAAGAAAATATAAGAAAAATACTAATAATAAATTAGATTAAATAAACACAGGAGTGAAAAACCATTGAAGACATAATATTCAAAACTCTCTCATTAAGCGAATGATTACTTTTACATTTTGTTTGACGTATACATTCTTAAAGCAGCTGGGCTGAGCTACTGATCTAAATTGTGGTCTCCCACTACAAGTGCACTTCCTCATCTTTCTATTATTACTTATAATTATTGATCTTGAGGGAATGGAATGTAGTCCTTGCTGCTTGTGAGTTGAATATAATAATTCTTGTTTCCTCTAGGTAGGTGACTTGTATAGTAACAATCCATATTATGCTGGTTCTTCATGCGAAAAGTTCGTAGCTTTCTGGGCTAATCACAACCTGCAAACTTAAGAATCTGAGTAAAGCTCTCATCAATATCTTTACCTATAACAATTCCTTACAAAACGTATTGCCTTTTGCTGGACTTTCTATATCTACTATTTCCCAAATGAAACCCTTTCTGAACTTTCTCTCCTCAAAGAGCAAAAAGACACTAATATGCTAGACTGCCTTGCTTGTTAAAACAAACCTTAAGTTACGGTGAGGGTGCTAAATCAGGAGAAACCTTGCAATTCCTAGGCCAAATCTCTTTTTTTTGGAAGGATATCAGTCTATAATTGATTTTCACATTTGTATGGTAAGCATTGTACCAATTGCATAACAGCCTTTTGTCTGCTATGCAACAAGAATCTTTTAATGCTATTTTTATCATAAAGCATGTATTGACCTCTCTTTTATTAAAATTTATTTTACTATTAAAATTAATACTTTATAGGCCATTAATATGCCCAATATTCAATTATTCCTTCTTCCTATTTTTTCCCATAGTTAAACCCAAATGAAAGAATTGGAGCAGAAGCTGCTTTGAGACATCGCTACTTTTCATGCCTTCCTAAGAAGCTTTATGAACTGCCTGATGGTAAGTGTAGATGTATGATTTCTAGGTTAAATAAAACAATGATAACTTATAAACCTTTCATTTTTATGACACTCCATGCTGTAATGCCTGTCAATTGATTTTAATTAAGTGCATTTATAGGTTTTGAGAGTTTATCATATCCCTATTTCAATAATTTTATCTTGAGCTATGATTTTTCCAATAGAGAAAAGTATCTTCTGTATCATCTTAAAATGTATTTTCTGAGTCTGAGTAACTCATTCTATTTGTTGCTCTTTTCCCTCTACTGTTTCAACTAAAATATTTCATCAAGCATCTAATTAGTAGATCTCTCTTCTTTGGTGTAACAGTTTTGTGAAGTGAAATTTGTCTTCTCTGAATTTAAGTTCTATTTTATCTAAGTTGATTTCAAAACAATTCTTCAATTATGTTGGATGGTGGCCTTTGACCCATTAGTGCCTGTTTAAGAAGTTTTTACTTGGCTTCTATGTAAGAAAAGGCTTTTTATTTTTCTGTATGAGTGCTAAATCTTTTTCTTTATCATACTTAAAATTAGAATAAGGCTACACATTTCCTTATAATATCTAATTTATTGCTTGCACTAGTTTCTTTAGGAGCCAATTACTATACTAACAATATATCAATTCATTGGAGATTTTAAGTAATGAATAATTTATAATGTTAAAAATGTTACCCCAAATTGTAGAATTATTATTTCTTTTCAAAGATTTCTATCATAAATCATTCATTGCCTTCCTAAAACAAATATGCAAATGACATCTATACAGTTTATTTTGACTTAATTTCAATTTAATATTGTACAGTATTTTTGTAATTTGGAGAAAAAGATACAGAATATGGAGAACTGATTGAATGTTTTTCACATATGTATTGAGGTGCATGGTTGTCTTGGCATTTGCATTATTTCATTGTTATTTTCTTGGTAGAATTGTGTCTTATATTTGAACTCTATTTCATTGAAGCATGAAATCACAGAATTAGGGCTGGGATATTCATTTGGGTTGTTTGAAGTTAAGTGAGAAGTTTGAGTATTTGGTTAAATAACTGATTAATGCCAATAGATTATTAGATTAGGTAAGCCAATCTGTTTTGGGTTCAAATTGTAGAAATTTGCAGAATTAAGTGGTTCTTTAATATTTACTATACCTTAATGGGGATTTGGTTCAAGATTGCAAAAATTCCTTTGGGTCAAGGCAGGAACATATAGTTACAATGTAAGAGAGTAACTTATAAAAATCTGCAAGGTTTTTCTTTGATGACTTACTTACTTAAGAATAGTTATAAATTCATTCAAAGGGTTTGGAGACTTGGGAACATTGAGGGAAAATTGTACTAATTACAAGTCATAAAAGTAATAGAAGGGAGTAAAATCAAAACTACCTCTACAGCAAGAGTGACCATCAAGTCAATTAAAGAATCATATACAGAATAGAATCTAATAAAGAGTCTTCTTCCCCAATTAGACTATACCTATGACAACAAGTTTATCACAATGTACCTAAAAGATAAAAAGTCGATCTTTTGCATAAAATTCGTCCAGCTCTGTTCTAGAGGAACTAATTGAGAAGAGAATGGTATGGAATGATAGTCATCAGAGTGATGAAAACTGTGTTGCAGGAGACAGAATACTTGTCACTAGCCATTATATTCTAGAAATTAATTGTTTTAACATTCCCATCCCTCATGTTGTTTCCTAATCCAAGAAACACATGGAGTAGATTTAAGTTGGTTGTTTTATTTGAAGTTTATTTTTATGAGAAGTTGAAGTGCAAGTTTGGTTTCTCCATAAGATAGTAAAAGATATGTTTGAACATAATAAACGTCTTTATTAAGAGCAAATTAAGGGACTGATGTTTCTATTGAAACATTGTAGAAAACCGTCAACGAGAAGCAGATACAGGCATTCATCAACTGTAAATGTAAATTCATCTGAAGCAAAAAGAGGTCACCTGATTCATCTTATTGCTAAATAATCCTCAAAATACAAATTGTGTAAGGCCAGCACTACACTGAAAGCATTAAACAACTTTCGAGTACTCTTTAATTAAAGCAATATTAGGAATATAAATCGATTGCATGCTAGAAACAAGCAAAATTTTACTTGAATATGTCTATATATGTTATGACACTGCTGAGTTATACTTTTTATTAATGATTCTCAAGTAATAAACTTGCAGCCTAAATTTTAGACCTACATGAGGAATAAATCGCAACCCAAGATTATCTCAAAATTATCCCCTTGAAGTATAGATCATTGAAAGTAACGTGACATGAACTTACCTCTAACGTACATTCTTTATTTTTCATCTTATCGTATATAATACAATCAAGTGCAAATACGCGATTATTTGAGTAAGTGCTCTGAAGTTGTATTTATCTGTTATATCAAAACTACCTTCTGGGAATAGTTTTTCTAGACACATTTCCCAACTTAAATATCGATAGCGTGTTTTGTGGAGACAAATCATCAGTATCTTAGTTTCCTTTCTCGTTGCGGTGTCTTCATGAACGTTTATATACTTAAATTTTATGTGTATATACTTTTACTGTATAAAATTGTACACATTTTATACCTCTAAATTTTAAATAAGTTGAAAGTTTCGTTATATCCCGTTCAAAGCGAGAACTGGAGTATTCTTTGTTTAAACACACAGCCGATTAGTGAGTATTTTTGAACGGAGAGGCCCGAATTAATTAATCAGGTCCTTCTTTTCTGATCTAACTTATTATCATATACCTCAAATGCTGATAATTATCGCGTGTTTACTTCGCTAAGCTTTCTGGAGCAGATATTTACCGCTGTAAATTGGAAGGAAGTGTATGTATGCCATCGTATTGTGTTCGACTCGACTTCTTAATTCCTCGACTTGGTATTCTTGCTGGGAATGCTTTTTCATGAATTTGTTTATGAACACTTTTCTAAGCCACGATAGTAGTAGGTGATTGTTTGCTTTTGATTTGGTTGTAGTCTAATCGAAGTTTGCAAATATATTCCTCCCCTCGGCTGTTCATGTTGCTGTAAGATGGACATTTTTATTTATTTTTTGATTAATTGTGGGATGAAAGCAAAAGTTTTTTTTATTTTAAAGAGTATAGTGCACAAGATGAAGAAGTATTTTCAGCTTTGCAGGTCAGAAAATTTTGTGCACCTACAACTCATTTTAATTTTCAGTATTAACCTTTCAGCTTTCAAGACAAAGGAACTTATTGTGTACAATAATATCCACTTATTTCTTGATTGTGGGGAAATAAACCTTTTGAGGTTGCCAAAGCATTCCATTTGGAATTCTCTATATAATGATGTTAATTTTTTCAATGCCTTCACCAGAAATTTAAAAAATTAGAAAAGATATAAGAAGATATGTTAGTCTATGGGGATTCCTAAGGAATATCAGCATTTTTAATATCATAAATTATTTTATCATTATGTATCTTACTAATATATCATAGGAAAGAATAATTGTTTATAATAAATGCCGAATATGATGAATGTAAAGGATTTTCACCAAAAGTCATGGGAATAATTGTTCAATACAAATAACAAGTCCATAGGAATGCTTTATTTTTGAAAAAAGATTGATACGAATGCAAAAATAGCATAATTTTGTGTCTTAAAATATATCTTTTAATAATATACCCATGGATTGATTGAAGTTCTTTTGACTTTTCCAGAAATTTCCATATTTGCTGTAGAGAATATTATGCTGAATCCAGAAGAAAGAATGAAATCAGCCACCTGACATGACAGTGCTCCATAATCAAATTTGACTTCTTGATCTTCTCTATTTCAATATTTTTGAATGAATGACTTGTGCTGAACACAAGAGACTCATTTTGAACTCAGAGACCAAATGTGCTAGCCTCCTGCCCCTGAAAATTATAGAACACCAATCTTGTCAAATTTAATTTCTTATCTCAGGATTCAAGAGCGTCAGTTGTGTGCACTGATTTTAATAATAAAATGGAATGCAGGGTTGAATACATTCAGAAGTTAAAAGAGGATGGAATCTGTAAGAGAAACTGTGTGATTCATGTAATATGAGTATGTTGTTAAAATGATATTAAAAGAAAAGATGTCTTTACCGTATTGGAGAAAGGAGTTATGCTGGAGACTTTTTTGAAAGTGTTCCGTGTTTGTGGAAACAATCTTTTGAAGCCATACAGTTGCTGTTCTTCATTTCACCGTCTAAGTTCACTATTTTGTTTACTACATGAATGGTCTAATTGAGATATCAGGAATTATGGAACAACAAAATGGTTGTGAGTGTCAGTGCAAGATTTAGCTCATTGAAACTTATTTTATCAAAAGAAGATAGGTAAAAGAATGAATAGAGGTGCTGGATATTTAAAATCGTTTGGATCATAATTTTCAATCTTTCAAGAAAAGTGATAAAGAAAGTTGTTCTTCTGGTTGTGCACAACTCGTATAGAAAAAATATTGTGAGTTGATTGTGGGAAATTTTAAAGTTTGGTAGCTGTTGCTACTCATATTCAATTGCATGAGGTGAAAAACTTCATATCACTTTCTGCTTAAAAAGAGAGAAATGTTGTTGAAGGTTATTCGAACAGCTTTTAACTAATTCACACTCAACCATTGTTAAAACTCTCAAGCTTCTAAAGAAAAGGAGAAACAGCTTTTAGCAGATATTTCTTGTTGCCTCTTTTAAGGAATGGTCTGCAATTAATGGGACATTCCGAGCTGCTCAAATCTATTTTCCGAAAAGGATGGATCAATATTGGAATCTTATGGGAAAAGTTTATATTATTAGACATTTTCATCATTTCGATAGATTTCTTTTCAATCCCTTTTACAGTAATTACTATAATGTTAGATTGAGGCTTTGAACAAATAATGCAAAATGAGGTTTGAGTGAGGGGTATGCATAATACAGTAATCATGTGCCTTTTGGCTAC
Source organism: Pantala flavescens (assembly GCA_020796165.1). Taxonomy (NCBI): domain Eukaryota; kingdom Metazoa; phylum Arthropoda; class Insecta; order Odonata; family Libellulidae; genus Pantala; species Pantala flavescens. Next base: position 18,480,378 of record CM036885.1, on the reverse strand, counting down.
ACGTGCCTAGTCTTCATCAACTATCTCCTAATCCAACTAGACCTTGATACAAATAAAATGTTACCCACTCCCAGGAACACTACCTCCTTTTTTTCAAAAAGCTGGAATAGCCATGTTGCCAGCTGATATCCCATCTATGTTCGGTTGAACTATCCTATATAAATAACAAAGTTGCCTTAGAGGGTTTGTTCCCAGATCCTGCTGATTCATCATTAAGTACCATATTATATATAAATATATATATATTTTGCAGTGACACAAACCCATTATTCAGTTTCATGAAAGAAGAGAAGAAACAGAAAGATCACAGCTCTTCCATTGCAAGCAATCATATTTAGGATAATACAATATTCATTTGAACATGGTTGTTTGTCAGCTACATTCCTATATTTGTCTTCTAAGTAAATGGTGTGAAATTTTGTAGGTAAGATGTTAAATGCTTCTGTAAATTTTCAAATGATAACATTCTTTTTTTTATTTTCAATGGAAACAAGTTATGCTTGTAGGTATGTCTTCATTTCTCGTAACTCAAAGCCAAGTTGCTCAATGATAAATATTTTAATGTGTGGAAATTGAAGCATGATAGTCATTCCTGTTTTCAAATAATGAAACAAGATGATCGTAATTGTATTAATGCAGCTAGGAAAAACTAAACCAGAAAAAGTTTCCTTTTTGTTGTTATTTATAAAATAAATAAATGTCTTTTAACAAAATTAAATTATTTTATCTTCATCATCAAGAATACTTTTGATAATTATCGTTTACTAAATGCTACTTCTCCAGTTTCTATAATATGAAATATGTTTCTTTGTATCACTTTCCTTTACTAACGTCATTCAAACTAAAAATTACCAAAAAAAGGTGCGGATGACAGTACGGTGCTGCATGAAAATAATTATCTAGATTGTTCATGCTTATAAATTTTTGCTAACTTTAATGTTTACATAGGATGTGGCAAATACTTTAGCCAATCAGGAATTTCAGTAGGATTTGTGAAAAGCTGAAAGAAGTTTAACATGCACTAACGTCAACTAGTTTGACAGTATACACAACGAAATGTCATTTCAGTACCACAATTACTTGTAAAATTTATTTTCTTGGTCAGAATTTGAATCAGGCGTAGTACATTCTACCCTTGAATATAAAATCCACTAGTTAAGATTCTAATAAATAGAACTAGTGTATTATTCTTACCAATGGCTAATCTATTTTGTTATACCATCTATGGTTTTCTGCCAGCTTTTTATTATCTCTCTTTAAAATTAATTCCATACTCCTAGCACAAATTAATTATATAATGCACTCAGCTCTCTTGCTTTTCTATGTTGGGTTTTCGAAGCAATTCTATTTAGAAATGCTACATAAGTTGAAATAATTTAAGCTGTTCTGTTGGGAACAAATGTTAAAAATAAATTAATAAAATCTTATTTCATTTATTTGTAAATTATGCTTAATATGTATTATGAAATCCTATGTTTTATTTTACTGTATCAAAATTATAAATAAATACCGTGAAAATTAACATCTTACACATACCTGTTTTATCATTTAATCGAATATCTTCTTGTTATGGTACAATTGTATGATATTGTGAGTCGCTTATGTAGATATATTTCAGTATTCTTTGAAAGAGTTGAAATATAAATAGTTTCTAGGATTACTCATGGACAACTATTTAATAAAAATTTTATATAGTTTTTAACTATCAAAACCATAACTTTTTAATGTTGCCATCTTGTGAAATTTAGTGAATAAGTTTGTACTAATCAGTTGAGTACATTGTTTTTCCTGATATTTAAAATATTGAAAATCACAATTTTATGATTCCATCTGCCATTATTGGGGTTGGCAATGCACTGAGTTACTTTCATACTCACTTTTTCCTTATGAAATTGTTAATCCTTTCTCATTATAAGTTTTGTCAATGAAATATAATTACTATAATATACATAAAAAACAGGAGGATACAATTGAGCATATAGTTTTTCTGTTGAATTGAGATGTGAGGTATCTAATGATTCAAAGGCTTAAATTTCTACCACTAGCAAAATTTAGAGCCCAGATAGCTCTTACATCAGCAGGAAAACAGAATAGAAAATGACAGGAGAAAAAGAGGAAGGAAAGTTTGAACACCGTGTCCTATTGAAGATATAATGTACAATAAACTATTATATAATAATTAAAAAACTTTGAAAATTTCTACAGAAAATATGCTATATTCACGACCGGTTACATAATATAAAATTACATCTTCAGTGTTTCATTTTATATCATGAAACCAGTTGAGAATATAGCATATTTTCTGTGGAAAATTGCAAAGTTTTTTATTACTATGGCATTCCACGAAGTCACACCTTCTCATATTCATATTATGTAATAGTTTATAACACCTTAGATAATAATTAAAGTGAAGCTTTATCTGCTAAATTTCTTTCAAAGAGCTCTCTCTCTTGGACTGAAAATAACAGAATGTAATGTAAATTAATCATTATTATTAATGAGTCAAATTAAATATTTATGGATGAAAAGTATAATATATATCATTTTCTATTAATCTTTATACTCAAGACTTCATATAGGCATTGTGCTGAAATTTATTTTATTTGTTGTAATGAATGTAAGGAATCATTAAATGGTTGGGTAATCATAAAAGAAATGATGAAGTTGCACAGAATATCCTATCATAAGAATGTAATAAATAATTTAGTTACCAGGCATTCTATGTTTTGTAATAATTTTCTAAAATAAAATTCTAATCTTACTGCATAGATGCAATAATTAATGTTTCAAAGTTGATTGTAAAAAATATATTCCATAAATTAACCAATTATGCTCTTAAATATGTTGTTCTTATTTGGGTAAATTTTTATTTAGGCTCATGGGAACATTTTTACATATATTTCTCACATTCTCCCACAACACATCACACACATCATTATCACCCATAGTAACATGCCACTGTATTAGTCTTCAATCTTCTGTGTAAAAAGTGCATAGGAAGGGTAGAAACATGACTTTATTTTAATGAAACTAAATAAAGTTAAGAATTCTTTTGTTGTACTTTACAACCTTATGGGAACCAAAATTCATTAGGAACATAATGGTTCAGTTCAGTCAACTAATTGCAACTAAATGCAGCAACATGACATTTATAAGAATGATTAACTAAAGAAAACCTTATTTTAAATGTCACAATGATGAAAATGACTTAGCTGGTTCCAGGGAAAATTTTCTTTCATCTCTGAAAACTACTCAAATTTATTTTATACTGTGATTATGAAAAATATATTTTTGCATTATTTCACAAAAATTGAAATTGAATTGCTGAATATGAAATTCATGTGTATCTCAAGAATCTCGCAGAAATATAATATATCACAAGTTAAATAATTTAAGTCAAATATAGTGCTGGTTTTTACCACATCAAACTTAAATTACTAAACTAACATTTTTTAGCATATGGAGAGTATCTCTTTGTTTATTTGTCGCTAGTAAGACATGTTTCATAGTCATTGGTATCATAGTTGAACATTTTTAAATCCAAGTGATATATTTTTTTTAGGTTTTCAAATTGAGCTTTTGAAAGTTGAGAGAAGTAAAAACAGAGGCAAGATGGACCAATATCACTTTGTTGTAAATGGTGCAAAAATAAGTCACTTATTTCTTCCTTTGATTCTAAGTCTTGATACTCCTTATTGTCATTCTTTTCCAGATTTCCTGATATTTTCTCCTCAAATTCATTTTGAATAGAATTGACAGGATTTACTTTATTTCCTACATCTTTTCTAATACTTACTGATGCTTTAACTGACCCTTCTTTTGGCAATCTTCTGAATATTTCATTTTTACTTGCATAGTTCAGTTTTTTGATGAAATGAGCAACGTCTTCTTTTATAGTTTCAAGTTTTATTATTTCATTGTAGGAAATGTTGCATATACTACAATGATGATGATATGGAACCCAATGAGCATCAAATGCTGAAATATTTAGTTTGTTTATCTGAAATTTGGGTTAAGGTTTTAATTATTAATAATTCATTTAATGTCAAAAAATAAAAAAGTTTGCTATGAAGAATTTTGATATAAAAAATAGAAGATTTAGTAATAAGTATTTAGAATTAAACAGAATTAAACAGAAAAAACAGAACAGTGAAATAGGCAACATGACTGCTACTCAAACCCAGGAGAAGGTAAACATACCTGCCTGGTAAGTAGCAGACCTGGGTTTAAGTTCCAGTCATATTGCTATTTTTCAAATGCTCCCTTTATTGTACTTCAATAGATCAGTTTCATTCTAGCTAACTTATACCAGTCTTTTTTTAATTATCAAATCAATTTGATCATAAATGGAATGCTTGCATAATATGTAATGATAATTAAAAATAGATTAATATTTTAGCATAAGATAATTCAAACTTACCTCTTTACTGAAATTCTTTCCTTTTAGTTGATGAAGACCAGCAACTACTATAAGATATTCCACAAATTCTGCAAACGTTGGTACAGTCATCAGGGTTCTATTTTCATAACTCAGGAAGGATACTGCTGATGAACTGAGCAAAATTATTATTACAGTCACACAAATTTATAATTTCAAATACAGCAGTAGATTAATTCTATTTCACGTAAAGGCAGGGAATAACCTTTCCAACCATCCAAAGTTAAGTTAGATAGAATAATTAATAAAGTAGAAATAACATTCCAAAAATCAGTTTCAAATTATCAACTCTCATACCATTCTATCGGAAAGAATTTATTACTCTTCATCACATATGACAGCCAAAGTAATCTCCTACATAAGCCTCCCCTTGTCTAGTTACCTCTAAAGACTATGATGCATAGATTATGTCTCTCTATCATCTGTCTTCTGTCAATGTATCAATTTTATAATTAATGACATCTTATTTTTCTAATCAGCTTTACAATAATATCTGTAATTCCTGTCATTTTTCTACATTATACTACATTCTTACATATACTACTACTTCTACATTGTCATACATTATAATTTGTGTGTATATCAAAAGATCCTCCATTAAGTTTTATATTAAGTTTTACTCTTGAGCTTGAGAAATGAAAATAGAAGCACTTAACACTATACCACAGTAATATATTTATATATGATTTTATTCACCTAATCATGGTTTAAACCCTTTAAGGTCGTCATCAAGAAATTCAGCAGGAACATTATATGTACTGATAAGGAGTGGAAGAATTAATGGTGAGGTAGTACCTACCTAGAGAGGAAAATGAAAGACTATGACTACGTTAAGATGACTACCCATAGGTGCCGTTCTTGAACTAAAAAATATTGAAGTAGTCATTAACATTACTGTGCAACCTCTTGTCCTAATGCATTAGTTTCCATTACCTCATACTCAACATACTGAAAGTGACAGATGTATTACCTCTCACAATTCATTTCCCTCAAAGTCTATAGACTACTGTGAGAAGGATTGATGAAAGGTAGTCAAATGCCCCACTCAATGCTGAATCCATCTGTTTCCAAATTGAGAATTATTATATATTATATAAATAAAATGAGAATTATATTTATATATATATATATATATATATATATATATATATATATATATATATATATATATATATATATATATATATACACACACACACACACAACTCATGTGTTGGTTTTTGTCACTCCTTTTGATTCTTAGAATTTCATTCTTCTGTTTGATGTTTGTAATATTTGTATTATCTTTCTTTTATCTGACAAGTTACATTTCAATAGCTCAGCATAGGTAGCATACATTGAGTATCAGTTCCATGAGCATGATTTGAATTTACTTTGGTTTGACTTTGACTTGTTCTTTACTTTCTATAATACCACTGCCACAAAACTCCCTTCTCCTATAATGAGTAGTCCCAAGAACTTATTTAGTACAACTATTAATTGGAGCACCATCAAGTTATTCCAAATTATATCATTCCATATTATTTATAGCTTGTCTCATTGATCTTATCAAATTATTATTATTCTTCTTCTATTCTTATTCTAATTTGATTTGCATCTCTTTGTATAGTTCTTGAAGACTCCTACATTGTGTACAAATAGAATTGTGACAAGGGCAAAATGCATATGACTGCTGAATTCTTCATGCATTCATATTTATTTTTCCTTCTAAGCTGTAAACTTCTTCCTAAAAAAAGTTCTTCAAACCTTCTCAGTTGTGAATTTGTCTTTTCTTCATCCTGTTGTATTCTTACATATTTTGTGCCCTAGTTGTGTACACACCATCTACCTGTTGATATATGAGATCTTCCATTGTAGATGAGTCACTAAACAAGTTTCTGGCTTTGGTCTATTCTATGAAGCATTATGTGAGTGGAATTTTATATTTTATACGATCCCTTCCTGAATTTGCATATAACTTCTTTTGCTGCTCCTTTAACAACTTCTAAGACTTTTGATCAAAATTTACCTTCTTTAAGCAATGAATAACATTTCCCTACTTCCACCTGAAAATTCTTTTGCTATTTTTTCTAACCTATATAATTTTTAAAGCATCAAATAAGTTTCTTAGATTTTATTTATGATTTCATGTACTTATTCAGCATATTGAGATACATTTACAGAATGATTATGTAGATATAATTGCAGAATGGTTTTTCAAGAAGTTATTAAGTTAGATCTAATTCCTCTCTAGATATTCCTAAAATTAATAATGGTATTAATTATACATTAATTTCTCTACAATAGTCCTAGTGATTAACATAAAACACTATATCATTATAAATATATTTTGCCAAGGATAGTGGATTATATAATATAGGTTATAATAATTCTTTAGTTATAATATATAAATAACAATACTTTAGCAATAGCAAATACTTTATATATAATAAAATATAGCAATAACTTACTGTGAGAGAGATATGCGATTCAAGCGAAGTATCCTTGGGACATGAGCCCAGGCTTGGACTGAATATTTTTTAGTGGCTGCCCAGATTCGATCTCTATATGCTGATATCAAACGATGGAAAGGGTGTCGTACAACAATTAATCTAAAAGGGTAGTCATTTGCTGCTGACATTGCTTCCTCAATTGATTTGGCAGCCAAATAACCAATCCTCCTGTATACTTTTCCTGGTGGAACATTAATCCCTTTCAATCTTGCCATAAAAGCAACCCAAGAAGTCGAGGCAACTTTGTGTATCCAACAATATAAGATCCCATACTTGTGGTCCAGTAGAAAATGTCTCTTGTTAATATTTCCATAAAACACCTTCTCCTTTTCACAAATCTTCTTCACTAAGGCTATACGCTTAGACTGATCATCCTACAGAAAAATACTTCAATTTCAAAGGCAATTCATTGGATATCACCAGACTAGAAATAAAGATTAGTCAGAATCAGATTATTATGAAAAATATTCATTTACTCATTCAATGGTTGAGAGAATTATTCTTTTATATGGTTATATCGGAGTATAAGTTCTAAGTTATTCAAATGCAAAATGAAAGGGTGACCTTGTAAAGCAAGACATAATCTGAAATAAACACCTAATTAGTATCATTAAAACTTAATAAATTTCACAAAACCATAATAATAAGGAGAAAGGTGAATAATGCGTTCTCTTTCATTGCGTTTAAAGAAAAAAGATGGTATTAATGAGAATAAAAACAGCAGGATGATTTTAGATAAAAACAATTTGTTCAGACTTAACTTGATGGAATGCTGCTCTAACCGTCTTAGAAAGAAAAACACTATGTAGAATCCACAATTTAAATGATTAATCCTACTGGTTTAACTAAGGGATTATCGTCATCTGGCAAATTTTAAGAAAAAGCTTTAAGGTAAGATGTTAAGGAAAAATCTAAGTTAATCTTTTCTATGTGCATGGCTACCTCAGGCAGATATGGGTATCTATTGCATACGATGTAAGACCAGCTGAGGCTCCCAATGACTCCTTTGGAAGGATTGAGGCAAATTTTATATATAGCCATACTGATAAATAAATTTTTAAAATAGATAAAAAGTACTGTTTAGAATAAAAACAGTATTTTTTCTGCAATTGATAATCAAGGTACTTATTAACAACAGGAAATTCAATGTCAGCTAATGCCAAAATTATATTACTAAAACCTACAAGAACAAATTATTGATTTTTTAGCAATGGTATGATTAGAAACTGTAAGCTCCACATTAACAGCAGAGTATATCAATACATTGAGAGTAAATGATTCTTTTCTAATTAATTATCAAATTACTATTCATTTAAGTTCCAAATGGACTCTACAGCATAACACTAAATTTCAAAGCTTAAAGAAAGGTGGAAAAAAGGTAATAAGCTTTTAAAGGTTAAATAGGGAAATATGCCTTCCATTACTTTATTGTAAATGATTATTTTTGTACAAACTTTTTTTACTGACAGAGCAGATAACTAACTTGCGAGTATCATATTTGTCATTATATGACATAATATATTTGAGCACTAGAGAGATTATAATAAGATTAGGTCACTGATAGAAAGAGGATAGGTCTGACAAAGAGTGATAACCTGGACCTCTAGATGATAATGTGTCTAACAGCCATCAGAGTACAAAACTATAAGAAAGGTCAGTAAATATGAGTGAAACTGGTCCAGTGAAGAGAAATAAAATCTCAAAGGCAATGGAAGAGGATGAAAAAGAGTCAATAAGAGAAGAAGAAGAAAGAGAGAGTAAGGAATGAAGAACAGTTTTAAAATTATTTTAGAAATGCTATAGATAGAAAGAATGAAGATAAGATAGAAGGAGACATATCCAGAAGGATACCAGATTCTGGAAAATCTAAAAATCTGAAAAATATGAAGGAAGTAGACGACAGGCAAATAGAGAATATGTGTAAATAATAAAAAAAAGATATATGGAGAAGGTAGAGGAATTGAACATACAAATTAAAAGCAGAAAGTTATACAAGGCAATCAAATAGATATCAAAAGTAAGCTAAGAATGCAGGAATCAGTAGATTTACAACCCATAAGGATCTTGGTGTTTGATCTTGATTTTTGAACCCAAATTAACCTACATTTATTAGCTATGTAAACTGGGCCACTTCCAGGTCCATGGTACTGACTGGCATAATCTTATGTTTCATGTAAATCAGGGACTCTTCCATCCTAAAATTCATTTTCACTGGCTATATTCTTCCAATCATCAAATATTGCTCTGAAATTGTCCAGGCTGCATCTCCTTCAACTTCTAAATACCAAAACCATCCTGTTAACTTCTTCTTCTCTATGGTTTATCTGCATACCCTCAAGTACCACAACTCCAACCACGATAGTATCCTTAAATCTTACTGCATTTCTTTTGTCATTTTCCACAAGTCCACTGACTTAAAAATTTCTTCAAGCTATCTTCAACAGCTGATGCAGATCCTGCAATATATTCTCTTACTTTTCCTTTGGTGTCCCTTCTCATCCTACTTGTAATCATCAACTCCTTTACATACTTACTTTTTGACTGTCCATTTCTCAAAGATCCTTGTTTCTCCATATTAACTCCTTCTCATTGTTAAATCTTTTCCTTGAAATTTTCTCTCCTATCAATTTCCTCCTCTCTTCTTTAAATGAATTATTTATTTTTCTCTGATTGCTCCAATGTCCAATTTTATATGTAACTTAGTCTATAGTCAACAATATTTTATTTATAAAATTGTTGATGTTTCTATGTAATTGGTCTTATTGCCTATTTTTGAATCTTTTAATAATAAATACAAAAGAACATATGAAAGGATAAGGATCACTAGAACCAAAGAAGAAACTCTAAGAAGATGACCTGAACATTATAAGGAATTTTTAAACTTAAAGAAAAGAGATGAAGAAACTGTAAGATTAGTAGATATAAATGTAGATGAGGAGGTTGCTAAACTATATATATAGGGGCTGTAGAGAGGAAGCTGAAAATTTGCAGCTGAAAGAGGAATTTGAAGATAGGTTGCAATGCAACGTGAGCAACAAATAATCAATTACAAGGGTATCATATAACTAAATTCCACCTACAAGATCTAGTATACTTCAGAGGAGACATTTATAAATAGAGAATAATTGATAGATACCATAGTGGCATAAAGAGAAATGTTCTGAAAAAGAACTCAATATACAATTGCTGTTCATTAACTTTCAGCAAGCTTTTAATAGCATTAATAGAAGAAAAATTCTTAATGCTTTAAGAGAATAAGGAATACCAAAAAATTAATTTAATTGCAAAAATTAAATTGCCAAAAAAGTAAATTAATAAGATGCATTCTGATGATGTGACATTATCATGCAACTCATGTAATAAAAATAAAGCTGTTCATTATTGCAAATTTTAAACCATATTCAGGAATACATAGATAATTTTTATGGACTCTAAAACCTGGAAATAATGGACCATATATTCACTCCAACGCTGATAGTATTTGCTTAGCTCCTAAGCATGAAAAGAAAGTTGAGAGAACTTCAATGGGTAAGGTATATAAAATTCCTCTGTTTGCTTTAAAATGAATCCCATTTTAAGGAAGGTTATAAGAAATATTTACCGTTATCAAGACTGTAAAATTTAACTCATGACTTTAATGCTAATATAAGTTTTGTAAAATAAGTAAAAGCTTGGAACCATCATAATGACCTAAAAGCAAGCTTGTTCAATTTGGTAAATTATTCAGGCAGGTGTTCAGATATTCAGATTATTAATCGCAAATCTATTTTGGTAGAACTTAATGAATAATTATATATTATGACTACATACGTCAATAAAATTCTAATTACATTGAGTAAAATGTAAGCATACCTGATCCGTTCGCTGATAAATTCCTCCGTAAGAGGATAAGTTTGTCACACATTCGTTTTCACGTTGGAAAGAATTATTTACTTTCATATCTTTCACTAAAATTTTGGAAGGGGAGAATGAAATGCTATTATTGTCTATCCTTGAGGCGTCGAAGTAAACATACCACGGAATGCTACGCTCTGAAAAATGCGTGCTCGACAAGGATATGATTATAATCAAACTAAAAATTAAACAGAACAAGCGTAAAAATAGTTGAAGAGTTTTCATTTTATACATCAAGATATTCGTCTCTCAATCTGAACATCATCCGTGTATAAATCCTTCGTAAGCTAACTGCGGAAGGAACTGGAGGACAACTTCTGCAACTCATGATAGTAGGATTCGAAAGAGTGGGAGTGAGGTAGAAGGCATACGGTATCAGTATTTCCGCTTGGTCTGACATAATCAAACGATCGCACACTTCATGGATGTTTGGAAGATGAAATAATTATCTTAAGAAAAGTAGCCGAGTCAGAAGCAGAGTGTATTGAACTAAAGTTCCTTACCGAAACTGCATATCATGCGCTCAGATTTTATTCTAAAAATTCTCAATTGATAATCCTTATTATTTTTATTCTTTTTTTATTTGCTATATTTTTTTCTACTCGCTTAAAATTTTATTTATACTTGAATGGAGCTTTATGTTTGTCAGTAATGCCTTATATATACTTTACGAGAAGAGAGTCATCCGTGAATAATCAATAGTTATATCCAAAATATTTTTTGCTTTGTCAAAGAAATTATATCTGTGAGTTTTGAATATTTTTAGGGCTCATGGACCTTAATAGTCTAGAAAAACTGGAAATGTATTTATGTTGGAATTCAGACTGGTATTTCTAAAATAAACTCCCCTTAATCTAAGTAATTTTACAGATAATTTATAATGGCACTTTGTTAATGTTAAATTTTAGACGTTAATAAGGACAAAAATTGGCATTACTCTTAATGCGACTCAATAGGGAAACGAAGAAAAAGTAAATATAAGAGTTTAGTTTTCGTTTTCAGAGGTACTCGATGCGTGTGAGAAGCGCGTCCGGCTGCTAGAGACCGAGATAGTGAACTCTTTCTGATAAAAATAAATAAATATGTACGTATGAATATACATGTATATATATATATATGCATATTTATAATAAAAGTATTATATCCTCATCAGGATTTCATTGAAATTCTTTTCGAGAAATGTGTAAGACCCCGCTTAACGCGGGGGATATGATAATAATCCAATAACTACGAGCGGTAAACTAAACAGCGTTAAACGAAGCAACGTAACACGCACATATGTAATTGGGATTGGTGAAAAGAACAAAGAATATGAAAATTGATCAGTTCTTGTTGAATTTATCACAATAAAAGGAAATATTATGTTTATATCTTTATGCACCTAATAACCTTGATGAGAATAATAAATCAATTGTGATGCAGGAAAGCTGCGTTTGTACTGTGATTGCGACTTTCGAGAAAACCTTTATTCTGGACAGAATAATGATAGAGAATCGAAAAAGATACAAAGTATACGCCGTCGCTATATAGTGCACCGCTTTTGGTTGGTGCATGGCCATTTTCTTTGCACACATATGCATCAAGTATCAATACAGTGTGCGATTTAGGGGAACCCCAAAAAACCGCGTTATACTGAAACAGCGTTAAGCGGGGTCTTACTGTACTTCATTGCAAACACCACTAAATGATGAAAATAAATATAAGGAACAGTTAAAAGGCCTAATTCTCAAAAAAATGGTTTAATATGCATACGATATGGAACATTGCACATGGAGCAAACTATTTCCTTTTGTATTAGGGAAATTATTCATCAATTAATAACAATCTGGGAAGAGCCCCAAAGAAACTATACTATAAGAAAATAAAGAATAAAAGTGAGCAAAATACATGTTATAACTCATCCTTAAGATAGTATTTCAATTCAGTTTGTATATAATAAACAGAATTAAATTAAACATAAATATCCTACATGAACTAACCACTTACAACTTGGGGATCAATCTGCATACCCAAGACTTACCAAGAGAGGAAAAGAAGACTGAAAGGAATAAGGTTAAAACATGGATTTAGTTTATGAAATTTCTTATTTGAAGCAGAGAAAAGCATAAATTGTTTTATCGCTATTGATAATTAGACTGTTAAAATTAAACATAATAGGCAAAAGTCAGAATATAAATAAATATGAAGAATAAATAGATGGTTGAAAAAGGAGAAAACTTATTCTTCCCTGTAATTGAGTGTCATACTTCAATCATCAACCTCCACTTTACCTTCTTTCCCTTTAAGTCAGTTAATGCATATCTGTGATGTAAAAAACGCTGAAAACATAATAGAAAAATGTTTTCCTATTCATAATTTTGATTAAGAAATATTTCATAACTCTTATTTGAATTTTTCATAATAATCAGGATTTACTATGTATCTGAAGTACATTTATTTTAGTAAGTACTAAGTCCTTTTAAAGTAAATATTAATGTATCCATTTATTTCAAGAGACAATATCTACTTATGATTCTGCATGATAATTTTCCTCTTTAATTTTCAACAAAACGTTTTTTCAGATGTTGGTCTAACATGCCTTGTTACCTTAGATAGTTGACACTCAAGACAGTTTTGTGTCCACTTCCTACAGTCTTTACTTATTAAAGGCCACACGAATCGAGAACACAGTATAATATCAAAGGAAAAGGAACTCAGCCTTTAATATTATAACATTGCTAATATGTTTCTATTCCAAAATTCAGTCACTCTTAACTTAATAATATATCTGCAGGGGAAGAATCATTTCCTGAAAACGTCAACCCTGCTCTTTCATAAGATTTTACTCACTCTTGAAGTTGCTTGTACCAATAATTATACATGTAGTAACTCCATAAAATTAATATAAGTGTAAGAACTCATTTGAAAGTTGTAGCAAGATTTCTCTTTCTTAATGAAAGATCTACAAAGGCTACTAAGTTTCCACCTTCAATTAGTTAAAAACCAGAGAAATTAATAAAATGTCTTTCTTTTTCTTTAAATATAACTCAAGCATGTGGAATAGAATCCTTAAAACTGTTTGCAATTATTTACGTCTCGATTTTCAGTTGTAAATGTATAGCAATTTTCCAATAGAATTGTAGGATAACTAGAAAGTTAATTCACCAAGCTGTGTATGACGAAAATTTAACTGATACAGAGCATAAGTTGTTCAATTGTTTCGCCTCGGTAAGGCTGTTTGAACTTCGTTGAATGATTCCATAGAATTAATTGTCACAAAAATGATTTTTATTAGCGCATAACAAAAATACACGTTGTTCGGTTAACAAAAGAAATCAGAGCAAATTTTAAGCAACGAACTGGTAGTGATAAGATCCAAATTGCTCGGTGATTCTTATCTTCAATGAGTCCAGTAGTTAGGAAAGTATACCAATCAATAGGAAGAAAACACATAAATCTGGACTCAAATAAATGTTCATAAGAGTCCATATTCACACTCTCAGATACGGTTTAATACAAACAAGTTCACGCAATACAGCAAGATGAGGGAATTATCGTAACTCTCAAAGATCTTTCGATGGATACGTCATCAGAAACTTTTACATATATATATATATATATATATATTTGAATTTATATATTGTGCTTTTTTCTAAGAAAGGGTGTATGAAAGAAACGTTAAGACATGGATGTCTGTAGTACAATCTAAACACTATCAATAGCAGCGAATACCAAAGTCGCAGCCACTATCTTTTGAAAGGTAAATAACACTTACAAATCTCTTCAAGAATTTATTTTTCAAATTAGAATGAAAGAAATTCCCTTTCCATTGTAAAACCATATTCATTTTATCTTAGCATTAACTAATTCACACAATTCCTTCGATCATCAGCGCTTGCGTTAACTTCAAGCGGTAAAAGGTAGAACTAAACAGTTGAATGCTGTCACGCTACTAGAGAATTGTTTTCGGTTTATCATTAAAAATTATTGTTTTTCAAATATATATCCGCTCTTTAGCGGTAAACTTGATTATTCTTTAACAAATATAAACTTCAACATGGCAAAATTTCTCAAGGAAAGGAAATTTATTTAGGTAAGCATCTATACCTAGTAAAAATTTTATTCTTGGGATGACCATAGAGCTATAGCGGTGTATCTTACTGTCTTAAGGTGTAGAAGTTGATGAATTCGAGCAAGAATAATTGAGACATGTATGCGATACTTCAATTAATATATTATGTTCGTCTAATCGGCAGTCTTAATGCCTTATTCAATAATTTCTTTCTCTCTCTAATTACTATTAATTTAAGATTTGAGTTGATGCGTTGTAAACTTTCTCATTTACGATTGCTTTGGATGACTAAGATATGTAATTTCGAATTTAGGACCAGCTTCTGGCCAAGTGATAACCCAAATAGCAGAGCATCATAAATTATTCAACATGGAAGACGGAGATGTCGAAGTAAGTGCAGAAGCGGACAACCTCAACCTTAGTTTTGGGGATGAACTTGGAGACGAGCTTAAGATCGAAGAAATGGAGGAATATGAGACGTGCAGCGAGGTAACATCATCTTCATCTGCTAAGTCTGAGAGCGAATCTAGCGTAATATATCAACCCAGTATAAGTTCTGCTAGCACCGACTCGGATGAGGACGATGATAAAGATAGCAGGGAAGATGTCAAGCATAGGCGTACCAGGTCTGTCAGAGGTGAGGTTCGCAAAAGTTCAACACCACCGGCACCAGCTGCTCCTCCCCCTAAGCGCCAAGAGTCCTCGCGAGAAAAGAGCAAGTCTTATGATTACGCCACGAAGTTGAATTATCTCTTTCGTGATGCTCGGTTTTTCGTCATCAAGAGCAACAATGCCGAGAATGTTACGTTATCCAAAGCCAAGGGGGTGTGGTCTACTCCTCCTCAGAACGAGGCCAAGCTTAATCAGGCCTACCGCGAATCCAGGAATGTTATGTTAGTATTTTCGGTCAAAGAGAGCGGTAAATTTGCGGGCTTCGCCCGGTTAGGAAGTGAATCCCGCCGGGATGTGCCTCCCATCTCGTGGGTTCTACCTCCAGGACTTTCTGCAAAAGCACTCGGTGGTGTTTTTCGTGTAGATTGGGTGTCAAGGAAGGAGCTTCCATTCGCCGCCACCCTCCACCTTTATAATCCCTGGAACGAAGGAAAGCCCGTCAAAATTGGGAGGGATGGCCAGGAGATCGAGCCTCGTGTTGCTGAAGAGCTTTGCCGTCTGTTTCCGGCAGACGAAGGCATCGAGATGACACCCATACTTCGGAGATCCAAAGAGGCAGCAAAAATGTGCCGCACTCCCAGGCGTCGTCACGGAGCGGAGCCTCCGACATCGTCTGCACGGCACCATCCGCGCCATAGCTGGCGGTTTCGTTGGCGAGGAGGGGACGATGTCGACCGCTCAGGTAAACACTACTCAGTTGCCCGTGGACGTGTCTTCAAGAGGCCCCACAGAAGGGACAGATTTTCCCCTTGGTACGAGGATGGACACTCGCCTCCAAGTTCTTCACGAGATTGGTCTTACAACAGTGGAGGTAGCTCGAAATACGTTGCAGATTATGTACGTAGTCTCCATCATCATCATTCTAGGTCGCATCATCACCTGCCCTACCTACCTCCACCACCGCCAATGCCACATCTATACGTGGGCCAAGGAGGCCCCCCTCCGCCCCCTCCTCCATTTGATTCCATGGCTCCTCCACCAGTAAGGTACTACGATACCCTTCCCCCATTGCCCGAATTTCACTCCTCACGGTCCTCCGACAAGCGCTCATACGACCGTTCGGTCGATGAATTCTTGTGGAGGACGAGTGAGAGGCGGGAGAGGGGAAGGGAGATGCGCTACAGGGAGAGACGTTGATACATCGGAGGTGTGTTTCTTTCCTCTGAACTTCTCTCTCTGTCACGTTTCTGCCAGGGTCAAAGGGAAGAGTTGGTCTGTCCGGGATTCTCTGGTTCCTTTCGTTCTCACTGTGGAGGAGTGAACTGTCAGTGATTCTGCAATGACTTGTTCCTCCATGAAGGATTCTCTATTCATAGGGAATCCCAAATGGATGAAATTTATAATTTTTTAGAAAGGTGAAGCCATAATCACGTCATTCAGTTTAATAATAAATTTTGAAATCTCATTGTCATTGTATTCTTCTTGGCCTATCACAGGAACCAGATTAATGTTTTTAAAGAATTTAGTTCCCTAGGATGGTGTGATTGTTTATTTCCCTTTTTCCCAAGTGCAGTGCTGTTCTTATGGAGTAAAAATGGTTTCATTCAATTTGTGCAAAAAGGGTTACGAATGACTGTTACAACAATTTATTGCTTCCTATATTTTTATTTTACTTCATAGCTTTTCTGTATTGCGAGTGATGTTGCTATTTCGAGAAAGAGCGAGTGTGCTATGAAAGAAAACTTTTGTACATTGATTGTGATATTAAATCATATATGAGTTGGAAATGATGTAAAAAAAGGATTAGTAATTCATTTTGTCATTCTTCCTGTATTTCTCTGTGCTCTCATTTGGATTATGGCCAATTTGTGTAAAATTGGAGTCTTTCTTTTGAACAATACAAGGTGGTACTTTCATTTGGTGAAATTTATTTTCAATTATGTGCTCCTCTCTTGATAATCCATGTTTAATAAGCCTTGGTAGTTTATCGTCTTTGAAATAGTTTTATTTTCTACAGATTCACTTTCTCTCATTTTTTTCTTCCGTAGTTTTGAAGTAGAAAAAAGAAAAGGATTGTAAACATCCTTACTCTTGGATTTTAGTAAATTAATTAACCAAAGATAGCAAAATATTATAGAATTTAAGTGTGTGTGTGTGGGTGCGTGTATATATATTATATAAACACACGCACACACTCTTTCTCTCACACTATAGAGTGTTCTCATGTTTTCAATTTCAAAAGTTCCAGCCAGAAAGTATGGCATAGCATGATGAAAGTTAAAACTTAGTTTTTGTTGTTGCATTCTGCAAAATGCTTTGAAAATGAATCTATAATTGACACCCTCAACAAAGAATAGAAGCATTATTGGTCTTTGTCAGTATGGTCAGCAATAATCTGACCACAGGTGGTGCTATAAACTTGTATCACATTAGTTAGCTGTGGAGAAAGTAGATTCTCTGATTTCTTTGAGTCGTAAACTAAATTAAGGCTTATAAATCAATTTGTTACTTTCATTGTTGTGTCTAGTTGTGTTTTATTATCTATCCAAATTTTTAAATTATTTTACTATGTACATGTCATATAAGAATCCTTCTTTTGAAAGGAGCAATTTTGATTGACCGATTAATTTGTTATTACAGTAAAACTTGTCTAAGGTGGAATCTCAGAGGTTAATCCAGCTTATATAGGAATTCTTTCATCGACAGGTCCATGTAATGTTATGGATCTATGAGTATAATACTTATTCCCTAATAAATTTTCAGTAAAATGTGTATGCTTCGAGGGAAGGATAGGTAACAAACAAGATATAATATTTATGTAAGAAATAATGTATAGGAAGAAGAATGTCATTGCAGTTAATTTATTTTCCTTTATTAATCTAGAGCCTTCAAAATAGATTTTAGGTACACAATAATTTTTAATTATTATTGCTTTTACTTAATAATTAATTAAATATCTACAATATCTTAATCATCTTGAGAAGAATATTTTTAAAGAAAGTATCTTCATAATGGAAGTGGTTCATATACAGTAAGGAACATATTATTATAACTCAAACCATTAAACCCAAAATAATGTAATAAAAACAACTTTGTAAATTTTCTGTGGAAATTTACAAAGTTGTCTTTATTGTTATGGCATTCCACGAAGTCACACCTCACATTGATTCAAAAATAATGTCTTTAATTTTCTTTCCCTTTCTCAACTTCAACCTCTACTTATTACAGCTCAAAATACAGGAAATTGTTAATCTTTCTGTCAGTTTCTTGCAGGTTCCAGCTGATTGAGGGAGAAATATAAGATCATTGAAATGTAAAGAATACTGGTATTTTTGGCGTTGACAAGATTTTTCTCTCAAACAGATTCCACCTATCACAGATTTTACTGTACATTTAAGCAGAGTTTTTTCAAAAATTATAATAATTCCGTGTGTTTATATTCTGAATCTATTAAAGCATGTCTCCTGAATAGAAAGTATATACTTGTGATAAAATGCTCAGAATACAGATGACCAAATTTGTGTTGCCTATGTGTGCCTTTACACATTCGTCAGTTGAATTAAAATATATTTCAACCCTTCTTTGACTTAGTAGAAACAGTATGTAAAAACATGAGGCTATGGTAAATCATGTTGCTGGTAATTTTTGCTTGTATCTAAACTGTTGCCATTTAAAACCCTAAAAACTCTTTATTAAAATTTAGAGCTGACATGTAACACCATGTATGTTTACTGCTAGATTTAACACTATCAACATTTGAAAATTACTGTGCTAATCGAATTTGTTTTGGCTGAAATTTTACTTGCTTCAATACTAGAGTAATGTTGATATATGATGTAAAGTTTTAATTTTATTCTCAACTCCTTTTGATTAAATTATAAGGACCCAAAGTTAAAGTTGTAACTATTCATGTGATATTTTCACATTACTGTGATAATCCAGGATGCTACCAAGATGCTTTAGTGTTCGTAGAAATAAATCATTTGCCTTACTATTGACATAATTGGTTACACAAAGAGATAAGTAGAGAAAAATTTTATATTTTTTCCCTTTCATTTATCCTTATTCCAATCAACAAAATTTCAAAAGGTAATTTATATTTTTAGTGTATCAAAGTTTTGATTTTTATTTCTATAATTATTTTTATGAAAAAGTTTAATTAACCCTCTGTATTTTACTATAAAATTTGTAATTTAATGGAAGAACTCTACCTGAAAACATAATTGGCAATTTAATTGATTGGAGCTGAAATTATATCAGTTTTTCATTGCCATCAAGTGAAGTTCATTCAAGAGAAGCCCTTGCAATATCAATTTATGTATAGGATTCTATATATTTTTGCAAATCTCGTTGTATCAATGAACGACTTTATTTTTAGGTTATTAGAATTTTTTCTGCCTTTCAAGTTCACTCTCTTTAAAATAAGAGATAATTGAGCAAAATCAAGCTAAATTATAATTAAAAACATTGCAGAATCATCAGATATAAATTGAATTTTATATTCCGTATTTTAATGGCATATAAGACGCACTTTCATTAAGTAGGCCACATACATTTTAATAGTTTGTGCAATAGTCCAGTACCAATATAAAGTAATGCTATAACTACTGCTCTCTTTCCATGCATTTTAGGGTACGTAATTTAACACTAGTTCTAGTTCATACTGAATGGTGTGGCTTAATTCCTTGTTTCCTTTAGTTATATTTCCGAGGGTATTTTTCCAAACAAATAGTTTTAAGCACCGACAACAATACCTTCACATATAAGATGCGGGTAAAGTTTTTGAGAAATAATTTAGGATAAGAAGTGTGTCTTATATGCCGTCAAATAGGGTAGTTGAAACATGTTGGCATTGTAATTTAGCTATGGATAGATTTCCCCTGGAAAACATCGTTATTACTGAAACATAATTAAGAAGGTCTGTGTGTTTATTATTCTTAAAATATTCAGTTGTTTTTAATTCATGAGAGATTTTAACCGTTGTTGCATTCACAAGCATTGTAAATTATCAAAGATAATGTTTTAGAAATATTACCTTTATGACCTCTTTATTATTTATTATATATTCTTTTATCTCTGCTGAAATTAAGAAGTCTCTTAGAGCCTAACCCACATTCTAATGTTAAGGACTAAAGTAATTACTTATTTAACATTATAAATATGTCATCTATTCATATCAGGAATTTGTATCACAGTTTAGTGTGTGATAAATATTGTCAAAGCTCTTCATGGTAAAAATCATGCCAAAGGAAATAAAATCGATATACATCTAAAATGACCTTCAATGTTGCATTAAAGAATTCAGGTTGAAAACAGGTAAATATAATAAAAATTTGTTTATTTTTGAGTTAGAAAACAAATTTTTCGCAATTAAATATAATAAATGAGACCAATTAAATTCCATATGTTTATTATATAACTAGCCCTGCTACAATTATCTTAAAAATTTTGTGAACTTTTCCTGAATAATATTTAATCAGAATTTTGTTTCTTATGCAGTTCAGCTTATTTGTAATATTTTGTTAATAATCAAAGATCCATTAGCTAAGTTAACAATGGTAGTTCAGAATGAACTTTTCTTACAATCCGCATTCATAAATCTTGGTATGTATTGCATGTACATAAATATAGTTTTAAATTTAAGTGATGTGCCTTTATGAGGATTCCCTCACCAATATTATGATTCTTTTATACAAAAAAGTCTTTATTTCATCCATATTGGAAAATCTTTTTTATTCATTCCAAAACAGAATAAAAATAACATCATTCAGATAGCGAGTAATGTTGCCCACCTGTAAAAGAGATATATGATGAATAGTTATCAAAGATCTTCAGATGATCCTTTTGATTTAAAATGTGACACACTTTCAAACACTCTTAGTATCAATAAAACAGTATCATTAACATGCATTCCCAAATTCATTTTGTTTGAGAAGGATAACCTGAATAGCCCATACATCTAATTAGCAGGGGCCAGAGATACATTAGACCTATTGAAAAAGGTATTTGAGTTAGATAGAATTACATCTTGTATTTGAATGTTTGATTTTGTTCAAAATCTGTAAGGATCTCTTGGCGGAAAGA
Organism: Pantala flavescens; assembly: GCA_020796165.1. Taxonomy (NCBI): domain Eukaryota; kingdom Metazoa; phylum Arthropoda; class Insecta; order Odonata; family Libellulidae; genus Pantala; species Pantala flavescens. The sequence continues at coordinate 18,458,807 of CM036885.1, read as the reverse complement.
TTGTTATATTGTTAAAAAAATGATAGAAAATTAAATTAATAATTATTCTTTATTAAGGTCTAATTTTAGCCAAACTATAACTTCAGTACAGTTTACCATAAATGCTCACAAAAATGACCATTCTCAGAGCTGGAAATTTCTAATTCAAACCAAGGACCTTGGAATCAATATGGGAAAGCGTGACTTCATGGAAAGCCATAGTATAATGAAAAACTTACAGGGACCTTGGTATCGGGTAAGTTATATCTTGTTTCTGGCTGTGTTGAATTATGCTAATGCTATATTAATACCTTGTTTGTGCCTTAATAATATGCCTTCATTCAGAAACAAGTTGATTGAATTTAATGAATTCATGTGAATATATCCACAGGTGAAACAAGAGAAGAAACTTAATCCTGGGCTTCTGCATGATTCAAGTAAATTGTATTGCTGTTATATGATTCATCATAATATATAAAATTTCATTCATATAAAATCAATGATTTATTTTTTCATACCTGTATGTGTGCTATATAAAATAATGAGACCAATTATGCACCATTGCTTTTATGTGAAACACTTAAGGTATAATGAAAAAAAAAACGTAAATCTGGATGTAAGCTATTGATTGTTCTGTTATTTGCAGTACAGTGATGTTAAAATTCCTTTTACATTCATTGAAAATTCTTTGATTTACTTCCAGCTTATTGTGTTCTTCTTTTAAGTTTCCTACTTCAAGTATACTTAAAATGGGTCACTTTATTATCAGTAGCTGTATATTCAGTTATTTTAAAGAGGTATATCTGTAAAAGAGGGTATAGTGTTATTATTATATGTATGATTAAAGCTATATTTAAATTTTCTCTTTAAATTATTATCATTGTGTTATTATTTTTTTTACAAACACAATTAAGTTTTCATTTTAAGTTTCAAATAAAACTTTTGTTAATCCTTTAGAATTGGTACCGGAAGACCTTTTTTTCAGGATTGCAGAGGTCATATGGTATATTAAGTAAGTTATGCTGATTATAGAATTTCTACATTCATTATTACTGTCAGTCTTCCTCTTTGGTGGTTGGGTTAAGGAGTTGTTTCCAAGTGCTCAAATGGGAGTAGCGGTCTTCTCTTATGAAATTTGTGGTTGTTTGGTCAAACTGTGGAAAAAATGCTTTTCTTGGGAGATAACTTTTATTTTCTCCTACCTTGTGCTAAGTTTTAGACATAGTATATTCAGTGACTATTAATATCTCCTTATTCTTGCTTTTTACTGCCCTTGTTTTAAAGGGCAAACTTCTCCATACTTTTGAATTCACATTTCAAAAGACTATATTATGATACATAAATAATAAAGTATAACAAAAAAAGTTGCATCTAATGTACATAATTTTATAATGAAATTCTTGTCTTGCAATGGCAATAAAAAATCAGTACTGAACTTTATTCATTTATATGATCGTTAATGATATCTTTATCAACTATTTGATTCTACACAAGCTGTATAAAATTTTTATTTCTAAAGCTTAAATTGAGATAATGAGGCATCTTCTAGTTCATTAAATTATCTTATTTCCATTTATTTGTATTCTTTTGCTGTTGTATGGATTAGGCAGTTCAAATTCAAGTTTTCAATTAATTTTTGATTTTATGTATCAATTTATGAATATGATACAGTTTTGTGTCTTAAAGTTCATTTTGCTCATATTAATTCTTTATAGAATCTACCATGTATACTATGTATTATTATTATTTTTTGCCTCATCTTCCCCATGCTCTAACCTTTTACTGAAAGTAAGGCGTCATTAGATTAGATATTCTCAACTTCATTTTTCTATTAAGCTTCTATAATTTTGAACATTATTCTTTTTAGCACTTATAATGGTAAAATTTAGGTGAGGTTCCTGATTTGTCTGCCATGTTAATCTCATAAAGGATGTCATATCTTGAATTGAGTATTAACAAAGAAATAGCCCCTGCCAATTGTCACATCAAGAAATTAATTTTCAAGATTTCTGCACACACTATACGGTAACATATCAAAATAATACCCTACCTTCATGAAAACAAAAATCAAACGGATGAAACCTCTACTTGTTTGACTCCTTTTTATAAATTTGATAACAACCATATCAAACCTCCATTGTGCAACACACACTGTTCAGGTGAAATATTTCTCTATAATGAGTACACTTTCAACGATAAACTCTAAGGTGAAAATTAATTTTCTTAATCTGGGAAGTTTGAGAGTAACACAACTGTCTAAAATATTTGTCTTTTTGGTTTCCTTAACATTATTATATTTTCTTATCTATTTGTTTAGTCATAGCCAAGATTTTTTATAAATGGTATTCATATGTTACCAGCAAACAATTTGAATTTCCACAGCAATCATTGATATAAAAAAAAAAAATGTTGCTTCTAACTGCATAAAAAGAATGTACATCAGGTAAATGTCAAGTACTGAAAATAACTAACAATTTCAGTCGTATATAATTTATCCAGGTACCTTAAGCATTATATTAGACATTGGTTAGAGTAAAATTCACAGAATTCATCGAGATGGGATAGAAATCCTTGTGAAGGAGAAATGACTTGTGAAAATCATTCATATAACACTAACAGAATAATCCTTTCCGTTAGAAAATTTGTAGCTTAACTTTCCTATGATAAGGTATGGAATGAGAAATTGAATATCCTGTGCAACCCATCAATATTTTTATTGCTACTTTTTATAAAGTTAAATTTGAATATGATGTGAAATGACACCGATCAGTTTCCATTATTATATATCTCAACTTCGGAGAAAAAAAAACTAATGATGGTATATGCAGCAATTATGGATGATGATGCACATTTAATCTCAAGCATTTTAGGAGTGATACCATTTTTAAATTTAAGCTATTCAAATATTGTTCTCTGAAACTTTATTTTTGTTAATTTCATACCTTAGCATGACAAAATAAATTAATTCATACAAATATTTGCATTTTTATGAAATAATAGTGACTCACACCTTATAAATATAACTGTTATCAAAAGTAGAATAAAGTAATAAATATCATTCTTTAATTTAGCTGTGATAACAAGGAATTCGGCTCAATCTTTTGGTTAAGAGTGATCCCATACAGATTCACATTCTAGAAATGAAAACTATACTATACGATAACTAGCGGATGATATTTTTCTTCCAAGGTTGTGTTGTATCTATCGCTAATGAAGAAAAATGAGGTGTTTCAATATTTACGTTTTCTTTGAATCTGACCAAAGCAACTTAGGAGAGCTATAGAAATGTACCCTCGAATATACAATTACCTTTAGTTAGGTAATTTCAGTAGAGGAGTCCATATGCAATCGTTGTTGCATATGCCATCGCTGTATATAGTCTTTATTTGTTATTAGTTTTGTATTTGTTAATTGAATAAAATTCACTAGATTGACGATGGTATGCTAAAATATTAGTTTACAATCCTTTTAATATGAAGTTCAATATTAAATACAAAAAAAATCACTTGATACTTTCTTTAGACGTAACGTTAACTTTTTCACAAGTTACAGACAAAATTATTTTTCGAAATTTGCGCTGAAAGTTAACCTGATATGTTGGGTCCTCTAGCTTTCATTATACGAACTACTTCTTCTCATCGTTACTCAGCGTAGCGGTGCATTTCAGCGAGAAGTAAACAAATGTATTATCAACTATCCTCATTATTTTTGCTTCAGATATATATTTTTCATCCTTAAAGTTTTACTCGTTTGGAAAATAGATCCATTTAGTGTTTGTATTCTCATCAGAGAATGAAGGTCGTAGTTCCGATTGCCGCTCCACCTGGCTCTATTCAGTCAGGGTAGTTTGCTCGGTTGTCTGCTTGGTGAAAGTGATGGACGGCCGGACTACGTCTTCCAATTCCCTAACCCCTCCCGGGGGCTCCTGGCCTCCCATCGAAGCATTTGTATTGCTGGTTTTATGTTCTCGGGAATCCGTTCAATTAGAATAATTTCCGGCAAGTTTCGTCGGCAAGAGCCTTTGCTGTTTTTTTCGTGTTCCAGTGACGTGTGTGTTTTGTTATTTCTTGTGTACACCTTATGCATGGAGTAAAGGAAGTTCTCAAATCTCCTTTCATGTCTTCATTAGCTGACTCGAGTGTTTGAATTTTTTGACTCATTTTTGTGCAAGTGCGAACGACCTGCCAAGGATTATCAGATTTTCACCGTTACCTTAAACTAAAACTCAGTCGCCGCTCCAAAGGTAAGTTATATTATTGTCTCCACGGATCTCTGGCGTACTTTCTTGGAGAGTAAGGTGATGCTATGCATACTAAGTGTGACGAATATGGTCAAAATGGAACCCTTACTTCAAACGAAGGTCTGTCGTAGGCAGATAATTGTCAGTTTACCTGCTCAGTGTTTACATTTCGTTTAAGAAAGTGTGAAAGCTTCACCTGGTGGCCTAGCTTCATAGGAAGCACTTCTTACCTTCATGGCAGCTCTACGTTGAATCTTATGAACGGAACTTTTTTGTTAAAATTTGGGAGATATTACGAGAATATATTATCAAAGGAATTTCGTATATCAATGAGAAGTCTTATAAAAATGATTTTCCTCGGCAAAAGATTCTGAACACTCAGCTAGTCATTTACATACCATGCTTATCTACAGTCGAATCAATTGAGTAAATAGAATATGAATGGCATTTTAGAGTCTGTTGCGGGGTTCAATTATGACCAAACAGATGAAGATACGCTGTGGTGTCCAAACAAAATGAACGGCCCCTAATGCTTTTACTTACATTTTTACAAAGACCATTTTGAGGAATTAGTGAACTTAACGAATACTCATGTTTCAAGTTTTGTGCTTCGATGGAAATGTTATTTGTGCTTCTCTAATCCTTATTATAAGTGAATTGGGCCTGTTAGTTGTGAGAAAGATCTTATTTAGCTGCGAACAATCGCTTAGAGCATCTCTCGGCGAATTGCTTAGGTACGCTAGTTCTATTAACGTGGGACGTGCTATTTTTTTCCGCGTGGTTTCGCCTGGTAACGCAGGAGGTCAAGAGTTCTAAGTTCCAGCATTCCCTTCCATTGTCATCACCAGTAAATTGAGCACCAGAAGTAATTTTCTTAGGAGATTTATGTTGAATAATATTTTATACAACATCGTTCGTTCATCCCATAACAAAAAATTTTTGTTTTTGGTTGATTTTATATCAAATTTCGGCAAGATTACACAAATTATACTATATTGGTATTATCCCAAGAGACCTATAAAGATAAATTCATCGTTGGATAGAAATTTTTTACATGGTGTGAAGATGAAATTCTAATCTAAATTGTAATTATATGAAAATTCAGGAACTTAAATACAATAAAGCCCACTGCCATACGCCACACGGCAGTTTGCGGCAATTCATGTATATGCAGTTTTATGCATTTCGTTTTGAGGATATAGTTCATAACGAAATGTAAACCTTAACATGGAAACATTTGATTCGAAAATCCAGTAGATTTATGGTTTCCAAGAAACTGGCTGTGAAACGTTTATCTCGATTTCTCATTTTCTCGTCTCATTCACACCGAAAAACAGTTTTAAATAATTGGTATCCTAATAGTAGTCTTATATTCCATTTTTTTATACTTGCAGTTAAAGATCATATAGCTTAGTATGTGTACTTTTAGCGAAGTAAATGATTTAGTTTGGAATATTAAAATTTGTACGTACTACGTAACTTCATTCGCAAAATTCTAACACCTGGTTCCTGGAAGGTTTCAGTAATTGAGAAAATGTATCGGGAAAGTGTGTGACAGATTGCTGGGTCCGTATTCATGTCCACGGTCTTTATGGTAACTTAATCGTATTATAAAAATTTAGTTTTTTTTATTAGTTAACTATCCAAAAATTCATTTATAAATTTTTATTGGAAAATGCTCTACGGATACGCAAGGGATATACCCTCAAGTCTTTCTTTGGCCTTTGATTTGCCAGTCTAAGAAATTAATGGTCTCCATTTGAATTTTATCTGTCGGATTAGCAGTTAATTGAAACGGTATGTGACATTGAAAGTTTCTATATGATCGTCGTAATGAAGTAAAAATATTCGATAAACTAGAAATGTCGACAATATTTAATACAGACGAAATACATCGAATCATTTATAAAAGTTGATTATCTATTGTCATTTCCTCTCATTTAAGATCGTGAATAAGTAGTTCTTACTACGAAGGGAACTGTTAAATTAATAACATGAACAAAAGGTATTTATGATATTAGTACCAAACAATAAATACCTACTTATGTTCTCGATATTTCTTAATACGTTTAGAAGACTGGTTCCGTGGGATTCTTTGGTCGGCGAAACGGGTTGCGGTACAGAAATTCCAGCGGTGGCTTCCACAGATGCAAACATTTTTACCGTTATGTCACGGCATTTATCGAACTCAAGGGCGTTATCATGAATGCGGTGAAATATTACGGAGATCACGTGTCGAAAATTGTGACGGATCAATGAAGTCTCGAATATGGCGAATCGGAATTTTGTTTCATTCTTGAGATCGAGTCTCAATTGATACAGCGACTTTTCCATCGGTGCCTTGAGAATGGTCACCGATTGATTATGGCCGATTGTTAGTGATTGGGTTCCCTCTCCACAATTTGAGAGCTGCAATTGGCGATGTTCCTTTTTTCGATTTACCTTCGATTCGTTTCATTTTTACTAAGTTTGTATCTTGATTTACGAGGACAAATTTTCATAATATATTTTAGGAAAATATTGGCCTTGCTTCCATCTTAAATTATTTACAATCGAATTTCAAATGGATTCTTCATCGATTATATTTATCTGAATACTTTTAGACAAAACTTCATTGAATCCTAATCCAAAGTGCATGTCTCCGAAGAACAAAAGAGAGTGAGGAATGGGTGGGATATTATCGAATTGCGATTTATGTGGTTGCTTTCAATTTTACGAATGAAATCGGATCATTCAATTCGGAGTGGATCCTTATGTAGTCTTTCTACGCATGATTCTATCGTACTTTACATTGTAATATGCGCTTTGCTTAAATTATTAATCATCTGGTGAAAATTTGAAAACTATTTCCAATTCCTTTTGGTTGTTTTATGAACGTTTATTATTTGCTTCTGTTGGTTGGTGGCAGCATAAAAATATGACAATAACATAGAGAGCACAACTAAATTGACACACGAAACACAAGAAACTGCTCAACTATACTTGAAATATATTTCCAGGGGTATAATGGTGACTCATAATTTTGTGTGTAACTAAACTGAAACATGCATTAATGGAAGAAGGACCACCGCGAAAGAAGACTGTTGTATCAGGAGAAGATCACCTTCGTGTAACCATTCATTCTTCATTTCCCTTCCTTTGGGAACCTTTCTTAGCAGCTCAAAAAATCGATTTTTTTAAAAGTACAACATTTTAAATACACAATCCCAAAGTTTCCGATCGTTATGCGAAATATTAAGAAATCTATAGACCATTTCTTAAGCCGATTCAGCTGAACACGGAGTGTGGATGACATCTCTCGCACAGCTATCCCGGAGTGTACTTGAGGAACACATACTAGTGTAAACACACACTACTAGTAAACTTCATCTCTGAAGAAAGCTTTGGTTAAAAGTACAACTTAATCCTAAAGGGCAGATGATGTAGAAGTACGTATCGCAATAAAGGTATATAGTTGTGCCAGTCTTAGAGCGAGTTACTAAAGGAGCTTCCAGTCGCTCGTACATTTATTGAAGACGTACGATTCTTTATCCAGAAAGTAGCTCAGATGAGCAACTGAAGCACGATTTTTGTTCATCGGGATCGAAGAGTTTGGTGCACTTATTAGTGCATCGTTGAGAATTCTGACACGGATTTCAAACATTATAAAACGCTTCGTTTTTGACGTTCATGTGCACGATTGCGTAAAAACTTTTATAACTATTAAAATTATTTTTTGCGTGTTAGAATATTATTTTGTATATTTAGTAAACCTCAGATATTGATGAGAATGTAAATATAAACAATTTTAATTTTGAAAAATAAACGGAATTGTTTAGTCGAAAATTTTCCCTTTAAAAGGCTGTAAATTGCACAAACTTCAAAACTTGTTCAGTTTTTGACGTTTACTGACGAGATACTTTATATTATATATATATATATAAAGTATCTCGTATATATATATTTTCTGTAAGAAACAAATTAGAATTCCGCAATCAAACTAAAATTAAAGACACTAGGATGCACACAGTCTTCCGTGTTATGTGTGAATACCCTTTACATATATCCTAAAAGAAACAATATCTTTGATTAAATTAAAAGCTTTTTATGCCAACAAATCTGATTGCTAGAGTTTGATTAGGTAGGAGCGCTGGACGGTCAACAATTTCATAGATAATAAGTATTCAGTTTGACGACTTCTAGTAAGTAGCAAAAGGTTTACCTGGTTAATTAGATTTGTAGTTTATAAAGGTAAGTTAATTCCTTTTGATATACATTCGTAACGAAATTTTGAAACGCGTTTTTTTTAGAACTATGTTTTCTAAATTAGTTGGCATTTACATATGTGCATGCTTATATACATCAGGTATAATGCACAAACGTACGAACTTTCAATGCCGTGTAAATCACCGTTTTTCTTAAAAGAATTCTATAAATGTCTTAAATTTTGGGCCTCTAAACCAGGTTCCCCCTTTACTCACGTTTGAGGGAAAATTAACATGATGAGAGATCATTGTTAAAAGATATTTCAATGAAAGTTCCGTTCAGAAGCTGTTGTTGAAAAATCAGGATAAGGGTTGATTCTCTTTCATCTTAATAGAATTTAAACTATGTATTCTCCTAAGTGTATAATTGAATCGAGGTATTACGTACATAGTTTATTTTAATTTGCATTTTAATACATAAAAGGTTTCATATAGTTTAAAACATGTTAAAATTAGCTTTAACGTCAAAAAAGATCATTTGGCAAAATTAAGCGAATATCGAGACTTTTTGAGATCTCAATTAACCCATCGTGTGCCATTAATTTACCTTTAACTTGTTTGCCTTATTCTTTGGTGTTATTGCAAACGTCGATTGCAGTGATATAAGTGCGTTGCGAGAGCAGTCTCGGGTCCCAGGTTCGAGTCCTGGGGGAGTTTTCCGATCTTCGGAAATTTTCCCCTCAAATAAATTAATACGAATTATTAATATTTTCGTGTAAACTTTATGAAATAAAATCAACTTTGTAAAAATTGTAAGAGCTCGGAGTGACGGTGTGTGAGTAGGCTAAATATGTGGTGATTTGAATCCTATTTAATCATTTAATTTTTACACCGTATATAAATGCCGAATAAATTGATATAAGAATATATTTTGGTCATCAGAAATCTCAGGTATAAGGTATAATTCTTCAGTATAAGATTCTTTTCATTAAAATTGTCTTCTTAAATAGGGAAAAGTTTGAAAAATAGAACCTAGGATGGAAACAAAAGATATATTTAATTAATATTGTAAATCCTAATAAGTTTGTATGAGCATGTATGTATGTAAGCATATACGATTTGTATAATTCCAATTATCAATTATATGAATCTATTATATACATATTCATCAATGTATATATAGGATACAAATTCACAGCCTAAACTATGTAGGCCATGGGCACACGGATTTTTTATTTCCCTCAAAACCCGATGTGGGGATCAGGGAGAACCCTACCGATCATGGATTCGATGCTTGTGGGCCGCAAAATCGGTATATTTCCCACAAGAATACATGTTGCGGATTTTCGAAAACTTTCTAAAGCACTTTTAGAAAATATAAAAGTTTTAAACTTCACTTATATATAAAAATACCGTATCTGTATGTGGAATTGGTTCGTTACAAATCGTCATCGGTTCGATTCTAGGGGGCGTTTACTTAACTCCGTAAGAAATAAATAAGAAAATCAGAAAAACTCTCGAGGCACTTCCTAAAAGTTTTTTATCTTGACATTTGAAAAATACTCAAAGAGAATGAACAAATATGGCATATTGTGTTTAATTATAAGCCGGGACAGGAAGAATGCTGCCATAAGAAATGCATGGGAAATTGAACTTCATTCGAAGTACGTTGTTGCAAAGACTAAATTAAGTTTGAGCAGTACTTAACTTTAGGATATGCTTTAATTAATTCAATTTGTATAAACCGTTTGCTTGCAGATTGCTATCTAAATTTCACACTTTTGTATGTGTAATTGCGACTAAATTTATATGAAACCTTTTTGTCTATGTGATGATGACAGTGTTGCCAAATTATTTTTTCAACCTTACGTCATAATAATCCTAATAAATCGAAACGAACTTAATAAGGAAGCTATAAACATGGAAGTAATGAAACGATAAAAGTAATTTTCCAAGTTGTAGTCGAATAGTAGTGAGAAATTTTATTCCAAGCTATGTTATTCGAGTGCTAAAGAATGAATGAGCCGCGTTCTATAGACACCAGAAAAGTTTTAATGAGAACTCCACTGCGTCATCTAAGAGTAGATTCAAAGGAGAAACAGCAATTGAATGAAGGCCATGAGGAGTCAAGATCACGGCCGCGATCGTTCAACGGCATCCGCTTAATTAGGGAATCTTTTTAATTGCGATTTCAGTGTACGAGTGCGAATGTTTGAAAGATGTATAATTCGCAGGGAGAAATATTGCGTTTCATTGAAGATGGAAGGCCGGTAATTATTAAATAATTAATTCCAATAGCCTAAATGGCTGTAATACACAACTTTGGAATTCTTTTTATTTAGTTTCGTTAGAATTGGGAAATGAAGGTTAAATTTGGCCAATACCTAAAAACTAAAATGAACAGTTTGTAAAAGATGAATCGAAGATAATGTTTCCGTGTGTGGTCAGATGAAATAAACAATGATAAATCGGTAACAAATGAAACTGTAAGTGTGATACGTGAGGAGAACACCTTTAATCAGTAATTTATGAAGATGCAAGAACGCTTTATTTAGCGTAGTGTATGTTTTATTCACAATTTGTCGCATTTATTATCAATTAATCCAAAAACGGCAATTAAGGCCAATTGCCTTGGATCATAAACAGTATTTAAAAAAATAATAACAACAATGAATAAAAAATAACATAGGTGTTAACAACAAAACATATATATGATGATAATTGAGGTTACAACAAAAATGAAACAGTAACAAGGGAAGGCCATTTAGGGGATGAAGTAAAAAGGGTGGGGAAACAAATTAATTTAATGAAGATAGAAGGGAATAGATGGGAGAGAAAAGTTCAAGGAAGGGATTAGTTGAAGAGGAAGAGTTAAACAATTTAGAGATGCGATGAAAAAAAGATCTTTGGGAAACGGAGAGACGAAAGTGAGGTGATGATTACGGGGAGAAGAAAGAGAGAGGATCTGCATCTTCCATGGAATACATTGTGAAGATTTATTTTATTTATTATTAGTAATTGGATATCGGAATGAATGTTAAATGATATAAATGGAGTATTTGGATGGTATCGCAACACTGGGAGACTGAAATTTTTGTGGAAAAAGGAGGGGTTCCAGTTCTTCCCGTAGAATATGCGTCATAATTAATGTGATTATGTTACTAATAAAGTAGTACTTTAGAATTTTATAAGATTTTTCTACTGCACAAAAAAATATAATTAGAAAAATAAATGTTTAAGGAAAAGAAAAAAATGTAATGTGGAATTCCTGATATTCATTTTGAAAACATTCCCATTCGGTTCCTTAAAGCATTGAACACTTTGTATTAAAAAAAACTTAAAGTAATAGTTAATCGTACCTCTTTTCAATAATTGCGTCACTTTTTCTAATTGTTCGATTTATGCAGGAAATAATTATTTTTAAACGTATTTCAAGTTTTCCGTTTTCCCTGGAAATTACATTTTCATTTGTATCGTTTTAGAGGGTCTTTATTTCTATTTCGTATTTGCAATTTGAAATAGTAAACTTGAATAAGTTCATTATTAATGTTAATATATAAACATATTAATGTGATCATAAAGTATTGTTGTTACCTCTAAGGAAATTCTTTCGAAGTCGACAATCGAACGAATTGTGCTTCAATAGGATGAGGTGAGTGATTTGCAGCATCTGTCGGAAATGGGATCAGTTGATCCGAGCGAATAATGAATCCAACCTTCTTGACCACTTGGATCAATCTTACATCAATCCTAAAGGTTTCTATATTTTCTTCTAATTCCAATCAGATGACAGGTTAAAATTCATTAATTCAGAGTCTCTTTTCTCATCAACAACTGAATAGGAACTCGTGTACTCTTAAGACCTTCCTTTAGGAAATGTATAAAAAGGGGAGGCATCAAACAACAGCCAACAGATTTTATACAATTCAACGAAAAAAAATACCTGCCAATTAAAGAGTGAATTTTAATGGTTTAACATAATCAAATGATGGACAATGGCTGTCTTATTAACAAACAGACGTTTTCTTTTGCTTTTCATTCTATTTTTTCAAATTATGTTGTTAGTTTAAACAATGATCCACATCTTCTTAATGATTCAAAATTTTCGGAAAAACAAATGATGTTGAAAGAAATGATTAATTTGACTTCTAGCTTCCTTAAAAATTTTAACGATCCTCTGATATTCCTCCGATAACTAAATTATTATCAAAATGGTTATCCATCGAGAGAAATTTACTTTCAATAAAACATCATAAAAATTTTGTGCGGCCATATTTTAAGTCATTTATGTGGTGACATAGTTTTGAAATAATTGCTTTTAAAGTGTTGACAACGTTAAATCGAATGATCAAAAAAGAGCTGTTAACGCTTTTTCCCGAAGAAAATTCGTTTGGTCGTGGGGCGCTCTCTATTAATAGTGGGACGTAAACAAAAGGCGAACGGGCGTTGGTGAAGGTTGAGAATTTCGTAGAAAATGTAGATGTTCATTTTGTTTGTCTTTTCTCAAAGTAATATCGTTGATTTCCAAAATATGAGTTAATTTCACTCATTAATTAAATAATGATTTGAACTCATGGCTTGTTAAAAATAAATTAAAATATAATACTAACAAAAGCAAATTAATAAACTTTAATAGAAACAAAATTAAATTCAATTATAATATAGGAGACTCGCGCGTCCCATCAGATAAGAGCATTCGATATTTAGGGATCACGTTCAGTAATAACTTAAAATGGATAAATCATATCGAAAACATAGCCTGTTAAGCAAACAAAGCACTTAACTTTGTAAAAAGACACATGAAAAACTGCCGTAGAGAAGTTAAAGAGAAGGCATATTTATCGCTTGTTAGGCCGATACTAGAGCATAGCGACAGCGTTTGGGACCCTCATCAAAAAGGGCTTATAGCTAAACTAGAAAATGTACAGAGGCGAGCAGCAAGATTCGTTTTGGACAAATATGGAAAAATGGATAGCGTCAATAAAATGATTGAGGAACTTAGATGGGAAAAGTTAGAAGTTAGGGGTAAAAACAAAAGGTTAGGAAATATATTTAAAACTGTGATAGGAAAGCCTTCATTGAAGGAGTTAAAAAACGGACCTCGGGAACCTGACTATCTAGGAAGAAATGATCATATACATAAAATTGCCGCTCTGAAACAGAAAACGGATGTCTGTAAATATTCTTTTCTAAATCGGGGAATAGTTGAATGGAACAATTTGCCTGGAGAGTTATTGGAGCCTTTTCCTTATACTTACAATCTATTTGTGAATAGGATTAAGAGAATTACATAACACTAGTTTTGTAGACTGTGCATCATCGTATTTTGTAAATATTATGTAACATTGTCTCTTACAATGTTGTTCGTTATACTTGTTTGATGTACTGCCTTCGGGAGGTTTTGGGGGGGGTTTCCCTCTCGACTAGGGCGAATGTCAGGCAGTATTACTAATGTCCCCCTGTAAATGTAGAGCTACCACCTGGCCTGGTGCCTATCTGTAGTCATAATATACAATAAATAAGTAAATAAAATGTATTGAAATCTAAGCGAAGACGATAATTCCTTAGTTTTGACGTGCCATTATTTTTTATGTATAGTTATAGTTGATTGTTTACATAACTTTTATATTATAACTTTCGTTTATGTAGTCATACATATTATATGTATATACATTATGAGAGGAACAGTTTAGTATTTCAATGAATTCGGGTAAGACGAAGCATTTTTGAATTGAATATTTTTTAGGAATTAAAAATCCTATAGAATTCGATACCTCTTTTCTTATGAAATACCTTTACATTTTGAGATATCTATTAAATCATTTTCCGAATATTGCCTATCATAATTCATATATCTTGAATGAACTTTCGACCTTTTTTATTTTGCAAATGAATAATTTCGAATTTTTATAGCCGAAAATTATATGAGGTGAACTTTTAAATTTAATGAAAACATCTTTCACATCATGCGCTCGCTAAAAATATCATTTGGGCTCTATGATTTAGAAAGAGATTATTATTTTCTACACACTCGTCAAAATTCTTTCCCTTGTGAATGATTATCTTTATAGACACTCCAAATTTCGAATGGAAATATCTTAAGGAAGTACCTCAAAATGAGTCCTTAATTCCCTATGCATTACTTATGAAGTTAACGCCCTCTAGAATCGAACCAACGACCATTTATGACAATCTTAGGGATGCTTTAATATGAGAATGGGCCCTTTTATGGTTGTGTGAAATTTTGAACCTCTGCGCGGTTGGGAAGTGTCATAAAAAGCTCTCGGAAATATGGTCAATGTATTTCTAATGAGAAAAATCAAGATTACGGATCGCTCTGGAATCAAACCCATGCCACATAGGCAAGTGTTGATTTTTTTAAAGTACATTATGTAAGCGTACATACATGTAGTAAGTTTGAATGATCTAAGTATCATATTAAGAGAGCTACGATTTTTCAAAATCTGAAAATATTTCACCTCTTGGCATCGAACACATGATCTTTTGTGGATAATTGGTAACATTTTTGTGTATAAACGTATTTTCTCTATAGCCAGATGAAATTTGGTTGTACTACGTTAACGGGAAGTATTTTTTAAAAATTGTCAAAAATCGACTCCATGCATTCTTAGGGTGAAAAATCCGACTTTGGGGCCTCCCAGAATCGAACCCATGATAGTTAGAATGGGTTTTAGATTTCTCACATTTGTATCGTCAAATTATTTCCCCTCTAGGTATCTATATGTAATAGATATATTCCCCTGAAGCGCCTAAATGTAAGAGATATAGACTTGATTATGCTCATACAAGCATTTTTGAGCCATTGGTTTATTCACTAACCGTAGAGTTTTAATTTTTGCACCATAGCAGCTTTGAACATCCCCTAATAAATTGCATTTTCTTGTGTTAAAGCATTTATATCTGTTTTAATTCTATTTCTTTCTTTCTGAAAGTTTGGGTAGTCTAGATTTTGAAATCACCATCAAAGTATATGTTAATTATTATGAGGGCCTCGGAAGAGAATTGTGTAAAAGTTACTTTATCTCCATATCTGCTCACATTTTGTTAGCGAATTAATAAAATTGCGGTCGAAGACTTTCTCCATAACATTATGTTGAGAAAATTAATTTTCCGAAGGTTCCTGCAACGATAGAATCTTAAGATGGGATATAAAAAGCAAAAGTTTTGAGCGCATTAGGCTTAAGCAAAACTCAGAACGATGATCACAGTTTGAAAGCAACAACTGCGAAAGCACCAATTTCATCGACGTCATTTTGAAATCTCTTTTCCTGCTTTTTAACTTTTCTCCTTTGATTTCTTAAGATTAAACCTGATCAATCCATTTCTGATGCGATATTCCATTTTATTTGTATTTTTTATAAAATTTCTTATTTTTCTATTAGTGATTCTTTTTAAGTTTCTTATGACATCTCTAAAGAAATCGAAATATTTTAATTGTTTTTAAGCAAGACAGCCGTTTTACTAATCGCTGTATATCTTGAAATACGATATATACCTCGTATATTCCTTGAATATTTGGGTTAAAATTGACTCCTTCGCTAATTCGGTCCTCTTTCGTTATATCGATTTTACTTAAAATGATCGCTAATTTTCTATTTAAAAGCTCTAATTTGCTGGATTTGTGGTGAAGAAGAACTTAAACTTTCCAACGATAATGTCTTGGCAATGACATCGATTAAAAGCGAAAATGGAATAGCAGTTGAAGATCACACTTCGTTTTCTCGATTACTGTGTCATTCTTTATTTGCCATCATGAATTGGAGGCTTTTCTCTCAAATGGCATTAAACCGATTAAAAGAATATAAATGGAATTATGAACCGCAAATAAAACTGAATTGGAATATTTCTCGTGAAAAATACGCTGCGATAGTTTCATATTACGTTATATTTTATGGGAATTGCTGATCATTAAGAACAGCTTATGTATAGAGAATAACATTTTGAAAGGATTTTTGAACAGATCTTTATGTTCTCTGAATATTCTTATGTAGCCTTTTTTTTAAATATTAATCCGCTCCATGGGATTAATGGTTTCTATTATCTAAACAAGGTTATATATCGTCAAGGTGACAAGTGGAACCCATTTTCCCAAATCTCCAAAAATTCTCTTTCCTTTTCATAAAGTATTTTCTCTTATACGTACTATGTATATTTAATTTTGTTTAGTTACTATAAATTTATTAGTTTATTTTCGTTTAATTTACTTCTTTCATTTGTCCAAATTCTAGAAACTAAATCCACTTACAAAAAATCTTTTGATATTTACGTCCTCATAAATATATTTTCATCATAGACATATAAGAACAACTTCCTTAAGATATTTACCTCACTTGTTGAAGATATTTTGGATATTTACTTCACTTGTCCATGAATCCCGGATTCAAATTCTGTGAGCTCCTGAATCAGACTAATAAATTCTTTCGTGGAGTATTTCGAGGAAGCAAAGTGTTTAAGTAAACTAAAGAAAAGAACCGTAAATAATTGATCTTCAAAGGTTTAACAGAAGCAAAAATGGCGAATAGACGCTAAACGCCGATCTTGATTGTGTGTGAATCTCCGTTTTTCCCTTCAGTCATGCATTCCTTTTTTACGGTTTTTACATTATTCAAAGAGGGCATCATTGCGTTAGTTGATCTTTTCCCTTTTTTGTTCTTCCTCACATTATGCCATTCTAATACTTAATTCTCTGCTATATCTATGAAAAACGTTTGTCGCATTTACATATTGCCCGGTCTTCTTTCGAATACGATCCTTCCCATATTCGTCTCAAATTGGATCAATCATTGTTTGCTTTACTATGTGCTTCCAACATTTATTCTCAGACGGGTTTTCACCCTTTCTCCTCCGCATATATGTGTATATTGTATGAAATACATCATTTTTAATATCGATATCTTAAAATTTTTACTTCCCATAGACGCGTCATTTTCCCAATTATAATTGACACTCGGTTATTGTCGCTCTTCTTTGACCGATTGAATATTTGGCTCCCACAAATAATGTCATATTCACAACACTTTTTATTAAAAAAATTCCTCTTATCATCGGTCGTTGTTTCTTTAGTTGAGTGAATGCATTTGCTATTAACAGATCGAGTATTTATCACTCGAAGATTTCAGTGCCTTTTTCGATGATAGGGAAGCCCGTATTTCCGTCCCAAGCGTTGCTGAACCAAAAAGTGGAGTCGATTCATATGTTAAATTTATTTTCTCTATAAATTATTAACACGATGTCTGGATTTGTATATTATCGCATTTTATGGAAAAGGAACTTCATTTTGGACAAGTGTTGACCAAAGGTAAGGGATGTAGGGAAGAATTTATTTGGGAAGGGCGTTATCCAAGTGGAATCGGGGTATTGGTGATCTGAAATTAAATCTTGTAACGAAATCCTATTGACGAAATCTATCTGCCATCGGCTGAATCACGGCTGATCGTCGTATTTATACGCTTAACAATCAAAAGGCAAACTGTATAACCATAAAATCTAGAATTGTTGCCAAAAAAGAAAGTAATAGCTAGTGTTCCCATTTTACCTTTCAAACTACTTTTAAAAAGGCTACTATTGAGAAAGCGAGAGATGAGCTCAATAAATGACATTTTGGCGTAACCTCGTCGTTGTTTCTCGAGACGTAATTTCATTTGTAATTTTTTGAGGGAAAAGTGCCATCGATTCCAAACAAAGAGTTCGTTTGGAAAAGTTGTTTCGCTGTAATTAAAGGCAATAATTCATTTTCCTACTAACGCTAATGAAACGAGTTTAAAAAGGTCTTGATAATTAGTATTTTAAAATCCTAGTTTTAAGGAGAGGATCAACTTTGTCCTGCGTTGGAATAAAATCTCCCACTTCTTTTGAATGATACTTTACGATTTGCGAATCAGATTTAATGGAGCATGATCCTAATTTTTGCCTCAGCACTCGTTAAAAATTCGATTTTTCCAATTAAGTTTACACATTGTGTGCAAACAATCGCTTATTTTCATAAGATTCTCATATAAACTTGTATTTGCTTTGTGCTAATGTATATTACGGAACAGTTACCATCGTTTCAGTGCTTCCGTCGCACGAGAAAACTACGAGCGCTTTTATCGGTCAAAAGAAAGTCGCTTTCTACGGAGAATATAGAGCGAAGTCAAATTATAGTCCTTTAACAGTTCATCTGTCTGAGGTGAAAAAAGGAGTGGCCTTTGAGACTTTTACAATTATTGCAGTTTAGTCATCAGAATGCATCATCAATTACTTCATGAGACAATGCATCTTAAGATTTTTAGAACATATTACCATTTCGAGGAACTTCAAATATGATTTCGAACGAGGGATGTCACGAGCGAATTATGTTTAATAATATTTAAGGCTTCGATAATTATTCCGAAAGGAATTATCTATCTATTATATATAGACGCATCGGGGGATATCTATTATATATAGACGCTTCGGGGGGATATATATATATATAGGATTTTAATGTCAAGCCCAAACCGCTTTGGCCACGGAGTCGCCGATTTTTTTACGTAATGGGTTCATCCTACCTATCATGGGTTCGATTCTAGGAGGCCCCAAAAATCGACTTTCCCCATTAAGAATGCATGGGGCCGTTTTTCAAACAATTTTAAAAATATTTCCCATTGAGCTAGAACGATGAGATTTCATGGAGCTATTGCTTATATTAGTACCTACGGAAAAATGCTATTGATTTTTTAAAACCGGTCATGGGTTCGATGCCAGGAGGTGAAAAAGTTTCAAATTTTGAAAAATCGTGGCTCTCCTTATATGATACATAGATCATTCAAACTTTCTACACGTATAGATACTTACATAATGTACTTCGAAAATCAACACTTGCCTATGTGTCACGGGTTCGATTCCAGAGCGTTCCGTAATCTAGATTTTTCACATAAAGAATACATTGACCATATTTCCGAAAGCTTTTTATGACACTTCCCAGCCGCGCAGAGGTTCAAAATTTCACACAACCATAAAAGGGCCCATTCTCAAATAAATACATCCTTAATATTGTCGTAAATCAGTGATTCCCTAAGTGGTCTAATTCGACCCCTAGGGGTCTATGTCAGCAAAAAAAAATTCCGATTGTTTATTTTTAGTAGTTCTTAAATGTTTATTTCGAGTAGTTTTAATTCAAATTCAATTAATAAATATATAAAACTTAACATATGTTTCTGCTTTTTTTTACACTAAACTTCACTACAGTTAGGAATTTACAAAAATTCAGGTAATTAGGTGGTCTACCCAAAACGGATAAACGCGGCAAGTGGTCTACGAAAGGAAAAACCTCTGTCGTAAATGATCATCGGTTCGATTCTAGGGAGTGTTTGCTCGATCTCCAAAAGAAATGCATATGGAATTAAGAACTCATATTGAGGTACTTTCTTAAAGTATTTCCATTTGAAATTTGGAGTGTTTATAAAGATTATTATACTCAAGCGAAAGTAGACAGTCACTTTCGCAGGATGGCCTTGGTTCGTCGCCAGGCGGTAATAATGCTGCCATAAGAAAAGCATGGGAAGACCATGTCAAAGTATATATGCGTTCCGAAAATTTCTTTTAACTTATATTTAATAATGTGGACGAAGATTAACCTTTCGTAAAATCTTATTTTACGTTAAACATATATTATTACATTGCTTACTGTTAGCAAGAACACCTTAACTCGTATATACTATATGCGTGTCTGTCTGTATTTTTGTCTGTACTCTACAGATTCGATAACCATACATCCAATCGTCGTGAAAATTTGGGAAATTATTTGGTATAACCCCGGAAAGGATTTACAAAAAATTTTAAATTCTAAATTTTAAAATACGGATTACTCAGTTCGACTCCAGAAGAGAAAAACTTCCCATAAGAAATACATGTAAACTTCGATTTCTCACTTGCATGCTTCCTTTCTTTTGCAAAATTAAATTAGGAATAACCAGCGTATGGATTTGAAAGTACCACCAAAAGAAGGGAAATTGAAAAAAGTTTCTTATTTTGGTCATGATTTATAGTTTACGATCAGAAATGACGAACTTCGGATAAATTAGATGGTAATTTTGATGAATTATGAGGCTGTAAACAAACTATTCCTTAGTTACCACGAATGCGATTGTTGAATTTTCTCATAAGATCGCATTGAGAATTTATTCCAGTATTCAAATATGTTTGTTTATAGCAATGTAAATTATTGTGGAGTAACAAAAGTGGAGTGGAGTAAAAAGTTTTTGAATTATAGTGAAAATGATATTGAGATTAATACAAGAGTTTTACCGTTACGTTACCGACTTTGATTACAAATGTCATCTATTTCAACAGTTCAATTTATTTTATGTCATTGACAAGTCTGAATGTTATTTTTAGGTCTTCTTCAGTTGAATATGTGCTCTCTTTGAGATTCTGAGAGGCGAAGTGTAGAATAGCATATAATTTAGCATATCTTACTCCGAACTGAAATGGTACTGTGATAATATATTTTCTTATTTACCGAATAAAGTAATGTAGATAGTATATATGATTTCATTATAAAAGCCTTGCAACGCGAATAGCTGCCATTCAAATAGCGATTGAATTTTCCACGGGAAAAATTGAAGTACGATACGTAAATTGATCCCATTTGTGCAGATTTTATATAATTTCAATTATTGTTTAAATTTTACAATTTATATTAAAATGTAAAATATTTTAAATGCATGAATTTTATTTATTTTATGATGTCAACAAATTAATATAAATTACAAAAAGAACATCAATGCATCTTACGTTCGAGTTTTCACCAGCAAATTCTAATGAATACAAAAATGTAGTCAAAAAACTTTTTCAATTATTAATTTGTTAATGAATAAAATATAATTAATTTTCAGCTAAAGAAAATAATTGGAAATACTTTTTCACAATAACGTGTGAACGAGTACAGCTAGTGTTCTATAAAATGATAAACCTACAATCATAGAATAGAATTTTCATGAATTCATTCCCATTCGAAGGATGCTTCATAAAAACAACGGCAAAATTAGGACTTAAGTTTGAGAAAAGGGAACTCTTAAAAGTGAAAAAAGCTTATTTTTGAAGGAGAAAGAACGAGAAAGCATTTCCATAGATAACAAAAAGGTATTTAATTATTAGATTAAAGAATGTGTGATAGAAAGTGATTCCCTCCTGAAGTCAAACTTTCAACTTATTTGTTAATGCCGTCAAATGGAGCCCCAGAAGTGTCATCTCTGTTAATTACTGCATAGAACAGAGATCTGTCGTCTGTATTATATATCGAATATTAATATCGAATTATATGCCCCTGGACATAGTGAATTAATTGCTTATAGACAACTTATAGAAAGTATTAAACTAATTCTGTTTTCGTTAAGTGTCATATAAATCAAAAAACTTCTTTCATTCCGGCATTTTCGCGATACATGAAACTTTCAACGATATAATTTCAGCCATAGTTGCATTTTTAAGCAGTTACCGATGTTGAGTATATAAAAATTTCTTAATATCTATTATAATTTCGTTGGCATACGAGTTAAAAGTCGATCTAGTCCTGGGATTTTTCTGTAAAAATAAATCGCTCCTTTTTATTTGTAAAAACTTCTATTTCTTTTAATTAGGGTACCTTAGTTTATATTATTCTCTTATGGTATCATTCAATATGCGTAAGTAAGAAAAATTTCACTTGAAGATATTGAAATCGTGCTCAGTTTAATACTTCATATTGTCTACTGAATAAAGGATTTAGATGAATAAGATTAGATAGGGTGGATTTTACTCAGCACAATGACTTATGCGAATAAAAAATGCATCGCTATTTTTTTAAATCATGAGCATGAATTCAAGTGTCGTTGATTTACCTATGGCACTTGTTTAATTCTTTGAAAATTTAATAGTTTATGTTTAGTTTAAGAAGGAATCGTTTATCAAATGGCAGTAAGCGTGTGTGTCTATTGTGCTCTACTTATACTCTATCAAAGTGTTCTCTTATTTGTGAATTGGCGTGAAGCAGCCAACTGAATCGAGCTATTTCGTTCTTAAATCGAGGCCGTTGCAGTGGAATGGGTTTTTAGATCATAAAACACACTCTCCATGATGAACTTGAGAATTGTGATCATTGATGAGTCTACTTTTTCACGCATCGGAATCTCTGAATGAGACGGATTTGTGCGTTCAGAGTAGAAAAATTGGTTTTCTTAATGATGAAATTCATATGGTGAATTGATTGTTCGCTTGTTTATTGAACTAAAAAAGACATTTCACCATTTTTATTGCGTATCAAAAAAATTAATATCTCACATCAATGATCATATTAAAATTATTTTCCTATATACTCTCTCGAAAATGTGAAATATTATTACTTCAACGTATCTCGGAATATGATGTGATGAATGATGTATTTTTAGAACTGAAGAATATGATGTTTTCGTTGAAACAAATTTGGCTAAATTCCGCGTTTCTTCATTATAATGCTCTTATTTGCGTTTATTATTACGATCACATTCTATTTGTAAAGAATCGACATGTTGTGTCTTCTTCGACCTTTCCTTCTTTTGCCGTCGACGTTATATTTATGTGTATCAAACTATGAAACATAAGTCCTTTCTGTAGAACCAGTTCTTTCGATTGAATATTTGAATTAATTTATCGTAAACAAATTTTAATTCTCTTATAAATGTTGCCGAAAAGTAAGAAATTCTTGTACATCATAAACTTATTTGATGTACAACTATAAATGCAAATTTTTTATTCAGAATATTCTTTTGTATAATAAAGTTCGTACTCGAATTTTTCCGTTGAAGTGTATGTTGTAATTCGAAAGAGTAGTTTGAATCCCCGTGAATGTTCATTTCTACAGTTTCCCTTGAAGGTTGTATATTTAAAAATTAGGAATATTTTGAATCATTTCGTTAACAATTACTTCCTCTTTATTCTTCAGGTGGCGATGGATTACTTTACTCGCTGGAGGAAAAATACTGCAGATCTGCGTAGAGATAGACATGCTGCTGCTGCTTAGCGGTAAGGATCTTTCTTCAACATTACTATCATTTCCTATATCGTTGTACATCTTGAAACTTTTATTGTTGTTTTAATCTCTTGAAATGTAAAGGTTGTTCGTCTATTCAAAACCTCTCATTTTAAATACTTTTCAGTTCACCCGACTCTGGTCGGTTTATTATCATTTTATAATTTGAATGAATTTCATACTGACGTAATCATCATGAGAGATAACTTGATTGTCTGCGAAGAAGTTCTGTGTGTTTCCGCAATATTACTACAGAAAACAGTAATTTACTAAAATTATGTAGTTCGATAATATTTGTTAAGTACAGCAGTCGCTGTATTCCAGCAAAGCCGCTCATTCATTTTGGTTTTGTACTTAAATACATATTTCATAAAACAAGACATTTATTTTTAATATCGTAAAATAAAATAATTTAGATTAACTCTAATCATAGAGTTGAGGATTGTGACAAATGTTGCGATAGACGAACTGAAGAAACAGTATTTTTCTGATAAGGGGTAGGAATATCCGAAATCATCGAAGTAAAGTAAACCTCGGTTTGCTCGTTTCATTTGATTCACCAACATCTGGATCCTGCTGACTTCCGAAGAAATCGTGATTACATACACTCATTTGAATATTTTACTCTGTTCTTTGACACACGAGTACCTGAAGTGGTTTGCGCCCTACAGTTCGCCCAGTGCTCACAATGCGCCACTTATTTCTTCATCTCTTATCTTGAAAGAGATAAAACGTGTCTTGTGATCTATTAGTTGCGTTACGTGTCCCGTGAACAACATTTTGGAGAACATCGAGAATTTGTTTAACGGATTCCAAGATGGCGGCGAAAGGCTTTCAGTAAGTTCCTAAAGAAGCCTTTGGTTATCATCATTCTTCGGAATGACTTCATCGATGAAAAGTTTCTTTTGTTACCGTATATTTTGAAAAGAATTTTTTTCAATATTTCTATGTAATCGACTTCGAAAAAACGAAGATTAAGGAAGTAATGATTTTATCTAAATTTACTGCTGCGTATGTAGTTTGTATTATCTATTAAATCATTCACGATCGTTGAAAACTAACTATCCTCTTGTGAAATTAAATTAAAAATAATACGGAGCGATTTAAATGTGGCCCTAACATACTAATTAATTCGAAAGATCTTTAAACCGGATTATTTAGACGATTAAGGATCGCATCTCTCAGAAATTGAGTTTAGAATCGTAAGATATCACAAAATCCATTCTCTTCATAAGATGAAATTGATCCAACTAATGCGCTCTTTCATTTTTCCAGTGTGGATTTTTAGAATTAATGTATCATTGAATGGAATCCTTACGCGTCAATTAGACCTTTTATAATTCGTGCTCATTCACATAGTGTATATTCCGCTATAATTACTTGCCACTTCCGCGGCGAAGTCTTGATATAAATTAATATTACTCCTCGATTGTAAAATTAATTCTAGCACTGGATTGGTTCATCATGTTTTATACGAAGTGATCTAAGGCAGGGATACTTTAATTTCAAATTATTGTTGAATCATTGATATTAAAAAGAATGGGAAACTGATTGACATTTGGTGCCACTTTCAATGATAAAAAATTCGTCGCAATTCTCACATCTTCCGAGAATAATTTTTTTCATAGGTTTGTATTCCTGGAAGAAGTACTGTGTTTTTTATTCCGATCTTCAGTTCTACCATTACTGCCATTTTGTCTCGTGGTGATTGCTTATCACAATTGTCTAAATCTCGTTATTATTACATAAGCTATGCTAGAATTGATATATTTTTTACGAAAGCTACGCGCGAATATGGCTGCAATAAGAAAAATCTCAGCTGTCATAAGAATGTATTTGATTTGTTGATTTCAACGTTACTTGCGTATGTTCATAATGTGATAGTTATATTTGTATATATGTGATATTAACAGTTATCGGGAACGAATCTAGAAACTGAATGGTATATACCTAGATTGAAGCACAAATCTCTATTTCTATAACTATTTCTAATTTCGGAAATGCCGCTGAAAAATACGAATTCCCCTCTGAATGCTGAATTTGTCTGTTTACAAATTGAGAGTTATTATATATTATTTCACACAATTGTACAATTGGATTCTGTCGGCTACTCATTAAAATCTTCAGTAGAATACATATGACTGCCGAGTTCTTCGTTCTTTAACATTTGAAATCCAAATACTGTCTGGCTCTCGTCAGGGAGCCAATTCACTGTATTTGAAGGGAACTAGCATAAAACCTTAACAAACGTCTGTCACTCTGCTTGCATCATTGTCTGCACCCAGAGACTGGGAACACATTGATTGCTGCTCAAGTGGAAATTCTTCTCTAAAAAAGCACCAAAAGACTGATAAAACGTTCAATAAGATCAGTGAGCAAAATACCACTACAGAGTCTCTAAACTCTTGAAGGAGTGTAATTAGGAGCTTGATAATGACATGAATGTGGCACTCTTCAGAGGACTCAGTTTTACTCCAACAAAACATCCCTTATAAAGAATATAGGTGGAAACACCCTTATTGGTGGAATTGAAGGGGATGTAAGCAAATTCTGAGGTGGCAGATGAAGTACAAAACGTGGGCCCTACAAACTAAGGCCAATCTCACCAGGGGAGAGTGGGAAGCCCATTATAAACGAAGGTGCAATACTTTGCTGGTGGTCTTACCAGCTTATAAAGGCAATAACACTGTCCTCATGACAATATACAAAGGAGGACTGTTGCATGTCCTGGAAGACAATTCCTACAGACTGGTTAGCCATGACCCTATCGTTTCGATTGTGAGGAAAACATTTTCCCTTATCAGAAAATTGTGTCTTCCTATGGAAACAATTAATACAATCTGAGACTGGAATTCTACCTATACTATATGACTCTGGAAAATACACAAGGATGGTGTACTGTCAAGAGCTATTGTGAATGCAATCAATACTCCTACCTTTAACCTGTCCTAGTTACTGCCCCCCCTTGTGGGACACTGCCAGTGGTGCATAACCAACTCAACTGAGTTTGTTAAAAAAATCACTGGAATCCATCCAGAGTCTGGAAAACATTGTCACCTTTGATGTATGATGTCCTTGTACTTCTCATGTGATGGCAAATACTGTGTACAAATGAGGTGGCCTCTGTCTTCTACTATGGAGAATCTCTATATGGAAAACTTTGAGGAAAAAGCCCTCAACAGCAAAAAGTCTTTTATGGATATGAGGATGACACATTCTAGATTAGGTCTCACAGACAACATTCGTTTGATAATTTCCTCTTTAACAGCATCCACCCCAATATCAAATTCAACATGCAATTAGAAAAGGATAGTTGCCTTCCATTTCTGGAGGTCATGGTTTGAAGGAAACCAGATGGAAATATACAAAATGGTGTATATAGCAAACCAAGCCATACTGACCTATAACTCAATAACAGTAGCCACCACTATCTTGCACATTACAATGCGGTGCTGTCAGCCTTGGTCCACAGCGCTCTAACTATTTCAGATGGAGACTATTTGCAGGAGGAACCTACTTAAAAACCACCTTCCTTCAAAATGGTTACAGATGGTAAATGCTGCCTTGAATAAGATATTGATTCCACAAGGCTCTTATTCTTTAACCTGTTCCTAAGGCTTGCATTCTATATGTCTCCACTGTTTCTAAAAGTTCGCAAGGATCTTTAGAAAGCAGAACATCTGTACACAAACTAGTGCAGAAACTAAATGAATGTCTAATGCATCTAAAGACCACTGGGACCTAAGGACCCCGGAAATATGCCGAATTCTCTGATAATGTAGGTCATGTTACATTGGAGAAACTCACACTTCATCACTACAAGAAGTAAAGAATATTTCTGTTCCATCTGATTGGAGCAACTCAAGAAATCAGCTGAGACTGAACATTCTGTACAAGAAAACCATAAAATCATTTTGGAAGGGACCAAATGCCTTGGCCGCTCAGATGGATATTGGAATGGATTCACCTAGGAGGCAATTGAAATCTGCCTCACAGGTAACAGCTTAAATAGAGATGATGGTCACTTGTTTATTAGAGGATAGAATAGAATTATCAGGGAGAAGCAGATTGGCTGAAAAATGATCAATGAGGGAGAAGGTGCAGGTTGAGAGCAGGTATATATACTGGAACTTTCTACCATCGTGCAGAAATTTGGCTATTAGTAATATTTTTGTTGTTTTTTTGTTTGGAGGAAATCTTTTACTAAGTTAATACCTAGAATGGAACCTATGTTCATTGCATTAAGTTTTAAATAATTCTTCCCACTCACCAAGTGAATATCTAGCCTTTCCATTCTTTATATTCTCAAGTGCTGAGACAACTTTACTACTAACACTTACTCATATTATTTACAACTTCCATTACTTTTCCTTCTAGGTTTTACACTTTAAATTCTGAGAAACTCTTACTTAATTCTAGTGGAATTTTTATCCAGATCTCTTTAATTTTCTTATTTTATGATTTACAGTGTTTCATCAGCATCTTATATTCTTTTCAAATGATGTTGTGATGATGATGCATATCTAGATACTTTTAACTTTAACTGAGTTGTTTCAGTTGTTTCTTCTAGTCTTTATTCCAGTAATCTTCTTGGGATCCAACTATTCATGTCTAATGATTATCCATTCTTCCTGCCTTCATTTATTTTATATACTATAGCCACTTTTGCCTTCATTCATATTAATGACTTGTTTGAACAATCTAGATAAGTGTATTTAATCTGTGCTCTTAATTATTAATTTTGGAATTATTATTAATCTAAATCTTCATTCAAATTTAATTTATTTTTGTTTAATATTTTAAACACTGCTGATTTTGCTTTCTTATTAATAAAGGATTACTTTGAGGATTGATTGGGCATCAAGTCATATAAGTGAGCTTTATTCCTTTGCTTGAAAATCAGCTGATTGAAGAGTACTGCTTTACCCTAAAATCATGTAATCTGATGCTCTTTAGTGAAATGTGCTTTCATATACAGTATCTCTCAAAAACATTTTTTTGCCTTGATTTGATTTTAATGCTTATTATTGAGTTAAATTATTATTATTAATATTTTTAGTGAGGACAATATTGAGACTGAAAAGTCTCATCTTACATTTAACCCTGTCAATGCAAGAAATAATGTTTAATAGTAAAAGTTTATGATATTAAGTTAAATCATAAAGAATTAGTAGTGGAATTGAAAAACCTAAGCTTAGCTCAGGAAGAAAATATCCAGAAATATCATCTTATACTTCAGATCAAAAAAGCAAGAAATATTTTAGCAAATTTTTCCTTGTATCCTGATGTTGAGGATATGAGTGACAATACCAGTCATCTCCAATATTTAAAGTCAAAAGTTTAAAGGCCATGAATATCATTTCAATAGGTAATAAAATTGCAAACACAAAAATTCTGTTAATCCTCTGGCCTCATGTGGCAGAGTGTTTAGCATGCTCATGAGGTCCTGAGCTCAAATCCTGGCTGAAGAGGAAACTTTCTTCTCAGGGTTTATTTGTGAGCATCCATTTTTGAGTTAAGTGCCACTCTGTAATTGTCTTGAAATTGAATCATTTGTGCGGTATTTGCTTAATAAATAAATAATTAAAAGTGAGAATCACATTACTTTTTCTGGACACCCAAGTAAGTAGGTATTGGAAATGGTTGTTATCCTTTTTTAAAGGGGTTCATTTTTTGTTTCAGGACAATCTCTGGTATCATATTGCCATGGATACTGAGAGCAGCAACAAGCGGGCAGTAGCAGGTGGAGCACCCGGAAGCTGTGGGGGAGCTCGCCTTGGGGGGTCAAAGGTTTCACAGATAGCCAACATATTCCAGTCTATGGTGCCAGGCAAAGATGAGAGTATAAAAAAAAGCAGTACTCTTCGATCAGCTGATTCATCTTCATCCTCACCCCCTCCATCCACCCAGCAGCAACCTTCAGACTCCAAGGAAGCACCTGGCACTCCAACACAGGTCACTGTAGTACGTACTGAAAGTCATGTGGCACGATTCAACAATGCTCGGGCACTCTTTGAGAAGTTAGGAGGTGCTGAAGGCACCAATTCCAACATCACCCAGGTTAACAGGCCCCAAAAAACTGATCCCACGAGAAGAGGAAGGCCTGGGTCTGCTGGTAGCTGTCCCTTTAAAACCTCGAGGTCTCCATCACCCACAACGCAGCCTTCAAGACCAGCATCTTCTGCTGCAGTTCTTGGAGACAGTCATCCAGTGACCGCCAACGGCCACGCTCACGAGTCAAACGGTGCTACTGAGGAGGAGGAAGAAGTTGGAGAGTGGGGAAGGGTAGAGGCAGAAGTAGTTGCAGTGAAGGATAGTGGGAATATTTCACCAAGTAAGGGTGAATCGGGAAGGGGTCTCAGAGGGATGCGACCACAGGGACCTGCACCACCGGTGCCCCAAGCACCATCTGTATCTGTAATTACTCCATCAAAACCAGAAAGGAAACCAACAAGTAGAGAGCTTATAGAGAAGCAAAAGAATTGGACTTCACATTTCACAAAGTCAACAAGGGCTACTTCCCCTTCAACTCCTGCACCTCCACAGAGATATCATAGTGATCCTCAACACCAATTAGCTGCAGCCGCTGCGAATGCTCAAAGGAGCACATCAAAGACACTAGTGAGCAATTCCAATTCAACAACAAGGAGTGCTTCATTTTCTACATCAAGGTCATCAGGGCATAGTCCGCCTATTAAGGCTCCATCAACCCCCCCTCCACCACCACCACCCTCTGCAAATCTTCAGCAAGTATTACGCAACAGAAAGCATGTTTCATCAGTTAACAGTAGTGGAGCAGAGAAAGATGTGGAAACTAGAGAGAGTGGTGAAGAAAAGCAGGAAAGAGAAGCTGCTGAAAAAGAAACTGGTAAGGAAAAAGGTGTGTTTCATATTTCATTCATCTCTATCATCTATATTGGAAGGGAAGAGAAATGTGTAGAATATTTTGCTTTACTTTCTATGCCTCTTTACATATTTACTTTTGTAGTTTGTTCATCTTACTGTAATAAATGTTTTGAAGTTTCTTAAACTCTTTAGCACATTGTTTCTTGCAATATGTGCTATTCATTATCACGTTATAATATATTTATTTGAAATGAAAGATTTATGATCATCAGAATCACATTTGAACACTCTTTTATTAAAATTCTACAATGTTGCCTAGGTTCTGGTAAATATAGCTTCAGTTTTGGTTTTAATCAGCATTTGACATAACAATTTGCAATTAAATATCTGAAGGTGCTGAAATTTTACCTCCAGAAGATAACAAGTCAGGTTCTTCTCAGTTGTGGAAAAATGCAGATGAGAAATCCTTTGAGGAAGAAGAACAAGGAAGGAACGTTGGAGAATTCATTGTGCCTCCACTCACCAT
Organism: Pantala flavescens; assembly: GCA_020796165.1. Lineage (NCBI taxonomy): Eukaryota > Metazoa > Arthropoda > Insecta > Odonata > Libellulidae > Pantala > Pantala flavescens. Next base: position 18,428,004 of record CM036885.1, on the reverse strand, counting down.
TGAATGCCAGAATGATGATAAGGTAATTGAGAAAAAATACTATTTTATTTGAAAATGTCATTTAAGGGAAAGAATGTGGTCTTCACATGCATGAATGAAAAGATTGAAATGGAGAGAATACGGTAGTGAAGGTGGTAACACAAATAATACTTGCAAGGAATTTTAAAAAATAGTTTTGTACTTAGGATTTAAGACCCTTGCTTCTGGAGAAAACTTGTTAAAAAAAACAAACCTGAGTTTATAAGTTTTAAGTCATAGTTATTAAGTAAGAAAAATATGAGATAAATTTGATAAAATTAAGTACTGTCAATTATAATATGCTTTTTTAGTAAAGGATTTTTACAGGCAAAAAAGCATGTAAAACTTTCATTTGAATATTTTTTTGACTGGAAGAAATTGTAGGAACATTTTTAAAATCTGATGAAAACGCAAAAATCTATTTAAAATTATAGCTGATAGCATCTGGTGAATGAAACCAAAGTTGTAAGCGGATTCAGTGAATTTTTCTATTTCACAAAAATAATTTTCAAACAGAATTGACAGACTTCCTCCAAGGATATTTGCTAAACCTACATTTATAGACCATAAATGTACAAAAAATGTTTTCAAGCGTACAGGAGAGAGGAAGAAGCCATGAGGAGCTAGACTTATCATTGCAGTGTAAGAAAGAAAGGAACCTCCTGGAAAAATCAGTTTCTTATAAAACATTCAGTTTGATTTCAGAGATGGGTATCCATCTATTACAGCTTGAAACTACAGCCTGCAGGCCACAAGTGGCTTGACAAGTATTTTTGTTGCCTTTATATGCTTTTTCACTATTGTTTGGTCCTCCAATTATCTCAGGGAAGTTTCTTGCTGTTTGAGGACCTCTGATATACAGGATCATAGGTGTAAACTTTGTGGTAGATATTCATAATGTAAGCATAGAATGAAACATGTATACTTATTATAACAGGTTTGTTAGAATAAAACAGCTTAGGTTGTATTGGAAATCATCTCTGTTTCAGATGAAAGAGGTAATTCAAAATATCTGGGAAAGGAAAGGGGAAGGGATCTGAATCACAAATATATGATGAGATTTCTACAGTAAAAGAGAGAATAGAGGAAGATAAGGGTTCTGGTACTTCTTTATGACATTTGCTAAAGAATTATATAGCATCTAAAGCATTTCTAAATCTTTAAAAGGCTCAGTGCTTGCCTTGATGCTAGAGAGATTAATTCCATTTTAAAAGAGCTTACATAATTATCTGTGCTTCACTGTTAGGGAGGGCATTTCAATGGTAAAGTATTGTCATATTCCAAGATAGGATTCAGCTGGCAGAAAAGCTTTATGCCAATTCTCAAGGTAGAATGGACTTGAATGAAGTCTCATGGGTCTGGGAATTATCCTCAGCGCACAGCATATCAGTGCAATACTTTTTTCTTGTTCCTTGTCTTCATGACAATATTTTCATTTTCTTAACTAAGAGTGATCCATCATTGATGATCATTTTTCATATTCTTAATATTGCAGATTCCTCTCCGTTAATTTATTTTTAAGAAAATTTATGGATGCTTATCATCCATAAGATGCTTATTATCCCTAAGATTGCATGGACATCAAGGAATTGTTTAATCCATGTACAATTTGCACTCTAAAGATTTGGAACCAATGTTTTATGCTTATACTTATTTTATGTTTGTACTTATTACCACAAAATAAGTGTTCCTTTGCATTTTTTTATGTGGTAGATCCATGCCTTTTTAGTCGTCTATGAAGATTAACTAGATTAGGAAAACTTGAGTTATGTCAGAGAGGGAAAACCCATGTTTATATTTATTTATTTATTGTTGTTAGAGCCACAAATGTTTCTTTCTTGATTAAATATTGAGTTTGAAACAAAATTATCTATTAATGACTTGAATTTAAGATAGAATAACTTCTTGATGTAGGTAAACCAGGAGGACATTTTGCTGTGCTCAAGTGAATTGGAGGAAAAGAGCATAAGGGAGGAGGAAGTTGGGGAATGTTTGATGGACAAGAATAGCCGATTCTCTTCCTCTTATTCAACTGGATTTGAGGAAAGTGGTGCATTAATAGAACTGGAGAAGGAGACATTGTTTCTTGGGACTACGGAAAGGAGTCCCACAAGAGACGTCACTCCCCCACCTCCAGGATTTGATCAAGAATCTGAGAAGGGTGAAAAAGGCAGCGAAATAGTCACTGTCCCCGCACCTCCTCCTGCATTCCTCGATCTTGGCGCTGAACTGGAGTTTGCGGATGAAGAGGATGGACCTCTATTGAATGAAGATCAAGAGGAAATTAAGGTTCGCTCCCTTGATTTCCTTTTACTTTTTGTTGATTCTTGCTTGTTAAATTTGCTGAGTCCTTCATCCCTATCAATATTTTACAAGTTGCTTTTTGTGTTTAATATGGAAGGATATGTGCAATGATTGAGCAATGCCTTTAACTATTTGTTATTGTGTTTAACAACATGTTTAGTATGAGTTTTTAAGTCAGGAGTTCCATTATTGAATACTGAATTTTGGATGGATTAAATTATTTCAGTATATATGTAAAATGTTCAAGGGATTCCTAAACTGAGCACTAAATGAATATATTAATTGATTACACCCTCTTATCTTTTTATTATTTAGAATTCCAATAACATATTGACTCCATTTGAATTATTTTATTATTATGATGATATTGATTCGTATTTAGCACCATCAGCTATTCCTTAGTCAGTTGGTCTGAGTTGGCTTTTCGTGGAATGTGAACCTCAGTTTTGTAGGTTGTTTTTATTGAATAATGTATCTTGATCAATTATTTGTAGAACTATAACTGATTTGCTCAGTTTTCCAAGTGGATGTTACAACTTTGTTTTGATGATAAATCTGAAAAATCCTCCTCTTCAATTTATGGAATTTATTGAATGTAACTTTTTACTATTATTTACTTCTCTGAAATGGTATTATTTTGGAACCAACTCATAGCCTCTCTTATGATATGAAACAAAGAATGTTAAAGATTTCTTACCCATAAATGCTCATTTTGTTTTTAAGAAAAGTGCCTATTCAAATTATTCTTTGTTAATTTTTAAATTGTATTTCATTAGGTAATAAATGTTTATAATGTTGCTTTTGAATATAAGTTAAATAAATTTGACTAATGTTAAATTTCTTGAAAATCCAATTAAGTAATTTTTTACCAGATTTACATAAATCATTTCATATGTAATTATGAAATTATAAATATTATTTTATATTATATTGTGTGATTAAGATTTGGCAAAAGTAATGTCAACCCTCATCTAAATGCTTAAATGAAGCTATCAGATACTCTTCTTTTTATCACATAGTAATAATACAGAGGAAGATAGGAGAAAGTTTAAAAGATTTTCATCTAATAATCTTTCTTCATTCCATATTTTATTTATTCAATTATTTATTTGTGGTATTTTCACAGTTAATATGTAATAGTGTTGGCAATGTCACTACACACAATTACACTAAGAAATAATAGTATAATTAAATTCTAAATGTAAAATTACCAAGTATAACCCACAACTCGTCTAATAAATATAGAATTTTGCAAATGACACTCCAATCACAATAAGCTAATCCACTTTTTGCCTTCCAAACTGCGAGAAAACTTCTTTTTTATTATATTCTCCCAAATTAAATGTAGTTTTGTAGCTTGGTTAAGCATTAAAAAAGTTACTTTTCTACAACAACAGTTTTACAATATTTAATGGCAAAGTAAAGATCATTTTCCTAAATTCCTTCTACCTATTGGATAAGGTCTGAAGGCCTCTTTAGGTATAATATTAGAATCCTTTGTGTATAAATAAATACTTAACAATATCTCTTAATTTTTTTCTAAACTAAATGTAAAGTGAACTATGAGGATTCCTTTTGTTGGTCGCATTTTTTAATTGTGACTATTGTTTTGTATTATATTACTCCATTCTTCCTTTGCTTTCCTTATTATTACTACTACTTAGAATTCTTACCATGAAAAAGAAGTTTTGAAACTTTTATATGAGTCATCCAGTCCAAATGTTTCGTTCGTTTAAATTCTATATATTTGAATTTTATGAAAAATTGATGATGAATTTATCTCGCTTGTATTTTATTTTTAGATAATTTGATTACTTTTCTTCACATTTATTATTCCATTCTTTGAACGCCTTTCAACACTCAAAATGTTATTTTGCAAAAGTTTACTATCTTCCTCTCCATGTATTTCTGTGTAAATCATACAAATACCTGCCAAAAGCTATGTTGAAACCTAAAAAATTTTTATTTATTTCCATTATTTTTTCTGTAGAAATATATGTACAGCTTTCATGTAAGTAGTGATTTAATTTCTACATTGAGGAAATATACATTTCTTTTTCATATATGTGTGAATCGACTGAAAAGATCAAATTTTCATCTCTTTATTCATTAAAAATTTTTTTATTGAAAATGAAAGAGTTATGTCTTGAGTAAAGTTGGGCTATCTTTACTTTCCTTTTTAGTATTACAACTATTAGCTCATTTCATCATACTTATCTGCAATAGCAGATAAAAATATTTATAGTTCATCATATTGTAGCCATTTACAATCTCAAAATATTTACTTCTAAAACTCCCCTAAAACTTCCATTACTCCATAAAAATTTGAGAAAACATTTTTTGGTAAATAGTTCATTTTTGTGAGTTTTTACTATAGTCCTCATTTTTTGCCCTGTTCGGATGAAATAATCTTTTCTTTTTACCACTTTTTCCAATATCTTGCGCGTTAATCAAGGATGAAATTCATTCATTATATATTCGTACCTTTATTTTGATCCATTGAACTGTGTTAGCATAAGGTTGTTAAAAACTATTTAATCATCTTGCTGCTACCGCAATGTCTATGTCTATAATCAAAACGTCTGCTTTGTTGACATGTACGTGTAGTCAGTTCAAGAAGAATTTTCTTCATTAATAAAATATACAATTATTTTGTTGCCTCAGGAAACTAATATTTAACGTAACATTTTAAAGTTAGCATTTCATAAGTAATCGGAGATTTTTATGTACATTAACGACGCCTTATTTTGCAACGTTGCCAAACGCCCGCCAACTCGAGCAGCTATCATTCAATTACCAGATGAGCGAATTTTTTTTAACTCTCATGAGAGACGCCTCGTCTGTTGTTTGTGGACGAGTGGAACTTAGAAAGGAACCTCTTAAACGTTGTCTTAGTTACCTTGCGTGCATCTGGTTGGGATAACTTCGGCGGCTTTTGAAAGTATTTAATTACCCTTCCGAGAAAACATTTCCTGAATTATATCTATTCATCAATAGGTTATACGTTATTTCTTCGTGAATACTGATGAAAAAATACGGCTTGGATGTAAATATCCCGAAAATATGCGGATTTTTTTTAGACTGGAAGGCGGCCAAAAGCAGTTTCCCCTATTTTAGTTTCCCCATATCTTCTAAACCCATCGTAATGGTGGTTGTGCGAAACTGAAAGATTCAAACCCTCAATTCATACATCCTATGGTTAAGTGGCAACATTCACAAGTAAACTACCCAGAATTAACGATTACCTTTTTAGAAACTATCATCCATAATTTTCGTTCGTTTCAATCAAAATCACTACTTGTCTTTTAATGATTTTTGTTATTTATCTGTCTCCCTTTCTCTCCTTTGTAAATTTTCATCATTATAAACTCATATACAAAATAAACTAATGGTTTTGTTTGATATGCTCTATCTAGAGCGCTTAAGTTAAGAGCAATGTTCACTCCAATATTGAATAATCAACCTGATATCAGGTTTCAGGAGTCTGTCAGTTTTTGACCATATACCATAGCTATGAAGTCTTACATCTATGAATCTTACATCTTTGCAATTATCTTTGTTTATTTATTCATTGCTAATTTAATGATATTGCAGTTGACTTAATTGTAGGTGGTGATAATTTACTAACTTATTGACTAAATTTTCTTTTGTTTTTCATTAAATTTCCACGTTTTAAAAATGTCTGTGTATAGAGAATCTTCTATTTCCAGTCAAACATAATATTTATTAATGATGCTCATCTTTCTATTTGAATAATTGTTTTTTTTCTTCCGAGTTAACTTATACACTCACTATCTATTTTCATTTATTGCTTATAATGATGAATATAAATATATATAAGATTGATGATCCAAAATCTTTGAACACTAATTAACTTAAGATATTTCATCATTTACTTAGGAGGTAATCAAGAAACCTGAACAATGCTGGGAAGGAAGTACCCAATCCGCATGTATCAATGCAAAATCACCAGTGGCAGCTATTAATTCAGGGAAACCCAAATATGATAACGTAATAAAGTCCGGTTTGGATGACTCTCAAGTTCAAGAACCAGATACCATGACCCCTGATGAGGCTGAAAAGATGCTCAGTGACAAGTAAGTGCTATATTTTCCATGGATCATTTATAAGATGCAAGAATCTTCTATATTTTTGGGTAAGATCCTCTTCCTTTGTCAAATTAGAGACTTAAGAAATATGACTCATTGTTTTGAAAAACATGTTTGAATCAAATGGAATTTGATTTATTTTTCCCTCTCTTTTCTGGTTAGCACCTGTGCTATTTATCACTATTAGCTGGACAAGAAAGTTATCAAATCAATATGGTATTTCACTGGGAAATTCTGTGCTTGTTATTGATTTGATAACTTCACTGAGACCTTAAATTTTTGCCTGGTTTAGTTTTATTATTGTTAAGGAAAGAATTTCCTCTAAATGCATATTTGGGACCAGTTTTCTTTTCATTCAATAAATTTACTATATTTTGATAATATGTAATTATTTCTCAAACCACTAAAAATGTGTATCATCATCAGCTATTTTCATTTCAACCATGGATCACCTGGGCTCCCCCCTCCAATTTTCTTGACTCTGAGACTCCCTTTGCCAATGTCCAATAGTTGGTTATCTGCTCATCTTTTCCATGATGTAATTTCTTTTCCCATTGTCTCATGTATGTTGCATTTTCTGTCTTTGCTGAGCAGGTTGTTTCAGTATGTCCTTAGAAGTTATAGTCTGTAGAAAGGTATAATTCCATTAAATAATACTGATTCTACATCTGCAAACTTATATATTACCTTTGCTTTTATTAGCTTCATTCTTAATCCTAACTCATTCCCTTACCTGTTGATGATTGAAATATTCTCCATTTCTCTGCAATTCATTTTCCTCATAGTCTGACAGAAATACTTCTTCCAAGATTGCTGTGAAAAGTATGGATAACAGATAGTCACCTTGTCAAACTCTCTTCTTGATGCTTGATTCATTTGTTTCCTCAAGAAAAATCATTGATGCTTTTGCATTATTTTAGATGTTGTGAAGTAGTGGGATGTACTCAGAGTCTATGCCTGGATTTCTGTAAGCTTCCAGTGTAGGAGAGATACTAATAGATCTGAAGGGGCAGGTGTAAGGGAAAAAGAATAGTTTACATGGCACCTCCTACTTATTAGCTCTGTTGGTTTTCTCTCATAATTTTACTAAATCCAGTATGTACTCTGGACTGGGTAGAAGATAATGTTGTATTTAGGCATGTAACTAAAGATCTTATGAGAGTTTAGTGGACAACAAAAAAGAGGCTGATGTGTCGGTAATTCTTTTAGCTTCCCTGCTTCTGCAGGAGAGCAATTCCAGTGCATGGTTCCAGTCCATACGTTAAATAACAATGGAAGCTATCTCCACTGCATATTTTTATTCTTCCCTAGGAATGCTCGAATTTTCTTTCCAGAAAAATTAATTAATTGTAGATAGATCCCAGTTTTTTATATAAAGTAATTAACATAAATATTTCAGTATCATTATTTAAAAAAGGAACATTCATTTGAATTCAACTCAATAACCAAGGCTGGAGTTTTATTATTAAGTATTATTTTAGTCGTTAAAAAGGTTTGAATATAATATAGCCAAAGATAATTTGTATGGTTCTATTATAATAAACTTATTTTAAATTTGTTGTATATTTGTGAATTATTTCTGGAAGAACTGGATGGTATGAGTGGAGAATTGGAAAATTTAGGAATTAGTTTTGGATAATTTGGTTACTGAATTTTCTGGCATCAACCATCATCATGATGGCCTATACCCCAAAAATGCCTTAAGCTTTGATTTTCATGAATTTCCTTTGCTTTTCTGAATATTTTTAAATTTCATAATGAATCCTTTAAAGAATTTAGTTGTTTGAGCTTTAGTCATGTTAACTGTTTAGATAGAAAATGTATGAACTCGATTGATGAAAGGGATAATATAATATTGGTACTTTTTCCACTGTAGACTTATTAAACAACTGCTGTCAGTGTCTAGAGATAAATCTCCTCTGGAAAAAGTATCAACTATCTATCTCATTGTACGTTATGGATTTCCACCACATCTTATGGAGTTCCTTGAAAGATTCCACCCATTATGATGGTATTAATTTTTGCTCTCCCATTTTATATGATCTTGTTTAGCTCTTCACATATTATTTTTATTTCTTCCTATCATGGCTAGATGAGTTATGTATAGATAACTATGAGTACTAGTTGACCTATGTACTTGTTTAATGAGTAGATCAACTGCCTCAGAATCGAAAGTAATAGTCATCATGGTTAGTTATTACCTTTATTTTGCTTTTAGTGAGATAGTAAGTAATTGTTACTTGTTTCTCTGCTCTCTTTCCCTGAGAGTAAATGTCAGTGAATTATTTTGATTCCAGTCATTCTTCCACTTTCCAATCCAACCTCTCATAGTCTAAAAACACTGCTATATATTGACTTCAGGCTCTGTTGACTAAATTTCATGCTCAGTTGAATAAGTTCAATAAAGTTGAATTATTAATAAATAGAATATTGTCATGAAGAATGATTATTTTTACTTATAACAAAAAAATTTTTGATTAAATATATCGAGTTTCTAAGTTTCATTTGCTTTTATGTAAGGGTTCAGTGATATATATAAATATATATATATATATATATATATATATATATATATATATATATATATATGAATGAAAAATATCTATTGCAAATAAACCAAATTGATATGGCAGTGATGGAGTGATACCGAACAGAAATAAAATTATTATTCATAGAGTATTTTGATTTATTATAAAAATTGCAAGGAAACATGTGAAAGGAATGAATATAGTCAAAATAAAAGTTTAAAGATAAGATTTCCTGAAATAGATTAGGAGTAGGAATGCATGAACTCAAATCTGCTATATTATTAGGACTTTAGGACTAAGTACATGGACTATTTTGCTTGTTGGGAATGAAAGAGTATTAATGAATCTTCTGTATCATTGGTAACAAAATTTCCATCATTACTTCAAAATGATGGATATAAGGTTTTCCCTGGTGAGATTCAGTGGGCCATCATGCAAAGAAATCGGTGAGCCCATGGACACTATAGTTTGGGCCATTCACTACCTATATATATATATATTTATTTATTTATAATAGTTACTGAGAATTTCTGTGTGAGAAATGAAGTTAAAATGTCAGAGCTTTATTTTTCTAAAAGCTTGTGATCAATGCTAAACTGTTAGAGGACTAGTAAATGTTCTTCAGCTGCCGAGTCATTCTCTTTAAATATCAATTCATGTTCCATTATGTATAATCATCCATGTAAGGAAGATGCCTAAATTCTGCTAAGAAAGGTATTTATTTATAATTGGAGCTATCTAATTCAGCAATCACTCACTTTCATTCCTATAAATCTCGTAATTCTTTTTTAGTTTTATGACTTAATCTCCAAGTACTAATGTAAGTAGTTTCTTGCTCTTTTATGGCACCACCTATATATTTATACATAATCAATAGTGATGTTTTATTTGTAAAATAATAAAGTAAAAAGAGAAAGTATTTGAAAATTCTCTCAAACAGAGACTTAAAATTCTTGGAAAATAAAGAAATGAGAGGATAGGATTAATAAATAAGTGCTTGTATTTCTCAGTTAAGAAATACCTAAGAATATTACATTTATACTGAAATAATTTAATCTGCTCAAAATTCAGCATTCAGTAAAAGGAATCAACTCCTAATTTAAGAACTCATACTTTTACACAATAACTAATAAATAAATGTTCACATAAATTACCCTATACTGAATTTTTATGTTTCTGGATGCAATGGAATGAGTGCTTAATCAGCATACAAATAAATTCAATATTATTAGAGTCTAAATCAAACTATGGTTTGCCAAATCATTCAGGAAATAAATTTTAATTAATATCAAGATCACATAATTAATGAAACTTTTCTGTTATTGAAGTATCTTATTGATTACTTTAGATTTCTTCTTATAGGGATTATTTATATTTGCTAAATTTATTTGCAAGTGTTATCTTTTATCTTATCTGCATGTTACAAGATGCAACACATATTAATTGTACATTATTATGAAGGATATTTTCTGCACACAGCGCTGTTTTCTGTTATCATTTGAATATATTTGGTTGTTAATCTTTGGCTTTACAAAAAATGATATCCCTAAAATTGGCTTCTAATCATATTTATTTAAACCACTATTTTTGCAAAAAGTTGTCTTTACTTTATCTATGAACTGCTTTTCCTCTTTTATTCTTTAATAGCTTGAAAATAGGATTAATTTGGATATATTTTTGCCTGAAAAATCATGTTTACTATTTATTTTCTATAAAACATTTTTTGGTAAAACTTATGTTTCAGTAATTGCATGTTTGTGGTAACAAATTTGATGCTTCACTGACATTGATTGGTTCGACTAATAAGATTATGGATTTGATAATAATCTTATTTTTAACTTGTCTTGTTGTTTCCTTGCTGATTTTACTTGAAAGCACTAATAATAATCTTCTCTTCACCACCTGTGCCTCTGCTACGACTACAGAATTCTGGAAACAAGACTCAGGTAAGTGCTCTTACCTCATTAACTAAGCATCTAACATATTATTCAAGTAGGATACCTTGAGTTTGTTGTAGCACTTTCTGCCTTTTGCATGCCTATCTTATATTTATGTGGGAAAAAATTATGTTTTTTATCTTGTTCACAGTGTTTCTATATCTTATTATTTCTAACTTTGTTAGAATAATGATTTGAAGAGTACTATCCTATCCTTTTATTATTTTTGGATAATTTAAGCAAAGTCCATTGTAGAAGATTTTATCCTAGTATGGACTTAATTCTAAATCAAAGATTTTTTATGATTATATAATTCTTATTGTCTCCAAAAGATAGCCCTGGTAATTTTCAGATTCAATTCCTTGTAGTTTAACAAAGAAATAAAATTAATTATTATTTTTTCCACCTTGTATTAAAAGGATATTACTTGTTTCAGTCACAAATGACTATCCTTTGGTTCTGAGGATAGTTAAATTTCTTTCTTTATCTTGCTGTGAATTTACATAAATTATTGTCCTCAGTGATTGATTATAATTCTCTGTGTGTTTGTTGTAATTTTCTTCTATATACCTTTAGCTATTGTGTTATTTACTTAACACTCGTTTTAGAAATCATATGTGAATGGAGAATGTTGTTTTATTGGATATATTTGGAAAGGAAATTGAGTACATTTCCTCTTGATGTTTCCTTAATTTGCTTTATTTACTTTACTTACTTTTATTGCAAATATTATGTGTATAAGTATTTTATCAGACAATTTCACATAAATGCTAATTTTATGAATAGTATTTGTGTTTACTTGTTTCAATCAGTCAAGACATTAGTCAACCATATTATGATTTATTTTCTAAATTTGCCTTTAAAAAAGTTAAATCTACCTTTCTATTGGATTTTATGCTCATTCATCCTTTCTTGAAATTCAGCTTTTACTTCTCCTTCCTGTTTTCCAGTATTGATTTTCTGTTTTCTTTTATAGACAATTATCACCGTATTTAATGTACATTATGATAAAATAAAGTTCTCAAGCATTGTAGAACTTCACTTTTGGTTTTGTCTTATCATATTATTAAACAATCTGGCTAACTGATTACTTAGTGCACAGTTTAATATAGCTTATTTATTAATAAGTATCCTATATTTAATGGTTAATCATCATCAAAAGTGATAGCAGGAGGCTAACTATTAGTCTTTCTATGAACTGAAATTGAAAGGGAATAACTTACATAAACAGCCAATGGCAGTTCACTATGAATAAGGGCAATTGCTATTGGAAGGAGGAGGAACAAATAAGTGATTTCCATTGTAAATAAAACTTACATCATTCCAAGTTAATATCTTTTAACTATGTTCTGGAGTTATTAGAATAGTAAAAAATTGAGACATTTTTACTGAATAATTTTTAAACAAAACTTTTCTATAACTTTTTTCTAAATGTGCAGCTCATTTTTTCAGTATTTGAGTGTTTAAGAGTTTCAAATTCATTACAACATTTTGGTGCTTATTTCAGTTGTGTGATAAGTGTTATAAAATATGTCTTCTGTGTTCCAGAATCATTTATTTTATTTGTATTTATTAATAAGAACATAGAGTGCAGTGGACATTCAACAATCGAAAATAAAAACTTCAATTTAAGTAAGGATGAAAATAAAATTTATTCAAACAGTAAAGTAAATTGAAAGTAATTAAGAGTTCTGGAATAAAATTTTTTCAACCACTGAATTCACTGAAATTTTGATTCATGAAAGTTAGTGGAATAGGAGCCAGGAGGAACCGACAGTATAAACTGTTGAAGAGCACACTCGGTAGAAAGAGTCCAGTTTTAAGCAGATAACATTGTTTAATGACAGTATGAGTATCTGATTCTTGCAAAAGTGCAAAGTGTGATGATATATTCTGTTTATTGATAATCTGGAATCAGAAACACCACTCACCTTTGCTCATCCAAACAAGTCCAATAAAAGTGTGTTACACACACAGTTGTAAGTGGTTAGGTAGTACATCCATCAAACTATTTTAATCCCTCTAACACACAAAGGGCATTTTCTCCTATGAATATAACTTTCTAGAGTAGTGTTTGAATCTCAAACCACCTGTGTGTCTGATATGAAGTCAAGTTTGTAATATGTTTTAAATTTTCAACTTGTATCTTAATTGGAGTGGGATTAAAATTAATGTTTATTATTGCTTTGTGTGTGAATGCTTTTCTTGACAAGTTTTCTTGAAATTGCACTTGTGAGTTAATGATTATGTAGTGTAAGAATAGGATTCCTCACTTTGGAGGCAATTATAAGATTTACTTCAACAGCAAAGGAACTGGAGTAATCCAGGATTTTAATAGAGGTGAAAGAAGTATGACTGAACTTTAACCAGGATATCCCTACTGCTTCATAATTTCTCAGTGCCATCTCTCCATTGATCTTCCTCTTGGTCTCTAAATATCTCTTGGTGTTCAGCTGTGGCTCACCATTCTTTTATGCCTTGTTTTTCTATCCAATTGTATTGATTATACCAGGTCTGTTCAATACTGTCGATGATGCTAAACTAATAGGTGTAATAGGTAGTTTCTTATGGTAATGTCCAATTTTTGAAGGTTGTCTAGTAGGATATTTATCTGGATTTAATATTCAACTTTTGAATAGCTTTTTATTAATGTAATTATCAGAAGTTTTGAAAGCTGAGCATAGGCAATGTTCTTAATTCAATAATTATGTTGTTAAACTTCTGCCGCTTGTCAACAATGTTTAAAGTTCTAAATTCTTTACTGTAACTGGCTATGGCCTCTTCAAAGGCTAATTGGTCTCATGACAATCATATGGCCTGACCATATTTTTTAGGAAATGGTAATGAGACAAATTACTCATGTTTAGACAACTGCCTTTCACACACATTTTCTTTGAAGATCAATAGGTGGTATGTTTTGCAATTGAGCCTTCATTATAGCAATCTATCACAACTTGATGTACTATTATGTTTCTTGCTACAACTTGCTGACCTTTAGTGACAGAGGGTTGAAGCAGTAAAAGCGGACCTTATTGTTTGCATCACGTGTAGTACAGTGACTGATATTAAGAAAAATGTATAAAATTTGGAAGCAAAGATTGGAGAAATATCCCTGAGCTTGCCTTGATATGTTGTTCAGATGCGTCTCTCATCATTCCATGAGACTGAATTTTTGAAAATATGAAAACTTAAAATATTTCTATTTAATAGTTTGACTCCTAATCTATTTCAATAAAGTTTTTTTTATATATTTTATATAATATATATATTTATAATATTTGACTTGGAATAACAATCAAAAATGTATTAAGTTTTAAACTTTTTCTAAAAGATCATAAAAAAGCTCAATTATATTCATCTGTAGTATTGAGAAAGAAATGTAGCAAAATAGTAAACTTGTATTTTTAACCTTTTTGGAATTCATTATTATACATTAATTATATACAATTATTTGAAGTGCATAATCAGTTTGGTTTGTATGAACATGTTGCTTTATTTACCTCTCTATCGTGGGTACAAATAGTTTAGAATTTGCAATAGCTTCTTGTTGTTGTATTTTTATTTGAGCTTTAAGATCTCTCACCGGTCTCTTTTCACAGGCAGCAAGTCCTACTCTCAGATGAAGAAGCCAATGAAGTTAAAAAGCTTCTGAATCCTTCATCAGTTGATTTGGAGTCAACATCGTTGTCTGTTATCATAAAAGAAGATGTGAGTAAAAAAGAGGGCAGAGTAGAGAAAGGAGTAGATGAACAAGGAGGAGAGAAAGAAGAGGATGAAGAAGAGGAAGAAGAGAGTGAAGAAGGCGATTGGGCAGTGGCTGCCGGCTTCAATAATCCTTCATTAGCAGAAGATTCTTCTATTACATCTTCTAGTACCAATATGCAAGATTCCACCCTTGATTACAGGTGCTGCACTCACCACTTCTGTAGCATGTTGCAATTAGTTTAAAATATTAAGTTAAATATTGTATCTTGATCAACATTCACTCAAAATAGAATTGCATCATGAATGCATAATAAACATACTTTGATTATTGCTTGTTCGATTTCTAGAATAGAAAAATCTCTTTAGGAACTTTAGATCTATGATCTTAAATATTGGTAGTTTCATCAGCTTATAGGATCAAAAAATATAACTAAAACCAAAGTAGCAATACTTGTCAGAATTAATTTTTATTTGAAATTGTGTGAACTAGAAATATACCATTCCATTATTATAAAATATTTAGGAAATATAAAAATTCAGTAGAATATACAATCTTGAATAATTTTCTACTTGTTGGTCTACTACTTATATTTGGGAGTTATTTTTTGCATTCCACTAACCTGAGATTGAATAATATAAACTTTGAGTAAGAAGATAATAAATGAAAAGCAAACATTTACATCCTATAAAATTTAGTATGACCCTTAAAACCTCACATAAATCCAACTGTATTTATATTTATGAAGATATTGTTACAAAGTTGAAGTATTTGATTATCAAAATTAATTTTTATTTCTTGTTGAAGATGAAGTAGGATTTTTTATGCTGCTTTTGCATTTTAACTCTAATTTTATCTTATATTTTAACTGAAAATTTGTTTGGCTTCATTAGAAAATTTTTGACAAGGTTTTCATAAAATTCTCAAATTTCAACTTTCCAAAGTAAAGATGATAGATGGCAAATATATTTTTGTATATGCTGAAAGCATTTCCTGTAAGATACTTTTCATGTCGTGTTAGTTTTACATTACTTCATAGTTTTCTCATCTATACAAAAATTATGTATATTATTAGTAGTTTGTTTAACATAATTGTTTTTCAGTCATGTTGGGGGTGGATCTCAAACTGGCTCTGAATCAGGATTGCTGGGGTCTGTTAGCAGTTTGAACAATGATCAAGAAGGCCATGATAATGGTAATGAGGATGAAGTCAATTCATCATCTTCAACAACTACTACTGAAGCATCATTTTTGGCTGTTCAACCTGGGAAAGAGGTAAAGATTTTAACCAGTTTACTTTGTTAATGATAAATATTTTGATCCATACTTTTAAAAGAAAGAAGTTATTCATATATATATATATATATATATTTATTCAAGGCTTATGTGGAGAATGGAGTTCATTATCTTGAGGATGGTCATTTTTGGATGGAAGTTCCAGGACTACCAGAAACCGATGATGATGATGAAGATAGCTATGAAGGTTTGGGTGATGTAGAAGATTCAGACTATCCAATTAAGAGAAACACAAAAGTTACATTCAGCACTGGGCCTATTAAGGTAATATCTGAAGGCCTTATTTCCAATTTTTGTGAAAATAGAACTGAAACAGTTCATTTTTTTACTTTTTAGTTGTTTCTTTGCTATTGAATGAACAGTGTAAGTAAGTTCAAGATTGATGAATTTTTCATATAGAACATATGAGAAAATACAAAATGAAATTATTTGTGTTGATCAGAAGTACATTATTTATTGAAAGATCTTCTGTCTATATGTGTATTTTAGTAGTTTTTTCATGTTATCATGTTTGGTCATTTTTGAAAGTTATGGTCTTGGTTACATAAATATATGATAAAAATTTATTAAAAGAAGAGGGAGCATTTATGGAATTTTCTTTTCCCTTCTCTTTCAAAGAAATTCTTTACCGTAACAAAAAGATACATTTAATTATTTCAGCTGCAATTAATTTTCAAACCTTGAACAGAAGTGAAAAGCAGCAACATGTCTGGGATTTGAACCTAGGTCCCCCACTTGCCAGATGCTAATCACTACAACGCCACGTCAAATCTGCCGTTTTTAAGGTGATTCCTTGTGAGTAAAGTGACGGTGGTTCTTACAAGAGATCCTATTTTAGAGGCAGCCAAAGTAAAAAAGGCAGATGTTTTCCCTTTAAGGAAATTGTAGGATAAGGAAGGGAACTTTAAACTGGAAACAATAATTTTTATTACTTGTTCATAGAGGTTAATTAGAAGTGAAAAATAGTGACATTATTTAATGTTCATGCAATAAATATAATTTTTTTAATGTTAAAATAATGTCTAACCTTAGTGAACAAGTCACAGACCTTATTGTTCTAAATTCCCACGGTAGAATGGACTAGAAAAAAGTCAGGATTGGGGAACAAAACAGGGTCTCCCAATTGCCAGTCAGGTGCTCTGTCCGTTGAGCTTTTCTGGCAGAACATTCTCTCAAGCCATTCACGAGATTTCCTGACTTTGGCAAATCCATTCTACCCAGGGAATTTATCCTCGCTACACAGCGTATCTGTGCAGCAACTTGTTCCTTACTATTGTGCTAATTTAAGATCAAGCTTGAAGTTAGGATCTTTATGTTTTATCAATGAAAATTGTCAGATTTTCTAATTAATATTATTTACTTCCCTAGGTGTACAGCACATACTCTGTTGGTGAATACGATCGCCGCAATGAAGATGTTGATCCTGTTGCAGCTTCTGCAGAGTATGAACTAGAGAAAAGAGTGGAGCGGATGGATGTGATGGCAGTTGGGTTGAGGAAAGGTGCTGAAGGATTAGGTTTAAGCATCATAGGAATGGGAGTTGGTGCCGATGCTGGCTTAGAGAAGTTAGGAATATTTGTAAAGACTATAACTGAAGGCGGAGCAGCAGCGAGGGATGGTAGAATTCAAGTAAGATAAATTTTTTAGTCAATGAATAGAATCAAGGGACTTCATCAGCATTAATTTTAGACAAGAAAAACTTCACTATTTTCTGATAAATACAGTTTCTGAGAAACTGTTTCTGCAACATGTGGCGTGACAGGCTAAGGAAGATCATTTTAACATTATTTTGATACTGTATTATTTTTAGGTTAAATGGAAGGTGGGACTTTTTAGTCCCAATTATGCCTAATAAAGACCTATGTATGTATGTATGTATGTTTCACATATACTGAGAGTACAATCTTTTTTCTGTTCATCTCAAGCTTTGGATTTGAATAAAAAGTGTTTTTACTTAAAGAGATAGCATGGAAATATATGAATCTTTCTTCAGTTTAATTTTTTAACAATGCCTTTTAATTACTTATAATCCTAATCACTAAATGAAAAAAAATGTATGGAATGACTGAAACAAAGAAATATTCCATGAATCAATTTTAGTCATTGTTCTCTCTTTTTTTTATCAGGTCAATGATCAAATAATAGAAGTTGATGGAAAATCCTTGGTTGGAGTAACACAAGCATATGCTGCATCAGTATTGAGGAATACCTCTGGATTAGTGCACTTTTTGATTGGCAGAGAGAAGGATCCACAGAATAGTGAAGTAGCTCAGCTTATTAGACAGTCATTACAGGTAAAAAGATATATCTATGTTGTCAGAAAAACATGGTGTTTAATATCATAGAACCCTATAAAGATATATAAGAAATGAAGATGTTTTATTTATTTCCTTTTTCATTCATATTTTTATTCCTTAATTTTTATTTGTAAGCATTACACCTAAGATATGATTATTATACAATACTGCCGCTGATCTACCTTATGTTAGGTGGTGATGTTTGATTACAGTACATCATATGTCTATTACTGACTATATTACTATAGTTATACATGTGCAAAACAAAACTTTTTTGCATAAATACTCATTTATTGTTTACAAGCTAACACAATTTAAGTTATTACACAGTATAAATACTGCAAACATGTATTTATTTATCAAAGATCACACACAATTCACTTAATTGACTGTTACAGTGTGGTTCTAAATCTACAAATGGACATTCACTAACAATCCCAAGAGGAAAATTTCCTCCTCAGCCAGGATTAGAGCTCAGTACCTCTACGGTAGAAGATGAACATGCTAACTACTCTGCCAACAAGGCCATTATACTCCACAAAAACCATTGCAGACATTAAAATTATATATAAACTAAAAATTACCCTTAAACAGAATTAAAGCAATTTGTCAAGAACACTTATCACACAAGAAGTGTTCCTGATAGCCATCATGGAATACATAAGACCAACAATTCCCCCACCATACATCATCATGCTGATGGCAGGATAATCAGCAGCCTCACTTGTCATGTTATTTATTTTACTTATACCTTTAACGAACTGTTTTACATTTTCTGGGAAAGGCTCAAAGACTTCTGTTGACTGTTCCCATTCCTCAATAGTTCAATTTAAGAAAGAGTATTTTCTATTCTATCAGTTCTTTGCTTTATGTATCTCACTTTCTATTTGTGGTTGTGCATACTCATGTAATATGCCGTTTTTACTGTATCTGGTATTTTCTTAAAAGCACTAATTCCCACAAATGACTTATAGAATTCCTTTCCTCCTAATCTCCCAACTGAATTTTCTTAACAAGAAATGCTGTTACCCTAAATGAACGGAGTTGCTTTTCTTTGTACCTTTTCCTTTTTCTCTACTTTTTGATCCCATTTTCCATATTATAGTATTTGTCTAACCAATGATTTTTATGCAGTTTCTTTTTTTGTTTGAGAATGCATTAAAAATTTAATGCTTTTAATGACTTTGCCTATGATATTTCCCATGTAGATATTTTGTTTCAATTCTCTGCTGAAAGTAACTCCCAATTACTTAAATTGATTTTCCTTTCTTTAAAATTTTTGTTGACTCTACAAGAATGCTGAAATTTGCTGTTAGTAAAGATAAATACTTTGCATATGTCCTTGTTGATATCTAGTCCTGGAGGATTGGATAATTTTCTAGTCTGGGATGGCATATATTTGTGTTCGTCTGCAGGGATTAAATGTAAGAGTGGTCTATATAGACTAAATTTCACCCGTATTTAATAAAGGCAAGATTATTATTATAATATGTTGGAGTGAAACCAATTATTCAGTTCATTAACAAAGTAAATCAGTTCCATCGCGGTTCCCTTTTATTACCATTTAGATTATGCAATCATCAATAAACAATCATACAAATGTACTCAGCAAATTGTTAATAGATATTGTTGCCTCCTATGTTAACTTTGCATTATATTAAGAATGAAGGCATCTATCTGTCCATTTCACTACCTGATGGATTCACTATGGTTTATCTCTCTCATTTTTTATAGTTACAAACTGTGATACATCACACCAAAAGCTTTTGCTAAATCCACTACTACAGCATCTACCTGCTCTTCTGTGCTTCTATTAAATCATGACCTAAAATTTGTGTATTGCAAGAGAAAGTAATTTAGTAGTCTGCTATTTTTTTTGGATTACCTTAATATCTACCCTAGTTAGGTATGGCTATTTTTAAATAATAGGAAACTAACTTTTCTAAAAATATTTATATTTTCAAATGAAAGAAAAATCTTTCAATGAAGTACGGGCCTGAAAATATGTATGAACATTTTTTCCTGAAAATTATTTTTTTGTTACTGTGGATTTATGAATGCGTGATTACGAAAGTATTGTTTAATCAATAGTAACATATTCATGCCAATAAAGACAGGATGGAAATAAATATAGTCATGCCAAAGAAATCGATTGACTACTACTTTTACTTGAAGTTATCTATTATTTCATGTTTTATTTCCCATAATATTCTCATTCTCATGATTTCCTGCCTGTAGTAATATTTAGAAAAAACCTAAATTTACCCAGTAGTTTATTGTTTTTGGGTAAAAATTTACAAATAAATTGGTAAAGTGTTCATTTATAAACTCTTTTTTGTATTCATTGATTTGTTAGGCTGATAAGGAGAGAGAGGAACAGAGACAGCGTCTTCAGCAGCAACATATGCAGCAGCAATATGATGCAACCTATGGAAGTTCTAGATATCATCATCATCATCACCACCACCATCATCGCTCAGAGGAGGATATGGCTTCTCAATCAGGACCTACATCTCCTTCGGTGCCAGTTAATTCTGTATCCAATTCACCTAGCTCACCGTCTGTTCCAGACTCTCCACAGATGGTGGGTGATGTGTCAGAAGTTGATGCTTTGAGGCGTTTGCTCAAAGAAGTAAGTGATCCCATTAAATTATCTTCTCATATTAGTTCTATGTTCATATTAGTTCTATGTTCATATTACTACTATAGTCAAGTAATAAAGGAATACTGTATTGTTGATAAATAAGTTTTTTACTGGAGCTAGTTATGTTAGTTGGTGTTCATATTAAGATCAAAAGAATGAATATCAAGTCTGGTGTAAATTTTATTTTTGCATTTACATACAGTAAATATCTTTATTTTTGAATGGAAGTAATGAATTAAATATGTATTAATTAAAATATTGACTTTTTAATAAATGGTACCTTTGTAGAAAGATATTGTTGAGATATATAGTTTAAATTAAACTATTTATTTAATTAAACACTTTATTTATACTGCTTGCTCCAAATGTTCTTATTTTAATTACAGAACCAGTACAGATTATCAACAGCTGATTTAGAAATAACCAGGCTAAAAGGCAGAGTAAGTTTTTTCATCCGTAAAGTAAATAACATTTGTTGTTACAAATTTATTGTAGATGGTCCTTGAAAATGAAATTTTACAATATTGTAAGTCATTGGAAAGTAAGGTTATATTGCCATGATATGTAAATAAATTTATATGCTTAGTCTCTTGTCACTATCGACAATTATCAAATTATTTCATTTATTTGTGTAGATCAGTGACCTTGAACGCTCAAATGGAACCAGCACATCATCTGCTGTCCAAACCCCTGATAATGAAGAATATGTAGAAAAATTACGTCAGTTGACTTTGAGGTTGCGTGAGACAGAAAGAGGCCTTCATTCTTCCCGCCAAGAAGTAGCATCTTATCAGGACATGCTAGAACAGTCTCAAGGGCAATACATTGCATTGGACAGAAAGTATGGAAAGGCAAAACGTCTTCTCCGAGAGTTCCAGCAGAGAGAAGCTGATCTATTACACAGGGAAGAATTCCACCTGCAGCTCTTGCAAGAGAAGGACACTGAATATAATGCTCTAGTGAAAGCTCTCAAAGATAGGGTAAGACTCTGTTTTATTCCTTTTTTATATGAAAGTGACCAAAGTCACTTCAGGAGTACTTCAAGGCTTAATTTTGGGGTCTTTCCTATTTAGTATTTACACCTTTTGCTTTAAGTAAGTATTCCTTCCTTACTGACAATCTCAAAATCCCTCATCTCTTTTCAACTATTGCATTAATAAGCCTTTATAATTGGTCTTGAAAATGATAACGACTCATTATCCTAAAATTAAAATTTTTTTCACAAAAAAAGCATTCATAACTATACTTATTCTCATAACAGCATTCTGATCCAATGAGTAGGATTCATTAACAGCCTTGGTATATTTCTCGATAGTAAACTTTAACTTATAGATTGGTAATATGTGAAACAAAGCTTTTAGGCATCTGGGTTTCATTTAAAGAAACTCCTGCAATACCTTTTCATTGTCTTCAATTTATGAATTTTTTTGTAATATTGTCTGACCAGCTATAGAATATGGTAATATATCCTGGAATCCCCACCATAAATCAACATTTTTTTCCTCCAAATTTTCTTACTTTCATCGCAGAAAGGAGGGTGTTTGTGAGGAAGGCCAGTGCCCTAATGATAGTTATCAGTTAAACTGATTTAACTGTATCAGTTAAAGACTACAGAAAATATTATAGGTTTGGTCAAGAGGTTGATAAATTGCAGAAATAACAACAAAATTATGGTAAAGAACAGAGAGAAAAGAAAGCAAAAATTTGGTAGACATTTTGTAATCATGCCAGTAAAAGCAGCAAAGAAACTATCCAGTATTTAATTTATAGAAATTTCATTTTCATTAATCTATATTTATTCCATTGTTATATTAAAGTATTTATGGATATTTTATGGAGTTTATCATCTAAAACTGATTTTATTTATACGGATGAATTTTACTATAGTTAATGTAGTTTTTACATTTTAATTTCAATAGGTTATCCAATTGGAGCAGGAGCTCCAAGAAACTCAAAAATCAGCAGGACTACCTGTTCACTTACCTTATGACAGCACAAGCTTGCGCCAACTTACCCCTCAGCTTAGTAGGAAACATAATCAAGTGAGTTATATACATTTATGAGCTTACTATCTTTCATTAGGTTCATTCTAGATAATAGTTACTTAGATATGCTGTAATCTCATTTCTCTCTTAATCATATTGCATCTCTAGCGCAATAGATGGGTGATTGATGGAAATTGTTTTTGCAGTACTATTTTTAGTGCTTCAGAATATTTTTCTTTCAACTTCATTTCCCCGTATTATCATATACTAATTTATTATTGTCTCATTTTGTTGGTCTTTACTTATTATTACCTTTCACTTTGATGATCTTATTGAATCAAATAAAATTTTTCTATGCATTTTGCTAAAAGGTGCCACCAGTAAAGCCTCTGTTACAACAACTAGAAGCAGAACTCTCTGATACAGAAATATCAGATATAAGTCCAGAGGATACAGACAAGACAGCTACTGTAGAAAGAAAGGTAAGTAGGATGTACAGTGGTACCTCGAGATACGAGTTTAATTCGTTCTGTAACATTGCTCGTATGTCAAATTGCTAGTATCTCGAATCATTTTTCCCCATTGAAAGTAATGAAAAGGCCATTAATCCGTTCCGGACCTATGAAAAATCCCCAAAACATGGTAAATTATGAATAAATATATGTTGTGAAGTAACAAATGAACATGTATAGTTAACAAATGAGTAACAAAATTATGAAACAAAGAAATAAAAGAGTTATTTAGAATAATAGTCTTACATTGGTGACGGACAAGTTCGGCTAACGAAGGTGAACGGCGAGGAGGAGGGAAGGAGTGTAGGCACTCTATAGTCCGTTCCACAAAAGCTGGCAGTACGGGAGGCTTATGGGGAAATAAATGCACGTAAATTCCCATAAGGGAGCAAACTAGCCTCTCAAAAGGAGTCAGTTAATTATTTCTGAGTTACTTCTACGGATAAAATTAATATTTTCAACTAATTTTGGTGGATTTTTTTCCAATTTTTTGGTGAAATTTGGACAAGGAAGGATGGTTCTATATATTGACGAAGTTTTTTCTAGATTTATACAAAAAAAATAAATTTTATAGCGGAATGAGAAAAAAATGGTCACCTCACCAGCCGTGAACAATACTAAAACTGCCATTTTTCTCATCCTATCCAAGGTAAAGTGCTAGTTTTTTCTTAGTTTACTCTTTATACCTTACGAATACAAAAAAGTCAACTTATATTAATTTTTGACTGATAAAATTTTAGTGAAAAATAATTTACGTGGAACGCAACCTCCGAAAAATTGGATCGTGCAGTCAAATTTATACATCGCCTAAAAATTTTTTGTTTCTTACGTTACGAAAAACTTGTCGCGAGAGAAATTGAGATAAATGTTGTTATTTTCATTTACAGGTTATTCTGAGTCGATATCTTGAATAGAACTTTAGTTTTTGAATTTTATAACCGAGAGCGGGTCCGGATCAATCCGAATTACGCTTACGGGTCTATTAGTCTCGAGCGAAAAAGTGACAATGATTAGCAATCGGAGCGCTAAATCAATTACTCCCACGGTTATAAAATTCAAAAACTAAAGTTCTATTCAAGATATCGACTCAGAATAACCTGTAAATGAAAATAAATATATGTATAAATTTGACTGCACGATCCAATTTTTCGGAGGTTGCGTTCCACTTAAATTATTTTTTACTAAAATGTCTTCAGTCAAAAATTAATATAAGTTGACTTTTATGTATTCATAAGGTATAAAGAGTAATCTAAGAAAAAACTAGCACTTAATGTTTGATAAGATGAGAGAAATGGTAGTTTTAGTAATGTTCACGGCCGGTAAGGTGACAATTTTTTTTATTCCGCTATAAAATTTATTTCTTTGGTTATAAAGTTGAAAAGTGTTCATCAACATGTAGAACCATGCTTTCTTATACTTATTTCACCAAAAATTCGGAAAAAAATCGACCCAGCTAACCTAAAAATCTTAATTTTATCCGTTGTGAAGGCAAATTTTGTGGATATCGCGGATATTCCGAAAAAATGATCCGGCGCACGAGGCTATTCGAATCCCCCATAAGCCTGTACTGCCTAGAAAAGTGGAACAGACTATAGAACCATACGTAAACGGCGCTTTTTTAAAACTTAAAACCATTTTCGTAACTTTAAACTAACACAACACTTTATTTATTTCAAATAAAAGAAAATATTCAAAACAATGCTCTTAACTTTAAACTTAAACTAACCTTAACATTAACGTAAATTTAATTATCACTCGTTTCTGCCTTCTTTGCTGCACTTTCTGTACTGTAGAAAAGTTTCAGTAATCACGCAAAAATGATTACAGCGCACAAGATACACTTCGATTCAAGCGGGTAACACGTGCGAGTGAGAGATTTTCTCGGATGATGCTCGACCCTGCGCACCAACTAGCTGGACGCTCCGGAAACACGAATTTGGGCTCGTATATCGGGCTGCTCGTAACTCGAGGAACCACTGTATTTGGTTTTCTTCAAAAATAAAGATTCATAATCAATAAAAGTTATAATTGATCTTTCTTGGGATTGGTTAACTATATAATTATTTCTGTAGAGATTTTTTATGTAACTTCATTTCTTTAATTTGTTCTTTTTCTCTCTGTTAGTGAAAAGGGATAAATAGAAGTATTAAAATGACTGTACGCTCATTGGATTCATCAAATTCAAGGATCCTCTAATCAATTTTTGCTGACTGTACTCTGCTTATTGTTGACCGCTGTACTCAGATTTATTGAACCCCTTCTTTCACTAATATCTTAACTTTCTTCCTTCCTTTATTAATCTTGTAATTCCCCATTACAACAAATCTACTTGCAATAATATCATTTCACTTTGTATTTCTTCTTCTCTTTTTCATTACAAACCTTTCATCAAAATTTGTTCAAACAATCTTCAATAGTTGATGCAGATCCAAATACATTCTCTATTTCTTTTCCCTTCCAATCCTACCTGTAATTATCAACTCCTTCCTTGTTTCTGACAATATATCTCTCTAAGAACCTTTGTTCCATTCTATTCTCAACCGGTTTAATTCTTTTATCTTCCCATCTTTCCCATGACATCCTTTATCCCATTGATTCTCTTTTTTCTTCCAATAATTAGTGCTCCTATGTCTATTATCTTACTCTTTTGTTATTTTTTCTTTATACCTTCTCAGTTTTTGTTTTAATATTTTAATTTTCCAAGCTGTTGGGCGATTTTTAAAAGGTGTTCTTAATCCACTTACATTATTTGCATTTCTATTAATTTTGTACTCATTATTTGATTTGGATGAATCAGTGATTTTCTAAGTATAAAATTATATTCTCTATGGTTTATTTGTTTTTTCTCTTCCAAATGTTTAAAAATTCAATTTTCCTGTATATTTGTCAACTGAGAATGTTTTTATTGCATATTTCCACCAATTAATGATTACACTATATAGTAAGACCCCGCTTAACGCATGGGATATATTCCAATAAGTTCCAGCATTAAATGAAACAGCGTTAAACAAGGCAACTTAACCTTTCTGTAAATATTTAATGGGGATCAGTGAAAAATAACAGAGAATAAGAAAATTTATCAGTTCTTTCCAAATTTATCACAATGAAATGAAATATTATGTTTATATTTTTTTTATCATTAATGAAAAAGATACACAGTATATACTGTTGCTATACTCTGAACTGCTTTTGGTTGGTGCATGGCCGTTTCCTTTGCACACATATACAACAAGTATCAATACAGTGTGCGATTTAGGGGAACCCCAATAATACCACATAATATTGAAACAGCGTTAAGCAGGGTCTTACTGTAGTATACTCCATAATTTCTTCTTCAAATTTTATTGCTAATGTAATTATCATTCATGTTGTTCATGCAAATTATAGCAGAATATTCTTTGTTATCTACTTTTGTAACCTGCATGGTGCGATTCAAATGTATTCATTTTGGTTTTGATGCTTAATTATTTGACCAAATAAGGACAACCTTGCCTTATCTATCATTGTAGATGCCAGTCAAAGAAGAGTTAGACCGTGCAGTTCCACCTCATGAACTCTTAGATGTTTCGGCATCTAAAGCAAAGGCAGATTTGGCTACAAGAGGAGGTCTTGCTGGAAGGCAGCTTCCTTCATCTGCTCCTGTCATAGCATCGTCAACCTCATCTTCTAGCATGCCTGCACGCAAGGGAAGCTCAGGGGCTTTGAGCAATAGTAGTTCGGTAGGTCATTCACAAAATTACCTATGAATCTTACTTCATACATAAGTGATAATATTATCTGTAACTTAACATGTCATTCATATTTTAAAGTAAGTAAATATGTTTTACTTTACTTTCCATACACAATATTAAATATCATATTCATTATTTTTTAATTAAAAAATTTGAAGGAATTTAATGCAATTTATAATAAAATATATTCATTATCATCCATTCTTCAAATTATCAGTTAGTAACTTCTTATAATAATCTTACATTTATATTTTTAATAATATTGTTTGGATTCTTTTTTATGCTCAGGAGTATAATCTAGATGAAAGTTACCATTCTATGGAAGATGGAGAGATGACAATAGAGTCAAAAATGGTCACAACAAGTGTCTCTCAGTCAATTATTACAGACAATTTGTCTGTTGAAGCTCATACTGGTGCAACTCTGATAGTTCAAACTGCTCGGCCAACAACTCTCTTAGCCAATTCGGTACCCAATACTCACCTGTCTTCATTTCAACCTGCATCAAGTCATCATCAAGCTCCTTCTGCAATTCAGAATAATCATTCTCAGGTACATTATTAATAGGTTGTAAAAGAGTTTTTAGTGCTGTATATTATATTATCTAGATAGGGGCTGTAAGCAATACATATCTAATAAACAATGTCATTGAGAAAAGCTGCTCTTCCATAAAGTAGCAAATAAACTGTTCTGTTTAAAGTTTTTATTCCCAAACCATATCTCATTCTCTCTAACATTAAACATATCTGAGCATTCAGTTTTTCACTTCTGGAAGTACAAAAATATCGCTTTATTCTTAGGTAAGATATAAGGAAGTATAACCAAGCCCCAAGCAGTTGTCTATTTGCAAAAGGTTGTACTTAAGTTATATGAATAACAGGTTTCACTCTTATTTAAGTGAATATGCATGAAATTTGTAGACAGCAGGGAATAAAATCAGTAAGTTTTGATTGAAAATCTTATCTTTGAAACATGCCTGAATATTTTAATCTTATAATAGGTTTTTTATTTTACTGCATGTTTACAGTAATAGCAATAAGAAAATTATTGTAATTATAAGTAAAATTTTTAAATGAGAGGTTATTTAAGATATTAGAAGTAAAGGAGTACCTATTAACGTTTGTTTTAGTTGGTATGTTGTTACTATTCAGCTATCCTGATTTCCAGGATTTTTTTTCATTTCTATTTCAATTTCATATATTTATGGATAGTCAGTGGATATTATATTGCTGGAAATATTTTTGGAACTGCATATGTATTGCTTGGATGATTATGAAACATTAATTACCGTATTTTTCGGACCATAAGACGCACCTGACCATAAGACGCACCTGGTTTTTTGAGGAGAAAAATAGGAGAAAAAATATTCTGAACCAAATAGTGTAATAAAATATTTGATAGGTCTTTAGGTCTTTATTTTGGAGGCGAGATTGAGACTAAAAAGTCTCTTCTTCCATCTAACCTCTTTAAAAAAAGTTTAAAGTACCAAAAGAATTAGAAAGAGAAAAATAATGATTATAAGAAAGATTTAAGTGGATATAAAAACCTAAGAAAATTCTTAGGAAAAAAATCCACTTCAGGAAAACACCCACAATGAAGGGGGGTGTGAAAAACCTGCACAAACCTACTGATAGAATTAACTAAGAACAGAATACTAAAATTTCAATTTTACAAAATAATCAATGAGTCAGATCATGTTAAATTTGAAAACATATCTTATAACTAAATAGATCATTAAAAACATTCAATGGTATGTTTAAGTTGATTGCCAAAAAGAGAGGCGAAGTGTAGATAATAAAATTAGAAGATATTGGACTGAGCTGTAAAAAAAAGAATATTTCAGTACAGATGCATAGTTAAATGAATTGGAGGTTAAGAGTGAAAGGAGCAGTAGAGAGAGCGTTGCTCAGTGCTGTAGACATGTGATGACTATTGATGAAGGAAATAAATTGGATATATGATTAAGATAAGTAAGACATTTTCTTCTGAAAGATCGTGTGGAAATGGAAGATTTTATGTGGGAGGGAAGAGTATTCCAGAGCGTGGTAGCAGTTATAATAAATGATTTTTGATATGTCTCTGTTCTGTGCTTCGGTATTAGTAAATTGAATCTCCCTCTAGTATTGCAATTATGGACGGACTCAAATCTTGCAAATTCGGAAAAGAGATATTCAGGAGATTGCGTTTGCAAAACAGTACATGTTAACGTTAGAATGTGATGTTGTCTGTGAGTTTCGATTTTTATCCAATCTAATTTTTTAAATGCACCGGAAATATGGTCGAATTTTCTCAATTAAAATATAAATCGAATGGACGCATTTTGGATGCGTTGGAGCTTATTGGCTAGATCTCTTGATAGATCTTGGAACAATGTCACCGTAATCAAAGTGGGGCATGATCAATGAATTTACTAGTCTACTGAGTCGAAGGCTTTACTAAAATAATGTATAACAGAATAATATTTGATCCTGCGAGTCGACTGCAGCGGGCCCCGCTGCAGCTCTGATACAAATGCCCGGCATTAGTGTCAGCGGGTCCCGCTGCCGCTCTTCTTGTATTCGGACCATAAGACGCAGGCACTTTTCTCCCCAATTTTTGGTGAAGAAAAAGTGCGTCTTATGGTCCGAAAAATACGGTACTTTACATAAAAATTTGTAAAATTCTTACCTTCAGCTTTTCTATATATTTTGGCAGTTAAGTATTGATAATTATCAGAGAAATACAGAAAGATTTAAGTAATGTCAGCTGATTTTGCTTCTACTTGCAAATCTTACTTTTATTCATTTTCACTTTTACCTTACAAATCATCATACTAGGTTTTTCTTTATTTTTTCCCAGCAGAGTTCTCATCCACAGCAAGCATCTCATCAGCCATTACCTATTCCTCAACATGCCATTATCCAAATGTCAAATAGTGCAAACTGTGTCCCCACCTCTACTGCAATCACTTCCCCCGCACAGGCTATCCACAGGCAGCCTCCTGACACATGGGCGAGGGCCCAACAGATGTATACTCATGGTGGACCTCCAACTGGTCCACCTCCTTCTCTTGCCGAGCAGTTGAAGCAGGTGCTTGCAGAGAGAGAGAGAAGGCTCTCGGCTGGTGACCAAAGGGGTGGATCTGGTTCAGATTCTGAGTCATCAGGAACTGGACCAGGAAAAGCTGGTTCCTCTTCTGTTTCTTCTGTTCCAGCTACGCTTGTGGAGGAAATCAGGCAAGCAGTGCAGGAAGCAAATGCCAGAGGTAAGATTATGTATTGCTGGAAAGTTTAACAATACTTCTCTACATTGATCATTTATTCTCTTTCATCCAGACTCTGTCATCTGTCATTTCCATAAAGTAATTTTTAAAAATAATGATTTACAGATTCTTTAGTAACTATATTGTACTAAAATCCGTATGAAAACTATTACAATCAAAAGGGGAATCTGTATGAAAGAAAGACAAAAAGATTTTTCCCTTAGGAGGGCCTCCAGTGAACAAGATGGCTTCTAATTAGGGTGGGGAAGACAAACGCAAAATACTAACACTGATACACTGTTATCCAATTTTATGTTGGCAGTATAAA
This sequence comes from Pantala flavescens, assembly GCA_020796165.1. Classification (NCBI taxonomy): domain Eukaryota; kingdom Metazoa; phylum Arthropoda; class Insecta; order Odonata; family Libellulidae; genus Pantala; species Pantala flavescens. The sequence goes on along the minus strand of CM036885.1, from coordinate 18,397,371 downwards.
GATGATTGCTAAAAATTAACTGATGATAAGGGAAAAATTTTTAAATAAGGGAAGGGTTTTTACTTAAAGAATGCAACTTTTTAACTTTTTTTGCACAGTTAAATTAGGAGTCAAAAATAATAAAAATAGTTTTGAGTCCCAGTCATATTGCTTTGCCTAATTATAAGGAGCAGAAGAACAGACTACGGTAGATTTCTGTAATAACATTTATTGTTTTAAGAAATACATATACATGGTTTATCTTACGATTCATTCTCAAAAAATGCCTGGAGAGAATCAAATCACAACTTCCTGTTTGAATATATAAAAATAAGGAGGGATGATATCCATGATAACTATTGGAGGATGGTTACTGTGTTCATAATTGTTGAAAAGGATTTCAAGAAGGAAGTGTAATATTTTTATATTATTGTTTTTTAACTATTATATTTTCTAAAAATCATGCTTTACTTAACAGTGAAAAAGGTTCCCCTGAGTCAAAGTTTAGCTGTGAATACTTCGCCGTGGCAACAGGGAAGAACTTCTCCTCAAAGAATTGGTGATGGAATGGCACCTCCTTCTCCATCTTCCTTATCATCCTCTTCATGCAGTGCATCCCCTCATGCTCTGGCAAGAACCCCTGAAAGAGATGGCAGATATGGTTAGAAATCATTCAATTCTCTTATTACATTGTCATTTTATAAAATGAATCAAGATGTTAGAGTTTTAGGCACTGGAGGTCAATCATTAGAGACATTATTCCTTTCAAAAGTGTAATATTGAATGATTTTAAAGTATTATTTTCTTAAATCTTTCTTTGAATCGGAATGCTAAACCATTATTATAACTATTCCAATTCAAAGCTGAATCAAAATATTATGGAACAAGATAATTTAAAGCCAATGATAAACATGTTCTGTAATAATAAATTAGAAAAGCATTTCATCATATGATCTTAAGAATCATTAATAGTATTCTCATTGTACTTTTAATATTCTTCTCTGTAACAGATATTCATATGTCTAGTGATGTTTGGGCTTATTCTGGAATGCAGGAATCTATTCTCTCTTCATCAACACCACCTTCTTCAGAGAAAAAATCTATGTCTCATATGTGGCAGAGTGCTCCAGTCAGTGAATGGTCAAGAGAACAGGTAAAAGCTTATTTATGTTTCACTAATGGCGGTTCACTTGATTCTCCTCAATGCCTTCGTTAAGACTTTTTAAAATTTAGATTGGTGTTACATCCCTATCTATGATTAGTGACTGTATAGTGAAAAAAACAGCAAGCCTGTGGCCACTGTAGTTTTGGCTAGACGATTCGTATGTGTTTGAATGTGTTGATTTTGGACAATTTAAAAATAACACTTCCCATTGAAGATACATAGGTGATTGAAATTTCACAGATCTGTATAGATGCGTCATTATAATGTATTCTATCATCTATTGCATGCTGTTGATCATTGGTTTGATGGGTCATTCGAAATTACTCCATTTAATATGCATGGGAGGCGTACCTTTTTTACAATAAGCAGATCGTTCCGCAGTAGGTCATGAGTTTCATTCTAGTGGGCATATAAATTTTCTCCATAATGAACATATGGGAAAAATAGAGCACATTTTGAGGCACTTCCATGTAGCTATGAATTTGGAAACTTTGGGATTGTTTAAAGAACATATCTTAAGTGAATGGTATGCAATTTGTTAAAGGTAGTCTGTTATTCAAAGCCTGAACAAGAAATTGCTGTCATAAGAAATCCGGAAAATTTATCTTTATTCATGAATTACTGTCGAAATGACTTGAAATATAGTTGAAGGAGCATGTAACTATAGTAAATGCATAATAAGTTACGAAAACGTCTTGCTTGCAATAAGCAAGTAAACTCATATGTGTGTGTATCTATATATGTATATATATACAGACTACTTTTACCAAAATTGCATACCATCTTTATATATATATATATTTTATTTAATTTAGGTTGCAAGAAAATTGTTGGTTTGCCTCAAATAAAATTCGGTTGGTTTCTCTAGCTATCTTGCAAGAATGAGCCACTGACCAGCAATTGATAGATCCTGGTTCAAGTCTTGTTGCCATTTTTCACATCTCCTCCTGGGATTCAGTTCAGCCAATTATCCAATACTGACTTAGATAATATCCATTTCCACTGCAATGGCAAACCATGACAATTGAAGTAAATTTTCACCAGCAACGAGTTAGTTAACATATATGAAAATTATTATTTTTGTGTTTCACATCATAAGATTGCTACAAAAGTAAAATTATGCTATATTAGATGCCATCTTAGGATGGTGTATCTATTCAACTGTCATTTTTTACAATTACCAATTTACAGAATCATTTGACTGACCTAATAATGTTAACTTGCACAAGACACTCTTTGGCCTCATTGGCAGAATGGTTAGGATACTAATCTTCTAATGCTGAGGTCCCAGGTTCAAATCCCAGAGGAGGAAATTTTCCAGTCAGGGTTTGGATGTTTGCGAACGTCTGTTGGTTTGAACAACACTATAATTATCCAGGTAGTGGATGTTTGCATGGTCTCCATTATATACAAGTAAAAAAACACCTATATTACCTGTTATAATTGATATTTCGTAAGTCATCAATTAAGTCAAAATACTTAAGTTCTAACATAGTGTTTTGGAATCAGGTGTGCCAGTGGCTTTTGGCATTGGGACTAGAACAACACATTCCTAGATTCATGGAAGAACGTGTAAATGGCTGTGCTCTTCTGAATTTAGAGTCTCGAGAAATGAAAGCCCTTGGTGTGTCTGGTGAGGATAAGAGTCGATTGAAAAGGAAGCTGAAAGAGCTACGAGTACAAGTAAGTTTTATAGTTTTAATGATAACATTCTGTTGTAATTTATTTTATTTTATTGCTCCTGCATTTACTGTAAACTGTCAATTCACACTGTATGTGGAACTGATCCAAAAATAATAAAATATATCAGATGGTAAAATTAGATCATATGTTTTATTTTCAACAATTATCGTTGAATTTAATTACATTTGAATGACGATGATGAACCAAATTGATGAATAAAAAGTAATATAATCTTTCAAGTGCTGCATCACTGAGACTATATCAAAATACACACAATAATATATACAATGGAAAACATTGATTGTAAATTTATTGATGATTTAGAACTGAAATGCTGGATCAGCAAAAAAGTGTCAATCTGTCCTGGACTTATTTGTTTCCAAACCACTCTCTAGTTCTTTTATCTTTTTAGTCACATTTTATAAGGCTTGACCTAGAGCCTGAAGATGTAGGAATAAAATCTGTTAAATTTGGGAGATTGTTTATTTTCATTATATAAAATTTGGCTCTTTAATATAAGGTTAGTAATACTTTTTAAAAATAGCTGTCATTAAAAAATCAAAACCTGTTTTAGTTTGATCTGCTAAATCTCTGGATGGAAAATATATCAAATGATACGGAAATTATAATATTAAATTAACAGTTGTCTTAAGAACATTTGTAATTATTTATCTCAGAAACTCATCAGAAAATAGATTACAAAATAATTACAAATATATATTTTGCAAAGTTTTCTTTAAAAATCCACTAAGATTGTCTGTTATTTTGATATCATGTCGATAAACTTTTTTGTCTTGTTAATGATTACGTTTTGTGAATCTCTGGTTATTGAAATTTTCTCTTTTCAAAAGGTTGAAAGGGAGAAGAAGCAAGCTGAGAGGGAACGCAAAGAGAAGGAGCGCATGCAACGCAAGGCTGAGAAAATGGCTGAGAAGGCAAATCGTGGTGGCGTTAGTTGTAATATGAGTGGTGGTAGTATTGCTGGTATTGGCAATTTACGAAAGTGAAAGACTATTTCGAGAGATCAACTTGTTCCTGGAAAAATGAATAAATGAAACCGGTGAGGAATGTAACTAATTGCTGGATTCTCAAACATAAAATACATCATAAAACAGTTATGCAATCTATTTATGAAAGGCAGTAGCACTAGATTTAAATGTGAGATTTTTTTTTACTTTTTTCAAGAGTTATAATTGAATACCAGAGGAATTGGTGTTGCACTAAGTATATAGTGAGGGTTAAAATGTAATTTGATACAGGGTTGCCAAAAGAGTTTAGGATTAAGTAATGAGATTATTCTTATCTCCTGGAGGATGCATATTTACTCTCCTGTTCATCGATGGATTTTGAAAGATATGAAGAATTGTGTTCTCACAAATAAGAAAGTGTGTGTATGTGGTGCTCTCATTGTGAAGAAACTGGTGGCAATTGTTTGGTGCTCTTCTTCTTTGAGAAAATGAGTGTTCGCTCGAAACAAATTTTTACCTAGCAGGAGGAAAATTTTCTGTAAATATCAGTTTAGAAATTTTTAAAAATAATGCATTCCAATAAAACTGGCCAATAAGAAGATGTTCCAAAGAGAAATCTTGGAAAAAGAGCACAATTTGTGGAGGACATCTCTGATAGTGGAGCAAATAAAAAATTTTGCGCTCTTAAATAACATTGAGGTCTGAAATTTGGACTTAATAATTGTGTCATAATAAGACAACCTGGTATAGGAATTCTCTCCAAATTGCTCCTCATTTCCTATGTAATGAGATTACTTGAGGAGAAATTAGTCAATTTTTAGTGAGTATTGCTAAATAATTTGAGACGAAGAGAAAGCTCAAATCAAATGAAATGCTAGAACAATGTTCTGAAAGTTACCTTCTTTTATACTACCCACTTTAAGGCATATACTATAAAAGTCTCTAATTTTCTTGATTTGGCAAATCCTTCTTAAAAATTCATAGAGTATTTTGTGCAGTTGATTGAGAACTAGAATGTTAAAAGGAAAGTGTTATTATCTTCCTTTCATACTCATGTCTTCCCTTGAATTCCTGTCTTCTTGCTTGAGAAATTCCTTTTTTGAAGTTATTTGAGAGTTGTAGTTTTCAGAAGAGGAGAGCCTAAAGAACGAATCTATAACAATTAGAAGAAATAAGAGTATGGATTCTCCAATGTTTTTAGTATTATTTTAAATGTGCATTTTAATTGTACATCACTGAGTAAATTTTGATTGAAGTATTTAAATGCAGCTATCCTATACATTGCCAAGGTTTTTGGTGGCTATTTGTAATACGTCATGCCATTTGCTACTAATATCTCTGTGTTCTAAAAAGCTCATTTCTAAAGTACCCTGGAGTTTTTGTTAGAAAAGCTCACAATTTTGTATAGGTGTTCTGATTTCTGGTAATTTTTATTATCTTGAAACCAACACTGTACATTAATGCATTAGCCAAAGGATTTTAATTGTACTTGGCATGTATTACTAATCCATCCCATTTTTAAGGTTGGGTATTGGTAGAAATTTTCCAAGGATTTAGGTATGAGAGAAAGTAGGTGAATTTTTCACATTTTGGATGATTTTATAGCATTTGTAATTTTTGATTTAAAGTTTTCTGAGAGGACATCGGGCGTCTATTTCCTGTGTCAGAGATGTAGAAGCCAATAAGGTTGATTTTTGTTGCTAAGAGACTTCGTATTCAATCTAGAGTTTCTCTCTCAAGTGTTTGTAAAGCCAGACTGAGTTGTTGGAAGAACTTCTTTTCTGGTCAATTAGTGAGAGGGGAAAGTCACAAGTAGGTTTGCTCCATTAAAAATCATTTTTAATATACAGTCATATCATCACAGCAAACATGCTGTGAGCATTTTTTTATGAATCTGGAAGATATAATTTGAAGGTTGAATTACTCTGAGTCAATAAAGATTACGTGAATAATGTGGGTGATCCTGAGCCAATTTTTTTTTGACTGACACATAAAGGATGGGGTGCTTGAGACCTCATCTAATACTTATTATATTTACTCTTTCATTGTTCCACTTCCATGATGCTAAAATTATTTTTTTGCCATAAATATTATTATATCCTGTGAATATCAATTCTGCTATGACCCAGTTGCTACCTTTTTAATTTAATACAATTTTGTATGGATTTTTTAATGAATTGTGATCATCAACAGTCACATTAGCAGTCTCAAGCAAACAATTTTTTTCTGGAATTCAGGAAAATTAAGATTTTATTTTAAACAAAATACTGGGACCATGTCTTATATAGTTTTTTAATATATTTTGTATTTATTTCTGTAAGCAAGATTGTTGACCTGTCTGTTGTTTAAATTATGTAGAATTTTAGTTAGTAGAAATTAACTATAAATTTAATTCATATTATGTGAATAATTTTGTAATTGTATGTTAATAATTTTATGATATCCTCAAGTATTACCATTAAGTTAATTAACTATTAATTTGTTATCTTGCAGTAAGAAAGTGTTATCAATAACTGCAGCATATTGCATTTTGGAAATGATTTGTTACAGACTTTACTTTTGAGTTGATTGGTAAATATCAAACGAATATAATAAATATTTAATTTTTCATAACTGTTAATTAGATGAGGACTTTTGCCAATTTTGAGTGTATTATTCTGCTTCTAATGCACAAGATTATGTTTAAATTTGAGATTTGTTTTCTACTGATTGATCAACTGTATTTTCAAAAGGAAAAATGGATCAATCCATTTCTGAGCTTTACTTCTATACCACTCTCAAATGACAAAAGTGAAAAATAATGATAGGTTGTTTAATTGCGACATTCAATGCTTGCACATGATTTGGAACGAGAGCAAAAAGATATTAACGGCATTGACCTAGTATATTTGAATGGTGATTGTTTGAATTTGCAAAGGATTGTATTTGTAAAATGAATACATAGAAAGATTTATGCTGTCTTGATAATTTTTTATTTTTCCTTTAATTAAAGAAAAATAAGAAAATGATGGTTTGAACTATTCTACATGTATGATTTGAGCATTTTTTACATCTATGTTCAATTAAATATAACCTCTTTTTTTATTATATATATATATATATACACACTCATACACTATAGTGTGTGTTTTATATGTATTTCATTATCAACCATTTCGGTCCAAGTGGGTATAAGCATTCCGAAGCCCTCTCAATTGTGATCCTCTAAATACATAATAATGTTCATTATCCATCTCATTTCTCTCATCCAAGTGTTGTCCATCTTTGTTATGTTTCATACCTCTTATGCAGAGTATCAACATTTACACCCCAAGTGCCTCAAGTCAGTTCAGGTGTATTAATGAAAAACTTCTTAGTCTCTTTGGCAACCTTGATTTGAGAATATTCCTGCCAAAGGTCAAAGATTGATTATTCTGTTTACTTCATTAGCCCTGATATTATTTTTGTATTAGGTTATATATTTATTTTTATTTATTCCATACTTTTTTTAAGAGCTTCTCTACAAGTTTTATCGATTCTTGTGCTGAAAAAGGTTTGAAAATTATCTTAGTTTTGATTTAGTTCATTATTAGTCTTATCTAAGTGTTTAGTTCTTGAAGTATTGACATCAGGTCAATTATTAGGATGTTTGTTGGGTTTAATTCTTGCTTTAAGAACTGACATTGGCAAAATGCAGGTGACTGATATTTTTTCCATTTACATTCAATCCATTTTTGTTACAGTCTTGAGACTTGAATACTTCTTTAAAGGTGGCTATGAATATGATATTTGAAAGATGCTTACCTTCCCAAACTCACTTTTTAATGTGGTGACCCTTTCCATATATTTCTCAGCTGTTGTGGTAATTGAAGTTGCTACATTCTTTGTAAAAGTGATTTATGATTGCCTTTGAAGAAGTTAGTTGGGGAATGATGTGGATAGGAAATATGAAAGTACAGATATGAAGATATTTCAGAAATATGTACAAAAGGTACCAAAAATATGGAACATCATCTGGTAAAGAAGAACCAAATGAATTTGACATTCCCTGAGTCATAATGAATAATTTATTATAAATGTACTTGAAGTCGAAGCAAAAGCAACAATAGGAAGACCAAGGGATGAATATTTCAAGCAATTGATGGAGGAAATATTAAAGAAGAGACATAAAGATGTAGTAGAGTTATATGGATTCCATACAATTCTAACCATGAATGCTAATGACCCTCTAGTTATTGGGGGAATTTGTCACACTGCTTGTCTTGTTGATATAGTATGTACATTTACTTTTCCTTGATTGTATTTGTTTATTCAATGTGTCTCATCATTTTATATGTAGCATTGAACTGTTCACTTCATTATGATATATTTTTCTTACTTTTACCTATAATTACCCATTTTGTTCTTTACAGTATTTATTCTCAAAAACCCTTTTTATTCATTTATATCTAATAAGCTGTATTCCTCTGAGAAATTGTATCTCCTTTTAATTTGAATGTAACTTATACCTCATATATCCCGCTCTACGTTTGAGTCACCCGATTTTTGCTCCTTGTTTCTGCCTCTGAACTTCCACTAATGCATTCATTGATACTCGCATTGGAGTCTATTCGAATGATAATTAGAGAGCAGACGAGAGAAGGAAAGCATGTACGATGGCGAGCGAGCTATACTCCCATCAGAGAAAATTAGTTTCGTTACTTCTCAACCTGACCGTTTAGTATTTAGTAAAGTCCATTAGAATCTCTCGAGAATGTCCTAAATTGAAGCCCAAAATCTGCAGCAGACGAGAAAAAACTTGCAGTAAGCGCATTTTAGATTCGTTGTAAAGATACTTTTTTGGTCGAATGTGGCAATCCGACGAATGAAAGAACATTAAGAAGTAATAAGGAAAACCCTCCCATACATTAAAAGGCGGCTTCATTACTCCTGATGAAACCCAACTAGGGATAAATCATTAAACGGACATCCGGATTAATCCTCAGAAGATTGAAACACTCTGCTGATTGCTTTCCAGATCATTTTTCTTCTCTGACGCAATCGCCAGTCATTTGCACCTCTGACACTAATTTGCAAAGAGTACACAGTAATACTGCCATTTAAGTATTATGAAATTTTCTTTATATATTTATTAACCACTATATAATAACTAGTCATGTAAAAAGCAAAACAAATCGGTGTTGGAAGTTGAATTACAGAATCCGTAAGTATTTGCCGTAATAGTGTGTCCAACTCACATAAATGACGAATGGAAACAGTTTATTGAATTACATTGAAATCTATGATAAAAGTAGAAATATGTAGAATAAAAGTATTAAACTAAAAACGGAAATTTTAGGAATTGAACTGTCACTGCAAAGAATGTAATATTCAATGGAAATTTTAAAAATCCTATTTTACAATATTAAGAAAATATCGTAGGATTTAACACTAATTCTGTATTAATGTTTCCCTCAAACTTTGGTCATCAATTAAGTTATTCACTTACACAGAAAACATCGAAATTAAAGGATTATACATGTAAAGCCAAGGGAAACATGTTTTAGTGGTAAATCATTAGCTCTAGTATATAATATGCTAATGAGTTCATAAATACACGGAGTTTTGACTTTATCTATTTTTGTTATAAAGTAAATGCAGTCGGATCTATGACAGAATTCGGTTCTGGAAAATAATCACAGAAAAATTCAATTTAAAGAGACTGAAATAAATCCTTATTCTAATTCGTGAATCTTCATCGCACGTTTTACGAGAATCTTTTATTTTTGACATTCGAGTAATATTTCCGTTCAGTATAAACTGGAAGAACGACTCAATCGATTCCACAACAATCTATCTATATACAAAGATTACCTCTTATGATGTTTCTGCGGTTTTCATAGTTTTTCTAATTTATAATTAGAAATCCATCGACAGTTAAAACTAAAATTTTAAAAATAACTTATAAAATCATTCAGTGAATTACACTATTCATTTTACTCTTTTCGTAACGATGGCGAATCATCGGTCGTGCGTTATTTATTTCGTATATTAATAGGTTTTATAATGAAATTTATTAAAGTGTAACATAATTTCAAGAGGTTTTTTTTACCATTTTTAGTTTCAAATCCAGATGTTGACATTAAGAATGCAAATAAACTTTTTTTACTCTTTCAGGAAAGTAATTCCTCATATTCTTTATTTATTTACCCGCTTAAATGGACGTAAAAGTTCTTTTAATTTTCTTCTCAAGCTTTATTTGTTTACGGTTAGCAATCCATCCAAGAAATGCAAAGATAAGGTTTGATTCACAAGGAGATAAATGTCGAAGTTTAATCATCATTAAATTATTGTTACAAAAGCGTAAGATCTTCATAATATTGAGCACTTTTGCTCCATCTATTAACCACTCTTAATGTTTATAATATCATCAATTTTATATAATTTATTTGCAGTTCTCGTACTTCTTATTTATGTATCACGTCCTTTGAAATTGAGATCTATTTGCTTTAATTGAGCAGTTTTTACCAATCTGAAGTAGCTTTCTTTACATGTTTTACTAAAAAAATCCTTTTCTCTAATGGAGAATACTTTAAATAGAATTAACACTTTATTCGATAAATTCCAATAATTCGCCAATAGTTAGGTAATGTCATTTTATAGCAAAAAAAGAGCACGTACAATGCTATGTCCTGTGACGAATGTTTCAGATAGCAACAGTGGAAAGAAGTGCCCCACCTGTCGCCCATTTACCAAACACCGGAACAAATATTGGTAATGAACATTATATAAGAATTTCACCAAACACCTAATTATTGCCGTCAATAATCATTAAATTTTGGATTCAGTCCATTAACATTCCCATGTCCTTGCTAGAAGTCGTAAGAAAATGCTCGAGATTGAGAACAGATACATATCTTATATAACGTAAAATGTTTACGATGAAATGAAACATTCCAGACATCTTTATTTTTCATAACTGCTAGGATTTCTCTTCAAAGTATGGATATAGAAAATTATGGGAAGAATCTGTGTTTAGCTCTTAATTTGAAGGAAAGACAATTTAAGAGGAAAGAGCTTTTCTTACCGATCAAGTCAAATCAAAATAAAATCCTGAAAAATAAAATGATACCTTTAACATATGCGTAAATCATGCAAAAATACTACATTATAAAAAAATCAGATGAATAGTTAATACGAATATCCAGCTCATCTCTTTGGGAAGTATATTTCTTCTAAAGAAATTCTCTATCACTTGCATGATGCGCGAAAAGGGAAGAGTAACGATATAAGCAATTATGGAATTGAAAAAAAAATAATAAATAAAGTAACTAAAATTACAATGAATATGACCAATATCTTTTCAGGGATATAGAAAGTAATTCGCAGTTATCTAACAATAAGATGAGGCGAAAGGAAAGATAATGCTTGTGTTACATACTTGAGATACTTGTTATACATACGTTAGACTAGTCTATGACAATGTTATACAAGGTAAACTAAGTGGGAGCCTTCACAAACAAATTCAGTGAAAGTTATAGTAAAGTTCAGGTTAAAGTTTTATTATGCAGGATTTATCATTAAATAAATCTGAAGCAAGTATTTTTACGGAACAGTTTTTCTTAAAATACTTAAGCTTATATTACGATTTTGCTAAGAACACCTCAAACAGTAAAGTCAAACGCGATCCAAAAGTGTCTACTAAATAGATCAAACATATTTACCAATGAAAAGGCTGTTTTCAGCTGTTCGTTAGGAATTACAATTTAAGATCTTTATCTCAAATTAATTTTATCTAAACCATCAAGTAAGAGAGTATCATTCACAGCAAATTCAATTGGCTTGTAAAATCAATATGATTTAAATGGAAAAGGTTGATTTAATATCATTTCGTTTCTGGCGGTAATCATTATTTAATTTCAAATAAGGGAGTAGATAAAACTTTTTCGTTAGTACTAATTCTTGGCAAGTAATGTTTAATCGTTTAGTTAGATTGGATTGCCGTGTTTGCGTCATAAACTCAAGTGTTATCCGTATAATAGATAATAATACGAATCAGAAAACCCAAAGTCATTCAACTTAATGCTCGTTCACTTGCAAATAACGGTTTAATCAAGTATGTAAATAAACTCACAATAATTCGAAGTTCAATAGAAGTAACATTTCCCTTGTTCGTGTCGTGTATTTGATGCGCTTAGCAGCAGTTAATCCGGTACTCTCCGTCACTGCTGCTTCCGATCGTGATACCGGTGTACCACGTGATCTCCAGCCCCCTCGTGATTGGTTAATCTCACGGTCGAGCAGACTAAGGCGCGCGGCGTGCCACAGTTCGTCTGTAGTTGGAAACACCTTTAGCAGCAGTCATGTCCAACGGAGAACATAGTCAAGGGGAGCAAGCTGCTGCGCTCAAATCTGTGATAACCAGCAACTTGTGAGTTTATCACCGAGATTTTTTCATAGCTCTTCAAGAAAATGTTTTGTTCTCGGAATAATGAACTTCTGCTACATTTCGACATATTGTGGTTAGAAGATAATAATGCAGTGTCGCAAATGTTTACTTCTAGATGAGGCTTTTCTGGTTAAAATTTATTTTGCTATCAAACGATCCTATCTCATTAATGCCGTTAATCTCGTCACAAAATACCGAATAATTTGAAAAAAAAAATTAAAGTGTTGATGTTGTTTATGGTGCAATTATGGTTTATTGAATCATCTTTATTTATTAAATGTTAAAGAAAACTAAAGCTGAAAATATTGCTGTTAACATTCATATACAAAATTATTTCATTTGACTTGGTAATTAGAAATTTTGAATAGGGATAATTGCATTTGTATTATAGACGGTTATGAATATTCTCCGTTGGTTTCCGCAAGAGAAACGCTAATATGACAATATAATAAACACTAATTCATTTTTATGCATCTGTTACAGGATGGAGTTTATTGTTATGATAGTGTCGTGCGTTTATGTTGCAATGCGTTGAAATTTCCAGGAAGCGGATAAACCTCTAGAATCCCTCTCGTTATCTATATTTAGCGAAAGAAATTATTTCAATAAAATTTCCTTTATTGGATGTGCTCCTTTTCATTGTTATTTGTAGTACGCCTCAAAGGTGTACATTTATGAAGGAAATTTAAGTTTACGAATTGCATAAATAAAAGAGATTACGGGGCATAAATATAATGATATTTATCTGTCGATAATTTAGTCTTCGGAAAACGTTTTCTTTACAAAACTGTAAACATGAACATATCCTAATATTGAATATGCTCTCCGAATGTGAACTATGAACAGGATTTCTTTCTTTAAATTCATTAATTTCTTTAATTGTATTCAATTCGGTTGAAGGTCGTATTTCACGAGAATTCAGTAGTAGATCTTTTGTGATTTTTTTATGTAGAATTTGAAAGTTTTGCTCATTCGAAGATGTTGTTCCATCTTCTCTTCATTCCGCCAATGGAAGCTCATCTTTCGACGAAATCAGATCGTTTTGTTTGTAATAAATATTCGTCGTTCCTGTAAATAAATTAGAAGGAAACATCTTCATTTTTCAAAGAGCATATTTTTTCGAATTAATTGAATCACACAAGATATAGTTGTATTATTCTCCCATCAGCAACAATTTGAGGAAAGAATGTTAATGATTTCAAGTATTTAGAAAATGATTGCAAAAAGTTCGCTTACTTTTGACAGTTCGCTACGCGTTTCACAGACTCTGCAAATTCCATCAATTGTCGTTTGCGAATGAGGTTTTGCAGCGATTTTGCACTGTCATCGTTTTGCGAACGTCCAAGTCGTTTCAATGCACATTTTTTGAAATATGACTTTTAAAATTTTCCAAAACATTTATGAATCGTCGATTTAATTATTTGTAAAAGAAAATTTCTCGAGTTTAGAGACGATTGTTAATTTATCTCCGGCACAGGAGTCATGCTAATCGATTGAAAAATAAAAAGCGATTTCTGACAATTGCGTGCGTCTAATTTTTTTCATTATATATATCTATCGAATATCCATTTTCTGGTGGACAAGTTATAATAGATTTATCATTTGAACTCTCACAGATTTAATGAAAACACGTATTGCCAGTGCTGAAAAGAAGTAGGGTCACGGACAACGCCTTTCGTAATATCGAAATAACAGCGTGTTGACTAATGCTTATTTACGAAGGGGAATTGATTTCAAGAGGGAATCTTCAATTTCGTAAATGCGAACGAAGTGATGTTCTCCAATCACAAAATCAGAATTGAATCCACAAATCGAGAGGACGTCGAATTAAGATTATAACGATATTTGCTGTTTAAGAAAAACATCCCCATCTTATGACGTCCTATGTTGGTTTTCCCATTCCAAAACTTTCATTCAGCAATGATTTCTTTTTTGCTGCTCCTTGGATTCCAGGTCATTCGCTCTCGATCAACAGTTGCGAAATAAACAACTCTTAAAAGCTAGAATTGGTGTCGTTCCGATTTGGTTTTTAAAAAGCCTTTTCTCAATGAAATCTTTGAGAAGATTTCAGGAAGTCTATATTTTGATTATATAAGGACGATTTAGAGGTCACGCATTACATAACCTATCTTGAGGAGTTCCTCTACAGTTTCCGAAGGTGATCATTGTGTTCTGAAATCTATTGAGAGCTATTCCTTTGAAAACGTTCTCATTTTGATGAAGCAAAAACAGTTTTATGCTCATGTTACAGTTTATCCACTGGATCGAAGTATTGCGCCATTCAATTTCCTTCAGATTGCTTTCGTAGATAAATCTTCAAATTTGGATTTCTTCATGCACTTTTGTTTTGTACGAGGAAAAGGAAATTAATACCGATTTTCTATTTCGAATTGATCAAATCTATTAATTAATGGATGTTTATTAGGTCCTTTCTTATAATACCTATCGTGATTTCCGTTCTTTATTTCCTTGGACTGTCTGCTAACTACTTAAAAATAGCTCGAATGAAATTATTCGTTTATTTTCTTTCATAACCCGATTATAAAAATCATTATTTTTTCATTCAAATGAATAATCAAATATCTAAGTGATTACGCTGAAATGATTATCTATACGCTGAAGTTTCTTAATTCAATCAAAATGCAAATTTTTATTTGCTGATTCTTTTGTCTAAAGAAGGCCTTTTCATAAAATTCTGAAGTTAATCAGTATTGCAAATATGGTCATCTATAAATTATAAACGAGAACTTCGTACAACAAATGGGAAGGAACTTTCGCAAAATGTTTTATGATCGCCAATAATCAATTCTGTACACTGGCCGTTTAAAGTTCTCTATTATTCGTGTGAAATTACAATTCTTCTCAAAATCTGTTCATTCATCCGCGAAATATTTATCCATTGACATTTGTTTTATTTTGAATCTCGAAAACTTTCGAATGTACTTTACCTGTATTCGTTCAACAATGGCAAGTGCTTTTAAACCAGTAAAAATTAACGCATTCTTTACTTCAATGCTACTTATGCTAACCCTCATTAAAAATAACTTGAAAAATGGTTGGTTGGTCATCAATTAACAAAATATTTGATTCTGCAGTGCCATTGTGTCTGTTTCCTTTACTACTACTTTCATTCCTCAAATAATAAAGACATTCAAATCAGAAAATCATTTTAAGAGAGAAAAAATGTCGCATTTTATTTGCAATCCTCATCATGCTACGTAAATTGTAGTGTAGACGATTGTTTTTCTCCACCACAGTGGATCGCATGAGTTCCGGCAAGAATGAAGGTCAAATGGGGCCAATGGCGGATTCATTTAAACGAACGAGGAAGTGTGCATAAATGATGTGTTGTGATGGCAATGAGTGAAACAGCATCCGTTCATCAACATAGAAAGGAATGGAGTATATGAAGTATAGAAATCGAGTTTTCTAGCATTCGTTAGAAATAGAATTTTTGTGAATAATAATTCACACGATCATTCAAAAGTTCTATAAGTCGCGTTCTTTACGAACGATTAGCTATTTGTGAAAGTTTATTTGGAAAGATTCGTAATATCTGTTCAACCTGAGAGCCATTGTTCTCTTTCTTGAAACATCCAATGAATCAGAGCATTACAAAGAAAAATTTAGTGAAGCAATCCTCAGATAACGCATGCAATTTCTTGTGGAGATAATAACTTAAGCGGATTATAGTGCAAGAGATATGCGATTGTATCAAACATTATATTGTGTTTTGTAAATTACAAAGAGACTAATGTTATGGACCCATTCATTTTTAGATCCGTTTATTTGGGATATTTCATCTCCGAGCGAATGCTATCAGCCCTAAGAAAAATATTTCTCAATCTTATATTATGCGGATGTATTTTAGCTTTCATAAAGTATGTAATAGAAGTTACATTAAGAGTATATCAATGAATTAAACAAAATGTATAAAAACTCGCCCGATGACGTATTGCAGCTACGGCGAGGGTCAAAAAGGGACTTAAATAGGTTTTCACGCGAATGCAATTCTAGATTTTCACTGATAAAATTTAGCAAATGAAATTGAATCTGCTAACTTTGAAACCTCCTTCGAGATTCCAAACATTTACACATGAATTGAAATGTGAGAATGTAAATTCTCAGTACACCAAAAAGATAATTTCTATTACGTACTGCTTCGACTTTTCTTGTTTCAATATACAATGATAATGATTGACTCGATCAATATGCATTAATCATGAAGGATTAATTTATAAATTTGATATCTATAAAATATCGAGCGAATGATGAAATGTGAGATTAAATCTTAAAACAAAAGAAAACAGATAATCATTCAAATTGTAATCCAAATTTCTGAGAATCGAGACAATTGACGATTATCAGAGATCTAAGAGACAATGGACAATTCTCTTGCATTGTTTTCAGATAGGGAACAATTATTTCATTCTTATCACAAATTTCACGAGCTTTTTTCGAGTTATCGTATGATATTGGAAATCAAAGACTTGTCAACACAATTTTCCATACTTCATATCCTCCATTGTTTTCTGTGATGGCGAATAGATGCCATCGCTGTTTCACCCTTTGGCACACTTCAACATGCTTCCACTTTACGATCTAAATGTTCTGTAGAAAAGATACACAGTATTCTTTCTTCTTTTTCCTATTATTCTCAATTCTAAGCTTTGATAATCCTAACTATAGCCTTTATAGCACCGTTTTTTTACGTACAGCATCTATGTCGTTCTCCATTTTCGACGTTACATACGATAGACTCAAGTTTTGAAATTGTATTTTTGTGAGGATTCCTTCTAAATTCCTACAGTTTTTGGTAATACGTCACTCCAATTACATTTGATTCGTAAGGTTTGCTCGAAACACAATGACCGACTCATGAAGAACCTCTCAATGTTTTGATGTGCTGCAAACTTTTTCACGTGGCGTTGTTTGAATGAATTATATCTTTGATGTTTGGGATTTCCCTTCGAAAACTTCAGTAATGTGCCGCAAAATGGTTCGAAATATTAGTTTTAAGCCACTAATTTGTGTTCATTTGTATTTTCAACTTATTCCGTTTATCGTACTCATTGGCCCATCATCGATCAAAGTTGAAATTCCATTTTCCCATACAAACATAATTGAAAATAAAAGAATCGATTATAAATTGATCGATTACGTTTTATTTTCATGATAAATAGAAAGCATCGGAGGGAATTGTGTGGAAACAAATAGCTTAAAACTGTTTGAGAGTATTTTAGTTTTATTAAACGGACTAGCTGAAAGTGTATGTATTTCCATTACTTTTGAAGAAGTAAAATTGATTCATAAATTCATCAGTTCGCCAATACTAATGAAGATGGCAATAATATTATTATACGAGTAAAGGAGCGCTTCAGCAAGTAATCGGAAAATATATCTTTTAATAAAACGTATGATTTTTTGAAAGATTTTTTGGATAAGTGACTGCTAAACATTAACTCTATGACATTATAGCAGGGTACACTGCATTGAATTTGATATCCCTTGCGTTTCTTACGGTAGAAATATTCCTGACCCAGCGTCGAGCCAAAGACATCCAGCGAGAAATGATGAAAAGAATTTGCTTGATTATCGTTGTCTTTATAAACACTGCAATTTTCAAAAGGAAATTCGTTCAGGAAGGGACACAAAAGGAATTCCTATTTCCTTATGCATTTCTTACGGAGATACAGTAAACGCCCCCTAGCATCGAACCAACGACCACTTACAACATTCTTACTGTCACTCTTATGTGAGAATGGGCCCTTTTATGGCCGTGTGAAATTTTTAACCTCTGCGTGGTTGATAAGTGTCATAAAAAGCTTTCGGAAATATGGTCAATGCTTTCCTTCGAGAAAAATCGAGATTACGGGTCGCTTTGGAATCGAACCCATGGCACATAGGCGAGTGTCGATTTTTTTGAAGTACATTATGTAAGCGTACATACATGTAGTAAGTTTGAATGATCTATGTCTCATATTAAGAGAGCTACGATTTTTCAAAATCTGAAAATATTTCACCTCTTGGCATCGAACCCACGATCTTTTGTGGATAATTGATAACATTTTTGTGTATAAACGAATATTATCTATAGCCACATGATATTTTGGTTGTACTTCGTTACCGTGAAGTATTTTTAAAAAATTGTCGAAAATCGACTCCATGCTTTCTTAGGGTGAAAAATCCAACTTTGGGGCCTCCCAGAATCAAACCCATGATTGGTAGAATGGGTTTTAGATTTTTTTCTGAGTTAGGTTTAGATAGCCACTACGCAGAAAAATCGGCGAGCCGGTGGCCCCAGCGGTTTGGGCCAGACATTTGTATCCTCAAACTTTTTCCCCCCTAGTTATCTATATATAATAGATATTTTAGCAAAAATGTGAATTGAGAATAAAAAAAATATTACACTCATCACATATTTATCGCTTACTTGTAAAAGAGAATTTCTCTTACATTTCTATGTTTTCATTAACTATCTTCTCCAACGATAACTTATCTTCCATACGTTCCGTGCTCATTGCAAAACTGACATTGAACACGTACATCACAATACGTGATTTGAACGAGATGAACTATGCACGTGAGAATAGCAGAATGAAGTGACATTATTGTTCATCTTATGAGTCCTGAGTATAATTGTGTGCTTTATAAATTACGATTAATCATTGATTAGGTTGTTTTTCGATGTGTATTTTCCTGACAATAATTACACAATAAGTTGGGAAAATGTTTTCCCTTCTTACAAATTTAATTTCTGTGAACTGTATTTTTTCTATCCGGAAAATTTTCATTGCGGTAGACTATGCATCTTCAATTTCAGTTGCATTATTTGTTCGCATTTTAGGTCTTCGATTGAATAAAAAGAGCGAAAATAAAATCCAGGGTTTTGGTCAGAGAGTAGTGTTTGCTGGAATAGTCTGATACAGAGAATATTTGAAATTTAGTTCAAAAAAGAAATGTTTAAGGAGTCACCACAATTTCGCTTAAATTTCTCGATTTTAGAAATTAGCAGTTTTTAAATATTTTTCCTATTTTTAAAAAAGGACGCTGAAATTTTCCTCAGAACACTTTTTCAATAAAAATTAACGATAACTTTTATATAGTAATAAACTATTCATAGATAATGATAAAACAAAAATATGTCATCAGAAAATAATTTTCAAAATTATATAATTTTAAAACTCTCCATTAATTGTAATTTTGCATAAATATAATGAAAGAAGGACAAATTTATAAATGAGTTTCAATGGCACATTTGCCACCGCAGTGTGTCATTCGATAGATCATTCAAATGATAGAGGGAGCAAATGACAACTCAATGATCAACAACTTCATGACGATCTGTTAAAAGTACACAAAAACATACGCAGGGAAATGATATCTTTTTACGAAGCACATCTTTTATTGTAAACATTAGAAGAATGTTACCCTTCCTTTCGATCATCAAAGCGGTATACAGTTCAGAAACGTTTAACCAAATGAAAGATGGATGAGAAATGCATAATCAATGATTAGTGTGTGCGGCTGAATTGTGTAAGAAAAGTTTCGTTTTCTTGAAGTTAGATATTTCACATATATATCGCCACTCATTTTTCATCTAAATTTTTTTAAAGGAAATTCGGGTAATTCAGACCTATCCTTTTATAATTCGTTTTTCTCCTTGAAAACTTCTGCTTTACCTAAAACATAAGACATACTATGCCATCAGCATTCAGCAATCTTCACTACTTAAAAATTTCTAGAGTTGTTACGTTTCATTGTGTTCTATTTATAAGATGTTTTCAGTTTGTCGATCTTCCATATCCGAAAAATGTTATTCTTTCGTACGAAGTCTATCGATGAATATGATGGATATTTTAGAAAGTTAGGAAATTTTTAAATATTCGTGGTAGCACAGAATCCAGTTCATAATCTACTTTTCATTACAGATAACTCTTCTCAGATCAAGAAATCGATTAAGATTAGACAACCATAATTTAGAATTCGCTTTGTCTACTTATACTCTCTAGAAAATAAATTGAACGTATTTATCATCGTATTATTCAGACAGATGGATAAAAGTTCCTACTAATAATTTCTCTTTATAAATAGGGAGAAGTACTTTTTAAAGAATATTTTCTAATATGCCTTGATGCGAACACAGTGAATGTTCCCTATGAAAGTGTTGTTTATTAATTCTTTTAGGTGAGAATACGTGTTTCAGGTTTAAAAATAAGTTCATTAAAAGTGTTATGAGCATTTAATTTTCTGATATCACTCAATGTTAGTGCGATGTTCATTCACTTAACTCATAACATTTGTTTCTTAACATTGGATTTCACGAATAGTTTGAATAATGTACGGATTCGTAGTTTGGGTCATTTTGACAATAAATAATTATAGGATCATTGGAAAAAAGCATTTGCAAAACGTATTGTTTTAACCGATCAAGTGCGCTCTGAAGAATAAAAATATATTTCCAGATAATCCCTTGCTCTTGTTTATTGGAAACTTGGTCATGGGCATCGTTCATTGCATCACTCATTTATCGTACTTAATGCTGCACTAAAGGTCACGTGACCATTGCAAAACTCTTATCTCCTTGAAACATTGGCTAATCTAACAAATTATGATACCAGTCGACATCTAATCATCCTTTAGAAAACCTCAGCAAATATTAAGTGAAAATTCCTTCGGATACATAAGAATGAATCAAACAGCTGAAGAGGACATTTTGGCGTTAATTTATGAGGTTGTTTCTGTAGGAGAGCCCACTTTCAATCGCAATGAGATGGTTTCAACAAAATATTCGGCCCAAAAATGGCATTAACCATATAACAGAGGGATTGCCTTGTTTCATCCTTTATTTTTCAAACTTTACCGCAATTTTCACAATAAGATTCTGGGATGAAAAATTATCTGAAAGCACCACTCATAGGAATTCCTGATATGAAAAATCACTTCAAATGCATCGAAAAATCGACTGCCGACAATTAGTGGATCAGTGATAGAAGTTCCTTCGTAGAAAATAATAGCCATATTTTGTTTCTATTTAAATTTATATCCCTTCATAGAATATAACGAAATTCTTTTAAATATAACAATTTTTATTAAGAATTTATCAAAATTTATATAGCAAATTCGATTTGAAAAAGACAGCAAAAATAAATAAATACGCAATGAATAGCGATAGTAACGGAGATCGAGAAATCGCATCTAAAGGATATCAATAAAATTACACCAATTGTGTTGACCATTCCATTGGGATAATTTTGCACTTTGTTGATTCTTTGTTCTTATACCATTTTCTTTAGCTCGATGATTATTGTCCCCAAGTATCATAAATTCCGATTAATAGTAATAAAATTTTAAAGATATTTCATTTACTCTGTGCAAGTATTGAATTAACTTTCTTCCATGCGCTTCATGATTGCTTATTGCATACTAATTTTTAAACATTTCAGGTACTCATACGAACTGCTTCAAGAAATCGCAAGATTCCTTTTCGAAAAAGCGAAAATACAGCCTAAGATTGGAATAATATGCGGCAGTGGATTGGGTGAGCCATGGATTACATAAATAATATAATCTTCGTTCTGAAAGATCTCTCATGACATTCGATAGAATAATTTTCGACATTTATGTCGTAAAATCCTTTCGAATGTGAATGAAAAGGCATTTAATTGTTCAAAGTTTTAGAGAAAAACCATTCAAAATTCCAGAAAAACGAATCCAAAGTAACAGAAAATGTATTATTATATATTTAGTTAAATGACCGAATAAGGCCAATCATTATCATGAAATACATACTATGTGAATGATTTCATTAAATACATATCTATATTTTCACTGCGTATATTTCATTCGTTATCTGTTATTCGAATGTTTAACTTTCTCCTTTCTTCTGCTAAATTCTGTCAAATATTATATTACACTTTGCAAATTTATTTTATCTATGGGTTTATAAAACTTAAGAGCATAAATACAGACAATTAGCTTTGAAATAGAGTTTATATAAGAATTGTTGATCATCCGAATGACAGGCTCCCTCGCGGACGCGGTGGAAGGCAAAGTGTCCATTCCCTACGAAGAAATCCCTTATTTTCCTGTGTCTACGGTAGCTGGCCACGCGGGAAGGCTCGTGTTCGGTTACTTGAGAGGCGTGCCTGTGGTTTGTTTGCAAGGAAGATTTCATCCGTACGAAGGCTATCCGGTTTGGATGGTGAGTTAAACTATGCCAGTTCATCATTTCCACACAAACCATTAATATACGTTCGCTTGCAGTGCTCAATGCCAGTGAGGATTATGAAACTTATGGGCGCATCTCATCTCATAGCAACGAATGCGGCAGGTGCACTCAACTCCAACTTTAGAGTGGGCGATATCATGATTATGAAGGATCACATCAATATGCTTGGTTTCGCAGGAATAAATCCTCTTCAGGGGAAAAATGATGAAAGGTATGGGAAAACTCTTTCATCCCAATGAATCGGGGAAAATATTCAGTGGTCATAAGTGGGATTGTCTCAAAGAGCGATGAAAAATGTAGTTCGCGCTCCTCAATTGCGTTGTCGATATTTGTCGATGAAATGAAGGTCAAACAATTCGAATTGAAGATCTGATAAATACAAAGAAAGCATATTCTCCTTCCATCGAAGTGTGATTTCATTGCTCTGGAAAACCTATCCCACTAGCGTAAATCTTGAACGAATGAATCTTTTCCATAATTTTACCTGAAATATTTAGGATGGAAATAGAAGACTAAAATCATTGTGCATTAATTCCAATCGAATTGGCTTCGAGGAGAAAAATTCTGCTACAGATATTTCTCTTTCGATTATATTATGTGACAAAAGCAATTATTTGTCATATCATTACTCTCTATTCAAATTCGTTTTTACCAATACTTATAGGAAGGATTTTTCCATGATGGGTTCAAACGACGTCAAACTTTGCGATACCTAAAACTAAATAAAATACCTTTATTTTCTCAGAAGTTAAACACGGTATTTATTCCTAATATTGCCCCAAATTTAATGTCAAACATCATTAAAGACGAAATCGTTAGAATCTTGTGATAAATTAAATCAACCGATGAATATATTCTATGAGATTTGACGACTTCATATCTACTCTTTACGTCTCATTAAAGCTTGAATGCAGCGAATGTTACCATATATATTACGGAATATTGATGAAAAGAGAATGTTATGAACTTCAATCGTTCATTCCAATGACAGACAAAATGAATCACATCCATTCATGAAGGGTGATCATTTTCTGAATAACAAGGTATGAGGAAGGCAAGAAGAGGAATATAAAAACTAAAAAAAGAAGGCAACAGAGAAACCGATTCTTGTTGTATATTATATACATAAAGAATTTCAAGGAATAATAATTAGTAGAAATTAGATCCCGCTGTAATTGGCGCGTATTATTTGTAAACGAATTCAAGTATCCTGAATCATATGCAACCGCTATGTGGTCAGATGCTTTGCTACTTCGAAAATGACAACATCCAATTGCATTCATTTCTAGGAACATTGAAGAATAAAAAATTCGGGTAATAAATAACGATATTTCGAGATTTTTGTCATGGAATGTTATTTCGATTATATTCCATCAATTTGTATTTTAGTTCTTACTCTCAATGAGAGCAAAAACGAGAAAATACAACTTTTTGCATTCTGCTTAAAAAGACAGATTAAAATTATTTTAGCAACTGTGACCGCCCGACTTACTATATATATTTATTTATTAATCACTGTTAACCATATTGAATCTAGATGTGAGCCTCCCCAAGCTTTCCGAACATTTAAAAAGCAAAGAGTAATCAGCTTGACCTTACTTATTCTCTCTAAGTTTTACTTAAATATTTGATGATTCCTCTGTTCAATCTGTTTTCGTTTTTTTTTCTTGATCTCTTCACATCTCTCAGTATTTAGTTCATTACTACAGACGTCCAACTGTTGCACCTCATGATCTGATTCTAAGATCTCAACTTTTCTATCAGCAACTCCTTTAATGGCTCTCAACCATCTGTTATATTTTCTATCCATCCTAGTAATTACAAATATGCCTTTTTCCATACTTCTTCATTTTGTTTGCAATATTTGTTGTATATTTGTATTTGACCCAAGTTTCTCTTTCAGGTCAGTATAGAAAGGATAAACAGAGCGAAGACCTTCCTGCACAGTTCGATGGGTACACTTGTGAAATTGTGTTCCTTACAAATGTACTCAGGTCAAGCTTAATTCTTTATTTTGTTGATCCCATCATTTCCTGATATCATAAGTAGATATATTCTGTGCTTTTATCTGAAGGTGTTCTTTTGAGTTTTACATAAATGATCAGCTTCAATTCATTCTGAATATAATAGTTGTAATATTGATTTTGAATAACTGAAATGTTATGCACATTATGATCTGATAAAAGTTAATGATAATTCACATTGATAGGTTTGGTACAAGATTCCCTTCTGTGAGCAAAGCATACAATGCCACTTTGAGAGCATATGCAAAAGTTGCTGCAAATAAAGTTGGAGCGATGTCCTTCCTTAAAGAGGGAGTATATGCAATTGTAGGTGGTCCTAATTATGAAACCGTTGCAGAATTAAGATTATTGGAGAAATTAGGCTGTGATGCTGTAGGTGAGTAAATTTTACGGGAAGCCAGCAGCCAATCATACCCTT
Organism: Pantala flavescens; assembly: GCA_020796165.1. Taxonomy (NCBI): domain Eukaryota; kingdom Metazoa; phylum Arthropoda; class Insecta; order Odonata; family Libellulidae; genus Pantala; species Pantala flavescens. Next base: position 18,372,496 of record CM036885.1, on the reverse strand, counting down.
GCCCTTACATTAGTGACTAATGATTACTGAAATAGTATTTTAATTTTGAGTTTGACCTGGCATAGTTAGATATAATATCCTTGGTTTACAAAAATTGCCATAGAAATTTAAAGTTACTTTTTTAACTTGTTAACTTTAAGTTTAACTAGAGAGAAAACCATTCAGCTGGTTGTTGTTGTTGATCAAAAGGTTTTTTTTACAATCACTGAGTTATATAGAACATTCCTTTCTTATCTAAATAATCACAAATATGTTCTGTAAGCTTTCTGTAATTCCTGAATCAAAATGAGATATTTCCAATATATTCTCTGATTTTTTTTTCTTGGTTTGTAAAATTCCCTAATTTAGACTAATGAAAATGAAATATAGATGCATATAATATAGACTTAAAGACCAACTTAAACAGCAAGTATGTGTGGTTGCAATATATTTATGTAGATCATAAAATATTAAAATCTGTTTCTTAAGATTTTTAGAACAATTTTGATTTTTAATAGCATCTTATAATCATAATGAGAAACAAGAACAAAAAATATTGATCATGCTATTGACACTCCATTAGTATGAGCCATAATTCTGGAATTTAAGCAACTGTAAAGTCTTCATTATAACAAGAGACAAAAGTAAATAACACCTGTATGTTTAATTTATTAATCAAATAATTTTAAGATGTGAATTTGTAAATTATATAGCCTTCTTTAAAGATCTTCCTGAAATTCCTACCAAAATAAAAAAATTAATACATCATTTCCATTTATTGGTTATAAATTTTGATATAATTATTGTTATCAAAATATTTAAGTCTGAATGACTTGAATTTATTATAATTATTTGGAGATAATAATTATTTTAATTCTCATGGTGTTCTTCTATCTAAGTTGTTTATTAATTGCTGGTAAAGATTCTTAAATGGGCCCTAAAATGAGAATGTTCTTACCAGATAGGAAATTTGAAGGCAATATTCTTTACCTTTATTGACTAATTTTTTTGATAATAGATGGTGCATTTTAAGATTTTGATAAGTTGAAGTCATCCATCCAAATAGTAAGACACACGTTCAAGATAATACATACTTGCAAATTTAAAGGGGATTACATTATCATCACATTACAGCCCTTAAATCTTACTTAAAAAATATGATCCAGTTAATATTTGTTGATTTACTTCAATAGCCATTTTATATTATACACTACTTTTACTGCAGATTACATATATATGTTATTAAATTCTTAATTAATTTAAGGTTAATTCACACCCTTTTTAAGTCCAGATTAAAAAATATCATTGAGTCAGTTATTTATATGCATCAAATTTCAAATTATAGATTATGATATATATCTGAATGAAAATGCAAATTATCATAATGATTTTTTATAATAAATATTATAATACCATATCCTGCAGTTCATCTTATAATCAAGCTACATTTACTTCTCCAAATTTTTACAGTTTCAAATCTATTTTATATTGAAGGTATGAGTACAGTACACGAGGTAATTACTGCAGTGCATTGTGGCATGACTGTTTTTGCCTTCAGTCTTATCACCAACAAGTGTATAATGGATTATGATGTGGAAGAGGAAGCAAACCATGAGGAAGTAATGGAAACAGCAAAAGAAAGGCAGGCTGTGCTTAAGGAATTTGTTTCACAGATGGTTTCTCATATTGGTGGAAAAAATTAATTACTTATGACTATTCCATTGAATGAAGCTCAAGATGGGTAAAATCATGTACATATATTTTTGATGATTTTATTATAATGAAATGATATACTGGTAGAAATACTTTAAGTAAATAAATTCAAATGTAAATAATCTATTTTTATGGGCTTCATTTTAAGGCATTACTGTAATCCTTGATAGAATGTTTTATCTTATTGTATTCAGTATTCACCCTTATAGATAGCTTATATTTTCCTTATCAAAATTAATTCCTTTAACTCAATAATCATACCAATAATCAGTTTTGAATGAAAATTACACACTTCATTACAATGACAAAAATCGTTCATGTGGACAGATGGCTTTTTGAAGATTTATGGCTTTCTAGAAAATAGAGGAAATCATTATTTCCTTAGAATGGAAAGATTCTATAGCCCAGCCTAGAGAATAGCGCCTAGTATTCCATTGATTATTTAATTGATTTGTGATTTCACTTATTAAGAGAGCCGAGTTATTCCAGAATTAATTTAAAATTTCTTATATCTTTAAATGCCTGTAAGAAAATTGGACATTTTATTTTGATAATATACAAAAATGAGAGTCGGACTACTTAGCTTAAAAACATTATTACCCATTTAAAAATTTATATTTTTACAATTATGAAAATTTTTATCAATTTTACCACTCATTCTTTTTTATAATCTTGTATGTTACAACGGTTTTAATAAACAAACAATAAAAAGGTAATGCATTATCATAAATTTTATTTTAATGCAGTTATTCAGTAAAAATAATCAAAATAATTACATTCAATTTATAGAAATCATCCATTATCTTTTAAATAATATAATATTCCTTTTTACTGTTAGTAAAGTTGTATTTTTATGTCAAACTCAGCAATAAATTAGAGTTGCACCTTTTCAAAAAAAACCTTTACTCATCACTTTGCATATCTATGCATAAATATGCAAATACTAGACATATTTTGTATTAAATAATAGCTTGTCTTTATTATTTTTGAAGGAAATCTATGATAGATTGAGCAACTGTATTCCCAACTACAGAAGATAGGTCCTTAAATGAAACATTAGATAAAGCAGTGACTGTACCAAAAGATTTTAGAAGGCGAAGAGCCTTTGCTTCTCCTACTCCTGTTATAGACCTTAATATGGCTATCTGTTGGGCTTGGTCACTTAGAATTTCCTCGCTTTTCTTCTTAACTTCAAATGGCGTGTGAGGGGATTTGTTCTCACATTTGATCTAAAATTTTTCAAAAAGATATCATTTAAATTCATGAATCACCATCATTGCGAATTTGGTTTGTGAAAACAACTATTGACATTTCATTCTCTCCTAAATTGCAAACTTTTGCATTCAGTTAAGAGAATAAGCTTTGTTAAGTCAGAATAATCACCACATTAAAATAGAAACAGGATACTACTTGCCATCTGTAATAGAGTATTTTCCAGTTGTGCCATAGTAGGAATAGGAATAACTGTTAAAGAATACTCAATCACTGCTCTTTTTTGTAGTTCAGCAAAATAATCCATGGATGACATATTTCGGCAAGTAATCACACAACCCATTCCATGGTAATCCTATGAAGACCCATCTCTGCATTAAACAACTCTTAAAAATGATACATAGATTGATAAAACTAGGATATTATTTAACTTTGTATTAATTCTTAAAAATCAAATTTTTCATTGAAAAGATTTTGAACGGTAACAAAAAGTAAAGTATGGGGAACAATCGACTTCATTCTTCAAACTCCAGTTCTATCAAACAAATATGAAGATAAAATAGATTAATATAATTATATAAAATAACAATTCAAATACGACTTCAAATCAATGGTCCAAACCTTGCAAAATTTTTGTAGTTTTTCTTTATACAAGCTGGGCGACACCATATCTGCTTCGGCAATAAGAACTACTGGATAATCACTGGAAATGAAGAAGTCCACCTCTCTTAGATCTTCAAAGAAACAGCCTCTGCATTTTCCTAAAAGAAATCACAATATAGTACCCAGTCCTTCAACATAGTATTTAGCAGGACGATCTATATCCTACGCTTAAGTCCCTGGATTAAAGAACTTCCTTGCCACTTGCTGTGAATAAATATATATCCTGGAGGAACTTTGATTCTGTTGGGTGTAGTACTGTAGGCCATATTCAACAGATCGGCGGGATTCGCAATGTAAACACGGTAAACACTTACCACACTTAATTCGAATTTTAAATAACGCTTATCATTTATTACCGTAGTTCTTAACGCGACCGTCAGGGATATATTGCCACCGTCCGGCTGTCCTTTCAGCAGGTCTGAACGTCGAATGTTGAAGTGCCTATGAAGATTAAGTTACGATGTTAAATGGAGTGACACTTCTGCTAACAAGCTCCGATTTCATTAGCTCTTGTTCGTGCAAATGGAGCTGTTCGTGAGATTCAGTATCTCAAAGATAGAATGGCATGGCAGGTGGGAAGAAGAGGTCAAAATTTAGTATTACACCTTTCTAATTATACGCTCTGAAAGCTGTGAAGCTATTTTGCAGCCTTCACGAAATTCGTAGACTATTCCAGTTGTGGTTTACAATTCTCCCTACGACATTGCTTATTGTAAACCATTTTACAATTGAGAAGATATTGCTATTCTTATTCGCTGATGATTGGCTATTCGTTTGAATGTTCGTATTCTAAAATAGATGAGGTTTGTATAAATAGAAATCTTTGAAACAAATTCCTTTGAAAGTTTCTTTGACGTGAAGATGTCGAGTACAAGAAATTATGGTCAGCAAAGTGATGAAGTGTGAGAGGCGGTAAACATCAAATTTCTTTTGGCAACTATGTATTTTAAAATATGCTTTTTGAATCTGTCTACCAATGATTCTTTGTCAAAAGAATTTAGAACATTTTTTCGAAAAATGTCAATTGTTGAGAAAATCCAGAATATCCCAGCATACAGTTATGACTTTTAAATAGTTCTCCACAACGCTCCTAACAAGATTTACCTCATTTACGAAGTTGCTTGTATTTAGTGTGTGTATAGTTATAATTGTTACCTACTTGTTTATATTCGCCAAAAACTAATTATTTTTGAGCTCTTAAACGCTCAATTCTTTGCGGACGCGTACACAAAGAGTAATTGAGAGTAAAGGACTGATCTTCCAACTTATTTGGAGCTAGTCCCGCAAGGAAGATGGTTTCTGTGTGCGGAGTCTCTCGTCAAGGGGTCCTCGAAACCCAGGTGAGAGGGCAATGGCAGAGAGTTCTCGTGTCTTTGGATGACGAACATCTTTGTATTAGTCTAGACGAAAGTTGTGGGGAAGTGGGCGGAGGCGTGGTCAACGGTAATGGTGAGGACGTTCCCGAAGAGGTACCTGAATCCGTGGCAAACCAAAAGCGCACTGTGAGGGTGGTTAAATCGGACAGTAACGGCTTAGGAATCTCAATAAAGGGAGGTAGAGAAAATAGAATGCCTATCCTCATTTCCAAGATCTTCAAAGGCATGGCTGCTGATCAGACGGAAGCTCTTTACGTGGGCGATGCCATCCTTTCGGTGAACGGCGAAGACCTACGTGATGCAACTCATGACGAAGCTGTAAGGGCTCTGAAGAGGGCGGGAAGGGTTGTGCAGTTAGAAGGTAAGGTGCTTCCGTAGAGATCGTGTAGAGTATTGCTTGATGTATATTTTATTTAGGTTTAAATCTACAAAACCATTTTATCTCAAAACATGATATATAATGAAATTATTTCCTCGTAGAGATTGTCTTACCTTTTTCCCAAATTCAGGGAATCTTATTTACTTTTACATCCTCGGTTGTTTTTTTTTCATGGCCTTGTATTGTTTTCCTTGGAGTTTTAGTCAGTACTGCGTAAATGTAATGCTACATAAATATTTCATAATATAGGTATTTGCTCTATGTAATAGTCATATGTTTCATCAAATAACATTTATTCACTTTATTTCACATTCAATCTTTAGTCATTGTATAAACATAAGTTTATTCTTTGTTTACTAAATAAAAATTGCTGATTGGGGTGTATCTGCAGCTGAATTTGCTTGCAATTACAACAAATAATTTTGTAACCATCATTATTCATTTATCTTTGATAGATCATAACAGAATATTTTATTTATAGCAAGGACAATATTAGTTTCTGAAGTATAGAAATGTAATTCTTTTTTTTTTCTGGATTAAATCTGTTGATTTACTAATGAGAAATTCATAGAACTCATGAATAAAAGACTCGTTGGAAATGACTCCATTTTGCATGCCTCATTCAAAATATAGTACAAAAGCACCTTGATTGTGCATCAATAATACAGAAAGGTTTAGGTTTAAATGATCTGTCATATTGGATATGAGTGAACACTTAGGATGTATCTTTGATGAAATTAAGTTATTTTGATAACATGAATGAATTTTTTAAATTGAACCTTATGATTATGTATTAAGTACCTAACCTTTACTTATGCATTGCAAATTCATGCCTGATTATTGTAAATTAATTATTCATATAAAAGTTTTATTTAGTGATATATTCTTTCCCTTAGCAAATATTTTATCTCTACCTGGACGAGCAGTTATGTGTGATAAATTTTGCATTAAGTGTTTTATAACTGCTAAAAACACAGACTTAATTAGAAAAATTAATTTTATTCATTGAGCTTCAATCGGGACCTGGACTATATGATTTGATCAAATATAGAATTGACTCAGTGTTCTTTCTCTAGATTTAAGCAGATTGATTTGTATTCTATTTAATGCTGTTAAATCCTTTTTGTTGTGGAACCATTGTGAAACAACTTGGAATCAAATTAATGTCAAAATTCATTGAATTTGAAAACTATTATTTTAATAATGATTGACTAAGGCATTGAAGTAAAGCTGAGGTCGCCTCAGATCCAGCCTCTTGTATTAAATTGGATGTGATTAAAGTTGATCAAAGATTTTTAAATAAGTCATTCATTGTTAAAGTTGATTTATTCTTAATAAAATTTGCAATAATTTTTAGCTACTGAGTTGAACTGATATACAATATACTAACTTCAGTTTCTGAGAATGAATTACTACTAATTATTAATGGTATTCCTTTCTCACTGAAAATTCCTTATTATTTAGTTTGGATTTAATGTTAGTTTAGTACCTTTATTCTTCTTATCCCTGTATTATAATAGTTTATGTCAGTTATAAAATCCATCTTAAGGTATTTGTTTTAGTTTTTAAGCTTTTTTCGGAAGGGATTTCAAGAATGTTTTCTGAATTCGTAAGTTTGAGCGTAATTCCTATATACTTAAAGTATAGAACAAGTATTTGTTCTGTAAATGAAAACTCTGTTTCATTCTGTTTTATAGAGATAATATTATGTCTAATCTTAGGATCATATATGTAATATTTCTTCTGCTTGTTACTTAGTGACATGGTAGGTCCCAAAAACAATTTTTATGAGTATATTATGTGAAATCTGTAGATAAGGGACTTGGTAATATTATTTTGACTAAGAATCAAGGAAGGATAGCACCATTTAAGGTTAGCGTATATTTGAAATAGGAACTGAACCAGTAGAAGTATAGCAAATCATGGGAAGAGACTAAGAAGAACAATCCCATGAAAAAGTAGAAGTAAAAGATTCAATCAAAGGTTTAATTTGGTGTATAGGATTTTAGTTAATCATGTTTAAGAAGCAGTGGAGAATTAAAAAGGAGGCTGTGTAGTAATATTCTAGTTTAGATCATTAAAATTGTGAGGTTTAGAAGTACGATATTATGGAAATGATTTCCACTAAGTATTATAACAATTGTACATCTTTGTTACCTTTCAAAGTGTTCAATGTAATTTAACTTGAGTGGAAAAATTTTCCTTATCTTGTTTCCAAAAAGAGAAAAGAACACAGGATTAAACTGGAGTAGTTGTAATTTATTTAAAGGAAGTCTTTGGTACTTTCAAGGTGCTTATGTATATTTTTCATTTCAAACTTGCTAGTCACCAAAACCATAGAAAATGATGAAGGAAGCGGAAGTTTACCATTAAAAATAAGGTATGAGTTCTGCTAAAATGTTATGGTGCAGCTTGGAATAGATGATAGAAAATTAGAACACATAGATGATTTATTCAGGGAAAGAGAAAAGCAAGTTTTTAACCATTATTGCTTATAATGTGTTTGGAATGGTGTAATGTGCTCAAGAAGGAGATTATGTTGGTTGAAGTTATTAAGTTTCAGTACCTAAAAATATATCATATGATGAATCTAGTCTGAAAGTGATAATTAATTCTTGGAAAAATTTTTTATGAGGTTAAGAAAGAAATAAAGAAACCATGATGAGTAATATCTAAGCAGCAGTTACAAGATTCTTAATCTACAGTGCTTTAATTTGTTTGTTCCGAAGACATAAAGGAGATTTATAATGTTACAGATATTGGTATAGTGTCATATTGTAAAATTAGATAGGTATAAATACAAAATGGTGATTTGGGTGTATATGATAGTCAATATTTACAGAAGAAAAATGTGGGATTTAATGACGAGGGTGGAGTAATTATTGCTTATGACACAGTGAGGTATGAAAATCTGATTTGTAGTAGTGTTTATTTAATTTTATGGATTTTGAAAATGAAACAGAAAATCTATCCCTAAAATATGAAAGGGAAAAACCTTGGATGTTCTCCTTCAAATACCAGATGTACAGCGGTTTTGCTATTTCCCTCCCATTTCTCCCTTTTTTCATCTTTTCACATATGGTATATAGTATAGTTATATGCATGTATATTGTTGTTGTGAAAAGTTGCTTGAGTATGAACTAAGGGATAGATAAGAAATCTCAATTTAGATTATGAAATCTTTTTTTCATGCAGCCATAGTAACCTTTCTTCTATAGCACTTTGACACACTCAAATCAACATCATTAGTTTAAAAAAATCTTACTTATTATATTTAATAGGAAGAATAATGTCAGACATTCTATTATAAATATTTTATATTTTATGATGACAATCTTCGGTGTATTTTTAAATACACTGAATTTTTATGAGTTTGATAATGATGAAATCAGTTAAACCTTTCTTTACACTTACCAGTTATTGATTGAGTAATCCAAAAGAAAAATTATGATCAGACTATGTCTCTGCAAATAACAGGGCTTCTAATTCTTAGAGTAATCATCATAATTTAAAATTTTTGGATTTATAATTGTCACACACAATTTTCAAACTTCTGATTAAGTGTATGCCTATGTTTAGTATGTTTATAAAAAGTAACTGATTCTTTGCAATACATTTTAAGAATCATATAAACGTTTCTGTAATTTGAATTCTTTTCAAAGCTTTCAAACAATATGACTCCTTTTTGTAACTCAATTCAAGTCATACAGTTTTAATTTTCCAGATTTACTGTTCATTATATCTATGTATACTCACCAAGGTAAATAACTGATCAAGTTAGGTCTCTCTGTTGTAATTCCTATTTGCTGAAGAGATTATTGATATCTTGCTTCACATAGTACTGAAACATATTTAAGGTATCTAATCACTAATAACTTTTAAGGTAAGAATCATCAAGAAAAGTATCCATTCAAACCAATAATTGATTGAGATAGTTCTTTCATTCTTTGAATTCTTCCTTCGAGAGGTTTGTGGGGGTACTCAACTTGAGTAAATACCAGGAAGAGTAGTCTTCCTTCTAAGGTTTTGCTACCACCCGGTGCCTACTCTTTACAGAAATAAATACATCATTGGTTTACTGATATTTGACATTCAACCAAGCTCTCCTGCTTATTTTTGTCTTGAGAATAACCATCTTTATTTCCCATTAATTGATAGATTTTATGAACTCTATCAATTACTCTGATCAATCAACTGATCCCTTGCATGTTTTACCGATTTCATGTTGCTCTATATCTAAATCCTCTATAGATATGTGCAATGGTTTTCTAAGTATATGTTGAGCATTACTGGGAATGGACCAGAATCCTGCTACACTGAATCTATTATCATCCTGCTGTAACCTTAACCATCTGCTTTACATAGAGATTTCCTATTTGTCTCCTGTCCAGTCAACCCCTTTGTCCTTTAGTATGAAAAATATGTATTTAATAATTTACTCAATCTAGTGAATGATTTCGGCTAATGAGCAAAATGTTCCAAGCATTCCTCATCAGATTTTACTCTGGTTTCCATTAAGATTCTCCCAAGTCCTACTGTATCTCTTGTTCCTCTTCTGATTCCAAAGTGCTCCTCACTAATGATTACATTTACTTTAGTCTTCTCTGTAGAATCCAGATCGTTTAGAGGTATGTGATAGTAAATCCTTTTTTCTATATGTGTTGTTTTTTATCTAAACTATTGTATTCACTAAGTGTGATGATATACTACTTTTCTCTTATCTTCTTTTTCAATCCATAACAGCTACTAATTTTTATCAAATCTATTTATTTGTATCTTACAGCTATTATATGGATTTACGTATATAAAAATTGGCTTACTATATTTACTTTTATGCTCTATATTGATGTCTAACAATCATCCTAATGAAGAATATTAATAGATGGAAAATTAAGTTTTGTAGTTTATATTATATAAATATATTATTACATTATAAATGTAAATTAAATGAAAATCTGAAAAAGAGAAGTCAGTGACACTGTCTGGGCTTCTGTTTCAACTATCTTGACATTGCTTTGACCAGAAGAAGCGCACAGAATGACAAGTATCGAATGAATCAAATTGAAGACTCATAGTCAACTGGACATGAATGAACATTGTTATCCTATAAAGAATGGAGAATGGTTGAAGATAAATCGTTTTTGAATGAAACAATCCAGGTTGATTGGGGTTTGGCCGGCCTTGGCAGCTGAGCTCTCACATTCTCTAGGTTTCAGTTCTGGTGGATTTTTCTGATCTGGATTTAGATATACATGTGTTTGTCCTGGGTTAAATGTAAGAATGGTCAGATGATATTTTTCCTTGAATAAATAAAGACAATATAATTATTATCACCAAAATAGGTTTGTTGTTAAGGAGAACATAGCTTTTGCATATTTTTGATTGTGTCGAGTAAGAATCATCTTTGTGTTAAGGAAACGTTAATAAGTGGAAAAAGTTTTTCTTTTTGACTCAAAGAGTATGAAAATCAATAGTTCGTGATAGAATCATCCATTAGGAAGGGATTGAACATAAGCTTGAAGAAGTTTTGACCTGAAGCTCACAGAAAGACTGCTCATCTTTGCTTGCAAATTGCTGTCAAATAGAAACCAATTAATTCACAAAAATGATTAGAGAACTCTTCAAATACTTTGAGTGTGATAATCTCTAGAGGAAAAAAATAAGGATTTTCCCCTGCATCAAAATTGAGTTTCTTTGGTGTTTCACTTTCATAGTTTTGCATGTTGTGTATACTTCAAGTTGCCATTATTACCATTACTGATTACAAGATACCTAAAATCATTTAATTATTGTTTGGATGTACATCAGTAACCACTGAGACCAATTGAGGTAACAATTATAGCTGAAGGAGCAGAAAGGGCACACAATAAAAGTTTTATTGTTACTAAAGGCGTAAATATGCATTAGGAATGTAGGAACTGTCTGTGCCATCTGGTAAAATTAGCTCAGTAAAACCATGGTTAAAACTCAAAAAACACATGAGTAGTGTAAGAACAACATTATGGCCATGAAATTCATTACCTTTGAATATTCTGCAAAATTGTGTGGTCATTTTTGAAAAAAGAATTAATTCATCTGAAAGATTTATATTAAAAATTGGTGAAGTTGCTACTCCTTTTTTTTAAATCATCCATAATATATTGTTTTAATGAAAACGATTAGAGAAATTGTGTGGATGAAACTAAATTCTTTTAACTCTCTAGTATATGGATGTTTTTATTCTGTTATCATCCTTCTCAATACTTAAAATTTCATAAGTATTTTTACAAATATATTGATTACAAAGTTGAAATCAAATATTTAACATACTCTCTTCTCGTTTCAACTCTTACATTTATCCTTCTTAAATTCACATGTAAAGTAATATTTTCCATTTCATTAATAATGAACACATGTAAGATTGCTTTGCATTACATAATTGTGTAGATTGTAGAATTGCATGTAAAATTTTATTTTGGTTTAGACAAATTTGGTGGGTGTTCATTTAACATTTTAAATAATACTATATAGCTATGCATGGATTTTAATTAACAGATTGGCAATGTAATTAAGTTTTCAAATCTTGCAAAAGTTTTGTTATTTTAGTATAAAGGAGTTGCTTGTAGTTTCTGTAAAAATGCCATTGAACAAGTTTTTTTAGTGTATAAACATCTTAAAATGCATCATTAATTATTGTTATTACTTACCAATTTCAACTTTCAAGTATTAAATGGGATAGTGATCTTGAAATAATTAGCCTTTAACAAAATTTCTTTAACAGAATTATCTCCTTGAAAAAGTTGAGCATGAAGTTCATATTGGAGAATAGTATTGAGCTGCATAATTTTGTATATTTTAGTTGTCACTTTTGCTAATATTTGTCCTAGTGAGCTGCTTTAGTTTGTTATTTTTTCTTTTTCTTTGCATGCTCTTGTGTTGTCTTCACATGCCTTCCCAATCTCTCTGTCCATGTTGTGATTCCCTTATGATGTCCCAAACATCCAATGGCCAACGTCATCTGGAATTATGATGCAACCCTCCCGATGGTGCCTTTGGAATCTACTGGTTTTGTGATACTGCAATTTTTGTTGCTGAACGGTGGTATCAAATATCATGTTCATGTTGCTGGTGGGATTTATCTGAACATTATAAACCTGTTGAAATATTTAAAATCAAATTTACCATGTTTTCCTAAATAATCCATGTTATAAATGTCTTCTCATTTCTCTACGTTTATTGTGATTTATTTATTTTTCTTCATTCTAAATCCTATCTAATATATTTATCTTTTGAAAATCCACCCATAAAATACACTCTTCTTTTTCATTGAATAATTGACTTGTATTCTTTAAATTTTGGGGCTTGATTGTGTTATTTCTTTTCTCTAATGGTCTTAATACCTGTTTCATTATTCTGTTTTCTCACATTTTTGTTATGGTAACTTGTATGATTATCTTAAATTTTCAAATTATGTGTCTTGTTAATTAATTAATATTTCATTTAATAATCTATCATATCACACTAATTGTGGGTGACTCATGAAAATAATTTATGAATACATATATCTCAACTTGGTCTTCTTGCAGTAGTGACATCATTTTATCTTTCAGTCAAATACCTTCGAGAAGTTACGCCTTACTTCCGCAAAGCTAGCATAATCAGTGAGGTGGGATGGGAGCTTCAAAGAGGTTTCCTATCAGCAGAACCTCCTCAGCCGCCTTCTCATCCAGCATCACTCAGCAGTCCATCTACACTTAATGGGGAAAATCATCGCACAGATGCTAGATATATACCCCTCCAATTGTGTTATCTTGTCAGGAACTTCAGAGTACCAGACCCAGGTGAAGTTTTTACTATACTAGGAAACTTAAAAGCTATGTTCCTAGTACTTTCTCTGTTCCGTAGTGCTTGCAAATTCCTTTTGAAAGTCAATATTCTTGTATATTTAGTTTAATTTTTATGTATACCATAGTAATTATTATAATAATACATACACATATATACATAGTATATACATACACATATACATCTTTTAGACGCTTCTGAGCCGCCAGCTCGCTGATTTTTCTGGCCAACTAACCCTAACCCAGGAAAAAATCTAAAACCCATTCTACCTATCACGGGTTTGATTCTACGAGGCCCCAAAGTTGAATTTTTCACCCTAAGAAAGCATGGAGTCGATTTTCGACAATTTTAAAAAAATACTTCCCATTAACGTAGTACAACCAAAATATCATGTGGCTATAGATAATATATGTTAATACACAAAAAACTTATCAATTATCCGCAAAAGATCGTGGGTTCGATGCCAAGAGGTGAAATATTTTCAGATTTTGAAAATAAATTTTACTGTATCTCCGTAATAAATGCATAAGGAAATAGGAATTCCTTTTGTGTCCCTTCCTGAACAAATTTCCTTTTGAAAATTGCAGTGTTTATAAAGACAACGATAATCTAGCAAATTCTTTTCATCATTTCTCGCTGGATGTCTTTGGCTCGACGCTGGGTCAGGAATATTTCTACCGTAAGAAACGCATGGGATATCAAATTCAATGCAGTGTACCCTGCTATAATGTCATAGAGTTTATGTTTAGCAGTCACTTATCCAAAAAATCTTTCAAAAAATCATAAGTTTTATTAAAAGATATATTTTCCGATTACTTGCTGTCAGAAAGTGCACCTTTACTCGTATGTACATAGTAATTAAAAAACTTCAACTTTTATGGTAGCATCAAAAAACAAATTTTTCCTTTCATTTGAATCATTTCTTGAATATTCCTCCTTTTTATTTTATTTTATATTATTTCTACTAAGAATAGTTCTGAAACCTTGTAATATTTTTGTCATTAATTATTTTGTTTGATGGAAGTTTTGTCTGTGCTGTTCTCAATTCCATTGGGAAAAAAATCTAAAATATAAGGACTCTAAATTTGTTTAGAATATGTATCTGACATTTAGCAAAGCAATTATTCAGGAAACTTCTTAAAGAATGTTAAAATACTACCTGTGCCATGAAACTATGTAACTTGTACAGAAAGAATTATATAAATCCATATATAAAATTATTATAATTTATGTACTATACCAATTTTGAAAGTTATGAATATTATCTTTTTAGAGCTTCGGACAATTGAACTTCACTCACCTGATGGTATCCATTGCTGTGTGTTAAGGGCAGCTGACAGTTCAGAGGCATCTTCTTGGTTCAATGCTCTTCATTCTACTATAGCCTTATTAACAGCAAAGGTAGTTATTCTAAGTGGAGGTGATGGAAGAGAAGTGCTTTGTTTCATGTTCACAGTTTTATAGGATTTATAGTAATGTATGTAAGGTGTTTAGTTATCTCTATTAATCAGTAATATATGTTCTTATGATCTGTAATGAATTTATGGAGGTTACAGTGCTTATAAGTGCTGTCAAGTTGCTAACACTACCGTTCTTCCTGATTTTTCTGTTGTTTTTAATGACAGCTTGTTATGAAATTGGGAGAAAATTTCTTCATCTCTTGCATATTAGATCATCTGGTAAAATGAGTAAACACACTCATTTAAAGAAAGCGGAGTAAAAATCACATATCTTAGGAATCAAGATTGCAAATGAATCCGAAAGAAGGAAAGAGTTTTATGCACTTTTTATATTCATCTTTTCTGTTATTAATTTTGTTCTAGGTGTTCAGTCCTATAATTGCGGAATTCCATAAAAATATATTGGAAAAGTACATTCTTCCACAAATGTTTTAATTAAAAGAGATCAGTATCTTCTGACAAGATGATGAGTGTATTGGTCAAAACCAATTAAGTCTCTTAAAAAAAACTTGTGGAAAATACAAAGTATTATCCTTTAGTTAATTTGCCCCTCCTACTCTAGAAATAATTAGTTGAAGAAACACATGTCAGTTAGTTCACTTGATTAGTATCTTATTCCTTCTTTCTATTCAAGTCTGACTTATGCAGAATTGCTAGTCAGGAGATGTCTGTGGTATTTGGTAAAATATTCTGTAGACAAGAAATTGAATTTATAAAAAGAATAAATAGGTGCAATTTCTTTTTATAGCACCTCATAAAGAGCAAAGTATTCTAGACACTGTAAAACAATATTTCAATTATTTTGTTATTTAAAATTGACTTACTCAAAAAATTTTTATTTTAAAAAGAGTTCTCCTCCTCCATTGGGATTTAACCCTTTCACTGCATACCCAATTTTTGATACATACCAAAATTGCAGAGGTATTTCCTGCGAAAATGCAGATTTTTGTTTAACAAAAATTTATATATCTGGAAACTAATAAATAATAATACACAATGTGCATTTTAATGATAGTTAAGCCATAGAAAATCAATTGAAATGTTTGTTATTTTACATGCAGTCAATAGCTTGGTCTTTTTACTATTGAAATATAAAATTTTAATGAAAAATCGGGTTAGCTTATTTAAAAGTTGTATTTTAGGGAATATCTACCCTCTGACACTTGTGTTGCAGGACCATGAAGACCATTTTGCCCAAACGGTGCTTGTTTCCTCTTTGACTATCAACTCGCACACTTTTCTGGTCTTTTCTTTGGTGTAATTTCTTTTAAGCTCCCCAAAGGGATTCTTTTGA
The DNA here is from genome assembly GCA_020796165.1 of Pantala flavescens. Lineage (NCBI taxonomy): Eukaryota > Metazoa > Arthropoda > Insecta > Odonata > Libellulidae > Pantala > Pantala flavescens. Next base: position 18,356,596 of record CM036885.1, on the reverse strand, counting down.
TGTTCCATGGGTGACCACTCCTAGGAAAGGTCTTATATAATACTAATTACAAATGATAAGCTTGTCATTGGTTTCATGCTTGCGGTAGATTTTCTTTAGAAAGAACATACATATTAAAAAATACGGGAGAAAACGTTAAAACACCTTTATCCAGTATTTGAGTGCAAGCTGCTCATCTAGATACGTATATACCAACATATCAGATGAAAAATAAAATTTAAGATGCCTAACGCATAATTCAGCTCAACTATCGGTTTGTTTCTCATGGATAAGCCCAAGAGATAACAAAGAAGAAAACAGAAGTAACAGATACTCTCCATTGGAGGAGTTCTGCTGAGTAGAAAAACAGGGCTGATGTATCGGCCCTCCGCAGTTTTCACGTAAGCACACCAATAGATCAGCCTATCGGCAGTAATAGGGTTAAACCTCAGCGTTAGAGGATCAGTATGCTAACCACTCTGCCAATGAGGCTGGAAACTTTGAAATAAGATGTATTGTTACTCTTTAGCAAAACCCCAAGAATTTTTGATTATTCCAATCACAGCCAATAAGGCTTATACTGAAAATTAATTTTAAGCTACATTTAATTTACATTTAAAATAAAAAAAAGTGTATTTCTTGTTTTAAATTGCAGGCTATGTCAGATGCTAACAGGGCTTTAGCCATGGCTAGTATGGATGTGGAATTGCAACGAATTGGTTGGCTGGCTAAACGAACGCCATCTGCAATGGTTGGATATGAATTTATTTATGAATTTATCGCTCAAATGTTTAAATTGTTTATTTTTGTTAAAATAAATCGAAAAATTGTGCATTATATTCTTTATTAATTAGAAAAAGTAATTTTACTGTGGCATTTAATTCATCAGCCTGTTTGCTTTATAAATGAATATCTTCCTTTCCTTAATTTTCCTATTTTATTATAGTTAATGAAAATATTTCTTTTTATGCGGATCCTGATTTTCTTTATGGTGATATAAAGAAAGGCTTTTTAAAAATACTTTATATCCATTTTAATTTTTGATCAAGTCATGTTTGTTTGGAAGCATAAAAGTTTTTATCTTTTATAATTTGTAAAATCAGTTTCAATAATGTGGGATTGAGAAAATTTATTATAAGATTCCAATTTTATATGACAGACTTACAAAATGTATCATTATTTTTTTCTAAACATCTAATCTTTAATCCATGTATTTGAATTGTATCTTCCAATAGTATGTCGCTATACTTAAAATTATTATTTAAAAGGATGGGAATACAGGCAGTGGCACAGATACATTTCCAGAAGATGGCTTGTCATCTTCCGGTTCTGGAGGAAGATCAGGGAATGGCAGTAACCCAAGATGGCAAGGCATCTTTGCTGCTGTCACTCAGAAGGAACTCAGGTTATATGGTTCAGCTCCTTGGAGCTTAGAAGCATGGACATCACCAATATTGATTTGTCCTCTTCTGTCAACTAGGTGAGTATCTCTTTAGATCTCCGTCAGCTGATTCTATACTCATTTATCAAGATACAATTTGAAAACAACTACAAAATAATATAATACCGAGAGAGAGAATTATGGGAAATATACAGAGTCCGAGAGGTGTGGTTTCTACTAATAACTAATATTAATGTGTTTAAAAATTAATGCAAATTCATTTGTTCAATGAATTGTATTATGATATTATGATAATTGTATTATACGGATCTTATTCTTTCACTAATACCTGTTCATGCTCTCTCTCAACTATTTCTATGAAGTATAGAAATGTTTCTCTTGAGTCTTTCCCTTAACTTATCCCTATTAGTTGAGCATGGCTACTATTTCTTGTAGGATATCTAAGGTTAGCACTATTCCATCTATGAGCAATAATTCTCTTTAATAATCACAAAATTGTGGGTTTGTCCTCACACTGAAATGGAATCCAAATATCCAATTGAATTTATTTATCAAGGGTGATTTAATATTATTTAAATTATTCTAAAGAGTTATATTCATTAGATTTAAACTTCTTAACTGAGCACTATTTATAATGTTGTGATGAAATGAAGAATGAGCTGAACTTTATTTATCAAAAGCTGCTAAAAGATGTACTTTCATAATTTGAATTGTTTAAAAAATAGGGCTTTTGATTAGATTAGAACAAAAATCCTTTTTTATAAGAGAAAGAATTTTTGGGAAGAAAAATTACTGTTCATCATATATTAAATACTGGTAATTTAAATATTTAACATTTATAGTCATCATCCTTAATTGCTGACAACATGATGATTACATGAAATGATTTTAATTTTATAAGAATAATATTGCTATTCATGTATTTTGATCCATTGAAAGTCTTTTCTCCAGTTTATGCCTTATATTATTAAAAGTCTTTCAGATTCTATATTATCGTGAATTATCCATTCCTTTCTCCTAGGCTTCTTAGCTCTAGCCATAGAGGAAGCTCTATTGGGGGTGGCACCTTAACTTCTGGTGCAGAAACTATCACCTTTAGTGTGCGTGTTGGAACAGCTGATGGCGTAGCTATGCATCGATTCCGTGCTGAAACTCACCGCGATTTGGCTGATTGGGCCAGAGCACTCCTTAACGGGGCACACAATGTTGTTCAGCAACAAAAGACTCTTACAACTCGTGAGTTATGATTCGGTTTATAAATTACTCTTAGAGACTAAAGTTAAAATTATTGAGAAAGTGAGGATTGTTTATGATAATGGGCTTAAAAAGCAGAAAGTGATTCATAGGTCATTTGTCTGAAACAAAATGTCTGTGGAGAATTCTAGGAAATTTCAGAAGCAGATCTCTTATGTTTCAAAATATTTTAATTGTAATTTACTTGATAAAATTACCTCATCATTAATAAATTATAAATAGGTTAATTTGTTTTGTTAATGGCTTTCCCACTTTCAGGTTGCATTTGGCAAGGGCATCTAGCTAATCTGGTCTTACACTATGAGAATGGATTCCTCTTGACTGAGATGGGAAATGGACAGTCTCTTTGGTCTTTTCCATTTGAGCAACTCCGCTCATCTGCTGATGATGCGTCTCGCCTTCTCTGGCTTGAATTTGGAGGCGAAGGAGGAGGTGAAATGGTATTATTGCTAATATTATTTCAAAACGACCAATAATTGATTGATTTGGGTTAAAAAGTGATTCATTGATTTACTTTGAGCTTTCTAGCTGCGTTTCATTACTACTTCAATTGAAGATTTCTAACTACCATATTTACTTTAATTCAAAATTATACTTTTTTATTAAGTTAACTCCGGAGAAAGTATATTCTTACACCATATGGTGTAAAGACAAGGTTACTTATTAGTTATGAAAAGTAACAAATCTAAAAATGAACTGATTTCTACCTTTGTTTGGGTTATCCTGGGGGTGATACAAAACTATTCAGAATTCTTTGTTATTATGAATGGAAAAATTTTAAAAATATATTATGTGCACATTATAATTTTTACGTAATATTTTTAGAGCTATTCATGTTATGTAGCTTTCATTTTTTAATCTAGCTCGTCATGAATTTCCGATGCCAAAAACGAGTCCGACTCGTCATTGTGACTGTACTGAAATGTATTGCAGTAAATAATTAATCCCAAATCATAGGGTAATTTTCAAAACACTCCAGCAAATGTATATGCATGTGAATGAATGATGAGTCTAACTCATCATTAGGTTTTAACTGTTGTTAAGCTGTATAGGTGCAACGTGTTGTCTAAAAGATAATCATAATCCATCTTTTCCCTCTTTTTATATTGTAAATTACGTCTAATTAGTTGAAATGAATTAAATTAATTTTTACACTAAGCGGGCACTGGTCTACTGAAATGTGGTGAGATGGTTCCAAAGTCAATTTTTCTTGAAGGATGTTTAAAAACATATTCTTTGGGAAATAATGAAGTGAAAGTGAAAATATATATTTCCTCTTCATGGTAACATTTATGATAGAAATGTTCACTTTGCTTTTAACTGAATATTCCTTCTCTGAAACCCTCTGTCAAAACATTTTTCTTCTATTTTTTGTATCAGAACCTAGTAAACACTTTAAAGGACCACTCAATCACCTTTACAAGAGATTGACTTAAAGCTTAGTTGACTACTTAGAAGATATCCTAAATGAATTATCTCCGAATCTCAGCTTTTGTCATGACAACTTGTTTTGATATGATAAGTTTACAGTAGCTTGAGAGTGATCATTCTTGTGGTGAGCGCATTGCTGATCGTTTTGGATTTTTTCTGTGTTAGATTCATTTATTGTACTATAGTATATTATAGATATATTTATATTGCGTTGAAATATACTGTAAAATGTATAAAAGAATACTTTGACATGTGTGTGAAAGTGTCAATGAGAGTATTGATCTGGGTAAGCAGATGTATAAACGGTGATATGAAGTATACTATATTAAGGGGAATAAAAGATGGATTATCATTATCTTTTACTCATAAGGTCAATATATACACCTACATAGCGTAATAAATTATATTTTAGAATGAATAATTTCCATTTCTTCAACTTCATGTATTGATACTTTATGAATTATTTAGGGAAATCATTTCTGAGAATTTTTCACTTAGTTCTTAGAATTACTTTAATAATTAATATGAGTCTTTTTAAAATTTATTATCTACAGCCATATACCGTGGAATGTCTAATAATAAACACTTCTTATTTCAATACTCAATGTTAATTACAACCTGTGAAATATCATTTTTTGACTGACCAATACGAGGAAAAACCTTGCAAAAATTAAATGGTGAATAGGGCCCGTAAAAGTTTGGAAAAAAGGGTTTTATTGGAAGGGTTTAAAACCATCTGAAGAGTAAGATGGTCCTCATAATGAATTTCTCAAAGATGAACTCCTGGTTTAAAGGTATAGCACATAAAACATGTTTCAGCTCACCACATTCTCAAATTCCGATCACAATAAATAGTCTAGGAGCACAAATAATTTTAGGCATAAAAACAGTGAAAGTGTATTTCCCTAAATTGTTTTTAACATCTATTCTAATGAGACAGGGGTTCGAGTCCCAGTCATGTCACTATTTTTCACTTCTATTTTCTCCATATTTATAATATAATTTAGATCCTCAAAAATGCATTATTTCTCATATTATTTGAATATGCTGCATTTATCTTTCTCATTAAAGTTTTCTTGAAGTAAGTTTCTTGTATTTAGAACATTTGTTATTGATAGTTCTTTTAATTTTGCAGGAATTGGATTTGGAAGCATGCCCTAAACCATTTGTATTTGCCCTCCACAACTTCCTTTCAGCAAAAATGCATCGTTTAGGCCTCATAGCATAGATGTTGTGATAGCATCTCTTAAAATGCTTCCACATCAATAAACTTTAATGTGGCTTGTTTAACGTGTGTCATTAGGACAGTGTTTAACTGCTGTAATGGTGTTGCCGAACTGATGATGTGCATCAGAAGGAATGGAAAAAATCAAGGAGAACGTTGTGTGATTTTTTTTATATTTTCATCTATGAGACAGGCCTTCTGTAGTTCTTCAAAAGCCTAATTAAAGTTGATGTGCAAATAGGTTTCTAAAGGGAACTACAGCCCTCTTGGAAAATGTCATCCCTGGGTTCAATTATTTTCTTGAAAACTGCATCTTGAGTATTGATGAAGTGTCTGGTTGCACAAGTAGAGAACCCCAGTGTTTTACAACTTTGTGAAGGAAGTGAATAGTTGTGATTTGCTCATTTGGAGGGATTTCTCCTGTTTTACTCTATCTCTTGTCTGTGTGCACAATCTTCATTGCGTAGTAGAAAATTTGGAAAAAAAACTTGCCAAGACCGGTACTGGACATTAAGTTTTTGTGCCATATAAAATTTTATAAATTTACATTTACTGCATTTGTACCGATTTGGATCTTTGCATTGCCAAAACGGTAACTAAAAGAATAACCCCATCTCAAAACCTTAGGTATGGCTCATATCCGATGCCTCCGAGGCAAAATAGTCAATACATTCATTCTCTCTCAAGTCAGAATTATCTTTTGAGAAAAGTCGATGTTTTCTCTGTCACCTGAATGCATTTCTGAGAAATATACTTTGTTTATATCTCTACCAAAGTAGGGTGTATCCTTTGATATGTGGGGTGCAAGTTACAAGATTTTTGTATGAATATTTATACTTAGATTTATCGAATGGGTGCTGGAAATTTATTGCATGTTTGCATGCTAAATTATTATAAATCAGAATAACTGGCAGAGATTCCAAAACAGCATTCTTTTAACATGAATGTTTTTATTTTTGTAACTGATTATTTATGACATTCCAGAAGAGATATGTCTGGCAACAGTTTTTCTTGATTCTCATGTGCTCTGTATACTAAAAATCATTATTTATGGAAATGTCACACCTACCCCTAACTATGAAGAACACTTCAAACCTTATCAATAAGTATTTTTGTTTTGCGCATACAATCTTGTGATTAATCTTTCAAGATACACAAAACTTGACTTATAACATAACTGATTAATTGGTAGCTTATGTGCTTTAAGTTTGAGATGACATATAAATAAAAAGAAGTAATAACTACTTTCTGTAGTTGATTTATTTTTAGTTGTTTGAATTATTTCTTTACATAAATATGTATATAAGCATCTCTCCATTAATATTGAACCATACCTTTTCTTGTGTGATTCTTGATTCATGTAAATAACAATGGTATTGCCTAATTACTCTTAAATTGTATTTCATTTTCGGGTTGATAACCATATTTTTAGCGATCTTGAAACTGTTCAGCATTGGGCAACTAAATATAGAAAATAATTGAACCTGAAAATCAGCATTTGAATTATTTTCAATTGGAGGTAAAATTGAAGATTAAATTATTATTTATTATGCTGAGCTGGCATTTTTAGGATTTTAGTTTTCATTGAATCCCAATCAATATTACTCAGTTTTACTGCAATTAGAGATTACTGTGGATATTATAAACCATTAAAATGATGTAATATGCATGTTTTGCCTGGGATTTTCACATTACCTATGGTTTAGCTTGTAAAGCTGTAGAGGTTTTAATCGGTGAAATGCCCCCAGTGAATTAAAATAATATTTCCAAACTTTATTTCCAGTATTTTACTTAGTGAATTACTTGGCTTTTTTCTACTACTTTTACTATTCTGGACATGAAATAAATATTAGAAGTTGTAACTTCGTGGAAAGCCATAGTAAAATAAAAATATTAGTAATTTCCACAGAAAATTTTCTGTATAAATTAATTGGGGTAAGGTCGCGTCTTGAGGAAGCCCTAGGGGTAAATGGAAAAACAGTGGTGGCAACGATTGTTCTTGCTGCAATTGGAAATTTAGCAGTGGAGCTCAATGTCGTGAGTGTGAAAAATGGTTTCATTATAGTTGTGAGGAAGTCTTGGAGGAGAAAAATATAAATTTACTTAAAAATCCCAACAACCCAAATGGAAAGGGTAGTGGAGGAGGAACTACTGTCGAAAGTAGGAGCACAAGAAATCAAAAGAAATGGGGGACTCGATGATAAGGAATGCAAGAGGAATAAATGTGGAGTGTTTCTCTGGGATTAGAGTGGACCAACTTGAGAAAAAGAATTCAAAATGAAAGGAGTGAAGAGGTAGTTGTGTACAAATAACGTAATGTCTGCTCTTACATCAGATGGTGTAGTAGAGATGGTATACGATCTATGTTGGTCTGCTGAAAGGAAATGAAGGAAGGCTAGTTTATGTAGCGATTGGTACTAGTACTGGAAGTAGACTAAAGAGGTCTGTTAAAAAAGTATTGCAAATTTTACATTTTTGTTTCATGAACACCTATTTTACCTCCAAAGTAATCATTCAAACAATCAGTTTTGTGATCCTGTTCAGCTCCTCCTTTGATGCCGTCTTCATCTCCTCAATCGTGGTGTAGCATCGTCCTTTCTGTTTTGGAAATGGGAAAAAGTCACAGGGGGCAAGGAGGAATACTTGATGTAACGTAATTAATGATGGTTTTGGATGTGTGAAAATTTAGGATTTAATTTTGTTAACCCCAATAGTTGGATTAAGGATGGATTGCCAAGGAATATAAGAGGGAGTAGTAAATTTAGGAAATTGATGCTATAGTGAAAATAGTGAAACAAAGATGTTCTTCGAAGGAATGCTTGGTTGGGAGGAGTGGATCAAATTGTGTGTTATGGAGTACAGAAGGAATATTAGGGTAAGTTTCACTTTAGTTATTTTTTACTCGCAATTGGTTATAGAAAAATTTGTATAATCTGACATTTATGTATTCATAAGGTATAAAGAGTAATCTATGAACAAACAAGATGTTTAAGTTACATAGGATTAGAACAATGATACTTTTTATGATTTCAATTATTGTATGATGAGGCAGCCAATATTTTTTCATATCTCTATAAAATTTTTTTGTTATGAAAATGAAAAATCTTCATCCATATGTAAAATCAATTTTCTTATTCATGTTTCCCCAAAAATTCCACCAAAATATGTTAACACTTCATTTTATCCACAAGGCTTTCATGGGAGAATTTGAGACAAAATGGCTTTATAATCGAAAAAGTAGCGATTTTTGATGGAAATTTTAGGATATTTCCGAAAATCAAGAAAGAAAAGCGCTTTCATGGGGAACTTGTGACTAATTCGCTTAAAATTAATTTTGATGATTTTAAAACAAATTTGCCTTGAAAAACGAAAAAGAGCTTATGTATGCATTTGATTAAATTTGAAAATTTCCAAAAATTTAACTAAAAAAATCGGTTCTCCTTCTAATTGAAAGCGAATTTCTTCAAATTCAATCAAAAAGGCGTTCTGTTCAGTTGGACAAATCATATATTTATCTAAATTTCCCAATAAAATTCACCTTTCTTTAAGAGAATTTGCACCAAATTTAAAAAAGCTAATTTAACAGTAAAAGAAGAGAGAAATTTAAATTATAATTCCTATTTTATAACATTTCATTTAGTAAAGAGGTAGATAAAACTATTCTCTGCATTTTGGAACGTGACGAAGCTAAGATATGTCAAGCTTTGCTATCATCCAATTTTATATTCCTATATTTTACAATGAACAGCTTTGCCACAATCAGTATGTGTATATAGACATTAACATGCAATAACTTATTCTAATACGAGATTTTAATTAATTAGAAGAGTACGACACAATTTAATGATCGCACATAGTTCAAAAATCGAAAAGATTGCCTTGACAGTGTAAGTGTAGTAGAAGTAAGCCATGGTTCTGGATGAATGCTTCCTCTTTTAATGAATTCTTTCAATTCTAGGATTCCTTCTGAAACGAGAACGTTCGCCATCCTATCCACGAGCTGATTGCTCACGGAATGGATTGCCAAGCCCATTCTTAAATGATGGAAGAAATTGTTTGAAAGTGTGAGTAGATTACCTTTCCAAGTAATGACCTCAAACTGGTCATACATGTTCTTAAATGCAAATGAATTGAATTTGATGAATAACCACGGAAGTTATCCAATGGTCGGTTTCCCATTGGTGAAGGAAGAACCAAATACTATTTGCTGCAAATCAACACGAAGAACAAAATGAGTAACAAGAGAGTGCTCTGAGCATTCAGAATTATTGGTCTCCATTCCATCTGCAGTAAGGTATTCCTTAGTTGCTAAACTATTTTAAATCTCCTCTCTTTCCTTTATTCCTTCAATTGAAAACGAAGCTTGGATGGCGAGAAAATTAATATCGTTTCAGCAGGCACTCTTGGAATCTACTTTTCTGGATGATTTTGTACAACCTCGGACCTTCCATTGCCTTCGCAAGTCCCTGACCCTATCTATGCATTTCATGTCCAAAGGTTTCAACCGCCAATGTGTCGAGTGTTTCCTTTGAATAATTTCGGTGCATGTTGCCGGGTTCTGCACAATTCCAACATGCCACCGTTTACAGGATGAATTTAATTATTGCTCGTTCACTTCTTCATCCTTTGATATCCTTAAGCATACATTCTTGGAGTATACAAGTAAAATCTTCTTCTTGAGTATTTCCTTGGTGTCGACCATACATTACTTGTTCCCAACGGTATATCTTCCATCGTACGCCATGCTACTTGGAAAACTCTGCAATGAAGAAACTTGTAGTATCTTTACTCCATGGAGCTGTTTCATGAGCGTATCCACTTCTCGTGATTCCTGTATTTGCGTTTCTCTTAACCTCCTTCGTTTAGCATTTGCAAGGATGATTCCATAGTGTTTCAATTTTAACATCCCTCTCAGTTCCAAAGCCGATTACCCTCCCCCAAAGGAAATTCACTTCTGCTTGCAGAGGAAAACGTCGGCATTCAATGTTGCAGGCATTATCCTTCTTTAAGCCTCTGGACAAACTCTTCTCTATAACTCTTTGCATTCGTTCGCTCAAAGTAGGGACGAGGATTTGATGGAATTTGTGCACCAATCCTCAATCAATTCTTTACTGATATTTGGCAGATGAACTCCTTCCTGTCAGTCGTGTGGAATGCAAAATCCAAGTCGAGAAATGAGAAGATGCATTTGAGAAGGCGAGCAGCTATCATACATGCAGGTGATTTTGATGACCTTTTTCCAGCCCTGGTTTCCTGCAAATGTCTTCTGCAGAACGGGATTCTCTGAGGGGTCGTTGGGCTCATAATTTTAGAAGCAGTCTCGAGAATGCTTAGGACGTGTTCCATTTGCTGTCAAAACCATTGCATTGGTTTAAATAACTTTTGATTGGATCTCTACCTTGCAGCTCTCCTTCGCATCCTTGCAGAGATGCTTGTGATATCCTCCATCGGTTATTCAAAACGTTTCACTGGCAGAGATCGTTCTTCTTTACATTTGAAGACCGAATTCCTCCATGAACCGAGATTCGAGTATTTGAAAGAGGACTGAAAAAGTGATGTTTACATTTCCATTACACGGCATAAGGACGAGTAGTGGCCACTCTGCAGGTGCTGAATACTTCAGATAACACCCTCTTTCCGAAAGAAGTAACAGAGCATTCACTGATTTTGAAACATCCCTTTTCTTTCCTTCTAGATGCCTGAAATAACTGCTGAGGGGAGGATGTTAGTCGAGAAAAGATAAGATAGGTGAGATGTGGATTCGTCATGTGTGGACCTCGAATAGGAAGGAAGACCTTAGCGTACCGACAACATGAGAAATACAATGCTTTTGATTGAAATCGTCTTGGATATTAAACAAAGCTTATTTATACACTGTTAAATCAAGATTGTTTATGCACTGTTTAAAACTTTATGAGGAAGAAAATGTATTATATTCAATGTGGTTTTTAGAAATAAATATTCAAGAATACATCCTATGAAATTTTCCTGTCCTATGTAAAACTGTGGGTGAACATGCATATTGAGAGACGGGCGCAGAATATCTCCAAGCACGTCTCGGTTCCTTAAGGAGGGGGACGAACGCACGGAAGCACTCGTTTTAAAGAACTTATCCGGCGATTTATTAGTGAGAATGTTCTCTACACCTAGCAGAAAAACATGCCAGTGCGTCGAGGAACGAAATCGGGGTTTGAGTAGCGTTAGCGAGGCGTTCATCACGCGTAGGTTTAAAGTGCTAAAATTTGATCCTATGGGTTAATAGTCTCCGTTTTTCGTCCAGCATATAAACTAATGTTTTCGTAAACTACATTCCACGTTGATGTAAGCCCATGGATGATGCTTCGGGATGAATGTGTGCTGCTCTCGTTCGGACTCAATCGTGTATTCGGAAGTAGATTTGGCATGACTAAGGTGCGTGAAACGGATTATTCACAAACTTAAAGTAACCGATTCCAAATCTAAAGATCCAAATCCAAAACTTTCCGAAGGTCAAATCCATTTACAATTTTTCCGGGAGTAATTTGTACCAGTTCTTCGCCCCCGGCAGCATTAATCCGAATTTTCATGCAATTTTCTCCCGTTTACTCCATCAAAGGGGTCGATTCCCGCCGAGCGAAATTTTTCATTGGACGTTCGGGTAAAACCGATTTCTCGTTCAGGCATGGTACCCTTCCGAGACGAACACGTTTTATGAAATCTGTGCCTGCGTACGTAGTCCTTCAGCGAAATAACTCTCCTATAGTCATTCCACAAAAGCTGGCAGTACGGGAGGCTTATGGGGAAATAAATGCACGAATATTCCCATAAGAGCCTCTCAAAAGGCGTAAAGCTTTAGTTTTTGAATTTTATAACGGAGAGCGGGTCCGGATCAATCCGAATTACGGTAACGGGTCTATTAGTCTCGAGCAAAAAGTAACAATGATTAGCAATCGGAGCACTAAATCAATTACTCCCTCGGTTATATAATTCAAAAACTAAAGTTCTATTCAAGATATCGACTCAGAATAACCTGTAAATGAAAATAACACCATTTATCTCAATTTCTCTCGCGACAAGTTTTTCGTAACGCAAGAAACAAAAATTTTTTAGCCGATGTATATATTTGACTGCACGATCCAATTTTTCGGAGGTTGCGTTCCACTTAAATTATTTTTTACTAAAATTTTATCGGTCAAAAATTAATGTAAGTTAATTTTTTTTGTATTCATAAGGTATAAAGAGTAATCTAAGAAAACACTAGCACTTTACGTTTGATAGGATGAGAGAAATGGCAGTTCAACCCGCTATAAAATTTATTTCTTTTGTTGAAATGTTAAAGAAACTTCGTCAATGTATAGAACCATCCTTCCTTGTCCAAATTTTACCAAAAAGTTGGAAAAAAATTCACCAAAAATAGTTGAAAATATTAATTTCATCCGTTGCGAAGGCAAATTTTGTGGATATCGCGGATATTCCAGAAAAATGACCCGGCGTACGAGGCTATTCGATTTCTCCATAAGCCCATACTGCCTAGAAAAGTGGAACAGACTATAGATACGAAGCTTTTTGCTATTTTGAATATAGATCGTAATGTAGAGCGTGCGCTTTTCTCAGCGGGGTGTTACAGCAATATTTGTCCATGGGTCCAAACCACTTTCCATTTTAAAAAATGCCTTCGAAACGTAGCACTTGTTTCTGTGTTCCGTATATGTTTTGTGGCGCTACTTGTGAATATTAAAATGAATATAAAATTTTTGTTTTCGCTTACCATGTAGAAACGAGTTTCTATCGCTAATCTTAAGCTATTTAGCGTGCAACCTGATTGATAATGTTGAACAGTGGTTATTCATGAACAACCTTAAATATGCGATAAAATTTCGCTAAAACCGAACAAATTCATCTAATCATAAAGTCTTTTCCAAGGTAATATTCTCAATTCTGTCTATACACGTATTTGTTATTCGATATCTGGGAATGAGGTTATCTCCTAATGAAAGGGAGTCTTTCGGACGACTGCTCGTAACCTGATCGTCTCGCTTGCCACCTTGGAAAGATAATGCTCGTCGATGGATCTTTCTCCCTCTACTGTCAAAGTGGCCGTGGCAAAGGTAATATTTCGCTCTCCACGGATGCTACTTCGCTTTTCCGCAACGTGCATTTAGAAAACGGATTTCGCAACCATCTGTGACCTTTTGGAGCCCATAGCATCAGAACTCAGAAGACGAAGGTTAGCTTTCGTGTAAGCCACTTACCATGCGTTCTTTATTCACGCAATGAGAAAGCTACGCATGAGGTGTCGTCCACAATCCGAGTTCGTCCGTAGGAATACCCTGTGCGAATCTTAATATTTCGCATCACGATCCGAAACTTGGGGTCCTCTTGACCTCTCAATGTTTTAACTATTTCTTAGAAAATGAGATAAATATTCGATTTTCCCCGGCTCAAATAGGCTGGAAATGTCAGTTGATGGAGACGTTTTCCTTTCTTGGCACGATTACTTTACCCTTTCGAGACGAAGACGTTTTCTGAAAACCTCTGTCTGCGTACGAGGTCCCAGTTATAGAGCGTACACCTTCCTAAGCGGGTTGTCGCATCCTTTTAATTGTACAAAGTCATCGAATCACAAGGCACTAAATCTTCGAACGCCTTTACAACGGGTTAACGCGTAAGGGCGATCGGCAACTGCCGCATGTGCTCGTCCATCGGAGGCTCGCGCGTTTAAGGCACAGCAGGAACGCCAAACTTATGCGGAGAATCTAGTTCAGTTTAACGTCTCTTATTCAGAAACCGCGACATAAAAATCGGCGATAAAAATCGTTGTCCTATGCGCGAGCGGTAATGGATGAAAAACGCATTGGAAATCAATTTTATAGAAACTCGTTTGGTTCTCCATTTACACTTAAGTTTACGGATTAATTTGATTTGACACCCCTGTCGAGGTTTTTCGGTCACGCACACGCAATTTCTTGACGGCTGAATATAATTTCCGTTTCGGCGCACTGCGAATGTAAGACGCAGCCGATATGCAGCGAAACTTTGAACGTTATAACCTGGTTTATACACGGTCGATTAATTAATAATCGACCGCCCCAAATTGTCCCCTGTCGAAACGTTTACTTTATGCTTAAAATCCTGCAAATGCCCTGCCCAAAGTAATTTCCATTCATTAAATCGTTCCTCCCCGTTCCTCCCCGTCTATCGCGGGAGCTGTTTGTTGAATTCATTAGGAGTCATTCTTTCCGTTTAGTATAATTCTGTTCGCGAGTAACGAACATTAAGTAGTAAATTTAGCCATGCATTCGAATGAACTCTTGTCCTTAGAAATAACGAATCTCGAAGGAGTTTTAAGCGTAACGATTGCCAAATTTTGAATTTGCTACGTAGACCTTGGGAGCTCGAATGAGGAGAAGCGGATATAGTCCGTCATCGTTCGTCACAGGGAAACTTTTCTTAACTGAAATCCGACAGAGGGCTCCTCCCCATTGGTCTCACTCGGCAGTCGTTGCTCGTGAGAAACGTTTGTGACTAGTGCATCGAGTGGATTACGCTATTTCGTATCAATCCTATAGAGTATTGACGATTCTCCGCGGATAAAGTGATTGTGACCGTGTTAAGTGGTTATCGGTGCACATGGAAGATAGATAAAATACGGCAGCATCGCAAAGGAAGGCATCGTCTTGCGAGCGTGCGGAAAGAGATTTTGGTGAGGCTCCGAGGAGAATTGTAAGTTAAGATACCCAGTCCCATTGGAAATATCTCGGCAGGCCCTTTGCCTACGAAGACAAGGATTTGCCTCTCGAATTTTACTTGCCGATTGCTTCGTAGCGAGGAATTCCGAGTTCCTGGATTCCAATCCGTCGAATGGTTACATTACTCTGTCACTGTAAGCTAGATGAGATGATGATAGCAATAATAATATCGTTGAACGTTGGTTCTCAGCATTAGCGTTCATATGGTGTCGTATGTTATCGCTGCAAAGCGAGCTTTATTAAGTTTTCGGAGCCGTTTCTTCTTACAGGGAGCTCGGGCGCAGCATCATAGTTCGTACGAAGATGCTTTTATCTTCAACAGAGTGCATTTAATTAGAGAAAAAGGAAAATTAACGACTGGTGAAAGGGAGGATGTTGACACGGCGAGGTCGCTGTGGAAAGTGCATTGCGCACGGTGGTATTTCGAGGCGCGATTGTCACCGGCGGGAATCTAAAATTCGAGAAAGATTTTCGAAAATAAACATGAGGTGAGTCGTAAACGATTAAAATTTCATGAAGACTAGTATTTATTATGATTTTTAGCTACTACGTGAGTCTTGCTGAGCAAATTTACCATTTTCATGATGTACGGTCCGCTTATTCTTCCGAATTGAAGAAAACCGCCATTACTCGCGGTCGACATAAAAGAAGAGAGAAATTTTGGTGATTTTCCATCGGTAATCAGATGAGGAAATATCTGGCAAGAAATGTAACAATACAGCGGCTGCACTGAAGGCGGTGGTACTTCTCTCAGCCAATCAGAAGCAAGATAAATGTTTAGCGGTGGTTCAAAATTTATAAATTTTCATTTTTCACGTTTAATTTAGGAAAGAAGTATTATAAACTATTCTCTGCATTTCGGATCGTGCCAAAGCTAAGATATGTCAAGTTTTCCTATCCTCTGAGTCTATTTTTACGATGAGCAGCTTTGCCAAAATCAGCATCCGTTTAGGAACGTATGCATGTAGTTGGTTGCTCTGACACAAGATTTTATTGTTAACTAATTTGAAGAGTACGACGCATGAATTAATAACCATCCGCTGTTACAAATCAATAAAATAGCCTTGACTGTGTTAGTGTAGCAGGAGTGAGCCACGGTTCTGGATGTTTGCTTCCTTTCCTAATGAATTCATCAAAATTCAATTCTAGGATGCCCTTGGAATCGACAACGCTCGCCGTCCTATCCACGAGGAGTGCAACGGGTATTCACGGAGTGGACCTCCATGACAATTCCTAGCTATTGGAAGAATTTGTGTGAGAATTCGACAAGATTACTTTTCAAGGTATGATCTCAAACTGTTCATATTTTTCTATACAAGGAAATGAGTTTCAATCCATTAATTGAGGAAAAATGTCGATAGTCACCCAACAGACGTTTTATTATTGGTGAAGGAAGAACACAATTATTTCTTTTTGTTGCGAACGATTGTGAAGAACAATTATAATACAAGAAGGGGCCATGAGCATTCAGGATTATCATCGTCCATTCTATCTGCAGTTGGGTCTTTTTTTCGTTGTTAAATTATTTTATTTCTCCTCCCTTTTCGTTACTTCTCCCTTCAAATCACTATGAATTAGAGTGAGATCAACTTCATGTCATTTCAGCAGGCACTCTTTTCATCCTGTTCTCTGGATGACTATCCTTGGACCATCTATCGTCTCCGACCCTATCTATGCATTTCATGTCCAGTGTTTTCAACCGCGATTGCGTTGCCAAGTCATTACTTCTTCAATTTGAACTATTTTCTAGGCACCGTTTCAATTCTCTAAAGCTTTTCAACGTGCCTCCTAGAGTTCACAGGCTTAAGATAATGATTGCTTCTTTCTTCTTCATTCATGAAATTCTTCATCCTTTCTTATGCATCGTGAGTACATTCTTGGAGCATAGAATTAACATCTTCTTTTTGATTATTTCATTGGTTTGTACCACATAATTCTTGGTCCCAACGGTATATCTTCCATCGTACGCCATGCTACTTGGAGAACTCTGCAATGAAGAAACTTGTAGTATCTTTACTCCATGGAGCTGTTTCATGAGCGTATCCACTTCTCGTGATTCCTGTATTTGCGTTTCTCTTAACCTCCTTCGTTTAGCATTTGCAAGGATGATTCCATAGTGTTTCAATTTTAACATCCCTCTCAGTTCCAAAGCCGATTACCCTCCCCCAAAGGAAATTCACTTCTGCTTGCAGAGGAAAACGTCGGCATTCAATGTTGCAGGCATTATCCTTCTTTAAGCCTCTGGACAAACTCTTCTCTATAACTCTTTGCATTCGTTCGCTCAAAGTAGGGACGAGGATTTGATGGAATTTGTGCACCAATCCTCAATCAATTCTTTACTGATATTTGGCAGATGAACTCCTTCCTGTCAGTCGTGTGGAATGCAAAATCCAAGTCGAGAAATGAGAAGATGCATTTGAGAAGGCGAGCAGCTATCATACATGCAGGTGATTTTGATGACCTTTTTCCAGCCCTGGTTTCCTGCAAATGTCTTCTGCAGAACGGGATTCTCTGAGGGGTCGTTGGGCTCATAATTTTAGAAGCAGTCTCGAGAATGCTTAGGACGTGTTCCATTTGCTGTCAAAACCATTGCATTGGTTTAAATAACTTTTGATTGGATCTCTACCTTGCAGCTCTCCTTCGCATCCTTGCAGAGATGCTTGTGATATCCTCCATCGGTTATTCAAAACGTTTCACTGGCAGAGATCGTTCTTCTTTACATTTGAAGACCGAATTCCTCCATGAACCGAGATTCGAGTATTTGAAAGAGGACTGAAAAAGTGATGTTTACATTTCCATTACACGGCATAAGGACGAGTAGTGGCCACTCTGCAGGTGCTGAATACTTCAGATAACACCCTCTTTCCGAAAGAAGTAACAGAGCATTCACTGATTTTGAAACATCCCTTTTCTTTCCTTCTAGATGCCTGAAATAACTGCTGAGGGGAGGATGTTAGTCGAGAAAAGATAAGATAGGTGAGATGTGGATTCGTCATGTGTGGACCTCGAATAGGAAGGAAGACCTTAGCGTACCGACAACATGAGAAATACAATGCTTTTGATTGAAATCGTCTTGGATATTAAACAAAGCTTATTTATACACTGTTAAATCAAGATTGTTTATGCACTGTTTAAAACTTTATGAGGAAGAAAATGTATTATATTCAATGTGGTTTTTAGAAATAAATATTCAAGAATACATCCTATGAAATTTTCCTGTCCTATGTAAAACTGTGGGTGAACATGCATATTGAGAGACGGGCGCAGAATATCTCCAAGCACGTCTCGGTTCCTTAAGGAGGGGGACGAACGCACGGAAGCACTCGTTTTAAAGAACTTATCCGGCGATTTATTAGTGAGAATGTTCTCTACACCTAGCAGAAAAACATGCCAGTGCGTCGAGGAACGAAATCGGGGTTTGAGTAGCGTTAGCGAGGCGTTCATCACGCGTAGGTTTAAAGTGCTAAAATTTGATCCTATGGGTTAATAGTCTCCGTTTTTCGTCCAGCATATAAACTAATGTTTTCGTAAACTACATTCCACGTTGATGTAAGCCCATGGATGATGCTTCGGGATGAATGTGTGCTGCTCTCGTTCGGACTCAATCGTGTATTCGGAAGTAGATTTGGCATGACTAAGGTGCGTGAAACGGATTATTCACAAACTTAAAGTAACCGATTCCAAATCTAAAGATCCAAATCCAAAACTTTCCGAAGGTCAAATCCATTTACAATTTTTCCGGGAGTAATTTGTACCAGTTCTTCGCCCCCGGCAGCATTAATCCGAATTTTCATGCAATTTTCTCCCGTTTACTCCATCAAAGGGGTCGATTCCCGCCGAGCGAAATTTTTCATTGGACGTTCGGGTAAAACCGATTTCTCGTTCAGGCATGGTACCCTTCCGAGACGAACACGTTTTATGAAATCTGTGCCTGCGTACGTAGTCCTTCAGCGAAATAACTCTCCTATAGTCATTCCACAAAAGCTGGCAGTACGGGAGGCTTATGGGGAAATAAATGCACGAATATTCCCATAAGAGCCTCTCAAAAGGCGTAAAGCTTTAGTTTTTGAATTTTATAACGGAGAGCGGGTCCGGATCAATCCGAATTACGGTAACGGGTCTATTAGTCTCGAGCAAAAAGTAACAATGATTAGCAATCGGAGCACTAAATCAATTACTCCCTCGGTTATATAATTCAAAAACTAAAGTTCTATTCAAGATATCGACTCAGAATAACCTGTAAATGAAAATAACACCATTTATCTCAATTTCTCTCGCGACAAGTTTTTCGTAACGCAAGAAACAAAATTTTTTTAGCCGATGCATATATTTGACTGCACGATCCAATTTTTCGGAGGTTGCGTTCCACTTAAATTATTTTTTACTAAAATTTTATCGGTCAAAAATTAATGTAAGTTAATTTTTTTTGTATTCATAAGGTATAAAGAGTAATCTAAGAAAACACTAGCACTTTACGTTTGATAGGATGAGAGAAATGGCAGTTCAACCCGCTATAAAATTTATTTCTTTTGTTGAAATGTTAAAGAAACTTCGTCAATGTATAGAACCATCCTTCCTTGTCCAAATTTTACCAAAAAGTTGGAAAAAAATTCACCAAAAATAGTTGAAAATATTAATTTCATCCGTTGCGAAGGCAAATTTTGTGGATATCGCGGATATTCCAGAAAAATGACCCGGCGTACGAGGCTATTCGATTTCTCCATAAGCCCGTACTGCCTAGAAAAGTGGAACAGACTATAGATACGAAGCTTTTTGCTATTTTGAATATAGATCGTAATGTAGAGCGTGCGCTTTTCTCAGCGGGGTGTTACAGCAATATTTGTCCATGGGTCCAAACCACTTTCCATTTTAAAAAATGCCTTCGAAACGTAGCACTTGTTTCTGTGTTCCGTATATGTTTTGTGGCGCTACTTGTGAATATTAAAATGAATATAAAATTTTTGTTTTCGCTTACCATGTAGAAACGAGTTTCTATCGCTAATCTTAAGCTATTTAGCGTGCAACCTGATTGATAATGTTGAACAGTGGTTATTCATGAACAACCTTAAATATGCGATAAAATTTCGCTAAAACCGAACAAATTCATCTAATCATAAAGTCTTTTCCAAGGTAATATTCTCAATTCTGTCTATACACGTATTTGTTATTCGATATCTGGGAATGAGGTTATCTCCTAATGAAAGGGAGTCTTTCGGACGACTGCTCGTAACCTGATCGTCTCGCTTGCCACCTTGGAAAGATAATGCTCGTCGATGGATCTTTCTCCCTCTACTGTCAAAGTGGCCGTGGCAAAGGTAATATTTCGCTCTCCACGGATGCTACTTCGCTTTTCCGCAACGTGCATTTAGAAAACGGATTTCGCAACCATCTGTGACCTTTTGGAGCCCATAGCATTCTCAGAAGACGAAGGTTAGCTTTCGTGTAAGCCACTTACCATGCGTTCTTTATTCACGCAATGAGAAAGCTACGCATGAGGTGTCGTCCACAATCCGAGTTCGTCCGTAGGAATACCCTGTGCGAATCTTAATATTTCGCATCACGATCCGAAACTTGGGGTCCTCTTGGCCTCTCAATGTTTTAACTATTTCTTAGAAAATGAGATAAATATTCGATTTTCCCCGGCTCAAATAGGCTGGAAATGTCAGTTGATGGAGACGTTTTCCTTTCTTGGCACGATTACTTTACCCTTTCGAGACGAAGACGTTTTCTGAAAACCTCTGTCTGCGTACGAGGTCCCAGTTATAGAGCGTACACCTTCCTAAGCGGGTTGTCGCATCCTTTTAATTGTACAAAGTCATCGAATCACAAGGCACTAAATCTTCGAACGCCTTTACAACGGGTTAACGCGTAAGGGCGATCGGCAACTGCCGCATGTGCTCGTCCATCGGAGGCTCGCGCGTTTAAGGCACAGCAGGAACGCCAAACTTATGCGGAGAATCTAGTTCAGTTTAACGTCTCTTATTCAGAAACCGCGACATAAAAATCGGCGATAAAAATCGTTGTCCTATGCGCGAGCGGTAATGGATGAAAAACGCATTGGAAATCAATTTTATAGAAACTCGTTTGGTTCTCCATTTACACTTAAGTTTACGGATTAATTTGATTTGACACCCCTGTCGAGGTTTTTCGGTCACGCACACGCAATTTCTTGACGGCTGAATATAATTTCCGTTTCGGCGCACTGCGAATGTAAGACGCAGCCGATATGCAGCGAAACTTTGAACGTTATAACCTGGTTTATACACGGTCGATTAATTAATAATCGACCGCCCCAAATTGTCCCCTGTCGAAACGTTTACTTTATGCTTAAAATCCTGCAAATGCCCTGCCCAAAGTAATTTCCATTCATTAAATCGTTCCTCCCCGTTCCTCCCCGTCTATCGCGGGAGCTGTTTGTTGAATTCATTAGGAGTCATTCTTTCCGTTTAGTATAATTCTGTTCGCGAGTAACGAACATTAAGTAGTAAATTTAGCCATGCATTCGAATGAACTCTTGTCCTTAGAAATAACGAATCTCGAAGGAGTTTTAAGCGTAACGATTGCCAAATTTTGAATTTGCTACGTAGACCTTGGGAGCTCGAATGAGGAGAAGCGGATATAGTCCGTCATCGTTCGTCACAGGGAAACTTTTCTTAACTGAAATCCGACAGAGGGCTCCTCCCCATTGGTCTCACTCGGCAGTCGTTGCTCGTGAGAAACGTTTGTGACTAGTGCATCGAGTGGATTACGCTATTTCGTATCAATCCTATAGAGTATTGACGATTCTCCGCGGATAAAGTGATTGTGACCGTGTTAAGTGGTTATCGGTGCACATGGAAGATAGATAAAATACGGCAGCATCGCAAAGGAAGGCATCGTCTTGCGAGCGTGCGGAAAGAGATTTTGGTGAGGCTCCGAGGAGAATTGTAAGTTAAGATACCCAGTCCCATTGGAAATATCTCGGCAGGCCCTTTGCCTACGAAGACAAGGATTTGCCTCTCGAATTTTACTTGCCGATTGCTTCGTAGCGAGGAATTCCGAGTTCCTGGATTCCAATCCGTCGAATGGTTACATTACTCTGTCACTGTAAGCTAGATGAGATGATGATAGCAATAATAATATCGTTGAACGTTGGTTCTCAGCATTAGCGTTCATATGGTGTCGTATGTTATCGCTGCAAAGCGAGCTTTATTAAGTTTTCGGAGCCGTTTCTTCTTACAGGGAGCTCGGGCGCAGCATCATAGTTCGTACGAAGATGCTTTTATCTTCAACAGAGTGCATTTAATTAGAGAAAAAGGAAAATTAACGACTGGTGAAAGGGAGGATGTTGACACGGCGAGGTCGCTGTGGAAAGTGCATTGCGCACGGTGGTATTTCGAGGCGCGATTGTCACCGGCGGGAATCTAAAATTCGAGAAAGATTTTCGAAAATAAACATGAGGTGAGTCGTAAACGATTAAAATTTCATGAAGACTAGTATTTATTATGATTTTTAGCTACTACGTGAGTCTTGCTGAGCAAATTTACCATTTTCATGATGTACGGTCCGCTTATTCTTCCGAATTGAAGAAAACCGCCATTACTCGCGGTCGACATAAAAGAAGAGAGAAATTTTGGTGATTTTCCATCGGTAATCAGATGAGGAAATATCTGGCAAGAAATGTAACAATACAGCGGCTGCACTGAAGGCGGTGGTACTTCTCTCAGCCAATCAGAAGCAAGATAAATGTTTAGCGGTGGTTCAAAATTTATAAATTTTCATTTTTCACGTTTAATTTAGGAAAGAAGTATTATAAACTATTCTCTGCATTTCGGATCGTGCCAAAGCTAAGATATGTCAAGTTTTCCTATCCTCTGAGTCTATTTTTACGATGAGCAGCTTTGCCAAAATCAGCATCCGTTTAGGAACGTATGCATGTAGTTGGTTGCTCTGACACAAGATTTTATTGTTAACTAATTTGAAGAGTACGACGCATGAATTAATAACCATCCGCTGTTACAAATCAATAAAATAGCCTTGACTGTGTTAGTGTAGCAGGAGTGAGCCACGGTTCTGGATGTTTGCTTCCTTTCCTAATGAATTCATCAAAATTCAATTCTAGGATGCCCTTGGAATCGACAACGCTCGCCGTCCTATCCACGAGGAGTGCAACGGGTATTCACGGAGTGGACCTCCATGACAATTCCTAGCTATTGGAAGAATTTGTGTGAGAATTCGACAAGATTACTTTTCAAGGTATGATCTCAAACTGTTCATATTTTTCTATACAAGGAAATGAGTTTCAATCCATTAATTGAGGAAAAATGTCGATAGTCACCCAACAGACGTTTTATTATTGGTGAAGGAAGAACACAATTATTTCTTTTTGTTGCGAACGATTGTGAAGAACAATTATAATACAAGAAGGGGCCATGAGCATTCAGGATTATCATCGTCCATTCTATCTGCAGTTGGGTCTTTTTTTCGTTGTTAAATTATTTTATTTCTCCTCCCTTTTCGTTACTTCTCCCTTCAAATCACTATGAATTAGAGTGAGATCAACTTCATGTCATTTCAGCAGGCACTCTTTTCATCCTGTTCTCTGGATGACTATCCTTGGACCATCTATCGTCTCCGACCCTATCTATGCATTTCATGTCCAGTGTTTTCAACCGCGATTGCGTTGCCAAGTCATTACTTCTTCAATTTGAACTATTTTCTAGGCACCGTTTCAATTCTCTAAAGCTTTTCAACGTGCCTCCTAGAGTTCACAGGCTTAAGATAATGATTGCTTCTTTCTTCTTCATTCATGAAATTCTTCATCCTTTCTTATGCATCGTGAGTACATTCTTGGAGCATAGAATTAACATCTTCTTTTTGATTATTTCATTGGTTTGTACCACATAATTCTTGGTCCCAACGGTATATCTTCCATCGTACGCCATGCTACTTGGAGAACTCTGCAATGAAGAAACTTGTAGTATCTTTACTCCATGGAGCTGTTTCATGAGCGTATCCACTTCTCGTGATTCCTGTATTTGCGTTTCTCTTAACCTCCTTCGTTTAGCATTTGCAAGGATGATTCCATAGTGTTTCAATTTTAACATCCCTCTCAGTTCCAAAGCCGATTACCCTCCCCCAAAGGAAATTCACTTCTGCTTGCAGAGGAAAACGTCGGCATTCAATGTTGCAGGCATTATCCTTCTTTAAGCCTCTGGACAAACTCTTCTCTATAACTCTTTGCATTCGTTCGCTCAAAGTAGGGACGAGGATTTGATGGAATTTGTGCACCAATCCTCAATCAATTCTTTACTGATATTTGGCAGATGAACTCCTTCCTGTCAGTCGTGTGGAATGCAAAATCCAAGTCGAGAAATGAGAAGATGCATTTGAGAAGGCGAGCAGCTATCATACATGCAGGTGATTTTGATGACCTTTTTCCAGCCCTGGTTTCCTGCAAATGTCTTCTGCAGAACGGGATTCTCTGAGGGGTCGTTGGGCTCATAATTTTAGAAGCAGTCTCGAGAATGCTTAGGACGTGTTCCATTTGCTGTCAAAACCATTGCATTGGTTTAAATAACTTTTGATTGGATCTCTACCTTGCAGCTCTCCTTCGCATCCTTGCAGAGATGCTTGTGATATCCTCCATCGGTTATTCAAAACGTTTCACTGGCAGAGATCGTTCTTCTTTACATTTGAAGACCGAATTCCTCCATGAACCGAGATTCGAGTATTTGAAAGAGGACTGAAAAAGTGATGTTTACATTTCCATTACACGGCATAAGGACGAGTAGTGGCCACTCTGCAGGTGCTGAATACTTCAGATAACACCCTCTTTCCGAAAGAAGTAACAGAGCATTCACTGATTTTGAAACATCCCTTTTCTTTCCTTCTAGATGCCTGAAATAACTGCTGAGGGGAGGATGTTAGTCGAGAAAAGATAAGATAGGTGAGATGTGGATTCGTCATGTATGGACCTCGAATAGGAAGGAAGACCTTAGCGTACCGACAACATGAGAAATACAATGCTTTTGATTGAAATCGTCTTGGATATTAAACAAAGCTTATTTATACACTGTTAAATCAAGATTGTTTATGCACTGTTTAAAACTTTATGAGGAAGAAAATGTATTATATTCAATGTGGTTTTTAGAAATAAATATTCAAGAATACATCCTATGAAATTTTCCTGTCCTATGTAAAACTGTGGGTGAACATGCATATTGAGAGACGGGCGCAGAATATCTCCAAGCACGTCTCGGTTCCTTAAGGAGGGGGACGAACGCACGGAAGCACTCGTTTTAAAGAACTTATCCGGCGATTTATTAGTGAGAATGTTCTCTACACCTAGCAGAAAAACATGCCAGTGCGTCGAGGAACGAAATCGGGGTTTGAGTAGCGTTAGCGAGGCGTTCATCACGCGTAGGTTTAAAGTGCTAAAATTTGATCCTATGGGTTAATAGTCTCCGTTTTTCGTCCAGCATATAAACTAATGTTTTCGTAAACTACATTCCACGTTGATGTAAGCCCATGGATGATGCTTCGGGATGAATGTGTGCTGCTCTCGTTCGGACTCAATCGTGTATTCGGAAGTAGATTTGGCATGACTAAGGTGCGTGAAACGGATTATTCACAAACTTAAAGTAACCGATTCCAAATCTAAAGATCCAAATCCAAAACTTTCCGAAGGTCAAATCCATTTACAATTTTTCCGGGAGTAATTTGTACCAGTTCTTCGCCCCCGGCAGCATTAATCCGAATTTTCATGCAATTTTCTCCCGTTTACTCCATCAAAGGGGTCGATTCCCGCCGAGCGAAATTTTTCATTGGACGTTCGGGTAAAACCGATTTCTCGTTCAGGCATGGTACCCTTCCGAGACGAACACGTTTTATGAAATCTGTGCCTGCGTACGTAGTCCTTCAGCGAAATAACTCTCCTATAGTCATTCCACAAAAGCTGGCAGTACGGGAGGCTTATGGGGAAATAAATGCACGAATATTCCCATAAGAGCCTCTCAAAAGGCGTAAAGCTTTAGTTTTTGAATTTTATAACGGAGAGCGGGTCCGGATCAATCCGAATTACGGTAACGGGTCTATTAGTCTCGAGCAAAAAGTAACAATGATTAGCAATCGGAGCACTAAATCAATTACTCCCTCGGTTATATAATTCAAAAACTAAAGTTCTATTCAAGATATCGACTCAGAATAACCTGTAAATGAAAATAACACCATTTATCTCAATTTCTCTCGCGACAAGTTTTTCGTAACGCAAGAAACAAAATTTTTTTAGCCGATGCATATATTTGACTGCACGATCCAATTTTTCGGAGGTTGCGTTCCACTTAAATTATTTTTTACTAAAATTTTATCGGTCAAAAATTAATGTAAGTTAATTTTTTTTGTATTCATAAGGTATAAAGAGTAATCTAAGAAAACACTAGCACTTTACGTTTGATAGGATGAGAGAAATGGCAGTTCAACCCGCTATAAAATTTATTTCTTTTGTTGAAATGTTAAAGAAACTTCGTCAATGTATAGAACCATCCTTCCTTGTCCAAATTTTACCAAAAAGTTGGAAAAAAATTCACCAAAAATAGTTGAAAATATTAATTTCATCCGTTGCGAAGGCAAATTTTGTGGATATCGCGGATATTCCAGAAAAATGACCCGGCGTACGAGGCTATTCGATTTCTCCATAAGCCCGTACTGCCTAGAAAAGTGGAACAGACTATAGATACGAAGCTTTTTGCTATTTTGAATATAGATCGTAATGTAGAGCGTGCGCTTTTCTCAGCGGGGTGTTACAGCAATATTTGTCCATGGGTCCAAACCACTTTCCATTTTAAAAAATGCCTTCGAAACGTAGCACTTGTTTCTGTGTTCCGTATATGTTTTGTGGCGCTACTTGTGAATATTAAAATGAATATAAAATTTTTGTTTTCGCTTACCATGTAGAAACGAGTTTCTATCGCTAATCTTAAGCTATTTAGCGTGCAACCTGATTGATAATGTTGAACAGTGGTTATTCATGAACAACCTTAAATATGCGATAAAATTTCGCTAAAACCGAACAAATTCATCTAATCATAAAGTCTTTTCCAAGGTAATATTCTCAATTCTGTCTATACACGTATTTGTTATTCGATATCTGGGAATGAGGTTATCTCCTAATGAAAGGGAGTCTTTCGGACGACTGCTCGTAACCTGATCGTCTCGCTTGCCACCTTGGAAAGATAATGCTCGTCGATGGATCTTTCTCCCTCTACTGTCAAAGTGGCCGTGGCAAAGGTAATATTTCGCTCTCCACGGATGCTACTTCGCTTTTCCGCAACGTGCATTTAGAAAACGGATTTCGCAACCATCTGTGACCTTTTGGAGCCCATAGCATTCTCAGAAGACGAAGGTTAGCTTTCGTGTAAGCCACTTACCATGCGTTCTTTATTCACGCAATGAGAAAGCTACGCATGAGGTGTCGTCCACAATCCGAGTTCGTCCGTAGGAATACCCTGTGCGAATCTTAATATTTCGCATCACGATCCGAAACTTGGGGTCCTCTTGGCCTCTCAATGTTTTAACTATTTCTTAGAAAATGAGATAAATATTCGATTTTCCCCGGCTCAAATAGGCTGGAAATGTCAGTTGATGGAGACGTTTTCCTTTCTTGGCACGATTACTTTACCCTTTCGAGACGAAGACGTTTTCTGAAAACCTCTGTCTGCGTACGAGGTCCCAGTTATAGAGCGTACACCTTCCTAAGCGGGTTGTCGCATCCTTTTAATTGTACAAAGTCATCGAATCACAAGGCACTAAATCTTCGAACGCCTTTACAACGGGTTAACGCGTAAGGGCGATCGGCAACTGCCGCATGTGCTCGTCCATCGGAGGCTCGCGCGTTTAAGGCACAGCAGGAACGCCAAACTTATGCGGAGAATCTAGTTCAGTTTAACGTCTCTTATTCAGAAACCGCGACATAAAAATCGGCGATAAAAATCGTTGTCCTATGCGCGAGCGGTAATGGATGAAAAACGCATTGGAAATCAATTTTATAGAAACTCGTTTGGTTCTCCATTTACACTTAAGTTTACGGATTAATTTGATTTATTCGCTTTTCTCGGATTCATTCGCTTTTTTCATATTTATTCGCTTTTCTCGGATTTATTTGCATTTCTCGGATTTATTCGCTTTTCTCGGATATATTCGCTTTTCTCGGATTTATTCGCTTTTCTCGGAATATTTCGCTCTTCTCGGATTTATTCGCTTTTCTCGGATTTATTCGCTTTTTGCGGATTTTTTCGTATTTCTTGGAATTATTCGCTTTTTGCGGATTTCTTCGTTATTCTCGGAATTATTCGCTTTCCTTGGATTTATTCGCTTTTCTCGGATTTATTCGCATTTCTCGGATTTATTCGCTTTTTTCGATATATTTCGTTTTTCTCGAATTTATTTGCTGATCTCGGATTTATTCGCTTTTCTCGTTTTTATTCGCTTTTCTCGGATTTTATCGCTTTTCTCGGATTTATTCGCTTTTATCGGATTCATTCGCTTTTCTCGTATTTATTCGCTTTTCTCGGATTTATTTGCTACTTTCGGATTTGATCGCTTTTCTCGTATTTATTCACTTTTCTCGGATTCATTCACTTCTTCGGATTTATTTACTTTTCTCGGATTTATTCGCTTCTCTCGGATATATTCGCTTTTCTCGGATTTATTCGCGTTTTGCGGATTTATTCGCTTTCCTCGGATCTATTCGCTTTTCTTGGATTTATTCTCTTTTCTCGGATTCATTCGCTTTTCTCATATTTATTCGCTTTTCTCGGATTTATTTGCATTTCTCGGATTTATTTGCATTTCTCGGATTTATTCGCTTTTCTCGGATACATTCTCTTTTCTCGGATTTATTCGACTTTCTCGGATTCATTCGCTTTTCTCGTATTTATTCGCTTTTCTCGGATTTATTTGCTACTCTCGGATTTATTTGCATTTCTCGGATTTATTCGCTTTTCTCGGATATATTCGCTTTTCTTGGATTTATTCGCTTTTCTCGGAATAATTCGCTCTTCTCGGATTTATTCGCTTTTCTCGGATTATTTCGCTTTTCTCGGATTTATTCGCGTTTTTTGGATTTATTCGCTTTTCTCGGATTTAGTCGCTTTTCTCGGATTTATTCGCTTTCCTCGGATCTATTCGCTTTTCTTGGATTTATTCTCTTTTCTCGGATTCATTCGCTTTTCTCATATTTATTCGCTTTTCTCGGATTTATTTGCATTTCTCGGATTTATTCGCTTTTTTCGATTTATTCGCTTTTCTCGGATTCATTCGCTTTTTTCATATTTATTTGGTTTTCTCGGATTTATTTGCATTTCTCGGATTTATTCGCTTTTCTCGGATATATTCGCTTTTCTCGGATTTATTCTACTTTCTCGAAATTAATTCGCTTTTCTCGGATTTATTCTACTTTCTCGAAATTAATTCGCTTTTCTCGGATTTATTCGCTCTTCTCGGATTTATTCGCTTTTCTTCGATTTATTCGCTTTTCTCGGATTTATTTGCTGATCTCGGATTTATTCGCTTTTCTCGTTTTTATTCGCTTTTCTCGGATTTATTCACATCTTCGGATTTATTATGTTTTCTCGGATTTATTCGCTTTCCTCGGATTTATTCGCGTTTTGTGGATTTATTCGCTTTTCTCGGATTTGGTCGCTTTTCTCGGATTAATTCGCTTTTCTCGGTTTTATTCGCTTTTCTCGGATTTATTCGAGTTTTGCGGATTTATTCGCTTTTTGCGGATTTATTCGCTATTCTCGGATTTATTCGCTTTTCTCGGATTTATTTGCATTTCTCGGATTTATTCGCTTTTCTCGGATATATTCGCTTTTCTCGGATTTATTCGACTTTCTCGGATTTATTCGCTTTTCTCGGATTTATTTGCTGATCTCGGATTTATTCGCTTTTCTCGTTTTTATTCGCTTTTCTCGGATTTATTCAAATCTTCGGATTTATTATGTTTTCTCGGATCTATTCGCTTTTCTTCGATTTATTCGCTTTTCTCGGATTTATTCGCTCTTCTCGGATTTATTCGCTTGCTTCGATTTATTCGCTTTTCTCGGATTTATTCGCTTTTCTCGGATTTATTTGCTGATCTCGGATTTATTCGCTTTTCTCGTTTTTATTCGCTTTTCTCGGATTTATTCACATCTTCGGATTTATTATGTTTTCTCGGATTTATTCGCTTTCCTCGGATTTATTCGCGTTTTGTGGATTTATTCGCTTTTCTCGGATTTGGTCGCTTTTCTCGGATTAATTCGCTTTTCTCGGTTTTATTCGCTTTTCTCGGATTTATTCGAGTTTTGCGGATTTATTCGCTTTTTGCGGATTTATTCGCTATTCTCGGATTTATTCGCTTTTCTCGGATTTATTTGCATTTCTCGGATTTATTCGCTTTTCTCGGATATATTCGCTTTTCTCGGATTTATTCGACTTTCTCGGATTTATTCGCTTTTCTCGGATTTATTTGCTGATCTCGGATTTATTCGCTTTTCTCGTTTTTATTCGCTTTTCTCGGATTTATTCAAATCTTCGGATTTATTATGTTTTCTCGGATTTATTCGCTCTCCTCGGATTTATTCGCGTTTTGTGGATTTATTCGCTTTTCTCGGATTTAGTCGCTTTTCTTGGATTTATTCGCTTTTCTCGGATTTTATCGCTTTTCTCGGATTTATTCGCTTTTATCGGATTCATTCGCTTTTCTCGTATTTATTCGCTTTTCTCGGATTTATTTGCTACTCTCGGATTTGTTCGCTTTTCTCGTATTTATTCACTTTTCTCGGATTCATTCACTTCTTCGGATTTATTTACTTTTCTCGGATTTATTCGCTTTTCTCGGGTATATTCGCTTTTCTCGGATTTATTCGCGTTTTGCGGATTTATTCGCTTTCCTCGGATCTATTCGCTTCTCTTGGATTTATTCGCGTTTTGCGGATTTATTCGCTTTCCTCGGATCTATACGCTTTTCTTGGATTTATTCTCTTTTCTCGGATTCATTCGCTTTTCTCTTATTTATTCGCTTTTCTCGGATTTATTTGCATTTCTCGGATTTATTCGCTTTTCTCGGATTTATTTGCTGATCTCGGATTAATTCGCTTTTCTCGTTTTTATTCGCTTTTCTCGGATTTATTTGCATTTCTCGGATTTATTCGCTTTTCTCGGATATATTCGCTTTTCTCGGATTTATTCGCTTTCTCGGATTTATTCGCTTTTCTTCGATTTATTCGCTTTCTCGGATTTATTCGCTTTCTCGGATTTATTCGCTTTTCTCGGATTCATTCGCTTTTCTCGGATTTATTCGCTTTTCTCGGATTTATTCGCTTTTCTCGTTTTTATTCGCTTTTCTCGGATTTATTCACATCTTCGGATTTATTATGTTTTCTCGGATTTATTCGCTTTCCTCGGATTTATTCGCGTTTTGTGGATTTATTCGCTTTTCTCGGATTTGGTCGCTTTCTCGGATTAATTCGCTTTTCTCGGTTTTATTCGCTTTTCTCGGATTTATTCGAGTTTTGCGGATTTATTCGCTTTTTGCGGATTTATTCGCTATTCTCGGATTTATTCGCTTTTCTCGGATTTATTCGCTTTTCTCGGATTTATTCGCTTTTCTCGGATTTATTCGCTTTTCTCGGATTTATTCGCTTTTCTCAGATTTATTCGATTTTCTCGGATTTATTCGCTTTTCTCGGATTTATTGGCTTTTTCCGGATTTATTCGCTTTTTGCGGATTTATTCGCTTTTCTCGGATTTATTCGCTTTTTGCGGATTTCTTCGCTATTCTCGGATTTATTCGCTTTTCTCGGATTTATTCGCTTTTCTTGGATTTATTCGCTTTTCTTGGATTTATTCGCTTTTCTCGGATTTATTCGCTTTTCTCGGAATAATTCGCTCTTCTCGGATTTATTCGCTTTTCTCGGATTTATTCGCTTTTTGCGGATTTTTTCGTATTTCTTGGATTTATTCGCTTTTTGCGGATTTCTTCGTTATTCTCGGAATTATTCGCTTTCCTTGGATATATTCGCTTTTCTCGGATTTATTCGCATTTCTCGGATTTATTCGCTTTTTTCGATATGTTCGTTTTTCTCGAATTTATTTGCTGATCTCGGATTTATTCGCTTTTCTCGTTTTTATTCGCTTTTCTCGGATTTATTCACATCTTCGGATTTATTATGTTTTCTCGGATTTGTTCGCTTTCCTCGGATTTATTCGCGTTTTGTGGATTTATTCGCTTTTCTCGGATTTAGTCGCTTTTCTCGGATTAATTCGCTTTTCTCGGATTTATTCGCTTTTCTCGGATTTATTCGAGTTTTGCGGATTTATTCGCATTTTGCGGATTGATTCGCTATTCTCGGATTTATTAGTTTTTCCCGGATTTATTCGCTTTTTGCGGATTTATTCGCTTTTCTCGGATTTATAAGCTTTTCTCGGATTTATTTGCTATTCTCGGATTTATTCGCTTTTCTCAGATTTATTCGATTTTCTCGGATTTATTCGCTTTTTTCGGATTTATTGGCTTTTCCCGGATTTATTCGCTTTTTTCGGATTTATTCGCTTTTCACGGATTTATAAGCTTTTCTCGGATTTATTCGCTTTTCTCGGATTTATTCGCTTTTCTCGGAATAATTCGCTCTTCTCGGATTTATTCGCTTTTCTCGGATTTTTTCGTATTTCTTTGATTTATTCGCTTTTTGCGGATTTCTTCGCTATTCTCGGAATTATTCGCTTTCCTTGGATCTATTCGCTTTTCTCGGATTTATTCGCTTTTCTCGGATTTATTCGCTTTTCTCGGATTTATTCGCTTTTCTCGGATTTATTCCCTTTTCTCGGATTCATTCACTTCTTCGGATTTATTTACTTTTCTCTGATTAATTCGTTTTTCTCTGATTTATTCGCTTTACTTTGATTCATTCGCATTTCTCGGATTTATTCGCTTTTCTCGGATATATCCGCTTTTCTCGGATTTATTCGCTTTTCTCTGATTAATTCGCTTTTCTAGGATTAATTCGGATTTCTCGGAATTCTTCGCATTTCTCGGTTTTATTAATTTTTCTCGGTTTTATTCGCTTTTTTTGGGATTAATTCGCGTTTTGCGGATTTATTCGCTGTTCTCGGATTTATTCACCTTTCTTGTATTTAATCGCTTTTCTCGGATTTATTCACTTCTTCGGATTTATTAACTTTTCTCGGATTATTTCGCTTTTCTCGGATTAATATGCGTTTTTTGGATTTATTCGCTTTTCTCGGATTTAGTCGCTTTTCTCGGATTAATTCGCTTTTCTCGGATTTATTCGCGTTTTGCGGATTTATTCGCTTTTTTCCGATTTATTCGCTATTCTCGGATTTATTAGGTTTTCTCGGATTCATTCGCTTTTCTTGGAATTATTCGCTTTTCTTGGATTTATTCGCTTTTCTCGGATTTATTTGCTGATGTCGGATTTATTCACTTTTCTCGTATTTATTCGCTTTTCTCGGATTTATTCACATCTTCGGATTTATTATGTTTTCTCGGATTAATTCGCTTTCCTCGGATTTATTCGCTTTCCTCGGATTTATTCTCGTTTTGTGGATTTATTGGTTTTTTCGGATTTAGTCATTTTTCTCGGATTAATTTGCTTTTCTCGGATTTATTCGCTTTTCTCGGATTTATTCGAGTTTTGCGGATTTATTCGCTTTTCTTGGATATATTCGGTTTTCTCGGATTTATTGGCTTTTCTCGGATTTATTGGCTTTTTTTCGGATTTATTCGCTTTTCTCTGATTTATTTATTATATTTAGGAAAGAAAGCTGGAAATAAAATGACAAAAAAGCGCGATTATGGGCGAAAAATATCGTAATCTTCGTTTTATATATAAAAACTGGCGACTTTAATCAGAAATTTGTAATGAAGCCGGACTTTAAGGACAAAAAAGCGCGAATATCGGCGAAATAGAGCGTAATTTTCGCTTTTTGAAAGAAACGGCGGCGATTTTTATGAGAAATTTTTTAAAAAGCCGGAATTTAAAGACAGAAAAGCGCGATAAAAGGTGAAAAATAGCGTAATCTTCGCTTTCTATGCAAAAAAGAGGCATTTTTTATAAGAAATTTGTTATAAAGCCGGATTTTAAAGACAAACGAGCGCGATATTTGGCGAAATATAACATAATCTTAATTTCATAAACGAAAAGAGGCGATTTTTATATGAAATTTGTAAAAAAGCCGGATTTTAAAGACATAAAACGCGATTATGGCAATATAGAGCGTAATGTTCGCTCTTTAAACGAAAAAGAGGCGATTTTTATCAGAAATTTGTTAAAAAGCCGGATTTTTAAGACAAACGAGTGCGATTTTTTGCGAAATATTACGTTATCTTCGCTTTTTTAACAAAAGAAAGGCGATTTTTATAAGAAATAGTTAAAAATGCCGGAATTTTAAGAGAAAAAAGCGCGATTGACGGAAAAAAATAGCGTTATCTTCGCTTTCTATTCGGATAAGAGGCATTTGTTATCAGAAATTTGTTAAAAAGACAGATTTTATAGACAAACGAGCGCGAAAAGTGGCGAAATATTACGTAATCTTCGCTTTATAACCCAAAAAGAGGCGAATTTTAAAAGAAATTTGTGTAAAAGCCTGATTTTAAAGCCAAAAAGCGCGATTATGGCAGTGTATAGCGTAATCTTCGCTTTAGAAACGATTAGAGCTGACCTGTATAAGAAATTAGTTAAAAAGCCAGATTAAAAAAACATAAAAGCGCGATAATCGGCAATATATAGCGTGTTCTTCGTTTTATATATAAGAAATTTGTTAAAAAGCCGGATTTAAAAGACAAACGTACGTAAATATATGCAAAATTTTACGTGATCTTCGCTTTATAAACAAAAAAAAGGCGATTTTTACAAGAAATTTGTTAAAAGGTGGATTTTAAAGACAAACGAGCATGATTATCTGCGAAAAATAACGTATTCTTCGCTTTATAACCGAAAAAAAGGCAATTTTTATCAGAAATTTTTTGAAAAGCCGGATTTTAAAGAGAAACGAGCGCTATTATTGGCGAAATATCTCGTTATCTACCTTCATAAACGAAAGAGAGGCGATTTTAAAAGAATTTGGTTAAAAAGCCGGATTTCAAAGACAAACGAGCGCGATTTTTGGCGACATATTACGTAATCTTCGCTTCATAAACGAAAAGAGGCGATTTTTATAAGAAATTTCTTAAAAAGCCGGAATTTAAAGACAAAAATGCGCGATTATTGGCGAAATATAGCGTTATCTTCGCTTCATAAACGAAAAGGAGGCGATTTTTATAAGAAATTTGTGAAAAAGCCGGATTTTAAAGAAAACGTGCGTAAATATATGCAAAATTTTACGTAATCTTCGCTTTATAAACGACAAAAAGACGATTTTTACAAGAAATTTGTTAAAAGGTGGATTTTAAAGACAAACGAGCATGATTATCTGCGAAAAATTACGTATTCTTCGCTTTATAACCGAAAAAGAGGCGATTTTTATCAGAAATTTGTTGAAAAGCCGGATTTTAAAGAGAAACGAGCGCGATTTTTGGCGACGTTTATCGTAATCTTCGCTTCATAAACGAAAAGAGGAAATTTTTATAAGAAATTACTTAAAAACCCGGATTTTAAAGCCAAAAAGCGCGATTATGGCAGTGTATAGCGTAATCTTCGCTTTAGAAACGATTAGAGCTGACCTGTATAAGAAATTAGTTAAAAAGCCAGATTAAAAAAACATAAAAGCGCGATAATCGGCAATATATAGCGTGTTCTTCGTTTTATATATAAGAAATTTGTTAAAAAGCCGGATTTAAAAGACAAACGTGCGTAAATATATGCAAAATTTTACGTGATCTTCGCTTTATAAACGACAAAAAGGCGATTTTTACAAGAAATTTGTTGAAAGGTGGATTTTAAAGACAAACGAGCATGATAATCTGCGAAAAATTACGTATTCTTCGCTTTATAACCGAAAAAGAGGCGATTTTTATCAGAAATTTGTTGAAAAGCCGGATTTTAAACAGAAACGAGCGCTATTATTGGCGAAATATCTTGTAATCTACCTTCATAAACGAAAGAGAGGCGATTTTAAAAGAAATTGGTTAAAAAGCCGGATTTTAAAGACAAACGAGCGCGATTTTTGGCGACATATTACGTAATCTTCGCTTCATAAACGAAAAGAGGCGATTTTTATAAGAAATTTCTTAAAAAGCCGGAATTTAAAGACAAAAATGCGCGAATATCGGCGAAATATAGCGTTATCTTCGCTTCATAAACGAAAATGAGGCGATTTTTATAAGAAATTTGTGAAAAAGCCGGAAATTAAAGACAAACGTGCGTAAATATATGCAAAATTTTATGTAATCTTCGCTTTATAAACGAAAAAAAGGCGATTTTTATCAGAAATTTGTTAAAAGGTGGATTTTAAAGACAAACGAGCATGATTATCTGCGAAATATTACGTAATCTTCGCTTTACAAACGATTAGAGCTGAACTGTATAAGAAATAAGTTAAAAAGCAGGATTATGAAAACATAAAAGCGCGATAATCGGCAATATATAGCTTAATCTTCACTCTTTTAACGAGAAAGAGGCGAATTTAATTAAAAATTTCTTAAAAAGCCGGAATTTAAAGACAAAAATGCGCGATTATCGGCGAAATATAGCGTAATCTTCGCTTCATAAACGAAAAAGAGGCGACTTTAATCAGAAATTTGATAAAAAGCCGGATTTAAAGGACAAAAAAGCGCGAATATCGGCGAAATACAGCGTAATTTTCCCTTTTTAAAAGAAACAGCGGCGACTTTTTTAAGAAATTTGTGTAAAAGCCTGATTTTAGAGCCAAAAAGCGCGATTATGGCAGTGTATAGCGTAATCTTCGCTTTATAAACGACAATATGGCGATTTTTACAAGAAATTTGTTAAAAAGCCGGATTTAAAAGACAAACGTACGTAAATATATGCAAAATTTTACGTGATCTTCGCTTTATAAACAACAAAAAGGCGATTTTTACAAGAAATTTGTTAAAAGGTGGATTTTAAAGACAAACGAGCATGATTATCTGCGAACAATTACGTATTCTTCGGTTTATAACCGAAAAAAAGGCGATTTTTATCAGAAATTTTTTGAAAAGCCGGATTTTAAAGAGAAACGAGCGCTATTATTGGCGAAATATCTCGTAATCTACCTTCATAAACGAAAGAGAGACGATTTTAAAAGAAATTGGTTAAAAAGCCGGATTTTAAAGACAAACGAGCGCGATTTTTGGCGACATATTACGTAATCTTCGCTTCATAAACGAAAAGAGGCGATTTTTTTAAGAAATTTCTTAAAAAGCCGGAATTTTAAGACAAAAATCCGCGATTATCGGCGAAATATAGCGTTTTCTTCGCTTCATAAACGAAAATGAGGCGATTTTTATAAGAAATTTGTGAAAAAGCCGGATTTTAAAGACAAACGTGCGTAAATATATGCAAAATTTTACGTAATCTTCGCTTTATAAACGACAAAAAGGCGATTTTTACAAGAAATTTGTTAAAAGGCGGATTTGAAAGACAAACGAGCATGATTATCTGCGAAATATTACGTATTCTTCGCTTTATAACCGAAAAAGAGGCGATTTTTATCAGAAATTTGTTGTAAAGCCGGATTTTAAAGAGAAACGAGCGCTATTATTGGCGAAATATCTCGTAATCTACCTTCATAAACGAAAAAGAGGCGATTTTAAAAGAAATTGGTTAAATAGCCGGAATTTAAAGACAAACGAGCGCGATTTTTGGCGACATCTTACGTAATCTTCGCTTCATAAACGAAAAAAGGCGATTTTTATAAGAAATTTGTTAAAAGGTGGATTTTAAAGACAAACAAGCATGATTATCTACGTAAATTACGTATTCTTCGCTTTATAACCGAAAAAGAGGCGTTTTTTATCAGAAATTTGTTGAAAAGCCGGATTTTAAAGAGAAACGAGCACTATTACTGGCAAAATATCTCGTAATCTACCTTCATAAACGAAAGAGAAGCGATTTTAAAAGAAATTGGTTAAAAAGCCGGATTTTAAAGGCAAACGAGCGCGATTTTTGGCGACATATTACGTAATCTTCGCTTCATAAACGAAAAGAGGCGATTTTTATAAGAAATTTCTTAAAAAGCGGGAATTTAAAGACAAAAATGCGCGATTATCGGCGAAATAA
Organism: Pantala flavescens; assembly: GCA_020796165.1. Lineage (NCBI taxonomy): Eukaryota > Metazoa > Arthropoda > Insecta > Odonata > Libellulidae > Pantala > Pantala flavescens. The sequence goes on along the minus strand of CM036885.1, from coordinate 18,318,376 downwards.
AGCGTTATCTTCGCTTCATAAACGAAAATGTGGCGATTTTTATAAGAAATTTCTTAAAAAGCCGGAATTTAAAGACAAAAATGCTCGATTATCGGCGAAATATAGCGTAATCTTCGATTCATAAACGAAAAAGAGGCGACTTTTTTAAGAAATTTGTGAAAAAGCCTGATTTTAAAGCCAAAAAGCGCGATTATGGCAGTGTATAGCGTAATCTTCGCATTATAAACGACAAAATGGCGATTTTTACATGAAATTTGTTAAAAAGCCGGATTTAAAAGACAAACGTGCGTAAATATATGCAAAATTTTACGTAATCTTCGCTTTATAAACGACAAAAAGGCGATTTTTACAAGAAATTTGTTAAAAGGTGGATTTTAAAGACAAACGAGCATGATTATCTGCGAAATTTTACGTAATCTTCGCTTTACAAACGATTAGAGCTGACCTGTATAAGAAATTAGTTAAAAAGCCGGATTAAAAAAACATAAAAGCGCGATAATCGGCAATATATAGCTTAATCTTCACTCTTTTAACGAGAAAGAGGCGATTTTTATAAAAAATTTCTTAAAAAGCCGGAATTTAAAGACAAAAATGCGCGATTATCGGCGAAATATAGCGTAATCTTCGCTTCATAAACGAAAAAGAGGCGACTTTTATAAGAAATTTGTTAAAAGGTGGATTTTAAAGACAAACGAGCATGATTATCTGCGAAAAATTACGTATTCTTCGCTTTATAACCGAAAAAGAGGCGATTTTTATCAGAAATTTGTTGAAAAGCCAGATTTTAAAGAGAAACGAGCGCTATTATTGCCGAAATATCTCGTAATCTACCTTCATAAACGAAAGAGAGGCGATTTTTATAAGAAATTTCTTAAAAAGCCGGAATTTAAAGACAAAGATGCTCGATTATCGGCGAAATATAGCGTAATCTTCGCTTCATAAACGAAAAAGAGGCGACTTTTTTAAGAAATTTGTGAAAAAGCCTTATTTTAAAGCCAAAAAGCGCGATTATGGCAGTGTATAGCGTAATCTTCGCTTTATAAACGACAAAAAGGCGATTCTTACAAGAAATTTGTTAAAAGAAGGATTTTAAAGACAAACGAACATGATTATCTGCGAAAAATTACGTATTCTTCGCTTTATAACCGAAAAAGAGGCGATTTTTATCAGTATTTTGTTGAAAAGCCAGATTTTAAACAGAAACGAGCGCTATTATTGCCGAAATATCTCGTAATCTAACTTCATAAACGAAAAAGAGGAGATTTTAAAAGAAATTGGTTAAAAAGCCGGATTTTAAAGACAAACGAGCGCGATTTTTGGCAACATATTACGTAATCTTCGCTTCATAAACGACAAGAGGCGATTTTTATAAGAAATTTCTTAAAAAGCCGGAATTTAAAGACAAAAATGCGCGAATATCGGCGAAAGATAGCGTTATCTTCGCTTCATAAACGAAAATGAGGCGATTTTTATAAGAAATTTGTGAAAAAGCCGGATTTTAAAGACAAACGTGCGTAAATATATGCAAAATTTTACGTAATCTTCGCTTTATAAACGACAAAATGGCGATTTTTACAAGAAATTTGTTAAAAAGCCGGATTTGAAAGACAAACGTGCGTAAATATATGCAAAATTTTACGTAATCTTCGCTTTATAAACGACAAAAAGGCGATTTTTACAAGAAATTCGTTAAAAGGCGGATTTGAAAGACAAACGAGCGCTATTATCGGCGAAAAATAGCGTAATCTTCGCTTCAGAAACGAAAAAGAGGCGACTTTTTTAAGAAATTTGTTAAGAAGCCGGAATTTAAAGCCAAAACAGCGCGATTATTGGTATAATATAGTTTAATCTTCTCTTTATAACCGAAAAAGCGGCGATTTTTATCAGAAATTTGTTTTAAAAGCCGGATTTTAAAGAGAAACGAGCGCTATTATTGGCGAAAAATTTCGTAATCTACCTTCATAATAGAAAAAGAGGCAATTTTAAAATAAATTGGTTAATAAGCCAGAATTTTAAGACAAAAATGCGCGATTTTCGGCGAAATATAGCGTAATCTTCGCTTCATAAACGAAAATGAGGCGATTTTTATAAGAAATTAGTTAAAAAGCCGGATTTTAAAAACATAAAAGCGTCATAATCGGCAATATATTGCTTAATCTTCACTCTTTAAACGAGAAAGAGGCGATTTTTATAAGAAATTTCTTAAAAAGCCGGAATTTAAAGACAAAGGAGCGCGAGTATCGGCAAAAGATGGCGTAAATTTCACTTTTTAAACGATAAGAGGCGATTTTTATAAGAAATTGGTTAAAAAGCCGATTTTAAAGAATAAAGCGCTATAATCGGCGAAATATAGCGTAATCTTTGCTTAAGAAACGAAAAATTTCGATTTGTATGAAAAATTTATTAGAAAACCGGAATTTAAAGCCAAAAAAGAGCAACTATCGGCGGAATATGTCGTAATTTTCGCTTTTGTAACAAAAGAAAGGCGATTTTTGTAAGAAATTTGTTGAAATGCCGGATTTTTTAGACATACGAGCGCGATTATTGGCGAAATATTACGTAATCTTCGCTTTATAAACGAAAAAGAGGCGACTTTAATCAGAAATTTGTTAAAAAGCCGGATTTAAAGGACAAAGAAGCGCGAATTTCGGCGAAATACAGCGTAATTTTCGCTTTTTAAAAGAAACAGCGCCGACTTTTCTAAGAAATTTGTGAAAAAGCCTGATTTTAAAGCCAAAAAGCGCGATTATGGCAGTGTTTAGGTAATCTTCGCTTTATAAACGACAAATGGCGATTTTAACAAGAAATTTATTAAAAAGCCGGATTTTAAAGACAAACGTGCGTAAATATATGCGAAATTTTACGTAATCTTCGCTTTATAAACGACGAAAAGGCGATTTTTACAAGAAATTCGTTAAAAGGCGGATTTTAAAGACAAACGAGCATGATTATCTGCGAAATATTACGTAATGTTCGCTTTACAAACGATTAGAGCTGACCTGTATCAGAAATAAGTTAAAAAGCCGGATTAAAAAAACATAAAAGCGCGATAATCGGCAATATATAGCTTAATCTTCACTCCTTAAACGAGAAAGAGGCGATTTTTATAAAAAATTTCTTAAAAAGCCGGAATTAAAAGACAAGAATGCGCGATTATCGGCGAAATATAGCGTAATCTTCGCTTCATAAGAAAATGAGGCGATTTTTATCAGAAATTTGTTAAAAAGCCGATTTTAAAGAGAAACGAGCGCTATTATTGGCGAAATATTTCGTAATCTTCGCTTCATGAACGAAAAACTTTCGATTTCTATAAAAAATTTGTTAGAAAACCGGAATTGGAAGCCAAAAATGCGCGATTATCGGCGAAATATAGCGTAATCTTCCTTTTTTATAATCAAAAAACGGGCGACTTTAATCAGAAATTTGTTGAGAAGCCGGATTTTAAGGACAAAAATGCGCGAATATCGGCAAAAGATAGCGTAACTTTCGCTTTTTAACAAAAGGAGGCTATTTTTATAAGAAATTTGTTAAAAAGCCGGAATTTAAGGCCAAAAAAGATCGATTATCGGCCAAATAAAGCGCAATTTTCGCTTAAAAAACGAAAAAGCGGCGATTTTTATAAGAAATTTTTTAAAAAGCCAGAATATAAAACAAAAATGTGCGATTATCGGCAAAATATTGCGTAATCTTCGCTTTATAAACGAAAAAGGGAGATCTTAATAAGAAATATGTTAAAACGCCGGATTTTAAATACAAAAGTGCGCGAGTATCTGCGGAACATTACGTAAGCTTCGCTTTATTAACAAAAGAAAGGCGATTTTTATATGAAATAGGTAAAAAAGACGGATTTAAAAAACAAAAGAGCGCGATTTTCTGCGGTATATTACGTAATATTCTCTCTTTTTTAACAAAAGAAAGGCGATTTTTATAAGAAATTTGTGAAAAAGCCGGATTTTGAAGAGAAACGAGCGCGATTATTGGCGAAATGTTACGTAATATTCGCTTCATAAACGAAAAATAGGCGATGTTTATAAGAAATTTGTTGAAAAGCCGGATTTTAATGACAAACGAGCGCGATTTTTGGCGAAATATTACGTAATCTTCGCTTTTTTAACAAAAAAGGCGATTATTATAAGAAATAGGTAAAAAAGACGGATTTAAAAAAACAAAATAGCGCGACTTTCTGCGGTATATTACGTAAAATTCGCTTAATTAACAAAAGAAAGGCGATTTTTATAAGTAATTTGTAAAAAAGCCGGATTTTAAACACAAACGAGCGCGATAATTGGCGAAATATTACGTAATCTTCGCTATATATACGAAAAAGAGGCGATTTTTATAAGAAATAGGTATAAAAGCCGATTTTAAAGACAAAAAAGCGGGATAATCGGCGAAATATCGCGTAATCTTCGCTTTATAAACGAAAAAATTTCGATTTCTATAAAAAATTTTCTAGAAAACTGGAATTGAAAGCCAAATATGCGCGATTATCGGCGAAATATTACGTAATCTTCGCTTCATAAACGAAAATGAGGCGATTTTTATAAGACATTTCTTAAAAAGCCGGAATTTAAAGACAAAAATGCGCGATTATCGGCGAAATATAGCGTTATCTTAGCTTCATAAACGAAAATGAGGCGATTTTTATAAGAAATTTAGGAAAAAGCCTGATTTTAAAGCCAAAAAGCGCGATTATGGCAGTGTATAGCGTAATCTTCGTTTTATTATCAAAAAACCGGCGACTTTAATTAGAAATTTGTTAAAAAACCGGATTTTTAGAACAAAAATGCGCGAATATCGGCAAAATAAAGCGTAATTTTCGCTTAATTATGAAAAGGTGGCGATTTTTATAAGAAATTTGTTAAAATGCCGATTTTAAAGAATAAAGCGCGATAATCGGCGAAATATTGCGTAATCTTCGCTTTAGAAACAAAAAAGTTTCGATATTTATAAGAAACTTATTAGATAAACCGGGATTTAAAGCCAGAAAGAGCGATAATCGGCGGAATATTACGTAATCTTCCCTTTTTTTTACAAAAGAATGGCGATTTTTGTAAGAAAAATGTTAAAAAGCCGGATTTTTTAGACAAACGAGCGCGATTATTGGCGAAATATATGCAAAATTTTACGTAATCTTCGCTTCATAAACGGAAATGAGGCGATTTTTATAAAAAATTTCTTAAAAAGCCGGAATTTAAAGACAAAAATGCGCGATTATCGGCGAAATATAGCGTAATCTTCGCTTCATAAACGAAAAAGAGGCGACTTTAATCAGAAAGTTGTTAAAAAGCCGGATTTAAAGGACAAAAAAGCGCGAATATCGGCGAAATACAGCGTAATTTTCGCTTTTTAAAAGAAACAGCGGCGACTTTTTTAAGAAATTTGTGAAAAAGCCTGATTTTAAAGCCAAAAAGCGCAATTATGGCAGTGTATAGCGTAATCTTCGCTCTAGAAACGATTAGAGCTGACCTGTATAAGAAATTAGTTAAAAAGCCAGATTAAAAAAACATAAAAGCGCGATAATCGGCAATATATAGCGTGTTCTTCGTTTTATATATAAGAAATTTGTTAAAAAGCCGGATTTAAAAGACAAACGTGCGTAAATATATGCAAAATTTTACGTGATCTTCGCTTTATAAACGACAAAAAGGCGATTTTTACAAGAAATTTGTTGAAAGGTGGATTTTAAAGACAAACGAGCATGATAATCTGCGAAAAATTACGTATTCTTCGCTTTATAACCGAAAAAGAGGCGATTTTTATCAGAAATTTGTTGAAAAGCCGGATTTTAAACAGAAACGAGCGCTATTATTGGCGAAATATCTTGTAATCTAACTTCATAAACGAAAGAGAGGCGATTTTAAAAGAAATTGGTTAAAAAGCCGGATTTTAAAGACAAACGAGCGCGATTTTTGGCGACATATTACGTAATCTTCGCTTCATAAACGAAAAGAGGCGATTTTTATAAGAAATTTCTTAAAAAGCCGGAATTTAAAGACAAAAATGCGCGAATATCGGCGAAATATAGCGTTATCTTCGCTTCATAAACGAAAATGAGGCGATTTTTATAAGAAATTTGTGAAAAAGCCGGAAATTAAAGACAAACGTGCGTAAATATATGCAAAATTTTATGTAATCTTCGCTTTATAAACGAAAAAAAGGCGATTTTTATCAGAAATTTGTTAAAAGGTGGATTTTAAAGACAAACGAGCATGATTATCTGCGAAATTTTACGTAATCTTCGCTTTACAAACGATTAGAGCTGACCTGTATAAGAAATTAGTTAAAAAGCCGGATTAAAAAAACATAAAAGCGCGATAATCGGCAATATATAGCTTAATCTTCACTCTTTTAACGAGAAAGAGGCGATTTTTATAAAAAATTTCTTAAAAAGCCGGAATTTAAAGACAAAAATGCGCGATTATCGGCGAAATATAGCGTAATCTTCGCTTCATAAACGAAAAAGAGGCGACTTTTATAAGAAATTTGTTAAAAGGTGGATTTTAAAGACAAACGAGCATGATTATCTGCGAAAAATTACGTATTCTTCGCTTTATAACCGAAAAAGAGGCGATTTTTATCAGAAATTTGTTGAAAAGCCAGATTTTAAAGAGAAACGAGCGCTATTATTGCCGAAATATCTCGTAATCTACCTTCATAAACGAAAGAGAGGCGATTTTTATAAGAAATTTCTTAAAAAGCCGGAATTTAAAGACAAAGATGCTCGATTATCGGCGAAATATAGCGTAATCTTCGCTTCATAAACGAAAAAGAGGCGACTTTTTTAAGAAATTTGTGAAAAAGCCTTATTTTAAAGCCAAAAAGCGCGATTATGGCAGTGTATAGCGTAATCTTCGCTTTATAAACGACAAAAAGGCGATTCTTACAAGAAATTTGTTAAAAGAAGGATTTTAAAGACAAACGAACATGATTATCTGCGAAAAATTACGTATTCTTCGCTTTATAACCGAAAAAGAGGCGATTTTTATCAGTATTTTGTTGAAAAGCCAGATTTTAAACAGAAACGAGCGCTATTATTGCCGAAATATCTCGTAATCTAACTTCATAAACGAAAAAGAGGAGATTTTAAAAGAAATTGGTTAAAAAGCCGGATTTTAAAGACAAACGAGCGCGATTTTTGGCAACATATTACGTAATCTTCGCTTCATAAACGACAAGAGGCGATTTTTATAAGAAATTTCTTAAAAAGCCGGAATTTAAAGACAAAAATGCGCGAATATCGGCGAAAGATAGCGTTATCTTCGCTTCATAAACGAAAATGAGGCGATTTTTATAAGAAATTTGTGAAAAAGCCGGATTTTAAAGACAAACGTGCGTAAATATATGCAAAATTTTACGTAATCTTCGCTTTATAAACGACAAAATGGCGATTTTTACAAGAAATTTGTTAAAAAGCCGGATTTGAAAGACAAACGTGCGTAAATATATGCAAAATTTTACGTAATCTTCGCTTTATAAACGACAAAAAGGCGATTTTTACAAGAAATTCGTTAAAAGGCGGATTTGAAAGACAAACGAGCGCTATTATCGGCGAAAAATAGCGTAATCTTCGCTTCAGAAACGAAAAAGAGGCGACTTTTTTAAGAAATTTGTTAAGAAGCCGGAATTTAAAGCCAAAACAGCGCGATTATTGGTATAATATAGTTTAATCTTCTCTTTATAACCGAAAAAGCGGCGATTTTTATCAGAAATTTGTTTTAAAAGCCGGATTTTAAAGAGAAACGAGCGCTATTATTGGCGAAAAATTTCGTAATCTACCTTCATAATAGAAAAAGAGGCAATTTTAAAATAAATTGGTTAATAAGCCAGAATTTTAAGACAAAAATGCGCGATTTTCGGCGAAATATAGCGTAATCTTCGCTTCATAAACGAAAATGAGGCGATTTTTATAAGAAATTAGTTAAAAAGCCGGATTTTTAAAACATAAAAGCGTCATAATCGGCAATATATTGCTTAATCTTCACTCTTTAAACGAGAAAGAGGCGATTTTTATAAGAAATTTCTTAAAAAGCCGGAATTTAAAGACAAAGGAGCGCGAGTATCGGCAAAAGATGGCGTAAATTTCACTTTTTAAACGATAAGAGGCGATTTTTATAAGAAATTGGTTAAAAAGCCGATTTTAAAGAATAAAGCGCTATAATCGGCGAAATATAGCGTAATCTTTGCTTAAGAAACGAAAAATTTCGATTTGTATGAAAAATTTATTAGAAAACCGGAATTTAAAGCCAAAAAAGAGCAACTATCGGCGGAATATGTCGTAATTTTCGCTTTTGTAACAAAAGAAAGGCGATTTTTGTAAGAAATTTGTTGAAATGCCGGATTTTTTAGACATACGAGCGCGATTATTGGCGAAATATTACGTAATCTTCGCTTTATAAACGAAAAAGAGGCGACTTTAATCAGAAATTTGTTAAAAAGCCGGATTTAAAGGACAAAGAAGCGCGAATTTCGGCGAAATACAGCGTAATTTTCGCTTTTTAAAAGAAACAGCGCCGACTTTTCTAAGAAATTTGTGAAAAAGCCTGATTTTAAAGCCAAAAAGCGCGATTATGGCAGTGTTTAGCGTAATCTTCGCTTTATAAACGACAAATGGCGATTTTAACAAGAAATTTATTAAAAAGCCGGATTTTAAAGACAAACGTGCGTAAATATATGCGAAATTTTACGTAATCTTCGCTTTATAAACGACGAAAAGGCGATTTTTACAAGAAATTCGTTAAAAGGCGGATTTTAAAGACAAACGAGCATGATTATCTGCGAAATATTACGTAATGTTCGCTTTAAAAACGATTAGAGCTGACCTGTATCAGAAATAAGTTAAAAAGCCGGATTAAAAAAACATAAAAGCGCGATAATCGGCAATATATAGCTTAATCTTCACTCCTTAAACGAGAAAGAGGCGATTTTTATAAAAAATTTCTTAAAAAGCCGGAATTAAAAGACAAGAATGCGCGATTATCGGCGAAATATAGCGTAATCTTCGCTTCATAAGAAAATGAGGCGATTTTTATCAGAAATTTGTTAAAAAGCCGATTTTAAAGAGAAACGAGCGCTATTATTGGCGAAATATTTCGTAATCTTCGCTTCATAAACGAAAAACTTTCGATTTCTATAAAAAATTTGTTAGAAAACCGGAATTGGAAGCCAAAAATGCGCGATTATCGGCGAAATATAGCGTAATCTTCCTTTTTTATAATCAAAAAACGGGCGACTTTAATCAGAAATTTGTTGAGAAGCCGGATTTTAAGGACAAAAATGCGCGAATATCGGCAAAAGATAGCGTAACTTTCGCTTTTTAACAAAAGGAGGCTATTTTTATAAGAAATTTGTTAAAAAGCCGGAATTTAAGGCCAAAAAAGATCGATTATCGGCCAAATAAAGCGCAATTTTCGCTTAAAAAACGAAAAAGCGGCGATTTTTATAAGAAATTTTTTAAAAAGCCAGAATATAAAACAAAAATGTGCGATTATCGGCAAAATATTGCGTAATCTTCGCTTTATAAACGAAAAAGGGAGATCTTAATAAGAAATATGTTAAAACGCCGGATTTTAAATACAAAAGTGCGCGAGTATCTGCGGAACATTACGTAAGCTTCGCTTTATTAACAAAAGAAAGGCGATTTTTATATGAAATAGGTAAAAAAGACGGATTTAAAAAACAAAAGAGCGCGATTTTCTGCGGTATATTACGTAATATTCTCTCTTTTTTAACAAAAGAAAGGCGATTTTTATAAGAAATTTGTGAAAAAGCCGGATTTTGAAGAGAAACGAGCGCGATTATTGGCGAAATGTTACGTAATATTCGCTTCATAAACGAAAAATAGGCGATGTTTATAAGAAATTTGTTGAAAAGCCGGATTTTAATGACAAACGAGCGCGATTTTTGGCGAAATATTACGTAATCTTCGCTTTTTTAACAAAAAAGGCGATTATTATAAGAAATAGGTAAAAAAGACGGATTTAAAAAAACAAAATAGCGCGACTTTCTGCGGTATATTACGTAAAATTCGCTTAATTAACAAAAGAAAGGCGATTTTTATAAGTAATTTGTAAAAAAGCCGGATTTTAAACACAAACGAGCGCGATAATTGGCGAAATATTACGTAATCTTCGCTATATATACGAAAAAGAGGCGATTTTTATAAGAAATAGGTATAAAAGCCGATTTTAAAGACAAAAAAGCGGGATAATCGGCGAAATATCGCGTAATCTTCGCTTTATAAACGAAAAAATTTCGATTTCTATAAAAAATTTTCTAGAAAACTGGAATTGAAAGCCAAATATGCGCGATTATCGGCGAAATATTACGTAATCTTCGCTTCATAAACGAAAATGAGGCGATTTTTATAAGACATTTCTTAAAAAGCCGGAATTTAAAGACAAAAATGCGCGATTATCGGCGAAATATAGCGTTATCTTAGCTTCATAAACGAAAATGAGGCGATTTTTATAAGAAATTTAGGAAAAAGCCTGATTTTAAAGCCAAAAAGCGCGATTATGGCAGTGTATAGCGTAATCTTCGTTTTATTATCAAAAAACCGGCGACTTTTATTAGAAATTTGTTAAAAAACCGGATTTTTAGAACAAAAATGCGCGAATATCGGCAAAATAAAGCGTAATTTTCGCTTAATTATGAAAAGGTGGCGATTTTTATAAGAAATTTGTTAAAATGCCGATTTTAAAGAATAAAGCGCGATAATCGGCGAAATATTGCGTAATCTTCGCTTAAGAAACAAAAAAGTTTCGATATTTATAAGATACTTATTAGATAAACCGGGATTTGAAGCCAGAAAGAGCGATAATCGGCGGAATATTACGTAATCTTCCCTTTTTTTTACAAAAGAATGGCGATTTTTGTAAGAAAAATGTTAAAAAGCCGGATTTTTTAGACAAACGAGCGCGATTATTGGCGAAATATATGCAAAATTTTACGTAATCTTCGCTTCATAAACGGAAATGAGGCGATTTTTATAAAAAATTTCTTAAAAAGCCGGAATTTAAAGACAAAAATGCGCGATTATCGGCGAAATATAGCGTAATCTTCGCTTCATAAACGAAAAAGAGGCGACTTTAATCAGAAAGTTGTTAAAAAGCCGGATTTAAAGGACAAAAAAGCGCGAATATCGGCGAAATACAGCGTAATTTTCGCTTTTTAAAAGAAACAGCGGCGACTTTTTTAAGAAATTTGTGAAAAAGCCTGATTTTAAAGCCAAAAAGCGCAATTATGGCAGTGTATAGCGTAATCTTCGCTTTAGAAACGATTAGAGCTGACCTGTATAAGAAATTAGTTAAAAAGCCAGATTAAAAAAACATAAAAGCGCGATAATCGGCAATATATAGCGTGTTCTTCGTTTTATATATAAGAAATTTGTTAAAAAGCCGGATTTAAAAGACAAACGTGCGTAAATATATGCAAAATTTTACGTGATCTTCGCTTTATAAACGACAAAAAGGCGATTTTTACAAGAAATTTGTTGAAAGGTGGATTTTAAAGACAAACGAGCATGATAATCTGCGAAAAATTACGTATTCTTCGCTTTATAACCGAAAAAGAGGCGATTTTTATCAGAAATTTGTTGAAAAGCCGGATTTTAAACAGAAACGAGCGCTATTATTGGCGAAATATCTTGTAATCTACCTTCATAAACGAAAGAGAGGCGATTTTAAAAGAAATTGGTTAAAAAGCCGGATTTTAAAGACAAACGAGCGCGATTTTTGGCGACATATTACGTAATCTTCGCTTCATAAACGAAAAGAGGCGATTTTTATAAGAAATTTCTTAAAAAGCCGGAATTTAAAGACAAAAATGCGCGAATATCGGCGAAATATAGCGTTATCTTCGCTTCATAAACGAAAATGAGGCGATTTTTATAAGAAATTTGTGAAAAAGCCGGAAATTAAAGACAAACGTGCGTAAACATATGCAAAATTTTATGTAATCTTCGCTTTATAAACGAAAAAAAGGCGATTTTTATCAGAAATTTGTTAAAAGGTGGATTTTAAAGACAAACGAGCATGATTATCTGCGAAATATTACGTAATCTTCGCTTTACAAACGATTAGAGCTGAACTGTATAAGAAATAAGTTAAAAAGCAGGATTATGAAAACATAAAAGCGCGATAATCGGCAATATATAGCTTAATCTTCACTCTTTTAACGAGAAAGAGGCGAATTTAATTAAAAATTTCTTAAAAAGCCGGAATTTAAAGACAAAAATGCGCGATTATCGGCGAAATATAGCGTAATATTCGCTTCATAAACGAAAAAGAGGCGACTTTAATCAGAAATTTGATAAAAAGCCGGATTTAAAGGACAAAAAAGCGCGAATATCGGCGAAATACAGCGTAATTTTCCCTTTTTAAAAGAAACAGCGGCGACTTTTTTAAGAAATTTGTGTAAAAGCCTGATTTTAAAGCCAAAAAGCGCGATTATGGCAGTGTATAGCGTAATCTTCGCTTTATAAACGACAATATGGCGATTTTTACAAGAAATTTGTTAAAAAGCCGGATTTAAAAGACAAACGTACGTAAATATATGCAAAATTTTACGTGATCTTCGCTTTATAAACAACAAAAAGGCGATTTTTACAAGAAATTTGTTAAAAGGTGGATTTTAAAGACAAACGAGCATGATTATCTGCGAACAATTACGTATTCTTCGGTTTATAACCGAACAAAGGCGATTTTTATCAGAAATTTTTTGAAAAGCCGGATTTTAAAGAGAAACGAGCGCTATTATTGGCGAAATATCTCGTAATCTACCTTCATAAACGAAAGAGAGACGATTTTAAAAGAAATTGGTTAAAAAGCCGGATTTTAAAGACAAACGAGCGCGATTTTTGGCGACATATTACGTAATCTTCGCTTCATAAACGAAAAGAGGCGATTTTTTTAAGAAATTTCTTAAAAAGCCGGAATTTTAAGACAAAAATCCGCGATTATCGGCGAAATATAGCGTTTTCTTCGCTTCATAAACGAAAATGAGGCGATTTTTATAAGAAATTTGTGAAAAAGCCGGATTTTAAAGACAAACGTGCGTAAATATATGCAAAATTTTACGTAATCTTCGCTTTATAAACGACAAAAAGGCGATTTTTACAAGAAATTTGTTAAAAGGCGGATTTGAAAGACAAACGAGCATGATTATCTGCGAAATATTACGTATTCTTCGCTTTATAACCGAAAAAGAGGCGATTTTTATCAGAAATTTGTTGTAAAGCCGGATTTTAAAGAGAAACGAGCGCTATTATTGGCGAAATATCTCGTAATCTACCTTCATAAACGAAAAAGAGGCGATTTTAAAAGAAATTGGTTAAATAGCCGGAATTTAAAGACAAACGAGCGCGATTTTTGGCGACATCTTACGTAATCTTCGCTTCATAAACGAAAAAAGGCGATTTTTATAAGAAATTTGTTAAAAGGTGGATTTTAAAGACAAACAAGCATGATTATCTACGTAAATTACGTATTCTTCGCTTCATAACCGAAAAAGAGGCGTTTTTTATCAGAAATTTGTTGAAAAGCCGGATTTTAAAGAGAAACGAGCACTATTACTGGCAAAATATCTCGTAATCTACCTTCATAAACGAAAGAGAAGCGATTTTAAAAGAAATTGGTTAAAAAGCCGGATTTTAAAGGCAAACGAGCGCGATTTTTGGCGACATATTACGTAATCTTCGCTTCATAAACGAAAAGAGGCGATTTTTATAAGAAATTTCTTAAAAAGCGGGAATTTAAAGACAAAAATGCGCGATTATCGGCGAAATAAAGCGTTATCTTCGCTTCATAAACGAAAATGTGGCGATTTTTATAAGAAATTTCTTAAAAAGCCGGAATTTAAAGACAAAAATGCTCGATTATCGGCGAAATATAGCGTAATCTTCGATTCATAAACGAAAAAGAGGCGACTTTTTTAAGAAATTTGTGAAAAAGCCTGATTTTAAAGCCAAAAAGCGCGATTATGGCAGTGTATAGCGTAATCTTCGCATTATAAACGACAAAATGGCGATTTTTACATGAAATTTGTTAAAAAGCCGGATTTAAAAGACAAACGTGCGTAAATATATGCAAAATTTTACGTAATCTTCGCTTTATAAACGACAAAAAGGCGATTTTTACAAGAAATTTGTTAAAAGGTGGATTTTAAAGACAAACGAGCATGATTATCTGCGAAATTTTACGTAATCTTCGCTTTACAAACGATTAGAGCTGACCTGTATAAGAAATTAGTTAAAAAGCCGGATTAAAAAAACATAAAAGCGCGATAATCGGCAATATATAGCTTAATCTTCACTCTTTTAACGAGAAAGAGGCGATTTTTATAAAAAATTTCTTAAAAAGCCGGAATTTAAAGACAAAAATGCGCGATTATCGGCGAAATATAGCGTAATCTTCGCTTCATAAACGAAAAAGAGGCGACTTTTATAAGAAATTTGTTAAAAGGTGGATTTTAAAGACAAACGAGCATGATTATCTGCGAAAAATTACGTATTCTTCGCTTTATAACCGAAAAAGAGGCGATTTTTATCAGAAATTTGTTGAAAAGCCAGATTTTAAAGAGAAACGAGCGCTATTATTGCCGAAATATCTCGTAATCTACCTTCATAAACGAAAGAGAGGCGATTTTTATAAGAAATTTCTTAAAAAGCCGGAATTTAAAGACAAAGATGCTCGATTATCGGCGAAATATAGCGTAATCTTCGCTTCATAAACGAAAAAGAGGCGACTTTTTTAAGAAATTTGTGAAAAAGCCTTATTTTAAAGCCAAAAAGCGCGATTATGGCAGTGTATAGCGTAATCTTCGCTTTATAAACGACAAAAAGGCGATTCTTACAAGAAATTTGTTAAAAGAAGGATTTTAAAGACAAACGAACATGATTATCTGCGAAAAATTACGTATTCTTCGCTTTATAACCGAAAAAGAGGCGATTTTTATCAGTATTTTGTTGAAAAGCCAGATTTTAAACAGAAACGAGCGCTATTATTGCCGAAATATCTCGTAATCTAACTTCATAAACGAAAAAGAGGAGATTTTAAAAGAAATTGGTTAAAAAGCCGGATTTTAAAGACAAACGAGCGCGATTTTTGGCAACATATTACGTAATCTTCGCTTCATAAACGACAAGAGGCGATTTTTATAAGAAATTTCTTAAAAAGCCGGAATTTAAAGACAAAAATGCGCGAATATCGGCGAAAGATAGCGTTATCTTCGCTTCATAAACGAAAATGAGGCGATTTTTATAAGAAATTTGTGAAAAAGCCGGATTTTAAAGACAAACGTGCGTAAATATATGCAAAATTTTACGTAATCTTCGCTTTATAAACGACAAAATGGCGATTTTTACAAGAAATTTGTTAAAAAGCCGGATTTGAAAGACAAACGTGCGTAAATATATGCAAAATTTTACGTAATCTTCGCTTTATAAACGACAAAAAGGCGATTTTTACAAGAAATTCGTTAAAAGGCGGATTTGAAAGACAAACGAGCGCTATTATCGGCGAAAAATAGCGTAATCTTCGCTTCAGAAACGAAAAAGAGGCGACTTTTTTAAGAAATTTGTTAAGAAGCCGGAATTTAAAGCCAAAACAGCGCGATTATTGGTATAATATAGTTTAATCTTCTCTTTATAACCGAAAAAGCGGCGATTTTTATCAGAAATTTGTTTTAAAAGCCGGATTTTAAAGAGAAACGAGCGCTATTATTGGCGAAAAATTTCGTAATCTACCTTCATAATAGAAAAAGAGGCAATTTTAAAATAAATTGGTTAATAAGCCAGAATTTTAAGACAAAAATGCGCGATTTTCGGCGAAATATAGCGTAATCTTCGCTTCATAAACGAAAATGAGGCGATTTTTATAAGAAATTAGTTAAAAAGCCGGATTTTAAAAACATAAAAGCGTCATAATCGGCAATATATTGCTTAATCTTCACTCTTTAAACGAGAAAGAGGCGATTTTTATAAGAAATTTCTTAAAAAGCCGGAATTTAAAGACAAAGGAGCGCGAGTATCGGCAAAAGATGGCGTAAATTTCACTTTTTAAACGATAAGAGGCGATTTTTATAAGAAATTGGTTAAAAAGCCGATTTTAAAGAATAAAGCGCTATAATCGGCGAAATATAGCGTAATCTTTGCTTAAGAAACGAAAAATTTCGATTTGTATGAAAAATTTATTAGAAAACCGGAATTTAAAGCCAAAAAAGAGCAACTATCGGCGGAATATGTCGTAATTTTCGCTTTTGTAACAAAAGAAAGGCGATTTTTGAAAGAAATTTGTTGAAATGCCGGATTTTAAAGAGAAACGAGCGCGATTATTGGCGAAATATTACGTAATCTTCGCTTTATAAACGAAAAAGAGGCGACTTTAATCAGAAATTTGTTAAAAAGCCGGATTTAAAGGACAAAGAAGCGCGAATTTCGGCGAAATACAGCGTAATTTTCGCTTTTTAAAAGAAACAGCGCCGACTTTTCTAAGAAATTTGTGAAAAAGCCTGATTTTAAAGCCAAAAAGCGCGATTATGGCAGTGTTTAGCGTAATCTTCGCTTTATAAACGACAAATGGCGATTTTAACAAGAAATTTATTAAAAAGCCGGATTTTAAAGACAAACGTGCGTAAATATATGCGAAATTTTACGTAATCTTCGCTTTATAAACGACGAAAAGGCGATTTTTACAAGAAATTCGTTAAAAGGCGGATTTTAAAGACAAACGAGCATGATTATCTGCGAAATATTACGTAATGTTCGCTTTACAAACGATTAGAGCTGACCTGTATCAGAAATAAGTTAAAAAGCCGGATTAAAAAAACATAAAAGCGCGATAATCGGCAATATATAGCTTAATCTTCACTCCTTAAACGAGAAAGAGGCGATTTTTATAAAAAATTTCTTAAAAGCCGGAATTAAAAGACAAGAATGCGCGATTATCGCCGAAATATAGCGTAATCTTCGCTTCATAGGAAAATGAGGCGATTTTTATCAGAAATTTGTTAAAAAGCCGATTTTAAAGAGAAACGAGCGCTATTATTGGCGAAATATTACGTATTCTTCGCTTTATAACCGAAAAAGAGGCGATTTTTATCAGAAATTTGTTGAAAAGCCAGATTTTAAAGAGAAACGAGCGCTATTATTGCCGAAATATCTCGTAATCTACCTTCATAAACGAAAGAGAGGCGATTTTTATAAGAAATTTCTTAAAAAGCCGGAATTTAAAGACAAAGATGCTCGATTATCGGCGAAATATAGCGTAATTTTCGCTTTTTAAAAGAAACAGCGGCGACTTTTTTAAGAAATTTGTGAAAAAGCCTGATTTTAAAGCCAAAAAGCGCAATTATGGCAGTGTATAGCGTAATCTTCGCTTTAGAAACGACAAAATGGCGATTTTTACAAGAAATTTGTTAAAAAGCCGGATTTAAAAGACAAACGTACGTAAATATATGCAAAATTTTACGTGATCTTCGCTTTATAAACGACAAAAAGGCGATTTTTACTAGAAATTTGTTAAAAGGTGGATTTAAAAGACAAACGAGCATGATTATCTGCGTAAATTACGTATTCTTCGCTTTATAACCGAAAAAAAGGCGATTTTTATCAGAAATTTTTTGAAAAGCCGGATTTTAAAGAGAAACGAGCGCTATTATTGGCGAAATATCTCGTAATCTACCTTCATAAACGAAAGAGAGGCGATTTTAAAAGAAATTGGTTAAAAAGCCGGATTTTAAAGGCAAACGAGCGCGATTTTTGGCGACATATTACGAAATCTTCGCTTCATAAACGAAAAGAGGCGATTTTTATAAGAAATTTCTTAAAAAGCCGGAATTTAAAGACAAAAATGCGCGTTTATCGGCGAAAGATAGCGTTATCTTCGCTTCATAAACAAAAATGAGGCGATTTTTATAAGAAATTTGTGAAAAAGCCTGATTTTAAAGACAAACGTGCGTAAATATATGCAAAATTTTACGTAATCTTCGCTTTATAAACGACAAAATGGCGATTTTTACAAGAAATTTGTTAAAAAGCCGGATTTGAAAGACAAACTTGCGTAAATATATGCAAAATTTTACGTAATCTTCGCTTTATAAACGACAAAAAGGCGATTTTTACAAGAAATTTGTTAAAAGGCGGATTTGAAAGGCAAACGAGCATGATTATCTGCGAAATATTACGTATTCTTCGCTTTATAACCGAAAAAGAGGCGATTTTTAGCAGAAATTTGTTGAAAAGCCGGAGTTTAAAGACAAACGAGCGCTATTATTGGCGAAATATCTCGTAATTTACCTTCATAAACGAAAAAGAGGCGATTTTAAAAAAAATTTGTTAAATAGCCGGATTTTAAAGAGAAACGAGCACTATTACTGCCAAAATATCTCGTAATCTACCTTCATAAACGAAAGAGAGGCGATTTTAAAAGAAATTGGTTAAAAAGCCGGATTATAAAGAGAAACGAGCGCGATTTTTGGCGACGTATATCGTAATCTTCGCTTCATAAACGAAAAGAGGAAATTTTTATAAGAAATTACTTAAAAACCCGGATTTTAAAGCCAAAAAGCGCGATTATGGCAGTGTATAGCGTAATCTTCGCTTTATAAACGAAAAGAGGCGATTTTTATAAGAAATTTCTTAAAAAGCCGGAATTTAAAGACAAAGATGCTCGATTATCGGCGAAATATAGCGTAATCTTCGCTTCATAAACGAAAAAGAGGCGACTTTTTTAAGAAATTTGTGAAAAAGCCTGATTTTAAAGCCAAAAAGCGCGATTATGGCAGTGTGTAGCGTAATCTTCGCTTTATAAACGACAAAAAGGCGATTCTTACAAGAAATTTGTTAAAAGAAGGATTTTAAAGACAAACGAACATGATTATCTGCGAAAAATTACGTATTCTTCGCTTTATAACCGAAAAAGAGGCGATTTTTATCAGTATTTTGTTGAAAAGCCAGATTTTAAACAGAAACGAGCGCTATTATTGCCGAAATATCTCGTAATCTAACTTCATAAACGAAAAAGAGGAGATTTTAAAAGAAATTGGTTAAAAAGCCGGATTTTAAAGACAAACGAGCGCGATTTTTGGCAACATATTACGTAATCTTCGCTTCATAAACGACAAGAGGCGATTTTTATAAGAAATTTCTTAAAAAGCCGGAATTTAAAGACAAAAATGCGCGAATATCGGCGAAAGATAGCGTTATCTTCGCTTCATAAACGAAAATGAGGCGATTTTTATAAGAAATTTGTGAAAAAGCCGGATTTTAAAGACAATCGTGCGTAAATATATGCAATATTTTACGTAATCTTCGCTTTATAAACGACAAAATGGCGATTTTTACAAGAAATTTGTTAAAAAGCCGGATTTGAAAGACAAACGTGCGTAAATATATGCAAAATTTTACGTAATCTTCGCTTTATAAACGACAAAAAGGCGATTTTTACAAGAAATTCGTTAAAAGGCGGATTTGAAAGACAAACGAGCGCTATTATCGGCGAAAAATAGCGTAATCTTCGCTTCAGAAACGAAAAAGAGGCGACTTTTTTAAGAAATTTGTTAAGAAGCCGGAATTTAAAGCCAAAACAGCGCGATTATTGGTATAATATAGTTTAATCTTCTCTTTATAACCGAAAAAGAGGCGATTTTTATCAGAAATTTGTTTTAAAAGCCGGATTTTAAAGAGAAACGAGCGCTATTATTGGCGAAAAATTTCGTAATCTACCTAAAAAGAGAAAAAGAGGCAATTTTAAAATAAATTGGTTAATAAGCCAGAATTTAAAGACAAAAATGCGCGATTTTCGGCGAAATATAGCGTAATCTTCGCTTCATAAACGAAAATGAGGCGATTTTTATAAGAAATTAGTTAAAAAGCCGGATTTTTAAAACATAAAAGCGTCATAATCGGCAATATATTGCTTAATCTTCACTCTTTAAACGAGAAAGAGGCGATTTTTATAAGAAATTTCTTAAAAAGCCGGAATTTAAAGACAAAGGAGCGCGAGTATCGGCAAAAGATGGCGTAAATTTCACTTTTTAAACGATAAGAGGCGATTTTTATAAGAAATTGGTTAAAAAGCCGATTTTAAAGAATAAAGCGCTATAATCGGCGAAATATAGCGTAATCTTTGCTTAAGAAACGAAAAATTTCGATTTGTATGAAAAATTTATTAGAAAACCGGAATTTAAAGCCAAAAAAGAGCAACTATCGGCGGAATATGTCGTAATTTTCGCTTTTGTAACAAAAGAAAGGCGATTTTTGAAAGAAATTTGTTGAAATGCCGGATTTTAAAGAGAAACGAGCGCGATTATTGGCGAAATATTACGTAATCTTCGCTTTATAAACGAAAAAGAGGCGACTTTAATCAGAAATTTGTTAAAAAGCCGGATTTAAAGGACAAAGAAGCGCGAATTTCGGCGAAATACAGCGTAATTTTCGCTTTTTAAAAGAAACAGCGCCGACTTTTCTAAGAAATTTGTGAAAAAGCCTGATTTTAAAGCCAAAAAGCGCGATTATGGCAGTGTTTAGCGTAATCTTCGCTTTATAAACGACAAATGGCGATTTTAACAAGAAATTTATTAAAAAGCCGGATTTTAAAGACAAACGTGCGTAAATATATGCGAAATTTTACGTAATCTTCGCTTTATAAACGACGAAAAGGCGATTTTTACAAGAAATTCGTTAAAAGGCGGATTTTAAAGACAAACGAGCATGATTATCTGCGAAATATTACGTAATGTTCGCTTTACAAACGATTAGAGCTGACCTGTATCAGAAATTAGTTAAAAAGCCGGATTAAAAAAACATAAAAGCGCGATAATCGGCAATATATAGCTTAATCTTCACTCCTTAAACGAGAAAGAGGCGATTTTTATAAAAAATTTCTTAAAAGCCGGAATTAAAAGACAAGAATGCGCGATTATCGCCGAAATATAGCGTAATCTTCGCTTCATAGGAAAATGAGGCGATTTTTATCAGAAATTTGTTAAAAAGCCGATTTTAAAGAGAAACGAGCGCTATTATTGGCGAAATATTTCGTAATCTTCGCTTCATAAACGAAAAACTTTCGATTTCTATAAAAAATTTATTAGAAAACCGGAATTGGAAGCCAAAAATGCGCGATTATCGTCGAAATATAGCGTAATCTTCCTTTTTTATAATCAAAAAACGGGCGACTTTAATCAGAAATTTGTTGAGAAGCCGGATTTTAAGGACAAAAATGCGCGAATATCGGCAAAAGATAGCGTAACTTTCGCTTTTTAACAAAAGGAGGCTATTTTTATAAGAAATTTGTTAAAAAGCCGGAATTTAAGGCCAAAAAAGATCGATTATCGGCCAAATAAAGCGCAATTTTCGCTTAAAAAACGAAAAAGCGGCGATTTTTATAAGAAATTTTTTAAAAAGCCAGAATATAAAACAAAAATGTGCGATTATCGGCAAAATATTGCGTAATCTTCGCTTTATAAACGAAAAAGAGAGATCTTAATAAGAAATATGTTAAAACGCCGGATTTTAAATACAAAAGTGCGCGAGTATCTGCGGAACATTACGTAAGCTTCGCTTTATTAACAAAAGAAAGGCGATTTTTATATGAAATAGGTAAATAAGACGGATTTAAAAAACAAAAGAGCGCGATTTTCTGCGGTATATTACGTAATATTCTCTTTTTTAACAAAAGAAAGGCGATTTTTATAAGAAATTTGTGAAAAAGCCGGATTTAAAAAAACAAAATAGCGCGACTTTCTGCGGTATATTACGTAAAATTCGCTTATATAACAAAAGAAAGGCGATTTTTATAAGTAATTTGTAAAAAAGCCGGATTTTAAACACAAACGAGCGCGATAATTGGCGAAATATTACGTAATCTTCGCTATATATACGAAAAAGAGGCGATTTTTATAAGAAATAGGTATAAAAGCCGATTTTAAAGACAAAAAAGCGGGATAATCGGCGAAATATCGCGTAATCTTCGCTTTATAAACGAAAAAATTTCGATTTCTATAAAAAATTTTCTAGAAAACTGGAATTGAAAGCCAAAAATGCGCGATTATCGGCGAAATATTACGTAATCTTCGCTTCATAAACGAAAATGAGGCGATTTTTATAAGACATTTCTTAAAAAGCCGGAATTTAAAGACAAAAATGCGCGATTATCGGCGAAATATAGCGTTATCTTAGCTTCATAAACGAAAATGAGGCGATTTTTATAAGAAATTTAGGAAAAAGCCTGATTTTAAAGCCAAAAAGCGCGATTATGGCAGTGTATAGCGTAATCTTCGTTTTATTATCAAAAAACCGGCGACTTTAATTAGAAATTTGTTAAAAAACCGGATTTTTAGAACAAAAATGCGCGAATATCGGCAAAATAAAGCGTAATTTTCGCTTAATTATGAAAAGGAGGCGATTTTTATAAGAAATTTGTTAAAATGCCGATTTTAAAGAATAAAGCGCGATAATCGGCGAAATATTGCGTAATCTTCGCTTAAGAAACAAAAAAGTTTCGATTTTTATAAGAAACTTATTAGATAAACCGGGATTTAAAGCCAGAAAGAGCGATAATCGGCGGAATATTACGTAATCTTCCCTTTTTTTTACAAAAGAATGGCGATTTTTGTAAGAAAAATGTTAAAAAGCCGGATTTTTTAGACAAACGAGCGCGATTATTGGCGAAGTATATGCAAAATTTTACGTAATCTTCGCTTCATAAACGAAAATGAGGCGATTTTTATAAAAAATTTCTTAAAAAGCCGGAATTTAAAGACAAAAATGCGCGATTATCGGCGAAATATAGCGTAATCTTCGCTTCATAAACGAAAAAGAGGCGACTTTAATCAGAAAGTTGTTAAAAAGCCGGATTTAAAGGACAAAAAAGCGCGAATATCGGCGAAATACAGCGTAATTTTCGCTTTTTAAAAGAAACAGCGGCGACTTTTTTAAGAAATTTGTGAAAAAGCCTGATTTTAAAGCCAAAAAGCGCAATTATGGCAGTGTATAGCGTAATCTTCGCTTTAGAAACGACAAAATGGTGATTTTTACAAGAAATTTGTTAAAAAGCCGGATTTAAAAGACAAACGTACGTAAATATATGCAAAATTTTACGTGATCTTCGCTTTATAAACGACAAAATGGCGATTTTTACAAGAAATTTGTTAAAAGGTGGATTTTAAAGACAAACGAGCATGATTATCTGCGAAATATTACGTAATCTTCGCTTTACAAACGATTAGAGCTGACCTGTATAAGAAATTAGTTAAAAAGCCGGATTAAAAAAACATAAAAGCGCGATAATCGGCAATATATAGCTTAATCTTCACTCTTTTAACGAGAAAGAGGCGATTTTTATAAAAAATTTCTTAAAAAGCCGGAATTTAAAGACAAAAATGCGCGATTATCGGCGAAATATAGCGTAATCTTCGCTTCATAAACGAAAAAGAGGCGACTTTAATCAGAAAGTTGTTAAAAAGCCGGATTTAAAGGACAAAAAAGCGCGAATATCGGCGAAATACTGCGTAATTTTCGCTTTTTAAAAGAAACAGCGGCGACTTTTTTAAGAAATTTGTGAAAAAGCCTGATTTTAAAGCCAAAAAGCGCAATTATAGCAGTAAATAGCGTAATCTTCGCTTTAGAAACGACAAAATGGCGATTTTTACAAGAAATTTGTTAAAAAGCCGGATTTAAAAGACAAACGTACGTAAATATATGCAAAATTTTACGTGATCTTCGCTTTATAAACGACAAAAAGGCGATTTTTACTAGAAATTTGTTAAAAGGTGGATTTAAAAGACAAACGAGCATGATTATCTGCGTAAATTACGTATTCTTCGCTTTATAACCGAAAAAAAGGCGATTTTTATCAGAAATTTTTTGAAAAGCCGGATTTTAAAGAGAAACGAGCGCTATTATTGGCGAAATATCTCGTAATCTACCTTCATAAACGAAAGAGAGGCGATTTTAAAAGAAATTGGTTAAAAAGCCGGATTTTAAAGGCAAACGAGCGCGATTTTTGGCGACATATTACGAAATCTTCGCTTCATAAACGAAAAGAGGCGATTTTTATAAGAAATTTCTTAAAAAGCCGGAATTTAAAGACAAAAATGCGCGTTTATCGGCGAAAGATAGCGTTATCTTCGCTTCATAAACAAAAATGAGGCGATTTTTATAAGAAATTTGTGAAAAAGCCGGATTTAAAGGACAAAGAAGCGCGAATTTCGGCGAAATACAGCGTAATTTTCGCTTTTTAAAAGAAACAGCGGCGACTTTTTTAAGAAATTTGTGAAAAAGCCTGATTTTAAAGCCAAAAAGCGCGATTATGGCAGTGGATAGCGTAATCTTCACTTTAGAAACGACAAAATGGCGATTTTTATCAGAAATTTGTTGAAAAGCCGGAGTTTAAAGACAAACGAGCGCTATTATTGGCGAAATATCTCGTAATTTACCTTCATAAACGAAAAAGAGGCGATTTTAAAAAAAATTTGTTAAATAGCCGGATTTTAAAGAGAAACGAGCACTATTACTGGCAAAATATCTCGTAATCTACCTTCATAAACGAAAGAGAGGCGATTTTAAAAGAAATTGGTTACAAAGCCGGATTTTAAAGGCAAACGAGCGCGATTTTTGGCTACATATTACGAAATCTTCGCTTCATAAACGAAAAATAGGCGATGTTTATAAGAAATTTGTTGAAAAGCCGGATTTTAATGACAAACGAGCGCGATTTTTGGCGAAATATTACGTAATCTTCGCTTTTTTAACAAAAAAGGCGATTATCATAAGAAATAGGTAAAAAAGACGGATTTAAAAAAACAAAAGAGCGCGACTTTCTGCGGTATATTACGTAATATTCGCTAAATTAACAAAAGAAAGGCGATTTTTACAAGAAATTTGTTAAAAGGCGGATTTGAAAGGCAAACGAGCATGATTATCTGCGAAATATTACGTATTCTTCGCTTTAGAAACGACAAAATGGCGATTTTTATCAGAAATTCGTTGAAAAGCCGGAGTTTAAAGACAAACGAGCGCTATTATTGGCGAAATATCTCGTAATTTACCTTCATAAACGAAAAAGAGGCGATTTTAAAAAAAATTTGTTAAATAGCCGGATTTTAAAGAGAAACGAGCACTATTACTGGCAAAATATCTCGTAATCTACCTTCATAAACGAAAGAGAGGCGATTTTAAAAGAAATTGGTTAAAAAGCCGGATTTTAAAGGCAAACGAGCGCGATTATTGGCGAAATATTACGTAATCTTCGCTTTATAAAAGAAAAAGAGCCGATTTTTATCAGAAATTTGTTAAAAAGCCGGATTTAAAGGACAAAGAAGCGCGAATTCCGGCGAAATACAGCGTAATTTTCGCTTTACAAACGATTAGAGCTGACCTGTATCAGAAATAAGTTAAAAAGCCGGATTAAAAAAATTATCTTCACTCCTTAAACTAGAAAGAGGCGATTTTTATAAAAAATTTCTTAAAAAGCCGGAATTAAAAGACAAGAATGCGCGATTATCGGCGAAATATAGCGTAATCTTCCTTTTTTATAATCAAAAAACGGGCGACTTTAATCAGAAATTTGTTGAGAAGCCGGATTTTAAGGACAAAAATGCGCGAATATCGGCAAAAGATAGCGTAACTTTCGCTTTTTAACAAAAGGAGGCTATTTTTATAAAAAATTTCTTAAAAAGCCGGAATTTAAAGACAAAAATGCGCGATTATCGGCGAAATATAGCGTAATCTTCGCTTCATAAGAAAATGAGGCGATTTTTATCAGAAATTTGTTAAAAAGCCGATTTTAAAGAGAAACGAGCGCTATTATTGGCGAAATATTTCGTAATCTTCGCTTCATAAACGAAAAACTTTCGATTTCTATAAAAAATTTGTTAGAAAACCGGAATTGGAAGCCAAAAATGCGCGATTATCGGCGAAATATAGCGTAATCTTCCTTTTTTATAATCAAAAAACGGGCGACTTTAATCAGAAATTTGTTGAGAAGCCGGATTTTAAGGACAAAAATGCGCGAATATCGGCAAAAGATAGCGTAACTTTCGCTTTTTAACAAAAGGAGGCTATTTTTATAAGAAATTTGTTAAAAAGCCGGAATTTAAGGCCAAAAAAGATCGATTATCGGCCAAATAAAGCGCAATTTTCGCTTAAAAAACGAAAAAGCGGCGATTTTTATAAGAAATTTTTTAAAAAGCCAGAATATAAAACAAAAATGCGCGATTATCGGCAAAATATTGCGTAATTTCCCTTTATAAACGAAAAAGAGAGATCTTAATAAGAAATATGTTAAAACGCCGGATTTTAAATACAAAAGTGCGCGAGTATCTGCGGAACATTACGTAATCTCGCTTTTTTAACAAAAGAAAGGCGATTTTTATATGAAATAGGTAAAAAAGACGGATTTAAAAAA
Organism: Pantala flavescens; assembly: GCA_020796165.1. Lineage (NCBI taxonomy): Eukaryota > Metazoa > Arthropoda > Insecta > Odonata > Libellulidae > Pantala > Pantala flavescens. Next base: position 18,291,971 of record CM036885.1, on the reverse strand, counting down.
CAAAAGAGCGCGTTTTCTGCGGTATATTACGTAATATTCTATCTTTTTTAACAAAAGAAAGGCGATTTTTATAAGAAATTTGTGAAAAAGCCGGATTTTGAAGAGAAACGAGCGCGATTATTGGCGAAATGTTACGTAATATTCGCTATATATACGAAAAAGAGGCGATTTTTATAAGAAATAGGTATAAAAGCCGATTTTAAAGACAAAAAAGCGGGATAATCGGCGAAATATCGCGTAATCTTCGCTTTATAAACGAAAAAATTTCGATTTCTATAAAAAATTTTCTAGAAAACTGGAATTGAAAGCCAAAAATGCGCGATTATCGGCGAAATATTACGTAATCTTCGCTTCATAAACGAAAATGAGGCGATTTTTATAAGACATTTCTTAAAAAGCCGGAATTTAAAGACAAAAATGCGCGATTATCGGCGAAATATAGCGTTATCTTAGCTTCATAAACGAAAATGAGGCGATTTTTATAAGAAATTTGGAAAAAAGCCTGATTTTAAAGCCAAAAAGCGCGATTATGGCAGTGTATAGCGTAATCTTCGTTTTATTATCAAAAAACCGGCGACTTTAATTAGAAATTTGTTAAAAAACCGGATTTTTAGAACAAAAATGCGCGAATATCGGCAAAATAAAGCGTAATTTTCGCTTAATTATGAAAAGGAGGCGATTTTTATAAGAAATTTGTTAAAATGCCGATTTTAAAGAATAAAGCGCGATAATCGGCGAAATATTGCGTAATCTTCGCTTAAGAAACAAAAAAGTTTCGATTTTTATAAGAAACTTATTAGATAAACCGGGATTTAAAGCCAAAAAGAGCGATAATCGGCGGAATATTACGTAATCTTCCCTTTTTTTACAAAAGAAAGGCGATTTTTGTAAGAAAGTTGTTAAAAAGACGGATTTTTTAGACATACGAGCGCGATTATTGGCGAAATATTACGTAATATTCGCTTCAAAAACGAAAAAGAGAGATTTTTATAAGAAATTTGTTAAAACGCCGGATTTTAAATACAATAGTGCGCGAGTTTCTGCGGAATATAACGTAATCTTCGCTTTATTAACAAAAGAAAGGTGATTTTTATATGCAATAGGTAAAAAAGACGGATTTAAAAAACAAAAGAGCGCGACTTTCTGCGGTATATTACGTAATATTCGCTTAATTAACAAAAGAAAGGCGATTTTTATATGAAATAGGTAAAAATAAGGGATTTAAAAAACAAAAGAGCGCGACTTTCTTCGGTATATTACGTAATATTCGCTTAATTAACAAAAGAAAGGCGATTTTATAAGTAATTTGTTAAAAGGCGGATTTTAAAGACAAACGAGCATGATTATCTGCGAAATATTACGTATTCTTCGCTATATAACCGAAAAAGAGGCGATTTTTATAAGAAATTAGTTAAAAAGCCGGATTTTAAAAACATAAAAGCGTCATAATCGGCAATATATAGCATAATCTTCACTCTTTAAACGAGAAAGAAGCGATTTTCATAAGAAATTTCTTAAAAAGCCGGAATTTAAAGACAAAAATGCGCGATTATCGGCAATATATAGCGTAATCTTCGTTTTACATACATAAAACCGGTGACTTTAATCAGAAATTTTTTAAAAAGCCGGATTTTAAGGACAAAAAAGCGCGAATATCGGCAAAAGATGGCGTAATCTTCGTTTTATATACCTAAAACCGGTGACTTTAAACAGAAATTTTTTAAAAAGCCGGATTTTAAGGACAAAAAAGCGCGAATATCGGCAAAAGATGGCGTAAATTTCACTTTTTAAACGATAAGAGGCGATTTTTATAAGAAATTGGTTAAAAAGCCGGAATTTAAAGACAAAAATGCGCGATTATCGGCAATATATAGCGTAATCTTCGTTTTATATACATAAAACCGGTGACTCTAATCAGAAATTTTTTAAAAAGCCGGATTTTAAGGACAAAAAAACGCGAATATCGGCAAAAGATGGCGAGAATTTCACTTTTTAAACGATAAGAGGCGATTTTTATAAGAAATTGGTTAAAAAGCCGATTTTAAAGACAAAAAAGCGGGATAATCGGCGAAATATCGCGTAATCTTCGCTTCATAAACGAAAATGAGGCGATTTGTATAAGACATTTCTTAAAAAGCCGGAATTTAAAGACAAAAATGCGCGATTATCGGCGAAATATAGCGTTATCTTAGCTTCATAAACGAAAATGAGGCGATTTTTATAAGAAATTTGGAAAAAAGCCTGATTTTAAAGCCAAAAAGCGCGATTATGGCAGTGTATAGCGTAATCTTCGTTTTATTATCAAAAAACCGGCGACTTTAATTAGAAATTTGTTAAAAAACCGGATTTTTAGAACAAAAATGCGCGAATATCGGCAAAATAAAGCGTAATTTTCGCTTAATTATGAAAAGGAGGCGATTTTTATAAGAAATTTGTTAAAATGCCGATTTTAAAGAATAAAGCGCGATAATCGGCGAAATATTGCGTAATCTTCGCTTAAGAAACAAAAAAGTTTCGATTTTTATAAGAAACTTATTAGATAAACCGGGATTTAAAGCCAAAAAGAGCGATAATCGGCGGAATATTACGTAATCTTCCCTTTTTTTACAAAAGAAAGGCGATTTTTGTAAGAAAGTTGTTAAAAAGACGGATTTTTTAGACATACGAGCGCGATTATTGGCGAAATATTACGTAATATTCGCTTCAAAAACGAAAAAGAGAGATTTTTATAAGAAATTTGTTAAAACGCCGGATTTTAAATACAATAGTGCGCGAGTTTCTGCGGAATATAACGTAATCTTCGCTTTATTAACAAAAGAAAGGTGATTTTTATATGCAATAGGTAAAAAAGACGGATTTAAAAAACAAAAGAGCGCGACTTTCTGCGGTATATTACGTAATATTCGCTTAATTAACAAAAGAAAGGCGATTTTTATATGAAATAGGTAAAAATAAGGGATTTAAAAAACAAAAGAGCGCGACTTTCTTCGGTATATTACTTAATATTCGCTTAATTAACAAAAGAAAGGCGATTTTATAAGTAATTTGTTAAAAGGCGGATTTTAAAGACAAACGAGCATGATTATCTGCGAAATATTACGTATTCTTCGCTATATAACCGAAAAAGAGGCGATTTTTATAAGAAATTAGTTAAAAAGCCGGATTTTAAAAACATAAAAGCGTCATAATCGGCAATATATAGCATAATCTTCACTCTTTAAACGAGAAAGAAGCGATTTTCATAAGAAATTTCTTAAAAAGCCGGAATTTAAAGACAAAAATGCGCGATTATCGGCAATATATAGCGTAATCTTCGTTTTACATACATAAAACCGGTGACTTTAATCAGAAATTTTTTAAAAAGCCGGATTTTAAGGACAAAAAAGCGCGAATATCGGCAAAAGATGGCGTAATCTTCGTTTTATATACATAAAACCGGTGACTTTAAACAGAAATTTTTTAAAAAGCCGGATTTTAAGGACAAAAAAGCGCGAATATCGGCGAAATATCGCGTAATCTTCGCTTTATAAACGATAAGAGGCGATTTTTATAAGAAATTGGTTAAAAAGCCGGAATTTAAAGACAAAAATGCGCGATTATCGGCAATATATAGCGTAATCTTCGTTTTATATACATAAAACCGGTGACTCTAATCAGAAATTTTTTAAAAAGCCGGATTTTAAGGACAAAAAAGCGCGAATATCGGCAAAAGATGGCGAGAATTTCACTTTTTAAACGATAAGAGGCGATTTTTATAAGAAATTGGTTAAAAAGCCGATTTTAAAGAATAAAGCGCGATAATCGGCGAAATATCGCGTAATCTTCGCTTTATAAACGAAAAAATTTCGATTTCTATAAAAAATTTTCTAGAAAACTGGAATTGAAAGCCAAAAATGCGCGATTATCGGCGAAATATTACGTAATCTTCGCTTTATAAACGAAAAAGAGGCGATTTTTATAAGAAATTTGTTGAAAAGCCGGATTTTAATGACAAACGAGCGCGATTTTTGGCGAAATATTACGTAATCTTCGCTTTTTTAACAAAAGAAAGGCGAAATTTTATGAAATAGGTAAGAGAGACGGATTTAAAAAACGAAAAAGCGCGACTTTGTGCGGAATATTACGTAATCTTCGCTTTTTTAACAAAAGAAAGGCGATTTTTATATGAAATTTGTTAAAAAGCCGGAAAACAAGGCCAAAAAAGCGCGATTATCGGCGAAATACAGCGTAATCTTCGCTTTGTAAACGAAAAAGAGAGATTTTTATGAGAAATTCGTTAAAACGCCGGATTTTAAATAAAAAAAGTGCGCGAGTATCTGCGGTTTATTACGTAATCTTCGCGTTTTTAGCAAAAGAAAGGCCATTTTTAAAAGGAATAGGTAAAAAAGCCTGAATTTAAAGACAAAAAAGCGCGAGAAACGGGGAAAAATAGCGTAATCTTCGCTTAATAAACGAAAAAGAGAGATTTTTATAAGGAATTTGTTAAAACGCCGGATTTTAAATACAAAAGTGCGCGAGTTTTTGCGTAATATTACGTAATCTTCGCTCTATTAACAAAAGAAAGGCGATTTTTATATGAAATAGGTAAAAAAGACGGATTTAAAAAACAAAAGAGCGCGACTTTCTGCGGTATATTACGTAATATTCGCTTAATTAACAAAGGAAAGGCGATTTTTATAAGTAGTTTGTAAAAAAGCCGGAATTTTTAAGCCAAAAAAGCGCGATAATCGGCGAAATATTACTTAATCTTCGCTTTACAAACGAAAAAGAGCCAAATTTTATAAGAAATTTGTTAAAAATCCGGATTTAAAAGCCAAAAAAGCGCGATTATCGGCAATATATAGCGTATCTTCGCTTTATAAACGAAAAAGAGGCGATTTAAAAAAAAAATTGTTAAATAGCCGGATTTTAAAGACAAACGAGCGCGAATTTTGGCGAAATATTACGTAATCTTCGCTTCATAAACGAAAAGAGGCGATTTTTATAAGAAATTTCTTAAAAAGCCGGAATTTAAAGACAAAAATGCGCGATTATCGGCGAAATATAGCGTTATCTTCGCTTCATAAACGAAAATGAGGCGATTTTTATAAGAAATTTGTGAAAAAGCCGGATTTTAAAGACAAACGTGCGTAAATATATGCAAAATTTTACGTAATCTTCGCTTTATAAACGACAAAATGGCGATTTTTACAAGAAATTTGTTAAAAAGCCGGATTTGAAAGACAAATGTGTGTAAATATATGCAAAATTTTACGTAATCTTCGCTTTATAAACGACAAAAAGGCAATTTTTACAAGAAATTTGTTTAAAGGCGGATTTGAAAGACAAACGAGCATGATTATCTGCGAAATATTACGTATTTTTCTCTTTATAACGGAAAAAGAGGCGATTTTTATCAGAAATTTGTTGAAAAGCCGGATTTTAAAGACAAACGAGCGCTTTTATTGGCGAAATATTTCGTAATTTACCTTCATAAACGAAAAAGAGGCGATTTTAAAAAAAATTTGTTTAAAAGCCGGATTTTAAAGACAAACGAGCGCGATTTTTGGCGAAATATTGCGTAATCTTCGCTTTATAAACGAAAAAGAGAGAACTTAATAAGAAATATGTTAAAACGCCGGATTTTAAATACAAAAGTGCGCGAGTATCTGCGGAACATTACGTAATCTTCGCTTTTTTAACAAAAGATACGCCATTTATATATGAAATAGGTAAAGAAGACGGATTTAAAAAACAAAAGAGCGCGACTTTCTGCGGTATATTACGTAATATTCTCTTTATTAACAAAAGAAAGGCGATTTTTATAAGTAGTTTGTAAAAAAGCCGGAATTTTTAAGCCAAAAAAGCGCGATAATCGGCGAAATATTACTTAATCTTCGCTTTACAAACGAAAAAGAGCCAAATTTTATAAGAAATTTGTTAAAAATCCGGATTTAAAAGCCAAAAAAGCGCGATTATCGGCAATATATAGTGTATCTTCGCTTTATAAACGAAAAAGAGGCGATTTTTATCAGAAATTTGTTGAAAAGCTGGATTTTAAAGACAAACGAGTGCGAATATTGTCTAAAAATTACGTAATCTTCGCTTTATAAACGAAAAAGAGGCGATTTTTATAAGAAATTTGTTGCAAAGCCGGATTTTAATGACAAACGAGCGCGATTTTTGGCGAAATATTACGTAATCTTCGCTTTTTTAACAAAAGAAAGGCGAAATTTTATGAAATAGGTAAGAGAGACGGATTTAAAAAACGAAAAAGCGCGACTTTGTGCGGAATATTACGTAATCTTCGCTTTTTTAACAAAAGAAAGGCGATTTTTATATGAAATTTGTTAAAAAGCCGGAAAACAAGGCCAAAAAAGCGCGATTATCGGTGAAATACAGCGTAATCTTCGCTTTATAAACGAAAAAGGGTGATTTTTATGAGAAATATGTTAAAACGCCGAATTTTAAATACAAAAGTGCGCGAGTATCTGCGGATTATAACGTAATCTTCGCTTTTTTAACAAAAGAAAGGCGATTTTTATATGAAATAGGTAAAAAAGACGGATTTAAAAAACAAAAGAGCGCGACTTTCTGCGGTATATTACGTAATATTAGCTTAATTAACAAAAGAAAGGCGATTTTTATATGAAATTTGTTAAAAAGCCGGAATTTAAGGCCAAAAAAGCGCGATTATCGGCGAAATACAGCGTAATCTTCGCTTTGTAAACGAAAAAGAGAGATTTTTATGAGAAATTCGTTAAAACGCCGGATTTTAAATAAAAAAAGTGCGCGAGTATCTGCGGTTTATTACGTAATCTTCGCGTTTTTAGCAAAAGAAAGGCCATTTTTAAAAGGAATAGGTAAAAAAGCCTGAATTTAAAGACAAAAAAGCGCGAGAAACGGGGAAAAATAGCGTAATCTTCGCTTAATAAACGAAAAAGAGAGATTTTAATAAGGAATTTGTTAAAACGCCGGATTTTAAATACAAAAGTGCGCGAGTTTTTGCGTAATATTACGTAATCTTCGCTCTATTAACAAAAGAAAGGCGATTTTTATATGAAATAGGTAAAAAAGACGGATTTAAAAAACAAAAGAGCGCGACTTTCTGCGGTATATTACGTAATATTCGCTTAATTAACAAAGGAAAGGCGATTTTTATAAGTAGTTTGTAAAAAAGCCGGAATTTTTAAGCCAAAAAAGCGCGATAATCGGCGAAATATTACTTAATCTTCGCTTTACAAACGAAAAAGAGCCAAATTTTATAAGAAATTTGTTAAAAATCCGGATTTAAAAGCCAAAAAAGCGCGATTATCGGCAATATATAGCGTATCTTCGCTTTATAAACGAAAAAGAGGCGATTTAAAAAAAAAATTGTTAAATAGCCGGATTTTAAAGACAAACGAGCGCGAATTTTGGCGAAATATTACGTAATCTTCGCTTCATAAACGAAAAGAGGCGATTTTTATAAGAAATTTCTTAAAAAGCCGGAATTTAAAGACAAAAATGCGCGATTATCGGCGAAATATAGCGTTATCTTCGCTTCATAAACGAAAATGAGGCGATTTTTATAAGAAATTTGTGAAAAAGCCGGATTTTAAAGACAAACGTGCGTAAATATATGCAAAATTTTACGTAATCTTCGCTTTATAAACGACAAAATGGCGATTTTTACAAGAAATTTGTTAAAAAGCCGGATTTGAAAGACAAATGTGCGTAAATATATGCAAAATTTTACGTAATCTTCGCTTTATAAACGACAAAAAGGCAATTTTTACAAGAAATTTGTTTAAAGGCGGATTTGAAAGACAAACGAGCATGATTATCTGCGAAATATTACGTATTTTTCTCTTTATAACGGAAAAAGAGGCGATTTTTATCAGAAATTTGTTGAAAAGCCGGATTTTAAAGACAAACGAGCGCTTTTATTGGCGAAATATTTCGTAATTTACCTTCATAAACGAAAAAGAGGCGATTTTAAAAAAAATTTGTTTAAAAGCCGGATTTTAAAGACAAACGAGCGCGATTTTTGGCGAAATATTACGTAATCTTCTTTTTATAAACGAAAAGAGGCGATTTTTATAAGAAATTTCTTAAAAAGCCGGATTTTAAAGACAAAAATGCGCGATTATCGGCGAAATATAGCGTAATCTTCGCTTCAGAAACGAAAAAGAGGCGACTTTTTTAAGAAATTTGTTAAAAAGCCGGAATTTAAAGCCAAAACAGCGCGATTATTGGTATAATATAGCGTAATCTTCTCTTTATAACCGAAAAAGAGGCGATTTTTATCAGAAATTTGTTGAAAAGCCGGATTTTAAAGAGAAACGAGCGCTATTATTGGCGAAAAATTCCGTAATCTACCTTCATAATAGAAAAAGAGGCAATTTTAATAGAAGTTGGTTAACCCTTTTAGTGCTTACCGTCTTCCCGTGGTACAGTCGAGAAATGCGGAGGGTATTTATATAAAATGTAGCTACTAGGAAAAATAAACATTGTATAGTTAATTTGTTAGATATCTTGAAGCGGTTTTTTTTAAATTAATGAAAGGAAATTGAACATTTATAACGTTATTTTTATATATTTACTGATATATAAGTTTTTTTTTATTTCAACGTCCTAAAGTTTAACAACATTATCTTATCTATTATATTATTTCATTATCTGCGAAATATTACGTAATGTTCGCTTTACATACGATTAGAGCTGACCTATATCAGAAATTAGTTAAAATCCGGATTAAAAAAACATAAAAGCGCGAAAATCGGCAATATATAGCTTAATCTTCACTCCTTAAACGAGAAAGAGGCGATTTTTATAAAAAATTTCTTAAAAAGCCGGAATTAAAAGACAAGAATGCGCGATTATCGGCGAAATATAGCGTAATCTTCGCTTCATAAGAAAATGAGGCGATTTTTATCAGAAATTTGTTAAAAATACGGATTTAAAAGCCAAAAAAGCGCGATTTTTGGCGAAATATTACGTAATATTCGCTTCAAAAAGGAAGAAGAGGCAAATTTTATAATAAATTTGTTAAAAAGCCGGAATTTAATGACAAACGAGCGCGATTATCGGCGAAATATTTCGTAATATTCGCTTTCTAAATGAGAAAGAGGTGATTTTTATAAGAAATTTGTTAAAAAGCCGGAATTTAAAGGTAAAAAATCGCGATTATCGGCGAAATATAGCGTAATCTTCGCTTTATAAACGAAAAAGAGGCGATTTTTATAAGCAATTTGTTGAAAAGCCGGAATTAAATGCCAAAAAAGCGCGATTATCGGCAAAATATAGCGTAATCTTCGCTCTATTAACAAAAGAAAGGCGATTTTTATATGAAATAGGTAAAAAAGACGGATTTAAAAAACAAAAGAGCGCGACTTTCTGCGGTATATTACGTAATATTCGCTTAATTAACAAAGGAAAGGCAATTTTTATAAGTAGTTTGTAAAAAAGCCGGAATTTTTAAGCCAAAAAAGCGCGATAATCGGCGAAATATTACTTAATCTTCGCTTTACAAACGAAAAAGAGCCAAATTTTATAAGAAATTTGTTAAAAATCCGGATTTAAAAGCCAAAAAAGCGCGATTATCGTTGAAATATAGCGTAATCTTCGCTTCATAAGAAAATGAGGCGATTTTTATCAGAAATTTGTTAAAAATACGGATTTAAAAGCCAAAAAAGCGCGATTTTTGGCGAAATATTACGTAATATTCGCTTCAAAAAGGAAAAAGAGGCAAATTTTATAATAAATTTGTTAAAAAGCCGGAATTAAATGACAAACGAGCGCGATTATCGGCGAAATATTTCGTAATATTCGCTTTCTAAATGAGAAAGAGGTGATTTTTATAAGAAATTTGTTAAAAAGCCGGAATTAAAAGCCACAAAAGCGCGATTATCGGCAATATATAGCGTATGTTCGCTTTATAAACGAAAAAGAGGCGATTTTTATCAGAAATTTGTTGAAAAGCTGGATTTTAAAGACAAACGAGTGCGAATATTGTCGAAAAATTACGTAATCTTCTTTTCATAAACGAAAAAGAGGCGAATTTTATAAGAAATTTGTGAAAAAGCTTGATTTTAAAGCCAAAAAGCGCGATTATTCATTTAATTAGATTTAAAAAAAACAGCCAAAATGGCCCATAACATTGAATCGATAACAATAGAGTGAAAATAAATGAAGAGGTACAATAATCGTAATATACATAAAAAATATAAGATAGTTTTAACAAATATGTAAAATAAAAAAAACGAACAACGAAACAATAAACAAGTGCAAAGATTAATGGATGGAAGGTATGAGTGAATTGATGGAAGAAAACAGTTCAAGGTAAGGGTTAAGGGACAAAAGAGAATTGAATAATGCAGGAAGGCGAAAGAAGATTGACCTCTGAGAGATTGAAAGCCGGTAACGAGGTATGTGAAGAAGGTGAATAGAATAATAGAAAGTAAATTATATGTGAAGGCAGCGGGAAGGGCGGGGAGGGACGCGAAGGGAGAAACAAGAGAGGATATCGGTAGATCTGCAGCGGCCGTTGAATATTCCGTGGAGAAATTTTATATCAAATGTTTTGCGACGGTGAGGAAGAGGGGAAATACCTAGAGAGGAAAGGATTTGGTCACGGGAGACGTTATGAAGGTGGGGAACACGTAGTCGAACTATTGCGGCGAAGAAGTTTAAGGGACGGTTTAAGCTTTTGAGGGTGGAAGGGGTAGCAGTTTGCCATATTGGGCTGCAATAGTCCAATATGGGGGTAACGCAGCCAGAGAAAAAGGACTTTAGAGCTAAGTGGTCACTTATATCGGTAAACCGGAACAGTATTCCTACCAGAGACATACACCTTGAGGTGACCCAGTGAATATGTTCTCGGAAAGACAATTTGGTGTCAAAAATCACCCCAAGATCTTTGTGGAAAGGACAGAATTAATTTTATCATTACCAAGGTGGTAAACTGGTGGAGCAACGACTCTCTTCAGTAAAAAAGTCATCGTCGCGGACTTGGAGGGGTTTACTTTCAAATGCCATAACTCGCACCAAGACTCGACAGCATTCAGCGCAAGTTGGAGGGAGTTATGATCCTCCACGCTCTCAATAATCTTGAAGATTTTGCAGTCGTCCGCGTAGAGTAAAATTTTAGCTCCTTTCGAGGTAACAGTTTCCACCAGATCATCAATGAAGAGGACGAACAATAGCGGACCAAGGACGCTACCCTGGGGGACTCCAGAGGGGACGGGAGAGGAAGAGGAGGCAAATCCATCGAGGACAACACGTTGCCTACGATGAGAAAGAAAGTCTGATAGAAGAGAAAGGAAAGGTCCATGAATATTATAGCGATGCTCGAGTTTGTGTCTAAGAAGGTGATGGTTAACGGAATCGAAAATTAGAGAAGTCAAGGTAGCATACATCGAGATTGGAAGAATTTTCGAAGGCAGTAATGATATGATGACAGAGAACGGAGAGATTAGTTAGACAGGAACCGCCAGGAAGGAAACCATGCTGATGTGGAGAGATATAAGAAAGTGTGAAAGAGAGCAAGCGATTGTGAATGATACGTTCAAAGAGGATAGAGAGAAGAGGAAGTATAGAAATGGGGCGATAGTTTTCCACCAGATTCTTGCGACCACACTTCAGAATCGGTATAACATTCGCAGTTTTCCAAGAAGAAGGAAAAATACCTGATGAGAAAAATCTGTTGAAGATAATTGTAATAGGAAAGTAAATGCAGCGGGCGGTGCGCCGGAGGAAAATTGAACCAATGTCATCGGGTCCAGTGGCTTTGTTCTCTGGTAGAGCAACAAGAAGCTTCAAAACTTCGTTGGGAGAGGTGGAGATGAGTGAGATGGAATGGGGGCACACTGGCTGGAGCGGAGGAGGGGACAGGAGGTTCACAGATGCAGAAAAATTGGAGAAAAAGTAGTCACTGAGAGCAGATATTCTTTCCTCCCCATCGAAAGTATGTACACCAAGGGACAGCTGGGGTGGCACGCGCGAGGAATTTCTTCTTAGGTTGACCAAGGTCCAAAACCGCTTGCAGTTACCCCTGATATCACTAGTGATGTTTTTGATGTACTGGGAGTAATCACGCCTAAGAAGTTTCCTACATTCCCGACGAAGTTCAGAAAACGATTTTCGGGTGAATGGGTTAGGGAAAGATTTCCATAATCTCCAGGCGGCTTCCTTGTCCTTAAGGGTAAAGGCAGTCAAGGGTGATATCCAAGAGTCTCTTTTCTTGGAGATCCTACGGGTGGGCACGTGGTCCTTTATAACGCTGTCAAGTAAATCGTAGAAGAAGGAGAGAGCGTCGTCGAGGGTGCCGATCTCCAGGAGGTCCCATGGCAATATATAGCGTAATCTTCGCTTTATAAACGACAAAAAGGCGATTTATACAAGAAATTTGTTAAAAAGCCCGATTTTAAAGACAAAGGTGCGTAAAAATATGCGAAATTTTACGTGATCTTCGCTTTATAAACGACAAAAAGGCGATTTTTACAAGATATTTGTTAAAAGGCGGATTTTAAAGACAAACGAGCATGATTATCTGCGAAATATTACGTATTCTTCGCTTTATAACCGGAAAAGAGGCGATTTTTATCAGAAATTTGTTGAAAAGCCGGATTTTAAAGAGAAACGAGCACTATTATTGGCAAAATATTACGTAATATTCGCTTCATAAACGAAAAGAGGCGATTTTTATAAGAAATTTGTGAAAAAGCCGGATTTTAAAGACATAAAAGCGCGAAAATCGGCAATTGATAGCTTAATCTTCACTATTTAAACGAGAAAGAGGCGATTTTTATAAGAAATTTCTTAAAAAGCCGGAATTTAAAGACAAAAATGCGCAATTATCGGCGAAATATAGCGTAATCTTCGCTTCATAAACGAAAATGAGGCGATTTCTATAAAAAATTCATTAGAAAACCGGAATGGAAAGCCAAAAAAGCGCGATTATCGCCCAAATATAGCGTAATCTTCGTTTTATAAACAAAGAACCGGCGACTTTAATGAGAAATTTGTTAAAAAGCCGGATTTTTTAGACATACGAGCGCGATTATCGGCGAAATATAGCGTAATCTTGGCGTTTTAAACGAAAAAGCGGCGATTTTTATAAGAAATCTGTTAAAAAGCCGGAATTTAAGGCCAAAAAATCTCGATTATCGGCGAAATACAGCGCAATTTTCGCTTAAAAAACAAAAAAGCGGCTATTTTTATAAGATATTTTTTAAAAAGCCATAATTTAAAAAAAAGCGCGATTATCGGCGAAATACAGCGTAATTTTCGCTTTATGAAAGAAAAAGAAGAAATTTTTATAAGAAATTTGTTAAAGAGCAGGAATTAAAAGCCAAAAAAGTGTAATTATCGGCGAAATATAGCGTAATCTTCGCTTTATAAACGATAAAGAGGCGATTTTTATAAGAAGTTTGTTAAAAAGTCGGATTTTAAGGACAAAAAAGCGCGATTATCGGCGAAATATAGCGTAATCTTCGCTTAATAAACGAAAAAGGGGAGATTTTTATAAAAAATTTTTTAAAAAGACGGATTTAAAAGACAAACAATCGCGATTATCGGCGAAATAATACGCAATCTTCGCTTTATAAACGATTAGAGGCGAGTTTTATAAGAAATTTGTTAAAAAGCCGGATTTGAAATAGAAAAAAGCGCGATAATCGGCGAAATATAGCGTTATCTTCGCTTAAATAAATAAACAAAAAAAGTCTATTGTATAAATGCAGGCTATTGAATGCGCAAAAACTAAATCCAGCTAAATATATGATATTAAAATTGAATATGTTTTTATGAACAAGCCTACTTAACGTTACTACCCTAAGTTCGACCACGTGGCGAAAATACTCACGACTGCTAAAATTATACTAATTAGCATTTCCGGATTTTGACTTAATTGGAAAGAACGTCCGCTTCGATTATTAAACGTATTGAAAACGGGATAAAGATAACCACATACGGAAGAATTAATTTAGTAACGATAAATTCCAACCACGTGGCGAAAATTCGTACTCTTTCATATACTGAATTACGATTTAAATTAAAATAAAAATCTGTTACGCTTGATGTATTAATTAAACCAATAGGAAGAAATTCGAAGAGGAAAGAAAAATATCCGTTTAATGCCTAAAATGAAAGACATAAACTTCAACTTGGCTATAGCATGGTCATTTTTACTTACGAAGTTAGAGGTCCTTTTTTGCAGATTTCCAATCTCTCTTGAAGAATTCATTGTAATCGGGTTTTATTTGGACACTTAAGCACTCGAACGAAATATTTTAAATATTAATATAAAATTTAAAAGTAAGTAAAAATAAACATCGTTTCTGAAGGGATCGAATTTACGTGATGTTATAATGTGAATGCCCGAAAGAAGCTACGGCTCCTTCACTTTCCTTTTCGTTCAGCAGCTTGAGTCATTTTTGTTTAGAAAGTGGAATACATACTCAACGACAAATGCTCTCCATCACAATACAAAAAAGGGAAGGAGATTCGTAAGCAAGTAGACCCGGAGTATTGAAATATATTCATATCTATGTATTAAACGGAAATAAACTAAATTATTATTGAATTACTGAATACAAGATAAACTATCGTTGCATATAATTCACCTCCCGATAGAAAATGAACCAGTTTTTAAATTAGTACTTGAAAATTATCTAAATATCATCCGATTATAACAAGTTATATATTTCAATTCCTATAATAATTCACAGCAATTATCAGCGATTCAGTGATGAACGATGATTGCAGTATACGTAAATACAGAAAAAATCCCATTGGAAAATGTCGTGGCCTACAATTTTAATCGAAAAATTCCTTTGAATCTTACCTATTTAAATTACATATATATCTCAATACGACGATGTATATAAAGCGTAGTATCTAAGTTATATGTTGATTGCATATTGGACTGTGTTAAACTATTTTTTAGAAATTGTAAACATCCCTTAATTAACTAAAATATACTTCGTATAAGCGACTTAAATACTTCTCTTAAGTTATCAAATTAGGATCATCGTTTTCTACATCTACATCTACATAAGTACCCTGCAAGCCGCCTTTCGTTGTGTGGCAGGGGGTGTAAACAGCTATTCTATTTTACCGCGTATTTTAATCTATTGTTGTCGCATATCGTGCGCGGGAAAAAGGAATTCTTAAAACGATTCGTCCTAGCATCTATTTCTCGTATTTTATGCGCATTATCGAATCGGCCTAGATAGCAGGGGGGTCGCATAGTTTCAATTACGTCTTCCGAAAACGTACTTTCTCTAAACTTATCTAATAAACGCAATCTGGCTGCTAATTTTCTATCTGCTAATGTTTCCCAACCTGCGTCTCATAATAGTTTCGTTACGCTTGCCTTTTTATCGTAGCAATTCTTTACAAACCTTATTGCTTTTCGTTGGACCTTTTCTAGTTCGCGGGTACTAATTTCGTCCGCGGAATCCCAAATACTAGATGCGTATTCTAGTTGTGGTCTTACTAACGCGAAGTAACTACGCTCTCTCACTCTTTCGTCGCTTTTACCTACGATACGCCTAATGAAGCCGAGTTTTCTTTTTGCTTTACCGCAAATATTCCGTATGTGTGGTCTCCAATTTAAGTTATTTGCGAGAGTAATTCCGAGATATTTAACCGAGTCAACTACATTAACATCTAGTTCGTTAATTTGATACGCTTTATTCATACGCATTTGTTTTCTTTCGAGGAAATTTACTACGGAGCATTTACTAACGTTAAGGTCAAGTTGCCATTTTTCGCACCAACGTTGGATACGAATTAAATCTCTTGACAAAGACACACGATCCTCCTCGGTGGATATTTCTCTATAAATCACCGTATCATCCGCAAATATTCGCACTTTACTTTCGATATCGAAGCTCAAGTCGTTTATATATATTAAGAATAGAAGTGGCCCAATTACGCTGCCCTGTGGAACGCCCGAGGTAACTTTGACTTTGTTTGAAGTCACGCCATCAAGTAAAGCTTGTTGTTCCCTATCGCGGAGAAAATCCCTTATCCAGTCAATTATTTCTTTATTAATACCGATTAATTTTAACTTGTAAATTAATTTGTTGTGAAGGACCGTGTCGAAAGCGTTCTTAAAATCGAGGAAGATAGCATCTTCTTGCTTCAAATTCTCGGCTGATTTCAGGATATCGTGAACGAATAACGCTAGCTGAGTTTCGCATGATCTAAATTTTCTGAAGCCATGTTGGTTCTTATCTAAAAAATTAACTCTATCTAGGAATTTCATAAGTGAGCTGACAACGATATGCTCCATCACTTTTCCCGACAGTGAAGTTAACGATATTGGTCTATAATTACTTGGGTCCTCTTTAAGTCCCTTTTTATAAACGGGCGTAACGCTAGCTATCTTCCAAAAAGATCTCCGAGATCCGTTTAGCATAATAATTTTACTTTGAGCAGCTGTCGGGTGTTTAGAAAATGGAATCATATATATAATCGTTAAAATAAAAGGTTGAAACTCGAATGAAAACTATGTATCTTATACAGATGAAATTAATATGACAATCCGTATTGCATTTCAAAAATAACTAAATCATTCATTGAATACCGCTTAATGATGCATTAGGGAAAATGTATTGCAAAATAACGAGAAATATTACTTTAATAAATTAAAAATATTCACTGCAAAATAGAAAACGTTGTGGATTACACCCTTCGAACTTAATATATTTCGTTTCCGTAAACCTACCGTTAATTTGTCAATGATCAGAGAATAGAATGGTATGCAAGGTGATATCTCAATTTAATCTTTGATAGGATAACGGACCTAATAAAACTATATTATAGACATCATAGATATCCATTAATTAACTAGAAAAGCATAAGTATACATCCACTTGTATATATATCTGAAGAAGTGATACGCGGATCATTGTTCTGTTACGTTTTTAGATTATAGAGCAACTGTATAATCGCTAAAAAACGTGAGTTAAATCTTGAGTGAAACTAAGAATATTACATATTTCGTCATCCTTCACTTATTTCAAATACTTCAAGTTTCCATTTAATTTGAATAGAGTACTTATTTAAATTAGATTCTAATATTGAAATTAAAGAAAGTTGTAAATCGTTCAAGACTATTTCAAGTACGTTAGGAATCATCGAATGAGATCAATTCTCGTACTTAATACGCGTAGTTATACGAAAAGCAATGTTACGTTGTATTCAGAAAATTAAAGCAAAGAAGTGTTGAAAATAGGAATAAAGCTCTCGCGAGTACTATCCATTTATTATGGAAATAGTTGTAGTGATTTATTAATGATCAATGGCATCAGTGCTTAAATATCACGATGACTCAAAGCATAATTAATATTTCAATGATAATTAAATTTCCTCGTTGGCGTCGTAAATCATTTAAAGTTATAAATTATTATATAATCTTTCGTTAATTATAGTTTCATTCGGGAATAACATTGAATCGCATTACTTTCCGCTTATGTATTTATTCTAAGTTTCGTTAAACAATCATTAATTGCGGAAACCGTTCCTTAAATGTGTTTCGCAACACGTTACATTCAAAAAAACGGAAGTAGAATTCAATATGAGATTGAATTTAAGTATTGTTGATTTGTTGTTCCTGAAAAAGAAGTTTATTATATTGCTTTTTAAAAGAGGAAAGTGAAGGAGAATTTTTAACTATGAAAAGATTTGTTAAATGTTTTAGATTTTTGATTGGGTATTTGCATCAAGTTTGATCCCCTTGTGTAACGTTTATGGAGAGAGGACATGCGGGTGAAAGATGAGAGGTATTGAGGTACATTATTGAATTCGATGGAGAAGAAAAGTGAGAGAAGTTGTAATATTCTTCTACTTACGAGTTTTAGCAGTGACAAATTATTATAATAAGGTGATATGTGATCGTACTTCAATATGTTGCAAATAAATCGGACACAAGAATTTTGCACTTTTTGGAGTTTGTAAGTAGACTCGTCTGTGAGATCTTGATAGACAGAATCAGCATAGTCAAAAAGAGGGAAAAGAAGAGACTGTACGAGATACTTCTTGAGAGGTTGAGGGAGAATATTTTTAAGGCGCATTAAAGAGTAGAGGGATCTGTTAACCTTACTGCAAACATTAGTGACGTGATCGCCCAGAGTGAGAGTCTCATTAATAACGAGTCCTAGATTGATAACTGATTTTACGTAGGGGATATTGTCGTCGCCTATTCTGAGCGGAGGTGGATGATTGAGAACGGCAAGAAGTTTACGGGAGACTATTATGATTGAATGACTTTTTTAAGGGTTTATTGTGAGTTGGTTCATGAGACTCCAATCGTTCAAGGCAGCAAGATCAGTGTTCATGCGACATATAGCATTTTAAATAGAAACAACGGGTGAATGTAGGTATAATAGATGGAATGAATTTACGAAGGAAGTAACTTGTTCATGAATCAATTTTTCAAAAGCTTTGGCCATAACAGGTAGAATGCTTATAGGTCTGTACTGGTTGGTAGAGTGGGAGGACTTTTTGGGAAGAGGACGCACCAGTGATAGTTTCCAAAGTGATGGGAATATTGTTGTTGAATTGAGCAATTAAAGATGTTTGTAACTATAGGCAATATAAAAGGAATTAATTTAAGAATGAAGGAGATTTGAATTCCATCAACTCCTTGTGATTGAGATTTTATTTGACGTAATGAGCGGAGGACTTGAAATTGTGATACAGGAGAAAATTGAAATTTGGGGAGTGAATGGTTAGACGATGATGCTCGATCTTGAATGTTATCAATGTATGAATTCTTGAGCTGGGTGTTTACATTTGATATGCGGATTAGGAATTCATAATTGGGTATTGAGTGAAACATCTTCAGGAAGACGATTTTATCGGTCCTTCCGATTCCTACCAGTTTGAGATTGTTCCGCAGTGTTTTACTTCTTAGTCCGCTCTTAAAGATTTGATGAATATATTTCAATTTAGAATTTCTAATCAATTGTTTGGTTCTCTTTCTTAACTTTTTGTAGCACTTGAAATACTCAATATTTTTGAACAATATAAAGTTTCTATATGCGGCATCACGTTAAACCATGGACTGCCTTATCTCGGTGTTAATCCATGGAAATTTAGGTTTAGAAACCCTAATTATAGTTATGGGACAATGTGAATCAAGAAGGAGAAGCAGGAATTCGTTTAAGGTGTTCACTTTCTCGTTAATGTCGCTGAGTTGTTCAATACATTACCATGGAATAGTTGATACGTCATCTAATAGTTGATTTTCATTGATATTTTTAAGGTTCCGGTAGGTAATGAATTTAGGAATAGTTTTAGATATCATACCAAAGATATAATACCAAACTCAGGTTTTGAAATATTACTTCAGGATTAGATATGAAAGGACCGTAAATCAAAAAATAAATCATATTATGTAGTTTATTAAGTCACAGAAATTTGAAATGTTACTTCAGGATTAGCTGTGGAAGGACCGAAGAAGAAAAATGAAACACACGAATCAAATGATTGAAATAAGCCAACTCATTTCCATCAATTACTTCTTTACGAGCTCTACTCTACTACATTCAGATGGAAAAATTAACAAATCTCCTGCTTTTATAGAATAGAAATTAAATTATAATTATGAATACTATTTCTCCAATCCTATTTCACAATCTTTAGGGCCAGTCTATGGTAATAGAATGCGTTTCTCTGATGAATGTAATCAACGAAGCTATTTTTAGCAATTTTAGCTGAAGCATCCAAAACTGAAATGTGTCGTGAAGGGTGATTTAAAATTGGTCCAAATAGATTAATATTAAGTCTAATATATTGAATTGCATTAATACAAATGCAATAAAAAATTAGGTTCGTGGAAAAAAATGGAAATTATTAACTGTTGTACTAATATTAAATATTGCAAATTTCAGCTATTTTTGCCAAATATTGGATGGGTTGCATTGGTATTCGTCAACTGTGGTCAAATTTATAAATGTATAGATTAATTTACCCGTGATGTAATAAGGGTGACAAACTAGAAACTTGTCTTTATATTTTGCATACTTCAACCAAATTTTTCTATTAATTTCGAACCCTCCTCCGAATCCTCTCATCAACCAACGCGGCCCACCCTCCGGTCCGACGACGCGACCCACCCTCCGATACCCCGACGCGACCCACCCTCCGGTCCCGCGACGCGACCCACCCTCCGATACCCCGACGCGACCCACCCTCCGATCCCCCTACGCGACCCACCCTCCGATCCCCCGTCGCGGCCCACCCTCCGGTCCCACTACGCGACCCACCCTCCGATCCCCCGTCGCGGCCCACCCTCCGGTCCCACTACGCGACCCACCCTCCGATCCCCCGTCGCGGCCCACCCTCCGGTCCCACTACGCGACCCACCCTCCGATCCCCCGTCGCGGCCCACCCTCCGGTCCCACTACGCGACCCACCCTCCGATCCCCCGTCGCGGCCCACCCTCCGGTTTCCCTACGCGACCCTCCCCCTGGTCCCGCGACGCGGCCCACCCTATTCGGCCCACGCCTTACCTTTATTACCACCTTCAGGTCCTCTTCCATCCGCAGAAGTCCCATTCCTCAAAGGTCCTCTTCCATCTACCTACGAAACAGCCTATGATAAGATTCAGGACATTATTATAACATAATTACTACAAAAATAATTTAAGATACGCAAATCAGTTACGTCCACTTCACATTTATATTAAGTCGATAACATTCAGCAATTAATTCTATAAAATCAAACACCACATTAAATCTATTTCTGAATAATAGTTTTACGGAATTTATTCATGCCTTATTCGTGAAGTGAATTCTTCCTTCGCTTTTTCAAAATTAAGAATTGATTCAAATTTAAAATTTAAATAAATCCCAACTATACGTCAAGGTTTAAAGAAATCAGAACAATAATTATCAAATAATTCTCGAATTATATCTATAATATATATTTATTCGCACTTAACAGTTGCAAAAATAAATTAGAGCTAATTTTGTTTTAATAATGTGGTAATCGTTGAATTTATCGCTTCAAATCAATTCGCATCAATGAAATATTAGTTACAATCGTATAATTGATACAATAAACAAAAAATAATCAAATTATTTTATTTGCTGTCATTTTTAGAATCGTTTGTAAGTATTTAATATTTCTATCCGATAAACAGCTTAAATTATTATTATATTGAAAGAAGAATGAAAATTTTTTAAAAAATCCATCATTAACCATCCGAAAATTCTTTAAAAAAACATTTTTAATTTTAAATTGCTTAGCTTTAATATTTGCATTCAAATTTAAATGTAATTTCTTTTTCAAATATATTTCATTAGTAGTTTTAGAATTCCAAATTTAGCTATAGTTGCATTTCTTAAGATTTTATAACGGTAATAACTAGAGTTTATTAACTGCATTATTAAATTAAAATTATCCATTTAGAATAACATGTCGATATATTTTTAGAATATTGAGCGATTATTCAATGATATATAGAAAATAAAATTATAAACTCGGTACAAAATTCCTTGGGCATGGAAATCCATAAGTTGAAAAAAATCTTCGTTATCCATTTTAATGCAAAATATACTACGTACTTTATTTATATATTAAAGTTTCTAAGTCGGAAATAAATAAAATTTTCTTTTGAATATATACTGTGAACGCAAATTATTCTTCCGTGTCAAGAAATCAGAAAGCTAAGTGACAAAGATCATCATACGACAATGTTAAAAGTTCCGCGATAAAACATTTAAATAGCTTTTAATCGCAATTAATTTAATCGTTGTATAAGTAATCGTATTACCTAATGATTTAACTAATTTTAACATTGTTTATTACGTTATGCAAATGGCGGATTCGTAGATCGGTTAAATATAAAAAATTGAGAATATCCAATAATTTAAATAAATGCAGGCTATTGAATGCGCAAAAACTGAATCCAGCTAAATATATGATATTAAAATTGAATATGTTTTTATGAACAAGCCTACTTAACGTTACTACCCTAAGTTCGACCACGTGGCGAAAATACTCACGACTGCTAAAATTATACTAATTAGCATTTCCGGATTTTGACTTAATTGAAAAGAACGTCCGCTTCGATTATTAAACGTATTGAAAACGGGATGAAGATAACCACATACGGAAGAATTAATTTAGTAACGATAAATTCCAACCACGTGGCGAAAATTCGTACTCTCTCATATGCTGAATTATGATATAAGATAAATTATAAGATGATTTCGTTTTCGTACACCATTCGTAATTGCTAAAAAACGTGAATTAAACATGTGTGAAACTAAGAATATTACATATTTCGTCATCCTTCACTTATTTCAAATACTTCAAGTTTCAATTTAATTTGAATAGAGTCCTAAATTAAATAAGATTCTAATATTGGAATTAAAGAAAGTTGTAAATCGTTCAAGACTATTTCAAGTACGTTAGGAATCATCGCATGAGATCTATTCTCGTACTTAATACGCGTAGTTATACGAAAAGCAATGTTACGTTGTATTCAGAAAATTAAAGCAAAGAAGTGTTGAAAATAGCAATAAAGCTCTCGCGAGTACTATCCATTTATTATAGAAATAGTTGTAGTGATTTATTAATGATCAATGGCATCAGTGCTTAAATATCACGATGACTCAAAGCATAATTAATATTTCAATGATAATTAAATTTCCTCGTTGGCGTCGTAAATCATTTAAAGTTATAAATTATTATATAATCTTTCGTTAATTATAGTTTCATTCGGGAATAACATTGAATCGCATTACTTTCCGCTTATGTATTTATTCTAAGTTTCGTTAAACAATCATTAATTGCGGAAACCGTTCCTTAAATGTGTTTCGCAACACGTTACATTCAAAAAAACGTTAGTAGAATCCAATATTCAAACGAAATAAACTTGGATGGATTCAGATTCTGAAAAGTACGTCGGCTATCAATGATACGTAATTGCCACGTGGTCTAACCGGAAGTCGTTGTTACATGTCCGAAAATGAGTGGAGATTTAATAAAAAGGAGGTTTTATCACTATCGAAGATTATAAAATTGAATCGGAAACTTTCAAAATGAGATATTCATGAGCGATTCCGTATTTGAGAATGATTCGATCGAACTATGACTACGAGGCGGTTATCAAGTTTTATGACATAAATACTTGTTTCGTCATGTAACCGACGTACAAGTTAAACGCACGGTAAACATTTCTTTCTCTTTTAAAGGAAGGAAACAAAGGCACGATCATTCGGAAGATACTTCGACAGCGGCACCTTTCTTTAAAAAAATCGGACTAAATATATCCATCCAAAATTAAAATCGATTCTGAATGAAATAGATACCGACAAAGAAAGTAACATAGTCTATTAAAGAACATAATAGTTTTAAAAAAATCGTATATTTCCTACCTTTCGTGTCCCAGCCATTCCAATCGTTGGCGTCCTGACTCCGTGATGAGGTTCCATCGCAGCTTTCTTTCCGCTTATATATTCAATATCGATAATTATTAATTCGGAAATTACCGAAAACGATTCAACCAGATAAACTAACGCACTTTTAAAACTTTCAGTGACGAATTTAAATTTTAACGGTTTTCTTGAACAAAGCGGCAGCACGACGTTGCTAGAAGAATTCCCAGAAGACAATGGCAATTTTGCAACACCGCTAAAGTTGAACCAAAATCCTCGCTTCTGATTGGCTGGTTACGATTGACCACGCCCGCTTTAGCGTTCCTTTATCTTTTCCATATTTAATAATTTAATTATTTTAATTAATTACAATGTAAATGATGATTAAATGATTCAAATTAATTTTTACAATTATTAGGGTAAATATATTCATTAATACTTATCGTTTGAATATTATGTATGGGAAGTTGAAGAAGTTCACTCAAGCAAATTCTCATACTCATTCGTTATGAAAAATTTGACGTCCAATGCTTTTGTTTTACTGGAAAATTCATTAAGTTTTAATAACAAATGGAAATTAAAATTAAAACTTCGGTCTTACCCCTGAAATTATTTAATAATAATGTTTATTCACAACATCTACCAGAGATTGTGAATGAGATATTTTTCGAAGTATCTTCTCAATGGTACGTCAATAGACTATAGTCGAAATAGATTGGAGGTAAACGTGAAAGTAATCTCATATCATTCATCGTGAATATTAATGTCAACTTAAGAAATAAATAAATCACTCTATAAGTTCATCAATCCTCTGATGGCTACCTTTGTTGCTAAAATGTTTGAAAACATATGTATCTGATTTAAAAGTTATATTACTTTGAGATCAATTTACTAGAAAAGCTTACTTACCTCTGATAGCCTTTCCATTTTTCTTGAATGGAACTACCCTCCAAAGGAACCTTCTTTATTTTGGCGACCGCACTTTAATTAGAAATGTTTTTCTTAACAAACACACGTTCAGATTTAGACACTTCACAATGGCAAAAAGCACCCACACCTCACTCACTATTTATATATTGTTTGCACTTATTTCATCACTGATTTTAGCAATAGCAGGAATCAAATTGCCAGAATAAAGCAAAACGTTGCACTTTCCACGTAATATATAAGTTAATACGTGGAATTTTTGGTATACGTCGTCACTAATTGCACCCGTGAGGTCACATGTCACTCAATTCACTATAAATCATAGGCGAGGCATTTTCGATTCTTTTCTTGCGGAAATGTCTCAAAACTTGAGCGATTTCATGATTATTTTTGTATTATTATCGAAATAGAGAACGTTATTATTTCCATCTGTATAATCGTTACTTTAATGATTGAATAGTGTTCATGATCATACACAAATAGAAAACTTGTGTACAATTGAATAAAATGAACCTTTCAAATTCACCCTTCAAACTTTGGGCATGTATCTGCACATTCATAAAATTCTCGAGGCACTATTTTCGGTGGCTAAAGCTGTAGTTACACAATCACTCTTTGATGTAATCAAAAATAAACATCAACCATGAATATACACTTTAAGTCACTCA
The DNA here is from genome assembly GCA_020796165.1 of Pantala flavescens. Taxonomy (NCBI): domain Eukaryota; kingdom Metazoa; phylum Arthropoda; class Insecta; order Odonata; family Libellulidae; genus Pantala; species Pantala flavescens. The sequence continues at coordinate 18,267,016 of CM036885.1, read as the reverse complement.
CTAAAGCGTTGCACCAGAATACCTTGCACTATTTTCGGACAATGAAAGAAAATTAAAACACACCTACTATTCCTACTCCTACAACTTCCAACTGAATGTAATGGGCCTTCCTTTCGTAACACAGACGGATCACTAACTTATAGAGATGTGAATAAAACACTTCTCACTCTTCGAACGTAATCAGCATATTCTAACATTCAATATGCAAGAGGAGTCATAACTGCACCAATGTCGGTGGCTTGAATACGTCATCTTTTCGCCACGAGAATGTATTCCAAAATGAACAATGACCAATGAATATCCACTTATGTTTCACCCTTTGAAGCACCATACACCATATTATGTTGCACTTCATTCGGACGATGAAAGACTGAAGTAATATTCTAAGAGACAACGATTCAAAATACCCATACTTTCCCCCTGAACTTATTTCGGACAACTATTTACTTTCTAGCGAAAGTGCAGAAATATTCTGGCGTTACTCATTTAGTACGACCTCGAAATTTTATGAAACGCTTTAGCCGTTATTTCAAGGTAAACCTTTTTTGGTTACTTAAATGAATACTCGAAATCGTAATAAATAGATCTTTCACAAGTAGAGCGTTCCTTATTATTTTGTGATCGCGCGATGACCAGGATTCAATATACTTAAACTTATCCCATGATCCATTTATTTAAGTTAGCTAAACCTTATTTTATAAACAAGTTTTTCATTGAAATAGCCGCTAGGGTTAAAGCGTTTCATAAAATTTCGAGGTCGTACTAAATGAGTAACGCCAGAATATTTCCGCCCTTCGGAAGGAAGTAAATAGTTGTACAAAACAAGCTCATGGAGAGACAGAGAGTGAATCACATGTTTTTGAATCATGGAATTGGTCATCAAGTACGTATAGTGCAAGTTATTATGGTGCCATGCTTAAGTGAGTGACTTAAAGTGTGTATTCACTGGTAGATGTTTATTTTTTAATACATCAAAGAGTGATTGTGGAACTGCAACTTTAGCCACCGACAATAGTGCCCCGAGAATTTTTTGTATGTGGAGATACGTGTCCAAAGTTTGAATGCTGAAACATTATATTCACATGTACACAAGTGTTTCATTCGTAAATAATCATGAAGAGACTTCGATCAGCATGCAAAGGCCACAAAGGTGTTTTACTTCAAATTATTAAAGATTGGGAAAATTTGAATCCATGGCAATTTCTATGTATTATTTTGTAATATTGTGCATTAGAAAGGTAAATACTTAACCAAATACTTTTAAATCGAGTACATACAAGCGTAGCATTAAATTGCTGGAAAATATTTCGAATTTATGCAATTTTAACGTTAAAAAGATCGATCCTTTCGAAGAAATCGCGAATTATCTTGACTGAAGTAATTAACAGCTCGGTATGAGCATGGCCATATTTATGCTATGACATAATATGGACATGAAAATTTAAGTGTGAACCCAAATATTTTTAATTCTAATACATACGAGCGTTGCTATGAATTCTTCTTCTATAATATTTTACGGAGTCCTCAGGTCCGTATGGGCATTGTATGAGTTTAGTGTGCATATATTAAAATCCTATTATCCATAATTTACCTTTAAGGAACGATTATAAAGCTGGAAATAATAACGTTCTCTATTTCGATAATAAAACAAAAATGGTCATGAAATCGTTCAAGGGTTTTCAACACAATATAACCGTAGGAAATAAGTAACTTTTCATCTGCTGAAATTCATTTGTAAGCATTTTATGATTTTTTCTTTTCAAAGTAGTTAATATTTTCAAGATGGCTACCCTCTTGAGAACATGTGCGCGTTAGGAATTTAATAATATTACTCAATACGCAAAATAACCAATAATGAAATTTCCGATAATTAAAATAATAATTATTTATAGTGATTATGAATATAATGATTAATAAAAGAGTTATTATTAAGTATTAGCTTTGTTCAGTAGTGGTTTATCCAATACCATCAGCCAATCAGAATCGAGTATTTTACTGCAAACCGGATATCCGTTGCTTTGCTGTTAGTTAGTGGTGCTTCCTGTTTGAGTGATGTGCGTTTAACGACGTGCTGTCGAATTTCGGTGATTTTTCGAAAAAATATTTCGTTCGAGTGCTTAAGTGTTCAAATTAAACCCGATTACAATGGATTCTTCAAGATGCCGCAAAGAGAAGATTGGAAATCTGCAAAAAAGGACCTCTAACTTCGTAAGTAAAAATGACCATGCTATAGCCAAGTTGAAGTTTATGTCTTTCATTTTAGGCATTAAACGGATATTTTTCTTTCCTCTTCGAATTTCTTCCTATTGGTTTAATTAATACATCAAGCGTAACAGATTTTTATTTTAATTTAAATCGTAATTCAGTATATGAAAGAGTACGAATTTTCGCCACGTGGTTGGAATTTATCGTTACTAAATTAATTCTTCCGTATGTGGTTATCTTCATCCCGTTTTCAATACGTTTAATAATCGAAGCGGACGTTCTTTTCAATTAAGTCAAAATCCGGAAATGCTAATTAGTATAATTTTAGCAGTCGTGAGTATTTTCGCCACGTGGTCGAACTTAGGGTAGTAACGTTAAGTAGGCTTGTTCATAAAAACATATTCAATTTTAATATCATATATTTAGCTGGATTCAGTTTTTGCGCATTCAATAGCCTGCATTTATTTAAATTATTGGATATTCTCAATTTTTTATATTTAACCGATCTACGAATCCGCCATTTGCATAACGTAATAAACAATGTTAAAATTAGTTAAATCATTAGGTAATACGATTACTTATACAACGATTAAATTAATTGCGATTAAAAGCTATTTAAATGTTTTATCGCGGAACTTTTAACATTGTCGTATGATGATCTTTGTCACTTAGCTTTCTGATTTCTTGACACGGAAGAATAATTTGCGTTCACAGTATATATTCAAAAGAAAATTTTATTTATTTCCGACTTAGAAACTTTAATATATAAATAAAGTACGTAGTATATTTTGCATTAAAATGGATAACGAAGATTTTTTTCAACTTATGGATTTCCATGCCCAAGGAATTTTGTACCGAGTTTATAATTTTATTTTCTATATATCATTGAATAATCGCTCAATATTCTAAAAATATATCGACATGTTATTCTAAATGGATAATTTTAATTTAATAATGCAGTTAATAAACTCTAGTTATTACCGTTATAAAATCTTAAGAAATGCAACTATAGCTAAATTTGGAATTCTAAAACTACTAATGAAATATATTTGAAAAAGAAATTACATTTAAATTTGAATGCAAATATTAAAGCTAAGCAATTTAAAATTAAAAATGTTTTTTTAAAGAATTTTCGGATGGTTAATGATGGATTTTTTAAAAAATTTTCATTCTTCTTTCAATATAATAATAATTTAAGCTGTTTATCGGATAGAAATATTAAATACTTACAAACGATTCTAAAAATGACAGCAAATAAAATAATTTGATTATTTTTTGTTTATTGTATCAATTATACGATTGTAACTAATATTTCATTGATGCGAATTGATTTGAAGCGATAAATTCAACGATTACCACATTATTAAAACAAAATTAGCTCTAATTTATTTTTGCAACTGTTAAGTGCGAATAAATATATATTATAGATATAATTCGAGAATTATTTGATAATTATTGTTCTGATTTCTTTAAACCTTGACGTATAGTTGGGATTTATTTAAATTTTAAATTTGAATCAATTCTTAATTTTGAAAAAGCGAAGGAAGAATTCACTTCACGAATAAGGCATGAATAAATTCCGTAAAACTATTATTCAGAAATAGATTTAATGTGGTGTTTGATTTTATAGAATTAATTGCTGAATGTTATCGACTTAATATAAATGTGAAGTGGACGTAACTGATTTGCGTATCTTAAATTATTTTTGTAGTAATTATGTTATAATAATGTCCTGAATCTTATCATAGGCTGTTTCGTAGGTAGATGGAAGAGGACCTTTGAGGAATGGGACTTCTGCGGATGGAAGAGGACCTGAAGGTGGTAATAAAGGTAAGGCGTGGGCCGAATAGGGTGGGCCGCGTCGCGGGACCAGGGGGAGGGTCGCGTAGGGAAACCGGAGGGTGGGCCGCGACGGGGGATCGGAGGGTGGGTCGCGTAGTGGGACCGGAGGGTGGGCCGCGACGGGGGATCGGAGGGTGGGTCGCGTAGTGGGACCGGAGGGTGGGCCGCGACGGGGGATCGGAGGGTGGGTCGCGTAGTGGGACCGGAGGGTGGGCCGCGACGGGGGATCGGAGGGTGGGTCGCGTAGTGGGACCGGAGGGTGGGCCGCGACGGGGGATCGGAGGGTGGGTCGCGTAGGGGGATCGGAGGGTGGGTCGCGTCGGGGTATCGGAGGGTGGGTCGCGTCGCGGGACCGGAGGGTGGGTCGCGTCGGGGTATCGGAGGGTGGGTCGCGTCGTCGGACCGGAGGGTGGGCCGCGTTGGTTGATGAGAGGATTCGGAGGAGGGTTCGAAATTAATAGAAAAATTTGGTTGAAGTATGCAAAATATAAAGACAAGTTTCTAGTTTGTCACCCTTATTACATCACGGGTAAATTAATCTATACATTTATAAATTTGACCACAGTTGACGAATACCAATGCAACCCATCCAATAACTGGCAACAAAACAGCTGAAATTTGCAATATTTAATATTAATACAACAGTTAATAATTTCCAACATTTTCCACGAACATAATTTTCATATTGCATTTGTATTAATGTAATTCAAAATATTTGGCTTAAAATTAATCTTTTTGGAGCAATTATAAAATAATGCTCTTATCTCCACTCACGACGCATTTCCGTTTTAAATGCTTCAGCTAAAATTGCTAGAAATTGCTTCGTTGATTACATTCACCAGAGAAACGCATTTCATTACCATAGAATGGCCCTACAAATTGTAAAATGGGATAGGATAAATAGTATTCGTAATTATAACTTAATTTCTATTCTATGAAAGCAGGAGATTTTTAAATTTTTCCATCCATTTTTCCGTGCATCCAACATTCAAATTGCCAAAACATAGTAATTTGCTTAAAAGTACTCTTCCATGATTTTGGAAGGAGGTAGGATTAATTATATTATTATTATATTAAATTTGTACATTTACTATTTTATAACCGCCCATATAATTTTATGTTCTTCTCTACTGACTTATAGCGCTAAAAATCAATGCAGAAGGCAACCGGCTACCGATGACGGAAAATGACACTATCATGCTATTTACTCTCTGCATTTTATTTAAATGTATTGATGAAATTTGCTCTTTGACTTCAAAAACTACTTAATGTGTTTCTTTTTTCTGATTTACGGTCCTACCACATCTAATCATGAAGTAATATTTCAAATTTCTGTGACTTAATAAAAACTACATAATGTGAATCATTTTTCTGATTTACGGTCCTTCCATATCTAATCCTGAAGTAATATTCCATTCGATTCTGGGGGCGCTAAATATAGACCTCTAGACCCCATGGGGTCCAGAGGTTCGATCTCCGAGACGTAACGTGAGTGGGGAGAGATTAATAAAAAGAGGAGAATGGCAGAAATAATGAGGGCGGTATAGCAAGCCATTTAAACATTACTTAGGGGATTATTTTTATCCTAATTTTTACAGATAATTCTATTTACATTCACGAAAAGCTTTACTAAAAGTGTCGGACACAATATTCAAACAAAATTTGTTTTCTTTATCTCTTGACAAAACGGGAGTGAATAAAATGATGGGAGAGTAATTTAATAAGGATATGTATACATATATTTCAAAAATTCCCATACATTGCATTCAATTGTAAGTAAAAAGAAACTCGTTAACACAGAGGAACTATATCACTTATAATTTCACATATCACATACAGTTTTTATATATCACTCAGATGAGGGCATTGACGCATAGAATAAAAAAGTTACAACTGAGAACGTGAATACGGAATTACTAAAAGATATTCAAGAGATATTTTGGATTATCCCCTCCTCTAATAGTATCGAGACCTGAATAAGTTCAACCTGAGAAAAATATCAGAAATTTATCTGCAGGTACATATATAAAACTACACTGTGGAAAAGAATCCTGTGTTTAAAAAGGAAAAAGAATCGCATCCATATTTCAAATACTATATTTCGCTTACACTTTCTTGAGGTTACAATGTAACTTAAATATTATAAGGTAAGTATAATCATAAAAAACCTGAACTTCGAAGATAAAGGTGTTAAAATAGAGGCGCAAAGCATTTCGCGATAAGTACAGCTGATGAAAATTTGAGACACACACTTATATGAGGCCGTTTTACTCGCACAACTCAGAACTACATTGTGATATTACAACTTAACACCATTACGACACATTTAAACATTGTGACATGTCGGTATTTATAAAACCCAAATGCGCGGAATACATCGATTTACAATGGAGGCATTTCACGATAAGTACAGATGATTACAATTTGAGGCTGTTTTTCTCGCAGAACTACATTGTGATTTTACGCAGTTAAACTTTATCATAATAATAATTCTTACACATACAATACAGTTATGATGTTCACATTACTCCATACGGGTGTTCATACAAGAAGCCAAACGCACTAACCTAGTGCAACGGTCTACTGGTAAATGCTCGAAGGAAATTCGAAGATGGAAGAACCGAAAAAGAGAATGCATTCTCAAATATTCTGGACACATCAGCCGACAATGCGAAAATAGTGGGATGAAGATCAAGTGTGTGCAAGGACGATCGGAGGTGGAAAAGAGAACCATCAAAGAGAGGGTTGATCCTGAATAGAAGAATTTCAGGAGAACCTTGTTCACCGACGTGGCTAGCCAAAAGAACGACTCAAGTACGGAAGAAGTGCGACTGCTCCAAAACAAAGTGTGCGAACAAGATCATTTGGCGTACAGTACATTACGAAATATTAACACTCAGAATACGGGTTGTATGATAGGCAACTTCCAAATCATTGCATGTATTAGCACATTCATTCCAACATGATATACGGAAGGATAAATTTCACCATAACAATAGGTAAACTACCAAGATACTATCTATTGAACATATGAAGTACAACTTGTTACATTTCATCAAGCTGCTTCAGTGACGGCTACCCCAAAAGGATCCAGCTTCAGGGAAGATCCTCCTCGAACCTTGAGTGAGCAGCTGGTGCAGCTTCTACTGAAAAGATTCAAGCACGGTTAAGGAAAGCGATAGCATTTTAAGGGATGTAAAATGGAGTATCAAAATAAGCTCACCCTGCAAGCACATTCAATATCTCCTTCCCACGGGTTTGCACCTTCCACATGACTTCTTTTCCTCCATCTAACAATACTACAATCTTCTCTGCAGAATCCACAGCTTCATGCTAAGCATCTACTAATGCCGATGCACAAGCAGCGTTGCCTCATGAAGGTAATATATTTACGTTAACACGGACGGAAAATCAAATAATAACAATTGACTATCATGGAAATAATCTTACCACCCTTTTTCTAACTGAACACAATATTCCTTCGCCGAACCGTAAGAAATCCCATCTGAGGAAGCACTGTGGATGCACTGCGCGCACGGAACCATCTTCTCTGCGCTTGAAGTAAAAAAAAAGGGTAAGCAACTGGAGAAGTCGAAAAAGAGAACAAGGAATGAGTTTTACTTTACTTTCGTCCGATTCCGGGGTTACCGACGGTCTTGGATAAATGGCGCATCTTGAAATTCTCAGCAAAGGATACTGCTTAACTTATCCTGAAATAATCATTGCTACGTCCGGTTAAGAGATATTTATCAGTGATCCAAAATCATTCCGATCATATGTTATGGACGCGAACAAAATTGACTGCCATTTACACCCGAGCAGTCAAGGGAGTGAAATTGCCACATTACCAATTCGTGTCCCAGCATATCTTCTAGGTCTTTCGCGGCGGTAGTAGAAATGCAGGAAAAACTCTGTCTTGGCTGCTGGAGTAAACGGGACCGCTATAAACGTCTTCTCATCCGCCCCATGCAGACGAGCTGAAATCGATTGATTGTTTCAATAGACGTTACATCCTTTTGGAATTATAATGTCAAATGTGTAATTCAATGAAGCTCATTTTTATGCAAATACGCCGATGATGTATTATTTCGTGAGCTTCCCTACTGCTTCCCGTGGTAGATGCCCTCCTCACGTTTTCCAAACCGCTCTCGAAAAGGTCTTCTTGTTCCACAGCCACGCGATCGGTTTCCTGAAGAGATAAAGCATTAATCTAAACCATGATGGTCGTTAACGAACAGTAGGGAAGAACAATCGACAACTCTCTCTGCTATGTGAAATTCGTTGACTGAAGATAAATCCTTCCTACCTTTAATTCCTCATGCATTCAAGATACCGACTGATTTACAGATGGTCGTCCTCTTCGGAAGCGTTGCACAATAGCAATCAATTCCCAAGTAGTACGCAAAGCTGAAAATAATGAGACACGATTACGAATACGTGCGCGTGAATCTTAATTCAAATTACAAGTTCACTCACATTCTTTGATTCTCCGTCTCCATCAATGGAAGGGTTCAGTAATGTCTCGAATTATTCCTCTCCCCGAGGCTAAGCATCCTGCTGGAGGGCGGATCCTCCTCGTCCGTAGTTGGTGCAGTTTCCTATAGAAGATATATATTAGTTTGAGGAAATCGAATTCACTTTGGCAAGATTACGACAAGTCGAATCAAAAATACTCACCCTGCCAGCTCAGTCAAAACCTTCGTCTCCATGTGGATCTTCCTTACGACATAACTTCCTGTATCTCGATGAGCTACACGGCAGAGCCCGCCGTCACACCTCAGGATCTTCTCACAAGCACCGTTCCCTCGTCATGGTAAAATATATACGTTAATATGGACGGCAAAAGATAGAATTCTTCAATTGACTGTCATGGAAATAACCTTACTCACCGTTTTGTAACTGAACAATTTATTCATTCGCCGACCCGCGCTTCTCATGAATGGACGTACCTGGATCAAACGGAAACATTTTTTAATATGCAAGCAAATATTGCTGTAAATGGTCCCGCATCATGTTCTCATGCAAACTGGGATTATAATAGAAAGGACGTTACTTACGATGGAATCATATGGAATTCTCGCGGTAAAAGTTTTGGAAGTTGGCCTTCCTCCTCTCGCGATATCCAATCTTCTTACGTTATCAATCCCTCGATGCACATTGAAACATTGTGACATGTCGGTATTTTTAAAAGCCAAATGCGCGGAATACATCGATTTACAATGGAGGCATTTCACGATAAGTACAGATGATTACAATTTGAGGCTGTTTTTCTCGCAGAACTACATTGTGATTTTACGCAGTTAAACTTTATCATAAATATAATTCTTACACATACAATACAGTTATGATGTTCACATTACTCCATACGGGTGTTCATACAAGAAGCCAAACGCACTAACATAGTGCAACGGTCTACTGGTAAATGCTCGAAGGAAATTCGAAGATGGAAGAACCGAAAAAGAGAATGCATTCTCAAATATTCTGGACACATCAGCCGACAATGCGAAAATAGTGGGATGAAGATCAAGTGTGTGCAAGGACGATCGGAGGTGAAAAAGAGAACCATCAAAGAGAGGGTTGATCCTGAATAGAAGAATTTCAGGAGAACCTTGTTCACCGACGTGGCTAGCCAAAAGAACGACTCAAATACGGAAGAAGTGCGACTGCTCCAAAACAAAGTGTGCGAACAAGATCATTTGGCGTAAAGTACATTACGAAATATTAACACTCAGAATACGGGTTGTATGATAGGCAACTTCCAAATCATTGCACGTATTAGCAAATTCATTCCAACATGATATACGGAAGGATAAATTTCACCATAACAATAGGTTAACTACCAAGATACCATCTATTGAACATATGAAGTACAACTTGTTACATTTCATCAAGCTGCTTCAGTCACGGCTACCCCAAAAGGATCCAGCTTCAGGGAAGATCCTCCTCGAACCTTGAGTGAGCAGCTGGTGCAGCTTTTACTGAAAACATTCAAGCACGGTTAAGGAAAGCGATTGCATTTTAAGGGATGTAAAATGGAGTATCAAAATAAGCTCACCCTGCAAGCACATTCAATATCTCCTTCCCATGGGTTTGCATCTTCCACATGACTTCTTTTCCTCGATCAAACAATACTACAATCTTCTCTGAAGAATCCACAGCTTCATGCTAAGCATCTTCTAATGCCGATGCACAAGCAGCGTGGCCTCATGAAGGTAAATATTTACGTTAACACGGACGGCAAATCAAATAACAACAATTGACTATCATGGAAATAATCTTACCCACCTTTTTCTAACTGAACACAATATTCCTTCGCCGAACCGTGAGAAATCCCATCTGAGGAAACACTGTGGATGCACTGCGCGCACGGAACCATCTTCTCTGCGCTTGAAGTAAAAAAAAGGGTAAGCAACTGGAGAAGTCGAAAAAGAGAACAAGGAATGAGTTTTACTTTACTTTCGTCCGATTCCGGGGTTACCGACGGTCTTGGATAAATGGCGCATCTTGAAATTCTCAGCAAAGGATACTGCTTAACTTATCCTAAAATAATCATTGCTACGTCCGGTTAAGAGATATTTATCAGTGATCCAAAATCATTCCGATCATATGTTATGGACGCGAACAAAATTGACTGCCATTTACACCCGAGCAGTCAAGGGAGTGAAATTGCCACATTACCAATTCGTGTCCCAGCATATCTTCTAGGTCTTTCGCGGCGGTAGTAGAAATGCAGGAAAAACTTTGTCTTGGCTGCTGGAGTAAACGGGACCGCTATCAACATCTTCTCATCCGCCCCTTGCAGACGAGCTGAAATCGATTGATTGTTTCAATAGACGTTACATCCTTTTGGAATTATAATGTCAAATGTGTAATTCAATGAAGCTCATTTTTATGCAAATACGCCGATGATGTATTATTTCGTGAGCTTCCCTACTTCTTCCCGTGGTAGATGCCTTCCTCAAGTTTTCCAAACCGCTCTTGAAAAGGTCTTCTTGTTCCACAGCCACGCGATCGGTTTCCTGAAGAGATAAAGCATTAATCTAAACCATGATGGTCGTTTACGAAAAGTAGGGAAGAACAATCGACAACTCTTGCTGCTATGTGAAATTCGTTGACTGAAGATAAATCCTTCCTACCTTTAATTCCTCATGCATTCAAGATACCGACTGATTTACAGATGGTCGTCCTCTTCGGAAGCGTTGCACAATAGCAAACAATTCCCAAGTAGTACGCAAAGCTGAAAATAATGAGACACGATTACGAATACGTGCGCGTGAATCTGATTTCAAATTACAAGTTCACTCACATTCTTTGATTCTCCGTCTCCATCGATGGAATGGTTCAGTAATTTCTCGAATTATTCCTCTCCCCGAGGCTAAGCATCCTGCTGGATGGCTGATCCTCCTCGTCCGTAGTTGGTGCAGTTTCCTATAGAAGACATATATTAGTTTGAGGAAATCGAATTCACTTTGTCACGATTACGACAAGTCGAATCAAAAATACTCACCCTGCCAGCTCAGTCAAAACCTTCGTCTCCATGTGGACCTTCCTTACGACATAACTTCCTGAATCTCGATGAGCTACACGGCAGAGCCCGCCGTCACACCTCAGGATCTTCTCACAAGCACCGTTCCCTCGTCATGGTAAAATATATACGTTAATATGGACGGCAAAAGATAGAATTCTTCAATTGACTGTCATGGAAATAACCTTACTCACCGTTTTGTAACTGAACAAAGTATTACTTCGCCGACCCGCGCTTCTCATGAATGGACAGACCTGGATCAAACGGAAACATTTTTTAATATGCAAGCAAATATTACTGTAAATGGTCCCGCATCATGTTCTCATGCAAACTGGGATTATAATAGAAAGGACGTTACTTACGATGGAATCATATGGAATTCTCGCGGTAAAAGTTTTGGAAGTTGGCCTTCCACCTCTCGCGATATCCAATCTTCTTACGTTATCAATCCCTCGATGCACATTGAAACATTGTGACATGTCGGTATTTTTAAAAGCCAAATGCGCGGAATACATCGATTTACAATGGAGGCATTTCACGATAAGTACAGATGATTACAATTAGAGGCTGTTTTTCTCGCAGAACTACATTGTGATTTTACGCAGTTAAACTTTATCATAAATATAATTATTACACATACAATACAGTTATGATGTTCACAATACTCCATACGGGTGTTCATACAAGAAGCCAAACGCACTAACATAGTGCAACGGTCTACTGGTAAATGCTCGAAGGAAATTCGAAGATGGAAGAACCGAAAAAGAGAATGCATTCTCAAATATTCTGGACACATCAGCCGACAATGCGAAAATAGTGGGATGAAGATCAAGTGTGTGCAAGGACGATCGGAGGTAAAAAAGAGAACCATCAAAGAGAGGGTTGATCCTGAATAGAAGAATTTCAGGAGAACCTTGTTCACCGACGTGGCTAGCCAAACGAACGACTCAAGTACGGAAGAAGAGCGACTGCTCCAAACCAAAGTATGCGAACAAGATCATTTGGCGTACAGTACATTACGAAATATTAACACTCAGAATGCGGGTTGTATGATAGGCAACTTCCAAATCATTGCACGTATTAGCAAATTCATTCCAACATGATATACGGAAGGATAAATTTCACCATAACAATAGGTTAACTACCAAGATACCATCTATTGAACATATGAAGTACAACTTGTTACATTTCATCAAGCTGCTTCAGTCACGGCTACCCCAAAAGGATCCAGCTTCAGGGAAGATCCTCCTCGAACCTTGAGTGAGCAGCTGGTGCAGCTTTTACTGAAAACATTCAAGCACGGTTAAGGAAAGCGATTGCATTTTAAGGGATGTAAAATGGAGTATCAAAATAAGCTCACCCTGCAAGCACATTCAATATCTCCTTCCCATGGGTTTGCATCTTCCACATGACTTCTTTTCCTCGATCAAACAATACTACAATCTTCTCTGCAGAATCCACAGCTTCATGCTAAGCATCTTCTAATGCCGATGCACAAGCAGCGTGGCCTCATGAAGGTAAATATTTACGTTAACACGGACGGCAAATCAAATAACAACAATTGACTATCATGGAAATAATCTTACCCACCTTTTTCTAACTGAACACAATATTCCTTCGCCGAACCGTGAGAAATCCCATCTGAGGAAACACTGTGGATGCACTGCGCGCACGGAACCATCTTCTCTGCGCTTGAAGTAAAAAAAAAGGGTAAGCAACTGGAGAAGTCGAAAAAGAGAACAAGGAATGAGTTTTACTTTACTTTCGTCCGATTCCGGGGTTACCGACGGTCTTGGATAAATGGCGCATCTTGAAATTCTCAGCAAAGGATACTGCTTAACTTATCCTGAAATAATCATTGCTACGTCCGGTTAAGAGATATTTATCAGTGATCCAAAATCATTCCGATCATATGTTATGGACGCGAACAAAATTGACTGCCATTTACACCCGAGCAGTCAAGGGAGTGAAATTGCCACATTACCAATTCGTGTCCCAGCATATCTTCTAGGTCTTTCGCGGCGGTAGTAGAAATGCAGGAAAAACTTTGTCTTGGCTGCTGGAGTAAACGGGACCGCTATCAACATCTTCTCATCCGCCCCTTGCAGACGAGCTGAAATCGATTGATTGTTTCAATAGACGTTACATCCTTTTGGAATTATAATGTCAAATGTGTAATTCAATGAAGCTCATTTTTATGCAAATACGCCGATGATGTATTATTTCGTGAGCTTCCCTACTTCTTCCCGTGGTAGATGCCTTCCTCAAGTTTTCCAAACCGCTCTTGAAAAGGTCTTCTTGTTCCACAGCCACGCGATCGGTTTCCTGAAGAGATAAAGCATTAATCTAAACCATGATGGTCGTTTACGAAAAGTAGGGAAGAACAATCGACAACTCTTGCTGCTATGTGAAATTCGTTGACTGAAGATAAATCCTTCCTACCTTTAATTCCTCATGCATTCAAGATACCGACTGATTTACAGATGGTCGTCCTCTTCGGAAGCGTTGCACAATAGCAATCAATTCCCAAGTAGTACGCAAAGCTGAAAATAATGAGACACGATTACGAATACGTGCGCGTGAATCTGATTTCAAATTACAAGTTCACTCACATTCTTTGATTCTCCGTCTCCATCGATGGAATGGTTCAGTAATTTCTCGAATTATTCCTCTCCCCGAGGCTAAGCATCCTGCTGGATGGCTGATCCTCCTCGTCCGTAGTTGGTGCAGTTTCCTATAGAAGACATATATTAGTTTGAGGAAATCGAATTCACTTTGTCACGATTACGACAAGTCGAATCAAAAATACTCACCCTGCCAGCTCAGTCAAAACCTTCGTCTCAATGTGGATCTTCCTTACGACATAACTTCCTGAATCTCGATGAGCTACACGGCAGAGCCCGCCGTCACACCTCAGGATCTTCTCACAAGCACCGTTCCCTCGTCATGGTAAAATATATACGTTAATATGGACGGCAAAAGATAGAATTCTTCAATTGACTGTCATGGAAATAACCTTACTCACCGTTTTGTAACTGAACAAAGTATTACTTCGCCGACCCGCGCTTCTCATGAATGGACGAACCTGGATCAAACGGAAACATTTTTTAATATGCAAGCAAATATTACTGTAAATGGTCCCGCATCATGTTCTCATGCAAACTGGGATTATAATAGAAAGGACGTTACTTACGATGGAATCATATGGAATTCTCGCGGTAAAAGTTTTGGAAGTTGGCCTTCCACCTCTCGCGATATCCAATCTTCTTACGTTATCAATCCCTCGATGCACATTGAAACATTGTGACATGTCGGTATTTTTAAAAGCCAAATGCGCGGAATACATCGATTTACAATGGAGGCATTTCACGATAAGTACAGATGATTACAATTAGAGGCTGTTTTTCTCGCAGAACTACATTGTGATTTTACGCAGTTAAACTTTATCATAAATATAATTATTACACATACAATACAGTTATGATGTTCACAATACTCCATACGGGTGTTCATACAAGAAGCCAAACGCACTAACATAGTGCAACGGTCTACTGGTAAATGCTCGAAGGAAATTCGAAGATGGAAGAACCGAAAAAGAGAATGCATTCTCAAATATTCTGGACACATCAGCCGACAATGCGAAAATAGTGGGATGAAGATCAAGTGTGTGCAAGGACGATCGGAGGTAAAAAAGAGAACCATCAAAGAGAGGGTTGATCCTGAATAGAAGAATTTCAGGAGAACCTTGTTCACCGACGTGGCTAGCCAAACGAACGACTCAAGTACGGAAGAAGAGCGACTGCTCCAAACCAAAGTATGCGAACAAGATCATTTGGCGTACAGTACATTACGAAATATTAACACTCAGAATGCGGGTTGTATGATAGGCAACTTCCAAATCATTGCACGTATTAGCAAATTCATTCCAACATGATATACGGAAGGATAAATTTCACCATAACAATAGGTTAACTACCAAGATACAATCTATTGAACATATGAAGTACAACTTGTTACATTTCATCAAGCTGCTTCAGTCACGGCTACCCCAAAAGGATCCAGCTTCAGGGAAGATCCTCCTCGAACCTTGAGTGAGCAGCTGGTGCAGCTTTTACTGAAAACATTCAAGCACGGTTAAGGAAAGCGATTGCATTTTAAGGGATGTAAAATGGAGTATCAAAATAAGCTCACCCTGCAAGCACATTCAATATCTCCTTCCCATGGGTTTGCATCTTCCACATGACTTCTTTTCCTCGATCAAACAATACTACAATCTTCTCTGCAGAATCCACAGCTTCATGCTAAGCATCTTCTAATGCCGATGCACAAGCAGCGTGGCCTCATGAAGGTAAATATTTACGTTAACACGGACGGCAAATCAAATAACAACAATTGACTATCATGGAAATAATCTTACCCACCTTTTTCTAACTGAACACAATATTCCTTCGCCGAACCGTGAGAAATCCCATCTGAGGAAACACTGTGGATGCACTGCGCGCACGGAACCATCTTCTCTGCGCTTGAAGTAAAAAAAAGGGTAAGCAACTGGAGAAGTCGAAAAAGAGAACAAGGAATGAGTTTTACTTTACTTTCGTCCGATTCCGGGGTTACCGACGGTCTTGGATAAATGGCGCATCTTGAAATTCTCAGCAAAGGATACTGCTTAACTTATCCTAAAATAATCATTGCTACGTCCGGTTAAGAGATATTTATCAGTGATCCAAAATCATTCCGATCATATGTTATGGACGCGAAAAAATTGACTGCCATTTACACCCGAGCAGTCAAGGGAGTGAAATTGCCACATTACCAATTCGTGTCCCAGCATATCTTCTAGGTCTTTCGCGGCGGTAGTAGAAATGCAGGAAAAACTTTGTCTTGGCTGCTGGAGTAAACGGGACCGCTATCAACATCTTCTCATCCGCCCCTTGCAGACGAGCTGAAATCGATTGATTGTTTCAATAGACGTTACATCCTTTTGGAATTATAATGTCAAATGTGTAATTGAATGAAGGTCATTTTTATGCAAATACGCCGATGATGTATTATTTCGTGAGCTTCCCTACTTCTTCCCGTGGTAGATGCCTTCCTCAAGTTTTCCAAACCGCTCTTGAAAAGGTCTTCTTGTTCCACAGCCACGCGATCGGTTTCCTGAAGAGATAAAGCATTAATCTAAACCATGATGGTCGTTTACGAAAAGTAGGGAAGAACAATCGACAACTCTTGCTGCTATGTGAAATTCGTTGACTGAAGATAAATCCTTCCTACCTTTAATTCCTCATGCATTCAAGATACCGACTGATTTACAGATGGTCGTCCTCTTCGGAAGCGTTGCACAATAGCAATCAATTCCCAAGTAGTACGCAAAGCTGAAAATAATGAGACACGATTACGAATACGTGCGCGTGAATCTGAATTCAAATTACAAGTTCACTCACATTCTTTGATTCTCCGTCTCCATCGATGGAATGGTTCAGTAATGTCTCGAATTATTCCTCTCCCCGAGGCTAAGCATCCTGCTGGAGGGCGGATCCTCCTCGTCCGTAGTTGGTGCAGTTTCCCATAGAAGATATATATTAGTTTGAGGAAATCGAATTCACTTTGTCACGATTACGACAAGTCGAATCAAAAATACTCACCCTGCCAGCTCAGTCAAAACCTTCGTCTCCTTGTGGATCTTCTTTACGACATAACTTCCTGAATCTCGATGAGCTACACGGCAGAGCCCGCCGTCACACCTCAGGATCTTCTCACAAGCACCGTTCCCTCGTCATGGTAAAATATTTACGTTAATATGGACGGCAAAAGATAGAATTCTTCAATTGACTGTCATGGAAATAACCTTACTCACCGTTTTGTAACTGAACAAAGTATTACTTCGCCGACCCGCGCTACTAATGAATGGACGTACCTGGATCAAACGGAAACATGTTTTAATATGCAAGCAAATATCATGTAAATGGTCCCGCATCATGTTCTCATGCAAACTGGGATTATAAGAGAAAGGACGTTACTTACGATGGAATCATATGGAATTCTCGCGGTAAAAGTTTTGGAAGTTGGCCTTCCACCTCTCGCGATATCCAATCTTCTTACGTTATCAATCCCTCGATGCACATTGAAACATTGTGACATGTCGGTATTTATAAAAGCCAAATGCGCGGAATACATCGATTTACAATGGAGGCATTTCACGATAAGTACAGATGATTACAATTTGAGGCTGTTTTTCTCGCAGAACTACATTGTGATTTTACGCAGTTAAACTTTATCATAAATATAATTATTACACATACAATACAGTTATGATGTTCACAATACTCCATACGGGTGTTCATACAAGAAGCCAAACGCACTAACATAGTGCAACGGTCTACTGGTAAATGCTCGAAGGAAATTCGAAGATGGAAAAACCGAAAAAGAGAATGCATTCTCAAATATTCTGGACACATCAGCCGACAATGCGAAAATAGTGGGATGAAGATCAAGTGTGTGCAAGGACGATCGGAGGTGAAAAAGAGAACCATCAAAGAGAGGGTTGATCCTGAATAGAAGAATTTCAGGAGAACCTTGTTCACCGACGTGGCTAGCCAAAAGAACGACTCAAATACGGAAGAAATTCGACTGCTCCAAAACAAAGTGTGCGAACAAGATCATTTGGCGTAAAGTACATTACGAAATATTAACACTCAGAATACGGGTTGTATGATAGGCAACTTCCAAATCATTGCATGTATTAGCACATTCATTCCAACATGATATACGGAAGGATAAATTTCACCATAACAATAGGTTAACTACCAAGATACCATCTATTGAACATATGAAGTACAACTTGTTACATTTCATCAAGCTGCTTCAGTCACGGCTACCCCAAAAGGATCCAGCTTCAGGGAAGATCCTCCTCGAACCTTGAGTGAGCAGCTGGTGCAGCTTCTACTGAAAAGATTCAAGCACGGTTAAGGAAAGCGATTGCATTTCAAGGGATGTAAAATAGAGTATCAAAATAAGCTCGCCCTGCAAGCACATTCAATATCTCCTTCCCATGGGTTTGCATCTTCCACATGACTTCTTTTCCTCCATCTAACAATACTACAATCTTCTCTGCAGAATCCACAGCTTCATGCTAAGCATCTTCTAATGCCGATGCACAAGCAGCGTGGCCTCATGAAGGTAAATATTTACGTTAACACGGACGGCAAATCAAATAACAACAATTGACTATCATGGAAATAATCTTACCCACCTTTTTCTAACTGAACACAATATTCCTTCGCCGAACCGTGAGAAATCCCATCTGAGGAAACACTGTGGATGCACTGCGCGCACGGAACCATCTTCTCTGCGCTTGAAGTAAAAAAAAAGGGTAAGCAACTGGAGAAGTCGAAAAAGAGAACAAGGAATGAGTTTTACTTTACTTTCGTCCGATTCCGGGGTTACCGACGGTCTTGGATAAATGGCGCATCTTGAAATTCTCAGCAAAGGATACTGCTTCACTTATCCTAAAATAATCATTGCTACGTCCGGTTAAGAGATATTTATCAGTGATCCAAAATCATTCCGATCATATGTTATGGACGCGAACAAAATTGACTGCCATTTACACCCGAGCAGTCAAGGGAGTGAAATTGCCACATTACCAATTCGTGTCCCAGCATATCTTCTAGGTCTTTCGCGGCGGTAGTAGAAATGCAGGAAAAACTTTGTCTTGGCTGCTGGAGTAAACGGGACCGCTATCAACATCTTCTCATCCGCCCCTTGCAGACGAGCTGAAATCGATTGATTGTTTCAATAGACGTTACATCCTTTTGGAATTATAATGTCAAATGTGTAATTCAATGAAGCTCATTTTTATGCAAATACGCCGATGATGTATTATTTCGTGAGCTTCCCTACTTCTTCCCGTGGTAGATGCCTTCCTCAAGTTTTCCAAACCGCTCTTGAAAAGGTCTTCTTGTTCCACAGCCACGCGATCGGTTTCCTGAAGAGATAAAGCATTAATCTAAACCATGATGGTCGTTTACGAAAAGTAGGGAAGAACAATCGACAACTCTTGCTGCTATGTGAAATTCGTTGACTGAAGATAAATCCTTCCTACCTTTAATTCCTCATGCATTCAAGATACCGACTGATTTACAGATGGTCGTCCTCTTCGGAAGCGTTGCACAATAGCAATCAATTCCCAAGTAGTACGCAAAGTTGAAAATAATGAGACACGATTACGAATACGTGCGCGTGAATCTGATTTCAAATTACAAGTTCACTCACATTCTTTGATTCTCCGTCTCCATCGATGGAATGGTTCAGTAATTTCTCGAATTATTCCTCTCCCCGAGGCTAAGCATCCTGCTGGATGGCTGATCCTCCTCGTCCGTAGTTGGTGCAGTTTCCTATAGAAGACATATATTAGTTTGAGGAAATCGAATTCACTTTGTCACGATTACGACAAGTCGAATCAAAAATACTCACCCTGCCAGCTCAGTCAAAACCTTCGTCTCCATGTGGATCTTCCTTACGACATAACTTCCTGAATCTCGATGAGCAACACGGCAGAGCCCGCCGTCACACCTCAGGATCTTCTCACAAGCACCGTTCCCTCGTCATGGTAAAATATTTACGTTAATATGGACGGAAAAAGATAGAATTCTTCAATTGACCGTCATGGAAATAACCTTACTCACCGTTTTGTAACTGAACAATTTATTCCTTCGCCGACCCGCGCTTCTCATGAATGGACGTACCTGGATCAAACGGAAACATTTTTTAATATGCAAGCAAATATTACTGTAAATGGTCCCGCATCATGTTCTCATGCAAACTGGGATTATAATAGAAAGGACGTTACTTACGATGGAATCATATGGAATTCTCGCGGTAAAAGTTTTGGAAGTTGGCCTTCCACCTCTCGCGATATCCAATCTTCTTACGTTATCAATCCCTCGATGCACATTGAAACATTGTGACATGTCGGTATTTATAAAAGCCAAATGCGCGGAATACATCGATTTACAATGGAGGCATTTCACGATAAGTACAGATGATTACAATTTGAGGCTGTTTTTCTCGCAGAACTACATTGTGATTTTACGCAGTTAAACTTTATCATAAATATAATTATTACACATACAATACAGTTATGATGTTCACAATACTCCATACGGGTGTTCATACAAGAAGCCAAACGCACTAACATAGTGCAACGGTCTACTGGTAAATGCTCGAAGGAAATTCGAAGATGGAAGAACCGAAAAAGAGAATGCATTCTCAAATATTCTGGACACATCAGCCGACAATGCGAAAATAGTGGGATGAAGATCAAGTGTGTGCAAGGACGATCGGAGGTGAAAAAGAGAACCATCAAAGAGAGGGTTGATCCTGAATAGAAGAATTTCAGGAGAACCTTGTTCACCGACGTGGCTAGCCAAAAGAACGACTCAAATACGGAAGAAGTGCGACTGCTCCAAAACAAAGTGTGCGAACAAGATCATTTGGCGTAAAGTACATTACGAAATATTAACACTCAGAATACGGGTTGTATGATAGGCAACTTCCAAATCATTGCACGTATTAGCAAATTCATTCCAACATGATATACGGAAGGATAAATTTCACCATAACAATAGGTTAACTACCAAGATACCATCTATTGAACATATGAAGTACAACTTGTTACATTTCATCAAGCTGCTTCAGTCACGGCTACCCCAAAAGGATCCAGCTTCAGGGAAGATCCTCCTCGAACCTTGAGTGAGCAGCTGGTGCAGCTTTTACTGAAAACATTCAAGCACGGTTAAGGAAAGCGATTGCATTTTAAGGGATGTAAAATGGAGTATCAAAATAAGCTCACCCTGCAAGCACATTCAATATCTCCTTCCCATGGGTTTGCATCTTCCACATGACTTCTTTTCCTCGATCTAACAATACTACAATCTTCTCTGCAGAATCCACAGCTTCATGCTAAGCATCTTCTAATGCCGATGCACAAGCAGCGTGGCCTCATGAAGGTAAATATTTACGTTAACACGGACGGAAAATCAAATAACAACAATTGACTATCATGGAAATAATCTTACCCACCTTTTTCTAACTGAACACAATATTCCTTCGCCGAACCGTGAGAAATCCCATCTGAGGAAGCACTGTGGATGCGCTGCGCGCACGGAACCATCTTCTCTGCGCTTGAAGTAAAAAAAAAGGGTTAGCAACTGGAGAAGTCGAAGAAGAGAACAAGGAATGAGTTTTACTTTACTTTCGTCCGATTCCGGGGTTACCGACGGTCTTGGATAAATGGCGCATCTTGAAATTCTCAGCAAAGGATACTGCTTAACTTATCCTGAAATAATCATTGCTACGTCCGGTTAAGAGATATTTATCAGTGATCCAAAATCATTCCGATCATATGTTATGGACGCGAACAAAATTGACTGCCATTTACACCCGAGCAGTCAAGGGAGTGAAATTGCCACATTACCAATTCGTGTCCCAGCATATCTTCTAGGTCTTTCGCGGCGATAGTAGAAATGCAGGAAAAACTCTGTCTTGCCTGCTGGAGTAAACGGGACCGCTATAAACGTCTTCTCATCCGCCCCATGCAGACGAGCTTAAATCGATTGATTGTTTCAATAGACGTTACATCCTTTTGGAATTATAATGTCAAATGTGTAATTCAATGAAGCTCATTTTTATGCAAAAACGCCGATGATGTATTATTTCGTGAGCTTCCCTACTGCTTCCCGTGGTAGATGCCCTCCTCACGTTTTCCAAACCGCTCTCGAAAAGGTCTTCTTGTTCCACAGCCACGCGATCGGTTTCCTGAAGAGATAAAGCATTAATCTAAACCATGATGGTCGTTAACGAACAGTAGGGAAGAACAATCGACAACTCTCTCTGCTATGTGAAATTCGTTGACTGAAGATAAATCCTTCCTACCTTTATTTCCTCATGCATTCAAGATCTCGACTGATTTACAGATGGTCGTCCTCTTCGGAAGCGTTGCACAATAGCAATCAATTCCCAAGTAGTACGCAAAGCTGAAAATAATGAGACACGATTACGAATACGTGCGCGTGAATCTGAATTCAAATTACAAGTTCACTCACATTCTTTGATTCTCCGTCTCCATCGATGGAATGGTTCAGTAATGTCTCGAATTATTCCTCTCCCCGAGCCTAAGCATCCTGCTGGAGGGCGGATCCTCCTCGTCCGTAGTTGGTGCAGTTTCCCATAGAAGATATATATTAGTTTGAGGAAATCGAATTCACTTTGTCACGATTACGACAAGTCGAATCAAAAATACTCACCCTGCCAGCTCAGTCAAAACCTTCGTCTCCATGTGGACCTTCCTTACGACATAACTTCCTGAATCTCGATGAGCTACACGGCAGAGCCCGCCGTCACACCTCAGGATCTTCTCACAAGCACCGTTCCCTCGTCATGGTAAAATATATACGTTAAAATGGACGGCAAAAGATAGAATTCTTCAATTGACTGTCATGGAAATAACCTTACTCACCGTTTTGTAACTGAACAATTTATTCCTTCGCCGACCCGCGCTTCTCATGAATGGACAGACCTGGATCAAACGGAAACATTTTTTAATATGCAAGCAAATATTACTGTAAATGGTCCCGCATCATGTTCTCATGCAAACTGGGATTATAATAGAAAGGACGTTACTTACGATGGAATCATATGGAATTCTCGCGGTAAAAGTTTTGGAAGTTGGCCTTCCTCCTCTCGCGATATCCAATCTTCTTACGTTATCAATCCCTCGATGCACATTGAAACATTGTGATATGTCGGTATTTATAAAACCCAAATGCGCGGAATACATCGATTTACAATGGAGGCATTTCACGATAAGTACAGATGATTACAATTAGAGGCTGTTTTTCTCGCAGAACTACATTGTGATTTTACGCAGTTAAACTTTATCATAAATATAATTCTTACACATACAATACAGTTATGATGTTCACATTACTCCATACGGGTGTTCATACAAGAAGCCAAACGCACTAACATAGTGCAACGGTCTACTGGTAAATGCTCGAAGGAAATTCGAAGATGGAAGAACCGAAAAAGAGAATGCATTCTCAAATATTCTGGACACATCAGCCGACAATGCGAAAATAGTGGGATGAAGATCAAGTGTGTGCAAGGACGATCGGAGGTGAAAAAGAGAACCATCAAAGAGAGGGTTGATCCTGAATAGAAGAATTTCAGGAGAACCTTGTTCACCGACGTGGCTAGCCAAAAGAACGACTCAAATACGGAAGAAATTCGACTGCTCCAAAACAAAGTGTGCGAACAAGATCATTTGGCGTAAAGTACATTACGAAATATTAACACTCAGAATACGGGTTGTATGATAGGCAACTTCCAAATCATTGCATGTATTAGCACATTCATTCCAACATGATATACGGAAGGATAAATTTCACCATAACAATAGGTTAACTACCAAGATACCATCTATTGAACATATGAAGTACAACTTGTTACATTTCATCAAGCTGCTTCAGTCACGGCTACCCCAAAAGGATCCAGCTTCAGGGAAGATCCTCCTCGAACCTTGAGTGAGCAGCTGGTGCAGCTTCTACTGAAAAGATTCAAGCACGGTTAAGGAAAGCGATTGCATTTCAAGGGATGTAAAATAGAGTATCAAAATAAGCTCGCCCTGCAAGCACATTCAATATCTCCTTCCCATGGGTTTGCATCTTCCACATGACTTCTTTTCCTCCATCTAACAATACTACAATCTTCTCTGCAGAATCCACAGCTTCATGCTAAGCATCTTCTAATGCCGATGCACAAGCAGCGTGGCCTCATGAAGGTAAATATTTACGTTAACACGGACGGCAAATCAAATAACAACAATTGACTATCATGGAAATAATCTTACCCACCTTTTTCTAACTGAACACAATATTCCTTCGCCGAACCGTGAGAAATCCCATCTGAGGAAACACTGTGGATGCACTGCGCGCACGGAACCATCTTCTCTGCGCTTGAAGTAAAAAAAAAGGGTAAGCAACTGGAGAAGTCGAAGAAGAGAACAAGGAATGAGTTTTACTTTACTTTCGTCCGATTCCGGGGTTACCGACGGTCTTGGATAAATGGCGCATCTTGAAATTCTCAGCAAAGGATACTGCTTAACTTATCCTAAAATAATCATTGCTACGTCCGGTTAAGAGATATTTATCAGTGATCCAAAATCATTCCGATCATATGTTATGGACGCGAAAAAATTGACTGCCATTTACACCCGAGCAGTCAAGGGAGTGAAATTGCCACATTACCAATTCGTGTCCCAGCATATCTTCTAGGTCTTTCGCGGCGGTAGTAGAAATGCAGGAAAAACTTTGTCTTGGCTGCTGGAGTAAACGGGACCGCTATCAACATCTTCTCATCCGCCCCTTGCAGACGAGCTGAAATCGATTGATTGTTTCAATAGACGTTACATCCTTTTGGAATTATAATGTCAAATGTGTAATTCAATGAAGCTCATTTTTATGCAAATACGCCGATGATGTATTATTTCGTGAGCTTCCCTACTTCTTCCCGTGGTAGATGCCTTCCTCAAGTTTTCCAAACCGCTCTTGAAAAGGTCTTCTTGTTCCACAGCCACGCGATCGGTTTCCTGAAGAGATAAAGCATTAATCTAAACCATGATGGTCGTTTACGAAAAGTAGGGAAGAACAATCGACAACTCTTGCTGCTATGTGAAATTCGTTGACTGAAGATAAATCCTTCCTACCTTTAATTCCTCATGCATTCAAGATACCGACTGATTTACAGATGGTCGTCCTCTTCGGAAGCGTTGCACAATAGCAATCAATTCCCAAGTAGTACGCAAAGCTGAAAATAATGAGACACGATTACGAATACGTGCGCGTGAATCTGATTTCAAATTACAAGTTCACTCACATTCTTTGATTCTCCGTCTCCATCGATGGAATGGTTCAGTAATTTCTCGAATTATTCCTCTCCCCGAGGCTAAGCATCCTGCTGGATGGCTGATCCTCCTCGTCCGTAGTTGGTGCAGTTTCCTATAGAAGACATATATTAGTTTGAGGAAATCGAATTCACTTTGTCACGATTACGACAAGTCGAATCAAAAATACTCACCCTGCCAGCTCAGTCAAAACCTTCGTCTCCATGTGGACCTTCCTTACGACATAACTTCCTGAATCTCGATGAGCTACACGGCAGAGCCCGCCGTCACACCTCAGGATCTTCTCACAAGCACCGTTCCCTCGTCATGGTAAAATATATACGTTAATATGGACGGCAAAAGATAGAATTCTTCAATTGACTGTCATGGAAATAACCTTACTCACCGTTTTGTAACTGAACAAAGTATTACTTCGCCGACCCGCGCTTCTCATGAATGGACGAACCTGGATCAAACGGAAACATTTTTTAATATGCAAGCAAATATTACTGTAAATGGTCCCGCATCATGTTCTCATGCAAACTGGGATTATAATAGAAAGGACGTTACTTACGATGGAATCATATGGAATTCTCGCGGTAAAAGTTTTGGAAGTTGGCCTTCCACCTCTCGCGATATCCAATCTTCTTACGTTATCAATCCCTCGATGCACATTGAAACATTGTGACATGTCGGTATTTTTAAAAGCCAAATGCGCGGAATACATCGATTTACAATGGAGGCATTTCACGATAAGTACAGATGATTACAATTAGAGGCTGTTTTTCTCGCAGACCTACATTGTGATTTTACGCAGTTAAACTTTATCATAAATATAATTATTACACATACAATACAGTTATGATGTTCACAATACTCCATACGGGTGTTCATACAAGAAGCCAAACGCACTAACATAGTGCAACGGTCTACTGGTAAATGCTCGAAGGAAATTCGAAGATGGAAGAACCGAAAAAGAGAATGCATTCTCAAATATTCTGGACACATCCGCCGACAATGCGAAAATAGTGGGATGAAGATCAAGTGTGTGCAAGGACGATCGGAGGTAAAAAAGAGAACCATCAAAGAGAGGGTTGATCCTGAATAGAAGAATTTCAGGAGAACCTTGTTCACCGACGTGGCTAGCCAAACGAACGACTCAAGTACGGAAGAAGAGCGACTGCTCCAAACCAAAGTATGCGAACAAGATCATTTGGCGTACAGTACATTACGAAATATTAACACTCAGAATACGGGTTGTATCATAGGCAACTTCCAAATCATTGCATGTATTAGCACATTCATTCCAACATGATATACGGAAGGATAAATTTCACCATAACAATAGGTTAACTATCAAGATACCATCTATTGAACATATGAAGTACAACTTGTTACATTTCATCAAGCTGCTTCAGTCACGGCTACCCCAAAAGGATCCAGCTTCAGGGAAGATCCTCCTCGAACCTTGAGTTAGCAGCTGGTGCAGCTTTTACTGAAAACATTCAAGCACGGTTAAGGAAAGCGATTGCATTTTAAGGGATGTAAAATGGAGTATCAAAATAAGCTCACCCTGCAAGCACATTCAATATCTCCTTCCCATGGGTTTGCATCTTCCACATGACTTCTTTTCCTCGATCAAACAATACTACAATCTTCTCTGCAGAATCCACAGCTTCATGCTAAGCATCTTCTAATGCCGATGCACAAGCAGCGTGGCCTCATGAAGGTAAATATTTACGTTAACACGGACGGCAAATCAAATAACAACAATTGACTATCATGGAAATAATCTTACCCACCTTTTTCTAACTGAACACAATATTCCTTCGCCGAACCGTGAGAAATCCCATCTGAGGAAACACTGTGGATGCACTGCGCGCACGGAACCATCTTCTCTGCGCTTGAAGTAAAAAAAAAGGGTAAGCAACTGGAGAAGTCGAAAAAGAGAACAAGGAATGAGTTTTACTTTACTTTCGTCCGATTCCGGGGTTACCGACGGTCTTGGATAAATGGCGCATCTTGAAATTCTCAGCAAAGGATACTGCTTAACTTATCCTAAAATAATCATTGCTACGTCCGGTTAAGAGATATTTATCAGTGATCCAAAATCATTCCGATCATATGTTATGGACGCGAACAAAATTGACTGCCATTTACACCCGAGCAGTCAAGGGAGTGAAATTGCCACATTACCAATTCGTGTCCCAGCATATCTTCTAGGTCTTTCGCGGCGGTAGTAGAAATGCAGGAAAAACTTTGTCTTGGCTGCTGGAGTAAACGGGACCGCTATCAACATCTTCTCATCCGCCCCTTGCAGACGAGCTGAAATCGATTGATTGTTTCAATAGACGTTACATCCTTTTGGAATTATAATGTCAAATGTGTAATTCAATGAAGCTCATTTTTATGCAAATACGCCGATGATGTATTATTTCGTGAGCTTCCCTACTTCTTCCCGTGGTAGATGCCTTCCTCAAGTTTTCCAAACCGCTCTTGAAAAGGTCTTCTTGTTCCACAGCCACGCGATCGGTTTCCTGAAGAGATAAAGCATTAATCTAAACCATGATGGTCGTTTACGAAAAGTAGGGAAGAACAATCGACAACTCTTGCTGCTATGTGAAATTCGTTGACTGAAGATAAATCCTTCCTACCTTTAATTCCTCATGCATTCAAGATACCGACTGATTTACAGATGGTCGTCCTCTTCGGAAGCGTTGCACAATAGCAATCAATTCCCAAGTAGTACGCAAAGCTGAAAATAATGAGACACGATTACGAATACGTGCGCGTGAATCTGAATTCAAATTACAAGTTCACTCACATTCTTTGATTCTCCGTCTCCATCGATGGAATGGTTCAGTAATGTCTCGAATTATTCCTCTCCCCGAGGCTAAGCATCCTGCTGGAGGGCGGATCCTCCTCGTCCGTAGTTGGTGCAGTTTCCCATAGAAGATATATATTAGTTTGAGGAAATCGAATTCACTTTGTCACGATTACGACAAGTCGAATCAAAAATACTCACCCTGCCAGCTCAGTCAAAACCTTCGTCTCCTTGTGGATCTTCTTTACGACATAACTTCCTGAATCTCGATGAGCTACACGGCAGAGCCCGCCGTCACACCTCAGGATCTTCTCACAAGCACCGTTCCCTCGTCATGGTAAAATATTTACGTTAATATGGACGGCAAAAGATAGAATTCTTCAATTGACTGTCATGGAAATAACCTTACTCACCGTTTTGTAACTGAACAAAGTATTACTTCGCCGACCCGCGCTACTAATGAATGGACGTACCTGGATCAAACGGAAACATGTTTTAATATGCAAGCAAATATTGCTGTAAATGGTCCCGCATCATGTTCTCATGCAAACTGGGATTATAAGAGAAAGGACGTTACTTACGATGGAATCATATGGAATTCTCGCGGTAAAAGTTTTGGAAGTTGGCCTTCCTCCTCTCGCGATATCCAATCTTCTTACGTTATCAATCCCTCGATGCACATTGAAACATTGTGACATGTCGGTATTTTTAAAAGCCAAATGCGCGGAATACATCGATTTACAATGGAGGCATTTCACGATAAGTACAGATGATTACAATTAGAGGCTGTTTTTCTCGCAGAACTACATTGTGATTTTACGCAGTTAAACTTTATCATAAATATAATTCTTACACATACAATACAGTTATGATGTTCACATTACTCCATACGGGTGTTCATACAAGAAGCCAAACGCACTAACATAGTGCAACGGTCTACTGGTAAATGCTCGAAGGAAATTCGAAGATGGAAGAACCGAAAAAGAGAATGCATTCTCAAATATTCTGGACACATCAGCCGACAATGCGAAAATAGTGGGATGAAGATCAAGTGTGTGCAAGGACGATCGGAGGTGAAAAAGAGAACCATCAAAGAGAGGGTTGATCCTGAATAGAAGAATTTCAGGAGAACCTTGTTCACCGACGTGGCTAGCCAAAAGAACGACTCAAATACGGAAGAAATTCGACTGCTCCAAAACAAAGTGTGCGAACAAGATCATTTGGCGTAAAGTACATTACGAAATATTAACACTCAGAATACGGGTTGTATGATAGGCAACTTCCAAATCATTGCATGTATTAGCACATTCATTCCAACATGATATACGGAAGGATAAATTTCACAATAACAATAGGTTAACTACCAAGATACCATCTATTGAACATATGAAGTACAACTTGTTACATTTCATCAAGCTGCTTCAGTCACGGCTACCCCAAAAGGATCCAGCTTCAGGGAAGATCCTCCTCGAACCTTGAGTGAGCAGCTGGTGCAGCTTCTACTGAAAAGATTCAAGCACGGTTAAGGAAAGCGATTGCATTTCAAGGGATGTAAAATAGAGTATCAAAATAAGCTCGCCCTGCAAGCACATTCAATATCTCCTTCCCATGGGTTTGCATCTTCCACATGACTTCTTTTCCTCCATCTAACAATACTACAATCTTCTCTGCAGAATCCACAGCTTCATGCTAAGCATCTTCTAATGCCGATGCACAAGCAGCGTGGCCTCATGAAGGTAAATATTTACGTTAACACGGACGGCAAATCAAATAACAACAATTGACTATCATGGAAATAATCTTACCCACCTTTTTCTAACTGAACACAATATTCCTTCGCCGAACCGTGAGAAATCCCATCTGAGGAAACACTGTGGATGCACTGCGCGCACGGAACCATCTTCTCTGCGCTTGAAGTAAAAAAAAAGGGTAAGCAACTGGAGAAGTCGAAAAAGAGAACAAGGAATGAGTTTTACTTTACTTTCGTCCGATTCCGGGGTTACCGACGGTCTTGGATAAATGGCGCATCTTGAAATTCTCAGCAAAGGATACTGCTTAACTTATCCTAAAATAATCATTGCTACGTCCGGTTAAGAGATATTTATCAGTGATCCAAAATCATTCCGATCATATGTTATGGACGCGAACAAAATTGACTGCCATTTACACCCGAGCAGTCAAGGGAGTGAAATTGCCACATTACCAATTCGTGTCCCAGCATATCTTCTAGGTCTTTCGCGGCGGTAGTAGAAATGCAGGAAAAACTTTGTCTTGGCTGCTGGAGTAAACGGGACCGCTATCAACATCTTCTCATCCGCCCCATGCAGACGAGCTGAAATCGATTGATTGTTTCAATAGACTTTACATCCTTTTGGAATTATAATGTCAAATGTGTAATTGAATGAAGGTCATTTTTATGCAAATACGCCGATGATGTATTATTTCGTGAGCTTCCCTACTGCTTCCCGTGGTAGATGACCTCCTCACGTTTTCCAAACCGCTCTCGAAAAGGTCTTCTTGTTCCACAGCCACGCGATCGGTTTCCTGAAGAGATAAAGCATTAATCTAAACCATGATGGTCGTTTACGAAAAGTAGGGAAGAACAATCGACAACTCTTGCTGCTATGTGAAATTCGTTGACTGAAGATAAATCCTTCCTACCTTTAATTCCTCATGCATTCAAGATACCGACTGATTTACAGATGGTCGTCCTCTTCGGAAGCGTTGCACAATAGCAATCAATTCCCAAGTAGTACGCAAAGTTGAAAATAATGAGACACGATTACGAATACGTGCGCGTGAATCTGATTTCAAATTACAAGTTCACTCACATTCTTTGATTCTCCGACTCCATCGATGGAATGGTTCAGTAATGTCTCGAATTATTCCTCTCCCCGAGGCTAAGCATCCTGCTGGAGGGCGGATCCTCCTCGTCCGTAGTTGGTGCAGTTTCCTATAGAAGATATATATTAGTTTGAGGAAATCGAATTCACTTTGTCACGATTACGACAAGTCGAATCAAAAATACTCACCCTGCCAGCTCAGTCAAAACCTTCGTCTCCTTGTGGATCCTCTTTACGACATAACTTCCTGAATCTCGATGAGCTACACGGCAGAGCCCGCCGTCACACCTCAGGATCTTCTCACAAGCACCGTTCCCTCGTCATGGTAAAATATTTACGTTAATATGGACGGCAAAAGATAGAATTCTTCAATTGACTGTCATGGAAATAACCTTACTCACCGTTTTGTAACTGAACAAAGTATTACTTCGCCGACCCGCGCTACTAATGAATGGACGTACCTGGATCAAACGGAAACATGTTTTAATATGCAAGCAAATATTGCTGTAAATGGTCCCGCATCATGTTCTCATGCAAACTGGGATTATAAGAGAAAGGACGTTACTTACGATGGAATCATATGGAATTCTCGCGGTAAAAGTTTTGGAAGTTGGCCTTCCTCCTCTCGCGATATCCAATCTTCTTACGTTATCAATCCCTCGATGCACATTGAAACATTGTGACATGTCGGTATTTTTAAAAGCCAAATGCGCGGAATACATCGATTTACAATGGAGGCATTTCACGATAAGTACAGATGATTACAATTTGAGGCTGTTTTTCTCGCAGAACTACATTGTGATTTTACGCAGTTAAACTTTATCATAAATATAATTATTACACATACAATACAGTTATGATGTTCACAATACTCTATACGGGTGTTCATACAAGAAGCCAAACGCACTAACATAGTGCAACGGTCTACTGGTAAATGCTCGAAGGAAATTCGAAGATGGAAGAACCGAAAAAGAGAATGCATTCTCAAATATTCTGGACACATCCGCCGACAATGCGAAAATAGTGGGATGAAGATCAAGTGTGTGCAAGGACGATCGGAGGTGAAAAAGAGAACCATCAAAGAGAGGGTTGATCCTGAATAGAAGAATTTCAGGAGAACCTTGTTCACCGACGTGGCTAGCCAAACGAACGACTCAAGTACGGAAGAAGAGCGACTGCTCCAAAACAAAGTGTGCGAACAAGATCATTTGGCGTACAGTACATTACGAAATATTAACACTCAGAATGCGGGTTGTATGATAGGCAACTTCCAAATCATTGCACGTATTAGCACATTCATTCCAACATGATATACGGAAGGATAAATTTCACCATAACAATAGGTTAACTACCAAACTACCATCTATTGAACAAATAAAGTACAACTTGTTACATTTCATCAAGCTGCTTCAGTGACGGCTACCCCAAAAGGATTTAGCTTCAGGGAAGATCCTCCTCGAACCTTGAGTGAGCAGCTGGTGCAGCTTCTACTGAAAAGATTCAAGCACGGTTAAGGAAAACGATTGCATTTCAAGGGATGTAAAATAGAGTATCAAAATAAGCTCGCCCTGCAAGCACATTCAATATCTCCTTCCCATGGGTTTGCATCTTCCACATGACTTCTTTTCCTCGATCTAACAATACTACAATCTTCTCTGCAGAATCCACAGCTTCATGCTAAGCATCTTCTAATGCCGATGCACAAGCAGCGTGGCCTCATGAAGGTAATATATTTACGTTAACACGGACGGAAAATCAAATAACAACAATTGACTATCATGGAAATAATCTTACCCACCTTTTTCTAACTGAACACAATATTCCTTCGCCGAACCGTGAGAAATCCCATTTGAGGAAACACTGTGGATGCACTGCGCGCACGGAACCATCTTCTCTGCGCTTGAAGTAAAAAAAAAGGGTAAGCAACTGGAGAAGTCGAAGAAGAGAACAAGGAATGAGTTTTACTTTACTTTCGTCCGATTCCGGGGTTACCGACGGTCTTGGATAAATGGCCCATCCTGAAATTCTCAGCGAAGGATACTGCTTAACTTATCCTGAAATAATCATTGCTACGTCCGGTTAAGAGATATTTATCAGTGATCCAAAATCATTCCGATCATATGTTATGGACGCGAACAAAATTGACTGCCATTTACACCCGAGCAGTCAAGGAGGTGAAATTGCCACATTACCAATTCGTGTCCCAGCATATCTTCTAGGTCTTTCGCGGCGGTAGTAGAAATGCAGGAAAAACTTTGTCTTGGCTGCTGGAGTAAACGGGACCGCTATCAACATCTTCTCATCCGCCCCATGCAGACGAGCTGAAATCGATTGATTGTTTCAATAGACTTTACATCCTTTTGGAATTATAATGTCAAATGTGTAATTGAATGAAGGTCATTTTTATGCAAATACGCCGATGATGTATTATTTCGTGAGCTTCCCTACTGCTTCCCGTGGTAGATGCCCTCCTCACGTTTTCCAAACCGCTCTCGAAAAGGTCTTCTTGTTCCACAGCCACGCGATCGGTTTCCTGAAGAGATAAAGCATTAATCTAAACCATGATGGTCGTTTACGAAAAGTAGGGAAGAACAATCGACAACTCTTGCTGCTATGTGAAATTCGTTGACTGAAGATAAATCCTTCCTACCTTTAATTCCTCATGCATTCAAGATACCGACTGATTTACAGATGGTCGTCCTCTTCGGAAGCGTTGCACAATAGCAATCAATTCCCAAGTAGTACGCAAAGCTGAAAATAATGAGACACGATTACGAATACGTGCGCGTGAATCTGAATTCAAATTACAAGTTCACTCACATTCTTTGATTCTCCGTCTCCATCGATGGAATGGTTCAGTAATGTCTCGAATTATTCCTCTCCCCGAGGCTAAGCATCCTGCTGGAGGGCGGATCCTCCTCGTCCGTAGTTGGTGCAGTTTCCCATAGAAGATATATATTAGTTTGAGGAAATCGAATTCACTTTGTCACGATTACGACAAGTCGAATCAAAAATACTCACCCTGCCAGCTCAGTCAAAACCTTCGTCTCCTTGTGGATCTTCTTTACGACATAACTTCCTGAATCTCGATGAGCTACACGGCAGAGCCCGCCGTCACACCTCAGGATCTTCTCACAAGCACCGTTCCCTCGTCATGGTAAAATATTTACGTTAATATGGACGGCAAAAGATAGAATTCTTCAATTGACCGTCATGGAAATAACCTTACTCACCGTTTTGTAACTGAACAAAGTATTACTTCGCCGACCCGCGCTACTAATGAATGGACGTACCTGGATCAAACGGAAACATGTTTTAATATGCAAGCAAATATTACTGTAAATGGTCCCGCATCATGTTCTCATGCAAACTGGGATTATAATAGAAAGGACGTTACTTACGATGGAATCATATGGAATTCTCGCGGTAAAAGTTTTGGAAGTTGGCCTTCCTCCTCTCGCGATATCCAATCTTCTTACGTTATCAATCCCTCGATGCACATTGAAACATTGTGACATGTCGGTATTTTTAAAAGCCAAATGCGCGGAATACATCGATTTACAATGGAGGCATTTCACGATAAGTACAGATGATTACAATTAGAGGCTGTTTTTCTCGCAGAACTACATTGTGATTTTACGCAGTTAAACTTTATCATAAATATAATTCTTACACATACAATACAGTTATGATGTTCACATTACTCCATACGGGTGTTCATACAAGAAGCCAAACGCACTAACATAGTGCAACGGTCTACTGGTAAATGCTCGAAGGAAATTCGAAGATGGAAGAACCGAAAAAGAGAATGCATTCTCAAATATTCTGGACACATCAGCCGACAATGCGAAAATAGTGGGATGAAGATCAAGTGTGTGCAAGGACGATCGGAGGTGAAAAAGAGAACCATCAAAGAGAGGGTTGATCCTGAATAGAAGAATTTCAGGAGAACCTTGTTCACCGACGTGGCTAGCCAAAAGAACGACTCAAATACGGAAGAAATTCGACTGCTCCAAAACAAAGTGTGCGAACAAGATCATTTGGCGTAAAGTACATTACGAAATATTAACACTCAGAATACGGGTTGTATGATAGGCAACTTCCAAATCATTGCATGTATTAGCACATTCATTCCAACATGATATACGGAAGGATAAATTTCACCATAACAATAGGTTAACTACCAAGATACCATCTATTGAACATATGAAGTACAACTTGTTACATTTCATCAAGCTGCTTCAGTCACGGCTACCCCAAAAGGATCCAGCTTCAGGGAAGATCCTCCTCGAACCTTGAGTGAGCAGCTGGTGCAGCTTCTACTGAAAAGATTCAAGCACGGTTAAGGAAAGCGATTGCATTTCAAGGGATGTAAAATAGAGTATCAAAATAAGCTCGCCCTGCAAGCACATTCAATATCTCCTTCCCATGGGTTTGCATCTTCCACATGACTTCTTTTCCTCCATCTAACAATACTACAATCTTCTCTGCAGAATCCACAGCTTCATGCTAAGCATCTTCTAATGCCGATGCACAAGCAGCGTGGCCTCATGAAGGTAAATATTTACGTTAACACGGACGGCAAATCAAATAACAACAATTGACTATCATGGAAATAATCTTACCCACCTTTTTCTAACTGAACACAATATTCCTTCGCCGAACCGTGAGAAATCCCATCTGAGGAAACACTGTGGATGCACTGCGCGCACGGAACCATCTTCTCTGCGCTTGAAGTAAAAAAAAAGGGTAAGCAACTGGAGAAGTCGAAGAAGAGAACAAGGAATGAGTTTTACTTTACTTTCGTCCGATTCCGGGGTTACCGACGGTCTTGGATAAATGGCGCATCTTGAAATTCTCAGCAAAGGATACTGCTTAACTTATCCTAAAATAATCATTGCTACGTCCGGTTAAGAGATATTTATCAGTGATCCAAAATCATTCCGATCATATGTTATGGACGCGAACAAAATTGACTGCCATTTACACCCGAGCAGTCAAGGGAGTGAAATTGCCACATTACCAATTCGTGTCCCAGCATATCTTCTAGGTCTTTCGCGGCGGTAGTAGAAATGCAGGAAAAACTTTGTCTTGGCTGCTGGAGTAAACGGGACCGCTATCAACATCTTCTCATCCGCCCCATGCAGACGAGCTGAAATCGATTGATTGTTTCAATAGACTTTACATCCTTTTGGAATTATAATGTCAAATGTGTAATTCAATGAAGGTCATTTTTATGCAAATACGCCGATGATGTATTATTTCGTGAGCTTCCCTACTTCTTCCCGTGGTAGATGCCTTCCTCAAGTTTTCCAAACCGCTCTTGAAAAGGTCTTCTTGTTCCACAGCCACGCGATCGGTTTCCTGAAGAGATAAAGCATTAATCTAAACCATGATGGTCGTTTACGAAAAGTAGGGAAGAACAATCGACAACTCTTGCTGCTATGTGAAATTCGTTGACTGAAGATAAATCCTTCCTACCTTTAATTCCTCATGCATTCAAGATACCGACTGATTTACAGATGGTCGTCCTCTTCGGAAGCGTTGCACAATAGCAATCAATTCCCAAGTAGTACGCAAAGTTGAAAATAATGAGACACGATTACGAATACGTGCGCGTGAATCTGATTTCAAATTACAAGTTCACTCACATTCTTTGATTCTCCGTCTCCATCGATGGAATGGTTCAGTAATGTCTCGAATTATTCCTCTCCCCGAGGCTAAGCATCCTGCTGGAGGGCGGATCCTCCTCGTCCGTAGTTGGTGCAGTTTCCTATAGAAGATATATATTAGTTTGAGGAAATCGAATTCACTTTGTCACGATTACGACAAGTCGAATCAAAAATACTCACCCTGCCAGCTCAGTCAAAACCTTCGTCTCCTTGTGGATCCTCTTTACGACATAACTTCCTGAATCTCGATGAGCTACACGGCAGAGCCCGCCGTCACACCTCAGGATCTTCTCACAAGCACCGTTCCCTCGTCATGGTAAAATATTTACGTTAATATGGACGGCAAAAGATAGAATTCTTCAATTGACTGTCATGGAAATAACCTTACTCACCGTTTTGTAACTGAACAAAGTATTACTTCGCCGACCCGCGCTACTAATGAATGGACGTACCTGGATCAAACGGAAACATGTTTTAATATGCAAGCAAATATTGCTGTAAATGGTCCCGCATCATGTTCTCATGCAAACTGGGATTATAAGAGAAAGGACGTTACTTACGATGGAATCATATGGAATTCTCGCGGTAAAAGTTTTGGAAGTTGGCCTTCCTCCTCTCGCGATATCCAATCTTCTTACGTTATCAATCCCTCGATGCACATTGAAACATTGTGACATGTCGGTATTTTTAAAAGCCAAATGCGCGGAATACATCGATTTACAATGGAGGCATTTCACGATAAGTACAGATGATTACAATTAGAGGCTGTTTTTCTCGCAGAACTACATTGTGATTTTACGCAGTTAAACTTTATCATAAATATAATTCTTACACATACAATACAGTTATGATGTTCACATTACTCCATACGGGTGTTCATACAAGAAGCCAAACGCACTAACATAGTGCAACGGTCTACTGGTAAATGCTCGAAGGAAATTCGAAGATGGAAGAACCGAAAAAGAGAATGCATTCTCAAATATTCTGGACACATCCGCCGACAATGCGAAAATAGTGGGATGAAGATCAAGTGTGTGCAAGGACGATCGGAGGTGAAAAAGAGAACCATCAAAGAGAGGGTTGATCCTGAATAGAAGAATTTCAGGAGAACCTTGTTCACCGACGTGGCTAGCCAAACGAACGACTCAAGTACGGAAGAAGAGCGACTGCTCCAAAACAAAGTGTGCGAACAAGATCATTTGGCGTACAGTACATTACGAAATATTAACACTCAGAATGCGGGTTGTATGATAGGCAACTTCCAAATCATTGCACGTATTAGCACATTCATTCCAACATGATATACGGAAGGATAAATTTCACCATAACAATAGGTTAACTACCAAACTACCATCTATTGAACAAATAAAGTACAACTTGTTACATTTCATCAAGCTGCTTCAGTGACGGCTACCCCAAAAGGATTTAGCTTCAGGGAAGATCCTCCTCGAACCTTGAGTGAGCAGCTGGTGCAGCTTCTACTGAAAAGATTCAAGCACGGTTAAGGAAAACGATTGCATTTCAAGGGATGTAAAATAGAGTATCAAAATAAGCTCGCCCTGCAAGCACATTCAATATCTCCTTCCCATGGGTTTGCATCTTCCACATGACTTCTTTTCCTCGATCTAACAATACTACAATCTTCTCTGCAGAATCCACAGCTTCATGCTAAGCATCTTCTAATGCCGATGCACAAGCAGCGTGGCCTCATGAAGGTAATATATTTACGTTAACACGGACGGAAAATCAAATAACAACAATTGACTATCATGGAAATAATCTTACCCACCTTTTTCTAACTGAACACAATATTCCTTCGCCGAACCGTGAGAAATCCCATTTGAGGAAACACTGTGGATGCACTGCGCGCACGGAACCATCTTCTCTGCGCTTGAAGTAAAAAAAAAGGGTAAGCAACTGGAGAAGTCGAAGAAGAGAACAAGGAATGAGTTTTACTTTACTTTCGTCCGATTCCGGGGTTACCGACGGTCTTGGATAAATGGCCCATCCTGAAATTCTCAGCGAAGGATACTGCTTAACTTATCCTGAAATAATCATTGCTACGTCCGGTTAAGAGATATTTATCAGTGATCCAAAATCATTCCGATCATATGTTATGGACGCGAACAAAATTGACTGCCATTTACACCCGAGCAGTCAAGGAGGTGAAATTGCCACATTACCAATTCGTGTCCCAGCATATCTTCTAGGTCTTTCGCGGCGGTAGTAGAAATGCAGGAAAAACTTTGTCTTGGCTGCTGGAGTAAACGGGACCGCTATCAACATCTTCTCATCCGCCCCATGCAGACGAGCTGAAATCGATTGATTGTTTCAATAGACTTTACATCCTTTTGGAATTATAATGTCAAATGTGTAATTGAATGAAGGTCATTTTTATGCAAATACGCCGATGATGTATTATTTCGTGAGCTTCCCTACTGCTTCCCGTGGTAGATGCCCTCCTCACGTTTTCCAAACCGCTCTCGAAAAGGTCTTCTTGTTCCACAGCCACGCGATCGGTTTCCTGAAGAGATAAAGCATTAATCTAAACCATGATGGTCGTTTACGAAAAGTAGGGAAGAACAATCGACAACTCTTGCTGCTATGTGAAATTCGTTGACTGAAGATAAATCCTTCCTACCTTTAATTCCTCATGCATTCAAGATACCGACTGATTTACAGATGGTCGTCCTCTTCGGAAGCGTTGCACAATAGCAATCAATTCCCAAGTAGTACGCAAAGCTGAAAATAATGAGACACGATTACGAATACGTGCGCGTGAATCTGAATTCAAATTACAAGTTCACTCACATTCTTTGATTCTCCGTCTCCATCGATGGAATGGTTCAGTAATGTCTCGAATTATTCCTCTCCCCGAGGCTAAGCATCCTGCTGGAGGGCGGATCCTCCTCGTCCGTAGTTGGTGCAGTTTCCCATAGAAGATATATATTAGTTTGAGGAAATCGAATTCACTTTGTCACGATTACGACAAGTCGAATCAAAAATACTCACCCTGCCAGCTCAGTCAAAACCTTCGTCTCCTTGTGGATCTTCTTTACGACATAACTTCCTGAATCTCGATGAGCTACACGGCAGAGCCCGCCGTCACACCTCAGGATCTTCTCACAAGCACCGTTCCCTCGTCATGGTAAAATATTTACGTTAATATGGACGGCAAAAGATAGAATTCTTCAATTGACTGTCATGGAAATAACCTTACTCACCGTTTTGTAACTGAACAAAGTATTACTTCGCCGACCCGCGCTTCTCATGAATGGACAGACCTGGATCAAACGGAAACATTTTTTAATATGCAAGCAAATATTACTGTAAATGGTCCCGCATCATGTTCTCATGCAAACTGGGATTATAATAGAAAGGACGTTACTTACGATGGAATCATATGGAATTCTCGCGGTAAAAGTTTTGGAAGTTGGCCTTCCTCCTCTCGCGATATCCAATCTTCTTACGTTATCAATCCCTCGATGCACATTGAAACATTGTGACATGTCGGTATTTTTAAAAGCCAAATGCGCGGAATACATCGATTTACAATGGAGGCATTTCACGATAAGTACAGATGATTACAATTTGAGGCTGTTTTTCTCGCAGAACTACATTGTGATTTTACGCAGTTAAACTTTATCATAATAATAATTCTTACACATACAATACAGTTATGATGTTCACAATACTCCATACGGGTGTTCATACAAGAAGCCAAACGCACTAACATAGTGCAACGGTCTACTGGTAAATGCTCGAAGGAAATTCGAAGATGGAAGAACCGAAAAAGAGAATGCATTCTCAAATATTCTGGACACATCCGCCGACAATGCGAAAATAGTGGGATGAAGATCAAGTGTGTGCAAGGACGATCGGAGGTGAAAAAGAGAACCATCAAAGAGAGGGTTGATCCTGAATAGAAGAATTTCAGGAGAACCTTGTTCACCGACGTGGCTAGCCAAACGAACGACTCAAGTACGGAAGAAGAGCGACTGCTCCAAAACAAAGTGTGCGAACAAGATCATTTGGCGTACAGTACATTACGAAATATTAACACTCAGAATGCGGGTTGTATGATAGGCAACTTCCAAATCATTGCACGTATTAGCACATTCATTCCAACATGATATACGGAAGGATAAATTTCACCATAACAATAGGTTAACTACCAAGATACCATCTATTGAACATATGAAGTACAACTTGTTACATTTCATCAAGCTGCTTCAGTGACGGCTACCCCAAAAGGATCCAGCTTCAGGGAAGATCCTCCTCGAACCTTGAGTGAGCAGCTGGTGCAGCTTCTACGGAAAAGATTCAAGCACGGTTAAGGAAAGCGATTGCATTTTAAGGGATGTAAAATGGAGTATCCAAATAAGCTCACCCTGCAAGCACATTCAATATCTCCTTCCCATGGGTTTGCATCTTCGGCATGACTTCTTTTCCTCGATCTAACAATACTAAAATCTTCTCTGCAGAATCCACAGCTTCATGCTAAGCATCTTCTAATGCCGATGCACAAGCAGCGTGGCCTCATGAAGGTAATATATTTACGTTAACACGGACGGCAAATCAAATAACAACAATTGACTATCATGGAAATAATCTTACCCACCTTTTTCTAACTGAACACAATATTCCTTCGCCGAACCGTGAGAAATCCCATCTGAGGAAGCACTGTGGATGCACTGCGCGCACGGAACCATCTTCCCTGCGGTTGAAGTAAAAAAAAGGGTAAGCAACTGGAGAAGTCGAAGAAGAGAACAAGGAATGAGTTTTACTTTACTTTCGTCCGATTCCGGGGTTACCGACGGTCTTGGATAAATGGCCCATCCTGAAATTCTCAGCGAAGGATACTGCTTAACTTATCCTGAAATAATCATTGCTACGTCCGGTTAAGAGATATTTATCAGTGATCCAAAATCATTCCGATCATATGTTATGGACGCGAACAAAATTGACTGCCATTTACACCCGAGCAGTCAAGGAGGTGAAATTGCCACATTACCAATTCGTGTCCCAGCATATATTCTAGGTCTTTCGCGGCGGTAGTAGAAATGCAGGAAAAACTTTGTCTTGGCTGCTGGAGTAAACGGGACCGCTATCAACATCTTCTCATCCGCCCCATGCAGACGAGCTGAAATCGATTGATTGTTTCAATAGACTTTACATCCTTTTGGAATTATAATGTCAAATGTGTAATTGAATGAAGGTCATTTTTATGCAAATACGCCGATGATGTATTATTTCGTGAGCTTCCCTACTGCTTCCCGTGGTAGATGACCTCCTCACGTTTTCCAAACCGCTCTCGAAAAGGTCTTCTTGTTCCACAGCCACGCGATCGGTTTCCTGAAGAGATAAAGCATTAATCTAAACCATGATGGTCGTTTACGAAAAGTAGGGAAGAACAATCGACAACTCTTGCTGCTATGTGAAATTCGTTGACTGAAGATAAATCCTTCCTACCTTTAATTCCTCATGCATTCAAGATACCGACTGATTTACAGATGGTCGTCCTCTTCGGAAGCGTTGCACAATAGCAATCAATTCCCAAGTAGTACGCAAAGTTGAAAATAATGAGACACGATTACGAATACGTGCGCGTGAATCTGATTTCAAATTACAAGTTCACTCACATTCTTTGATTCTCCGACTCCATCGATGGAATGGTTCAGTAATGTCTCGAATTATTCCTCTCCCCGAGGCTAAGCATCCTGCTGGAGGGCGGATCCTCCTCGTCCGTAGTTGGTGCAGTTTCCTATAGAAGATATATATTAGTTTGAGGAAATCGAATTCACTTTGTCACGATTACGACAAGTCGAATCAAAAATACTCACCCTGCCAGCTCAGTCAAAACCTTCGTCTCCTTGTGGATCCTCTTTACGACATAACTTCCTGAATCTCGATGAGCTACACGGCAGAGCCCGCCGTCACACCTCAGGATCTTCTCACAAGCACCGTTCCCTCGTCATGGTAAAATATTTACGTTAATATGGACGGCAAAAGATAGAATTCTTCAATTGACTGTCATGGAAATAACCTTACTCACCGTTTTGTAACTGAACAATTTATTCCTTCGCCGACCCGCGCTTCTCATGAATGGACAGACCTGGATCAAACGGAAACATTTTTTAATATGCAAGCAAATATTACTGTAAATGGTCCCGCATCATGTTCTCATGCAAACTGGGATTATAATAGAAAGGACGTTACTTACGATGGAATCATATGGAATTCTCGCGGTAAAAGTTTTGGAAGTTGGCCTTCCACCTCTCGCGATATCCAATCTTCTTACGTTATCAATCCCTCGATGCACATTGAAACATTGTGACATGTCGGTATTTTTAAAAGCCAAATGCGCGGAATACATCGATTTACAATGGAGGCATTTCACGATAAGTACAGATGATTACAATTAGAGGCTGTTTTTCTCGCAGAACTACATTGTGATTTTACGCAGTTAAACTTTATCATAAATATAATTATTACACATACAATACAGTTATGATGTTCACAATACTCCATACGGGTGTTCATACAAGAAGCCAAACGCACTAACATAGTGCAACGGTCTACTGGTAAATGCTCGAAGGAAATTCGAAGATGGAAGAACCGAAAAAGAGAATGCATTCTCAAATATTCTGGACACATCCGCCGACAATGCGAAAATAGTGGGATGAAGATCAAGTGTGTGCAAGGACGATCGGAGGTGAAAAAGAGAACCATCAAAGAGAGGGTTGATCCTGAATAGAAGAATTTCAGGAGAACCTTGTTCACGGACGAGTTAAAAGAAAGACACGAGGACGGAAGAAGAGCGACTGCTCCAAAACAAAGTGTGCGAACAAGATCATTTGGCGTACAGTACATTACGAAATATTAACACTCAGAATGCGGGTTGTATGATAGGCAACTTCCAAATCATTGCACGTATTAGCACATTCATTCCAACATGATATACGGAAGGATAAATTTCACCATAACAATAGGTTAACAACCAAGATACCATCTATTGCACTTATAAGGTAGTACTTGTTACTTTTCATCAAGCTGCTTCAGTGACGGCTACCCCAAAAGTATTACATTTAATTTCATATTACGAAACCATTCGCGAAATACAATTTTCTGTGGGAATCTACAAAGTTTATTTTATTACTATGGCATTCCACGAAGGTACTCCTTCTCACATTGATTTCACAGCTCCATTATAATTATGCTTAGCGAAACTCATTAAGTTTTTCCCCATTACTGCACCTTACGTTTCCTTCAATATTTAGCAATTGAAAATATTCAGCACCCAAATGGCTTTCAAGTATTTCATACTTAGCCACAATATTGTGGTAAATGTATAAAGAATTATTTATTTCCCTTTCTTGATGGTTAACTGCCACTAAGTCACTAAGCCAACTTAGTAGTGAGGTAAGTATAAACATATGAATATTCATAAAATTTTATTTGACTAATTAATTGTTGTTTGCATACTCCAAAATATATCATGCTCCTTAATTTTATATAGTTAGCAAAATGAACTCTATTATCACT
This sequence comes from Pantala flavescens, assembly GCA_020796165.1. Classification (NCBI taxonomy): domain Eukaryota; kingdom Metazoa; phylum Arthropoda; class Insecta; order Odonata; family Libellulidae; genus Pantala; species Pantala flavescens. Next base: position 18,222,621 of record CM036885.1, on the reverse strand, counting down.
TATTTTACTATGCTTTTACTAAGAACAGAACGTCATTAATTACAGGACATAATTCAACATCTTTCTTGTTTCATTCATATATTATTTCATTACCCATAGATTTTTTTCTCTCAATTTCTAAGATTTTGTGCGATCAAATATAATATATTACATAATTATCTAAATTCTTATGATCTCTGTTGTTTATCTTTGAATCCAATGCATTCAATATTTGCTGCTTAATAAAAGAACTCTCAAATTAAAAGATCATGTATATCATTATCTGAGAATAATAATACTTTACAAAAGGTAAAAATATAGTACGAATAGAGCATCAATTGATAAAATAATAACCTGCTACTGAAACTATATGTCCCTAGAAATAAGTGCCTTTTTATCAAGGTGCTTCCTTTTCTCTAGAGTATTTTTAATAAATTTATGTAATAGAAGAGCGGTTCTAATTTCATGTGTTTATAGTTAAAGTGTCGTTTCAGGTGAGTCGTTAAACGTTTAATTGGACTTTTTTTAAATTTTAACCAAATGTTATTAAAATTGATTGAATAATTAAAACATTTTATGAAAAAATTCAATCCCGAAATTCATATAAAGTCGTTAACTGTTTCAGAAATTGCAATTGCAAATAATATAAGTCAATATGGTTTTCTCGAATTATGTTAATAACCTTGCGTTAGAATTTATAAACTGCAACCGAATTAAAAAGTAATTAAAAATAAATATCGTTTTTGAAGGAATCGAATTTACGTGATGTTATCGTGTGAGTGCCCGAAAGAAGCTACGGCTCCTTCACTTTCCTTTTCGTTCAGCAGCTTGAGTCATTTTTGTTTAGAAAGTGGAATACATACTCAAGGACAAATGCTCTCCATCACAATACAAAAAAGGGAAGGAGATTCGTGAGCAAGTAGACCCGGAGTATTGAAATATATTTATAATTATGTATTAAACGGAAATAAACTAAATTATTATTGAATCACTGAATACAAGATAAACTATCGTTGCATATAATTCACCTCACGATAGAAAATGATTCAGGTTTTAATTTAATAATTGAATGTTATCTAAATAACATCCGATAATGACAAGTTAAATATTTCAATTTCAATAATAATTCGGAACAATTATCATTCCATGCTGCGATGAACGATGATTGCAGTATACGTAAATACAGAAAAAATCCTATGAATTGGAAAATGTCGTGGCCTACAATTTTAATCGCAAAATTCCTTTGAATCTTACGTATATAAGTTACAAATATATCTCAATACGACGATGTATACATAGAGTAGTATCTAAGTTACATGTTGATTGCATATTGGACCGTGTCAAACTATTTTAAAAAATTCTAAAAATTCCTTAACTGATTAAAAAACACTCCTTATAGTCGTACTTATATAATTCTCTTATGTAATCAAAATGGTATCATTGTTTTCGAGATCCGTTTAGCGTAATAATTTTACTTTGAGCAGCTGTCAGGTGTTTAAAAAATATTATATCTAAATCTATATATCTAAATATTATATATATATATATATATATTATATTTATTAGAATAAATTATATAATCGTTAAAATAAAAGGTTGAAACTCGAAATAAAACTATGTATCTTATACAGACGAAATTTATATGACAATCCGTATTGCATTTCAAAAATAACTAAATCATTCATTGAATACCGCTTAATGATGCAATAGGGAAAATGTATTGCAAAATAACGAGAAATATTAATTTAATAAATTACAAATATTCACTAAGAAATAGAAAACGTTGTGGATTACACCCTTCAAACTTAATATATTTCGTTTTCGTAAACCTACCGTTAATTTTTCAATGATCAGAGAATAGAATGGTATGCAAGGTGATATCTCAATTTAATCTTTGATAGGATAACGGACCTCATAAAACTATATTATAGACATCATAGTTATCCATTAATTAACTAGAAAAGCATAAGTATACATCCACTTGTATATATATCTGAAGGAGTGATACGCGGATCATTGTTCTCGGGAAGTGTTAATCATCATTAATTGTACTTTTATTAGAAGGGTTGTTACGTTTTTAGATTATAGAGCAACTGTATAATCGCTAAAAAACGTGAGTTAAATCTTGAGTGAAACTAAGAATATTACATATTTCGTCATCCTTCACTTATTTCAAATACTTCAAGTTTCCATTTAATTTGAATAGAGTACTTATTTAAATTATATTCTAATATTGGAATTAAAGAAAGTTGTAAATCGTTCAAGACTATTTCAAGTACGTTAGGAATCATCGCATGAGATCAATTCTCGTACTTAATACGCGTAGTTATACGAAAAGCAATGTTACGTTGTATTCAGAAAATTAAAGCAAAGAAGTGTTGAAAATAGGAATAAAGCTCTCGCGAGTACTATCCATTTATTATAGAAATAGTTGTAGTGATTTATTAATGATCAATGGCATCATTGCTTAAATATCACGATGACTCAAAGCATAATTAATATTTCAATGATAATTAAATTTCCTCGTTGGCGTCGTAAATCATTTAAAGTTATAAATTATTATATAATCTTTCGTTAATTATAGTTTCATTCGGGAATAACTTTGAATCGCATTACTTTCCGCTTATGTATTTATTCTAAGTTTCGTTAAACAATCATTAATTGCGGAAACCGTTCCTTAAATGTGTTTCGCAACACGTTACATTCAAAAAAACGTTAGTAGAATCCAATATTCAAACGAAATAAACTTGGATGGATTCAGATTCTGAAAAGTACGTCGGCTATCAATGATACGTAATTGCCACGTGGTCTAACCGGAAGTCGTTGTTACATGTCCGAAAATGAGTGGAGATTTAATAAAAAGGAGGTTTTATCACTATCGAAGATTATAAAATTGAATCGGAAACTTTCAAAATGAGATATTCATGAGCGATTCCGTATTTGAGAATGATTCGATCGAACTATGACTACGAGGCGGTTATCAAGTTTTATGACATAAATACTTGTTTCGTCATGTAACCGACGTACAAGTTAAACGCACGGTAAACATTTCTTTCTCTTTTAAAGGAAGGAAACAAAGGCACGATCATTCGGAAGATACTTCGACAGCGGCACCTTTCTTTAAAAAAATCGGACTAAATATATCCATCCAAAATTAAAATCGATTCTGAATGAAATAGATACCGACAAAGAAAGTAACATAGTCTATTAAAGAACATAATAGTTTTAAAAAAATCGTATATTTCCTACCTTTCGTGTCCCAGCCATTCCAATCGTTGGCGTCCTGACTCCGTGATGAGGTTCCATCGCAGCTTTCTTTCCGCTTATATATTCAATATCGATAATTATTAATTCGGAAATTACCGAAAACGATTCAACCAGATAAACTAACGCACTTTTAAAACTTTCAGTGACGAATTTAAATTTTAACGGTTTTCTTGAACAAAGCGGCAGCACGACGTTGCTAGAAGAATTCCCAGAAGACAATGGCAATTTTGCAACACCGCTAAAGTTGAACCAAAATCCTCGCTTCTGATTGGCTGGTTACGATTGACCACGCCCGCTTTAGCGTTCCTTTATCTTTTCCATATTTAATAATTTAATTATTTTAATTAATTACAATGTAAATGATGATTAAATGATTCAAATTAATTTTTACAATTATTAGGGTAAATATATTCATTAATACTTATCGTTTGAATATTATGTATGGGAAGTTGAAGAAGTTCACTCAAGCAAATTCTCATACTCATTCGTTATGAAAAATTTGACGTCCAATGCTTTTGTTTTACTGGAAAATTCATTAAGTTTTAATAACAAATGGAAATTAAAATTAAAACTTCGGTCTTACCCCTGAAATTATTTAATAATAATGTTTATTCACAACATCTACCAGAGATTGTGAATGAGATATTTTTCGAAGTATCTTCTCAATGGTACGTCAATAGACTATAGTCGAAATAGATTGGAGGTAAACGTGAAAGTAATCTCATATCATTCATCGTGAATATTAATGTCAACTTAAGAAATAAATAAATCACTCTATAAGTTCATCAATCCTCTGATGGCTACCTTTGTTGCTAAAATGTTTGAAAACATATGTATCTGATTTAAAAGTTATATTACTTTGAGATCAATTTACTAGAAAAGCTTACTTACCTCTGATAGCCTTTCCATTTTTCTTGAATGGAACTACCCTCCAAAGGAACCTTCTTTATTTTGGCGACCGCACTTTAATTAGAAATGTTTTTCTTAACAAACACACGTTCAGATTTAGACACTTCACAATGGCAAAAAGCACCCACACCTCACTCACTATTTATATATTGTTTGCACTTATTTCATCACTGATTTTAGCAATAGCAGGAATCAAATTGCCAGAATAAAGCAAAACGTTGCACTTTCCACGTAATATATAAGTTAATACGTGGAATTTTTGGTATACGTCGTCACTAATTGCACCCGTGAGGTCACATGTCACTCAATTCACTATAAATCATAGGCGAGGCATTTTCGATTCTTTTCTTGCGGAAATGTCTCAAAACTTGAGCGATTTCATGATTATTTTTGTATTATTATCGAAATAGAGAACGTTATTATTTCCATCTGTATAATCGTTACTTTAATGATTGAATAGTGTTCATGATCATACACAAATAGAAAACTTGTGTACAATTGAATAAAATGAACCTTTCAAATTCACCCTTCAAACTTTGGGCATGTATCTGCGCATTCATTAAATTCTCGAGGCACTATTTTCGGTGGCTAAAGCTGTAGTTACACAATCACTCTTTGATGTAATCAAAAATAAACATCAACCATGAATATACACTTTAAGTCACTCACTAAAGCGTTGCACCAGAATACCTTGCACTATTTTCGGACAATGAAAGAAAATTAAAACACACCTACTATTCCTACTCCTACAACTTCCAACTGAATGTAATGGGCCTTCCTTTCGTATCACAGACGGATCACTAACTTATAGAGATGTGAATAAAACACTTCTCACTCTTCGAACGTAATCAGCATATTCTAACATTCAATATGCAAGAGGAGTCATAACTGCACCAATGTCGGTGGCTTGAATACGTCATCTTTTCGCCACGAGAATGTATTCCAAAATGAACAATGACCAATGAATATCCACTTATGTTTCACCCTTTGAAGCACCATACACCATATTATGTTGCACTTCATTCGGACGATGAAAGACTGAAGTAATATTCTAAGAGACAACGATTCAAAAATACCCATACTTTCCCCCTGAACTTATTTCGGACAACTATTTACTTTCTAGCGAAAGTGCAGAAATATTCTGGCGTTACTCATTTAGTACGACCTCGAAATTTTATGAAACGCTTTAGCCGTTATTTCAAGGTAAACCTTTTTTGGTTACTTAAATGAATACTCGAAATCGTAATAAATAGATCTTTCACAAGTAGAGCGTTCCTTATTATTTTGTGATCGCGCGATGACCAGGATTCAATATACTTAAACTTATCCCACGATCCATTTATTTAAGTTAGCTAAACCTTATTTTATAAACAAGTTTTTCATTGAAATAGCCGCTAGGGTTAAAGCGTTTCATAAAATTTCGAGGTCGTACTAAATGAGTAACGCCAGAATATTTCCGCCCTTCGGAAGGAAGTAAATAGTTGTACAAAACAAGCTCATGGAGAGACAGAGAGTGAATCACATGTTTTTGAATCATGGAATTGGTCATCAAGTACGTATAGTGCAAGTTATTATGGTGCCATGCTTAAGTGAGTGACTTAAAGTGTATATTCACTGGTTGATTATTTTTCCAAATTCAAGTTCGAAGGGTGTAATTGACAAAATTTTCCATTTCGCAGTCAATATTTTAATTTATTGACTTAATTTTAAATTTATTAAATTAATATTTCTTATTATTTAGCTATACATTTTCCCTGTTGCATCATTAAGCGATATTTAATTAATGATTTAGTTATTTTTACAAGTTGAAATTTTTGAAATGCAATACGGATTGTCATATAAATTTCGTCTGTATAAGATACATAGTTTTATTTCGAGTTTCAACCTTTTATTTTAACGATTATATATTTTATTCTAATAAATATAATATATATATATATATATATATATATATATATATATAATATTTAGATATATAGATTTAGATATAATATTTTTTAAACACCTGACAGCTGTACGTCTAAATTCTCTATAGAAAAGTTAGAACTGTAAGTATTCAAGGGCGCTCATTGCTCCCTAGGACCCCTTGTCAGAGGCCCTCTTCTTCTCACACTTTTTCATTTACTCACCACTTCACCCCATCCCTATCCTTCTTCCTCTGTAGCCTCTCTGGCCTATAAACAAACTTAATGTGCTGGATGCCCTTCTCTCTCCTTTTGGGGGATTTCCGAGTGCAGTGCAGAGTGCAGTTACGTTTTATTTCTGTTCCCTTTTTGTTCCCTGAGCGAATCCCGCCTCGAGTTGGGCCTTTGGGTGTCAGAAGTGGGATACAGCCTCAGGGAACAAATATATCAGAGAAGGACAAGTCATGGCATCCCGTGTGAGTATTGGGGACCGGGAAGTGAATCTCCAGGAGGCGATTGACGAGCTCAGCATGAGGATTGGAGAGCTTAATCGGGAAAATGCGAGTTTGAGGCGGTCACTCGGAAGTGGTGAGACAGAAGTTGCGCACAGAAAGAACTTCCCCCTGATATCTCTCGTGGATGTCTTTTCGGGAGAGTCGAAAGGAGTCACGTCTTTCTTTGAGAAGATCGAGAAAACTGCAGAACTGAGTGGATGGGGCGACATCGAGAAGCTGCACGTTGCTTCTCTTCGGTTGGGAGGAGAGGCCGCCGAGTATTATCGGAGTAAAAAGTGTAGGGAGGCGCCGTCATATGAAGTACTCAAACACCTTCTAGTAGAGAGGTTTAAGACAAAGAAAAGCGCCCGTTTTTATCGAGAAAAGCTTGCGTCGATCCGGATGGGACGTTGAGGGTTTTGCCGATAGAATCCGCACCATCAACGCTCATACGTACGAAGCAGCGGGGACCGCAGATTACGTCGCCGCAGTGCGTTATGAAGTAGATCAACGGGCACTAGACCCCTTCCTCAATGGATTACCGAGAGAACTGAGCCGGCAAGTCCGACTAACAGCGCCAGAGACCCTCGACGAAGCTGTTCGACAGGCGGTACGAATAGATGAAGTCGAGAGAAGAACCGGGAACCCATTGAGGAGAGTTTTCCGTGTTCCGAGTGAGCAAGTTTGCTTTTCCTGCGGGCACATGGGACACTTGGCACGGCAGTGTCCAAGAGGACGACCTTGCTTCACCTGCGGACGCACGGGGCATTTCGCCCGGAGCTACGCCTCGCGACCATCTATGCGTCATCAGCAGAGGGATTTAAACAACGAGAGGGTTGGCCGGATTTTAAAGACAAACGAGCGTGATTATCTGCGAAATATTACGTAATCCTCGCTTCATAAACGAAAGAGAGTCGATTTGTATAAGAAATTTGTTAAAAAGTCGGATTTTAAAGACAAAAAAGCGCGATTATCGGCAAAATATAGCGTAATCTTCGCTTTAAAAACGAAAAAGAGGCGATTTTTACAAGAAATTTGTTAAAAAGCCGGATTTAAAAGACCAAAAAGCGAAACTATCTGCGAAATATTACGTAATCTACGCTTTAAAAACAATAGAGAGGCGATTTTTATAAGAAATTTGTTAAAAAGCCAAATTTTAAAGACCAAAGAGCGTGATTATCGGCGAAATATTACGTAATCTTCGCTTTACAACAGAAGAAGAGACAATTTTTATAAGAAATTTGTTAAAAAGCCGGAATTTAAAGCCAAAAAAGCGCGATTATCGGCGAAATATTACGTAATATTCGCTTTATAAACAATAAAGGGGAAATTTTTTTAAGAAATTGGTTAAAATGAATATTTTTCAAGACAAAAAAGAGAGCGATTATCTGTGGAATATATTATAATCTTCTAAAAGAGAAAAAGAGAAGAATTAAGATTAATAAATCCGAGAAAAGCCAATAAATCCGAGAATGGCGAATAAATTCGAGAAATGCGAATAAATCCGAGAAAAGCGAATAAATTCGAGAAATGCGAATAAATCCGCAAAAAGCGAATAAATCCGAGAAAAGCGAATTAATCCGAGAAAAGCGAATAAATCCGAGATAAGTGAATAAATCCGAGAAAAGCGAGTAAATCCGAGAAATGCAAATAAATCCGAGAAATGTAAATAAATCCGAGAAAAAAAGCATAAATCCGAGAAAAGCGAATTAATCCGAGAAAAGCGAATTAATCCGAGAAAAGCGAATAAATCCGAGAAAAGCGAATTAATCCGAGAAAAGCGAATAAATCATAGAAAAGCGAATAATTCCGAGAAATGGGAATAAATCCGAGAAAAGCGAATAAATCCGAAAAAAACCAATAAATCCGAGAATAGCGCATAAATCCGAAAAAAGCGAATATATAAGAAAAAAGCGAATAATTCCGAGAAAAGCGAATTAATCCGAGAAAGCGAATAAATCCGAAAAATGCGAATAAATCCGACAAAAGCGAATAAATCCGAAAAATGCGCATAAATCCGAGAAAAGCGATCAAATCCGAGAAAAGAGAATAAATCCGAGAAAAGGGAATAAATACATGAAAAGCGAATAAATCCGAGAAAAGCGAATACATCCGAGAAAAGCGAATAAATCAACAAAATGCGAATAAATCCGAGAAAAGCGAATAAATCCGACAAATGCGATTAAATCCGAGAAAAGCGATTAAATCCGAAAAATGTGAATAAATCCGAGAAAAGCGATTAAATCCGAGAAAAGAGAATAAAACCGCAAAAAGCGAATAGATCCGAGAAAAGCGAATAAATCCGAGAAATGCGATTAAATCCGAGAAATGCGATTAAATCCGTGAATTGCGATTAAATGCGAGAAAATCGAATAGATCCGCAAAAAGCGAATAAATCCGAGAAATGCGAATAAATCCGAGAAATGCGATTAAATCCGAGATAAGCGAATAAATCCGAGAAAAGCGAGTAAATCCGAGAAATGCAAATAAATCCGAGAAAAAAGCATAAATCCGAGAAATGGGAATTAATCCGAGAAAAGCGATTATATCCGAGAAAAGAGAATAAATCCGAGAAATGAGAATAAAGCCGCAAAAAGCGAATAAATCCGTGAAAAGCGAATAAATTCGAGAAAAGTGAATAAATCCGAGAAAAGCAAATGAATCCGAGGAAAGAGAATAAATCCGAGAAAATAGATTTAATCCGAAAAAAGCGAATATATAAGAAAAAAGCGAATTAATCCGAGAAAAGCGATCAAATCCGAGAAAAGCGATCAAATCCGAGAAAAGCGAATAAATCCGAGGAAAGCGAATAAATCCGAGAAATGCGATTAAATCCTAGAAATGCGATTAAATCCGAGAAAAGCGAATAAATCCGAGAAAAAAGAATAAATCCGCAAAAAGTAAATAAATCAGATAAATGCGAATAAATCCGAGAAATGCGATTAAATCCGAGAAATGCGATTAAATCCGAGAAATGCGATTAAATCCGAGAAAAGCAAATAAATCCGCAAAAATCAAATAAATCCGAGAACAGCGAATAAATCCGAGAAAAGCGAATAAATCCGAGAAAAGCGAATAATTCCGAGAAATGCGAATAAATCCGGAAAAGTTAATAAATCCGCAATAATTGAATAAAACCGTGAAAAGCGAATAATTCCGAGAAAAGCGAAGAAATCCGAGAAAAGCGAATTAATCCGAGAAAAGCGAATAAATCATAGAAAAGCGAATAATTCCGAGAAATGGGAATAAATCCGAGAAAAGCGAATAAATCCGAAAAAAACCAATAAATCCGAGAATAGCGCATAAATCCGAAAAAAGCGAATATATAAGAAAAAAGCGAATAATTCCGAGAAAAGCGAATTAATCCGAGAAAGCGAATAAATCCGAAAAATGCGAATAAATCCGACAAAAGCGAATAAATCCGAAAAATGCGCATAAATCCGAGAAAAGCGATCAAATCCGAGAAAAGAGAATAAATCCGAGAAAAGGGAATAAATACATGAAAAGCGAATAAATCCGAGAAAAGCGAATACATCCGAGAAAAGCGAATAAATCAACAAAATGCGAATAAATCCGAGAAAAGCGAATAAATCCGACAAATGCGATTAAATCCGAGAAAAGCGATTAAATCCGAAAAATGTGAATAAATCCGAGAAAAGCGATTAAATCCGAGAAAAGAGAATAAAACCGCAAAAAGCGAATAGATCCGAGAAAAGCGAATAAATCCGAGAAATGCGATTAAATCCGAGAAATGCGATTAAATCCGTGAATTGCGATTAAATGCGAGAAAATCGAATAGATCCGCAAAAAGCGAATAAATCCGAGAAATGCGAATAAATCCGAGAAATGCGATTAAATCCGAGATAAGCGAATAAATCCGAGAAAAGCGAGTAAATCCGAGAAATGCAAATAAATCCGAGAAAAAAGCATAAATCCGAGAAATGGGAATTAATCCGAGAAAAGCGATTATATCCGAGAAAAGAGAATAAATCCGAGAAATGAGAATAAAGCCGCAAAAAGCGAATAAATCCGTGAAAAGCGAATAAATTCGAGAAAAGTGAATAAATCCGAGAAAAGCAAATGAATCCGAGGAAAGAGAATAAATCCGAGAAAAGAGATTTAATCCGAAAAAAGCGAATATATAAGAAAAAAGCGAATTAATCCGAGAAAAGCGATCAAATCCGAGAAAAGCGATCAAATCCGAGAAAAGCGAATAAATCCGAGGAAAGCGAATAAATCCGAGAAATGCGATTAAATCCTAGAAATGCGATTAAATCCGAGAAAAGCGAATAAATCCGAGAAAAAAGAATAAATCCGCAAAAAGTAAATAAATCAGATAAATGCGAATAAATCCGAGAAATGCGATTAAATCCGAGAAAAGCGATTAAATCCGAGAAATGCGATTAAATCCGAGAAATGCGATTAAATCCGAGAAAAGCAAATAAATCCGCAAAAATCAAATAAATCCGAGAACAGCGAATAAATCCGAGAAAAGCGAATAAATCCGAGAAAAGCGAATAATTCCGAGAAATGCGAATAAATCCGGAAAAGTTAATAAATCCGCAATAATTGAATAAAACCGTGAAAAGCGAATAATTCCGAGAAAAGCGAAGAAATCCGATTATTTATTTCGTTTATTAGTTATTCGTTATTTTTTTATATATTTTATTATATGTATATTTCGTTATAATAAAAGCGCTCTTTTGTCTATAAAATTTAACCAATTTCTTATAAAAATCGTCTCTCTTTTCTTTATAAAGCTAAAATTACGTAATATTCCGCAGAACTTCGCGCTCTTTTGTGTATAAAATCCGATCTGAAATTTTAATCGTTTACGACTCACCTCATGTTTATTTTCGAAAATCTTTCTCGAATTTTAGATTCCCGCCGGTTACAATCGCGCCTCGAAATACCACCGTGCGCAATGCACTTTCCACAGCGACCTCGCCGTGTCAGCATCCTCCCTTTCACCAGTCGTTAATTTTCCTTTTTCTCTAATTAAATGCACTCTGTTGAAGATAAAAGCATCTTCGTACGAACTATGATGCTGCGCCCGAGCTCCCTGTAAGAAGAAACGGCTCCGAAAACTTAATAAAGCTCGCTTTGCAGCGATAACATACGACACCATATGAACGCTAATGCTGAGAACCAACGTTCAACGATATTATTATTGCTATCATCATCTCATCTAGCTTACAGTGACAGAGTAATGTAACCTTTCGACGAATTGTAATCCAGGAACTCGGAATTCCTCGCTCCGAAGCAATCGGCAAGTAAAATTCGAGTGGCAAATCCTTGTCTTCGTAGGCAAAGGGCCTACCGAGATATTTCCAATGGGACTGGGTATCTTAACTTACAATTCTCCTCGGAGCCTCACCAAAATCTCTTTCCGCACGCTCGCAAGACGATGCCTTCCTTTGCGATGCTGCCGTATTTTATCTATCTTCCATGTGCACCGATAACCACTTAACACGGTCACAATCACTTTATCCGCGGAGAATCGTCAATACTCTATAGGATTGATACGAAATAGCGTAATCCACTCGATGCACTAGTCACAAACGTTTCTCACGAGCAACGACTGCCGAGTGAGACCAATGGGGAGGAGCCCTCTGTCGGATTTCAGTTAAGAAAAGTTTCCCTGTGACGAACGATGACGGACTATATCCGCTTCTCCTCATTCGAGCTCCCAAGGTCTACGTAGCAAATTCAAAATTTGGCAATCGTTACGCTTAAAACTCCTTCGAGATTCGTTATTTCTAAGGACAAGAGTTCATTCGAATGCATGGCTAAATTTACTACTTAATGTTCGTTACTCGCGAACAGAATTATACTAAACGGAAAGAATGACTCCTAATGAATTCAACAAACAGCTCCCGCGATAGACGGTAAGGAACGGGGAGGAACGATTTAATGAACGGAAATTACTTTGGGCAGGGCATTTGCAGGATTTTAAGCATAAAGTAAACGTTTCGACAGGGGACAATTTGGGGCGGTCGATTATTAATTAATCGACCGTGTATAAACCAGGTTATAACGTTCAAAGTTTCACTGCATATCGGCTGCGTCTTACATTCGCAGTGCGCCGAAACGGAAATTATATTCAGCCGTCAAGAAATTGCGTGTGCGTGACCGAAAAACCTCGACAGGGGTGTCAATCAAATTAATCCGTAAACTTAAGTGTAAATGGAGAACCAAACGAGTTTCTATAAAATTGATTTCCAATGCGTTTTTCATCCATTACCGCTCGCGCATAGGACAACGATTTTTATCGCCGATTTTTATGTCGCGGTTTCTGAATAAGAGACGTTAAACTGAACTAGATTCTCCGCATAAGTTTGGCGTTCCTGCTGTGCCTTAAACGCGCGAGCCTCCGATGGACGAGCACATGCGGCAGTTGCCGATCGCCCTTACGCGTTAACCCGTTGTAAAGGCGTTCGAAGATTTAGTGCCTTGTGATTCGATGACTTTGTACAATTAAAAGGATGCGACAACCCGCTTAGGAAGGTGTACGCTCTATAACTGGGACCTCGTACGCAGACAGAGGTTTTCAGAAAACGTCTTCGTCTCGAAAGGGTAAAGTAATCGTGCCAAGAAAGGAAAACGTCTCCATCAACTGACATTTCCAGCCTATTTGAGCCGGGGAAAATCGAATATTTATCTCATTTTCTAAGAAATAGTTAAAACATTGAGAGGTCAAGAGGACCCCAAGTTTCGGATCGTGATGCGAAATATTAAGATTCGCACAGGGTATTCCTACGGACGAACTCGGATTGTGGACGACACCTCATGCGTAGCTTTCTCATTGCGTGAATAAAGAACGCATGGTAAGTGGCTTACACGAAAGCTAACCTTCGTCTTCTGAGAATGCTATGGGCTCCAAAAGGTCACAGATGGTTGCGAAATCCGTTTTCTAAATGCACGTTGCGGAAAAGCGAAGTAGCATCCGTGGAGAGCGAAATATTACCTTTGCCACGGCCACTTTGACAGTAGAGGGAGAAAGATCCATCGACGAGCATTATCTTTCCAAGGTGGCAAGCGAGACGATCAGGTTACGAGCAGTCGTCCGAAAGACTCCCTTTCATTAGGAGATAACCTCATTCCCAGATATCGAATAACAAATACGTGTATAGACAGAATTGAGAATATTACCTTGGAAAAGACTTTATGATTAGATGAATTTGTTCGGTTTTAGCGAAATTTTATCGCACATTTAAGGTTGTTCATGAATAACCACTGTTCAACATTATCAATCAGGTTGCACGCTAAATAGCTTAAGATTAGCGATAGAAACTCGTTTCTACATGGTAAGCGAAAACAAAAATTTTATATTCATTTTAATATTCACAAGTAGCGCCACAAAACATATACGGAAATGCGAGCACAGAAACAAGTGCTACGTTTCGAAGGCATTTTTTAAAATGGAAAGTGGTTCGGACCCATGGACAAATATTGCTGTAACACCCCGCTGAGAAAAGCGCACGCTCTACATTACGATCTATATTCAAAATAGCAAAAAGCTTCGTATCTATAGTCTGTTCCACTTTTCTAGGCAGTATGGGCTTATGGAGAAATCGAATAGCCTCGTACGCCGGGTCATTTTTCTGGAATATCCGCGATATCCACAAAATTTGCCTTCGCAACGGATGAAATTAATATTTTCAACTATTTTTGGTGAATTTTTTTCCAACTTTTTGGTAAAATTTGGACAAGGAAGGATGGTTCTATACATTGACGAAGTTTCTTTAACATTTCAACAAAAGAAATAAATTTTATAGCGGGTTGAACTGCCATTTCTCTCATCCTATCAAACGTAAAGTGCTAGTGTTTTCTTAGATTACTCTTTATACCTTATGAATACAAAAAAAATTAACTTACATTAATTTTTGACCGATAAAATTTTAGTAAAAAATAATTTAAGTGGAACGCAACCTCCGAAAAATTGGATCGTGCAGTCAAATATATACATCGGCTAAAAAATTTTTGTTTCTTGCGTTACGAAAAACTTGTCGCGAGAGAAATTGAGATAAATGGTGTTATTTTCATTTACAGGTTATTCTGAGTCGATATCTTGAATAGAACTTTAGTTTTTGAATTATATAACCGAGGGAGTAATTGATTTAGTGCTCCGATTGCTAATCATTGTTACTTTTTGCTCGAGACTAATAGACCCGTTACCGTAATTCGGATTGATCCGGACCCGCTCTCCGTTATAAAATTCAAAAACTAAAGCTTTACGCCTTTTGAGAGGCTCTTATGGGAATATTCGTGCATTTATTTCCCCATAAGCCTCCCGTACTGCCAGCTTTTGTGGAATGACTATAGGAGAGTTATTTCGCTGAAGGACTACGTACGCAGGCACAGATTTCATAAAACGTGTTCGTCTCGGAAGGGTACCATGCCTGAACGAGAAATCGGTTTTACCCGAACGTCCAATGAAAAATTTCGCTCGGCGGGAATCGACCCCTTTGATGGAGTAAACGGGAGAAAATTGCATGAAAATTCGGATTAATGCTGCCGGGGGCGAAGAACTGGTACAAATTACTCCCGGAAAAATTGTAAATGGATTTGACCTTCGGAAAGTTTTGGATTTGGATCTTTAGATTTGGAATCGGTTACTTTAAGTTTGTGACAAATCCGTTTCACGCACCTTAGTCATGCCAAATCTACTTCCGAATACACGATTGAGTCCGAACGAGAGCATCACACATTCATCCCGAAGCATCATCCATGGGTTTACATCAACGTGGAATGTAGTTTACGAAAACATTAGTTTATATGCTGGACGAAAAACGGAGACTATTAACCCATAGGATCAAATTTTAGCACTTTAAACCCACGCGTGATGAACGCCTCGCTAACGCTACTCAAACCCCGATTTCGTTCCTCGACGCACTGGCATGTTTTTCTGCTAGGTGTAGAGAACATTCTCACTAATAAATCGCCGGATAAGTTCTTTAAAACGAGTGCTTCCGTGCGTTCGTCCCCCTCCTTAAGGAACCGAGACGTGCTTGGAGATATTCTGCGCCCATCTCTCAATATGCATGTTCACCCACAGTTTTACATAGGACAGGAAAATTTCATAGGATGTATTCTTGAATATTTATTTCTAAAAACCACATTGAATATAATACATTTTCTTCCTCTTAAGTTTTAAACAGTGTATAAATAAGCTTTGTTTAATATCCAAGACGATTTCAATCAAAAGCATTATATTTCTCATGTTGTCGGTACGCCAAGGTCTTCCTTCCTATTCGAGGTCCATACATGACGAATCCACATCTGACCTATCTTATCTTTTCTCGACTAACATCCTCCCCTCAGCAGTTATTTCAGGCATCTAGAAGGAAAGAAAAGGGATGTTTCATAATCAGTGAATGCTCTGTTACTTCTTTTGGAAAGAGGGTGTTATCTGAAGTATTCAGCACCTGCAGAGTGGCCACTACTCGCCCTTATGCCGTGTAATGGAAATGTAAACATCACTTTTTCAGTCCTCTTTCAAATACTCGAATCTCGGTTCATGGAGGAATTCGGTCTTCAAATGTAAAGAAGAACGATCTCTGCCAGTGAAACGTTTTGAATAACCGATGGAGGATATCACGAGCATCTCTACAAGGATGCGAAGTAGAGCTGCAAGGTAGAGATCCAATCAAAAGTTATTTAAACCAATGCAATGGTCTTGACAGCAAATGGAACACGTCCTAAGCATTCTCGAGACTGCTTCTAAAATTATGAGCCCAACGACCCCTCAGAGAATACCGTTCTGCAGAAGACATTTGCAGGAAACCAGGGCTGGAAAAAGGTCATCAAAAACACCTGCATGTATGATAGCTGCTCGCCTTCTCAAATGCATCTTCTCATTTCTCGACTTGGATTTTGCATTCCACACGACTGACAGGAAGGAGTTCATCTGCCAAATATCAGTAAAGAATTGATTGAGGATTGGTGCACAAATTCCATCAAATCCTCGTCCCTACTTTGAGCGAACGAATGCAAAGAGTTATAGAGAAGAGTTTGTCCAGAGGCTTTAAGAAGGATAATGCCTGTAACATTGAATGCCGACGTTTTCCTCTGCAAGCAGAAGTGAATTTCCTTTGGGGGAGGGTAATCGGCTTTGGAACTGAGAGGGATGTTAAAATTGAAACACTATGGAATCATCCTTGCAAATGCTAAACGAAGGAGGTTAAGAGAAACACAAATACAGGAAACACGAGAAGTGGATACGCTCATGAAACAGCTCCATGGAGTAAAGATACTACAAGTTTCTTCATTGCAGAGTTCTCCAAGTAGCATGGCGTACGATGGAAGATATACCGTTGGGACCAAGAATTATGTGGTACAAACCAATGAAATAATCAAAAAGAAGATGTTAATTCTATGCTCCAAGAATGTACTCACGATGCATAAGAAAGGATGAAGAATTTCATGAATGAAGAAGAAAGAAGCAATCATTATCTTAAGCCTGTGAACTCTAGGAGGCACGTTGAAAAGCTTTAGAGAATTGAAACGGTGCCTAGAAAATAGTTCAAATTGAAGAAGTAATGACTTGGCAACGCATTCGCGGTTGAAAACACTGGACATGAAATGCATAGATAGGGTCGGAGACGATAGATGGTCCAAGGATAGTCATCCAGAGAACAGGATGAAAAGAGTGCCTGCTGAAATGACATGAAGGTGATCTCACTCTAATTCATAGTGATTTGAAGGGAGAAGTAACGAAAAGGGAGGAGAAATAAAATAATTTAACAACGAAAAAAAGACCCAACTGCAGATAGAATGGACGATGATAATCCTGAATGCTCATGGCCCCTTCTTGTATTATAATTGTTCTTCACAATCGTTCGCAACAAAAAGAAATAATTGTGTTCTTCCTTCACCAATAATAAAACGTCTGTTGGGTGACTATCGACATTTTTCCTCAATTAATGGATTGAAACTCATTTCCTTGTATAGAAAAATATGAACAGTTTGAGATCATACCTTGAAAAGTAATCTTGTCGAATTCTCACACAAATTCTTCCAATAGCTAGGAATTGTCATGGAGGTCCACTCCGTGAATACCCGTTGCACTCCTCGTGGATAGGACGGCGAGCGTTGTCGATTCCAAGGGCATCCTAGAATTGAATTTTGATGAATTCATTAGGAAAGGAAGCAAACATCCAGAACCGTGGCTCACTCCTGCTACACTAACACAGTCAAGGCTATTTTATTGATTTGTAACAGCGGATGGTTATTAATTCATGCGTCGTACTCTTCAAATTAGTTAACAATAAAATCTTGTGTCAGAGCAACCAACTACATGCATACGTTCCTAAACGGATGCTGATTTTGGCAAAGCTGCTCATCGTAAAAATAGACTCAGAGGATAGGAAAACTTGACATATCTTAGCTTTGGCACGATCCGAAATGCAGAGAATAGTTTATAATACTTCTTTCCTAAATTAAACGTGAAAGATGAAAATTTATTAATTTTGAACAACCGCTAAAATTACATTTATAAAACAAAAGTAGAACTAATTTATTGTTGTAACTGTTAAGTGCGAATGAGTATAAATTTTAGGTATTATTCGAGAATTACATGATAATTATTGTTCTGATTATTTTAAACTTTTTTAAGTAAAGTTGGGATTTTTTCTTAAACTTTAAATTTGTATCAATTTTTAATTTTGAAGAAGCGAAGGAAGAATTTACTTAGAATAACACATTAATAAATTTCTTTAAACAATTATTCAGAACCATTATGCATGTGTTTAAGAGGTTACAACGTAATAAAATTAAATGTGGAGTTAGATTTTATAAAATTAATTGCTGAATATTATCGATATAATATAAATGTGAAGTGGACGTAACTGATTTGCATCCTTAAATTATAGTTGAAGTAATAATGTTATTATAATGTCCTGTCTTTAGTTTATCTTCCCGTCTAAAGTCTATCAACCACCTATTCCAAAGCTCTCCTTTCGTTAACAGGTCTCCTTATTCTGGTGTGAGCAGCTTCAGGATTACTCGTTCAAATAATATATTTTCTTAAATAAATATGGGTGAATAGTAAGTTAATATTATAAATAATACTAATGGAAATCATGCACACTATGTGATTGGTATTCACTTATCTTTTACTTATAAAGGAGAACTGTATCCGAATACAAATAATCAAACAGTACCATTCTACTTCTTTTGCCGTTCTAAGAAAGATGGAGATTTTTAACAAAATATTGATTGAAGTAGACAAACTATAAACACAGTTGTGGGTTTTTTCATGTTTATTAAATCACGGTGATATTCATTCTATACACTCTTAATTTTAACAACAATGGACGAACACAAATGCAACCCATCCAAAAACTGAAAAAAAGATTAAATTTGCAATATTAAAAATTAATAGAACACTAAAGAATTTCCATCGTTTTTCATGAACAAAACTTTTATATTGCATTTATAAAATTGCTATAAAAATAACTTCGATATTACATTCACCAGAGAAACGCATTTTATAACCATAGACTTGTCCTACAAATTGTAAAATAGGATTGGAGAAATAGTATTCATAAATACAATTTAATTTCTATTCAATGAAAGCAGGAGATTTTTTAATTTTTCCATCTGCATATAGTAGAGTAGAGCTCGTGGAGAAGTTGTTGATACGCATATGTTGGGATACTTATAAAATTAATTTGGCAGTACTGTCTGGAATCAGTGGCGACCCAAGGAAGGGTGTGCATCCAACATTTAAAATGCCAAAACATGGGAATTCGCTTAAAAAGAACTCTTTCATGATGCGGGAAAGAAAAAGGTTTAATTATATTATTATTATATTAAATTTGTACATTAACTATTTTATAACAGCTCATATGATTTTATGTTCTACTCTACAGACTTATAGCGCTAAAAATCAATGCAGAAGGCAACCGATGACGGAAAATGACTCTACCATGTTATTAACTCTCCGCAAATTATTTAAATGTAGTGATAGAAGTTGCTCTGTGACTTAATAAACTACATAATGTGATTCATTTTTCTGATTTACGGTCCACATCTAATCCTGAAGTAATATTTCAAAACCTAGGTTGGTAACTAGTAATATAAAGACATCGTTAGAAGAACTCAGTCTCTGTAACGGTGTTATAAGAAAGAAGAACATGAATAGTCTGATAGTGAAATACTTTTTAATAGGGAGAAATCACAAATACATCCCCAAGTTATTATTAGGTTGATTCGTTAGGTCAACCCACGGTTAAAGTATACTTTATTTTCTTTTCTAGATCAACTGTAACGAATACTAAAACTGACCAAATTATAGCTACATTGTTTAATTAATATATTTACACAATAATTTCATAATGAAAATGCTTTTATGATAACATGAATGAGAGCATTCAAGGAGAAGTCGAAGGTCGCTGCCGCCCGATCGGAGATCCGCGTTACGTTCGTAATAAAATATTCTCTCTAAAATTTTAAATATGAAAGTTAACAACACTAGTGGAAAGTTCATAAAACGATGCAAATATTGATACCAATAAAGATGAAATATCTTGAAAGATAGACCCAAATTCCTTTGTTCGAAGGAAATCGAAACCGACGCTCAGTATTTCTAGAAAGTATAACTCTTTTACCTTGGATTGTTATAGTTTTTAAACGTGAATAATTAGCACTTCTTTGTTAGCACAAATATTATTCCAGTATATTGAAAAGGTTTAATATCAAATCCTTCCAATATCATTTTTCTCCACAATTTTCAAAGGGCAACAGTGCATCGGATTCTCTCTTTTATAATATATGGGACTATAAGAAATGCGGTCTTTTCCCAATGCGAAACTGAGTGTAGGCAAATAGAGTATTGGTGCATGCACCCCCTGTCACACCCCGAAAGGTGGCTTGGAGGGTATTTACTTTTATATCGATTTTAAATCAACCAATAAAACTGGGGTACCGTTATGTTCACTTTTTTTAAATAAATATTTCACTTTATGTTTTTTAAATCTTTTGTATATTTTGCAAAATTTTTGCTGCTTTTTTTTCTTTCAATTTCAAAAAATTCCGCCTCTTTTGTTTTCATAAAAATCGATTTCAAAGATTTTCAAAATTTTATTCTTTGATATTTTTTTGAAAAATATTGTTTTAAACAAACAAAAACCTTTTCTCCTGTTTTTTAAAAAAGAACTATTTTCCGATCGGACACTCCAAGCGTCAAAATTTATAAATTTCACTTTTTTTGATAAAATCAAGTAAACATTAAATTAAAATTTGACATCTAAGGATTTTTACTATTTCACCTTCAGTTGCCTTTTTTATTATTAAATTTCATGTCTATGGCAACAAATAAATGCAGCTGAGACACAAAGAAATGTAATGAGCAAATTGGGTACAATTAATGTATGAAGAATATTTCCAAGAAGAGTCTTAATATAGGATTGAAAATCACATATGAGCTGATAAAGGAACAAGATTTTTGGTCTTATTTGAACACTAATACTTTAGCAAGAAAGAAGTATCAAGAAACGCTTGGATGACCCTGAATTCCAAAATAATCTCATTTGATATTACTAAAATGGATGAATTTTTTCCCAGTCACATGATGATGAGAAACAGAAAGTAAAATGGCCATCATATTGTACAGCAGAGATGCGAATTATTAAAAAAAGGCTCTTTTCAAAGAAAGAATTTATTTCAGCAACAATAATCAAGGTAGATTTTTTCCAAAATATAAGCCAAGGCAGTATTCTATAGACAGTCAAGCATCTTTAGAAGTTTTTTTAAGTATGATAAAATGAGGTGAGAATGAAATGAGGCAATCAGAGTGGAATAATTTCTAGAAACCTTTTCTAGGCTTTATAGTGAAAATAATAAGTTGAGAGGCACCTGGATTGATTGCATTTTGAATAAAGATTGTGTGCAAGAATGGTTTTTACATATAATGATCAAACATAAAATTTGAAAATCAAACAGGTTATTCAGTTGATTTGATGAAAATAATTGCAATATCTAGAAACCTTAATATAGTTTTTATATAATTTATATAAAGTAATATTGTATAATTCTTTAATTTACTGATTTTATTTCACTGTTGATAAATACCAACCAGTTACCAAGTATATTCACATCGCTATATAGACTAATCATATTGCATTGAAATTTCTCTCAAACAGCAGAATCAAGAATTATGCAGTTTAATGGAACATGGGATCAGTGTAACCTATATTTCATGAAATTATACTATTGCACTATACATGTATAGCAGAGCATCATAAAATGAGATATATTGTATGACTATTGGGGTATAAGTAATGGGACATCTTTTAATGTCATGTAAACTTATCAAACCATATTTTCTTTAATAAATAAGATATATCAGATTAAATGTGCTACATTATGAAAATACTTCAGAGGAAATTTTAAAAATATTACTAAAGGTTCTGTTTCATAAACTTCAATATATTAAATAACGTTTTAAATTAAGCTCCCTTCCTTTTTTATATCAAATAATATTAATCCAGCTCCATTATCATACATTAGCTATTTACAATAATTCAATACATTAGTGAAGACGAATAAAATGTAAACTCAGTAGTGGGAAAGAGATAAGTGATAATGGAATGGCAATAATGAGTAATTCATGTCCTCTATTTTAAGAACAACATGTGACAATATGTAAGTATTTACTGAATTTTAAGTTTTCCAAATGCTTACCTATATTATAGAAATAGCAGACAGACATTAAAAATCATTCATATTATCTTAATTTATTTCTTTTGAATATAGATTTTTAATTCACCTCTTATATATCGTATGTTATGTGAAATTCATAACCGAGCTTGGATTTTAAATTCATGCAATCAATATACAGTCCTTCTTGCCTCTATCTACATATCTAGAGGAATTTGTTTTCCTGTAGTCCCATGTTTTCAATGATATCTCAGACTCAGCAAAACTATTAATGACAATCAAAAGAAATGTTGGTTGCTGGTATAGCAATCCAATTAAAAATTCAAACAAACTAAATGTACAGTAAATGATTACTAAATTCAACATCTCCACAAAGGTCTTTTATTTCTTGGGGTTTCACATCATTTTCCATTGTAGTATAACAGTTGAGAATATTGTCTCGGCACAGATATTAATAAACTTGCATTAATTCAAACATCTTCAGAGATATAAGAGATAGTTTTCTTTCAAAGATTTCTGCAAGTATAGATTCTGGTTTTTATAAATTACAATGGCAGTGATCGTTTTTCCCTTTCCAATTAAAGTACTCACATTCCACGGTTTTCCATTCCCCATACAAAAAATACTCTCAAAATATCACAGTCAATAGATCCTTGCAACTTCATTGGCTGCTCTCCATAAATGTGCAGCTCTTACATGTCCAGTATATGACTAATAATTTATGTCCAGTATAGGAAAGAAATGCAAAATATTCAGAAATGTCTCAACAAGTTCTTTGTCCATAATACATTAACAGCTCATCAAATCATTAATACTTTTGGATTTTTCCTAGTTGATAGAGAACCCTTCTAACCAATTACTCCAAGTTATTTTGATTCTTAATTAGATAAATGTGATGAATATGACACAACTGTTTCAAATAAAAACCTAAGTACCTAAGTTCTTAGGTAGAAAAGAAACTTGAGAATTAACTAAAACTATGGAAGCAACTCAGTCATGCCTGGTTCTATGTAATATTTAATATTAAAAGTATTAAGGAACTTGGCTTTATAAATATGTTGTCCAGAAATCCCATCTTGTAGTCTGGAGTAAGTACATGAATCATGCAAAATAGGACTAAAAGGAGTAGAGAATTTCTTCAATTTCCTAAAGATTGTGTGATAGTATTAAAACAAGCATTTGTTTCATAGCTTATAGGAAATGACAAACTACAAAGAGAAAAGTTAGTATATTGAAAACTATAGCATCATTTTAAATAAATTTTTAAATACTAGATTTCCTAGGAAATTATGATACTGAATTATGTAGGTCACGACACATGACTTTGTCATTTTCTTCATATTTATTTCCATCAGGGATATACATAACAATAATCTAATGAGAACTTTAAATTAAAAGAAAATAATGCTCAGGCATTAAAAATTTTGATTCGCTCATGACAGTTTTCAGCATTATTTTTATAACTTCTATAAATGGACATCTATCCTCATTAAATTTTATTTCACATTTGTCCTCTCATAACCAATATGAAACCCATATCCAATCACCATCAGAAACACTGCATTGTGTAAATAGTTCAATCACTACAATCACAATCTCAGTTGTAATCATAATAGAACAATAACAACTTTACTAATTAATAATGACTGAATAGATTAAAAATCACAATAGACCCGTTTTGGATGGTCAGCCAATAGCACCATTATCTACCATCCAATGCTTTAAAATCAATCTATGTACAAAAATAATGTCATCCAAGCAAGAGATAAGACTATTCATTGACCTAAATACATGCATTCACCTTCACTGACACTGGTAAAGGATACATCAAAAGCTGAATCACTAGCAAAGAATCTATATCTCTTAAAAATTCTTTCAATCGTTCACTCCATTGGAAGTCAAATCCATGCACAATCAGTTGACATGGCACTTGAGGACAATTATAAAAACAACCCGAGACAACAGATTTTTCATTTAAATCTACATTCTTAGTTTCTCTTAATAAGATAATTGTCTGATTCAAACAAGCTGCATTTTTTACAAGAAATAAGCAACCTCATCCACACACACACACTCATTGAGTTTCCTTGAATATTAACAAAAAGGTGGGTCTGTAATCAGAGGATACTGTTCAAGAAGAGTGGGAATCATTCATAACACAAGTAAACATCATCAGTTCTGAAGACAGTGTGTGCCCCCTCAATTCATCCTATACAGGACGATGATGATATACGAGCCTATTCTGGAAATGTTGAGGTATTAAAGAGTAGAGGGTATTAAAGAGGCATTAGAATGTTGAGTTAGCAATTAAAGAGATAGGAGACAACTAACCTGTGAAGTGATTGATCAGTGATGAATCTTGAAAATTCAAATTCTTTTAATTGCATTAAAACATGTTGGCTGCTGTGAAAATTATTTTTGATCAATTCTTATATTCAATGTTTCAGAAAGATAATCCATTAACTTAATCTCTCAGAGTTATTTATAATTAAATTGCTAAGATACAACCTTTTAAATATATTATCTAATGAATTTAACCAGGGTAAAGTATCTTAAGTCACAGTGATAAAATTAATCTTTACATCAATCAAAAAGAAATCATCAGATCCATTAACATAAACTATATACTTCTTAAATTTTTAGTTGTTTAATTTTTTAGTTTTATGATTTAAGTTTTTAGCATATAGCTTTATGTTCTTCAGTTTAAGTTCACAACTTTAATGTGAGTTTAACCAAATGAAAATCATATCATAGTTTTTAATATATAATATTTATCATGATAAATAACACATGCCATGATTTAATGACTTTGTTAATGCACAATAAGTTTCAAAATTTAATTAATATTCCTCTTTAAGGATAATTAAACTTAATGGAATAGGTTTAGTTGTATTTTACTTTTTGTTATCATGCTAAATATGCAATTCACATTATTTATTTAGCAACCTTTTAATTTTACCAATCTATTGAAGTGAGATTAAAATCTCTAATTTTATCAGTCTACCTTTTAATCATTTTGACTTCTTTAGATTTTATCCAGTAATTTAAGGTAGTAATGAATTCTTCGGGTGTCTCCAATGATAACTAGTCATGAAAATTTTCTGTGATGTATTACTCACCTAATTAATATTTAGTAGAATATCACGATAAGCTCTGGCAATAGCGAATTCACAAGCCATAATTTGATATTATTTAAGCTTTCCTCTTTTCCTTTAATTGGTTTCCCTAGTAGAGTTGGAACATAAGCGTAACATTACAGAAGAGAGCGTAGCTAATTTAATGGAAGCATGAAAATTATTTTGTTTCTTAACTTTCAGGCATTCCAGATTGCCAACTTAATACAAGAGTATGCAGAGGTATTATCATATCATATAATCACCACATGAAGTTTGCTGCAGGGAGGTAAAAAAAAACAAAGAAAAATATAAATAGTTAGCATTCTACACAAACCAGTTCCTCCACTGGTGGCTGAAGAAACTCCTCTCAGTGAAGTATCTCAGTGTCTATGCATACATTTTGCATTTAAGAATCAGTCTGATTTGAACAGCAGTAACTGACCAAAAACTGGAACGAGTTGATAATGCACTTCGAAGGATATTTGAAGCTGAATTAAAGTAAGAATGAATGCAGAGTCAGGATATTGTGTATTGTACCCAAAATTAGAGAGCAGGAAACTGTGATGCTCTGCCTAAATATCTGGATGAAGACAATCAATTTCTTTGGTTTTATTCCATTAGTTTTTTCTCAATCAAAGAAGAGGAATTCCAAGGTATAGTCTTAGTTATGCATTTAACATACTGTACTGCATAGGACTAAAGCCCGAGAAATTTATTTTTGCTAATGTTACTTTTTTGTTAGGGATGATGATGTATTATTATGAATTGTTCAATGATGCTAAGAAACATCATTTTTGATTCGATGATGTGACTAATAAAACCACTCTCACAGATATGAATTGTAGGTTTTTACCCAGAGGAATAAAATTCTATTACATCAATTAAATTTCAATTATATGCAAGGAAATTATTAAATCAATGGAGTATTATGTTTTATTTGAACGGACACAACTATTTCCTTTATTATCTGTACTCTCTAAACCAAAGAATTCTCGCAACATAAGGGTTATTATTGGAAAGTGAAGTTACAATGATTACATACGAACAGGTCTGAGGAAAGATAGATTTTAGTATCAGAATCTTTTCATTTACTAATATAGTATGTCATAATGAGGAAGTTATATTCCAATTGTTGATCAAGCAAAGTCAGGTTAATGTATTAGAAAAATGAATGACATAAGAGGGTATAAATTAGAGATATCATTCATCAAAAATATAAAAAGCTTTTATATTTCAGACCATCTGTAAAAAAAAGAAGCCAAAGTTAAAAAATATTTATGTGAGAGAAAAAAACAAATCAAATATATCCCATTAGTTACAATTTATTGCCATAAACTTGATCAGGTTTTAGAATCCTCCATTGTTAATTGGGATGCTTCTTCAACTCAGTTTAAAATTTCACAAATCATTTACCTTACATTAAACAATTAAAGAATCCAAACATACGAATAACTATCTAAAAAACTCATTAGCAAACGTGGTTGAGCAGATATCTGAAAATCGGTGGATAATTTCTGCGTAGCCATGGTGGAGTGGAACATGACCAAGAAGTTAAATGGAATTCAAAGGTTCCAAAATATGCCATTAACCACTGCAAAGATGACCAAACGATAAAGTGCACTAAAACTAGCATAGTTTTGTGTAACCATGCACGAAGGTATTTGTATACATAGTTACCTTAAAAAATATAACTTGAAGATTTAAGTGTGAACTCCATTGCTATTTGAGCCTCAAATTTTTTATAACAAGATATATTTTAAAACATACAAAATTTAAAATAAGGTGATATCCAAATATAAAATTAAATAACATTCAAATATTTTAATTTCACTTTAAAGAGTAAGATTTGAAAAATATGAAATAATAACTTTATTAATAATAAGGTGCACAAACCATCTTATGACCCCAATGTCATAGAGGCCAAAATCTAATTAGCCTGGTCACGATCCAAGACTTCTTTCGCATGTGCTGTTTAAGCACGAAAGGAAATTGGAAGGAGATACAAAAGGGTAAGAAAAGAAAGGTAAAAGAGAAATGATTTGGTAAGGAAATAGTGTAATTTAAAGATCAAAACAGGATAGAAATTGGTTCTTGACAATCAATATAGTATTATAAATTCAGTATTCAAAATAAAATGCAACAAATAGATTTCGATATTTTATGATGATTGATTACTGCAAGATTGCTAAAAATCTGATACTCTGAGCTGATGAAACAAATATATAAATAAAGATCTAATGTTTTTAAGAAAATGATTAGTTAATCATGAAAGATATGCTCTTTAGCTGGCATCATACTAATCAGCTATACTCTAAAAAGTTGCTTTATATTATTGCAAATATGATTACAGTAACCCCAAAGATACACATTAATATATTACAGAGAGCTACCAAGTTTATTCATTGTGCAAACACAATTTTCTATTCTTAAAAAAAAAGGAATGGGAACTTTTATATAAAAAAGTGTGCAACACAAAAAAAAGAAAATTTTAAATGTATCTTTATATGATAACGAGCTGTGCCTGCTCCTAACAGGCGCTCGTAATCTTATTAAAGTTGACAAACAACATATTGGGTCTACCAGAAAGTTCTGTCCGTTCCGGTTACAATGTTTCAACAATTAAGCTCATATTCATTAAACAAATATTTGGATCTCTCTTTTAATCGCTTACAATGTATACACATTTTCGTCTTACATTAATAAAACGAAGACCACTATTCTTGTTGGTATTAAGTGAGACGCAATCGCATACCCATGGTTTCTGTCCTAAAAAATTTCTTGCAGGGCAAACAATTCAAGGAAGAAATCAGACAAACACCGGTTAAATTATTGGCTTCTAGAGATAAGACATTCTTTAAAAATGGGATGTACAAAATGCCATCACGCTGGATAGAAGTCATAAATGATAATTATAGTATTCAATAAACTTTATTCAAAGTATGAAAAATTTATTCTTTTTCACATTCTAAAAACGGACAGAACTCTTCTGTAGATATATTATGGATATAAAGGAGTTAATGCAGCAGACAGACACACAATGCAACCATAAACTATATTTCATGACCAAAATAAGAAACTTTATTCAATTTCCCTTCTTTTGGTGCTAATTTCAAATCCATACGTGGGTTAATACTACTATAATTTTGCAAAAGCAAGGAAGCATGCAGGTGAGAAATCGAAGTTTACATGTACATCTTATGGGAACAGTTATTCCCTTCTGGAGTCGAACCGAGTACTCTAAATTGAGAAACTTTTTCCAAAAACCTTTCTGGAGATTTACGTAATGATTTTTTAAATTCTCAGAACAATTGGATGTATGGATTTTGAGTCTATAGTGTACAGACAGACAGACACACACACAACACACACTAATCAAGTATACAATTATGAAATTTGTTACCAAATTAGGTAACGTCATTAACTCACCAAGTTCATTCAATCCCTTGAATTTATCCCGATATCACTTTTAATTTAATATCAATTAACCATTTACTCTACAAAAAGTATACGTAAATATTTACGTTGCTATAAACAAACATAATTTAAATACTGATTTCTCAATACGTTCTTAATAGAAAATTCAACAATCGCATTCGTGGTAACTAAGAAATAGTTTGTTTACAGCCTCAAAAATTCATCAAAATTATCATCTAATTTCTCCAAATTCTCGTGATTTCTGATCATAAACTATATTTCATGACCAAAATAAGAAACATTATTCAAGTTTCCTTCTTTTAGTGCTGCTTTCAAATCCATACGTGGGTTATTTCTAATTTAATTTTGCAAAAGAAAGGAAGCATGCTAGTGATAAAATCTAAGTTTACATGTATTTCTTACGAGAACACTGTAAACACCAGACACACACCAAATGGATTTTATTTATATAGATAATGTAACTGTATACATGAAAGTAACTCTGTATTCTTACCGGTCAACTCTGTATTTTTAATGAAGTTATGGAAGTGTTTTGAAAAGAGACTTGTAATCCAAATTTTTTCTGTCTTTATGGCTTCATATAAATGCATATGGCAATCAACAGAATTCTATTTTCTTACACCTTAAGGTCCATATATGTGAGGAGAAAAACAGGTCCAAGCAGTTACATGATCATATGAGCACCTTGAAGAGAGTCAGGTCAAGCATTTGCATTTAAACACAAGCTTTTGTTGCCATTCATTTGAGAGTTTAAAGTAATTTTTGGGAATTACAATTTAATTACTTTTCAGTGATACCATTCCTACCTGTCATTTGTATCTGTAATCGGAAAAAATAAACAATTGCTATAGCATCTTGGAATAGAAGTCGAAAATCAGACTTTTTTTTAAATGATTAATCACCATTTTCAACCACAACAAGCAAGCATTTTGAAACTGAGCAAGTCATCAATGCGCATATAACTGCTATGTAAAATTATTAAAAATACACACAGTAAATAAAAAATCTTATACTTTTAGATAAAAGAAATTCTTCCCAACTGACAAAAAAAGAATAAATGTTTGAATATTACAATAAATCATACATGGGTCTACAACATGCACAAACAATAATATACTAAAAGTAGTTTAAATTAATTAGAAAAAATTGCTATCCCTATATATCTTCGTACCTAAAAAATAATTCCTTTATCACATTTAAATTAATTAAAACATAAATATATATTATACCTACAACAATATGCATACCCTTTTCACACCATCAATAAAGATGATATCATGATCTTATAAATGTTGCCTTGTTGGAATGACCTCTTGTTCCCATTCTTGATGTCAGCAATAACAACCAACCACTACAAATCTCCAAAATAGAATAGAAAAAAAGATGATGAAAACTTTAAGCATGCATGCTCAGTAAATAGAATAAATAGTCGCTCGATTTAGAGAAAAAATTAATTCAAACAACAAGATGGAAAAATTAATAAATATATGCAAACCTAGATCCTTCCATATTTTGATGTACATTGATCTCCTCTACAAACTACACTCAGAATCCACTCTCTTCACTTCAAGCAAATGGTCTGGTTGTAAGCAATCCACCTCCTTCCCAGCGAGGAAGAAACAGTATACAAAGAGAAAAATAAAATTAATTATCACAAAGTGCAATAATAAAGTGTCAATCAAATGATTAAAAAAATTAATATTTTTAAATGCAAATATTTCATCTCACTCTATTATCATTCGAACTGCACATTGCCTCCTATCAGCCATAAGTACATCATCAGCCTGCATTTGTTTTCCTCGCAAACATTGAACAACTATCAAAGGAAAATAATTCTCATAAATTATATTTCTCATAATTAGGCATTGCCAAAAATCCGACAAAATACTAACCTTAGGGAAAGTGAAGAGATACAGTCATCTCCCACCACCGCTTGTTTAATATAATACTGCACAAAATAAGGCACCATGGAAATCTGCAATATAAAATTATTAAACAAGCCTTAATTGTATAAACCAAAAATTAATTTATTGCACCGAAAATTGTATATTCAATGCATTATATGTTTAAAGAATATTCACAATAATGTTAAATAATTACATATATGTGATGATTACCCAATGGAAATTCCTCTTTCTGGTGGTTTTCATTTCCTCACCATCCCTGCATCAATACTTGGAATGACCCTGTTGTTCCTATTCTTGATGTCGGCGATAGCAACCTATCCTTACGAATCACCAATATAGAATTGAAAAAATGATAATGAAAACTTTATGTGTACATGCTAAGTAAGTGAAATAAATGATCACTCAATAAAGAGAATAAATTACATCAATAATGTAAACAAGATGGAAAAATTACTAAATATCAGCGAGCCTGAATCATTCAATATTTTGATGGTATTGATACATTGATCTCCTCTACAAACTACACTAGGAATTACTAAATCTTAAAACAGGAAATATTCCTGTTTTAAGATGAACACCACCGACCAATTAAAGGAAACGGCTGCATTGCTAATCTTAACACACGTTTTGCACTTTTAGAAACAAAGGCCTGAATTTTCAGCCTACTACGTACACATAATGAAGACTGACTATTCACGTTTCTCTTAGATACTTAAAAGCTGTGATTCATGCTAGGTAGCGTTGTGAGCAAGACGATTCGGTTTGACAGCGGAAGTTCGAAGAGCCACACAAAATCCCGCCTATTTAGTATGACGCTAGTATTCCATCCTAATGGGAGTTTAGATTATCGTACAAGCGACCTCCATTCCACTTTACATAATTCAAAGTTTGATGGAATAGTTTAGGTTTTCCGTAGATTCTGTGTAGAACCTCAAATATGACCATTCTTTTCTCAGAAATCCCAGTTAGGATCTGAATGAGACATTTAAATGTAAACATTATTATATGAGCAGAAACAACTACGTACGCAGTTCTTGTGAACATTAGTGAACGCAAGGTTTAAGGGGGAAACCTGGTTTAGAGGCCAAAATTTAAGAATTTTTTTTAGAGAAACGGTGGAATTAGTTACGGCATTAACCCTTTCGAGACGAATGCCGGGAAAACCCGGCGGAAATTTTCCAGGCTCAGAATACGAATGCCGGATTTTTCCGTCGGCAGTACATATCGTGCAAGTGTGCTGATGCAAAGGATTATGGTTTATAGTCTAACCTTTTCGACCTTTTTCTAGCGAGTTTCAGACCTTTTTCCTTAAAGGAAACCTTGCCTCGGGGGTAATTAAGCCCTTTTCCCAGCATGGTGCCGCTGCAAATTAATTTTTATTGCAATTGCAAGTTTTGCTAAATATTTAAATTAAGAAATAATTGTTTATATTGCCTTGGAAAAGAAAACCTTGTAATTTGATGACTTTGTACAATTTTTAAACGAAATTTTATCGCAAATAATAAGGTAGTTAATGAGTAACTCAATTTCATCATTATCATTTAGGTTTCGCGCTATATCGCTTAAAATTGGCGTTAGAATTTCGTTTAAAATTACTACATAGTCAACGAAATGCAAAATTTTAATATTCATTGCAATATTTGCAAGTAGTCCTACAAAAGCTATACGAAAATACTACTGTATTAATAATGGTCAGTCTTCAAAGCAATGCTGTAAAAGAGAAAGTGGATTACCCGCGGAAAGTGTTCATAATTGCCGTTGCTGAGGATAGGCTATGGCACCCCGCTGGGAAAAGGGTACGCTCTATGCCTGGCAAATTCAGAGTAGCGAAAACGATCCGTATCACAGGGAAGATTTTCAGAAAATGTCTCCGTCTCGAAAGGGTTAAAAGTGGTAATAGTAAATGGTAAAAGTGGTAAATGGTAATGGTAAAAGTGGTAAAAGTAAATCATTTCATCCATTTGTGTATTATAACTCTAAGAATATGCAAAACATTTTTGTAGAAATTACAAACCGAAGATATTTTTTCTACCGGGGCATATGTAAAATATCACGCATGACACGAAAAATGATGAACATCCTAGCGTCTTTAATTTTCCTTTGATTTCGGAAATCTATTATTTTTAATACATTCATCTCCTTGGCGAACCTCAAATACGTTCACGAAGTAAAGAAGAATCTCAATAGTTTAAATAGTTTTCATGCAATCGCGGACGCAAAGAAACAATTTTGAGAACAACGCGTTTTCGCAGCTGAGTTCTCTTTTTCGTTGGATGTGTGTTTAGGATACCCGTTCGAAGCCATAAAACATGTGTTCCTCGAGTATCCTCCGAGAGCAGTCGTCTGCGGAGTTCAGCTGCGTCGGCTTAAGACGGCAAGTAGCAAGTTCGCTTTAAGATCTGAAACTCTGGGATCATATTCTTGAAAGTTAAAATCTTTATATTAAAATATGAATTTTTTGACCGGCTAAACCAGGGCCCGCCTTAAGAAAACATTTACGGATGTGAATAATTATATGAATGATTTGCCTTTATTTAAGTTACATAATTCCTAAGCTTAGTTCTTCATTAACGAAAAGCAAATGTATACATTTTTGGTGCTAATATTTCGCTTCACTAAAGAATTTTAAATTTATTATTTAATTCATGGTACGCCTTTTCAATCAGAAAGTGGTTCTTAATAGTAAATGTTGAAAGATTTATAGCACAATTAGAGAATATGGAAAACCAGGATTTACCTCGCAAACTTGTGTTAAATCGTGTTTTGGAATTGTCATCAAATTATACTCTGCTAAAATTATTATTTTCTGAGCATCTTTGCGTCCTATAATTCAGGTTTTTCTTACAAGGGGATCCTTAGGACTGGAGATGGATCGCCGAAGAGGTGCTAATTCCTCGTCAAAGCGCACGGGAATAATGCAGCCACCAAGGGGGTGGTAGAAGCCTCTTGAGAGCTCGGTAGCCGTGAGAGTAGAATTAGTAATATTTTGTAAAAAATGTACACAGTAGATTACCTCCGATTACCACCACATGAATCCTCCAGTGTTTCTCAAGAATAAGCAGTCCTTTTTTTATCTCTTTCTAGATGATTAGACCTGAGCCCTGCAACTGAGGATATGCTTCTTTATGCAGACGACTGCGAGGTAATCTAAAACGCAGTTGACTGCCGGAATTTCCAAAGAAAACTAAGCATAACATTGTTTCGATCAATGGAAAATGAAACCAACCCCAGCAAATGACACATCGTGTATTTCAGAACGCTAGAACGCCTTAACTATTCATTGGAAATATAAAGTATCTTCTCTTTCCCTAAAATCTTTTTTCTTTTGATCTAACGAAAATATAGACAGCTACATTCCATTCAAGGTCGAGCACTGAACTCCTTTCCTAAGTTTCCTATGGCAACCACAGCTTTGACTTCGATGATGAAGATAACATATCATTGAGGGATATATTACCTGTTTGAAATTAAGTAAAAAATGAATGTATAAAATTGGATTTCAATGCATAATTCTAAATAGGAACCAAAAACTAGAGCAACACTTCCGGCTTGAGCACATCTTTCTTACATTTCAATTTCCTAAATATTAATAGAATCCCAAATAAATGTCTCTCTCTCTCTGCTCTCTCCTCTTCCAACTCCTTCTGCAGTCTTCTGATCAAAGCGTCCTTCTCTTCTGTAGAACTTTTCTCTCTCTTCCTTGAGCAGGTGCTGCACTGCCAATAATCTTCTTTCTTTCAATTCTTCTAGTTACTTTCACTTTTTCTCAAGAGTGACCTTACTCGTTTACTGCTGAGCGCTGACTGACTGTAAATGACTCTCAAGGAAATAACTTCCTATCTACCCAAAATGAGCTAAGTATTGACTACAACTTGGACTTCTTGTTTTCATTTAAACTGTGATACATGTTGAGAAATGTATCAAATGATTCTCTGGAAGTAAACCTGTCACCAAACCTGTATGTTATAATATGCATATTGACTGAATTTGAAAAGATTTGTGATATTTCAGCAAGATGGAAGTCATTACTTTTGGATGTTACAATCACTGTCTGTATTAAAATTGCTATCAAATTATTGTTTATTATTTTAATCCTTTCTTATCTCAAAGAAAATGTTAGAGTAAAATGTATAATTGAAATTTCTTTATGACCTCTATGGAGAAATTTAATTTTAAGATTTAAAAAAAAATCTGACCAATTTTGAAATTTAATTTTTGTCCCATAAAGTTTATTTTTAGGGTTTTCAATTTCATCCCCTTTCAACTATCTGTAAGTGTGACCATTAACCCTCTTAGAGCTGCATAACTTCTTAATCATATCCATCGAAGACTAATAGCTCTTCAATATTCCTATTTCCAATATCAATGAATTATAATGCTGCAAATATCATGATCATATGTTTTTCAATGAATAAGATGTTTGCTTAGCTACATAAAATAAAAATGTAACAAGTTGATCAAATACTTAATTTAAAAGGATATGAATTTCATCATTATTCCTTTTATAAAGTCTTCCAATCCAATCCATAGGGTATTTCGTGAAATACATTACTATTTTTTGTGAACAAAATTGAGATCTGATCGCCAAAGAAGGCTTATTTTTCTTTTATAAATATATATATTATATATTTCTATATAATATAGCTAGATATTGTGATTGAGATTGTAAGTATATGAAAACTGTAAATTGTTAAACTTCAGTGCATGAGGTAATACATTAACTGGTTTCAAAAATTTTGCAAATACATTAGAGTTTATGTCCTTTCCCATATAGGATATTAAACTCCATGTAGAAATAGACCTAAAATAAATTTCTTATTGACATTCAAAGGGGCATGTAAATACTAATGCACTATATTAACCTCCAAACATTATTGCACTAGGTAAAGGGCACTGTTGGAAAATAAAGTACGAATACTCATAAGCAATATAGCAACAGGACCAGTTAGAAGAAACTGCTGCCAATTTAAAATGTACTTGATGCGATGTAAAGAAAATTTACAATTAGAAATTTTAGGTAAGGAGATGAAAAACCAGAAATCACATTCCATTAAAGTTTACACAAGGAATAGAGAGATACAGGCTTCATTCAACATGATTGTTGCTACTACAACTATTTGTTTGCCACTCCAAGCAAATACTTTAAACCTATAGTTATCCTAACATATTGATATCTAATTGTACCATTGTTTTTGTGAGTTAGGATTTGATTTTTCCTTATACCACTTCAATACTAGTCTTCTACAACTCTCTGTTAACATGAAAACCATTGTTAAATGTTATCAATGCCTTTGAACTCTTTACCATAACCAAATGTATGAGAAACATTTACTATGAAAGTGGACTTGTTGTAATACCATTCATGGCTGAAAGTAAAATATACAGATAAACGTAAGATACCTTCATTTTCTTAACCGCTTTGAAACTCAGGTTATTTATGTCATCTCAGGCCTGTATTAATGCTAAGCTTGCATTGAAATTCCACTTTAACTTCCATTTATAATGATGCAGTTTAATTTCCCATTTATTCTTTGAGCATTATTCCCCCAGGAGAATTCATCAATTGGTATGCTTAAAATTCTTGCCTATTACAGTGTTTAAAAGACTGAGGCATTGTAATAAATATGTGATAAAATGATAAATGAAAGTGGGTTATATCCAGTTAACTAACTTGTAGTGCAAACTTATCATATTCAACATCAAATTCAAAAAGGAAAAAACTGAACATATAACTGCTTATCGTGGATACCATTTGCACTTGCATTAATTCTCTAATTAAAGTTAAACTACTTTAACTTTAAAGTAAAGTGTAAATCTTGCTCATTCTTCAGTTTGTTCCTTTGGTTGAATATTCTTGGATTCAGAAAATCAAAGTTGGCACATAGTGATTACTCTTTTATGTAGCACAGTAGTATATAGTATTGAATTGATTCAAGAGAGTTCGCTCTTATAATTAAGAACTTAATGATTGATGTATGAATATAATAAAGTTAATGTATTCATCACAAATTCATTCTTAGTCACCTTAGTTTAGCTATGGTTTTCAGTAATTTATAAGGTGTTAATATAAGATTTTTTAAAAGTTAATCCATTAGGTTGCAGTTGACTATTAATTTTGAGAATATTAAGATAATTGTTTACCCTTAAAATACCAAAATTACAATAAATTAGTTTTATCTGATCACTGAAATTTCATTGATAAAAATTCTTGGTAAATGTACCGTAAAAATAAAAAATCAACACTATAGCTATAATAGCTATATTAACATCATGATAAAAGCAAGTTTACTCTGGATATCAGGATCATTTTAATTAAGCTGATAAGAAGATATAAGATCATAAAATAGCAAATCCATTATTAGACACAATAATTTCCTGACTGTTATACTTCCTTGAATAACTGTTTTAATATTATAAGAATGACCATTTTCCATAGTTTTCTAAAACTAAGCCATATCCCATATTTAACCCAACTATTTTACATACAGATTAAAATTTTAATATTATATTTGCATTATATATATATACAAATGAGGAATTAGAATGAAAGATCATGATATGAAACATGGGTAGAGAATTTAGAATGTGAAAACTCATAATAAAGATTGATTGGAATTATCTTAAACATTAATTACATCATCCAAGAATATGCAAGGATGAAGTATATTTTATTTGAGAGTTATCCAACAAGAGAGTAACATATATTCTTTGAATAGATGATACCTTTACTTGATATTCCTACATTATCATTGATTCGCCTTCATTTAATGAATCATCATTGATGTATTAAATAATTGAAGTGATGGAATAATCAAGTTCATTTTAAATCCTTCCCAATAAAAATTATAAAATAATGTCTTTGCAAGTAGTGATCTCAATGCTTGTATTGCTAAAATGAATGCTATCTCTGAAAGTGATCATCTTGAGAGAGGGATTTTGATCATATTCTGTAAATAGTTATTATCTGAATCTTTAGTGGTGCATTATTCAAAATTCACATTTTGCAAATATATTAGTTGCCAAGCATCTAGAAAGTTTCTGAAATTTTCAAAATAATAAGAATGAGAAAATAATAAAAAATAACCTCTAAATTCTTTTATATTTTATCTTAGTTTACTCTTCATGCGTTATGAATACATAAAAGTCAAATTACACTAATTTTTGTTTAACTTTATCTTAGTAAATAAATAATTTATGTGGAAAGTAAGCTTCGAAAAATTTGATCGTGCAGAGAAATTTATATATCGCCTAAAACTTGTTTCTTAAGTTACAAAGAGCAAATCGCGATAGAAGTTGAGATAAATATTGTTATTTTTGTTTTATTTTTACAGGTTATTCAGGGCAGGTTCGGATCAATCTTAATTAGGCTCTCGAGAGAAAAACAATAAAAATGATTAACTAATTCAATTACTCTCTCGGGTTTAAATGTCAATACTGCCTAGAATTTTGGAACGGCCTACAGATTGGTATTTTAAATCGCCACCAATTTTCGGTCGTAACTGAACCGCCATCTCCCGGAGGTGGATGAAAGTATTCATTCTGTGTTTGGGAGCGCGATGGTAATGACGCCTGGATGTGGAACCCGAGTTATCAGAGGAGAAAAGGTAGGCAAATAGTATGAAAGACCGCTAAAACAGTATCTGGTACGAATATTATAATAATATTAATTGAATGGATTATGAAGTATTAAGTAATATTCTGACGTTAGTTGAACTTTCATAACGCTAAGCTCGATGTTACTTTTAAATAAATTTTTATTACTCCGCCGTTTGTTGCGAAAAGCTCTTCTAAAACAAGTCAATAACGGTCGTATCCATCGTCGCTAAGTTTTTACTCTCTATTAAAAGAAGAATTTATTAATTATTTTTTCAGAAAACTTTCGCAATGGAGCTGCTTGTTACTCTTTGCTTTGATTGGCTCGATCTTTCTTCATAATTATTATGGTGTTTTAGCTTTTTACTTCATTCGTTGACTAATATATGTTTAATCATGTGATTTTTGGAGCGATTATACCTCTAATGTTTCTTTGATTTCTGCACCTTCAGTTACCACACATTATGGTTATGAAATAACTTAAATCGATCTTCTCTTAGAGTATACTGAATGATTTCGTCTCGTACACATTAAGTTTCGGCTGTTGACGTTTCATCAATTTCACTGATGTGATAATACTGCTCGTTTCTCTAAAACCCAGTGCACAACCCACTTAGTATAATCCGTTTTCAAGGATATTGCAATCAGTGGCATAAAGATAATCAGTCTTCCGTTTTTGTCCAGATATGTCATTCGTATTCCGTAATTATTTCTGTAATCTTTGCCCTGTTAACCATTCATGGCGGTTCGTTTTTATCTCATCGGCATTGAAATTTTCCCGCATTCTAATGGCAACCCTTTTGACGCGAACCTAGGGGGTGACCGCTATGACTCGTTTTGAGTTTCAGCGGAGGGAAGTTGAGATAAAGTAAAAATTACGTGTTTGGTTGGTCAGAGATGAGATATATAGTGAGCTATGCTCCGATACAATCATGAAGAGAAATTGTTTGTTAACGGTGTCAGGAGTGAGATCATTATTAGCGACAGTGACGGCTGCACCCGACTCCCTTCGCGCCGGCTATTTCGATTCGAAGCCTCCGTACTGCCAGCTTTTGTGGAACAGACTATAGAGTGCCTACACTCCTTCCCTCCTCCTCGCCGTTCACCTTCGTTAGCCGAACTTACCCGTCACCTAAGTAAGACTATTTTTCTAAATAACTTTTATTTCTTTGTTTCACAATTTTGTGATGTATTTGTAAATTATACATATTTATTTGTTAGTTAAAACATATATTTAGCCATAATATTAATGGCATTTTAATTACTTTCAATGGGGAAAAATGCTTCGAGATACGAGCAATTTGACATACGAGCAAGGTTACGGAACGAATTAAACTCGTATCTCGAGGTACCACCGTACCCCGATTTCATTCTTATCTCCAAATGTTGCAACAGCGCGCTGAGTTCTCCCGTTTCCATTATATTCGGTTCAAGAAATACGTTGTCTATCCTTCAATTCAAACGGATAGTATAATACGATACGCGCGAACAGCCGACGTGGGAACAAAAAAGCGGAACGAGAGACATTAAGTGGTATTTAATTTCGCTACTCGTGATTTCGCGCCGTAGGAGAATGCTCGCCCATATGTCTCGATTACCCTGAGTAGCATTCTCTATAGTCCGTTCCACAAGAGCTGGCAGTATTTTTATTGTGACCCCAACGCTGTGCACCGAGCGGCAGTCGATCTCTCTATTTTCGTGGTCGCTTATATTCATCTCATTCGTGCCATCGTAATCGAACATTTTAACGATAAAATAATAGCTCTTTGTACACAGATTTTAATAATTTTAAATATTACCAATAATATTAAATTTTGTCGCAAATAATAAGGTCGTTAATAAATAACCCATCATTTTTTTCATTTAGGTCATCTTATTTTAGGGCCGGTGTAGCGGTACCATACTCAATAGCAAAGCTGCTTCCAGAAAACAAAGCTCCAAAAGTACGTCGTCGGTCACTGCACTATCAGCTCATGTCTCACTTGAGATATAGAGTTTTCAAAATCGATTGTCACTCAAACTTTAAGTTATCGGAGTTCTTCCTTGCAGGTCTGTTCGTGAGTTTTTTGTTCTGTAAAACATTGAGTAAATTCGACCTTTCGTGGTGTGGACGGAAGTGTTTGTGAAGCGTATGAATAAAATATATCCATATTATTCTTTTATAGACACAAAATTTAGATCTAATTCGTGATTATGGAGAGTGGAAGGAGGAGAGCAATCGGAGCGCTAAATCAATTACTCTCTCGGTTATAAAATTCAAAAGCTAAAGTTCTATTCAAGATATCGACTCAGAATAAGCTGTAAATGAAAATAACATTTATCTCTATTTCTCTCGCGGCGAGTTTTTCGTAACGTAAGAAACAAAATTTTCAGGCGATGTATAAATTTGACTGCACGATCCAATTTTTCGGAGGTTGCGTTCACCTTAAATTATTTTTTAATAAAATATGATGACTCAAAAATTAATATAATTTGAATTTTATGTATTCATAAGGTATAAAGAGTATTCTAAGAGAAAACTAGCACTTTACGATAGATAGGATGTGAGAAATGGCAGTTTTAGTATTGTTCACGGCTGGTGAGGTGACCATTTTTTTCTCATTCCGCTATAAAATTTATTTCTTTTGTTTAAATGTTGAAAAAACTCCGTCAATATATAGAACCATCCGTATGAATCAGTAAACTTGGAGAATTGATCCTCTATCGACCTATGCTATAGTCCGTTCCACAAAAGCTGGCAAAACGGGAGGCTTATGGGGAAATAAATGCACGTAAATTCCCATAAGGGAGCAACCTAGCCTCCCAAAAGGAGTCAGTTAATAATTTATGATTTACATCTACGGATAAAATTAATATTTTCAACTAAGTTTGGTGGATTTTTTTCCAATTTTTTGATGAAATTTGGACGAGGAAGGATGGTTCTACATATTGACGGAGTTTTTTCAACATTTAAACAAAAGAAATAAATTTTACAGCGGAATTAAAAAAAAATGGTCACCAAACCAAACCTCACCAGCCGTGAACAATACTAAAACTACCATTTCTCTCATCCTATCTGACGTAAAGTGCTAGTTTTTTCATAGATTACTCTTTATACCTTATGAATACAAAAAAGTCAACTTATATTAATGTTTGACTGATGAAATTTTAGTAAAAAATAATTTAAGTGGAACGCAACCTCCGAAAATTTGAATCGTGCAGTCAAATTTATACATCGCCTAAAAATTTTTTGTTTCTTACGTTACGAAAAACTTGTCGCGAGAGAAATTGAGATAAATGTTGTTATTTTCATTTACAGGTTATTCTGAGTCGATATCTTGAATAGAACTTTAGTTTTTGAATTTTATAACCGAGAGCGGGTCCGGATCAATCCGAATTACGCTTACGGGTCTATTAGTCTCGAGCAAAAAGTAACAATGATTAGCAATCGGAGCGCTAAATCAATTACTCCCTCGGTTATATAATTCAAAAACTAAAGTTCTATTCAAGATATCGACTCAGAATAAGCTGTAAATGAAAATAACAACATTTATCTCTATTTCTCTCGCGACAAGTTTTTCGTAACGTAAGAAACAAAAAAATTTTAGGCGATGTATAAATTTGACTGCACGATCCAATATTTCGGAGGTTGCGTTCCACTTAAATTATTTTTTACTGAAATTTTATCCGTCAAAAATTAATATAAGTTGACTTTTTTGTATTCATAAGGTGTAAAGAGTAATCTAAGAAAAAACTAGCTCTTTTTGTCGGATAGGATGTGAGAAACGGCAGTTTTAGTATTGTTCACGGCGGGTGAGGTGACCATTTTTTTTTCATTCCGCTGTAAAATTTATTTCTTTTGTTTAAATGTTGAAAAAACTCCGTCATTATATAGAACCGTCCTTCCTTGTCCAAATTTCACCAAAAAATTGGAGAAAAATCCTCCAAACTAAGTTGAAAATCTTAATTTCATCCGTTGCAAAGGCAAATTTTGTGGATATCGCGGATATTCCGGAAAAATGACCCGGCGTACGAGGCTATTCGATTTCTCCATAAGCCCCATACTGCCTAGAAAAGTGGAACAGACTATAGTCTCATTCAAAAGTCAGGAGACACCTATGTTTACACTCCTTGTCAGGGTAATCGAGATCTATGGACGAGCATTCTCCCGAAATCACGAGTAGCGAAATTAAATACCACTTAATGTCTCTCGTTCCGCTTTTTTGTTAGTTTTTAGAATTTAAATTTAAGTCTTAAACATCCTTTTGTAGAAGTTTGAATTCATCGAAAATAGCTACTTTTTCTGCATAATTTACTCCCTTATTATGAACGAATTTGAAAAATTAAAACCTAGCAATTAATCTTCTTACCTCCCTTAACGGTATGTGTGAAGTATAAGAAGATTAAGATTAAAATCTGTTGTAATTTGGGAAATAAAACACTTCTGTTTTCGTCCATCGAGGTAGCAGATCGCGCGACCTCTACGAAGTCTGAAAGTAGTGGAAAGGACTTGGAGGAGGGGAAGTTATCGGATAAGGCTCGCTATCAAGGATCCCGAAGGAGAGTAGATTCTACGGGGAACCTGGATTTGAGGCCCGAAATTTATTGAATTTTTAGGATTTTTTCATAGAAATAGTGATTTACATGTATATTGCTAGTCCGTACATTCGTGCATATATCTTCAAGAGTATGAAAAACATTTCTAAGAAATTATTGACAAAATTTATTGTTTCTTTAGGGGTAATGTTATGGGTATTCTGAATTGACCCGGAAATTTGTGTGCGTCTTTAAATTTTCGTTAGCTTTCGGAAATCCTATTTTCCTTGTATATAATGCATGTATATTGTCGGTAAACCTAATAAAATAACTTGAAACGGCCGTTTTGGATGAGCTCTACGGCAACATGAAATGTGGTCGTTCGATGAGGATTTTCATTACGAACATAAGTTGTGAGTAGAAGATTTGTTAGACTAGAAGCATGGATGACACAAAGTTCCTTTACCTAATCCAGATCTTTTGATTTCCACCCATTATGGTGCACGTAAAAATCATTAATTCTGCTCGCCATACTCATTATTGCGAAAAAAATATTTGGAAGGCTAATCATACTCTTTGTTTAGAATAATTGAAAGATAGAATAATAATTATTTAATAAGAGTAATTATTAAGAATGATTAATAAATAATTATTATTTATAAATTAAATATGTTGAATTATTTTTGCATTCAAAAATGAACTTTTGTTTAGAATTAGTAGTACAATGATCTGATCGGAGATAATCACGAAGAGCGAATCGAACCCAGGACCTCATCGATCCTACGGACGTCGATGGAATTCTCCCCACACATACTTAACCAGAATGAGACTGTTTTTGGTATACTGACTCGTCTTTTGCCAGCAAATGAATGTCGAAGATAACACGATCCTTATCAATGTATCAATTTCAGTCTCGCTTGGGAACTGCGAAGTGAAGAGGCTTCCCACCCCTCCAACCTTTTCTCGAACGCCAGTTAGTGCCAACAGCTCCCTAAAAGTCAGCAAATGATCCTCCCTGTCATCTGTTAGTTCTCCAGCAAGGAATTTACACATATGTCCCCCGAATTTTCAATAGGACTAGCAAAGAACGATAGAGGATTAAAATTAAGAAGACCCATCTTTTTTTAAGCCACTTCTAAATTTAGCAGATATTGCTGGGGAAAGCCAGACCAAAACTGTGAAAGGAAACAGGAAGAGAGTGGTGGCAAATATGGAGTGACTGGCTAAAGATAAGCTGATGCAATTAAGATATTTCAGGATAAAACAAGCTTGATGAAAATCTATGCAATTGATATGGCAGGAGTAATGAGTGTTCACACAGGACCAGACGTTATTACATCTTAATTTTATCCAGGCACTCTTTTTTGGTTTCAAGTTTCTGACCAACATGTCACACCCATTTATGCCCTACCTATACCTATAAAAGAGTGAGATTATATTTGTTGTATTTCATATGCTTGAAAATTTGAAAAATAAAATTCAACTTATTTATGAAGTTCATGTAGTGCAATCTGTCTTCTCATGTAATCCAATGTCGTACATTTTAACCTCTATTAAAACTCCTGGAAGAGACTGCGAACCTCCAGAAAAGCTAAAAGAAAATTTTTCATTGAGAAGTGATATATGGGAAAGAGGACATTGGATGAGAGAATTATCAATATATTTAAAATAGATAACGTAATATATAATAATAATAATTATACATTGAAGATAACATATTATAATTATTATTATTTACTGTTAGTAGAATTGGAATAAA
The DNA here is from genome assembly GCA_020796165.1 of Pantala flavescens. Taxonomy (NCBI): domain Eukaryota; kingdom Metazoa; phylum Arthropoda; class Insecta; order Odonata; family Libellulidae; genus Pantala; species Pantala flavescens. The sequence continues at coordinate 18,178,080 of CM036885.1, read as the reverse complement.
ATATTAATGTGCATTAATCTAGCTATATTGCAACAGGAAATGTACATTTCTACTCACAAACCGAATAAGGGGAAGGATCCTTAGCAATTTGGCTTACTAAATCACCAGAATTATTAGGAAATCCATGAAAAGAAAAGAAGTCTAAGAAGGAAATTTTATATATAAGATTTCCCTCTATGCAGGTCTTCATTCACATCCCTTCATAATTTCCTGATAAATGGATGATAAGAATCTCAAATTTTGTAGTTAAATTTTAGGTAATTGTCTAAAACAGGTATCAATGAATTGAAAGGGTTCTTGCTTACCAGGACATTCATCCTTCTCCAAGCCACCAGTGTAGACTTAATTGTATATTAGGTTCCAACTTCCCTATCTCTCCAAAAAGAAACCTGCCAACGACTTTAAAGGTATCATAGCATACGTTTACTTTCCATTGCCTGGAAGTAACGAAATGAAATCAATTTTAAATGACAACATTCATGTTGTGAAAACTTTCTCAAGAAGACCTTGAGTGTTGTATATATTCCACCCTATCTTTCATTAGGTAGAGTACAATTCCTTTCCACTCTTGGACCAAATATAGTAGAGGATCCCCCTCTTTGATTTGCCTTGATGCCTCGCCAGAGTTAAAAGGAAATTCAGGAGTTTCCAAGATATTCTGAAAAGGTAATTTTTTGCTATTGCTAAAGGTTAGTTTTTTCCATTTTAATGATCTATAAGTTTCTAAAATTGAATTAAATTGATGGAATATAACTAACCCATAATATAGAAATAATGGATCTATTTATCCAAGGGTAAATGTTAAATTTATGGTCCGATATCCATCTGTAATATGAAGACATTTTAAAATCCCAAATACAGTGAACAAACCCTGCAGGTCTTCATTCCCATCATATCATAATAACCTGATATTTGGATAAGAATCTAAATATTTGTAGTTATATTTGATGTAATTGTTTAAAACAGGTATCAATGAAAATGAAAGGGTTCTTGCTTACCAGGAAAATCATTCTTCTCCAAGTTACCAAAGAGGACTCTATTGATTATTAGGTTCCCACTTCCCTTTCTCCCAAAAAAGAACACTGACAACCACTTAAAGAAATCATAGCATACATTGACTTTCTATTGTCTGGAAGTGAACAAATTAAAATATTTATAAATGGCAACACTCATCTTGTTCAACCTGTCTCCATATGTCCTTGAATGTCTTTTGTTCCATCCTATCTTTCTTCATGTAGGGAACTTTTCCTTTCCACTCTCCGACCAAATATAGAAGAGGATCCTCCTTTGTATTTGCCTTGATGCCTCGCCAGAGTTAAAAGGAATTCCAGGAGTTTTCAAAATATTCTGAAAAGATTAGTTTTTTCTATTTAATTGTTCTATTAAGTTTCTAAAATAGAATGAAATTGATGGAATATAACTTAACTTTCAGTTTCTTCAGTTAGGGAACTATTCCCTTCCACTCTCGGACCAAATATAGTAGAGGATCCTCCTTTGTGATTTGCCTCGATGCCTCGCCAGAGTTAAAAGGAAATCCAGGAGTTTTCAAAATATTCTGAAAAGATTAGTTTTTTCTATTTAATTGTTCTATTAAGTTTCTAAAATGGAATGAAATTCATGGAATATAACTTAACTTTCAGTTTCTTCAGTTAGGGAACTATTCCCTTCCACTCTCGGACCAAATATAGTAGAGGATCCTCCTTTGTGATTTGCCTTGATGCCTCGCCAGAGTTAAAAGGAAATCCAGGAGTTTTCAAAATATTCTGAAAAGATTAGTTTTTTCTATTTAATTGTTCTATTAAATTTCTAAAATAGAATGAAATTGATGGAATATAACTTAACTTTCAGTTTCTTCAGTTAGGGAACGATTCCCTTCCACTCTCGGACCAAATATAGTAGAGGATCCTCCTTTGTATTTGCCTTGATGCCTCGCCAGAGTTAAAAGGAAATCCAGGAGTTTTCAAAATATTCTGAAAAGATTAGTTTTTTCTTTTTAATTGTTCTATTAAATTTCTAAAATAGAATGAAATTGATGGAATATAACTTAACTTTCAGTTTCTTCAGTTAGGGAACGATTCCCTTCCACTCTCGGACCAAATATAGTAGAGGATCCTCCTTTGTATTTGCCTTGATGCCTCGCCAGAGTTAAAAGGAAATCCAGGAGTTTTCAAAATATTCTGAAAAGATTAGTTTTTTCTATTTAATTGTTCTATTAAGTTTCTAAAAGAGAATTTAATTGATGGAATATAACTTATCTTTCAGTTTCTTCAGTTAGGGAACTATTCCCTTCCACTCTCGGACCAAATATAGTAGAGGATCCTCCTTTGTATTTGCCTTGATGCCTCGCCAGAGTTAAAAGGAAATCCAGGAGTTTTAAAAATATTCTGAAAAGATTAGTTTTTTCTATTTAATTGTTCTATTAAGTTTCTAAAATAGAATTTAATTAATGGAATATAACTTAACTTTCAGTTTCTTCAGTTGAGGAACTATTCCCTTCCACTCTCGGACCAAATATAGTAGAGGATCCTCGTTTGTATTTGCCTTGATGCCTCGCCAGAGTTATAAGGAAATCCTGGAGTTTTCAAAATATTCTGAAAAGATTAGTTTTTTCTATTTAATTGTTCTATTAAGTTTCTAAAAGAGAATTTAATTGATGGAATATAACTTATCTTTCAGTTTCTTCAGTTAAGGAACTATTCCCTTCCAGTCTCGGACCAAATATAGTAGAGGATCCTCCATTGTATTTGCCTTGATGCCTCGCCAGAGTTAAAAGGAAATCCAGGAGTTTTAAAAATATTCTGAAAAGATTAGTTTTTTCTATTTAATTGTTCTATTAAGTTTCTAAAATAGAATTTAATTAATGGAATATAACTTAACTTTCAGTTTCTTCAGTTAGGGAACTATTCCCTTCCACTCTCGGACCAAATATAGTAGAGGATCCTCCTTTGTGATTTGCCTTGATGCCTCGCCAGAGTTAAAAGAAAATCCAGTAGTTTTCAAAATATTCTGAAAAGATTAGTTTTTTCTATTTAATTGTTCTATTAAGTTTCTAAAAGAGAATTTAATTGATGGAATATAGCTTAACTTTCAGTTTCTTCAGTTAGGGAACTATTCCCTTCCACTCTCGGACCAAATATAGTAGAGGATCCTCCTTTGTATTTGCCTTGATGCCTCGCCAGAGTTAAAAGGAAGTCCAGTAGTTTTCAAAATATTCTGAAAAGATTAGTTTTTTCTATTTAATTGTTCTATTAAGTTTCTAAAAGAGAATTTAATTGATGGAATATAGCTTAACTTTCAGTTTCTTCAGTTAGGGAACTATTCCCTTCCACTCTCGGACCAAATATAGTAGAGGATCCTCCTTTGTATTTGCCTTGATGCCTCGCCAGAGTTAAAAGGAAATCCAGGAGTTTTCAAAATATTCTGAAGAGATTAGTTTTTTCTATTTAATTGTTCTATTAAGTTTCTAAAAGAGAATTTAATTGATGGAATATAGCTTAACTTTCAGTTTCTTCAGTTAGGGAACTATTCCCTTCCACTCTCGGACCAAATATAGTAGAGGATCCTCCTTTGTATTTGCCTTGATGCCTCGCCAGAGTTAAAAGGAAATCCAGGAGTTTTCAAAATATTCTGAAAAGATTAGTTTTTTCTATTTAATTGTTCTATTAAGTTTCTAAAAGAGAATTTAATTGATGGAATATAACTTATCTTTCAGTTTCTTCAGTTAAGGAACTATTCCCTTCCACTCTCGGACCAAATATAGTAGAGGATCCTCCATTGTATTTGCCTTGATGCCTCGCCAGAGTTAAAAGGAAATCCAGGAGTTTTCAAAATATTCCGAAAAGATTAGTTTTTTCTACTTAATTGTTCTATTAAGTTTCTAAAATAGAATTTAATTAATGGAATATAACTTAACTTTCAGTTTCTTCAGTTAGGGAACTATTCCCTTCCAATCTCGGACCAAATATAGTAGAGGATCCTCGTTTGTATTTGCCTTGATGCCTCGCCAGAGTTAAAAGGAAATCCAGGATTTTTCAAAATATTCTGAAAAGATTAGTTTTTTCTATTTAATTGTTCTATTAAGTTTCTAAAAGAGAATTTAATTGATGGAATATAACTTAACTTTCAGTTTCTTCATTTAAGGAACTATTCCCTTCCACTCTCGGACCAAATATAGTAGAGGATCCTCCTTTGTATTTGCCTTGATGCCTCGCCAGAGTTAAAAGGAAATCCAGTAGTTTTCAAAATATTCTGAAAAGATAAGTTTTTTCTATTTAATTGTTCTATTAAATTTCTAAAATAGAATGAAATTGATGGAATATAACTTAATTTCAGTTTCTTCAGTTAGGGAACTATTCCCTTCCACTCTTGGACCAAATATAGTAGAGGATCCTCCTTTGTATTTGCCTTGATGCCTCGCCAGAGTTAAAAGGAAATCCAGGAGTTTTCAAAATATTCTGAAAAGATTAGTTTTTTCTATTTAATTGTTCTATTAAGTTTCTAAAATAGAATTTAATTAATGGAATATAACTTAACTTTCAGTTTCTTCAGTTGAGGAACTATTCCCTTCCACTCTCGGACCAAATATAGTAGAGGATCCTCGTTTGTATTTGCCTTGATGCCTCGCCAGAGTTATAAGGAAATCCTGGAGTTTTCAAAATATTCTGAAAAGATTAGTTTTTTCTATTTAATTGTTCTATTAAGTTTCTAAAAGAGAATTTAATTGATGGAATATAACTTATCTTTCAGTTTCTTCAGTTAGGGAACTATTCCCTTCCACTCTCGGACCAAATATAGTAGAGGATCCTCCTTTGTATTTGCCTTGATGCCTCGCCAGAGTTAAAAGGAAGTCCAGGAGTTTTAAAAATATTCTGAAAAGATTAGTTTTTTCTATTTAATTGTTCTATTAAGTTTCTAAAATAGAATTTAATTAATGGAATATAACTTAACTTTCAGTTTCTTCAGTTAGGGAACTATTCCCTTCCACTCTCGGACCAAATATAGTAGAGGATCCTCCTTTGTGATTTGCCTTGATGCCTCGCCAGAGTTAAAAGAAAATCCAGTAGTTTTCAAAATATTCTGAAAAGATTAGTTTTTTCTATTTAATTGTTCTATTAAGTTTCTAAAAGAGAATTTAATTGATGGAATATAGCTTAACTTTCAGTTTCTTCAGTTAGGGAACTATTCCCTTCCACTCTCGGACCAAATATAGTAGAGGATCCTCCTTTGTATTTGCCTTGATGCCTCGCCAGAGTTAAAAGGAAATCCAGTAGTTTTCAAAATATTCTGAAAAGATTAGTTTTTTCTATTTAATTGTTCTATTAAGTTTCTAAAAGAGAATTTAATTGATGGAATATAGCTTAACTTTCAGTTTCTTCAGTTAGGGAACTATTCCCTTCCACTCTCGGACCAAATATAGTAGAGGATCCTCCTTTGTATTTGCCTTGATGCCTCGCCAGAGTTAAAAGGAAATCCAGGAGTTTTCAAAATATTCTGAAAAGATTAGTTTTTTCTATTTAATTGTTCTATTAAGTTTCTAAAAGAGAATTTAATTGATGGAATATAGCTTAACTTTCAGTTTCTTCAGTTAGGGAACTATTCCCTTCCACTCTCGGACCAAATATAGTAGAGGATCCTCCTTTGTATTTGCCTTGATGCCTCGCCAGAGTTAAAAGGAAATCCAGGAGTTTTCAAAATATTCTGAAAAGATTAGTTTTTTCTATTTAATTGTTCTATTAAGTTTCTAAAAGAGAATTTAATTGATGGAATATAACTTATCTTTCAGTTTCTTCAGTTAAGGAACTATTCCCTTCCACTCTCGGACCAAATATAGAAGAGGATCCTCCTTTGTGATTTGCCTTGATGCCTCGCCAGAGTTAAAAGGAAATCCAGGAGTTCTCAAAATATTCTGAAAAGATTAGTTTTTTCTATTTAATTGTTCTATTAAGTTTCTAAAAGAGAATTTAATTGATGGAATATAACTTAACTTTCAGTTTCTTCAGTTAAGGAACTATTCCCTTCCACTCTCGGACCAAAGATAGTAGAGGATCCTCCTTTGTATTTGCCTTGATGCCTCGCCAGAGTTATAAGGAAATCCAGGAGTTTTCAAAATATTCTGAAAAGATTAGTTTTTTCTATTTAATTGTTCTACTAAGTTTCTAAAAGAGAATTTAATTGATGGAATATAACTTAACTTTCAGTTTCTTCAGTTAAGGAACTATTCCCTTCCACTCTCGGACCAAATATAGTAGAGGATCCTCCTTTGTATTTGCCTTGATGCCTCGCCAGAGTTAAAAGGAAATCCAGGAGTTTTCAAAATATTCTGAAAAGATTAGTTTTTTCTATTTAATTGTTCTATTAAGTTTCTAAAAGAGAATTTAATTGATGGAATATAACTTAACTTTCAGTTTCTTCAGTTAGGGAACTATTCCCTTCCACTCTCGGACCAAATATAGTAGAGGATCCTCCTTTGTATTTGCCTTGATGCCTCGCCAGAGTTAAAAGGAAATCCAGGAGTTTTCAAAATATTCTGAAAAGATTAGTTCTTTCTATTTAATTGTTCTATTAAGTTTCTAAAATAGAATGAAATTGATGGAATATAACTTAACTTTCAGTTTCTTCAGTTAGGGAACTATTCCCTTCCACTCTCGGACCAAATATAGAAGAGGATCCTCCTTTGTGATTTGCCTTGATGCCTCGCCAGAGTTAAAAGGAAATCCAGGAGTTTTCAAAATATTCTGAAAAGATTAGTTTTTTCTATTTAATTGTTCTATTAAGTTTCTAAAATAGAATGAAATTGATGGAATATAACTTAACTTTCAGTTTCTTCAGTTAGGGAACTAATCCCTTCCACTCTCGGACCAAATATAGAAGAGGATCCTCCTTTGTGATTTGCCTTGATGCCTCGCCAGAGTTAAAAGGAAATCCAGGAGTTCTCAAAATATTCTGAAAAGATTAGTTTTTTCTATTTAATTGTTCTATTAAGTTTCTAAAAGAGAATTTAATTGATGGAATATAACTTAACTTTCAGTTTCTTCAGTTAAGGAACTATTCCCTTCCACTCTCGGACCAAAGATAGTAGAGGATCCTCCTTTGTATTTGCCTTGATGCCTCGCCAGAGTTATAAGGAAATCCAGGAGTTTTCAAAATATTCTGAAAAGATTAGTTTTTTCTATTTAATTGTTCTATTAAGTTTCTAAAAGAGAATTTAATTGATGGAATATAAATTAACTTTCAGTTTCTTCAGTTAAGGAACTATTCCCTTCCACTCTCGGACCAAATATAGTAGAGGATCCTCCTTTGTATTTGCCTTGATGCCTCGCCAGAGTTAAAAGGAAATCAAGTAGTTTTCAAAATATTCTGAAAAGATTAGTTTTTTCTATTTAATTGTTCTATTAAGTTTCTAAAATAGAATTTAATTGATGGAATATAACTTAAATTTCAGTTTCTTCAGTTAGGGAACTATTCCCTTCCACTCTCGGACCAAATATAGTAGAGGATCCTCCTTTGTATTTGCCTTGATGCCTTGCCAGAGTTAAAAGGAAATCCAGGAGTTTTCAAAATATTCTGAAAAGATTAGTTTTTTCTATTTAATTGTTCTTTTAAATTTCTAAAATAGAATGAAATTGATCTAATATAACTTAACTTTCAGTTTCTTCAGTTAGGGAACGATTCCCTTCCACTCTCTGACCAAACATAGTAGAGGATCCTCCTTTGTATTTGCCTTGATGCCTCGCCAGAGTTAAAAGGAAATCCAGGAGTTTTCAAAATATTCTGAAAAGATTAGTTTTTTCTATTTAATTGTTCTATTTAATTTCTAAAATAGAATGAAATTGATCGAATATAACTTAACTTTCAGTTTCTTCAGTTAGGGAACAATTCCCTTCCACTCTCTGACCAAACATAGTAGAGGATCCTCCTTTGTATTTGCCTTGATGCCTCGCCAGAGTTAAAAGGAAATCCAGGAGTTTTCAAAATATTCTGAAAAGATTAGTTTTTTCTATTTAATTGTTCTATTAAATTTCTTAAATAGAATGAAATTGATCGAATATAACTTAACTTTCAGTTTCTTCAGTTAGGGAACGATTCCCTTCCACTCTCTGACCAAACATAGTAGAGGATCCTCCTTTGTATTTGCCTTGATGCCTCGCCAGAGTTAAAAGGAAATCCAGGAGTTTTCAAAATATTCTGAAAAGATTAGTTTTTTCTATTTAATTGTTCTATTAAATTTCTAAAATAGAATGAAATTGATCGAATATAACTTAACTTTCAGTTTCTTCAGTTAGGGAACGATTCCCTTCCACTCTCTGACCAAACATAGTAGAGGATCCTCCTTTGTATTTGCCTTGATGCCTCGCCAGAGTTAAAAGGAAATCCAGGAGTTTTCAAAATATTCTGAAAAGATTAGTTTTTTCTATTTAATTTTTCTATTAAGTTTCTAAAATAGAATGAAATTGATGGAATATAACTTAACTTTCAGTTTCTTCAGTTAGGGAACTATTCCCTTCCACTCTCGGACCAAATATAGTAGAGGATCCTCCTTTGTATTTGCCTTGATGCCTCTCCAGAGTTAAAAGGAAATCCAGGAGTTTTCAAAATTTTCTGAAAAGATTAGTTTTTTCTATTTTAATGATCTATAAGTTTCTAAAATTGAATTAATTTGAAGGAATATAACTTACCCATAATATGGAAGTAATGGATCAATTCGTCCAAGGGTAAATGTTAAATTTATGGTCCGATATCCATCTGTTATTTGAAGACATTTTAAAATCCCAAATACAGTGAACAAACCCTGCAGGTCTTCATTCCCATCATATCATAATTACCTGATATTTGGATGATAAGAATCTAAATATTTGTAGTTATATTTGATGTAATTGTTTAAAACAGGTATCAATGAAAATGAAAGGGTTCTTGCTTACCAGGACATTCATTCTTCTCCAAGTTACCCATGTAAACTTTATTGATTATTAGGTTCCCACTTCCCTTTCTCCCAAAAAAGAACACTGACAACAACTTAAAGAAATCATAGCATACGTTGACTTTCTATTGTCTGGAAGTGACCAAATTAAAATAATTATAAATGGCAACGCTCATCTTGTTCAACCTGTCTCCATATGTCCTTGAATGTCTTTTGTTCCATCCTATCTTTCTTCATGTAGGTAACTTTTTCTTTCCATTCTCGGACCAAATATAGTAGAGGATCCTCCTTTGTGATTTGCCTTGATGCCTTGCCAGAGTTAAAAGGAATTCCAGGAGTTCTCAAAATATTCTGAAAAGGTTAGTTTTTTCTATTTAATTGTTCTATTAAGTTTCTAAAATAGAATGAAATAGATGGAATATAACTTAACTTTCAGTTTCTTCAGTTAGGGAACTATTCCCTTCCACTCTCGGACCAAATATAGTAGAGGATCCTCCTTTGTGATTTGCCTTGATGCCTCGCCAGAGTTAAAAGGAATTCCAGGAGTTCTCAAAATATTCTGAAAAGGTTAGTTTTTTCTTTTTAATTGTTCTATTAAGTTTCTAAAATAGAATGAAATAGATGGAATATAACTTAACTTTCAGTTTCTTCAGTTAGGGAACTATTCCCTTCCCCTCTCGGACCAAATATAGTAGAGGATCCTCCTTTGTATTTGCCTTGATGCCTCGCCAGAGTTAAAAGGAAATCCAGGAGTTTTCAAAATATTCTGAAAAGATTAGTTTTTTCTTTTTAATTGTTCTATTAAGTTTCTAAAATAGAATGAAATAGATGGAATATAACTTAACTTTCAGTTTCTTCAGTTAGGGAACTATTCCCTTCCCCTCTCGGACCAAATATAGTAGAGGATCCTCCTTTGTATTTGCCTTGATGCCTCGCCAGAGTTAAAAGGAAATCCAGGAGTTTTCAAAATATTCTGAAAAGATTAGTTTTTTCTTTTTAATTGTTCTATTAAGTTTCTAAAATAGAATGAAATAGATGGAATATAACTTAACTTTCAGTTTCTTCAGTTAGGGAACTATTCCCTTCCCCTCTCGGACCAAATATAGTAGAGGATCCTCCTTTGTATTTGCCTTGATGCCTCGCCAGAGTTAAAAGGAAATCCAGGAGTTTTCAAAATATTCTGAAAAGATTAGTTTTTTCTTTTTAATTGTTCTATTAAGTTTCTAAAATAGAATGAAATAGATGGAATATAACTTAACTTTCAGTTTCTTCAGTTAGGGAACTATTCCCTTCCCCTCTCGGACCAAATATAGTAGAGGATCCTCCTTTGTATTTGCCTTGATGCCTCGCCAGAGTTAAAAGGAAATCCAGGAGTTTTCAAAATATTCTGAAAAGGTTAGTTTTTTCTTTTTAATTGTTCTATTAAGTTTCTAAAATAGAATGAAATAGATGGAATATAACTTAACTTTCGGTTTCTTCATTTAGGGAACTATTCCCTTCCCCTCTCGGACCAAATATAGTAGAGGATCCTCCTTTGTATTTGCCTTGATGCCTCGCCAGAGTTAAAAGGAAATCCAGGAGTTTTCAAAATATTCTGAAAAGATTAGTTTTTTCTTTTTAATTGTTCTATTAAGTTTCTAAAATAGAATGAAATAGATGGAATATAACTTAACTTTCAGTTTCTTCAGTTAGGGAACGATTCCCTTCCACTCTCTGACCAAACATAGTAGAGGATCCTCCTTTGTATTTGCCTTGATGCCTCGCCAGAGTTAAAAGGAAATCCAGGAGTTTTCAAAATATTCTGAAAAGATTAGTTTTTTCTATTGATTGTTCTATTTAATTTCTAAAATAGAATGAAATTGATCGAATATAACTTAACTTTCAGTTTCTTCAGTTAGGGAACGATTCCCTTCCACTCTCTGACCAAACATAGTAGAGGATCCTCCTTTGTATTTGCCTTGATGCCTCGCCAGAGTTAAAAGGAAATCCAGGAGTTTTCAAAATATTCTGAAAAGATTAGTTTTTTCTATTTAATTGTTCTATTAAATTTCTAAAATAGAATGAAATTGATCGAATATAACTTAACTTTCAGTTTCTTCAGTTAGGGAACGATTCCCTTCCACTCTCTGACCAAACATAGTAGAGGATCCTCCTTTGTATTTGCCTTGATGCCTCGCCAGAGTTAAAAGGAAATCCAGGAGTTTTCAAAATATTCTGAAAAGATTAGTTTTTTCTATTGATTGTTCTATTTAATTTCTAAAATAGAATGAAATTGATCGAATATAACTTAACTTTCAGTTTCTTCAGTTAGGGAACGATTCCCTTCCACTCTCTGACCAAACATAGTAGAGGATCCTCCTTTGTATTTGCCTTGATGCCTCGCCAGAGTTAAAAGGAAATCCAGGAGTTTTCAAAATATTCTGAAAAGATTAGTTTTTTCTATTTAATTTTTCTATTAAGTTTCTAAAATAGAATGAAATTGATGGAATATAACTTAACTTTCAGTTTCTTCAGTTAGGGAACTATTCCCTTCCACTCTCGGACCAAATATAGTAGAGGATCCTCCTTTGTATTTGCCTTGATGCCTCGCCAGAGTTAAAAGGAAATCCAGGAGTTTTCAAAATATTCTGAAAAGATTAGTTTTTTCTATTTAATTGTTCTATTAAATTTCTAAAATAGAATGAAATTGATCGAATATAACTTAACTTTCAGTTTCTTCAGTTAGGGAACGATTCCCTTCCACTCTCTGACCAAACATAGTAGAGGATCCTCCTTTGTATTTGCCTTGATGCCTCGCCAGAGTTAAAAGGAAATCCAGGAGTTTTCAAAATATTCTGAAAAGATTAGTTTTTTCTATTTAATTTTTCTATTAAGTTTCTAAAATAGAATGAAATTGATGGAATATAACTTAACTTTCAGTTTCTTCAGTTAGGGAACTATTCCCTTCCACTCTCGGACCAAATATAGTAGAGGATCCTCCTTTGTATTTGCCTTGATGCCTCTCCAGAGTTAAAAGGAAATCCAGGAGTTTTCAAAATTTTCTGAAAAGATTAGTTTTTTCTATTTTAATGATCTATAAGTTTCTAAAATTGAATTAATTTGATGGAATATAACTTACCCATAATATGGAAGTAATGGATCAATTTATCCAAGGGTAAATGTTAAATTTATGGTCCGATATCCATCTGTTATTTGAAGACATTTTAAAATCCCAAATACAGTGAACAAACCCTGCAGGTCTTCATTCCCATCATATCATAATTACCTGATATTTGGATGATAAGAATCTAAATATTTGTAGTTATATTTGATGTAATTGTTTAAAACAGGTATCAATGAAAATGAAAGGGTTCTTGCTTACCAGGACATTCATTCTTCTCCAAGTTACCCATGTAAACTTTATTGATTATTAGGTTCCCACTTCCCTTTCTCCCAAAAAAGAACACTGACAACAACTTAAAGAAATCATAGCATATGTTGACTTTCTATTGTCTGGAAGTGACCAAATTAAAATAATTATAAATGGCAACACTCATCTTGTTCAACCTGTCTCCATATGTCCTTGAATGTCTTTTGTTCCATCCTATCTTTCTTCATGTAGGTAACTTTTTCTTTCCATTCTCGGACCAAATATAGTAGAGGATCCTCCTTTGTGATTTGCCTTGATGCCTCGCCAGAGTTAAAAGGAATTCCAGGAGTTCTCAAAATATTCTGAAAAGGTTAGTTTTTTCTATTTAATTGTTCTATTAAGTTTCTAAAATAGAATGAAATAGATGGAATATAACTTAACTTTCAGTTTCTTCAGTTAGGGAACTATTCCCTTCCACTCTCGGACCAAATATAGTAGAGGATCCTCCTTTGTGATTTGCCTTGATGCCTCGCCAGAGTTAAAAGGAATTCCAGGAGTTCTCAAAATATTCTGAAAAGGTTAGTTTTTTCTTTTTAATTGTTCTATTAAGTTTCTAAAATAGAATGAAATAGATGGAATATAACTTAACTTTCAGTTTCTTCAGTTAGGGAACTATTCCCTTCCCCTCTCGGACCAAATATAGTAGAGGATCCTCCTTTGTATTTGCCTTGATGCCTCGCCAGAGTTAAAAGGAAATCCAGGAGTTTTCAAAATATTCTGAAAAGATTAGTTTTTTCTTTTTAATTGTTCTATTAAGTTTCTAAAATAGAATGAAATAGATGGAATATAACTTAACTTTCAGTTTCTTCAGTTAGGGAACTATTCCCTTCCCCTCTCGGACCAAATATAGTAGAGGATCCTCCTTTGTATTTGCCTTGATGCCTCGCCAGAGTTAAAAGGAAATCCAGGAGTTTTCAAAATATTCTGAAAAGATTAGTTTTTTCTTTTTAATTGTTCTATTAAGTTTCTAAAATAGAATTTAATTGATGGAATATAACTTAACTTTCAGTTTCTTCAGTTAGGGAACTATTCCCTTCCCCTCTCGGACCAAATATAGTAGAGGATCCTCCTTTGTATTTGCCTTGATGCCTCGCCAGAGTTAAAAGGAAATCCAGGACTTTTCAAAATATTCTGAAAAGATTAGTTTTTTCTTTTTAATTGTTCTATTAAGTTTCTAAAATAGAATGAAATAGATGGAATATAACTTAACTTTCAGTTTCTTCAGTTAGGGAACTATTCCCTTCCCCTCTCGGACCAAATATAGTAGAGGATCCTCCTTTGTATTTGCCTTGATGCCTCGCCAGAGTTAAAAGGAAATCCAGGAGTTTTCAAAATATTCTGAAAAGATTAGTTTTTTCTTTTTAATTGTTCTATTAAGTTTCTAAAATAGAATGAAATAGATGGAATATAACTTAACTTTCAGTTTCTTCAGTTAGGGAACTATTCCCTTCCCCTCTCGGACCAAATATAGTAGAGGATCCTCCTTTGTATTTGCCTTGATGCCTCGCCAGAGTTAAAAGGAAATCCAGGAGTTTTCAAAATATTCTGAAAAGGTTAGTTTTTTCTTTTTAATTGTTCTATTAAGTTTCTAAAATAGAATGAAATAGATGGAATATAACTTAACTTTCAGTTTCTTCAGTTAGGGAACTATTCCCTTCCCCTCTCGGACCAAATATAGTAGAGGATCCTCCTTTGTATTTGCCTTGATGCCTCGCCAGAGTTAAAAGGAAATCCAGGAGTTTTCAAAATATTCTGAAAAGATTAGTTTTTTCTTTTTAATTGTTCTATTAAGTTTCTAAAATAGAATGAAATAGATGGAATATAACTTAACTTTCAGTTTCTTCAGTTAGGGAACTATTCCCTTCCACTCTCGGACCAAATATAGTAGAGGATCCTCCTTTGTATTTGCCTTGATGCCTCGCCAGAGTTAAAAGGAAATCCAGGAGTTTTCAAAATATTCTGAAAAGATTAGTTTTTTCTATTTAATTGTTCTATTAAGTTTCTAAAATAGAATTTAATTGATGGAATATAACTTAAATTTCAGTTTCTTCAGTTAGGGAACTATTCCCTTCCACTCTCGGACCAAATATAGTAGAGGATCCTCCTTTGTATTTGCCTTGATGCCTCGCCAGAGTTAAAAGGAAATCCAGGAGTTTTCAAAATATTCTGAAAAGATTAGTTTTTTCTGTTTAATTGTTCTATTAAATTTCTAAAATAGAATGAAATTGATGGAATATATCTTATCTTTCAGTTTCTTCATTTAAGGAACTGTTCCCTTCCACTCTCGGACCAAATATAGTAGAGGATCCTCCTTTGTATTTGCCTTGATGCCTCGCCAGAGTTAAAAGGAAATCCAGGAGTTTTCAAAATATTCTGAAAAGATTAGTTTTTTCTGTTTAATTGTTCTATTAAATTTCTAAAATAGAATGAAATTGATGGAATATAACTTAACTTTCAGTTTCTTCAGTTAGGGAACTATTCCCTTCCACTCTCGGACCAAATATAGTAGAGCACTGAAAGGGCATTTCTTTCTATATTAATGTTCTATAAAGTTCTAAAATTGAATGAAATTATGGAATATAACTTACCCATAATATGCACGAAAAGAAAAAATTTTTCCAAGGATGAATATTGAATATATGGTTCTATATCCATTTCTAAAATGAGGACATTACAGTATCCCAAATACAATGAACAAACTCTGCAGGTTTTCATTCCCATCGTATCGTAATTTCCTGATGTTTGGATGTGAGAATCTCAATATTTGTAGCTATAATTGAGGTAATTGTGTGAAATAGGTTTATTTTAAAATGAATGGGTTCTTGCTTACCAGGAAATTAATTCTTCTCCAAGTTACCAAAGAGGACTCTATTGATTATTAGGTTCCCACTTCCCTTTCTCCCAAAAAAGAACACTGACAACCACTTAAAGAAATCATAGCATACATTGACTTTCTATTGTCTGGAAGTGACCAAATTAAAATAATTATAAATGGCAACACTCATCTTGTTCAACCTGTCTCCATATGTCCTTGAATGTCTTTTGTTCCATCCTATCTTTCTTCATGTAGGGAACTTTTCCTTTCCACTCTCCGACCAAATATAGAAGAGGATCCTCCTTTGTATTTGCCTTGATGCCTCGCCAGAGTTAAAAGGAATTCCAGGAGTTTTCAAAATATTCTGAAAAGATTAGTTTTTTCTATATAATTGTTCTATTAAGTTTCTAAAAGAGAATTTAATTGATGGAATATAACTTAACTTTCAGTTTCTTCAGTTAAGGAACTATTCCCTTCCACTCTCGGACCAAATATAGTAGAGGATCCTCCTTTGTATTTGCCTTGATGCCTCGCCAGAGTTAAAAGGAAATCCAGGAGTTTTCAAAATATTCTGAAAAGATTAGTTTTTTCTATTTAATTGTTCTATTAAGTTTCTAAAAGAGAATTTAATTGATGGAATATAGCTTAACTTTCAGTTTCTTCAGTTAGGGAACTATTCCCTTCCACTCTCGGACCAAACATAGTAGAGGATCCTCCTTTGTATTTGCCTTGATGCCTCGCCAGAGTTAAAAGGAAATCCAGGAGTTTTCAAAATATTCTGAAAAGATTAGTTTTTTCTATTTAATTGTTCTGTTAAGTTTCTAAAAGAGAATTTAATTGACGGAATATAACTTAACTTTCAGTTTCTTCAGTTAGGGAACGATTCCCTTCCACTCTCTGACCAAATATAGTAGAGGATCCTCCTTTGTATTTGCCTTGATGCCTCGCCAGAGTTAAAAGGAAATCCAGGAGTTTTCAAAATATTCTGAAAAGATTAGTTTTTTCTATTTAATTGTTCTATTAAATTTCTAAAATAGAATGAAATTGATCGAATATAACTTAACTTTCAGTTTCTTCAGTTAGGGAACGATTCCCTTCCACTCTCTGACCATCATAGTAGAGGATCCTCCTTTGTATTTGCCTTGATGCCTCGCCAGAGTTAAAAGGAAATCCAGGAGTTTTCAAAATATTCTGAAAAGATTAGTTTTTTCTTTTTAATTGTTCTATTAAGTTTCTAAAATAGAATGAAATAGATGGAATATAACTTAACTTTCAGTTTCTTCAGTTAGGGAACTATTCCCTTCCCCTCTCGGACCAAATATAGTAGAGGATCCTCCTTTGTATTTGCCTTGATGCCTCGCCAGAGTTAAAAGGAAATCCAGGAGTTTTCAAAATATTCTGAAAAGATTAGTTTTTTCTTTTTAATTGTTCTATTAAGTTTCTAAAATAGAATGAAATAGATGGAATATAACTTAACTTTCAGTTTCTTCAGTTAGGGAACTATTCCCTTCCCCTCTCGGACCAAATATAGTAGAGGATCCTCCTTTGTATTTGCCTTGATGCCTCGCCAGAGTTAAAAGGAAATCCAGGAGTTTTCAAAATATTCTGAAAAGGTTAGTTTTTTCTTTTTAATTGTTCTATTAAGTTTCTAAAATAGAATGAAATAGATGGAATATAACTTAACTTTCAGTTTCTTCAGTTAGGGAACTATTCCCTTCCCCTCTCGGACCAAATATAGTAGAGGATCCTCCTTTGTATTTGCCTTGATGCCTCGCCAGAGTTAAAAGGAAATCCAGGAGTTTTCAAAATATTCTGAAAAGATTAGTTTTTTCTTTTTAATTGTTCTATTAAGTTTCTAAAATAGAATGAAATAGATGGAATATAACTTAACTTTCAGTTTCTTCAGTTAGGGAACGATTCCCTTCCACTCTCTGACCAAACATAGTAGAGGATCCTCCTTTGTATTTGCCTTGATGCCTCGCCAGAGTTAAAAGGAAATCCAGGAGTTTTCAAAATATTCTGAAAAGATTAGTTTTTTCTATTGATTGTTCTATTTAATTTCTAAAATAGAATGAAATTGATCGAATATAACTTAACTTTCAGTTTCTTCAGTTAGGGAACGATTCCCTTCCACTCTCTGACCAAACATAGTAGAGGATCCTCCTTTGTATTTGCCTTGATGCCTCGCCAGAGTTAAAAGGAAATCCAGGAGTTTTCAAAATATTCTGAAAAGATTAGTTTTTTCTATTTAATTGTTCTATTAAATTTCTAAAATAGAATGAAATTGATCGAATATAACTTAACTTTCAGTTTCTTCAGTTAGGGAACGATTCCCTTCCACTCTCTGACCAAACATAGTAGAGGATCCTCCTTTGTATTTGCCTTGATGCCTCGCCAGAGTTAAAAGGAAATCCAGGAGTTTTCAAAATATTCTGAAAAGATTAGTTTTTTCTATTGATTGTTCTATTTAATTTCTAAAATAGAATGAAATTGATCGAATATAACTTAACTTTCAGTTTCTTCAGTTAGGGAACGATTCCCTTCCACTCTCTGACCAAACATAGTAGAGGATCCTCCTTTGTATTTGCCTTGATGCCTCGCCAGAGTTAAAAGGAAATCCAGGAGTTTTCAAAATATTCTGAAAAGATTAGTTTTTTCTATTGATTGTTCTATTTAATTTCTAAAATAGAATGAAATTGATCGAATATAACTTAACTTTCAGTTTCTTCAGTTAGGGAACGATTCCCTTCCACTCTCTGACCAAACATAGTAGAGGATCCTCCTTTGTATTTGCCTTGATGCCTCGCCAGAGTTAAAAGGAAATCCAGGAGTTTTCAAAATATTCTGAAAAGATTAGTTTTTTCTATTTAATTGTTCTATTAAATTTCTAAAATAGAATGAAATTGATCGAATATAACTTAACTTTCAGTTTCTTCAGTTAGGGAACGATTCCCTTCCACTCTCTGACCAAACATAGTAGAGGATCCTCCTTTGTATTTGCCTTGATGCCTCGCCAGAGTTAAAAGGAAATCCAGGAGTTTTCAAAATATTCTGAAAAGATTAGTTTTTTCTATTTAATTTTTCTATTAAGTTTCTAAAATAGAATGAAATTGATGGAATATAACTTAACTTTCAGTTTCTTCAGTTAGGGAACTATTCCCTTCCACTCTCGGACCAAATATAGTAGAGGATCCTCCTTTGTATTTGCCTTGATGCCTCTCCAGAGTTAAAAGGAAATCCAGGAGTTTTCAAAATTTTCTGAAAAGATTAGTTTTTTCTATTTTAATGATCTATAAGTTTCTAAAATTGAATTAATTTGATGGAATATAACTTACCCATAATATGGAAGTAATGGATCAATTTATCCAAGGGTAAATGTTAAATTTATGGTCCGATATCCATCTGTTATTTGAAGACATTTTAAAATCCCAAATACAGTGAACAAACCCTGCAGGTCTTCATTCCCATCATATCATAATTACCTGATATTTGGATGATAAGAATCTAAATATTTGTAGTTATATTTGATGTAATTGTTTAAAACAGGTATCAATGAAAATGAAAGGGTTCTTGCTTACCAGGACATTCATTCTTCTCCAAGTTACCCATGTAAACTTTATTGATTATTAGGTTCCCACTTCCCTTTCTCCCAAAAAAGAACACTGACAACAACTTAAAGAAATCATAGCATACGTTGACTTTCTATTGTCTGGAAGTGACCAAATTAAAATAATTATAAATGGCAACACTCATCTTGTTCAACCTGTCTCCATATGTCCTTGAATGTCTTTTGTTCCATCCTATCTTTCTTCATGTAGGTAACTTTTTCTTTCCATTCTCGGACCAAATATAGTAGAGGATCCTCCTTTGTGATTTGCCTTGATGCCTCGCCAGAGTTAAAAGGAATTCCAGGAGTTCTCAAAATATTCTGAAAAGGTTAGTTTTTTCTATTTAATTGTTCTATTAAGTTTCTAAAATAGAATGAAATAGATGGAATATAACTTAACTTTCAGTTTCTTCAGTTAGGGAACTATTCCCTTCCACTCTCGGACCAAATATAGTAGAGGATCCTCCTTTGTGATTTGCCTTGATGCCTCGCCAGAGTTAAAAGGAATTCCAGGAGTTCTCAAAATATTCTGAAAAGGTTAGTTTTTTCTTTTTAATTGTTCTATTAAGTTTCTAAAATAGAATGAAATAGATGGAATGTAACTTAACTTTCAGTTTCTTCAGTTAGGGAACTATTCCCTTCCCCTCTCGGACCAAATATAGTAGAGGATCCTCCTTTGTATTTGCCTTGATGCCTCGCCAGAGTTAAAAGGAAATCCAGGAGTTTTCAAAATATTCTGAAAAGATTAGTTTTTTCTTTTTAATTGTTCTATTAAGTTTCTAAAATAGAATGAAATAGATGGAATATAACTTAACTTTCAGTTTCTTCAGTTAGGGAACTATTCCCTTCCCCTCTCGGACCAAATATAGTAGAGGATCCTCCTTTGTATTTGCCTTGATGCCTCGCCAGAGTTAAAAGGAAATCCAGGAGTTTTCAAAATATTCTGAAAAGATTAGTTTTTTCTTTTTAATTGTTCTATTAAGTTTCTAAAATAGAATTTAATTGATGGAATATAACTTAACTTTCAGTTTCTTCAGTTAGGGAACTATTCCCTTCCCCTCTCGGACCAAATATAGTAGAGGATCCTCCTTTGTATTTGCCTTGATGCCTCGCCAGAGTTAAAAGGAAATCCAGGACTTTTCAAAATATTCTGAAAAGATTAGTTTTTTCTTTTTAATTGTTCTATTAAGTTTCTAAAATAGAATGAAATAGATGGAATATAACTTAACTTTCAGTTTCTTCAGTTAGGGAACTATTCCCTTCCCCTCTCGGACCAAATATAGTAGAGGATCCTCCTTTGTATTTGCCTTGATGCCTCGCCAGAGTTAAAAGGAAATCCAGGAGTTTTCAAAATATTCTGAAAAGATTAGTTTTTTCTTTTTAATTGTTCTATTAAGTTTCTAAAATAGAATGAAATAGATGGAATATAACTTAACTTTCAGTTTCTTCAGTTAGGGAACTATTCCCTTCCCCTCTCGGACCAAATATAGTAGAGGATCCTCCTTTGTATTTGCCTTGATGCCTCGCCAGAGTTAAAAGGAAATCCAGGAGTTTTCAAAATATTCTGAAAAGGTTAGTTTTTTCTTTTTAATTGTTCTATTAAGTTTCTAAAATAGAATGAAATAGATGGAATATAACTTAACTTTCAGTTTCTTCAGTTAGGGAACTATTCCCTTCCCCTCTCGGACCAAATATAGTAGAGGATCCTCCTTTGTATTTGCCTTGATGCCTCGCCAGAGTTAAAAGGAAATCCAGGAGTTTTCAAAATATTCTGAAAAGATTAGTTTTTTCTTTTTAATTGTTCTATTAAGTTTCTAAAATAGAATGAAATAGATGGAATATAACTTAACTTTCAGTTTCTTCAGTTAGGGAACTATTCCCTTCCACTCTCGGACCAAATATAGTAGAGGATCCTCCTTTGTATTTGCCTTGATGCCTCGCCAGAGTTAAAAGGAAATCCAGGAGTTTTCAAAATATTCTGAAAAGATTAGTTTTTTCTATTTAATTGTTCTATTAAGTTTCTAAAATAGAATTTAATTGATGGA
The DNA here is from genome assembly GCA_020796165.1 of Pantala flavescens. Taxonomy (NCBI): domain Eukaryota; kingdom Metazoa; phylum Arthropoda; class Insecta; order Odonata; family Libellulidae; genus Pantala; species Pantala flavescens. Next base: position 18,157,287 of record CM036885.1, on the reverse strand, counting down.
ATATAACTTAAATTTCAGTTTCTTCAGTTAGGGAACTATTCCCTTCCACTCTCGGACCAAATATAGTAGAGGATCCTCCTTTGTATTTGCCTTGATGCCTCGCCAGAGTTAAAAGGAAATCCAGGAGTTTTCAAAATATTCTGAAAAGATTAGTTTTTTCTGTTTAATTGTTCTATTAAATTTCTAAAATAGAATGAAATTGATGGAATATATCTTATCTTTCAGTTTCTTCATTTAAGGAACTGTTCCCTTCCACTCTCGGACCAAATATAGTAGAGGATCCTCCTTTGTATTTGCCTTGATGCCTCGCCAGAGTTAAAAGGAAATCCAGGAGTTTTCAAAATATTCTGAAAAGATTAGTTTTTTCTGTTTAATTGTTCTATTAAATTTCTAAAATAGAATGAAATTGATGGAATATAACTTATCTTTCAGTTTCTTCATTTAAGGAACTGTTCCCTTCCACTCTCGGACCAAATATAGTAGAGGATCCTCCTTTGTATTTGCCTTGATGCCTCGACAGAGTTAAAAGGAAATCCAGGAGTTTTCAAAATATTCTGAAAAGATTAGTTTTTTCTGTTTAATTGTTCTATTAAATTTCTAAAATAGAATGAAATTGATGGAATATAACTTAACTTTCAGTTTCTTCAGTTAAGGAACTATTCCCTTCCACTCTCGGACCAAATATAGTAGAGGATCCTCCTTTGTATTTGCCTTGATGCCTCGCCAGAGTTAAAAGGAAATCCAGGAGTTTTCAAAATATTCTGAAAAGATTAGTTTTTTCTATTTAATTGTTCTATTAAGTTTCTAAAAGAGAATTTAATTGATGGAATATAGCTTAACTTTCAGTTTCTTCAGTTAGGGAACTATTCCCTTCCACTCTCGGACCAAACATAGTAGAGGATCCTCCTTTGTATTTGCCTTGATGCCTCGCCAGAGTTAAAAGGAAATCCAGGAGTTTTCAAAATATTCTGAAAAGATTAGTTTTTTCTATTTAATTGTTCTGTTAAGTTTCTAAAAGAGAATTTAATTGACGGAATATAACTTAACTTTCAGTTTCTTCAGTTAGGGAACGATTCCCTTCCACTCTCTGACCAAATATAGTAGAGGATCCTCCTTTGTATTTGCCTTGATGCCTCGCCAGAGTTAAAAGGAAATCCAGGAGTTTTCAAAATATTCTGAAAAGGTTAGTTTTTTCTTTTTAATTGTTCTATTAAATTTCTAAAATAGAATGAAATTGATCGAATATAACTTAACTTTCAGTTTCTTCAGTTAGGGAACGATTCCCTTCCACTCTCGGACCAAATATAGTAGAGGATCCTCCTTTGTATTTGCCTTGATGCCTCGCCAGAGTTAAAAGGAAATCCAGGAGTTTTCAAAATATTCTGAAAAGATTAGTTTTTTCTATTTAATTGTTCTATTAAATTTCTAAAATAGAATGAAATTGATCGAATATAACTTAACTTTCAGTTTCTTCAGTTAGGGAACGATTCCCTTCCACTCTCTGACCATCATAGTAGAGGATCCTCCTTTGTATTTGCCTTGATGCCTCGCCAGAGTTAAAAGGAAATCCAGGAGTTTTCAAAATATTCTGAAAAGATTAGTTTTTTCTATTTAATTGTTCTATTAAGTTTCTAAAATAGAATGAAATTGATGGAATATAACTTAACTTTCAGTTTCTTCAGTTAGGGAACGATTCCCTTCCACTCTCTGACCATCATAGTAGAGGATCCTCCTTTGTATTTGCCTTGATGCCTCGCCAGAGTTAAAAGGAAATCCAGGAGTTTTCAAAATATTCTGAAAAGATTAGTTTTTTCTATATAATTGTTCTATTAAGTTTCTAAAAGAGAATTTAATTGATGGAATATAACTTAACTTTCAGTTTCTTCAGTTAGGAAACGATTCCCTTCCACTCTCTGACCATCATAGTAGAGGATCCTCCTTTGTATTTGCCTTGATGCCTCGCCAGAGTTAAAAGGAAATCCAGGAGTTTTCAAAATATTCTGAAAAGATTAGTTTTTTCTGTTTAATTGTTCTATTAAATTTCTAAAATAGAATGAAATTGATGGAATATAACTTATCTTTCAGTTTCTTCATTTAAGGAACTGTTCCCTTCCACTCTCGGACCAAATATAGTAGAGGATCCTCCTTTGTATTTGCCTTGATGCCTCGACAGAGTTAAAAGGAAATCCAGGAGTTTTCAAAATATTCTGAAAAGATTAGTTTTTTCTGTTTAATTGTTCTATTAAATTTCTAAAATAGAATGAAATTGATGGAATATAACTTAACTTTCAGTTTCTTCAGTTAGGGAACTATTCCCTTCCCCTCTCGGACCAAATATAGTAGAGGATCCTCCTTTGTATTTGCCTTGATGCCTCGACAGAGTTAAAAGGAAATCCAGGAGTTTTCAAAATATTCTGAAAAGATTAGTTTTTTCTGTTTAATTGTTCTATTAAATTTCTAAAATAGAATGAAATTGATGGAATATAACTTATCTTTCAGTTTCTTCATTTAAGGAACTATTCCCTTCCACTCTCGGACCAAATATAGTAGAGGATCCTCCTTTGTATTTGCCTTGATGCCTCGCCAGAGTTAAAAGGAAATCGGAAGTTTTCAAAATATTCTGAAAAGGTTAGTTTTTTCTATATAATTGTTCTATTAAGTTTCTAAAAGAGAATTTAATTGATGGAATATAACTTAACTTTCAGTTTCTTCAGTTAGGGAACTATTCCCTTCCACTCTCGGACCAAATATAGTAGAGGATCCTCCTTTGTATTTGCCTTGATGCCTTGCCAGAGTTAAAAGGAATTCCAGGAGTTTTCAAAATATTCTGAAAAGATTAGTTTTTTCTATTTAATTGTTCTATTAAGTTTCTAAAATAGAATGAAATTGATGGAATATAACTTAACTTTCAGTTTCTTCAGTTAGGGAACTATTCCCTTCCACTCTCGGACCAAATATAGTAGAGGATCCTCCTTTGTATTTGCCTTGATGCCTCGCCAGAGTTAAAAGGAAATCCAGGAGTTTTCAAAATTTTCTGAAAAGATTAGTTTTTTCTATTGATTGTTCTATTAAGTTTCTAAAATTGAATGAAATTGATGGAATATAACTTAACTTTCAGTTTCTTCAGTTAGGGAACTATTCCCTTCCACTCTCGGACCAAATATAGTAGAGGATCCTCTTTTGTATTTGCCTTGATGCCTCTCCAGAGTTAAAAGGAAATCCAGGAGTTTTCAAAATTTTCCGAAAAGATTAGTTTTTTCTATTTTAATGATCTATAAGTTTCTAAAATTGAATTAATTTGATGGAATATAACTTACCCATAATATGGAAATAATGGATCAATTTATCCAAGGGTAAATGTTAAATTTATGGTCCGATATCCATCTGTTATTTGAAGACATTTTAAAATCCCAAATACAGTGAACAAACCCTGCAGGTCTTCATTCCCATCATATCATAATTACCTGATATTTGGATGATAAGAATCTAAATATTTGTAGTTATATTTGATGTAATTGTTTAAAACAGGTATCAATGAAAATGAAAGGGTTCTTGCTTACCAGGACATTCATTCTTCTCCAAGTTACCCATGTAAACTTTATTGATTATTAGGTTCCCACTTCCCTTTCTCCCAAAAAAGAACACTGACAACAACTTAAAGAAATTATAGCATACGTTGACTTTCTATTGTCTGGAAGTGACCAAATTAAATTAAGTTTAAATAACAACGCTCATCTTGTTCAACCTGTCTCCATATGTCCTTGAATGTCTTTTGTTCCATCCTATCTTTCTTCATGTAGGTAACTTTTCCTTTCCATTCTCGGACCAAATATGGTAGAGGATCCTCCTTTGTGATTTGCCTTGATGCCTCGCCAGAGTTAAAAGGAATTCCAGGAGTTCTCAAAATATTCTGAAAAGGTTAGTTTTTTCTATTTAATTGTTCTATTAAGTTTCTAAAATAGAATGAAATAGATGGAATATAACTTAACTTTAAGTTTCTTCAGTTAGGGAACTATTCCCTTCCACTCTCGGACCAAATATAGTAGAGGATTCTCCTTTGTGATTTGCCTTGATGCCTTGCCAGAGTTATAAGGTAATTCTGGTAATGCCATGGAGCACTGAGAGGGCATTTCTTTCTATTTTAATGTTCCATAAAATTCTAAAATTAAATTAAATTGATGGTATATAACTTACCCATAATATGCACATAAAGAAGAAATTTTTCCAAGCATGAATATTGAATATAAGGTCCTATATCCTTCTCTAAAATTAAGACGCTAAAATTCCCTATTACAAGAACAAACTCTGCAGGGTTTCATTCCCATCATACTGTAATTACCTGATATTTGTATGATAAGAATCTCAATATTTGTAGTTATAATTGTGGTTATTGTGTAAAATAGGTTTATATTAAAATGAATTGGTTCTTCCTTACCAGGACATTCATCCTTCTCCAAGTTACCAATGTAGATTTCATTGATTATTAGGATCCCACTTCCCTTTCCCTCCAAAAAGAATCCTGCCAAAGACTGGCAAGATATTATAGCATTCGTTGACTTTCCATTGCCTGGAAGTGACCAAAGTAAATAAATTTTAAATGATAACACTCATCCTGTTAAACCTCTCACCATGTGTCCTTGAATGTTGTATATTCCTCCTGTCAGGTAGGGAACTATATCTTTCCACCTTCGGACCAAGTATAGTAGAGGATTCTACTTTGTGATTTCCCTTGATGCCTTGCCAGTGATATAAGGAAATCGTGAAATGCCAAAGAACCCTAAAAGGGATGTTTTTTATTTAAATGATCTATGATAACTAAAATTTAAATAATTTGTTTGGAATATAAGTAACCAATAATATTCACATAATGAAGTAATTTTTCCTAGGATGAATGTAAAATATATGGTACTATATCCATCTGTAAAATGAAGTAATTTTAATATCTGAAATACAACAAACCGCTAATGACATCAAAATATTTCCCTTACTTCTTTACCTTATTCCATTTTCTTTAAGATTTTCCTCTCTGCATGTCTTCATTCTCATCCAATCGTAATTTCCTGATAAATGGATGATAAGAAGCTCAACATTTCTAGTTTTATTTGAGGTAATTGTTGAAAACAGGTATCAATGAAAATGAAACGGGCATTCACGGAGTGGACCTCCATGACAATTCCTAGCTATTGGAAGAATTTGTGTGAGAATTCGACATGATTACTTTTCAAGGTATGGTCTCAAACTGTTCATATTTTTCTATACAAGGAAATGAGTTTCAATCCATTAATTGAGGAAAAATGTCGATAGTCACCCAACAGACGTTTTATTATTGGTGAAGGAAGAACACAATTATTTCTTTTTGTTGCGAACGATTGTGAAGAACAATTATAATACAAGAAGGGGCCATGAGCATTCAGGATTATCATCGTCCATTCTATCTGCAGTTGGGTCTTTTTTTCGTTGTTAAATTATTTTATTTCTCCTCCCTTTTCGTTACTTCTCCCTTCAAATCACTATGAATTAGAGTGAGATCACCTTCATGTCATTTCAGCAGGCACTCTTTTCATCCTGTTCTCTGGATGACTATCCTTGGACCATCTATCGTCTCCGACCCTATCTATGCATTTCATGTCCAGTGTTTTCAACCGCGAATGCGTTGCCAAGTCATTACTTCTTCAATTTGAACTATTTTCTAGGCACCGTTTCAATTCTCTAAAGCTTTTCAACGTGCCTCCTAGAGTTCACAGGCTTAAGATAATGATTGCTTCTTTCTTCTTCATTCATGAAATACTTCATCCTTTCTTATGCATCGTGAGTACATTCTTGGAGCATAGAATTAACATCTTCTTTTTGATTATTTCATTGGTTTGTACCACATAATTCTTGGTCCCAACGGTATATCTTCCATCGTACGCCATGCTACTTGGAGAACTCTGCAATGAAGAAACTTGTAGTATCTTTACTCCATGGAGCTGTTTCATGAGCGTATCCACTTCTCGTGATTCCTGTATTTGTGTTTCTCTTAACCTCCATCGTTTAGCATTTGCAAGGATGATTCCATAGTGTTTCAATTTTAACATCCCTCTCAGTTCCAAAGCCGATTACCCTCCCCCAAAGGAAATTCACTTCTGCTTGCAGAGGAAAACGTCGGCATTCAATGTTGCAGGCATTATCCTTCTTAAAGCCTCTGGACAAACTCTTCTCTATAACTCTTTGCATTCGTTCGCTCAAAGTAGGGACGAGGATTTGATGGAATTTGTGCACCAATCCTCAATCAATTCTTTACTGATATTTGGCAGATGAACTCCTTCCTGTCAGTCGTGTGGAATGCAAAATCCAAGTCGAGAAATGAGAAGATGCATTTGAGAAGGCGAGCAGCTATCATACATGCAGGTGTTTTTGATGACCTTTTTCCAGCCCTGGTTTCCTGCAAATGTCTTCTGCAGAACGGGATTCTCTGAGGGGTCGTTGGGCTCATAGTTTTAGAAGCAGTCTCGAGAATGCTTAGGACGTGTTCCATTTGCTGTCAAGACCATTGCATTGGTTTAAATAACTTTTGATTGGATCTCTACCTTGCAGCTCTACTTCGCATCCTTGTAGAGATGCTTGTGATATCCTCCATCGGTTATTCAAAACGTTTCACTGGCAGAGATCGTTCTTCTTTACATTTGAAGACCGAATTCCTCCATGAACCGAGATTTGAGTATTTGAAAGAGGACTGAAAAAGTGATGTTTACATTTCCATTACACGGCACAAGGACGAGTAGTGGCCACTCTGCAGGTGCTGAATACTTCAGATAACACCCTCTTTCCGAAAGAAGTAAAAGAGCATTCACTGATTTTGAAACATTCCTTTTCTTTCCTTCTAGATGCCTGAAATAACTGCTGAGGGGAGGATGTTAGTCGAGAAAAGATAAGATAGGTCAGATGTGGATTCGTCATGTGTGGACCTCGAATAGGAAGGAAGACCTTGGCGTACCGACAACATGAGAAATATAATGCTTTTGATTGAAATCGTCTTGGATATTAAACAAAGCTTATTTATACACTGTTAAATCAAGATTATTTATACACTGTTTAAAACTTAAGAGGAAGAAAACGTATTATATTCAATGTGGTTTTTAGAAATAAATATTCAAGAATTCATCCTATGAAATTTTCCTGTCCTATGTAAAACTGTGGGTGAACATGCATATTGAGAGATGGGCGCAGAATATCTCCAAGCACGTCTCGGTTCCTTAAGGAGGGGGACGAACGCACGGAAGCACTCGTTTTAAAGAACTTATCCGGCGATTTATTAGTGAGAATGTTCTCTACACCTAGCAGAAAAACATGCCAGTGCGTCGAGGAACGAAATCGGGGTTTGAGTAGCGTTAGCGAGGCGTTCATCACGCGTGGGTTTAAAGTGCTAAAATTTGATCCTATGGGTTAATAGTCTCCGTTTTTCGTCCAGCATATAAACTAATGTTTTCGTAAACTACATTCCACGTTGATGTAAGCCCATGGATGATGCTTCGGGATGAATGTGTGCTGCTCTCGTTCGGACTCAATCGTGTATTCGGAAGTAGATTTGGCATGACTAAGGTGCGTGAAACGGATTATTCACAAACTTAAAGTAACCGATTCCAAATCTAAAGATCCAAATCCAAAACTTTCCGAAGGTCAAATCCATTAACAATTTTTCCGGGAGTAATTTGTACCAGTTCTTCGCCCCCGGCAGCATTAATCCGAATTTTCATGCAATTTTCTCCCGTTTACTCCATCAAAGGGGTCGATTCCCGCCGAGCGAAATTTTTCATAGGACGTTCGAGTAAAACCGATTTCTCGTTCAGGCATGGTACCCTTCCGAGACGAACACGTTTTATGAAATCTGTGCCTGCGTACGTAGTCCTTCAGCGAAACAACTCTCCTATAGTCATTCCACAAAAGCTGGCAGTACGGGAGGCTTATGGGGAAATAAATGCACGAATATTCCCATAAGAGCCTCTCAAAAGGCGTAAAGCTTTAGTTTTTGAATTTTATAACGGAGAGCGGGTCCGGATCAATCCGAATTACGGTAACGGGTCTCTTAGTCTCGAGCAAAAAGTAACAATGATTAGCAATCGGAGCACTAAATCAATTACTCCCTCGGTTATATAATTCAAAAACTAAAGTTCTATTCAAGATATCGACTCAGAATAACCTGTAATTGAAAATAACAGCATTTATCTCAATTTTTCTCGCGACAAGTTTTTCGTAACGCAAGAAACAAAAATTTTTTAGCCGATGTATATATTTGACTGCACGATCCAATTTTTCGGAGGTTGCGTTCCACTTAAATTATTTTTTACTAAAATTTTATCGGTCAAAAATTAATGTAAGTTAATTTTTTTGTATTCATAAGGTATAAAGAGTAATCTAAGAAAACACTAGCACTTTACGTTTGATAGGATGAGAGAAATGGCAGTTTTAGTATTGCTCACGGCTGGTGAGGTGACCATTTTTTTTCAACCCGCTATAAAATTTATTTCTTTTGTTGAAATGTTAAAGAAACTTCGTCAATGTATAGAACCATCCTTCCTTGTCCAAATTTTACCAAAAAGTTGGAAAAAAATTCACCAAAAATAGTTGAAAATATTAATTTCATCCGTTGGGAAGGCAAATTTTGTGGATATCGCGGATATTCCAGAAAAATGACCCGGCGTACGAGGCTATTCGATTTCTCCATAAGCCCATACTGCCTAGAAAAGTGGAACAGACTATAGATACGAAGCTTTTTGCTATTTTGAATATAGATCGTAATGTAGAGCGAGCGCTTTTCTCAGCGGGGTGTTACAGCAATAATTGTCCATGGGTCCAAACCTCCTTCCATTTTAAAAAATGCCTTCGAAACGTAGCACTTGTTTCTGTACTCGCAGTTCCGTATATGTTTTGAGGCGCTACTTGTGAATATTAAAATGAATATAAAATTTTTGTTTTCGCTTACCATGTAGAAACGAGTTTCTATCGCTAATCTTAAGCTATTTAGCGTGCAACCTGATTGATAATGTTGAACAGTGGTTATCCATGAACAACCTTAAATGTGCGATAAAATTTCGCTAAAACCGAACAAATTCATCTAATCATAAAGTCTTTTCCAAGGTAATATTCTCAATTCTGTCTATACACGTATTTGTTATTCGATATCTGGGAATGAGGTTATCTCCTAATGAAAGGGAGTCTTTCGGACGACTGCTCGTAACCTGATCGTCTCGCTGGCCACCTTGGAAAGATAATGCTCGTCGATGGATCTTTCTCCCTCTACTGTCAAAGTGGCCGTGGCAAAGGTAATATTTCGCTTTCCACGGATGCTACTTCGCTTTTCCGCAACGTGCATTTAGAAAACGGATTTCGCAACCATCTGTGACCTTTTGGAGCCCATAGCATTCTCAGAAGACGAAGGTTAGCTTTCGTGTAAGCCACTTACCATGCGTTCTTTATTCACGCAATGAGAAAGCTACGCATGAGGTGTCGTCCACAATCCGAGTTCGTCCGTAGGAATACCCTGTGCGAATCTTAATATTTCGCATCACGATCCGAAACTTGGGGTCCTCTTGACCTCTCAATGTTTTAACTATTTCTTAGAAAATGAGATAAATATTCGATTTTCCCCGGCTCAAATAGGCTGGAAATGTCAGTTGATGGAGACGTTTTCCTTTCTTGGCACGATTACTTTACCCTTTCGAGACGAAGACGTTTTCTGAAAACCTCTGTCTGCGTACGAGGTCCCATTTATAGAGCGTACACCTTCCTAAGCGGGTTGTCGCATCCTTTTAATTGTACAAAGTCATCGAATCACAAGGCACTAAATCTTCGAACGCCTTTGCAACGGGTTAACGCGTAAGGGCGATCGGCAACTGCCGCATGTGCTCGTCCATCGGAGGCTCGCGCGTTTAAGGCACAGCAGGAACGCCAAACTTATGCGGAGAATCTAGTTCAGTTTAACGTCTCTTATTCAGAAACCGCGACATAAAAATCGGCGATAAAAATCGTTGTCCTATGCGCGAGCGGTAATGGATGAAAAACGCATTGGAAATCAATTTTATAGAAACTCGTTTGGTTCTCCATTTACACTTAAGTTTACGGATTAATTTGATTGACACCCCTGTCGAGGTTTTTCGGTCACGCACACGCAATTTCTTGACGGCTGAATATAATTTCCGTTTCGGCGCACTGCGAATGTAAGACGCAGCCGATATGCAGTGAAACTTTGAACGTTATAACCTGGTTTATACACGGTCGATTAATTAATAATCGACCGCCCCAAATTGTCCCCTGTCGAAACGTTTACTTTATGCTTAAAATCCTGCAAATGCCCTGCCCAAAGTAATTTCCGTTCATTAAATCGTTCCTCCCCGTTCCTTACCGTCTATCGCGGGAGCTGTTTGTTGAATTCATTAGGAGTCATTCTTTCCGTTTAGTATAATTCTGTTCGCGAGTAACGAACATTAAGTAGTAAATTTAGCCATGCATTCGAATGAACTCTTGTCCTTAGAAATAACGAATCTCGAAGGAGTTTTAAGCGTAACGATTGCCAAATTTTGAATTTGCTACGTAGACCTTGGGAGCTCGAATGAGGAGAAGCGGATATAGTCCGTCATCGTTCGTCACAGGGAAACTTTTCTTAACTGAAATCCGACAGAGGGCTCCTCCCCATTGGTCTCACTCGGCAGTCGTTGCTCGTGAGAAACGTTTGTGACTAGTGCATCGAGTGGATTACGCTATTTCGTATCAATCCTATAGAGTATTGACGATTCTCCGCGGATAAAGTGATTGTGACCGTGTTAAGTGGTTATCGGTGCACATGGAAGATAGATAAAATACGGCAGCATCGCAAAGGAAGGCATCGTCTTGCGAGCGTGCGGAAAGAGATTTTGGTGAGGCTCCGAGGAGAATTGTAAGTTAAGATACCCAGTCCCATTGGAAATATCTCGGTAGGCCCTTTGCCTACGAAGACAAGGATTTGCCTCTCGAATTTTACTTGCCGATTGCTTCGGAGCGAGGAATTTCGAGTTCCTGGATTCCAATCCGTCGAAAGGTTACATTACTCTGTCACTGTAAGCTAGATGAGATGATGATAGCCATAATAATATCGTTGAACGTTGGTTCTCAGCATTAGCGTTCATATGGTGTCGTATGTTATCGCTGCAAATCGAGCTTTATTAAGTTTTCGGAGCCGTTTCTTCTTACAGGGAGCTCGGGCGCAGCATCATAGTTCGTACGAAGATGCTTTTATCTTCAACAGAGTGCATTTAATTAGAGAAAAAGGAAAATTAACGACTGGTGAAAGGGAGGATGTTGACACGGCGAGGTCGCTGTGGAAAGTGCATTGCGCACGGTGGTATTTCGAGGCGCGATTGTCACCGGCGGGAATCTAAAATTCGAGAAAGATTTTCGAAAATAAACATGAGGTGAGTCGTAAACGATTAAAATTTCATGAAGACTAGTATTTATTATGATTTTTAGCTACTACGTGAGTCTTGCTGAGCAAATTTACCATTTTCATGATGTACGGTCCGCTTATTCTTCCGAATTGAAGAAAACCGCCATTACTCGGGGTCGACATAAAAGAAGAGAGAAATTTTGGTGATTTTCCATCGGTAATCAGATGAGGAAATATTTGGCAAGAAATATAACAATACAGCGGCTGCACTGAAGGCGGTGGTACTTCTCTCAGCCAATCAGAAGCAAGATAAATGTTTAGCGGTGGTTCAAAATTTATAAATTTTCATTTTTCACGTTTAATTTAGGAAATAAGTATTATAAACTATTCTCTGCATTTCGGATCGTGCCAAAGCTAAGATATGTCAAGTTTTCCTATCCTCTGAGTCTATTTTTACGATGAGCAGCTTTGCCAAAATCAGCATCCGTTTAGGAACGTATGCATGTAGTTGGTTGCTCTGACACAAGATTTTATTGTTAACTAATTTGAAGAGTACGACGCATGAATTAATAACCATCCGCTGTTACAAATCAATAAAATAGCCTTGACTGTGTTAGTGTAGCAGGAGTGAGCCACGGTTCTGGATGTTTGCTTCCTTTCCTAATGAATTCATCAAATTTCAATTCTAGGATGCCCATGGAATCGACAACGCTCGCCGTCCTATCCACGAGGAGTGCAACGGGTATTCACGGAGTGGACCTCCATGACAATTCCTAGCTATTGGAAGAATTTGAGTGAGAATTCGACAAGATTACTTTTCAAGGTATGATCTCAAACTGTTCATATTTTTCTATACAAGGAAATGAGTTTCAATCTATTAATGGAGGAAAAATGTCGATAGTCACCCAACAGACGTTTTATTATTGGTGAAGGAAGAACACAATTATTTCTTTTTGTTGCGAACGATTGTGAAGAACAATTATAATACAAGAAGGGGCCATGAGCATTCAGGATTATCATCGTCCATTCTATCTGCAGTTGGGTCTTTTTTTCGTTGTTAAATTATTTTATTTCTCCTCCCTTTTCGTTACTTCTCCCTTCAAATCACTATGAATTAGAGTGAGATCACCTTCATGTCATTTCAGCAGGCACTCTTTTCATCCTGTTCTCTGGATGACTATCCTTGGACCATCTATCGTCTCCGACCCTATCTATGCATTTCATGTCCAGTGTTTTCAACCGCGAATGCGTTGCCAAGTCATTACTTCTTCAATTTGAACTATTTTCTAGGCACCGTTTCAATTCTCTAAAGCTTTTCAACGTGCCTCCTAGAGTTCACAGGCTTAAGATAATGATTGCTTCTTTCTTCTTCATTCATGAAATTCTTCATCCTTTCTTATGCATCGTGAGTACATTCTTGGAGCATAGAATTAACATCTTCTTTTTGATTATTTCATTGGTTTGTACCACATAATTCTTGGTCCCAACGGTATATCTTCCATCGTACGCCATGCTACTTGGAGAACTCTGCAATGAAGAAACTTGTAGTATCTTTACTCCATGGAGCTGTTTCATGAGTGTATCCACTTCTCGTGATTCCTGTATTTGTGTTTCTCTTAACCTCCTTCGTTTAGCATTTGCAAGGATGATTCCATAGTGTTTCAATTTTAACATCCCTCTCAGTTCCAAAGCCGATTACCCTCCCCCAAAGGAAATTCACTTCTGCTTGCAGAGGAAAACGTCGGCATTCAATGTTACAGGCATTATCCTTCTTAACCCTCTTACTGCCAGCGGGCCGATATATCGGCCCTCGCTGGTTGTGCGAAAACTGCCAGCGGGCCGATATATCGGCCCGACTTATTTGACACTATTTATTTCGTGATTGTGACCATTTCAACGGCTGCCGTTTCATTTAATACACATGTGCTGTATCTCTACTGCTTACTTTATCTAACTTATATGGTTTCACCTTACCTTGCTATACATTTTGACATTTTACAGTGATCTTTCCTCGTTAATTCGTCCGGATATTTTCGTTACTTCGGGCCAGCGTCATCCTGCACAGTATTATCTTTCGTGTTTGTCGCAAGTCGTGCGAAACTGTTTTCTTGTGGCTCTAAGTATTTGTTTTAGAGTGTCAGTTTCCAGTTAGATAAGTAAATATTCTTTTTTGGCCCGCCTATTTTTATATAAGCAAAACCGAGATATGCAACCCGGCTCTTCAGAGACATACCTCAAAAAAACTTATAAAATTGCCAAATGAAAAAGAAAAGAACTGTTGTATGTGTAGTGAAAGAGGAAAAAAGGAATAAAATAAAGAAAAAGATGCAGAACTGTGTGTGGAAAATGCAAAAAAGGACTTCTTGGTGAATGCTTCCATAAGCATAAGTGCGCTAGCTGATGGGACCGTGAGTGTAGAGTCAGATAAAATATTTTATATCTCTGGCAAAAATAGTTTTATCACTATTAAACTTTACCATGGGTGAGAAAACTAAATAATATCAAAAACTATTATAATTTTATTCCACGTATATAATATTTTATACATCACAAAGTGAAAAAAATGGAGAATTTTGGGTTTTTACATATATTATAATTACTTTGTTATTATTTTTCTGTATGAAAATTTAAGTAAACCCCCATAATCCATCTATGGTTCTAAACTATAAATATATCTTTAGCATTGGGAAAAAATCTAGACGAATTAAATAAAGTTTATTAGATGAAATAATTTAGAATCTGAAATCCTTCATATTCCGGAAAATAGCCCTGGCAGTCTTCGCACATCCCACCCGAAATGGGCTGGCAGTAAAAGGGTTAAAGCCTCTGGACAAACTCTTCTCTATAACTCTTTGCATTCGTTCGCTCAAAGTAGGGACGAGGATTTGATGGAATTTGTGCACCAATCCTCAATCAATTCTTTACTGATATTTGGCAGATGAACTCCTTCCTGTCAGTCGTGTGGAATGCAAAATCCAAGTCGAGAAATGAGAAGATGCATTTGAGAAGGCGAGCAGCTATCATACATGCAGGTGTTTTTGATGACCTTTTTCCAGCCCTGGTTTCCTGCAAATGTCTTCTGCAGAACGGGATTCTCTGAGGGGTCGTTGGGCTCATAGTTTTAGAAGCAGTCTCGAGAATGCTTAGGACGTGTTCCATTTGCTGTCAAGACCATTGCATTGGTTTAAATAACTTTTGATTGGATCTCTACCTTGCAGCTCTACTTCGCATCCTTGTAGAGATGCTTGTGATATCCTCCATCGGTTATTCAAAACGTTTCACTGGCAGAGATCGTTCTTCTTTACATTTGAAGACCGAATTCCTCCATGAACCGAGATTTGAGTATTTGAAAGAGGACTGAAAAAGTGATGTTTACATTTCCATTACACGGCACAAGGACGAGTAGTGGCCACTCTGCAGGTGCTGAATACTTCAGATAACACCCTCTTTCCGAAAGAAGTAAAAGAGCATTCACTGATTTTGAAACATTCCTTTTCTTTCCTTCTAGATGCCTGAAATAACTGCTGAGGGGAGGATGTTAGTCGAGAAAAGATAAGATAGGTCAGATGTGGATTCGTCATGTGTGGACCTCGAATAGGAAGGAAGACCTTGGCGTACCGACAACATGAGAAATATAATGCTTTTGATTGAAATCGTCTTGGATATTAAACAAAGCTTATTTATACACTGTTAAATCAAGATTATTTATACACTGTTTAAAACTTAAGAGGAAGAAAACGTATTATATTCAATGTGGTTTTTAGAAATAAATATTCAAGAATTCATCCTATGAAATTTTCCTGTCCTATGTAAAACTGTGGGTGAACATGCATATTGAGAGATGGGCGCAGAATATCTCCAAGCACGTCTCGGTTCCTTAAGGAGGGGGACGAACGCACGGAAGCACTCGTTTTAAAGAACTTATCCGGCGATTTATTAGTGAGAATGTTCTCTACACCTAGCAGAAAAACATGCCAGTGCGTCGAGGAACGAAATCGGGGTTTGAGTAGCGTTAGCGAGGCGTTCATCACGCGTGGGTTTAAAGTGCTAAAATTTGATCCTATGGGTTAATAGTCTCCGTTTTTCGTCCAGCATATAAACTAATGTTTTCGTAAACTACATTCCACGTTGATGTAAGCCCATGGATGATGCTTCGGGATGAATGTGTGCTGCTCTCGTTCGGACTCAATCGTGTATTCGGAAGTAGATTTGGCATGACTAAGGTGCGTGAAACGGATTATTCACAAACTTAAAGTAACCGATTCCAAATCTAAAGATCCAAATCCAAAACTTTCCGAAGGTCAAATCCATTAACAATTTTTCCGGGAGTAATTTGTACCAGTTCTTCGCCCCCGGCAGCATTAATCCGAATTTTCATGCAATTTTCTCCCGTTTACTCCATCAAAGGGGTCGATTCCCGCCGAGCGAAATTTTTCATAGGACGTTCGAGTAAAACCGATTTCTCGTTCAGGCATGGTACCCTTCCGAGACGAACACGTTTTATGAAATCTGTGCCTGCGTACGTAGTCCTTCAGCGAAACAACTCTCCTATAGTCATTCCACAAAAGCTGGCAGTACGGGAGGCTTATGGGGAAATAAATGCACGAATATTCCCATAAGAGCCTCTCAAAAGGCGTAAAGCTTTAGTTTTTGAATTTTATAACGGAGAGCGGGTCCGGATCAATCCGAATTACGGTAACGGGTCTCTTAGTCTCGAGCAAAAAGTAACAATGATTAGCAATCGGAGCACTAAATCAATTACTCCCTCGGTTATATAATTCAAAAACTAAAGTTCTATTCAAGATATCGACTCAGAATAACCTGTAATTGAAAATAACAGCATTTATCTCAATTTTTCTCGCGACAAGTTTTTCGTAACGCAAGAAACAAAAATTTTTTAGCCGATGTATATATTTGACTGCACGATCCAATTTTTCGGAGGTTGCGTTCCACTTAAATTATTTTTTACTAAAATTTTATCGGTCAAAAATTAATGTAAGTTAATTTTTTTGTATTCATAAGGTATAAAGAGTAATCTAAGAAAACACTAGCACTTTACGTTTGATAGGATGAGAGAAATGGCAGTTTTAGTATTGCTCACGGCTGGTGAGGTGACCATTTTTTTTCAACCCGCTATAAAATTTATTTCTTTTGTTGAAATGTTAAAGAAACTTCGTCAATGTATAGAACCATCCTTCCTTGTCCAAATTTTACCAAAAAGTTGGAAAAAAATTCACCAAAAATAGTTGAAAATATTAATTTCATCCGTTGGGAAGGCAAATTTTGTGGATATCGCGGATATTCCAGAAAAATGACCCGGCGTACGAGGCTATTCGATTTCTCCATAAGCCCATACTGCCTAGAAAAGTGGAACAGACTATAGATACGAAGCTTTTTGCTATTTTGAATATAGATCGTAATGTAGAGCGAGCGCTTTTCTCAGCGGGGTGTTACAGCAATAATTGTCCATGGGTCCAAACCTCCTTCCATTTTAAAAAATGCCTTCGAAACGTAGCACTTGTTTCTGTACTCGCAGTTCCGTATATGTTTTGAGGCGCTACTTGTGAATATTAAAATGAATATAAAATTTTTGTTTTCGCTTACCATGTAGAAACGAGTTTCTATCGCTAATCTTAAGCTATTTAGCGTGCAACCTGATTGATAATGTTGAACAGTGGTTATCCATGAACAACCTTAAATGTGCGATAAAATTTCGCTAAAACCGAACAAATTCATCTAATCATAAAGTCTTTTCCAAGGTAATATTCTCAATTCTGTCTATACACGTATTTGTTATTCGATATCTGGGAATGAGGTTATCTCCTAATGAAAGGGAGTCTTTCGGACGACTGCTCGTAACCTGATCGTCTCGCTGGCCACCTTGGAAAGATAATGCTCGTCGATGGATCTTTCTCCCTCTACTGTCAAAGTGGCCGTGGCAAAGGTAATATTTCGCTTTCCACGGATGCTACTTCGCTTTTCCGCAACGTGCATTTAGAAAACGGATTTCGCAACCATCTGTGACCTTTTGGAGCCCATAGCATTCTCAGAAGACGAAGGTTAGCTTTCGTGTAAGCCACTTACCATGCGTTCTTTATTCACGCAATGAGAAAGCTACGCATGAGGTGTCGTCCACAATCCGAGTTCGTCCGTAGGAATACCCTGTGCGAATCTTAATATTTCGCATCACGATCCGAAACTTGGGGTCCTCTTGACCTCTCAATGTTTTAACTATTTCTTAGAAAATGAGATAAATATTCGATTTTCCCCGGCTCAAATAGGCTGGAAATGTCAGTTGATGGAGACGTTTTCCTTTCTTGGCACGATTACTTTACCCTTTCGAGACGAAGACGTTTTCTGAAAACCTCTGTCTGCGTACGAGGTCCCATTTATAGAGCGTACACCTTCCTAAGCGGGTTGTCGCATCCTTTTAATTGTACAAAGTCATCGAATCACAAGGCACTAAATCTTCGAACGCCTTTGCAACGGGTTAACGCGTAAGGGCGATCGGCAACTGCCGCATGTGCTCGTCCATCGGAGGCTCGCGCGTTTAAGGCACAGCAGGAACGCCAAACTTATGCGGAGAATCTAGTTCAGTTTAACGTCTCTTATTCAGAAACCGCGACATAAAAATCGGCGATAAAAATCGTTGTCCTATGCGCGAGCGGTAATGGATGAAAAACGCATTGGAAATCAATTTTATAGAAACTCGTTTGGTTCTCCATTTACACTTAAGTTTACGGATTAATTTGATTGACACCCCTGTCGAGGTTTTTCGGTCACGCACACGCAATTTCTTGACGGCTGAATATAATTTCCGTTTCGGCGCACTGCGAATGTAAGACGCAGCCGATATGCAGTGAAACTTTGAACGTTATAACCTGGTTTATACACGGTCGATTAATTAATAATCGACCGCCCCAAATTGTCCCCTGTCGAAACGTTTACTTTATGCTTAAAATCCTGCAAATGCCCTGCCCAAAGTAATTTCCGTTCATTAAATCGTTCCTCCCCGTTCCTTACCGTCTATCGCGGGAGCTGTTTGTTGAATTCATTAGGAGTCATTCTTTCCGTTTAGTATAATTCTGTTCGCGAGTAACGAACATTAAGTAGTAAATTTAGCCATGCATTCGAATGAACTCTTGTCCTTAGAAATAACGAATCTCGAAGGAGTTTTAAGCGTAACGATTGCCAAATTTTGAATTTGCTACGTAGACCTTGGGAGCTCGAATGAGGAGAAGCGGATATAGTCCGTCATCGTTCGTCACAGGGAAACTTTTCTTAACTGAAATCCGACAGAGGGCTCCTCCCC
This sequence comes from Pantala flavescens, assembly GCA_020796165.1. Classification (NCBI taxonomy): domain Eukaryota; kingdom Metazoa; phylum Arthropoda; class Insecta; order Odonata; family Libellulidae; genus Pantala; species Pantala flavescens. The sequence goes on along the minus strand of CM036885.1, from coordinate 18,138,577 downwards.
ATTGGTCTCACTCGGCAGTCGTTGCTCGTGAGAAACGTTTGTGACTAGCGCATCGAGTGGATTACGCTATTTCGTATCAATCCTATAGAGTATTGACGATTCTCCACGGATAAAGTGATTGTGACCGTGTTAAGTGGTTATCGGTGCACATGGAAGATAGATAAAATACGGCAGCATCGCAAAGGAAGGCATCGTCTTGCGAGCGTGCGGAAAGAGATTTTGGTGAGGCTCCGAGGAGAATTGTAAGTTAAGATACCCAGTCCCATTGGAAATATCTCGGTAGGCCCTTTGCCTACGAAGACAAGGATTTGCCTCTCGAATTTTACTTGCCGATTGCTTCGGAGCGAGGAATTCCGAGTTCCTGGATTCCAATCCGTCGAAAGGTTACATTACTCTGTCACTGTAAGCTAGATGAGATGATGATAGCCATAATAATATCGTTGAACGTTGGTTCTCAGCATTAGCGTTCATATGGTGTCGTATGTTATCGCTGCAAATCGAGCTTTATTAAGTTTTCGGAGCCGTTTCTTCTTACAGGGAGCTCGGGCGCAGCATCATAGTTCGTACGAAGATGCTTTTATCTTCAACAGAGTGCATTTAATTAGAGAAAAAGGAAAATTAACGACTGGTGAAAGGGAGGATGTTGACACGGCGAGGTCGCTGTGGAAAGTGCATTGCGCACGGTGGTATTTCGAGGCGCGATTGTCACCGGCGGGAATCTAAAATTCGAGAAAGATTTTCGAAAATAAACATGAGGTGAGTCGTAAACGATTAAAATTTCATGAAGACTAGTATTTATTATGATTTTTATCTACTACGTGAGTCTTGCTGAGCAAATTTACCATTTTCATGATGTACGGTCCGCTTATTCTTCCGAATTGAAGAAAACCGCCATTACTCGGGGTCGACATAAAAGAAGAGAGAAATTTTGGTGATTTTCCATCGGTAATCAGATGAGGAAATATTTGGCAAGAAATATAACAATACAGCGGCTGCACTGAAGGCGGTGGTACTTCTCTCAGCCAATCAGAAGCAAGATAAATGTTTAGCGGTGGTTCAAAATTTATAAATTTTCATTTTTCACGTTTAATTTAGGAAATAAGTATTATAAACTATTCTCTGCATTTCGGATCGTGCCAAAGCTAAGATATGTCAAGTTTTCCTATCCTCTGAGTCTATTTTTACGATGAGCAGCTTTGCCAAAATCAGCATCCGTTTAGGAACGTATGCATGTAGTTGGTTGCTCTGACACAAGATTTTATTGTTAACTAATTTGAAGAGTACGACGCATGAATTAATAACCATCCGCTGTTACAAATCAATAAAATAGCCTTGACTGTGTTAGTGTAGCAGGAGTGAGCCACGGTTCTGGATGTTTGCTTCCTTTCCTAATGAATTCATCAAATTTCAATTCTAGGATGCCCATGGAATCGACAACGCTCGCCGTCCTATCCACGAGGAGTGCAACGGGTATTCACGGAGTGGACCTCCATGACAATTCCTAGCTATTGGAAGAATTTGAGTGAGAATTCGACAAGATTACTTTTCAAGGTATGATCTCAAACTGTTCATATTTTTCTATACAAGGAAATGAGTTTCAATCTATTAATGGAGGAAAAATGTCGATAGTCACCCAACAGACGTTTTATTATTGGTGAAGGAAGAACACAATTATTTCTTTTTGTTGCGAACGATTGTGAAGAACAATTATAATACAAGAAGGGGCCATGAGCATTCAGGATTATCATCGTCCATTCTATCTGCAGTTGGGTCTTTTTTTCGTTGTTAAATTATTTTATTTCTCCTCCCTTTTCGTTACTTCTCCCTTCAAATCACTATGAATTAGAGTGAGATCACCTTCATGTCATTTCAGCAGGCACTCTTTTCATCCTGTTCTCTGGATGACTATCCTTGGACCATCTATCGTCTCCGACCCTATCTATGCATTTCATGTCCAGTGTTTTCAACCGCGAATGCGTTGCCAAGTCATTACTTCTTCAATTTGAACTATTTTCTAGGCACCGTTTCAATTCTCTAAAGCTTTTCAACGTGCCTCCTAGAGTTCACAGGCTTAAGATAATGATTGCTTCTTTCTTCTTCATTCATGAAATACTTCATCCTTTCTTATGCATCGTGAGTACATTCTTGGAGCATAGAATTAACATCTTCTTTTTGATTATTTCATTGGTTTGTACCACATAATTCTTGGTCCCAACGGTATATCTTCCATCGTACGCCATGCTACTTGGAGAACTCTGCAATGAAGAAACTTGTAGTATCTTTACTCCATGGAGCTGTTTCATGAGTGTATCCACTTCTCGTGATTCCTGTATTTGCGTTTCTCTTAACCTCCTTCGTTTAGCATTTGCAAGGATGATTCCATAGTGTTTCAATTTTAACATCCCTCTCAGTTCCAAAGCCGATTACCCTCCCCCAAAGGAAATTCACTTCTGCTTGCAGAGGAAAACGTCGGCATTCAATGTTACAGGCATTATCCTTCTTAAAGCCTCTGGACAAACTCTTCTCTATAACTCTTTGCATTCGTTCGCTCAAAGTAGGGACGAGGATTTGATGGAATTTGTGCACCAATCCTCAATCAATTCTTTACTGATATTTGGCAGATGAACTCCTTCCTGTCAGTCGTGTGGAATGCAAAATCCAAGTCGAGAAATGAGAAGATGCATTTGAGAAGGCGAGCAGCTATCATACATGCAGGTGTTTTTGATGACCTTTTTCCAGCCCTGGTTTCCTGCAAATGTCTTCTGCAGAACGGGATTCTCTGAGGGGTCGTTGGGCTCATAATTTTAGAAGCAGTCTCGAGAATGCTTAGGACGTGTTCCATTTGCTGTCAAGACCATTGCATTGGTTTAAATAACTTTTGATTGGATCTCTACCTTGCAGCTCTACTTCGCATCCTTGTAGAGATGCTTGTGATATCCTCCATCGGTTATTCAAAACGTTTCACTGGCAGAGATCGTTCTTCTTTACATTTGAAGACCGAATTCCTCCATGAACCGAGATTTGAGTATTTGAAAGAGGACTGAAAAAGTGATGTTTACATTTCCATTACACGGCACAAGGACGAGTAGTGGCCACTCTGCAGGTGCTGAATACTTCAGATAACACCCTCTTTCCGAAAGAAGTAAAAGAGCATTCACTGATTTTGAAACATTCCTTTTCTTTCCTTCTAGATGCCTGAAATAACTGCTGAGGGGAGGATGTTAGTCGAGAAAAGATAAGATAGGTCAGATGTGGATTCGTCATGTGTGGACCTCGAATAGGAAGGAAGACCTTGGCGTACCGACAACATGAGAAATATAATGCTTTTGATTGAAATCGTCTTGGATATTAAACAAAGCTTATTTATACACTGTTAAATCAAGATTATTTATACACTGTTTAAAACTTAAGAGGAAGAAAACGTATTATATTCAATGTGGTTTTTAGAAATAAATATTCAAGAATTCATCCTATGAAATTTTCCTGTCCTATGTAAAACTGTGGGTGAACATGCATATTGAGAGATGGGCGCAGAATATCTCCAAGCACGTCTCGGTTCCTTAAGGAGGGGGACGAACGCACGGAAGCACTCGTTTTAAAGAACTTATCCGGCGATTTATTAGTGAGAATGTTCTCTACACCTAGCAGAAAAACATGCCAGTGCGTCGAGGAACGAAATCGGGGTTTGAGTAGCGTTAGCGAGGCGTTCATCACGCGTGGGTTTAAAGTGCTAAAATTTGATCCTATGGGTTAATAGTCTCCGTTTTTCGTCCAGCATATAAACTAATGTTTTCGTAAACTACATTCCACGTTGATGTAAGCCCATGGATGATGCTTCGGGATGAATGTGTGCTGCTCTCGTTCGGACTCAATCGTGTATTCGGAAGTAGATTTGGCATGACTAAGGTGCGTGAAACGGATTATTCACAAACTTAAAGTAACCGATTCCAAATCTAAAGATCCAAATCCAAAACTTTCCGAAGGTCAAATCCATTAACAATTTTTCCGGGAGTAATTTGTACCAGTTCTTCGCCCCCGGCAGCATTAATCCGAATTTTCATGCAATTTTCTCCCGTTTACTCCATCAAAGGGGTCGATTCCCGCCGAGCGAAATTTTTCATAGGACGTTCGAGTAAAACCGATTTCTCGTTCAGGCATGGTACCCTTCCGAGACGAACACGTTTTATGAAATCTGTGCCTGCGTACGTAGTCCTTCAGCGAAACAACTCTCCTATAGTCATTCCACAAAAGCTGGCAGTACGGGAGGCTTATGGGGAAATAAATGCACGAATATTCCCATAAGAGCCTCTCAAAAGGCGTAAAGCTTTAGTTTTTGAATTTTATAACGGAGAGCGGGTCCGGATCAATCCGAATTACGGTAACGGGTCTCTTAGTCTCGAGCAAAAAGTAACAATGATTAGCAATCGGAGCACTAAATCAATTACTCCCTCGGTTATATAATTCAAAAACTAAAGTTCTATTCAAGATATCGACTCAGAATAACCTGTAATTGAAAATAACAGCATTTATCTCAATTTTTCTCGCGACAAGTTTTTCGTAACGCAAGAAACAAAAATTTTTTAGCCGATGTATATATTTGACTGCACGATCCAATTTTTCGGAGGTTGCGTTCCACTTAAATTATTTTTTACTAAAATTTTATCGGTCAAAAATTAATGTAAGTTAATTTTTTTGTATTCATAAGGTATAAAGAGTAATCTAAGAAAACACTAGCACTTTACGTTTGATAGGATGAGAGAAATGGCAGTTTTAGTATTGCTCACGGCTGGTGAGGTGACCATTTTTTTTCAACCCGCTATAAAATTTATTTCTTTTGTTGAAATGTTAAAGAAACTTCGTCAATGTATAGAACCATCCTTCCTTGTCCAAATTTTACCAAAAAGTTGGAAAAAAATTCACCAAAAATAGTTGAAAATATTAATTTCATCCGTTGGGAAGGCAAATTTTGTGGATATCGCGGATATTCCAGAAAAATGACCCGGCGTACGAGGCTATTCGATTTCTCCATAAGCCCATACTGCCTAGAAAAGTGGAACAGACTATAGATACGAAGCTTTTTGCTATTTTGAATATAGATCGTAATGTAGAGCGAGCGCTTTTCTCAGCGGGGTGTTACAGCAATAATTGTCCATGGGTCCAAACCTCCTTCCATTTTAAAAAATGCCTTCGAAACGTAGCACTTGTTTCTGTACTCGCAGTTCCGTATATGTTTTGAGGCGCTACTTGTGAATATTAAAATGAATATAAAATTTTTGTTTTCGCTTACCATGTAGAAACGAGTTTCTATCGCTAATCTTAAGCTATTTAGCGTGCAACCTGATTGATAATGTTGAACAGTGGTTATCCATGAACAACCTTAAATGTGCGATAAAATTTCGCTAAAACCGAACAAATTCATCTAATCATAAAGTCTTTTCCAAGGTAATATTCTCAATTCTGTCTATACACGTATTTGTTATTCGATATCTGGGAATGAGGTTATCTCCTAATGAAAGGGAGTCTTTCGGACGACTGCTCGTAACCTGATCGTCTCGCTGGCCACCTTGGAAAGATAATGCTCGTCGATGGATCTTTCTCCCTCTACTGTCAAAGTGGCCGTGGCAAAGGTAATATTTCGCTTTCCACGGATGCTACTTCGCTTTTCCGCAACGTGCATTTAGAAAACGGATTTCGCAACCATCTGTGACCTTTTGGAGCCCATAGCATTCTCAGAAGACGAAGGTTAGCTTTCGTGTAAGCCACTTACCATGCGTTCTTTATTCACGCAATGAGAAAGCTACGCATGAGGTGTCGTCCACAATCCGAGTTCGTCCGTAGGAATACCCTGTGCGAATCTTAATATTTCGCATCACGATCCGAAACTTGGGGTCCTCTTGACCTCTCAATGTTTTAACTATTTCTTAGAAAATGAGATAAATATTCGATTTTCCCCGGCTCAAATAGGCTGGAAATGTCAGTTGATGGAGACGTTTTCCTTTCTTGGCACGATTACTTTACCCTTTCGAGACGAAGACGTTTTCTGAAAACCTCTGTCTGCGTACGAGGTCCCATTTATAGAGCGTACACCTTCCTAAGCGGGTTGTCGCATCCTTTTAATTGTACAAAGTCATCGAATCACAAGGCACTAAATCTTCGAACGCCTTTGCAACGGGTTAACGCGTAAGGGCGATCGGCAACTGCCGCATGTGCTCGTCCATCGGAGGCTCGCGCGTTTAAGGCACAGCAGGAACGCCAAACTTATGCGGAGAATCTAGTTCAGTTTAACGTCTCTTATTCAGAAACCGCGACATAAAAATCGGCGATAAAAATCGTTGTCCTATGCGCGAGCGGTAATGGATGAAAAACGCATTGGAAATCAATTTTATAGAAACTCGTTTGGTTCTCCATTTACACTTAAGTTTACGGATTAATTTGATTGACACCCCTGTCGAGGTTTTTCGGTCACGCACACGCAATTTCTTGACGGCTGAATATAATTTCCGTTTCGGCGCACTGCGAATGTAAGACGCAGCCGATATGCAGTGAAACTTTGAACGTTATAACCTGGTTTATACACGGTCGATTAATTAATAATCGACCGCCCCAAATTGTCCCCTGTCGAAACGTTTACTTTATGCTTAAAATCCTGCAAATGCCCTGCCCAAAGTAATTTCCGTTCATTAAATCGTTCCTCCCCGTTCCTTACCGTCTATCGCGGGAGCTGTTTGTTGAATTCATTAGGAGTCATTCTTTCCGTTTAGTATAATTCTGTTCGCGAGTAACGAACATTAAGTAGTAAATTTAGCCATGCATTCGAATGAACTCTTGTCCTTAGAAATAACGAATCTCGAAGGAGTTTTAAGCGTAACGATTGCCAAATTTTGAATTTGCTACGTAGACCTTGGGAGCTCGAATGAGGAGAAGCGGATATAGTCCGTCATCGTTCGTCACAGGGAAACTTTTCTTAACTGAAATCCGACAGAGGGCTCCTCCCCATTGGTCTCACTCGGCAGTCGTTGCTCGTGAGAAACGTTTGTGACTAGTGCATCGAGTGGATTACGCTATTTCGTATCAATCCTATAGAGTATTGACGATTCTCCGCGGATAAAGTGATTGTGACCGTGTTAAGTGGTTATCGGTGCACATGGAAGATAGATAAAATACGGCAGCATCGCAAAGGAAGGCATCGTCTTGCGAGCGTGCGGAAAGAGATTTTGGTGAGGCTCCGAGGAGAATTGTAAGTTAAGATACCCAGTCCCATTGGAAATATCTCGGTAGGCCCTTTGCCTACGAAGACAAGGATTTGCCTCTCGAATTTTACTTGCCGATTGCTTCGGAGCGAGGAATTCCGAGTTCCTGGATTCCAATCCGTCGAAAGGTTACATTACTCTGTCACTGTAAGCTAGATGAGATGATGATAGCCATAATAATATCGTTGAACGTTGGTTCTCAGCATTAGCGTTCATATGGTGTCGTATGTTATCGCTGCAAATCGAGCTTTATTAAGTTTTCGGAGCCGTTTCTTCTTACAGGGAGCTCGGGCGCAGCATCATAGTTCGTACGAAGATGCTTTTATCTTCAACAGAGTGCATTTAATTAGAGAAAAAGGAAAATTAACGACTGGTGAAAGGGAGGATGTTGACACGGCGAGGTCGCTGTGGAAAGTGCATTGCGCACGGTGGTATTTCGAGGCGCGATTGTCACCGGCGGGAATCTAAAATTCGAGAAAGATTTTCGAAAATAAACATGAGGTGAGTCGTAAACGATTAAAATTTCATGAAGACTAGTATTTATTATGATTTTTAGCTACTACGTGAGTCTTGCTGAGCAAGACTCACGTAGTAGCTTACCATTTTCATGATGTACGGTCCGCTTATTCTTCCGAATTGAAGAAAACCGCCATTACTCGGGGTCGACATAAAAGAAGAGAGAAATTTTGGTGATTTTCCATCGGTAATCAGATGAGGAAATATTTGGCAAGAAATATAACAATACAGCGGCTGCACTGAAGGCGGTGGTACTTCTCTCAGCCAATCAGAAGCAAGATAAATGTTTAGCGGTGGTTCAAAATTTATAAATTTTCATTTTTCACGTTTAATTTAGGAAATAAGTATTATAAACTATTCTCTGCATTTCGGATCGTGCCAAAGCTAAGATATGTCAAGTTTTCCTATCCTCTGAGTCTATTTTTACGATGAGCAGCTTTGCCAAAATCAGCATCCGTTTAGGAACGTATGCATGTAGTTGGTTGCTCTGACACAAGATTTTATTGTTAACTAATTTGAAGAGTACGACGCATGAATTAATAACCATCCGCTGTTACAAATCAATAAAATAGCCTTGACTGTGTTAGTGTAGCAGGAGTGAGCCACGGTTCTGGATGTTTGCTTCCTTTCCTAATGAATTCATCAAATTTCAATTCTAGGATGCCCATGGAATCGACAACGCTCGCCGTCCTATCCACGAGGAGTGCAACGGGTATTCACGGAGTGGACCTCCATGACAATTCCTAGCTATTGGAAGAATTTGAGTGAGAATTCGACAAGATTACTTTTCAAGGTATGATCTCAAACTGTTCATATTTTTCTATACAAGGAAATGAGTTTCAATCTATTAATGGAGGAAAAATGTCGATAGTCACCCAACAGACGTTTTATTATTGGTGAAGGAAGAACACAATTATTTCTTTTTGTTGCGAACGATTGTGAAGAACAATTATAATACAAGAAGGGGCCATGAGCATTCAGGATTATCATCGTCCATTCTATCTGCAGTTGGGTCTTTTTTTCGTTGTTAAATTATTTTATTTCTCCTCCCTTTTCGTTACTTCTCCCTTCAAATCACTATGAATTAGAGTGAGATCACCTTCATGTCATTTCAGCAGGCACTCTTTTCATCCTGTTCTCTGGATGACTATCCTTGGACCATCTATCGTCTCCGACCCTATCTATGCATTTCATGTCCAGTGTTTTCAACCGCGAATGCGTTGCCAAGTCATTACTTCTTCAATTTGAACTATTTTCTAGGCACCGTTTCAATTCTCTAAAGCTTTTCAACGTGCCTCCTAGAGTTCACAGGCTTAAGATAATGATTGCTTCTTTCTTCTTCATTCATGAAATTCTTCATCCTTTCTTATGCATCGTGAGTACATTCTTGGAGCATAGAATTAACATCTTCTTTTTGATTATTTCATTGGTTTGTACCACATAATTCTTGGTCCCAACGGTATATCTTCCATCGTACGCCATGCTACTTGGAGAACTCTGCAATGAAGAAACTTGTAGTATCTTTACTCCATGGAGCTGTTTCATGAGCGTATCCACTTCTCGTGATTCCTGTATTTGCGTTTCTCTTAACCTCCTTCGTTTAGCATTTGCAAGGATGATTCCATAGTGTTTCAATTTTAACATCCCTCTCAGTTCCAAAGCCGATTACCCTCCCCCAAAGGAAATTCACTTCTGCTTGCAGAGGAAAACGTCGGCATTCAATGTTACAGGCATTATCCTTCTTAAAGCCTCTGGACAAACTCTTCTCTATAACTCTTTGCATTCGTTCGCTCAAAGTAGGGACGAGGATTTGATGGAATTTGTGCACCAATCCTCAATCAATTCTTTACTGATATTTGGCAGATGAACTCCTTCCTGTCAGTCGTGTGGAATGCAAAATCCAAGTCGAGAAATGAGAAGATGCATTTGAGAAGGCGAGCAGCTATCATACATGCAGGTGTTTTTGATGACCTTTTTCCAGCCCTGGTTTCCTGCAAATGTCTTCTGCAGAACGGGATTCTCTGAGGGGTCGTTGGGCTCATAATTTTAGAAGCAGTCTCGAGAATGCTTAGGACGTGTTCCATTTGCTGTCAAGACCATTGCATTGGTTTAAATAACTTTTGATTGGATCTCTACCTTGCAGCTCTACTTCGCATCCTTGTAGAGATGCTTGTGATATCCTCCATCGGTTATTCAAAACGTTTCACTGGCAGAGATCGTTCTTCTTTACATTTGAAGACCGAATTCCTCCATGAACCGAGATTTGAGTATTTGAAAGAGGACTGAAAAAGTGATGTTTACTTTTCCATTACACGGCATAAGGACGAGTAGTGGCCACTCTGCAGGTGCTGAATACTTCAGATAACTCCCTCTTTCCAAAAGAAGTAACAGAGCATTCACTGATTTTGAAACATCCCTTTTCTTTCCTTCTAGATGCCTGAAATAACTGCTGAGGGGAGGATGTTAGTCGAGAAAAGATAAGATAGGTCAGATGTGGATTCGTCATGTGTGGACCTCGAATAGGAAGGAAGACCTTGGCGTACCGACAACATGAGAAATATAATGCTTTTGATTGAAATCGTCTTGGATATTAAACAAAGCTTATTTATACACTGTTAAATCAAGATTATTTATACACTGTTTAAAACTTAAGAGGAAGAAAACGTATTATATTCAATGTGGTTTTTAGAAATAAATATTCAAGAATTCATCCTATGAAATTTTCCTGTCCTATGTAAAACTGTGGGTGAACATGCATATTGAGAGATGGGCGCAGAATATCTCCAAGCACGTCTCGGTTCCTTAAGGAGGGGGACGAACGCACGGAAGCACTCGTTTTAAAGAACTTATCCGGCGATTTATTAGTGAGAATGTTCTCTACACCTAGCAGAAAAACATGCCAGTGCGTCGAGGAACGAAATCGGGGTTTGAGTAGCGTTAGCGAGGCGTTCATCACGCGTAGGTTTAAAGTGCTAAAATTTGATAGTCTCCGTTTTTCGTCCAGCATATAAACTAATGTTTTCGTAAACTACATTCCACGTTGATGTAAGCCCATGGATGATGCTTCGGGATGAATGTGTGCTGCTCTCGTTCGGACTCAATCGTGTATTCGGAAGTAGATTTGGCATGACTAAGGTGCGTGAAACGGATTTGTCACAAACTTAAAGTAACCGATTCCGAATCTAAAGATCCAAATCCAAAACTTTCCGAAGGTCAAATCCATTTACAATTTTTCCGGGAGTAATTTGTACCAGTTCTTCGCCCCCGGCAGCATTAATCCGAATTTTCATGCAATTTTCTCCCGTTTACTCCATCAAAGGGGTCGATTCCCGCCGAGCGAAATTTTTCATAGGACGTTCGAGTAAAACCGATTTCTCGTTCAGGCATGGTACCCTTCCGAGACGAACACGTTTTATGAAATCTGTGCCTGCGTACGTAGTCCTTCAGCGAAACAACTCTCCTATAGTCATTCCACAAAAGCTGGCAGTACGGGAGGCTTATGGGGAAATAAATGCACGAATATTCCCATAAGAGCCTCTCAAAAGGCGTAAAGCTTTAGTTTTTGAATTTTATAACGGAGAGCGGGTCCGGATCAATCCGAATTACGGTAACGGGTCTCTTAGTCTCGAGCAAAAAGTAACAATGATTAGCAATCGGAGCACTAAATCAATTACTCCCTCGGTTATATAATTCAAAAACTAAAGTTCTATTCAAGATATCGACTCAGAATAACCTGTAATTGAAAATAACAGCATTTATCTCAATTTTTCTCGCGACAAGTTTTTCGTAACGCAAGAAACAAAAATTTTTTAGCCGATGTATATATTTGACTGCACGATCCAATTTTTCGGAGGTTGCGTTCCACTTAAATTATTTTTTACTAAAATTTTATCGGTCAAAAATTAATGTAAGTTAATTTTTTTGTATTCATAAGGTATAAAGAGTAATCTAAGAAAACACTAGCACTTTACGTTTGATAGGATGAGAGAAATGGCAGTTTTAGTATTGCTCACGGCTGGTGAGGTGACCATTTTTTTTCAACCCGCTATAAAATTTATTTCTTTTGTTGAAATGTTAAAGAAACTTCGTCAATGTATAGAACCATCCTTCCTTGTCCAAATTTTACCAAAAAGTTGGAAAAAAATTCACCAAAAATAGTTGAAAATATTAATTTCATCCGTTGGGAAGGCAAATTTTGTGGATATCGCGGATATTCCAGAAAAATGACCCGGCGTACGAGGCTATTCGATTTCTCCATAAGCCCATACTGCCTAGAAAAGTGGAACAGACTATAGATACGAAGCTTTTTGCTATTTTGAATATAGATCGTAATGTAGAGCGAGCGCTTTTCTCAGCGGGGTGTTACAGCAATAATTGTCCATGGGTCCAAACCTCCTTCCATTTTAAAAAATGCCTTCGAAACGTAGCACTTGTTTCTGTACTCGCAGTTCCGTATATGTTTTGAGGCGCTACTTGTGAATATTAAAATGAATATAAAATTTTTGTTTTCGCTTACCATGTAGAAACGAGTTTCTATCGCTAATCTTAAGCTATTTAGCGTGCAACCTGATTGATAATGTTGAACAGTGGTTATCCATGAACAACCTTAAATGTGCGATAAAATTTCGCTAAAACCGAACAAATTCATCTAATCATAAAGTCTTTTCCAAGGTAATATTCTCAATTCTGTCTATACACGTATTTGTTATTCGATATCTGGGAATGAGGTTATCTCCTAATGAAAGGGAGTCTTTCGGACGACTGCTCGTAACCTGATCGTCTCGCTGGCCACCTTGGAAAGATAATGCTCGTCGATGGATCTTTCTCCCTCTACTGTCAAAGTGGCCGTGGCAAAGGTAATATTTCGCTTTCCACGGATGCTACTTCGCTTTTCCGCAACGTGCATTTAGAAAACGGATTTCGCAACCATCTGTGACCTTTTGGAGCCCATAGCATTCTCAGAAGACGAAGGTTAGCTTTCGTGTAAGCCACTTACCATGCGTTCTTTATTCACGCAATGAGAAAGCTACGCATGAGGTGTCGTCCACAATCCGAGTTCGTCCGTAGGAATACCCTGTGCGAATCTTAATATTTCGCATCACGATCCGAAACTTGGGGTCCTCTTGACCTCTCAATGTTTTAACTATTTCTTAGAAAATGAGATAAATATTCGATTTTCCCCGGCTCAAATAGGCTGGAAATGTCAGTTGATGGAGACGTTTTCCTTTCTTGGCACGATTACTTTACCCTTTCGAGACGAAGACGTTTTCTGAAAACCTCTGTCTGCGTACGAGGTCCCATTTATAGAGCGTACACCTTCCTAAGCGGGTTGTCGCATCCTTTTAATTGTACAAAGTCATCGAATCACAAGGCACTAAATCTTCGAACGCCTTTGCAACGGGTTAACGCGTAAGGGCGATCGGCAACTGCCGCATGTGCTCGTCCATCGGAGGCTCGCGCGTTTAAGGCACAGCAGGAACGCCAAACTTATGCGGAGAATCTAGTTCAGTTTAACGTCTCTTATTCAGAAACCGCGACATAAAAATCGGCGATAAAAATCGTTGTCCTATGCGCGAGCGGTAATGGATGAAAAACGCATTGGAAATCAATTTTATAGAAACTCGTTTGGTTCTCCATTTACACTTAAGTTTACGGATTAATTTGATTGACACCCCTGTCGAGGTTTTTCGGTCACGCACACGCAATTTCTTGACGGCTGAATATAATTTCCGTTTCGGCGCACTGCGAATGTAAGACGCAGCCGATATGCAGTGAAACTTTGAACGTTATAACCTGGTTTATACACGGTCGATTAATTAATAATCGACCGCCCCAAATTGTCCCCTGTCGAAACGTTTACTTTATGCTTAAAATCCTGCAAATGCCCTGCCCAAAGTAATTTCCGTTCATTAAATCGTTCCTCCCCGTTCCTTACCGTCTATCGCGGGAGCTGTTTGTTGAATTCATTAGGAGTCATTCTTTCCGTTTAGTATAATTCTGTTCGCGAGTAACGAACATTAAGTAGTAAATTTAGCCATGCATTCGAATGAACTCTTGTCCTTAGAAATAACGAATCTCGAAGGAGTTTTAAGCGTAACGATTGCCAAATTTTGAATTTGCTACGTAGACCTTGGGAGCTCGAATGAGGAGAAGCGGATATAGTCCGTCATCGTTCGTCACAGGGAAACTTTTCTTAACTGAAATCCGACAGAGGGCTCCTCCCCATTGGTCTCACTCGGCAGTCGTTGCTCGTGAGAAACGTTTGTGACTAGTGCATCGAGTGGATTACGCTATTTCGTATCAATCCTATAGAGTATTGACGATTCTCCGCGGATAAAGTGATTGTGACCGTGTTAAGTGGTTATCGGTGCACATGGAAGATAGATAAAATACGGCAGCATCGCAAAGGAAGGCATCGTCTTGCGAGCGTGCGGAAAGAGATTTTGGTGAGGCTCCGAGGAGAATTGTAAGTTAAGATACCCAGTCCCATTGGAAATATCTCGGTAGGCCCTTTGCCTACGAAGACAAGGATTTGCCTCTCGAATTTTACTTGCCGATTGCTTCGGAGCGAGGAATTTCGAGTTCCTGGATTCCAATCCGTCGAAAGGTTACATTACTCTGTCACTGTAAGCTAGATGAGATGATGATAGCCATAATAATATCGTTGAACGTTGGTTCTCAGCATTAGCGTTCATATGGTGTCGTATGTTATCGCTGCAAATCGAGCTTTATTAAGTTTTCGGAGCCGTTTCTTCTTACAGGGAGCTCGGGCGCAGCATCATAGTTCGTACGAAGATGCTTTTATCTTCAACAGAGTGCATTTAATTAGAGAAAAAGGAAAATTAACGACTGGTGAAAGGGAGGATGTTGACACGGCGAGGTCGCTGTGGAAAGTGCATTGCGCACGGTGGTATTTCGAGGCGCGATTGTCACCGGCGGGAATCTAAAATTCGAGAAAGATTTTCGAAAATAAACATGAGGTGAGTCGTAAACGATTAAAATTTCATGAAGACTAGTATTTATTATGATTTTTATCTACTACGTGAGTCTTGCTGAGCAAATTTACCATTTTCATGATGTACGGTCCGCTTATTCTTCCGAATTGAAGAAAACCGCCATTACTCGGGGTCGACATAAAAGAAGAGAGAAATTTTGGTGATTTTCCATCGGTAATCAGATGAGGAAATATTTGGCAAGAAATATAACAATACAGCGGCTGCACTGAAGGCGGTGGTACTTCTCTCAGCCAATCAGAAGCAAGATAAATGTTTAGCGGTGGTTCAAAATTTATAAATTTTCATTTTTCACGTTTAATTTAGGAAATAAGTATTATAAACTATTCTCTGCATTTCGGATCGTGCCAAAGCTAAGATATGTCAAGTTTTCCTATCCTCTGAGTCTATTTTTACGATGAGCAGCTTTGCCAAAATCAGCATCCGTTTAGGAACGTATGCATGTAGTTGGTTGCTCTGACACAAGATTTTATTGTTAACTAATTTGAAGAGTACGACGCATGAATTAATAACCATCCGCTGTTACAAATCAATAAAATAGCCTTGACTGTGTTAGTGTAGCAGGAGTGAGCCACGGTTCTGGATGTTTGCTTCCTTTCCTAATGAATTCATCAAATTTCAATTCTAGGATGCCCATGGAATCGACAACGCTCGCCGTCCTATCCACGAGGAGTGCAACGGGTATTCACGGAGTGGACCTCCATGACAATTCCTAGCTATTGGAAGAATTTGAGTGAGAATTCGACAAGATTACTTTTCAAGGTATGATCTCAAACTGTTCATATTTTTCTATACAAGGAAATGAGTTTCAATCTATTAATGGAGGAAAAATGTCGATAGTCACCCAACAGACGTTTTATTATTGGTGAAGGAAGAACACAATTATTTCTTTTTGTTGCGAACGATTGTGAAGAACAATTATAATACAAGAAGGGGCCATGAGCATTCAGGATTATCATCGTCCATTCTATCTGCAGTTGGGTCTTTTTTTCGTTGTTAAATTATTTTATTTCTCCTCCCTTTTCGTTACTTCTCCCTTCAAATCACTATGAATTAGAGTGAGATCACCTTCATGTCATTTCAGCAGGCACTCTTTTCATCCTGTTCTCTGGATGACTATCCTTGGACCATCTATCGTCTCCGACCCTATCTATGCATTTCATGTCCAGTGTTTTCAACCGCGAATGCGTTGCCAAGTCATTACTTCTTCAATTTGAACTATTTTCTAGGCACCGTTTCAATTCTCTAAAGCTTTTCAACGTGCCTCCTAGAGTTCACAGGCTTAAGATAATGATTGCTTCTTTCTTCTTCATTCATGAAATTCTTCATCCTTTCTTATGCATCGTGAGTACATTCTTGGAGCATAGAATTAACATCTTCTTTTTGATTATTTCATTGGTTTGTACCACATAATTCTTGGTCCCAACGGTATATCTTCCATCGTACGCCATGCTACTTGGAGAACTCTGCAATGAAGAAACTTGTAGTATCTTTACTCCATGGAGCTGTTTCATGAGCGTATCCACTTCTCGTGATTCCTGTATTTGTGTTTCTCTTAACCTCCTTCGTTTAGCATTTGCAAGGATGATTCCATAGTGTTTCAATTTTAACATCCCTCTCAGTTCCAAAGCCGATTACCCTCCCCCAAAGGAAATTCACTTCTGCTTGCAGAGGAAAACGTCGGCATTCAATGTTACAGGCATTATCCTTCTTAACCCTCTTACTGCCAGCGGGCCGATATATCGGCCCTCGCTGGTTGTGCGAAAACTGCCAGCGGGCCGATATATCGGCCCGACTTATTTGACACTATTTATTTCGTGATTGTGACCATTTCAACGGCTGCCGTTTCATTTAATACACATGTGCTGTATCTCTACTGCTTACTTTATCTAACTTATATGGTTTCACCTTACCTTGCTATACATTTTGACATTTTACAGTGATCTTTCCTCGTTAATTCGTCCGGATATTTTCGTTACTTCGGGCCAGCGTCATCCTGCACAGTATTATCTTTCGTGTTTGTCGCAAGTCGTGCGAAACTGTTTTCTTGTGGCTCTAAGTATTTGTTTTAGAGTGTCAGTTTCCAGTTAGATAAGTAAATATTCTTTTTTGGCCCGCCTATTTTTATATAAGCAAAACCGAGATATGCAACCCGGCTCTTCAGAGACATACCTCAAAAAAACTTATAAAATTGCCAAATGAAAAAGAAAAGAACTGTTGTATGTGTAGTGAAAGAGGAAAAAAGGAATAAAATAAAGAAAAAGATGCAGAACTGTGTGTGGAAAATGCAAAAAAGGACTTCTTGGTGAATGCTTCCATAAGCATAAGTGCGCTAGCTGATGGGACCGTGAGTGTAGAGTCAGATAAAATATTTTATATCTCTGGCAAAAATAGTTTTATCACTATTAAACTTTACCATGGGTGAGAAAACTAAATAATATCAAAAACTATTATAATTTTATTCCACGTATATAATATTTTATACATCACAAAGTGAAAAAAATGGAGAATTTTGGGTTTTTACATATATTATAATTACTTTGTTATTATTTTTCTGTATGAAAATTTAAGTAAACCCCCATAATCCATCTATGGTTCTAAACTATAAATATATCTTTAGCATTGGGAAAAAATCTAGACGAATTAAATAAAGTTTATTAGATGAAATAATTTAGAATCTGAAATCCTTCATATTCCGGAAAATAGCCCTGGCAGTCTTCGCACATCCCACCCGAAATGGGCTGGCAGTAAAAGGGTTAAAGCCTCTGGACAAACTCTTCTCTATAACTCTTTGCATTCGTTCGCTCAAAGTAGGGACGAGGATTTGATGGAATTTGTGCACCAATCCTCAATCAATTCTTTACTGATATTTGGCAGATGAACTCCTTCCTGTCAGTCGTGTGGAATGCAAAATCCAAGTCGAGAAATGAGAAGATGCATTTGAGAAGGCGAGCAGCTATCATACATGCAGGTGTTTTTGATGACCTTTTTCCAGCCCTGGTTTCCTGCAAATGTCTTCTGCAGAACGGGATTCTCTGAGGGGTCGTTGGGCTCATAGTTTTAGAAGCAGTCTCGAGAATGCTTAGGACGTGTTCCATTTGCTGTCAAGACCATTGCATTGGTTTAAATAACTTTTGATTGGATCTCTACCTTGCAGCTCTACTTCGCATCCTTGTAGAGATGCTTGTGATATCCTCCATCGGTTATTCAAAACGTTTCACTGGCAGAGATCGTTCTTCTTTACATTTGAAGACCGAATTCCTCCATGAACCGAGATTTGAGTATTTGAAAGAGGACTGAAAAAGTGATGTTTACATTTCCATTACACGGCACAAGGACGAGTAGTGGCCACTCTGCAGGTGCTGAATACTTCAGATAACACCCTCTTTCCGAAAGAAGTAAAAGAGCATTCACTGATTTTGAAACATTCCTTTTCTTTCCTTCTAGATGCCTGAAATAACTGCTGAGGGGAGGATGTTAGTCGAGAAAAGATAAGATAGGTCAGATGTGGATTCGTCATGTGTGGACCTCGAATAGGAAGGAAGACCTTGGCGTACCGACAACATGAGAAATATAATGCTTTTGATTGAAATCGTCTTGGATATTAAACAAAGCTTATTTATACACTGTTAAATCAAGATTATTTATACACTGTTTAAAACTTAAGAGGAAGAAAACGTATTATATTCAATGTGGTTTTTAGAAATAAATATTCAAGAATTCATCCTATGAAATTTTCCTGTCCTATGTAAAACTGTGGGTGAACATGCATATTGAGAGATGGGCGCAGAATATCTCCAAGCACGTCTCGGTTCCTTAAGGAGGGGGACGAACGCACGGAAGCACTCGTTTTAAAGAACTTATCCGGCGATTTATTAGTGAGAATGTTCTCTACACCTAGCAGAAAAACATGCCAGTGCGTCGAGGAACGAAATCGGGGTTTGAGTAGCGTTAGCGAGGCGTTCATCACGCGTGGGTTTAAAGTGCTAAAATTTGATCCTATGGGTTAATAGTCTCCGTTTTTCGTCCAGCATATAAACTAATGTTTTCGTAAACTACATTCCACGTTGATGTAAGCCCATGGATGATGCTTCGGGATGAATGTGTGCTGCTCTCGTTCGGACTCAATCGTGTATTCGGAAGTAGATTTGGCATGACTAAGGTGCGTGAAACGGATTATTCACAAACTTAAAGTAACCGATTCCAAATCTAAAGATCCAAATCCAAAACTTTCCGAAGGTCAAATCCATTTACAATTTTTCCGGGAGTAATTTGTACCAGTTCTTCGCCCCCGGCAGCATTAATCCGAATTTTCATGCAATTTTCTCCCGTTTACTCCATCAAAGGGGTCGATTCCCGCCGAGCGAAATTTTTCATAGGACGTTCGAGTAAAACCGATTTCTCGTTCAGGCATGGTACCCTTCCGAGACGAACACGTTTTATGAAATCTGTGCCTGCGTACGTAGTCCTTCAGCGAAACAACTCTCCTATAGTCATTCCACAAAAGCTGGCAGTACGGGAGGCTTATGGGGAAATAAATGCACGAATATTCCCATAAGAGCCTCTCAAAAGGCGTAAAGCTTTAGTTTTTGAATTTTATAACGGAGAGCGGGTCCGGATCAATCCGAATTACGGTAACGGGTCTCTTAGTCTCGAGCAAAAAGTAACAATGATTAGCAATCGGAGCACTAAATCAATTACTCCCTCGGTTATATAATTCAAAAACTAAAGTTCTATTCAAGATATCGACTCAGAATAACCTGTAATTGAAAATAACAGCATTTATCTCAATTTTTCTCGCGACAAGTTTTTCGTAACGCAAGAAACAAAAATTTTTTAGCCGATGTATATATTTGACTGCACGATCCAATTTTTCGGAGGTTGCGTTCCACTTAAATTATTTTTTACTAAAATTTTATCGGTCAAAAATTAATGTAAGTTAATTTTTTTGTATTCATAAGGTATAAAGAGTAATCTAAGAAAACACTAGCACTTTACGTTTGATAGGATGAGAGAAATGGCAGTTTTAGTATTGCTCACGGCTGGTGAGGTGACCATTTTTTTTCAACCCGCTATAAAATTTATTTCTTTTGTTGAAATGTTAAAGAAACTTCGTCAATGTATAGAACCATCCTTCCTTGTCCAAATTTTACCAAAAAGTTGGAAAAAAATTCACCAAAAATAGTTGAAAATATTAATTTCATCCGTTGGGAAGGCAAATTTTGTGGATATCGCGGATATTCCAGAAAAATGACCCGGCGTACGAGGCTATTCGATTTCTCCATAAGCCCATACTGCCTAGAAAAGTGGAACAGACTATAGATACGAAGCTTTTTGCTATTTTGAATATAGATCGTAATGTAGAGCGAGCGCTTTTCTCAGCGGGGTGTTACAGCAATAATTGTCCATGGGTCCAAACCTCCTTCCATTTTAAAAAATGCCTTCGAAACGTAGCACTTGTTTCTGTACTCGCAGTTCCGTATATGTTTTGAGGCGCTACTTGTGAATATTAAAATGAATATAAAATTTTTGTTTTCGCTTACCATGTAGAAACGAGTTTCTATCGCTAATCTTAAGCTATTTAGCGTGCAACCTGATTGATAATGTTGAACAGTGGTTATCCATGAACAACCTTAAATGTGCGATAAAATTTCGCTAAAACCGAACAAATTCATCTAATCATAAAGTCTTTTCCAAGGTAATATTCTCAATTCTGTCTATACACGTATTTGTTATTCGATATCTGGGAATGAGGTTATCTCCTAATGAAAGGGAGTCTTTCGGACGACTGCTCGTAACCTGATCGTCTCGCTTGCCACCTTGGAAAGATAATGCTCGTCGATGGATCTTTCTCCCTCTACTGTCAAAGTGGCCGTGGCAAAGGTAATATTTCGCTTTCCACGGATGCTACTTCGCTTTTCCGCAACGTGCATTTAGAAAACGGATTTCGCAACCATCTGTGACCTTTTGGAGCCCATAGCATTCTCAGAAGACGAAGGTTAGCTTTCGTGTAAGCCACTTACCATGCGTTCTTTATTCACGCAATGAGAAAGCTACGCATGAGGTGTCGTCCACAATCCGAGTTCGTCCGTAGGAATACCCTGTGCGAATCTTAATATTTCGCATCACGATCCGAAACTTGGGGTCCTCTTGACCTCTCAATGTTTTAACTATTTCTTAGAAAATGAGATAAATATTCGATTTTCCCCGGCTCAAATAGGCTGGAAATGTCAGTTGATGGAGACGTTTTCCTTTCTTGGCACGATTACTTTACCCTTTCGAGACGAAGACGTTTTCTGAAAACCTCTGTCTGCGTACGAGGTCCCATTTATAGAGCGTACACCTTCCTAAGCGGGTTGTCGCATCCTTTTAATTGTACAAAGTCATCGAATCACAAGGCACTAAATCTTCGAACGCCTTTGCAACGGGTTAACGCGTAAGGGCGATCGGCAACTGCCGCATGTGCTCGTCCATCGGAGGCTCGCGCGTTTAAGGCACAGCAGGAACGCCAAACTTATGCGGAGAATCTAGTTCAGTTTAACGTCTCTTATTCAGAAAC
Source organism: Pantala flavescens (assembly GCA_020796165.1). NCBI lineage: Eukaryota > Metazoa > Arthropoda > Insecta > Odonata > Libellulidae > Pantala > Pantala flavescens. The sequence continues at coordinate 18,117,239 of CM036885.1, read as the reverse complement.
CGCGACATAAAAATCGGCGATAAAAATCGTTGTCCTATGCGCGAGCGGTAATGGATGAAAAACGCATTGGAAATCAATTTTATAGAAACTCGTTTGGTTCTCCATTTACACTTAAGTTTACGGATTAATTTGATTGACACCCCTGTCGAGGTTTTTCGGTCACGCACACGCAATTTCTTGACGGCTGAATATAATTTCCGTTTCGGCGCACTGCGAATGTAAGACGCAGCCGATATGCAGTGAAACTTTGAACGTTATAACCTGGTTTATACACGGTCGATTAATTAATAATCGACCGCCCCAAATTGTCCCCTGTCGAAACGTTTACTTTATGCTTAAAATCCTGCAAATGCCCTGCCCAAAGTAATTTCCGTTCATTAAATCGTTCCTCCCCGTTCCTTACCGTCTATCGCGGGAGCTGTTTGTTGAATTCATTAGGAGTCATTCTTTCCGTTTAGTATAATTCTGTTCGCGAGTAACGAACATTAAGTAGTAAATTTAGCCATGCATTCGAATGAACTCTTGTCCTTAGAAATAACGAATCTCGAAGGAGTTTTAAGCGTAACGATTGCCAAATTTTGAATTTGCTACGTAGACCTTGGGAGCTCGAATGAGGAGAAGCGGATATAGTCCGTCATCGTTCGTCACAGGGAAACTTTTCTTAACTGAAATCCGACAGAGGGCTCCTCCCCATTGGTCTCACTCGGCAGTCGTTGCTCGTGAGAAACGTTTGTGACTAGCGCATCGAGTGGATTACGCTATTTCGTATCAATCCTATAGAGTATTGACGATTCTCCACGGATAAAGTGATTGTGACCGTGTTAAGTGGTTATCGGTGCACATGGAAGATAGATAAAATACGGCAGCATCGCAAAGGAAGGCATCGTCTTGCGAGCGTGCGGAAAGAGATTTTGGTGAGGCTCCGAGGAGAATTGTAAGTTAAGATACCCAGTCCCATTGGAAATATCTCGGTAGGCCCTTTGCCTACGAAGACAAGGATTTGCCTCTCGAATTTTACTTGCCGATTGCTTCGGAGCGAGGAATTCCGAGTTCCTGGATTCCAATCCGTCGAAAGGTTACATTACTCTGTCACTGTAAGCTAGATGAGATGATGATAGCCATAATAATATCGTTGAACGTTGGTTCTCAGCATTAGCGTTCATATGGTGTCGTATGTTATCGCTGCAAATCGAGCTTTATTAAGTTTTCGGAGCCGTTTCTTCTTACAGGGAGCTCGGGCGCAGCATCATAGTTCGTACGAAGATGCTTTTATCTTCAACAGAGTGCATTTAATTAGAGAAAAAGGAAAATTAACGACTGGTGAAAGGGAGGATGTTGACACGGCGAGGTCGCTGTGGAAAGTGCATTGCGCACGGTGGTATTTCGAGGCGCGATTGTCACCGGCGGGAATCTAAAATTCGAGAAAGATTTTCGAAAATAAACATGAGGTGAGTCGTAAACGATTAAAATTTCATGAAGACTAGTATTTATTATGATTTTTAGCTACTACGTGAGTCTTGCTGAGCAAATTTACCATTTTCATGATGTACGGTCCGCTTATTCTTCCGAATTGAAGAAAACCGCCATTACTCGGGGTCGACATAAAAGAAGAGAGAAATTTTGGTGATTTTCCATCGGTAATCAGATGAGGAAATATTTGGCAAGAAATATAACAATACAGCGGCTGCACTGAAGGCGGTGGTACTTCTCTCAGCCAATCAGAAGCAAGATAAATGTTTAGCGGTGGTTCAAAATTTATAAATTTTCATTTTTCACGTTTAATTTAGGAAATAAGTATTATAAACTATTCTCTGCATTTCGGATCGTGCCAAAGCTAAGATATGTCAAGTTTTCCTATCCTCTGAGTCTATTTTTACGATGAGCAGCTTTGCCAAAATCAGCATCCGTTTAGGAACGTATGCATGTAGTTGGTTGCTCTGACACAAGATTTTATTGTTAACTAATTTGAAGAGTACGACGCATGAATTAATAACCATCCGCTGTTACAAATCAATAAAATAGCCTTGACTGTGTTAGTGTAGCAGGAGTGAGCCACGGTTCTGGATGTTTGCTTCCTTTCCTAATGAATTCATCAAATTTCAATTCTAGGATGCCCATGGAATCGACAACGCTCGCCGTCCTATCCACGAGGAGTGCAACGGGTATTCACGGAGTGGACCTCCATGACAATTCCTAGCTATTGGAAGAATTTGAGTGAGAATTCGACAAGATTACTTTTCAAGGTATGATCTCAAACTGTTCATATTTTTCTATACAAGGAAATGAGTTTCAATCTATTAATGGAGGAAAAATGTCGATAGTCACCCAACAGACGTTTTATTATTGGTGAAGGAAGAACACAATTATTTCTTTTTGTTGCGAACGATTGTGAAGAACAATTATAATACAAGAAGGGGCCATGAGCATTCAGGATTATCATCGTCCATTCTATCTGCAGTTGGGTCTTTTTTTCGTTGTTAAATTATTTTATTTCTCCTCCCTTTTCGTTACTTCTCCCTTCAAATCACTATGAATTAGAGTGAGATCACCTTCATGTCATTTCAGCAGGCACTCTTTTCATCCTGTTCTCTGGATGACTATCCTTGGACCATCTATCGTCTCCGACCCTATCTATGCATTTCATGTCCAGTGTTTTCAACCGCGAATGCGTTGCCAAGTCATTACTTCTTCAATTTGAACTATTTTCTAGGCACCGTTTCAATTCTCTAAAGCTTTTCAACGTGCCTCCTAGAGTTCACAGGCTTAAGATAATGATTGCTTCTTTCTTCTTCATTCATGAAATACTTCATCCTTTCTTATGCATCGTGAGTACATTCTTGGAGCATAGAATTAACATCTTCTTTTTGATTATTTCATTGGTTTGTACCACATAATTCTTGGTCCCAACGGTATATCTTCCATCGTACGCCATGCTACTTGGAGAACTCTGCAATGAAGAAACTTGTAGTATCTTTACTCCATGGAGCTGTTTCATGAGTGTATCCACTTCTCGTGATTCCTGTATTTGCGTTTCTCTTAACCTCCTTCGTTTAGCATTTGCAAGGATGATTCCATAGTGTTTCAATTTTAACATCCCTCTCAGTTCCAAAGCCGATTACCCTCCCCCAAAGGAAATTCACTTCTGCTTGCAGAGGAAAACGTCGGCATTCAATGTTACAGGCATTATCCTTCTTAAAGCCTCTGGACAAACTCTTCTCTATAACTCTTTGCATTCGTTCGCTCAAAGTAGGGACGAGGATTTGATGGAATTTGTGCACCAATCCTCAATCAATTCTTTACTGATATTTGGCAGATGAACTCCTTCCTGTCAGTCGTGTGGAATGCAAAATCCAAGTCGAGAAATGAGAAGATGCATTTGAGAAGGCGAGCAGCTATCATACATGCAGGTGTTTTTGATGACCTTTTTCCAGCCCTGGTTTCCTGCAAATGTCTTCTGCAGAACGGGATTCTCTGAGGGGTCGTTGGGCTCATAATTTTAGAAGCAGTCTCGAGAATGCTTAGGACGTGTTCCATTTGCTGTCAAGACCATTGCATTGGTTTAAATAACTTTTGATTGGATCTCTACCTTGCAGCTCTACTTCGCATCCTTGTAGAGATGCTTGTGATATCCTCCATCGGTTATTCAAAACGTTTCACTGGCAGAGATCGTTCTTCTTTACATTTGAAGACCGAATTCCTCCATGAACCGAGATTTGAGTATTTGAAAGAGGACTGAAAAAGTGATGTTTACATTTCCATTACACGGCACAAGGACGAGTAGTGGCCACTCTGCAGGTGCTGAATACTTCAGATAACACCCTCTTTCCGAAAGAAGTAAAAGAGCATTCACTGATTTTGAAACATTCCTTTTCTTTCCTTCTAGATGCCTGAAATAACTGCTGAGGGGAGGATGTTAGTCGAGAAAAGATAAGATAGGTCAGATGTGGATTCGTCATGTGTGGACCTCGAATAGGAAGGAAGACCTTGGCGTACCGACAACATGAGAAATATAATGCTTTTGATTGAAATCGTCTTGGATATTAAACAAAGCTTATTTATACACTGTTAAATCAAGATTATTTATACACTGTTTAAAACTTAAGAGGAAGAAAACGTATTATATTCAATGTGGTTTTTAGAAATAAATATTCAAGAATTCATCCTATGAAATTTTCCTGTCCTATGTAAAACTGTGGGTGAACATGCATATTGAGAGATGGGCGCAGAATATCTCCAAGCACGTCTCGGTTCCTTAAGGAGGGGGACGAACGCACGGAAGCACTCGTTTTAAAGAACTTATCCGGCGATTTATTAGTGAGAATGTTCTCTACACCTAGCAGAAAAACATGCCAGTGCGTCGAGGAACGAAATCGGGGTTTGAGTAGCGTTAGCGAGGCGTTCATCACGCGTGGGTTTAAAGTGCTAAAATTTGATCCTATGGGTTAATAGTCTCCGTTTTTCGTCCAGCATATAAACTAATGTTTTCGTAAACTACATTCCACGTTGATGTAAGCCCATGGATGATGCTTCGGGATGAATGTGTGCTGCTCTCGTTCGGACTCAATCGTGTATTCGGAAGTAGATTTGGCATGACTAAGGTGCGTGAAACGGATTATTCACAAACTTAAAGTAACCGATTCCAAATCTAAAGATCCAAATCCAAAACTTTCCGAAGGTCAAATCCATTAACAATTTTTCCGGGAGTAATTTGTACCAGTTCTTCGCCCCCGGCAGCATTAATCCGAATTTTCATGCAATTTTCTCCCGTTTACTCCATCAAAGGGGTCGATTCCCGCCGAGCGAAATTTTTCATAGGACGTTCGAGTAAAACCGATTTCTCGTTCAGGCATGGTACCCTTCCGAGACGAACACGTTTTATGAAATCTGTGCCTGCGTACGTAGTCCTTCAGCGAAACAACTCTCCTATAGTCATTCCACAAAAGCTGGCAGTACGGGAGGCTTATGGGGAAATAAATGCACGAATATTCCCATAAGAGCCTCTCAAAAGGCGTAAAGCTTTAGTTTTTGAATTTTATAACGGAGAGCGGGTCCGGATCAATCCGAATTACGGTAACGGGTCTCTTAGTCTCGAGCAAAAAGTAACAATGATTAGCAATCGGAGCACTAAATCAATTACTCCCTCGGTTATATAATTCAAAAACTAAAGTTCTATTCAAGATATCGACTCAGAATAACCTGTAATTGAAAATAACAGCATTTATCTCAATTTTTCTCGCGACAAGTTTTTCGTAACGCAAGAAACAAAAATTTTTTAGCCGATGTATATATTTGACTGCACGATCCAATTTTTCGGAGGTTGCGTTCCACTTAAATTATTTTTTACTAAAATTTTATCGGTCAAAAATTAATGTAAGTTAATTTTTTTGTATTCATAAGGTATAAAGAGTAATCTAAGAAAACACTAGCACTTTACGTTTGATAGGATGAGAGAAATGGCAGTTTTAGTATTGCTCACGGCTGGTGAGGTGACCATTTTTTTTCAACCCGCTATAAAATTTATTTCTTTTGTTGAAATGTTAAAGAAACTTCGTCAATGTATAGAACCATCCTTCCTTGTCCAAATTTTACCAAAAAGTTGGAAAAAAATTCACCAAAAATAGTTGAAAATATTAATTTCATCCGTTGGGAAGGCAAATTTTGTGGATATCGCGGATATTCCAGAAAAATGACCCGGCGTACGAGGCTATTCGATTTCTCCATAAGCCCATACTGCCTAGAAAAGTGGAACAGACTATAGATACGAAGCTTTTTGCTATTTTGAATATAGATCGTAATGTAGAGCGAGCGCTTTTCTCAGCGGGGTGTTACAGCAATAATTGTCCATGGGTCCAAACCTCCTTCCATTTTAAAAAATGCCTTCGAAACGTAGCACTTGTTTCTGTACTCGCAGTTCCGTATATGTTTTGAGGCGCTACTTGTGAATATTAAAATGAATATAAAATTTTTGTTTTCGCTTACCATGTAGAAACGAGTTTCTATCGCTAATCTTAAGCTATTTAGCGTGCAACCTGATTGATAATGTTGAACAGTGGTTATCCATGAACAACCTTAAATGTGCGATAAAATTTCGCTAAAACCGAACAAATTCATCTAATCATAAAGTCTTTTCCAAGGTAATATTCTCAATTCTGTCTATACACGTATTTGTTATTCGATATCTGGGAATGAGGTTATCTCCTAATGAAAGGGAGTCTTTCGGACGACTGCTCGTAACCTGATCGTCTCGCTTGCCACCTTGGAAAGATAATGCTCGTCGATGGATCTTTCTCCCTCTACTGTCAAAGTGGCCGTGGCAAAGGTAATATTTCGCTTTCCACGGATGCTACTTCGCTTTTCCGCAACGTGCATTTAGAAAACGGATTTCGCAACCATCTGTGACCTTTTGGAGCCCATAGCATTCTCAGAAGACGAAGGTTAGCTTTCGTGTAAGCCACTTACCATGCGTTCTTTATTCACGCAATGAGAAAGCTACGCATGAGGTGTCGTCCACAATCCGAGTTCGTCCGTAGGAATACCCTGTGCGAATCTTAATATTTCGCATCACGATCCGAAACTTGGGGTCCTCTTGACCTCTCAATGTTTTAACTATTTCTTAGAAAATGAGATAAATATTCGATTTTCCCCGGCTCAAATAGGCTGGAAATGTCAGTTGATGGAGACGTTTTCCTTTCTTGGCACGATTACTTTACCCTTTCGAGACGAAGACGTTTTCTGAAAACCTCTGTCTGCGTACGAGGTCCCATTTATAGAGCGTACACCTTCCTAAGCGGGTTGTCGCATCCTTTTAATTGTACAAAGTCATCGAATCACAAGGCACTAAATCTTCGAACGCCTTTGCAACGGGTTAACGCGTAAGGGCGATCGGCAACTGCCGCATGTGCTCGTCCATCGGAGGCTCGCGCGTTTAAGGCACAGCAGGAACGCCAAACTTATGCGGAGAATCTAGTTCAGTTTAACGTCTCTTATTCAGAAACCGCGACATAAAAATCGGCGATAAAAATCGTTGTCCTATGCGCGAGCGGTAATGGATGAAAAACGCATTGGAAATCAATTTTATAGAAACTCGTTTGGTTCTCCATTTACACTTAAGTTTACGGATTAATTTGATTGACACCCCTGTCGAGGTTTTTCGGTCACGCACACGCAATTTCTTGACGGCTGAATATAATTTCCGTTTCGGCGCACTGCGAATGTAAGACGCAGCCGATATGCAGTGAAACTTTGAACGTTATAACCTGGTTTATACACGGTCGATTAATTAATAATCGACCGCCCCAAATTGTCCCCTGTCGAAACGTTTACTTTATGCTTAAAATCCTGCAAATGCCCTGCCCAAAGTAATTTCCGTTCATTAAATCGTTCCTCCCCGTTCCTTACCGTCTATCGCGGGAGCTGTTTGTTGAATTCATTAGGAGTCATTCTTTCCGTTTAGTATAATTCTGTTCGCGAGTAACGAACATTAAGTAGTAAATTTAGCCATGCATTCGAATGAACTCTTGTCCTTAGAAATAACGAATCTCGAAGGAGTTTTAAGCGTAACGATTGCCAAATTTTGAATTTGCTACGTAGACCTTGGGAGCTCGAATGAGGAGAAGCGGATATAGTCCGTCATCGTTCGTCACAGGGAAACTTTTCTTAACTGAAATCCGACAGAGGGCTCCTCCCCATTGGTCTCACTCGGCAGTCGTTGCTCGTGAGAAACGTTTGTGACTAGTGCATCGAGTGGATTACGCTATTTCGTATCAATCCTATAGAGTATTGACGATTCTCCGCGGATAAAGTGATTGTGACCGTGTTAAGTGGTTATCGGTGCACATGGAAGATAGATAAAATACGGCAGCATCGCAAAGGAAGGCATCGTCTTGCGAGCGTGCGGAAAGAGATTTTGGTGAGGCTCCGAGGAGAATTGTAAGTTAAGATACCCAGTCCCATTGGAAATATCTCGGTAGGCCCTTTGCCTACGAAGACAAGGATTTGCCTCTCGAATTTTACTTGCCGATTGCTTCGGAGCGAGGAATTCCGAGTTCCTGGATTCCAATCCGTCGAAAGGTTACATTACTCTGTCACTGTAAGCTAGATGAGATGATGATAGCCATAATAATATCGTTGAACGTTGGTTCTCAGCATTAGCGTTCATATGGTGTCGTATGTTATCGCTGCAAATCGAGCTTTATTAAGTTTTCGGAGCCGTTTCTTCTTACAGGGAGCTCGGGCGCAGCATCATAGTTCGTACGAAGATGCTTTTATCTTCAACAGAGTGCATTTAATTAGAGAAAAAGGAAAATTAACGACTGGTGAAAGGGAGGATGTTGACACGGCGAGGTCGCTGTGGAAAGTGCATTGCGCACGGTGGTATTTCGAGGCGCGATTGTCACCGGCGGGAATCTAAAATTCGAGAAAGATTTTCGAAAATAAACATGAGGTGAGTCGTAAACGATTAAAATTTCATGAAGACTAGTATTTATTATGATTTTTAGCTACTACGTGAGTCTTGCTGAGCAAGACTCACGTAGTAGCTTACCATTTTCATGATGTACGGTCCGCTTATTCTTCCGAATTGAAGAAAACCGCCATTACTCGGGGTCGACATAAAAGAAGAGAGAAATTTTGGTGATTTTCCATCGGTAATCAGATGAGGAAATATTTGGCAAGAAATATAACAATACAGCGGCTGCACTGAAGGCGGTGGTACTTCTCTCAGCCAATCAGAAGCAAGATAAATGTTTAGCGGTGGTTCAAAATTTATAAATTTTCATTTTTCACGTTTAATTTAGGAAATAAGTATTATAAACTATTCTCTGCATTTCGGATCGTGCCAAAGCTAAGATATGTCAAGTTTTCCTATCCTCTGAGTCTATTTTTACGATGAGCAGCTTTGCCAAAATCAGCATCCGTTTAGGAACGTATGCATGTAGTTGGTTGCTCTGACACAAGATTTTATTGTTAACTAATTTGAAGAGTACGACGCATGAATTAATAACCATCCGCTGTTACAAATCAATAAAATAGCCTTGACTGTGTTAGTGTAGCAGGAGTGAGCCACGGTTCTGGATGTTTGCTTCCTTTCCTAATGAATTCATCAAATTTCAATTCTAGGATGCCCATGGAATCGACAACGCTCGCCGTCCTATCCACGAGGAGTGCAACGGGTATTCACGGAGTGGACCTCCATGACAATTCCTAGCTATTGGAAGAATTTGAGTGAGAATTCGACAAGATTACTTTTCAAGGTATGATCTCAAACTGTTCATATTTTTCTATACAAGGAAATGAGTTTCAATCTATTAATGGAGGAAAAATGTCGATAGTCACCCAACAGACGTTTTATTATTGGTGAAGGAAGAACACAATTATTTCTTTTTGTTGCGAACGATTGTGAAGAACAATTATAATACAAGAAGGGGCCATGAGCATTCAGGATTATCATCGTCCATTCTATCTGCAGTTGGGTCTTTTTTTCGTTGTTAAATTATTTTATTTCTCCTCCCTTTTCGTTACTTCTCCCTTCAAATCACTATGAATTAGAGTGAGATCACCTTCATGTCATTTCAGCAGGCACTCTTTTCATCCTGTTCTCTGGATGACTATCCTTGGACCATCTATCGTCTCCGACCCTATCTATGCATTTCATGTCCAGTGTTTTCAACCGCGAATGCGTTGCCAAGTCATTACTTCTTCAATTTGAACTATTTTCTAGGCACCGTTTCAATTCTCTAAAGCTTTTCAACGTGCCTCCTAGAGTTCACAGGCTTAAGATAATGATTGCTTCTTTCTTCTTCATTCATGAAATTCTTCATCCTTTCTTATGCATCGTGAGTACATTCTTGGAGCATAGAATTAAGATCTTCTTTTTGATTATTTCATTGGTTTGTACCACATAATTCTTGGTCCCAACGGTATATCTTCCATCGTACGCCATGCTACTTGGAGAACTCTGCAATGAAGAAACTTGTAGTATCTTTACTCCATGGAGCTGTTTCATGAGCGTATCCACTTCTCGTGATTCCTGTATTTGCGTTTCTCTTAACCTCCTTCGTTTAGCATTTGCAAGGATGATTCCATAGTGTTTCAATTTTAACATCCCTCTCAGTTCCAAAGCCGATTACCCTCCCCCAAAGGAAATTCACTTCTGCTTGCAGAGGAAAACGTCGGCATTCAATGTTACAGGCATTATCCTTCTTAAAGCCTCTGGACAAACTCTTCTCTATAACTCTTTGCATTCGTTCGCTCAAAGTAGGGACGAGGATTTGATGGAATTTGTGCACCAATCCTCAATCAATTCTTTACTGATATTTGGCAGATGAACTCCTTCCTGTCAGTCGTGTGGAATGCAAAATCCAAGTCGAGAAATGAGAAGATGCATTTGAGAAGGCGAGCAGCTATCATACATGCAGGTGTTTTTGATGACCTTTTTCCAGCCCTGGTTTCCTGCAAATGTCTTCTGCAGAACGGGATTCTCTGAGGGGTCGTTGGGCTCATAATTTTAGAAGCAGTCTCGAGAATGCTTAGGACGTGTTCCATTTGCTGTCAAGACCATTGCATTGGTTTAAATAACTTTTGATTGGATCTCTACCTTGCAGCTCTACTTCGCATCCTTGTAGAGATGCTTGTGATATCCTCCATCGGTTATTCAAAACGTTTCACTGGCAGAGATCGTTCTTCTTTACATTTGAAGACCGAATTCCTCCATGAACCGAGATTTGAGTATTTGAAAGAGGACTGAAAAAGTGATGTTTACTTTTCCATTACACGGCATAAGGACGAGTAGTGGCCACTCTGCAGGTGCTGAATACTTCAGATAACTCCCTCTTTCCAAAAGAAGTAACAGAGCATTCACTGATTTTGAAACATCCCTTTTCTTTCCTTCTAGATGCCTGAAATAACTGCTGAGGGGAGGATGTTAGTCGAGAAAAGATAAGATAGGTCAGATGTGGATTCGTCATGTGTGGACCTCGAATAGGAAGGAAGACCTTGGCGTACCGACAACATGAGAAATATAATGCTTTTGATTGAAATCGTCTTGGATATTAAACAAAGCTTATTTATACACTGTTAAATCAAGATTATTTATACACTGTTTAAAACTTAAGAGGAAGAAAACGTATTATATTCAATGTGGTTTTTAGAAATAAATATTCAAGAATTCATCCTATGAAATTTTCCTGTCCTATGTAAAACTGTGGGTGAACATGCATATTGAGAGATGGGCGCAGAATATCTCCAAGCACGTCTCGGTTCCTTAAGGAGGGGGACGAACGCACGGAAGCACTCGTTTTAAAGAACTTATCCGGCGATTTATTAGTGAGAATGTTCTCTACACCTAGCAGAAAAACATGCCAGTGCGTCGAGGAACGAAATCGGGGTTTGAGTAGCGTTAGCGAGGCGTTCATCACGCGTAGGTTTAAAGTGCTAAAATTTGATAGTCTCCGTTTTTCGTCCAGCATATAAACTAATGTTTTCGTAAACTACATTCCACGTTGATGTAAGCCCATGGATGATGCTTCGGGATGAATGTGTGATGCTCTCGTTCGGACTCAATCGTGTATTCGGAAGTAGATTAGGCATGACTAAGGTGCGTGAAACGGATTTGTCACAAACTTAAAGTAACCGATTCCGAATCTAAAGATCCAAATCCAAAACTTTCCGAAGGTCAAATCCATTTACAATTTTTCCGGGAGTAATTTGTACCAGTTCTTCGCCCCCGGCAGCATTAATCCGAATTTTCATACAATTTTCTCCCGTTTACTCCATCAAAGGGGTCGATTCCCGCCGAGCGAAATTTTTCATAGGACGTTCGGGTAAAACCGATTTCTCGTTCAGGCATGGTACCCTTCCGAGACGAACACGTTTTATGAAATCTGTGACTGCGTACGTAGTCCTTCAGCGAAATAACTCTCCTATAGTCATTCCACAAAAGCTGGCAGTACGGGAGGCTTATGGGGAAATAAATGCACGAATATTCCCATAAGGGAGCAACCTAGCCTCTCAAAAGGCGTAAAGCTTTAGTTTTTGAATTTTATAACGGAGAGCGGGTCCGGATCAATCCGAATTACGGTAACGGGTCTCTTAGTCTCGAGCAAAAAGTAACAATGATTAGCAATCGGAGCACTAAATCAATTACTCCCTCGGTTATATAATTCAAAAACTAAAGTTCTATTCAAGATATCGACTCAGAATAACCTGTAATTGAAAATAACAGCATTTATCTCAATTTTTCTCGCGACAAGTTTTTCGTAACGCAAGAAACAAAAATTTTTTAGCCGATGTGTATATTTGACTGCACGATCCAATTTTTCGGAGGTTGCGTTCCACTTAAATTATTTTTTACTAAAATTTTATCGGTCAAAAATTAATGTAAGTTAATTTTTTTGTATTCATAAGGTATAAAGAGTAATCTAAGAAAACACTAGCACTTTACGTTTGATAGGATGAGAGAAATGGCAGTTTTAGTATTGCTCACGGCTGGTGAGGTGACCATTTTTTTTCAACCCGCTATAAAATTTATTTCTTTTGTTGAAATGTTAAAGAAACTTCGTCAATGTATAGAACCATCCTTCCTTGTCCAAATTTTACCAAAAAGTTGGAAAAAAATTCACCAAAAATAGTTGAAAATATTAATTTCATCCGTTGGGAAGGCAAATTTTGTGGATATCGCGGATATTCCAGAAAAATGACCCGGCGTACGAGGCTATTCGATTTCTCCATAAGCCCATACTGCCTAGAAAAGTGGAACAGACTATAGATACGAAGCTTTTTGCTATTTTGAATATAGATCGTAATGTAGAGCGAGCGCTTTTCTCAGCGGGGTGTTACAGCAATAATTGTCCATGGGTCCAAACCTCCTTCCATTTTAAAAAATGCCTTCGAAACGTAGCACTTGTTTCTGTACTCGCAGTTCCGTATATGTTTTGAGGCGCTACTTGTGAATATTAAAATGAATATAAAATTTTTGTTTTCGCTTACCATGTAGAAACGAGTTTCTATCGCTAATCTTAAGCTATTTAGCGTGCAACCTGATTGATAATGTTGAACAGTGGTTATCCATGAACAACCTTAAATGTGCGATAAAATTTCGCTAAAACCGAACAAATTCATCTAATCATAAAGTCTTTTCCAAGGTAATATTCTCAATTCTGTCTATACACGTATTTGTTATTCGATATCTGGGAATGAGGTTATCTCCTAATGAAAGGGAGTCTTTCGGACGACTGCTCGTAACCTGATCGTCTCGCTTGCCACCTTGGAAAGATAATGCTCGTCGATGGATCTTTCTCCCTCTACTGTCAAAGTGGCCGTGGCAAAGGTAATATTTCGCTTTCCACGGATGCTACTTCGCTTTTCCGCAACGTGCATTTAGAAAACGGATTTCGCAACCATCTGTGACCTTTTGGAGCCCATAGCATTCTCAGAAGACGAAGGTTAGCTTTCGTGTAAGCCACTTACCATGCGTTCTTTATTCACGCAATGAGAAAGCTACGCATGAGGTGTCGTCCACAATCCGAGTTCGTCCGTAGGAATACCCTGTGCGAATCTTAATATTTCGCATCACGATCCGAAACTTGGGGTCCTCTTGACCTCTCAATGTTTTAACTATTTCTTAGAAAATGAGATAAATATTCGATTTTCCCCGGCTCAAATAGGCTGGAAATGTCAGTTGATGGAGACGTTTTCCTTTCTTGGCACGATTACTTTACCCTTTCGAGACGAAGACGTTTTCTGAAAACCTCTGTCTGCGTACGAGGTCCCATTTATAGAGCGTACACCTTCCTAAGCGGGTTGTCGCATCCTTTTAATTGTACAAAGTCATCGAATCACAAGGCACTAAATCTTCGAACGCCTTTGCAACGGGTTAACGCGTAAGGGCGATCGGCAACTGCCGCATGTGCTCGTCCATCGGAGGCTCGCGCGTTTAAGGCACAGCAGGAACGCCAAACTTATGCGGAGAATCTAGTTCAGTTTAACGTCTCTTATTCAGAAACCGCGACATAAAAATCGGCGATAAAAATCGTTGTCCTATGCGCGAGCGGTAATGGATGAAAAACGCATTGGAAATCAATTTTATAGAAACTCGTTTGGTTCTCCATTTACACTTAAGTTTACGGATTAATTTGATTGACACCCCTGTCGAGGTTTTTCGGTCACGCACACGCAATTTCTTGACGGCTGAATATAATTTCCGTTTCGGCGCACTGCGAATGTAAGACGCAGCCGATATGCAGTGAAACTTTGAACGTTATAACCTGGTTTATACACGGTCGATTAATTAATAATCGACCGCCCCAAATTGTCCCCTGTCGAAACGTTTACTTTATGCTTAAAATCCTGCAAATGCCCTGCCCAAAGTAATTTCCGTTCATTAAATCGTTCCTCCCCGTTCCTTACCGTCTATCGCGGGAGCTGTTTGTTGAATTCATTAGGAGTCATTCTTTCCGTTTAGTATAATTCTGTTCGCGAGTAACGAACATTAAGTAGTAAATTTAGCCATGCATTCGAATGAACTCTTGTCCTTAGAAATAACGAATCTCGAAGGAGTTTTAAGCGTAACGATTGCCAAATTTTGAATTTGCTACGTAGACCTTGGGAGCTCGAATGAGGAGAAGCGGATATAGTCCGTCATCGTTCGTCACAGGGAAACTTTTCTTAACTGAAATCCGACAGAGGGCTCCTCCCCATTGGTCTCACTCGGCAGTCGTTGCTCGTGAGAAACGTTTGTGACTAGTGCATCGAGTGGATTACGCTATTTCGTATCAATCCTATAGAGTATTGACGATTCTCCGCGGATAAAGTGATTGTGACCGTGTTAAGTGGTTATCGGTGCACATGGAAGATAGATAAAATACGGCAGCATCGCAAAGGAAGGCATCGTCTTGCGAGCGTGCGGAAAGAGATTTTGGTGAGGCTCCGAGGAGAATTGTAAGTTAAGATACCCAGTCCCATTGGAAATATCTCGGTAGGCCCTTTGCCTACGAAGACAAGGATTTGCCTCTCGAATTTTACTTGCCGATTGCTTCGGAGCGAGGAATTCCGAGTTCCTGGATTCCAATCCGTCGAAAGGTTACATTACTCTGTCACTGTAAGCTAGATGAGATGATGATAGCCATAATAATATCGTTGAACGTTGGTTCTCAGCATTAGCGTTCATATGGTGTCGTATGTTATCGCTGCAAATCGAGCTTTATTAAGTTTTCGGAGCCGTTTCTTCTTACAGGGAGCTCGGGCGCAGCATCATAGTTCGTACGAAGATGCTTTTATCTTCAACAGAGTGCATTTAATTAGAGAAAAAGGAAAATTAACGACTGGTGAAAGGGAGGATGTTGACACGGCGAGGTCGCTGTGGAAAGTGCATTGCGCACGGTGGTATTTCGAGGCGCGATTGTCACCGGCGGGAATCTAAAATTCGAGAAAGATTTTCGAAAATAAACATGAGGTGAGTCGTAAACGATTAAAATTTCATGAAGACTAGTATTTATTATGATTTTTAGCTACTACGTGAGTCTTGCTGAGCAAATTTACCATTTTCATGATGTACGGTCCGCTTATTCTTCCGAATTGAAGAAAACCGCCATTACTCGGGGTCGACATAAAAGAAGAGAGAAATTTTGGTGATTTTCCATCGGTAATCAGATGAGGAAATATTTGGCAAGAAATATAACAATACAGCGGCTGCACTGAAGGCGGTGGTACTTCTCTCAGCCAATCAGAAGCAAGATAAATGTTTAGCGGTGGTTCAAAATTTATAAATTTTCATTTTTCACGTTTAATTTAGGAAATAAGTATTATAAACTATTCTCTGCATTTCGGATCGTGCCAAAGCTAAGATATGTCAAGTTTTCCTATCCTCTGAGTCTATTTTTACGATGAGCAGCTTTGCCAAAATCAGCATCCGTTTAGGAACGTATGCATGTAGTTGGTTGCTCTGACACAAGATTTTATTGTTAACTAATTTGAAGAGTACGACGCATGAATTAATAACCATCCGCTGTTACAAATCAATAAAATAGCCTTGACTGTGTTAGTGTAGCAGGAGTGAGCCACGGTTCTGGATGTTTGCTTCCTTTCCTAATGAATTCATCAAATTTCAATTCTAGGATGCCCATGGAATCGACAACGCTCGCCGTCCTATCCACGAGGAGTGCAACGGGTATTCACGGAGTGGACCTCCATGACAATTCCTAGCTATTGGAAGAATTTGAGTGAGAATTCGACAAGATTACTTTTCAAGGTATGATCTCAAACTGTTCATATTTTTCTATACAAGGAAATGAGTTTCAATCTATTAATGGAGGAAAAATGTCGATAGTCACCCAACAGACGTTTTATTATTGGTGAAGGAAGAACACAATTATTTCTTTTTGTTGCGAACGATTGTGAAGAACAATTATAATACAAGAAGGGGCCATGAGCATTCAGGATTATCATCGTCCATTCTATCTGCAGTTGGGTCTTTTTTTCGTTGTTAAATTATTTTATTTCTCCTCCCTTTTCGTTACTTCTCCCTTCAAATCACTATGAATTAGAGTGAGATCACCTTCATGTCATTTCAGCAGGCACTCTTTTCATCCTGTTCTCTGGATGACTATCCTTGGACCATCTATCGTCTCCGACCCTATCTATGCATTTCATGTCCAGTGTTTTCAACCGCGAATGCGTTGCCAAGTCATTACTTCTTCAATTTGAACTATTTTCTAGGCACCGTTTCAATTCTCTAAAGCTTTTCAACGTGCCTCCTAGAGTTCACAGGCTTAAGATAATGATTGCTTCTTTCTTCTTCATTCATGAAATTCTTCATCCTTTCTTATGCATCGTGAGTACATTCTTGGAGCATAGAATTAAGATCTTCTTTTTGATTATTTCATTGGTTTGTACCACATAATTCTTGGTCCCAACGGTATATCTTCCATCGTACGCCATGCTACTTGGAGAACTCTGCAATGAAGAAACTTGTAGTATCTTTACTCCATGGAGCTGTTTCATGAGCGTATCCACTTCTCGTGATTCCTGTATTTGCGTTTCTCTTAACCTCCTTCGTTTAGCATTTGCAAGGATGATTCCATAGTGTTTCAATTTTAACATCCCTCTCAGTTCCAAAGCCGATTACCCTCCCCCAAAGGAAATTCACTTCTGCTTGCAGAGGAAAACGTCGGCATTCAATGTTACAGGCATTATCCTTCTTAAAGCCTCTGGACAAACTCTTCTCTATAACTCTTTGCATTCGTTCGCTCAAAGTAGGGACGAGGATTTGATGGAATTTGTGCACCAATCCTCAATCAATTCTTTACTGATATTTGGCAGATGAACTCCTTCCTGTCAGTCGTGTGGAATGCAAAATCCAAGTCGAGAAATGAGAAGATGCATTTGAGAAGGCGAGCAGCTATCATACATGCAGGTGTTTTTGATGACCTTTTTCCAGCCCTGGTTTCCTGCAAATGTCTTCTGCAGAACGGGATTCTCTGAGGGGTCGTTGGGCTCATAATTTTAGAAGCAGTCTCGAGAATGCTTAGGACGTGTTCCATTTGCTGTCAAGACCATTGCATTGGTTTAAATAACTTTTGATTGGATCTCTACCTTGCAGCTCTACTTCGCATCCTTGTAGAGATGCTTGTGATATCCTCCATCGGTTATTCAAAACGTTTCACTGGCAGAGATCGTTCTTCTTTACATTTGAAGACCGAATTCCTCCATGAACCGAGATTTGAGTATTTGAAAGAGGACTGAAAAAGTGATGTTTACTTTTCCATTACACGGCATAAGGACGAGTAGTGGCCACTCTGCAGGTGCTGAATACTTCAGATAACTCCCTCTTTCCAAAAGAAGTAACAGAGCATTCACTGATTTTGAAACATCCCTTTTCTTTCCTTCTAGATGCCTGAAATAACTGCTGAGGGGAGGATGTTAGTCGAGAAAAGATAAGATAGGTCAGATGTGGATTCGTCATGTGTGGACCTCGAATAGGAAGGAAGACCTTGGCGTACCGACAACATGAGAAATATAATGCTTTTGATTGAAATCGTCTTGGATATTAAACAAAGCTTATTTATACACTGTTAAATCAAGATTATTTATACACTGTTTAAAACTTAAGAGGAAGAAAACGTATTATATTCAATGTGGTTTTTAGAAATAAATATTCAAGAATTCATCCTATGAAATTTTCCTGTCCTATGTAAAACTGTGGGTGAACATGCATATTGAGAGATGGGCGCAGAATATCTCCAAGCACGTCTCGGTTCCTTAAGGAGGGGGACGAACGCACGGAAGCACTCGTTTTAAAGAACTTATCCGGCGATTTATTAGTGAGAATGTTCTCTACACCTAGCAGAAAAACATGCCAGTGCGTCGAGGAACGAAATCGGGGTTTGAGTAGCGTTAGCGAGGCGTTCATCACGCGTAGGTTTAAAGTGCTAAAATTTGATAGTCTCCGTTTTTCGTCCAGCATATAAACTAATGTTTTCGTAAACTACATTCCACGTTGATGTAAGCCCATGGATGATGCTTCGGGATGAATGTGTGCTGCTCTCGTTCGGATTCAATCGTGTATTCGGAAGTAGATTAGGCATGACTAAGGTGCGTGAAACGGATTTGTCACAAACTTAAAGTAACCGATTCCGAATCTAAAGATCCAAATCCAAAACTTTCCGAAGGTCAAATCCATTTACAATTTTTCCGGGAGTAATTTGTACCAGTTCTTCGCCCCCGGCAGCATTAATCCGAATTTTCATGCAATTTTCTCCCGTTTACTCCATCAAAGGGGTCGATTCCCGCCGAGCGAAATTTTTCATAGGACGTTCGGGTAAAACCGATTTCTCGTTCAGGCATGGTACCCTTCCGAGACGAACACGTTTTATGAAATCTGTGACTGCGTACGTAGTCCTTCAGCGAAATAACTCTCCTATAGTCATTCCACAAAAGCTGGCAGTACGGGAGGCTTATGGGGAAATAAATGCACGAATATTCCCATAAGGGAGCAACCTAGCCTCTCAAAAGGCGTAAAGCTTTAGTTTTTGAATTTTATAACGGAGAGCGGGTCCGGATCAATCCGAATTACGGTAACGGGTCTCTTAGTCTCGAGCAAAAAGTAACAATGATTAGCAATCGGAGCACTAAATCAATTACTCCCTCGGTTATATAATTCAAAAACTAAAGTTCTATTCAAGATATCGACTCAGAATAACCTGTAATTGAAAATAACAGCATTTATCTCAATTTTTCTCGCGACAAGTTTTTCGTAACGCAAGAAACAAAAATTTTTTAGCCGATGTGTATATTTGACTGCACGATCCAATTTTTCGGAGGTTGCGTTCCACTTAAATTATTTTTTACTAAAATTTTATCGGTCAAAAATTAATGTAAGTTAATTTTTTTGTATTCATAAGGTATAAAGAGTAATCTAAGAAAACACTAGCACTTTACGTTTGATAGGATGAGAGAAATGGCAGTTTTAGTATTGCTCACGGCTGGTGAGGTGACCATTTTTTTTCAACCCGCTATAAAATTTATTTCTTTTGTTGAAATGTTAAAGAAACTTCGTCAATGTATAGAACCATCCTTCCTTGTCCAAATTTTACCAAAAAGTTGGAAAAAAATTCACCAAAAATAGTTGAAAATATTAATTTCATCCGTTGGGAAGGCAAATTTTGTGGATATCGCGGATATTCCAGAAAAATGACCCGGCGTACGAGGCTATTCGATTTCTCCATAAGCCCATACTGCCTAGAAAAGTGGAACAGACTATAGATACGAAGCTTTTTGCTATTTTGAATATAGATCGTAATGTAGAGCGAGCGCTTTTCTCAGCGGGGTGTTACAGCAATAATTGTCCATGGGTCCAAACCTCCTTCCATTTTAAAAAATGCCTTCGAAACGTAGCACTTGTTTCTGTACTCGCAGTTCCGTATATGTTTTGAGGCGCTACTTGTGAATATTAAAATGAATATAAAATTTTTGTTTTCGCTTACCATGTAGAAACGAGTTTCTATCGCTAATCTTAAGCTATTTAGCGTGCAACCTGATTGATAATGTTGAACAGTGGTTATCCATGAACAACCTTAAATGTGCGATAAAATTTCGCTAAAACCGAACAAATTCATCTAATCATAAAGTCTTTTCCAAGGTAATATTCTCAATTCTGTCTATACACGTATTTGTTATTCGATATCTGGGAATGAGGTTATCTCCTAATGAAAGGGAGTCTTTCGGACGACTGCTCGTAACCTGATCGTCTCGCTGGCCACCTTGGAAAGATAATGCTCGTCGATGGATCTTTCTCCCTCTACTGTCAAAGTGGCCGTGGCAAAGGTAATATTTCGCTTTCCACGGATGCTACTTCGCTTTTCCGCAACGTGCATTTAGAAAACGGATTTCGCAACCATCTGTGACCTTTTGGAGCCCATAGCATTCTCAGAAGACGAAGGTTAGCTTTCGTGTAAGCCACTTACCATGCGTTCTTTATTCACGCAATGAGAAAGCTACGCATGAGGTGTCGTCCACAATCCGAGTTCGTCCGTAGGAATACCCTGTGCGAATCTTAATATTTCGCATCACGATCCGAAACTTGGGGTCCTCTTGACCTCTCAATGTTTTAACTATTTCTTAGAAAATGAGATAAATATTCGATTTTCCCCGGCTCAAATAGGCTGGAAATGTCAGTTGATGGAGACGTTTTCCTTTCTTGGCACGATTACTTTACCCTTTCGAGACGAAGACGTTTTCTGAAAACCTCTGTCTGCGTACGAGGTCCCATTTATAGAGCGTACACCTTCCTAAGCGGGTTGTCGCATCCTTTTAATTGTACAAAGTCATCGAATCACAAGGCACTAAATCTTCGAACGCCTTTGCAACGGGTTAACGCGTAAGGGCGATCGGCAACTGCCGCATGTGCTCGTCCATCGGAGGCTCGCGCGTTTAAGGCACAGCAGGAACGCCAAACTTATGCGGAGAATCTAGTTCAGTTTAACGTCTCTTATTCAGAAACCGCGACATAAAAATCGGCGATAAAAATCGTTGTCCTATGCGCGAGCGGTAATGGATGAAAAACGCATTGGAAATCAATTTTATAGAAACTCGTTTGGTTCTCCATTTACACTTAAGTTTACGGATTAATTTGATTGACACCCCTGTCGAGGTTTTTCGGTCACGCACACGCAATTTCTTGACGGCTGAATATAATTTCCGTTTCGGCGCACTGCGAATGTAAGACGCAGCCGATATGCAGTGAAACTTTGAACGTTATAACCTGGTTTATACACGGTCGATTAATTAATAATCGACCGCCCCAAATTGTCCCCTGTCGAAACGTTTACTTTATGCTTAAAATCCTGCAAATGCCCTGCCCAAAGTAATTTCCGTTCATTAAATCGTTCCTCCCCGTTCCTTACCGTCTATCGCGGGAGCTGTTTGTTGAATTCATTAGGAGTCATTCTTTCCGTTTAGTATAATTCTGTTCGCGAGTAACGAACATTAAGTAGTAAATTTAGCCATGCATTCGAATGAACTCTTGTCCTTAGAAATAACGAATCTCGAAGGAGTTTTAAGCGTAACGATTGCCAAATTTTGAATTTGCTACGTAGACCTTGGGAGCTCGAATGAGGAGAAGCGGATATAGTCCGTCATCGTTCGTCACAGGGAAACTTTTCTTAACTGAAATCCGACAGAGGGCTCCTCCCCATTGGTCTCACTCGGCAGTCGTTGCTCGTGAGAAACGTTTGTGACTAGTGCATCGAGTGGATTACGCTATTTCGTATCAATCCTATAGAGTATTGACGATTCTCCGCGGATAAAGTGATTGTGACCGTGTTAAGTGGTTATCGGTGCACATGGAAGATAGATAAAATACGGCAGCATCGCAAAGGAAGGCATCGTCTTGCGAGCGTGCGGAAAGAGATTTTGGTGAGGCTCCGAGGAGAATTGTAAGTTAAGATACCCAGTCCCATTGGAAATATCTCGGTAGGCCCTTTGCCTACGAAGACAAGGATTTGCCTCTCGAATTTTACTTGCCGATTGCTTCGGAGCGAGGAATTCCGAGTTCCTGGATTCCAATCCGTCGAAAGGTTACATTACTCTGTCACTGTAAGCTAGATGAGATGATGATAGCCATAATAATATCGTTGAACGTTGGTTCTCAGCATTAGCGTTCATATGGTGTCGTATGTTATCGCTGCAAATCGAGCTTTATTAAGTTTTCGGAGCCGTTTCTTCTTACAGGGAGCTCGGGCGCAGCATCATAGTTCGTACGAAGATGCTTTTATCTTCAACAGAGTGCATTTAATTAGAGAAAAAGGAAAATTAACGACTGGTGAAAGGGAGGATGTTGACACGGCGAGGTCGCTGTGGAAAGTGCATTGCGCACGGTGGTATTTCGAGGCGCGATTGTCACCGGCGGGAATCTAAAATTCGAGAAAGATTTTCGAAAATAAACATGAGGTGAGTCGTAAACGATTAAAATTTCATGAAGACTAGTATTTATTATGATTTTTAGCTACTACGTGAGTCTTGCTGAGCAAATTTACCATTTTCATGATGTACGGTCCGCTTATTCTTCCGAATTGAAGAAAACCGCCATTACTCGGGGTCGACATAAAAGAAGAGAGAAATTTTGGTGATTTTCCATCGGTAATCAGATGAGGAAATATTTGGCAAGAAATTTAACATTACAGCGGCTGCACTGAAGGCGGTGGTACTTCTCTCAGCCAATCAGAAGCAAGATAAATGTTTAGCGGTGGTTCAAAATTTATAAATTTTCATTTTTCACGTTTAATTTAGGAAAGAAGTATTATAAACTATTCTCTGCATTTCGGATCGTGCCAAAGCTAAGATATGTCAAGTTTTCCTATCCTCTGAGTCTATTTTTACGATGAGCAGCTTTGCCAAAATCAGCATCCGTTTAGGAACGTATGCATGTAGTTGGTTGCTCTGACACAAGATTTTATTGTTAACTAATTTGAAGAGTACGACGCATGAATTAATAACCATCCGCTGTTACAAATCAATAAAATAGCCTTGACTGTGTTAGTGTAGCAGGAGTGAGCCACGGTTCTGGATGTTTGCTTCCTTTCCTAATGAATTCATCAAATTTCAATTCTAGGATGCCCATGGAATCGACAACGCTCGCCGTCCTATCCACGAGGAGTGCAACGGGTATTCACGGAGTGGACCTCCATGACAATTCCTAGCTATTGGAAGAATTTGAGTGAGAATTCGACAAGATTACTTTTCAAGGTATGATCTCAAACTGTTCATATTTTTCTATACAAGGAAATGAGTTTCAATCTATTAATGGAGGAAAAATGTCGATAGTCACCCAACAGACGTTTTATTATTGGTGAAGGAAGAACACAATTATTTCTTTTTGTTGCGAACGATTGTGAAGAACAATTATAATACAAGAAGGGGCCATGAGCATTCAGGATTATCATCGTCCATTCTATCTGCAGTTGGGTCTTTTTTTCGTTGTTAAATTATTTTATTTCTCCTCCCTTTTCGTTACTTCTCCCTTCAAATCACTATGAATTAGAGTGAGATCACCTTCATGTCATTTCAGCAGGCACTCTTTTCATCCTGTTCTCTGGATGACTATCCTTGGACCATCTATCGTCTCCGACCCTATCTATGCATTTCATGTCCAGTGTTTTCAACCGCGAATGCGTTGCCAAGTCATTACTTCTTCAATTTGAACTATTTTCTAGGCACCGTTTCAATTCTCTAAAGCTTTTCAACGTGCCTCCTAGAGTTCACAGGCTTAAGATAATGATTGCTTCTTTCTTCTTCATTCATGAAATTCTTCATCCTTTCTTATGCATCGTGAGTACATTCTTGGAGCATAGAATTAAGATCTTCTTTTTGATTATTTCATTGGTTTGTACCACATAATTCTTGGTCCCAACGGTATATCTTCCATCGTACGCCATGCTACTTGGAGAACTCTGCAATGAAGAAACTTGTAGTATCTTTACTCCATGGAGCTGTTTCATGAGCGTATCCACTTCTCGTGATTCCTGTATTTGCGTTTCTCTTAACCTCCTTCGTTTAGCATTTGCAAGGATGATTCCATAGTGTTTCAATTTTAACATCCCTCTCAGTTCCAAAGCCGATTACCCTCCCCCAAAGGAAATTCACTTCTGCTTGCAGAGGAAAACGTCGGCATTCAATGTTACAGGCATTATCCTTCTTAAAGCCTCTGGACAAACTCTTCTCTATAACTCTTTGCATTCGTTCGCTCAAAGTAGGGACGAGGATTTGATGGAATTTGTGCACCAATCCTCAATCAATTCTTTACTGATATTTGGCAGATGAACTCCTTCCTGTCAGTCGTGTGGAATGCAAAATCCAAGTCGAGAAATGAGAAGATGCATTTGAGAAGGCGAGCAGCTATCATACATGCAGGTGTTTTTGATGACCTTTTTCCAGCCCTGGTTTCCTGCAAATGTCTTCTGCAGAACGGGATTCTCTGAGGGGTCGTTGGGCTCATAATTTTAGAAGCAGTCTCGAGAATGCTTAGGACGTGTTCCATTTGCTGTCAAGACCATTGCATTGGTTTAAATAACTTTTGATTGGATCTCTACCTTGCAGCTCTACTTCGCATCCTTGTAGAGATGCTTGTGATATCCTCCATCGGTTATTCAAAACGTTTCACTGGCAGAGATCGTTCTTCTTTACATTTGAAGACCGAATTCCTCCATGAACCGAGATTTGAGTATTTGAAAGAGGACTGAAAAAGTGATGTTTACATTTCCATTACACGGCACAAGGACGAGTAGTGGCCACTCTGCAGGTGCTGAATACTTCAGATAACTCCCTCTTTCCAAAAGAAGTAACAGAGCATTCACTGATTTTGAAACATCCCTTTTCTTTCCTTCTAGATGCCTGAAATAACTGCTGAGGGGAGGATGTTAGTCGAGAAAAGATAAGATAGGTCAGATGTGGATTCGTCATGTGTGGACCTCGAATAGGAAGGAAGACCTTGGCGTACCGACAACATGAGAAATATAATGCTTTTGATTGAAATCGTCTTGGATATTAAACAAAGCTTATTTATACACTGTTAAATCAAGATTATTTATACACTGTTTAAAACTTAAGAGGAAGAAAACGTATTATATTCAATGTGGTTTTTAGAAATAAATATTCAAGAATTCATCCTATGAAATTTTCCTGTCCTATGTAAAACTGTGGGTGAACATGCATATTGAGAGATGGGCGCAGAATATCTCCAAGCACGTCTCGGTTCCTTAAGGAGGGGGACGAACGCACGGAAGCACTCGTTTTAAAGAACTTATCCGGCGATTTATTAGTGAGAATGTTCTCTACACCTAGCAGAAAAACATGCCAGTGCGTCGAGGAACGAAATCGGGGTTTGAGTAGCGTTAGCGAGGCGTTCATCACGCGTAGGTTTAAAGTGCTAAAATTTGATAGTCTCCGTTTTTCGTCCAGCATATAAACTAATGTTTTCGTAAACTACATTCCACGTTGATGTAAGCCCATGGATGATGCTTCGGGATGAATGTGTGATGCTCTCGTTCGGACTCAATCGTGTATTCGGAAGTAGATTAGGCATGACTAAGGTGCGTGAAACGGATTTGTCACAAACTTAAAGTAACCGATTCCGAATCTAAAGATCCAAATCCAAAACTTTCCGAAGGTCAAATCCATTTACAATTTTTCCGGGAGTAATTTGTACCAGTTCTTCGCCCCCGGCAGCATTAATCCGAATTTTCATACAATTTTCTCCCGTTTACTCCATCAAAGGGGTCGATTCCCGCCGAGCGAAATTTTTCATAGGACGTTCGGGTAAAACCGATTTCTCGTTCAGGCATGGTACCCTTCCGAGACGAACACGTTTTATGAAATCTGTGACTGCGTACGTAGTCCTTCAGCGAAATAACTCTCCTATAGTCATTCCACAAAAGCTGGCAGTACGGGAGGCTTATGGGGAAATAAATGCACGAATATTCCCATAAGGGAGCAACCTAGCCTCTCAAAAGGCGTAAAGCTTTAGTTTTTGAATTTTATAACGGAGAGCGGGTCCGGATCAATCCGAATTACGGTAACGGGTCTCTTAGTCTCGAGCAAAAAGTAACAATGATTAGCAATCGGAGCACTAAATCAATTACTCCCTCGGTTATATAATTCAAAAACTAAAGTTCTATTCAAGATATCGACTCAGAATAACCTGTAATTGAAAATAACAGCATTTATCTCAATTTTTCTCGCGACAAGTTTTTCGTAACGCAAGAAACAAAAATTTTTTAGCCGATGTGTATATTTGACTGCACGATCCAATTTTTCGGAGGTTGCGTTCCACTTAAATTATTTTTTACTAAAATTTTATCGGTCAAAAATTAATGTAAGTTAATTTTTTTGTATTCATAAGGTATAAAGAGTAATCTAAGAAAACACTAGCACTTTACGTTTGATAGGATGAGAGAAATGGCAGTTTTAGTATTGCTCACGGCTGGTGAGGTGACCATTTTTTTTCAACCCGCTATAAAATTTATTTCTTTTGTTGAAATGTTAAAGAAACTTCGTCAATGTATAGAACCATCCTTCCTTGTCCAAATTTTACCAAAAAGTTGGAAAAAAATTCACCAAAAATAGTTGAAAATATTAATTTCATCCGTTGGGAAGGCAAATTTTGTGGATATCGCGGATATTCCAGAAAAATGACCCGGCGTACGAGGCTATTCGATTTCTCCATAAGCCCATACTGCCTAGAAAAGTGGAACAGACTATAGATACGAAGCTTTTTGCTATTTTGAATATAGATCGTAATGTAGAGCGAGCGCTTTTCTCAGCGGGGTGTTACAGCAATAATTGTCCATGGGTCCAAACCTCCTTCCATTTTAAAAAATGCCTTCGAAACGTAGCACTTGTTTCTGTACTCGCAGTTCCGTATATGTTTTGAGGCGCTACTTGTGAATATTAAAATGAATATAAAATTTTTGTTTTCGCTTACCATGTAGAAACGAGTTTCTATCGCTAATCTTAAGCTATTTAGCGTGCAACCTGATTGATAATGTTGAACAGTGGTTATCCATGAACAACCTTAAATGTGCGATAAAATTTCGCTAAAACCGAACAAATTCATCTAATCATAAAGTCTTTTCCAAGGTAATATTCTCAATTCTGTCTATACACGTATTTGTTATTCGATATCTGGGAATGAGGTTATCTCCTAATGAAAGGGAGTCTTTCGGACGACTGCTCGTAACCTGATCGTCTCGCTGGCCACCTTGGAAAGATAATGCTCGTCGATGGATCTTTCTCCCTCTACTGTCAAAGTGGCCGTGGCAAAGGTAATATTTCGCTTTCCACGGATGCTACTTCGCTTTTCCGCAACGTGCATTTAGAAAACGGATTTCGCAACCATCTGTGACCTTTTGGAGCCCATAGCATTCTCAGAAGACGAAGGTTAGCTTTCGTGTAAGCCACTTACCATGCGTTCTTTATTCACGCAATGAGAAAGCTACGCATGAGGTGTCGTCCACAATCCGAGTTCGTCCGTAGGAATACCCTGTGCGAATCTTAATATTTCGCATCACGATCCGAAACTTGGGGTCCTCTTGACCTCTCAATGTTTTAACTATTTCTTAGAAAATGAGATAAATATTCGATTTTCCCCGGCTCAAATAGGCTGGAAATGTCAGTTGATGGAGACGTTTTCCTTTCTTGGCACGATTACTTTACCCTTTCGAGACGAAGACGTTTTCTGAAAACCTCTGTCTGCGTACGAGGTCCCATTTATAGAGCGTACACCTTCCTAAGCGGGTTGTCGCATCCTTTTAATTGTACAAAGTCATCGAATCACAAGGCACTAAATCTTCGAACGCCTTTGCAACGGGTTAACGCGTAAGGGCGATCGGCAACTGCCGCATGTGCTCGTCCATCGGAGGCTCGCGCGTTTAAGGCACAGCAGGAACGCCAAACTTATGCGGAGAATCTAGTTCAGTTTAACGTCTCTTATTCAGAAACCGCGACATAAAAATCGGCGATAAAAATCGTTGTCCTATGCGCGAGCGGTAATGGATGAAAAACGCATTGGAAATCAATTTTATAGAAACTCGTTTGGTTCTCCATTTACACTTAAGTTTACGGATTAATTTGATTGACACCCCTGTCGAGGTTTTTCGGTCACGCACACGCAATTTCTTGACGGCTGAATATAATTTCCGTTTCGGCGCACTGCGAATGTAAGACGCAGCCGATATGCAGTGAAACTTTGAACGTTATAACCTGGTTTATACACGGTCGATTAATTAATAATCGACCGCCCCAAATTGTCCCCTGTCGAAACGTTTACTTTATGCTTAAAATCCTGCAAATGCCCTGCCCAAAGTAATTTCCGTTCATTAAATCGTTCCTCCCCGTTCCTTACCGTCTATCGCGGGAGCTGTTTGTTGAATTCATTAGGAGTCATTCTTTCCGTTTAGTATAATTCTGTTCGCGAGTAACGAACATTAAGTAGTAAATTTAGCCATGCATTCGAATGAACTCTTGTCCTTAGAAATAACGAATCTCGAAGGAGTTTTAAGCGTAACGATTGCCAAATTTTGAATTTGCTACGTAGACCTTGGGAGCTCGAATGAGGAGAAGCGGATATAGTCCGTCATCGTTCGTCACAGGGAAACTTTTCTTAACTGAAATCCGACAGAGGGCTCCTCCCCATTGGTCTCACTCGGCAGTCGTTGCTCGTGAGAAACGTTTGTGACTAGCGCATCGAGTGGATTACGCTATTTCGTATCAATCCTATAGAGTATTGACGATTCTCCGCGGATAAAGTGATTGTGACCGTGTTAAGTGGTTATCGGTGCACATGGAAGATAGATAAAATACGGCAGCATCGCAAAGGAAGGCATCGTCTTGCGAGCGTGCGGAAAGAGATTTTGGTGAGGCTCCGAGGAGAATTGTAAGTTAAGATACCCAGTCCCATTGGAAATATCTCGGTAGGCCCTTTGCCTACGAAGACAAGGATTTGCCTCTCGAATTTTACTTGCCGATTGCTTCGGAGCGAGGAATTCCGAGTTCCTGGATTCCAATCCGTCGAAAGGTTACATTACTCTGTCACTGTAAGCTAGATGAGATGATGATAGCCATAATAATATCGTTGAACGTTGGTTCTCAGCATTAGCGTTCATATGGTGTCGTATGTTATCGCTGCAAATCGAGCTTTATTAAGTTTTCGGAGCCGTTTCTTCTTACAGGGAGCTCGGGCGCAGCATCATAGTTCGTACGAAGATGCTTTTATCTTCAACAGAGTGCATTTAATTAGAGAAAAAGGAAAATTAACGACTGGTGAAAGGGAGGATGTTGACACGGCGAGGTCGCTGTGGAAAGTGCATTGCGCACGGTGGTATTTCGAGGCGCGATTGTCACCGGCGGGAATCTAAAATTCGAGAAAGATTTTCGAAAATAAACATGAGGTGAGTCGTAAACGATTAAAATTTCATGAAGACTAGTATTTATTATGATTTTTAGCTACTACGTGAGTCTTGCTGAGCAAATTTACCATTTTCATGATGTACGGTCCGCTTATTCTTCCGAATTGAAGAAAACCGCCATTACTCGGGGTCGACATAAAAGAAGAGAGAAATTTTGGTGATTTTCCATCGGTAATCAGATGAGGAAATATTTGGCAAGAAATATAACAATACAGCGGCTGCACTGAAGGCGGTGGTACTTCTCTCAGCCAATCAGAAGCAAGATAAATGTTTAGCGGTGGTTCAAAATTTATAAATTTTCATTTTTCACGTTTAATTTAGGAAATAAGTATTATAAACTATTCTCTGCATTTCGGATCGTGCCAAAGCTAAGATATGTCAAGTTTTCCTATCCTCTGAGTCTATTTTTACGATGAGCAGCTTTGCCAAAATCAGCATCCGTTTAGGAACGTATGCATGTAGTTGGTTGCTCTGACACAAGATTTTATTGTTAACTAATTTGAAGAGTACGACGCATGAATTAATAACCATCCGCTGTTACAAATCAATAAAATAGCCTTGACTGTGTTAGTGTAGCAGGAGTGAGCCACGGTTCTGGATGTTTGCTTCCTTTCCTAATGAATTCATCAAATTTCAATTCTAGGATGCCCATGGAATCGACAACGCTCGCCGTCCTATCCACGAGGAGTGCAACGGGTATTCACGGAGTGGACCTCCATGACAATTCCTAGCTATTGGAAGAATTTGAGTGAGAATTCGACAAGATTACTTTTCAAGGTATGATCTCAAACTGTTCATATTTTTCTATACAAGGAAATGAGTTTCAATCTATTAATGGAGGAAAAATGTCGATAGTCACCCAACAGACGTTTTATTATTGGTGAAGGAAGAACACAATTATTTCTTTTTGTTGCGAACGATTGTGAAGAACAATTATAATACAAGAAGGGGCCATGAGCATTCAGGATTATCATCGTCCATTCTATCTGCAGTTGGGTCTTTTTTTCGTTGTTAAATTATTTTATTTCTCCTCCCTTTTCGTTACTTCTCCCTTCAAATCACTATGAATTAGAGTGAGATCACCTTCATGTCATTTCAGCAGGCACTCTTTTCATCCTGTTCTCTGGATGACTATCCTTGGACCATCTATCGTCTCCGACCCTATCTATGCATTTCATGTCCAGTGTTTTCAACCGCGAATGCGTTGCCAAGTCATTACTTCTTCAATTTGAACTATTTTCTAGGCACCGTTTCAATTCTCTAAAGCTTTTCAACGTGCCTCCTAGAGTTCACAGGCTTAAGATAATGATTGCTTCTTTCTTCTTCATTCATGAAATTCTTCATCCTTTCTTATGCATCGTGAGTACATTCTTGGAGCATAGAATTAACATCTTCTTTTTGATTATTTCATTGGTTTGTACCACATAATTCTTGGTCCCAACGGTATATCTTCCATCGTACGCCATGCTACTTGGAGAACTCTGCAATGAAGAAACTTGTAGTATCTTTACTCCATGGAGCTGTTTCATGAGTGTATCCACTTCTCGTGATTCCTGTATTTGCGTTTCTCTTAACCTCCTTCGTTTAGCATTTGCAAGGATGATTCCATAGTGTTTCAATTTTAACATCCCTCTCAGTTCCAAAGCCGATTACCCTCCCCCAAAGGAAATTCACTTCTGCTTGCAGAGGAAAACGTCGGCATTCAATGTTACAGGCATTATCCTTCTTAAAGCCTCTGGACAAACTCTTCTCTATAACTCTTTGCATTCGTTCGCTCAAAGTAGGGACGAGGATTTGATGGAATTTGTGCACCAATCCTCAATCAATTCTTTACTGATATTTGGCAGATGAACTCCTTCCTGTCAGTCGTGTGGAATGCAAAATCCAAGTCGAGAAATGAGAAGATGCATTTGAGAAGGCGAGCAGCTATCATACATGCAGGTGTTTTTGATGACCTTTTTCCAGCCCTGGTTTCCTGCAAATGTCTTCTGCAGAACGGGATTCTCTGAGGGGTCGTTGGGCTCATAGTTTTAGAAGCAGTCTCGAGAATGCTTAGGACGTGTTCCATTTGCTGTCAAGACCATTGCATTGGTTTAAATAACTTTTGATTGGATCTCTACCTTGCAGCTCTACTTCGCATCCTTGTAGAGATGCTTGTGATATCCTCCATCGGTTATTCAAAACGTTTCACTGGCAGAGATCGTTCTTCTTTACATTTGAAGACCGAATTCCTCCATGAACCGAGATTTGAGTATTTGAAAGAGGACTGAAAAAGTGATGTTTACATTTCCATTACACGGCACAAGGACGAGTAGTGGCCACTCTGCAGGTGCTGAATACTTCAGATAACACCCTCTTTCCGAAAGAAGTAAAAGAGCATTCACTGATTTTGAAACATTCCTTTTCTTTCCTTCTAGATGCCTGAAATAACTGCTGAGGGGAGGATGTTAGTCGAGAAAAGATAAGATAGGTCAGATGTGGATTCGTCATGTGTGGACCTCGAATAGGAAGGAAGACCTTGGCGTACCGACAACATGAGAAATATAATGCTTTTGATTGAAATCGTCTTGGATATTAAACAAAGCTTATTTATACACTGTTAAATCAAGATTATTTATACACTGTTTAAAACTTAAGAGGAAGAAAACGTATTATATTCAATGTGGTTTTTAGAAATAAATATTCAAGAATTCATCCTATGAAATTTTCCTGTCCTATGTAAAACTGTGGGTGAACATGCATATTGAGAGATGGGCGCAGAATATCTCCAAGCACGTCTCGGTTCCTTAAGGAGGGGGACGAACGCACGGAAGCACTCGTTTTAAAGAACTTATCCGGCGATTTATTAGTGAGAATGTTCTCTACACCTAGCAGAAAAACATGCCAGTGCGTCGAGGAACGAAATCGGGGTTTGAGTAGCGTTAGCGAGGCGTTCATCACGCGTGGGTTTAAAGTGCTAAAATTTGATCCTATGGGTTAATAGTCTCCGTTTTTCGTCCAGCATATAAACTAATGTTTTCGTAAACTACATTCCACGTTGATGTAAGCCCATGGATGATGCTTCGGGATGAATGTGTGCTGCTCTCGTTCGGACTCAATCGTGTATTCGGAAGTAGATTTGGCATGACTAAGGTGCGTGAAACGGATTATTCACAAACTTAAAGTAACCGATTCCAAATCTAAAGATCCAAATCCAAAACTTTCCGAAGGTCAAATCCATTAACAATTTTTCCGGGAGTAATTTGTACCAGTTCTTCGCCCCCGGCAGCATTAATCCGAATTTTCATGCAATTTTCTCCCGTTTACTCCATCAAAGGGGTCGATTCCCGCCGAGCGAAATTTTTCATAGGACGTTCGAGTAAAACCGATTTCTCGTTCAGGCATGGTACCCTTCCGAGACGTACACGTTTTATGAAATCTGTGCCTGCGTACGTAGTCCTTCAGCGAAATAACTCTCCTATAGTCATTCCACAAAAGCTGGCAGTACGGGAGGCTTATGGGGAAATAAATGCACGAATATTCCCATAAGAGCCTCTCAAAAGGCGTAAAGCTTTAGTTTTTGAATTTTATAACGGAGAGCGGGTCCGGATCAATCCGAATTACGGTAACGGGTCTCTTAGTCTCGAGCAAAAAGTAACAATGATTAGCAATCGGAGCACTAAATCAATTACTCCCTCGGTTATATAATTCAAAAACTAAAGTTCTATTCAAGATATCGACTCAGAATAACCTGTAATTGAAAATAACAGCATTTATCTCAATTTTTCTCGCGACAAGTTTTTCGTAACGCAAGAAACAAAAATTTTTTAGCCGATGTGTATATTTGACTGCACGATCCAATTTTTCGGAGGTTGCGTTCCACTTAAATTATTTTTTACTAAAATTTTATCGGTCAAAAATTAATGTAAGTTAATTTTTTTGTATTCATAAGGTATAAAGAGTAATCTAAGAAAACACTAGCACTTTACGTTTGATAGGATGAGAGAAATGGCAGTTTTAGTATTGCTCACGGCTGGTGAGGTGACCATTTTTTTTCAACCCGCTATAAAATTTATTTCTTTTGTTGAAATGTTAAAGAAACTTCGTCAATGTATAGAACCATCCTTCCTTGTCCAAATTTTACCAAAAAGTTGGAAAAAAATTCACCAAAAATAGTTGAAAATATTAATTTCATCCGTTGGGAAGGCAAATTTTGTGGATATCGCGGATATTCCAGAAAAATGACCCGGCGTACGAGGCTATTCGATTTCTCCATAAGCCCATACTGCCTAGAAAAGTGGAACAGACTATAGATACGAAGCTTTTTGCTATTTTGAATATAGATCGTAATGTAGAGCGAGCGCTTTTCTCAGCGGGGTGTTACAGCAATAATTGTCCATGGGTCCAAACCTCCTTCCATTTTAAAAAATGCCTTCGAAACGTAGCACTTGTTTCTGTACTCGCAGTTCCGTATATGTTTTGAGGCGCTACTTGTGAATATTAAAATGAATATAAAATTTTTGTTTTCGCTTACCATGTAGAAACGAGTTTCTATCGCTAATCTTAAGCTATTTAGCGTGCAACCTGATTGATAATGTTGAACAGTGGTTATCCATGAACAACCTTAAATGTGCGATAAAATTTCGCTAAAACCGAACAAATTCATCTAATCATAAAGTCTTTTCCAAGGTAATATTCTCAATTCTGTCTATACACGTATTTGTTATTCGATATCTGGGAATGAGGTTATCTCCTAATGAAAGGGAGTCTTTCGGACGACTGCTCGTAACCTGATCGTCTCGCTGGCCACCTTGGAAAGATAATGCTCGTCGATGGATCTTTCTCCCTCTACTGTCAAAGTGGCCGTGGCAAAGGTAATATTTCGCTTTCCACGGATGCTACTTCGCTTTTCCGCAACGTGCATTTAGAAAACGGATTTCGCAACCATCTGTGACCTTTTGGAGCCCATAGCATTCTCAGAAGACGAAGGTTAGCTTTCGTGTAAGCCACTTACCATGCGTTCTTTATTCACGCAATGAGAAAGCTACGCATGAGGTGTCGTCCACAATCCGAGTTCGTCCGTAGGAATACCCTGTGCGAATCTTAATATTTCGCATCACGATCCGAAACTTGGGGTCCTCTTGACCTCTCAATGTTTTAACTATTTCTTAGAAAATGAGATAAATATTCGATTTTCCCCGGCTCAAATAGGCTGGAAATGTCAGTTGATGGAGACGTTTTCCTTTCTTGGCACGATTACTTTACCCTTTCGAGACGAAGACGTTTTCTGAAAACCTCTGTCTGCGTACGAGGTCCCATTTATAGAGCGTACACCTTCCTAAGCGGGTTGTCGCATCCTTTTAATTGTACAAAGTCATCGAATCACAAGGCACTAAATCTTCGAACGCCTTTGCAACGGGTTAACGCGTAAGGGCGATCGGCAACTGCCGCATGTGCTCGTCCGTCGGAGGCTCGCGCGTTTAAGGCACAGCAGGAACGCCAAACTTATGCGGAGAATCTAGTTCAGTTTAACGTCTCTTATTCAGAAACCGCGACATAAAAATCGGCGATAAAAATCGTTGTCCTATGCGCGAGCGGTAATGGATGA
Organism: Pantala flavescens; assembly: GCA_020796165.1. Lineage (NCBI taxonomy): Eukaryota > Metazoa > Arthropoda > Insecta > Odonata > Libellulidae > Pantala > Pantala flavescens. The sequence goes on along the minus strand of CM036885.1, from coordinate 18,082,202 downwards.
AAAACGCATTGGAAATCAATTTTATAGAAACTCGTTTGGTTCTCCATTTACACTTAAGTTTACGGATTAATTTGATTGACACCCCTGTCGAGGTTTTTCGGTCACGCACACGCAATTTCTTGACGGCTGAATATAATTTCCGTTTCGGCGCACTGCGAATGTAAGACGCAGCCGATATGCAGTGAAACTTTGAACGTTATAACCTGGTTTATACACGGTCGATTAATTAATAATCGACCGCCCCAAATTGTCCCCTGTCGAAACGTTTACTTTATGCTTAAAATCCTGCAAATGCCCTGCCCAAAGTAATTTCCGTTCATTAAATCGTTCCTCCCCGTTCCTTACCGTCTATCGCGGGAGCTGTTTGTTGAATTCATTAGGAGTCATTCTTTCCGTTTAGTATAATTCTGTTCGCGAGTAACGAACATTAAGTAGTAAATTTAGCCATGCATTCGAATGAACTCTTGTCCTTAGAAATAACGAATCTCGAAGGAGTTTTAAGCGTAACGATTGCCAAATTTTGAATTTGCTACGTAGACCTTGGGAGCTCGAATGAGGAGAAGCGGATATAGTCCGTCATCGTTCGTCACAGGGAAACTTTTCTTAACTGAAATCCGACAGAGGGCTCCTCCCCATTGGTCTCACTCGGCAGTCGTTGCTCGTGAGAAACGTTTGTGACTAGTGCATCGAGTGGATTACGCTATTTCGTATCAATCCTATAGAGTATTGACGATTCTCCGCGGATAAAGTGATTGTGACCGTGTTAAGTGGTTATCGGTGCACATGGAAGATAGATAAAATACGGCAGCATCGCAAAGGAAGGCATCGTCTTGCGAGCGTGCGGAAAGAGATTTTGGTGAGGCTCCGAGGAGAATTGTAAGTTAAGATACCCAGTCCCATTGGAAATATCTCGGTAGGCCCTTTGCCTACGAAGACAAGGATTTGCCTCTCGAATTTTACTTGCCGATTGCTTCGGAGCGAGGAATTCCGAGTTCCTGGATTCCAATCCGTCGAAAGGTTACATTACTCTGTCACTGTAAGCTAGATGAGATGATGATAGCCATAATAATATCGTTGAACGTTGGTTCTCAGCATTAGCGTTCATATGGTGTCGTATGTTATCGCTGCAAATCGAGCTTTATTAAGTTTTCGGAGCCGTTTCTTCTTACAGGGAGCTCGGGCGCAGCATCATAGTTCGTACGAAGATGCTTTTATCTTCAACAGAGTGCATTTAATTAGAGAAAAAGGAAAATTAACGACTGGTGAAAGGGAGGATGTTGACACGGCGAGGTCGCTGTGGAAAGTGCATTGCGCACGGTGGTATTTCGAGGCGCGATTGTCACCGGCGGGAATCTAAAATTCGAGAAAGATTTTCGAAAATAAACATGAGGTGAGTCGTAAACGATTAAAATTTCATGAAGACTAGTATTTATTATGATTTTTAGCTACTACGTGAGTCTTGCTGAGCAAATTTACCATTTTCATGATGTACGGTCCGCTTATTCTTCCGAATTGAAGAAAACCGCCATTACTCGGGGTCGACATAAAAGAAGAGAGAAATTTTGGTGATTTTCCATCGGTAATCAGATGAGGAAATATTTGGCAAGAAATATAACAATACAGCGGCTGCACTGAAGGCGGTGGTACTTCTCTCAGCCAATCAGAAGCAAGATAAATGTTTAGCGGTGGTTCAAAATTTATAAATTTTCATTTTTCACGTTTAATTTAGGAAATAAGTATTATAAACTATTCTCTGCATTTCGGATCGTGCCAAAGCTAAGATATGTCAAGTTTTCCTATCCTCTGAGTCTATTTTTACGATGAGCAGCTTTGCCAAAATCAGCATCCGTTTAGGAACGTATGCATGTAGTTGGTTGCTCTGACACAAGATTTTATTGTTAACTAATTTGAAGAGTACGACGCATGAATTAATAACCATCCGCTGTTACAAATCAATAAAATAGCCTTGACTGTGTTAGTGTAGCAGGAGTGAGCCACGGTTCTGGATGTTTGCTTCCTTTCCTAATGAATTCATCAAATTTCAATTCTAGGATGCCCATGGAATCGACAACGCTCGCCGTCCTATCCACGAGGAGTGCAACGGGTATTCACGGAGTGGACCTCCATGACAATTCCTAGCTATTGGAAGAATTTGAGTGAGAATTCGACAAGATTACTTTTCAAGGTATGATCTCAAACTGTTCATATTTTTCTATACAAGGAAATGAGTTTCAATCTATTAATGGAGGAAAAATGTCGATAGTCACCCAACAGACGTTTTATTATTGGTGAAGGAAGAACACAATTATTTCTTTTTGTTGCGAACGATTGTGAAGAACAATTATAATACAAGAAGGGGCCATGAGCATTCAGGATTATCATCGTCCATTCTATCTGCAGTTGGGTCTTTTTTTCGTTGTTAAATTATTTTATTTCTCCTCCCTTTTCGTTACTTCTCCCTTCAAATCACTATGAATTAGAGTGAGATCACCTTCATGTCATTTCAGCAGGCACTCTTTTCATCCTGTTCTCTGGATGACTATCCTTGGACCATCTATCGTCTCCGACCCTATCTATGCATTTCATGTCCAGTGTTTTCAACCGCGAATGCGTTGCCAAGTCATTACTTCTTCAATTTGAACTATTTTCTAGGCACCGTTTCAATTCTCTAAAGCTTTTCAACGTGCCTCCTAGAGTTCACAGGCTTAAGATAATGATTGCTTCTTTCTTCTTCATTCATGAAATTCTTCATCCTTTCTTATGCATCGTGAGTACATTCTTGGAGCATAGAATTAACATCTTCTTTTTGATTATTTCATTGGTTTGTACCACATAATTCTTGGTCCCAACGGTATATCTTCCATCGTACGCCATGCTACTTGGAGAACTCTGCAATGAAGAAACTTGTAGTATCTTTACTCCATGGAGCTGTTTCATGAGTGTATCCACTTCTCGTGATTCCTGTATTTGTGTTTCTCTTAACCTCCTTCGTTTAGCATTTGCAAGGATGATTCAATAGTGTTTCAATTTTAACATCCCTCTCAGTTCCAAAGCCGATTACCCTCCCCCAAAGGAAATTCACTTCTGCTTGCAGAGGAAAACGTCGGCATTTAATGTTACAGGCATTATCCTTCTTAAAGCCTCTGGACAAACTCTTCTCTATAACTCTTTGCATTCGTTCGCTCAAAGTAGGGACGAGGATTTGATGGAATTTGTGCACCAATCCTCAATCAATTCTTTACTGATATTTGGCAGATGAACTCCTTCCTGTCAGTCGTGTGGAATGCAAAATCCAAGTCGAGAAATGAGAAGATGCATTTGAGAAGGCGAGCAGCTATCATACATGCAGGTGTTTTTGATGACCTTTTTCCAGCCCTGGTTTCCTGCAAATGTCTTCTGCAGAACGGGATTCTCTGAGGGGTCGTTGGGCTCATAATTTTAGAAGCAGTCTCGAGAATGCTTAGGACGTGTTCCATTTGCTGTCAAGACCATTGCATTGGTTTAAATAACTTTTGATTGGATCTCTACCTTGCAGCTCTACTTCGCATCCTTGTAGAGATGCTTGTGATATCCTCCATCGGTTATTCAAAACGTTTCACTGGCAGAGATCGTTCTTCTTTACATTTGAAGACCGAATTCCTCCATGAACCGAGATTTGAGTATTTGAAAGAGGACTGAAAAAGTGATGTTTACTTTTCCATTACACGGCATAAGGACGAGTAGTGGCCACTCTGCAGGTGCTGAATACTTCAGATAACTCCCTCTTTCCAAAAGAAGTAACAGAGCATTCACTGATTTTGAAACATCCCTTTTCTTTCCTTCTAGATGCCTGAAATAACTGCTGAGGGGAGGATGTTAGTCGAGAAAAGATAAGATAGGTCAGATGTGGATTCGTCATGTGTGGACCTCGAATAGGAAGGAAGACCTTGGCGTACCGACAACATGAGAAATATAATGCTTTTGATTGAAATCGTCTTGGATATTAAACAAAGCTTATTTATACACTGTTAAATCAAGATTATTTATACACTGTTTAAAACTTAAGAGGAAGAAAACGTATTATATTCAATGTGGTTTTTAGAAATAAATATTCAAGAATTCATCCTATGAAATTTTCCTGTCCTATGTAAAACTGTGGGTGAACATGCATATTGAGAGATGGGCGCAGAATATCTCCAAGCACGTCTCGGTTCCTTAAGGAGGGGGACGAACGCACGGAAGCACTCGTTTTAAAGAACTTATCCGGCGATTTATTAGTGAGAATGTTCTCTACACCTAGCAGAAAAACATGCCAGTGCGTCGAGGAACGAAATCGGGGTTTGAGTAGCGTTAGCGAGGCGTTCATCACGCGTAGGTTTAAAGTGCTAAAATTTGATAGTCTCCGTTTTTCGTCCAGCATATAAACTAATGTTTTCGTAAACTACATTCCACGTTGATGTAAGCCCATGGATGATGCTTCGGGATGAATGTGTGATGCTCTCGTTCGGACTCAATCGTGTATTCGGAAGTAGATTAGGCATGGCTAAGGTGCGTGAAACGGATTTGTCACAAACTTAAAGTAACCGATTCCGAATCTAAAGATCCAAATCCAAAACTTTCCGAAGGTCAAATCCATTTACAATTTTTCCGGGAGTAATTTGTACCAGTTCTTCGCCCCCGGCAGCATTAATCCGAATTTTCATACAATTTTCTCCCGTTTACTCCATCAAAGGGGTCGATTCCCGCCGAGCGAAATTTTTCATAGGACGTTCGGGTAAAACCGATTTCTCGTTCAGGCATGGTACCCTTCCGAGACGAACACGTTTTATGAAATCTGTGACTGCGTACGTAGTCCTTCAGCGAAATAACTCTCCTATAGTCATTCCACAAAAGCTGGCAGTACGGGAGGCTTATGGGGAAATAAATGCACGAATATTCCCATAAGGGAGCAACCTAGCCTCTCAAAAGGCGTAAAGCTTTAGTTTTTGAATTTTATAACGGAGAGCGGGTCCGGATCAATCCGAATTACGGTAACGGGTCTCTTAGTCTCGAGCAAAAAGTAACAATGATTAGCAATCGGAGCACTAAATCAATTACTCCCTCGGTTATATAATTCAAAAACTAAAGTTCTATTCAAGATATCGACTCAGAATAACCTGTAATTGAAAATAACAGCATTTATCTCAATTTTTCTCGCGACAAGTTTTTCGTAACGCAAGAAACAAAAATTTTTTAGCCGATGTGTATATTTGACTGCACGATCCAATTTTTCGGAGGTTGCGTTCCACTTAAATTATTTTTTACTAAAATTTTATCGGTCAAAAATTAATGTAAGTTAATTTTTTTGTATTCATAAGGTATAAAGAGTAATCTAAGAAAACACTAGCACTTTACGTTTGATAGGATGAGAGAAATGGCAGTTTTAGTATTGCTCACGGCTGGTGAGGTGACCATTTTTTTTCAACCCGCTATAAAATTTATTTCTTTTGTTGAAATGTTAAAGAAACTTCGTCAATGTATAGAACCATCCTTCCTTGTCCAAATTTTACCAAAAAGTTGGAAAAAAATTCACCAAAAATAGTTGAAAATATTAATTTCATCCGTTGGGAAGGCAAATTTTGTGGATATCGCGGATATTCCAGAAAAATGACCCGGCGTACGAGGCTATTCGATTTCTCCATAAGCCCATACTGCCTAGAAAAGTGGAACAGACTATAGATACGAAGCTTTTTGCTATTTTGAATATAGATCGTAATGTAGAGCGAGCGCTTTTCTCAGCGGGGTGTTACAGCAATAATTGTCCATGGGTCCAAACCTCCTTCCATTTTAAAAAATGCCTTCGAAACGTAGCACTTGTTTCTGTACTCGCAGTTCCGTATATGTTTTGAGGCGCTACTTGTGAATATTAAAATGAATATAAAATTTTTGTTTTCGCTTACCATGTAGAAACGAGTTTCTATCGCTAATCTTAAGCTATTTAGCGTGCAACCTGATTGATAATGTTGAACAGTGGTTATCCATGAACAACCTTAAATGTGCGATAAAATTTCGCTAAAACCGAACAAATTCATCTAATCATAAAGTCTTTTCCAAGGTAATATTCTCAATTCTGTCTATACACGTATTTGTTATTCGATATCTGGGAATGAGGTTATCTCCTAATGAAAGGGAGTCTTTCGGACGACTGCTCGTAACCTGATCGTCTCGCTGGCCACCTTGGAAAGATAATGCTCGTCGATGGATCTTTCTCCCTCTACTGTCAAAGTGGCCGTGGCAAAGGTAATATTTCGCTTTCCACGGATGCTACTTCGCTTTTCCGCAACGTGCATTTAGAAAACGGATTTCGCAACCATCTGTGACCTTTTCGAGCCCATAGCATTCTCAGAAGACGAAGGTTAGCTTTCGTGTAAGCCACTTACCATGCGTTCTTTATTCACGCAATGAGAAAGCTACGCATGAGGTGTCGTCCACAATCCGAGTTCGTCCGTAGGAATACCCTGTGCGAATCTTAATATTTCGCATCACGATCCGAAACTTGGGGTCCTCTTGACCTCTCAATGTTTTAACTATTTCTTAGAAAATGAGATAAATATTCGATTTTCCCCGGCTCAAATAGGCTGGAAATGTCAGTTGATGGAGACGTTTTCCTTTCTTGGCACGATTACTTTACCCTTTCGAGACGAAGACGTTTTCTGAAAACCTCTGTCTGCGTACGAGGTCCCATTTATAGAGCGTACACCTTCCTAAGCGGGTTGTCGCATCCTTTTAATTGTACAAAGTCATCGAATCACAAGGCACTAAATCTTCGAACGCCTTTGCAACGGGTTAACGCGTAAGGGCGATCGGCAACTGCCGCATGTGCTCGTCCGTCGGAGGCTCGCGCGTTTAAGGCACAGCAGGAACGCCAAACTTATGCGGAGAATCTAGTTCAGTTTAACGTCTCTTATTCAGAAACCGCGACATAAAAATCGGCGATAAAAATCGTTGTCCTATGCGCGAGCGGTAATGGATGAAAAACGCATTGGAAATCAATTTTATAGAAACTCGTTTGGTTCTCCATTTACACTTAAGTTTACGGATTAATTTGATTGACACCCCTGTCGAGGTTTTTCGGTCACGCACACGCAATTTCTTGACGGCTGAATATAATTTCCGTTTCGGCGCACTGCGAATGTAAGACGCAGCCGATATGCAGTGAAACTTTGAACGTTATAACCTGGTTTATACACGGTCGATTAATTAATAATCGACCGCCCCAAATTGTCCCCTGTCGAAACGTTTACTTTATGCTTAAAATCCTGCAAATGCCCTGCCCAAAGTAATTTCCGTTCATTAAATCGTTCCTCCCCGTTCCTTACCGTCTATCGCGGGAGCTGTTTGTTGAATTCATTAGGAGTCATTCTTTCCGTTTAGTATAATTCTGTTCGCGAGTAACGAACATTAAGTAGTAAATTTAGCCATGCATTCGAATGAACTCTTGTCCTTAGAAATAACGAATCTCGAAGGAGTTTTAAGCGTAACGATTGCCAAATTTTGAATTTGCTACGTAGACCTTGGGAGCTCGAATGAGGAGAAGCGGATATAGTCCGTCATCGTTCGTCACAGGGAAACTTTTCTTAACTGAAATCCGACAGAGGGCTCCTCCCCATTGGTCTCACTCGGCAGTCGTTGCTCGTGAGAAACGTTTGTGACTAGTGCATCGAGTGGATTACGCTATTTCGTATCAATCCTATAGAGTATTGACGATTCTCCGCGGATAAAGTGATTGTGACCGTGTTAAGTGGTTATCGGTGCACATGGAAGATAGATAAAATACGGCAGCATCGCAAAGGAAGGCATCGTCTTGCGAGCGTGCGGAAAGAGATTTTGGTGAGGCTCCGAGGAGAATTGTAAGTTAAGATACCCAGTCCCATTGGAAATATCTCGGTAGGCCCTTTGCCTACGAAGACAAGGATTTGCCTCTCGAATTTTACTTGCCGATTGCTTCGGAGCGAGGAATTCCGAGTTCCTGGATTCCAATCCGTCGAAAGGTTACATTACTCTGTCACTGTAAGCTAGATGAGATGATGATAGCCATAATAATATCGTTGAACGTTGGTTCTCAGCATTAGCGTTCATATGGTGTCGTATGTTATCGCTGCAAATCGAGCTTTATTAAGTTTTCGGAGCCGTTTCTTCTTACAGGGAGCTCGGGCGCAGCATCATAGTTCGTACGAAGATGCTTTTATCTTCAACAGAGTGCATTTAATTAGAGAAAAAGGAAAATTAACGACTGGTGAAAGGGAGGATGTTGACACGGCGAGGTCGCTGTGGAAAGTGCATTGCGCACGGTGGTATTTCGAGGCGCGATTGTCACCGGCGGGAATCTAAAATTCGAGAAAGATTTTCGAAAATAAACATGAGGTGAGTCGTAAACGATTAAAATTTCATGAAGACTAGTATTTATTATGATTTTTAGCTACTACGTGAGTCTTGCTGAGCAAATTTACCATTTTCATGATGTACGGTCCGCTTATTCTTCCGAATTGAAGAAAACCGCCATTACTCGCGGTCGACATAAAAGAAGAGAGAAATTTTGGTGATTTTCCATCGGTAATCAGATGAGGAAATATTTGGCAAGAAATTTAACATTACAGCGGCTGCACTGAAGGCGGTGGTACTTCTCTCAGCCAATCAGAAGCAAGATAAATGTTTAGCGGTGGTTCAAAATTTATAAATTTTCATTTTTCACGTTTAATTTAGGAAATAAGTATTATAAACTATTCTCTGCATTTCGGATCGTGCCAAAGCTAAGATATGTCAAGTTTTCCTATCCTCTGAGTCTATTTTTACGATGAGCAGCTTTGCCAAAATCAGCATCCGTTTAGGAACGTATGCATGTAGTTGGTTGCTCTGACACAAGATTTTATTGATAACTAATTTGAAGAGTACGACGCATGAATTAATAACCATCCGCTGTTACAAATCAATAAAATAGCCTTGACTGTGTTAGTGTAGCAGGAGTGAGCCACGGTTCTGGATGTTTGCTTCCTTTCCTAATGAATTCATCAAATTTCAATTCTAGGATGCCCATGGAATCGACAACGCTCGCCGTCCTATCCACGAGGAGTGCAACGGGTATTCACGGAGTGGACCTCCATGACAATTCCTAGCTATTGGAAGAATTTGAGTGAGAATTCGACAAGATTACTTTTCAAGGTATGATCTCAAACTGTTCATATTTTTCTATACAAGGAAATGAGTTTCAATCTATTAATGGAGGAAAAATGTCGATAGTCACCCAACAGACGTTTTATTATTGGTGAAGGAAGAACACAATTATTTCTTTTTGTTGCGAACGATTGTGAAGAACAATTATAATACAAGAAGGGGCCATGAGCATTCAGGATTATCATCGTCCATTCTATCTGCAGTTGGGTCTTTTTTTCGTTGTTAAATTATTTTATTTCTCCTCCCTTTTCGTTACTTCTCCCTTCAAATCACTATGAATTAGAGTGAGATCACCTTCATGTCATTTCAGCAGGCACTCTTTTCATCCTGTTCTCTGGATGACTATCCTTGGACCATCTATCGTCTCCGACCCTATCTATGCATTTCATGTCCAGTGTTTTCAACCGCGAATGCGTTGCCAAGTCATTACTTCTTCAATTTGAACTATTTTCTAGGCACCGTTTCAATTCTCTAAAGCTTTTCAACGTGCCTCCTAGAGTTCACAGGCTTAAGATAATGATTGCTTCTTTCTTCTTCATTCATGAAATTCTTCATCCTTTCTTATGCATCGTGAGTACATTCTTGGAGCATAGAATTAACATCTTCTTTTTGATTATTTCATTGGTTTGTACCACATAATTCTTGGTCCCAACGGTATATCTTCCATCGTACGCCATGCTACTTGGAGAACTCTGCAATGAAGAAACTTGTAGTATCTTTACTCCATGGAGCTGTTTCATGAGCGTATCCACTTCTCGTGATTCCTGTATTTGCGTTTCTCTTAACCTCCTTCGTTTAGCATTTGCAAGGATGATTCCATAGTGTTTCAATTTTAACATCCCTCTCAGTTCCAAAGCCGATTACCCTCCCCCAAAGGAAATTCACTTCTGCTTGCAGAGGAAAACGTCGGCATTCAATGTTACAGGCATTATCCTTCTTAAAGCCTCTGGACAAACTCTTCTCTATAACTCTTTGCATTCGTTCGCTCAAAGTAGGGACGAGGATTTGATGGAATTTGTGCACCAATCCTCAATCAATTCTTTACTGATATTTGGCAGATGAACTCCTTCCTGTCAGTCGTGTGGAATGCAAAATCCAAGTCGAGAAATGAGAAGATGCATTTGAGAAGGCGAGCAGCTATCATACATGCAGGTGTTTTTGATGACCTTTTTCCAGCCCTGGTTTCCTGCAAATGTCTTCTGCAGAACGGGATTCTCTGAGGGGTCGTTGGGCTCATAATTTTAGAAGCAGTCTCGAGAATGCTTAGGACGTGTTCCATTTGCTGTCAAGACCATTGCATTGGTTTAAATAACTTTTGATTGGATCTCTACCTTGCAGCTCTACTTCGCATCCTTGTAGAGATGCTTGTGATATCCTCCATCGGTTATTCAAAACGTTTCACTGGCAGAGATCGTTCTTCTTTACATTTGAAGACCGAATTCCTCCATGAACCGAGATTTGAGTATTTGAAAGAGGACTGAAAAAGTGATGTTTACATTTCCATTACACGGCATAAGGACGAGTAGTGGCCACTCTGCAGGTGCTGAATACTTCAGATAACTCCCTCTTTCCAAAAGAAGTAACAGAGCATTCACTGATTTTGAAACATCCCTTTTCTTTCCTTCTAGATGCCTGAAATAACTGCTGAGGGGAGGATGTTAGTCGAGAAAAGATAAGATAGGTCAGATGTGGATTCGTCATGTGTGGACCTCGAATAGGAAGGAAGACCTTGGCGTACCGACAACATGAGAAATACAATGCTTTTGATTGAAATCGTCTTGAATATTAAACAAAGCTTATTTATACACTGTTAAATCAAGATTATTTATACACTGTTTAAAACTTAAGAGGAAGAAAACGTATTATATTCAATGTGGTTTTTAGAAATAAATATTCAAGAATTCATCCTATGAAATTTTCCTGTCCTATGTAAAACTGTGGGTGAACATGCATATTGAGAGATGGGCGCAGAATATCTCCAAGCACGTCTCGGTTCCTTAAGGAGGGGGACGAACGCACGGAAGCACTCGTTTTAAAGAACTTATCCGGCGATTTATTAGTGAGAATGTTCTCTACACCTAGCAGAAAAACATGCCAGTGCGTCGAGGAACGAAATCGGGGTTTGAGTAGCGTTAGCGAGGCGTTCATCACGCGTAGGTTTAAAGTGCTAAAATTTGATAGTCTCCGTTTTTCGTCCAGCATATAAACTAATGTTTTCGTAAACTACATTCCACGTTGATGTAAGCCCATGGATGATGCTTCGGGATGAATGTGTGATGCTCTCGTTCGGACTCAATCGTGTATTCGGAAGTAGATTAGGCATGGCTAAGGTGCGTGAAACGGATTTGTCACAAACTTAAAGTAACCGATTCCGAATCTAAAGATCCAAATCCAAAACTTTCCGAAGGTCAAATCCATTTACAATTTTTCCGGGAGTAATTTGTACCAGTTCTTCGCCCCCGGCAGCATTAATCCGAATTTTCATACAATTTTCTCCCGTTTACTCCATCAAAGGGGTCGATTCCCGCCGAGCGAAATTTTTCATAGGACGTTCGGGTAAAACCGATTTCTCGTTCAGGCATGGTACCCTTCCGAGACGAACACGTTTTATGAAATCTGTGACTGCGTACGTAGTCCTTCAGCGAAATAACTCTCCTATAGTCATTCCACAAAAGCTGGCAGTACGGGAGGCTTATGGGGAAATAAATGCACGAATATTCCCATAAGGGAGCAACCTAGCCTCTCAAAAGGCGTAAAGCTTTAGTTTTTGAATTTTATAACGGAGAGCGGGTCCGGATCAATCCGAATTACGGTAACGGGTCTCTTAGTCTCGAGCAAAAAGTAACAATGATTAGCAATCGGAGCACTAAATCAATTACTCCCTCGGTTATATAATTCAAAAACTAAAGTTCTATTCAAGATATCGACTCAGAATAACCTGTAATTGAAAATAACAGCATTTATCTCAATTTTTCTCGCGACAAGTTTTTCGTAACGCAAGAAACAAAAATTTTTTAGCCGATGTGTATATTTGACTGCACGATCCAATTTTTCGGAGGTTGCGTTCCACTTAAATTATTTTTTACTAAAATTTTATCGGTCAAAAATTAATGTAAGTTAATTTTTTTGTATTCATAAGGTATAAAGAGTAATCTAAGAAAACACTAGCACTTTACGTTTGATAGGATGAGAGAAATGGCAGTTTTAGTATTGCTCACGGCTGGTGAGGTGACCATTTTTTTTCAACCCGCTATAAAATTTATTTCTTTTGTTGAAATGTTAAAGAAACTTCGTCAATGTATAGAACCATCCTTCCTTGTCCAAATTTTACCAAAAAGTTGGAAAAAAATTCACCAAAAATAGTTGAAAATATTAATTTCATCCGTTGGGAAGGCAAATTTTGTGGATATCGCGGATATTCCAGAAAAATGACCCGGCGTACGAGGCTATTCGATTTCTCCATAAGCCCATACTGCCTAGAAAAGTGGAACAGACTATAGATACGAAGCTTTTTGCTATTTTGAATATAGATCGTAATGTAGAGCGAGCGCTTTTCTCAGCGGGGTGTTACAGCAATAATTGTCCATGGGTCCAAACCTCCTTCCATTTTAAAAAATGCCTTCGAAACGTAGCACTTGTTTCTGTACTCGCAGTTCCGTATATGTTTTGAGGCGCTACTTGTGAATATTAAAATGAATATAAAATTTTTGTTTTCGCTTACCATGTAGAAACGAGTTTCTATCGCTAATCTTAAGCTATTTAGCGTGCAACCTGATTGATAATGTTGAACAGTGGTTATCCATGAACAACCTTAAATGTGCGATAAAATTTCGCTAAAACCGAACAAATTCATCTAATCATAAAGTCTTTTCCAAGGTAATATTCTCAATTCTGTCTATACACGTATTTGTTATTCGATATCTGGGAATGAGGTTATCTCCTAATGAAAGGGAGTCTTTCGGACGACTGCTCGTAACCTGATCGTCTCGCTGGCCACCTTGGAAAGATAATGCTCGTCGATGGATCTTTCTCCCTCTACTGTCAAAGTGGCCGTGGCAAAGGTAATATTTCGCTTTCCACGGATGCTACTTCGCTTTTCCGCAACGTGCATTTAGAAAACGGATTTCGCAACCATCTGTGACCTTTTGGAGCCCATAGCATTCTCAGAAGACGAAGGTTAGCTTTCGTGTAAGCCACTTACCATGCGTTCTTTATTCACGCAATGAGAAAGCTACGCATGAGGTGTCGTCCACAATCCGAGTTCGTCCGTAGGAATACCCTGTGCGAATCTTAATATTTCGCATCACGATCCGAAACTTGGGGTCCTCTTGACCTCTCAATGTTTTAACTATTTCTTAGAAAATGAGATAAATATTCGATTTTCCCCGGCTCAAATAGGCTGGAAATGTCAGTTGATGGAGACGTTTTCCTTTCTTGGCACGATTACTTTACCCTTTCGAGACGAAGACGTTTTCTGAAAACCTCTGTCTGCGTACGAGGTCCCATTTATAGAGCGTACACCTTCCTAAGCGGGTTGTCGCATCCTTTTAATTGTACAAAGTCATCGAATCACAAGGCACTAAATCTTCGAACGCCTTTGCAACGGGTTAACGCGTAAGGGCGATCGGCAACTGCCGCATGTGCTCGTCCATCGGAGGCTCGCGCGTTTAAGGCACAGCAGGAACGCCAAACTTATGCGGAGAATCTAGTTCAGTTTAACGTCTCTTATTCAGAAACCGCGACATAAAAATCGGCGATAAAAATCGTTGTCCTATGCGCGAGCGGTAATGGATGAAAAACGCATTGGAAATCAATTTTATAGAAACTCGTTTGGTTCTCCATTTACACTTAAGTTTACGGATTAATTTGATTGACACCCCTGTCGAGGTTTTTCGGTCACGCACACGCAATTTCTTGACGGCTGAATATAATTTCCGTTTCGGCGCACTGCGAATGTAAGACGCAGCCGATATGCAGTGAAACTTTGAACGTTATAACCTGGTTTATACACGGTCGATTAATTAATAATCGACCGCCCCAAATTGTCCCCTGTCGAAACGTTTACTTTATGCTTAAAATCCTGCAAATGCCCTGCCCAAAGTAATTTCCGTTCATTAAATCGTTCCTCCCCGTTCCTTACCGTCTATCGCGGGAGCTGTTTGTTGAATTCATTAGGAGTCATTCTTTCCGTTTAGTATAATTCTGTTCGCGAGTAACGAACATTAAGTAGTAAATTTAGCCATGCATTCGAATGAACTCTTGTCCTTAGAAATAACGAATCTCGAAGGAGTTTTAAGCGTAACGATTGCCAAATTTTGAATTTGCTACGTAGACCTTGGGAGCTCGAATGAGGAGAAGCGGATATAGTCCGTCATCGTTCGTCACAGGGAAACTTTTCTTAACTGAAATCCGACAGAGGGCTCCTCCCCATTGGTCTCACTCGGCAGTCGTTGCTCGTGAGAAACGTTTGTGACTAGTGCATCGAGTGGATTACGCTATTTCGTATCAATCCTATAGAGTATTGACGATTCTCCGCGGATAAAGTGATTGTGACCGTGTTAAGTGGTTATCGGTGCACATGGAAGATAGATAAAATACGGCAGCATCGCAAAGGAAGGCATCGTCTTGCGAGCGTGCGGAAAGAGATTTTGGTGAGGCTCCGAGGAGAATTGTAAGTTAAGATACCCAGTCCCATTGGAAATATCTCGGTAGGCCCTTTGCCTACGAAGACAAGGATTTGCCTCTCGAATTTTACTTGCCGATTGCTTCGGAGCGAGGAATTCCGAGTTCCTGGATTCCAATCCGTCGAAAGGTTACATTACTCTGTCACTGTAAGCTAGATGAGATGATGATAGCCATAATAATATCGTTGAACGTTGGTTCTCAGCATTAGCGTTCATATGGTGTCGTATGTTATCGCTGCAAATCGAGCTTTATTAAGTTTTCGGAGCCGTTTCTTCTTACAGGGAGCTCGGGCGCAGCATCATAGTTCGTACGAAGATGCTTTTATCTTCAACAGAGTGCATTTAATTAGAGAAAAAGGAAAATTAACGACTGGTGAAAGGGAGGATGTTGACACGGCGAGGTCGCTGTGGAAAGTGCATTGCGCACGGTGGTATTTCGAGGCGCGATTGTCACCGGCGGGAATCTAAAATTCGAGAAAGATTTTCGAAAATAAACATGAGGTGAGTCGTAAACGATTAAAATTTCATGAAGACTAGTATTTATTATGATTTTTAGCTACTACGTGAGTCTTGCTGAGCAAATTTACCATTTTCATGATGTACGGTCCGCTTATTCTTCCGAATTGAAGAAAACCGCCATTACTCGCGGTCGACATAAAAGAAGAGAGAAATTTTGGTGATTTTCCATCGGTAATCAGATGAGGAAATATTTGGCAAGAAATATAACAATACAGCGGCTGCACTGAAGGCGGTGGTACTTCTCTCAGCCAATCAGAAGCAAGATAAATGTTTAGCGGTGGTTCAAAATTTATAAATTTTCATTTTTCACGTTTAATTTAGGAAATAAGTATTATAAACTATTCTCTGCATTTCGGATCGTGCCAAAGCTAAGATATGTCAAGTTTTCCTATCCTCTGAGTCTATTTTTACGATGAGCAGCTTTGCCAAAATCAGCATCCGTTTAGGAACGTATGCATGTAGTTGGTTGCTCTGACACAAGATTTTATTGTTAACTAATTTGAAGAGTACGACGCATGAATTAATAACCATCCGCTGTTACAAATCAATAAAATAGCCTTGACTGTGTTAGTGTAGCAGGAGTGAGCCACGGTTCTGGATGTTTGCTTCCTTTCCTAATGAATTCATCAAATTTCAATTCTAGGATGCCCATGGAATCGACAACGCTCGCCGTCCTATCCACGAGGAGTGCAACGGGTATTCACGGAGTGGACCTCCATGACAATTCCTAGCTATTGGAAGAATTTGAGTGAGAATTCGACAAGATTACTTTTCAAGGTATGATCTCAAACTGTTCATATTTTTCTATACAAGGAAATGAGTTTCAATCTATTAATGGAGGAAAAATGTCGATAGTCACCCAACAGACGTTTTATTATTGGTGAAGGAAGAACACAATTATTTCTTTTTGTTGCGAACGATTGTGAAGAACAATTATAATACAAGAAGGGGCCATGAGCATTCAGGATTATCATCGTCCATTCTATCTGCAGTTGGGTCTTTTTTTCGTTGTTAAATTATTTTATTTCTCCTCCCTTTTCGTTACTTCTCCCTTCAAATCACTATGAATTAGAGTGAGATCACCTTCATGTCATTTCAGCAGGCACTCTTTTCATCCTGTTCTCTGGATGACTATCCTTGGACCATCTATCGTCTCCGACCCTATCTATGCATTTCATGTCCAGTGTTTTCAACCGCGAATGCGTTGCCAAGTCATTACTTCTTCAATTTGAACTATTTTCTAGGCACCGTTTCAATTCTCTAAAGCTTTTCAACGTGCCTCCTAGAGTTCACAGGCTTAAGATAATGATTGCTTCTTTCTTCTTCATTCATGAAATTCTTCATCCTTTCTTATGCATCGTGAGTACATTCTTGGAGCATAGAATTAAGATCTTCTTTTTGATTATTTCATTGGTTTGTACCACATAATTCTTGGTCCCAACGGTATATCTTCCATCGTACGCCATGCTACTTGGAGAACTCTGCAATGAAGAAACTTGTAGTATCTTTACTCCATGGAGCTGTTTCATGAGCGTATCCACTTCTCGTGATTCCTGTATTTGCGTTTCTCTTAACCTCCTTCGTTTAGCATTTGCAAGGATGATTCCATAGTGTTTCAATTTTAACATCCCTCTCAGTTCCAAAGCCGATTACCCTCCCCCAAAGGAAATTCACTTCTGCTTGCAGAGGAAAACGTCGGCATTCAATGTTACAGGCATTATCCTTCTTAAAGCCTCTGGACAAACTCTTCTCTATAACTCTTTGCATTCGTTCGCTCAAAGTAGGGACGAGGATTTGATGGAATTTGTGCACCAATCCTCAATCAATTCTTTACTGATATTTGGCAGATGAACTCCTTCCTGTCAGTCGTGTGGAATGCAAAATCCAAGTCGAGAAATGAGAAGATGCATTTGAGAAGGCGAGCAGCTATCATACATGCAGGTGTTTTTGATGACCTTTTTCCAGCCCTGGTTTCCTGCAAATGTCTTCTGCAGAACGGGATTCTCTGAGGGGTCGTTGGGCTCATAATTTTAGAAGCAGTCTCGAGAATGCTTAGGACGTGTTCCATTTGCTGTCAAGACCATTGCATTGGTTTAAATAACTTTTGATTGGATCTCTACCTTGCAGCTCTACTTCGCATCCTTGTAGAGATGCTTGTGATATCCTCCATCGGTTATTCAAAACGTTTCACTGGCAGAGATCGTTCTTCTTTACATTTGAAGACCGAATTCCTCCATGAACCGAGATTTGAGTATTTGAAAGAGGACTGAAAAAGTGATGTTTACATTTCCATTACACGGCATAAGGACGAGTAGTGGCCACTCTGCAGGTGCTGAATACTTCAGATAACTCCCTCTTTCCAAAAGAAGTAACAGAGCATTCACTGATTTTGAAACATCCCTTTTCTTTCCTTCTAGATGCCTGAAATAACTGCTGAGGGGAGGATGTTAGTCGAGAAAAGATAAGATAGGTCAGATGTGGATTCGTCATGTGTGGACCTCGAATAGGAAGGAAGACCTTGGCGTACCGACAACATGAGAAATACAATGCTTTTGATTGAAATCGTCTTGAATATTAAACAAAGCTTATTTATACACTGTTAAATCAAGATTATTTATACACTGTTTAAAACTTAAGAGGAAGAAAATGTATTATATTCAATGTGGTTTTTAGAAATAAATATTCAAGAATTCATCCTATGAAATTTTCCTGTCCTATGTAAAACTGTGGGTGAACATGCATATTGAGAGATGGGCGCAGAATATCTCCAAGCACGTCTCGGTTCCTTAAGGAGGGGGACGAACGCACGGAAGCACTCGTTTTAAAGAACTTATCCGGCGATTTATTAGTGAGAATGTTCTCTACACCTAGCAGAAAAACATGCCAGTGCGTCGAGGAACGAAATCGGGGTTTGAGTAGCGTTAGCGAGGCGTTCATCACGCGTAGGTTTAAAGTGCTAAAATTTGATAGTCTCCGTTTTTCGTCCAGCATATAAACTAATGTTTTCGTAAACTACATTCCACGTTGATGTAAGCCCATGGATGATGCTTCGGGATGAATGTGTGATGCTCTCGTTCGGACTCAATCGTGTATTCGGAAGTAGATTAGGCATGGCTAAGGTGCGTGAAACGGATTTGTCACAAACTTAAAGTAACCGATTCCGAATCTAAAGATCCAAATCCAAAACTTTCCGAAGGTCAAATCCATTTACAATTTTTCCGGGAGTAATTTGTACCAGTTCTTCGCCCCCGGCAGCATTAATCCGAATTTTCATACAATTTTCTCCCGTTTACTCCATCAAAGGGGTCGATTCCCGCCGAGCGAAATTTTTCATAGGACGTTCGGGTAAAACCGATTTCTCGTTCAGGCATGGTACCCTTCCGAGACGAACACGTTTTATGAAATCTGTGACTGCGTACGTAGTCCTTCAGCGAAATAACTCTCCTATAGTCATTCCACAAAAGCTGGCAGTACGGGAGGCTTATGGGGAAATAAATGCACGAATATTCCCATAAGGGAGCAACCTAGCCTCTCAAAAGGCGTAAAGCTTTAGTTTTTGAATTTTATAACGGAGAGCGGGTCCGGATCAATCCGAATTACGGTAACGGGTCTCTTAGTCTCGAGCAAAAAGTAACAATGATTAGCAATCGGAGCACTAAATCAATTACTCCCTCGGTTATATAATTCAAAAACTAAAGTTCTATTCAAGATATCGACTCAGAATAACCTGTAATTGAAAATAACAGCATTTATCTCAATTTTTCTCGCGACAAGTTTTTCGTAACGCAAGAAACAAAAATTTTTTAGCCGATGTGTATATTTGACTGCACGATCCAATTTTTCGGAGGTTGCGTTCCACTTAAATTATTTTTTACTAAAATTTTATCGGTCAAAAATTAATGTAAGTTAATTTTTTTGTATTCATAAGGTATAAAGAGTAATCTAAGAAAACACTAGCACTTTACGTTTGATAGGATGAGAGAAATGGCAGTTTTAGTATTGCTCACGGCTGGTGAGGTGACCATTTTTTTTCAACCCGCTATAAAATTTATTTCTTTTGTTGAAATGTTAAAGAAACTTCGTCAATGTATAGAACCATCCTTCCTTGTCCAAATTTTACCAAAAAGTTGGAAAAAAATTCACCAAAAATAGTTGAAAATATTAATTTCATCCGTTGGGAAGGCAAATTTTGTGGATATCGCGGATATTCCAGAAAAATGACCCGGCGTACGAGGCTATTCGATTTCTCCATCAGCCCATACTGCCTAGAAAAGTGGAACAGACTATAGATACGAAGCTTTTTGCTATTTTGAATATAGATCGTAATGTAGAGCGAGCGCTTTTCTCAGCGGGGTGTTACAGCAATAATTGTCCATGGGTCCAAACCTCCTTCCATTTTAAAAAATGCCTTCGAAACGTAGCACTTGTTTCTGTACTCGCAGTTCCGTATATGTTTTGAGGCGCTACTTGTGAATATTAAAATGAATATAAAATTTTTGTTTTCGCTTACCATGTAGAAACGAGTTTCTATCGCTAATCTTAAGCTATTTAGCGTGCAACCTGATTGATAATGTTGAACAGTGGTTATCCATGAACAACCTTAAATGTGCGATAAAATTTCGCTAAAACCGAACAAATTCATCTAATCATAAAGTCTTTTCCAAGGTAATATTCTCAATTCTGTCTATACACGTATTTGTTATTCGATATCTGGGAATGAGGTTATCTCCTAATGAAAGGGAGTCTTTCGGACGACTGCTCGTAACCTGATCGTCTCGCTGGCCACCTTGGAAAGATAATGCTCGTCGATGGATCTTTCTCCCTCTACTGTCAAAGTGGCCGTGGCAAAGGTAATATTTCGCTTTCCACGGATGCTACTTCGCTTTTCCGCAACGTGCATTTAGAAAACGGATTTCGCAACCATCTGTGACCTTTTGGAGCCCATAGCATTCTCAGAAGACGAAGGTTAGCTTTCGTGTAAGCCACTTACCATGCGTTCTTTATTCACGCAATGAGAAAGCTACGCATGAGGTGTCGTCCACAATCCGAGTTCGTCCGTAGGAATACCCTGTGCGAATCTTAATATTTCGCATCACGATCCGAAACTTGGGGTCCTCTTGACCTCTCAATGTTTTAACTATTTCTTAGAAAATGAGATAAATATTCGATTTTCCCCGGCTCAAATAGGCTGGAAATGTCAGTTGATGGAGACGTTTTCCTTTCTTGGCACGATTACTTTACCCTTTCGAGACGAAGACGTTTTCTGAAAACCTCTGTCTGCGTACGAGGTCCCAGTTATAGAGCGTACACCTTCCTAAGCGGGTTGTCGCATCCTTTTAATTGTACAAAGTCATCGAATCACAAGGCACTAAATCTTCGAACGCCTTTGCAACGGGTTAACGCGTAAGGGCGATCGGCAACTGCCGCATGTGCTCGTCCATCGGAGGCTCGCGCGTTTAAGGCACAGCAGGAACGCCAAACTTATGCGGAGAATCTAGTTCAGTTTAACGTCTCTTATTCAGAAACCGCGACATAAAAATCGGCGATAAAAATCGTTGTCCTATGCGCGAGCGGTAATGGATGAAAAACGCATTGGAAATCAATTTTATAGAAACTCGTTTGGTTCTCCATTTACACTTAAGTTTACGGATTAATTTGATTGACACCCCTGTCGAGGTTTTTCGGTCACGCACACGCAATTTCTTGACGGCTGAATATAATTTCCGTTTCGGCGCACTGCGAATGTAAGACGCAGCCGATATGCAGCGAAACTTTGAACGTTATAACCTGGTTTATACACGGTCGATTAATTAATAATCGACCGCCCCAAATTGTCCCATGTCGAAACGTTTACTTTATGCTTAAAATCCTGCAAATGCCCTGCCCAAAGTAATTTCCGTTCATTAAATCGTTCCTCCCCGTTCCTCCCCGTCTATCGCGGGAGCTGTTTGTTGAATTCATTAGGATTCATTCTTTCCGTTTAGTATAATTCTGTTCGCGAGTAACGAACATTAAGTAGTAAATTTAGCCATGCATTCGAATGAACTCTTGTCCTTAGAAATAACGAATCTCGAAGGAGTTTTAAGCGTAACGATTGCCAAATTTTGAATTTGCTACGTAGACCTTGGGAGCTCGAATGAGGAGAAGCGGATATAGTCCGTCATCGTTCGTCACAGGGAAACTTTTCTTAACTGAAATCCGACAGAGGGCTCCTCCCCATTGGTCTCACTCGGCAGTCGTTGCTCGTGAGAAACGTTTGTGACTAGTGCATCGAGTGGATTACGCTATTTCGTATCAATCCTATAGAGTATTGACGATTCTCCGCGGATAAAGTGATTGTGACCGTGTTAAGTGGTTATCGGTGCACATGGAAGATAGATAAAATACGGCAGCATCGCAAAGGAAGGCATCGTCTTGCGAGCGTGCGGAAAGAGATTTTGGTGAGGCTCCGAGGAGAATTGTAAGTTAAGATACCCAGTCCCATTGGAAATATCTCGGTAGGCCCTTTGCCTACGAAGACAAGGATTTGCCTCTCGAATTTTACTTGCCGATTGCTTCGGAGCGAGGAATTTCGAGTTCCTGGATTCCAATCCGTCGAAAGGTTACATTACTCTGTCACTGTAAGCTAGATGAGATGATGATAGCCATAATAATATCGTTGAACGTTGGTTCTCAGCATTAGCGTTCATATGGTGTCGTATGTTATCGCTGCAAATCGAGCTTTATTAAGTTTTCGGAGCCGTTTCTTCTTACAGGGAGCTCGGGCGCAGCATCATAGTTCGTACGAAGATGCTTTTATCTTCAACAGAGTGCATTTAATTAGAGAAAAAGGAAAATTAACGACTGGTGAAAGGGAGGATGTTGACACGGCGAGGTCGCTGTGGAAAGTGCATTGCGCACGGTGGTATTTCGAGGCGCGATTGTCACCGGCGGGAATCTAAAATTCGAGAAAGATTTTCGAAAATAAACATGAGGTGAGTCGTAAACGATTAAAATTTCATGAAGACTAGTATTTATTATGATTTTTAGCTACTACGTGAGTCTTGCTGAGCAAATTTACCATTTTCATGATGTACGGTCCGCTTATTCTTCCGAATTGAAGAAAACCGCCATTACTCGGGGTCGACATAAAAGAAGAGAGAAATTTTGGTGATTTTCCATCGGTAATCAGATGAGGAAATATTTGGCAAGAAATTTAACATTACAGCGGCTGCACTGAAGGCGGTGGTACTTCTCTCAGCCAATCAGAAGCAAGATAAATGTTTAGCGGTGGTTCAAAATTTATAAATTTTCATTTTTCACGTTTAATTTAGGAAAGAAGTATTATAAACTATTCTCTGCATTTCGGATCGTGCCAAAGCTAAGATATGTCAAGTTTTCCTATCCTCTGAGTCTATTTTTACGATGAGCAGCTTTGCCAAAATCAGCATCCGTTTAGGAACGTATGCATGTAGTTGGTTGCTCTGACACAAGATTTTATTGTTAACTAATTTGAAGAGTACGACGCATGAATTAATAACCATCCGCTGTTACAAATCAATAAAATAGCCTTGACTGTGTTAGTGTAGCAGGAGTGAGCCACGGTTCTGGATGTTTGCTTCCTTTCCTAATGAATTCATCAAATTTCAATTCTAGGATGCCCATGGAATCGACAACGCTCGCCGTCCTATCCACGAGGAGTGCAACGGGTATTCACGGAGTGGACCTCCATGACAATTCCTAGCTATTGGAAGAATTTGAGTGAGAATTCGACAAGATTACTTTTCAAGGTATGATCTCAAACTGTTCATATTTTTCTATACAAGGAAATGAGTTTCAATCTATTAATGGAGGAAAAATGTCGATAGTCACCCAACAGACGTTTTATTATTGGTGAAGGAAGAACACAATTATTTCTTTTTGTTGCGAACGATTGTGAAGAACAATTATAATACAAGAAGGGGCCATGAGCATTCAGGATTATCATCGTCCATTCTATCTGCAGTTGGGTCTTTTTTTCGTTGTTAAATTATTTTATTTCTCCTCCCTTTTCGTTACTTCTCCCTTCAAATCACTATGAATTAGAGTGAGATCACCTTCATGTCATTTCAGCAGGCACTCTTTTCATCCTGTTCTCTGGATGACTATCCTTGGACCATCTATCGTCTCCGACCCTATCTATGCATTTCATGTCCAGTGTTTTCAACCGCGAATGCGTTGCCAAGTCATTACTTCTTCAATTTGAACTATTTTCTAGGCACCGTTTCAATTCTCTAAAGCTTTTCAACGTGCCTCCTAGAGTTCACAGGCTTAAGATAATGATTGCTTCTTTCTTCTTCATTCATGAAATTCTTCATCCTTTCTTATGCATCGTGAGTACATTCTTGGAGCATAGAATTAACATCTTCTTTTTGATTATTTCATTGGTTTGTACCACATAATTCTTGGTCCCAACGGTATATCTTCCATCGTACGCCATGCTACTTGGAGAACTCTGCAATGAAGAAACTTGTAGTATCTTTACTCCATGGAGCTGTTTCATGAGCGTATCCACTTCTCGTGATTCCTGTATTTGCGTTTCTCTTAACCTCCTTCGTTTAGCATTTGCAAGGATGATTCCATAGTGTTTCAATTTTAACATCCCTCTCAGTTCCAAAGCCGATTACCCTCCCCCAAAGGAAATTCACTTCTGCTTGCAGAGGAAAACGTCGGCATTCAATGTTACAGGCATTATCCTTCTTAAAGCCTCTGGACAAACTCTTCTCTATAACTCTTTGCATTCGTTCGCTCAAAGTAGGGACGAGGATTTGATGGAATTTGTGCACCAATCCTCAATCAATTCTTTACTGATATTTGGCAGATGAACTCCTTCCTGTCAGTCGTGTGGAATGCAAAATCCAAGTCGAGAAATGAGAAGATGCATTTGAGAAGGCGAGCAGCTATCATACATGCAGGTGTTTTTGATGACCTTTTTCCAGCCCTGGTTTCCTGCAAATGTCTTCTGCAGAACGGGATTCTCTGAGGGGTCGTTGGGCTCATAATTTTAGAAGCAGTCTCGAGAATGCTTAGGACGTGTTCCATTTGCTGTCAAAACCATTGCATTGGTTTAAATAACTTTTGATTGGATCTCTACCTTGCAGCTCTACTTCGCATCCTTGTAGAGATGCTTGTGATATCCTCCATCGGTTATTCAAAACGTTTCACTGGCAGAGATCGTTCTTCTTTACATTTGAAGACCGAATTCCTCCATGAACCGAGATTTGAGTATTTGAAAGAGGACTGAAAAAGTGATGTTTACATTTCCATTACACGGCATAAGGACGAGTAGTGGCCACTCTGCAGGTGCTGAATACTTCAGATAACTCCCTCTTTCCAAAAGAAGTAACAGAGCATTCACTGATTTTGAAACATCCCTTTTCTTTCCTTCTAGATGCCTGAAATAACTGCTGAGGGGAGGATGTTAGTCGAGAAAAGATAAGATAGGTCAGATGTGGATTCGTCATGTGTGGACCTCGAATAGGAAGGAAGACCTTGGCGTACCGACAACATGAGAAATACAATGCTTTTGATTGAAATCGTCTTGAATATTAAACAAAGCTTATTTATACACTGTTAAATCAAGATTATTTATACACTGTTTAAAACTTAAGAGGAAGAAAATGTATTATATTCAATGTGGTTTTTAGAAATAAATATTCAAGAATTCATCCTATGAAATTTTCCTGTCCTATGTAAAACTGTGGGTGAACATGCATATTGAGAGATGGGCGCAGAATATCTCCAAGCACGTCTCGGTTCCTTAAGGAGGGGGACGAACGCACGGAAGCACTCGTTTTAAAGAACTTATCCGGCGATTTATTAGTGAGAATGTTCTCTACACCTAGCAGAAAAACATGCCAGTGCGTCGAGGAACGAAATCGGGGTTTGAGTAGCGTTAGCGAGGCGTTCATCACGCGTAGGTTTAAAGTGCTAAAATTTGATAGTCTCCGTTTTTCGTCCAGCATATAAACTAATGTTTTCGTAAACTACATTCCACGTTGATGTAAGCCCATGGATGATGCTTCGGGATGAATGTGTGATGCTCTCGTTCGGACTCAATCGTGTATTCGGAAGTAGATTAGGCATGGCTAAGGTGCGTGAAACGGATTTGTCACAAACTTAAAGTAACCGATTCCGAATCTAAAGATCCAAATCCAAAACTTTCCGAAGGTCAAATCCATTTACAATTTTTCCGGGAGTAATTTGTACCAGTTCTTCGCCCCCGGCAGCATTAATCCGAATTTTCATACAATTTTCTCCCGTTTACTCCATCAAAGGGGTCGATTCCCGCCGAGCGAAATTTTTCATAGGACGTTCGGGTAAAACCGATTTCTCGTTCAGGCATGGTACCCTTCCGAGACGAACACGTTTTATGAAATCCGTGACTGCGTACGTAGTCCTTCAGCGAAATAACTCTCCTATAGTCATTCCACAAAAGCTGGCAGTACGGGAGGCTTATGGGGAAATAAATGCACGAATATTCCCATAAGGGAGCAACCTAGCCTCTCAAAAGGCGTAAAGCTTTAGTTTTTGAATTTTATAACGGAGAGCGGGTCCGGATCAATCCGAATTACGGTAACGGGTCTATTAGTCTCGAGCAAAAAGTAACAATGATTAGCAATCGGAGCACTAAATCAATTACTCCCTCGGTTATATAATTCAAAAACTAAAGTTCTATTCAAGATATCGACTCAGATTAACCTGTAAATGAAAATAACACCATTTATCTCAATTTCTCTCGCGACAAGTTTTTCGTAACGCAAGAAACAAAAATTTTTTAGCCGATGTATATATTTGACTGCACGATCCAATTTTTCGGAGGTTGCGTTCCACTTAAATTAATTTTTACTAAAATTTATCGGTCAAAAATTAATGTAAGTTAATTTTTTTGTATTCATAAGGTATAAAGAGTAATCTAAGAAAACACTAGCACTTTACGTTTGATAGGATGAGAGAAATGGCAGTTTTAGTATTGCTCACGGCTGGTGAGGTGACCATTTTTTTTCAACCCGCTATAAAATTTATTTCTTTTGTTGAAATGTTAAAGAAACTTCGTCAATGTATAGAACCATCCTTCCTTGTCCAAATTTTACCAAAAAGTTGGAAAAAAATTCACCAAAAATAGTTGAAAATATTAATTTCATCCGTTGGGAAGGCAAATTTTGTGGATATCGCGGATATTCCAGAAAAATGACCCGGCGTACGAGGCTATTCGATTTCTCCATAAGCCCATACTGCCTAGAAAAGTGGAACAGACTATAGATACGAAGCTTTTTGCTATTTTGAATATAGATCGTAATGTAGAGCGAGCGCTTTTCTCAGCGGGGTGTTACAGCAATAATTGTCCATGGGTCCAAACCTCCTTCCATTTTAAAAAATGCCTTCGAAACGTAGCACTTGTTTCTGTACTCGCAGTTCCGTATATGTTTTGAGGCGCTACTTGTGAATATTAAAATGAATATAAAATTTTTGTTTTCGCTTACCATGTAGAAACGAGTTTCTATCGCTAATCTTAAGCTATTTAGCGTGCAACCTGATTGATAATGTTGAACAGTGGTTATCCATGAACAACCTTAAATGTGCGATAAAATTTCGCTAAAACCGAACAAATTCATCTAATCATAAAGTCTTTTCCAAGGTAATATTCTCAATTCTGTCTATACACGTATTTGTTATTCGATATCTGGGAATGAGGTTATCTCCTAATGAAAGGGAGTCTTTCGGACGACTGCTCGTAACCTGATCGTCTCGCTGGCCACCTTGGAAAGATAATGCTCGTCGATGGATCTTTCTCCCTCTACTGTCAAAGTGGCCGTGGCAAAGGTAATATTTCGCTTTCCACGGATGCTACTTCGCTTTTCCGCAACGTGCATTTAGAAAACGGATTTCGCAACCATCTGTGACCTTTTGGAGCCCATAGCATTCTCAGAAGACGAAGGTTAGCTTTCGTGTAAGCCACTTACCATGCGTTCTTTATTCACGCAATGAGAAAGCTACGCATGAGGTGTCGTCCACAATCCCGAGTTCGTCCGTAGGAATACCCTGTGCGAATCTTAATATTTCGCATCACGATCCGAAACTTGGGGTCCTCTTGACCTCTCAATGTTTTAACTATTTCTTAGAAAATGAGATAAATATTCGATTTTCCCCGGCTCAAATAGGCTGGAAATGTCAGTTGATGGAGACGTTTTCCTTTCTTGGCACGATTACTTTACCCTTTCGAGACGAAGACGTTTTCTGAAAACCTCTGTCTGCGTACGAGGTCCCAGTTATAGAGCGTACACCTTCCTAAGCGGGTTGTCGCATCCTTTTAATTGTACAAAGTCATCGAATCACAAGGCACTAAATCTTCGAACGCCTTTGCAACGGGTTAACGCGTAAGGGCGATCGGCAACTGCCGCATGTGCTCGTCCATCGGAGGCTCGCGCGTTTAAGGCACAGCAGGAACGCCAAACTTATGCGGAGAATCTAGTTCAGTTTAACGTCTCTTATTCAGAAACCGCGACATAAAAATCGGCGATAAAAATCGTTGTCCTATGCGCGAGCGGTAATGGATGAAAAACGCATTGGAAATCAATTTTATAGAAACTCGTTTGGTTCTCCATTTACACTTAAGTTTACGGATTAATTTGATTGACACCCCTGTCGAGGTTTTTCGGTCACGCACACGCAATTTCTTGACGGCTGAATATAATTTCCGTTTCGGCGCACTGCGAATGTAAGACGCAGCCGATATGCAGTGAAACTTTGAACGTTATAACCTGGTTTATACACGGTCGATTAATTAATAATCGACCGCCCCAAATTGTCCCCTGTCGAAACGTTTACTTTATGCTTAAAATCCTGCAAATGCCCTGCCCAAAGTAATTTCCGTTCATTAAATCGTTCCTCCCCGTTCCTTACCGTCTATCGCGGGAGCTGTTTGTTGAATTCATTAGGAGTCATTCTTTCCGTTTAGTATAATTCTGTTCGCGAGTAACGAACATTAAGTAGTAAATTTAGCCATGCATTCGAATGAACTCTTGTCCTTAGAAATAACGAATCTCGAAGGAGTTTTAAGCGTAACGATTGCCAAATTTTGAATTTGCTACGTAGACCTTGGGAGCTCGAATGAGGAGAAGCGGATATAGTCCGTCATCGTTCGTCACAGGGAAACTTTTCTTAACTGAAATCCGACAGAGGGCTCCTCCCCATTGGTCTCACTCGGCAGTCGTTGCTCGTGAGAAACGTTTGTGACTAGTGCATCGAGTGGATTACGCTATTTCGTATCAATCCTATAGAGTATTGACGATTCTCCGCGGATAAAGTGATTGTGACCGTGTTAAGTGGTTATCGGTGCACATGGAAGATAGATAAAATACGGCAGCATCGCAAAGGAAGGCATCGTCTTGCGAGCGTGCGGAAAGAGATTTTGGTGAGGCTCCGAGGAGAATTGTAAGTTAAGATACCCAGTCCCATTGGAAATATCTCGGTAGGCCCTTTGCCTACGAAGACAAGGATTTGCCTCTCGAATTTTACTTGCCGATTGCTTCGGAGCGAGGAATTCCGAGTTCCTGGATTCCAATCCGTCGAAAGGTTACATTACTCTGTCACTGTAAGCTAGATGAGATGATGATAGCCATAATAATATCGTTGAACGTTGGTTCTCAGCATTAGCGTTCATATGGTGTCGTATGTTATCGCTGCAAATCGAGCTTTATTAAGTTTTCGGAGCCGTTTCTTCTTACAGGGAGCTCGGGCGCAGCATCATAGTTCGTACGAAGATGCTTTTATCTTCAACAGAGTGCATTTAATTAGAGAAAAAGGAAAATTAACGACTGGTGAAAGGGAGGATGTTGACACGGCGAGGTCGCTGTGGAAAGTGCATTGCGCACGGTGGTATTTCGAGGCGCGATTGTCACCGGCGGGAATCTAAAATTCGAGAAAGATTTTCGAAAATAAACATGAGGTGAGTCGTAAACGATTAAAATTTCATGTAGACTAGTATTTATTATGATTTTTAGCTACTACGTGAGTCTTGCTGAGCAAATTTACCATTTTCATGATGTACGGTCCGCTTATTCTTCCGAATTGAAGAAAACCGCCATTACTCGGGGTCGACATAAAAGAAGAGAGAAATTTTGGTGATTTTCCATCGGTAATCAGATGAGGAAATATTTGGCAAGAAATATAACAATACAGCGGCTGCACTGAAGGCGGTGGTACTTCTCTCAGCCAATCAGAAGCAAGATAAATGTTTAGCGGTGGTTCAAAATTTATAAATTTTCATTTTTCACGTTTAATTTAGGAAAGAAGTATTATAAACTATTCTCTGCATTTCGGATCGTGCCAAAGCTAAGATATGTCAAGTTTTCCTATCCTCTGAGTCTATTTTTACGATGAGCAGCTTTGCCAAAATCAGCATCCGTTTAGGAACGTATGCATGTAGTTGGTTGCTCTGACACAAGATTTTATTGTTAACTAATTTGAAGAGTACGACGCATGAATTAATAACCATCCGCTGTTACAAATCAATAAAATAGCCTTGACTGTGTTAGTGTAGCAGGAGTGAGCCACGGTTCTGGATGTTTGCTTCCTTTCCTAATGAATTCATCAAATTTCAATTCTAGGATGCCCATGGAATCGACAACGCTCGCCGTCCTATCCACGAGGAGTGCAACGGGTATTCACGGAGTGGACCTCCATGACAATTCCTAGCTATTGGAAGAATTTGAGTGAGAATTCGACAAGATTACTTTTCAAGGTATGATCTCAAACTGTTCATATTTTTCTATACAAGGAAATGAGTTTCAATCTATTAATGGAGGAAAAATGTCGATAGTCACCCAACAGACGTTTTATTATTGGTGAAGGAAGAACACAATTATTTCTTTTTGTTGCGAACGATTGTGAAGAACAATTATAATACAAGAAGGGGCCATGAGCATTCAGGATTATCATCGTCCATTCTATCTGCAGTTGGGTCTTTTTTTCGTTGTTAAATTATTTTATTTCTCCTCCCTTTTCGTTACTTCTCCCTTCAAATCACTATGAATTAGAGTGAGATCACCTTCATGTCATTTCAGCAGGCACTCTTTTCATCCTGTTCTCTGGATGACTATCCTTGGACCATCTATCGTCTCCGACCCTATCTATGCATTTCATGTCCAGTGTTTTCAACCGCGAATGCGTTGCCAAGTCATTACTTCTTCAATTTGAACTATTTTCTAGGCACCGTTTCAATTCTCTAAAGCTTTTCAACGTGCCTCCTAGAGTTCACAGGCTTAAGATAATGATTGCTTCTTTCTTCTTCATTCATGAAATTCTTCATCCTTTCTTATGCATCGTGAGTACATTCTTGGAGCATAGAATTAACATCTTCTTTTTGATTATTTCATTGGTTTGTACCACATAATTCTTGGTCCCAACGGTATATCTTCCATCGTACGCCATGCTACTTGGAGAACTCTGCAATGAAGAAACTTGTAGTATCTTTACTCCATGGAGCTGTTTCATGAGCGTATCCACTTCTCGTGATTCCTGTATTTGCGTTTCTCTTAACCTCCTTCGTTTAGCATTTGCAAGGATGATTCCATAGTGTTTCAATTTTAACATCCCTCTCAGTTCCAAAGCCGATTACCCTCCCCCAAAGGAAATTCACTTCTGCTTGCAGAGGAAAACGTCGGCATTCAATGTTGCAGGCATCATCCTTCTTTAAGCCTCTGGACAAACTCTTCTCTATAACTCTTTGCATTCGTTCGCTCAAAGTAGGGACGAGGATTTGATGGAATTTGTGCACCAATCCTCAATCAATTCTTTACTGATATTTGGCAGATGAACTCCTTCCTGTCAGTCGTGTGGAATGCAAAATCCAAGTCGAGAAATGAGAAGATGCATTTGAGAAGGCGAGCAGCTATCATACATGCAGGTGTTTTTGATGACCTTTTTCCAGCCCTGGTTTCCTGCAAATGTCTTCTGCAGAACGGGATTCTCTGAGGGGTCGTTGGGCTCATAATTTTAGAAGCAGTCTCGAGAATGCTTAGGACGTGTTCCATTTGCTGTCAAAACCATTGCATTGGTTTAAATAACTTTTGATTGGATCTCTACCTTGCAGCTCTCCTTCGCATCCTTGCAGAGATGCTTGTGATATCCTCCATTGGTTATTCAAAACGTTTCACTGGCAGAGATCGTTCTTCTTTACATTTGAAGACCGAATTCCTCCATGAACCGAGATTTGAGTATTTGAAAGAGGACTGAAAAAGTGATGTTTACATTTCCATTACACGGCATAAGGACGAGTAGTGGCCACTCTGCAGGTGCTGAATACTTCAGATAACACCCTCTTTCCGAAAGAAGTAACAGAGCATTCACTGATTTTGAAACATCCCTTTTCTTTCCTTCTAGATGCCTGAAATAACTGCTGAGGGGAGGATGTTAGTCGAGAAAAGATAAGATAGGTCAGATGTGGATTCGTCATGTGTGGACCTCGAATAGGAAGGAAGACCTTGGCGTACCGACAACATGAGAAATACAATGCTTTTGATTGAAATCGTCTTGAATATTAAACAAAGCTTATTTATACACTGTTAAATCAAGATTATTTATACACTGTTTAAAACTTAAGAGGAAGAAAATGTATTATATTCAATGTGGTTTTTAGAAATAAATATTCAAGAATTCATCCTATGAAATTTTCCTGTCCTATGTAAAACTGTGGGTGAACATGCATATTGAGAGATGGGCGCAGAATATCTCCAAGCACGTCTCGGTTCCTTAAGGAGGGGGACGAACGCACGGAAGCACTCGTTTTAAAGAACTTATCCGGCGATTTATTAGTGAGAATGTTCTCTACACCTAGCAGAAAAACATGCCAGTGCGTCGAGGAACGAAATCGGGGTTTGAGTAGCGTTAGCGAGGCGTTCATCACGCGTAGGTTTAAAGTGCTAAAATTTGATAGTCTCCGTTTTTCGTCCAGCATATAAACTAATGTTTTCGTAAACTACATTCCACGTTGATGTAAGCCCATGGATGATGCTTCGGGATGAATGTGTGATGCTCTCGTTCGGACTCAATCGTGTATTCGGAAGTAGATTAGGCATGGCTAAGGTGCGTGAAACGGATTTGTCACAAACTTAAAGTAACCGATTCCGAATCTAAAGATCCAAATCCAAAACTTTCCGAAGGTCAAATCCATTTACAATTTTTCCGGGAGTAATTTGTACCAGTTCTTCGCCCCCGGCAGCATTAATCCGAATTTTCATACAATTTTCTCCCGTTTACTCCATCAAAGGGGTCGATTCCCGCCGAGCGAAATTTTTCATAGGACGTTCGGGTAAAACCGATTTCTCGTTCAGGCATGGTACCCTTCCGAGACGAACACGTTTTATGAAATCCGTGACTGCGTACGTAGTCCTTCAGCGAAATAACTCTCCTATAGTCATTCCACAAAAGCTGGCAGTACGGGAGGCTTATGGGGAAATAAATGCACGAATATTCCCATAAGGGAGCAACCTAGCCTCTCAAAAGGCGTAAAGCTTTAGTTTTTGAATTTTATAACGGAGAGCGGGTCCGGATCAATCCGAATTACGGTAACGGGTCTCTTAGTCTCGAGCAAAAAGTAACAATGATTAGCAATCGGAGCACTAAATCAATTACTCCCTCGGTTATATAATTCAAAAACTAAAGTTCTATTCAAGATATCGACTCAGAATAACCTGTAATTGAAAATAACAGCATTTATCTCAATTTTTCTCGCGACAAGTTTTTCGTAACGCAAGAAACAAAAATTTTTTAGCCGATGTGTATATTTGACTGCACGATCCAATTTTTCGGAGGTTGCGTTCCACTTAAATTATTTTTTACTAAAATTTTATCGGTCAAAAATTAATGTAAGTTAATTTTTTTGTATTCATAAGGTATAAAGAGTAATCTAAGAAAACACTAGCACTTTACGTTTGATAGGATGAGAGAAATGGCAGTTTTAGTATTGCTCACGGCTGGTGAGGTGACCATTTTTTTTCAACCCGCTATAAAATTTATTTCTTTTGTTGAAATGTTAAAGAAACTTCGTCAATGTATAGAACCATCCTTCCTTGTCCAAATTTTACCAAAAAGTTGGAAAAAAATTCACCAAAAATAGTTGAAAATATTAATTTCATCCGTTGGGAAGGCAAATTTTGTGGATATCGCGGATATTCCAGAAAAATGACCCGGCGTACGAGGCTATTCGATTTCTCCATAAGCCCATACTGCCTAGAAAAGTGGAACAGACTATAGATACGAAGCTTTTTGCTATTTTGAATATAGATCGTAATGTAGAGCGAGCGCTTTTCTCAGCGGGGTGTTACAGCAATAATTGTCCATGGGTCCAAACCTCCTTCCATTTTAAAAAATGCCTTCGAAACGTAGCACTTGTTTCTGTACTCGCAGTTCCGTATATGTTTTGAGGCGCTACTTGTGAATATTAAAATGAATATAAAATTTTTGTTTTCGCTTACCATGTAGAAACGAGTTTCTATCGCTAATCTTAAGCTATTTAGCGTGCAACCTGATTGATAATGTTGAACAGTGGTTATCCATGAACAACCTTAAATGTGCGATAAAATTTCGCTAAAACCGAACAAATTCATCTAATCATAAAGTCTTTTCCAAGGTAATATTCTCAATTCTGTCTATACACGTATTTGTTATTCGATATCTGGGAATGAGGTTATCTCCTAATGAAAGGGAGTCTTTCGGACGACTGCTCGTAACCTGATCGTCTCGCTGGCCACCTTGGAAAGATAATGCTCGTCGATGGATCTTTCTCCCTCTACTGTCAAAGTGGCCGTGGCAAAGGTAATATTTCGCTTTCCACGGATGCTACTTCGCTTTTCCGCAACGTGCATTTAGAAAACGGATTTCGCAACCATCTGTGACCTTTTGGAGCCCATAGCATTCTCAGAAGACGAAGGTTAGCTTTCGTGTAAGCCACTTACCATGCGTTCTTTATTCACGCAATGAGAAAGCTACGCATGAGGTGTCGTCCACAATCCCGAGTTCGTCCGTAGGAATACCCTGTGCGAATCTTAATATTTCGCATCACGATCCGAAACTTGGGGTCCTCTTGACCTCTCAATGTTTTAACTATTTCTTAGAAAATGAGATAAATATTCGATTTTCCCCGGCTCAAATAGGCTGGAAATGTCAGTTGATGGAGACGTTTTCCTTTCTTGGCACGATTACTTTACCCTTTCGAGACGAAGACGTTTTCTGAAAACCTCTGTCTGCGTACGAGGTCCCAGTTATAGAGCGTACACCTTCCTAAGCGGGTTGTCGCATCCTTTTAATTGTACAAAGTCATCGAATCACAAGGCACTAAATCTTCGAACGCCTTTGCAACGGGTTAACGCGTAAGGGCGATCGGCAACTGCCGCATGTGCTCGTCCATCGGAGGCTCGCGCGTTTAAGGCACAGCAGGAACGCCAAACTTATGCGGAGAATCTAGTTCAGTTTAACGTCTCTTATTCAGAAACCGCGACATAAAAATCGGCGATAAAAATCGTTGTCCTATGCGCGAGCGGTAATGGATGAAAAACGCATTGGAAATCAATTTTATAGAAACTCGTTTGGTTCTCCATTTACACTTAAGTTTACGGATTAATTTGATTGACACCCCTGTCGAGGTTTTTCGGTCACGCACACGCAATTTCTTGACGGCTGAATATAATTTCCGTTTCGGCGCACTGCGAATGTAAGACGCAGCCGATATGCAGTGAAACTTTGAACGTTATAACCTGGTTTATACACGGTCGATTAATTAATAATCGACCGCCCCAAATTGTCCCCTGTCGAAACGTTTACTTTATGCTTAAAATCCTGCAAATGCCCTGCCCAAAGTAATTTCCGTTCATTAAATCGTTCCTCCCCGTTCCTTACCGTCTATCGCGGGAGCTGTTTGTTGAATTCATTAGGAGTCATTCTTTCCGTTTAGTATAATTCTGTTCGCGAGTAACGAACATTAAGTAGTAAATTTAGCCATGCATTCGAATGAACTCTTGTCCTTAGAAATAACGAATCTCGAAGGAGTTTTAAGCGTAACGATTGCCAAATTTTGAATTTGCTACGTAGACCTTGGGAGCTCGAATGAGGAGAAGCGGATATAGTCCGTCATCGTTCGTCACAGGGAAACTTTTCTTAACTGAAATCCGACAGAGGGCTCCTCCCCATTGGTCTCACTCGGCAGTCGTTGCTCGTGAGAAACGTTTGTGACTAGTGCATCGAGTGGATTACGCTATTTCGTATCAATCCTATAGAGTATTGACGATTCTCCGCGGATAAAGTGATTGTGACCGTGTTAAGTGGTTATCGGTGCACATGGAAGATAGATAAAATACGGCAGCATCGCAAAGGAAGGCATCGTCTTGCGAGCGTGCGGAAAGAGATTTTGGTGAGGCTCCGAGGAGAATTGTAAGTTAAGATACCCAGTCCCATTGGAAATATCTCGGTAGGCCCTTTGCCTACGAAGACAAGGATTTGCCTCTCGAATTTTACTTGCCGATTGCTTCGGAGCGAGGAATTCCGAGTTCCTGGATTCCAATCCGTCGAAAGGTTACATTACTCTGTCACTGTAAGCTAGATGAGATGATGATAGCCATAATAATATCGTTGAACGTTGGTTCTCAGCATTAGCGTTCATATGGTGTCGTATGTTATCGCTGCAAATCGAGCTTTATTAAGTTTTCGGAGCCGTTTCTTCTTACAGGGAGCTCGGGCGCAGCATCATAGTTCGTACGAAGATGCTTTTATCTTCAACAGAGTGCATTTAATTAGAGAAAAAGGAAAATTAACGACTGGTGAAAGGGAGGATGTTGACACGGCGAGGTCGCTGTGGAAAGTGCATTGCGCACGGTGGTATTTCGAGGCGCGATTGTCACCGGCGGGAATCTAAAATTCGAGAAAGATTTTCGAAAATAAACATGAGGTGAGTCGTAAACGATTAAAATTTCATGAAGACTAGTATTTATTATGATTTTTAGCTACTACGTGAGTCTTGCTGAGCAAATTTACCATTTTCATGATGTACGGTCCGCTTATTCTTCCGAATTGAAGAAAACCGCCATTACTCGGGGTCGACATAAAAGAAGAGAGAAATTTTGGTGATTTTCCATCGGTAATCAGATGAGGAAATATTTGGCAAGAAATATAACAATACAGCGGCTGCACTGAAGGCGGTGGTACTTCTCTCAGCCAATCAGAAGCAAGATAAATGTTTAGCGGTGGTTCAAAATTTATAAATTTTCATTTTTCACGTTTAATTTAGGAAAGAAGTATTATAAACTATTCTCTGCATTTCGGATCGTGCCAAAGCTAAGATATGTCAAGTTTTCCTATCCTCTGAGTCTATTTTTACGATGAGCAGCTTTGCCAAAATCAGCATCCGTTTAGGAACGTATGCATGTAGTTGGTTGCTCTGACACAAGATTTTATTGTTAACTAATTTGAAGAGTACGACGCATGAATTAATAACCATCCGCTGTTACAAATCAATAAAATAGCCTTGACTGTGTTAGTGTAGCAGGAGTGAGCCACGGTTCTGGATGTTTGCTTCCTTTCCTAATGAATTCATCAAATTTCAATTCTAGGATGCCCATGGAATCGACAACGCTCGCCGTCCTATCCACGAGGAGTGCAACGGGTATTCACGGAGTGGACCTCCATGACAATTCCTAGCTATTGGAAGAATTTGAGTGAGAATTCGACAAGATTACTTTTCAAGGTATGATCTCAAACTGTTCATATTTTTCTATACAAGGAAATGAGTTTCAATCTATTAATGGAGGAAAAATGTCGATAGTCACCCAACAGACGTTTTATTATTGGTGAAGGAAGAACACAATTATTTCTTTTTGTTGCGAACGATTGTGAAGAACAATTATAATACAAGAAGGGGCCATGAGCATTCAGGATTATCATCGTCCATTCTATCTGCAGTTGGGTCTTTTTTTCGTTGTTAAATTATTTTATTTCTCCTCCCTTTTCGTTACTTCTCCCTTCAAATCACTATGAATTAGAGTGAGATCACCTTCATGTCATTTCAGCAGGCACTCTTTTCATCCTGTTCTCTGGATGACTATCCTTGGACCATCTATCGTCTCCGACCCTATCTATGCATTTCATGTCCAGTGTTTTCAACCGCGAATGCGTTGCCAAGTCATTACTTCTTCAATTTGAACTATTTTCTAGGCACCGTTTCAATTCTCTAAAGCTTTTCAACGTGCCTCCTAGAGTTCACAGGCTTAAGATAATGATTGCTTCTTTCTTCTTCATTCATGAAATTCTTCATCCTTTCTTATGCATCGTGAGTACATTCTTGGAGCATAGAATTAACATCTTCTTTTTGATTATTTCATTGGTTTGTACCACATAATTCTTGGTCCCAACGGTATATCTTCCATCGTACGCCATGCTACTTGGAGAACTCTGCAATGAAGAAACTTGTAGTATCTTTACTCCATGGAGCTGTTTCATGAGCGTATCCACTTCTCGTGATTCCTGTATTTGCGTTTCTCTTAACCTCCTTCGTTTAGCATTTGCAAGGATGATTCCATAGTGTTTCAATTTTAACATCCCTCTCAGTTCCAAAGCCGATTACCCTCCCCCAAAGGAAATTCACTTCTGCTTGCAGAGGAAAACGTCGGCATTCAATGTTGCAGGCATCATCCTTCTTTAAGCCTCTGGACAAACTCTTCTCTATAACTCTTTGCATTCGTTCGCTCAAAGTAGGGACGAGGATTTGATGGAATTTGTGCACCAACCCTCAATCAATTCTTTACTGATATTTGGCAGATGAACTCCTTCCTGTCAGTCGTGTGGAATGCAAAATCCAAGTCGAGAAATGAGAAGATGCATTTGAGAAGGCGAGCAGCTATCATACATGCAGGTGATTTTGATGACCTTTTTCCAGCCCTGGTTTCCTGCAAATGTCTTCTGCAGAACGGGATTCTCTGAGGGGTCGTTGGGCTCATAATTTTAGAAGCAGTCTCGAGAATGCTTAGGACGTGTTCCATTTGCTGTCAAAACCATTGCATTGGTTTAAATAACTTTTGATTGGATCTCTACCTTGCAGCTCTCCTTCGCATCCTTGCAGAGATGCTTGTGATATCCTCCATTGGTTATTCAAAACGTTTCACTGGCAGAGATCGTTCTTCTTTACATTTGAAGACCGAATTCCTCCATGAACCGAGATTCGAGTATTTGAAAGAGGACTGAAAAAGTGATGTTTACATTTCCATTACACGGCATAAGGACGAGTAGTGGCCACTCTGCAGGTGCTGAATACTTCAGATAACACCCTCTTTCCGAAAGAAGTAACAGAGCATTCACTGATTTTGAAACATCCCTTTTCTTTCCTTCTAGATGCCTGAAATAACTGCTGAGGGGAGGATGTTAGTCGAGAAAAGATAAGATAGGTGAGATGTGGATTCGTCATGTGTGGACCTCGAATAGGAAGGAAGACCTTGGCGTACCGACAACATGAGAAATACAATGCTTTTGATTGAAATCGTCTTGGATATTAAACAAAGCTTATTTATACACTGTTAAATCAAGATTGTTTATGCACTGTTTAAAACTTTATGAGGAAGAAAATGTATTATATTCAATGTGGTTTTTAGAAATAAATATTCAAGAATACATCCTATGAAATTTTCCTGTCCTATGTAAAACTGTGGGTGAACATGCATATTGAGAGACGGGCGCAGAATATCTCCAAGCACGTCTCGGTTCCTTAAGGAGGGGGACGAACGCACGGAAGCACTCGTTTTAAAGAACTTATCCGGCGATTTATTAGTGAGAATGTTCTCTACACCTAGCAGAAAAACATGCCAGTGCGTCGAGGAACGAAATCGGGGTTTGAGTAGCGTTAGCGAGGCGTTCATCACGCGTAGGTTTAAAGTGCTAAAATTTGATCCTATGGGTTAATAGTCTCCGTTTTTCGTCCAGCATATAAACTAATGTTTTCGTAAACTACATTCCACGTTGATGTAAGCCCATGGATGATGCTTCGGGATGAATGTGTGCTGCTCTCGTTCGGACTCAATCGTGTATTCGGAAGTAGATTTGGCATGACTAAGGTGCGTGAAACGGATTATTCACAAACTTAAAGTAACCGATTCCAAATCTAAAGATCCAAATCCAAAACTTTCCGAAGGTCAAATCCATTTACAATTTTTCCGGGAGTAATTTGTACCAGTTCTTCGCCCCCGGCAGCATTAATCCGAATTTTCATGCAATTTTCTCCCGTTTACTCCATCAAAGGGGTCGATTCCCGCCGAGCGAAATTTTTCATAGGACGTTCGGGTAAAACCGATTTCTCGTTCAGGCATGGTACCCTTCCGAGACGAACACGTTTTATGAAATCTGTGCCTGCGTACGTAGTCCTTCAGCGAAATAACTCTCCTATAGTCATTCCACAAAAGCTGGCAGTACGGGAGGCTTATGGGGAAATAAATGCACGAATATTCCCATAAGAGCCTCTCAAAAGGCGTAAAGCTTTAGTTTTTGAATTTTATAACGGAGAGCGGGTCCGGATCAATCCGAATTACGGTAACGGGTCTATTAGTCTCGAGCAAAAAGTAACAATGATTAGCAATCGGAGCACTAAATCAATTACTCCCTCGGTTATATAATTCAAAAACTAAAGTTCTATTCAAGATATCGACTCAGATTAACCTGTAAATGAAAATAACACCATTTATCTCAATTTCTCTCGCGACAAGTTTTTCGTAACGCAAGAAACAAAAATTTTTTAGCCGATGTATATATTTGACTGCACGATCCAATTTTTCGGAGGTTGCGTTCCACTTAAATTAATTTTTACTAAAATTTATCGGTCAAAAATTAATGTAAGTTAATTATTTTGTATTCATAAGGTATAAAGAGTAATCTAAGAAAACACTAGCACTTTACGTTTGATAGGATGAGAGAAATGGCAGTTTTAGTATTGCTCAGGCTGGTGAGGTGACCATTTTTTTTTCAACCCGCTATAAAATTTATTTCTTTTGTTGAAATGTTAAAGAAACTTCGTCAATGTATAGAACCATCCTTCCTTGTCCAAATTTTACCAAAAAGTTGGAAAAAAATTCACCAAAAATAGTTGAAAATATTAATTTCATCCGTTGGGAAGGCAAATTTTGTGGATATCGCGGATATTCCAGAAAAATGACCCGGCGTACGAGGCTATTCGATTTCTCCATAAGCCCATACTGCCTAGAAAAGTGGAACAGACTATAGATACGAAGCTTTTTGCTATTTTGAATATAGATCGTAATGTAGAGCGAGCGCTTTTCTCAGCGGGGTGTTACAGCAATAATTGTCCATGGGTCCAAACCTCCTTCCATTTTAAAAAATGCCTTCGAAACGTAGCACTTGTTTCTGTACTCGCAGTTCCGTATATGTTTTGAGGCGCTACTTGTGAATATTAAAATGAATATAAAATTTTTGTTTTCGCTTACCATGTAGAAACGAGTTTCTATCGCTAATCTTAAGCTATTTAGCGTGCAACCTGATTGATAATGTTGAACAGTGGTTATCCATGAACAACCTTAAATGTGCGATAAAATTTCGCTAAAACCGAACAAATTCATCTAATCATAAAGTCTTTTCCAAGGTAATATTCTCAATTCTGTCTATACACGTATTTGTTATTCGATATCTGGGAATGAGGTTATCTCCTAATGAAAGGGAGTCTTTCGGACGACTGCTCGTAACCTGATCGTCTCGCTGGCCACCTTGGAAAGATAATGCTCGTCGATGGATCTTTCTCCCTCTACTGTCAAAGTGGCCGTGGCAAAGGTAATATTTCGCTTTCCACGGATGCTACTTCGCTTTTCCGCAACGTGCATTTAGAAAACGGATTTCGCAACCATCTGTGACCTTTTGGAGCCCATAGCATTCTCAGAAGACGAAGGTTAGCTTTCGTGTAAGCCACTTACCATGCGTTCTTTATTCACGCAATGAGAAAGCTACGCATGAGGTGTCGTCCACAATCCGAGTTCGTCCGTAGGAATACCCTGTGCGAATCTTAATATTTCGCATCACGATCCGAAACTTGGGGTCCTCTTGACCTCTCAATGTTTTAACTATTTCTTAGAAAATGAGATAAATATTCGATTTTCCCCGGCTCAAATAGGCTGGAAATGTCAGTTGATGGAGACGTTTTCCTTTCTTGGCACGATTACTTTACCCTTTCGAGACGAAGACGTTTTCTGAAAACCTCTGTCTGCGTACGAGGTCCCAGTTATAGAGCGTACACCTTCCTAAGCGGGTTGTCGCATCCTTTTAATTGTACAAAGTCATCGAATCACAAGGCACTAAATCTTCGAACGCCTTTGCAACGGGTTAACGCGTAAGGGCGATCGGCAACTGCCGCATGTGCTCGTCCATCGGAGGCTCGCGCGTTTAAGGCACAGCAGGAACGCCAAACTTATGCGGAGAATCTAGTTCAGTTTAACGTCTCTTATTCAGAAACCGCGACATAAAAATCGGCGATAAAAATCGTTGTCCTATGCGCGAGCGGTAATGGATGAAAAACGCATTGGAAATCAATTTTATAGAAACTCGTTTGGTTCTCCATTTACACTTAAGTTTACGGATTAATTTGATTGACACCCCTGTCGAGGTTTTTCGGTCACGCACACGCAATTTCTTGACGGCTGAATATAATTTCCGTTTCGGCGCACTGCGAATGTAAGACGCAGCCGATATGCAGCGAAACTTTGAACGTTATAACCTGGTTTATACACGGTCGATTAATTAATAATCGACCGCCCCAAATTGTCCCATGTCGAAACGTTTACTTTATGCTTAAAATCCTGCAAATGCCCTGCCCAAAGTAATTTCCGTTCATTAAATCGTTCCTCCCCGTTCCTCCCCGTCTATCGCGGGAGCTGTTTGTTGAATTCATTAGGATTCATTCTTTCCGTTTAGTATAATTCTGTTCGCGAGTAACGAACATTAAGTAGTAAATTTAGCCATGCATTCGAATGAACTCTTGTCCTTAGAAATAACGAATCTCGAAGGAGTTTTAAGCGTAACGATTGCCAAATTTTGAATTTGCTACGTAGACCTTGGGAGCTCGAATGAGGAGAAGCGGATATAGTCCGTCATCGTTCGTCACAGGGAAACTTTTCTTAACTGAAATCCGACAGAGGGCTCCTCCCCATTGGTCTCACTCGGCAGTCGTTGCTCGTGAGAAACGTTTGTGACTAGTGCATCGAGTGGATTACGCTATTTCGTATCAATCCTATAGAGTATTGACGATTCTCCGCGGATAAAGTGATTGTGACCGTGTTA
Organism: Pantala flavescens; assembly: GCA_020796165.1. Classification (NCBI taxonomy): domain Eukaryota; kingdom Metazoa; phylum Arthropoda; class Insecta; order Odonata; family Libellulidae; genus Pantala; species Pantala flavescens. Next base: position 18,039,480 of record CM036885.1, on the reverse strand, counting down.
AGTGGTTATCGGTGCACATGGAAGATAGATAAAATACGGCAGCATCGCAAAGGAAGGCATCGTCTTGCGAGCGTGCGGAAAGAGATTTTGGTGAGGCTCCGAGGAGAATTGTAAGTTAAGATACCCAGTCCCATTGGAAATATCTCGGTAGGCCCTTTGCCTACGAAGACAAGGATTTGCCTCTCGAATTTTACTTGCCGATTGCTTCGGAGCGAGGAATTTCGAGTTCCTGGATTCCAATCCGTCGAAAGGTTACATTACTCTGTCACTGTAAGCTAGATGAGATGATGATAGCCATAATAATATCGTTGAACGTTGGTTCTCAGCATTAGCGTTCATATGGTGTCGTATGTTATCGCTGCAAATCGAGCTTTATTAAGTTTTCGGAGCCGTTTCTTCTTACAGGGAGCTCGGGCGCAGCATCATAGTTCGTACGAAGATGCTTTTATCTTCAACAGAGTGCATTTAATTAGAGAAAAAGGAAAATTAACGACTGGTGAAAGGGAGGATGTTGACACGGCGAGGTCGCTGTGGAAAGTGCATTGCGCACGGTGGTATTTCGAGGCGCGATTGTCACCGGCGGGAATCTAAAATTCGAGAAAGATTTTCGAAAATAAACATGAGGTGAGTCGTAAACGATTAAAATTTCATGAAGACTAGTATTTATTATGATTTTTAGCTACTACGTGAGTCTTGCTGAGCAAATTTACCATTTTCATGATGTACGGTCCGCTTATTCTTCCGAATTGAAGAAAACCGCCATTACTCGGGGTCGACATAAAAGAAGAGAGAAATTTTGGTGATTTTCCATCGGTAATCAGATGAGGAAATATTTGGCAAGAAATTTAACATTACAGCGGCTGCACTGAAGGCGGTGGTACTTCTCTCAGCCAATCAGAAGCAAGATAAATGTTTAGCGGTGGTTCAAAATTTATAAATTTTCATTTTTCACGTTTAATTTAGGAAAGAAGTATTATAAACTATTCTCTGCATTTCGGATCGTGCCAAAGCTAAGATATGTCAAGTTTTCCTATCCTCTGAGTCTATTTTTACGATGAGCAGCTTTGCCAAAATCAGCATCCGTTTAGGAACGTATGCATGTAGTTGGTTGCTCTGACACAAGATTTTATTGTTAACTAATTTGAAGAGTACGACGCATGAATTAATAACCATCCGCTGTTACAAATCAATAAAATAGCCTTGACTGTGTTAGTGTAGCAGGAGTGAGCCACGGTTCTGGATGTTTGCTTCCTTTCCTAATGAATTCATCAAATTTCAATTCTAGGATGCCCATGGAATCGACAACGCTCGCCGTCCTATCCACGAGGAGTGCAACGGGTATTCACGGAGTGGACCTCCATGACAATTCCTAGCTATTGGAAGAATTTGAGTGAGAATTCGACAAGATTACTTTTCAAGGTATGATCTCAAACTGTTCATATTTTTCTATACAAGGAAATGAGTTTCAATCTATTAATGGAGGAAAAATGTCGATAGTCACCCAACAGACGTTTTATTATTGGTGAAGGAAGAACACAATTATTTCTTTTTGTTGCGAACGATTGTGAAGAACAATTATAATACAAGAAGGGGCCATGAGCATTCAGGATTATCATCGTCCATTCTATCTGCAGTTGGGTCTTTTTTTCGTTGTTAAATTATTTTATTTCTCCTCCCTTTTCGTTACTTCTCCCTTCAAATCACTATGAATTAGAGTGAGATCACCTTCATGTCATTTCAGCAGGCACTCTTTTCATCCTGTTCTCTGGATGACTATCCTTGGACCATCTATCGTCTCCGACCCTATCTATGCATTTCATGTCCAGTGTTTTCAACCGCGAATGCGTTGCCAAGTCATTACTTCTTCAATTTGAACTATTTTCTAGGCACCGTTTCAATTCTCTAAAGCTTTTCAACGTGCCTCCTAGAGTTCACAGGCTTAAGATAATGATTGCTTCTTTCTTCTTCATTCATGAAATTCTTCATCCTTTCTTATGCATCGTGAGTACATTCTTGGAGCATAGAATTAACATCTTCTTTTTGATTATTTCATTGGTTTGTACCACATAATTCTTGGTCCCAACGGTATATCTTCCATCGTACGCCATGCTACTTGGAGAACTCTGCAATGAAGAAACTTGTAGTATCTTTACTCCATGGAGCTGTTTCATGAGCGTATCCACTTCTCGTGATTCCTGTATTTGCGTTTCTCTTAACCTCCTTCGTTTAGCATTTGCAAGGATGATTCCATAGTGTTTCAATTTTAACATCCCTCTCAGTTCCAAAGCCGATTACCCTCCCCCAAAGGAAATTCACTTCTGCTTGCAGAGGAAAACGTCGGCATTCAATGTTGCAGGCATCATCCTTCTTTAAGCCTCTGGACAAACTCTTCTCTATAACTCTTTGCATTCGTTCGCTCAAAGTAGGGACGAGGATTTGATGGAATTTGTGCACCAACCCTCAATCAATTCTTTACTGATATTTGGCAGATGAACTCCTTCCTGTCAGTCGTGTGGAATGCAAAATCCAAGTCGAGAAATGAGAAGATGCATTTGAGAAGGCGAGCAGCTATCATACATGCAGGTGATTTTGATGACCTTTTTCCAGCCCTGGTTTCCTGCAAATGTCTTCTGCAGAACGGGATTCTCTGAGGGGTCGTTGGGCTCATAATTTTAGAAGCAGTCTCGAGAATGCTTAGGACGTGTTCCATTTGCTGTCAAAACCATTGCATTGGTTTAAATAACTTTTGATTGGATCTCTACCTTGCAGCTCTCCTTCGCATCCTTGCAGAGATGCTTGTGATATCCTCCATTGGTTATTCAAAACGTTTCACTGGCAGAGATCGTTCTTCTTTACATTTGAAGACCGAATTCCTCCATGAACCGAGATTCGAGTATTTGAAAGAGGACTGAAAAAGTGATGTTTACATTTCCATTACACGGCATAAGGACGAGTAGTGGCCACTCTGCAGGTGCTGAATACTTCAGATAACACCCTCTTTCCGAAAGAAGTAACAGAGCATTCACTGATTTTGAAACATCCCTTTTCTTTCCTTCTAGATGCCTGAAATAACTGCTGAGGGGAGGATGTTAGTCGAGAAAAGATAAGATAGGTGAGATGTGGATTCGTCATGTGTGGACCTCGAATAGGAAGGAAGACCTTAGCGTACCGACAACATGAGAAATACAATGCTTTTGATTGAAATCGTCTTGGATATTAAACAAAGCTTATTTATACACTGTTAAATCAAGATTGTTTATGCACTGTTTAAAACTTTATGAGGAAGAAAATGTATTATATTCAATGTGGTTTTTAGAAATAAATATTCAAGAATACATCCTATGAAATTTTCCTGTCCTATGTAAAACTGTGGGTGAACATGCATATTGAGAGACGGGCGCAGAATATCTCCAAGCACGTCTCGGTTCCTTAAGGAGGGGGACGAACGCACGGAAGCACTCGTTTTAAAGAACTTATCCGGCGATTTATTAGTGAGAATGTTCTCTACACCTAGCAGAAAAACATGCCAGTGCGTCGAGGAACGAAATCGGGGTTTGAGTAGCGTTAGCGAGGCGTTCATCACGCGTAGGTTTAAAGTGCTAAAATTTGATCCTATGGGTTAATAGTCTCCGTTTTTCGTCCAGCATATAAACTAATGTTTTCGTAAACTACATTCCACGTTGATGTAAGCCCATGGATGATGCTTCGGGATGAATGTGTGCTGCTCTCGTTCGGACTCAATCGTGTATTCGGAAGTAGATTTGGCATGACTAAGGTGCGTGAAACGGATTATTCACAAACTTAAAGTAACCGATTCCAAATCTAAAGATCCAAATCCAAAACTTTCCGAAGGTCAAATCCATTTACAATTTTTCCGGGAGTAATTTGTACCAGTTCTTCGCCCCCGGCAGCATTAATCCGAATTTTCATGCAATTTTCTCCCGTTTACTCCATCAAAGGGGTCGATTCCCGCCGAGCGAAATTTTTCATAGGACGTTCGGGTAAAACCGATTTCTCGTTCAGGCATGGTACCCTTCCGAGACGAACACGTTTTATGAAATCTGTGCCTGCGTACGTAGTCCTTCAGCGAAATAACTCTCCTATAGTCATTCCACAAAAGCTGGCAGTACGGGAGGCTTATGGGGAAATAAATGCACGAATATTCCCATAAGAGACTCTCAAAAGGCGTAAAGCTTTAGTTTTTGAATTTTATAACGGAGAGCGGGTCCGGATCAATCCGAATTACGGTAACGGGTCTATTAGTCTCGAGCAAAAAGTAACAATGATTAGCAATCGGAGCACTAAATCAATTACTCCCTCGGTTATATAATTCAAAAACTAAAGTTCTATTCAAGATATCGACACAGAATAACCTGTAAATGAAAATAACACCATTTATCTCAATTTCTCTCGCGGCGAGTTTTTCGTAACGCAAGAAACAAAAATTTTTTAGCCGATGTATGTATTTGACTGCACGATCCAATTTTTCGGAGGTTGCGTTCCACTTAAATTAATTTTTACTAAAATTTTATCGGTCAAAAATTAATGTAAGTTAATTTTTTTGTATTCATAAGGTATAAAGAGTAATCTAAGAAAACACTAGCACTTTACGTTTGATAGGATGAGAGAAATGGCAGTTTTAGTATTGCTCAGGCTGGTGAGGTGACCATTTTTTTTTTCAACCCGCTGTAAAATTTATTTCTTTTGTTGAAATGTTAAAGAAACTTCGTCAATGTATAGAACCATCCTTCCTTGTCCAAATTTTACCAAAAAGTTGGAAAAAAATTCACCAAAAATAGTTGAAAATATTAATTTCATCCGTTGGGAAGGCAAATTTTGTGGATATCGCGGATATTCCAGAAAAATGACCCGGCGTACGAGGCTATTCGATTTCTCCATAAGCCCATACTGCCTAGAAAAGTGGAACAGACTATAGATACGAAGCTTTTTGCTATTTTGAATATAGATCGTAATGTAGAGCGAGCGCTTTTCTCAGCGGGGTGTTACAGCAATATTTGTCCATGGGTCCAAACCACCTTCCATTAAAAAAAATTTATTCTCTTTTCTCGGATTTATTCGCTTTTCTCGGATTTATTCGCTTTTCTTGGATTTATACGCATTTTACGGATTTAGTCGCTTTTCTCTGATTAATTCGCTTTTCTCGGATTTATTCGAGTTTTGCGGATTTATTGGCTTTTTGCGGAATTATTCGCTTTTCTCGGATTTATTCGCATTTCTGGAATTTATTCGCTTTTCTCGGATTTATTCGCTTTTCTCTGATTTATTCGCTTTTCTCGAATTTATTCGCTTTTCTCGGATTTATTCGCTTTTCTCGGATTTATTCGCTTTTCTCGGTTTTACTCGCTACTCTCGGATTTATTCGCTTTTCTCGTATTTATTCGCTTTTCTCGGATTTATACATTTCTTCGGATTATTAACTTTTCCCGGATTTATTCGATTTTCTCGGGTTTATTCGCGTTTTGCGGATTTATTCGCTTTCTCGGATTAAGTCGCTTTTCTCGGATTTATTCGCGTTTTTCGGATTTATTCGCTTTTCTCGGATTTTATCGCTTTTCTCGGATTTATTCGCTTTTATCGGATTCATTCGCTTTTCTCGTATTCATTCGCTTTTCTCGGATTTATTTGCTACTCTCGGATTTGTTCGCTTTTCTCGTATTTATTCACTTTTCTCGGATTCATTCACTTCTTCGGATTTATTTACTTTTCTCGGATTTATTCGCTTTTCTCGGATATATTCGCTTTTCTCGGATTTATTCGCTTCTTTCGGATTAATTCGCGTTTTGCGAATTTATTCGCTTTTCTCGGAATTATTCGCGGTTTGCGGATTTATTCGCGGTTTTTCGGATTTATTCGCTTTTCTCGGATCTATTCGCTTTTCTTCGATTTATTCGCTTTTCTCGGATTTATTCGCTCTTCTCGGATTTATTCGCTTTTCTTCGATTTATTCGCTTTTCTCGGATTTATTCGCTCTTCTCGGATTTATTCGCTTTTCTTCGATTTATTCGCTTTTCTCGGATTTATTCGCTTTTCTCAGATTCATTCATTTTTCTCGGATTTATTCGCTTTTCTCGGATGTATTTGCTGATCTCGGATTTATTCCCTTTTCTCGTTTTTTTCGCTTTTCTCGGATTTATTCACATCTTCGGATTTATTATGTTTTCTCGGATTTATTCGCTTTCCTCGGATTTATTCGCGTTTTGTGGATTTATTCGCTTTTCTCGGATTTAGTCGCTTTTCTCGGATTAATTCGCTTTTCTCGGTTTTATTCGCTTTTCTCGGATTTACTCGAGTTTTGCGGATTTATTCGCTTTATGCAGATTTATTCGCTTTTCTCGGACTTATTAGTTTTTCCCGGATTTATTCGCTTTTTGCGGATTTATTCGCTTTTCTCGGATTTATAAGCTTTTCTCGGATTTATTCGCTTTTCTCAGATTCATTCGATTTTCTCGGATTTATTCGCTTTTCTCGGATTTATTGGCTTTTTCCGGATTTATTCGCTTTTTGCGGATTTATTCGCTTTTCTCGGATTTATTCGCTTTTTGCGGATTTCTTCGCTATTCTCGGATTTATTCGCTTTTCTCGGATTTATTCGCTTTTCTTGGATTTATTCGCTTTTCTTGGATTTATTCGCTTTTCTCGGATTTATTCGCTTTCCTCGGAATAATTCGCTCTTCTCGGATTTATTCGCTTTTCTCGGATTTATTCGCTTTTTGCGGATTTTTTCGTATTTCTTGGATTTATTCGCTTTTTGCGGATTTCTTCGCTATTCTCGGAATTTTTCGCTTTCCTTGGATTTATTCGCTTTACTCGGATTTATTCGCATTTCTCGGATTTATTCGCTTTTTTCGATATATTCGTTTTTCTCGAATTTATTTGCTGATCTCGGATTTATTCGCTTTTCTCGTTTTTATTCGCTTTTCTCGGATTTATTATGTTTTCTCGGATTTATTCGCTTTTCTCGGATTTATTCGCGTGTTGTGGATTTATTCGCTTTTCTCGGATTTCGTCGCTTTTCTCGGATTAATTCGCTTTTCTCGGTTTTATTCGCTTTTCTTGGATTTACTCGAGTTTTGCGGATTTATTCGCTTTTTGCGGATTTATTCGCTTTTCTCGGATTTATAAGCTTTTCTCGGATTTATATGCTTTTCTCGGATTTATTCGCTTTTCTCAGATTTATTCGATTTTCTCGGATTTATTCGCTTTTCTCGGATTTATTGGCTTTTTCCGGATTTATTCGCTTTTTGCGGATTTATTCGCTTTTCTCGGATTTATTCGCTTTTTGCGGATTTCATCGCTATTCTCGGATTTATTCGCTTTTCTCGGATTTCTTCGCTATTCTCGGAATTATTCGCTTTCCTTGGATTTATTCGCTTTTCTCGGATTTATTCGCATTTCTCGGATTTATTCGCTTTTTTTGATATATTCGTTTTTCTCGAATTTATTTGCTGATCTCGGATTTATTCGCTTTTCTCGTTTTTATTCGCTTTTCTCGGATTTATTCACATCTTCGGATTTATTATGTTTTCTCGGATTTATTCGCTTTCCCCGGATTTATTCGCGTTTTGTTGATTTATTCGCTTTTCTCGGATTTAGTCGCTTTTCTCGGATTAATTCGCATTTCTCGAATTTATTCGCTTTTCTCGGATTTATTCGCTTTTCTCTGATTTATTCGCTTTTCTCTGATTTATTCGCTTTTCTCGAATTTATTCGCTTTTCTCGGATTTATTCGCTTTTCTCGGATTTCTTCGCTTTTCTCGGTTTTATTCGCTACTCTCGGATTTATTCGCTTTTCTCGTATTTATTCGCTTTTCTCGGATTTATACACTTCTTCGGATTTATTAAATTTTCTCGTATTTTTTCGCTTTTCTCGGATTTATAAATTTCTTCGGATTATTAACTTTTCTCGGATTTATTCGCTTTTCTCGGGTTCATTCGCGTTTTGCGGATTTATTCGCTTTCTCGGATTAAGTCGCTTTTCTCGGATTTATTCGCGTTTTTCGGATTTATTCGCTTTTCTCGGATTTATTCGCTTTTCTTGGATTTATTCGCTTTTCTCGGATTTTATCGCTTTTCTCGGATTTATTCGCTTTTATCGGATTCATTCGCTTTTCTCGTATTTATTCGCTTTTCTCGGATTTATTTGCTACTCTCGGATTTGTTCGCTTTTCTCGTATTTATTCACTTTTCTCGGATTTATTTACTTTTCTCGTATTTATTCGCTTTTCTCGGATTTATTCGACTTTCTTGGATTTATTCGCTTTTCTCGGATTTATTTGCGTTTTGCGGATTTATTCGCTTTCCTCGGATCTATTCGTTTTTCTCGGATTTATTTGCATTTCTCGGATTTATTCGCTTTTTTCGATTTATTCGTTTTTCTCGGATTTATTCGCTTTTCCCGGATTTATTCGCTTTTCTCGGAATTATTCGCGGTTTGCGGATTTATTCGCGGTTTTTCGGATTTATTCGCTTTTCTCGGATCTATTCGCTTTTCTTCGATTTATTCGCTTTTCTCGGATTTATTCGCTCTTCTCGGATTTATTCGTTTTTCTCGAATTTATTTGCTGATCTCGGATTTATTCGCTTTTCTCGTTTTTATTCGCTTTTCTCGGATTTATTCACATCTTCGGATTTATTATGTTTTTCGGATTTATTCGCTTTCCCCTGATTTATTCGCGTTTTGTGGATTTATTCGCTTTTCTCGGATTTAGTCGCTTTTCTCGGATTAATTCGCTTTTCTCGGATTTATTCGCATTTCTCGAATTTATTCGCTTTTTTCGGATTTATTCGCTTTTCTCTGATTTATTCGCTTTTCTCGTTTTTATTCGCTTTTCTCGGATTTATTCACTTCTTCGGATTTATTATGTTTTCTCGGATTTATTCGCTTTCCTCGGATTTATTCGCGTTTTGTGGATTTATTCGCTTTTCTCGGATTTCGTCGCTTTTCTCGGATTAATTCGCTTTTCTCGATTTTATTCGCTTTTCTCGGATTTACTCGAGTTTTGCGGATTTATTCGCTTTTTGCAGATTTATTCGCTTTTCTCGGACTTATTAGTTTTTCCCGGATTTATTCGCTTTTTGCGGATTTATTCGCTATTCTCGGGTTTATTAGTTTTTCCCGGATTTATTCGCTTTTTGCGGATTTATTCGCTTTTCTCGGATTTATAAGCTTTTCTCGGATTTATTTGCTTTTCTCGGATTTATTCGCTTTTCTCAGATTTATTCGATTTTCTCGGATTTATTCGCTTTCCTTGTATCTATTCGCTTTTCTCGGATTTTTTCGCTTTTGTCGGATTTATTCGCTTTTCTTGGATATATTCGGTTTTCTCGGATTTATTGGCTTTTCTCGGATTTATTCGCTTTTCTCGGATTTATTGGCTTTTTTCGGATTTATTCGCTTTTCTCTGATTTATTTATTATATTTAGGTAAGAAAGCTGGAAATAAAATGACAAAAAAGCGCGATTATCGGCGAAAAATATCGTAATCTTCGTTTTATATATAAAAACTGGCGACTTTAATCAGAAATTTGTAAAGAAGCCGGACTTTAAGGACAAAAAAGCGCGAATATCGGCGAAATACAGCGTAATTTTCGCTTTTTGAAAGAAACGGCGGCGATTTTTATGAGAAATTTTTTAAAAAGCCGGAATTTAAAGACAGAAAAGCGCGATAAAAGGTGAAAAATAGCGTAATCTTCGCTTTCTATGCTAAAAAGAGGCATTTTTTTAAGAAATTTGTTATAAAGCCGGATTTTAAAGACAAACGAGCGCGATTTTTGGCGAAATATAACATAATCTTAATTTCATAAACGAAAAGAGGCGATTTTTATATGAAATTTGTAAAAAAGCCGGATTTTAAAGACATAAAACGCGATTATGGCAATATAGAGCGTAATGTTCGCTCTTTAAACGAAAAAGAGGCGATTTTTATCAGAAATTTGCTAAAAAGCCGGATTTTTAAGACAAACGAGTGCGATTTTTTGCGAAATATTACGTAATCTTCGCTTTTTTAACAAAAGATTCGATTTTTATAAGAAATAGTTAAAAATGCCGGAATTTAAAGAGAAAAAAGCGCGATTGACGGGAAAAAATAGCGTTATCTTCGCTTTCTATTCGGAAAAGAGGCATTTGTTTTAAGAAATTTGTTAAAAAGACGGATTTTATAGACAAACGAGCGCAAAAAGTGGCGAAATATTACGTAATCTTCGCTTTATAACCCAAAAAGAGGCGAATTTTAAAAGAAATTTGTGAAAAAGCCGGATTTAAAAGACAAACGTACGTAAATATATGCAAAATTTTACGTGATCTTCGCTTTTTAAACGACAAAATGGCGATTTTTACAAGAAATTTGTGAAAAAGCCGGATTCTAAAGACAAACGTGCGTAAATATATGCAAAATTTTACGTAATCTTCGCTTTATAAACGACGAAAAGGAAATTTTTACAAGAAATTTGTTAAAAGGTGGATTTTAAAGAGAAACGAGCGCTATTATTGGCGAAATATCTCGTAATCTACCTTCATAAACGAAAAAGAGTCGATTTTTATAAGAAATTTCTTAAAAAGCCGGAATTTAAAGACAAAAATGCGCGATTATTGGCGAAATATAGCGTTATCTTCGCTTCATAAACGAAAATGAGGCGATTTTTATAAGAAATTTGTGAAAAAGCCGGATTTTAAAGAAAACGTGCGTAAATATATGCAAAATTTTACGTAATCTTCGCTTTATAAACGACAAAAAGGCGATTTTTACAAGAAATTTGTTAAAAGGTGGATTTTAAAGACAAACGAGCATGATTATCTGCGAAAAATTACGTATTCTTCGCTTTATAACCGAAAAAGAGGCGATTTTTATCAGAAATTTGTTGAAAAGCAGGATTTTAAACAGAAACGAGCGCTATTATTGGCGAAATATCTTGTAATCTACCTTCATAAACGAAAGAGAGGCGATTTTAAAAGAAATTGGTTAAAAAGCCGGATTTTAAAGACAAACGAGCGCGATTTTTGGCGACATATTACGTAATCTTCGCTTCATAAACGAAAAGAGGCGATTTTTATAAGAAATTTCTTAAAAAGCCGGAATTTAAAGACAAAAATGCGCGAATATCGGCGAAATATAGCGTTATCTTCGCTTCATAAACGAAAATGAGGCGATTTTTATAAGAAATTTGTGAAAAAGCCGGAATTTAAAGACAAACGTGCGTAAATATATGCAAAATTTTACGTAATCTTCGCTTTATAAACGACAAAAAGGCGATTTTTACAAGAAATTTGTTAAAAGGTGGATTTTAAAGACAAACGAGGATGATTATCTGCGAAAAATTACGTATTCTTCGCTTTATAACCGAAAAAGAGGCGATTTTTATCAGAAATTTGTTAAAAAGCCGGATTTTAAAGAGAAACGAGCGCGATTATGGCAGTGTATAGCGTAATCTTCGCTTTATAAACGACATAATGGCGATTATAAAACCGGAATTGAAAGCCAAAAAAGCGCGATTATCGGCAAAATATAGCGTGTTCTTCGTTTTATATACAAAAAACCGGCGACTTTAATCAGATATTTGTTAAAAAGCCGGATTTAAAGGACAAAAAAGCGCGAATATCAGCGAAATACAGCGTAATTTTCGCTTTTTAAAAGAAACAGCGGCGACTTTTTTAAGAAATTTGTGAAAAAGCCTGATTTTAAAGCCAAAAAGCGCAATTATGGCAGTATATAGCGTAATCTTCGCTTTATAAACGACAAAATGGCGATTTTTATAAAAAATTTGTTAAAAAGCCGGATTTAAAAGACAAACGTGCGTAAATATATGCAAAATTTTACGTGATCTTCGCTTAATAAATGACAAAAAGGCGATTTTTAAAAGAAATTTGTTAAAAGATGGATTTTAAAGACAAACGAGCATGATTATCTGCGAACAATTACGTATTCTTCGGTTTATAACCGAAAAAAAGGCGATTTTTACAGGAAATTTGTTAAAAGGTGGATTTTAAAGACAAAAGGAGCATGATTATCTGCGAAAAATTACGTATTCTTCGCTTTATAACCGAAAAAGAGGCGATTTTTATCAGAAATTTGATGAAAAGCCGGATTTTAAAGAGAAACGAGCGCTATTATTGGCGAAATATCTCGTAATCTACCTTCATAAACGAAAGAGAGGCGATTTTAAAAGAAATTGGTTAAAAAGCCGGATTTTAAAGACAAACGAGCGCGATTTTTGGCGACATATTACGTAATCTTCACTTCATAAACGAAAAGAGGCGATTTTTATAAGAAATTTCTTAAAAAGCCGGAATTTAAAGACAAAAATGCGCGATTATCGGCGAAAGATAGCGTTATCTTCGCTTCATAAACGAAAATGAGGCGATTTTTATAAGAAATTTGTGAAAAAGCCGGATTTTAAAGACAAACGTGCGTAAATATATGCAAAATTTTACGTAATCTTCGCTTTATAAACGACAAAAAGGCGATTTTTACAAGAAATTTGTTAAAAGGCGGATTTGAAAGACAAACGAGCATGATTATCTGCGAAATATTACGTAATGTTCTCTTTACAAACGATTAGAGCTGACCTGTATCAGAAATTAGTTAAAAAGCCAGATTAAAAAAACATAAAAGCGCGATAATCGGCAATATATAGCTTAATCTTCACTCTTTAAACGAGAAAGAGGCGATTTTTATAAAAAATTTCTTAAAAAGCCGGAAGTTAAAGACAAAAATGCGCGATTATCGGCGAAATATAGCGTAATCTTCGCTGTATAAACGAAAATGTTTCGATTTCTATAAAAAATTTATTAGAAAACCGGAATTGAAAGCCAAAAAAGCGCGATTATCGGCAAAATATAGCGTGTTCTTCGTTTAATATACAAAAAACCGGCGACTTTAATCAGATATTTGTTAAAAAGCCGGATTTAAAGGACAAAAAAGCGCGAATATCAGCGAAATACAGCGTAATTTTCGCTTTTTAAAAGAAACAGCGGCGACTTTTTTAAGAAATTTGTGAAAAAGCCTGATTTTAAAGCCAAAAAGCGCAATTATGGCAGTATATAGCGTAATCTTCGCTTTATAAACGACAAAATGACGATTTTTATAAAAAATTTGTTAAAAAGCCGGATTTAAAAGACAAACGTGCGTAAATATATGCAAAATTTTACGTGATCTTCGCTTTATAAATGACAAAAAGGCGATTTTTAAAAGAAATTTGTTGAAAGGTGGATTTTGAAGACAAACGAGCATGATTATCTGCGAAAAATTACGTATTCTTCGCTTTATAACCGAAAAAGAGGCGATTTTTATCAGAAATTTGTTGAAAAGCCGGATTTTAAACAGAAACGAGCGCTATTATTGCCGAAATATCTCGTAATCTACCTTCATAAACGAAAAAGAGGCGATTTTAAAAGAAATTACTAAAAAACCCGGATTTTAAAGCCAAAAAGCGCGATTATGGCAGTGTATAGCGTAATCTTCGCTTCATAAACGACAAGAGGCGATTTTTATAAGAATTTGTGAAAAAGCCGGAATTTAAAGACAAACGTGCGTAAATATATGCGAAATTTTACGTAATCTTCGCTTTATAAACGACGAAAAGGCGATTTTTACAAGAAATTCGTTAAAAGGCGGATTTTAAAGACAAACGAGCATGATTATCTGCGAAATATTACGTAATGTTCGCTTTACAAACGATTAGAGCTGACCTGTATCAGAAATTAGTTAAAAAGCCGGATTAAAAAAACATAAAAAGGCGATAATCGGCAATATATAGCTTAATCTTCACTCCTTAAACGAGAAAGAGGCGATTTTTATAAAAAATTTCTTAAAAAGCCGGAATTAAAAGACAAGAATGCGCGATTATCGGCGAAATATAGCGTAATCTTCGTTTTACATACATAAAACCGGTGACTTTAAACAGAAATTTTTTAAAAAGCCGGATTTTAAGGACAAAAAAGCGCGAATATCGGCAAAAGATAACGTAAAAATCACTTTTTAAACGATAAGAGGCGATTTTTATAAGAAATTGGTTAAAAAGCCGGAATTTAAAGACAAAAATGCGCGATTATCGGCAATATATAGCGTAATCTTCGTTTTATATACATAAAACCGGTGACTCTAATCAGAAATTTTTTAAAAAGCCGGATTTTAAGGACAAAAAAGCGCGAATATCGGCAAAAGATGGCGAAAATTTCACTTTTTAAACGATAAGAGGTGATTTTTATAAGAAATTGGTTAAAAAGCCGATTTTTAAGAGTAAAGCGCGATAATCGGCGAAATATAGCGTAATCTTCGCTTAAGAAACAAAAAAGTTTCGATTTGTATGAGAAATTTATTAGAAAACCGGAATTTAAAGCCAAAAAAGAGCAACTATCGGCGGAATATTTCGTAATCTTCGCTTTTGTAACAAAAGAAAGGCGATTTTTGTAAGAAATTTGTTGAAATGCCGGATTTTTTAGACATACGAGCGCGATTATTGGCGAAATATTACGTAATCTTCGCTTTATAAACGACAAAAAGGCGATTTTTACAAGAAATTTGTTAAAAGGTGGATTTTAAAGACAAACGAGCATGATTATCTGCGAAAAATTACGTATTCTTCGCTTCATAACCGAAAAAGAGGCGATTTTTATCAGAAATTACTTAAAAACCCGGATTTTAAAGCCAAAAAGCGCGATTATGGAAGTGTATAGCGTAATCTTCGCTTTATAAACGACATAATGGCGATTATAACAAGAAATTTGTTAAAAAGCCGGATTTTAATGACAAACGTGCGTAAATATATGCGAAATTTTACGTAATCTTCGCTTTATAAACGACGAAAAGGCGATTTTTACAAGAAATTTGTTAAAAGGCGGATTTTAAAAACAAACGAGCATGATTATCTGCGAAATATTACGTAATCTTCGCTTTAAAAAACGATTAGAGCTGACCTGTATAAGAAATTAGTTAAAAAGCCAGATTAAAAAAACATAAAAGCGCGATAATCGGCAATATATAGCTTAATCTTCACTCTTTAAACGAGAAAGAGGCGATTTTTATAAAAAATTTCTTAAAAAGCCGGAAGTTAAAGACAAAAATGCGCGATTATCGGCGAAATATAGCGTAATCTTCGCTGTATAAACGAAAATGTTTCGATTTCTATAAAAAATTTATTAGAAAACCGGAATTGAAAGCCAAAAAAGCGCGATTATCGGCAAAATATAGCGTGTTCTTCGTTTTATATACAAAAAACCGGCGACTTTAATCAGATATTTGTTAAAAAGCCGGATTTAAAGAACAAAAAAGCGCGAATATCAGCGAAATACAGCGTAATTTTCGCTTTTTAAAAGAAACAGCGGCGACTTTTTTAAGAAATTTGTGAAAAAGCCTGATTTTAAAGCCAAAAAGCGCAATTATGGCAGTTTATAGCGTAATCTTCGCTTTATAAACGACAAAATGGCGATTTTTATAAAAAATTTGTTAAAAAGCCGGATTTTAAAGACAAACGTGCGTAAATATATGCAAAATTTTACGTGATCTTCGCTTTATAAATGACAAAAAGGCGATTTTTAAAAGAAATTTGTTGAAAGGTGGATTTTTAAGACAAACGAGCATGATTATCTGCGAAAAATTACGTATTCTTCGCTTTATAACCGAAAAAGAGGCGATTTTTATCAGAAATTTGTTGAAAAGCCGGATTTTAAACAGAAACGAGCGCTATTATTGCCGAAATATCTCGTAATCTACCTTCATAAACGAAAAAGAGGGGATTTTAAAAGAAATTACTTAAAAACCCGGATTTTAAAGCCAAAAAGCGCGATTATGGCAGTGTATAGCGTAATCTTCGCTTCATAAACGACAAGAGGCGATTTTTATAAGAAATTTCTTAAAAAGCCGGAATTTAAAGACAAAAATGCGCGAATATCGGCGAAAGATAGCGTTATCTTCGCTTCATAAACGAAAATGAGGCGATTTTTATAAGAAATTTGTGAAAAAGCCGGATTTTAAAGACAAACGTGCGTAAATATATGCAAAATTTTACGTAATCTTCGCTTTATAAACGACAAGAAGGCGATTTTTACAAGAAATTTGTTAAAAGGTGGATTTTAAAGACAAACGAGCATGATTATCTGCGAAATATTACGTAATCTTCGCTTTACAAACGATTAGAGTTGACCTGTATAAGAAATTAGTTAAAAAGCCGGATTAAAAAAACATAAAAGCGCGATAATCGGCAATATATAGCTTAATCTTCACTCTTTTAACGAGAAAGAGGCGATTTTTATAAAAAATTTCTTAAAAAGCCGGAATTTAAAGACAAAAATGCGCGATTATCGGCGAAATATAGCGTAATCTTCGCTTCATAAACGAAAAAGAGGCGACTTTAATCAGAAATTTGATTAAGAGCCGGATTCAAAGGACAAAAAAGCGCGAATATCGGCGAAATACAGCGTAATTTTCGCTTTTTAAAAGAAACAGCGGCGACTTTTTTAAGAAATTTGTGAAAAAGCCTGATTTTAAAGCCAAAAAGCGCGATTATGGCAGTGTATAGCGCAATCTTCGCTATATAAACGACAATATGGCGATTTTTACAAGAAAGTTGTTAAAAAGCCGGATTTAAAAGACAAACGTACGTAAATATATGCAAAATTTTACGTGATCTTCGCTTTATAAACAACAAAAAGGCGATTTTTACAAGAAATTTGTTAAAAGGTGGATTTTAAAGACAAACGAGCATGATTATCTGCGAACAATTACGTATTCTTCGGTTTATAACCGAAAAAAAGGCGATTTTTATCAGAAATTTCTTGAAAAGCCGGATTTTAAAGAGAAACGAGCGCTATTATTGGCGAAATATCTCGTAATCTACCTTCATAAACGAAAGAGAGGCGATTTTAAAAGAAATTGGTTAAAAAGCCGGATTTTAAAGACAAACGAGCGCGATTTTTGGCGAAATATTACGTAATCTTCGCTTCATAAACGAAAAGAGGCGATTTTTATAAGAAATTTCTAAAAAAGCCGGAATTTAAAAACAAAAAGGCGCGATTATCGGCGAAAGATAGCGTTATCTTCGCTTCATAAACGAAAATGAGGCGATTTTTATAAGAAATTTGTGAAAAAGCCGGATTTTAAAGACAAACGTGCGTAAATATATGCAAAATTTTACGTAATCTTCACTTTATAAACGACAAAAAGGCGATTTTTACAAGAAATTTGTTAAAAGGCGGATTTGAAAGACAAACGAGCATGATTATCTGCGAAATATTACGTATTCTTCGCTTTATAACCGAAAAAGAGGCGATTTTTATCAGAAATTTGTTGAAAAGCCGGATTTTAAAGAGAAACGAGCACTATTATTGGAAAAATATCTCGTAATCTACCTTCATAAACGAAAGAGAGGCGATTTTAAAAGAAATTGGTTAAAAAGCCGGAATTTTAAGACAAAAATGCTCGATTATCGGCGAAATACTACGTAATCTTCGCTTCATAAACGAAAATGTGGCGATTTTTATAAGAAATTTCTTAAAAAGCCGGAATTTAAAGACAAAAATGCTCGATTATCGGCGAAATATAGCGTAATCTTCGATTCATAAACGAAAAAGAGGCGACTTTTTTAAGAAATTTGTGAAAAAGCCTGATTTTAAAGCCAAAAAGCGCGATTATGGCAGTGTATAGCGCAATCTTCGCTATATAAACGACAATATGGCGATTTTTACAAGAAAGTTGTTAAAAAGCCGGATTTAAAAGACAAACGTACGTAAATATATGCAAAATTTTACGTGATCTTCGCTTTATAAACAACAAAAAGGCGATTTTTACAAGAAATTTGTTAAAAGGTGGATTTTAAAGACAAACGAGCATGATTATCTGCGAACAATTACGTATTCTTCGGTTTATAACCGAAAAAAAGGCGATTTTTATCAGAAATTTTTTGAAAAGCCGGATTTTAAAGAGAAACGAGCGCTATTATTGGCGAAATATCTCGTAATCTACCTTCATAAACGAAAGAGAGGCGATTTTAAAAGAAATTGGTTAAAAAGCCGTATTTTAAAAACAAACGAGCGCGATTTTTGGCGACATATTACGTAATCTTCGCTTCATAAACGAAAAGAGGCGATTTTTATATGAAATTTCTTAAAAAGCCGGAATTTAAAAACAAAAAGGCGCGATTATCGGCGAAAGATAGCGTTATCTTCGCTTCATAAACGAAAATGAGGCGATTTTTATAAGAAATTTGTGAAAAAGCCGGATTTTAAAGACAAACGTGCGTAAATATATGCAAAATTTTACGTAATCTTCACTTTATAAACGACAAAAAGGCGATTTTTACAAGAAATTTGTTAAAAGGCGGATTTGAAAGACAAACGAGCATGATTATCTGCGAAATATTACGTATTCTTCGCTTTATAACCGAAAAAGAGGCGATTTTTATCAGAAATTTGTTGAAAAGCCGGATTTTAAAGAGAAACGAGCACTATTATTGGAAAAATATCTCGTAATCTACCTTCATAAACGAAAGAGAGGCGATTTTAAAAGAAATTGGTTAAAAAGCCGGATTTTAAAGGCAAACGAGCGCGATTTTTGGCGACATATTACGTAATCTTCGCTTCATAAACGAAAAGAGGCGATTTTTATAAGAAATTTCTTAAAAAGCCGGATTTTAAAGACAAAAATGCGCGATTATCGGCGAAATATAGCGTTATCTTCGCTTCATAAACGAAAATGTGGCGATTTTTATAAGAAATTTGTGAAAAAGCCGGATTTTAAAGACAAACGTGCGTAAATATATGCAAAATTTTACGTAATCTTCGCTTTATAAACGACAAAAAGGCGATTTTTACAAGAAATTTGTTAAAAGGTGGATTTTAAAGACAAACGAGCATGATTATCTGCGAAATATTACGTAATCTTCGCTTTACAAACGATTAGAGTTGACCTGTATAAGAAATTAGTTAAAAAGCCGGATTAAAAAAACATAAAAGCGCGATAATCGGCAATATATAGCTTAATCTTCACTCTTTTAACGAGAAAGAGGCGATTTTTATAAAAAATTTCTTAAAAAGCCGGAATTTAAAGACAAAAATGCGCGATTATCGGCGAAATATAGCGTAATCTTCGCTTCATAAACGAAAAAGAGGCGACTTTAATCAGAAATTTGATTAAGAGCCGGATTTAAAGGACAAAAAAGCGCGAATATCGGCGAAATACAGCGTAATTTTCGCTTTTTAAAAGAAACAGCGGCGACTTTTTTAAGAAATTTGTGAAAAAGCCTGATTTTAAAGCCAAAAAGCGCGATTATGGCAGTGTATAGCGCAATCTTCGCTTTATAAACGACAATATGGCGATTTTTACAAGAAATTTGTTAAAAAGCCGGATTTAAAAGACAAACGTACGTAAACATATGCAAAATTTTACGTGATCTTCGCTTTATAAACAACAAAAAGGCGATTTTTACAAGAAATTTGTTAAAAGGTGGATTTTAAAGACAAACGAGCATGATTATCTGCGAACAATTACGTATTCTTCGGTTTATAACCGAAAAAAAGGCGATTTTTATCAGAAATTTCTTGAAAAGCCGGATTTTAAAGAGAAACGAGCGCTATTATTGGGGAAATATCTCGTAATCTACTTTCATAAACGAAAGAGAGGCGATTTTAAAAGAAATTGGTTAAAAAGCCGGATTTTAAAGACAAACGAGCGCGATTTTTGGCGAAATATTACGAAATCTACCTTCATTAACGAAAAACTTTCGATTTCTATAAAAAATTTATAAGAAAACCGGAATTGGAAGCCAAAAATGCGCGATTATCGGCGAAATATAGCGTAAACTTCTTTTTTTATAATCAAAAAACGGGCGACTTTAATCAGAAATTTGTTGAGAAGCCGGATTTTAAGGACAAAAATGCGCGAATATCGGCAAAAGATAGCGTAATTTTCGCTTTTTAACAAAAGGAGGCTATTTTTATAAGAAATTTGTTAAAAAGCCGGAATTTAAGGCCAAAAAAGCTCGCTTATCGGCCAAATAAAGCGCAATTTTCGCTTAAAAAACGAAAAAGCGGCGATTTTTATAAGAAATTTTTTAAAAAGCCAGAATATAAAACGAAAATGCGCGATTATCGGCAAAATATTGCGCAATCTTCGCTTTATAAACGAAAAAGAGAGATCTTAATAAGAAATATGTTAAAACGCCGGATTTTAAATACAAAAGTGCGCGAGTATCTGCGGAACATTACGAAATCTCGCTTTTTTAACAAAAGAAAGGCGATTTTTATATGAAATAGGTAAAAAAGACGGATTTAAAAAACAAAAGAGGGCGATTTTATGCGGTATATTACGTAATATTCTCTTTTTTAACAAAAGAAAGGCGATTTTTATAAGAAATTTGTGAAAAAGCCGGATTTTGAAGAGAAACGAGCGTGATTATTGGCGAAATGTTACGTAATATTCGCTTTTTTAACAAAAAAGGCGATTATTATAAGAAATAGGTAAAAAAGACGGATTTAAAAAAACAAAAGAGCGCGACTTTCTGCGGTATATTACGTAATATTCGCTTAATTAACAAAAGAAAGGCGATTTTTATCAGTAATTTGTAAAAAAGCCGGATTTTAAACACAAACGAGCGCGATAATTGGCGAAATATTACGTAATCTTCGCTATATATACGAAAAAGAGGCGATTTTTATAAGAAATAGGTATAAAAGCCGATTTTAAAGACAAAAAAGCGGGATAATCGGCGAAATATCGCGTAATCTTCGCTTTATAAACGAAAAAATTTCGATTTCTATAAAAAATTTTCTAGAAAACTGGAATTGAAAGCCAAAAATGCGCGATTATCGGCGAAATATTACGTAATCTTCGCTTCATAAACGAAAATGAGGCGATTTTTATAAGACATTTCTTAAAAAGCCGGATTTTAAAGACAAAAATGCGCGATTATCGGCGAAATATAGCGTTATCTTAGCTTCATAAACGAAAATGAAGCGATTTTTATAAGAAATTTAGGAAAAAGCCTGATTTTAAAGCCAAAAAGCGCGATTATGGCAGTGTATAGCGTAATCTTCGTTTGTTTATCAAAAAACCGGCGACTTTAATTAGAAATTTGTTAAAAAACCGGATTTTAAGAACAAAAATGCGCGAATATCGGCAAAATAAAGCGTAATTTTCGCTTACTTATGAAAAGGAGGCGATTTTTATAAAAAATTTGTTAAAATGCCGATTTTAAAGAATAAAGAGCGATAATCGGCGAAATATTGCGTAATCTTCGGTTAAGAAACAAAAAAGTTTCGATTTTTATAAGAAACTTATTAGATAAACCGGGATTTAAAGCCAAAAAGAGCGATAATCGGCGGAATATTACGTAATCTTCCCTTTTTTATACAAAAGAAAGGCGATTTTTGTAAGAAAGTTGCTAAAAAGCCGGATTTTTTAGACAAACGAGCGCGATTATTGGCGAAATATATGCAAAATTTTACGTAATCTTCGCTTCATAAACGAAAATGAGGCGATTTTTATAAAAAATTTCTTAAAAAGCCGGAATTTAAAGACAAAAATGCTCGATTATCGGCGAAATATAGCGTAATCTTCGCTTCATAAACGAAAAAGAGGCGACTTTTTTAAGAAATTTGTGAAAAAGCCTGATTTTAAAGACAAACGTGCGTAAATATATGCAAAATTTTACGTAATCTTCGCTTTATAAACGACAAAAAGGCGATTTTTACAAGAAATTTGTTAAAAGGTGGATTTTAAAGACAAAGGAGCATGATTATCTGCGAAAAATTACGTATTCTTCGCTTTATAACCGAAAAAGAGGCGATTTTTATCAGAAATTTGATGAAAAGCCGGATTTTAAAGAGAAATGAGCGCGATTTTTGGCGACGTATTACGTAATCTTCGCTTCATAAACGAAAAGAGGCAATTTTTATAAGAAATTACTTAAAAAGCCGGAATATAAAGACAAAAATGTGCGAATATCGGCGAAATATAGCGTTATCTTCGCTTTTTAAAAGAAACAGCGGCGACTTTTTTAAGAAATTTGTGAAAAAGCCTGATTTTAAAGCCAAATAGCGCGATTATGGCAGTGTATAGCGTAATCTTCGCTTTAAAAACGACAAAATGGCGATTTTTACAAGACGTTTGTTAAAAAGCCGGATTTAAAAGACAAACGTACGTAAATATATGCAAAATTTTACGTAATCTTCGCTTTATAAACGACAAAAAGGCGATTTTTACAAGAAATTTGTTAAAAGGTGGATTTTAAAGACAAAGGAGCATGATTATCTGCGAAATATTACGTAATCTTCGCTTTAAAAAACGATTAGAGCTGACCTGTATAAGAAATTAGTTAAAAAGCCGGATTAAAAAAACATAAAAGCGCGATAATCGGCAATATATAGCTTAATCTTCACTCTTTAAACAAGAAAGAGGCGATTTTTATAAAAAATTTCTTAAAAAGCCGGAATTTAAAGACAAAAATGCGCGATTATCGGCGAAATATAGCGTAATCTTCGCTGTATAAACGAAAATGTTTCGATTTCTATAAAAAATTTATTAGAAAACCGGAATTGAAAGCCAAAAAAGCGCGATTATCGGCAAAATATAGCGTGTTCTTCGTTTTATATACAAAAAACCGGCGACTTTAATCAGAAATTTGTTAAAAAGCCGGATTTAAAGGACAAAAAAGCGCGAATATCAGCGAAATACAGCGTAATTTTCGCTTTTTAAAAGAAACAGCGGCGACTTTTTTAAGAAATTTTTGAAAAAGCCTGATTTTAAAGCCAAAAAGCGCAATTATGGTAGTGTATAGCGTAATCTTCGCTTTATAAACGACAAAATGGCGATTTTAACAAGAAATTTATTAAAAAGCCGGAATTTAAAGACAAACGTGCGTAAATATATGCGAAATTTTACGCAATCTTCGCTTTATAAACGACGAAAAGGCGATTTTTACAAGAAATTCGTTAAAAGGCGGATTTTAAAGACAAACGAGCATGATTATCTGCGAAATATTACGTAATCTACGCTTTACAAACGATTAGAGC
The DNA here is from genome assembly GCA_020796165.1 of Pantala flavescens. Taxonomy (NCBI): domain Eukaryota; kingdom Metazoa; phylum Arthropoda; class Insecta; order Odonata; family Libellulidae; genus Pantala; species Pantala flavescens. The sequence goes on along the minus strand of CM036885.1, from coordinate 18,016,461 downwards.
TGACCTGTATCAGAAATTAGTTAAAAAGCCGGATTAAAAAAACATAAAAGCGCGATAATCGGCAATATATAGCTTAATCTTCACTCCTTAAACGAGAAAGAGGCGATTTTTATAAAAAATTTCTTAAAAAGCCGGAATTAAAAGACAAGAATGCGCGATTATCGGCGAAATATAGCGTAATCTTCGTTTTACATACATAAAACCGGTGACTTTAATCAGAAATTTTTTAAAAAGCCGGATTTTAAGGACAAAAAAGCGCGAATATCGGCAAAAGATGGCGAAAATTTCACTTTTTAAACCATAAGAGGTGATTTTTATAAGAAATTGGTTAAAAAGCCGATTTTAAAGAATAAAGCGCGATAATCGGCGAAATATAGCGTAATCTTCGCTTAAGAAACAAAAAAGTTTCGATTTGTATGAGAAATTTATTAGAAAAGCGGAATTTAAGCCAAAAAAGAGCAACTATCGGCGGAATATTTCGTAATCTTCGCTTTTGTAACAAAAGAAAGGCGATTTTTGTAAGAAATTTGTTGAAATGCCGGATTTTTTAGATATACGAGCGCGATTATTGGCGAAATATTACGTAATCTTCGCTTTATAAACGAAAAAGAGGCGTATTTTATAAGAAATTTGTGAAAAAGCCTGATTTTAAAGCCAAAAAGCGCGATTATGGCAGGGTATAGCGTAATCTTCGCTTTATAAACGACAAAATGGCGATTTTAACAAGAAATTTGTTAAAAGGCGGATTTTAAAGACAAACGAGCATGATTATCTGCGAAATATTTGTAATGTTCGCTTTACAAACGGTTAGAGCTGACCTGTATCAGAAATTAGTTAAAAAGCCGGATTAAAAAAACATAAAAGCGCGATAATCGGCAATATATAGCTTAATCTTCACTCCTTAAACGAGAAAGAGGCGATTTTTATAAAAAATTTCTTAAAAAGCCGGAATTAAAAGACAAGAATGCGCGATTATCGGCGAAATATAGCGTAATCTTCGCTTCATAAGAAAATGAGGCGATTTTTATCAGAAATTTGTTAAAAATACGGATTTAAAAGCCAAAAAAGCGCGATTTTTGGCGAAATATTACGTAATTTTCGCTTCAAAAAGGAAGAAGAGGCAAATTTTATAATAAATTTGTTAAAAAGCCGGAATTTAATGACAAACGAGCGCGATTATCGGCGAAATATTTCGTAATATTCGCTTTCTAAATGAGAAAGAGGTGATTTTTATAAGAAATTTGTTAAAAAGCCGGAATTTAAAGGCAAAAAATCGGGATTATCGGCGAAATATAGCGTAATCTTCGCTTTATAAACGAAAAAGAGGCGATTTTTATAAGAAATTTGTTGAAAAGCCGGAATTAAATGCCAAAAAAGCGCGATTATCGGCAAAATATAGCGTAATCTTCGCTCTATTAACAAAAGAAAGGCGATTTTTATATGAAATAGGTAAAAAAGACGGATTTAAAAAACAAAAGAGCGCGACTTTCTGCGGTATTTTACGTAATATTCGCTTAATTAACAAAGGAAAGGCGATTTTTATAAGTAGTTTGTAAAAAAGCCGGAATTTTTAAGCCAAAAAAGCGCGATAATCGGCGAAATATTACTTAATCTTCGCTTTACAAACGAAAAAGAGCCAAATTTTATAAGAAATTTGTTAAAAATCCGGATTTAAAAGCCAAAAAAGCGCGATTATCGGCGAAATATAGCGTAATCTTCGCTTCATAAGAAAATGAGGCGATTTTTATCAGAAATTTGTTAAAAATACGGATTTAAAAGCCAAAAAAGCGCGATTTTTGGCGAAATATTACGTAATCTTCGCTTTTTTAACAAAAGAAAGGCGAAATTTTATGAAATAGGTAAGAGAGACGGATTTAAAAAACAAAAAAGCGCGACTTTGTGCGGAATATTACGTAATCTTCGCTTTTTTAACAAAAGAAAGGCCATTTTTATAAGGAATAGGTAAAAAAGCCTGAATTTAAAGACAAAAAAGCGCGATAAACGGAGAAAAATAGCGCAATCTTCGCTTTTTAAACGAAAAAGAGAGATTTTTGTAAGGAATTTGTTAAAACGCCGGATTTTAAATGCAAAAGTGCGCGACTTACTGCGGTATATTACGTAATCTTCGCTTAATTAACAAAGGAAAGGCGATTTTTATAAGTAGTTTGTAAAAAAGCCGGAATTTTTAAGCCAAAAAAGCGCGATAATCGGCGAAATATTACTTAATCTTCGCTTTACAAACGAAAAAGAGCCAAATTTTATAAGAAATTTGTTAAAAATCCGGATTTAAAAGCCAAAAAAGCGCGAAATATTACGTAATCTTCGCTTCATAAACGAAAATGAGGCGATTTTTATAAGACATTTCTTAAAAAGCCGGAATTTAAAGACAAAAATGCGCGATTATCGGCGAAATATAGCGTTATCTTAGCTTCATAAACGAAAATGAGGCGATTTTTATAAGAAATTTAGGAAAAAGCCTGATTTTAAAGCCAAATAGCGCGATTATGGCAGTGTATAGCGTAATCTTCGCTTTAAAAACGACAAAATGGCGATTTTTACAAGACGTTTGTTAAAAAGCCGGATTTAAAAGACAAACGTACGTAAATATATGCAAAATTTTACGTAATCTTCGCTTTATAAACGACAAAAAGGCGATTTTTACAAGAAATTTGTTAAAAGGTGGATTTTAAAGACAAACGAGCATGATTATCTGCGAAATATTACGTAATCTTCGCTTTAAAAAACGATTAGAGCTGACCTGTATAAGAAATTAGTTAAAAAGCCGGATTAAAAAAACATAAAAGCGCGATAATCGGCAATATATAGCTTAATCTTCACTCTTTAAACAAGAAAGAGGCGATTTTTATAAAAAATTTCTTAAAAAGCCGGAATTTAAAGACAAAAATGCGCGATTATCGGCGAAATATAGCGTAATCTTCGCTGTATAAACGAAAATGTTTCGATTTCTATAAAAAATTTATTAGAAAACCGGAATTGAAAGCCAAAAAAGCGCGATTATCGGCAAAATATAGCGTGTTCTTCGTTTTATATACAAAAAACCGGCGACTTTAATCAGAAATTTGTTAAAAAGCCGGATTTAAAGGACAAAAAAGCGCGAATATCAGCGAAATACAGCGTAATTTTCGCTTTTTAAAAGAAACAGCGGCGACTTTTTTAAGAAATTTTTGAAAAAGCCTGATTTTAAAGCCAAAAAGCGCAATTATGGTAGTGTATAGCGTAATCTTCGCTTTATAAACGACAAAATGGCGATTTTAACAAGAAATTTATTAAAAAGCCGGAATTTAAAGACAAACGTGCGTAAATATATGCGAAATTTTACGCAATCTTCGCTTTATAAACGACGAAAAGGCGATTTTTACAAGAAATTCGTTAAAAGGCGGATTTTACAGACAAACGAGCATGATTATCTGCGAAATATTACGTAATCTACGCTTTACAAACGATTAGAGCTGACCTGTATCAGAAATTAGTTAAAAAGCCGGATTAAAAAAACATAAAAGCGCGATAATCGGCAATATATAGCTTAATCTTCACTCCTTAAACGAGAAAGAGGCGATTTTTATAAAAAATTTCTTAAAAAGCCGGAATTAAAAGACAAGAATGCGCGATTATCGGCGAAATATAGCGTAATCTTCGTTTTACATACATAAAACCGGTGACTTTAATCAGAAATTTTTTAAAAAGTCGGATTTTAAGGACAAAAAAGCGCGAATATCGGCAAAAGATGGCGAAAATTTCACTTTTTAAACGATAAGAGGTGATTTTTATAAGAAATTGGTTAAAAAGCCGATTTTAAAGAATAAAGCGCGATAATCGGCGAAATATAGCGTAATCTTCGCTTAAGAAACAAAAAAGTTTCGATTTGTATGAGAAATTTATTAGAAAAGCGGAATTTAAGCCAAAAAAGAGCAACTATCGGCGGAATATTTCGTAATCTTCGCTTTTGTAACAAAAGAAAGGCGATTTTTGTAAGAAATTTGTTGAAATGCCGGATTTTTTAGATATACGAGCGCGATTATTGGCGAAATATTACGTAATCTTCGCTTTATAAACGAAAAAGAGGCGTATTTTATAAGAAATTTGTGAAAAAGCCTGATTTTAAAGCCAAAAAGCGCGATTATGGCAGGGTATAGCGTAATCTTCGCTTTATAAACGACAAAATGGCGATTTTAACAAGAAATTTGTTAAAAGGCGGATTTTAAAGACAAACGAGCATGATTATCTGCGAAATATTTGTAATGTTCGCTTTACAAACGGTTAGAGCTGACCTGTATCAGAAATTAGTTAAAAAGCCGGATTAAAAAAACATAAAAGCGCGATAATCGGCAATATATAGCTTAATCTTCACTCCTTAAACGAGAAAGAGGCGATTTTTATAAAAAATTTCTTAAAAAGCCGGAATTAAAAGACAAGAATGCGCGATTATCGGCGAAATATAGCGTAATCTTCGCTTCATAAGAAAATGAGGCGATTTTTATCAGAAATTTGTTAAAAATACGGATTTAAAAGCCAAAAAAGCGCGATTTTTGGCGAAATATTACGTAATTTTCGCTTCAAAAAGGAAGAAGAGGCAAATTTTATAATAAATTTGTTAAAAAGCCGGAATTTAATGACAAACGAGCGCGATTATCGGCGAAATATTTCGTAATATTCGCTTTCTAAATGAGAAAGAGGTGATTTTTATAAGAAATTTGTTAAAAAGCCGGAATTTAAAGGCAAAAAATCGGGATTATCGGCGAAATATAGCGTAATCTTCGCTTTATAAACGAAAAAGAGGCGATTTTTATAAGAAATTTGTTGAAAAGCCGGAATTAAATGCCAAAAAAGCGCGATTATCGGCAAAATATAGCGTAATCTTCGCTCTATTAACAAAAGAAAGGCGATTTTTATATGAAATAGGTAAAAAAGACGGATTTAAAAAACAAAAGAGCGCGACTTTCTGCGGTATATTACGTAATATTCGCTTAATTAACAAAGGAAAGGCGATTTTTATAAGTAGTTTGTAAAAAAGCCGGAATTTTTAAGCCAAAAAAGCGCGATAATCGGCGAAATATTACTTAATCTTCGCTTTACAAACGAAAAAGAGCCAAATTTTATAAGAAATTTGTTAAAAATCCGGATTTAAAAGCCAAAAAAGCGCGAAATATTACGTAATCTTCGCTTCATAAACGAAAATGAGGCGATTTTTATAAGACATTTCTTAAAAAGCCGGAATTTAAAGACAAAAATGCGCGATTATCGGCGAAATATAGCGTTATCTTTGCTTCATAAACGAAAATGAGGCGATTTTTATAAGAAATTTAGGAAAAAGCCTGATTTTAAAGCCAAAAAGCGCGATTATGGCAGTGTATAGCGTAATCTTCGTTTTATAATCAAAAAACCGGCGACTTTAATTAGAAATTTGTTAAAAAACCGGATTTTAAGAACAAAAATGCGCGAATATCGGCAAAATAAAGCGTAATTTTCGCTTAATTATGAAAAGGAGGCGATTTTTAAAAAAATTTGTTAAATAGCCGGATTTTAAAGACTAACGAGCGCGATTTTTGGCGAAATATTACGTAAACTTCTTTTCATAAACGAAAAGAGTCGATTTTTATAAGAAATTTGTTAAAAAGCCGGAATTTAAAGACAAAAATGCGCGATTATTGGTATAATATAGCGTAATATTCTCTTTATAACCGAAAAAGAGGCGATTTTTATCAGAAATTTGTTGAAAAGCCGGATTTGAAAGAGAAACGAGCGCTTTTATTGGCGAAAAATTCCGTAATCTACCTTCAAAAATGAAAAAGAGGCGATTTTAAAAGAAATTGGTTAATAAGCCAGAATTTAAAGACAAAAATGCGCGATTTTCGGCGAAATATAGCGTTATCTTCCCTTCATAAACGAAAATGAGGCGATTTTTATAAGAAATTAGTTAAAAAGCCGGATTTTAAAAACATAAAAGCGTCATAATCGGCAATATATAGCATAATCTTCACTCTTTAAACGAGAAAGAAGCGATTTTCATAAGAAATTTCTTAAAAAGCCGGAATTTAAAGACAGAAATGCGCGATTATCGGCAATATATAGCGTAATCTTCGTTTTATATACATAAAACCGGTGACTTTAATCAGAAATTTTCTAAAAAGCCGGATTTTAAGGACAAAAAAGCGCGAATATCGGCAAAAGATGGCGAAAATTTCACTTTTTAAACGATAAGAGGTGATTTTTATAAGAAATTGGTTAAAAAGCCGATTTTAAAGAATAAAGCGCGATAATCGGCGAAATATAGCGTAATCTTCGCTTAAGAAACAAAAAAGTTTCGATTTGTATGAGAAATTTATTAGAAAACCGGAATTTAAGCCAAAAAAGAGCAACTATCGGCGGAATATTTCGTAATCTTCGCTTTTGTAACAAAAGAAAGGCGATTTTTGTAAGAAATTTAATGAAATGCCGGATTTTTTAGATATACGAGCGCGATTATTGGCGAAATATTACGTAATCTTTGCTTTATAAACGAAAAAGAGGCGAATTTTATAAGAAATTTGTGAAAAAGCCTGATTTTAAAGCCAAAAAGCGCGATTATGGCAGGGTATAGCGTAACCTTCGCTTTATAAACGACAAAATGGCGATTTTAACAAGAAATTTGTTAAAAGGCGGATTTTAAAGACAAACGAGCATGATTATCTGCGAAATATTTGTTATGTTCGCTTTACAAACGATTAGAGCTGACCTGTATCAGAAATTAGTTAAAAAGCCGGATTAAAAAAACATAAAAGCGCGATAATCGGCAATATATAGCTTAATCTTCACTCCTTAAACGAGAAAGAGGCGATTTTTATAAAAAATGTCTTAAAAAGCCGGAATTAAAAGACAAGAATGCGCGATTATCGGCGAAATATAGCGTAATCTTCGCTTCATAAGAAAATGAGGCGATTTTTATCAGAAATTTGTTAAAAATACGGATTTAAAAGCCAAAAAAGCGCGATTTTTGGCGAAATATTACGTAATATTCGCTTCAAAAAGGAAGAAGAGGCAAATTTTATAATAAATTTGTTAAAAAACCGGAATTTAATGACAAACGAGCGCGATTATCGGCGAAATATTTCGTAATATTCGCTTTCTAAATGAGAAAGAGGTGATTTTTATAAGAAATTTGTTAAAAAGCCGGAATTTAAAGGCAAAAAATCGGGATTATCGGCGAAATATAGCGTAATCTTCGCTTTATAAACGAAAAAGAGGCGATTTTTATAAGAAATTTGTTGAAAAGCCGGAATTAAATGCCAAAAAAGCGCGATTATCGGCAAAATATAGCGTAATCTTCGCTCTATTAACAAAAGAAAGGCGATTTTTATATGAAATAGGTAAAAAAGACGGATTTAAAAAACAAAAGAGCGCGACTTTCTGCGGTATATTACGTAATATTCGCTTAATTAACAAAGGAAAGGCGATTTTTATAAGTAGTTTGTAAAAAAGCCGGAATTTTTAAGCCAAAAAAGCGCGATAATCGGCGAAATATTACTTAATCTTCGCTTTACAAACGAAAAAGAGCCAAATTTTATAAGAAATTTGTTAAAAATCCGGATTTAAAAGCCAAAAAAGCGCGATTATCGGCAATATATAGCGTATCTTCGCTTTATAAACGAAAAAGAGGCGATTTTTATCAGAAATTTGTTGAAAAGCTGGATTTTAAAGACAAACGAGTGCGAATATTGTCGAAAAATTACGTAATCTTCTTTTCATAAACGACAAAGAGGCGAATTTTATAAGAAATTTGTGAAAAAGCTTGATTTTAAAGCCAAAAAGCGCGATTATTCATTTAATTAGATTAAAAAAAACAGCCAAAATGGCCCATAACATTGAATCGATAACAATAGAGTGAAAATAAATGAAGAGGTACAATAATCGTAATATACATAAAAAATATAAGATAGTTTTAACAAATATGTAAAATAAAAAAAACGAACAACGAAACAATAAACAAGTGCAAAGATTAATGGATGGAAGGTATGAGTGAATTGATGGAAGAAAACAGTTCAAGGTAAGGGTTAAGGGACAAAAGAGAATTGAATAATGCAGGAAGGCGAAAGAAGATTGACCTCTGAGAGATTGAAAGCCGGTAACGAGGTATGTGAAGAAGGTGAATAGAATAATAGAAGGTAAATTATATGTGAAGGCAGCGGGAAGGGCGGGGAGGGACGCGAAGGGAGAAACAAGAGAGGATATCGGTAGATCTGCAGCGGCCGTTGAATATTCCGTGGAGAAATTTTATATCAAATGTTTTGCGACGGTGAGGAAGAGAGGAAATACCTAGAGAGGAAAGGATTTGGTCACGGGAGACGTTATGAAGGTGGGGAACACGTAGTCGAACTATTGCGGCGAAGAAGTTTAAGGGACGGTTTAAGCTTTTGAGGGTGGAAGGGGTAGCAGTTTGCCATATTGGGCTGCAATAGTCCAATATGGGGGTAACGCAGCCAGAGAAAAAGGACTTTAGAGCTAAGTGGTCACTTATATCGGTAAACCGGAATAGTATTCCTACCAGAGACATACACCTTGAGGTGACCCAGTGAATATGTTCTCGGAAAGACAATTTGGTGTCAAAAATCACCCCAAGATCTTTGTGGGAAAGGACAGAATTAATTTTATCATTACCAAGGTGGTAAACTGGTGGAGCAGCGACTCTCTTCAGTGAAAAAGTCATCGTCGCGGACTTGGAGGGGTTTACTTTCAAATGCCATAACTCGCACCAAGACTCGACAGCATTCAGCGCAAGTTGGAGGGAGTTATGATCCTCCGCGCTCTCAATAATCTTGAAGATTTTGCAGTCGTCCGCGTAGAGTAAAATTTTAGCTCCTTTCGAGGTAACAGTTTCCACCAGATCATCAATGAAGAGGACGAACAATAGCGGACCAAGGACGCTACCCTGGGGGACTCCAGAGGGGACGGGAGAGGAAGAGGAGGCAAATCCATCGAGGACAACACGTTGCCTACGATGAGAAAGAAAGTCTGATAGAAGAGAAAGGAAAGGTCCATGAATATTATAGCGATGCTCGAGTTTGTGTCTAAGAAGGTGATGGTTAACGGAATCGAAAATTAGAGAAGTCAAGGTAGCATACATCGAGATTGGAAGAATTTTCGAAGGCAGTAATGATATGATGACAGAGAACGGAGAGATTAGTTAGACAGGAACCGCCAGGAAGGAAACCATGCTGATGTGGAGAGATATAAGAAAGTGTGAAAGAGAGCAAGCGATTGTGAATGATACGTTCAAAGAGGATAGAGAGAAGAGGAAGTATAGAAATGGGGCGATAGTTTTCCACCAGATTCTTGCGACCACACTTCAGAATCGGTATAACATTCGCAGTTTTCCAAGAAGAAGGAAAAATACCTGATGAGAAAAATCTGTTGAAGATAATTGTAATAGGAATGTAAATGCAGCGGGCGGTGCGCCGGAGGAAAATTGAACCAATGTCATCGGGTCCAGTGGCTTTGTTCTCTGGTAGAGCAACAAGAAGCTTCAAAACTTCGTTGGGAGAGGTGGAGATGAGTGAGATGGAATGGGGGCACACTGGCTGGAGCGGAGGAGGGGACACGAGGTTCACAGATGCAGAAAAATTGGAGAAAAAGTAGTCACTGAGAGCAGATATTCTTTCCTCCCCATCGAAAGTATGTACACCAAGGGACAGCTGGGGTGGCACGCGCGAGGATTTTCTTCTTAGGTTGACCAAGGTCCAAAACCGCTTGCAGTTACCCCTGATATCACTAGTGATGTTTTTGATGTACTGGGAGTAATCACGCCTAAGAAGTTTCCTACATTCCCGACGAAGTTCAGAAAACGATTTTCGGGTGAATGGGTTAGGGAAAGATTTCCATAATCTCCAGGCGGCTTCCTTGTCCTTAAGGGTAAAGGCAGTCAAGGGTGATATCCAAGAGTCTCTTTTCTTGGAGATCCTACGGGTGGGCACGTGGTCCTTTATAACGCTGTCAAGTAAATCGTAGAAGAAGGAGAGAGCGTCGTCGGGGGTGCCGATCTCCAGGAGGTCCCATGGCAATATATAGCGTAATCTTCGCTTTATAAACGACAAAAAGGCGATTTATACAAGAAATTTGTAAAAAAGCCCGATTTTAAAGACAAAGGTGCGTAAAAATATGCGAAATTTTACGTGATCTTCGCTTTATAAACGACAAAAAGGCGATTTTTACAAGAAATTTGTTAAAAGGCGGATTTAAAAGACAAACGAGCATGATTATCTGCGAAATATTACGTATTCTTCGCTTTATAACCGGAAAAGAGGCGATTTTTATCAGAAATTTGTTGAAAAGCCGGATTTTAAAGAGAAACGAGCACTATTATTGGCAAAATATTACGTAATATTCGCTTCATAAACGAAAAGAGGCGATTTTTATAAGAAATTTGTGAAAAAGCCGGATTTTAAAGACATAAAAGCGCGAAAATCGGCAATTGATAGCTTAATCTTCACTATTTAAACGAGAAAGAGGCGATTTTTATAAGAAATTTCTTAAAAAGCCGGAATTTAAAGACAAAAATGCGCAATTATCGGCGAAATATAGCGTAATCTTCGCTTCATAAACGAAAATGAGGCGATTTCTATAAAAAATTTATTAGAAAACCGGAATGGAAAGCCAAAAAAGCGCGATTATCGCCCAAAGATAGCGTATTCTTCGTTTTATAAACAAAGAACCGGCGACTTTAATGAGAAATTTGTTAAAAAGCCGGATTTTTTAGACATACGAGCGCGATTATCGGCGAAATATAGCGTAATCTTGGCGTTTTAAACGAAAAAGCGGCGATTTTTATAAGAAATCTGTTAAAAAGCCGGAATTTAAGGCCAAAAAATCTCGATTATCGGCGAAATACAGCGCAATTTTCTCTTAAAAAACAAAAAAGCGGCTATTTTTATAAGATATTTTTTAAAAAGCCATAATTTAAAAAAAAGCGCGATTATCGGCGAAATACAGCGTAATTTTCGCTTTATGAAAGAAAAAGAAAAAATTTTTATAAGAAATTTGTTAAAGAGCAGGAATTAAAAGCCAAAAAAGTGTAATTATCGGCGAAATATAGCGTAATCTTCGCTTAATAAACGAAAAAGGGGAGATTTTTATAAAAAATTTTTTAAAAAGACGGATTTAAAAGACAAACAATCGCGATTATCGGCGAAATAATACGCAATCTTCGCTTTATAAACGATTAGAGGCGAGTTTTATAAGAAATTTGTTAAAAAGCCGGATTTGAAATAGAAAAAAGCGCGATAATCGGCGAAATATAGCGTTATCTTCGCTTAAATAAATAAACAAAAAAAGTCTATTGTATAAATGCAGGCTATTGAATGCGCAAAAACTAAATCCAGCTAAATATATGATATTAAAATTGAATATGTTTTTATGAACAAGCCTACTTAACGTTACTACCCTAAGTTCGACCACGTGGCGAAAATACTCACGACTGCTAAAATTATACTAATTAGCATTTCCGGATTTTGACTTAATTGGAAAGAACGTCCGCTTCGATTATTAAACGTATTGAAAACGGGATAAAGATAACCACATACGGAAGAATTAATTTAGTAACGATAAATTCCAACCACGTGGCGAAAATTCGTACTCTTTCATATACTGAATTACGATTTAAATTAAAATAAAAATCTGTTACGCTTGATGTATTAATTAAACCAATAGGAAGAAATTCGAAGAGGAAAGAAAAATATCCGTTTAATGCCTAAAATGAAAGACATAAACTTCAACTTGGCTATAGCATGGTCATTTTTACTTACGAAGTTAGAGGTCCTTTTTTGCAGATTTCCAATCTCTCTTGAAGAATTCATTGTAATCGGGTTTTATTTGGACACTTAAGCACTCGAACGAAATATTTTAAATATTAATATAAAATTTAAAAGTAAGTAAAAATAAACATCGTTTCTGAAGGGATCGAATTTACGTGATGTTATAATGTGAATGCCCGAAAGAAGCTACGGCTCCTTCACTTTCCTTTTCGTTCAGCAGCTTGAGTCATTTTTGTTTAGAAAGTGGAATACATACTCAACGACAAATGCTCTCCATCACAATACAAAAAAGGGAAGGAGATTCGTAAGCAAGTAGACCCGGAGTATTGAAATATATTCATATCTATGTATTAAACGGAAATAAACTAAATTATTATTGAATTACTGAATACAAGATAAACTATCGTTGCATATAATTCACCTCCCGATAGAAAATGAACCAGTTTTTAAATTAGTACTTGAAAATTATCTAAATATCATCCGATTATAACAAGTTATATATTTCAATTCCTATAATAATTCACAGCAATTATCAGCGATTCAGTGATGAACGATGATTGCAGTATACGTAAATACAGAAAAAATCCCATTGGAAAATGTCGTGGCCTACAATTTTAATCGAAAAATTCCTTTGAATCTTACCTATTTAAATTACATATATATCTCAATACGACGATGTATATAAAGCGTAGTATCTAAGTTATATGTTGATTGCATATTGGACTGTGTTAAACTATTTTTTAGAAATTGTAAACATCCCTTAATTAACTAAAATATACTTCGTATAAGCGACTTAAATACTTCTCTTAAGTTATCAAATTAGGATCATCGTTTTCTACATCTACATCTACATAAGTACCCTGCAAGCCGCCTTTCGTTGTGTGGCAGGGGGTGTAAACAGCTATTCTATTTTACCGCGTATTTTAATCTATTGTTGTCGCATATCGTGCGCGGGAAAAAGGAATTCTTAAAACGATTCGTCCTAGCATCTATTTCTCGTATTTTATGCGCATTATCGAATCGGCCTAGATAGCAGGGGGGTCGCATAGTTTCAATTACGTCTTCCGAAAAACGTACTTTCTCTAAACTTATCTAATAAACGCAATCTGGCTGCTAATTTTCTATCTGCTAATGTTTCCCAACCTGCGTCTCATAATAGTTTCGTTACGCTTGCCTTTTTATCGTAGCAATTCTTTACAAACCTTATTGCTTTTCGTTGGACCTTTTCTAGTTCGCGGGTACTAATTTCGTCCGCGGAATCCCAAATACTAGATGCGTATTCTAGTTGTGGTCTTACTAACGCGAAGTAACTACGCTCTCTCACTCTTTCGTCGCTTTTACCTACGATACGCCTAATGAAGCCGAGTTTTCTTTTTGCTTTACCGCAAATATTCCGTATGTGTGGTCTCCAATTTAAGTTATTTGCGAGAGTAATTCCGAGATATTTAACCGAGTCAACTACATTAACATCTAGTTCGTTAATTTGATACGCTTTATTCATACGCATTTGTTTTCTTTCGAGGAAATTTACTACGGAGCATTTACTAACGTTAAGGTCAAGTTGCCATTTTTCGCACCAACGTTGGATACGAATTAAATCTCTTGACAAAGACACACGATCCTCCTCGGTGGATATTTCTCTATAAATCACCGTATCATCCGCAAATATTCGCACTTTACTTTCGATATCGAAGCTCAAGTCGTTTATATATATTAAGAATAGAAGTGGCCCAATTACGCTGCCCTGTGGAACGCCCGAGGTAACTTTGACTTTGTTTGAAGTCACGCCATCAAGTAAAGCTTGTTGTTCCCTATCGCGGAGAAAATCCCTTATCCAGTCAATTATTTCTTTATTAATACCGATTAATTTTAACTTGTAAATTAATTTGTTGTGAAGGACCGTGTCGAAAGCGTTCTTAAAATCGAGGAAGATAGCATCTTCTTGCTTCAAATTCTCGGCTGATTTCAGGATATCGTGAACGAATAACGCTAGCTGAGTTTCGCATGATCTAAATTTTCTGAAGCCATGTTGGTTCTTATCTAAAAAATTAACTCTATCTAGGAATTTCATAAGTGAGCTGACAACGATATGCTCCATCACTTTTCCCGACAGTGAAGTTAACGATATTGGTCTATAATTACTTGGGTCCTCTTTAAGTCCCTTTTTATAAACGGGCGTAACGCTAGCTATCTTCCAAAAAGATCTCCGAGATCCGTTTAGCATAATAATTTTACTTTGAGCAGCTGTCGGGTGTTTAGAAAATGGAATCATATATATAATCGTTAAAATAAAAGGTTGAAACTCGAATGAAAACTATGTATCTTATACAGATGAAATTAATATGACAATCCGTATTGCATTTCAAAAATAACTAAATCATTCATTGAATACCGCTTAATGATGCATTAGGGAAAATGTATTGCAAAATAACGAGAAATATTACTTTAATAAATTAAAAATATTCACTGCAAAATAGAAAACGTTGTGGATTACACCCTTCGAACTTAATATATTTCGTTTCCGTAAACCTACCGTTAATTTGTCAATGATCAGAGAATAGAATGGTATGCAAGGTGATATCTCAATTTAATCTTTGATAGGATAACGGACCTAATAAAACTATATTATAGACATCATAGATATCCATTAATTAACTAGAAAAGCATAAGTATACATCCACTTGTATATATATCTGAAGAAGTGATACGCGGATCATTGTTCTGTTACGTTTTTAGATTATAGAGCAACTGTATAATCGCTAAAAAACGTGAGTTAAATCTTGAGTGAAACTAAGAATATTACATATTTCGTCATCCTTCACTTATTTCAAATACTTCAAGTTTCAATTTAAATTTGAATAGAGTACTTATTTAAATTAGATTCTAATATTGAAATTAAAGAAAGTTGTAAATCGTTCAAGACTATTTCAAGTACGTTAGGAATCATCGAATGAGATCAATTCTCGTACTTAATACGCGTAGTTATACGAAAAGCAATGTTACGTTGTATTCAGAAAATTAAAGCAAAGAAGTGTTGAAAATAGGAATAAAGCTCTCGCGAGTACTATCCATTTATTATAGAAATAGTTGTAGTGATTTATTAATGATCAATGGCATCAGTGCTTAAATATCACGATGACTCAAAGCATAATTAATATTTCAATGATAATTAAATTTCCTCGTTGGCGTCGTAAATCATTTAAAGTTATAAATTATTATATAATCTTTCGTTAATTATAGTTTCATTCGGGAATAACATTGAATCGCATTACTTTCCGCTTATGTATTTATTCTAAGTTTCGTTAAACAATCATTAATTGCGGAAACCGTTCCTTAAATGTGTTTCGCAACACGTTACATTCAAAAAAACGGAAGTAGAATTCAATATGAGATTGAATTTAAGTATTGTTGATTTGTTGTTCCTGAAAAAGAAGTTTATTATATTGCTTTTTAAAAGAGAAAGGGGAAGGAGAATTTTTAACTATGAAAAGATTTGTTAAATGTTTTAGATTTTTGATTGGGTATTTGCATCAAGTTTGATCCCCTTGTGTAACGTTTATGGAGAGAGGACATGCGGGTGAAAGATGAGAGGTATTGAGGTACATTATTGAATTCGATGGAGAAGAAAAGTGAGAGAAGTTGTAATATTCTTCTACTTACGAGTTTTAGCAGTGACAAATTATTATAATAAGGTGATATGTGATCGTACTTCAATATGTTGCAAATAAATCGGACACAAGAATTTTGCACTTTTTGGAGTTTGTAAGTAGACTCGTCTGTGAGATCTTGATAGACAGAATCAGCATAGTCAAAAAGAGGGAAAAGAAGAGACTGTACGAGATACTTCTTGAGAGGTTGAGGGAGAATATTTTTAAGGCGCATTAAAGAGTAGAGGGATCTGTTAACCTTACTGCAAACATTAGTGACGTGATCGCCCAGAGTGAGAGTCTCATTAATAACGAGTCCTAGATTGATAACTGATTTTACGTAGGGGATATTGTCGTCGCCTATTCTGAGCGGAGGTGGATGATTGAGAACGGCAAGAAGTTTACGGGAGACTATTATGATTGAATGACTTTTTTAAGGGTTTATTGTGAGTTGGTTCATGAGACTCCAATCGTTCAAGGCAGCAAGATCAGTGTTCATGCGACATATAGCATTTTAAATAGAAACAACGGGTGAATGTAGGTATAATAGATGGAATGAATTTACGAAGGAAGTAACTTGTTCATGAATCAATTTTTCAAAAGCTTTGGCCATAACAGGTAGAATGCTTATAGGTCTGTACTGGTTGGTAGAGTGGGAGGACTTTTTGGGAAGAGGACGCACCAGTGATAGTTTCCAAAGTGATGGGAATATTGTTGTTGAATTGAGCAATTAAAGATGTTTGTAACTATAGGCAATATAAAAGGAATTAATTTAAGAATGAAGGAGATTTGAATTCCATCAACTCCTTGTGATTGAGATTTTATTTGACGTAATGAGCGGAGGACTTGAAATTGTGATACAGGAGAAAATTGAAATTTGGGGAGTGAATGGTTAGACGATGATGCTCGATCTTGAATGTTATCAATGTATGAATTCTTGAGCTGGGTGTTTACATTTGATATGCGGATTAGGAATTCATAATTGGGTATTGAGTGAAACATCTTCAGGAAGACGATTTTATCGGTCCTTCCGATTCCTACCAGTTTGAGATTGTTCCGCAGTGTTTTACTTCTTAGTCCGCTCTTAAAGATTTGATGAATATATTTCAATTTAGAATTTCTAATCAATTGTTTGGTTCTCTTTCTTAACTTTTTGTAGCACTTGAAATACTCAATATTTTTGAACAATATAAAGTTTCTATATGCGGCATCACGTTAAACCATGGACTGCCTTATCTCGGTGTTAATCCATGGAAATTTAGGTTTAGAAACCCTAATTATAGTTATGGGACAATGTGAATCAAGAAGGAGAAGCAGGAATTCGTTTAAGGTGTTCACTTTCTCGTTAATGTCGCTGAGTTGTTCAATACATTACCATGGAATAGTTGATACGTCATCTAATAGTTGATTTTCATTGATATTTTTAAGGTTCCGGTAGGTAATGAATTTAGGAATAGTTTTAGATATCATACCAAAGATATAATACCAAACTCAGGTTTTGAAATATTACTTCAGGATTAGATATGAAAGGACCGTAAATCAAAAAATAAATCATATTATGTAGTTTATTAAGTCACAGAAATTTGAAATGTTACTTCAGGATTAGCTGTGGAAGGACCGAAGAAGAAAAATGAAACACACGAATCAAATGATTGAAATAAGCCAACTCATTTACATCAATTACTTCTTTACGAGCTCTACTCTACTACATTCAGATGGAAAAATTAACAAATCTCCTGCTTTTATAGAATAGAAATTAAATTATAATTATGAATACTATTTCTCCAATCCTATTTCACAATCTTTAGGGCCAGTCTATGGTAATAGAATGCGTTTCTCTGATGAATGTAATAAACGAAGCTATTTTTAGCAATTTTAGCTGAAGCATCCAAAACTGAAATGTGTCGTGAAGGGTGATTTAAAATTGGTCCAAATAGATTAATTTTAAGTCTAATATATTGAATTGCATTAATACAAATGCAATAAAAAATTAGGTTCGTGGAAAAAAATGGAAATTATTAACTGTTGTACTAATATTAAATATTGCAAATTTCAGCTATTTTTGCCAAAAATTGGATGGGTTGCATTGGTGTTCGTCAATTGTGGTCAAATTTATAAATAAATAGACTAAATTTACCCGTAACCCGTATGTAATAAGAGTGAAAAACTAGAAACCTGTTTTTATATTTTGCCTACGTCCCACTACGCGGCCCACCCTCCGATCACGCGACGCGACCCACCCTCCGATACCCCGACGCGACCCACCCTCCAATCATACGACGCGACCCACCCTCCAATCACACGACGCGACCCACCCTCCGGTCCCGCGACACGACCCACCCTCCGATACCCCGACGCGACCCACCCTACGGGCCCGCGACGCGACCCACCCTCCGGTCCCCCGTCGCGGCCCACCCTCCGATCCCCCTACTCGACCCTCCCCCTGGTGCCGCGACGCGACCCAGCCTCCGGTCCCCTTACGCGACCCACCCTCCGGTCCCGCGGCGCGGCCCACCCTCCGATCCCCCTACGCGAGCCACCCTCCGGACCCCCGTCGCGGCCCACCCTCCGGTTTCCCTACGCGACCCTCCCCCTGGTCCCGCGACGCGACCCACCCTCCGGTCCCCCTACGAGACCCTCCCCCTGGTCCCGCGACGCGGCCCACCCTCCGATCCCCCGTCGCGGCCCACCCTCCGATCCCCCGTCGCGGCCCTCCCCCTGGTCCCGCGACGCGCCCCACCCTCCGATCCCCCGTCGCGGCCCACCCTCCGGTCCCGCGACGCGACCCACCCTCCGATCCCCCTACGCGACCCACCCTACGGTCCCCCGTCGCGGCCCACCCTCCGATCCCCCGTCGCGGCCCACCCTCCGGTCCCACTACGCGACCCACCCTCCGATCCCCCGTCGCGGCCCACCCTCCGGTCCCACTACGCGACCCACCCTCCGATCCCGCGTCGCGGCCCACCCTCCGGTCCCACTACGCGACCCACCCTCCGATCCCCCGTCGCGGCCCACCCTCCGGTTTCCCTACGCGACCCTCCCCCTGGTCCCGCGACGCGGCCCACCCTCCGATCCCGCGGCGCGGCCCACCCTATTCGGCCCACGCCTTACCTTTATTACCACCTTCAGGTCCTCTTCCATCCGCAGAAGTCCCATTCCTCAAAGGTCCTCTTCCATCTACCTACGAAACAGCCTATGATAAGATTCAGGACATTATTATAACATAATTACTACAAAAATAATTTAAGATACGCAAATCAGTTACGTCCACTTCACATTTATATTAAGTCGATAACATTCAGCAATTAATTCTATAAAATCAAACACCACATTAAATCTATTTCTGAATAATAGTTTTACGGAATTTATTCATGCCTTATTCGTGAAGTGAATTCTTCCTTCGCTTTTTCAAAATTAAGAATTGATTCAAATTTAAAATTTAAATAAATCCCAACTATACGTCAAGGTTTAAAGAAATCAGAACAATAATTATCAAATAATTCTCGAATTATATCTATAATATATATTTATTCGCACTTAACAGTTGCAAAAATAAATTAGAGCTAATTTTGTTTTAATAATGTGGTAATCGTTGAATTTATCGCTTCAAATCAATTCGCATCAATGAAATATTAGTTACAATCGTATAATTGATACAATAAACAAAAAATAATCAAATTATTTTATTTGCTGTCATTTTTAGAATCGTTTGTAAGTATTTAATATTTCTATCCGATAAACAGCTTAAATTATTATTATATTGAAAGAAGAATGAAAATGTTTTAAAAAATCCATCATTAACCATCCGAAAATTCTTTAAAAAAACATTTTTAATTTTAAATTGCTTAACTTTAATATTTGCATTCAAATTTAAATGTAATTTCTTTTTCAAATATATTTCATTAGTAGTTTTAGAATTCCAAATTTAGCTATAGTTGCATTTCTTAAGATTTTATAACGGTAATAACTAGAGTTTATTAACTGCATTATTAAATTAAAATTATCCATTTAGAATAACATGTCGATATATTTTTAGAATATTGAGCGATTATTCAATGATATATAGAAAATAAAATTATAAACTCGGTACAAAATTCCTTGGGCATGGAAATCCATAAGTTGAAAAAAATCTTCGTTATCCATTTTAATGCAAAATATACTACGTACTTTATTTATATATTAAAGTTTCTAAGTCGGAAATAAATAAAATTTTCTTTTGAATATATACTGTGAACGCAAATTATTCTTCCGTGTCAAGAAATCAGAAAGCTAAGTGACAAAGATCATCATACGACAATGTTAAAAGTTCCGCGATAAAACATTTAAATAGCTTTTAATCGCAATTAATTTAATCGTTGTATAAGTAATCGTATTACCTAATGATTTAACTAATTTTAACATTGTTTATTACGTTATGCAAATGGCGGATTCGTAGATCGGTTAAATATAAAAAATTGAGAATATCCAATAATTTAAATAAATGCAGGCTATTGAATGCGCAAAAACTGAATCCAGCTAAAATATAATATTAAATTTGAATATGTTTTTATGAACAAGCCTACTTAACGTTACTACCCTAAGTTCGACCACGTGGCGAAAATACTCACGACTGCTAAAATTATACTAATTAGCATTTCCGGATTTTGACTTAATTGAAAAGAACGTCCGCTTCGATTATTAAACGTATTGAAAACGGGATAAAGATAACCACATACGGAAGAATTAATTTAGTAACGATAAATTCCAACCACGTGGCGAAAATTCGTACTCTCTCATATGCTGAATTATGATATAAGATAAATTATAAGATGATTTCGTTTTCGTACACCATTCGTAATTGCTAAAAAACGTGAATTAAACATGTGTGAAACTAAGAATATTACATATTTCGTCATCCTTCACTTATTTCAAATACTTCAAGTTTCCATTTAATTTGTATAGAGTACTTATTTAAATTATATTCTAATATTGGAATTAAAGAAAGTTGTAAATCGTTCAAGACTATTTCAAGTACGTTAGGAATCATCGAATGAGATCAATTCTCGTACTTAATACGCGTAGTTATACGAAAAGCAATGTTACGTTGTATTCAGAAAATTAAAGCAAAGAAGTGTTGAAAATAGGAATAAAGCTCTCGCGAGTACTATCCATTTATTATAGAAATAGTTGTAGTGATTTATTAATGATCAATGGCATCAGTGCTTAAATCTAACGATGACTCAAAGCATAATTAATATTTCAATGATAATTAAATTTCCTCGTTGGCGTCGTAAATCATTTAAAGTTATAAATTATTATATAATCTTTCGTTAATTATAGTTTCATTCGGGAATAACATTGAATCGCATTACTTTCCGCTTATGTATTTATTCTAAGTTTCGTTAAACAATCATTAATTGCGGAAACCGTTCCTTAAATGTGTTTCGCAACACGTTACATTCAAAAAAACGTTAGTAGAATCCAATATTCAAACGAAATAAACTTGGATGGATTCAGATTCTGAAAAGTACGTCGGCTATCAATGATACGTAATTGCCACGTGGTCTAACCGGAAGTCGTTGTTACATGTCCGAAAATGAGTGGAGATTTAATAAAAAGGAGGTTTTATCACTATCGAAGATTATAAAATTGAATCGGAAACTTTCAAAATGAGATATTCATGAGCGATTCCGTATTTGAGAATGATTCGATCGAACTATGACTACGAGGCGGTTATCAAGTTTTATGACATAAATACTTGTTTCGTCATGTAACCGACGTACAAGTTAAACGCACGGTAAACATTTCTTTCTCTTTTAAAGGAAGGAAACAAAGGCACGATCATTCGGAAGATACTTCGACAGCGGCACCTTTCTTTAAAAAAATCGGACTAAATATATCCATCCAAAATTAAAATCGATTCTGAATGAAATAGATACCGACAAAGAAAGTAACATAGTCTATTAAAGAACATAATAGTTTTAAAAAAATCGTATATTTCCTACCTTTCGTGTCCCAGCCATTCCAATCGTTGGCGTCCTGACTCCGTGATGAGGTTCCATCGCAGCTTTCTTTCCGCTTATATATTCAATATCGATAATTATTAATTCGGAAATTACCGAAAACGATTCAACCAGATAAACTAACGCACTTTTAAAACTTTCAGTGACGAATTTAAATTTTAACGGTTTTCTTGAACAAAGCGGCAGCACGACGTTGCTAGAAGAATTCCCAGAAGACAATGGCAATTTTGCAACACCGCTAAAGTTGAACCAAAATCCTCGCTTCTGATTGGCTGGTTACGATTGACCACGCCCGCTTTAGCGTTCCTTTATCTTTTCCATATTTAATAATTTAATTATTTTAATTAATTACAATGTAAATGATGATTAAATGATTCAAATTAATTTTTACAATTATTAGGGTAAATATATTCATTAATACTTATCGTTTGAATATTATGTATGGGAAGTTGAAGAAGTTCACTCAAGCAAATTCTCATACTCATTCGTTATGAAAAATTTGACGTCAAATGCTTTTGTTTTACTGGAAAATTCATTAAGTTTTAATAACAAATGGAAATTAAAATTAAAACTTCGGTCTTACCCCTGAAATTATTTAATAATAATGTTTATTCACAACATCTACCAGAGATTGTGAATGACATATTTTTCGAAGTATCTTCTCAATGGTACGTCAATAGACTATAGTCGAAATAGATTGGAGGTAAACGTGAAAGTAATCTCATATCATTCATCGTGAATATTAATGTCAACTTAAGAAATAAATAAATCACTCTATAAGTTCATCAATCCTCTGATGGCTACCTTTGTTGCTAAAATGTTTGAAAACATATGTATCTGATTTAAAAGTTATATTACTTTGAGATCAATTTACTAGAAAAGCTTACTTACCTCTGATAGCCTTTCCATTTTTCTTGAATGGAACTACCCTCCAAAGGAACCTTCTTTATTTTGGCGACCGCACTTTAATTAGAAATGTTTTTCTCAACAAACACACGTTCAGATTTAGACACTTCACAATGGCAAAAAGCACCCACACCTCACTCACTATTTATATATTGTTTGCACTTATTTTATCACTGATTTTAGCAATAGCAGGAATCAAATTGCCAGAATAAAGCAAAACGTTGCACTTTCCACGTAATATATAAGTTAATACGTGGAATTTTTGGTATACGTCGTCACTAATTGCACCCGTGAGGTCACATGTCACTCAATTCACTATAAATCATAGGCGAGGCATTTTCGATTCTTTTCTTGCGGAAATGTCTCAAAACTTGAGCGATTTCATGATTATTTTTGTATTATTATCGAAATAGAGAACGTTATTATTTCCATCTGTATAATCGTTACTTTAATGATTGAATAGTGTTCATGATCATACACAAATAGAAAACTTGTGTACAATTGAATAAAATGAACCTTTCAAATTCACCCTTCAAACTTTGGGCATGTATCTGCACATTCATAAAATTCTCGAGGCACTATTTTCGGTGGCTAAAGCTGTAGTTACACAATCACTCTTTGATGTAATCAAAAATAAACATCAACCATGAATATACACTTTAAGTCACTCACTAAAGCGTTGCACCAGAATACCTTGCACTATTTTCGGACAATGAAAGAAAATTAAAACACACCTACTATTCCTACTCCTACAACTTCCAACTGAATGTAATGGGCCTTCCTTTCGTAACACAGACGGATCACTAACTTATAGAGATGTGAATAAAACACTTCTCACTCTTCGAACGTAATCAGCATATCCTAACATTCAATATGCAAGAGGAGTCATAACTGCACCAATGTCGGTGGCTTGAATACGTCATCTTTTCGCCACGAGAATGTATTCCAAAATGAACAATGACCAATGAATATCCACTTATGTTTCACCCTTTGAAGCACCATACACCATATTATGTTGCACTTCATTCGGACGATGAAAGACTGAAGTAATATTCTAAGAGACAACGATTCAAAATACCCATACTTTCCCCCTGAACTTATTTCGGACAACTATTTACTTTCTAGCGAAAGTGCAGAAATATTCTGGCGTTACTCATTTAGTACGACCTCGAAATTTTATGAAACGCTTTAGCCGTTATTTCAAGGTAAACCTTTTTTGGTTACTTAAATGAATACTCGAAATCGTAATAAATAGATCTTTCACAAGTAGAGCGTTCCTTATTATTTTGTGATCGCGCGATGACCAGGATTCAATATACTTAAACTTATCCCATGATCCATTTATTTAAGTTAGCTAAACCTTCCTTTATAACCATGTTTTTCATTGAAATAGCCGCTAGGGTTAAAGTGTTTCATAAAATTTCGAGGTCGTACTAAATGAGTAACGCCAGAATATTTCCGCCCTTCGAAAGGAAGTAAATAGTTGTACAAAACAAGCTCATGTAGAGACAGAGAGTGAATCACATGTTTTTGAATCATGGAATTGGTCATCAAGTACGTATAGTGCAAGTTATTCTGGTGCAACGCTTAAGTGAGTGACTTAAAGTGTGTATTCACTGGTTGATGTTTATTTTTTAATACATCAAAGAGTGATTATGGAACTGCAACTTTAGCCACCGACAATAGTGCCCCGAGAATTTTTTGTATGTGGAGATACGTGTCCAAAGTTTGAATGCTGAAACATTATATTCACATGTACACAAGTGTTTCATTCGTAAATAATCATGAAGAGACTTCGATCAGCATGCAAAGGCCACAAAGGTGTTTTACTTCAAATTATTAAAGATTGGGAAAATTTGAATCCATGGCAATTTCTATGTGTTATTTTGTAATATTGTGCATTAGAAAGGTAAATACTTAACCAAATACTTTTAAATCGAGTACATACAAGCGTAGCATTAAATTGCTGGAAAAAATTTCGAATTTATGCAATTTTAACGTTAAAAAGATCGATCCTTTCGAAGAAATCGCGAATTATCTTGACTGAAGTAATTAACAGCTCGGTATGAGCATGGCCATATTTATGCTATGACATAATATGGACATGAAAATTTAAGTGTGAACCCAAATATTTTTAATTCTAATACATACGAGCGTTGCTATGAATTCTTCTTCTATAATATTTTACGGAGTCCTCAGGTCCGTATGGGCATTGTATGAGTTTAGTGTGCATATATTAAAATCCTATTATCCATAATTTACCTTTAAGGAACGATTATAAAGCTGGAAATAATAACGTTCTCTATTTCGATAATAAAACAAAAATGGTCATGAAATCGTTCAAGGGTTTTCAACACAATATAACCGTAGGAAATAAGTAACTTTTCATCTGCTGAAATTCATTTGTAAGCATTTTATGATTTTTTCTTTTCAAAGTAGTTAATATTTTCAAGATGGCTACCCTCTTGAGAACATGTGCGCGTTAGGAATTTAATAATATTACTCAATACGCAAAATAACCAATAATGAAATTTCCGATAATTAAAATAATAATTATTTATAGTGATTATGAATATAATTATTAATAAAAGAGTTATTATTAAGTATTAGCTTTGTTCAGTAGTGGTTTATCCAATACCATCAGCCAATCAGAATCGAGTATTTTACTGCAAACCGGATATCCGTTGCTTTGCTGTTAGTTAGTGGTGCTTCCTGTTTGAGTGATGTGCGTTTAACGACGTGCTGTCGAATTTCGGTGATTTTTCGAAAAAATATTTCGTTCGAGTGCTTAAGTGTTCAAATTAAACCCGATTACAATGGATTCTTCAAGATGCCGCAAAGAGAAGATTGGAAATCTGCAAAAAAGGACCTCTAACTTCGTAAGTAAAAATAACCATGCTATAGCCAAGTTGAAGTTTATGTCTTTCATTTTAGGCATTAAACGGATATTTTTCTTTCCTCTTCGAATTTCTTCCTATTGGTTTAATTAATACATCAAGCGTAACAGATTTTTATTTTAATTTAAATCGTAATTCAGTATATGAAAGAGTACGAATTTTCGCCACGTGGTTGGAATTTATCGTTACTAAATTAATTCTTCCGTATGTGGTTATCTTTATCCCGTTTTCAATACGTTTAATAATCGAAGCGGACGTTCTTTTCAATTAAGTCAAAATCCGGAAATGCTAATTAGTATAATTTTAGCAGTCGTGAGTATTTTCGCCACGTGGTCGAACTTAGGGTAGTAACGTTAAGTAGGCTTGTTCATAAAAACATATTCAAATTTAATATTATATTTTAGCTGGATTCAGTTTTTGCGCATTCAATAGCCTGCATTTATTTAAATTATTGGATATTCTCAATTTTTTATATTTAACCGATCTACGAATCCGCCATTTGCATAACGTAATAAACAATGTTAAAATTAGTTAAATCATTAGGTAATACGATTACTTATACAACGATTAAATTAATTGCGATTAAAAGCTATTTAAATGTTTTATCGCGGAACTTTTAACATTGTCGTATGATGATCTTTGTCACTTAGCTTTCTGATTTCTTGACACGGAAGAATAATTTGCGTTCACAGTATATATTCAAAAGAAAATTTTATTTATTTCCGACTTAGAAACTTTAATATATAAATAAAGTACGTAGTATATTTTGCATTAAAATGGATAACGAAGATTTTTTTCAACTTATGGATTTCCATGCCCAAGGAATTTTGTACCGAGTTTATAATTTTATTTTCTATATATCATTGAATAATCGCTCAATATTCTAAAAATATATCGACATGTTATTCTAAATGGATAATTTTAATTTAATAATGCAGTTAATAAACTCTAGTTATTACCGTTATAAAATCTTAAGAAATGCAACTATAGCTAAATTTGGAATTCTAAAACTACTAATGAAATATATTTGAAAAAGAAATTACATTTAAATTTGAATGCAAATATTAAAGTTAAGCAATTTAAAATTAAAAATGTTTTTTTAAAGAATTTTCGGATGGTTAATGATGGATTTTTTAAAACATTTTCATTCTTCTTTCAATATAATAATAATTTAAGCTGTTTATCGGATAGAAATATTAAATACTTACAAACGATTCTAAAAATGACAGCAAATAAAATAATTTGATTATTTTTTGTTTATTGTATCAATTATACGATTGTAACTAATATTTCATTGATGCGAATTGATTTGAAGCGATAAATTCAACGATTACCACATTATTAAAACAAAATTAGCTCTAATTTATTTTTGCAACTGTTAAGTGCGAATAAATATATATTATAGATATAATTCGAGAATTATTTGATAATTATTGTTCTGATTTCTTTAAACCTTGACGTATAGTTGGGATTTATTTAAATTTTAAATTTGAATCAATTCTTAATTTTGAAAAAGCGAAGGAAGAATTCACTTCACGAATAAGGCATGAATAAATTCCGTAAAACTATTATTCAGAAATAGATTTAATGTGGTGTTTGATTTTATAGAATTAATTGCTGAATGTTATCGACTTAATATAAATGTGAAGTGGACGTAACTGATTTGCGTATCTTAAATTATTTTTGTAGTAATTATGTTATAATAATGTCCTGAATCTTATCATAGGCTGTTTCGTAGGTAGATGGAAGAGGACCTTTGAGGAATGGGACTTCTGCGGATGGAAGAGGACCTGAAGGTGGTAATAAAGGTAAGGCGTGGGCCGAATAGGGTGGGCCGCGCCGCGGGATCGGAGGGTGGGCCGCGTCGCGGGACCAGGGGGAGGGTCGCGTAGGGAAACCGGAGGGTGGGCCGCGACGGGGGATCGGAGGGTGGGTCGCGTAGTGGGACCGGAGGGTGGGCCGCGACGCGGGATCGGAGGGTGGGTCGCGTAGTGGGACCGGAGGGTGGGCCGCGACGGGGGATCGGAGGGTGGGTCGCGTAGTGGGACCGGAGGGTGGGCCGCGACGGGGGATCGGAGGGTGGGCCGCGACGGGGGACCGTAGGGTGGGTCGCGTAGGGGGATCGGAGGGTGGGTCGCGTCGCGGGACCGGAGGGTGGGCCGCGACGGGGGATCGGAGGGTGGGGCGCGTCGCGGGACCAGGGGGAGGGCCGCGACGGGGGATCGGAGGGTGGGCCGCGACGGGGGATCGGAGGGTGGGCCGCGTCGCGGGACCAGGGGGAGGGTCTCGTAGGGGGACCGGAGGGTGGGTCGCGTCGCGGGACCAGGGGGAGGGTCGCGTAGGGAAACCGGAGGGTGGGCCGCGACGGGGGTCCGGAGGGTGGCTCGCGTAGGGGGATCGGAGGGTGGGCCGCGCCGCGGGACCGGAGGGTGGGTCGCGTAAGGGGACCGGAGGCTGGGTCGCGTCGCGGCACCAGGGGGAGGGTCGAGTAGGGGGATCGGAGGGTGGGCCGCGACGGGGGACCGGAGGGTGGGTCGCGTCGCGGGCCCGTAGGGTGGGTCGCGTCGGGGTATCGGAGGGTGGGTCGCGTCGCGGGACCGGAGGGTGGGTCGTGTCGCGGGACCGGAGGGTGGGTCGCGTCGTGTGATTGGAGGGTGGGTCGCGTCGTATGATTGGAGGGTGGGTCGCGTCGGGGTATCGGAGGGTGGGTCGCGTCGCGTGATCGGAGGGTGGGCCGCGTAGTGGGACGTAGGCAAAATATAAAAACAGGTTTCTAGTTTTTCACTCTTATTACATACGGGTTACGGGTAAATTTAGTCTATTTATTTATAAATTTGACCACAATTGACGAACACCAATGCAACCCATCCAATTTTTGGCAAAAATAGCTGAAATTTGCAATATTTAATATTAGTACAACAGTTAATAATTTCCATTTTTTTCCACGAACCTAATTTTTTATTGCATTTGTATTAATGCAATTCAATATATTAGACTTAAAATTAATCTATTTGGACCAATTTTAAATCACCCTTCACGACACATTTCAGTTTTGGATGCTTCAGCTAAAATTGCTAAAAATAGCTTCGTTTATTACATTCATCAGAGAAACGCATTCTATTACCATAGACTGGCCCTAAAGATTGTGAAATAGGATTGGAGAAATAGTATTCATAATTATAATTTAATTTCTATTCTATAAAAGCAGGAGATTTGTTAATTTTTCCATCTGAAT
The DNA here is from genome assembly GCA_020796165.1 of Pantala flavescens. Lineage (NCBI taxonomy): Eukaryota > Metazoa > Arthropoda > Insecta > Odonata > Libellulidae > Pantala > Pantala flavescens. Next base: position 17,987,973 of record CM036885.1, on the reverse strand, counting down.
GTAGTAGAGTAGAGCTCGTAAAGAAGTAATTGATGTAAATGAGTTGGCTTATTTCAATCATTTGATTCGTGTGTTTCATTTTTCTTCTTCGGTCCTTCCACAGCTAATCCTGAAGTAACATTTCAAATTTCTGTGACTTAATAAACTACATAATATGATTTATTTTTTGATTTACGGTCCTTTCATATCTAATCCTGAAGTAATATTTCAAAACCTGAGTTTGGTATTATATCTTTGGTATGATATCTAAAACTATTCCTAAATTCATTACCTACCGGAACCTTAAAAATATCAATGAAAATCAACTATTAGATGACGTATCAACTATTCCATGGTAATGTATTGAACAACTCAGCGACATTAACGAGAAAGTGAACACCTTAAACGAATTCCTGCTTCTCCTTCTTGATTCACATTGTCCCATAACTATAATTAGGGTTTCTAAACCTAAATTTCCATGGATTAACACCGAGATAAGGCAGTCCATGGTTTAACGTGATGCCGCATATAGAAACTTTATATTGTTCAAAAATATTGAGTATTTCAAGTGCTACAAAAAGTTAAGAAAGAGAACCAAACAATTGATTAGAAATTCTAAATTGAAATATATTCATCAAATCTTTAAGAGCGGACTAAGAAGTAAAACACTGCGGAACAATCTCAAACTGGTAGGAATCGGAAGGACCGATAAAATCGTCTTCCTGAAGATGTTTCACTCAATACCCAATTATGAATTCCTAATCCGCATATCAAATGTAAACACCCAGCTCAAGAATTCATACATTGATAACATTCAAGATCGAGCATCATCGTCTAACCATTCACTCCCCAAATTTCAATTTTCTCCTGTATCACAATTTCAAGTCCTCCGCTCATTACGTCAAATAAAATCTCAATCACAAGGAGTTGATGGAATTCAAATCTCCTTCATTCTTAAATTAATTCCTTTTATATTGCCTATAGTTACAAACATCTTTAATTGCTCAATTCAACAACAATATTCCCATCACTTTGGAAACTATCACTGGTGCGTCCTCTTCCCAAAAAGTCCTCCCACTCTACCAACCAGTACAGACCTATAAGCATTCTACCTGTTATGGCCAAAGCTTTTGAAAAATTGATTCATGAACAAGTTACTTCCTTCGTAAATTCATTCCATCTATTATACCTACATTCACCCGTTGTTTCTATTTAAAATGCTATATGTCGCATGAACACTGATCTTGCTGCCTTGAACGATTGGAGTCTCATGAACCAACTCACAATAAACCCTTAAAAAAGTCATTCAATCATAATAGTCTCCCGTAAACTTCTTGCCGTTCTCAATCATCCACCTCCGCTCAGAATAGGCGACGACAATATCCCCTACGTAAAATCAGTTATCAATCTAGGACTCGTTATTAATGAGACTCTCACTCTGGGCGATCACGTCACTAATGTTTGCAGTAAGGTTAACAGATCCCTCTACTCTTTAATGCGCCTTAAAAATATTCTCCCTCAACCTCTCAAGAAGTATCTCGTACAGTCTCTTCTTTTCCCTCTTTTTGACTATGCTGATTCTGTCTATCAAGATCTCACAGACGAGTCTACTTACAAACTCCAAAAAGTGCAAAATTCTTGTGTCCGATTTATTTGCAACATATTGAAGTACGATCACATATCACCTTATTATAATAATTTGTCACTGCTAAAACTCGTAAGTAGAAGAATATTACAACTTCTCTCACTTTTCTTCTCCATCGAATTCAATAATGTACCTCAATACCTCTCATCTTTCACCCGCATGTCCTCTCTCCATAAACGTTACACAAGGGGATCAAACTTGATGCAAATACCCAATCAAAAATCTAAAACATTTAACAAATCTTTTCATAGTTAAAAATTCTCCTTCCCCTTTCTCTTTTAAAAAGCAATATAATAAACTTCTTTTTCAGGAACAACAAATCAACAATACTTAAATTCAATCTCATATTGAATTCTACTTCCGTTTTTTTGAATGTAACGTGTTGCGAAACACATTTAAGGAACGGTTTCCGCAATTAATGATTGTTTAACGAAACTTAGAATAAATACATAAGCGGAAAGTAATGCGATTCAATGTTATTCCCGAATGAAACTATAATTAACGAAAGATTATATAATAATTTATAACTTTAAATGATTTACGACGCCAACGAGGAAATTTAATTATCATTGAAATATTAATTATGCTTTGAGTCATCGTGATATTTAAGCACTGATGCCATTGATCATTAATAAATCACTACAACTATTTCTATAATAAATGGATAGTACTCGCGAGAGCTTTATTCCTATTTTCAACACTTCTTTGCTTTAATTTTCTGAATACAACGTAACATTGCTTTTCGTATAACTACGCGTATTAAGTACGAGAATTGATCTCATTCGATGATTCCTAACGTACTTGAAATAGTCTTGAACGATTTACAACTTTCTTTAATTTCAATATTAGAATCTAATTTAAATAAGTACTCTATTCAAATTTAAATTGAAACTTGAAGTATTTGAAATAAGTGAAGGATGACGAAATATGTAATATTCTTAGTTTCACTCAAGATTTAACTCACGTTTTTTAGCGATTATACAGTTGCTCTATAATCTAAAAACGGGTCGCGTAGGGGGATCGGAGGGTGGGTCGCGTCGCGGGACCGGAGGGTGGGCCGCGACGGGGGATCGGAGGGTGGGGCGCGTCGCGGGACCAGGGGGAGGGCCGCGACGGGGGATCGGAGGGTGGGCCGCGACGGGGGATCGGAGGGTGGGCCGCGTCGCGGGACCAGGGGGAGGGTCTCGTAGGGGGACCGGAGGGTGGGTCGCGTCGGGGTATCGGAGGGTGGGTCGCGTCGTCGGACCGGAGGGTGGGCCGCGTTGGTTGATGAGAGGATTCGGAGGAGGGTTCGAAATTAATAGAAAAATTTGGTTGAAGTATGCAAAATATAAAGAGAAGTTTCTAGTTCGTCACCCTTATTACATCACGGGTAAATTAATCTATACATTTATAAATTTGACCACAGTTGACGAATACCAATGCAACCCATCCAATAACTGGCAACAAAACAGCTGAAATTTGCAATATTTAATATTAATACAACAGTTAATAATTTCCAACATTTTCCACGAACATAATTTTCATATTGCATTTGTATTAATGTAATTCAAAATATTTGGCTTAAAATTAATCTTTTTGGAGCAATTATAAAATAATGCTCTTATCTCCACTCACGACGCATTTCCGTTTTAAATGCTTCAGCTAAAATTGCTAGAAATTGCTTCGTTGATTACATTCACCAGAGAAACGCATTTCATTACCATAGAATGGCCCTACAAATTGTAAAATGGGATAGGATAAATAGTATTCGTAATTATAACTTAATTTCTATTCTATGAAAGCAGGAGATTTTTAAATTTTTCCATCCATTTTTCCGTGCATCCAACATTCAAATTGCCAAAACATAGTAATTTGCTTAAAAGTACTCTTCCATGATTTTGGAAGGAGGTAGGATTAATTATATTATTATTATATTAAATTTGTACATTTACTATTTTATAACCGCCCATATAATTTTATGTTCTTCTCTACAGACTTATAGCGCTAAAAATCAATGCAGAAGGCAACCGGCTACCGATGACGGAAAATGACACTATCATGCTATTTACTCTCTGCATTTTATTTAAATGTATTGATGAAATTTGCTCTGTGACTTCAAAAACTACTTAATGTGTTTCTTTTTTCTGATTTACGGTCCTACCACATCTAATCATGAAGTAATATTTCAAATTTCTGTGACTTAATAAAAACTACATAATGTGAATCATTTTTCTGATTTACGGTCCTTCCATATCTAATCCTGAAGTAATATTCCATTCGATTCTGGGGGCGCTAAATATAGACCTCTAGACCCCATGGGGTCCAGAGGTTCGATCTCCGAGACGTAACGTGAGTGGGGAGAGATTAATAAAAAGAGGAGAATGGCAGAAATAATGAGGGCGGTATAGCAAGCCATTCAAACATTACTTAGGGGATTATTTTTATCCTAATTTTTACAGATAATTCTATTTACATTCACGAAAAGCTTTACTAAAAGTGTCGGACACAATATTCAAACAAAATTTGTTTTCTTTATCTCTTGACAAAACGGGAGTGAATAAAATGATGGGAGAGTAATTTAATAAGGATATGTATACATATATTTCAAAAATTCCCATACATTGCATTCAATTGTAAGTAAAAAGAAACTCGTTAACACAGAGGAACTATATCACTTATAATTTCACATATCACATACAGTTTTTATATATCACTCAGATGAGGGCATTGACGCATAGAATAAAAAAGTTACAACTGAGAACGTGAATACGGAATTACTAAAAGATATTCAAGAGATATTTTGGATTATCCCCTCCTCTAATAGTATCGAGACCTGAATAAGTTCAACCTGAGAAAAATATCAGAAATTTATCTGCAGGTACATATATAAAACTACACTGTGGAAAAGAATCCTGTGTTTAAAAAGGAAAAAGAATCGCATCCATATTTCAAATACTATATTTCGCTTACACTTTCTTGAGGTTACAATGTAACTTAAATATTATAAGGTAAGTATAATCATAAAAAACCTGAACTTCGAAGATAAAGGTGTTAAAATAGAGGCGCAAAGCATTTCGCGATAAGTACAGCTGATGAAAATTTGAGACACACACTTATATGAGGACGTTTTACTCGCACAACTCAGAACTACATTGTGATATTACAACTTAACACCATTACGACACATTTAAACATTGTGACATGTCGGTATTTATAAAACCCAAATGCGCGGAATACATCGATTTACAATGGAGGCATTTCAGGATAAGTACAGATGAATACAATTTGAGGCTGTTTTTCTCGCAGAACTACATTGTGATTTTACGCAGTTAAACTTTATCATAAATATAATTATTACACATACAATACAGTTATGATGTTCACAATACTCCATACGGGTGTTCGTACAAGAAGCCAAACGCACTAACATAGTGCAACGGTCTACTGGTAAATGCTCGAAGGAAATTCGAAGATGGAAGAACCGAAAAAGAGAATGCATTCTCAAATATTCTGGACACATCAGCCGACAATGCGAAAATAGTGGGATGAAGATCAAGTGTGTGCAAGGACGATCGGAGGTGAAAAAGAGAACCATCAAAGAGAGGGTTGATCCTGAATAGAAGAATTTCAGGAGAACCTTGTTCACCGACGTGGCTAGCCAAACGAACGACTCAAGTACGGAAGAAGAGCGACTGCTCCAAAACAAAGTATGCGAACAAGATCATTTGGCGTACAGTACATTACGAAATATTAACACTCAGAATGCGGGTTGTATGATAGGCAACTTCCAAATCATTGCACGTATTAGCACATTCATTCCAACATGATATACGGAAGGATAAATTTCACCATAACAATAGGTTAACTACCAAGATACCATCTATTGAACATATGAAGTACAACTTGTTACATTTCATCAAGCTGCTTCAGTGACGGCTACCCCAAATGGATCCAGCTTCAGGGAAGATCCTCCTCGAACCTTGAGTGAGCAGCTGGTGCAGCTTCTACTGAAAAGATTCAAGCACGGTTAAGGAAAGCGATTGCATTTAAGGGATGTAAAATGGAGTATCAAATTAAGCTCACCCTGCAAGCACATTCAATATCTCCTTCCCATGGGTTTGCATCTTCCACATGACTTCTTTTCCTCCATCTAACAATACTACAATCTTCTCTGCAGAATCCACAGCTTCATGCTAAGCATCTTCTAATGCCGATGCACAAGCAGCGTGGCCTCATGAAGGTAATATATTTACGTTAACACGGACGGCAAATCAAATAACAACAATTGACTATCATGGAAATAATCTTACCCACCTTTTTCTAACTGAACACAATATTCCTTCGCCGAACCGTGAGAAATCCCATCTGAGGAAGCACTGTGGATGCACTGCGCGCACGGAACCATCTTCTCTGCGCTTGAAGTAAAAAAAAGGGTAAGCAACTGGAGAAGTCGAAGAAGAGAACAAGGAATGAGTTTTACTTTACTTTCGTCCGATTCCGGGGTTACCGACGGTCTTGGATAAATGGCGAATCTTGAAATTCTCAGCAAAGGATACTGCTTAACTTATCCTGAAATAATCATTGCTACGTCCGGTTAAGAGATATTTATCAGTGATCCAAAATCATTCCGATCATATGTTATGGACGCGAACAAAATTGACTGCCATTTACACCCGAGCAGTCAAGGGAGTGAAATTGCCACATTACCAATTCGTGTCCCAGCATATCTTCTAGGTCTTTCGCGGCGGTAGTAGAAATGCAGGAAAAACTCTGTCTTGGCTGCTGGAGTAAACGGGACCGCTATCAACGTCTTCTCATCCGCCCCATGCAGACGAGCTGAAATCGATTGATTGTTTCAATAGACGTTACATCCTTTTGGAATTATAATGTCAAATGTGTAATTCAATGAAGGTCATTTTTATGCAAATACGCCGATGATGTATTATTTCGTGAGCTTTCCTACTGCTTCCCGTGGTAGATGCCCTCCTCACGTTTTCCAAACCGCTCTCGAAAAGGTCTTCTTGTTCCACAGCCACGCGATCGGTTTCCTGAAGAGATAAAGCATTAATCTAAACCATGATGGTCGTTAACGAACAGTAGGGAAGAACAATCGACAACTCTTGCTGCTATGTGAAATTCGTTGACTGAAGATAAATCCTTCCTACCTTTCATTCCTCATGCATTCAAGATACCGACTGATTTACAGATGGTCGTCCTCTTCGGAAGCGTTGCACAATAGCAATCAATTCCCAAGTAGTACGCAAAGCTGAAAATAATGAGACACGATTACGAATACGTGCGCGTGAATCTGAATTCAAATTACAAGTTCACTCACATTCTTTGATTCTCCGTCTCCATCGATGGAATGGTTCAGTAATGTCTCGAATTATTCCTCTCCCCGAGGCTAAGCATCCTGCTGGATGGCTGATCCTCCTCGTCCGTAGTTGGTGCAGTTTCCTATAGAAGACATATATTAGTTTGAGGAAATCGAATTCACTTTGTCACGATTACGACAAGTCGAATCAAAAATACTCACCCTGCCAGCTCAGTCAAAACCTTCGTCTCCATGTGGACCTTCCTTACGACATAACTTCCTGAATCTCGATGAGCTACACGGCAGAGCCCGCCGTCACACCTCAGGATCTTCTCACAAGCACCGTTCCCTCGTCATGGTAAAATATATACGTTAATATGGACGGCAAAAGATAGAATTCTTCAATTGACTGTCATGGAAATAACCTTACTCACCGTTTTGTAACTAACAAAGTATTACTTCGCCGACCCGCGCTTCTCATGAATGGACGAACCTGGATCAACTGGAAACATTTTTTAATATGCAAGCAAATATTACTGTAAATGGTCCCGCATCATGTTCTCATGCAAACTGGGATTATAATAGAAAGGACGTTACTTACGATGGAATCATATGGAATTCTCGCGGTAAAAGTTTTGGAAGTTGGCCTTCCTCCTCTCGCGATATCCAATCTTCTTACGTTATCAATCCCTCGATGCACATTGAAACATTGTGACATGTCGGTATTTTTAAAAGCCAAATGCGCGGAATACATCGATTTACAATGGAGGCATTTCACGATAAGTACAGATGATTACAATTTGAGGCTGTTTTTCTCGCAGACCTACATTGTGATTTTACGCAGTTAAACTTTATCATAAATATAATTATTGCACATACAATACAGTTATGATGTTCACAATACTCCATACGGGTGTTCATACAAGAAGCCAAACGCACTAACATAGTGCAACGGTCTACTGGTAAATGCTCGAAGGAAATTCGAAGATGGAAGAACCGAAAAAGAGAATGCATTCTCAAATATTCTGGACACATCAGCCGACAATGCGAAAATAGTGGGATGAAGATCAAGTGTGTGCAAGGACGATCGGAGGTGAAAAAGAGAACCATCAAAGAGAGGGTTGATCCTGAATAGAAGAATTTCAGGAGAACCTTGTTCACCGACGTGGCTAGCCAAACGAACGACTCAAGTACGGAAGAAGAGCGACTGCTCCAAACCAAAGTATGCGAACAAGATCATTTGGCGTACAGTACATTACGAAATATTAACACTCAGAATGCGGGTTGTATGATAGGCAACTTCCAAATCATTGCACGTATTAGCAAATTCATTCCAACATGATATACGGAAGGATAAATTTCACCATAAAAATAGGTTAACTACCAAGATACCATCTATTGAACATATAAAGTACAACTTGTTATATTTCATCAAGCTGCTTCAGTGACGGCTACACCAAAAGGATCCAGCTTCAGGGAAGATCCTCCTCGAACCTTGAGTGAGCAGCTGGTGCAGCTTTTACTGAAAACATTCAAGCACGGTTAAGGAAAGCGATTGCATTTTAAGGGATGTAAAATGGAGTATCAAATTAAGCTCACCCTGCAAGCACATTCAATATCTCCTTCCCATGGGTTTGCATCTTCCACATGACTTCTTTTCCTCGATCAAACAATACTACAATCTTCTCTGCAGAATCCACAGCTTCATGCTAAGCATCTTCTAATGCCGAAGCACAAGCAGGGTGGCCTCATGAAGGTAAATATTTACGTTATCACGGACGGCAAATCAAATAACAACAATTGACTATCATGGAAATAATCTTACCCACCTTTTTCTAACTGAACACAATATTCCTTCGCCGAACCGTGAGAAATCCCATCTGAGGAAGCACTGTGGATGCACTGCGCGCACGGAACCATCTTCTCTACGGTTGAAGTAAAAAAAAGGGTAAGCAACTGGAGAAGTCGAAAAAGAGAACAAGGAATGAGTTTTACTTTACTTTCGTCCGATTCCGGGGTTACCGACGGTCTTGGATAAATGGCGCATCTTGAAATTCTCAGCAAAGGATACTGCTTAACTTATCCTAAAATAATCATTGCTACTTCCGGTTAAGAGATATTTATCAGTGATCCAAAATCATTCCGATCATATGTTATGGACGCGAACAAAATTGACTGCCATTTACACCCGAGCAGTCAAGGAGGTGAAATTGCCACATTACCAATTCGTGTCCCAGCATATCTTCTAGGTCTTTCGCGGCGGTAGAAGAAATGCAGGAAAAACTCTGTCTTGGCTGCTGGAGTAAACGGGACCGCTATTAACGTCTTCTCATCCGCCCCATGCAGACGAGCTGAAATCGATTGATTGTTTCAATAGACGTTACATCCTTTTGGAATTATAATGTCAAATGTGTAATTCAATGAAGCTCATTTTTATGCAAATAAGCCGATGATGTATTATTTCGTGAGCTTCCCTACTGCTTCCCGTGGTAGATGCCTTCCTCACGTTTTCCAAACCGCTCTCGAAAAGGTCTTCTTGTTCCACAGCCACGCGATCGGTTTCCTGAAGAGATAAAGCATTAATCTAAACCATGATGGTCGTTTACGAAAAGTAGGGAAGAACAATCGACAACTCTTGCTGCTATGTGAAATTCGTTGACTGAAGATAAATCCTTCCTACCTTTAATTCCTCATGCATTCAAGATACCGACTGATTTACAGATGGTCGTCCTCTTCGGAAGCGTTGCACAATAGCAATCAATTCCCAAGTAGTACGCAAAGCTGAAAATAATGAGACACGATTACGAATACGTGCGCGTGAATCTGATTTCAAATTACAAGTTCACTCACATTCTTTGATTCTCCGTCTCCATCGATGGAATGGTTCAGTAATTTCTCGAATTATTCCTCTCCCCGAGGCTAAGCATCCTGCTGGAGGGCTGATCCTCCTCGTCCGTAGTTGGTGCAGTTTCCTATAGAAGACATATATTAGTTTGAGGAAATCGAATTCACTTTGTCACGATTACGACAAGTCGAATCAAAAATACTCACCCTGCCAGCTCAGTCAAAACCTTCGTCTCCATGTGGACCTTCCTTACGACATAACTTCCTGAATCTCGATGAGCTACACGGCAGAGCCCGCCGTCACACCTCAGGATCTTCTCCCAAGCACCTTTCCCTCGTCATGGTAAAATATATACGTTAATATGGACGGCAAAAGATAGAATTCTTCAATTGACTGTCATGGAAATAACCTTACTCACCGTTTTGTAACTGAACAATTTATTCCTTCGCCGACCCGCGCTTCTCATGAATGGACGTACCTGGATCAAACGGAAACATGTTTTAATATGCAAGCAAATATTACTGTAAATGGTCCCGCATCATGTTCTCATGCAAACTGGGATTATAATAGAAAGGACGTTACTTACGATGGAATCATATGGAATTCTCGCGGTAAAAGTTTTGGAAGGTGGCCTTCCTCCTCTCGCGATATCCAATCTTCTTACGTTATCAATCCCTCGATGCACATTGAAACATTGTGACATGTCGGTATTTTTAAAAGCCAAATGCGCGGAATACATCGATTTACAATGGAGGCATTTCACGATAAGTACAGATGATTACAATTAGAGGCTGTTTTTCTCGCAGACCTACATTGTGATTTTACGCAGTTAAACTTTATCATAAATATAATTATTACACATACAATACAGTTATGATGTTCACAATGCTCCATACGGGTGTTCATACAAGAAGCCAAACGCACTAACATAGTGCAACGGTCTACTGGTAAATGCTCGAAGGAAATTCGAAGATGGAAGAACCGAAAAAGAGAATGCATTCTCAAATATTCTGGACACATCCGCCGACAATGCGAAAATAGTGGGATGAAGATCAAGTGTGTGCAAGGACGATCGGAGGTGAAAAAGAGAACCATCAAAGAGAGGGTTGATCCTGAATAGAAGAATTTCAGGAGAACCTTGTTCACCGACGTGGCTAGCCAAACGAACGACTCAAGTACGGAAGAAGAGCGACTGCTCCAAAACAAAGTGTGCGAACAAGATCATTTGGCGTACAGTACATTACGAAATATTAACACTCAGAATGCGGGTTGTATGATAGGCAACTTCCAAATCATTGCACGTATTAGCACATTCATTCCAACATGATATACGGAAGGATAAATTTCACCATAACAATAGGTTAACTACCAAGAAACCATCTATTGAACATATGAAGTACAACTTGTTACATTTCATCAAGCTGCTTCAGTGACGGCTACCCCAAAAGGATCCAGCTTCAGGGAAGATCCTCCTCGAACCTTGAGTGAGCAGCTGGTGCAGCTTCTACTGAAAAGATTCAAGCACGGTTAAGGAAAGCGATTGCATTTCAAGGGATGTAAAATAGAGTATCAAAATAAGCTCGCCCTGCAAGCAAATTCAATATCTCCTTCCCATGGGTTTGCATCTTCCACATGACTTCTTTTCCTCGATCTAACAATACTACAATCTTCTCTGCAGAATCCACAGCTTCATGCTAAGCATCTTCTAATGCCGATGCACAAGCAGCGTGGCCTCATGAAGGTAATATATTTACGTTAACACGGACGGAAAATCAAATAACAACAATTGACTATCATGGAAATAATCTTACCCACCTTTTTCTAACTGAACACAATATTCCTTCGCCGAACCGTGAGAAATCCCATCTGAGGAAACACTGTGGATGCACTGCGCGCACGGAACCATCTTCTCTGCGCTTGAAGTAAAAAAAAAGGGTAAGCAACTGGAGAAGTCGAAGAAGAGAACAAGGAATGAGTTTTACTTTACTTTCGTCCGATTCCGGGGTTACCGACGGTCTTGGATAAATGGCCCATCCTGAAATTCTCAGCGAAGGATACTGCTTAACTTATCCTGAAATAATCATTGCTACGTCCGGTTAAGAGATATTTATCAGTGATCCAAAATCATTCCGATCATATGTTATGGACGCGAACAAAATTGACTGCCATTTACACCCGAGCAGTCAAGGAGGTGAAATTGCCACATTACCAATTCGTGTCCCAGCATATCTTCTAGGTCTTTCGCGGCGGTAGAAGAAATGCAGGAATAAGTTTGTCTTGGCTGCTGGAGTAAACGGGACCGCTATCAACGTCTTCTCATCCGCCCCATGCAGACGAGCTGAAATCGATTGATTGTTTCAATAGACTTTACATCCTTTTGGAATTATAATGTCAAATGTGTAATTCAATGAAGGTCATTTTTATGCAAATACGCCGATGATGTATTATTTCGTGAGCTTCCCTACTGCTTCCCGTGGTAGATGCCCTCCTCACGTTTTCCAAACCGCTCTCGAAAAGGTCTTCTTGTTCCACAGCCACGCGATCGGTTTCCTGAAGAGATAAAGCATTAATCAAAACCATGATGGTAGTTAACGAACAGTAGGGAAGAACAATCGACAACTCTTGCTGCTATGTGAAATTCGTTGACTGAAGATAAATCCTTCCTACCTTTAATTCCTCATGCATTCAAGATACCGACTGATTTACAGATGGTCGTCCTCTTCGGAAGCGTTGCACAATAGCAATCAATTCCCAAGTAGTACGCAAAGCTGAAAATAATGAGACACGATTACGAATACGTGCGCGTGAATCTGAATTCAAATTACAAGTTCACTCACATTCTTTGATTCTCCGTCTCCATCGATGGAATGGTTCAGTAATGTCTCGAATTATTCCTCTCCCCGAGGCTAAGCATCCTGCTGGAGGGCGGATCCTCCTCGTCCGTAGTTGGTGCAGTTTCCCATAGAAGATATATATTAGTTTGAGGAAATCGAATTCACTTTGTCACGATTACGACAAGTCGAATCAAAAATACTCACCCTGCCAGCTCAGTCAAAACCTTCGTCTCCTTGTGGATCCTCTTTACGACATAACTTCCTGAATCTCGATGAGCTACACGGCAGAGCCCGCCGTCACACCTCAGGATCTTCTCACAAGCACCGTTCCCTCGTCATGGTAAAATATTTACGTTAATATGGACGGCAAAAGATAGAATTCTTCAATTGACCGTCATGGAAATAACCTTACTCACCGTTTTGTAACTGAACAAAGTATTACTTCGCCGACCCGCGCTACTAATGAATGGACGTACCTGGATCAAACGGAAACATGTTTTAATATGCAAGCAAATATTACTGTAAATGGTCCCGCATCATGTTCTCATGCAAACTGGGATTATAATAGAAAGGACGTTACTTACGATGGAATCATATGGAATTCTCGCGGTAAAAGTTTTGGAAGTTGGCCTTCCTCCTCTCGCGATATCCAATCTTCTTACGTTATCAATCCCTCGATGCACATTGAAACATTGTGACATGTCGGTATTTATAAAACCCAAATGCGCGGAATACATCGATTTACAATGGAGGCATTTCACGATAAGTACAGATGATTACAATTAGAGGCTGTTTTTCTCGCAGAACTACATTGTGATTTTACGCAGTTAAACTTTATCATAAATATAATTATTACACATACAATACAGTTATGATGTTCACAATACTCCATACGGGTGTTCATACAAGAAGCCAAACGCACTAACATAGTGCAACGGTCTACTGGTAAATGCTCGAAGGAAATTCGAAGATGGAAGAACCGAAAAAGAGAATGCATTCTCAAATATTCTGGACACATCCGCCGACAATGCGAAAATAGTGGGATGAAGATCAAGTGTGTGCAAGGACGATCGGAGGTGAAAAAGAGAACCATCAAAGAGAGGGTTGATCCTGAATAGAAGAATTTCAGGAGAACCTTGTTCACCGACGTGGCTAGCCAAACGAACGACTCAAGTACGGAAGAAGAGCGACTGCTCCAAAACAAAGTGTGCGAACAAGATCATTTGGCGTACAGTACATTACGAAATATTAACACTCAGAATGCGGGTTGTATGATAGGCAACTTCCAAATCATTGCACGTATTAGCACATTCATTCCAACATGATATACGGAAGGATAAATTTCACCATAACAATAGGTTAACAACCAAGATACCATCTATTGCACTTATAAGGTAGTACTTGTTACTTTTCATCAAGCTGCTTCAGTGACGGCTACCCCAAAAGTATTACATTTAATTTCATATTACGAAACCATTCGCGAAATACAATTTTCTGTGGGAATCTACAAAGTTTATTTTATTACTATGGCATTCCACGAAGGTACTCCTTCTCACATTGATTTCACAGCTCCATTATAATTATGCTTAGCGAAACTCATTAAGTTTTTCCCCATTGCTGCGCCTTACGTTTCCTTCAATATTTAGCAATTGAAAATATTCAGCACCCAAATGGCTTTCAAGTATTTCATACTTAGCCACAATATTGTGGTAAATGTATAAAGAATTATTTATTCCCCTTTCTTGATGGTTAACTGCCACTAAGTCACTAAGCCAACTTAGTAGTGAGGTAAGTATAAACATATGAATATTCATAAAATTTTATTTGACTAATTAATTGTTGTTTGCATACTCCAAAATATATCATGCTCCTTAATTTTATATAGTTAGCAAAATGAACACTATTATCACTTATTTTACTATGCTTTTACTAAGAACTGAACGTCATTAATTACAGGACATAATTCAACATCTTTCTCGTTTCATTCATATATTATTTCATTACCCATAGATTTTTTTCTCTCAATTTCTAAGATGTTGTGCGATCAAATATAATATATTACATAATTATCTAAATTCTTATGATCTCTGTTGTTTATCTTTTAATCCAATGCATTCAATATTTGCTGCTTAATAAAAGATTGTAACTCTCAAATTAAAAGATCATGTATATCATTATCTGAGAATAATAATACTTTACAAAAGGTAAAAATATAGTACGAATAGAGCATCAATTGATAAAATAATAACCTGCTACTGAAACTATATGTCCCTAGAAATAAGTGCCTTTTTATCAAGGTGCTTCCTTTTCTCTAGAATATTTTTAATAAATTTATGTAATAGAAGAGCGGTTCTAATTTCATGTGTTTATATTTAAAGTGTCGTTTCAGGTGAGTCGTTAAACGTTTAATTGGACTTTTTTTAAATTTTAACCAAATGTTATTAAAATTGATTGAATAATTAAAACATTTTATGAAAAAATTCAATCCCGAAATTCATATAAAGTCGTTAACTGTTTCAGAAATTGCAATTGCAAATAATATAAGTCAATATGGTTTTCTCGAATTATGTTAATAACCTTGCGTTAGAATTTATAAACTGCAACCGAATTAAAAAGTAATTAAAAATAAATATCGTTTTTGAAGGAATCGAATTTACGTGATGTTATCGTGTGAGTGCCCGAAAGAAGCTACGGCTCCTTCACTTTCCTTTTCGTTCAGCAGCTTGAGTCATTTTTGTTTAGAAAGTGGAATACATACTCAAGGACAAATGCTCTCCATCACAATACAAAAAAGGGAAGGAGATTCGTGAGCAAGTAGACCCGGAGTATTGAAATATATTTATAACTATGTATTAAACGGAAATAAACTAAATTATTATTGAATCACTGAATACAAGATAAACTATCGTTGCATATAATTCACCTCACGATAGAAAATGATTCAGGTTTTAATTTAATAATTGAATGTTATCTAAATAACATCCGATAATGACAAGTTAAATATTTCAATTTCAATAATAATTCGGAACAATTATCATTCCATGCTGCGATGAACGATGATTGCAGTATACGTAAATACAGAAAAAATCCTATGAATTGGAAAATGTCGTGGCCTACAATTTTAATCGCAAAATTCCTTTGAATCTTACGTATATAAGTTACAAATATATCTCAATACGACGATGTATACATAGAGTAGTATCTAAGTTACATGTTGATTGCATATTGGACCGTGTCAAACTATTTTAAAAAATTCTAAAAATTCCTTAACTGATTAAAAAACACTCCTTATAGTCGTACTTATATAATTCTCTTATGTAATCAAAATGGTATCATTGTTTTCGAGATCCGTTTAGCGTAATAATTTTACTTTGAGCAGCTGTCAGGTGTTTAAAAAATATTATATCTAAATCTATATATCTAAATATTATATATATATATATTATATTTATTAGAATAAATTATATAATCGTTAAAATAAAAGGTTGAAACTCGAAATAAAACTATGTATCTTATACAGACGAAATTTATATGACAATCCGTATTGCATTTCAAAAATAACTAAATCATTCATTGAATACCGCTTAATGATGCAATAGGGAAAATGTATTGCAAAATAACGAGAAATATTAATTTAATAAATTACAAATATTCACTAAGAAATAGAAAACGTTGTGGATTACACCCTTCAAACTTAATATATTTCGTTTTCGTAAACCTACCGTTAATTTTTCAATGATCAGAGAATAGAATGGTATGCAAGGTGATATCTCAATTTAATCTTTGATAGGATAACGGACCTCATAAAACTATATTATAGACATCATAGTTATCCATTAATTAACTAGAAAAGCATAAGTATACATCCACTTGTATATATATCTGAAGGAGTGATACGCGGATCATTGTTCTCGGGAAGTGTTAATCATCATTAATTGTACTTTTATTAGAAGGGTTGTTACGTTTTTAGATTATAGAGCAACTGTATAATCGCTAAAAAACGTGAGTTAAATCTTGAGTGAAACTAAGAATATTACATATTTCGTCATCCTTCACTTATTTCAAATACTTCAAGTTTCCATTTAATTTGTATAGAGTACTTATTTAAATTATATTCTAATATTGGAATTAAAGAAAGTTGTAAATCGTTCAAGACTATTTCAAGTACGTTAGGAATCATCGAATGAGATCAATTCTCGTACTTAATACGCGTAGTTATACGAAAAGCAATGTTACGTTGTATTCAGAAAATTAAAGCAAAGAAGTGTTGAAAATAGGAATAAAGCTCTCGCGAGTACTATCCATTTATTATAGAAATAGTTGTAGTGATTTATTAATGATCAATGGCATCAGTGCTTAAATCTAACGATGACTCAAAGCATAATTAATATTTCAATGATAATTAAATTTCCTCGTTGGCGTCGTAAATCATTTAAAGTTATAAATTATTATATAATCTTTCGTTAATTATAGTTTCATTCGGGAATAACATTGAATCGCATTACTTTCCGCTTATGTATTTATTCTAAGTTTCGTTAAACAATCATTAATTGCGGAAACCGTTCCTTAAATGTGTTTCGCAACACGTTACATTCAAAAAAACGTTAGTAGAATCCAATATTCAAACGAAATAAACTTGGATGGATTCAGATTCTGAAAAGTACGTCGGCTATCAATGATACGTAATTGCCACGTGGTCTAACCGGAAGTCGTTGTTACATGTCCGAAAATGAGTGGAGATTTAATAAAAAGGAGGTTTTATCACTATCGAAGATTATAAAATTGAATCGGAAACTTTCAAAATGAGATATTCATGAGCGATTCCGTATTTGAGAATGATTCGATCGAACTATGACTACGAGGCGGTTATCAAGTTTTATGACATAAATACTTGTTTCGTCATGTAACCGACGTACAAGTTAAACGCACGGTAAACATTTCTTTCTCTTTTAAAGGAAGGAAACAAAGGCACGATCATTCGGAAGATACTTCGACAGCGGCACCTTTCTTTAAAAAAATCGGACTAAATATATCCATCCAAAATTAAAATCGATTCTGAATGAAATAGATACCGACAAAGAAAGTAACATAGTCTATTAAAGAACATAATAGTTTTAAAAAAATCGTATATTTCCTACCTTTCGTGTCCCAGCCATTCCAATCGTTGGCGTCCTGACTCCGTGATGAGGTTCCATCGCAGCTTTCTTTCCGCTTATATATTCAATATCGATAATTATTAATTCGGAAATTACCGAAAACGATTCAACCAGATAAACTAACGCACTTTTAAAACTTTCAGTGACGAATTTAAATTTTAACGGTTTTCTTGAACAAAGCGGCAGCACGACGTTGCTAGAAGAATTCCCAGAAGACAATGGCAATTTTGCAACACCGCTAAAGTTGAACCAAAATCCTCGCTTCTGATTGGCTGGTTACGATTGACCACGCCCGCTTTAGCGTTCCTTTATCTTTTCCATATTTAATAATTTAATTATTTTAATTAATTACAATGTAAATGATGATTAAATGATTCAAATTAATTTTTACAATTATTAGGGTAAATATATTCATTAATACTTATCGTTTGAATATTATGTATGGGAAGTTGAAGAAGTTCACTCAAGCAAATTCTCATACTCATTCGTTATGAAAAATTTGACGTCCAATGCTTTTGTTTTACTGGAAAATTCATTAAGTTTTAATAACAAATGGAAATTAAAATTAAAACTTCGGTCTTACCCCTGAAATTATTTAATAATAATGTTTATTCACAACATCTACCAGAGATTGTGAATGACATATTTTTCGAAGTATCTTCTCAATGGTACGTCAATAGACTATAGTCGAAATAGATTGGAGGTAAACGTGAAAGTAATCTCATATCATTCATCGTGAATATTAATGTCAACTTAAGAAATAAATAAATCACTCTATAAGTTCATCAATCCTCTGATGGCTACCTTTGTTGCTAAAATGTTTGAAAACATATGTATCTGATTTAAAAGTTATATTACTTTGAGATCAATTTACTAGAAAAGCTTACTTACCTCTGATAGCCTTTCCATTTTTCTTGAATGGAACTACCCTCCAAAGGAACCTTCTTTATTTTGGCGACCGCACTTTAATTAGAAATGTTTTTCTTAACAAACACACGTTCAGATTTAGACACTTCACAATGGCAAAAAGCACCCACACCTCACTCACTATTTATATATTGTTTGCACTTATTTCATCACTGATTTTAGCAATAGCAGGAATCAAATTGCCAGAATAAAGCAAAACGTTGCACTTTCCACGTAATATATAAGTTAATACGTGGAATTTTTGGTATACGTCGTCACTAATTGCACCCGTGAGGTCACATGTCACTCAATTCACTATAAATCATAGGCGAGGCATTTTCGATTCTTTTCTTGCGGAAATGTCTCAAAACTTGAGCGATTTCATGATTATTTTTGTATTATTATCGAAATAGAGAACGTTATTATTTCCATCTGTATAATCGTTACTTTAATGATTGAATAGTGTTCATGATCATACACAAATAGAAAACTTGTGTACAATTGAATAAAATGAACCTTTCAAATTCACCCTTCAAACTTTGGGCATGTATCTGCACATTCATAAAATTCTCGAGGCACTATTTTCGGTGGCTAAAGCTGTAGTTACACAATCACTCTTTGATGTAATCAAAAATAAACATCAACCATGAATATACACTTTAAGTCACTCACTAAAGCGTTGCACCAGAATACCTTGCACTATTTTCGGACAATGAAAGAAAATTAAAACACACCTACTATTCCTACTCCTACAACTTCCAACTGAATGTAATGGGCCTTCCTTTCGTAACACAGACGGATCACTAACTTATAGAGATGTGAATAAAACACTTCTCACTCTTCGAACGTAATCAGCATATCCTAACATTCAATATGCAAGAGGAGTCATAACTGCACCAATGTCGGTGGCTTGAATACGTCATCTTTTCGCCACGAGAATGTATTCCAAAATGAACACTGACCAATGAATATCCACTTATGTTTCACCCTTTGAAGCACCATACACCATATTATGTTGCACTTCATTCGGACGATGAAAGACTGAAGTAATATTCTAAGAGACAACGATTCAAAAATACCCATACTTTCCCCCTGAACTTGTTTCGAACAGCTATTTACTTTCTAGCGAAAGTGCAGAAATATTCTGGCGTTACTCATTTAGTACGACCTCGAAATTTTATAAAACGCTTTAGCCGTTATTTCAAGGTAAACCTTTTTTGGTTACTTAAATGAATACTCGAAATCGTAATAAATAGATCTTTCACAAGTAGAGCGTTCCTTATTATTTTGTGATCGCGCGATGACCAGGATTCAATATACTTAAACTTATCCCACGATCCATTTATTTAAGTTAGCTAAACCTTATTTTATAAACAAGTTTTTCATTGAAATAGCCGCTAGGGTTAAAGCGTTTCATAAAATTTCGAGGTCGTACTAAATGAGTAACGCCAGAATATTTCCGCCCTTCGGAAGGAAGTAAATAGTTGTACAAAACAAGCTCATGGAGAGACAGAGAGTGAATCACATGTTTTTGAATCATGGAATTGGTCATCAAGTACGTATAGTGCAAGTTATTATGGTGCAATGCTTAAGTGAGTGACTTAAAGTGTATATTCACTGGTTGATTATTTTTCCAAATTCAAGTTCGAAGGGTGTAATTGACAAAATTTTCCATTTCGCAGTCAATATTTTAATTTATTGACTTAATTTTAAATTTATTAAATTAATATTTCTTATTATTTAGCTATACATTTTCCCTGTTGCATCATTAAGCGATATTTAATTAATGATTTAGTTATTTTTACAAGTTGAAATTTTTGAAATGCAATACGGATTGTCATATAAATTTCGTCTGTATAAGATACATAGTTTTATTTCGAGTTTCAACCTTTTATTTTAACGATTATATATTTTATTCTAATAAATATAATATATATATATATATATATATATATAATATTTAGATATATAGATTTAGATATAATATTTTTTAAACACCTGACAGCTGTACGTCTAAATTCTCTATAGAAAAGTTAGAATATAGTATATATATATAGTATATATATATAGTATAGAACTGTAAGTATTCAAGGGCGCTCATTGCTCCCTAGGACCCCTTGTCAGAGGCCCTCTTCTTCTCACACTTTTTCATTTACTCACCACTTCACCCCATCCCTATCCTTCTTCCTCTGTAGCCTCTCTGGCCTATAAACAAACTTAATGTG
Organism: Pantala flavescens; assembly: GCA_020796165.1. Classification (NCBI taxonomy): domain Eukaryota; kingdom Metazoa; phylum Arthropoda; class Insecta; order Odonata; family Libellulidae; genus Pantala; species Pantala flavescens. The sequence continues at coordinate 17,967,087 of CM036885.1, read as the reverse complement.
CTGGATGCCCTTCTCTCTCCTTTTGGGGGATTTCCGAGTGCAGTGGGCAGTTGGTAACAGGAACGCGAGGAAGGCAGTAGTGCCGAATTAAAGTTCTGTGTTGGAAGCAAGGACTTATTACGTTTTATTTCTGTTCCCTTTTTGTTCCCTGAGCGAATCCCGCCTCGAGTTGGGCCTTTGGGTGTCAGAAGTGGGATACAGCCTCAGGGAACAAATATATCAGAGAAGGACAAGTCATGGCATCCCGTGTGAGTATTGGGGAAGTGAATCTCCAGGAGGCGATTGACGAGCTCAGCACGAGGATTGGAGAGCTTAATCGGGAAAATGCGAGTTTGAGGCGGTCACTCGGAAGTGGTGAGACAGAAGTTGCGCACAGAAAGAACTTCCCCCTGATATCTCTCGTGGATGTCTTTTCGGGAGAGTCGAAAGGAGTCACGTCTTTCTTTGAGAAGATCGAGAAAACTGCAGAACTGAGTGGATGGGGCGACATCGAGAAGCTGCACGTTGCTTCTCTTCGGTTGGGAGGAGAGGCCGCCGAGTATTATCGGAGTAAAAAGTGTAGGGAGGCGCCGTCATATGAAGTACTCAAACACCTTCTAGTAGAGAGGTTTAAGACAAAGAAAAGCGCCCGTTTTTATCGAGAAAAGCTTGCGTCGATCCGGATGGGACGTTGAGGGTTTTGCCGATAGAATCCGCACCATCAACGCTCATACGTACGAAGCAGCGGGGACCGCAGATTACGTCGCCGCAGTGCGTTATGAAGTAGATCAACGGGCACTAGACCCCTTCCTCAATGGATTACCGAGAGAACTGAGCCGGCAAGTCCGACTAACAGCGCCAGAGACCCTCGACGAAGCTGTTCGACAGGCGGTACGAATAGATGAAGTCGAGAGAAGAACCGGGAACCCATTGAGGAGAGTTTTCCGTGTTCCGAGTGAGCAAGTTTGCTTTTCCTGCGGGCACATGGGACACTTGGCACGGCAGTGTCCAAGAGGACGACCTTGCTTCACCTGCGGACGCACGGGGCATTTCGCCCGGAGCTACGCCTCGCGACCATCTATGCGTCATCGGCAGAGGGATTTAAACAACGAGAGGGTTGGCCGGATTTTAAAGACAAACGAGCGTGATTATCTGCGAAATATTACGTAATCCTCGCTTCATAAACGAAAAAGAGTCGATTTGTATAAGAAATTTGTTAAAAAGTCGGATTTTAAAGACAAAAAAGCGCGATTATCGGCAAAATATAGCGTAATCTTCGCTTTAAAAACGAAAAAGAGGCGATTTTTACAAGAAATTTGTTAAAAAGCCGGATTTAAAAGACCAAAAAGCGAAACTATCTGCGAAATATTACGTAATCTACGCTTTAAAAACAATAGAGAGGCGATTTTTATAAGAAATTTGTTAAAAAGCCAAATTTTAAAGACCAAAGAGCGTGATTATCGGCGAAATATTACGTAATCTTCGCTTTACAACAGAAGAAGAGACAATTTTTATAAGAAATTTGTTAAAAAGCCGGAATTTAAAGCCAAAAAAGCGCGATTATCGGCGAAATATTACGTAATATTCGCTTTATAAACAATAAAGGGGAAATTTTTTTAAGAAATTGGTTAAAATGAATATTTTTCAAGACAAAAAAGAGAGCGATTATCTGTGGAATATATTATAATCTTCTAAAAGAGAAAAAGAGAAGAATTAAGATTAATAAATCCGAGAAAAGCCAATAAATCCGAGAATGGCGAATAAATTCGAGAAATGCGAATAAATCCGAGAAAAGCGAATAAATTCGAGAAATGCGAATAAATCCGCAAAAAGCGAATAAATCCGAGAAAAGCGAATAAATTCGAGAAATGCGAATAAATCCGAGATAAGTGAATAAATCCGAGAAAAGCGAGTAAATCCGAGAAATGCAAATAAATCCGAGAAATGTAAATAAATCCGAGAAAAAAAGCATAAATCCGAGAAAAGCGAATTAATCCGAGAAAAGCGAATTAATCCGAGAAAAGCGAATAAATCCGAGAAAAGCGAATTAATCCGAGAAAAGCGAATAAATCATAGAAAAGCGAATAATTCCGAGAAATGGGAATAAATCCGAGAAAAGCGAATAAATCAGAAAAAAACCAATAAATCCGAGAATAGCGCATAAATCCGAAAAAAGCGAATATATAAGAAAAAAGCGAATAATTCCGAGAAAAGCGAATTAATCCGAGAAAGCGAATAAATCCGAAAAATGCGAATAAATCCGACAAAAGCGATTAAATCCGAGAAATGCGATTCAATCCGAGAAAAGCGAATAAATCCGAAAAATGTGAATAAATCCGAGAAAAGCGATTAAATCCGAGAAAAGAGAATAAAACCGCAAAAAGCGAATAGATCCGAGAAAAGCGAATAAATCCGAGAAATGCGATTAAATCCGAGAAATGCGATTAAATCCGTGAATTGCGATTAAATGCGAGAAAATCGAATAGATCCGCAAAAAGCGAATAAATCCGAGAAATGCGAATAAATCCGAGAAATGCGATTAAATCCGAGATAAGCGAATAAATCCGAGAAAAGCGAGTAAATCCGAGAAATGCAAATAAATCCGAGAAAAAAGCATAAATCCGAGAAATGGGAATTAATCCGAGAAAAGCGATTATATCCGAGAAAAGAGAATAAATCCGAGAAATGAGAATAAAGCCGCAAAAAGCGAATAAATCCGTGAAAAGCGAATAAATTCGAGAAAAGTGAATAAATCCGAGAAAAGCAAATGAATCCGAGGAAAGAGAATAAATCCGAGAAAAGAGATTTAATCCGAAAAAAGCGAATATATAAGAAAAAAGCGAATTAATCCGAGAAAAGCGATCAAATCCGAGAAAAGCGATCAAATCCGAGAAAAGCGAATAAATCCGAGAAAAGCGAATAAATCCGAGAAATGCGATTAAATCCGAGAAATGCGATTAAATCCGAGAAAAGCGAATAAATCCGAGAAAAAAGAATAAATCCGCAAAAAGTAAATAAATCAGATAAATGCGAATAAATCCGAGAAATGCGATTAAATCCGAGAAAAGCGATTAAATCCGAGAAATGCGATTAAATCCGAGAAATGCGATTAAATCCGAGAAAAGCAAATAAATCCGCAAAAATCAAAGAAATCCGAGAACAGCGAATAAATCCGAGAAAAGCGAATAAATCCGAGAAAAGCGAATAATTCCGAGAAATGCGAATAAATCCGGAAAAGTTAATAAATCCGCAATAATTGAATAAAACCGTGAAAAGCGAATAATTCCGAGAAAAGCGAAGAAATCCGATTATTTATTTCGTTTATTAGTTATTCGTTATTTTTTTATATATTTTATTATATGTATATTTCGTTATAATAGTCGCGCTCTTTTGTCTATAAAATTTAACCAATTTCTTATAAAAATCGTCTCTCTTTTCTTTATAAAGCTAAAATTACGTAATATTCCGCAGAACTTCGCGCTCTTTTGTGTATAAAATCCGATCTGAAATTTTAATCGTTTACGACTCACCTCATGTTTATTTTCGAAAATCTTTCTCGAATTTTAGATTCCCGCCGGTTACAATCGCGCCTCGAAATACCACCGTGCGCAATGCACTTTCCACAGCGACCTCGCCGTGTCAGCATCCTCCCTTTCACCAGTCGTTAATTTTCCTTTTTCTCTAATTAAATGCACTCTGTTGAAGATAAAAGCATCTTCGTACGAACTATGATGCTGCGCCCGAGCTCCCTGTAAGAAGAAACGGCTCCGAAAACTTAATAAAGCTCGCTTTGCAGCGATAACATACGACACCATATGAACGCTAATGCTGAGAACCAACGTTCAACGATATTATTATTGCTATCATCATCTCATCTAGCTTACAGTGACAGAGTAATGTAACCTTTCGACGTATTGTAATCCAGGAACTCGGAATTCCTCGCTCCGAAGCAATCGGCAAGTAAAATTCGAGAGGCAAATCCTTGTCTTCGTAGGCAAAGGGCCTACCGAGATATTTCCAATGGGACTGGGTATCTTAACTTACAATTCTCCTCGGAGCCTCACCAAAATCTCTTTCCGCACGCTCGCAAGACGATGCCTTCCTTTGCGATGCTGCCGTATTTTATCTATCTTCCATGTGCACCGATAACCACTTAACACGGTCACAATCACTTTATCCGCGGAGAATCGTCAATACTCTATAGGATTGATACGAAATAGCGTAATCCACTCGATGCACTAGTCACAAACGTTTCTCACGAGCAACGACTGCCGAGTGAGACCAATGGGGAGGAGCCCTCTGTCGGATTTCAGTTAAGAAAAGTTTCCCTGTGACGAACGATGACGGACTATATCCGCTTCTCCTCATTCGAGCTCCCAAGGTCTACGTAGCAAATTCAAAATTTGGCAATCGTTACGCTTAAAACTCCTTCGAGATTCGTTATTTCTAAGGACAAGAGTTCATTCGAATGCATGGCTAAATTTACTACTTAATGTTCGTTACTCGCGAACAGAATTATACTAAACGGAAAGAATGACTCCTAATGAATTCAACAAACAGCTCCCGCGATAGACGGTAAGGAACGGGGAGGAACGATTTAATGAACGGAAATTACTTTGGGCAGGGCATTTGCAGGATTTTAAGCATAAAGTAAACGTTTCGACAGGGGACAATTTGGGGCGGTCGATTATTAATTAATCGACCGTGTATAAACCAGGTTATAACGTTCAAAGTTTCACTGCATATCGGCTGCGTCTTACATTCGCAGTGCGCCGAAACGGAAATTATATTCAGCCGTCAAGAAATTGCGTGTGCGTGACCGAAAAACCTCGACAGGGGTGTCAATCAAATTAATCCGTAAACTTAAGTGTAAATGGAGAACCAAACGAGTTTCTATAAAATTGATTTCCAATGCGTTTTTCATCCATTACCGCTCGCGCATAGGACAACGATTTTTATCGCCGATTTTTATGTCGCGGTTTCTGAATAAGAGACGTTAAACTGAACTAGATTCTCCGCATAAGTTTGGCGTTCCTGCTGTGCCTTAAACGCGCGAGCCTCCGATGGACGAGCACATGCGGCAGTTGCCGATCGCCCTTACGCGTTAACCCGTTGCAAAGGCGTTCGAAGATTTAGTGCCTTGTGATTCGATGACTTTGTACAATTAAAAGGATGCGACAACCCGCTTAGGAAGGTGTACGCTCTATAACTGGGACCTCGTACGCAGACAGAGGTTTTCAGAAAACGTCTTCGTCTCGAAAGGGTAAAGTAATCGTGCCAAGAAAGGAAAACGTCTCCATCAACTGACATTTCCAGCCTATTTGAGCCGGGGAAAATCGAATATTTATCTCATTTTCTAAGAAATAGTTAAAACATTGAGAGGTCAAGAGGACCCCAAGTTTCGGATCGTGATGCGAAATATTAAGATTCGCACAGGGTATTCCTACGGACGAACTCGGATTGTGGACGACACCTCATGCGTAGCTTTCTCATTGCGTGAATAAAGAACGCATGGTAAGTGGCTTACACGAAAGCTAACCTTCGTCTTCTGAGAATGCTATGGGCTCCAAAAGGTCACAGATGGTTGCGAAATCCGTTTTCTAAATGCACGTTGCGGAAAAGCGAAGTAGCATCCGTGGAGAGCGAAATATTACCTTTGCCACGGCCACTTTGACAGTAGAGGGAGAAAGATCCATCGACGATCATTATCTTTCCAAGGTGGCAAGCGAGACGATCAGGTTACGAGCAGTCGTCCGAAAGACTCCCTTTCATTAGGAGATAACCTCATTCCCAGATATCGAATAACAAATACGTGTATAGACAGAATTGAGAATATTACCTTGGAAAAGACTTTATGATTAGATGAATTTGTTCGGTTTTAGCGAAATTTTATCGCACATTTAAGGTTGTTCATGAATAACCACTGTTCAACATTATCAATCAGGTTGCACGCTAAATAGCTTAAGATTAGCGATAGAAACTCGTTTCTACATGGTAAGCGAAAACAAAAATTTTATATTCATTTTAATATTCACAAGTAGCGCCACAAAACATATACGGAAATGCGAGCACAGAAACAAGTGCTACGTTTCGAAGGCATTTTTTAAAATGGAAAGTGGTTTGGACCCATGGACAAATATTGCTGTAACACCCCGCTGAGAAAAGCGCACGCTCTACATTACGATCTATATTCAAAATAGCAAAAAGCTTCGTATCTATAGTCTGTTCCACTTTTCTAGGCAGTATGGGCTTATGGAGAAATCGAATAGCCTCGTACGCCGGGTCATTTTTCTGGAATATCCGCGATATCCACAAAATTTGCCTTCGCAACGGATGAAATTAATATTTTCAACTATTTTTGGTGAATTTTTTTCCAACTTTTTGGTAAAATTTGGACAAGGAAGGATGGTTCTATACATTGACGAAGTTTCTTTAACATTTCAACAAAAGAAATAAATTTTATAGCGGGTTGAAAAAAAATGGTCACCTCACCAGCCGTGAGCAATACTAAAACTGCCATTTCTCTCATCCTATCAAACGTAAAGTGCTAGTGTTTTCTTAGATTACTCTTTATACCTTATGAATACAAAAAAGTCAACTTATATTAATTTTTGACGGATAAAATTTCAGTAAAAAATAATTTAAGTGGAACGCAACCTCCGAAAAATTGGATCGTGCAGTCAAATATATACATCGGCTAAAAAATTTTTGTTTCTTGCGTTACGAAAAACTTGTCGCGAGAGAAATTGAGATAAATGGTGTTATTTTCATTTACAGGTTATTCTGAGTCGATATCTTGAATAGAACTTTAGTTTTTGAATTTTATAACCGAGGGAGTAATTGATTTAGCGCTCCGATTGCTAATCATTGTTACTTTTTGCTCGAGACTAATAGACCCGTAAGCGTAATTCTGATTGATCCGGACCCGCTCTCAGTTATAAAATTCAAAAACTAAAGCTTTACGCCTTTTGAGAGGCTAGGTTGCTCCCTTATGGGAATATTCGTGCATTTATTTCCCCATAAGCCTCCCGTACTGCCAGCTTTTGTGGAATGACTATAGGAGAGTGGTTTCGCTGAAGGACTACGTACGCAGGCACAGATTTCATAAAACGTGTTCGTCTCGGAAGGGTACCATGCCTGAACGAGAAATCGGTTTTACCCGAACGTCCAATGAAAAATTTCGCTCGGCGGGAATCGACCCCTTTGATGGAGTAAACGGGAGAAAATTGTATGAAAATTCGGATTAATGCTGCCGGGGGCGAAGAACTGGTACAAATTACTCCCGGAAAAATTGTAAATGGATTTGACCTTCGGAAAGTTTTGGCTTTGGATCTTTAGATTTGGAATCGGTTACTTTAAGTTTGTGACAAATCCGTTTCACGCACCTTAGTCATGCCAAATCTACTTCCGAATACACGATTGAGTCCGAACGAGAGCATCACACATTCATCCCGAAGCATCATCCATGGGTTTACATCAACGTGGAATGTAGTTTACGAAAACATTAGTTTATATGCTGGACGAAAAACGGAGACTATTAACCCATAGGATCAAATTTTAGCACTTTAAACCCACGCGTGATGAACGCCTCGCTAACGCTACTCAAACCCCGATTTCGTTCCTCGACGCACTGGCATGTTTTTCTGCTAGGTGTAGAGAACATTCTCACTAATAAATCGCCGGATAAGTTCTTTAAAACGAGTGCTTCCGTGCGTTCGTCCCCCTCCTTAAGGAACCGAGACGTGCTTGGAGATATTCTGCGCCCATCTCTCAATATGCATGTTCACCCACAGTTTTACATAGGACAGGAAAATTTCATAGGATGTATTCTTGAATATTTATTTCTAAAAACCACATTGAATATAATACATTTTCTTCCTCTTAAGTTTTAAACAGTGTATAAATAAGCTTTGTTTAATATCCAAGACGATTTCAATCAAAAGCATTATATTTCTCATGTTGTCGGTACGTCAAGGTCTTCCTTCCTATTCGAGGTCCATACATGACGAATCCACATCTGACCTATCTTATCTTTTCTCGACTAACATCCTCCCCTCAGCAGTTATTTCAGGCATCTAGAAGGAAAGAAAAGGGATGTTTCAAAATCAGTGAATGCTCTGTTACTTCTTTTGGAAAGAGGGTGTTATCTGAAGTATTCAGCACCTGCAGAGTGGCCACTACTCGTCCTTATGCCGTGTAATGGAAATGTAAACATCACTTTTTCAGTCCTCTTTCAAATACTCGAATCTCGGTTCATGGAGGAATTCGGTCTTCAAATGTAAAGAAGAACGATCTCTGCCAGTGAAACTTTTTGAATAACCGATGGAGGATATCACAAGCATCTCTACAAGGATGCGAAGTAGAGCTGCAAGGTAGAGATCCAATCAAAAGTTATTTAAACCAATGCAATGGTCTTGACAGCAAATGGAACACGTCCTAAGCATTCTCGAGACTGCTTCTAAAATTATGAGCCCAACGACCCCTCAGAGAATACCGTTCTGCAGAAGACATTTGCAGGAAACCAGGGCTGGAAAAAGGTCATCAAAAACACCTGCATGTATGATAGCTGCTCGCGTTCTCAAATGCATCTTCTCATTTCTCGACTTGGATTTTGCATTCCACACGACTGACAGGAAGGAGTTCATCTGCCAAATATCAGTAAAGAATTGATTGAGGATTGGTGCACAAATTCCATCAAATCCTCGTCCCTACTTTGAGCGAACGAATGCAAAGAGTTATAGAGAAGAGTTTGTCCAGAGGCTTTAAGAAGGATAATGCCTGTAACATTAAATGCCGACGTTTTCCTCTGCAGGCAGAAGTGAATTTCCTTTGGGGGAGGGTAATCGGCTTTGGAACTGAGAGGGATGTTAAAATTGAAACACTATTGAATCATCCTTGCAAATGCTAAACGAAGGAGGTTAAGAGAAACACAAATACAGGAATCACGAGAAGTGGATACACTCATGAAACAGCTCCATGGAGTAAAGATACTACAAGTTTCTTCATTGCAGAGTTCTCCAAGTAGCATGGCGTACGATGGAAGATATACCGTTGGGACCAAGAATTATGTGGTACAAACCAATGAAATAATCAAAAAGAAGATGTTAATTCTATGCTACAAGAATGTACTCACGATGCATAAGAAAGGATGAAGAATTTCATGAATGAAGAAGAAAGAAGCAATCATTATCTTAAGCCTGTGAACTCTAGGAGGCACGTTGAAAAACTTTAGAGAATTGAAACGGTGCCTAGAAAATAGTTCAAATTGAAGAAGTAATGACTTGGCAACGCATTCGCGGTTGAAAACACTGGACATGAAATGCATAGATAGGGTCGGAGACGATAGATGGTCCAAGGATAGTCATCCAGAGAACAGGATGAAAAGAGTGCCTGCTGAAATGACATGAAGTTGATCTCACTCTAATTCATAGTGATTTGAAGGGAGAAGTAACGAAAAGGGAGGAGAAATAAAATAATTTAACAACGAAAAAAAGACCCAACTGCAGATAGAATGGACGATGATAATCCTGAATGCTCATGGCCCCTTCTTGTATTATAATTGTTCTTCACAATCATTCGCAACAAAAAGAAATAATTGTGTTCTTCCTTCACCAATAATAAAACGTCTGTTGGGTGACTATCGACATTTTTCCTCCATTAATAGATTGAAACTAATTTCCTTGTATAGAAAAATATGAACAGTTTGAGATCATACCTTGAAAAGTAATCTTGTCGAATTCTCACACAAATTCTTCCAATAGCTAGGAATTGTCATGGAGGTCCACTCCGTGAATACCCGTTGCACTCCTCGTGGATAGGACGGCGAGCGTTGTCGATTCCAAGGGCATCCTAGAATTGAAATTTGATGAATTCATTAGGAAAGGAAGCAAACCTCAAGAACCGTGGCTCACTCCTGCTACACTAACACAGTCAAGGCTATTTTATTGATTTGTAACAGCGGATGGTTATTAATTCATGCGTCGTACTCTTCAAATTAGTTAACAATAAAATCTTGTGTCAGAGCAACCAACTACATGCATACGTTCCTAAACGGATGCTGATTTTGGCAAAGCTGCTCATCGTAAAAATAGACTCAGAGGATAGGAAAACTTGACATATCTTAGCTTTGGCACGATCCGAAATGCAGAGAATAGTTTATAATACTTCTTTCCTAAATTAAACGTGAAAGATGAAAATTTATTAATTTTGAACAACCGCTAAAATTACATTTATAAAACAAAAGTAGAACTAATTTATTGTTGTAACTGTTAAGTGCGAATGAGTATAAATTTTAGGTATTATTCGAGAATTACATGATAATTATTGTTCTGATTATTTTAAACTTTTTTAAGTAAAGTTGGGATTTTTTCTTAAACTTTAAATTTGTATCAATTTTTAATTTTGAAGAAGCGAAGGAAGAATTTACTTAGAATAACACATTAATAAATTTCTTTAAACAATTATTCAGAACCATTATGCATGTGTTTAAGAGGTTACAACGTAATAAAATTAAATGTGGAGTTAGATTTTATAAAATTAATTGCTGAATATTATCGATATAATATAAATGTGAAGTGGACGTAACTGATTTGCATCCTTAAATTATAGTTGAAGTAATAATGTTATTATAATGTCCTGTCTTTAGTTTATCTTCCCGTCTAAAGTCTATCAACCACCTATTCCAAAGCTCTCCTTTCGTTAACAGGTCTCCTTATTCTGGTGTGAGCAGCTTCAGGATTACTCGTTCAAATAATATATTTTCTTAAATAAATATGGGTGAATAGTAAGTTAATATTATAAATAATACTAATGGAAATCATGCACACTATGTGATTGGTATTCACTTATCTTTTACTTATAAAGGAGAACTGTATCCGAATACAAATAATCAAACAGTACCATTCTACTTCTTTTGCCGTTCTAAGAAAGATGGAGATTTTTAACAAAATATTGATTGAAGTAGACAAACTATAAACACAGTTGTGGGTTTTTTCATGTTTATTAAATCACGGTGATATTCATTCTATACACTCTTAATTTTAACAACAATGGACGAACACAAATGCAACCCATCCAAAAACTGAAAAAAAGATTAAATTTGCAATATTAAAAATTAATAGAACACTAAAGAATTTCCATCGTTTTTCACGAACAAAACTTTTATATTGCATTTATAAAATTGCTATAAAAATAACTTCGATATTACATTCACCAGAGAAACGCATTTTATAACCATAGACTTGTCCTACAAATTGTAAAATAGGATTGGAGAAATAGTATTCATAAATACAATTTAATTTCTATTCAATGAAAGCAGGAGATTTTTTAATTTTTCCATCTGCATATAGTAGAGTAGAGCTCGTGGAGAAGTTGTTGATACGCATATGTTGGGATACTTATAAAATTAATTTGGCAGTACTGTCTGGAATCAGTGGCGACCCAAGGAAGGGTGTGCATCCAACATTTAAAATGCCAAAACATGGGAATTCGCTTAAAAAGAACTCTTTCATGATGCGGGAAAGAAAAAGGTTTAATTATATTATTATTATATTAAATTTGTACATTAACTATTTTATAACAGCTCATATGATTTTATGTTCTTCTCTACAGACTTATAGCGCTAAAAATCAATGCAGAAGGCAACCGATGACGGAAAATGACTCTACCATGTTATTAACTCTCCGCAAATTATTTAAATGTAGTGATAGAAGTTGCTCTGTGACTTAATAAACTACATAATGTGATTCATTTTTCTGATTTACGGTCCACATCTAATCCTGAAGTAATATTTCAAAACCTAGGTTGGTAACTAGTAATATAAAGACATCGTTAGAAGAACTCAGTCTCTGTAACGGTGTTATAAGAAAGAAGAACATGAATAGTCTGATAGTGAAATACTTTTTAATAGGGAGAAATCACAAATACATCCCCAAGTTATTATTAGGTTGATTCGTTAGGTCAACCCACGGTTAAAGTATACTTTATTTTCTTTTCTAGATCAACTGTAACGAATACTAAAACTGACCAAATTATAGCTACATTGTTTAATTAATATATTTACACAATAATTTCATAATGAATATGCTTTTATGATAACATGAATGAGAGCATTCAAGGAGAAGTCGAAGGTCGCTGCCGCCCGATCGGAGATCCGCGTTACGTTCGTAATAAAATATTCTCTCTAAAATTTTAAATATGAAAGTTAACAACACTAGTGGAAAGTTCATAAAACGATGCAAATATTGATACCAATAAAGATGAAATATCTTGAAAGATAGACCCAAATTCCTTTGTTCGAAGGAAATCGAAACCGACGCTCAGTATTTCTAGAAAGTATAACTCTTTTACCTTGGATTGTTATAGTTTTTAAACGTGAATAATTAGCACTTCTTTGTTAGCACAAATATTATTCCAGTATATTGAAAAGGTTTAATATCAAATCCTTCCAATATCATTTTTCTCCACAATTTTCAAAGGGCAACAGTGCATCGGATTCTCTCTTTTATAATATATGGGACTATAAGAAATGCGGTCTTTTCCCAATGCGAAACTGAGTGTAGGCAAATAGAGTATTGGTGCATGCACCCCCTGTCACACCCCGAAAGGTGGCTTGGAGGGTATTTACTTTTATATCGATTTTAAATCAACCAATAAAACTGGGGTACCGTTATGTTCACTTTTTTTAAATAAATATTTCACTTTATGTTTTTTAAATCTTTTGTATATTTTGCAAAATTTTTGCTGCTTTTTTTTCTTTCAATTTCAAAAAATTCCGCCTCTTTTGTTTTCATAAAAATCGATTTCAAAGATTTTCAAAATTTTATTCTTTGATATTTTTTTGAAAAATATTGTTTTAAACAAACAAAAACCTTTTCTCCTGTTTTTTAAAAAAGAACTATTTTCCGATCGGACACTCCAAGCGTCAAAATTTATAAATTTCACTTTTTTTGATAAAATCAAGTAAACATTAAATTAAAATTTGACATCTAAGGATTTTTACTATTTCACCTTCAGTTGCCTTTTTTATTATTAAATTTCATGTCTATGGCAACAAATAAATGCAGCTGAGACACAAAGAAATGTAATGAGCAAATTGGGTACAATTAATGTATGAAGAATATTTCCAAGAAGAGTCTTAATATAGGATTGAAAATCACATATGAGCTGATAAAGGAACAAGATTTTTGGTCTTATTTGAACACTAATACTTTAGCAAGAAAGAAGTATCAAGAAACGCTTGGATGACCCTGAATTCCAAAATAATCTCATTTGATATTACTAAAATGGATGAATTTTTTCCCAGTCACATGATGATGAGAAACAGAAAGTAAAATGGCCATCATATTGTACAGCAGAGATGCGAATTATTAAAAAAAGGCTCTTTTCAAAGAAAGAATTTATTTCAGCAACAATAATCAAGGTAGATTTTTTCCAAAATATAAGCCAAGGCAGTATTCTATAGACAGTCAAGCATCTTTAGAAGTTTTTTTAAGTATGATAAAATGAGGTGAGAATGAAATGAGGCAATCAGAGTGGAATAATTTCTAGAAACCTTTTCTAGGCTTTATAGTGAAAATAATAAGTTGAGAGGCACCTGGATTGATTGCATTTTGAATAAAGATTGTGTGCAAGAATGGTTTTTACATATAATGATCAAACATAAAATTTGAAAATCAAACAGGTTATTCAGTTGATTTGATGAAAATAATTGCAATATCTAGAAACCTTAATATAGTTTTTATATAATTTATATAAAGTAATATTGTATAATTCTTTAATTTACTGATTTTATTTCACTGTTGATAAATACCAACCAGTTACCAAGTATATTCACATCGCTATATAGACTAATCATATTGCATTGAAATTTCTCTCAAACAGCAGAATCAAGAATTATGCAGTTTAATGGAACATGGGATCAGTGTAACCTATATTTCATGAAATTATACTATTGCACTATACATGTATAGCAGAGCATCATAAAATGAGATATATTGTATGACTATTGGGGTATAAGTAATGGGACATCTTTTAATGTCATGTAAACTTATCAAACCATATTTTCTTTAATAAATAAGATATATCAGATTAAATGTGCTACATTATGAAAATACTTCAGAGGAAATTTTAAAAATATTACTAAAGGTTCTGTTTCATAAACTTCAATATATTAAATAACGTTTTAAATTAAGCTCCCTTCCTTTTTTATATCAAATAATATTAATCCAGCTCCATTATCATACATTAGCTATTTACAATAATTCAATACATTAGTGAAGACGAATAAAATGTAAACTCAGTAGTGGGAAAGAGATAAGTGATAATGGAATGGCAATAATGAGTAATTCATGTCCTCTATTTTAAGAACAACATGTGACAATATGTAAGTATTTACTGAATTTTAAGTTTTCCAAATGCTTACCTATATTATAGAAATAGCAGACAGACATTAAAAATCATTCATATTATCTTAATTTATTCCTTTTGAATATAGATTTTTAATTCACCTCTTATATATCGTATGTTATGTGAAATTCATAACCGAGCTTGGATTTTAAATTCATGCAATCAATATACAGTCCTTCTTGCCTCTATCTACATATCTAGAGGAATTTGTTTTCCTGTAGTCCCATGTTTTCAATGATATCTCAGACTCAGCAAAACTATTAATGACAATCAAAAGAAATGTTGGTTGCTGGTATAGCAATCCAATTAAAAATTCAAACAAACTAAATGTACAGTAAATGATTACTAAATTCAACATCTCCACAAAGGTCTTTTATTTCTTGGGGTTTCACATCATTTTCCATTGTAGTATAACAGTTGAGAATATTGTCTCGGCACAGATATTAATAAACTTGCATTAATTCAAACATCTTCAGAGATATAAGAGATAGTTTTCTTTCAAAGATTTCTGCAAGTATAGATTCTGGTTTTTATAAATTACAATGGCAGTGATCGTTTTTCCCTTTCCAATTAAAGTACTCACATTCCACGGTTTTCCATTCCCCATACAAAAAATACTCTCAAAATATCACAGTCAATAGATCCTTGCAACTTCATTGGCTGCTCTCCATAAATGTGCAGCTCTTACATGTCCAGTATATGACTAATAATTTATGTCCAGTATAGGAAAGAAATGCAAAATATTAAGAAATGTCTCAACAAGTTCTTTGTCCATAATACATTAACAGCTCATCAAATCATTAATACTTTTGGATTTTTCCTAGTTGATAGAGAACCCTTCTAACCAATTACTCCAAGTTATTTTGATTCTTAATTAGATAAATGTGATGAATATGACACAACTGTTTCAAATAAAAACCTAAGTACCTAAGTTCTTAGGTAGAAAAGAAACTTGAGAATTAACTAAAACTATGGAAGCAACTCAGTCATGCCTGGTTCTATGTAATATTTAATATTAAAAGTATTAAGGAACTTGGCTTTATAAATATGTTGTCCAGAAATCCCATCTTGTAGTCTGGAGTAAGTACATGAATCATGCAAAATAGGACTAAAAGGAGTAGAGAATTTCTTCAATTTCCTAAAGATTGTGTGATAGTATTAAAACAAGCATTTGTTTCATAGCTTATAGGAAATGACAAACTACAAAGAGAAAAGTTAGTATATTGAAAACTATAGCATCATTTTAAATAAATTTTTAAATACTAGATTTCCTAGGAAATTATGATACTGAATTATGTAGGTCACGACACATGACTTTGTCATTTTCTTCATATTTATTTCCATCAGGGATATACATAACAATAATCTAATGAGAACTTTAAATTAAAAGAAAATAATGCTCAGGCATTAAAAATTTTGATTCGCTCATGACAGTTTTCAGCATTATTTTTATAACTTCTATAAATGGACATCTATCCTCATTAAATTTTATTTCACATTTGTCCTCTCATAACCAATATGAAACCCATATCCAATCACCATCAGAAACACTGCATTGTGTAAATAGTTCAATCACTACAATCACAATCTCAGTTGTAATCATAATAGAACAATAACAACTTTACTAATTAATAATGACTGAATAGATTAAAAATCACAATAGACCCGTTTTGGATGGTCAGCCAATAGCACCATTATCTACCATCCAATGCTTTAAAATCAATCTATGTACAAAAATAATGTCATCCAAGCAAGAGATAAGACTATTCATTGACCTAAATACATGCATTCACCTTCACTGACACTGGTAAAGGATACATCAAAAGCTGAATCACTAGCAAAGAATCTATATCTCTTAAAAATTCTTTCAATCGTTCACTCCATTGGAAGTCAAATCCATACACAATCAGTTGACATGGCACTTGAGGACAATTATAAAAACAACCCGAGACAACAGATTTTTCATTTAAATCTACATTCTTAGTTTCTCTTAATAAGATAATTGTCTGATTCAAACAAGCTGCATTTTTTACAAGAAATAAGCAACCTCATCCACACACACACACTCATTGAGTTTCCTTGAATATTAACAAAAAGGTGGGTCTGTAATCAGAGGATACTGTTCAAGAAGAGTGGGAATCATTCATAACACAAGTAAACATCATCAGTTCTGAAGACAGTGTGTGCCCCCTCAATTCATCCTATACAGGACGATGATGATATACGAGCCTATTCTGGAAATGTTGAGGTATTAAAGAGTAGAGGGTATTAAAGAGGCATTAGAATGTTGAGTTAGCAATTAAAGAGATAGGAGACAACTAACCTGTGAAGTGATTGATCAGTGATGAATCTTGAAAATTCAAATTCTTTTAATTGCATTAAAACATGTTGGCTGCTGTGAAAATTATTTTTGATCAATTCTTATATTCAATGTTTCAGAAAGATAATCCATTAACTTAATCTCTCAGAGTTATTTATAATTAAATTGCTAAGATACAACCTTTTAAATATATTATCTAATGAATTTAACCAGGGTAAAGTATCTTAAGTCACAGTGATAAAATTAATCTTTACATCAATCAAAAAGAAATCATCAGATCCATTAACATAAACTATATACTTCTTAAATTTTTAGTTGTTTAATTTTTTAGTTTTATGATTTAAGTTTTTAGCATATAGCTTTATGTTCTTCAGTTTAAGTTCACAACTTTAATGTGAGTTTAACCAAATGAAAATCATATCATAGTTTTTAATATATAATATTTATCATGATAAATAACACATGCCATGATTTAATGACTTTGTTAATGCACAATAAGTTTCAAAATTTAATTAATATTCCTCTTTAAGGATAATTAAACTTAATGGAATAGGTTTAGTTGTATTTTACTTTTTGTTATCATGCTAAATATGCAATTCACATTATTTATTTAGCAACCTTTTAATTTTACCAATCTATTGAAGTGAGATTAAAATCTCTAATTTTATCAGTCTACCTTTTAATCATTTTGACTTCTTTAGATTTTATCCAGTAATTTAAGGTAGTAATGAATTCTTCGGGTGTCTCCAATGATAACTAGTCATGAAAATTTTCTGTGATGTATTACTCACCTAATTAATATTTAGTAGAATATCACGATAAGCTCTGGCAATAGCGAATTCACAAGCCATAATTTGATATTATTTAAGCTTTCCTCTTTTCCTTTAATTGGTTTCCCTAGTAGAGTTGGAACATAAGCGTAACATTACAGAAGAGAGCGTAGCTAATTTAATGGAAGCATGAAAATTATTTTGTTTCTTAACTTTCAGGCATTCCAGATTGCCAACTTAATACAAGAGTATGCAGAGGTATTATCATATCATATAATCACCACATGAAGTTTGCCGCAGGGAGGTAAAAAAAAAAACAAAGAAAAATATAAATAGTTAGCATTCTCCACAAACCAGTTCCTCCACTGGTGGCTGAAGAAACTCCTCTCAGTGAAGTATCTCAGTGTCTATGCATACATTTTGCATTTAAGAATCAGTCTGATTTGAACAGCAGTAACTGACCAAAAACTGGAACGAGTTGATAATGCACTTCGAAGGATATTTGAAGCTGAATTAAAGTAAGAATGAATGCAGAGTCAGGATATTGTGTATTGTACCCAAAATTAGAGAGCAGGAAACTGTGATGCTCTGCCTAAATATCTGGATGAAGACAATCAATTTCTTTGGTTTTATTCCATTAGTTTTTTCTCAATCAAAGAAGAGGAATTCCAAGGTATAGTCTTAGTTATGCATTTAACATACTGTACTGCATAGGACTAAAGCCCGAGAAATTTATTTTTGCTAATGTTACTTTTTTGTTAGGGATGATGATGTATTATTATGAATTGTTCAATGATGCTAAGAAACATCATTTTTGATTCGATGATGTGACTAATAAAACCACTCTCACAGATATGAATTGTAGGTTTTTACCCAGAGGAATAAAATTCTATTACATCAATTAAATTTCAATTATATGCAAGGAAATTATTAAATCAATGGAGTATTATGTTTTATTTGAACGGACACAACTATTTCCTTTATTATCTGTACTCTCTAAACCAAAGAATTCTCGCAACATAAGGGTTATTATTGGAAAGTGAAGTTACAATGATTACATACGAACAGGTCTGAGGAAAGATAGATTTTAGTATCAGAATCTTTTCATTTACTAATATAGTATGTCATAATGAGGAAGTTATATTCCAATTGTTGATCAAGCAAAGTCAGGTTAATGTATTAGAAAAATGAATGACATAAGAGGGTATAAATTAGAGATATCATTCATCAAAAATATAAAAAGCTTTTATATTTCAGACCATCTGTAAAAAAAAGAAGCCAAAGTTAAAAAATATTTATGTGAGAGAAAAAAACAAATCAAATATATCCCATTAGTTACAATTTATTGCCATAAACTTGATCAGGTTTTAGAATCCTCCATTGTTAATTGGGATGCTTCTTCAACTCAGTTTAAAATTTCACAAATCATTTACCTTACATTAAACAATTAAAGAATCCAAACATACGAATAACTATCTAAAAAACTCATTAGCAAACGTGGTTGAGCAGATATCTGAAAATCGGTGGATAATTTCTGCGTAGCCATGGTGGAGTGGAACATGACCAAGAAGTTAAATGGAATTCAAAGGTTCCAAAATATGCCATTAACCACTGCAAAGATGACCAAACGATAAAGTGCACTAAAACTAGCATAGTTTTGTGTAACCATGCACGAAGGTATTTGTATACATAGTTACCTTAAAAAATATAACTTGAAGATTGAAGTGTGAACTCCATTGCTATTTGAGCCTCAAATTTTTTATAACAAGATATATTTTAAAACATACAAAATTTAAAATAAGGTGATATCCAAATATAAAATTAAATAACATTCAAATATTTTAATTTCACTTTAAAGAGTAAGATTAGAAAAATATGAAATAATAACTTTATTAATAATAAGGTGCACAAACCATCTTATGACCCCAATGTCATAGAGGCCAAAATCTAATTAGCCTGGTCACGATCCAAGACTTCTTTCGCATGTGCTGTTTAAGCACGAAAGGAAATTGGAAGGAGATACAAAAGGGTAAGAAAAGAAAGGTAAAAGAGAAATGATTTGGTAAGGAAATAGTGTAATTTAAAGATCAAAACAGGATAGAAATTGGTTCTTGACAATCAATATAGTATTATAAATTCAGTATTCAAAATAAAATGCAACAAATAGATTTCGATATTTTATGATGATTGATTACTGCAAGATTGCTAAAAATCTGATACTCTGAGCTGATGAAACAAATATATAAATAAAGATCTAATGTTTTTAAGAAAATGATTAGTTAATCATGAAAGATATGCTCTTTAGCTGGCATCATACTAATCAGCTATACTCTAAAAAGTTGCTTTATATTATTGCAAATATGATTACAGTAACCCCAAAGATACACATTAATATATTACAGAGAGCTACCAAGTTTATTCATTGTGCAAACACAATTTTCTATTCTTAAAAAAAAAGGAATGGGAACTTTTATATAAAAAAGTGTGCAACACAAAAAAAAGAAAATTTTAAATGTATCTTTATATGATAACGAGCTGTGCCTGCTCCTAACAGGCGCTCGTAATCTTATTAAAGTTGACAAACAACATATTGGGTCTACCAGAAAGTTCTGTCCGTTCCGGTTACAATGTTTCAACAATTAAGCTCATATTCATTAAACAAATATTTGGATCTCTCTTTTAATCGCTTACAATGTATACACATTTTCGTCTTACATTAATAAAACGAAGACCACTATTCTTGTTGGTATTAAGTGAGACGCAATCGCATACCCATGGTTTCTGTCCTAAAAAATTTCTTGCAGGGCAAACAATTCAAGGAAGAAATCAGACAAACACCGGTTAAATTATTGGCTTCTAGAGATAAGACATTCTTTAAAAATGGGATGTACAAAATGCCATCACGCTGGATAGAAGTCATAAATGATAATTATATTATTCAATAAACTTTATTCAAAGTATGAAAAATTTATTCTTTTTCACATTCTAAAAACGGACAGAACTCTTCTGTAGATATATTATGGATATAAAGGAGTTAATGCAGCAGACAGACACACAATGCAACCATAAACTATATTTCATGACCAAAATAAGAAACTTTATTCAATTTCCCTTCTTTTGGTGCTAATTTCAAATCCATACGTGGGTTAATACTACTATAATTTTGCAAAAGCAAGGAAGCATGCAGGTGAGAAATCGAAGTTTACATGTACATCTTATGGGAACAGTTATTCCCTTCTGGAGTCGAACCGAGTACTCTAAATTGAGAAACTTTTTCCAAAAACCTTTCTGGAGATTTACGTAATGATTTTTTAAATTCTCAGAACAATTGGATGTATGGATTTTGAGTCTATAGTGTACAGACAGACAGACACACACACAACACACACTAATCAAGTATACAATTATGAAATTTGTTACCAAATTAGGTAACGTCATTAACTCACCAAGTTCATTCAATCCCTTGAATTTATCCCGATATCACTTTTAATTTAATATCAATTAACCATTTACTCTACAAAAAGTATACGTAAATATTTACGTTGCTATAAACAAACATAATTTAAATACTGATTTCTCAATACGTTCTTAATAGAAAATTCAACAATCGCATTCGTGGTAACTAAGAAATAGTTTGTTTACAGCCTCAAAAATTCATCAAAATTATCATCTAATTTCTCCAAATTCTCGTGATTTCTGATCATAAACTATATTTCATGACCAAAATAAGAAACATTATTCAAGTTTCCTTCTTTTAGTGCTGCTTTCAAATCCATACGTGGGTTATTTCTAATTTAATTTTGCAAAAGAAAGGAAGCATGCAAGTGATAAAATCTAAGTTTACATGTATTTCTTACGAGAACACTGTAAACACCAGACACACACCAAACGGATTTTATTTATATAGATAATGTAACTGTATACATGAAAGTAACTCTGTATTCTTACCGGTCAACTCTGTATTTTTAATGAAGTTATGGAAGTGTTTTGAAAAGAGACTTGTAATCTAAATTTTTTCTGTCTTTATGGCTTCATATAAATGCATATGGCAATCAACAGAATTCTATTTTCTTACACCTTAAGGTCCATATATGTGAGGAGAAAAACAGGTCCAAGCAGTTACATGATCATATGAGCACCTTGAAGAGAGTCAGGTCAAGCATTTGCATTTAAACACAAGCTTTTGTTGCCATTCATTTGAGAGTTTAAAGTAATTTTTGGGAATTACAATTTAATTACTTTTCAGTGATACCATTCCTACCTGTCATTTGTATCTGTAATCGGAAAAAATAAACAATTGCTATAGCATCTTGGAATAGAAGTCGAAAATCAGACTTTTTTTAAATGATTAATCACCATTTTCAACCACAACAAGCAAGCATTTTGAAACTGAGCAAGTCATCAATGCGCATATAACTGATATGTAAAATTATTAAAAATACACACAGTAAATAAAAAATCTTATACTTTTAGATAAAAGAAATTCTTCCCAACTGACAAAAAAAGAATAAATGTTTGAATATTACAATAAATCATACATGGGTCTACAACATGCACAAACAATAATATACTAAAAGTAGTTTAAATTAATTAGAAAAAATTGCTATCCCTATATATCTTCGTACCTAAAAAATAATTCCTTTATCACATTTAAATTAATTAAAACATAAATATATATTATACCTACAACAATATGCATACCCTTTTCACACCATCAATAAAGATGATATCATGATCTTATAAATGTTGCCTTGTTGGAATGACCTCTTGTTCCCATTCTTGATGTCAGCAATAACAACCAACCACTACAAATCTCCAAAATAGAATAGAAAAAAAGATTATGAAAACTTTAAGCATGCATACTCAGTAAATAGAATAAATAGTCGCTCGATTTAGAGAAAAAATTAATTCAAACAACAAGATGGAAAAATTAATAAATATATGCAAACCTAGATCCTTCCATATTTTGATGTACATTGATCTCCTCTACAAACTACACTCAGAATCCACTCTCTTCACTTCAAGCAAATGGTCTGGTTGTAAGCAATCCACCTCCTTCCCAGCGAGGAAGAAACAGTATACAAAGAGAAAAATAAAATTAATTATCACAAAGTGCAATAATAAAGTGTCAATCAAATGATTAAAAAAATTAATATTTTTAAATGCAAATATTTCATCTCACTCTATTATCATTCGAACTGCACATTGCCTCCTATCAGCCATAAGTACATCATCAGCCTGCATTTGTTTTCCTCGCAAACATTGAACAACTATCAAAGGAAAATAATTCTCATAAATTATATTTCTCATAATTAGGCATTGCCAAAAATCCGACAAAATACTAACCTTAGGGAAAGTGAAGAGATACAGTCATCTCCCACCACCGCTTGTTTAATATAATACTGCACAAAATAAGGCACCATGGAAATCTGCAATATAAAATTATTAAACAAGCCTTAATTGTATAAACCAAAAATTAATTTATTGCACCGAAAATTGTATATTCAATGCATTATATGTTTAAAGAATATTCACAATAATGTTAAATAATTACATATATGTGATGATTACCCAATGGAAATTCCTCTTTCTGGTGGTTTTCATTTCCTCACCATCCCTGCATCAATACTTGGAATGACCCTGTTGTTCCTATTCTTGATGTCGGCGATAGCAACCTATCCTTACGAATCACCAATATAGAATTGAAAAAATGATAATGAAAACTTTATGTGTACATGCTAAGTAAGTGAAATAAATGATCACTCAATAAAGAGAATAAATTACATCAATAATGTAAACAAGATGGAAAAATTACTAAATATCAGCGAGCCTGAATCATTCAATATTTTGATGGTATTGATACATTGATCTCCTCTACAAACTACACTAGGAATTACTAAATCTTAAAACAGGAAATATTCCTGTTTTAAGATGAACACCACCGACCAATTAAAGGAAACGGCTGCATTGCTAATCTTAACACACGTTTTGCACTTTTAGAAACAAAGGCCTGAATTTTCAGCCTACTACGTACACATAATGAAGACTGACTATTCACGTTTCTCTTAGATACTTAAAAGCTGTGATTCATGCTAGGTAGCGTTGTGAGCAAGACGATTCGGTTTGACAGCGGAAGTTCGAAGAGCCACACAAAATCCCGCCTATTTAGTATGACGCTAGTATTCCATCCTAATGGGAGTTTAGATTATCGTACAAGCGACCTCCATTCCACTTTACATAATTCAAAGTTTGATGGAATAGTTTAGGTTTTCCGTAGATTCTGTGTAGAACCTCAAATATGACCATTCTTTTCTCAGAAATCCCAGTTAGGATCTGAATGAGACATTTAAATGTAAACATTATTATATGAGCAGAAACAACTACGTACGCAGTTCTTGTGAACATTAGTGAACGCAAGGTTTAAGGGGGAAACCTGGTTTAGAGGCCAAAATTTAAGAATTTTTTTTAGAGAAACGGTGGAATTAGTTACGGCATTAACCCTTTCGAGACGAATGCCGGGAAAACCCGGCGGAAATTTTCCAGGCTCAGAATACGAATGCCGGATTTTTCCGTCGGCAGTACATATCGTGCAAGTGTGCTGATGCAAAGGATTATGGTTTATAGTCTAACCTTTTCGACCTTTTTCTAGCGAGTTTCAGACCTTTTTCCTTAAAGGAAACCTTGCCTCGGGGGTAATTAAGCCCTTTTCCCAGCATGGTGCCGCTGCAAATTAATTTTTATTGCAATTGCAAGTTTTGCTAAATATTTAAATTAAGAAATAATTGTTTATATTGCCTTGGAAAAGAAAACCTTGTAATTTGATGACTTTGTACAATTTTTAAACGAAATTTTATCGCAAATAATAAGGTAGTTAATGAGTAACTCAATTTCATCATTATCATTTAGGTTTCGCGCTATATCGCTTAAAATTGGCGTTAGAATTTCGTTTAAAATTACTACATAGTCAACGAAATGCAAAATTTTAATATTCATTGCAATATTTGCAAGTAGTCCTACAAAAGCTATACGAAAATACTACTGTATTAATAATGGTCAGTCTTCAAAGCAATGCTGTAAAAGAGAAAGTGGATTACCCGCGGAAAGTGTTCATAATTGCCGTTGCTGAGGATAGGCTATGGCACCCCGCTGGGAAAAGGGTACGCTCTATGCCTGGCAAATTCAGAGTAGCGAAAACGATCCGTATCACAGGGAAGATTTTCAGAAAATGTCTCCGTCTCGAAAGGGTTAAAAGTGGTAATAGTAAATGGTAAAAGTGGTAAATGGTAATGGTAAAAGTGGTAAAAGTAAATCATTTCATCCATTTGTGTATTATAACTCTAAGAATATGCAAAACATTTTTGTAGAAATTACAAACCGAAGATATTTTTTCTACCGGGGCATATGTAAAATATCACGCATGACACGAAAAATGATGAACATCCTAGCGTCTTTAATTTTCCTTTGATTTCGGAAATCTATTATTTTTAATACATTCATCTCCTTGGCGAACCTCAAATACGTTCACGAAGTAAAGAAGAATCTCAATAGTTTAAATAGTTTTCATGCAATCGCGGACGCAAAGAAACAATTTTGAGAACAACGCGTTTTCGCAGCTGAGTTCTCTTTTTCGTTGGATGTGTGTTTAGGATACCCGTTCGAAGCCATAAAACATGTGTTCCTCGAGTATCCTCCGAGAGCAGTCGTCTGCGGAGTTCAGCTGCGTCGGCTTAAGACGGCAAGTAGCAAGTTCGCTTTAAGATCTGAAACTCTGGGATCATATTCTTGAAAGTTAAAATCTTTATATTAAAATATGAATTTTTTGACCGGCTAAACCAGGGCCCGCCTTAAGAAAACATTTACGGATGTGAATAATTATATGAATGATTTGCCTTTATTTAAGTTACATAATTCCTAAGCTTAGTTCTTCATTAACGAAAAGCAAATGTATACATTTTTGGTGCTAATATTTCGCTTCACTAAAGAATTTTAAATTTATTATTTAATTCATGGTACGCCTTTTCAATCAGAAAGTGGTTCTTAATAGTAAATGTTGAAAGATTTATAGCACAATTAGAGAATATGGAAAACCAGGATTTACCTCGCAAACTTGTGTTAAATCGTGTTTTGGAATTGTCATCAAATTATACTCTGCTAAAATTATTATTTTCTGAGCATCTTTGCGTCCTATAATTCAGGTTTTTCTTACAAGGGGATCCTTAGGACTGGAGATGGATCGCCGAAGAGGTGCTAATTCCTCGTCAAAGCGCACGGGAATAATGCAGCCACCAAGGGGGTGGTAGAAGCCTCTTGAGAGCTCGGTAGCCGTGAGAGTAGAATTAGTAATATTTTGTAAAAAATGTACACAGTAGATTACCTCCGATTACCACCACATGAATCCTCCAGTGTTTCTCAAGAATAAGCAGTCCTTTTTTTATCTCTTTCTAGATGATTAGACCTGAGCCCTGCAACTGAGGATATGCTTCTTTATGCAGACGACTGCGAGGTAATCTAAAACGCAGTTGACTGCCGGAATTTCCAAAGAAAACTAAGCATAACATTGTTTCGATCAATGGAAAATGAAACCAACCCCAGCAAATGACACATCGTGTATTTCAGAACGCTAGAACGCCTTAACTATTCATTGGAAATATAAAGTATCTTCTCTTTCCCTAAAATCTTTTTTCTTTTGATCTAACGAAAATATAGACAGCTACATTCCATTCAAGGTCGAGCATTGAACTCCTTTCCTAAGTTTCCTATGGCAACCACAGCTTTGACTTCGATGATGAAGATAACATATCATTGAGGGATATATTACCTGTTTGAAATTAAGTAAAAAATGAATATATAAAATTGGATTTCAATGCATAATTCTAAATAGGAACCAAAAAATAGAGCAACACTTCCGGCTTGAGCACATCTTTCTTACATTTCAATTTCCTAAATATTAATAGAATCCCAAATAAATGTCTCTCTCTCTCTGCTCTCTCCTCTTCCAACTCCTTCTGCAGTCTTCTGATCAAAGCGTCCTTCTCTTCTGTAGAACTTTTCTCTCTCTTCCTTGAGCAGGTGCTGCACTGCCAATAATCTTCTTTCTTTCAATTCTTCTAGTTACTTTCACTTTTTCTCAAGAGTGACCTTACTCGTTTACTGCTGAGCGCTGACTGACTGTAAATGACTCTCAAGGAAATAACTTCCTATCTACCCAAAATGAGCTAAGTATTGACTACAACTTGGACTTCTTGTTTTCATTTAAACTGTGATACATGTTGAGAAATGTATCAAATGATTCTCTGGAAGTAAACCTGTCACCAAACCTGTATGTTATAATATGCATATTGACTGAATTTGAAAAGATTTGTGATATTTCAGCAAGATGGAAGTCATTACTTTTGGATGTTACAATCACTGTCTGTATTAAAATTGCTATCAAATTATTGTTTATTATTTTAATCCTTTCTTATCTCAAAGAAAATGTTAGAGTAAAATGTATAATTAAAATTTCTTTATGACCTCTATGGAGAAATTTAATTTTAAGATTTAAAAAAAAATCTGACCAATTTTGAAATTTAATTTTTGTCCCATAAAGTTTATTTTTAGGGTTTTCAATTTCATCCCCTTTCAACTATCTGTAAGTGTGACCATTAACCCTCTTAGAGCTGCATAACTTCTTAATCATATCCATCGAAGACTAATAGCTCTTCAATATTCCTATTTCCAATATCAATTAATTATAATGCTGCAAATATCATGATCATATGTTTTTCAATGAATAAGATGTTTGCTTAGCTACATAAAATAAAAATGTAACAAGTTGATCAAATACTTAATTTAAAAGGATATGAATTTCATCATTATTCCTTTTATAAAGTCTTCCAATCCAATCCATAGGGTATTTCGTGAAATACATTACTATTTTTTGTGAACAAAATTGAGATCTGATCGCCAAAGAAGGCTTATTTTTCTTTTATAAATATATATATTATATATTTCTATATAATATAGCTAGATATTGTGATTGAGATTGTAAGTATATGAAAACTGTAAATTGTTAAACTTCAGTGCATGAGGTAATACATTAACTGGTTTCAAAAATTTTGCAAATACATTAGAGTTTATGTCCTTTCCCATATAGGATATTAAACTCCATGTAGAAATAGACCTAAAATAAATTTCTTATTGACATTCAAAGGGGCATGTAAATACTAATGCACTATATTAACCTCCAAACATTATTGCACTAGGTAAAGGGCATTGTTGGAAAATAAAGTACGAATACTCATAAGCAATATAGCAACAGGACCAGTTAGAAGAAACTGCTGCCAATTTAAAATGTACTTGATGCGATGTAAAGAAAATTTACAATTAGAAATTTTAGGTAAGGAGATGAAAAACCAGAAATCACATTCCATTAAAGTTTACACAAGGAATAGAGAGATACAGGCTTCATTCAACATGATTGTTGCTACTACAACTATTTGTTTGCCACTCCAAGCAAATACTTTAAACCTATAGTTATCCTAACATATTGATATCTAATTGTACCATTGTTTTTGTGAGTTAGGATTTGATTTTTCCTTATACCACTTCAATACTAGTCTTCTACAACTCTCTGTTAACATGAAAACCATTGTTAAATGTTATCAATGCCTTTGAACTCTTTACCATAACCAAATGTATGAGAAACATTTACTATGAAAGTGGACTTGTTGTAATACCATTCATGGCTGAAAGTAAAATATACAGATAAACGTAAGATACCTTCATTTTCTTAACCGCTTTGAAACTCAGGTTATTTATGTCATCTCAGGCCTGTATTAATGCTAAGCTTGCATTGAAATTCCACTTTAACTTTCATTTATAATGATGCAGTTTAATTTCCCATTTATTCTTTGAGCATTATTCCCCCAGGAGAATTCATCAATTGGTATGCTTAAAATTCTTGCCTATTACAGTGTTTAAAAGACTGAGGCATTGTAATAAATATGTGATAAAATGATAAATGAAAGTGGGTTATATCCAGTTAACTAACTTGTAGTGCAAACTTATCATATTCAACATCAAATTCAAAAAGGAAAAAACTGAACATATAACTGCTTATCGTGGATACCATTTGCACTTGCATTTATTCTCTAATTAAAGTTAAACTACTTTAACTTTAAAGTAAAGTGTAAATCTTGCTCATTCTTCAGTTTGTTCCTTTGGTTGAATATTCTTGGATTCAGAAAATCAAAGTTGGCACATAGTGATTACTCTTTTATGTAGCACAGTAGTATATAGTATTGAATTGATTCAAGAGAGTTCGCTCTTATAATTAAGAACTTAATGATTGATGTATGAATATAATAAAGTTAATGTATTCATCACAAATTCATTCTTAGTCACCTTAGTTTAGCTATGGTTTTCAGTAATTTATAAGGTGTTAATATAAGATTTTTTAAAAGTTAATCCATTAGGTTGCAGTTGACTATTAATTTTGAGAATATTAAGATAATTGTTTACCCTTAAAATACCAAAATTACAATAAATTAGTTTTATCTGATCACTGAAATTTCATTGATAAAAATCCTTGGTAAATGTACCGTAAAAATAAAAAATCAACACTATAGCTATAATAGCTATATTAACATCATGATAAAAGCAAGTTTACTCTGGATATCAGGATCATTTTAATGAAGCTGATAAGAAGATATAAGATCATAAAATAGCAAATCCATTATTAGACACAATAATTTCCTGACTGTTATACTTCCTTGAATAACTGTTTTAATATTATAAGAATGACCATTTTCCATAGTTTTCTAAAACTAAGCCATATCCCATATTTAACCCAACTATTTTACATACAGATTAAAATTTTAATATTATATTTGCATTATATATATATACAAATGAGGAATTAGAATGAAAGATCATGATATGAAACATGGGTAGAGAATTTAGAATGTGAAAACTCATAATAAAGATTGATTGGAATTATCTTAAACATTAATTACATCATCCAAGAATATGCAAGGATGAAGTATATTTTATTTGAGAGTTATCCAACAAGAGAGTAACATATATTCTTTGAATAGATGATACCTTTACTTGATATTCCTACATTATCATTGATTCGCCTTCATTTAATGAATCATCATTGATGTATTAAATAATTGAAGTGATGGAATAATCAAGTTCATTTTAAATCCTTCCCAATAAAAATTATAAAATAATGTCTTTGCAAGTAGTGATCTCAATGCTTGTATTGCTAAAATGAATGCTATCTCTGAAAGTGATCATCTTGAGAGAGGGATTTTGATCATATTCTGTAAATAGTTATTATCTGAATCTTTAGTGGTGCATTATTCAAAATTCACATTTTGCAAATATATTAGTTGCCAAGCATCTAGAAAGTTTCTGAAATTTTCAAAATAATAAGAATGAGAAAATAATTAAAAATAACCTCTAAATTCTTTTATATTTTATCTTAGTTTACTCTTCATGCGTTATGAATACATAAAAGTCAAATTACACTAATTTTTGTTTAACTTTATCTTCGTAAATAAATAATTTATGTGGAAAGTAAGCTTCGAAAAATTTGATCGTGCAGAGAAATTTATATATCGCCTAAAACTTGTTTCTTAAGTTACAAAGAGCAAATCGCGATAGAAGTTGAGATAAATATTGTTATTTTTGTTTTATTTTTACAGGTTATTCAGGGCAGGTTCGGATCAATCTTAATTAGGCTCTCGAGAGAAAAACAATAAAAATGATTAACTAATTCAATTACTCTCTCGGGTTTAAATGTCAATACTGCCTAGAATTTTGGAACGGCCTACAGATTGGTATTTTAAATCGCCACCAATTTTCGGTCGTAACTGAACCGCCATCTCCCGGAGGTGGATGAAAGTATTCATTCTGTGTTTGGGAGCGCGATGGTAATGACGCCTGGATGTGGAACCCGAGTTATCAGAGGAGAAAAGGTAGGCAAATAGTATGAAAGACCGCTAAAACAGTATCTGGTACGAATATTATAATAATATTAATTGAATGGATTATGAAGTATTAAGTAATATTCTGACGTTAGTTGAACTTTCATAACGCTAAGCTCGATGTTACTTTTAAATAAATTTTTATTACTCCGCCGTTTGTTGCGAAAAGCTCTTCTAAAACAAGTCAATAACGGTCGTATCCATCGTCGCTAAGTTTTTACTCTCTATTAAAAGAAGAATTTATTAATTATTTTTTCAGAAAACTTTCGCAATGGAGCTGCTTGTTACTCTTTGCTTTGATTGGCTCGATCTTTCTTCATAATTATTATGGTGTTTTAGCTTTTTACTTCATTCGTTGACTAATATATGTTTAATCATGTGATTTTTGGAGCGATTATACCTCTAATGTTTCTTTGATTTCTGCACCTTCAGTTACCACACATTATGGTTATGAAATAACTTAAATCGATCTTCTCTTAGAGTATACTGAATGATTTCGTCTCGTACACATTAAGTTTCGGCTGTTGACGTTTCATCAATTTCACTGATGTGATAATACTGCTCGTTTCTCTAAAACCCAGTGCACAACCCACTTTATATAATCCGTTTTCAAGGATATTGCAATCAGTGGCATAAAGATAATCAGTCTTCCGTTTTTGTCCAGATATGTCATTCGTATTCCGTAATTATTTCTGTAATCTTTGCCCTGTTAACCATTCATGGCGGTTCGTTTTTATCTCATCGGCATTGAAATTTTCCCGCATTCTAATGGCAACCCTTTTGACGCGAACCTAGGGGGTGACCGCTATGACTCGTTTTGAGTTTCAGCGGAGGGAAGTTGAGATAAAGTAAAAATTACGTGTTTGGTTGGTCAGAGATGAGATATATAGTGAGCTATGCTCCGATACAATCATGAAGAGAAATTGTTTGTTAACGGTGTCAGGAGTGAGATCATTATTAGCGACAGTGACGGCTGCACCCGACTCCCTTCGCGCCGAGGTCCGCGTTACGTCCGTTATAACATTCGTTGTTGACAAAACCGTTGATTGTAGTTGGAGAAATTGGAAAATAAATTAATTCAGTCTTTCCCGAGAATCTTTCTCGCTGGAAGTTTTTAATGTGAATAGAACAGAGGCAGGTAAATATGCATTTAATAGATTCCCCGTTTTTCTGGACAGTATAACTTTATTTTAACGATTATTATAATACTTGTACGTGTTGATGTTCTCAAATATTTTCCTCTGTTTGAAATTGTTTTATAAAACAAAGTACAGTGGTTCCTCGAGTTACGAGCTGGAGCTCGGGCCATATTTTCGTTCGAGATACGAGCCCAAATTTTGTTTCCGGAGCGTCCAGCTAGTTGGTGCGCAGGGTCGAGCATCATCCGAGAAAATCACTCACTCGCACGTGTTACCCGCTTGAATCGAAGTGTATCTTGTGCGCTGTAATCATTTTTGCGTGATAACTGAACTTTTTTACAGTACAGGAAGTGCAGCCAAGAAACAAGTGATAATTAAATTTACGTTAATGTTAAGGTTAGTTTAAATTTAAAGTTAAGAGCATTGTTTTAAGTATTTTCTTTTATTTGAAATAATTAAAATATTGCGTTAGTTTAAAGTTACGAAAATGGTTTTAAGTTTTAAAAAAGCGGCGTTTACGCATGTGTCTAGAGTGCCTACACTCCTTCCCTCCTCCTCGCCGTTCACCTTCGTTAGCCGAACTTACCCGTCACCTAAGTAAGACTATTTTTCTAAATAACTTTTATTTCTTTGTTTCACAATTTTGTGATGTATTTGTAAATTATACATATTTATTTGTTAGTTAAAACATATATTTAGCCATAACATTAATGGCATTTTAATTACTTTCAATGGGGAAAAATGCTTCGAGATACGAGCAATTTGACATACGAGCAAGGTTACGGAACGAATTAAACTCGTATCTCGAGGTACCACCGTACCCCGATTTCATTCTTATCTCCAAATGTTGCAACAGCGCGCTGAGTTCTCCCGTTTCCATTATATTCGGTTCAAGAAATACGTTGTCTATCCTTCAATTCAAACGGATAGTATAATACGATACGCGCGAACAGCCGACGTGGGAACAAAAAAGCGGAACGAGAGACATTAAGTGGTATTTAATTTCGCTACTCGTGATTTCGCGCCGTAGGAGAATGCTCGCCCATATGTCTCGATTACCCTGAGTAGCATTCTCTATAGTCCGTTCCACAAGAGCTGGCAGTATTTTTATTGTGACCCCAACGCTGTGCACCGAGCGGCAGTCGATCTTTCTATTTTCGTGGTCGCTTATATTCATCTCATTCGTGCCATCGTAATCGAACATTTTAACGATAAAATAATAGCTCTTTGTACACAGATTTTAATAATTTTAAATATTACCAATAATATTAAATTTTGTCGCAAATAATAAGGTCGTTAATAAATAACCCATCATTTTTTTCATTTAGGTCATCTTATTTTAGGGCCGGTGTAGCGGTACCATACTCAATAGCAAAGCTGCTTCCAGAAAACAAAGCTCCAAAAGTACGTCGTCGGTCACTGCACTATCAGCTCATGTCTCACTTGAGATATAGAGTTTTCAAAATCGATTGTCACTCAAACTTTAAGTTATCGGAGTTCTTCCTTGCAGGTCTGTTCGTGAGTTTTTTGTTCTGTAAAACATTGAGTAAATTCGACCTTTCGTGGTGTGGACGGAAGTGTTTGTGAAGCGTATGAATAAAATATATCCATATTATTCTTTTATAGACACAAAATTTAGATCTAATTCGTGATTATGGAGAGTGGAAGGAGGAGAGCAATCGGAGCGCTAAATCAATTACTCTCTCGGTTATAAAATTCGAAAGCTAAAGTTCTATTCAAGATATCGACTCAGAATAAGCTGTAAATGAAAATAACAACATTTATCTCTATTTCTCTCGCGGCGAGTTTTTCGTAACGTAAGAAACAAAATTTTCAGGCGATGTATAAATTTGACTGCACGATCCAATTTTTCGGAGGTTGCGTTCACCTTAAATTATTTTTTAATAAAATATGATGACTCAAAAATTAATATAATTTGAATTTTATGTATTCATAAGGTATAAAGAGTATTCTAAGAGAAAACTAGCACTTTACGATAGATAGGATGTGAGAAATGGCAGTTTTAGTATTGTTCACGGCTGGTGAGGTGACCATTTTTTTTTCATTCCGCTATAAAATTTATTACTTTTGTTTAAATGTTGAAAAAACTCCGTCAATATATAGAACCATCCGTATGAATCAGTAAACTTGGAGAATTGATCCTCTATCGACCTATGCTATAGTCCGTTCCACAAAAGCTGGCAAAACGGGAGGCTTATGGGGAAATAAATGCACGTAAATTCCCATAAGGGAGCAACCTAGCCTCCCAAAAGGAGTCAGTTAATAATTTATGATTTACATCTACGGATAAAATTAATATTTTCAACTAAGTTTGGTGGATTTTTTTCCAATTTTTTGATGAAATTTGGACGAGGAAGGATGGTTCTACATATTGACGGAGTTTTTTCAACATTTAAACAAAAGAAATAAATTTTACAGCGGAATTAAAAAAAAATGGTCACCAAACCAAACCTCACCAGCCGTGAACAATACTAAAACTACCATTTCTCTCATCCTATCTGACGTAAAGTGCTAGTTTTTTCATAGATTACTCTTTATACCTTATGAATACAAAAAAGTCAACTTATATTAATGTTTGACTGATGAAATTTTAGTAAAAAATAATTTAAGTGGAACGCAACCTCCGAAAATTTGAATCGTGCAGTCAAATTTATACATCGCCTAAAAATTTTTTGTTTCTTACGTTACGAAAAACTTGTCGCGAGAGAAATTGAGATAAATGTTGTTATTTTCATTTACAGGTTATTCTGAGTCGATATCTTGAATAGAACTTTAGTTTTTGAATTTTATAACCGAGAGCGGGTCCGGATCAATCCGAATTACGCTTACGGGTCTATTAGTCTCGAGCAAAAAGTAACAATGATTAGCAATCGGAGCGCTAAATCAATTACTCCCTCGGTTATATAATTCAAAAACTAAAGTTCTATTCAAGATATCGACTCAGAATAACCTGTAAATGAAAATAACAACATTTATCTCAATTTCTCTCGCGACAAGTTTTTCGTAACGTAAGAAACAAAAAAATTTTAGGCGATGTATAAATTTGACTGCACGATCCAATTTTTCGGAGGTTGCGTTCCACTTAAATTATTTTTTACTGAAATTTTATCCGTCAAAAATTAATATAAGTTGACTTTTTTGTATTCATGAGGTGTAAAGAGTAATCTAAGAAAAAACTAGCTCTTTTTGTCGGATAGGATGTGAGAAACGGCAGTTTTAGTATTGTTCACGGCGGGTGAGGTGACCATTTTTTTTTCATTCCGCTGTAAAATTTATTTCTTTTGTTTAAATGTTGAAAAAACTCCGTCATTATATAGAACCGTCCTTCCTTGTCCAAATTTCACCAAAAAATTGGAGAAAAATCCTCCAAACTAAGTTGAAAATCTTAATTTCATCCGTTGCAAAGGCAAATTTTGTGGATATCGCGGATATTCCGGAAAAATGACCCGGCGTACGAGGCTATTCGATTTCTCCATAAGCCCCATACTGCCTAGAAAAGTGGAACAGACTATAGTCTCATTCAAATTCAGGAGACACCTATGTTTACACTCCTTGTCAGGGTAATCGAGATCTATGGACGAGCATTCTCCCGAAATCACGAGTAGCGAAATTAAATACCACTTAATGTCTCTCGTTCCGCTTCTTTGTTAGTTTTTAGAATTTAAATTTAAGTCTTAAACATCCTTTTATAGAAGTTTGAATTCATCGAAAATAGCTACTTCTTCTGCATAATTTACTCCCTTATTATGAACGAATTTGAAAAATTAAAACCTAGCAATTAATCTTCTTACCTCCCTTAACGGTATGTGTGAAGTATAAGAAGATTAAGATTAAAATCTGTTGTAATTTGGGAAATAAAACACTTCTGTTTTCGTCCATCGAGGTAGCAGATCGCGCGACCTCTACGAAGTCTGAAAGTAGTGGAAAGGACTTGGAGGAGGGGAAGTTATCGGATAAGGCTCGCTATCAAGGATCCCGAAGGAGAGTAGATTCTACGGGGAACCTGGATTTGAGGCCCGAAATTTATTGAATTTTTAGGATTTTTTCATGGAAATAGTGATTTACATGTATATTGCTAGTCCGTACATTCGTGCATATATCTTCAAGAGTATGAAAAACATTTCTAAGAAATTATTGACAAAATTTATTGTTTCTTTAGGGGAAATGTTATGGGTATTCTGAATTGACCCGGAAATTTGTGTGCGTCTTTAAATTTTCGTTAGCTTTCGGAAATCCTATTTTCCTTGTATATAATGCATGTATATTGTCGGTAAACCTAATAAAATAACTTGAAACGGCCGTTTTGGATGAGCTCTACGGCAACATGAAATGTGGTCGTTCGATGAGGATTTTCATTACGAACATAAGTTGTGAGTAGAAGATTTGTTAGACTAGAAGCATGGATGACACAAAGTTCCTTAACCTAATCCAGATCTTTTGATTTCCACCCATTATGGTGCACGTAAAAATCATTAATTCTGCTCGCCATACTCATTATTGCGAAAAAAATATTTGGAAGGCTAATCATACTCTTTGTTTAGAATAATTGAAAGATAGAATAATAATTATTTAATAAGAGTAATTATTAAGAATGATTAATAAATAATTATTATTTATAAATTAAATATGTTGAATTATTTTTGCATTCAAAAATGAACTTTTGTTCAGAATTAGTAGTACAATGATCTGATCGGAGATAATCACGAAGAGCGAATCGAACCCAGGACCTCATCGATCCTACGGACGTCGATGGAATTCTCCCCACACATACTTAACCAGAATGAGACTGTTTTTGGTATACTGACTCGTCTTTTGCCAGCAAATGAATGTCGAAGATAACACGATCCTTATCAATGTATCAATTTCAGTCTCGCTTGGGAACTGCGAAGTGAAGAGGCTTCCCACCCCTCCAACCTTTTCTCGAACGCCAGTTAGTGCCAACAGCTCCCTAAAAGTCAGCAAATGATCCTCCCTGTCATCTGTTAGTTCTCCAGCAAGGAATTTACACATATGTCCCCCGACTTTTCAATAGGACTAGCAAAGAACGATAGAGGATTAAAATTAAGAAGACCCATCTTTTTTTAAGCCACTTCTAAATTTAGCAGATATTGCTGGGGAAAGCCAGACCAAAACTGTGA
Organism: Pantala flavescens; assembly: GCA_020796165.1. Classification (NCBI taxonomy): domain Eukaryota; kingdom Metazoa; phylum Arthropoda; class Insecta; order Odonata; family Libellulidae; genus Pantala; species Pantala flavescens. The sequence continues at coordinate 17,930,340 of CM036885.1, read as the reverse complement.
AAGGAAACAGGAAGAGAGTGGTGGCAAATATGGAGTGACTGGCTAAAGATAAGCTGATGCAATTAAGATATTTCAGGATAAAACAAGCTTGATGAAAATCTATGCAATTGATATGGCAGGAGTAATGAGTGTTCACACAGGACCAGACGTTATTACATCTTAATTTTATCCAGGCACTCTTTTTTGGTTTCAAGTTTCTGACCAACATGTCACACCCATTTATGCCCTACCTATACCTATAAAAGAGTGAGATTATATATATTGTATTTCATATGCTTGAAAATTTGAAAAATAAAATTCAACTTATTTATGAAGTTCATGTAGTGCAATCTGTCTTCTCATGTAATCCAATGTCGTACATTTTAACCTCTATTAAAACTCCTGGAAGAGACTGCGAACCTCCAGAAAAGCTAAAAGAAAATTTTTCATTGAGAAGTGATATATGGGAAAGAGGACATTGGATGAGAGAATTATCAATATATTTAAAATAGATAACGTAATATATAATAATAATAATTATACATTGAAGATAACATATTATGTTGAATGAATGATGTTTATTCCATCCTCCATTTTCACTTCTGAGAGAGACTGCTATGCTCTATGAATGCTATGGAAAATATATATTAAATGCTTGTCATTTCAGGTAGAGTGAAATATGATGAGAGCAATTGCATGCAAAATTAGAATATAACATTCCTGTGTGTTTCTCTACCTTTCATCGGGTAGGGAACTATCCATTTCCACTCTGGGAGCAAATATTTGGAGTATCCTCCTTTGTGATTTGCCTTGATGCCTCGGCAGAGTTATGAGGAAATCCAAGAGATTCCAAGATATTCTTAAAAGGTTAGTTTTTTCCATTTTAATGATCTATAAGTTTCTAAAATTGAATTAAATTGATGGAATATAACTAACCCATAATATGGAAATAATGGATCTATTTATCCAAGGGTAAATGTTAAATTTATGGTCCGATATCCATCTGTAATATGAAGACATTTTAAAATCCCAAATACAGTGAACAAACCCTGCAGGTCTTCATTCCCATCATATCATAATTACCTGATATTTGGATGATAAGAATCTAAATATTTGTAGTTATATTTGATGTAATTGTTTAAAACAGGTATCAATGAAAATGAAAGGGTTCTTGCTTACCAGGAAAATCATTCTTCTCCAAGTTACCAAAGAGGACTCTATTGATTATTAGGTTCCCACTTCCCTTTCTCCCAAAAAAGAACACTGACAACCACTTAAAGAAATCATAGCATACATTGACTTTCTATTGTCTGGAAGTGACCAAATTAAAATAATTATAAATGGCAACACTTATCTTGATAAAACTGTCTCCTTGAATGTTGTTTGTTCCATCCTATCTTTCTTCATGTAGGTAACTTTTCCCTTCCACTCTCGGACCAAATATAGTAGAGGATCCTCCTTTGTATTTGCCTTGATGCCTCGCCAGAGTTAAAAGGAAATCCAGGAGTTTTCAAAATATTCTGAAAAGATTAGTTTTTTCTGTTTAATTGTTCTATTAAATTTCTAAAATAGAATGAAATTGATGGAATATAACTTATCTTTCAGTTTCTTCATTTAAGGAACTATTCCCTTCCACTCTCGGACCAAATATAGTAGAGGATCCTCCTTTGTATTTGCCTTGATGCCTCGCCAGAGTTAAAAGAAATCGGAAGTTTTCAAAATATTCTGAAAAGGTTAGTATTTTCTATTTAATTGTTCATAAATTTCTAAAATAGAATTTAATTGATGGAATATAACTTAACTTTCAGTTTCTTCAGTTAGGGAACTATTCCCTTCCACTCTCGGACCAAATGTAGTAGAGCACTGAAAGGGCATTTCTTTCTATATTAATGTTCTATAAAGTTCTAAAATTGAATGAAATTATGGAATATAACTTACCCATAATATGCACGAAAAGAAAAAATTTTTCCAAGGATGAATATTGAATATATGGTTCTATATCCATTTCTAAAATGAGGACATTACAGTATCCCAAATACAATGAACAAACTCTGCAGGTTTTCATTCCCATCGTATCGTAATTTCCTGATGTTTGGATGTGAGAATCTCAATATTTGTAGCTATAATTGAGGTAATTGTGTGAAATAGGTTTATTTTAAAATGAATGGGTTCTTGCTTACCAGGAAATTAATTCTTCTCCAAGTTACCAAAGAGGACTCTATTGATTATTAGGTTCCCACTTCCCTTTCTCCCAAAAAAGAACACTGACAACCACTTAAAGAAATCATAGCATACATTGACTTTCTATTGTCTGGAAGTGACCAAATTAAAATAATTATAAATGGCAACACTCATCTTGTTCAACCTGTCTCCATATGTCCTTGAATGTCTTTTGTTCCATCCTATCTTTCTTCATGTAGGGAACTTTTCCTTTCCACTCTCCGACCAAATATAGAAGAGGATCCTCCTTTGTATTTGCCTTGATGCCTCGCCAGAGTTAAAAGGAATTCCAGGAGTTTTCAAAATATTCTGAAAAGATTAGTTTTTTCTATTTAATTGTTCTATTAAGTTTCTAAAATAGAATGAAATTGATGGAATATAACTTAACTTTCAGTTTCTTCAGTTAGGGAACTATTCCCTTCCACTCTCGGACCAAATATAGTAGAGGATCCTCCTTTGTGATTTGCCTTGATGCCTCGCCAGAGTTAAAAGGAAATCAAGTAGTTTTCAAAATATTCTGAAAAGATTAGTTTTTTCTATTTAATTGTTCTATTAAGTTTCTAAAAGAGAATTTAATTGATGGAATATAACTTAACTTTCAGTTTCTTCATTTAAGGAACTATTCCCTTCCACTCTCGGACCAAATATAGTAGAGGATCCTCCTTTGTATTTGCCTTGATGCCTCGCCAGAGTTAAAAGGAAATCCAGTAGTTTTCAAAATATTCTGAAAAGATTAGTTTTTTCTATTTAATTGTTCTATTAAGTTTCTAAAATAGAATTTAATTGATGGAATATAACTTAACTTTCAGTTTCTTCAGTTAGGGAACTATTCCCTTCCACTCTCGGACCAAATATAGTAGAGGATCCTCCTTTGTATTTGCCTTGATGCCTCGCCAGAGTTAAAAGGAAATCCAGGAGTTTTCAAAATATTCTGAAAAGATTAGTTTTTTCTATTTAATTGTTCTATTAAGTTTCTAAAAGAGAATTTAATTGATGGAATATAACTTAACTTTCAGTTTCTTCATTTAAGGAACTATTCCCTTCCAATCTCGGACCAAATATAGTAGAGGATCCTCCTTTGTATTTGCCTTGATGCCTCGCCAGAGTTAAAAGGAAATCAAGTAGTTTTCAAAATATTCTGAAAAGATTAGTTTTTTCTATTTAATTGTTCTATTAAGTTTCTAAAATAGAATTTAATTGATGGAATATAACTTAAATTTCAGTTTCTTCAGTTAGGGAACTATTCCCTTCCACTCTCGGACCAAATATAGTAGAGGATCCTCCTTTGTATTTGCCTTGATGCCTCGCCAGAGTTAAAAGGAAATCCAGGAGTTTTCAAAATATTCTGAAAAGATTAGTTCTTTCTATTTAATTGTTCTATTAAGTTTCTAAAATAGAATGAAATTGATGGAATATAACTTAACTTTCAGTTTCTTCAGTTAGGGAACTATTCCCTTCCACTCTCGGACCAAATATAGAAGAGGATCCTCCTTTGTGATTTGCCTTGATGCCTCGCCAGAGTTAAAAGGAAATCCAGGAGTTTTCAAAATATTCTGAAAAGATTAGTTTTTTCTATTTAATTGTTCTATTAAGTTTCTAAAATAGAATGAAATTGATGGAATATAACTTAACTTTCAGTTTCTTCAGTTAGGGAACTAATCCCTTCCACTCTCGGACCAAATATAGAAGAGGATCCTCCTTTGTGATTTGCCTTGATGCCTCGCCAGAGTTAAAAGGAAATCCAGGAGTTCTCAAAATATTCTGAAAAGATTAGTTTTTTCTATTTAATTGTTCTATTAAGTTTCTAAAAGAGAATTTAATTGATGGAATATAACTTAACTTTCAGTTTCTTCAGTTAAGGAACTATTCCCTTCCACTCTCGGACCAAAGATAGTAGAGGATCCTCCTTTGTATTTGCCTTGATGCCTCGCCAGAGTTATAAGGAAATCCAGGAGTTTTCAAAATATTCTGAAAAGATTAGTTTTTTCTATTTAATTGTTCTATTAAGTTTCTAAAAGAGAATTTAATTGATGGAATATAACTTAACTTTCAGTTTCTTCAGTTAAGGAACTATTCCCTTCCACTCTCGGACCAAATATAGTAGAGGATCCTCCTTTGTATTTGCCTTGATGCCTCGCCAGAGTTAAAAGGAAATCCAGGAGTTTTCAAAATATTCTGAAAAGATTAGTTTTTTCTATTTAATTGTTCTATTAAGTTTCTAAAAGAGAATTTAATTGATGGAATATAAGTTAACTTTCAGTTTCTTCATTTAAGGAACTATTCCCTTCCAATCTCGGACCAAATATAGTAGAGGATCCTCCTTTATATTTGCCTTGATGCCTCGCCAGAGTTAAAAGGAAATCAAGTAGTTTTCAAAATATTCTGAAAAGATTAGTTTTTTCTATTTAATTGTTCTATTAAGTTTCTAAAATAGAATTTAATTGATGGAATATAACTTAAATTTCAGTTTCTTCAGTTAGGGAACTATTCCCTTCCACTCTCGGACCAAATATAGTAGAGGATCCTCCTTTGTATTTGCCTTGATGCCTCGCCAGAGTTAAAAGGAAATCCAGGAGTTTTCAAAATATTCTGAAAAGATTAGTTTTTTCTATTTAATTGTTCTATTAAGTTTCTAAAATAGAATGAAATTGATGGAATATAACTTAACTTTCAGTTTCTTCAGTTAGGGAACTATTCCCTTCCACTCTTGGACCAAATTTAGAAGAGGATCCTCCTTTGTGATTTGCCTTGATGCCTCGCCAGAGTTAAAAGGAAATCCAGGAGTTTTCAAAATATTCTGAAAAGATTAGTTTTTTCTATTTAATTGTTCTATTAAGTTTCTAAAATAGAATGAAATTGATGGAATATAACTTAACTTTCAGTTTCTTCAGTTAGGGAACGATTCCCTTCCACTCTCGGACCAAATATAGTAGAGGATCCTCCTTTGTATTTGCCTTGATGCCTCGCCAGAGTTAAAAGGAAATCCAGGAGTTTTCAAAATATTCTGAAAAGATTAGTTTTTTCTATTTAATTGTTCTATTAAGTTTCTAAAAGAGAATTTAATTGATGGAATATAACTTAACTTTCAGTTTCTTCAGTTTAGGAACTATTCCCTTCCACTCTCGGACCAAATATAGTAGAGGATCCTCCTTTGTATTTGCCTTGATGCCTCGCCAGAGTTATAAGGAAATCCAGGAGTTTTCAAAATATTCTGAAAAGATTATTTTTTTCTATTTAATTGTTCTATTAAGTTTCTAAAAGAGAATTTAATTGATGGAATATAACTTATCTTTTAGTTTCGTCATTTAAGGAACTATTCCCTTCCACTCTCGGACCAAATATAGTAGAGGATCCTCCTTTGTATTTGCCTTGATGCCTCGCCAGAGTTAAAAGGAAATCCAGGAGTTTTCAAAATATTCTGAAAAGATTAGTTTTTTCTATTTTAATGATCTATAAGTTTCTAAAATAGAATTTAATTGATGGAATATAACTTAAATTTCAGTTTCTTCAGTTAGGGAACTATTCCCTTCCACTCTCGGACCAAATATAGTAGAGGATCCTCCTTTGTATTTGCCTTGATGCCTCGCCAGAGTTAAAAGGAAATCCAGGAGTTTTCAAAATATTCTGAAAAGATTAGTTTTTTCTATTTAATTGTTCTGTTAAGTTTCTAAAATAGAATGAAATTGATCGAATATAACTTAACTTTCAGTTTCTTAAGTTAGGGAACGATTCCCTTCCACTCTCTGACCAAACATAGTAGAGGATCCTCCTTTGTATTTGCCTTGATGCCTTGCCAGAGTTAAAAGGAAATCCAGGAGTTTTCAAAATATTCTAAAAAGATTAGTTTTTTCTATTTAATTGTTCTATTAAGTTTCTAAAATAGAATGAAATTGATGGAATATAACTTAACTTTCAGTTTCTTCATTTAAGGAACTATTCCCTTCCACTCTCGGACCAAATATAGTAGAGGATCCTCCTTTGTATTTGCCTTGATGCCTCGCCAGAGTTAAAAGGAAATCCAGTAGTTTTCAAAATATTCTGAAAAGATTAGTTTTTTCTATTTAATTGTTCTATTAAGTTTCTAAAATAGAATGAAATTGATGGAATATAACTTAACTTTCAGTTTCTTCAGTTAGGGAACTATTCCCTTCCACTCTCGGACCAAATATAGTAGAGGATCCTCCTTTGTATTTGCCTTGATGCCTCGCCAGAGTTAAAAGGAAATCCAGGAGTTTTCAAAATATTCTGAAAAGATTAGTTTTTTCTATTTAATTGTTCTATTAAGTTTCTAAAATAGAATGAAATTGATGGAATATAACTTAACTTTCAGTTTCTTCAATTAAGGAACTATTCCCTTCCACTCTCGGACCAAATATAGTAGAGGATCCTCCTTAGTGATTTGCCTTGATGCCTCGCCAGAGTTAAAAGGAAATCCAGGAGTTTTCAAAATATTCTGAAAAGATTAGTTTTTTCTATTTAATTGTTCTATTTAATTTCTAAAATAGAATGAAATTGATCGAATATAACTTTACTTTCAGTTTCTTCAGTTAGGGAACTATTCCCTTCCACTCTCTGACCAAACATAGTAGAGGATCCTCCTTTGTATTTGCCTTGATGCCTCGCCAGAGTTATAAGGAAATCCAGGAGTTTTCAAAATATTCTGAAAAGATTAGTTTTTTCTATTTAATTGTTCTATTTAGTTTCTAAAATAGAATGAAATTGATGGAATATAACTTAACTTTCAGTTTCTTCATTTAAGGAACTATTCCCTTCCACTCTCGGACCAAATATAGTAGAGGATCCTCCTTAGTGATTTGCCTTGATGCCTCGCCAGAGTTAAAAGGAAATCCAGGAGTTTTCAAAATATTCTGAAAAGATTAGTTTTTTCTATTTAATTGTTCTATTAAATTTCTAAAATAGAATGAAATTGATCTAATATAACTTAACTTTCAGTTTCTTCAGTTAGGGAACGATTCCCTTCCACTCTCTGACCAAACATAGTATAGGATCCTCCTTTGTATTTGCCTTGATGCCTCGCCAGAGTTAAAAGGAAATCCAGGAGTTTTCAAAATATTCTGAAAAGATTAGTTTTTTCTATTTAATTGTTCTATTTAATTTCTAAAATAGAATGAAATTGATCGAATATAACTTAACTTTCAGTTTCTTCAGTTAGGGAACGATTCCCTTCCACTCTCTGACCAAACATAGTAGAGGATCCTCCTTTGTATTTGCCTTGATGCCTCGCCAGAGTTAAAAGGAAATCCAGGAGTTTTCAAAATATTCTGAAAAGATTAGTTTTTTCTATTTAATTGTTCTATTAAATTTCTAAAATAGAATGAAATTGATCGAATATAACTTAACTTTCAGTTTCTTCAGTTAGGGAACGATTCCCTTCCACTCTCTGACCAAACATAGTAGAGGATCCTCCTTTGTATTTGCCTTGATGCCTCGCCAGAGTTAAAAGGAAATCCAGGAGTTTTCAAAATATTCTGAAAAGATTAGTTTTTTCTATTTAATTGTTCTATTAAATTTCTAAAATAGAATGAAATTGATCGAATATAACTTAACTTTCAGTTTCTTCAGTTAGGGAACGATTCCCTTCCACTCTCTGACCAAACATAGTAGAGGATCCTCCTTTGTATTTGCCTTGATGCCTCGCCAGAGTTAAAAGGAAATCCAGGAGTTTTCAAAATATTCTGAAAAGATTAGTTTTTTCTATTTAATTTTTCTATTAAGTTTCTAAAATAGAATGAAATTGATGGAATATAACTTAACTTTCAGTTTCTTCAGTTAGGGAACTATTCCCTTCCACTCTCGGACCAAATATAGTAGAGGATCCTCCTTTGTATTTGCCTTGATGCCTCTCCAGAGTTAAAAGGAAATCCAGGAGTTTTCAAAATTTTCTGAAAAGATTAGTTTTTTCTATTTTAATGATCTATAAGTTTCTAAAATTGAATTAATTTGATGGAATATAACTTACCCATAATATGGAAGTAATGGATCAATTTATCCAAGGGTAAATGTTAAATTTATGGTCCGATATCCATCTGTTATTTGAAGACATTTTAAAATCCCAAATACAGTGAACAAACCCTGCAGGTCTTCATTCCCATCATATCATAATTACCTGATATTTGGATGATAAGAATCTAAATATTTGTAGTTATATTTGATGTAATTGTTTAAAACAGGTATCAATGAAAATGAAAGGGTTCTTGCTTACCAGGACATTCATTCTTCTCCAAGTTACCCATGTAAACTTTATTGATTATTAGGTTCCCACTTCCCTTTCTCCCAAAAAAGAACACTGACAACAACTTAAAGAAATCATAGCATACGTTGACTTTCTATTGTCTGGAAGTGACCAAATTAAATTAAGTTTAAATAACAACGCTCATCTTGTTCAACCTGTCTCCATATGTCCTTGAATGTCTTTTGTTCCATCCTATCTTTCTTCATGTAGGTAACTTTTTCTTTCCATTCTCGGACCAAATATAGTAGAGGATCCTCCTTTGTGATTTGCCTTGATGCCTCGCCAGAGTTAAAAGGAATTCCAGGAGTTCTCAAAATATTCTGAAAAGGTTAGTTTTTTCTATTTAATTGTTCTATTAAGTTTCTAAAATAGAATGAAATAGATGGAATATAACTTAACTTTCAGTTTCTTCAGTTAGGGAACTATTCCCTTCCACTCTCGGACCAAATATAGTAGAGGATCCTCCTTTGTGATTTGCCTTGATGCCTCGCCAGAGTTAAAAGGAATTCCAGGAGTTCTCAAAATATTCTGAAAAGGTTAGTTTTTTCTTTTTAATTGTTCTATTAAGTTTCTAAAATAGAATGAAATAGATGGAATATAACTTAACTTTCAGTTTCTTCAGTTAGGGAACTATTCCCTTCCACTCTCGGACCAAACATAGTAGAGGATCCTCCTTTGTATTTGCCTTGATGCCTCGCCAGAGTTAAAAGGAAATCCAGGAGTTTTCAAAATATTCTGAAAAGATTAGTTTTTTCTATTTAATTGTTCTGTTAAGTTTCTAAAAGAGAATTTAATTGACGGAATATAACTTAACTTTCAGTTTCTTCAGTTAGGGAACTATTCCCTTCCAATCTCGGACCAAACATAGTAGAGGATCCTCCTTAGTGATTTGCCTTGATGCCTCGCCAGAGTTAAAAGGAAATCCAGGAGTTTTCAAAATATTCTGAAAAGATTAGTTTTTTCTATTTAATTGTTCTATTAAATTTCTAAAATAGAATGAAATTGATCGAATATAGCTTAACTTTCAGTTTCTTCAGTTAGGGAACGATTCCCTTCCACTCTCTGACCAAATATAGTAGAGCATCCTCCTTTGTATTTGCCTTGATGCCTCGCCAGAGTTAAAAGGAAATCCAGGAGTTTTCAAAATATTCTGAAAAGATTAGTTTTTTCTATTTAATTGTTCTATTAAATTTCTAAAATAGAATGAAATTGATCGAATATAACTTAACTTTCAGTTTCTTCAGTTAGGGAACGATTCCCTTCCACTCTCTGACCAAATATAGTAGAGGATCCTCCTTTGTATTTGCCTTGATGCCTCGCCAGAGTTAAAAGGAAATCCAGGAGTTTTCAAAATATTCTGAAAAGATTAGTTTTTTCTATTTAATTGTTCTATTAAATTTCTAAAATAGAATGAAATTGATCGAATATAACTTAACTTTCAGTTTCTTCAGTTAGGGAACGATTCCCTTCCACTCTCTGACCATCATAGTAGAGGATCCTCCTTTGTATTTGCCTTGATGCCTCGCCAGAGTTAAAAGGAAATCCAGGAGTTTTCAAAATATTCTGAAAAGATTAGTTTTTTCTATTTAATTGTTCTATTAAATTTCTAAAATAGAATGAAATTGATCGAATATAACTTAACTTTCAGTTTCTTCAGTTAGGGAACGATTCCCTTCCACTCTCTGACCAAATATAGTAGAGGATCCTCCTTTGTATTTGCCTTGATGCCTCGCCAGAGTTAAAAGGAAATCCAGGAGTTTTCAAAATATTCTGAAAAGATTAGTTTTTTCTATTTAATTGTTCTATTGAATTTCTAAAATAGAATGAAATTGATCGAATATAACTTAACTTTCAGTTTCTTCAGTTAGGGAACGATTCCCTTCCACTCTCTGACCAAATATAGTAGAGGATCCTCCTTTGTATTTGCCTTGATGCCTCGCCAGAGTTAAAAGGAAATCCAGGAGTTTTCAAAATATTCTGAAAAGATTAGTTTTTTCTATTTAATTGTTCTATTAAATTTCTAAAATAGAATGAAATTGATCGAATATAACTTAACTTTCAGTTTCTTCAGTTAGGGAACGATTCCCTTCCACTCTCTGACCAAATATAGTAGAGGATCCTCCTTTGTATTTGCCTTGATGCCTCGCCAGAGTTAAAAGGAAATCCAGGAGTTTTCAAAATATTCTGAAAAGATTAGTTTTTTCTATTTAATTGTTCTATTAAATTTCTAAAATAGAATGAAATTGATCGAATATAACTTAACTTTCAGTTTCTTCAGTTAGGGAACGATTCCCTTCCACTCTCTGACCATCATAGTAGAGGATCCTCCTTTGTATTTGCCTTGATGCCTCGCCAGAGTTAAAAGGAAATCCAGGAGTTTTCAAAATATTCTGAAAAGATTAGTTTTTTCTATTTAATTGTTCTATTAAGTTTCTAAAATAGAATGAAATTGATGGAATATAACTTAACTTTCAGTTTCTTCAGTTAGGGAACTATTCCCTTCCACTCTCGGACCAAATATAGTAGAGGATCCTCCTTTGTATTTGCCTTGATGCCTCTCCAGAGTTAAAAGGAAATCCAGGAGTTTTCAAAATTTTCTGAAAAGATTAGTTTTTTCTATTTTAATGATCTATAAGTTTCTAAAATAGAATTTAATTGATGGAATATAACTTAAATTTCAGTTTCTTCAGTTAGGGAACTATTCCCTTCCACTCTCGGACCAAATATAGTAGAGGATCCTCCTTTGTATTTGCATTGATGCCTCGCCAGAGTTAAAAGGAAATCCAGGAGTTTTCAAAATATTCTGAAAAGATTAGTTTTTTCTATTTAATTGTTCTGTTAAGTTTCTAAAATAGAATGAAATTGATCGAATATAACTTAACTTTCAGTTTCTTCAGTTAGGGAACGATTCCCTTCCACTCTCTGACCAAACATAGTAGAGGATCCTCCTTTGTATTTGCCTTGATGCCTCGCCAGAGTTAAAAGGAAATCCAGGAGTTTTCAAAATATTCTGAAAAGATTAGTTTTTTCTGTTTAATTGTTCTATTAAATTTCTAAAATAGAATGAAATTGATGGAATATAACTTATCTTTCAGTTTCTTCATTTAAGGAACTGTTCCCTTCCACTCTCGGACCAAATATAGTAGAGGATCCTCCTTTGTATTTGCCTTGATGCCTCGCCAGAGTTAAAAGGAAATCCAGGAGTTTTCAAAATATTCTGAAAAGATTAGTTTTTTCTGTTTAATTGTTCTATTAAATTTCTAAAATAGAATGAAATTGATGGAATATAACTTATCTTTCAGTTTCTTCATTTAAGGAACTATTCCCTTTCAATCTCTGACCAAACATAGTAGAGGATCCTCCTTTGTATTTGCCTTGATGCCTCGCCAGAGTTAAAAGGAAATCGGAAGTTTTCAAAATATTCTGAAAAGGTTAGTATTTTCTATTTAATTGTTCATAAATTTCTAAAATAGAATTTAATTGATGGAATATAACTTAACTTTCAGTTTCTTCAGTTAGGGAACTATTCCCTTCCACTCTCGGACCAAATATAGTAGAGCACTGAAAGGGCATTTCTTTCTATATTAATGTTCTATAAAGTTCTAAAATTGAATGAAATTATGGAATATAACTTACCCATAATATGCACAAAAAGAAAAAATTTTTCCAAGGATGAATATTGAATATATGGTTCTATATCCATTTCTAAAATGAGGACATTACAGTATCCCAAATACAATGAACAAACTCTGCAGGTTTTCATTCCCATCGTATCGTAATTTCCTGATGTTTGGATGTGAGAATCTCAATATTTGTAGCTATAATTGAGGTAATTGTGTGAAATAGGTTTATTTTAAAATGAATGGGTTCTTGCTTACCAGGGAATCATTCTTCTCCAAGTTACCAAAGAGGACTCTATTGATTATTAGGTTCCCACTTCCCTTTCTCCCAAAAAAGAACACTGACAACCACTTAAAGAAATCATAGCATACATTGACTTTCTATTGTCTGGAAGTGACCAAATTAAAATAATTATAAATGGCAACACTCATCTTGTTCAACCTGTCTCCATATGTCCTTGAATGTGTTTTGTTCCATCCTATCTTTCTTCATGTAGGGAACTTTTCCTTTCCACTCTCCGACCAAATATAGAAGAGGATCCTCCTTTGTATTTGCCTTGATGCCTCGCCAGAGTTAAAAGGAATTCCAGGAGTTTTCAAAATATTCTGAAAAGATTAGTTTTTTCTATTTAATTGTTCTATTAAGTTTCTAAAATAGAATATAATTGATGGAATATAACTTAACTTTCAGTTTCTTCAGTTAGGGAACTATTCCCTTCCACTCTCGGACCAAATATAGTAGAGGATCCTCCTTTGTATTTGCCTTGATGCCTCGCCAGAGTTAAAAGGAATTCCAGGAGTTTTCAAAATATTCTGAAAAGATTAGTTTTTTCTATTTAATTGTTCTATTAAGTTTCTAAAATAGAATGAAATTGATGGAATATAACTTAACATTCAGTTTCTTCAGTTAGGGAACTATTCCCTTCCACTCTCGGACCAAATATAGTAGAGGATCCTCCTTTGTATTTGCCTTGATGCCTCGCCAGAGTTAAAAGGAAATCCAGGAGTTTTCAAAATATTCTGAAAAGATTAGTTTTTTCTATTTAATTGTTCTATTAAGTTTCTAAAATAGAATGAAATTGATGGAATATAACTTAACTTTCAGTTTCTTCAGTTAGGGAACTATTCCCTTCCACTCTCTGACCAAATATAGTAGAGCATCCTCCTTTGTATTTGCCTTGATGCCTCGCCAGAGTTAAAAGGAAATCCAGGAGTTTTCAAAATTATCTGAAAAGATTAGTTTTTTCTATTTAATTGTTCTATTAAATTTCTAAAATAGAATGAAATTGATCGAATATAACTTAACTTTCAGTTTCTTCAGTTAGGGAACGATTCCCTTCCACTCTCTGACCAAATATAGTAGAGGATCCTCCTTTGTATTTGCCTTGATGCCTCGCCAGAGTTAAAAGGAAATCCAGGAGTTTTCAAAATATTCTGAAAAGATTAGTTTTTTCTATTTAATTGTTCTATTAAGTTTCTAAAATAGAATGAAATTGATCGAATATAACTTAACTTTCAGTTTCTTCAGTTAGGGAACGATTCCCTTCCACTCTCGGACCAAATATAGTAGAGGATCCTCCTTTGTATTTGCCTTGATGCCTCGCCAGAGTTAAAAGGAAATCCAGGAGTTTTCAAAATATTCTGAAAAGATTAGTTTTTTCTATATAATTGTTCTATTAAGTTTCTAAAAGAGAATTTAATTGATGGAATATAACTTAACTTTCAGTTTCTTCAGTTAGGGAACGATTCCCTTCCACTCTCTGACCAAACATAGTAGAGGATCCTCCTTTGTATTTGCCTTGATGCCTCGCCAGAGTTAAAAGGAAATCCAGGAGTTTTCAAAATATTCTGAAAAGATTAGTTTTTTCTATTTAATTGTTCTATTAAATTTCTAAAATAGAATGAAATTGATCGAATATAACTTAACTTTCAGTTTCTTCAGTTAGGGAACGATTCCCTTCCACTCTCTGACCATCATAGTAGAGGATCCTCCTTTGTATTTGCCTTGATGCCTCGCCAGAGTTAAAAGGAAATCCAGGAGTTTTCAAAATATTCTGAAAAGATTAGTTTTTTCTATTTAATTGTTCTATTAAATTTCTAAAATAGAATGAAATTGATGGAATATAACTTAACTTTCAGTTTCTTCAGTTAGGGAACGATTCCCTTCCACTCTCTGACCAAATATAGTAGAGCATCCTCCTTTGTATTTGCCTTGATGCCTCGCCAGAGTTAAAAGGAAATCCAGGAGTTTTCAAAATATTCTGAAAAGATTAGTTTTTTCTATTTAATTGTTCTATTAAATTTCTAAAATAGAATGAAATTGATCGAATATAACTTAACTTTCAGTTTCTTCAGTTAGGGAACGATTCCCTTCCACTCTCTGACCAAATATAGTAGAGGATCCTCCTTTGTATTTGCCTTGATGCCTCGCCAGAGTTAAAAGGAAATCCAGGAGTTTTCAAAATATTCTGAAAAGATTAGTTTTTTCTATTTAATTGTTCTATTAAATTTCTAAAATAGAATGAAATTGATCGAATATAACTTAACTTTCAGTTTCTTCAGTTAGGGCACGATTCCCTTCCACTCTCTGACCAAATATAGTAGAGGATCCTCCTTTGTATTTGCCTTGATGCCTCTCCAGAGTTAAAAGGAAATCCAGGAGTTTTCAAAATTTTCTGAAAAGATTAGTTTTTTCTATTTTAATGATCTATAAGTTTCTAAAATAGAATTTAATTGATGGAATATAACTTAAATTTCAGTTTCTTCAGTTAGGGAACTATTCCCTTCCACTCTCGGACCAAATATAGTAGAGGATCCTCCTTTGTATTTGCATTGATGCCTCGCCAGAGTTAAAAGGAAATCCAGGAGTTTTCAAAATATTCTGAAAAGATTAGTTTTTTCTATTTAATTGTTCTGTTAAGTTTCTAAAATAGAATGAAATTGATCGAATATAACTTAACTTTCAGTTTCTTCAGTTAGGGAACGATTCCCTTCCACTCTCTGACCAAACATAGTAGAGGATCCTCCTTTGTATTTGCCTTGATGCCTCGCCAGAGTTAAAAGGAAATCCAGGAGTTTTCAAAATATTCTGAAAAGATTAGTTTTTTCTATTTAATTGTTCTATTAAATTTCTAAAATAGAATGAAATTGATCGAATATAACTTAACTTTCAGTTTCTTCAGTTAGGGAACGATTCCCTTCCACTCTCTGACCATCATAGTAGAGGATCCTCCTTTGTATTTGCCTTGATGCCTCGCCAGAGTTAAAAGGAAATCCAGGAGTTTTCAAAATATTCTGAAAAGATTAGTTTTTTCTATTTAATTGTTCTATTAAATTTCTAAAATAGAATGAAATTGATGGAATATAACTTAACTTTCAGTTTCTTCAGTTAGGGAACGATTCCCTTCCACTCTCGGACCAAATATAGTAGAGGATCCTCCTTTGTATTTGCCTTGATGCCTCGCCAGAGTTAAAAGGAAATCCAGGAGTTTTCAAAATATTCTGAAAAGATTAGTTTTTTCTATTTAATTGTTCTATTAAATTTCTAAAATAGAATGAAATTGATCGAATATAACTTAACTTTCAGTTTCTTCAGTTAGGGAACGATTCCCTTCCACTCTCTGACCAAATATAGTAGAGGATCCTCCTTTGTATTTGCCTTGATGCCTCGCCAGAGTTAAAAGGAAATCCAGGAGTTTTCAAAATATTCTGAAAAGATTAGTTTTTTCTATTTAATTGTTCTATTAAATTTCTAAAATAGAATGAAATTGATCGAATATAACTTAACTTTCAGTTTCTTCAGTTAGGGCACGATTCCCTTCCACTCTCTGACCAAATATAGTAGAGGATCCTCCTTTGTATTTGCCTTGATGCCTCTCCAGAGTTAAAAGGAAATCCAGGAGTTTTCAAAATTTTCTGAAAAGATTAGTTTTTTCTATTTTAATGATCTATAAGTTTCTAAAATAGAATTTAATTGATGGAATATAACTTAAATTTCAGTTTCTTCAGTTAGGGAACTATTCCCTTCCACTCTCGGACCAAATATAGTAGAGGATCCTCCTTTGTATTTGCATTGATGCCTCGCCAGAGTTAAAAGGAAATCCAGGAGTTTTCAAAATATTCTGAAAAGATTAGTTTTTTCTATTTAATTGTTCTGTTAAGTTTCTAAAATAGAATGAAATTGATCGAATATAACTTAACTTTCAGTTTCTTCAGTTAGGGAACGATTCCCTTCCACTCTCTGACCAAACATAGTAGAGGATCCTCCTTTGTATTTGCCTTGATGCCTCGCCAGAGTTAAAAGGAAATCCAGGAGTTTTCAAAATATTCTGAAAAGATTAGTTTTTTCTGTTTAATTGTTCTATTAAATTTCTAAAATAGAATGAAATTGATGGAATATAACTTATCTTTCAGTTTCTTCATTTAAGGAACTGTTCCCTTCCACTCTCGGACCAAATATAGTAGAGGATCCTCCTTTGTATTTGCCTTGATGCCTCGCCAGAGTTAAAAGGAAATCCAGGAGTTTTCAAAATATTCTGAAAAGATTAGTTTTTTCTGTTTAATTGTTCTATTAAATTTCTAAAATAGAATGAAATTGATGGAATATAACTTATCTTTCAGTTTCTTCATTTAAGGAACTATTCCCTTCCAATCTCTGACCAAACATAGTAGAGGATCCTCCTTTGTATTTGCCTTGATGCCTCGCCAGAGTTAAAAGGAAATCGGAAGTTTTCAAAATATTCTGAAAAGGTTAGTATTTTCTATTTAATTGTTCATAAATTTCTAAAATAGAATTTAATTGATGGAATATAACTTAACTTTCAGTTTCTTCAGTTAGGGAACTATTCCCTTCCACTCTCGGACCAAATATAGTAGAGCACTGAAAGGGCATTTCTTTCTATATTAATGTTCTATAAAGTTCTTAAATTGAATGAAATTATGGAATATAACTTACCCATAATATGCACAAAAAGAAAAAATTTTTCCAAGGATGAATATTGAATATATGGTTCTATATCCATTTCTAAAATGAGGACATTACAGTATCCCAAATACAATGAACAAACTCTGCAGGTTTTCATTCCCATCGTATCGTAATTTCCTGATGTTTGGATGTGAGAATCTCAATATTTGTAGCTATAATTGAGGTAATTGTGTGAAATAGGTTTATTTTAAAATGAATGGGTTCTTGCTTACCAGGGAATCATTCTTCTCCAAGTTACCAAAGAGGACTCTATTGATTATTAGGTTCCCACTTCCCTTTCTCCCAAAAAAGAACACTGACAACCACTTAAAGAAATCATAGCATACATTGACTTTCTATTGTCTGGAAGTGACCAAATTAAAATAATTATAAATGGCAACACTCATCTTGTTCAACCTGTCTCCATATGTCCTTGAATGTCTTTTGTTCCATCCTATCTTTCTTCATGTAGGGAACTTTTCCTTTCCACTCTCCGACCAAATATAGAAGAGGATCCTCCTTTGTATTTGCCTTGATGCCTCGCCAGAGTTAAAAGGAATTCCAGGAGTTTTCAAAATATTCTGAAAAGATTAGTTTTTTCTATTTAATTGTTCTATTAAGTTTCTAAAATAGAATATAATTGATGGAATATAACTTAACTTTCAGTTTCTTCAGTTAGGGAACTATTCCCTTCCACTCTCGGACCAAATATAGTAGAGGATCCTCCTTTGTATTTGCCTTGATGCCTCGCCAGAGTTAAAAGGAATTCCAGGAGTTTTCAAAATATTCTGAAAAGATTAGTTTTTTCTATTTAATTGTTCTATTAAGTTTCTAAAATAGAATGAAATTGATGGAATATAACTTAACTTTCAGTTTCTTCAGTTAGGGAACTATTCCCTTCCACTCTCGGACCAAATATAGTAGAGGATCCTCCTTTGTATTTGCCTTGATGCCTCGCCAGAGTTAAAAGGAAATCCAGGAGTTTTCAAAATATTCTGAAAAGATTAGTTTTTTCTATTTAATTGTTCTATTAAGTTTCTAAAATAGAATGAAATTGATGGAATATAACTTAACTTTCAGTTTCTTCAGTTAGGGAACTATTCCCTTCCACTCTCGGACCAAATATAGTAGAGGATCCTCCTTTGTATTTGCCTTGATGCCTCGCCAGAGTTAAAAGGAAATCCAGGAGTTTTCAAAATATTCTGAAAAGATTAGTTTTTTCTATTTAATTGTTCTATTAAGTTTCTAAAATAGAATGAAATTGATGGAATATAACTTAACTTTCAGTTTCTTCAGTTAGGGAACTATTCCCTTCCAATCTCAGACCAAATACAGTAGAGGATCCTCCTTTGTATTTGCCTTGATGCCTCGCCAGAGTTAAAAGGAAATCCAGGAGTTTTCAAAATATTCTGAAAAGATTAGTTTTTTCTATATAATTGTTCTATTAAGTTTCTAAAATAGAATGAAATTGATGGAATATAACTTAACTTTCAGTTTCTTCAGTTAGGGAACGATTCCCTTCCACTCTCGGACCAAATATAGTAGAGGATCCTCCTTTGTATTTGCCTTGATGCCTCGCCAGAGTTAAAAGGAAATCCAGGAGTTTTCAAAATATTCTGAAAAGATTAGTTTTTTCTATATAATTGTTCTATTAAGTTTCTAAAAGAGAATTTAATTGATGGAATATAACTTAACTTTCAGTTTCTTCAGTTAGGGAACGATTCCCTTCCACTCTCTGACCAAATATAGTAGAGGATCCTCCTTTGTATTTGCCTTGATGCCTCGCCAGAGTTAAAAGGAAATCCAGGAGTTTTCAAAATATTCTGAAAAGATTAGTTTTTTCTATTTAATTGTTCTATTAAATTTCTAAAATAGAATGAAATTGATGGAATATAACTTATCTTTCAGTTTCTTCATTTAAGGAACTGTTCCCTTCCACTCTCGGACCAAATATAGTAGAGGATCCTCCTTTGTATTTGCCTTGATGCCTCGACAGAGTTAAAAGGAAATCCAGGAGTTTTCAAAATATTCTGAAAAGATTAGTTTTTTCTGTTTAATTGTTCTATTAAATTTCTAAAATAGAATGAAATTGATGGAATATAACTTATCTTTCAGTTTCTTCATTTAAGGAACTATTCCCTTCCACTCTCTGACCAAACATAGTAGAGGATCCTCCTTTGTATTTGCCTTGATGCCTCGCCAGAGTTAAAAGGAAATCGGAAGTTTTCAAAATATTCTGAAAAGGTTAGTATTTTCTTTTTAATTGTTCATAAATTTCTAAAATAGAATTTAATTGATGGAATATAACTTAACTTTCAGTTTCTTCAGTTAGGGAACTATTCCCTTCCACTCTCGGACCAAATATAGTAGAGCACTGAAAGGGCATTTCTTTCTATATTAATGTTCTATAAAGTTCTAAAATTGAATGAAATTATGGAAGATAACTTACCCATAATATGCACAAAAAGAAAAAATTTTTCCAAGGATGAATATTGAATATATGGTTCTATATCCATTTCAAAAATGAGGACATTACAGTATCCCAAATACAATGAACAAACTCTGCAGGTTTTCATTCCCATCGTATCGTAATTTCCTGATGTTTGGATGTGAGAATCTCAATATTTGTTGCTATAATTGAGGTAATTGTGTGAAATAGGTTTATTTTAAAATGAATGGGTTCTTGCTTACCAGGGAATTCATTCTTCTCCAAGTTACCAAAGAGGACTCTATTGATTATTAGGTTCCCACTTCCCTTTCTCCCAAAAAAGAACACTGACAACCACTTAAAGAAATCATAGCATACATTGACTTTCTATTGTCTGGAAGTGACCAAATTAAAATAATTATAAATGGCAACACTCATCTTGTTCAACCTGTCTCCATATGTCCTTGAATGTGTTTTGTTCCATCCTATCTTTCTTCATGTAGGGAACTTTTCCTTTCCACTCTCCGACCAAATATAGAAGAGGATCCTCCTTTGTATTTGCCTTGATGCCTCGCCAGAGTTAAAAGGAATTCCAGGAGTTTTCAAAATATTCTGAAAAGATTAGTTTTTTCTATTTAATTGTTCTATTAAGTTTCTAAAATAGAATGAAATTGATGGAATATAACTTAACTTTCAGTTTCTTCAGTTAGGGAACTATTCCCTTCCACTCTCGGACCAAATATAGTAGAGGATCCTCCTTTGTATTTGCCTTGATGCCTCGCCAGAGTTAAAAGGAAATCCAGGAGTTTTCAAAATATTCTGAAAAGATTAGTTTTTTCTATTTAATTGTTCTATTAAGTTTCTAAAATAGAATGAAATTGATGGAATATAACTTAACTTTCAGTTTCTTCAGTTAGGGAACTATTCCCTTCCACTCTCGGACCAAATATAGTAGAGGATCCTCCTTTGTATTTGCCTTGATGCCTCGCCAGAGTTAAAAGGAATTCCAGGAGTTTTCAAAATATTCTGAAAAGATTAGTTTTTTCTATTTAATTGTTCTATTAAGTTTCTAAAATAGAATGAAATTGATGGAATATAACTTAACTTTCAGTTTCTTCAGTTAGGGAACTATTCCCTTCCACTCTCGGACCAAATATAGTAGAGGATCCTCCTTTGTATTTGCCTTGATGCCTCGCCAGAGTTAAAAGGAATTCCAGGAGTTTTCAAAATATTCTGAAAAGATTAGTTTTTTCTATTTAATTGTTCTATTAAGTTTCTAAAATAGAATGAAATTGATGGAATATAACTTAACTTTCAGTTTCTTCAGTTAGGGAACTATTCCCTTCCACTCTCGGACCAAATATAGTAGAGGATCCTCCTTTGTATTTGCCTTGATGCCTCGCCAGAGTTAAAAGGAAATCCAGGAGTTTTCAAAATATTCTGAAAAGATTAGTTTTTTCTATTTAATTGTTCTATTAAGTTTCTAAAATAGAATGAAATTGATGGAATATAACTTAACTTTCAGTTTCTTCAGTTAGGGAACGATTCCCTTCCACTCTCGGACCAAATATAGTAGAGGATCCTCCTTTGTATTTGCCTTGATGCCTCGCCAGAGTTAAAAGGAAATCCAGGAGTTTTCAAAATATTCTGAAAAGATTAGTTTTTTCTATTTAATTGTTCTATTAAGTTTCTAAAATAGAATGAAATTGATGGAATATAACTTAACTTTCAGTTTCTTCAGTTAGGGAACAATTCCCTTCCACTCTCGGACCAAATATAGTAGAGGATCCTCCTTTGTATTTGCCTTGATGCCTCGCCAGAGTTAAAAGGAAATCCAGGAGTTTTCAAAATATTCTGAAAAGATTAGTTTTTTCTATTTAATTGTTCTATTAAGTTTCTAAAATAGAATGAAATTGTTCTAATATAACTTAACTTTCAGTTTCTTCAGTTAGGGAACGATTCCCTTCCACTCTCTGACCAAACATAGTAGAGGATCCTCCTTTGTATTTGCCTTGATGCCTCGCCAGAGTTAAAAGGAAATCCAGGAGTTTTCAAAATATTCTGAAAAGATTAGTTTTTTCTATTTAATTGTTCTATTAAGTTTCTAAAATAGAATGAAATTGATGGAATATAACTTAACTTTCAGTTTCTTCAGTTAGGGAACGATTCCCTTCCACTCTCGGACCAAATATAGTAGAGGATCCTCCTTTGTATTTGCCTTGATGCCTCGCCAGAGTTAAAAGGAAATCCAGGAGTTTTCAAAATATTCTGAAAAGATTAGTTTTTTCTATATAATTTTCTATTAAGTTTCTAAAAGAGAATTTAATTGATGGAATATAACTTAACTTTCAGTTTCTTCAGTTAGGGAACTATTCCCTTCCAATCTCAGACCAAATATAGTAGAGGATCCTCCTTTGTATTTGCCTTGATGCCTCGCCAGAGTTATAAGGAAATCCAGGAGTTTTCAAAATATTCTGAAAAGATTAGTTTTTTCTATTTAATTGTTCTATTAAGTTTCTAAAAGAGAATTTAATTGATGGAATATAACTTAACTTTCAGTTTCTTCAGTTAGGGAACGATTCCCTTCCACTCTCGGACCAAATATAGTAGAGGATCCTCCTTTGTATTTGCCTTGATGCCTCGCCAGAGTTATAAGGAAATCCAGGAGTTTTCAAAATATTCTGAAAAGATTAGTTTTTTCTATATAATTGTTCTATTAAGTTTCTAAAAGAGAATTTAATTGATGGAATATAACTTAACTTTCAGTTTCTTCAGTTAGGGAACTATTCCCTTCCACTCTCGGACCAAATATAGTAGAGGATCCTCCTTAGTGATTTGCCTTGATGCCTCGCCAGAGTTAAAAGGAAATCCAGGAGTTTTCAAAATATTCTGAAAAGATTAGTTTTTTCTATTTAATTGTTCTATTTAATTTCTAAAATAGAATGAAATTGATGGAATATAACTTTACTTTCAGTTTCTTCAGTTAGGGAACTATTCCCTTCCACTCTCTGACCAAACATAGTAGAGGATCCTCCTTTGTATTTGCCTTGATGCCTCGCCAGAGTTATAAGGAAATCCAGGAGTTTTCAAAATATTCTGAAAAGATTAGTTTTTTCTATTTAATTGTTCTATTTAGTTTCTAAAATAGAATGAAATTGATGGAATATAACTTAACTTTCAGTTTCTTCATTTAAGGAACTATTCCCTTCCACTCTCGGACCAAATATAGTAGAGGATCCTCCTTAGTGATTTGCCTTGATGCCTCGCCAGAGTTAAAAGGAAATCCAGGAGTTTTCAAAATATTCTGAAAAGATTAGTTTTTTCTATTTAATTGTTCTATTAAATTTCTAAAATAGAATGAAATTGATCTAATATAACTTAACTTTCAGTTTCTTCAGTTAGGGAACGATTCCCTTCCACTCTCTGACCAAACATAGTATAGGATCCTCCTTTGTATTTGCCTTGATGCCTCGCCAGAGTTAAAAGGAAATCCAGGAGTTTTCAAAATATTCTGAAAAGATTAGTTTTTTCTATTTAATTGTTCTATTTAATTTCTAAAATAGAATGAAATTGATCGAATATAACTTAACTTTCAGTTTCTTCAGTTAGGGAACGATTCCCTTCCACTCTCTGACCAAACATAGTAGAGGATCCTCCTTTGTATTTGCCTTGATGCCTCGCCAGAGTTAAAAGGAAATCCAGGAGTTTTCAAAATATTCTGAAAAGATTAGTTTTTTCTATTTAATTGTTCTATTAAATTTCTAAAATAGAATGAAATTGATCGAATATAACTTAACTTTCAGTTTCTTCAGTTAGGGAACGATTCCCTTCCACTCTCTGACCAAACATAGTAGAGGATCCTCCTTTGTATTTGCCTTGATGCCTCGCCAGAGTTAAAAGGAAATCCAGGAGTTTTCAAAATATTCTGAAAAGATTAGTTTTTTCTATTTAATTGTTCTATTAAATTTCTAAAATAGAATGAAATTGATCGAATATAACTTAACTTTCAGTTTCTTCAGTTAGGGAACGATTCCCTTCCACTCTCTGACCAAACATAGTAGAGGATCCTCCTTTGTATTTGCCTTGATGCCTCGCCAGAGTTAAAAGGAAATCCAGGAGTTTTCAAAATATTCTGAAAAGATTAGTTTTTTCTATTTAATTTTTCTATTAAGTTTCTAAAATAGAATGAAATTGATGGAATATAACTTAACTTTCAGTTTCTTCAGTTAGGGAACTATTCCCTTCCACTCTCGGACCAAATATAGTAGAGGATCCTCCTTTGTATTTGCCTTGATGCCTCTCCAGAGTTAAAAGGAAATCCAGGAGTTTTCAAAATTTTCTGAAAAGATTAGTTTTTTCTATTTTAATGATCTATAAGTTTCTAAAATTGAATTAATTTGATGGAATATAACTTACCCATAATATGGAAGTAATGGATCAATTTATCCAAGGGTAAATGTTAAATTTATGGTCCGATATCCATCTGTTATTTGAAGACATTTTAAAATCCCAAATACAGTGAACAAACCCTGCAGGTCTTCATTCCCATCATATCATAATTACCTGATATTTGGATGATAAGAATCTAAATATTTGTAGTTATATTTGATGTAATTGTTTAAAACAGGTATCAATGAAAATGAAAGGGTTCTTGCTTACCAGGACATTCATTCTTCTCCATGTTACCCATGTAAACTTTATTGATTATTAGGTTCCCACTTCCCTTTCTCCCAAAAAAGAACACTGACAACAACTTAAAGAAATCATAGCATACGTTGACTTTCTATTGTCTGGAAGTGACCAAATTAAATTAAGTTTAAATAACAACGCTCATCTTGTTCAACCTGTCTCCATATGTCCTTGAATGTCTTTTGTTCCATCCTATCTTTCTTCATGTAGGTAACTTTTTCTTTCCATTCTCGGACCAAATATAGTAGAGGATCCTCCTTTGTGATTTGCCTTGATGCCTCGCCAGAGTTAAAAGGAATTCCAGGAGTTCTCAAAATATTCTGAAAAGGTTAGTTTTTTCTATTTAATTGTTCTATTAAGTTTCTAAAATAGAATGAAATAGATGGAATATAACTTAACTTTCAGTTTCTTCAGTTAGGGAACTATTCCCTTCCACTCTCGGACCAAATATAGTAGAGGATCCTCCTTTGTGATTTGCCTTGATGCCTCGCCAGAGTTAAAAGGAATTCCAGGAGTTCTCAAAATATTCTGAAAAGGTTAGTTTTTTCTTTTTAATTGTTCTATTAAGTTTCTAAAATAGAATGAAATAGATGGAATATAACTTAACTTTCAGTTTCTTCAGTTAGGGAACTATTCCCTTCCACTCTCGGACCAAACATAGTAGAGGATCCTCCTTTGTATTTGCCTTGATGCCTCGCCAGAGTTAAAAGGAAATCCAGGAGTTTTCAAAATATTCTGAAAAGATTAGTTTTTTCTATTTAATTGTTCTGTTAAGTTTCTAAAAGAGAATTTAATTGACGGAATATAACTTAACTTTCAGTTTCTTCAGTTAGGGAACTATTCCCTTCCAATCTCGGACCAAACATAGTAGAGGATCCTCCTTAGTGATTTGCCTTGATGCCTCGCCAGAGTTAAAAGGAAATCCAGGAGTTTTCAAAATATTCTGAAAAGATTAGTTTTTTCTATTTAATTGTTCTATTAAATTTCTAAAATAGAATGAAATTGATCGAATATAGCTTAACTTTCAGTTTCTTCAGTTAGGGAACGATTCCCTTCCACTCTCTGACCAAATATAGTAGAGCATCCTCCTTTGTATTTGCCTTGATGCCTCGCCAGAGTTAAAAGGAAATCCAGGAGTTTTCAAAATATTCTGAAAAGATTAGTTTTTTCTATTTAATTGTTCTATTAAATTTCTAAAATAGAATGAAATTGATCGAATATAACTTAACTTTCAGTTTCTTCAGTTAGGGAACGATTCCCTTCCACTCTCTGACCAAATATAGTAGAGGATCCTCCTTTGTATTTGCCTTGATGCCTCGCCAGAGTTAAAAGGAAATCCAGGAGTTTTCAAAATATTCTGAAAAGATTAGTTTTTTCTATTTAATTGTTCTATTAAATTTCTAAAATAGAATGAAATTGATCGAATATAACTTAACTTTCAGTTTCTTCAGTTAGGGAACGATTCCCTTCCACTCTCTGACCATCATAGTAGAGGATCCTCCTTTGTATTTGCCTTGATGCCTCGCCAGAGTTAAAAGGAAATCCAGGAGTTTTCAAAATATTCTGAAAAGATTAGTCTTTTCTATTTAATTGTTCTATTAAATTTCTAAAATAGAATGAAATTGATGGAATATAACTTAACTTTCAGTTTCTTCAGTTAGGGAACGATTCCCTTCCACTCTCTGACCAAATATAGTAGAGCATCCTCCTTTGTATTTGCCTTGATGCCTCGCCAGAGTTAAAAGGAAATCCAGGAGTTTTCAAAATATTCTGAAAAGATTAGTTTTTTCTATTTAATTGTTCTATTAAATTTCTAAAATAGAATGAAATTGATCGAATATAACTTAACTTTCAGTTTCTTCAGTTAGGGAACGATTCCCTTCCACTCTCTGACCAAATATAGTAGAGGATCCTCCTTTGTATTTGCCTTGATGCCTCGCCAGAGTTAAAAGGAAATCCAGGAGTTTTCAAAATATTCTGAAAAGATTAGTTTTTTCTATTTAATTGTTCTATTAAGTTTCTAAAATAGAATGAAATTGATCGAATATAACTTAACTTTCAGTTTCTTCAGTTAGGGAACGATTCCCTTCCACTCTCTGACCAAATATAGTAGAGGATCCTCCTTTGTATTTGCCTTGATGCCTCGCCAGAGTTAAAAGGAAATCCAGGAGTTTTCAAAATATTCTGAAAAGATTAGTTTTTTCTATTTAATTGTTCTATTAAATTTCTAAAATAGAATGAAATTGATCGAATATAACTTAACTTTCAGTTTCTTCAGTTAGGGAACGATTCCCTTCCACTCTCTGACCATCATAGTAGAGGATCCTCCTTTGTATTTGCCTTGATGCCTCGCCAGAGTTAAAAGGAAATCCAGAAGTTTTCAAAATATTCTGAAAAGATTAGTTTTTTCTATTTAATTGTTCTATTAAGTTTCTAAAATAGAATGAAATTGATGGAATATAACTTAACTTTCAGTTTCTTCAGTTAGGGAACTATTCCCTTCCACTCTCGGACCAAATATAGTAGAGGATCCTCCTTTGTATTTGCCTTGATGCCTCTCCAGAGTTAAAAGGAAATCCAGGAGTTTTCAAAATTTTCTGAAAAGATTAGTTTTTTCTATTTTAATGATCTATAAGTTTCTAAAATAGAATTTAATTGATGGAATATAACTTAAATTTCAGTTTCTTCAGTTAGGGAACTATTCCCTTCCACTCTCGGACCAAATATAGTAGAGGATCCTCCTTTGTATTTGCATTGATGCCTCGCCAGAGTTAAAAGGAAATCCAGGAGTTTTCAAAATATTCTGAAAAGATTAGTTTTTTCTATTTAATTGTTCTGTTAAGTTTCTAAAATAGAATGAAATTGATCGAATATAACTTAACTTTCAGTTTCTTCAGTTAGGGAACGATTCCCTTCCACTCTCTGACCAAACATAGTAGAGGATCCTCCTTTGTATTTGCCTTGATGCCTCGCCAGAGTTAAAAGGAAATCCAGGAGTTTTCAAAATATTCTGAAAAGATTAGTTTTTTCTGTTTAATTGTTCTATTAAATTTCTAAAATAGAATGAAATTGATGGAATATAACTTATCTTTCAGTTTCTTCATTTAAGGAACTGTTCCCTTCCACTCTCGGACCAAATATAGTAGAGGATCCTCCTTTGTATTTGCCTTGATGCCTCGCCAGAGTTAAAAGGAAATCCAGGAGTTTTCAAAATATTCTGAAAAGATTAGTTTTTTCTGTTTAATTGTTCTATTAAATTTCTAAAATAGAATGAAATTGATGGAATATAACTTATCTTTCAGTTTCTTCATTTAAGGAACTATTCCCTTCCAATCTCTGACCAAACATAGTAGAGGATCCTCCTTTGTATTTGCCTTGATGCCTCGCCAGAGTTAAAAGGAAATCGGAAGTTTTCAAAATATTCTGAAAAGGTTAGTATTTTCTATTTAATTGTTCATAAATTTCTAAAATAGAATTTAATTGATGGAATATAACTTAACTTTCAGTTTCTTCAGTTAGGGAACTATTCCCTTCCACTCTCGGACCAAATATAGTAGAGCACTGAAAGGGCATTTCTTTCTATATTAATGTTCTATAAAGTTCTAAAATTGAATGAAATTATGGAATATAACTTACCCATAATATGCACAAAAAGAAAAAATTTTTCCAAAGATGAATATTGAATATATGGTTCTATATCCATTTCTAAAATGAGGACATTACAGTATCCCAAATACAATGAACAAACTCTGCAGGTTTTCATTCCCATCGTATCGTAATTTCCTGATGTTTGGATGTGAGAATCTCAATATTTGTAGCTATAATTGAGGTAATTGTGTGAAATAGGTTTATTTTAAAATGAATGGGTTCTTGCTTACCAGGGAATTCATTCTTCTCCAAGTTACCAAAGAGGACTCTATTGATTATTAGGTTCCCACTTCCCTTTCTCCCAAAAAAGAACACTGACAACCACTTAAAGAAATCATAGCATACATTGACTTTCTATTGTCTGGAAGTGACCAAATTAAAATAATTATAAATGGCAACACTCATCTTGTTCAACCTGTCTCCATATGTCCTTGAATGTGTTTTGTTCCATCCTATCTTTCTTCATGTAGGGAACTTTTCCTTTCCACTCTCCGACCAAATATAGAAGAGGATCCTCCTTTGTATTTGCCTTGATGCCTCGCCAGAGTTAAAAGGAATTCCAGGAGTTTTCAAAATATTCTGAAAAGATTAGTTTTTTCTATTTAATTGTTCTATTAAGTTTCTAAAATAGAATATAATTGATGGAATATAACTTAACTTTCAGTTTCTTCAGTTAGGGAACTATTCCCTTCCACTCTCGGACCAAATATAGTAGAGGATCCTCCTTTGTATTAGCCTTGATGCCTCGCCAGAGTTAAAAGGAATTCCAGGAGTTTTCAAAATATTCTGAAAAGATTAGTTTTTTCTATTTAATTGTTCTATTAAGTTTCTAAAATAGAATGAAATTGATCGAATATAACTTAACTTTCAGTTTCTTCAGTTAGGGAACTATTCCCTTCCACTCTCGGACCAAATATAGTAGAGGATCCTCCTTTGTATTTGCCTTGATGCCTCGCCAGAGTTAAAAGGAAATCCAGGAGTTTTCAAAATATTCTGAAAAGATTAGTTTTTTCTATTTAATTGTTCTATTAAGTTTCTAAAATAGAATGAAATTGATGGAATATAACTTAACTTTCAGTTTCTTCAGTTAGGGAACTATTCCCTTCCACTCTCGGACCAAATATAGTAGAGGATCCTCCTTTGTATTTGCCTTGATGCCTCGCCAGAGTTAAAAGGAAATCCAGGAGTTTTCAAAATATTCTGAAAAGATTAGTTTCTTCTATTTAATTGTTCTATTAAGTTTCTAAAATAGAATGAAATTGATGGAATATAACTTAACTTTCAGTTTCTTCAGTTAGGGAACTATTCCCTTCCAATCTCAGACCAAATATAGTAGAGGATCCTCCTTTGTATTTGCCTTGATGCCTCGCCAGAGTTAAAAGGAAATCCAGGAGTTTTCAAAATATTCTGAAAAGATTAGTTTTTTCTATTTAATTGTTCTATTAAGTTTCTAAAATAGAATGAAATTGATGGAATATAACTTAACTTTCAGTTTCTTCAGTTAGGGAACGATTCCCTTCCACTCTCGGACCAAATATAGTAGAGGATCCTCCTTTGTATTTGCCTTGATGCCTCGCCAGAGTTAAAAGGAAATCCAGGAGTTTTCAAAATATTCTGAAAAGATTAGTTTTTTCTATATAATTGTTCTATTAAGTTTCTAAAAGAGAATTTAATTGATGGAATATAACTTAACTTTCAGTTTCTTCAGTTAGGGAACGATTCCCTTCCACTCTCGGACCAAATATAGTAGAGGATCCTCCTTTGTATTTGCCTTGATGCCTCGCCAGAGTTAAAAGGAAATCCAGGAGTTTTCAAAATATTCTGAAAAGATTAGTTTTTTCTATTTAATTGTTCTATTAAATTTCTAAAATAGAATGAAATTGATCGAATATAACTTAACTTTCAGTTTCTTCAGTTAGGGAACGATTCCCTTCCACTCTCTGACCATCATAGTAGAGGATCCTCCTTTGTATTTGCCTTGATGCCTCGCCAGAGTTAAAAGGAAATCCAGGAGTTTTCAAAATATTCTGAAAAGATTAGTTTTTTCTATTTAATTGTTCTATTAAATTTCTAAAATAGAATGAAATTGATGGAATATAACTTAACTTTCAGTTTCTTCAGTTAGGGAACGATTCCCTTCCACTCTCTGACCAAATATAGTAGAGCATCCTCCTTTGTATTTGCCTTGATGCCTCGCCAGAGTTAAAAGGAAATCCAGGAGTTTTCAAAATTATCTGAAAAGATTAGTTTTTTCTATTTAATTGTTCTATTAAATTTCTAAAATAGAATGAAATTGATCGAATATAACTTAACTTTCAGTTTCTTCAGTTAGGGAACGATTCCCTTCCACTCTCTGACCAAATATAGTAGAGGATCCTCCTTTGTATTTGCCTTGATGCCTCGCCAGAGTTAAAAGGAAATCCAGGAGTTTTCAAAATATTCTGAAAAGATTAGTTTTTTCTATTTAATTGTTCTATTAAATTTCTAAAATAGAATGAAATTGATCGAATATAACTTAACTTTCAGTTTCTTCAGTTAGGGAACGATTCCCTTCCACTCTCTGACCAAATATAGTAGAGGATCCTCCTTTGTATTTGCCTTGATGCCTCGCCAGAGTTAAAAGGAAATCCAGGAGTTTTCAAAATATTCTGAAAAGATTAGTTTTTTCTATTTAATTGTTCTATTAAATTTCTAAAATAGAATGAAATTGATCGAATATAACTTAACTTTCAGTTTCTTCAGTTAGGGAACGATTCCCTTCCACTCTCTGACCATCATAGTAGAGGATCCTCCTTTGTATTTGCCTTGATGCCTCGCCAGAGTTAAAAGGAAATCCAGGAGTTTTCAAAATATTCTGAAAAGATTAGTTTTTTCTATTTAATTGTTCTATTAAGTTTCTAAAATAGAATGAAATTGATGGAATATAACTTAACTTTCAGTTTCTTCAGTTAGGGAACTATTCCCTTCCACTCTCGGACCAAATATAGTAGAGGATCCTCCTTTGTATTTGCCTTGATGCCTCTCCAGAGTTAAAAGGAAATCCAGGAGTTTTCAAAATTTTCTGAAAAGATTAGTTTTTTCTATTTTAATGATCTATAAGTTTCTAAAATAGAATTTAATTGATGGAATATAACTTAAATTTCAGTTTCTTCAGTTAGGGAACTATTCCCTTCCACTCTCGGACCAAATATAGTAGAGGATCCTCCTTTGTATTTGCATTGATGCCTCGCCAGAGTTAAAAGGAAATCCAGGAGTTTTCAAAATATTCTGAAAAGATTAGTTTTTTCTATTTAATTGTTCTGTTAAGTTTCTAAAATAGAATGAAATTGATCGAATATAACTTAACTTTCAGTTTCTTCAGTTAGGGAACGATTCCCTTCCACTCTCTGACCAAACATAGTAGAGGATCCTCCTTTGTATTTGCCTTGATGCCTCGCCAGAGTTAAAAGGAAATCCAGGAGTTTTCAAAATATTCTGAAAAGATTAGTTTTTTCTGTTTAATTGTTCTATTAAATTTCTAAAATAGAATGAAATTGATGGAATATAACTTATCTTTCAGTTTCTTCATTTAAGGAACTGTTCCCTTCCACTCTCGGACCAAATATAGTAGAGGATCCTCCTTTGTATTTGCCTTGATGCCTCGCCAGAGTTAAAAGGAAATCCAGGAGTTTTCAAAATATTCTGAAAAGATTAGTTTTTTCTGTTTAATTGTTCTATTAAATTTCTAAAATAGAATGAAATTGATGGAATATAACTTATCTTTCAGTTTCTTCATTTAAGGAACTATTCCCTTCCAATCTCTGACCAAACATAGTAGAGGATCCTCCTTTGTATTTGCCTTGATGCCTCGCCAGAGTTAAAAGGAAATCGGAAGTTTTCAAAATATTCTGAAAAGGTTAGTATTTTCTATTTAATTGTTCATAAATTTCTAAAATAGAATTTAATTGATGGAATATAACTTAACTTTCAGTTTCTTCAGTTAGGGAACTATTCCCTTCCACTCTCGGACCAAATATAGTAGAGCACTGAAAGGGCATTTCTTTCTATATTAATGTTCTATAAAGTTCTTAAATTGAATGAAATTATGGAATATAACTTACCCATAATATGCACAAAAAGAAAAAATTTTTCCAAGGATGAATATTGAATATATGGTTCTATATCCATTTCTAAAATGAGGACATTACAGTATCCCAAATACAATGAACAAACTCTGCAGGTTTTCATTCCCATCGTATCGTAATTTCCTGATGTTTGGATGTGAGAATCTCAATATTTGTAGCTATAATTGAGGTAATTGTGTGAAATAGGTTTATTTTAAAATGAATGGGTTCTTGCTTACCAGGGAATCATTCTTCTCCAAGTTACCAAAGAGGACTCTATTGATTATTAGGTTCCCACTTCCCTTTCTCCCAAAAAAGAACACTGACAACCACTTAAAGAAATCATAGCATACATTGACTTTCTATTGTCTGGAAGTGACCAAATTAAAATAATTATAAATGGCAACACTCATCTTGTTCAACCTGTCTCCATATGTCCTTGAATGTGTTTTGTTCCATCCTATCTTTCTTCATGTAGGGAACTTTTCCTTTCCACTCTCCGACCAAATATAGAAGAGGATCCTCCTTTGTATTTGCCTTGATGCCTCGCCAGAGTTAAAAGGAATTCCAGGAGTTTTCAAAATATTCTGAAAAGATTAGTTTTTTCTATTTAATTGTTCTATTAAGTTTCTAAAATAGAATGAAATTGATGGAATATAACTTAACTTTCAGTTTCTTCAGTTAGGGAACTATTCCCTTCCACTCTCGGACCAAATATAGTAGAGGATCCTCCTTTGTATTTGCCTTGATGCCTCGCCAGAGTTAAAAGGAAATCCAGGAGTTTTCAAAATATTCTGAAAAGATTAGTTTTTTCTATTTAATTGTTCTATTAAGTTTCTAAAATAGAATGAAATTGATGGAATATAACTTAACTTTCAGTTTCTTCAGTTAGGGAACTATTCCCTTCCACTCTCGGACCAAATATAGTAGAGGATCCTCCTTTGTATTTGCCTTGATGCCTCGCCAGAGTTAAAAGGAATTCCAGGAGTTTTCAAAATATTCTGAAAAGATTAGTTTTTTCTATTTAATTGTTCTATTAAGTTTCTAAAATAGAATGAAATTGATGGAATATAACTTAACTTTCAGTTTCTTCAGTTAGGGAACTATTCCCTTCCACTCTCGGACCAAATATAGTAGAGGATCCTCCTTTGTATTTGCCTTGATGCCTCGCCAGAGTTAAAAGGAATTCCAGGAGTTTTCAAAATATTCTGAAAAGATTAGTTTTTTCTATTTAATTGTTCTATTAAGTTTCTAAAATAGAATGAAATTGATGGAATATAACTTAACTTTCAGTTTCTTCAGTTAGGGAACTATTCCCTTCCACTCTCGGACCAAATATAGTAGAGGATCCTCCTTTGTATTTGCCTTGATGCCTCGCCAGAGTTAAAAGGAAATCCAGGAGTTTTCAAAATATTCTGAAAAGATTAGTTTTTTCTATTTAATTGTTCTATTAAGTTTCTAAAATAGAATGAAATTGATGGAATATAACTTAACTTTCAGTTTCTTCAGTTAGGGAACTATTCCCTTCCACTCTCGGACCAAATATAGTAGAGGATCCTCCTTTGTATTTGCCTTGATGCCTCGCCAGAGTTAAAAGGAAATCCAGGAGTTTTCAAAATATTCTGAAAAGATTAGTTTTTTCTATTTAATTGTTCTATTAAGTTTCTAAAATAGAATGAAATTGATGGAATATAACTTAACTTTCAGTTTCTTCAGTTAGGGAACTATTCCCTTCCAATCTCAGACCAAATATAGTAGAGGATCCTCCTTTGTATTTGCCTTGATGCCTCGCCAGAGTTAAAAGGAAATCCAGGAGTTTTCAAAATATTCTGAAAAGATTAGTTTTTTCTATTTAATTGTTCTATTAAGTTTCTAAAATAGAATGAAATTGATGGAATATAACTTAACTTTCAGTTTCTTCAGTTAGGGAACGATTCCCTTCCACTCTCGGACCAAATATAGTAGAGGATCCTCCTTTGTATTTGCCTTGATGCCTCGCCAGAGTTAAAAGGAAATCCAGGAGTTTTCAAAATATTCTGAAAAGATTAGTTTTTTCTATATAATTGTTCTATTAAGTTTCTAAAAGAGAATTTAATTGATGGAATATAACTTAACTTTCAGTTTCTTCAGTTAGGGAACGATTCCCTTCCACTCTCTGACCATCATAGTAGAGGATCCTCCTTTGTATTTGCCTTGATGCCTCGCCAGAGTTAAAAGGAAATCCAGGAGTTTTCAAAATATTCTGAAAAGGTTAGTATTTTCTATTTAATTGTTCATAAATTTCTAAAATAGAATTTAATTGATGGAATATAACTTATCTTTCAGTTTCTTCAGTTAGGGAACTATTCCCTTCCACTCTCGGACCAAATATAGTAGAGGATCCTCCTTTGTATTTGCCTTGATGCCTCGACAGAGTTAAAAGGAAATCCAGGAGTTTTCAAAATATTCTGAAAAGATTAGTTTTTTCTGTTTAATTGTTCTATTAAATTTCTAAAATAGAATGAAATTGATGGAATATAACTTATCTTTCAGTTTCTTCATTTAAGGAACTATTCCCTTCCACTCTCTGACCAAACATAGTAGAGGATCCTCCTTTGTATTTGCCTTGATGCCTCGCCAGAGTTAAAAGGAAATCGGAAGTTTTCAAAATATTCTGAAAAGGTTAGTATTTTCTATTTAATTGTTCATAAATTTCTAAAATAGAATTTAATTGATGGAATATAACTTAACTTTCAGTTTCTTCAGTTAGGGAACTATTCCCTTCCACTCTCGGACCAAATATAGTAGAGCACTGAAAGGGCATTTCTTTCTATATTAATGTTCTATAAAGTTCTAAAATTGAATGAAATTATGGAAGATAACTTACCCATAATATGCACAAAAAGAAAAAATTTTTCCAAGGATGAATATTGAATATATGGTTCTATATCCATTTCTAAAATGAGGACATTACAGTATCCCAAATACAATGAACAAACTCTGCAGGTTTTCATTCCCATCGTATCGTAATTTCCTGATGTTTGGATGTGAGAATCTCAATATTTGTTGCTATAATTGAGGTAATTGTGTGAAATAGGTTTATTTTAAAATGAATGGGTTCTTGCTTACCAGGGAATTCATTCTTCTCCAAGTTACCAAAGAGGACTCTATTGATTATTAGGTTCCCACTTCCCTTTCTCCCAAAAAAGAACA
Source organism: Pantala flavescens (assembly GCA_020796165.1). NCBI lineage: Eukaryota > Metazoa > Arthropoda > Insecta > Odonata > Libellulidae > Pantala > Pantala flavescens. Next base: position 17,895,245 of record CM036885.1, on the reverse strand, counting down.
CTGACAACCACTTAAAGAAATCATAGCATACATTGACTTTCTATTGTCTGGAAGTGACCAAATTAAAATAATTATAAATGGCAACACTCATCATGTTCAACCTGTCTCCATATGTCCTTGAATGTCTTTTGTTCCATCCTATCTTTCTTCATGTAGGGAACTTTTCCTTTCCACTCTCCGACCAAATATAGAAGAGGATCCTCCTTTGTATTTGCCTTGATGCCTCGCCAGAGTTAAAAGGAATTCCAGGAGTTTTCAAAATATTCTGAAAAGATTAGTTTTTTCTATTTAATTGTTCTATTAAGTTTCTAAAATAGAATGAAATTGATGGAATATAACTTAACTTTCAGTTTCTTCAGTTAGGGAACTATTCCCTTCCACTCTCGGACCAAATATAGTAGAGGATCCTCCTTTGTATTTGCCTTGATGCCTCGCCAGAGTTAAAAGGAAATCCAGGAGTTTTCAAAATATTCTGAAAAGATTAGTTTTTTCTATTTAATTGTTCTATTAAGTTTCTAAAATAGAATGAAATTGATGGAATATAACTTAACTTTCAGTTTCTTCAGTTAGGGAACTATTCCCTTCCACTCTCGGACCAAATATAGTAGAGGATCCTCCTTTGTATTTGCCTTGATGCCTCGCCAGAGTTAAAAGGAAATCCAGGAGTTTTCAAAATATTCTGAAAAGATTAGTTTTTTCTATTTAATTGTTCTATTAAGTTTCTAAAATAGAATGAAATTGATGGAATATAACTTAACTTTCAGTTTCTTCAGTTAGGGAACTATTCCCTTCCACTCTCGGACCAAATATAGTAGAGGATCCTCCTTTGTATTTGCCTTGATGCCTCGCCAGAGTTAAAAGGAATTCCAGGAGTTTTCAAAATATTCTGAAAAGATTAGTTTTTTCTATTTAATTGTTCTATTAAGTTTCTAAAATAGAATGAAATTGATGGAATATAACTTAACTTTCAGTTTCTTCAGTTAGGGAACTATTCCCTTCCACTCTCGGACCAAATATAGTAGAGGATCCTCCTTTGTATTTGCCTTGATGCCTCGCCAGAGTTAAAAGGAAATCCAGGAGTTTTCAAAATATTCTGAAAAGATTAGTTTTTTCTATTTAATTGTTCTATTAAGTTTCTAAAATAGAATGAAATTGATGGAATATAACTTAACTTTCAGTTTCTTCAGTTAGGGAACGATTCCCTTCCACTCTCGGACCAAATATAGTAGAGGATCCTCCTTTGTATTTGCCTTGATGCCTCGCCAGAGTTAAAAGGAAATCCAGGAGTTTTCAAAATATTCTGAAAAGATTAGTTTTTTCTATTTAATTGTTCTATTAAGTTTCTAAAATAGAATGAAATTGATGGAATATAACTTAACTTTCAGTTTCTTCAGTTAGGGAACGATTCCCTTCCACTCTCGGACCAAATATAGTAGAGGATCCTCCTTTGTATTTGCCTTGATGCCTCGCCAGAGTTAAAAGGAAATCCAGGAGTTTTCAAAATATTCTGAAAAGATTAGTTTTTTCTATTTAATTGTTCTATTAAGTTTCTAAAATAGAATGAAATTGTTCTAATATAACTTAACTTTCAGTTTCTTCAGTTAGGGAACGATTCCCTTCCACTCTCTGACCAAACATAGTAGAGGATCCTCCTTTGTATTTGCCTTGATGCCTCGCCAGAGTTAAAAGGAAATCCAGGAGTTTTCAAAATATTCTGAAAAGATTAGTTTTTTCTATTTAATTGTTCTATTAAGTTTCTAAAAGAGAATTTAATTGATGGAATATAACTTAACTTTCAGTTTCTTCAGTTAGGGAACGATTCCCTTCCACTCTCGGACCAAATATAGTAGAGGATCCTCCTTTGTATTTGCCTTGATGCCTCGCCAGAGTTAAAAGGAAATCCAGGAGTTTTCAAAATATTCTGAAAAGATTAGTTTTTTCTATTTAATTGTTCTATTAAGTTTCTAAAATAGAATGAAATTGATGGAATATAACTTAACTTTCAGTTTCTTCAGTTAGGGAACGATTCCCTTCCACTCTCGGACCAAATATAGTAAAGGATCCTCCTTTGTATTTGCCTTGATGCCTCGCCAGAGTTAAAAGGAAATCCAGGAGTTTTCAAAATATTCTGAAAAGATTAGTTTTTTCTATTTAATTGTTCTATTAAGTTTCTAAAATAGAATGAAATTGATGGAATATAACTTAACTTTCAGTTTCTTCAGTTAGGGAACGATTCCCTTCCACTCTCGGACCAAATATAGTAGAGGATCCTCCTTTGTATTTGCCTTGATGCCTCGCCAGAGTTAAAAGGAAATCCAGGAGTTTTCAAAATATTCTGAAAAGATTAGTTTTTTCTATATAATTTTCTATTAAGTTTCTAAAAGAGAATTTAATTGATGGAATATAACTTAACTTTCAGTTTCTTCAGTTAGGGAACTATTCCCTTCCAATCTCAGACCAAATATAGTAGAGGATCCTCCTTTGTATTTGCCTTGATGCCTCGCCAGAGTTAAAAGGAAATCCAGGAGTTTTCAAAATATTCTGAAAAGATTAGTTTTTTCTATTTAATTGTTCTATTAAGTTTCTAAAAGAGAATTTAATTGATGGAATATAACTTAACTTTCAGTTTCTTCAGTTAGGGAACGATTCCCTTCCACTCTCGGACCAAATATAGTAGAGGATCCTCCTTTGTATTTGCCTTGATGCCTCGCCAGAGTTATAAGGAAATCCAGGAGTTTTCAAAATATTCTGAAAAGATTAGTTTTTTCTATTTAATTGTTCTATTAAGTTTCTAAAAGAGAATTTAATTGATGGAATATAACTTAACTTTCAGTTTCTTCAGTTAGGGAACGATTCCCTTCCACTCTCGGACCAAATATAGTAGAGGATCCTCCTTTGTATTTGCCTTGATGCCTCGCCAGAGTTAAAAGGAAATCCAGGAGTTTTCAAAATATTCTGAAAAGATTAGTTTTTTCTATTTAATTGTTCTATTAAGTTTCTAAAATAGAATGAAATTGATGGAATATAACTTAACTTTCAGTTTCTTCAGTTAGGGAACGATTCCCTTCCACTCTCGGACCAAATATAGTAGAGGATCCTCCTTTGTATTTGCCTTGATGCCTCGCCAGAGTTAAAAGGAAATCCAGGAGTTTTCAAAATATTCTGAAAAGATTAGTTTTTTCTATTTAATTGTTCTATTAAGTTTCTAAAATAGAATGAAATTGTTCTAATATAACTTAACTTTCAGTTTCTTCAGTTAGGGAACGATTCCCTTCCACTCTCTGACCAAACATAGTAGAGGATCCTCCTTTGTATTTGCCTTGATGCCTCGCCAGAGTTAAAAGGAAATCCAGGAGTTTTCAAAATATTCTGAAAAGATTAGTTTTTTCTATTTAATTGTTCTATTAAGTTTCTAAAAGAGAATTTAATTGATGGAATATAACTTAACTTTCAGTTTCTTCAGTTAGGGAACGATTCCCTTCCACTCTCGGACCAAATATAGTAGAGGATCCTCCTTTGTATTTGCCTTGATGCCTCGCCAGAGTTAAAAGGAAATCCAGGAGTTTTCAAAATATTCTGAAAAGATTAGTTTTTTCTATTTAATTGTTCTATTAAGTTTCTAAAATAGAATGAAATTGATGGAATATAACTTAACTTTCAGTTTCTTCAGTTAGGGAACGATTCCCTTCCACTCTCGGACCAAATATAGTAAAGGATCCTCCTTTGTATTTGCCTTGATGCCTCGCCAGAGTTAAAAGGAAATCCAGGAGTTTTCAAAATATTCTGAAAAGATTAGTTTTTTCTATTTAATTGTTCTATTAAGTTTCTAAAATAGAATGAAATTGATGGAATATAACTTAACTTTCAGTTTCTTCAGTTAGGGAACGATTCCCTTCCACTCTCGGACCAAATATAGTAGAGGATCCTCCTTTGTATTTGCCTTGATGCCTCGCCAGAGTTAAAAGGAAATCCAGGAGTTTTCAAAATATTCTGAAAAGATTAGTTTTTTCTATATAATTTTCTATTAAGTTTCTAAAAGAGAATTTAATTGATGGAATATAACTTAACTTTCAGTTTCTTCAGTTAGGGAACTATTCCCTTCCAATCTCAGACCAAATATAGTAGAGGATCCTCCTTTGTATTTGCCTTGATGCCTCGCCAGAGTTAAAAGGAAATCCAGGAGTTTTCAAAATATTCTGAAAAGATTAGTTTTTTCTATTTAATTGTTCTATTAAGTTTCTAAAAGAGAATTTAATTGATGGAATATAACTTAACTTTCAGTTTCTTCAGTTAGGGAACGATTCCCTTCCACTCTCGGACCAAATATAGTAGAGGATCCTCCTTTGTATTTGCCTTGATGCCTCGCCAGAGTTATAAGGAAATCCAGGAGTTTTCAAAATATTCTGAAAAGATTAGTTTTTTCTATTTAATTGTTCTATTAAGTTTCTAAAAGAGAATTTAATTGATGGAATATAACTTAACTTTCAGTTTCTTCAGTTAGGGAACGATTCCCTTCCACTCTCGGACCAAATATAGTAGAGGATCCTCCTTTGTATTTGCCTTGATGCCTCGCCAGAGTTATAAGGAAATCCAGGAGTTTTCAAAATATTCTGAAAAGATTAGTTTTTTCTATATAATTGTTCTATTAAGTTTCTAAAAGAGAATTTAATTGATGGAATATAACTTAACTTTCAGTTTCTTCAGTTAGGGAACTATTCCCTTCCACTCTCGGACCAAATATAGTAGAGGATCCTCCTTTGTATTTGCCTTGATGCCTCGCCAGAGTTAAAAGGAATTCCAGGAGTTTTCAAAATATTCTGAAAAGATTAGTTTTTTCTATTTAATTGTTCTATTAAGTTTCTAAAATAGAATGAAATTGATGGAATATAACTTAACTTTCAGTTTCTTCAGTTAGGGAACTATTCCCTTCCACTCTCTGACCAAATATAGTAGAGGATCCTCCTTTGTATTTGCCTTGATGCCTCGCCAGAGTTAAAAGGAAATCCAGGAGTTTTCAAAATTTTCTGAAAAGATTAGTTTTTTCTATTTAATTGTTCTATTAAGTTTCTAAAATTGAATGAAATTGATGGAATATAACTTAACTTTCAGTTTCTTCAGTTAGGGAACTATTCTCTTCCACTCTCGGACCAAATATAGTAGAGGATCCTCTTTTGTATTTGCCTTGATGCCTCTCCAGAGTTAAAAGGAAATCCAGGAGTTTTCAAAATTTTCCGAAAAGATTAGTTTTTTCTATTTTAATGATCTATAAGTTTCTAAAATTGAATTAATTTGATGGAATATAACTTACCCATAATATGGAAATAATGGATCAATTTATCCAAGGGTAAATGTTAAATTTATGGTCCGATATCCATCTGTTATTTGAAGACATTTTAAAATCCCAAATACAGTGAACAAACCCTGCAGGTCTTCATTCCCATCATATCATAATTACCTGATATTTGGATGATAAGAATCTAAATATTTGTAGTTATATTTGATGTAATTGTTTAAAACAGGTATCAATGAAAATGAAAGGGTTCTTGCTTACCAGGACATTCATTCTTCTCCAAGTTACCCATGTAAACTTTATTGATTATTAGGTTCCCACTTCCCTTTCTCCCAAAAAAGAACACTGACAACAACTTAAAGAAATTATAGCATACGTTGACTTTCTATTGTCTGGAAGTGACCAAATTAAATTAAGTTTAAATAACAACGCTCATCTTGTTCAACCTGTCTCCATATGTCCTTGAATGTCTTTTGTTCCATCCTATCTTTCTTCATGTAGGTAACTTTTCCTTTCCACTCTCGGACCAAATATAGTAGAGGATCCTCCTTTGTGATTTGCCTTGATGCCTCGCCAGAGTTAAAAGGAATTCCAGGAGTTCTCAAAATATTCTGAAAAGGTTAGTTTTTTCTATTTAATTGTTCTATTAAGTTTCTAAAATAGAATGAAATAGATGGAATATAACTTAACTTTAAGTTTCTTCAGTTAGGGAACTATTCCCTTCCACTCTCGGACCAAATATAGAAGAGGATCCTCCTTTGTGATTTGCCTTGATGCCTTGCCAGAGTTATAAGGTAATTCTGGTAATGCCATGGAGCACTGAGAGGGCATTTCTTTCTATTTTAATGTTCCATAATATTCTAAAATTAAATTAAATTGATGGTATATAACTTACCCATAATATGCACATAAAGCAGAAATTTTTCCAAGCATGAATATTGAATATAAGGTCCTATATCCTTCTCTAAAATTACGACGCTAAAATTCCCTATTACAAGAACAAACTCTGCAGGGTTTCATTCCCATCATACTGTAATTACCTGATATTTGTATGATAAGAATCTCAATATTTGTAGATATAATTGGGGTTATTATGTAAAATAGGTTTATATTAAAATGAATTGGTACTTCCTTACCAGGACATTCATCCTTCTCCAAGTTACCAATGTAGATTTCATTGATTATTAGGATCCCACTTCCCTTTCCCTCCAAAAATAATCCTGCGAAAGACTGAAAAGAAATCATAGCATACTTTGACTTTCCATTGCCTGGAAGTGACCAAAGTAAATAAATTTTAAATGATAACACTCATCCTGTTAAACCTCTCACCATGTGTCCTTGAATGTTGTATATTCCTCCTGTCAGGTAGGGAACTATATCTTTCCACCTTCGGACCAAGTATAGTAGAGGATTCTACTTTGTGATTTCCCTTGATGCCTTGCCAGTGATATAAGGAAATCGTGAAATGCCAAAGAACCCTAAAAGGGATGTTTTTTATTTAAATGATCTATGATAACTAAAATTTAAATAATTTGTTTGGAATATAAGTAACCAATAATATTCACATAATGAAGTAATTTTTCCTAGGATGAACGTAAAATATATGGTACTATATCCATCTGTAAAATGAAGAAATTTTAATATCTGAAATACAACAAACCGCTAATGACATCAAAATATTTCCCTTACTTCTTTACCTTATTCCATTTTCTTTAAGATTTTCCTCTCTGCATGTCTTCATTCTCATCCAATCGTAATTTCCTGATAAATGGATGATAAGAAGCTCAACAATTCTAGTTTTATTTGAGGTAATTGTTGAAAACAGGTATCAATGAAAATGAAAGGGTTCTTGCTTACTAGCTGACTGACTGACTACTAGTGAACAAATTAAATTAAGTTTAAATAACAACGCTCATGTTGTTCAACCTGTCTCCATATGTCCTTGAATGTCTTTTGTTCCATCCTATCTTTCTTCATGTAGGGAACTTTTCCTTTCCACTCTCGGACCAAATATAGAAGAGCATCCTCCTTTGTGATTTGCCTTGATGCCTCGCCAGAGTTAAAAGGAATTCCAGGAGTTTTCAAAATATTCTGAAAAGGTTAGTTTTTTCTATTTAATTGTTCTATTAAGTTTCTAAAATAGAATGAAATAGATGGAATATAACTTAACTTTCAGTTTCTTCAGTTAGGGAACTATTCCCTTCCACTCTCGGACCAAATATAGTAGAGGATCCTCCTTTGTGATTTGCCTTGATGCCTCGCCAGAGTTAAAAGGAATTCCAGGAGTTCTCAAAATATTCTGAAAAGGTTAGTTTTTTCTATTTAATTGTTCTATTAAGTTTCTAAAATAGAATGAAATAGATGGAATATAACTTAACTTTCAGTTTCTTCAGTTAGGGAACTATTCCCTTCCACTCTCGGACCAAATATAGTAGAGGATCCTCCTTTGTGATTTGCCTTGATGCCTTGCCAGAGTTATAAGGTAATTCTGGTAATGCCATGGAGCACTGAGAGGGCATTTCTTTCTATTTTAATGTTCCATAAAATTCTAAAATTAAATTAAATTGATGGTACATAACCTCCCCCTATAATATGCACGAAAAGAAAAACTTTTTCCAAGGATGAATATTGAATATAAGGTCCCATATCCGTCTCTTAAATGAAGACATAAATATCCCAAATACAAGAACAAACTCTGCAGGTTTTCATTCCCATCATACTGTAATTACCTGATATTTGGATGATAAGAATCTCAATATTTGTAGTTATAATTGTGGTTATTGTGTAAAATAGGTTTATATTAAAATGAATTGGTTCTTCCTTACCAGGACATTCATCCTTCTCCAAGTTACCAATGTAGATTTCATTGATTATTAGGATCCCACTTCCCTTTCCCTCCAAAAAGAATCCTGCCAAAGACTGGCAAGATATTATAGCATTCGTTGACTTTCCATTGCCTGGAAGTGACCAAAGTAAATAAATTTTAAATGATAACACTCATCCTGTTAAACCTCTCACCATGTGTCCTTGAATGTTGTATATTCCTCCTGTCAGGTAGGGAACTAAATCTTTCCACCTTCGGACCAAGTATAGTAGAGGATTCTACTTTGTGATTTCCCTTGATGCCTTGCCAGTGATATAAGGAAATCGTGAAATGCCAAAGAACCCTAAAAGGGATGTTTTTTATTTAAATGATCTATGATAACTAAAATTTAAATAATTTGTTTGGAATATAAGTAACCAATAATATTCACATAATGAAGTAATTTTTCCTAGGATGAACGTAAAATATATGGTACTATATCCATCTGTAAAATGAAGAAATTTTAATATCTGAAATACAACAAACCGCTAATGACATCAAAATATTTCCCTTACTTCTTTACCTTATTCCATTTTCTTTAAGATTTTCCTCTCTGCATGTCTTCATTCTCATCCAATCGTAATTTCCTGATAAATGGATGATAAGAAGCTCAACATTTCTAGTTTTATTTGAGGTAATTGTTGAAAACAGGTATCAATGAAAATGAAACGGGCATTCACGGAGTGGACCTCCATGACAATTCCTAGCTATTGGAAGAATTTGTGTGAGAATTCGACATGATTACTTTTCAAGGTATGGTCTCAAACTGTTCATATTTTTCTATACAAGGAAATGAGTTTCAATCCATTAATTGAGGAAAAATGTCGATAGTCACCCAACAGACGTTTTATTATTGGTGAAGGAAGAACACAATTATTTCTTTTTGTTGCGAATGATTGTGAAGAACAATTATAATACAAGAAGGGGCCATGAGCATTCAGGATTATCATCGTACATTCTATCTGCAGTTGGGTCTTTTTTTCGTTGTTAAATTATTTTATTTCTCCTCCCTTTTCGTTACTTCTCCCTTCAAATCACTATGAATTAGAGTGAGATCAACTTCATGTCATTTCAGCAGGCACTCTTTTCATCCTGTTCTCTGGATGACTATCCTTGGACCATCTATCGTCTCCGACCCTATCTATGCATTTCATGTCCAGTGTTTTCAACCGCGAATGCGTTGCCAAGTCATTACTTCTTCAATGTGAACTATTTTCTAGGCACCGTTTCAATTCTCTAAGGTTTTCAACGTGTCTCCTAGAGTTCACAGGCTTAAGATAATGACTGCTTCTTTCTTCTTCATTCATGAAATTCTTCATCCTTTCTTATGCATCGTGAGTACATTCTTGGAGCATAGAATTAACATCTTCTTTTTGATTATTTCATTGGTTTGTACCACATAATTCTTGGTCCCAACGGTATATCTTCCATCGTACGCCATGCTACTTGGAGAACTCTGCAATGAAGAAACTTGTAGTATCTTTACTCCATGGAGCTGTTTCATGAGCGTATCCACTTCTCGTGATTCCTGTATTTGTGTTTCTCTTAACCTCCATCGTTTAGCATTTGCAAGGATGATTCCATAGTGTTTCAATTTTAACATCCCTCTCAGTTCCAAAGCCGATTACCCTCCCCCAAAGGAAATTCACTTCTGCTTGCAGAGGAAAACGTCGGCATTCAATGTTGCAGGCATTATCCTTCTTAAAGCCTCTGGACAAACTCTTCTCTATAACTCTTTGCATTCGTTCGCTCAAAGTAGGGACGAGGATTTGATGGAATTTGTGCACCAATCCTCAATCAATTCTTTACTGATATTTGGCAGATGAACTCCTTCCTGTCAGTCGTGTGGAATGCAAAATCCAAGTCGAGAAATGAGAAGATGCATTTGAGAAGGCGAGCAGCTATCATACATGCAGGTGTTTTTGATGACCTTTTTCCAGCCCTGGTTTCCTGCAAATGTCTTCTGCAGAACGGGATTCTCTGAGGGGTCGTTGGGCTCATAATTTTAGAAGCAGTCTCGAGAATGCTTAGGACGTGTTCCATTTGCTGTCAAGACCATTGCATTGGTTTAAATAACTTTTGATTGGATCTCTACCTTGCAGCTCTACTTCGCATCCTTGTAGAGATGCTTGTGATATCCTCCATCGGTTATTCAAAACGTTTCACTGGCAGAGATCGTTCTTCTTTACATTTGAAGACCGAATTCCTCCATGAACCGAGATTTGAGTATTTGAAAGAGGACTGAAAAAGTGATGTTTACATTTCCATTACACGGCACAAGGACGAGTAGTGGCCACTCTGCAGGTGCTGAATACTTCAGATAACACCCTCTTTCCGAAAGAAGTAAAAGAGCATTCACTGATTTTGAAACATTCCTTTTCTTTCCTTCTAGATGCCTGAAATAACTGCTGAGGGGAGGATGTTAGTCGAGAAAAGATAAGATAGGTCAGATGTGGATTCGTCATGTGTGGACCTCGAATAGGAAGGAAGACCTTGGCGTACCGACAACATGAGAAATATAATGCTTTTGATTGAAATCGTCTTGGATATTAAACAAAGCTTATTTATACACTGTTAAATCAAGATTATTTATACACTGTTTAAAACTTAAGAGGAAGAAAACGTATTATATTCAATGTGGTTTTTAGAAATAAATATTCAAGAATTCATCCTATGAAATTTTCCTGTCCTATGTAAAACTGTGGGTGAACATGCATATTGAGAGATGGGCGCAGAATATCTCCAAGCACGTCTCGGTTCCTTAAGGAGGGGGACGAACGCACGGAAGCACTCGTTTTAAAGAACTTATCCGGCGATTTATTAGTGAGAATGTTCTCTACACCTAGCAGAAAAACATGCCAGTGCGTCGAGGAACGAAATCGGGGTTTGAGTAGCGTTAGCGAGGCGTTCATCACGCGTGGGTTTAAAGTGCTAAAATTTGATCCTATGGGTTAATAGTCTCCGTTTTTCGTCCAGCATATAAACTAATGTTTTCGTAAACTACATTCCACGTTGATGTAAGCCCATGGATGATGCTTCGGGATGAATGTGTGCTGCTCTCGTTCGGACTCAATCGTGTATTCGGAAGTAGATTTGGCATGACTAAGGTGCGTGAAACGGATTATTCACAAACTTAAAGTAACCGATTCCAAATCTAAAGATCCAAATCCAAAACTTTCCGAAGGTCAAATCCATTAACAATTTTTCCGGGAGTAATTTGTACCAGTTCTTCGCCCCCGGCAGCATTAATCCGAATTTTCATGCAATTTTCTCCCGTTTACTCCATCAAAGGGGTCGATTCCCGCCGAGCGAAATTTTTCATAGGACGTTCGAGTAAAACCGATTTCTCGTTCAGGCATGGTACCCTTCCGAGACGAACACGTTTTATGAAATCTGTGCCTGCGTACGTAGTCCTTCAGCGAAACAACTCTCCTATAGTCATTCCACAAAAGCTGGCAGTACGGGAGGCTTATGGGGAAATAAATGCACGAATATTCCCATAAGGGAGCAACCTAGCCTCCCAAAAGGCGTAAAGCTTTAGTTTTTGAATTTTATAACGGAGAGCGGGTCCGGATCAATCCGAATTACGGTAACGGGTCTCTTAGTCTCGAGCAAAAAGTAACAATGATTAGCAATCGGAGCACTAAATCAATTACTCCCTCGGTTATATAATTCAAAAACTAAAGTTCTATTCAAGATATCGACTCAGAATAACCTGTAATTGAAAATAACAGCATTTATCTCAATTTTTCTCGCGACAAGTTTTTCGTAACGCAAGAAACAAAAATTTTTTAGCCGATGTGTATATTTGACTGCACGATCCAATTTTTCGGAGGTTGCGTTCCACTTAAATTATTTTTTACTAAAATTTTATCGGTCAAAAATTAATGTAAGTTAATTTTTTTGTATTCATAAGGTATAAAGAGTAATCTAAGAAAACACTAGCACTTTACGTTTGATAGGATGAGAGAAATGGCAGTTTTAGTATTGCTCACGGCTGGTGAGGTGACCATTTTTTTTCAACCCGCTATAAAATTTATTTCTTTTGTTGAAATGTTAAAGAAACTTCGTCAATGTATAGAACCATCCTTCCTTGTCCAAATTTTACCAAAAAGTTGGAAAAAAATTCACCAAAAATAGTTGAAAATATTAATTTCATCCGTTGGGAAGGCAAATTTTGTGGATATCGCGGATATTCCAGAAAAATGACCCGGCGTACGAGGCTATTCGATTTCTCCATAAGCCCATACTGCCTAGAAAAGTGGAACAGACTATAGATACGAAGCTTTTTGCTATTTTGAATATAGATCGTAATGTAGAGCGAGCGCTTTTCTCAGCGGGGTGTTACAGCAATAATTGTCCATGGGTCCAAACCTCCTTCCATTTTAAAAAATGCCTTCGAAACGTAGCACTTGTTTCTGTACTCGCAGTTCCGTATATGTTTTGAGGCGCTACTTGTGAATATTAAAATGAATATAAAATTTTTGTTTTCGCTTACCATGTAGAAACGAGTTTCTATCGCTAATCTTAAGCTATTTAGCGTGCAACCTGATTGATAATGTTGAACAGTGGTTATCCATGAACAACCTTAAATGTGCGATAAAATTTCGCTAAAACCGAACAAATTCATCTAATCATAAAGTCTTTTCCAAGGTAATATTCTCAATTCTGTCTATACACGTATTTGTTATTCGATATCTGGGAATGAGGTTATCTCCTAATGAAAGGGAGTCTTTCGGACGACTGCTCGTAACCTGATCGTCTCGCTGGCCACCTTGGAAAGATAATGCTCGTCGATGGATCTTTCTCCCTCTACTGTCAAAGTGGCCGTGGCAAAGGTAATATTTCGCTTTCCACGGATGCTTCTTCGCTTTTCCGCAACGTGCATTTAGAAAACGGATTTCGCAACCATCTGTGACCTTTTGGAGCCCATAGCATTCTCAGAAGACGAAGGTTAGCTTTCGTGTAAGCCACTTACCATGCGTTCTTTATTCACGCAATGAGAAAGCTACGCATGAGGTGTCGTCCACAATCCGAGTTCGTCCGTAGGAATACCCTGTGCGAATCTTAATATTTCGCATCACGATCCGAAACTTGGGGTCCTCTTGACCTCTCAATGTTTTAACTATTTCTTAGAAAATGAGATAAATATTCGATTTTCCCCGGCTCAAATAGGCTGGAAATGTCAGTTGATGGAGACGTTTTCCTTTCTTGGCACGATTACTTTACCCTTTCGAGACGAAGACGTTTTCTGAAAACCTCTGTCTGCGTACGAGGTCCCATTTATAGAGCGTACACCTTCCTAAGCGGGTTGTCGCATCCTTTTAATTGTACAAAGTCATCGAATCACAAGGCACTAAATCTTCGAACGCCTTTGCAACGGGTTAACGCGTAAGGGCGATCGGCAACTGCCGCATGTGCTCGTCCATCGGAGGCTCGCGCGTTTAAGGCACAGCAGGAACGCCAAACTTATGCGGAGAATCTAGTTCAGTTTAACGTCTCTTATTCAGAAACCGCGACATAAAAATCGGCGATAAAAATCGTTGTCCTATGCGCGAGCGGTAATGGATGAAAAACGCATTGGAAATCAATTTTATAGAAACTCGTTTGGTTCTCCATTTACACTTAAGTTTACGGATTAATTTGATTGACACCCCTGTCGAGGTTTTTCGGTCACGCACACGCAATTTCTTGACGGCTGAATATAATTTCCGTTTCGGCGCACTGCGAATGTAAGACGCAGCCGATATGCAGTGAAACTTTGAACGTTATAACCTGGTTTATACACGGTCGATTAATTAATAATCGACCGCCCCAAATTGTCCCCTGTCGAAACGTTTACTTTATGCTTAAAATCCTGCAAATGCCCTGCCCAAAGTAATTTCCGTTCATTAAATCGTTCCTCCCCGTTCCTTACCGTCTATCGCGGGAGCTGTTTGTTGAATTCATTAGGAGTCATTCTTTCCGTTTAGTATAATTCTGTTCGCGAGTAACGAACATTAAGTAGTAAATTTAGCCATGCATTCGAATGAACTCTTGTCCTTAGAAATAACGAATCTCGAAGGAGTTTTAAGCGTAACGATTGCCAAATTTTGAATTTGCTACGTAGACCTTGGGAGCTCGAATGAGGAGAAGCGGATATAGTCCGTCATCGTTCGTCACAGGGAAACTTTTCTTAACTGAAATCCGACAGAGGGCTCCTCCCCATTGGTCTCACTCGGCAGTCGTTGCTCGTGAGAAACGTTTGTGACTAGTGCATCGAGTGGATTACGCTATTTCGTATCAATCCTATAGAGTATTGACGATTCTCCGCGGATAAAGTGATTGTGACCGTGTTAAGTGGTTATCGGTGCACATGGAAGATAGATAAAATACGGCAGCATCGCAAAGGAAGGCATCGTCTTGCGAGCGTGCGGAAAGAGATTTTGGTGAGGCTCCGAGGAGAATTGTAAGTTAAGATACCCAGTCCCATTGGAAATATCTCGGTAGGCCCTTTGCCTACGAAGACAAGGATTTGCCTCTCGAATTTTACTTGCCGATTGCTTCGGAGCGAGGAATTCCGAGTTCCTGGATTCCAATCCGTCGAAAGGTTACATTACTCTGTCACTGTAAGCTAGATGAGATGATGATAGCCATAATAATATCGTTGAACGTTGGTTCTCAGCATTAGCGTTCATATGGTGTCGTATGTTATCGCTGCAAAGCGAGCTTTATTAAGTTTTCGGAGCCGTTTCTTCTTACAGGGAGCTCGGGCGCAGCATCATAGTTCGTACGAAGATGCTTTTATCTTCAACAGAGTGCATTTAATTAGAGAAAAAGGAAAATTAACGACTGGTGAAAGGGAGGATGTTGACACGGCGAGGTCGCTGTGGAAAGTGCATTGCGCACGGTGGTATTTCGAGGCGCGATTGTCACCGGCGGGAATCTAAAATTCGAGAAAGATTTTCGAAAATAAACATGAGGTGAGTCGTAAACGATTAAAATTTCATGAAGACTAGTATTTATTATGATTTTTAGCTACTACGTGAGTCTTGCTGAGCAAATTTACCATTTTCATGATGTACGGTCCGCTTATTCTTCCGAATTGAAGAAAACCGCCATTACTCGGGGTCGACATAAAAGAAGAGAGAAATTTTGGTGATTTTCCATCGGTAATCAGATGAGGAAATATTTGGCAAGAAATTTAACATTACAGCGGCTGCACTGAAGGCGGTGGTACTTCTCTCAGCCAATCAGAAGCAAGATAAATGTTTAGCGGTGGTTCAAAATTTATAAATTTTCATTTTTCACGTTTAATTTAGGAAAGAAGTATTATAAACTATTCTCTGCATTTCGGATCGTGCCAAAGCTAAGATATGTCAAGTTTTCCTATCCTCTGAGTCTATTTTTACGATGAGCAGCTTTGCCAAAATCAGCATCCGTTTAGGAACGTATGCATGTAGTTGGTTGCTCTGACACAAGATTTTATTGTTAACTAATTTGAAGAGTACGACGCATGAATTAATAACCATCCGCTGTTACAAATCAATAAAATAGCCTTGACTGTGTTAGTGTAGCAGGAGTGAGCCACGGTTCTGGATGTTTGCTTCCTTTCCTAATGAATTCATCAAATTTCAATTCTAGGATGCCCATGGAATCGACAACGCTCGCCGTCCTATCCACGAGGAGTGCAACGGGTATTCACGGAGTGGACCTCCATGACAATTCCTAGCTATTGGAAGAATTTGAGTGAGAATTCGACAAGATTACTTTTCAAGGTATGATCTCAAACTGTTCATATTTTTCTATACAAGGAAATGAGTTTCAATCTATTAATGGAGGAAAAATGTCGATAGTCACCCAACAGACGTTTTATTATTGGTGAAGGAAGAACACAATTATTTCTTTTTGTTGCGAACGATTGTGAAGAACAATTATAATACAAGAAGGGGCCATGAGCATTCAGGATTATCATCGTCCATTCTATCTGCAGTTGGGTCTTTTTTTCGTTGTTAAATTATTTTATTTCTCCTCCCTTTTCGTTACTTCTCCCTTCAAATCACTATGAATTAGAGTGAGATCACCTTCATGTCATTTCAGCAGGCACTCTTTTCATCCTGTTCTCTGGATGACTATCCTTGGACCATCTATCGTCTCCGACCCTATCTATGCATTTCATGTCCAGTGTTTTCAACCGCGAATGCGTTGCCAAGTCATTACTTCTTCAATTTGAACTATTTTCTAGGCACCGTTTCAATTCTCTAAAGCTTTTCAACGTGCCTCCTAGAGTTCACAGGCTTAAGATAATGATTGCTTCTTTCTTCTTCATTCATGAAATTCTTCATCCTTTCTTATGCATCGTGAGTACATTCTTGGAGCATAGAATTAACATCTTCTTTTTGATTATTTCATTGGTTTGTACCACATAATTCTTGGTCCCAACGGTATATCTTCCATCGTACGCCATGCTACTTGGAGAACTCTGCAATGAAGAAACTTGTAGTATCTTTACTCCATGGAGCTGTTTCATGAGCGTATCCACTTCTCGTGATTCCTGTATTTGCGTTTCTCTTAACCTCCTTCGTTTAGCATTTGCAAGGATGATTCCATAGTGTTTCAATTTTAACATCCCTCTCAGTTCCAAAGCCGATTACCCTCCCCCAAAGGAAATTCACTTCTGCTTGCAGAGGAAAACGTCGGCATTCAATGTTACAGGCATTATCCTTCTTAAAGCCTCTGGACAAACTCTTCTCTATAACTCTTTGCATTCGTTCGCTCAAAGTAGGGACGAGGATTTGATGGAATTTGTGCACCAATCCTCAATCAATTCTTTACTGATATTTGGCAGATGAACTCCTTCCTGTCAGTCGTGTGGAATGCAAAATCCAAGTCGAGAAATGAGAAGATGCATTTGAGAAGGCGAGCAGCTATCATACATGCAGGTGTTTTTGATGACCTTTTTCCAGCCCTGGTTTCCTGCAAATGTCTTCTGCAGAACGGGATTCTCTGAGGGGTCGTTGGGCTCATAATTTTAGAAGCAGTCTCGAGAATGCTTAGGACGTGTTCCATTTGCTGTCAAGACCATTGCATTGGTTTAAATAACTTTTGATTGGATCTCTACCTTGCAGCTCTACTTCGCATCCTTGTAGAGATGCTTGTGATATCCTCCATCGGTTATTCAAAACGTTTCACTGGCAGAGATCGTTCTTCTTTACATTTGAAGACCGAATTCCTCCATGAACCGAGATTTGAGTATTTGAAAGAGGACTGAAAAAGTGATGTTTACATTTCCATTACACGGCATAAGGACGAGTAGTGGCCACTCTGCAGGTGCTGAATACTTCAGATAACTCCCTCTTTCCAAAAGAAGTAACAGAGCATTCACTGATTTTGAAACATCCCTTTTCTTTCCTTCTAGATGCCTGAAATAACTGCTGAGGGGAGGATGTTAGTCGAGAAAAGATAAGATAGGTCAGATGTGGATTCGTCATGTGTGGACCTCGAATAGGAAGGAAGACCTTGGCGTACCGACAACATGAGAAATATAATGCTTTTGATTGAAATCGTCTTGGATATTAAACAAAGCTTATTTATACACTGTTAAATCAAGATTATTTATACACTGTTTAAAACTTAAGAGGAAGAAAACGTATTATATTCAATGTGGTTTTTAGAAATAAATATTCAAGAATTCATCCTATGAAATTTTCCTGTCCTATGTAAAACTGTGGGTGAACATGCATATTGAGAGATGGGCGCAGAATATCTCCAAGCACGTCTCGGTTCCTTAAGGAGGGGGACGAACGCACGGAAGCACTCGTTTTAAAGAACTTATCCGGCGATTTATTAGTGAGAATGTTCTCTACACCTAGCAGAAAAACATGCCAGTGCGTCGAGGAACGAAATCGGGGTTTGAGTAGCGTTAGCGAGGCGTTCATCACGCGTAGGTTTAAAGTGCTAAAATTTGATAGTCTCCGTTTTTCGTCCAGCATATAAACTAATGTTTTCGTAAACTACATTCCACGTTGATGTAAGCCCATGGATGATGCTTCGGGATGAATGTGTGATGCTCTCGTTCGGACTCAATCGTGTATTCGGAAGTAGATTAGGCATGACTAAGGTGCGTGAAACGGATTTGTCACAAACTTAAAGTAACCGATTCCGAATCTAAAGATCCAAATCCAAAACTTTCCGAAGGTCAAATCCATTTACAATTTTTCCGGGAGTAATTTGTACCAGTTCTTCGCCCCCGGCAGCATTAATCCGAATTTTCATACAATTTTCTCCCGTTTACTCCATCAAAGGGGTCGATTCCCGCCGAGCGAAATTTTTCATAGGACGTTCGAGTAAAACCGATTTCTCGTTCAGGCATGGTACCCTTCCGAGACGAACACGTTTTATGAAATCTGTGCCTGCGTACGTAGTCCTTCAGCGAAACAACTCTCCTATAGTCATTCCACAAAAGCTGGCAGTACGGGAGGCTTATGGGGAAATAAATGCACGAATATTCCCATAAGGGAGCAACCTAGCCTCTCAAAAGGCGTAAAGCTTTAGTTTTTGAATTTTATAACGGAGAGCGGGTCCGGATCAATCCGAATTACGGTAACGGGTCTCTTAGTCTCGAGCAAAAAGTAACAATGATTAGCAATCGGAGCACTAAATCAATTACTCCCTCGGTTATATAATTCAAAAACTAAAGTTCTATTCAAGATATCGACTCAGAATAACCTGTAATTGAAAATAACAGCATTTATCTCAATTTTTCTCGCGACAAGTTTTTCGTAACGCAAGAAACAAAAATTTTTTAGCCGATGTGTATATTTGACTGCACGATCCAATTTTTCGGAGGTTGCGTTCCACTTAAATTATTTTTTACTAAAATTTTATCGGTCAAAAATTAATGTAAGTTAATTTTTTTGTATTCATAAGGTATAAAGAGTAATCTAAGAAAACACTAGCACTTTACGTTTGATAGGATGAGAGAAATGGCAGTTTTAGTATTGCTCACGGCTGGTGAGGTGACCATTTTTTTTCAACCCGCTATAAAATTTATTTCTTTTGTTGAAATGTTAAAGAAACTTCGTCAATGTATAGAACCATCCTTCCTTGTCCAAATTTTACCAAAAAGTTGGAAAAAAATTCACCAAAAATAGTTGAAAATATTAATTTCATCCGTTGGGAAGGCAAATTTTGTGGATATCGCGGATATTCCAGAAAAATGACCCGGCGTACGAGGCTATTCGATTTCTCCATAAGCCCATACTGCCTAGAAAAGTGGAACAGACTATAGATACGAAGCTTTTTGCTATTTTGAATATAGATCGTAATGTAGAGCGAGCGCTTTTCTCAGCGGGGTGTTACAGCAATAATTGTCCATGGGTCCAAACCTCCTTCCATTTTAAAAAATGCCTTCGAAACGTAGCACTTGTTTCTGTACTCGCAGTTCCGTATATGTTTTGAGGCGCTACTTGTGAATATTAAAATGAATATAAAATTTTTGTTTTCGCTTACCATGTAGAAACGAGTTTCTATCGCTAATCTTAAGCTATTTAGCGTGCAACCTGATTGATAATGTTGAACAGTGGTTATCCATGAACAACCTTAAATGTGCGATAAAATTTCGCTAAAACCGAACAAATTCATCTAATCATAAAGTCTTTTCCAAGGTAATATTCTCAATTCTGTCTATACACGTATTTGTTATTCGATATCTGGGAATGAGGTTATCTCCTAATGAAAGGGAGTCTTTCGGACGACTGCTCGTAACCTGATCGTCTCGCTGGCCACCTTGGAAAGATAATGCTCGTCGATGGATCTTTCTCCCTCTACTGTCAAAGTGGCCGTGGCAAAGGTAATATTTCGCTTTCCACGGATGCTACTTCGCTTTTCCGCAACGTGCATTTAGAAAACGGATTTCGCAACCATCTGTGACCTTTTGGAGCCCATAGCATTCTCAGAAGACGAAGGTTAGCTTTCGTGTAAGCCACTTACCATGCGTTCTTTATTCACGCAATGAGAAAGCTACGCATGAGGTGTCGTCCACAATCCGAGTTCGTCCGTAGGAATACCCTGTGCGAATCTTAATATTTCGCATCACGATCCGAAACTTGGGGTCCTCTTGACCTCTCAATGTTTTAACTATTTCTTAGAAAATGAGATAAATATTCGATTTTCCCCGGCTCAAATAGGCTGGAAATGTCAGTTGATGGAGACGTTTTCCTTTCTTGGCACGATTACTTTACCCTTTCGAGACGAAGACGTTTTCTGAAAACCTCTGTCTGCGTACGAGGTCCCATTTATAGAGCGTACACCTTCCTAAGCGGGTTGTCGCATCCTTTTAATTGTACAAAGTCATCGAATCACAAGGCACTAAATCTTCGAACGCCTTTGCAACGGGTTAACGCGTAAGGGCGATCGGCAACTGCCGCATGTGCTCGTCCATCGGAGGCTCGCGCGTTTAAGGCACAGCAGGAACGCCAAACTTATGCGGAGAATCTAGTTCAGTTTAACGTCTCTTATTCAGAAACCGCGACATAAAAATCGGCGATAAAAATCGTTGTCCTATGCGCGAGCGGTAATGGATGAAAAACGCATTGGAAATCAATTTTATAGAAACTCGTTTGGTTCTCCATTTACACTTAAGTTTACGGATTAATTTGATTGACACCCCTGTCGAGGTTTTTCGGTCACGCACACGCAATTTCTTGACGGCTGAATATAATTTCCGTTTCGGCGCACTGCGAATGTAAGACGCAGCCGATATGCAGTGAAACTTTGAACGTTATAACCTGGTTTATACACGGTCGATTAATTAATAATCGACCGCCCCAAATTGTCCCCTGTCGAAACGTTTACTTTATGCTTAAAATCCTGCAAATGCCCTGCCCAAAGTAATTTCCGTTCATTAAATCGTTCCTCCCCGTTCCTTACCGTCTATCGCGGGAGCTGTTTGTTGAATTCATTAGGAGTCATTCTTTCCGTTTAGTATAATTCTGTTCGCGAGTAACGAACATTAAGTAGTAAATTTAGCCATGCATTCGAATGAACTCTTGTCCTTAGAAATAACGAATCTCGAAGGAGTTTTAAGCGTAACGATTGCCAAATTTTGAATTTGCTACGTAGACCTTGGGAGCTCGAATGA
Organism: Pantala flavescens; assembly: GCA_020796165.1. Lineage (NCBI taxonomy): Eukaryota > Metazoa > Arthropoda > Insecta > Odonata > Libellulidae > Pantala > Pantala flavescens. The sequence continues at coordinate 17,873,972 of CM036885.1, read as the reverse complement.
GGAGAAGCGGATATAGTCCGTCATCGTTCGTCACAGGGAAACTTTTCTTAACTGAAATCCGACAGAGGGCTCCTCCCCATTGGTCTCACTCGGCAGTCGTTGCTCGTGAGAAACGTTTGTGACTAGTGCATCGAGTGGATTACGCTATTTCGTATCAATCCTATAGAGTATTGACGATTCTCCGCGGATAAAGTGATTGTGACCGTGTTAAGTGGTTATCGGTGCACATGGAAGATAGATAAAATACGGCAGCATCGCAAAGGAAGGCATCGTCTTGCGAGCGTGCGGAAAGAGATTTTGGTGAGGCTCCGAGGAGAATTGTAAGTTAAGATACCCAGTCCCATTGGAAATATCTCGGTAGGCCCTTTGCCTACGAAGACAAGGATTTGCCTCTCGAATTTTACTTGCCGATTGCTTCGGAGCGAGGAATTCCGAGTTCCTGGATTCCAATCCGTCGAAAGGTTACATTACTCTGTCACTGTAAGCTAGATGAGATGATGATAGCCATAATAATATCGTTGAACGTTGGTTCTCAGCATTAGCGTTCATATGGTGTCGTATGTTATCGCTGCAAATCGAGCTTTATTAAGTTTTCGGAGCCGTTTCTTCTTACAGGGAGCTCGGGCGCAGCATCATAGTTCGTACGAAGATGCTTTTATCTTCAACAGAGTGCATTTAATTAGAGAAAAAGGAAAATTAACGACTGGTGAAAGGGAGGATGTTGACACGGCGAGGTCGCTGTGGAAAGTGCATTGCGCACGGTGGTATTTCGAGGCGCGATTGTCACCGGCGGGAATCTAAAATTCGAGAAAGATTTTCGAAAATAAACATGAGGTGAGTCGTAAACGATTAAAATTTCATGAAGACTAGTATTTATTATGATTTTTAGCTACTACGTGAGTCTTGCTGAGCAAATTTACCATTTTCATGATGTACGGTCCGCTTATTCTTCCGAATTGAAGAAAACCGCCATTACTCGGGGTCGACATAAAAGAAGAGAGAAATTTTGGTGATTTTCCATCGGTAATCAGATGAGGAAATATTTGGCAAGAAATTTAACATTACAGCGGCTGCACTGAAGGCGGTGGTACTTCTCTCAGCCAATCAGAAGCAAGATAAATGTTTAGCGGTGGTTCAAAATTTATAAATTTTCATTTTTCACGTTTAATTTAGGAAAGAAGTATTATAAACTATTCTCTGCATTTCGGATCGTGCCAAAGCTAAGATATGTCAAGTTTTCCTATCCTCTGAGTCTATTTTTACGATGAGCAGCTTTGCCAAAATCAGCATCCGTTTAGGAACGTATGCATGTAGTTGGTTGCTCTGACACAAGATTTTATTGTTAACTAATTTGAAGAGTACGACGCATGAATTAATAACCATCCGCTGTTACAAATCAATAAAATAGCCTTGACTGTGTTAGTGTAGCAGGAGTGAGCCACGGTTCTGGATGTTTGCTTCCTTTCCTAATGAATTCATCAAATTTCAATTCTAGGATGCCCATGGAATCGACAACGCTCGCCGTCCTATCCACGAGGAGTGCAACGGGTATTCACGGAGTGGACCTCCATGACAATTCCTAGCTATTGGAAGAATTTGAGTGAGAATTCGACAAGATTACTTTTCAAGGTATGATCTCAAACTGTTCATATTTTTCTATACAAGGAAATGAGTTTCAATCTATTAATGGAGGAAAAATGTCGATAGTCACCCAACAGACGTTTTATTATTGGTGAAGGAAGAACACAATTATTTCTTTTTGTTGCGAACGATTGTGAAGAACAATTATAATACAAGAAGGGGCCATGAGCATTCAGGATTATCATCGTCCATTCTATCTGCAGTTGGGTCTTTTTTTCGTTGTTAAATTATTTTATTTCTCCTCCCTTTTCGTTACTTCTCCCTTCAAATCACTATGAATTAGAGTGAGATCACCTTCATGTCATTTCAGCAGGCACTCTTTTCATCCTGTTCTCTGGATGACTATCCTTGGACCATCTATCGTCTCCGACCCTATCTATGCATTTCATGTCCAGTGTTTTCAACCGCGAATGCGTTGCCAAGTCATTACTTCTTCAATTTGAACTATTTTCTAGGCACCGTTTCAATTCTCTAAAGCTTTTCAACGTGCCTCCTAGAGTTCACAGGCTTAAGATAATGATTGCTTCTTTCTTCTTCATTCATGAAATTCTTCATCCTTTCTTATGCATCGTGAGTACATTCTTGGAGCATAGAATTAACATCTTCTTTTTGATTATTTCATTGGTTTGTACCACATAATTCTTGGTCCCAACGGTATATCTTCCATCGTACGCCATGCTACTTGGAGAACTCTGCAATGAAGAAACTTGTAGTATCTTTACTCCATGGAGCTGTTTCATGAGCGTATCCACTTCTCGTGATTCCTGTATTTGCGTTTCTCTTAACCTCCTTCGTTTAGCATTTGCAAGGATGATTCCATAGTGTTTCAATTTTAACATCCCTCTCAGTTCCAAAGCCGATTACCCTCCCCCAAAGGAAATTCACTTCTGCTTGCAGAGGAAAACGTCGGCATTCAATGTTACAGGCATTATCCTTCTTAAAGCCTCTGGACAAACTCTTCTCTATAACTCTTTGCATTCGTTCGCTCAAAGTAGGGACGAGGATTTGATGGAATTTGTGCACCAATCCTCAATCAATTCTTTACTGATATTTGGCAGATGAACTCCTTCCTGTCAGTCGTGTGGAATGCAAAATCCAAGTCGAGAAATGAGAAGATGCATTTGAGAAGGCGAGCAGCTATCATACATGCAGGTGTTTTTGATGACCTTTTTCCAGCCCTGGTTTCCTGCAAATGTCTTCTGCAGAACGGGATTCTCTGAGGGGTCGTTGGGCTCATAATTTTAGAAGCAGTCTCGAGAATGCTTAGGACGTGTTCCATTTGCTGTCAAGACCAATGCATTGGTTTAAATAACTTTTGATTGGATCTCTACCTTGCAGCTCTACTTCGCATCCTTGTAGAGATGCTTGTGATATCCTCCATCGGTTATTCAAAACGTTTCACTGGCAGAGATCGTTCTTCTTTACATTTGAAGACCGAATTCCTCCATGAACCGAGATTTGAGTATTTGAAAGAGGACTGAAAAAGTGATGTTTACATTTCCATTACACGGCATAAGGACGAGTAGTGGCCACTCTGCAGGTGCTGAATACTTCAGATAACTCCCTCTTTCCAAAAGAAGTAACAGAGCATTCACTGATTTTGAAACATCCCTTTTCTTTCCTTCTAGATGCCTGAAATAACTGCTGAGGGGAGGATGTTAGTCGAGAAAAGATAAGATAGGTCAGATGTGGATTCGTCATGTGTGGACCTCGAATAGGAAGGAAGACCTTGGCGTACCGACAACATGAGAAATATAATGCTTTTGATTGAAATCGTCTTGGATATTAAACAAAGCTTATTTATACACTGTTAAATCAAGATTATTTATACACTGTTTAAAACTTAAGAGGAAGAAAACGTATTATATTCAATGTGGTTTTTAGAAATAAATATTCAAGAATTCATCCTATGAAATTTTCCTGTCCTATGTAAAACTGTGGGTGAACATGCATATTGAGAGATGGGCGCAGAATATCTCCAAGCACGTCTCGGTTCCTTAAGGAGGGGGACGAACGCACGGAAGCACTCGTTTTAAAGAACTTATCCGGCGATTTATTAGTGAGAATGTTCTCTACACCTAGCAGAAAAACATGCCAGTGCGTCGAGGAACGAAATCGGGGTTTGAGTAGCGTTAGCGAGGCGTTCATCACGCGTAGGTTTAAAGTGCTAAAATTTGATAGTCTCCGTTTTTCGTCCAGCATATAAACTAATGTTTTCGTAAACTACATTCCACGTTGATGTAAGCCCATGGATGATGCTTCGGGATGAATGTGTGATGCTCTCGTTCGGACTCAATCGTGTATTCGGAAGTAGATTAGGCATGACTAAGGTGCGTGAAACGGATTTGTCACAAACTTAAAGTAACCGATTCCGAATCTAAAGATCCAAATCCAAAACTTTCCGAAGGTCAAATCCATTTACAATTTTTCCGGGAGTAATTTGTACCAGTTCTTCGCCCCCGGCAGCATTAATCCGAATTTTCATACAATTTTCTCCCGTTTACTCCATCAAAGGGGTCGATTCCCGCCGAGCGAAATTTTTCATAGGACGTTCGGGTAAAACCGATTTCTCGTTCAGGCATGGTACCCTTCCGAGACGAACACGTTTTATGAAATCTGTGACTGCGTACGTAGTCCTTCAGCGAAATAACTCTCCTATAGTCATTCCACAAAAGCTGGCAGTACGGGAGGCTTATGGGGAAATAAATGCACGAATATTCCCATAAGGGAGCAACCTAGCCTCTCAAAAGGCGTAAAGCTTTAGTTTTTGAATTTTATAACGGAGAGCGGGTCCGGATCAATCCGAATTACGGTAACGGGTCTCTTAGTCTCGAGCAAAAAGTAACAATGATTAGCAATCGGAGCACTAAATCAATTACTCCCTCGGTTATATAATTCAAAAACTAAAGTTCTATTCAAGATATCGACTCAGAATAACCTGTAATTGAAAATAACAGCATTTATCTCAATTTTTCTCGCGACAAGTTTTTCGTAACGCAAGAAACAAAAATTTTTTAGCCGATGTGTATATTTGACTGCACGATCCAATTTTTCGGAGGTTGCGTTCCACTTAAATTATTTTTTACTAAAATTTTATCGGTCAAAAATTAATGTAAGTTAATTTTTTTGTATTCATAAGGTATAAAGAGTAATCTAAGAAAACACTAGCACTTTACGTTTGATAGGATGAGAGAAATGGCAGTTTTAGTATTGCTCACGGCTGGTGAGGTGACCATTTTTTTTCAACCCGCTATAAAATTTATTTCTTTTGTTGAAATGTTAAAGAAACTTCGTCAATGTATAGAACCATCCTTCCTTGTCCAAATTTTACCAAAAAGTTGGAAAAAAATTCACCAAAAATAGTTGAAAATATTAATTTCATCCGTTGGGAAGGCAAATTTTGTGGATATCGCGGATATTCCAGAAAAATGACCCGGCGTACGAGGCTATTCGATTTCTCCATAAGCCCATACTGCCTAGAAAAGTGGAACAGACTATAGATACGAAGCTTTTTGCTATTTTGAATATAGATCGTAATGTAGAGCGAGCGCTTTTCTCAGCGGGGTGTTACAGCAATAATTGTCCATGGGTCCAAACCTCCTTCCATTTTAAAAAATGCCTTCGAAACGTAGCACTTGTTTCTGTACTCGCAGTTCCGTATATGTTTTGAGGCGCTACTTGTGAATATTAAAATGAATATAAAATTTTTGTTTTCGCTTACCATGTAGAAACGAGTTTCTATCGCTAATCTTAAGCTATTTAGCGTGCAACCTGATTGATAATGTTGAACAGTGGTTATCCATGAACAACCTTAAATGTGCGATAAAATTTCGCTAAAACCGAACAAATTCATCTAATCATAAAGTCTTTTCCAAGGTAATATTCTCAATTCTGTCTATACACGTATTTGTTATTCGATATCTGGGAATGAGGTTATCTCCTAATGAAAGGGAGTCTTTCGGACGACTGCTCGTAACCTGATCGTCTCGCTGGCCACCTTGGAAAGATAATGCTCGTCGATGGATCTTTCTCCCTCTACTGTCAAAGTGGCCGTGGCAAAGGTAATATTTCGCTTTCCACGGATGCTACTTCGCTTTTCCGCAACGTGCATTTAGAAAACGGATTTCGCAACCATCTGTGACCTTTTGGAGCCCATAGCATTCTCAGAAGACGAAGGTTAGCTTTCGTGTAAGCCACTTACCATGCGTTCTTTATTCACGCAATGAGAAAGCTACGCATGAGGTGTCGTCCACAATCCGAGTTCGTCCGTAGGAATACCCTGTGCGAATCTTAATATTTCGCATCACGATCCGAAACTTGGGGTCCTCTTGACCTCTCAATGTTTTAACTATTTCTTAGAAAATGAGATAAATATTCGATTTTCCCCGGCTCAAATAGGCTGGAAATGTCAGTTGATGGAGACGTTTTCCTTTCTTGGCACGATTACTTTACCCTTTCGAGACGAAGACGTTTTCTGAAAACCTCTGTCTGCGTACGAGGTCCCATTTATAGAGCGTACACCTTCCTAAGCGGGTTGTCGCATCCTTTTAATTGTACAAAGTCATCGAATCACAAGGCACTAAATCTTCGAACGCCTTTGCAACGGGTTAACGCGTAAGGGCGATCGGCAACTGCCGCATGTGCTCGTCCATCGGAGGCTCGCGCGTTTAAGGCACAGCAGGAACGCCAAACTTATGCGGAGAATCTAGTTCAGTTTAACGTCTCTTATTCAGAAACCGCGACATAAAAATCGGCGATAAAAATCGTTGTCCTATGCGCGAGCGGTAATGGATGAAAAACGCATTGGAAATCAATTTTATAGAAACTCGTTTGGTTCTCCATTTACACTTAAGTTTACGGATTAATTTGATTGACACCCCTGTCGAGGTTTTTCGGTCACGCACACGCAATTTCTTGACGGCTGAATATAATTTCCGTTTCGGCGCACTGCGAATGTAAGACGCAGCCGATATGCAGTGAAACTTTGAACGTTATAACCTGGTTTATACACGGTCGATTAATTAATAATCGACCGCCCCAAATTGTCCCCTGTCGAAACGTTTACTTTATGCTTAAAATCCTGCAAATGCCCTGCCCAAAGTAATTTCCGTTCATTAAATCGTTCCTCCCCGTTCCTTACCGTCTATCGCGGGAGCTGTTTGTTGAATTCATTAGGAGTCATTCTTTCCGTTTAGTATAATTCTGTTCGCGAGTAACGAACATTAAGTAGTAAATTTAGCCATGCATTCGAATGAACTCTTGTCCTTAGAAATAACGAATCTCGAAGGAGTTTTAAGCGTAACGATTGCCAAATTTTGAATTTGCTACGTAGACCTTGGGAGCTCGAATGAGGAGAAGCGGATATAGTCCGTCATCGTTCGTCACAGGGAAACTTTTCTTAACTGAAATCCGACAGAGGGCTCCTCCCCATTGGTCTCACTCGGCAGTCGTTGCTCGTGAGAAACGTTTGTGACTAGTGCATCGAGTGGATTACGCTATTTCGTATCAATCCTATAGAGTATTGACGATTCTCCGCGGATAAAGTGATTGTGACCGTGTTAAGTGGTTATCGGTGCACATGGAAGATAGATAAAATACGGCAGCATCGCAAAGGAAGGCATCGTCTTGCGAGCGTGCGGAAAGAGATTTTGGTGAGGCTCCGAGGAGAATTGTAAGTTAAGATACCCAGTCCCATTGGAAATATCTCGGTAGGCCCTTTGCCTACGAAGACAAGGATTTGCCTCTCGAATTTTACTTGCCGATTGCTTCGGAGCGAGGAATTCCGAGTTCCTGGATTCCAATCCGTCGAAAGGTTACATTACTCTGTCACTGTAAGCTAGATGAGATGATGATAGCCATAATAATATCGTTGAACGTTGGTTCTCAGCATTAGCGTTCATATGGTGTCGTATGTTATCGCTGCAAATCGAGCTTTATTAAGTTTTCGGAGCCGTTTCTTCTTACAGGGAGCTCGGGCGCAGCATCATAGTTCGTACGAAGATGCTTTTATCTTCAACAGAGTGCATTTAATTAGAGAAAAAGGAAAATTAACGACTGGTGAAAGGGAGGATGTTGACACGGCGAGGTCGCTGTGGAAAGTGCATTGCGCACGGTGGTATTTCGAGGCGCGATTGTCACCGGCGGGAATCTAAAATTCGAGAAAGATTTTCGAAAATAAACATGAGGTGAGTCGTAAACGATTAAAATTTCATGAAGACTAGTATTTATTATGATTTTTAGCTACTACGTGAGTCTTGCTGAGCAAATTTACCATTTTCATGATGTACGGTCCGCTTATTCTTCCGAATTGAAGAAAACCGCCATTACTCGGGGTCGACATAAAAGAAGAGAGAAATTTTGGTGATTTTCCATCGGTAATCAGATGAGGAAATATTTGGCAAGAAATTTAACATTACAGCGGCTGCACTGAAGGCGGTGGTACTTCTCTCAGCCAATCAGAAGCAAGATAAATGTTTAGCGGTGGTTCAAAATTTATAAATTTTCATTTTTCACGTTTAATTTAGGAAAGAAGTATTATAAACTATTCTCTGCATTTCGGATCGTGCCAAAGCTAAGATATGTCAAGTTTTCCTATCCTCTGAGTCTATTTTTACGATGAGCAGCTTTGCCAAAATCAGCATCCGTTTAGGAACGTATGCATGTAGTTGGTTGCTCTGACACAAGATTTTATTGTTAACTAATTTGAAGAGTACGACGCATGAATTAATAACCATCCGCTGTTACAAATCAATAAAATAGCCTTGACTGTGTTAGTGTAGCAGGAGTGAGCCACGGTTCTGGATGTTTGCTTCCTTTCCTAATGAATTCATCAAATTTCAATTCTAGGATGCCCATGGAATCGACAACGCTCGCCGTCCTATCCACGAGGAGTGCAACGGGTATTCACGGAGTGGACCTCCATGACAATTCCTAGCTATTGGAAGAATTTGAGTGAGAATTCGACAAGATTACTTTTCAAGGTATGATCTCAAACTGTTCATATTTTTCTATACAAGGAAATGAGTTTCAATCTATTAATGGAGGAAAAATGTCGATAGTCACCCAACAGACGTTTTATTATTGGTGAAGGAAGAACACAATTATTTCTTTTTGTTGCGAACGATTGTGAAGAACAATTATAATACAAGAAGGGGCCATGAGCATTCAGGATTATCATCGTCCATTCTATCTGCAGTTGGGTCTTTTTTTCGTTGTTAAATTATTTTATTTCTCCTCCCTTTTCGTTACTTCTCCCTTCAAATCACTATGAATTAGAGTGAGATCACCTTCATGTCATTTCAGCAGGCACTCTTTTCATCCTGTTCTCTGGATGACTATCCTTGGACCATCTATCGTCTCCGACCCTATCTATGCATTTCATGTCCAGTGTTTTCAACCGCGAATGCGTTGCCAAGTCATTACTTCTTCAATTTGAACTATTTTCTAGGCACCGTTTCAATTCTCTAAAGCTTTTCAACGTGCCTCCTAGAGTTCACAGGCTTAAGATAATGATTGCTTCTTTCTTCTTCATTCATGAAATTCTTCATCCTTTCTTATGCATCGTGAGTACATTCTTGGAGCATAGAATTAACATCTTCTTTTTGATTATTTCATTGGTTTGTACCACATAATTCTTGGTCCCAACGGTATATCTTCCATCGTACGCCATGCTACTTGGAGAACTCTGCAATGAAGAAACTTGTAGTATCTTTACTCCATGGAGCTGTTTCATGAGCGTATCCACTTCTCGTGATTCCTGTATTTGCGTTTCTCTTAACCTCCTTCGTTTAGCATTTGCAAGGATGATTCCATAGTGTTTCAATTTTAACATCCCTCTCAGTTCCAAAGCCGATTACCCTCCCCCAAAGGAAATTCACTTCTGCTTGCAGAGGAAAACGTCGGCATTCAATGTTACAGGCATTATCCTTCTTAAAGCCTCTGGACAAACTCTTCTCTATAACTCTTTGCATTCGTTCGCTCAAAGTAGGGACGAGGATTTGATGGAATTTGTGCACCAATCCTCAATCAATTCTTTACTGATATTTGGCAGATGAACTCCTTCCTGTCAGTCGTGTGGAATGCAAAATCCAAGTCGAGAAATGAGAAGATGCATTTGAGAAGGCGAGCAGCTATCATACATGCAGGTGTTTTTGATGACCTTTTTCCAGCCCTGGTTTCCTGCAAATGTCTTCTGCAGAACGGGATTCTCTGAGGGGTCGTTGGGCTCATAATTTTAGAAGCAGTCTCGAGAATGCTTAGGACGTGTTCCATTTGCTGTCAAGACCAATGCATTGGTTTAAATAACTTTTGATTGGATCTCTACCTTGCAGCTCTACTTCGCATCCTTGTAGAGATGCTTGTGATATCCTCCATCGGTTATTCAAAACGTTTCACTGGCAGAGATCGTTCTTCTTTACATTTGAAGACCGAATTCCTCCATGAACCGAGATTTGAGTATTTGAAAGAGGACTGAAAAAGTGATGTTTACATTTCCATTACACGGCATAAGGACGAGTAGTGGCCACTCTGCAGGTGCTGAATACTTCAGATAACTCCCTCTTTCCAAAAGAAGTAACAGAGCATTCACTGATTTTGAAACATCCCTTTTCTTTCCTTCTAGATGCCTGAAATAACTGCTGAGGGGAGGATGTTAGTCGAGAAAAGATAAGATAGGTCAGATGTGGATTCGTCATGTGTGGACCTCGAATAGGAAGGAAGACCTTGGCGTACCGACAACATGAGAAATACAATGCTTTTGATTGAAATCGTCTTGGATATTAAACAAAGCTTATTTATACACTGTTAAATCAAGATTATTTATACACTGTTTAAAACTTAAGAGGAAGAAAACGTATTATATTCAATGTGGTTTTTAGAAATAAATATTCAAGAATTCATCCTATGAAATTTTCCTGTCCTATGTAAAACTGTGGGTGAACATGCATATTGAGAGATGGGCGCAGAATATCTCCAAGCACGTCTCGGTTCCTTAAGGAGGGGGACGAACGCACGGAAGCACTCGTTTTAAAGAACTTATCCGGCGATTTATTAGTGAGAATGTTCTCTACACCTAGCAGAAAAACATGCCAGTGCGTCGAGGAACGAAATCGGGGTTTGAGTAGCGTTAGCGAGGCGTTCATCACGCGTAGGTTTAAAGTGCTAAAATTTGATAGTCTCCGTTTTTCGTCCAGCATATAAACTAATGTTTTCGTAAACTACATTCCACGTTGATGTAAGCCCATGGATGATGCTTCGGGATGAATGTGTGATGCTCTCGTTCGGACTCAATCGTGTATTCGGAAGTAGATTAGGCATGACTAAGGTGCGTGAAACGGATTTGTCACAAACTTAAAGTAACCGATTCCGAATCTAAAGATCCAAATCCAAAACTTTCCGAAGGTCAAATCCATTTACAATTTTTCCGGGAGTAATTTGTACCAGTTCTTCGCCCCCGGCAGCATTAATCCGAATTTTCATACAATTTTCTCCCGTTTACTCCATCAAAGGGGTCGATTCCCGCCGAGCGAAATTTTTCATAGGACGTTCGGGTAAAACCGATTTCTCGTTCAGGCATGGTACCCTTCCGAGACGAACACGTTTTATGAAATCTGTGACTGCGTACGTAGTCCTTCAGCGAAATAACTCTCCTATAGTCATTCCACAAAAGCTGGCAGTACGGGAGGCTTATGGGGAAATAAATGCACGAATATTCCCATAAGGGAGCAACCTAGCCTCTCAAAAGGCGTAAAGCTTTAGTTTTTGAATTTTATAACGGAGAGCGGGTCCGGATCAATCCGAATTACGGTAACGGGTCTCTTAGTCTCGAGCAAAAAGTAACAATGATTAGCAATCGGAGCACTAAATCAATTACTCCCTCGGTTATATAATTCAAAAACTAAAGTTCTATTCAAGATATCGACTCAGAATAACCTGTAATTGAAAATAACAGCATTTATCTCAATTTTTCTCGCGACAAGTTTTTCGTAACGCAAGAAACAAAAATTTTTTAGCCGATGTGTATATTTGACTGCACGATCCAATTTTTCGGAGGTTGCGTTCCACTTAAATTATTTTTTACTAAAATTTTATCGGTCAAAAATTAATGTAAGTTAATTTTTTTGTATTCATAAGGTATAAAGAGTAATCTAAGAAAACACTAGCACTTTACGTTTGATAGGATGAGAGAAATGGCAGTTTTAGTATTGCTCACGGCTGGTGAGGTGACCATTTTTTTTCAACCCGCTATAAAATTTATTTCTTTTGTTGAAATGTTAAAGAAACTTCGTCAATGTATAGAACCATCCTTCCTTGTCCAAATTTTACCAAAAAGTTGGAAAAAAATTCACCAAAAATAGTTGAAAATATTAATTTCATCCGTTGGGAAGGCAAATTTTGTGGATATCGCGGATATTCCAGAAAAATGACCCGGCGTACGAGGCTATTCGATTTCTCCATAAGCCCATACTGCCTAGAAAAGTGGAACAGACTATAGATACGAAGCTTTTTGCTATTTTGAATATAGATCGTAATGTAGAGCGAGCGCTTTTCTCAGCGGGGTGTTACAGCAATAATTGTCCATGGGTCCAAACCTCCTTCCATTTTAAAAAATGCCTTCGAAACGTAGCACTTGTTTCTGTACTCGCAGTTCCGTATATGTTTTGAGGCGCTACTTGTGAATATTAAAATGAATATAAAATTTTTGTTTTCGCTTACCATGTAGAAACGAGTTTCTATCGCTAATCTTAAGCTATTTAGCGTGCAACCTGATTGATAATGTTGAACAGTGGTTATCCATGAACAACCTTAAATGTGCGATAAAATTTCGCTAAAACCGAACAAATTCATCTAATCATAAAGTCTTTTCCAAGGTAATATTCTCAATTCTGTCTATACACGTATTTGTTATTCGATATCTGGGAATGAGGTTATCTCCTAATGAAAGGGAGTCTTTCGGACGACTGCTCGTAACCTGATCGTCTCGCTGGCCACCTTGGAAAGATAATGCTCGTCGATGGATCTTTCTCCCTCTACTGTCAAAGTGGCCGTGGCAAAGGTAATATTTCGCTTTCCACGGATGCTACTTCGCTTTTCCGCAACGTGCATTTAGAAAACGGATTTCGCAACCATCTGTGACCTTTTGGAGCCCATAGCATTCTCAGAAGACGAAGGTTAGCTTTCGTGTAAGCCACTTACCATGCGTTCTTTATTCACGCAATGAGAAAGCTACGCATGAGGTGTCGTCCACAATCCGAGTTCGTCCGTAGGAATACCCTGTGCGAATCTTAATATTTCGCATCACGATCCGAAACTTGGGGTCCTCTTGACCTCTCAATGTTTTAACTATTTCTTAGAAAATGAGATAAATATTCGATTTTCCCCGGCTCAAATAGGCTGGAAATGTCAGTTGATGGAGACGTTTTCCTTTCTTGGCACGATTACTTTACCCTTTCGAGACGAAGACGTTTTCTGAAAACCTCTGTCTGCGTACGAGGTCCCATTTATAGAGCGTACACCTTCCTAAGCGGGTTGTCGCATCCTTTTAATTGTACAAAGTCATCGAATCACAAGGCACTAAATCTTCGAACGCCTTTGCAACGGGTTAACGCGTAAGGGCGATCGGCAACTGCCGCATGTGCTCGTCCATCGGAGGCTCGCGCGTTTAAGGCACAGCAGGAACGCCAAACTTATGCGGAGAATCTAGTTCAGTTTAACGTCTCTTATTCAGAAACCGCGACATAAAAATCGGCGATAAAAATCGTTGTCCTATGCGCGAGCGGTAATGGATGAAAAACGCATTGGAAATCAATTTTATAGAAACTCGTTTGGTTCTCCATTTACACTTAAGTTTACGGATTAATTTGATTGACACCCCTGTCGAGGTTTTTCGGTCACGCACACGCAATTTCTTGACGGCTGAATATAATTTCCGTTTCGGCGCACTGCGAATGTAAGACGCAGCCGATATGCAGTGAAACTTTGAACGTTATAACCTGGTTTATACACGGTCGATTAATTAATAATCGACCGCCCCAAATTGTCCCCTGTCGAAACGTTTACTTTATGCTTAAAATCCTGCAAATGCCCTGCCCAAAGTAATTTCCGTTCATTAAATCGTTCCTCCCCGTTCCTTACCGTCTATCGCGGGAGCTGTTTGTTGAATTCATTAGGAGTCATTCTTTCCGTTTAGTATAATTCTGTTCGCGAGTAACGAACATTAAGTAGTAAATTTAGCCATGCATTCGAATGAACTCTTGTCCTTAGAAATAACGAATCTCGAAGGAGTTTTAAGCGTAACGATTGCCAAATTTTGAATTTGCTACGTAGACCTTGGGAGCTCGAATGAGGAGAAGCGGATATAGTCCGTCATCGTTCGTCACAGGGAAACTTTTCTTAACTGAAATCCGACAGAGGGCTCCTCCCCATTGGTCTCACTCGGCAGTCGTTGCTCGTGAGAAACGTTTGTGACTAGTGCATCGAGTGGATTACGCTATTTCGTATCAATCCTATAGAGTATTGACGATTCTCCGCGGATAAAGTGATTGTGACCGTGTTAAGTGGTTATCGGTGCACATGGAAGATAGATAAAATACGGCAGCATCGCAAAGGAAGGCATCGTCTTGCGAGCGTGCGGAAAGAGATTTTGGTGAGGCTCCGAGGAGAATTGTAAGTTAAGATACCCAGTCCCATTGGAAATATCTCGGTAGGCCCTTTGCCTACGAAGACAAGGATTTGCCTCTCGAATTTTACTTGCCGATTGCTTCGGAGCGAGGAATTCCGAGTTCCTGGATTCCAATCCGTCGAAAGGTTACATTACTCTGTCACTGTAAGCTAGATGAGATGATGATAGCCATAATAATATCGTTGAACGTTGGTTCTCAGCATTAGCGTTCATATGGTGTCGTATGTTATCGCTGCAAAGCGAGCTTTATTAAGTTTTCGGAGCCGTTTCTTCTTACAGGGAGCTCGGGCGCAGCATCATAGTTCGTACGAAGATGCTTTTATCTTCAACAGAGTGCATTTAATTAGAGAAAAAGGAAAATTAACGACTGGTGAAAGGGAGGATGTTGACACGGCGAGGTCGCTGTGGAAAGTGCATTGCGCACGGTGGTATTTCGAGGCGCGATTGTCACCGGCGGGAATCTAAAATTCGAGAAAGATTTTCGAAAATAAACATGAGGTGAGTCGTAAACGATTAAAATTTCATGAAGACTAGTATTTATTATGATTTTTAGCTACTACGTGAGTCTTGCTGAGCAAATTTACCATTTTCATGATGTACGGTCCGCTTATTCTTCCGAATTGAAGAAAACCGCCATTACTCGGGGTCGACATAAAAGAAGAGAGAAATTTTGGTGATTTTCCATCGGTAATCAGATGAGGAAATATTTGGCAAGAAATTTAACATTACAGCGGCTGCACTGAAGGCGGTGGTACTTCTCTCAGCCAATCAGAAGCAAGATAAATGTTTAGCGGTGGTTCAAAATTTATAAATTTTCATTTTTCACGTTTAATTTAGGAAAGAAGTATTATAAACTATTCTCTGCATTTCGGATCGTGCCAAAGCTAAGATATGTCAAGTTTTCCTATCCTCTGAGTCTATTTTTACGATGAGCAGCTTTGCCAAAATCAGCATCCGTTTAGGAACGTATGCATGTAGTTGGTTGCTCTGACACAAGATTTTATTGTTAACTAATTTGAAGAGTACGACGCATGAATTAATAACCATCCGCTGTTACAAATCAATAAAATAGCCTTGACTGTGTTAGTGTAGCAGGAGTGAGCCACGGTTCTGGATGTTTGCTTCCTTTCCTAATGAATTCATCAAATTTCAATTCTAGGATGCCCATGGAATCGACAACGCTCGCCGTCCTATCCACGAGGAGTGCAACGGGTATTCACGGAGTGGACCTCCATGACAATTCCTAGCTATTGGAAGAATTTGAGTGAGAATTCGACAAGATTACTTTTCAAGGTATGATCTCAAACTGTTCATATTTTTCTATACAAGGAAATGAGTTTCAATCTATTAATGGAGGAAAAATGTCGATAGTCACCCAACAGACGTTTTATTATTGGTGAAGGAAGAACACAATTATTTCTTTTTGTTGCGAACGATTGTGAAGAACAATTATAATACAAGAAGGGGCCATGAGCATTCAGGATTATCATCGTCCATTCTATCTGCAGTTGGGTCTTTTTTTCGTTGTTAAATTATTTTATTTCTCCTCCCTTTTCGTTACTTCTCCCTTCAAATCACTATGAATTAGAGTGAGATCACCTTCATGTCATTTCAGCAGGCACTCTTTTCATCCTGTTCTCTGGATGACTATCCTTGGACCATCTATCGTCTCCGACCCTATCTATGCATTTCATGTCCAGTGTTTTCAACCGCGAATGCGTTGCCAAGTCATTACTTCTTCAATTTGAACAATTTTCTAGGCACCGTTTCAATTCTCTAAAGCTTTTCAACGTGCCTCCTAGAGTTCACAGGCTTAAGATAATGATTGCTTCTTTCTTCTTCATTCATGAAATTCTTCATCCTTTCTTATGCATCGTGAGTACATTCTTGGAGCATAGAATTAACATCTTCTTTTTGATTATTTCATTGGTTTGTACCACATAATTCTTGGTCCCAACGGTATATCTTCCATCGTACGCCATGCTACTTGGAGAACTCTGCAATGAAGAAACTTGTAGTATCTTTACTCCATGGAGCTGTTTCATGAGCGTATCCACTTCTCGTGATTCCTGTATTTGCGTTTCTCTTAACCTCCTTCGTTTAGCATTTGCAAGGATGATTCCATAGTGTTTCAATTTTAACATCCCTCTCAGTTCCAAAGCCGATTACCCTCCCCCAAAGGAAATTCACTTCTGCTTGCAGAGGAAAACGTCGGCATTCAATGTTACAGGCATTATCCTTCTTAAAGCCTCTGGACAAACTCTTCTCTATAACTCTTTGCATTCGTTCGCTCAAAGTAGGGACGAGGATTTGATGGAATTTGTGCACCAATCCTCAATCAATTCTTTACTGATATTTGGCAGATGAACTCCTTCCTGTCAGTCGTGTGGAATGCAAAATCCAAGTCGAGAAATGAGAAGATGCATTTGAGAAGGCGAGCAGCTATCATACATGCAGGTGTTTTTGATGACCTTTTTCCAGCCCTGGTTTCCTGCAAATGTCTTCTGCAGAACGGGATTCTCTGAGGGGTCGTTGGGCTCATAATTTTAGAAGCAGTCTCGAGAATGCTTAGGACGTGTTCCATTTGCTGTCAAGACCAATGCATTGGTTTAAATAACTTTTGATTGGATCTCTACCTTGCAGCTCTACTTCGCATCCTTGTAGAGATGCTTGTGATATCCTCCATCGGTTATTCAAAACGTTTCACTGGCAGAGATCGTTCTTCTTTACATTTGAAGACCGAATTCCTCCATGAACCGAGATTTGAGTATTTGAAAGAGGACTGAAAAAGTGATGTTTACATTTCCATTACACGGCATAAGGACGAGTAGTGGCCACTCTGCAGGTGCTGAATACTTCAGATAACTCCCTCTTTCCAAAAGAAGTAACAGAGCATTCACTGATTTTGAAACATCCCTTTTCTTTCCTTCTAGATGCCTGAAATAACTGCTGAGGGGAGGATGTTAGTCGAGAAAAGATAAGATAGGTCAGATGTGGATTCGTCATGTGTGGACCTCGAATAGGAAGGAAGACCTTGGCGTACCGACAACATGAGAAATATAATGCTTTTGATTGAAATCGTCTTGGATATTAAACAAAGCTTATTTATACACTGTTAAATCAAGATTATTTATACACTGTTTAAAACTTAAGAGGAAGAAAACGTATTATATTCAATGTGGTTTTTAGAAATAAATATTCAAGAATTCATCCTATGAAATTTTCCTGTCCTATGTAAAACTGTGGGTGAACATGCATATTGAGAGATGGGCGCAGAATATCTCCAAGCACGTCTCGGTTCCTTAAGGAGGGGGACGAACGCACGGAAGCACTCGTTTTAAAGAACTTATCCGGCGATTTATTAGTGAGAATGTTCTCTACACCTAGCAGAAAAACATGCCAGTGCGTCGAGGAACGAAATCGGGGTTTGAGTAGCGTTAGCGAGGCGTTCATCACGCGTAGGTTTAAAGTGCTAAAATTTGATAGTCTCCGTTTTTCGTCCAGCATATAAACTAATGTTTTCGTAAACTACATTCCACGTTGATGTAAGCCCATGGATGATGCTTCGGGATGAATGTGTGATGCTCTCGTTCGGACTCAATCGTGTATTCGGAAGTAGATTAGGCATGGCTAAGGTGCGTGAAACGGATTTGTCACAAACTTAAAGTAACCGATTCCGAATCTAAAGATCCAAATCCAAAACTTTCCGAAGGTCAAATCCATTTACAATTTTTCCGGGAGTAATTTGTACCAGTTCTTCGCCCCCGGCAGCATTAATCCGAATTTTCATACAATTTTCTCCCGTTTACTCCATCAAAGGGGTCGATTCCCGCCGAGCGAAATTTTTCATAGGACGTTCGGGTAAAACCGATTTCTCGTTCAGGCATGGTACCCTTCCGAGACGAACACGTTTTATGAAATCTGTGACTGCGTACGTAGTCCTTCAGCGAAATAACTCTCCTATAGTCATTCCACAAAAGCTGGCAGTACGGGAGGCTTATGGGGAAATAAATGCACGAATATTCCCATAAGGGAGCAACCTAGCCTCTCAAAAGGCGTAAAGCTTTAGTTTTTGAATTTTATAACGGAGAGCGGGTCCGGATCAATCCGAATTACGGTAACGGGTCTCTTAGTCTCGAGCAAAAAGTAACAATGATTAGCAATCGGAGCACTAAATCAATTACTCCCTCGGTTATATAATTCAAAAACTAAAGTTCTATTCAAGATATCGACTCAGAATAACCTGTAATTGAAAATAACAGCATTTATCTCAATTTTTCTCGCGACAAGTTTTTCGTAACGCAAGAAACAAAAATTTTTTAGCCGATGTGTATATTTGACTGCACGATCCAATTTTTCGGAGGTTGCGTTCCACTTAAATTATTTTTTACTAAAATTTTATCGGTCAAAAATTAATGTAAGTTAATTTTTTTGTATTCATAAGGTATAAAGAGTAATCTAAGAAAACACTAGCACTTTACGTTTGATAGGATGAGAGAAATGGCAGTTTTAGTATTGCTCACGGCTGGTGAGGTGACCATTTTTTTTCAACCCGCTATAAAATTTATTTCTTTTGTTGAAATGTTAAAGAAACTTCGTCAATGTATAGAACCATCCTTCCTTGTCCAAATTTTACCAAAAAGTTGGAAAAAAATTCACCAAAAATAGTTGAAAATATTAATTTCATCCGTTGGGAAGGCAAATTTTGTGGATATCGCGGATATTCCAGAAAAATGACCCGGCGTACGAGGCTATTCGATTTCTCCATAAGCCCATACTGCCTAGAAAAGTGGAACAGACTATAGATACGAAGCTTTTTGCTATTTTGAATATAGATCGTAATGTAGAGCGAGCGCTTTTCTCAGCGGGGTGTTACAGCAATAATTGTCCATGGGTCCAAACCTCCTTCCATTTTAAAAAATGCCTTCGAAACGTAGCACTTGTTTCTGTACTCGCAGTTCCGTATATGTTTTGAGGCGCTACTTGTGAATATTAAAATGAATATAAAATTTTTGTTTTCGCTTACCATGTAGAAACGAGTTTCTATCGCTAATCTTAAGCTATTTAGCGTGCAACCTGATTGATAATGTTGAACAGTGGTTATCCATGAACAACCTTAAATGTGCGATAAAATTTCGCTAAAACCGAACAAATTCATCTAATCATAAAGTCTTTTCCAAGGTAATATTCTCAATTCTGTCTATACACGTATTTGTTATTCGATATCTGGGAATGAGGTTATCTCCTAATGAAAGGGAGTCTTTCGGACGACTGCTCGTAACCTGATCGTCTCGCTGGCCACCTTGGAAAGATAATGCTCGTCGATGGATCTTTCTCCCTCTACTGTCAAAGTGGCCGTGGCAAAGGTAATATTTCGCTTTCCACGGATGCTACTTCGCTTTTCCGCAACGTGCATTTAGAAAACGGATTTCGCAACCATCTGTGACCTTTTGGAGCCCATAGCATTCTCAGAAGACGAAGGTTAGCTTTCGTGTAAGCCACTTACCATGCGTTCTTTATTCACGCAATGAGAAAGCTACGCATGAGGTGTCGTCCACAATCCGAGTTCGTCCGTAGGAATACCCTGTGCGAATCTTAATATTTCGCATCACGATCCGAAACTTGGGGTCCTCTTGACCTCTCAATGTTTTAACTATTTCTTAGAAAATGAGATAAATATTCGATTTTCCCCGGCTCAAATAGGCTGGAAATGTCAGTTGATGGAGACGTTTTCCTTTCTTGGCACGATTACTTTACCCTTTCGAGACGAAGACGTTTTCTGAAAACCTCTGTCTGCGTACGAGGTCCCATTTATAGAGCGTACACCTTCCTAAGCGGGTTGTCGCATCCTTTTAATTGTACAAAGTCATCGAATCACAAGGCACTAAATCTTCGAACGCCTTTGCAACGGGTTAACGCGTAAGGGCGATCGGCAACTGCCGCATGTGCTCGTCCATCGGAGGCTCGCGCGTTTAAGGCACAGCAGGAACGCCAAACTTATGCGGAGAATCTAGTTCAGTTTAACGTCTCTTATTCAGAAACCGCGACATAAAAATCGGCGATAAAAATCGTTGTCCTATGCGCGAGCGGTAATGGATGAAAAACGCATTGGAAATCAATTTTATAGAAACTCGTTTGGTTCTCCATTTACACTTAAGTTTACGGATTAATTTGATTGACACCCCTGTCGAGGTTTTTCGGTCACGCACACGCAATTTCTTGACGGCTGAATATAATTTCCGTTTCGGCGCACTGCGAATGTAAGACGCAGCCGATATGCAGTGAAACTTTGAACGTTATAACCTGGTTTATACACGGTCGATTAATTAATAATCGACCGCCCCAAATTGTCCCCTGTCGAAACGTTTACTTTATGCTTAAAATCCTGCAAATGCCCTGCCCAAAGTAATTTCCGTTCATTAAATCGTTCCTCCCCGTTCCTTACCGTCTATCGCGGGAGCTGTTTGTTGAATTCATTAGGAGTCATTCTTTCCGTTTAGTATAATTCTGTTCGCGAGTAACGAACATTAAGTAGTAAATTTAGCCATGCATTCGAATGAACTCTTGTCCTTAGAAATAACGAATCTCGAAGGAGTTTTAAGCGTAACGATTGCCAAATTTTGAATTTGCTACGTAGACCTTGGGAGCTCGAATGAGGAGAAGCGGATATAGTCCGTCATCGTTCGTCACAGGGAAACTTTTCTTAACTGAAATCCGACAGAGGGCTCCTCCCCATTGGTCTCACTCGGCAGTCGTTGCTCGTGAGAAACGTTTGTGACTAGTGCATCGAGTGGATTACGCTATTTCGTATCAATCCTATAGAGTATTGACGATTCTCCGCGGATAAAGTGATTGTGACCGTGTTAAGTGGTTATCGGTGCACATGGAAGATAGATAAAATACGGCAGCATCGCAAAGGAAGGCATCGTCTTGCGAGCGTGCGGAAAGAGATTTTGGTGAGGCTCCGAGGAGAATTGTAAGTTAAGATACCCAGTCCCATTGGAAATATCTCGGTAGGCCCTTTGCCTACGAAGACAAGGATTTGCCTCTCGAATTTTACTTGCCGATTGCTTCGGAGCGAGGAATTCCGAGTTCCTGGATTCCAATCCGTCGAAAGGTTACATTACTCTGTCACTGTAAGCTAGATGAGATGATGATAGCCATAATAATATCGTTGAACGTTGGTTCTCAGCATTAGCGTTCATATGGTGTCGTATGTTATCGCTGCAAATCGAGCTTTATTAAGTTTTCGGAGCCGTTTCTTCTTACAGGGAGCTCGGGCGCAGCATCATAGTTCGTACGAAGATGCTTTTATCTTCAACAGAGTGCATTTAATTAGAGAAAAAGGAAAATTAACGACTGGTGAAAGGGAGGATGTTGACACGGCGAGGTCGCTGTGGAAAGTGCATTGCGCACGGTGGTATTTCGAGGCGCGATTGTCACCGGCGGGAATCTAAAATTCGAGAAAGATTTTCGAAAATAAACATGAGGTGAGTCGTAAACGATTAAAATTTCATGAAGACTAGTATTTATTATGATTTTTAGCTACTACGTGAGTCTTGCTGAGCAAATTTACCATTTTCATGATGTACGGTCCGCTTATTCTTCCGAATTGAAGAAAACCGCCATTACTCGGGGTCGACATAAAAGAAGAGAGAAATTTTGGTGATTTTCCATCGGTAATCAGATGAGGAAATATTTGGCAAGAAATTTAACATTACAGCGGCTGCACTGAAGGCGGTGGTACTTCTCTCAGCCAATCAGAAGCAAGATAAATGTTTAGCGGTGGTTCAAAATTTATAAATTTTCATTTTTCACGTTTAATTTAGGAAAGAAGTATTATAAACTATTCTCTGCATTTCGGATCGTGCCAAAGCTAAGATATGTCAAGTTTTCCTATCCTCTGAGTCTATTTTTACGATGAGCAGCTTTGCCAAAATCAGCATCCGTTTAGGAACGTATGCATGTAGTTGGTTGCTCTGACACAAGATTTTATTGTTAACTAATTTGAAGAGTACGACGCATGAATTAATAACCATCCGCTGTTACAAATCAATAAAATAGCCTTGACTGTGTTAGTGTAGCAGGAGTGAGCCACGGTTCTGGATGTTTGCTTCCTTTCCTAATGAATTCATCAAATTTCAATTCTAGGATGCCCATGGAATCGACAACGCTCGCCGTCCTATCCACGAGGAGTGCAACGGGTATTCACGGAGTGGACCTCCATGACAATTCCTAGCTATTGGAAGAATTTGAGTGAGAATTCGACAAGATTACTTTTCAAGGTATGATCTCAAACTGTTCATATTTTTCTATACAAGGAAATGAGTTTCAATCTATTAATGGAGGAAAAATGTCGATAGTCACCCAACAGACGTTTTATTATTGGTGAAGGAAGAACACAATTATTTCTTTTTGTTGCGAACGATTGTGAAGAACAATTATAATACAAGAAGGGGCCATGAGCATTCAGGATTATCATCGTCCATTCTATCTGCAGTTGGGTCTTTTTTTCGTTGTTAAATTATTTTATTTCTCCTCCCTTTTCGTTACTTCTCCCTTCAAATCACTATGAATTAGAGTGAGATCACCTTCATGTCATTTCAGCAGGCACTCTTTTCATCCTGTTCTCTGGATGACTATCCTTGGACCATCTATCGTCTCCGACCCTATCTATGCATTTCATGTCCAGTGTTTTCAACCGCGAATGCGTTGCCAAGTCATTACTTCTTCAATTTGAACAATTTTCTAGGCACCGTTTCAATTCTCTAAAGCTTTTCAACGTGCCTCCTAGAGTTCACAGGCTTAAGATAATGATTGCTTCTTTCTTCTTCATTCATGAAATTCTTCATCCTTTCTTATGCATCGTGAGTACATTCTTGGAGCATAGAATTAACATCTTCTTTTTGATTATTTCATTGGTTTGTACCACATAATTCTTGGTCCCAACGGTATATCTTCCATCGTACGCCATGCTACTTGGAGAACTCTGCAATGAAGAAACTTGTAGTATCTTTACTCCATGGAGCTGTTTCATGAGCGTATCCACTTCTCGTGATTCCTGTATTTGCGTTTCTCTTAACCTCCTTCGTTTAGCATTTGCAAGGATGATTCCATAGTGTTTCAATTTTAACATCCCTCTCAGTTCCAAAGCCGATTACCCTCCCCCAAAGGAAATTCACTTCTGCTTGCAGAGGAAAACGTCGGCATTCAATGTTACAGGCATTATCCTTCTTAAAGCCTCTGGACAAACTCTTCTCTATAACTCTTTGCATTCGTTCGCTCAAAGTAGGGACGAGGATTTGATGGAATTTGTGCACCAATCCTCAATCAATTCTTTACTGATATTTGGCAGATGAACTCCTTCCTGTCAGTCGTGTGGAATGCAAAATCCAAGTCGAGAAATGAGAAGATGCATTTGAGAAGGCGAGCAGCTATCATACATGCAGGTGTTTTTGATGACCTTTTTCCAGCCCTGGTTTCCTGCAAATGTCTTCTGCAGAACGGGATTCTCTGAGGGGTCGTTGGGCTCATAATTTTAGAAGCAGTCTCGAGAATGCTTAGGACGTGTTCCATTTGCTGTCAAAACCATTGCATTGGTTTAAATAACTTTTGATTGGATCTCTACCTTGCAGCTCTACTTCGCATCCTTGTAGAGATGCTTGTGATATCCTCCATCGGTTATTCAAAACGTTTCACTGGCAGAGATCGTTCTTCTTTACATTTGAAGACCGAATTCCTCCATGAACCGAGATTTGAGTATTTGAAAGAGGACTGAAAAAGTGATGTTTACATTTCCATTACACGGCATAAGGACGAGTAGTGGCCACTCTGCAGGTGCTGAATACTTCAGATAACTCCCTCTTTCCAAAAGAAGTAACAGAGCATTCACTGATTTTGAAACATCCCTTTTCTTTCCTTCTAGATGCCTGAAATAACTGCTGAGGGGAGGATGTTAGTCGAGAAAAGATAAGATAGGTCAGATGTGGATTCGTCATGTGTGGACCTCGAATAGGAAGGAAGACCTTGGCGTACCGACAACATGAGAAATACAATGCTTTTGATTGAAATCGTCTTGAATATTAAACAAAGCTTATTTATACACTGTTAAATCAAGATTATTTATACACTGTTTAAAACTTAAGAGGAAGAAAATGTATTATATTCAATGTGGTTTTTAGAAATAAATATTCAAGAATTCATCCTATGAAATTTTCCTGTCCTATGTAAAACTGTGGGTGAACATGCATATTGAGAGATGGGCGCAGAATATCTCCAAGCACGTCTCGGTTCCTTAAGGAGGGGGACGAACGCACGGAAGCACTCGTTTTAAAGAACTTATCCGGCGATTTATTAGTGAGAATGTTCTCTACACCTAGCAGAAAAACATGCCAGTGCGTCGAGGAACGAAATCGGGGTTTGAGTAGCGTTAGCGAGGCGTTCATCACGCGTAGGTTTAAAGTGCTAAAATTTGATAGTCTCCGTTTTTCGTCCAGCATATAAACTAATGTTTTCGTAAACTACATTCCACGTTGATGTAAGCCCATGGATGATGCTTCGGGATGAATGTGTGATGCTCTCGTTCGGACTCAATCGTGTATTCGGAAGTAGATTAGGCATGGCTAAGGTGCGTGAAACGGATTTGTCACAAACTTAAAGTAACCGATTCCGAATCTAAAGATCCAAATCCAAAACTTTCCGAAGGTCAAATCCATTAACAATTTTTCCGGGAGTAATTTGTACCAGTTCTTCGCCCCCGGCAGCATTAATCCGAATTTTCATACAATTTTCTCCCGTTTACTCCATCAAAGGGGTCGATTCCCGCCGAGCGAAATTTTTCATAGGACGTTCGAGTAAAACCGATTTCTCGTTCAGGCATGGTACCCTTCCGAGACGAACACGTTTTATGAAATCTGTGACTGCGTACGTAGTCCTTCAGCGAAATAACTCTCCTATAGTCATTCCACAAAAGCTGGCAGTACGGGAGGCTTATGGGGAAATAAATGCACGAATATTCCCATAAGGGAGCAACCTAGCCTCTCAAAAGGCGTAAAGCTTTAGTTTTTGAATTTTATAACGGAGAGCGGGTCCGGATCAATCCGAATTACGGTAACGGGTCTCTTAGTCTCGAGCAAAAAGTAACAATGATTAGCAATCGGAGCACTAAATCAATTACTCCCTCGGTTATATAATTCAAAAACTAAAGTTCTATTCAAGATATCGACTCAGAATAACCTGTAATTGAAAATAACAGCATTTATCTCAATTTTTCTCGCGACAAGTTTTTCGTAACGCAAGAAACAAAAATTTTTTAGCCGATGTGTATATTTGACTGCACGATCCAATTTTTCGGAGGTTGCGTTCCACTTAAATTATTTTTTACTAAAATTTTATCGGTCAAAAATTAATGTAAGTTAATTTTTTTGTATTCATAAGGTATAAAGAGTAATCTAAGAAAACACTAGCACTTTACGTTTGATAGGATGAGAGAAATGGCAGTTTTAGTATTGCTCACGGCTGGTGAGGTGACCATTTTTTTTCAACCCGCTATAAAATTTATTTCTTTTGTTGAAATGTTAAAGAAACTTCGTCAATGTATAGAACCATCCTTCCTTGTCCAAATTTTACCAAAAAGTTGGAAAAAAATTCACCAAAAATAGTTGAAAATATTAATTTCATCCGTTGGGAAGGCAAATTTTGTGGATATCGCGGATATTCCAGAAAAATGACCCGGCGTACGAGGCTATTCGATTTCTCCATAAGCCCATACTGCCTAGAAAAGTGGAACAGACTATAGATACGAAGCTTTTTGCTATTTTGAATATAGATCGTAATGTAGAGCGAGCGCTTTTCTCAGCGGGGTGTTACAGCAATAATTGTCCATGGGTCCAAACCTCCTTCCATTTTAAAAAATGCCTTCGAAACGTAGCACTTGTTTCTGTACTCGCAGTTCCGTATATGTTTTGAGGCGCTACTTGTGAATATTAAAATGAATATAAAATTTTTGTTTTCGCTTACCATGTAGAAACGAGTTTCTATCGCTAATCTTAAGCTATTTAGCGTGCAACCTGATTGATAATGTTGAACAGTGGTTATCCATGAACAACCTTAAATGTGCGATAAAATTTCGCTAAAACCGAACAAATTCATCTAATCATAAAGTCTTTTCCAAGGTAATATTCTCAATTCTGTCTATACACGTATTTGTTATTCGATATCTGGGAATGAGGTTATCTCCTAATGAAAGGGAGTCTTTCGGACGACTGCTCGTAACCTGATCGTCTCGCTGGCCACCTTGGAAAGATAATGCTCGTCGATGGATCTTTCTCCCTCTACTGTCAAAGTGGCCGTGGCAAAGGTAATATTTCGCTTTCCACGGATGCTACTTCGCTTTTCCGCAACGTGCATTTAGAAAACGGATTTCGCAACCATCTGTGACCTTTTGGAGCCCATAGCATTCTCAGAAGACGAAGGTTAGCTTTCGTGTAAGCCACTTACCATGCGTTCTTTATTCACGCAATGAGAAAGCTACGCATGAGGTGTCGTCCACAATCCGAGTTCGTCCGTAGGAATACCCTGTGCGAATCTTAATATTTCGCATCACGATCCGAAACTCGGGGTCCTCTTGACCTCTCAATGTTTTAACTATTTCTTAGAAAATGAGATAAATATTCGATTTTCCCCGGCTCAAATAGGCTGGAAATGTCAGTTGATGGAGACGTTTTCCTTTCTTGGCACGATTACTTTACCCTTTCGAGACGAAGACGTTTTCTGAAAACCTCTGTCTGCGTACGAGGTCCCATTTATAGAGCGTACACCTTCCTAAGCGGGTTGTCGCATCCTTTTAATTGTACAAAGTCATCGAATCACAAGGCACTAAATCTTCGAACGCCTTTGCAACGGGTTAACGCGTAAGGGCGATCGGCAACTGCCGCATGTGCTCGTCCATCGGAGGCTCGCGCGTTTAAGGCACAGCAGGAACGCCAAACTTATGCGGAGAATCTAGTTCAGTTTAACGTCTCTTATTCAGAAACCGCGACATAAAAATCGGCGATAAAAATCGTTGTCCTATGCGCGAGCGGTAATGGATGAAAAACGCATTGGAAATCAATTTTATAGAAACTCGTTTGGTTCTCCATTTACACTTAAGTTTACGGATTAATTTGATTGACACCCCTGTCGAGGTTTTTCGGTCACGCACACGCAATTTCTTGACGGCTGAATATAATTTCCGTTTCGGCGCACTGCGAATGTAAGACGCAGCCGATATGCAGTGAAACTTTGAACGTTATAACCTGGTTTATACACGGTCGATTAATTAATAATCGACCGCCCCAAATTGTCCCCTGTCGAAACGTTTACTTTATGCTTAAAATCCTGCAAATGCCCTGCCCAAAGTAATTTCCGTTCATTAAATCGTTCCTCCCCGTTCCTTACCGTCTATCGCGGGAGCTGTTTGTTGAATTCAATAGGAGTCATTCTTTCCGTTTAGTATAATTCTGTTCGCGAGTAACGAACATTAAGTAGTAAATTTAGCCATGCATTCGAATGAACTCTTGTCCTTAGAAATAACGAATCTCGAAGGAGTTTTAAGCGTAACGATTGCCAAATTTTGAATTTGCTACGTAGACCTTGGGAGCTCGAATGAGGAGAAGCGGATATAGTCCGTCATCGTTCGTCACAGGGAAACTTTTCTTAACTGAAATCCGACAGAGGGCTCCTCCCCATTGGTCTCACTCGGCAGTCGTTGCTCGTGAGAAACGTTTGTGACTAGTGCATCGAGTGGATTACGCTATTTCGTATCAATCCTATAGAGTATTGACGATTCTCCGCGGATAAAGTGATTGTGACCGTGTTAAGTGGTTATCGGTGCACATGGAAGATAGATAAAATACGGCAGCATCGCAAAGGAAGGCATCGTCTTGCGAGCGTGCGGAAAGAGATTTTGGTGAGGCTCCGAGGAGAATTGTAAGTTAAGATACCCAGTCCCATTGGAAATATCTCGGTAGGCCCTTTGCCTACGAAGACAAGGATTTGCCTCTCGAATTTTACTTGCCGATTGCTTCGGAGCGAGGAATTCCGAGTTCCTGGATTCCAATCCGTCGAAAGGTTACATTACTCTGTCACTGTAAGCTAGATGAGATGATGATAGCCATAATAATATCGTTGAACGTTGGTTCTCAGCATTAGCGTTCATATGGTGTCGTATGTTATCGCTGCAAATCGAGCTTTATTAAGTTTTCGGAGCCGTTTCTTCTTACAGGGAGCTCGGGCGCAGCATCATAGTTCGTACGAAGATGCTTTTATCTTCAACAGAGTGCATTTAATTAGAGAAAAAGGAAAATTAACGACTGGTGAAAGGGAGGATGTTGACACGGCGAGGTCGCTGTGGAAAGTGCATTGCGCACGGTGGTATTTCGAGGCGCGATTGTCACCGGCGGGAATCTAAAATTCGAGAAAGATTTTCGAAAATAAACATGAGGTGAGTCGTAAACGATTAAAATTTCATGAAGACTAGTATTTATTATGATTTTTAGCTACTACGTGAGTCTTGCTGAGCAAATTTACCATTTTCATGATGTACGGTCCGCTTATTCTTCCGAATTGAAGAAAACCGCCATTACTCGGGGTCGACATAAAAGAAGAGAGAAATTTTGGTGATTTTCCATCGGTAATCAGATGAGGAAATATTTGGCAAGAAATATAACAATACAGCGGCTGCACTGAAGGCGGTGGTACTTCTCTCAGCCAATCAGAAGCAAGATAAATGTTTAGCGGTGGTTCAAAATTTATAAATTTTCATTTTTCACGTTTAATTTAGGAAAGAAGTATTATAAACTATTCTCTGCATTTCGGATCGTGCCAAAGCTAAGATATGTCAAGTTTTCCTATCCTCTGAGTCTATTTTTACGATGAGCAGCTTTGCCAAAATCAGCATCCGTTTAGGAACGTATGCATGTAGTTGGTTGATCTGACACAAGATTTTATTGTTAACTAATTTGAAGAGTACGACGCATGAATTAATAACCATCCGCTGTTACAAATCAATAAAATAGCCTTGACTGTGTTAGTG
The DNA here is from genome assembly GCA_020796165.1 of Pantala flavescens. Lineage (NCBI taxonomy): Eukaryota > Metazoa > Arthropoda > Insecta > Odonata > Libellulidae > Pantala > Pantala flavescens. The sequence continues at coordinate 17,844,579 of CM036885.1, read as the reverse complement.
TAGCAGGAGTGAGCCACGGTTCTGGATGTTTGCTTCCTTTCCTAATGAATTCATCAAATTTCAATTCTAGGATGCCCGTGGAATCGACAACGCTCGCCGTCCTATCCACGAGGAGTGCAACGGGTATTCACGGAGTGGACCTCCATGACAATTCCTAGCTATTGGAAGAATTTGAGTGAGAATTCGACAAGATTACTTTTCAAGGTATGATCTCAAACTGTTCATATTTTTCTATACAAGGAAATGAGTTTCAATCTATTAATGGAGGAAAAATGTCGATAGTCACCCAACAGACGTTTTATTATTGGTGAAGGAAGAACACAATTATTTCTTTTTGTTGCGAACGATTGTGAAGAACAATTATAATACAAGAAGGGGCCATGAGCATTCAGGATTATCATCGTCCATTCTATCTGCAGTTGGGTCTTTTTTTCGTTGTTAAATTATTTTATTTCTCCTCCCTTTTCGTTACTTCTCCCTTCAAATCACTATGAATTAGAGTGAGATCACCTTCATGTCATTTCAGCAGGCACTCTTTTCATCCTGTTCTCTGGATGACTATCCTTGGACCATCTATCGTCTCCGACCCTATCTATGCATTTCATGTCCAGTGTTTTCAACCGCGAATGCGTTGCCAAGTCATTACTTCTTCAATTTGAACAATTTTCTAGGCACCGTTTCAATTCTCTAAAGCTTTTCAACGTGCCTCCTAGAGTTCACAGGCTTAAGATAATGATTGCTTCTTTCTTCTTCATTCATGAAATTCTTCATCCTTTCTTATGCATCGTGAGTACATTCTTGGAGCATAGAATTAACATCTTCTTTTTGATTATTTCATTGGTTTGTACCACATAATTCTTGGTCCCAACGGTATATCTTCCATCGTACGCCATGCTACTTGGAGAACTCTGCAATGAAGAAACTTGTAGTATCTTTACTCCATGGAGCTGTTTCATGAGCGTATCCACTTCTCGTGATTCCTGTATTTGCGTTTCTCTTAACCTCCTTCGTTTAGCATTTGCAAGGATGATTCCATAGTGTTTCAATTTTAACATCCCTCTCAGTTCCAAAGCCGATTACCCTCCCCCAAAGGAAATTCACTTCTGCTTGCAGAGGAAAACGTCGGCATTCAATGTTACAGGCATTATCCTTCTTAAAGCCTCTGGACAAACTCTTCTCTATAACTCTTTGCATTCGTTCGCTCAAAGTAGGGACGAGGATTTGATGGAATTTGTGCACCAATCCTCAATCAATTCTTTACTGATATTTGGCAGATGAACTCCTTCCTGTCAGTCGTGTGGAATGCAAAATCCAAGTCGAGAAATGAGAAGATGCATTTGAGAAGGCGAGCAGCTATCATACATGCAGGTGTTTTTGATGACCTTTTTCCAGCCCTGGTTTCCTGCAAATGTCTTCTGCAGAACGGGATTCTCTGAGGGGTCGTTGGGCTCATAATTTTAGAAGCAGTCTCGAGAATGCTTAGGACGTGTTCCATTTGCTGTCAAAACCATTGCATTGGTTTAAATAACTTTTGATTGGATCTCTACCTTGCAGCTCTACTTCGCATCCTTGTAGAGATGCTTGTGATATCCTCCATCGGTTATTCAAAACGTTTCACTGGCAGAGATCGTTCTTCTTTACATTTGAAGACCGAATTCCTCCATGAACCGAGATTTGAGTATTTGAAAGAGGACTGAAAAAGTGATGTTTACATTTCCATTACACGGCATAAGGACGAGTAGTGGCCACTCTGCAGGTGCTGAATACTTCAGATAACTCCCTCTTTCCAAAAGAAGTAACAGAGCATTCACTGATTTTGAAACATCCCTTTTCTTTCCTTCTAGATGCCTGAAATAACTGCTGAGGGGAGGATGTTAGTCGAGAAAAGATAAGATAGGTCAGATGTGGATTCGTCATGTGTGGACCTCGAATAGGAAGGAAGACCTTGGCGTACCGACAACATGAGAAATACAATGCTTTTGATTGAAATCGTCTTGGATATTAAACAAAGCTTATTTATACACTGTTAAATCAAGATTATTTATACACTGTTTAAAACTTAAGAGGAAGAAAACGTATTATATTCAATGTGGTTTTTAGAAATAAATATTCAAGAATTCATCCTATGAAATTTTCCTGTCCTATGTAAAACTGTGGGTGAACATGCATATTGAGAGATGGGCGCAGAATATCTCCAAGCACGTCTCGGTTCCTTAAGGAGGGGGACGAACGCACGGAAGCACTCGTTTTAAAGAACTTATCCGGCGATTTATTAGTGAGAATGTTCTCTACACCTAGCAGAAAAACATGCCAGTGCGTCGAGGAACGAAATCGGGGTTTGAGTAGCGTTAGCGAGGCGTTCATCACGCGTAGGTTTAAAGTGCTAAAATTTGATAGTCTCCGTTTTTCGTCCAGCATATAAACTAATGTTTTCGTAAACTACATTCCACGTTGATGTAAGCCCATGGATGATGCTTCGGGATGAATGTGTGATGCTCTCGTTCGGACTCAATCGTGTATTCGGAAGTAGATTAGGCATGGCTAAGGTGCGTGAAACGGATTTGTCACAAACTTAAAGTAACCGATTCCGAATCTAAAGATCCAAATCCAAAACTTTCCGAAGGTCAAATCCATTAACAATTTTTCCGGGAGTAATTTGTACCAGTTCTTCGCCCCCGGCAGCATTAATCCGAATTTTCATACAATTTTCTCCCGTTTACTCCATCAAAGGGGTCGATTCCCGCCGAGCGAAATTTTTCATAGGACGTTCGGGTAAAACCGATTTCTCGTTCAGGCATGGTACCCTTCCGAGACGAACACGTTTTATGAAATCTGTGACTGCGTACGTAGTCCTTCAGCGAAATAACTCTCCTATAGTCATTCCACAAAAGCTGGCAGTACGGGAGGCTTATGGGGAAATAAATGCACGAATATTCCCATAAGGGAGCAACCTAGCCTCTCAAAAGGCGTAAAGCTTTAGTTTTTGAATTTTATAACGGAGAGCGGGTCCGGATCAATCCGAATTACGGTAACGGGTCTCTTAGTCTCGAGCAAAAAGTAACAATGATTAGCAATCGGAGCACTAAATCAATTACTCCCTCGGTTATATAATTCAAAAACTAAAGTTCTATTCAAGATATCGACTCAGAATAACCTGTAATTGAAAATAACAGCATTTATCTCAATTTTTCTCGCGACAAGTTTTTCGTAACGCAAGAAACAAAAATTTTTTAGCCGATGTGTATATTTGACTGCACGATCCAATTTTTCGGAGGTTGCGTTCCACTTAAATTATTTTTTACTAAAATTTTATCGGTCAAAAATTAATGTAAGTTAATTTTTTTGTATTCATAAGGTATAAAGAGTAATCTAAGAAAACACTAGCACTTTACGTTTGATAGGATGAGAGAAATGGCAGTTTTAGTATTGCTCACGGCTGGTGAGGTGACCATTTTTTTTCAACCCGCTATAAAATTTATTTCTTTTGTTGAAATGTTAAAGAAACTTCGTCAATGTATAGAACCATCCTTCCTTGTCCAAATTTTACCAAAAAGTTGGAAAAAAATTCACCAAAAATAGTTGAAAATATTAATTTCATCCGTTGGGAAGGCAAATTTTGTGGATATCGCGGATATTCCAGAAAAATGACCCGGCGTACGAGGCTATTCGATTTCTCCATAAGCCCATACTGCCTAGAAAAGTGGAACAGACTATAGATACGAAGCTTTTTGCTATTTTGAATATAGATCGTAATGTAGAGCGAGCGCTTTTCTCAGCGGGGTGTTACAGCAATAATTGTCCATGGGTCCAAACCTCCTTCCATTTTAAAAAATGCCTTCGAAACGTAGCACTTGTTTCTGTACTCGCAGTTCCGTATATGTTTTGAGGCGCTACTTGTGAATATTAAAATGAATATAAAATTTTTGTTTTCGCTTACCATGTAGAAACGAGTTTCTATCGCTAATCTTAAGCTATTTAGCGTGCAACCTGATTGATAATGTTGAACAGTGGTTATCCATGAACAACCTTAAATGTGCGATAAAATTTCGCTAAAACCGAACAAATTCATCTAATCATAAAGTCTTTTCCAAGGTAATATTCTCAATTCTGTCTATACACGTATTTGTTATTCGATATCTGGGAATGAGGTTATCTCCTAATGAAAGGGAGTCTTTCGGACGACTGCTCGTAACCTGATCGTCTCGCTGGCCACCTTGGAAAGATAATGCTCGTCGATGGATCTTTCTCCCTCTACTGTCAAAGTGGCCGTGGCAAAGGTAATATTTCGCTTTCCACGGATGCTACTTCGCTTTTCCGCAACGTGCATTTAGAAAACGGATTTCGCAACCATCTGTGACCTTTTGGAGCCCATAGCATTCTCAGAAGACGAAGGTTAGCTTTCGTGTAAGCCACTTACCATGCGTTCTTTATTCACGCAATGAGAAAGCTACGCATGAGGTGTCGTCCACAATCCGAGTTCGTCCGTAGGAATACCCTGTGCGAATCTTAATATTTCGCATCACGATCCGAAACTCGGGGTCCTCTTGACCTCTCAATGTTTTAACTATTTCTTAGAAAATGAGATAAATATTCGATTTTCCCCGGCTCAAATAGGCTGGAAATGTCAGTTGATGGAGACGTTTTCCTTTCTTGGCACGATTACTTTACCCTTTCGAGACGAAGACGTTTTCTGAAAACCTCTGTCTGCGTACGAGGTCCCATTTATAGAGCGTACACCTTCCTAAGCGGGTTGTCGCATCCTTTTAATTGTACAAAGTCATCGAATCACAAGGCACTAAATCTTCGAACGCCTTTGCAACGGGTTAACGCGTAAGGGCGATCGGCAACTGCCGCATGTGCTCGTCCATCGGAGGCTCGCGCGTTTAAGGCACAGCAGGAACGCCAAACTTATGCGGAGAATCTAGTTCAGTTTAACGTCTCTTATTCAGAAACCGCGACATAAAAATCGGCGATAAAAATCGTTGTCCTATGCGCGAGCGGTAATGGATGAAAAACGCATTGGAAATCAATTTTATAGAAACTCGTTTGGTTCTCCATTTACACTTAAGTTTACGGATTAATTTGATTGACACCCCTGTCGAGGTTTTTCGGTCACGCACACGCAATTTCTTGACGGCTGAATATAATTTCCGTTTCGGCGCACTGCGAATGTAAGACGCAGCCGATATGCAGTGAAACTTTGAACGTTATAACCTGGTTTATACACGGTCGATTAATTAATAATCGACCGCCCCAAATTGTCCCCTGTCGAAACGTTTACTTTATGCTTAAAATCCTGCAAATGCCCTGCCCAAAGTAATTTCCGTTCATTAAATCGTTCCTCCCCGTTCCTTACCGTCTATCGCGGGAGCTGTTTGTTGAATTCATTAGGAGTCATTCTTTCCGTTTAGTATAATTCTGTTCGCGAGTAACGAACATTAAGTAGTAAATTTAGCCATGCATTCGAATGAACTCTTGTCCTTAGAAATAACGAATCTCGAAGGAGTTTTAAGCGTAACGATTGCCAAATTTTGAATTTGCTACGTAGACCTTGGGAGCTCGAATGAGGAGAAGCGGATATAGTCCGTCATCGTTCGTCACAGGGAAACTTTTCTTAACTGAAATCCGACAGAGGGCTCCTCCCCATTGGTCTCACTCGGCAGTCGTTGCTCGTGAGAAACGTTTGTGACTAGTGCATCGAGTGGATTACGCTATTTCGTATCAATCCTATAGAGTATTGACGATTCTCCGCGGATAAAGTGATTGTGACCGTGTTAAGTGGTTATCGGTGCACATGGAAGATAGATAAAATACGGCAGCATCGCAAAGGAAGGCATCGTCTTGCGAGCGTGCGGAAAGAGATTTTGGTGAGGCTCCGAGGAGAATTGTAAGTTAAGATACCCAGTCCCATTGGAAATATCTCGGTAGGCCCTTTGCCTACGAAGACAAGGATTTGCCTCTCGAATTTTACTTGCCGATTGCTTCGGAGCGAGGAATTCCGAGTTCCTGGATTCCAATCCGTCGAAAGGTTACATTACTCTGTCACTGTAAGCTAGATGAGATGATGATAGCCATAATAATATCGTTGAACGTTGGTTCTCAGCATTAGCGTTCATATGGTGTCGTATGTTATCGCTGCAAATCGAGCTTTATTAAGTTTTCGGAGCCGTTTCTTCTTACAGGGAGCTCGGGCGCAGCATCATAGTTCGTACGAAGATGCTTTTATCTTCAACAGAGTGCATTTAATTAGAGAAAAAGGAAAATTAACGACTGGTGAAAGGGAGGATGTTGACACGGCGAGGTCGCTGTGGAAAGTGCATTGCGCACGGTGGTATTTCGAGGCGCGATTGTCACCGGCGGGAATCTAAAATTCGAGAAAGATTTTCGAAAATAAACATGAGGTGAGTCGTAAACGATTAAAATTTCATGAAGACTAGTATTTATTATGATTTTTAGCTACTACGTGAGTCTTGCTGAGCAAATTTACCATTTTCATGATGTACGGTCCGCTTATTCTTCCGAATTGAAGAAAACCGCCATTACTCGGGGTCGACATAAAAGAAGAGAGAAATTTTGGTGATTTTCCATCGGTAATCAGATGAGGAAATATTTGGCAAGAAATATAACAATACAGCGGCTGCACTGAAGGCGGTGGTACTTCTCTCAGCCAATCAGAAGCAAGATAAATGTTTAGCGGTGGTTCAAAATTTATAAATTTTCATTTTTCACGTTTAATTTAGGAAAGAAGTATTATAAACTATTCTCTGCATTTCGGATCGTGCCAAAGCTAAGATATGTCAAGTTTTCCTATCCTCTGAGTCTATTTTTACGATGAGCAGCTTTGCCAAAATCAGCATCCGTTTAGGAACGTATGCATGTAGTTGGTTGATCTGACACAAGATTTTATTGTTAACTAATTTGAAGAGTACGACGCATGAATTAATAACCATCCGCTGTTACAAATCAATAAAATAGCCTTGACTGTGTTAGTGTAGCAGGAGTGAGCCACGGTTCTGGATGTTTGCTTCCTTTCCTAATGAATTCATCAAATTTCAATTCTAGGATGCCCATGGAATCGACAACGCTCGCCGTCCTATCCACGAGGAGTGCAACGGGTATTCACGGAGTGGACCTCCATGACAATTCCTAGCTATTGGAAGAATTTGAGTGAGAATTCGACAAGATTACTTTTCAAGGTATGATCTCAAACTGTTCATATTTTTCTATACAAGGAAATGAGTTTCAATCTATTAATGGAGGAAAAATGTCGATAGTCACCCAACAGACGTTTTATTATTGGTGAAGGAAGAACACAATTATTTCTTTTTGTTGCGAACGATTGTGAAGAACAATTATAATACAAGAAGGGGCCATGAGCATTCAGGATTATCATCGTCCATTCTATCTGCAGTTGGGTCTTTTTTTCGTTGTTAAATTATTTTATTTCTCCTCCCTTTTCGTTACTTCTCCCTTCAAATCACTATGAATTAGAGTGAGATCACCTTCATGTCATTTCAGCAGGCACTCTTTTCATCCTGTTCTCTGGATGACTATCCTTGGACCATCTATCGTCTCCGACCCTATCTATGCATTTCATGTCCAGTGTTTTCAACCGCGAATGCGTTGCCAAGTCATTACTTCTTCAATTTGAACAATTTTCTAGGCACCGTTTCAATTCTCTAAAGCTTTTCAACGTGCCTCCTAGAGTTCACAGGCTTAAGATAATGATTGCTTCTTTCTTCTTCATTCATGAAATTCTTCATCCTTTCTTATGCATCGTGAGTACATTCTTGGAGCATAGAATTAACATCTTCTTTTTGATTATTTCATTGGTTTGTACCACATAATTCTTGGTCCCAACGGTATATCTTCCATCGTACGCCATGCTACTTGGAGAACTCTGCAATGAAGAAACTTGTAGTATCTTTACTCCATGGAGCTGTTTCATGAGCGTATCCACTTCTCGTGATTCCTGTATTTGCGTTTCTCTTAACCTCCTTCGTTTAGCATTTGCAAGGATGATTCCATAGTGTTTCAATTTTAACATCCCTCTCAGTTCCAAAGCCGATTACCCTCCCCCAAAGGAAATTCACTTCTGCTTGCAGAGGAAAACGTCGGCATTCAATGTTACAGGCATTATCCTTCTTAAAGCCTCTGGACAAACTCTTCTCTATAACTCTTTGCATTCGTTCGCTCAAAGTAGGGACGAGGATTTGATGGAATTTGTGCACCAATCCTCAATCAATTCTTTACTGATATTTGGCAGATGAACTCCTTCCTGTCAGTCGTGTGGAATGCAAAATCCAAGTCGAGAAATGAGAAGATGCATTTGAGAAGGCGAGCAGCTATCATACATGCAGGTGTTTTTGATGACCTTTTTCCAGCCCTGGTTTCCTGCAAATGTCTTCTGCAGAACGGGATTCTCTGAGGGGTCGTTGGGCTCATAATTTTAGAAGCAGTCTCGAGAATGCTTAGGACGTGTTCCATTTGCTGTCAAAACCATTGCATTGGTTTAAATAACTTTTGATTGGATCTCTACCTTGCAGCTCTACTTCGCATCCTTGTAGAGATGCTTGTGATATCCTCCATCGGTTATTCAAAACGTTTCACTGGCAGAGATCGTTCTTCTTTACATTTGAAGACCGAATTCCTCCATGAACCGAGATTTGAGTATTTGAAAGAGGACTGAAAAAGTGATGTTTACATTTCCATTACACGGCATAAGGACGAGTAGTGGCCACTCTGCAGGTGCTGAATACTTCAGATAACTCCCTCTTTCCAAAAGAAGTAACAGAGCATTCACTGATTTTGAAACATCCCTTTTCTTTCCTTCTAGATGCCTGAAATAACTGCTGAGGGGAGGATGTTAGTCGAGAAAAGATAAGATAGGTCAGATGTGGATTCGTCATGTGTGGACCTCGAATAGGAAGGAAGACCTTGGCGTACCGACAACATGAGAAATACAATGCTTTTGATTGAAATCGTCTTGAATATTAAACAAAGCTTATTTATACACTGTTAAATCAAGATTATTTATACACTGTTTAAAACTTAAGAGGAAGAAAATGTATTATATTCAATGTGGTTTTTAGAAATAAATATTCAAGAATTCATCCTATGAAATTTTCCTGTCCTATGTAAAACTGTGGGTGAACATGCATATTGAGAGATGGGCGCAGAATATCTCCAAGCACGTCTCGGTTCCTTAAGGAGGGGGACGAACGCACGGAAGCACTCGTTTTAAAGAACTTATCCGGCGATTTATTAGTGAGAATGTTCTCTACACCTAGCAGAAAAACATGCCAGTGCGTCGAGGAACGAAATCGGGGTTTGAGTAGCGTTAGCGAGGCGTTCATCACGCGTAGGTTTAAAGTGCTAAAATTTGATAGTCTCCGTTTTTCGTCCAGCATATAAACTAATGTTTTCGTAAACTACATTCCACGTTGATGTAAGCCCATGGATGATGCTTCGGGATGAATGTGTGATGCTCTCGTTCGGACTCAATCGTGTATTCGGAAGTAGATTAGGCATGACTAAGGTGCGTGAAACGGATTTGTCACAAACTTAAAGTAACCGATTCCGAATCTAAAGATCCAAATCCAAAACTTTCCGAAGGTCAAATCCATTTACAATTTTTCCGGGAGTAATTTGTACCAGTTCTTCGCCCCCGGCAGCATTAATCCGAATTTTCATACAATTTTCTCCCGTTTACTCCATCAAAGGGGTCGATTCCCGCCGAGCGAAATTTTTCATAGGACGTTCGGGTAAAACCGATTTCTCGTTCAGGCATGGTACCCTTCCGAGACGAACACGTTTTATGAAATCTGTGACTGCGTACGTAGTCCTTCAGCGAAATAACTCTCCTATAGTCATTCCACAAAAGCTGGCAGTACGGGAGGCTTATGGGGAAATAAATGCACGAATATTCCCATAAGGGAGCAACCTAGCCTCTCAAAAGGCGTAAAGCTTTAGTTTTTGAATTTTATAACGGAGAGCGGGTCCGGATCAATCCGAATTACGGTAACGGGTCTCTTAGTCTCGAGCAAAAAGTAACAATGATTAGCAATCGGAGCACTAAATCAATTACTCCCTCGGTTATATAATTCAAAAACTAAAGTTCTATTCAAGATATCGACTCAGAATAACCTGTAATTGAAAATAACAGCATTTATCTCAATTTTTCTCGCGACAAGTTTTTCGTAACGCAAGAAACAAAAATTTTTTAGCCGATGTGTATATTTGACTGCACGATCCAATTTTTCGGAGGTTGCGTTCCACTTAAATTATTTTTTACTAAAATTTTATCGGTCAAAAATTAATGTAAGTTAATTTTTTTGTATTCATAAGGTATAAAGAGTAATCTAAGAAAACACTAGCACTTTACGTTTGATAGGATGAGAGAAATGGCAGTTTTAGTATTGCTCACGGCTGGTGAGGTGACCATTTTTTTTCAACCCGCTATAAAATTTATTTCTTTTGTTGAAATGTTAAAGAAACTTCGTCAATGTATAGAACCATCCTTCCTTGTCCAAATTTTACCAAAAAGTTGGAAAAAAATTCACCAAAAATAGTTGAAAATATTAATTTCATCCGTTGGGAAGGCAAATTTTGTGGATATCGCGGATATTCCAGAAAAATGACCCGGCGTACGAGGCTATTCGATTTCTCCATAAGCCCATACTGCCTAGAAAAGTGGAACAGACTATAGATACGAAGCTTTTTGCTATTTTGAATATAGATCGTAATGTAGAGCGAGCGCTTTTCTCAGCGGGGTGTTACAGCAATAATTGTCCATGGGTCCAAACCTCCTTCCATTTTAAAAAATGCCTTCGAAACGTAGCACTTGTTTCTGTACTCGCAGTTCCGTATATGTTTTGAGGCGCTACTTGTGAATATTAAAATGAATATAAAATTTTTGTTTTCGCTTACCATGTAGAAACGAGTTTCTATCGCTAATCTTAAGCTATTTAGCGTGCAACCTGATTGATAATGTTGAACAGTGGTTATCCATGAACAACCTTAAATGTGCGATAAAATTTCGCTAAAACCGAACAAATTCATCTAATCATAAAGTCTTTTCCAAGGTAATATTCTCAATTCTGTCTATACACGTATTTGTTATTCGATATCTGGGAATGAGGTTATCTCCTAATGAAAGGGAGTCTTTCGGACGACTGCTCGTAACCTGATCGTCTCGCTGGCCACCTTGGAAAGATAATGCTCGTCGATGGATCTTTCTCCCTCTACTGTCAAAGTGGCCGTGGCAAAGGTAATATTTCGCTTTCCACGGATGCTACTTCGCTTTTCCGCAACGTGCATTTAGAAAACGGATTTCGCAACCATCTGTGACCTTTTGGAGCCCATAGCATTCTCAGAAGACGAAGGTTAGCTTTCGTGTAAGCCACTTACCATGCGTTCTTTATTCACGCAATGAGAAAGCTACGCATGAGGTGTCGTCCACAATCCGAGTTCGTCCGTAGGAATACCCTGTGCGAATCTTAATATTTCGCATCACGATCCGAAACTTGGGGTCCTCTTGACCTCTCAATGTTTTAACTATTTCTTAGAAAATGAGATAAATATTCGATTTTCCCCGGCTCAAATAGGCTGGAAATGTCAGTTGATGGAGACGTTTTCCTTTCTTGGCACGATTACTTTACCCTTTCGAGACGAAGACGTTTTCTGAAAACCTCTGTCTGCGTACGAGGTCCCAGTTATAGAGCGTACACCTTCCTAAGCGGGTTGTCGCATCCTTTTAATTGTACAAAGTCATCGAATCACAAGGCACTAAATCTTCGAACGCCTTTGCAACGGGTTAACGCGTAAGGGCGATCGGCAACTGCCGCATGTGCTCGTCCATCGGAGGCTCGCGCGTTTAAGGCACAGCAGGAACGCCAAACTTATGCGGAGAATCTAGTTCAGTTTAACGTCTCTTATTCAGAAACCGCGACATAAAAATCGGCGATAAAAATCGTTGTCCTATGCGCGAGCGGTAATGGATGAAAAACGCATTGGAAATCAATTTTATAGAAACTCGTTTGGTTCTCCATTTACACTTAAGTTTACGGATTAATTTGATTGACACCCCTGTCGAGGTTTTTCGGTCACGCACACGCAATTTCTTGACGGCTGAATATAATTTCCGTTTCGGCGCACTGCGAATGTAAGACGCAGCCGATATGCAGTGAAACTTTGAACGTTATAACCTGGTTTATACACGGTCGATTAATTAATAATCGACCGCCCCAAATTGTCCCCTGTCGAAACGTTTACTTTATGCTTAAAATCCTGCAAATGCCCTGCCCAAAGTAATTTCCGTTCATTAAATCGTTCCTCCCCGTTCCTTACCGTCTATCGCGGGAGCTGTTTGTTGAATTCATTAGGAGTCATTCTTTCCGTTTAGTATAATTCTGTTCGCGAGTAACGAACATTAAGTAGTAAATTTAGCCATGCATTCGAATGAACTCTTGTCCTTAGAAATAACGAATCTCGAAGGAGTTTTAAGCGTAACGATTGCCAAATTTTGAATTTGCTACGTAGACCTTGGGAGCTCGAATGAGGAGAAGCGGATATAGTCCGTCATCGTTCGTCACAGGGAAACTTTTCTTAACTGAAATCCGACAGAGGGCTCCTCCCCATTGGTCTCACTCGGCAGTCGTTGCTCGTGAGAAACGTTTGTGACTAGTGCATGGAGTGGATTTCGCTATTTCGTATCAATCCTATAGAGTATTGACGATTCTCCGCGGATAAAGTGATTGTGACCGTGTTAAGTGGTTATCGGTGCACATGGAAGATAGATAAAATACGGCAGCATCGCAAAGGAAGGCATCGTCTTGCGAGCGTGCGGAAAGAGATTTTGGTGAGGCTCCGAGGAGAATTGTAAGTTAAGATACCCAGTCCCATTGGAAATATCTCGGTAGGCCCTTTGCCTACGAAGACAAGGATTTGCCTCTCGAATTTTACTTGCCGATTGCTTCGGAGCGAGGAATTTCGAGTTCCTGGATTCCAATCCGTCGAAAGGTTACATTACTCTGTCACTGTAAGCTAGATGAGATGATGATAGCCATAATAATATCGTTGAACGTTGGTTCTCAGCATTAGCGTTCATATGGTGTCGTATGTTATCGCTGCAAATCGAGCTTTATTAAGTTTTCGGAGCCGTTTCTTCTTACAGGGAGCTCGGGCGCAGCATCATAGTTCGTACGAAGATGCTTTTATCTTCAACAGAGTGCATTTAATTAGAGAAAAAGGAAAATTAACGACTGGTGAAAGGGAGGATGTTGACACGGCGAGGTCGCTGTGGAAAGTGCATTGCGCACGGTGGTATTTCGAGGCGCGATTGTCACCGGCGGGAATCTAAAATTCGAGAAAGATTTTCGAAAATAAACATGAGGTGAGTCGTAAACGATTAAAATTTCATGAAGACTAGTATTTATTATGATTTTTAGCTACTACGTGAGTCTTGCTGAGCAAATTTACCATTTTCATGATGTACGGTCCGCTTATTCTTCCGAATTGAAGAAAACCGCCATTACTCGGGGTCGACATAAAAGAAGAGAGAAATTTTGGTGATTTTCCATCGGTAATCAGATGAGGAAATATTTGGCAAGAAATATAACAATACAGCGGCTGCACTGAAGGCGGTGGTACTTCTCTCAGCCAATCAGAAGCAAGATAAATGTTTAGCGGTGGTTCAAAATTTATAAATTTTCATTTTTCACGTTTAATTTAGGAAAGAAGTATTATAAACTATTCTCTGCATTTCGGATCGTGCCAAAGCTAAGATATGTCAAGTTTTCCTATCCTCTGAGTCTATTTTTACGATGAGCAGCTTTGCCAAAATCAGCATCCGTTTAGGAACGTATGCATGTAGTTGGTTGCTCTGACACAAGATTTTATTGTTAACTAATTTGAAGAGTACGACGCATGAATTAATAACCATCCGCTGTTACAAATCAATAAAATAGCCTTGACTGTGTTAGTGTAGCAGGAGTGAGCCACGGTTCTGGATGTTTGCTTCCTTTCCTAATGAATTCATCAAATTTCAATTCTAGGATGCCCATGGAATCGACAACGCTCGCCGTCCTATCCACGAGGAGTGCAACGGGTATTCACGGAGTGGACCTCCATGACAATTCCTAGCTATTGGAAGAATTTGAGTGAGAATTCGACAAGATTACTTTTCAAGGTATGATCTCAAACTGTTCATATTTTTCTATACAAGGAAATGAGTTTCAATCTATTAATGGAGGAAAAATGTCGATAGTCACCCAACAGACGTTTTATTATTGGTGAAGGAAGAACACAATTATTTCTTTTTGTTGCGAACGATTGTGAAGAACAATTATAATACAAGAAGGGGCCATGAGCATTCAGGATTATCATCGTCCATTCTATCTGCAGTTGGGTCTTTTTTTCGTTGTTAAATTATTTTATTTCTCCTCCCTTTTCGTTACTTCTCCCTTCAAATCACTATGAATTAGAGTGAGATCACCTTCATGTCATTTCAGCAGGCACTCTTTTCATCCTGTTCTCTGGATGACTATCCTTGGACCATCTATCGTCTCCGACCCTATCTATGCATTTCATGTCCAGTGTTTTCAACCGCGAATGCGTTGCCAAGTCATTACTTCTTCAATTTGAACTATTTTCTAGGCACCGTTTCAATTCTCTAAAGCTTTTCAACGTGCCTCCTAGAGTTCACAGGCTTAAGATAATGATTGCTTCTTTCTTCTTCATTCATGAAATTCTTCATCCTTTCTTATGCATCGTGAGTACATTCTTGGAGCATAGAATTAACATCTTCTTTTTGATTATTTCATTGGTTTGTACCACATAATTCTTGGTCCCAACGGTATATCTTCCATCGTACGCCATGCTACTTGGAGAACTCTGCAATGAAGAAACTTGTAGTATCTTTACTCCATGGAGCTGTTTCATGAGCGTATCCACTTCTCGTGATTCCTGTATTTGCGTTTCTCTTAACCTCCTTCGTTTAGCATTTGCAAGGATGATTCCATAGTGTTTCAATTTTAACATCCCTCTCAGTTCCAAAGCCGATTACCCTCCCCCAAAGGAAATTCACTTCTGCTTGCAGAGGAAAACGTCGGCATTCAATGTTGCAGGCATCATCCTTCTTTAAGCCTCTGGACAAACTCTTCTCTATAACTCTTTGCATTCGTTCGCTCAAAGTAGGGACGAGGATTTGATGGAATTTGTGCACCAACCCTCAATCAATTCTTTACTGATATTTGGCAGATGAACTCCTCCCTGTCAGTCGTGTGGAATGCAAAATCCAAGTCGAGAAATGAGAAGATGCATTTGAGAAGGCGAGCAGCTATCATACATGCAGGTGATTTTGATGACCTTTTTCCAGCCCTGGTTTCCTGCAAATGTCTTCTGCAGAACGGGATTCTCTGAGGGGTCGTTGGGCTCATAATTTTAGAAGCAGTCTCGAGAATGCTTAGGACGTGTTCCATTTGCTGTCAAAACCATTGCATTGGTTTAAATAACTTTTGATTGGATCTCTACCTTGCAGCTCTCCTTCGCATCCTTGCAGAGATGCTTGTGATATCCTCCATCGGTTATTCAAAACGTTTCACTGGCAGAGATCGTTCTTCTTTACATTTGAAGACCGAATTCCTCCATGAACCGAGATTCGAGTATTTGAAAGAGGACTGAAAAAGTGATGTTTACATTTCCATTACACGGCATAAGGACGAGTAGTGGCCACTCTGCAGGTGCTGAATACTTCAGATAACACCCTCTTTCCAAAAGAAGTAACAGAGCATTCACTGATTTTGAAACATCCCTTTTCTTTCCTTCTAGATGCCTGAAATAACTGCTGAGGGGAGGATGTTAGTCGAGAAAAGATAAGATAGGTGAGATGTGGATTCGTCATGTGTGGACCTCGAATAGGAAGGAAGACCTTAGCGTACCGACAACATGAGAAATACAATGCTTTTGATTGAAATCGTCTTGGATATTAAACAAAGCTTATTTATACACTGTTAAATCAAGATTGTTTATGCACTGTTTAAAACTTTATGAGGAAGAAAATGTATTATATTCAATGTGGTTTTTAGAAATAAATATTCAAGAATACATCCTATGAAATTTTCCTGTCCTATGTAAAACTGTGGGTGAACATGCATATTGAGAGACGGGCGCAGAATATCTCCAAGCACGTCTCGGTTCCTTAAGGAGGGGGACGAACGCACGGAAGCACTCGTTTTAAAGAACTTATCCGGCGATTTATTAGTGAGAATGTTCTCTACACCTAGCAGAAAAACATGCCAGTGCGTCGAGGAACGAAATCGGGGTTTGAGTAGCGTTAGCGAGGCGTTCATCACGCGTAGGTTTAAAGTGCTAAAATTTGATCCTATGGGTTAATAGTCTCCGTTTTTCGTCCAGCATATAAACTAATGTTTTCGTAAACTACATTCCACGTTGATGTAAGCCCATGGATGATGCTTCGGGATGAATGTGTGCTGCTCTCGTTCGGACTCAATCGTGTATTCGGAAGTAGATTTGGCATGACTAAGGTGCGTGAAACGGATTATTCACAAACTTAAAGTAACCGATTCCAAATCTAAAGATCCAAATCCAAAACTTTCCGAAGGTCAAATCCATTTACAATTTTTCCGGGAGTAATTTGTACCAGTTCTTCGCCCCCGGCAGCATTAATCCGAATTTTCATGCAATTTTCTCCCGTTTACTCCATCAAAGGGGTCGATTCCCGCCGAGCGAAATTTTTCATAGGACGTTCGGGTAAAACCGATTTCTCGTTCAGGCATGGTACCCTTCCGAGACGAACACGTTTTATGAAATCTGTGCCTGCGTACGTAGTCCTTCAGCGAAATAACTCTCCTATAGTCATTCCACAAAAGCTGGCAGTACGGGAGGCTTATGGGGAAATAAATGCACGAATATTCCCATAAGAGCCTCTCAAAAGGCGTAAAGCTTTAGTTTTTGAATTTTATAACGGAGAGCGGGTCCGGATCAATCCGAATTACGGTAACGGGTCTATTAGTCTCGAGCAAAAAGTAACAATGATTAGCAATCGGAGCGCTAAATCAATTACTCCCTCGGTTATAAAATTCAAAAACTAAAGTTCTATTCAAGATATCGACTCAGAATAACCTGTAAATGAAAATAACACCATTTATCTCAATTTCTCTCGCGACAAGTTTTTCGTAACGCAAGAAACAAAAATTTTTTAGCCGATGTATGTATTTGACTGCACGATCCAATTTTTCGGAGGTTGCGTTCCACTTAAATTAATTTTTACTAAAATTTTATCGGTCAAAAATTAATGTAAGTTAATTTTTTTGTATTCATAAGGTATAAAGAGTAATCTAAGAAAACACTAGCACTTTACGTTTGATAGGATGAGAGAAATGGCAGTTTTAGTATTGCTCAGGCTGGTGAAGTGACCATTTTTTTTTTCAACCCGCTGTAAAATTTATTTCTTTTGTTGAAATGTTAAAGAAACTTCGTCAATGTATAGAACCATCCTTCCTTGTCCAAATTTTACCAAAAAGTTGGAAAAAAATTCACCAAAAATAGTTGAAAATATTAATTTCATCCGTTGCGAAGGCAAATTTTGTGGATATCGCGGATATTCCAGAAAAATGACCCGGCGTACGAGGCTATTCGATTTCTCCATAAGCCCATACTGCCTAGAAAAGTGGAACAGACTATAGATACGAAGCTTTTTGCTATTTTGAATATAGATCGTAATGTAGAGCGAGCGCTTTTCTCAGCGGGGTGTTACAGCAATATTTGTCCATGGGTCCAAACCACCTTCCATTAAAAAAAATTTATTCTCTTTTCTCGGATTTATTCGCTTTTCTCGGATTTATTCGCTTTTCTTGGATTTATACGCATTTTACGGATTTAGTCGCTTTTCTCGGATTAATTCGCTTTTCTCGGATTTATTCGAGTTTTGCGGATTTATTGGCTTTTTGCGGAATTATTCGCTTTTCTCGGATTTATTCGCATTTCTGGAATTTATTCGCTTTTCTCGGATTTATTCGCTTTTCTCTGATTTATTCGCTTTTCTCGAATTTATTCGCTTTTCTCGGATTTATTCGCTTTTCTCGGATTTATTCGCTTTTCTCGGTTTTACTCGCTACTCTCGGATTTATTCGCTTTTCTCGTATTTATTCGCTTTTCTCGGATTTATACATTTCTTCGAATTATTAACTTTTCCCGGATTTATTCGATTTTCTCGGGTTTATTCGCGTTTTGCGGATTTATTCGCTTTCTCGGATTAAGTCGCTTTTCTCGGATTTATTCGCGTTTTTCGGATTTATTCGCTTTTCTCGGATTTTATCGCTTTTCTCGGATTTATTCGCTTTTATCGGATTCATTCGCTTTTCTCGTATTCATTCGCTTTTCTCGGATTTATTTGCTACTCTCGGATTTGTTCGCTTTTCTCGTATTTATTCACTTTTCTCGGATTCATTCACTTCTTCGGATTTATTTACTTTTCTCGGATTTATTCGCTTTTCTCGGATATATTCGCTTTTCTCGGATTTATTCGACTTTCTCGGATTTATTCGCTTTTCTCGGATTTATTTGCGTTTTGCGGATTTATTCGCTTTCCTCGGATCTATTCGCTTTTCTCGGATTTATTTGCTTTTTTCGATTTATTCGCTTTTCTCGGATTCATTCGCTTTTTTCATATTTATTCGCTTTTCTCGGATTTATTTGCATTTCTCGGATTTATTCGCTTTTTTCGATTTATTCGTTTTTTTTCGGATTTATTCGCTTTTCTCGGATTTATTCTCTTTTCTCGGAATTATTCGCGGTTTGCGGATTTATTCGCGGTTTTGTCGGATTTATTCGCTTTTCTCGGATCTATTCGCTTTTCTTCGATTTATTCGCTTTTCTCGGATTTATTCGCTCTTCTCGGATTTATTCGCTTTTCTACGATTTATTCGCTTTTCTCGGATTTATTCGCTTTTCTCAGATTCATTCATTTTTCTCGGATTTATTCGCTTTTTTCGATATATTCGTTTTTCTCGAATTTATTAGCTTTTCTTGGATTTATTCGCTTTTCTCGGATGTATTTGCTGATCTCGGATTTATTCCCTTTTCTCGTTTTTTTCGCTTTTCTCGGATTTATTCACATCTTCGGATTTATTATGTTTTCTCGGATTTATTCGCTTTCCTCGGATTTATTCGCGTTTTGTGGATTTATTCGCTTTTCTCGGATTTAGTCGCTTTTCTCGGATTAATTCGCTTTTTGCGGATTTATTCGCTTTTCTCGGATTTATTCGCTTTTCTCAGATTCATTCGATTTTCTCGGATTTATTCGCTTTTCTCGGATTTATTGGCTTTTTCCGGATTTATTCGCTTTTTGCGGATTTATTCGCTTTTCTCGGATTTATTCGCTTTTTGCGGATTTCTTCGCTATTCTCGGATTTATTCGCTTTTCTCGGATTTATTCGCTTTTCTTGGATTTATTCGCTTTTCTTGGATTTATTCGCTTTTCTCGGATTTATTCGCTTTCCTCGGAATAATTCGCTCTTCTCGGATTTATTCGCTTTTCTCGGATTTATTCGCTTTTTGCGGATTTTTTCGTATTTCTTGGATTTATTCGCTTTTTGCGGATTTCTTCGCTATTCTCGGAATTTTTCGCTTTCCTTCGATTTATTCGCTTTACTCGAATTTATTCGCATTTCTCGGATTTATTCGCTTTTTTCGATATATTCGTTTTTCTCGAATTTATTTGCTGATCTCGGATTTATTCGCTTTTCTCGTTTTTATTCGCTTTTCTCGGATTTATTCACATCTTCGGATTTATTATGTTTTCTCGGATTTACTCGCCTTCCCCGGATTTATTCGCGTTTTGTTGATTTATTCGCTTTTCTCGGATTTAGTCGCTTTTCTCGGATTAATTCGCTTTTCTCGGATTTATTCGCATTTCTCGAATTTATTCGCTTTTTTCGGATCTATTTGCTTTTCTCTGATTTATTCGCTTTTCTCGTTTTTATTCGCTTTTCTCGGATTTATTCACATCTTCGGATTTATTATGTTTTCTCGGATTTATTCGCTTTTCTCGGATTTATTCGCGTGTTGTGGATTTATTCGCTTTTCTCGGATTTCGTCGCTTTTCTCGGATTAATTCGCTTTTCTCGGTTTTATTCGCTTTTCTCGGATTTACTCGAGTTTTGCGGATTTATTCGCTTTTTGCAGATTTATTCGCTTTTCTCGGACTTATTAGTTTTTCCCGGATTTATTCGCTTTTTGCGGATTTATTCGCTTTTCTCGGATTTATAAGCTTTTCTCGGATTTATATGCTTTTCTCGGATTTATTCGCTTTTCTCAGATTTATTCGATTTTCTCGGATTTATTCGCTTTTCTCGGATTTATTGGCTTTTTCCGGATTTATTCGCTTTTTGCGGATTTATTCGCTTTTCTCGGATTTATTCGCTTTTTGCGGATTTCATCGCTATTCTCGGATTTATTCGCTTTTCTCGGATTTCTTCGCTATTCCCGGAATTATTCGCTTTCCTAGGATTTATTCGCTTTTCTCGGATTTATTCGCATTTCTCGGATTTATTCGCTTTTTTTGATATATTCGTTTTTCTCGAATTTATTTGCTGATCTCGGATTTATTCGCTTTTCTCGTTTTTATTCGCTTTTCTCGGATTTATTCACATCTTCGGATTTATTATGTTTTCTCGGATTTATTCGCTTTCCCCGGATTTATTCGCGTTTTGTTGATTTATTCGCTTTTCTCGGATTAATTCGCATTTCTCGAATTTATTCGCTTTTCTCGGATTTATTCGCTTTTCTCTGATTTATTCGCTTTTCTCTGATTTATTCGCTTTTCTCGAATTTATTCGCTTTTCTCGGATTTATTCGCTTTTCTCGGATTTATTCGCTTTTCTCGGTTTTATTCGCTACTCTCGGATTTATTCGCTTTTCTCGTATTTATTCGCTTTTCTCGGATTTATACACTTCTTCGGATTTATTAAATTTTCTCGTATTTTTTCGCTTTTCTCGGATTTATACATTTCTTCGGATTATTAACTTTTCTCGGATTTATTCGCTTTTCTCGGGTTCATTCGCGTTTTGCGGCTTTATTCGCTTTCTCGGATTAAGTCGCTTTTCTCGGATTTATTCGCGTTTTTCGGATTTATTCGCTTTTCTTGGATTTATTCGCTTTTCTCGGATTTTATCGCTTTTCTCGGATTTATTCGCTTTTATCGGATTCATTCGCTTTTCTCGTATTTATTCGCTTTTCTCGGATTTATTTGCTACTCTCGGATTTGTTCGCTTTTCTCGTATTTATTCACTTTTCTCGGATTTATTTACTTTTCTCGTATTTATTCGCTTTTCTCGGATATATTCGCTTTTCTCGGATTTATTCGACTTTCTTGGATTTATTCGCTTTTCTCGGATTTATTTGCGTTTTGCGGATTTATTCGCTTTCCTCGGATCTATTCGTTTTTCTCGGATTTATTTGCATTTCTCGGATTTATTCGCTTTTTTCGATTTATTCGTTTTTCTCGGATTTATTCGCTTTTCCCGGATTTATTCGCTTTTCTCGGATTTATTCTCTTTTCTCGGATTTATTAATTTTTCTCGGTTTTATTCGCTTCTTTCGGATTAATTCGCGTTTTGCGGATTTATTCGCGGTTTTTCGGATTTATTCGCTTTTCTCGGATCTATTCGCTTTTCTTCGATTTATTCGCTTTTCTCGGATTTATTCGCTCTTCTCGGATTTATTCGCTCTTCTCGGATTTATTCGCTTTTCTCGTTTTTATTCGCTTTTCTCGGATTTATTCACATCTTCGGATTTATTATGTTTTCTCGGATTTATTCGCTTTCCCCTGATTTATTCGCGTTTTGTGGATTTATTCGCTTTTCTCGGATTTAGTCGCTTTTCTCGGATTAATTCGCTTTTCTCGGATTTATTCGCATTTCTCGAATTTATTCGCTTTTTTCGGATTTATTCGCTTTTCTCTGATTTATTCGCTTTTCTCGTTTTTATTCGCTTTTCTCGGATTTATTCACTTCTTCGGATTTATTATGTTTTCTCGGATTTATTCGCTTTCCTCGGATTTATTCGCGTTTTGTGGATTTATTCGCTTTTCTCGGATTTCGTCGCTTTTCTCGGATTAATTCGCTTTTCTCGGTTTTATTCGCTTTTCTCGGATTTACTCGAGTTTTGCGGATTTATTCGCTTTTTGCAGATTTATTCGCTTTTCTCGGACTTATTAGTTTTTCCCGGATTTATTCGCTTTTTGCGGATTTATTCGCTATTCTCGGGTTTATTAGTTTTTCCCGGATTTATTCGCTTTTTGCGGATTTATTCGCTTTTCTCGGATTTATAAGCTTTTCTCGGATTTATTTGCTTTTCTCGGATTTATTCGCTTTTCTCAGATTTATTCGATTTTCTCGGATTTATTCGCTTTTCTCGGATTTATTGGCTTTTCCCGGATTTATTCACTTTTCTTGGAATTATTAGCTTTTTCTGGATTTATTCGCTTTCCTTGTATCTATTCGCTTTTCTCGGATTTTTTCGCTTTTGTCGGATTTATTCGCTTTTCTTGGATATATTCGGTTTTCTCGGATTTATTGGCTTTTCTCGGATTTATTCGCTTTTCTCGGATTTATTGGCTTTTTTCGGATTTATTCGCTTTTCTCTGATTTATTTATTATATTTAGGTAAGAAAGCTGGAAATAAAATGACAAAAAAGCGCGATTATCGGCGAAAAATATCGTAATCTTCGTTTTATATATAAAAACTGGCGACTTTAATCAGAAATTTGTAAAGAAGCCGGACTTTAAGGACAAAAAAGCGCGAATATCGGCGAAATACAGCGTAATTTTCGCTTTTTGAAAGAAACGGCGGCGATTTTTATGAGAAATTTTTTAAAAAGCCGGAATTTAAAGACAGAAAAGCGCGATAAAAGGTGAAAAATAGCGTAATCTTCGCTTTCTATGCTAAAAAGAGGCATTTTTTTAAGAAATTTGTTATAAAGCCGGATTTTAAAGACAAACGAGCGCGATTTTTGGCGAAATATAACATAATCTTAATTTCATAAACGAAAAGAGGCGATTTTTATATGAAATTTGTAAAAAAGCCGGATTTTAAAGACATAAAACGCGATTATGGCAATATAGAGCGTAATGTTCGCTCTTTAAACGAAAAAGAGGCGATTTTTATCAGAAATTTGTTAAAAAGCCGGATTTTTAAGACAAACGAGTGCGATTTTTTGCGAAATATTACGTAATCTTCGCTTTTTTAACAAAAGATTCGATTTTTATAAGAAATAGTTAAAAATGCCGGAATTTAAAGAGAAAAAAGCGCGATTGACGGGAAAAAATAGCGTTATCTTCACTTTCTATTCGGAAAAGAGGCATTTGTTTTAAGAAATTTGTTAAAAAGACGGATTTTATAGACAAACGAGCGCAAAAAGTGGCGAAATATTACGTAATCTTCGCTTTATAACCCAAAAAGAGGCGAATTTTAAAAGAAATTTGTGAAAAAGCCGGATTTAAAAGACAAACGTACGTAAATATATGCAAAATTTTACGTGATCTTCGCTTTTTAAACGACAAAATGGCGATTTTTACAAGAAATTTGTGAAAAAGCCGGATTCTAAAGACAAACGTGCGTAAATATATGCAAAATTTTACGTAATCTTCGCTTTATAAACGACGAAAAGGAAATTTTTACAAGAAATTTGTTAAAAGGTGGATTTTAAAGAGAAACGAGCGCTATTATTGGCGAAATATCTCGTAATCTACCTTCATAAACGAAAAAGAGTCGATTTTTATAAGAAATTTCTTAAAAAGCCGGAATTTAAAGACAAAAATGCGCGATTATTGGCGAAATATAGCGTTATCTTCGCTTCATAAACGAAAAAGAGGCGACTTTAATCAGAAATTTGTGAAAAAGCCGGATTTGAAGGACAAAAAAGCGCGAATATCGGCGAAATACAGCGTAATTTTTACTTTTTAAAAGAAACAGCGGCGACTTATTTAAGAAATTTGTGAAAAAGCCTGATTTTAAAGCCAAAAAGCGCGATTATGGCAGTGTATAGCGCAATCTTCGCTTTATAAACGACAATATGGCGATTTTTACAAGAAATTTGTTAAAAAGCCGGATTTAAAAGACAAACGTACGAAAATATATGCAAAATTTTACGTGATCTTCGCTTTATAAACAACATAAAGGCGATTTTTACAAGAAATTTGTTAAAAGATGGATTTTAAAGACAAACGAGCATGATTATCTGCGAACAATTACGTATTCTTCGGTTTATAACCGAAAAAAAGGCGATTTTTATCAGAAATTTTTTGAAAAGCCGGATTTTAAAGAGAAACGAGCGCTATTATTGGCGAAATATCTCGTAATCTACCTTCATAAACGAAAGAGAGGCGATTTTAAAAGAAATTGGTTAAAAAGCCGGATTTTAAAGACAAACGAGCGCGATTTTTGGCGACATATTACGTAATCTTCGCTTCATAAACGAAAAGAGGCGAATTTATAAGAAATTTCTTAAAAAGCCGGATTTTAAAGACAAAAATGCGCGATTATCGGCGAAAGATAGCGTTATCTTCGCTTCATAAAAAAGGAAAATGAGGCGATTTTTATAAGAAATTTGTGAAAAAGCCGGATTTTAAAGACAAACGTGCGTAAATATATGCAAAATTTTACGTAATCTTCGCTTTATAAACGACAAAAAGGCGATTTTTACAAGAAATTTGTTAAAAGGCGGATTTGAAAGACAAACGAGCATGATTATCTGCGAAATATTACGTATTCTTCGCTTTAGAACCGAAAAAGAGGCGATTTTTATCAGAAATTTGTTGAAAGCCGGATTTTAAAGAGAAACGAGCACTATTATTGGAAAAATATCTCGTAATCTACCTTCATAAACGAAAGAGAGGCGATTTTATAAGAAATTGGTTAAAAAGGCGGATTTTAAAGGCAAACGAGCGCGATTTTTGGCGACATATTACGTAATCTTCGCTTCATAAACGAAAAGAGGCGATTTTTATAAGAAATTTCTTAAAAAGCCGGATTTTAAAGACAAAAATGCTCGATTATCGGCGAAATATAGCGTTATCTTCGCTTCATAAACGAAAATGTGGCGATTTTTATAAGAAATTTATTAGAAAGCCGGAATTTAAAGACAAAAATGCTCGATTATCGGCGAAATATAGCGTAATCTTCGATTCATAAACGAAAAAGAGGCGACTTTTTTAAGAAATTTGTGAAAAAGCCTGATTTTAAAGCCAAAAAGCGCGATTATGGCAGTGTATAGCGTAATCTTCGCTTTATAAACGACAAAATGGCGATTTTTACAAGAAATTTTTTAAAAGAAGGATTTTAAAGACAAACGAACATGATTATCTGCGAAAATTACGTATTCTTCGCTTAATAACCGAAAAAGAGGCGATTTTTATCAGTATTTTGTTGAAAAGCCAGATTTTAAACAGAAACGAACGCTATTATTGCCGAAATATCTCGTAATCTACCTTCATTAACGAAAAACTTTCGATTTCTATAAAAAATTTATTAGAAAACCGGAATTGGAAGCCAAAAATGCGCGATTATCGGCGAAATATAGCGTCAACTTCTTTTTTTATAATCAAAAAACGGGCGACTTTAATCAGAAATTTGTTGAGAAGCCGGATTTTAAGGACAAAAATGCGCGAATATCGGCAAAAGATAGCGTAATTTTCGCTTTTTAACAAAAGGAGGCTATTTTTATAAGAAATTTGTTAAAAAGCCGGAATTTAAGGCCAAAAAAGCTCGCTTATCGGCCAAATAAAGCGCAATTTTCGCTTAAAAAACGAAAAAGCGGCGATTTTTATAAGAAATTTTTTAAAAAGCCAGAATATAAAACGAAAATGAGCGATTATCGGCAAAATATTGCGCAATCTTCGCTTTATAAACGAAAAAGAGAGATCTTAATAAGAAATATGTTAAAACGCCGGATTTTAAATACAAAAGTGCGCGAGTATCTGCGGAACATTACGAAATCTCGCTTTTTTAACAACAGAAAGGCGATTTTTATATGAAATAGGTAAAAAAGACGGATTTAAAAAACAAAAGAGCGCGATTTTCTGCGGTATATTACGTAATATGCTCTTTTTTAACAAAAGAAAGGCGATTTTTATAAGAAATTTGTGAAAAAGCCGGATTTTGAAGAGAAACGAGCGCGATTATTGGCGAAATGTTACGTAATATTCGCTTCATAAACGAAAAATAGGCGATGTTTATAAGAAATTTGTTGAAAAGCCGGATTTTAATGACAAACGAGCGCGATTTTTGGCGAAATATTACGTAATCTTCGCTTTTTTAACAAAAAAGGCGATTATTATAAGAAATAGGTAAAAAAGACGGATTTAAAAAAACAAAAGAGCGCGACTTTCTGCGGTATATTACGTAATATTCGCTTAATTAACAAAAGAAAGGCGATTTTTATAAGTAATTTGTAAAAAAGCCGGATTTTAAACACAAACGAGCGCGATAATTGGCGAAATATTACGTAATCTTCGCTATATATACGAAAAAGAGGCGATTTTTATAAGAAATAGGTATAAAAGCCGATTTTAAAGACAAAAAAGCGGGATAATCGGCGAAATATCGCGTAATCTTCGCTTTATAAACGAAAAAATTTCGATTTCTATAAAAAATTTTCTAGAAAACTGGAATTGAAAGCCAAAAATGCGCGATTATCGGCGAAATATTACGTAATCTTCGCTTCATAAACGAAAATGAGGCGACTTTTATAAGACATTTCTTAAAAAGCCGGATTTTAAAGACAAAAATGCGCGATTATCGGCGAAATATAGCGTTATCTTAGCTTCATAAACGAAAATGAGGCGATTTTTATAAGAAATTTAGGAAAAAGCCTGATTTTAAAGCCAAAAAGCGAGATTATGGCAGTGTATAGCGTAATCTTCGTTTTATTATCAAAAAACCGGCGACTTTAATTAGAAATTTGTTAAAAAACCGGATTTTAAGAACAAAAATGCGCGAATATCGGCAAAATAAAGCGTAATTTTCGCTTAATTATGAAAAGGAGGCGATTTTTATAAAAAATTGGTTAAAAAGCCGATTTTAAAGAATAAAGCGCGATAATCGGCGAAATATAGCGTAATCTTCGCTTAAGAAACAAAAAAGTTTCGATTTGTATGAGAAATTTATTAGATAAACCGGGATTTAAAGCCAAAAAGAGCGATAATCGGCGGAATATTACGTAATCTTCCCTTTTTTTTACAAAAGAAAGGCGATTTTTGTAAGAAAGTTGTTAAAAAGCCGGATTTTTTAGACAAACGAGCGCGATTATTGGCGAAATATATGCAAAATTTTACGTAATCTTCGCTTCATAAACGAAAATGAGGCGATTTTTATAAAAAATTTCTTAGAAAGCCGGAATTTAAAGACAAAAATGCTCGATTATCGGCGAAACTTTTTTAAGAAATTTGTGAAAAAGCCTGATTTTAAAGACAAACGTGCGTAAATATATGCAAAATTTTACGTAATCTTCGCTTTATAAACGACAAAAAGGCGATTTTTACAAGAAATTTGTTAAAAGGTGGATTTTAAAGACAAACGAGCATGATTATCTGTGAAAAATTACGTATTCTTCGCTTTATAACCGAAAAAGAGGCGATTTTTATCAGAAATTTGATGAAAAGCCGGATTTTAAAGAGAAATGAGCGCGATTTTCGGCGACGTATTACGTAATCTTCGCTTCATAAACGAAAAGAGGCAATTTTTATAAGAAATTACTTAAAAAGCCGGAATATAAAGACAAAAATGTGCGAATATCGGCGAAATATAGCGTTATATTCGCTTTTTAAAAGAAACAGCGGCGACTTTTTTAAGAAATTTGTGAAAAAGCCTGATTTTAAAGCCAAATAGTGCGATTATGGCAGTGTATAGCGTAATCTTCGCTTTAGAAACGACAAAATGGCGATTTTTACAAGAAATTTGTTAAAAAGCCGGATTTAAAAGACAAACGTACGTAAATATATGCAAAATTTTACGTAATCTTCGCTTTATAAACGACAAAAAGGCGATTTTTACAAGAAATTTGTTAAAAGGTGGATTTTAAAGACAAACGAGCATGATTATCTGTGAAAAATTACGTATTCTTCGCTTTATAACCGAAAAAGAGGCGATTTTTATCAGAAATTTGATGAAAAGCCGGATTTTAAAGAGAAACGAGCGCGATTTTTGGCGACGTATTACGTAATCTTCGCTTCATAAACGAAAAGAGGCAATTTTTATAAGAAATTACTTAAAAACCCGGATTTTAAAGCCAAAAAGCGCGATTATGGCAGTGTATAGCGTAATCTTCGCTTTATAAACGACATAATGGCGATTATAACAAGAAATTTGTTAAAAGGCGGATTTTAAAGACAAACGAGCATGATTATCTGCGAAATATTACGTAATCTTCGCTTTAAAAAACGATTAGAGCTGACCTGTATTAGAAATTAGTTAAAAAGCCTGATTAAAAAAACATAAAAGCGCGATAATCGGCAATATATAGCTTAATCTTCACTCTTTAAACGAGAAAGAGGCGATTTTTATAAAAAAATTCTTAAAAAGCCGGAATTTAAAGACAAAAATGCGCGATTATCGGCGAAATATAGCGTAATCTTCGCTGTATAAACGAAAATGTTTCGATTTCTATAAAAAATTTATTAGAAAACCGGAATTGAAAGCCAAAAAAGCGCGATTATCGGCAAAATATAGCGTGTTCTTCGTTTTATATACAAAAAACCGGCGACTTTAATCAGAAATTTGTTAAAAAGCCGGATTTAAAGGACAATAAAGCGCGAATATCGGCGAAATACAGCGTAATTTTCGCTTTTTAAAAGAAACAGCGGCGACTTTTTTAAGAAATTTTTGAAAAAGCCTGACTTTAAAGCCAAAAAGCGCAATTATGGTAGTGTATAGCGTAATCTTCGCTTTATAAACGACAAAAAGGCGATTCTTACAAGAAATTTGTTAAAAGAAGGATTTTAAAGACAAACGAACATGATTATCTGCGAAAAATTACGTATTCTTCGCTTTATAACCGAAAAAGAGGCAATTTTTATCAGTATTTTGTTGAAAAGCCAGATTTTAAAGAGAAACGAGCGCTATTATTGCCGAAATATCTCGTAATCTACCTTCATAAACGAAAAAGAGGAGATTTTAAAAGAAATTGGTTAAAAAGCCGGATGTTAAAGACAAACGAGCCTGATTTTTGGCGATATATTACGTAATCTTCGCTTCATAAACGAAAAGAGGTGATTTTTATAAGAAATTTTTTTAAAAAGCCGGAATTTAAAGACAAAAATGCGCGAATATCGGCGAAATATAGCGTTATCTTCGCTTCATAAACGAAAATGAGGCGATTTTTATAAGAAATTTGTGAAAAAGCCGGAATTTAAAGACAAACGTGCGTAAATATATGCAAAATTTTACGTAATCTTCGCTTTATAAACGACAAAAAGGCGATTTCTACAAGAAATTTGTTAAAAGGTGGATTTTAAAGACAAACGAGCATGATAATCTGCGAAATATTACGTATCCTTCGCTTTATAACCGAAAAAGAGGCGATTTTTATCAGAAATTTGTTGAAAAGCCGGATTTTAAACAGAAACGAGCGCTATTATTGGCGAAATATCTTGTAATCTACCTTCATAAACGAAAGACAGGCGATTTAAAAGAAATTGGTTAAAAGGCCGGATTTTAAAGACAAACGAACGCGATTTTTGGCGACATATTACGTAATCTTCGCATCATAAACGAAAAGAGGCGCTTTTTATAAGAAATTTCTTAAAAAGCCGGAATTTAAAGACAAAAATGCGCGAATATCGGCGAAATATAGCGTTATCTTCGCTTCATAAACGAAAATGAGGCGATTTTTATAAGAATTTGTGAAAAAGCCGGAATTTAAAGACAAACGTGCGTAAATATATGCGAAATTTTACGTAATCTTCGCTTTATAAACGACGAAAAGGCGATTTTTACAAGAAATTCGTTAAAAGGCGGATTTTAAAGACAAACGAGCATGATTATCTGCGAAATATTACGTAATGTTCTCTTTACAAACGATTAGAGCTGACCTGTATCAGAAATTAGTTAAAAAGCCGGATTAAAAAAACATAAAAGCGCAATAATCGGCAATATATAGCTTAATCTTCACTCCTTAAACGAGAAAGAGGCGATTTTTATAAAAAATTTCTTAAAAACCCGGATTTTAAAGCCAAATAGCGCGATTATGGCAGTGTATAGCGTAATCTTCGGTTTATAAACGACGAAAAGGCGATTTTTACAAGAAATTTGTTAAAAGGCGGATTTTAAAGACAAACGAGCATGATTATCTGCGAAATATTACGTAATCTTCGCTTTAAAAAACGATTAGAGCTGACCTGTATTAGAAATTAGTTAAAAAGCCTGATTAAAAAAACATAAAAGCGCGATAATCGGCAATATATAGCTTAATCTTCACTCTTTAAACGAGAAAGAGGCGATTTTTATAAAAAAATTCTTAAAAAGCCGGAATTTAAAGACAAAAATGCGCGATTATCGGCGAAATATAGCGTAATCTTCGCTGTATAAACGAAAATGTTTCGATTTCTATAAAAAATTTATTAGAAAACCGGAATTGAAAGCCAAAAAAGCGCGATTATCGGCAAAATATAGCGTGTTCTTCGTTTTATATACAAAAAACCGGCGACTTTAATCAGAAATTTGTTAAAAAGCCGGATTTAAAGGACAATAAAACGCGAATATCGGCGAAATACAGCGTAATTTTCGCTTTTTAAAAGAAACAGCGGCGACTTTTTTAAGAAATTTTTGAAAAAGCCTGACTTTAAAGCCAAAAAGCGCAATTATGGTAGTGTATAGCGTAATCTTCGCTTTATAAACGACAAAAAGGCGATTCTTACAAGAAATTTGTTAAAAGAAGGATTTAAAGACAAACGAACATGATTATCTGCGAAAAATTACGTATTCTTCGCTTTATAACCGAAAAAGAGGCAATTTTTATCAGTATTTTGTTGAAAAGCCAGATTTTAAAGAGAAACGAGCGCTATTATTGCCGAAATATCTCGTAATCTACCTTCATAAACGAAAAAGAGGAGATTTTAAAAGAAATTGGTTAAAAAGCCGGATGTTAAAGACAAACGAGCCTGATTTTTGGCGATATATTACGTAATCTTCGCTTCATAAACGAAAAGAGGTGATTTTTATAAGAAATTTTTTTAAAAAGCCGGAATTTAAAGACAAAAATGCGCGAATATCGGCGAAATATAGCGTTATCTTCGCTTCATAAACGAAAATGAGGCGATTTTTATAAGAAATTTGTGAAAAAGCCGGAATTTAAAGACAAACGTGCGTAAATATATGCAAAATTTTACGTAATCTTCGCTTTATAAACGACAAAAAGGCGATTTTTACAAGAAATTTGTTAAAAGGTGGATTTTAAAGACAAACGAGCATGATTATCTGCGAAATATTACGTATCCTTCGCTTTATAACCGAAAAAGAGGCGATTTTTATCAGAAATTTGTTGAAAAGCCGGATTTTAAACAGAAACGAGCGCTATTATTGGCGAAATATCTTGTAATCTACCTTCATAAACGAAAGACAGGCGATTTAAAAGAAATTGGTTAAAAGGCCGGATTTTAAAGACAAACGAACGCGATTTTTGGCGACATATTACGTAATCTTCGCATCATAAACGAAAAGAGGCGCTTTTTATAAGAAATTTCTTAAAAAGCCGGAATTTAAAGACAAAAATGCGCGAATATCGGCGAAATATAGCGTTATCTTCGCTTCATAAACGAAAATGAGGCGATTTTTATAAGAATTTGTGAAAAAGCCGGAATTTAAAGACAAACGTGCGTAAATATATGCGAAATTTTACGTAATCTTCGCTTTATAAACGACGAAAAGGCGATTTTTACAAGAAATTCGTTAAAAGGCGGATTTTAAAGACAAACGAGCATGATTATCTGCGAAATATTACGTAATGTTCTCTTTACAAACGATTAGAGCTGACCTGTATCAGAAATTAGTTAAAAAGCCGGATTAAAAAAACATAAAAGCGCGATAATCGGCAATATATAGCTTAATCTTCACTCCTTAAACGAGAAAGAGGCGATTTTTATAAAAAATTTCTTAAAAAGCCGGAATTTAAAGACAAAAATGCGCGATTATCGGCGAAATATAGCGTAATCTTCGCTGTATAAACGAAAATGTTTCGATTTCTATAAAAAATTTATTAGAAAGCCGGAATTGAAAGCCAAAAAAGCGCGATTATCGGCAAAATATAGCGTGTTCTTCGTTTTATATACAAAAAACCGGCGACTTTAATCAGATATTTGTTAAAAAGCCGGATTTAAAGGACAAAAAAGCGCGAATATCAGCGAAATACAGCGTAATTTTCGCTTTTTAAAAGAAACAGCGGCGACTTTTTTAAGAAATTTGTGAAAAAGCCTGATTTTAAAGCCAAAAAGCGCAATTATGGCAGTTTATAGCGTAATCTTCGCTTTATAAACGACAAAATGGCGATTTTAACAAGAAATTTATTAAAAAGCCGGAATTTAAAGACAAACGTGCGTAAATATATGCGAAATTTTACGTAATCTTCGCTTTATAAACGACGAAAAGGCGATTTTTACAAGAAATTCGTTAAAAGGCGGATTTTAAAGACAAACGAGCATGATTATCTGCGAAATATTACGTAATGTTCGCTTTACAAACGATTAGAGCTGACCTGTATCAGAAATTAGTTAAAAAGCCGGATTAAAAAAACATAAAAAGGCGATAATCGGCAATATATAGCTTAATCTTCACTCCATAAACGAGAAAGAGGCGATTTTTATAAAAAATTTCTTAAAAAGCCGGAATTTAAAGACAAAAATGCGCGATTATCGGCGAAATATAGCGTAATCTTCGTTTTACATACATAAAACCGGTGACTTTAAACAGAAATTTTTTAAAAAGCCGGATTTTAAGGACAAAAAAGCGCGAATATCGGCAAAAGATGGCGTAAAAATCACTTTTTAAACGATAAGAGGCGATTTTTATAAGAAATTGGTTAAAAAGCCGGAATTTAAAGACAAAAATGCGCGATTATCGGCAATATATAGCGTAATCTTCGTTTTATATACATAAAACCGGTGACTCTAATCAGAAATTTTTTAAAAAGCCGGATTTTAAGGACAAAAAAGCGCGAATATCGGCAAAAGATGGCGAAAATTTCACTTTTTAAACGATAAGAGGTGATTTTTATAAGAAATTGGTTAAAAAGCCGATTTTTAAGAGTAAAGCGCGATAATCGGCGAAATATAGCGTAATCTTCGCGTAAGAAACAAAAAAGTTTCGATTTGTATGAGAAATTTATTAGAAAACCGGAATTTAAAGCCAAAAAAGAGCAACTATCGGCGGAATATTTCGTAATCTTCGCTTTTGTAACAAAAGAAAGGCGATTTTTGTAAGAAATTTGTTGAAATGCCGGATTTTTTAGACATACGAGCGCGATTATTAGCGAAATATTACGTAATCTTCGCTTTATAAACGACAAAAAGGCGATTTTTACAAGAAATTTGTTAAAAGGTGGATTTTAAAGACAAACGAGGATGATTATCTGCGAAAAATTACGTATTCTTCGCTTTATAACCGAAAAAGAGGCGATTTTTATCAGAAATTTGTTAAAAAGCCGGATTTTAAAGAGAAACGAGCGCGATTTTTGGCGACGTATTACGTAATCTTCGCTTCATAAACGAAAAGGGGCAATTTTTATAAGAAATTACTTAAAAACCCGGATTTTAAAGCCAAAAAGCGCGATTATGGCAGTGTATAGCGTAATCTTCGCTTTATAAACGACATAATGGCGATTATAACAAGAAATTTGTTAAAAAGCCGGATTTTAATGACAAACATGCGTAAATATATGCGAAATTTTACGTAATCTTCGCTTTATAAACGACGAAAAGGCGATTTTTACAAGAAATTTGTTAAAAGGCGGATTTTAAAGACAAACGAGCATGATTATCTGCGAAATATTACGTAATCTTCGCTTTAAAAAACGATTAGAGCTGACCTGTATAAGAAATTAGTTAAAAAGCCAGATTAAAAAAACATAAAAGCGCGATAATCGGCAATATATAGCTTAATCTTCACTCTTTAAACGAGAAAGAGGCGATTTTTATAAAAAATTTCTTAAAAAGCCGGAAGTTAAAGACAAAAATGCGCGATTATCGGCGAAATATAGCGTAATCTTCGCTGTATAAACGAAAATGTTTCGATTTCTATAAAAAATTTATTAGAAAACCGGAATTGAAAGCCAAAAAAGCGCGATTATCGGCAAAATATAGCGTGTTCTTCGTTTTATATACAAAAAACCGGCGACTTTAATCAGATATTTGTTAAAAAGCCGGATTTAAAGGACAAAAAAGCGCGAATATCAGCGAAATACAGCGTAATTTTCGCTTTTTAAAAGAAACAGCGGCGACTTTTTTAAGAAATTTGTGAAAAAGCCTGATTTTAAAGCCAAAAAGCGCAATTATGGCAGTTTATAGCGTAATCTTCGCTTTATAAACGACAAAATGGCGATTTTTATAAAAAATTTGTTAAAAAGCCGGATTTTAAAGACAAACGTGCGTAAATATATGCAAAATTTTACGTGATCTTCGCTTTATAAATGACAAAAAGGCGATTTTTAAAAGAAATTTGTTGAAAGGTGGATTTTTAAGACAAACGAGCATGATTATCTGCGAAAAATTACGTATTCTTCGCTTTATAACCGAAAAAGAGGCGATTTTTATCAGAAATTTGTTGAAAAGCCGGATTTTAAACAGAAACGAGCGCTATTATTGCCGAAATATCTCGTAATCTAACTTCATAAACGAAAAAGAGGGGATTTTAAAAGAAATTACTTAAAAACCCGGATTTTAAAGCCAGAAAGCGCGATTATGGCAGTGTATAGCGTAATCTTCGCTTCATAAACGACAAGAGGCGATTTTTATAAGAAATTTCTTAAAAAGCCGGAATTTAAAGACAAAAATGCGCGAATATCGGCGAAAGATAGCGTTATCTTCGCTTCATAAACGAAAATGAGGCGATTTTTATAAGAAATTTGTGAAAAAGCCGGATTTTAAAGACAAACGTGCGTAAATATATGCAAAATTTTACGTAATCTTCGCTTTATAAACGACAAAAAGGCGATTTTTACAAGAAATTTGTTAAAAGGTGGATTTTAAAGACAAACGAGCATGATTATCTGCGAAATATTACGTAATCTTCGCTTTACAAACGATTAGAGTTGACCTGTATAAGAAATTAGTTAAAAAGCCGGATTAAAAAAACATAAAAGCGCGATAATCGGCAATATATAGCTTAATCTTCACTCTTTTAACGAGAAAGAGGCGATTTTTATAAAAAATTTCTTAAAAAGCCGGAATTTAAAGACAAAAATGCGCGATTATCGGCGAAATATAGCGTAATCTTCGCTTCATAAACGAAAAAGAGGCGACTTTAATCAGAAATTTGATTAAGAGCCGGATTTAAAGGACAAAAAAGCGCGAATATCGGCGAAATACAGCGTAATTTTCGCTTTTTAAAAGAAACAGCGGCGACTTTTTTAAGAAATTTGTGAAAAAGCCTGATTTTAAAGCCAAAAAGCGCGATTATGGCAGTGTATAGCGCAATCTTCGCTTTATAAACGACAATATGGCGATTTTTACAAGAAATTTGTTAAAAAGCCGGATTTAAAAGACAAACGTACGTAAATATATGCAAAATTTTACGTGATCTTCGCTTTATAAACAAACAAAAAGGCGATTTTTACAAGAAATTTGTTAAAAGGTGGATTTTAAAGACAAACGAGCATGATTTTCTGCGAACAATTACGTATTCTTCGGTTTATAACCGAAAAAAAGGCAATTTTTATCAGAAATTTCTTGAAAAGCCGGATTTTAAAGAGAAACGAGCGCTATTATTGGCGAAATATCTCGTAATCTACCTTCATAAACGAAAGAGAGGCGATTTTAAAAGAAATTGGTTAAAAAGCCGGATTTTAAAGACAAACGAGCGCGATTTTTGGCGAAATATTACGTAATCTTCGCTTCATAAACGAAAAGAGGCGATTTTTATAAGTAATTTCTTAAAAAGCCGGAATTTAAAAACAAAAAGGCGCGATTATCGGCGAAAGATAGCGTTATCTTCGCTTCATAAACGAAAATGAGGCGATTTTTATAAGAAATTTGTGAAAAAGCCGGAATTTAAAGACAAACGTGCGTAAATATATGCGAAATTTTACGTAATCTTCGCTTTATAAACGACGAAAAGGCGATTTTTACAAGAAATTCGTTAAAAGGCGGATTTTAAAGACAAACGAGCATGATTATCTGCGAAATATTACGTAATGTTCGCTTTACAAACGATTAGAGCTGACCTGTATCAGAAATTAGTTAAAAAGCCGGATTAAAAAAACATAAAAAGGCGATAATCGGCAATATATAGCTTAATCTTCACTCCTTAAACGAGAAAGAGGCGATTTTTATAAAAAATTTCTTAAAAAGCCGGAATTAAAAGACAAGAATGCGCGATTATCGGCGAAATATAGCGTAATCTTCGTTTTACATACATAAAACCGGTGACTTTAAACAGAACTTTTTTAAAAAGCCGGATTTTAAGGACAAAAAAGCGCGAATATCGGCAAAAGATGGCGTAAAAATCACTTTTTAAACGATAAGAGGCGATTTTTATAAGAAATTGGTTAAAAAGCCGGAATTTAAAGACAAAAATGCGCGATTATCGGCAATATATAGCGTAATCTTCGTTTTATATACATAAAACCGGTGACTCTAATCAGAAATTTTTTAAAAAGCCGGATTTTAAGGACAAAAAAGCGCGAATATCGGCAAAAGATGGCGAAAATTTCACTTTTTAAACGATAAGAGGTGATTTTTATAAGAAATTGGTTAAAAAGCCGATTTTTAAGAGTAAAGCGCGATAATCGGCGAAATATAGCGTAATCTTCGCTTAAGAAACAAAAAAGTTTCGATTTGTATGAGAAATTTATTAGAAAACCGGAATTTAAAGCCAAAAAAGAGCAACTATCGGCGGAATATTTCGTAATCTTCGCTTTTGTAACAAAAGAAAGGCGATTTTTGTAAGAAATTTGTTGAAATGCCGGATTTTTTAGACATACGAGCGCGATTATTGGCGAAATATTACGTAATCCTCGCTTTATAAACGACAAAAAGGCGATTTTTACAAGAAATTTGTTAAAAGGTGGATTTTAAAGACAAACGAGGATGATTATCGGCGAAAAATTACGTATTCTTCGCTTTATAACCGAAAAAGAGGCGATTTTTATCAGAAATTTGTTAAAAAGCCGGATTTTAAAGAGAAACGAGCGCGATTTTTGGCGACGTATTACGTAATCTTCGCTTCATAAACGAAAAGGGGCAATTTTTATAAGAAATTACTTAAAAACCCGGATTTTAAAGCCAAAAAGCGCGATTATGGCAGTGTATAGCGTAATCTTCGCTTTATAAACGACATAATGGCGATTATAACAAGAAATTTGTTAAAAAGCCGGATTTTAATGACAAACATGCGTAAATATATGCGAAATTTTACGTAATCTTCGCTTTATAAACGACGAAAAGGCGATTTTTACAAGAAATTTGTTAAAAGGCGGATTTTAAAAACAAACGAGCATGATTATCTGCGAAATATTACGTAATCTTCGCTTTAAAAAACGATTAGAGCTGACCTGTATAAGAAATTAGTTAAAAAGCCAGATTAAAAAAACATAAAAGCGCGATAATCGGCAATATATAGCATAATCTTCACTCTTTAAACGAGAAAGAGGCGATTTTTATAAAAAATTTCTTAAAAAGCCGGAAGTTAAAGACAAAAATGCGCGATTATCGGCGAAATATAGCGTAATCTTCGCTGTATAAACGAAAATGTTTCGATTTCTATAAAAAATTTATTAGAAAACCGGAATTGAAAGCCTAAAAAGCGCGATTATCGGCAAAATATAGCGTGTTCTTCGTTTTATATACAAAAAACCGGCGACTTTAATCAGATATTTGTTAAAAAGCCGGATTTAAAGGACAAAAAAGCGCGAATATCAGCGAAATACAGCGTAATTTTCGCTTTTTAAAAGAAACAGCGGCGACTTTTTTAAGAAATTTGTGAAAAAGCCTGATTTTAAAGCCAAAAAGCGCAATTATGGCAGTTTATAGCGTAATCTTCGCTTTATAAACGACAAAATGGCGATTTTTATAAAAAATTTGTTAAAAAGCCGGATTTTAAAGACAAACGTGCGTAAATATATGCAAAATTTTACGTGATCTTCGCTTTATAAATGACCAAAAGGCGATTTTTAAAAGAAATTTGTTGAAAGGTGGATTTTGAAGACAAACGAGCATGATTATCTGCGAAAAATTACGTATTCTTCGCTTTATAACCGAAAAAGAGGCGATTTTTATCAGAAATTTGTTGAAAAGCCGGATTTTAAACAGAAACGAGCGCTATTATTGCCGAAATATCTCGTAATCTACCTTCATAAACGAAAAAGAGGGGATTTTAAAAGAAATTACTTAAAAACCCGGATTTTAAAGCCAAAAAGCGCGATTATGGCAGTGTATAGCGTAATCTTCGCTTCATAAACGACAAGAGGCGATTTTTATAAGAAATTTCTTAAAAAGCCGGAATTTAAAGACAAAAATGCGCGAATATCGGCGAAAGATAGCGTTATCTTCGCTTCATAAACGAAAATGAGGCGATTTTTATAAGAAATTTGTGAAAAAGCCGGATTTTAAAGACAAACGTGCGTAAATATATGCAAAATTTTACGTAATCTTCGCTTTATAAACGACAAAAAGGCGATTTTTACAAGAAATTTGTTAAAAGGTGGATTTTAAAGACAAACGAGCATGATTATCTGCTAAATATTACGTAATCTTCGCTTTACAAACGATTAGAGTTGACCTGTATAAGAAATTAGTTAAAAAGCCGGATTAAAAAAACATAAAAGCGCGATAATCGGCAATATATAGCTTAATCTTCACTCTTTTAACGAGAAAGAGGCGATTTTTATAAAAAATTTCTTAAAAAGCCGGAATTTAAAGACAAAAATGCGCGATTATCGGCGAAATATAGCGTAATCTTCGCTTCATAAACGAAAAAGAGGCGACTTTAATCAGAAATTTGATTAAGAGCCGGATTTAAAGGACAAAAAAGCGCGAATATCGGCGAAATACAGCGTAATTTTCGCTTTTTAAAAGAAACAGCGGCGACTTTTTTAAGAAATTTGTGAAAAAGCCTGATTTTAAAGCCAAAAAGCGCGATTATGGCAGTGTATAGCGCAATCTTCGCTTTATAAACGACAATATGGCGATTTTTATCAGAAATTTCTTGAAAAGCCGGATTTTAAAGAGAAACGAGCGCTATTATTGGCGAAATATCTCGTAATCTACCTTCATAAACGAAAGAGAGGCGATTTTAAAAGAAATTGGTTAAAAAGCCGGATTTTAAAGACAAACGAGCGCGATTTTTGGCGAAATATTACGTAATCTTCGCTTCATAAACGAAAAGAGGCGATTTTTATAAGAAATTTCTTAAAAAGCCGGAATTTAAAAACAAAAAGGCGCGATTATCGGCGAAAGATAGCGTTATCTTCGCTTCATAAACGAAAATGAGGCGATTTTTATAAGAAATTTGTGAAAAAGCCGGATTTTAAAGACAAACGTGCGTAAATATATGCAAAATTTTACGTAATCTTCACTTTATAAACGAAAAAAAGGCGATTTTTACAAGAAATTTGTTAAAAGGCGGATTTGAAAGACAAACGAGCATGATTATCTGCGAAATATTACGTATTCTTCGCTTTATAACCGAAAAAGAGGCGATTTTTATCAGAAATTTGTTGAAAAGCCGGATTTTAAAGAGAAACGAGCACTATTATTGGAAAAATATCTCGTAATCTACCTTCATAAACGAAAGAGAGGCGATTTTAAAAGAAATTGGTTAAAAAGCCGGAATTTAAAGACAAAAATGCTCGATTATCGGCGAAATATTACGTAATCTTCGCTTCATAAACGAAAATGTGGCGATTTTTATAAGAAATTTCTTAAAAAGCCGGAATTTAAAGACAAAAATGCTCGATTATCGGCGAAATATAGCGTAATCTTCGATTCATAAACGAAAAAGAGGCGACTTTTTTAAGAAATTTGTGAAAAAGCCTGATTTTAAAGCCAAAAAGCGCGATTATGGCAGTGTATAGCGTAATCTTCGCTTTATAAACGACAAAATGGCGATTTTTACAAGAAATTTTTTAAAAGAAGGATTTTAAAGACAAACGAAGATGATTATCTGCGAAAATTACGTATTCTTCGCTTAATAACCGAAAAAGAGGCGATTTTTATCAGTATTTTGTTGAAAAGCCAGATTTTAAACAGAAACGAGCGCTATTATTGCCGAAATATCTCGTAATCTACCTTCATTAACGAAAAACTTTCGATTTCTATAAAAAATTTATTAGAAAACCGGAATTGGAAGCCAAAAATGCGCGATTATCGGCGATATATAGCGTAAACTTCTTTTTTTATAATCAAAAAACGGGCGACTTTAATCAGAAATTTGTTGAGAAGCCGGATTTTAAGGACAAAAATGCGCGAATATCGGCAAAAGATAGCGTAATTTTCGCTTTTTAACAAAAGGAGGCTATTTTTATAAGAAATTTGTTAAAAAGCCGGAATTTAAGGCCAAAAAAGCTCGCTTATCGGCCAAATAAAGCGCAATTTTCGCTTAAAAAACGAAAAAGCGGCGATTTTTATAAGAAATTTTTTAAAAAGCCAGAATATAAAACGAAAAT
Organism: Pantala flavescens; assembly: GCA_020796165.1. NCBI lineage: Eukaryota > Metazoa > Arthropoda > Insecta > Odonata > Libellulidae > Pantala > Pantala flavescens. The sequence continues at coordinate 17,803,693 of CM036885.1, read as the reverse complement.
GAGCGATTATCGGCAAAATATTGCGCAATCTTCGCTTTATAAACGAAAAAGAGAGATCTTAATAAGAAATATGTTAAAACGCCGAATTTTAAATACAAAAGTGCGCGAGTATCTGCGGAACATTACGAAATCTTGCTTTTTTAACAAAAGAAAGGCGATTTTTATATGAAATAGGTAAAAAAGACGGATTTAAAAAACAAAAGAGCGCGATTTTCTGCGGTATATTACGTAATATTCTCTTTTTTAACAAAAGAAAGGCGATTTTTATAAGAAATTTGTGAAAAAGCCGGATTTTGAAGAGAAACGAGCGCGATTATTGGCGAAATGTTACGTAATATTCGCTTTTTTAACAAAAAAGGCGATTATTATAAGAAATAGGTAAAAAAGACGGATTTAAAAAAACAAAAGAGCGCGACTTTCTGCGGTATATTACGTAATTTTCGCTTAATTAACAAAAGAAAGGCGATTTTTATAAGTAATTTGTAAAAAAGCCGGATTTTAAACACAAACGAGCGCGATAATTGGCGAAATATTACGTAATCTTCGCTATATATACGAAAAAGAGGCGATTTTTATAAGAAATAGGTATAAAAGCCGATTTTAAAGACAAAAAAGCGGGATAATCGGCGAAATATCGCGTAATCTTCGCTTTATAAACGAAAAAATTTCGATTTCTATAAAAAATTTTCTAGAAAACTGGAATTGAAAGCCAAAAATGCGCGATTATCGGCGAAATATTACGTAATCTTCGCTTCATAAACGAAAATGAGGCGATTTTTATAAGACATTTCTTAAAAAGCCGGATTTTAAAGACAAAAATGCGCGATTAACGGCGAAATATAGCGTTATCTTAGCTTCATAAACGAAAAGAGGCGATTTTTATAAGAAATTTCTTAAAAAGCCGGAATTTAAAAACAAAAAGGCGCGATTATCGGCGAAAGATAGCGTTATCTTCGCTTCATAAACGAAAATGAGGCGATTTTTATAAGAAATTTGTGAAAAAGCCGGATTTTAAAGACAAACGTGCGTAAATATATGCAAAATTTTACGTAATCTTCACTTTATAAACGAAAAAAAGGCGATTTTTACAAGAAATTTGTTAAAAGGCGGATTTGAAAGACAAACGAGCATGATTATCTGCGAAATATTACGTATTCTTCGCTTTATAACCGAAAAAGAGGCGATTTTTATCAGAAATTTGTTGAAAAGCCGGATTTTAAAGAGAAACGAGCACTATTATTGGAAAAATATCTCGTAATCTACCTTCATAAACGAAAGAGAGGCGATTTTAAAAGAAATTGGTTAAAAAGCCGGAATTTAAAGACAAAAATGCTCGATTATCGGCGAAATATTACGTAATCTTCGCTTCATAAACGAAAATGTGGCGATTTTTATAAGAAATTTCTTAAAAAGCCGGAATTTAAAGACAAAAATGCTCGATTATCGGCGAAATATAGCGTAATCTTCGATTCATAAACGAAAAAGAGGCGACTTTTTTAAGAAATTTGTGAAAAAGCCTGATTTTAAAGCCAAAAAGCGCGATTATGGCAGTGTATAGCGTAATCTTCGCTTTATAAACGACAAAATGGCGATTTTTACAAGAAATTTTTTAAAAGAAGGATTTTAAAGACAAACGAAGATGATTATCTGCGAAAATTACGTATTCTTCGCTTAATAACCGAAAAAGAGGCGATTTTTATCAGTATTTTGTTGAAAAGCCAGATTTTAAACAGAAACGAGCGCTATTATTGCCGAAATATCTCGTAATCTACCTTCATTAACGAAAAACTTTCGATTTCTATAAAAAATTTATTAGAAAACCGGAATTGGAAGCCAAAAATGCGCGATTATCGGCGATATATAGCGTAAACTTCTTTTTTTATAATCAAAAAACGGGCGACTTTAATCAGAAATTTGTTGAGAAGCCGGATTTTAAGGACAAAAATGCGCGAATATCGGCAAAAGATAGCGTAATTTTCGCTTTTTAACAAAAGGAGGCTATTTTTATAAGAAATTTGTTAAAAAGCCGGAATTTAAGGCCAAAAAAGCTCGCTTATCGGCCAAATAAAGCGCAATTTTCGCTTAAAAAACGAAAAAGCGGCGATTTTTATAAGAAATTTTTTAAAAAGCCAGAATATAAAACGAAAATGAGCGATTATCGGCAAAATATTGCGCAATCTTCGCTTTATAAACGAAAAAGAGAGATCTTAATAAGAAATATGTTAAAACGCCGAATTTTAAATACAAAAGTGCGCGAGTATCTGCGGAACATTACGAAATCTTGCTTTTTTAACAAAAGAAAGGCGATTTTTATATGAAATAGGTAAAAAAGACGGATTTAAAAAACAAAAGAGCGCGATTTTCTGCGGTATATTACGTAATATTCTCTTTTTTAACAAAAGAAAGGCGATTTTTATAAGAAATTTGTGAAAAAGCCGGATTTTGAAGAGAAACGAGCGCGATTATTGGCGAAATGTTACGTAATATTCGCTTTTTTAACAAAAAAGGCGATTATTATAAGAAATAGGTAAAAAAGACGGATTTAAAAAAACAAAAGAGCGCGACTTTCTGCGGTATATTACGTAATTTTCGCTTAATTAACAAAAGAAAGGCGATTTTTATAAGTAATTTGTAAAAAAGCCGGATTTTAAACACAAACGAGCGCGATAATTGGCGAAATATTACGTAATCTTCGCTATATATACGAAAAAGAGGCGATTTTTATAAGAAATAGGTATAAAAGCCGATTTTAAAGACAAAAAAGCGGGATAATCGGCGAAATATCGCGTAATCTTCGCTTTATAAACGAAAAAATTTCGATTTCTATAAAAAATTTTCTAGAAAACTGGAATTGAAAGCCAAAAATGCGCGATTATCGGCGAAATATTACGTAATCTTCGCTTCATAAACGAAAATGAGGCGATTTTTATAAGACATTTCTTAAAAAGCCGGATTTTAAAGACAAAAATGCGCGATTAACGGCGAAATATAGCGTTATCTTAGCTTCATAAACGAAAATGAGGCGATTTTTATAAGAAATTTAGGAAAAAGCCTGATTTTAAAGCCAAAAAGCGCAATTATGGCAGTATATAGCGTAATCTTGGCTTTATAAACGACAAAATGGCGATTTTTATAAAAAATTTGTTAAAAAGCCGGATTTTAAAGACAAACGTGCGTAAATATATGCAAAATTTTACGTGATCTTCGCTTTATAAATGACCAAAAGGCGATTTTTAAAAGAAATTTGTTGAAAGGTGGATTTTGAAGACAAACGAGCATGATTATCTGCGAAAAATTACGTATTCTTCGCTTTATAACCGAAAAAGAGGCGATTTTTATCAGAAATTTGTTGAAAAGCCGGATTTTAAACAGAAACGAGCGCTATTATTGCCGAAATATCTCGTAATCTACCTTCATAAACGAAAAAGAGGCGATTTTAAAAGAAATTACTTAAAAACCCGGATTTTAAAGCCAAAAAGCGCGATTATGGCAGTGTATAGCGTAATCTTCGCTTCATAAACGACAAGAGGCCAATTTTATAAGAAATTTCTTAAAAAGCCGGAATTTAAAGACAGAAATGCGCGAATATCGGCGAAAGATAGCGTTATCTTCTCTTCATAAACGAAAATGAGGCGATTTTTATAAGAAATTTGTGAAAAAGCCGGATTTTAAAGACAAACGTGCGTAAATATATGCGAAATTTTACGTAATCTTCGCTTTATAAACGACTTTCGCTTTATAAAAGCGCGATAATCGGCAATATATAGCTTAATCTTCACTCTTTTAACGAGAAAGAGGCGATTTTTATAAAAAATTTCTTAAAAAGCCGGAATTTAAAGACAAAAATGCGCGATTATCGGCGAAATATAGCGTAATCTTCTCTTCATAAACGAAAATGAGGCGATTTTTAGGCGATAGAAGAGGCGACTTTAATCAGAAATTTGATTAAGAGCCGGATTTAAAGGACAAAAAAGCGCGAATATCGGCGAAATACAGCGTAATTTTCGCTTTTTAAAAGAAACAGCGGCGACTTTTTTAAGAAATTTGTGAAAAAGCCTGATTTTAAAGCCAAAAAGCGCGATTATGGCAGTGTATAGCGCAATCTTCGCTTTATAAACGACAATATGGCGATTTTTACAAGAAATTTGTTAAAAAGCCGGATTTAAAAGACAAACGTACGTAAATATATGCAAAATTTTACGTGATCTTCGCTTTATAAACAACAAAAAGGCGATTTTTACAAGAAATTTGTTAAAAGGTGGATTTTAAAGACAAACGAGCATGATTATCTGCGAACAATTACGTATTCTTCGGTTTATAACCGAAAAAAAGGCGATTTTTATCAGAAATTTCTTGAAAAGCCGGATTTTAAAGAGAAACGAGCGCTATTATTGGCGAAATATCTCGTAATCTACTTTCATAAACGAAAGAGAGGCGATTTTAAAAGAAATTGGTTAAAAAGCCGGATTTTAAAGACAAACGAGCGCGATTTTTGGCGAAATATTACGTAATCTACCTTCATTAACGAAAAACTTTCGATTTCTATAAAAAATTTATAAGAAAACCGGAATTGGAAGCCAAAAATGCGCGATTATCGGCGAAATATAGCGTAAACTTCTTTTTTTATAATCAAAAAACGGGCGACTTTAATCAGAAATTTGTTGAGAAGCCGGATTTTAAGGACAAAAATGCGCGAATATCGGCAAAAGATAGCGTAATTTTCGCTTTTTAACAAAAGGAGGCTATTTTTATAAAAAATTTGTTAAAATGCCGATTTTAAAGAATAAAGAGCGATAATCGGCGAAATATTGCGTAATCTTCGGTTAAGAAACAAAAAAGTTTCGATTTTTATAAGAAACTTATTAGATAAACCGGGATTTAAAGCCAAAAAGAGCGATAATCGGCGGAATATTACGTAATCTTCCCTTTTTTATACAAAAGAAAGGCGATTTTTGTAAGAAAGTTGCTAAAAAGCCGGATTTTTTAGACAAACGAGCGCGATTATTGGCGAAATATATGCAAAATTTTACGTAATCTTCGCTTCATAAACGAAAATGAGGCGATTTTTATAAAAAATTTCTTAAAAAGCCGGAATTTAAAGACAAAAATGCTCGATTATCGGCGAAATATAGCGTAATCTTCGCTTCATAAACGAAAAAGAGGCGACTTTTTTAAGAAATTTTTGAAAAAGCCTGATTTTAAAGACAAACGTGCGTAAATATATGCAAAATTTTACGTAATCTTCGCTTTATAAACGACAAAAAGGCGATTTTACAAGAAATTTGTTAAAAGGTGGATTTTAAAGACAAAGGAGCATGATTATCTGCGAAAAATTACGTATTCTTCGCTTTATAACCGAAAAAGAGGCGATTTTTATCAGAAATTTGATGAAAAGCCGGATTTTAAAGAGAAATGAGCGCGATTTTTGGCGACGTATTACGTAATCTTCGCTTCATAAACGAAAAGAGGCAATTTTTATAAGAAATTACTTAAAAAGCCGGAATATAAAGACAAAAATGTGCGAATATCGGCGAAATATAGCGTTATCTTCGCTTTTTAAAAGAAACAGCGGCGACTTTTTTAAGAAATTTGTGAAAAAGCCTGATTTTAAAGCCAAATAGCGCGATTATGGCAGTGTATAGCGTAATCTTCGCTTTAAAAACGACAAAATGGCGATTTTTACAAGACGTTTGTTAAAAAGCCGGATTTAAAAGACAAACGTACGTAAATATATGCAAAATTTTACGTAATCTTCGCTTTATAAACGACAAAAAGGCGATTTTTACAAGAAATTTGTTAAAAGGTGGATTTTAAAGACAAACGAGCATGATTATCTGCGAAATATTACGTAATCTTCGCTTTAAAAAACGATTAGAGCTGACCTGTATAAGAAATTAGTTAAAAAGCCGGATTAAAAAAACATAAAAGCGCGATAATCGGCAATATATAGCTTAATCTTCACTCTTTAAACAAGAAAGAGGCGATTTTTATAAAAAATTTCTTAAAAAGCCGGAATTTAAAGACAAAAATGCGCGATTATTGGCGAAATATAGCGTAATCTTCGCTGTATAAACGAAAATGTTTCGATTTCTATAAAAAATTTATTAGAAAACCGGAATTGAAAGCCAAAAAAGCGCGATTATCGGCAAAATATAGCGTGTTCTTCGTTTTATATACAAAAAACCGGCGACTTTAATCAGAAATTTGTTAAAAAGCCGGATTTAAAGGACAAAAAAGCGCGAATATCAGCGAAATACAGCGTAATTTTCGCTTTTTAAAAGAAACAGCGGCGACTTTTTTAAGAAATTTTTGAAAAAGCCTGATTTTAAAGCCAAAAAGCGCAATTATGGTAGTGTATAGCGTAATCTTCGCTTTATAAACGACAAAATGGCGATTTTAACAAGAAATTTATTAAAAAGCCGGAATTTAAAGACAAACGTGCGTAAATATATGCGAAATTTTACGCAATCTTCGCTTTATAAACGACGAAAAGGCGATTTTTACAAGAAATTCGTTAAAAGGCGGATTTTAAAGACAAACGAGCATGATTATCTGCGAAATATTACGTAATCTACGCTTTACAAACGATTAGAGCTGACCTGTATCAGAAATTAGTTAAAAAGCCGGATTAAAAAAACATAAAAGCGCGATAATCGGCAATATATAGCTTAATCTTCACTCCTTAAACGAGAAAGAGGCGATTTTTATAAAAAATTTCTTAAAAAGCCGGAATTAAAAGACAAGAATGCGCGATTATCGGCGAAATATAGCGTAATCTTCGTTTTACATACATAAAACCGGTGACTTTAATCAGAAATTTTTTAAAAAGCCGGATTTTAAGGACAAAAAAGCGCGAATATCGGCAAAAGATGGCGAAAATTTCACTTTTTAAACGATAAGAGGTGATTTTTATAAGAAATTGGTTAAAAAGCCGATTTTAAAGAATAAAGCGCGATAATCGGCGAAATATAGCGTAATCTTCGCTTAAGAAACAAAAAAGTTTCGATTTGTATGAGAAATTTATTAGAAAAGCGGAATTTAAGCCAAAAAAGAGCAACTATCGGCGGAATATTTCGTAATCTTCGCTTTTGTAACAAAAGAAAGGCGATTTTTGTAAGAAATTTGTTGAAATGCCGGATTTTTTAGATATACGAGCGCGATTATTGGCGAAATATTACGTAATCTTCGCTTTATAAACGAAAAAGAGGCGTATTTTATAAGAAATTTGTGAAAAAGCCTGATTTTAAAGCCAAAAAGCGCGATTATGGCAGGGTATAGCGTAATCTTCGCTTTATAAACGACAAAATGGCGATTTTAACAAGAAATTTGTTAAAAGGCGGATTTTAAAGACAAACGAGCATGATTATCTGCGAAATATTACGTAATCTACGCTTTACAAACGGTTAGAGCTGACCTGTATCAGAAATTAGTTAAAAAGCCGGATTAAAAAAACATAAAAGCGCGATAATCGGCAATATATAGCTTAATCTTCACTCCTTAAACGAGAAAGAGGCGATTTTTATAAAAAATTTCTTAAAAAGCCGGAATTAAAAGACAAGAATGCGCGATTATCGGCGAAATATAGCGTAATCTTCGCTTCATAAGAAAATGAGGCGATTTTTATCAGAAATTTGTTAAAAATACGGATTTAAAAGCCAAAAAAGCGCGATTTTTGGCGAAATATTACGTAATTTTCGCTTCAAAAAGGAAGAAGAGGCAAATTTTATAATAAATTTGTTAAAAAGCCGGAATTTAATGACAAACGAGCGCGATTATCGGCGAAATATTTCGTAATATTCGCTTTCTAAATGAGAAAGAGGTGATTTTTATAAGAAATTTGTTAAAAAGCCGGAATTTAAAGGCAAAAAATCGGGATTATCGGCGAAATATAGCGTAATCTTCGCTTTATAAACGAAAAAGAGTCGATTTTTATAAGAAATTTGTTGAAAAGCCGGAATTAAATGCCAAAAAAGCGCGATTATCGGCAAAATATAGCGTAATCTTCGCTCTATTAACAAAAGAAAGGCGATTTTTATATGAAATAGGTAAAAAAGACGGATTTAAAAAACAAAAGAGCGCGACTTTCTGCGGTATATTACGTAATATTCGCTTAATTAACAAAGGAAAGGCGATTTTTATAAGTAGTTTGTAAAAAAGCCGGAATTTTTAAGCCAAAAAAGCGCGATAATCGGCGAAATATTACTTAATCTTCGCTTTACAAACGAAAAAGAGCCAAATTTTATAAGAAATTTGTTAAAAATCCGGATTTAAAAGCCAAAAAAGCGCGATTATCGGCGAAATATAGCGTAATCTTCGCTTCATAAGAAAATGAGGCGATTTTTATCAGAAATTTGTTAAAAATACGGATTTAAAAGCCAAAAAAGCGCGATTTTTGGCGAAATATTACGTAATCTTCGCTTTTTTAACAAAAGAAAGGCGAAATTTTATGAAATAGGTAAGAGAGACGGATTTAAAAAACAAAAAAGCGCGACTTTGTGCGGAATATTACGTAATCTTCGCTTTTTTAACAAAAGAAAGGCCATTTTTATAAGGAATAGGTAAAAAAGCCTGAATTTAAAGACAAAAAAGCGCGATAAACGGAGAAAAATAGCGCAATCTTCGCTTTTTAAACGAAAAAGAGAGATTTTTGTAAGGAATTTGTTAAAACGCCGGATTTTAAATGCAAAAGTGCGCGACTTTCTGCGGTATATTACGTAATCTTCGCTTAATTAACAAAGGAAAGGCGATTTTTATAAGTAGTTTGTAAAAAAGCCGGAATTTTTAAGCCAAAAAAGCGCGATAATCGGCGTAATATTACTTAATCTTCGCTTTACAAACGAAAATGAGCCAAATTTTATAAGAAATTTGTTAAAAATCCGGATTTAAAAGCCAAAAAAGCGCGAAATATTACGTAATCTTCGCTTCATAAACGAAAATGAGGCGATTTTTATAAGACATTTCTTAAAAAGCCGGAATTTAAAGACAAAAATGCGCGATTATCGGCGAAATATAGCGTTATCTTAGCTTCATAAAGGAAAATGAGGCGATTTTTATAAGAAATTTAGGAAAAAGCCTGATTTTAAAGCCAAAAAGCGCGATTTTGGCAGTGTATAGCGTAATCTTCGTTTTATAATCAAAAAACCGGCTACTTTAATTAGAAATTTGTTAAAAAACCGGATTTTAAGAACAAAAATGCGCGAATATCGGCAAACTAAAGCGTAATTTTCGATTAATTACGAAAAGGAGGCGATTTTTAAAAAAATTTGTTAAATAGCCGGATTTTAAAGACTAACGAGCGCGATTTTTGGCGAAATATTACGTAAACTTCTTTTCATAAACGAAAAGAGTCGATTTTTATAAGAAATTTGTTAAAAAGCCGGAATTTAAAGAAAAAAATGCGCGATTATTGGTATAATATAGCGTAATCTTCTCTTTATAACCGAAAAAGAGGCGATTTTTATCAGAAATTTGTTGGAAAGCCGGATTTGAAAGAGAAACGAGCGCTTTTATTGGCGAAAAATTCCGTAATCTACCTTCAAAAATGAAAAAGAGGCGATTTTAAAAGAAATTGGTTAATAAGCCAGAATTTAAAGACAAAAATGCGCGATTATCGGCGAAATATAGCGTTATCTTCCCTTCATAAACGAAAATGAGGCGATTTTTATAAGAAATTAGTTAAAAAGCCGGATTTTAAAAACATAAAAGCGTCATAATCGGCAATATATAGCATAATCTTCACTCTTTAAACGAGAAAGAAGCGATTTTCATAAGAAATTTCTTAAAAAGCCGGAATTTAAAGACAAAAATGCGCGATTATCGGCAATATATAGCGTAATCTTCGTTTTACATACATAAAACCGGTGACTTTAATCAGAAATTTTTTAAAAAGCCGGATTTTAAGGACAAAAAAGCGCGAATATCGGCAAAAGATGGCGAAAATTTCACTTTTTAAACGATAAGAGGTGATTTTTATAAGAAATTGGTTAAAAAGCCGATTTTAAAGAATAAAGCGCGATAATCGGCGAAATATAGCGTAATCTTCGCTTAAGAAACAAAAAAGTTTCGATTTGTATGAGAAATTTATTAGAAAACCGGAATTTAAGCCAAAAAAGAGCAACTATCGGCGGAATATTTCGTAATCTTCGCTTTTGTAACAAAAGAAAGGCGATTTTTGTAAGAAATTTGTTGAAATGCCGGATTTTTTAGATATACGAGCGCGATTATTGGCGAAATATTACGTAATCTTCGCTTTATAAACGAAAAAGAGGCGAATTTTATAAGAAATTTGTGAAAAAGCCTGATTTTAAAGCCAAAAAGCGCGATTATGGCAGGGTATAGCGTAACCTTCGCTTTATAAACGACAAAATGGCGATTTTAACAAGAAATTTGTTAAAAGGCGGATTTTAAAGACAAACGAGCATGATTATCTGCGAAATATTTGTTATGTTCGCTTTACAAACGATTAGAGCTGACCTGTATCAGAAATTAGTTAAAAAGCCGGATTAAAAAAACATAAAAGCGCGATAATCGGCAATATATAGCTTAATCTTCACTCCTTAAACGAGAAAGAGGCGATTTTTATAAAAAATGTCTTAAAAAGCCGGAATTAAAAGACAAGAATGCGCGATTATCGGCGAAATATAGCGTAATCTTCGCTTCATAAGAAAATGAGGCGATTTTTATCAGAAATTTGTTAAAAATACGGATTTAAAAGCCAAAAAAGCGCGATTTTTGGCGAAATATTACGTAATATTCGCTTCAAAAAGGAAGAAGAGGCAAATTTTATAATAAATTTGTTAAAAAACCGGAATTTAATGACAAACGAGCGCGATTATCGGCGAAATATTTCGTAATATTCGCTTTCTAAATGAGAAAGAGGTGATTTTTATAAGAAATTTGTTAAAAAGCCGGAATATAAAGGCAAAAAATCGGGATTATCGGCGAAATATAGCGTAATCTTCGCTTTATAAACGAAAAAGAGGCGATTTTTATAAGAAATTTGTTGAAAAGCCGGAATTAAATGCCAAAAAAGCGCGATTATCGGCAAAATATAGCGTAATCTTCGCTCTATTAACAAAAGAAAGGCGATTTTTATATGAAATAGGTAAAAAAGACGGATTTAAAAAACAAAAGAGCGCGACTTTCTGCGGTATATTACGTAATATTCGCTTAATTAACAAAGGAAAGGCGATTTTTATAAGTAGTTTGTAAAAAAGCCGGAATTTTTAAGCCAAAAAAGCGCGATAATCGGCGAAATATTACTTAATCTTCGCTTTACAAACGAAAAAGAGCCAAATTTTATAAGAAATTTGTTAAAAATCCGGATTTAAAAGCCAAAAAAGCGCGATTATCGGCGAAATATAGCGTAATCTTCGCTTCATAAGAAAATGAGGCGATTTTTATCAGAAATTTGTTAAAAATACGGATTTAAAAGCCAAAAAAGCGCGATTTTTGGCGAAATATTACGTAATCTTCGCTTTTTTAACAAAAGAAAGGCGAAATTTTATGAAATAGGTAAGAGAGACGGATTTAAAAAACAAAAAAGCGCGACTTTGTGCGGAATATTACGTAATCTTCGCTTTTTTAACAAAAGAAAGGCCATTTTTATAAGGAATAGGTAAAAAAGCCTGAATTTAAAGACAAAAAAGCGCGATAAACGGAGAAAAATAGCGCAATCTTCGCTTTTTAAACGAAAAAGAGAGATTTTTGTAAGGAATTTGTTAAAACGCCGGATTTTAAATGCAAAAGTGCGCGACTTTCTGCGGTATATTACGTAATCTTCGCTTAATTAACAAAGGAAAGGCGATTTTTATAAGTAGTTTGTAAAAAAGCCGGAATTTTTAAGCCAAAAAAGCGCGATAATCGGCGTAATATTACTTAATCTTCGCTTTACAAACGAAAATGAGCCAAATTTTATAAGAAATTTGTTAAAAATCCGGATTTAAAAGCCAAAAAAGCGCGAAATATTACGTAATCTTCGCTTCATAAACGAAAATGAGGCGATTTTTATAAGACATTTCTTAAAAAGCCGGAATTTAAAGACAAAAATGCGCGATTATCGGCGAAATATAGCGTTATCTTAGCTTCATAAAGGAAAATGAGGCGATTTTTATAAGAAATTTAGGAAAAAGCCTGATTTTAAAGCCAAAAAGCGCGATTTTGGCAGTGTATAGCGTAATCTTCGTTTTATAATCAAAAAACCGGCTACTTTAATTAGAAATTTGTTAAAAAACCGGATTTTAAGAACAAAAATGCGCGAATATCGGCAAACTAAAGCGTAATTTTCGATTAATTACGAAAAGGAGGCGATTTTTAAAAAAATTTGTTAAATAGCCGGATTTTAAAGACTAACGAGCGCGATTTTTGGCGAAATATTACGTAAACTTCTTTTCATAAACGAAAAGAGTCGATTTTTATAAGAAATTTGTTAAAAAGCCGGAATTTAAAGAAAAAAATGCGCGATTATTGGTATAATATAGCGTAATCTTCTCTTTATAACCGAAAAAGAGGCGATTTTTATCAGAAATTTGTTGGAAAGCCGGATTTGAAAGAGAAACGAGCGCTTTTATTGGCGAAAAATTCCGTAATCTACCTTCAAAAATGAAAAAGAGGCGATTTTAAAAGAAATTGGTTAATAAGCCAGAATTTAAAGACAAAAATGCGCGATTATCGGCGAAATATAGCGTTATCTTCCCTTCATAAACGAAAATGAGGTGATTTTTATAAGAAATTTGTTAAAAAGCCGGAATTTAAAGACAAAAATGCGCGATTATCGGCGAAATATAGCGTAATCTTCGCTTTATAAACGAAAAAGAGGCGATTTTTATAAGAAATTTGTTGAAAAGCCGGAATTAAATGCCAAAAAAGCGCGATTATCGGCAATATATAGCGTAATCTTCGCTCTATTAACAAAAGAAAGGCGATTTTTATATGAAATAGGTAAAAAAGACGGATTTAAAAAACAAAAGAGCGCGACTTTCTGCGGTATATTACGTAATATTCGCTTAATTAACAAAGGAAAGGCGATTTTTATAAGTAGTTTGTAAAAAAGCCGGAATTTTTAAGCCAAAAAAGCGCGATAATCGGCGAAATATTACTTAATCTTCGCTTTACAAACGAAAAAGAGCCAAATTTTATAAGAAATTTGTTAAAAATCCGGATTTAAAAGCCAAAAAAGCGCGATTATCGGCAATATATAGCGTATCTTCGCTTTATAAACGAAAAAGAGGCGATTTTTATCAGAAATTTGTTGAAAAGCTGGATTTTAAAGACAAACGAGTGCGAATATTGTCGAAAAATTACGTAATCTTCTTTTCATAAACGACAAAGAGGCGAATTTTATAAGAAATTTGTGAAAAAGCTTGATTTTAAAGCCAAAAAGCGCGATTATTCATTTAATTAGATTAAAAAAAACAGCCAAAATGGCCCATAACATTGAATCGATAACAATAGAGTGAAAATAAATGAAGAGGTACAATAATCGTAATATACATAAAAAATATAAGATAGTTTTAACAAATATGTAAAATAAAAAAAACGAACAACGAAACAATAAACAAGTGCAAAGATTAATGGATGGAAGGTATGAGTGAATTGATGGAAGAAAACAGTTCAAGGTAAGGGTTAAGGGACAAAAGAGAATTGAATAATGCAGGAAGGCGAAAGAAGATTGACCTCTGAGAGATTGAAAGCCGGTAACGAGGTATGTGAAGAAGGTGAATAGAATAATAGAAGGTAAATTATATGTGAAGGCAGCGGGAAGGGCGGGGAGGGACGCGAAGGGAGAAACAAGAGAGGATATCGGTAGATCTGCAGCGGCCGTTGAATATTCCGTGGAGAAATTTTATATCAAATGTTTTGCGACGGTGAGGAAGAGAGGAAATACCTAGAGAGGAAAGGATTTGGTCACGGGAGACGTTATGAAGGTGGGGAACACGTAGTCGAACTATTGCGGCGAAGAAGTTTAAGGGACGGTTTAAGCTTTTGAGGGTGGAAGGGGTAGCAGTTTGCCATATTGGGCTGCAATAGTCCAATATGGGGGTAACGCAGCCAGAGAAAAAGGACTTTAGAGCTAAGTGGTCACTTATATCGGTAAACCGGAATAGTATTCCTACCAGAGACATACACCTTGAGGTGACCCAGTGAATATGTTCTCGGAAAGACAATTTGGTGTCAAAAATCACCCCAAGATCTTTGTGGGAAAGGACAGAATTAATTTTATCATTACCAAGGTGGTAAACTGGTGGAGCAGCGACTCTCTTCAGTGAAAAAGTCATCGTCGCGGACTTGGAGGGGTTTACTTTCAAATGCCATAACTCGCACCAAGACTCGACAGCATTCAGCGCAAGTTGGAGGGAGTTATGATCCTCCGCGCTCTCAATAATCTTGAAGATTTTGCAGTCGTCCGCGTAGAGTAAAATTTTAGCTCCTTTCGAGGTAACAGTTTCCACCAGATCATCAATGAAGAGGACGAACAATAGCGGACCAAGGACGCTACCCTGGGGGACTCCAGAGGGGACGGGAGAGGAAGAGGAGGCAAATCCATCGAGGACAACACGTTGCCTACGATGAGAAAGAAAGTCTGATAGAAGAGAAAGGAAAGGTCCATGAATATTATAGCGATGCTCGAGTTTGTGTCTAAGAAGGTGATGGTTAACGGAATCGAAAATTAGAGAAGTCAAGGTAGCATACATCGAGATTGGAAGAATTTTCGAAGGCAGTAATGATATGATGACAGAGAACGGAGAGATTAGTTAGACAGGAACCGCCAGGAAGGAAACCATGCTGATGTGGAGAGATATAAGAAAGTGTGAAAGAGAGCAAGCGATTGTGAATGATACGTTCAAAGAGGATAGAGAGAAGAGGAAGTATAGAAATGGGGCGATAGTTTTCCACCAGATTCTTGCGACCACACTTCAGAATCGGTATAACATTCGCAGTTTTCCAAGAAGAAGGAAAAATACCTGATGAGAAAAATCTGTTGAAGATAATTGTAATAGGAAAGTAAATGCAGCGGGCGGTGCGCCGGAGGAAAATTGAACCAATGTCATCGGGTCCAGTGGCTTTGTTCTCTGGTAGAGCAACAAGAAGCTTCAAAACTTCGTTGGGAGAGGTGGAGATGAGTGAGATGGAATGGGGGCACACTGGCTGGAGCGGAGGAGGGGACAGGAGGTTCACAGATGCAGAAAAATTGGAGAAAAAGTAGTCACTGAGAGCAGATATTCTTTCCTCCCCATCGAAAGTATGTACACCAAGGGACAGCTGGGGTGGCACGCGCGAGGATTTTCTTCTTAGGTTGACCAAGGTCCAAAACCGCTTGCAGTTACCCCTGATATCACTAGTGATGTTTTTGATGTACTGGGAGTAATCACGCCTAAGAAGTTTCCTACATTCCCGACGAAGTTCAGAAAACGATTTTCGGGTGAATGGGTTAGGGAAAGATTTCCATAATCTCCAGGCGGCTTCCTTGTCCTTAAGGGTAAAGGCAGTCAAGGGTGATATCCAAGAGTCTCTTTTCTTGGAGATCCTACGGGTGGGCACGTGGTCCTTTATAACGCTGTCAAGTAAATCGTAGAAGAAGGAGAGAGCGTCGTCGGGGGTGCCGATCTCCAGGAGGTCCCATGGCAATATATAGCGTAATCTTCGCTTTATAAACGACAAAAAGGCGATTTATACAAGAAATTTGTAAAAAAGCCCGATTTTAAAGACAAAGGTGCGTAAAAATATGCGAAATTTTACGTGATCTTCGCTTTATAAACGACAAAAAGGCGATTTTTACAAGAAATTTGTTAAAAGGCGGATTTTAAAGACAAACGAGCATGATTATCTGCGAAATATTACGTATTCTTCGCTTTATAACCGGAAAAGAGGCGATTTTTATCAGAAATTTGTTGAAAAGCCGGATTTTAAAGAGAAACGAGCACTATTATTGGCAAAATATTACGTAATATTCGCTTCATAAACGAAAAGAGGCGATTTTTATAAGAAATTTGTGAAAAAGCCGGATTTTAAAGACATAAAAGCGCGAAAATCGGCAATTGATAGCTTAATCTTCACTATTTAAACGAGAAAGAGGCGATTTTTATAAGAAATTTCTTAAAAAGCCGGAATTTAAAGACAAAAATGCGCAATTATCGGCGAAATATAGCGTAATCTTCGCTTCATAAACGAAAATGAGGCGATTTCTATAAAAAATTTATTAGAAAACCGGAATGGAAAGCCAAAAAAGCGCAATTATCGCCCAAAGATAGCGTATTCTTCGTTTTATAAACAAAGAACCGGCGACTTTAATGAGAAATTTGTTAAAAAGCCGGATTTTTTAGACATACGAGCGCGATTATCGGCGAAATATAGCGTAATCTTGGCGTTTTAAACGAAAAAGCGGCGATTTTTATAAGAAATCTGTTAAAAAGCCGGAATTTAAGGCCAAAAAATCTCGATTATCGGCGAAATACAGCGCAATTTTCTCTTAAAAAACAAAAAAGCGGCTATTTTTATAAGATATTTTTTAAAAAGCCATAATTTAAAAAAAAGCGCGATTATCGGCGAAATACAGCGTAATTTTCGCTTTATGAAAGAAAAAGAAGAAATTTTTATAAGAAATTTGTTAAAGAGCAGGAATTAAAAGCCAAAAAAGTGTAATTATCGGCGAAATATAGCGTAATCTTCGCTTAATAAACGAAAAAGGGGAGATTTTTATAAAAAATTTTTTAAAAAGACGGATTTAAAAGACAAACAATCGCGATTATCGGCGAAATAATACGCAATCTTCGCTTTATAAACGATTAGAGGCGAGTTTTATAAGAAATTTGTTAAAAAGCCGGATTTGAAATAGAAAAAAGCGCGATAATCGGCGAAATATAGCGTTATCTTCGCTTAAATAAATAAACAAAAAAAGTCTATTGTATAAATGCAGGCTATTGAATGCGCAAAAACTAAATCCAGCTAAATATATGATATTAAAATTGAATATGTTTTTATGAACAAGCCTACTTAACGTTACTACCCTAAGTTCGACCACGTGGCGAAAATACTCACGACTGCTAAAATTATACTAATTAGCATTTCCGGATTTTGACTTAATTGGAAAGAACGTCCGCTTCGATTATTAAACGTATTGAAAACGGGATAAAGATAACCACATACGGAAGAATTAATTTAGTAACGATAAATTCCAACCACGTGGCGAAAATTCGTACTCTTTCATATACTGAATTACGATTTAAATTAAAATAAAAATCTGTTACGCTTGATGTATTAATTAAACCAATAGGAAGAAATTCGAAGAGGAAAGAAAAATATCCGTTTAATGCCTAAAATGAAAGACATAAACTTCAACTTGGCTATAGCATGGTCATTTTTACTTACGAAGTTAGAGGTCCTTTTTTGCAGATTTCCAATCTCTCTTGAAGAATTCATTGTAATCGGGTTTTATTTGGACACTTAAGCACTCGAACGAAATATTTTAAATATTAATATAAAATTTAAAAGTAAGTAAAAATAAACATCGTTTCTGAAGGGATCGAATTTACGTGATGTTATAATGTGAATGCCCGAAAGAAGCTACGGCTCCTTCACTTTCCTTTTCGTTCAGCAGCTTGAGTCATTTTTGTTTAGAAAGTGGAATACATACTCAACGACAAATGCTCTCCATCACAATACAAAAAAGGGAAGGAGATTCGTAAGCAAGTAGACCCGGAGTATTGAAATATATTCATATCTATGTATTAAACGGAAATAAACTAAATTATTATTGAATTACTGAATACAAGATAAACTATCGTTGCATATAATTCACCTCCCGATAGAAAATGAACCAGTTTTTAAATTAGTACTTGAAAATTATCTAAATATCATCCGATTATAACAAGTTATATATTTCAATTCCTATAATAATTCACAGCAATTATCAGCGATTCAGTGATGAACGATGATTGCAGTATACGTAAATACAGAAAAAATCCCATTGGAAAATGTCGTGGCCTACAATTTTAATCGAAAAATTCCTTTGAATCTTACCTATTTAAATTACATATATATCTCAATACGACGATGTATATAAAGCGTAGTATCTAAGTTATATGTTGATTGCATATTGGACTGTGTTAAACTATTTTTTAGAAATTGTAAACATCCCTTAATTAACTAAAATATACTTCGTATAAGCGACTTAAATACTTCTCTTAAGTTATCAAATTAGGATCATCGTTTTCTACATCTACATCTACATAAGTACCCTGCAAGCCGCCTTTCGTTGTGTGGCAGGGGGTGTAAACAGCTATTCTATTTTACCGCGTATTTTAATCTATTGTTGTCGCATATCGTGCGCGGGAAAAAGGAATTCTTAAAACGATTCGTCCTAGCATCTATTTCTCGTATTTTATGCGCATTATCGAATCGGCCTAGATAGCAGGGGGGTCGCATAGTTTCAATTACGTCTTCCGAAAACGTACTTTCTCTAAACTTATCTAATAAACGCAATCTGGCTGCTAATTTTCTATCTGCTAATGTTTCCCAACCTGCGTCTCATAATAGTTTCGTTACGCTTGCCTTTTTATCGTAGCAATTCTTTACAAACCTTATTGCTTTTCGTTGGACCTTTTCTAGTTCGCGGGTACTAATTTCGTCCGCGGAATCCCAAATACTAGATGCGTATTCTAGTTGTGGTCTTACTAACGCGAAGTAACTACGCTCTCTCACTCTTTCGTCGCTTTTACCTACGATACGCCTAATGAAGCCGAGTTTTCTTTTTGCTTTACCGCAAATATTCCGTATGTGTGGTCTCCAATTTAAGTTATTTGCGAGAGTAATTCCGAGATATTTAACCGAGTCAACTACATTAACATCTAGTTCGTTAATTTGATACGCTTTATTCATACGCATTTGTTTTCTTTCGAGGAAATTTACTACGGAGCATTTACTAACGTTAAGGTCAAGTTGCCATTTTTCGCACCAACGTTGGATACGAATTAAATCTCTTGACAAAGACACACGATCCTCCTCGGTGGATATTTCTCTATAAATCACCGTATCATCCGCAAATATTCGCACTTTACTTTCGATATCGAAGCTCAAGTCGTTTATATATATTAAGAATAGAAGTGGCCCAATTACGCTGCCCTGTGGAACGCCCGAGGTAACTTTGACTTTGTTTGAAGTCACGCCATCAAGTAAAGCTTGTTGTTCCCTATCGCGGAGAAAATCCCTTATCCAGTCAATTATTTCTTTATTAATACCGATTAATTTTAACTTGTAAATTAATTTGTTGTGAAGGACCGTGTCGAAAGCGTTCTTAAAATCGAGGAAGATAGCATCTTCTTGCTTCAAATTCTCGGCTGATTTCAGGATATCGTGAACGAATAACGCTAGCTGAGTTTCGCATGATCTAAATTTTCTGAAGCCATGTTGGTTCTTATCTAAAAAATTAACTCTATCTAGGAATTTCATAAGTGAGCTGACAACGATATGCTCCATCACTTTTCCCGACAGTGAAGTTAACGATATTGGTCTATAATTACTTGGGTCCTCTTTAAGTCCCTTTTTATAAACGGGCGTAACGCTAGCTATCTTCCAAAAAGATCTCCGAGATCCGTTTAGCATAATAATTTTACTTTGAGCAGCTGTCGGGTGTTTAGAAAATGGAATCATATATATAATCGTTAAAATAAAAGGTTGAAACTCGAATGAAAACTATGTATCTTATACAGATGAAATTAATATGACAATCCGTATTGCATTTCAAAAATAACTAAATCATTCATTGAATACCGCTTAATGATGCATTAGGGAAAATGTATTGCAAAATAACGAGAAATATTACTTTAATAAATTAAAAATATTCACTGCAAAATAGAAAACGTTGTGGATTACACCCTTCGAACTTAATATATTTCGTTTCCGTAAACCTACCGTTAATTTGTCAATGATCAGAGAATAGAATGGTATGCAAGGTGATATCTCAATTTAATCTTTGATAGGATAACGGACCTAATAAAACTATATTATAGACATCATAGATATCCATTAATTAACTAGAAAAGCATAAGTATACATCCACTTGTATATATATCTGAAGAAGTGATACGCGGATCATTGTTCTGCTACGTTTTTAGATTATAGAGCAACTGTATAATCGCTAAAAAACGTGAGTTAAATCTTGAGTGAAACTAAGAATATTACATATTTCGTCATCCTTCACTTATTTCAAATACTTCAAGTTTCAATTTAAATTTGAATAGAGTACTTATTTAAATTAGATTCTAATATTGAAATTAAAGAAAGTTGTATATCGTTCAAGACTATTTCAAGTACGTTAGGAATCATCGAATGAGATCAATTCTCGTACTTAATACGCGTAGTTATACGAAAAGCAATGTTACGTTGTATTCAGAAAATTAAAGCAAAGAAGTGTTGAAAATAGGAATAAAGCTCTCGCGAGTACTATCCATTTATTATAGAAATAGTTGTAGTGATTTATTAATGATCAATGGCATCAGTACTTAAATATCACGATGACTCAAAGCATAATTAATATTTCAATGATAATTAAATTTCCTCGTTGGCGTCGTAAATCATTTAAAGTTATAAATTATTATATAATCTTTCGTTAATTATAGTTTCATTCGGGAATAACATTGAATCGCATTACTTTCCGCTTATGTATTTATTCTAAGTTTCGTTAAACAATCATTAATTGCGGAAACCGTTCCTTAAATGTGTTTCGCAACACGTTACATTCAAAAAAACGGAAGTAGAATTCAATATGAGATTGAATTTAAGTATTGTTGATTTGTTGTTCCTGAAAAAGAAGTTTATTATATTGCTTTTTAAAAGAGAAAGGGGAAGGAGAATTTTTAACTATGAAAAGATTTGTTAAATGTTTTAGATTTTTGATTGGGTATTTGCATCAAGTTTGATCCCCTTGTGTAACGTTTATGGAGAGAGGACATGCGGGTGAAAGATGAGAGGTATTGAGGTACATTATTGAATTCGATGGAGAAGAAAAGTGAGAGAAGTTGTAATATTCTTCTACTTACGAGTTTTAGCAGTGACAAATTATTATAATAAGGTGATATGTGATCGTACTTCAATATGTTGCAAATAAATCGGACACAAGAATTTTGCACTTTTTGGAGTTTGTAAGTAGACTCGTCTGTGAGATCTTGATAGACAGAATCAGCATAGTCAAAAAGAGGGAAAAGAAGAGACTGTACGAGATACTTCTTGAGAGGTTGAGGGAGAATATTTTTAAGGCGCATTAAAGAGTAGAGGGATCTGTTAACCTTACTGCAAACATTAGTGACGTGATCGCCCAGAGTGAGAGTCTCATTAATAACGAGTCCTAGATTGATAACTGATTTTACGTAGGGGATATTGTCGTCGCCTATTCTGAGCGGAGGTGGATGATTGAGAACGGCAAGAAGTTTACGGGAGACTATTATGATTGAATGACTTTTTTAAGGGTTTATTGTGAGTTGGTTCATGAGACTCCAATCGTTCAAGGCAGCAAGATCAGTGTTCATGCGACATATAGCATTTTAAATAGAAACAACGGGTGAATGTAGGTATAATAGATGGAATGAATTTACGAAGGAAGTAACTTGTTCATGAATCAATTTTTCAAAAGCTTTGGCCATAACAGGTAGAATGCTTATAGGTCTGTACTGGTTGGTAGAGTGGGAGGACTTTTTGGGAAGAGGACGCACCAGTGATAGTTTCCAAAGTGATGGGAATATTGTTGTTGAATTGAGCAATTAAAGATGTTTGTAACTATAGGCAATATAAAAGGAATTAATTTAAGAATGAAGGAGATTTGAATTCCATCAACTCCTTGTGATTGAGATTTTATTTGACGTAATGAGCGGAGGACTTGAAATTGTGATACAGGAGAAAATTGAAATTTGGGGAGTGAATGGTTAGACGATGATGCTCGATCTTGAATGTTATCAATGTATGAATTCTTGAGCTGGGTGTTTACATTTGATATGCGGATTAGGAATTCATAATTGGGTATTGAGTGAAACATCTTCAGGAAGACGATTTTATCGGTCCTTCCGATTCCTACCAGTTTGAGATTGTTCCGCAGTGTTTTACTTCTTAGTCCGCTCTTAAAGATTTGATGAATATATTTCAATTTAGAATTTCTAATCAATTGTTTGGTTCTCTTTCTTAACTTTTTGTAGCACTTGAAATACTCAATATTTTTGAACAATATAAAGTTTCTATATGCGGCATCACGTTAAACCATGGACTGCCTTATCTCGGTGTTAATCCATGGAAATTTAGGTTTAGAAACCCTAATTATAGTTATGGGACAATGTGAATCAAGAAGGAGAAGCAGGAATTCGTTTAAGGTGTTCACTTTCTCGTTAATGTCGCTGAGTTGTTCAATACATTACCATGGAATAGTTGATACGTCATCTAATAGTTGATTTTCATTGATATTTTTAAGGTTCCGGTAGGTAATGAATTTAGGAATAGTTTTAGATATCATACCAAAGATATAATACCAAACTCAGGTTTTGAAATATTACTTCAGGATTAGATATGAAAGGACCGTAAATCAAAAAATAAATCATATTATGTAGTTTATTAAGTCACAGAAATTTGAAATGTTACTTCAGGATTAGCTGTGGAAGGACCGAAGAAGAAAAATGAAACACACGAATCAAATGATTGAAATAAGCCAACTCATTTACATCAATTACTTCTTTACGAGCTCTACTCTACTACATTCAGATGGAAAAATTAACAAATCTCCTGCTTTTATAGAATAGAAATTAAATTATAATTATGAATACTATTTCTCCAATCCTATTTCACAATCTTTAGGGCCAGTCTATGGTAATAGAATGCGTTTCTCTGATGAATGTAATAAACGAAGCTATTTTTAGCAATTTTAGCTGAAGCATCCAAAACTGAAATGTGTCGTGAAGGGTGATTTAAAATTGGTCCAAATAGATTAATTTTAAGTCTAATATATTGAATTGCATTAATACAAATGCAATAAAAAATTAGGTTCGTGGAAAAAAATGGAAATTATTAACTGTTGTACTAATATTAAATATTGCAAATTTCAGCTATTTTTGCCAAAAATTGGATGGGTTGCATTGGTGTTCGTCAATTGTGGTCAAATTTATAAATAAATAGACTAAATTTACCCGTAACCCGTATGTAATAAGAGTGAAAAACTAGAAACCTGTTTTTATATTTTGCCTACGTCCCACTACGCGGCCCACCCTCCGATCACGCGACGCGACCCACCCTCCGATACCCCGACGCGACCCACCCTCCAATCATACGACGCGACCCACCCTCCAATCACACGACGCGACCCACCCTCCGGTCCCGCGACACGACCCACCCTCCGGTCCCGCGACGCGACCCACCCTCCGATACCCCGACGCGACCCACCCTACGGGCCCGCGACGCGACCCACCCTCCGGTCCCCCGTCGCGGCCCACCCTCCGATCCCCCTACTCGACCCTCCCCCTGGTGCCGCGACGCGACCCAGCCTCCGGTCCCCTTACGCGACCCACCCTCCGGTCCCGCGGCGCGGCCCACCCTCCGATCCCCCTACGCGAGCCACCCTCCGGACCCCCGTCGCGGCCCACCCTCCGGTTTCCCTACGCGACCCTCCCCCTGGTCCCGCGACGCGACCCACCCTCCGGTCCCCCTACGAGACCCTCCCCCTGGTCCCGCGACGCGGCCCACCCTCCGATCCCCCGTCGCGGCCCACCCTCCGATCCCCCGTCGCGGCCCTCCCCCTGGTCCCGCGACGCGCCCCACCCTCCGATCCCCCGTCGCGGCCCACCCTCCGGTCCCGCGACGCGACCCACCCTCCGATCCCCCTACGCGACCCACCCTACGGTCCCCCGTCGCGGCCCACCCTCCGATCCCCCGTCGCGGCCCACCCTCCGGTCCCACTACGCGACCCACCCTCCGATCCCCCGTCGCGGCCCACCCTCCGGTCCCACTACGCGACCCACCCTCCGATCCCGCGTCGCGGCCCACCCTCCGGTCCCACTACGCGACCCACCCTCCGATCCCCCGTCGCGGCCCACCCTCCGGTTTCCCTACGCGACCCTCCCCCTGGTCCCGCGACGCGGCCCACCCTCCGATCCCGCGGCGCGGCCCACCCTATTCGGCCCACGCCTTACCTTTATTACCACCTTCAGGTCCTCTTCCATCCGCAGAAGTCCCATTCCTCAAAGGTCCTCTTCCATCTACCTACGAAACAGCCTATGATAAGATTCAGGACATTATTATAACATAATTACTACAAAAATAATTTAAGATACGCAAATCAGTTACGTCCACTTCACATTTATATTAAGTCGATAACATTCAGCAATTAATTCTATAAAATCAAACACCACATTAAATCTATTTCTGAATAATAGTTTTACGGAATTTATTCATGCCTTATTCGTGAAGTGAATTCTTCCTTCGCTTTTTCAAAATTAAGAATTGATTCAAATTTAAAATTTAAATAAATCCCAACTATACGTCAAGGTTTAAAGAAATCAGAACAATAATTATCAAATAATTCTCGAATTATATCTATAATATATATTTATTCGCACTTAACAGTTGCAAAAATAAATTAGAGCTAATTTTGTTTTAATAATGTGGTAATCGTTGAATTTATCGCTTCAAATCAATTCGCATCAATGAAATATTAGTTACAATCGTATAATTGATACAATAAACAAAAAATAATCAAATTATTTTATTTGCTGTCATTTTTAGAATCGTTTGTAAGTATTTAATATTTCTATCCGATAAACAGCTTAAATTATTATTATATTGAAAGAAGAATGAAAATGTTTTAAAAAATCCATCATTAACCATCCGAAAATTCTTTAAAAAAACATTTTTAATTTTAAATTGCTTAACTTTAATATTTGCATTCAAATTTAAATGTAATTTCTTTTTCAAATATATTTCATTAGTAGTTTTAGAATTCCAAATTTAGCTATAGTTGCATTTCTTAAGATTTTATAACGGTAATAACTAGAGTTTATTAACTGCATTATTAAATTAAAATTATCCATTTAGAATAACATGTCGATATATTTTTAGAATATTGAGCGATTATTCAATGATATATAGAAAATAAAATTATAAACTCGGTACAAAATTCCTTGGGCATGGAAATCCATAAGTTGAAAAAAATCTTCGTTATCCATTTTAATGCAAAATATACTACGTACTTTATTTATATATTAAAGTTTCTAAGTCGGAAATAAATAAAATTTTCTTTTGAATATATACTGTGAACGCAAATTATTCTTCCGTGTCAAGAAATCAGAAAGCTAAGTGACAAAGATCATCATACGACAATGTTAAAAGTTCCGCGATAAAACATTTAAATAGCTTTTAATCGCAATTAATTTAATCGTTGTATAAGTAATCGTATTACCTAATGATTTAACTAATTTTAACATTGTTTATTACGTTATGCAAATGGCGGATTCGTAGATCGGTTAAATATAAAAAATTGAGAATATCCAATAATTTAAATAAATGCAGGCAATTGAATGCGCAAAAACTGAATCCAGCTAAAATATAATATTAAATTTGAATATGTTTTTATGAACAAGCCTACTTAACGTTACTACCCTAAGTTCGACCACGTGGCGAAAATACTCACGACTGCTAAAATTATACTAATTAGCATTTCCGGATTTTGACTTAATTGAAAAGAACGTCCGCTTCGATTATTAAACGTATTGAAAACGGGATGAAGATAACCACATACGGAAGAATTAATTTAGTAACGATAAATTCCAACCACGTGGCGAAAATTCGTACTCTCTCATATGCTGAATTATGATATAAGATAAATTATAAGATGATTTCGTTTTCGTACACCATTCGTAATTGCTAAAAAACGTGAATTAAACATGTGTGAAACTAAGAATATTACATATTTCGTCATCCTTCACTTATTTCAAATACTTCAAGTTTCAATTTAATTTGAATAGAGTCCTAAATTAAATAAGATTCTAATATTGGAATTAAAGAAAGTTGTAAATCGTTCAAGACTATTTCAAGTACGTTAGGAATCATCGAATGAGATCAATTCTCGTACTTAATACGCGTAGTTATACGAAAAGCAATGTTACGTTGTATTCAGAAAATTAAAGCAAAGAAGTGTTGAAAATAGGAATAAAGCTCTCGCGAGTACTATCCATTTATTATAGAAATAGTTGTAGTGATTTATTAATGATCAATGGCATCAGTACTTAAATATCACGATGACTCAAAGCATAATTAATATTTCAATGATAATTAAATTTCCTCGTTGGCGTCGTAAATCATTTAAAGTTATAAATTATTATATAATCTTTCGTTAATTATAGTTTCATTCGGGAATAACATTGAATCGCATTACTTTCCGCTTATGTATTTATTCTAAGTTTCGTTAAACAATCATTAATTGCGGAAACCGTTCCTTAAATGTGTTTCGCAACACGTTACATTCAAAAAAACGTTAGTAGAATCCAATATTCAAACGAAATAAACTTGGATGGATTCAGATTCTGAAAAGTACGTCGGCTATCAATGATACGTAATTGCCACGTGGTCTAACCGGAAGTCGTTGTTACATGTCCGAAAATGAGTGGAGATTTAATAAAAAGGAGGTTTTATCACTATCGAAGATTATAAAATTGAATCGGAAACTTTCAAAATGAGATATTCATGAGCGATTCCGTATTTGAGAATGATTCGATCGAACTATGACTACGAGGCGGTTATCAAGTTTTATGACATAAATACTTGTTTCGTCATGTAACCGACGTACAAGTTAAACGCACGGTAAACATTTCTTTCTCTTTTAAAGGAAGGAAACAAAGGCACGATCATTCGGAAGATACTTCGACAGCGGCACCTTTCTTTAAAAAAATCGGACTAAATATATCCATCCAAAATTAAAATCGATTCTGAATGAAATAGATACCGACAAAGAAAGTAACATAGTCTATTAAAGAACATAATAGTTTTAAAAAAATCGTATATTTCCTACCTTTCGTGTCCCAGCCATTCCAATCGTTGGCGTCCTGACTCCGTGATGAGGTTCCATCGCAGCTTTCTTTCCGCTTATATATTCAATATCGATAATTATTAATTCGGAAATTACCGAAAACGATTCAACCAGATAAACTAACGCACTTTTAAAACTTTCAGTGACGAATTTAAATTTTAACGGTTTTCTTGAACAAAGCGGCAGCACGACGTTGCTAGAAGAATTCCCAGAAGACAATGGCAATTTTGCAACACCGCTAAAGTTGAACCAAAATCCTCGCTTCTGATTGGCTGGTTACGATTGACCACGCCCGCTTTAGCGTTCCTTTATCTTTTCCATATTTAATAATTTAATTATTTTAATTAATTACAATGTAAATGATGATTAAATGATTCAAATTAATTTTTACAATTATTAGGGTAAATATATTCATTAATACTTATCGTTTGAATATTATGTATGGGAAGTTGAAGAAGTTCACTCAAGCAAATTCTCATACTCATTCGTTATGAAAAATTTGACGTCCAATGCTTTTGTTTTACTGGAAAATTCATTAAGTTTTAATAACAAATGGAAATTAAAATTAAAACTTCGGTCTTACCCCTGAAATTATTTAATAATAATGTTTATTCACAACATCTACCAGAGATTGTGAATGACATATTTTTCGAAGTATCTTCTCAATGGTACGTCAATAGACTATAGTCGAAATAGATTGGAGGTAAACGTGAAAGTAATCTCATATCATTCATCGTGAATATTAATGTCAACTTAAGAAATAAATAAATCACTCTATAAGTTCATCAATCCTCTGATGGCTACCTTTGTTGCTAAAATGTTTGAAAACATATGTATCTGATTTAAAAGTTATATTACTTTGAGATCAATTTACTAGAAAAGCTTACTTACCTCTGATAGCCTTTCCATTTTTCTTGAATGGAACTACCCTCCAAAGGAACCTTCTTTATTTTGGCGACCGCACTTTAATTAGAAATGTTTTTCTCAACAAACACACGTTCAGATTTAGACACTTCACAATGGCAAAAAGCACCCACACCTCACTCACTATTTATATATTGTTTGCACTTATTTCATCACTGATTTTAGCAATAGCAGGAATCAAATTGCCAGAATAAAGCAAAACGTTGCACTTTCCACGTAATATATAAGTTAATACGTGGAATTTTTGGTATACGTCGTCACTAATTGCACCCGTGAGGTCACATGTCACTCAATTCACTATAAATCATAGGCGAGGCATTTTCGATTCTTTTCTTGCGGAAATGTCTCAAAACTTGAGCGATTTCATGATTATTTTTGTATTATTATCGAAATAGAGAACGTTATTATTTCCATCTGTATAATCGTTACTTTAATGATTGAATAGTGTTCATGATCATACACAAATAGAAAACTTGTGTACAATTGAATAAAATGAACCTTTCAAATTCACCCTTCAAACTTTGGGCATGTATCTGCACATTCATAAAATTCTCGAGGCACTATTTTCGTTGGCTAAAGCTGTAGTTACACAATCACTCTTTGATGTAATCAAAAATAAACATCAACCATGAATATACACTTTAAGTCACTCACTAAAGCGTTGCACCAGAATACCTTGCACTATTTTCGGACAATGAAAGAAAATTAAAACACACCTACTATTCCTACTCCTACAACTTCCAACTGAATGTAATGGGCCTTCCTTTCGTAACACAGACGGATCACTAACTTATAGAGATGTGAATAAAACACTTCTCACTCTTCGAACGTAATCAGCATATCCTAACATTCAATATGCAAGAGGAGTCATAACTGCACCAATGTCGGTGGCTTGAATACGTCATCTTTTCGCCACGAGAATGTATTCCAAAATGAACAATGACCAATGAATATCCACTTATGTTTCACCCTTTGAAGCACCATACACCATATTATGTTGCACTTCATTCGGACGATGAAAGACTGAAGTAATATTCTAAGAGACAACGATTCAAAATACCCATACTTTCCCCCTGAACTTATTTCGGACAACTATTTACTTTCTAGCGAAAGTGCAGAAATATTCTGGCGTTACTCATTTAGTACGACCTCGAAATTTTATGAAACGCTTTAGCCGTTATTTCAAGGTAAACCTTTTTTGGTTACTTAAATGAATACTCGAAATCGTAATAAATAGATCTTTCACAAGTAGAGCGTTCCTTATTATTTTGTGATCGCGCGATGACCAGGATTCAATATACTTAAACTTATCCCATGATCCATTTATTTAAGTTAGCTAAACCTTCCTTTATAACCATGTTTTTCATTGAAATAGCCGCTAGGGTTAAAGTGTTTCATAAAATTTCGAGGTCGTACTAAATGAGTAACGCCAGAATATTTCCGCCCTTCGAAAGGAAGTAAATAGTTGTACAAAACAAGCTCATGTAGAGACAGAGAGTGAATCACATGTTTTTGAATCATGGAATTGGTCATCAAGTACGTATAGTGCAAGTTATTCTGGTGCAACGCTTAAGTGAGTGACTTAAAGTGTGTATTCACTGGTTGATGTTTATTTTTTAATACATCAAAGAGTGATTATGGAACTGCAACTTTAGCCACCGACAATAGTGCCCCGAGAATTTTTTGTATGTGGAGATACGTGTCCAAAGTTTGAATGCTGAAACATTATATTCACATGTACACAAGTGTTTCATTCGTAAATAATCATGAAGAGACTTCGATCAGCATGCAAAGGCCACAAAGGTGTTTTACTTCAAATTATTAAAGATTGGGAAAATTTGAATCCATGGCAATTTCTATGTGTTATTTTGTAATATTGTGCATTAGAAAGGTAAATACTTAACCAAATACTTTTAAATCGAGTACATACAAGCGTAGCATTAAATTGCTGGAAAATATTTCGAATTTATGCAATTTTAACGTTAAAAAGATCGATCCTTTCGAAGAAATCGCGAATTATCTTGACTGAAGTAATTAACAGCTCGGTATGAGCATGGCCATATTTATGCTATGACATAATATGGACATGAAAATTTAAGTGTGAACCCAAATATTTTTAATTCTAATACATACGAGCGTTGCTATGAATTCTTCTTCTATAATATTTTACGGAGTCCTCAGGTCCGTATGGGCATTGTATGAGTTTAGTGTGCATATATTAAAATCCTATTATCCATAATTTACCTTTAAGGAACGATTATAAAGCTGGAAATAATAACGTTCTCTATTTCGATAATAAAACAAAAATGGTCATGAAATCGTTCAAGGGTTTTCAACACAATATAACCGTAGGAAATAAGTAACTTTTCATCTGCTGAAATTCATTTGTAAGCATTTTATGATTTTTTCTTTTCAAAGTAGTTAATATTTTCAAGATGGCTACCCTCTTGAGAACATGTGCGCGTTAGGAATTTAATAATATTACTCAATACGCAAAATAACCAATAATGAAATTTCCGATAATTAAAATAATAATTATTTATAGTGATTATGAATATAATTATTAATAAAAGAGTTATTATTAAGTATTAGCTTTGTTCAGTAGTGGTTTATCCAATACCATCAGCCAATCAGAATCGAGTATTTTACTGCAAACCGGATATCCGTTGCTTTGCTGTTAGTTAGTGGTGCTTCCTGTTTGAGTGATGTGCGTTTAAGGACGTGCTGTCGAATTTCGGTGATTTTTCGAAAAAATATTTCGTTCGAGTGCTTAAGTGTTCAAATTAAACCCGATTACAATGGATTCTTCAAGATGCCGCAAAGAGAAGATTGGAAATCTGCAAAAAAGGACCTCTAACTTCGTAAGTAAAAATAACCATGCTATAGCCAAGTTGAAGTTTATGTCTTTCATTTTAGGCATTAAACGGATATTTTTCTTTCCTCTTCGAATTTCTTCCTATTGGTTTAATTAATACATCAAGCGTAACAGATTTTTATTTTAATTTAAATCGTAATTCAGTATATGAAAGAGTACGAATTTTCGCCACGTGGTTGGAATTTATCGTTACTAAATTAATTCTTCCGTATGTGGTTATCTTCATCCCGTTTTCAATACGTTTAATAATCGAAGCGGACGTTCTTTTCAATTAAGTCAAAATCCGGAAATGATAATTAGTATAATTTTAGCAGTCGTGAGTATTTTCGCCACGTGGTCGAACTTAGGGTAGTAACGTTAAGTAGGCTTGTTCATAAAAACATATTCAAATTTAATATTATATTTTAGCTGGATTCAGTTTTTGCGCATTCAATAGCCTGCATTTATTTAAATTATTGGATATTCTCAATTTTTTATATTTAACCGATCTACGAATCCGCCATTTGCATAACGTAATAAACAATGTTAAAATTAGTTAAATCATTAGGTAATACGATTACTTATACAACGATTAAATTAATTGCGATTAAAAGCTATTTAAATGTTTTATCGCGGAACTTTTAACATTGTCGTATGATGATCTTTGTCACTTAGCTTTCTGATTTCTTGACACGGAAGAATAATTTGCGTTCACAGTATATATTCAAAAGAAAATTTTATTTATTTCCGACTTAGAAACTTTAATATATAAATAAAGTACGTAGTATATTTTGCATTAAAATGGATAACGAAGATTTTTTTCAACTTATGGATTTCCATGCCCAAGGAATTTTGTACCGAGTTTATAATTTTATTTTCTATATATCATTGAATAATCGCTCAATATTCTAAAAATATATCGACATGTTATTCTAAATGGATAATTTTAATTTAATAATGCAGTTAATAAACTCTAGTTATTACCGTTATAAAATCTTAAGAAATGCAACTATAGCTAAATTTGGAATTCTAAAACTACTAATGAAATATATTTGAAAAAGAAATTACATTTAAATTTGAATGCAAATATTAAAGTTAAGCAATTTAAAATTAAAAATGTTTTTTTAAAGAATTTTCGGATGGTTAATGATGGATTTTTTAAAACATTTTCATTCTTCTTTCAATATAATAATAATTTAAGCTGTTTATCGGATAGAAATATTAAATACTTACAAACGATTCTAAAAATGACAGCAAATAAAATAATTTGATTATTTTTTGTTTATTGTATCAATTATACGATTGTAACTAATATTTCATTGATGCGAATTGATTTGAAGCGATAAATTCAACGATTACCACATTATTAAAACAAAATTAGCTCTAATTTATTTTTGCAACTGTTAAGTGCGAATAAATATATATTATAGATATAATTCGAGAATTATTTGATAATTATTGTTCTGATTTCTTTAAACCTTGACGTATAGTTGGGATTTATTTAAATTTTAAATTTGAATCAATTCTTAATTTTGAAAAAGCGAAGGAAGAATTCACTTCACGAATAAGGCATGAATAAATTCCGTAAAACTATTATTCAGAAATAGATTTAATGTGGTGTTTGATTTTATAGAATTAATTGCTGAATGTTATCGACTTAATATAAATGTGAAGTGGACGTAACTGATTTGCGTATCTTAAATTATTTTTGTAGTAATTATGTTATAATAATGTCCTGAATCTTATCATAGGCTGTTTCGTAGGTAGATGGAAGAGGACCTTTGAGGAATGGGACTTCTGCGGATGGAAGAGGACCTGAAGGTGGTAATAAAGGTAAGGCGTGGGCCGAATAGGGTGGGCCGCGCCGCGGGATCGGAGGGTGGGCCGCGTCGCGGGACCAGGGGGAGGGTCGCGTAGGGAAACCGGAGGGTGGGCCGCAACGGGGGATCGGAGGGTGGGTCGCGTAGTGGGACCGGAGGGTGGGCCGCGACGGGGGATCGGAGGGTGGGCCGCGACGGGGGATCGGAGGGTGGGCCGCGACGGGGGACCGTAGGGTGGGTCGCGTAGGGGGATCGGAGGGTGGGTCGCGTCGCGGGACCGGAGGGTGGGCCGCGACGGGGGATCGGAGGGTGGGGCGCGTCGCGGGACCAGGGGGAGGGCCGCGACGGGGGATCGGAGGGTGGGCCGCGACGGGGGATCGGAGGGTGGGCCGCGTCGCGGGACCAGGGGGAGGGTCTCGTAGGGGGACCGGAGGGTGGGTCGCGTCGGGGTATCGGAGGGTGGGTCGCGTCGTCGGACCGGAGGGTGGGCCGCGTTGGTTGATGAGAGGATTCGGAGGAGGGTTCGAAATTAATAGAAAAATTTGGTTGAAGTATGCAAAATATAAAGACAAGTTTCTAGTTCGTCACCCTTATTACATCACGGGTAAATTAATCTATACATTTATAAATTTGACCACAGTTGACGAATACCAATGCAACCCATCCAATAACTGGCAACAAAACAGCTGAAATTTGCAATATTTAATATTAATACAACAGTTAATAATTTCCAACATTTTCCACGAACATAATTTTCATATTGCATTTGTATTAATGTAATTCAAAATATTTGGCTTAAAATTAATCTTTTTGGAGCAATTATAAAATAATGCTCTTATCTCCACTCACGACGCATTTCCGTTTTAAATGCTTCAGCTAAAATTGCTAGAAATTGCTTCGTTGATTACATTCACCAGAGAAACGCATTTCATTACCATAGAATGGCCCTACAAATTGTAAAATGGGATAGGATAAATAGTATTCGTAATTATAACTTAATTTCTATTCTATGAAAGCAGGAGATTTTTAAATTTTTCCATCCATTTTTCCGTGCATCCAACATTCAAATTGCCAAAACATAGTAATTTGCTTAAAAGTACTCTTCCATGATTTTGGAAGGAGGTAGGATTAATTATATTATTATTATATTAAATTTGTACATTTACTATTTTATAACCGCCCATATAATTTTATGTTCTTCTCTACAGACTTATAGCGCTAAAAATCAATGCAGAAGGCAACCGGCTACCGATGACGGAAAATGACACTATCATGCTATTTACTCTCTGCATTTTATTTAAATGTATTGATGAAATTTGCTCTGTGACTTCAAAAACTACTTAATGTGTTTCTTTTTTCTGATTTACGGTCCTACCACATCTAATCATGAAGTAATATTTCAAATTTCTGTGACTTAATAAAAACTACATAATGTGAATCATTTTTCTGATTTACGGTCCTTCCATATCTAATCCTGAAGTAATATTCCATTCGATTCTGGGGGCGCTAAATATAGACCTCTAGACCCCATGGGGTCCAGAGGTTCGATCTCCGAGACGTAACGTGAGTGGGGAGAGATTAATAAAAAGAGGAGAATGGCAGAAATAATGAGGGCGGTATAGCAAGCCATTCAAACATTACTTAGGGGATTATTTTTATCCTAATTTTTACAGATAATTCTATTTACATTCACGAAAAGCTTTACTAAAAGTGTCGGACACAATATTCAAACAAAATTTGTTTTCTTTATCTCTTGACAAAACGGGAGTGAATAAAATGATGGGAGAGTAATTTAATAAGGATATGTATACATATATTTCAAAAATTCCCATACATTGCATTCAATTGTAAGTAAAAAGAAACTCGTTAACACAGAGGAACTATATCACTTATAATTTCACATATCACATACAGTTTTTATATATCACTCAGATGAGGGCATTGACGCATAGAATAAAAAAGTTACAACTGAGAACGTGAATACGGAATTACTAAAAGATATTCAAGAGATATTTTGGATTATCCCCTCCTCTAATAGTATCGAGACCTGAATAAGTTCAACCTGAGAAAAATATCAGAAATTTATCTGCAGGTACATATATAAAACTACACTGTGGAAAAGAATCCTGTGTTTAAAAAGGAAAAAGAATCGCATCCATATTTCAAATACTATATTTCGCTTACACTTTCTTGAGGTTACAATGTAACTTAAATATTATAAGGTAAGTATAATCATAAAAAACCTGAACTTCGAAGATAAAGGTGTTAAAATAGAGGCGCAAGGCATTTCGCGATAAGTACAGCTGATGAAAATTTGAGACACACACTTATATGAGGACGTTTTACTCGCACAACTCAGAACTACATTGTGATATTACAACTTAACACCATTACGACACATTTAAACATTGTGACATGTCGGTATTTATAAAACCCAAATGCGCGGAATACATCGATTTACAATGGAGGCATTTCAGGATAAGTACAGATGATTACAATTTGAGGCTGTTTTTCTCGCAGAACTACATTGTGATTTTACGCAGTTAAACTTTATCATAAATATAATTCTTACACATACAATACAGTTATGATGTTCACATTACTCCATACGGGTGTTCATACAAGAAGCCAAACGCACTAACATAGTGCAATGGTCTACTGGTAAATGCTCGAAGGAAATTCGAAGATGGAAGAACCGAAAAAGAGAATGCATTCTCAAATATTCTGTACACATCAGCCGACAATGCGAAAATAGTGGGATGAAGATCAAGTGTGTGCAAGGACGATCGGAGGTGAAAAAGAGAACCATCAAAGAGAGGGTTGATCCTGAATAGAAGAATTTCAGGAGAACCTTGTTCACCGACGTGGCTAGCCAAAAGAACGACTCAAGTACGGAAGAAGTGCGACTGCTCCAAAACAAAGTGTGCGAACAAGATCATTTGGCGTACAGTACATTACGAAATATTAACACTCAGAATACGGGTTGTATGATAGGCAACTTCCAAATCATTGCATGTATTAGCACATTCATTCCAACATGATATACGGAAGGATAAATTTCACCATAACAATAGGTTAACTACCAAGATACCATCTATTGAACATATGAAGTACAACTTGTTACATTTCATCAAGCTGCTTCAGTGACGGCTACCCCAAAAGGATCCAGCTTCAGGGAAGATCCTCCTCGAACCTTGAGTGAGCAGCTGGTGCAGCTTCTACTGAAAAGATTCAAGCACGGTTAAGGAAAGCGATTGCATTTTAAGGGATGTAAAATGGAGTATCAAAATAAGCTCACCCTGCAAGCACATTCAATATCTCCTTCCCATGGGTTTGCATCTTCCACATGACTTCTTTTCCTCGATCTAACAATACTACAATCTTCTCTGCAGAATCCACAGCTTCATGCTAAGCATCTTCTAATGCCGATGCACAAGCAGCGTGGCCTCATGAAGGTAATATATTTACGTTAACACGGACGGCAAATCAAATAACAACAATTGACTATCATGGAAATAATATTACCCACCTTTTTCTAACTGAACACAATATTCCTTCGCCGAACCGTGATAAATCCCATCTGAGGAAACACTGTGGATGCACTGCGCGCACGGAACCATCTTCTCTGCGCTTGAAGTAAAAAAAAAGGGTAAGCAACTGGAGAAGTCGAAGAAGAGAACAAGGAATGAGTTTTACTTTACTTTCGTCCGATTCCGGGGTTACCGACGGTCTTGGATAAATGGCGAATCTTGAAATTCTCAGCAAAGGATACTGCTTAACTTATCCTGAAATAATCATTGCTACGTCCGGTTAAGAGATATTTATCAGTGATCCAAAATCATTCCGATCATATGTTATGGACGCGAACAAAATTGACTGCCATTTACACCCGAGCAGTCAAGGGAGTGAAATTGCCACATTACCAATTCGTGTCCCAGCATATCTTCTAGGTCTTTCGCGGCGGTAGTAGAAATGCAGGAAAAACTCTGTCTTGGCTGCTGGAGTAAACGGGACCGCTATCAACGTCTTCTCATCCGCCCCATGCAGACGAGCTGAAATCGATTGATTGTTTCAATAGACGTTACATCCTTTTGGAATTATAATGTCAAATGTGTAATTCAATGAAGGTCATTTTTATGCAAATACGCCGATGATGTATTATTTCGTGAGCTTCCCTACTGCTTCCCGTGGTAGATGCCCTCCTCACGTTTTCCAAACCGCTCTCGAAAAGGTCTTCTTGTTCCACAGCCACGCGATCGGTTTCCTGAAGAGATAAAGCATTAATCTAAACCATGATGGTCGTTAACGAACAGTAGGGAAGAACAATCGACAACTCTTGCTGCTATGTGAAATTCGTTGACTGAAGATAAATCCTTCCTACCTTTCATTCCTCATGCATTCAAGATACCGACTGATTTACAGATGGTCGTCCTCTTCGGAAGCGTTGCACAATAGCAATCAATTCCCAAGTAGTACGCAAAGCTGAAAATAATGAGACACGATTACGAATACGTGCGCGTGAATCTGAATTCAAATTACAAGTTCACTCACATTCTTTGATTCTCCGTCTCCATCGATGGAATGGTTCAGTAATTTCTCGAATTATTCCTCTCCCCGAGGCTAAGCATCCTGCTGGATGGCTGATCCTCCTCGTCCGTAGTTGGTGCAGTTTCCTATAGAAGACATATATTAGTTTGAGGAAATCGAATTCACTTTGTCACGATTACGACAAGTCGAATCAAAAATACTCACCCTGCCAGGTCAGTCAAAACCTTCGTCTCCATGTGGACCTTCCTTACGACATAACTTCCTGAATCTCGATGAGCTACACGGCAGAGCCCGCCGTCACACCTCAGGATCTTCTCACAAGCACCGTTCCCTCGTCATGGTAAAATATATACGTTAATATGGACGGCAAAAGATAGAATTCTTCAATTGACTGTCATGGAAATAACCTTACTCACCGTTTTGTAACTGAACAAAGTATTACTTCGCCGACCCGCGCTACTAATGAATGGACGTACCTGGATCAAACGGAAACATGTTTTAATATGCAAGCAAATATTACTGTAAATGGTCCCGCATCATGTTCTCATGCAAACTGGGATTATAATAGAAAGGACGTTACTTACGATGGAATCATATGGAATTCTCGCGGTAAAAGTTTTGGAAGTTGGCCTTCCTCCTCTCGCGATATCCAATCTTCTTACGTTATCAATCCCTCGATGCACATTGAAACATTGTGACATGTCGGTATTTTTAAAAGCCAAATGCGCGGAATACATCGATTTACAATGGAGGCATTTCACGATAAGTACAGATGATTACAATTTGAGGCTGTTTTTCTCGCAGAACTACATTGTGATTTTACGCAGTTAAACTTTATCATAAATATAATTATTACACATACAATACAGTTATGATGTTCACAATACTCCATACGGGTGTTCATACAAGAAGCCAAACGCACTAACATAGTGCAACGGTCTACTGGTAAATGCTCGAAGGAAATTCGAAGATGGAAGAACCGAAAAAGAGAATGCATTCTCAAATATTCTGGACACATCAGCCGACAATGCGAAAATAGTGGGATGAAGATCAAGTGTGTGCAAGGACGATCGGAGGTGAAAAAGAGAACCATCAAAGAGAGGGTTGATCCTGAATAGAAGAATTTCAGGAGAACCTTGTTCACCGACGTGGCTAGCCAAAAGAACGACTCAAGTACGGAAGAAGAGCGACTGCTCCAAACCAAAGTATGCGAACAAGATCATTTGGCGTACAGTACATTACGAAATATTAACACTCAGAATGCGGGTTGTATGATAGGCAACTTCCAAATCATTGCACGTATTAGCAAATTCATTCCAACATGATATACGGAAGGATAAATTTCACCATAAAAATAGGTTAACTACCAAGATACCATCTATTGAACATATAAAGTACAACTTGTTATATTTCATCAAGCTGCTTCAGTGACGGCTACACCAAAAGGATCCAGCTTCAGGGAAGATCCTCCTCGAACCTTGAGTGAGCAGCTGGTGCAGCTTTTACTGAAAACATTCAAGCACGGTTAAGGAAAGCGATTGCATTTTAAGGGATGTAAAATGGAGTATCAAATTAAGCTCACCCTGCAAGCACATTCAATATCTCCTTCCCATGGGTTTGCATCTTCCACATGACTTCTTTTCCTCGATCAAACAATACTACAATCTTCTCTGCAGAATCCACAGCTTCATGCTAAGCATCTTCTAATGCCGAAGCACAAGCAGCGTGGCCTCATGAAGGTAAATATTTACGTTATCACGGACGGCAAATCAAATAACAACAATTGACTATCATGGAAATAATCTTACCCACCTTTTTCTAACTGAACACAATATTCCTTCGCCGAACCGTGAGAAATCCCATCTGAGGAAGCACTGTGGATGCACTGCGCGCACGGAACCATCTTCTCTACGGTTGAAGTAAAAAAAAGGGTAAGCAACTGGAGAAGTCGAAAAAGAGAACAAGGAATGAGTTTTACTTTACTTTCGTCCGATTCCGGGGTTACCGACGGTCTTGGATAAATGGCGCATCTTGAAATTCTCAGCAAAGGATACTGCTTAACTTATCCTAAAATAATCATTGCTACTTCCGGTTAAGAGATATTT
This sequence comes from Pantala flavescens, assembly GCA_020796165.1. NCBI lineage: Eukaryota > Metazoa > Arthropoda > Insecta > Odonata > Libellulidae > Pantala > Pantala flavescens. Next base: position 17,764,393 of record CM036885.1, on the reverse strand, counting down.
ATCAGTGATCCAAAATCATTCCGATCATATGTTATGGACGCGAACAAAATTGACTGCCATTTACACCCGAGCAGTCAAGGAGGTGAAATTGCCACATTACAAATTCGTGTCGCAGCATATCTTCTAGGTCTTTCGCGGCGGTAGAAGAAATGCAGGAAAAACTCTGTCTTGGCTGCTGGAGTAAACGGGACCGCTATTAACGTCTTCTCATCCGCCCCATGCAGACGAGCTGAAATCGATTGATTGTTTCAATAGACGTTACATCCTTTTGGAATTATAATGTCAAATGTGTAATTCAATGAAGCTCATTTTTATGCAAATAAGCCGATGATGTATTATTTCGTGAGCTTCCCTACTGCTTCCCGTAGTAGATGCCTTCCTCACGTTTTCCAAACCGCTCTCGAAAAGGTCTTCTTGTTCCACAGCCACGCGATCGGTTTCCTGAAGAGATAAAGCATTAATCTAAACCATGATGGTCGTTTACGAAAAGTAGGGAAGAACAATCGAAAACTCTTGCTGCTATGTGAAATTCGTTGACTGAAGATAAATCCTTCCTACCTTTAATTCCTCATGCATTCAAGATACCGACTGATTTACAGATGGTCGTCCTCTTCGGAAGCGTTGCACAATAGCAATCAATTCCCAAGTAGTACGCAAAGCTGAAAATAATGAGACACGATTACGAATACGTGCGCGTGAATCTGATTTCAAATTACAAGTTCACTCACATTCTTTGATTCTCCGTCTCCATCGATGGAATGGTTCAGTAATTTCTCGAATTATTCCTCTCCCCGAGGCTAAGCATCCTGCTGGAGGGCTGATCCTCCTCGTCCGTAGTTGGTGCAGTTTCCTATAGAAGACATATATTAGTTTGAGGAAATCGAATTCACTTTGTCACGATTACGACAAGTCGAATCAAAAATACTCACCCTGCCAGCTCAGTCAAAACCTTCGTCTCCATGTGGACCTTCCTTACGAAATAACTTCCTGAATCTCGATGAGCTACACGGCAGAGCCCGCCGTCACACCTCAGGATCTTCTCCCAAGCACCTTTCCCTCGTCATGGTAAAATATTTACGTTAATATGGACGGCAAAAGATAGAATTCTTCAATTGACTGTCATGGAAATAACCTTACTCACCGTTTTGTAACTGAACAAAGTATTACTTCGCCGACCCGCGCTACTAATGAATGGACGTACCTGGATCAAACGGAAACATGTTTTAATATGCAAGCAAATATTACTGTAAATGGTCCCGCATCATGTTCTCATGCAAACTGGGATTATAATAGAAAGGACGTTACTTACGATGGAATCATATGGAATTCTCGCGGTAAAAGTTTTGGAAGTTGGCCTTCCTCCTCTCGCGATATCCAATCTTCTTACGTTATCAATCCCTCGATGCACATTGAAACATTGTGACATGTCGGTATTTATAAAACCCAAATGCGCGGAATACATCGATTTACAATGGAGGCATTTCACGATAAGTACAGATGATTACAATTAGAGGCTGTTTTTCTCGCAGAACTACATTGTGATTTTACGCAGTTAAACTTTATCATAAATATAATTCTTACACATACAATACAGTTATGATGTTCACATTACTCCATACGGGTGTTCATACAAGAAGCCAAACGCACTAACATAGTGCAACGGTCTACTGGTAAATGCTCGAAGGAAATTCGAAGATGGAAGAACCGAAAAAGAGAATGCATTCTCAAATATTCTGGACACATCAGCCGACAATGCGAAAATAGTGGGATGAAGATCAAGTGTGTGCAAGGACGATCGGAGGTGAAAAAGAGAACCATCAAAGAGAGGGTTGATCCTGAATAGAAGAATTTCAGGAGAACCTTGTTCACCGACGTGGCTAGCCAAACGAACGACTCAAGTACGGAAGAAGAGCGACTGCTCCAAAACAAAGTGTGCGAACAAGATCATTTGGCGTACAGTACATTACGAAATATTAACACTCAGAATGCGGGTTGTATGATAGGCAACTTCCAAATCATTGCACGTATTAGCACATTCATTCCAACATGATATACGGAAGGATAAATTTCACCATAACAATAGGTTAACTACCAAGATACCATCTATTGAACATATGAAGTACAACTTGTTACATTTCATCAAGCTGCTTCAGTGACGGTTACCCCAAAAGGATCCAGCTTCAGGGAAGATCCTCCTCGAACCTTGAGTGAGCAGCTGGTGCAGCTTCTACTGAAAAGATTCAAGCACGGTTAAGGAAAGCGATTGCATTTTAAGGGATGTAAAATGGAGTATCAAAATAAGCTCACCCTGCAAGCACATTCAATATCTCCTTCCCATGGGTTTGCATCTTCCACATGACTTCTTTTCCTCGATCTAACAATACTACAATCTTCTCTGCAGAATCCACAGCTTCATGCTAAGCATCTTCTAATGCCGATGCACAAGCAGCGTGGCCTCATGAAGGTAATATATTTACGTTAACACGGACGGCAAATCAAATAACAACAATTGACTATCATGGAAATAATATTACCCACCTTGTTCTAACTGAACACAATATTCCTTCGCCGAACCGTGATAAATCCCATCTGAGGAAACACTGTGGATGCACTGCGCGCACGGAACCATCTTCTCTGCGCTTGAAGTAAAAAAAAAGGGTAAGCAACTGGAGAAGTCGAAGAAGAGAACAAGGAATGAGTTTTACTTTACTTTCGTCCGATTCCGGGGTTACCGACGGTCTTGGATAAATGGCGCATCCTGAAATTCTCAGCGAAGGATACTGCTTAACTTATCCTGAAATAATCATTGCTACGTCCGGTTAAGAGATATTTATCAGTGATCCAAAATCATTCCGATCATATGTTATGGACGCGAACAAAATTGACTGCCATTTACACCCGAGCAGTCAAGGAGGTGAAATTGCCACATTACCAATTCGTGTCCCAGCATATCTTCTAGGTCTTTCGCGGCGGTAGTAGAAATGCAGGAAAAACTTTGTCTTGGCTGCTGGAGTAAACGGGACCGCTATCAACATCTTCTCATCCGCCCCATGCAGACGAGCTGAAATCGATTGATTGTTTCAATAGACGTTACATCCTTTTGGAATTATAATGTCAAATGTGTAATTCAATGAAGGTCATTTTTATGCAAATACGCCGATGATGTATTATTTCGTGAGCTTCCCTACTGCTTCCCGTGGTAGATGCCCTCCTCACGTTTTCCAAACCGCTCTCGAAAAGGTCTTCTTGTTCCACAGCCACGCGATCGGTTTCCTGAAGAGATAAAGCATTAATCTAAACCATGATGGTCGTTAACGAACAGTAGGGAAGAACAATCGACAACTCTTGCTGCTATGTGAAATTCGTTGACTGAAGATAAATCCTTCCTACCTTTAATTCCTCATGCATTCAAGATACCGACTGATTTACAGATGGTCGTCCTCTTCGGAAGCGTTGCACAATAGCAATCAATTCCCAAGTAGTACGCAAAGCTGAAAATAATGAGACACGATTACGAATACGTGCGCGTGAATCTGAATTCAAATTACAAGTTCACTCACATTCTTTGATTCTCCGTCTCCATCGATGGAATGGTTCAGTAATGTCTCGAATTATTCCTCTCCCCGAGGCTAAGCATCCTGCTGGAGGGCGGATCCTCCTCGTCCGTAGTTGGTGCAGTTTCCTATAGAAGATATATATTAGTTTGAGGAAATCGAATTCACTTTGTCACGATTACGACAAGTCGAATCAAAAATACTCACCCTGCCAGCTCAGTCAAAACCTTCGTCTCCTTGTGGATCCTCTTTACGACATAACTTCCTGAATCTCGATGAGCTACACGGCAGAGCCCGCCGTCACACATCAGGATCTTCTCACAAGCACCGTTCCCTCGTCATGGTAAAATATTTACGTTAATATGGACGGCAAAAGATATAATTCTTCAATTGACTGTCATGGAAATAACCTTACTCACCGTTTTGTAACTGAACAATTTATTCCTTCGCCGACCCGCGCTTCTCATAAATGGACGTACCTGGATCAAACGGAAACATGTTTTAATATGCAAGCAAATATTACTGTAAATGGTCCCGCATCATGTTCTCATGCAAACTGGGATTATAATAGAAAGGACGTTACTTACGATGGAATCATATGGAATTCTCGCGGTAAAAGTTTTGGAAGTTGGCCTTCCTCCTCTCGCGATATCCAATCTTCTTACGTTATCAATCCCTCGATGCACATTGAAACATTGTGACATGTCGGTATTTTTAAAAGCCAAATGCGCGGAATACATCGATTTACAATGGAGGCATTTCACGATAAGTACAGATGATTACAATTTGAGGCTGTTTTTCTCGCAGAACTACATTGTGATTTTACGCAGTTAAACTTTATCATAAATATAATTCTTACACATACAATACAGTTATGATGTTCACATTACTCCATACGGGTGTTCATACAAGAAGCCAAACGCACTAACATAGTGCAACGGTCTACTGGTAAATGCTCGAAGGAAATTCGAAGATGGAAGAACCGAAAAAGAGAATGCATTCTCAAATATTCTGGACACATCAGCCGACAATGCGAAAATAGTGGGATGAAGATCAAGTGTGTGCAAGGACGATCGGAGGTGAAAAAGAGAACCATCAAAGAGAGGGTTGATCCTGAATAGAAGAATTTCAGGAGAACCTTGTTCACCGACGTGGCTAGCCAAACGAACGACTCAAGTACGGAAGAAGAGCGACTGCTCCAAAACAAAGTGTGCGAACAAGATCATTTGGCGTACAGTACATTACGAAATATTAACACTCAGAATGCGGGTTGTATGATAGGCAACTTCCAAATCATTGCATGTATTAGCACATTCATTCCAACATGATATACGGAAGGATAAATTTCACCATAACAATAGGTTAACTACCAAGAAACCATCTATTGAACATATGAAGTACAACTTGTTACATTTCATCAAGCTGCTTCAGTGACGGCTACCCCAAAAGGATCCAGCTTCAGGGAAGATCCTCCTCGAACCTTGAGTGAGCAGCTGGTGCAGCTTCTACTGAAAAGATTCAAGCACGGTTAAGGAAAGCGATTGCATTTAAGGGATGTAAAATAGAGTATCAAAATAAGCTCGCCCTGCAAGCAAATTCAATATCTCCTTCCCATGGGTTTGCATCTTCCACATGACTTCTTTTCCTCGATCTAACAATACTACAATCTTCTCTGCAGAATCCACAGCTTCATGCTAAGCATCTTCTAATGCCGATGCACAAGCAGCGTGGCCTCATGAAGGTAATATATTTACGTTAACACGGACGGAAAATCAAATAACAACAATTGACTATCATGGAAATAATCTTACCCACCTTTTTCTAACTGAACACAATATTCCTTCGCCGAACCGTGAGAAATCCCATCTGAGGAAACACTGTGGATGCACTGCGCGCACGGAACCATCTTCTCTGCGCTTGAAGTAAAAAAAAAGGGTAAGCAACTGGAGAAGTCGAAGAAGAGAACAAGGAATGAGTTTTACTTTACTTTCGTCCGATTCCGGGGTTACCGACGGTCTTGGATAAATGGCCCATCCTGAAATTCTCAGCGAAGGATACTGCTTAACTTATCCTGAAATAATCATTGCTACGTCCGGTTAAGAGATATTTATCAGTGATCCAAAATCATTCCGATCATATGTTATGGACGCGAACAAAATTGACTGCCATTTACACCCGAGCAGTCAAGGGAGTGAAATTGCCACATTACCAATTCGTGTCCCAGCATATCTTCTAGGTCTTTCGCGGCGGTAGTAGAAATGCAGGAATAAGTTTGTCTTGGCTGCTGGAGTAAACGGGACCGCTATCAACATCTTCTCATCCGCCCCATGCAGACGAGCTGAAATCGATTGATTGTTTCAATAGACTTTACATCCTTTTGGAATTATAATGTCAAATGTGTAATTCAATGAAGGTCATTTTTATGCAAATACGCCGATGATGTATTATTTCGTGAGCTTCCCTACTGCTTCCCGTGGTAGATGCCCTCCTCACGTTTTCCAAACCGCTCTCGAAAAGGTCTTCTTGTTCCACAGCCACGCGATCGGTTTCCTGAAAAGATAAAGCATTAATCAAAACCATGATGGTAGTTAACGAACAGTAGGGAAGAACAATCGACAACTCTTGCTGCTATGTGAAATTCGTTGACTGAAGATAAATCCTTCCTACCTTTCATTCCTCATGCATTCAAGATACCGACTGATTTACAGATGGTCGTCCTCTTCGGAAGCGTTGCACAATAGCAATCAATTCCCAAGTAGTACGCAAAGCTGAAAATAATGAGACACGATTACGAATACGTGCGCGTTAATCTGAATTCAAATTACAAGTTCACTCACATTCTTTGATTCTCCGTCTCCATCGATGGAATGGTTCAGTAATTTCTCGAATTATTCCTCTCCCCGAGGCTAAGCATCCTGCTGGAGGGCGGATCCTCCTCGTCCGTAGTTGGTGCAGTTTCCTATAGAAGATATATATTAGTTTGAGGAAATCGAATTCACTTTGTCACGATTACGACAAGTCGAATCAAAAATACTCACCCTGCCAGGTCAGTCAAAACCTTCGTCTCCTTGTGGATCTTCTTTACGACATAACTTCCTGAATCTCGATGAGCTACACGGCAGAGCCCGCCGTCACACCTCAGGATCTTCTCACAAGCACCGTTCCCTCGTCATGGTAAAATATTTACGTTAATATGGACGGCAAAAGATAGAATTCTTCAATTGACTGTCATGGAAATAACCTTACTCACCGTTTTGTAACTGAACAATTTATTCCTTCGCCGACCCGCGCTACTAATGAATGGACGTACCTGGATCAATCGGAAACATGTTTTAATATGCAAGCAAATATTACTGTAAATGGTCCCGCATCATGTTCTCATGCAAACTGGGATTATAATAGAAAGGACGTTACTTACGATGGAATCATATGGAATTCTCGCGGTAAAAGTTTTGGAAGTTGGCCTTCCTCCTCTCGCGATATCCAATCTTCTTACGTTATCAATCCCTCGATGCACATTGAAACATTGTGACATGTCGGTATTTATAAAACCCAAATGCGCGGAATACATCGATTTACAATGGAGGCATTTCACGATAAGTACAGATGATTACAATTAGAGGCTGTTTTTCTCGCAGAACTACATTGTGATTTTACGCAGTTAAACTTTATCATAAATATAATTCTTACACATACAATACAGTTATGATGTTCACATTACTCCATACGGGTGTTCATACAAGAAGCCAAACGCACTAACATAGTGCAACGGTCTACTGGTAAATGCTCGAAGGAAATTCGAAGATGGAAGAACCGAAAAAGAGAATGCATTCTCAAATATTCTGGACACATCAGCCGACAATGCGAAAATAGTGGGATGAAGATCAAGTGTGTGCAAGGACGATCGGAGGTGAAAAAGAGAACCATCAAAGAGAGGGTTGATCCTGAATAGAAGAATTTCAGGAGAACCTTGTTCACCGACGTGGCTAGCCAAACGAACGACTCAAGTACGGAAGAAGAGCGACTGCTCCGAAACAAAGTGTGCGAACAAGATCATTTGGCGTACAGTACATTACGAAATATTAACACTCAGAATGCGGGTTGTATGATAGGCAACTTCCAAATCATTGCACGTATTAGCACATTCATTCCAACATGATATACGGAAGGATAAATTTCACCATAACAATAGGTTAACTACCAAGATACCATATATTGAAGAAATAAAGTACAACTTGTTACATTTCATCAAGCTGCTTCAGTGACGGCTACCCCAAAAGGATTTAGCTTCAGGGAAGATCCTCCTCGAACCTTGAGTGAGCAGCTGGTGCTGCTTCTACTGAAAAGATTCAAGCACGGTTAAGGAAAGCGATTGCATTTTAAGGGATGTAAAATGGAGTATCAAAATAAGCTCACCCTGCAAGCACATTCAATATCTCCTTCCCATGGGTTTGCATCTTCCACATGACTTCTTTTCCTCGATCTAACATTACTAAAATCTTCTCTGCAGAATCCACAGCTTCATGCTAAGCATCTTCTAATGCCGATGCACAAGCAGCGTGGCCTCATGAAGGTAATATATTTACGTTAACACGGACGGCAAATCAAATAACAACAATTGACTATCATGGAAATAATCTTACCCACCTTTTTCTAACTGAACACAATATTCCTTCGCCGAACCGTGAGAAATCCCATCTGAGGAAGCACTGTGGATGCACTGCGCGCACGGAACCATCTTCCCATCGGTTGAAGTAAAAAAAAGGGTAAGCAACTGGAGAAGTCGAAGAATAGAACAAGGAATGAGTTTTACTTTACTTTCGTCCGATTCCGGGGTTACCGACGGTCTTGGATAAATGGCGCATCCTGAAATTCTCAGCGAAGGATACTGCTTAACTTATCCTGAAATAATCATTGCTACGTCCGGTTAAGAGATATTTATCAGTGATCCAAAATCATTCCGATCATATGTTATGGACGCGAACAAAATTGACTGCCATTTACACCCGAGCAGTCAAGGAGGTGAAATTGCCACATTACCAATTCGTGTCCCAGCATATCTTCTAGGTCTTTCGCGGCGGTAGTAGAAATGCAGGAAAAAGTTTGTCTTGGCGGCTGGAGTAAACGAGACCGCTATCAACGTCTTCTCATCCGCCCCATGCAGACGAGCTGAAATCGATTGATTGTTTCAATAGACTTTACATCCTTTTGGAATTATAATGTCAAATGTGTAATTCAATGAAGGTCATTTTTATGCAAATACGCCGATGATGTATTATTTCGTGAGCTTCCCTACTGCTTCCCGTGGTAGATGCCCTCCTCACGTTTTCCAAACCGCTCTCGAAAAGGTCTTCTTGTTCCACAGCCACGCGATCGGTTTCCTGAAGAGATAAAGCATTAATCAAAACCATGATGGTAGTTAACGAACAGTGGGGAAGAACAATCGACAACTCTTGCTGCTATGTGAAATTCGTTGACTGAAGATAAATCCTTCCTACCTTTAATTCCTCATGCATTCAAGCTACCGACTGATTTACAGATGGTCGTCCTCTTCGGAAGCGTTGCACAATAGCAATCAATTCCCAAGTAGTACGCAAAGCTGAAAATAATGAGACACGATTACGAATACGTGCGCGTGAATCTTAATTCAAATTACAAGTTCACTCACATTCTTTGATTCTCCGTCTCCATCGATGGAATGGTTCAGTAATTTCTCGAATTATTCCTCTCCCCGAGGCTAAGCATCCTGCTGGAGGGCGGATCCTCCTCGTCCGTACTTGGTGGAGTTTCCTATAGAAGACATATATTAGTTTGAGGAAATCGAATTCAATTTGTCACGATTACGACAAGTCGAATCAAAAATACTCACCCTGCCAGCTCAGTCAAAACCTTCGTCTCCATGTGGATCTTCTTTACGACATAACTTCCTGAATCTCGATGAGCTACACGGCAGAGCCCGCCGTCACACCTCAGGATCTTCTCACAAGCACCGTTCCCTCGTCATGGTAAAATATTTACGTTAATATGGACGGCAAAAGATAGAATTCTTCAATTGACTGTCATGGAAATAACCTTACTCACCGTTTTGTAACTGAACAAAGTATTACTTCGCCGACCCGCGCTTCTCATGAATGGACGAACCTGGATCAAACGGAAACATTTTTTAATATGCAAGCAAATATTACTGTAAATGGTCCCGCATCATGTTCTCATGCAAACTGGGATTATAATAGAAAGGACGTTACTTACGATGGAATCATATGGAATTCTCGCGGTAAAAGTTTTGGAAGTTGGCCTTCCTCCTCTCGCGATATCCAATCTTCTTACGTTATCAATCCCTCGATGCACATTGAAACATTGTGACATGTCGGTATTTTTAAAAGCCAAATGCGCGGAATACATCGATTTACAATGGAGGCATTTCACGATAAGTACAGATGATTACAATTTGAGGCTGTTTTTCTCGCAGAACTACATTGTGATTTTACGCAGTTAAACTTTATCATAAATATAATTATTACACATACAATACAGTTATGATGTTCACAATACTCCATACGGGTGTTCATACAAGAAGCCAAACGCACTAACATAGTGCAACGGTCTACTGGTAAATGCTCGAAGGAAATTCGAAGATGGAAGAACCGAAAAAGAGAATGCATTCTCAAATATTCTGGACACATCCGCCGACAATGCGAAAATAGTGGGATGAAGATCAAGTGTGTGCAAGGACGATCGGAGGTGAAAAAGAGAACCATCAAAGAGAGGGTTGATCCTGAATAGAAGAATTTCAGGAGAACCTTGTTCACCGACGTGGCTAGCCAAACGAACGACTCAAGTACGGAAGAAGAGCGACTGCTCCAAAACAAAGTGTGCGAACAAGATCATTTGGCGTACAGTACATTACGAAATATTAACACTCAGAATGCGGGTTGTATGATAGGCAACTTCCAAATCATTGCACGTATTAGCACATTCATTCCAACATGATATACGGAAGGATAAATTTCACCATAACAATAGGTTAACTACCAAGATACCATCTATTGAACATATGAAGTACAACTTGTTACATTTCATCAAGCTGCTTCAGTGACGGCTACCCCAAAAGGATCCAGCTTCAGGGAAGATCCTCCTCGAACCTTGAGTGAGCAGCTGGTGCAGCTTCTACTGAAAAGATTCAAGCACGGTTAAGGAAAGCGATTGCATTTTAAGGGATGTAAAATGGAGTATCAAAATAAGCTCACCCTGCAAGCACATTCAATATCTCCTTCCCATGGGTTTGCATCTTCCACATGACTTCTTTTCCTCGATCAAACAATACTACAATCTTCTCTGCAGAATCCACAGCTTCATGCTAAGCATCTTCTAATGCCGATGCACAAGCAGCGTGGCCTCATGAAGGTAATATATTTACGTTAACACGGACGGAAAATCAAATAACAACAATTGACTATCATGGAAATAATCTTACCCACCTTTTTCTAACTGAACACAATATTCCTTCGCCGAACCGTGAGAAATCCCATCTGAGGAAGCACTGTGGATGCACTGCGCGCACGGAACCATCTTCCCTGCGGTTGAAGTAAAAAAAAGGGTAAGCAACTGGAGAAGTCGAAGAAGAGAACAAGGAATGAGTTTTACTTTACTTTCGTCCGATTCCGGGGTTACCGACGGTCTTGGATAAATGGCGCATCCTGAAATTCTCAGCGAAGGATACTGCTTAACTTATCCTGAAATAATCATTGCTACGTCCGGTTAAGAGATATTTATCAGTGATCCAAAATCATTCCGATCATATGTTATGGACGCGAACAAAATTGACTGCCATTTACACCCGAGCAGTCAAGGAGGTGAAATTGCCACATTACCAATTCGTGTCCCAGCATATCTTCTAGGTCTTTCGCGGCGGTAGTAGAAATGCAGGAAAAACTTTGTCTTGGCTGCTGGAGTAAACGGGACCGCTATCAACATCTTCTCATCCGCCCCATGCAGACGAGCTGAAATCGATTGATTGTTTCAATAGACTTTACATCCTTTTGGAATTATAATGTCAAATGTGTAATTCAATGAAGGTCATTTTTATGCAAATACGCCGATGATGTATTATTTCGTGAGCTTCCCTACTGCTTCCCGTGGTAGATGCCCTCCTCACGTTTTCCAAACCGCTCTCGAAAAGGTCTTCTTGTTCCACAGCCACGCGATCGGTTTCCTGAAGTGATAAAGCATTAATCAAAACCATGATGGTCGTTAACGAACAGTAGGGAAGAACAATCGACAACTCTTGCTGCTATGTGAAATTCGTTGACTGAAGATAAATCCTTCCTACCTTTCATTCCTCATGCATTCAAGATACCGACTGATTTACAGATGGTCGTCCTCTTCGGAAGCGTTGCACAATAGCAATCAATTCCCAAGTAGTACGCAAAGCTGAAAATAATGAGACACGATTACGAATACGTGCGCGTGAATCTTAATTCAAATTACAAGTTCACTCACATTCTTTGATTCTCCGTCTCCATCGATGGAATGGTTCAGTAATTTCTCGAATTATTCCTCTCCCCGAGGCTAAGCATCCTGCTGGAGGGCGGATCCTCCTCGTCCGTACTTGGTGGAGTTTCCTATAGAAGACATATATTAGTTTGAGGAAATCGAATTCAATTTGTCACGATTACGACAAGTCGAATCAAAAATACTCACCCTGCCAGCTCAGTCAAAACCTTCGTCTCCATGTGGATCTTCTTTACGACATAACTTCCTGAATCTCGATGAGCTACACGGCAGAGCCCGCCGTCACACCTCAGGATCTTCTCACAAGCACCGTTCCCTCGTCATGGTAAAATATTTACGTTAATATGGACGGCAAAAGATAGAATTCTTCAATTGACTGTCATGGAAATAACCTTACTCACCGTTTTGTAACTGAACAAAGTATTACTTCGCCGACCCGCGCTTCTCATGAATGGACGAACCTGGATCAAACGGAAACATTTTTTAATATGCAAGCAAATATTACTGTAAATGGTCCCGCATCATGTTCTCATGCAAACTGGGATTATAATAGAAAGGACGTTACTTACGATGGAATCATATGGAATTCTCGCGGTAAAAGTTTTGGAAGTTGGCCTTCCTCCTCTCGCGATATCCAATCTTCTTACGTTATCAATCCCTCGATGCACATTGAAACATTGTGACATGTCGGTATTTTTAAAAGCCAAATGCGCGGAATACATCGATTTACAATGGAGGCATTTCACGATAAGTACAGATGATTACAATTTGAGGCTGTTTTTCTCGCAGAACTACATTGTGATTTTACGCAGTTAAACTTTATCATAAATATAATTATTACACATACAATACAGTTATGATGTTCACAATACTCCATACGGGTGTTCATACAAGAAGCCAAACGCACTAACATAGTGCAACGGTCTACTGGTAAATGCTCGAAGGAAATTCGAAGATGGAAGAACCGAAAAAGAGAATGCATTCTCAAATATTCTGGACACATCCGCCGACAATGCGAAAATAGTGGGATGAAGATCAAGTGTGTGCAAGGACGATCGGAGGTGAAAAAGAGAACCATCAAAGAGAGGGTTGATCCTGAATAGAAGAATTTCAGGAGAACCTTGTTCACCGACGTGGCTAGCCAAACGAACGACTCAAGTACGGAAGAAGAGCGACTGCTCCAAAACAAAGTGTGCGAACAAGATCATTTGGCGTACAGTACATTACGAAATATTAACACTCAGAATGCGGGTTGTATGATAGGCAACTTCCAAATCATTGCACGTATTAGCACATTCATTCCAACATGATATACGGAAGGATAAATTTCACCATAACAATAGGTTAACTACCAAGATACCATCTATTGAACATATGAAGTACAACTTGTTACATTTCATCAAGCTGCTTCAGTGACGGCTACCCCAAAAGGATCCAGCTTCAGGGAAGATCCTCCTCGAACCTTGAGTGAGCAGCTGGTGCAGCTTCTACTGAAAAGATTCAAGCACGGTTAAGGAAAGCGATTGCATTTTAAGGGATGTAAAATGGAGTATCAAAATAAGCTCACCCTGCAAGCACATTCAATATCTCCTTCCCATGGGTTTGCATCTTCCACATGACTTCTTTTCCTCGATCAAACAATACTACAATCTTCTCTGCAGAATCCACAGCTTCATGCTAAGCATCTTCTAATGCCGATGCACAAGCAGCGTGGCCTCATGAAGGTAATATATTTACGTTAACACGGACGGAAAATCAAATAACAACAATTGACTATCATGGAAATAATCTTACCCACCTTTTTCTAACTGAACACAATATTCCTTCGCCGAACCGTGAGAAATCCCATCTGAGGAAGCACTGTGGATGCACTGCGCGCACGGAACCATCTTCCCTGCGGTTGAAGTAAAAAAAAGGGTAAGCAACTGGAGAAGTCGAAGAAGAGAACAAGGAATGAGTTTTACTTTACTTTCGTCCGATTCCGGGGTTCCCGACGGTCTTGGATAAATGGCGCATCCTGAAATTCTCAGCGAAGGATACTGCTTAACTTATCCTGAAATAATCATTGCTACGTCCGGTTAAGAGATATTTATCAGTGATCCAAAATCATTCCGATCATATGTTATGGACGCGAACAAAATTGACTGCCATTTACACCCGAGCAGTCAAGGAGGTGAAATTGCCACATTACCAATTCGTGTCCCAGCATATCTTCTAGGTCTTTCGCGGCGGTAGTAGAAATGCAGGAAAAACTTTGTCTTGGCTGCTGGAGTAAACGGGACCGCTATCAACATCTTCTCATCCGCCCCATGCAGACGAGCTGAAATCGATTGATTGTTTCAATAGACGTTACATCCTTTTGGAATTATAATGTCAAATGTGTAATTCAATGAAGGTCATTTTTATGCAAATACGCCGATGATGTATTATTTCGTGAGCTTCCCTACTGCTTCCCGTGGTAGATGCCCTCCTCACGTTTTCCAAACCGCTCTCGAAAAGGTCTTCTTGTTCCACAGCCACGCGATCGGTTTCCTGAAGTGATAAAGCATTAATCAAAACCATGATGGTAGTTAACGAACAGTGGGGAAGAACAATCGACAACTCTTGCTGCTATGTGAAATTCGTTGACTGAAGATAAATCCTTCCTACCTTTAATTCCTCATGCATTCAAGCTACCGACTGATTTACAGATGGTCGTCCTCTTCGGAAGCGTTGCACAATAGCAATCAATTCCCAAGTAGTACGCAAAGCTGAAAATAATGAGACACGATTACGAATACGTGCGCGTGAATCTGAATTCAAATTACAAGTTCACTCACATTCTTTGATTCTCCGTCTCCATCGATGGAATGGTTCAGTAATTTCTCGAATTATTCCTCTCCCCGAGGCTAAGCATCCTGCTGGAGGGCGGATCCTCCTCGTCCGTACTTGGTGGAGTTTCCTATAGAAGACATATATTAGTTTGAGGAAATCGAATTCAATTTGTCACGATTACGACAAGTCGAATCAAAAATACTCACCCTGCCAGCTCAGTCAAAACCTTCGTCTCCATGTGGATCTTCTTTACGACATAACTTCCTGAATCTCGATGAGCTACACGGCAGAGCCCGCCGTCACACCTCAGGATCTTCTCACAAGCACCGTTCCCTCGTCATGGTAAAATATTTACGTTAATATGGACGGCAAAAGATAGAATTCTTCAATTGACTGTCATGGAAATAACCTTACTCACCGTTTTGTAACTGAACAAAGTATTACTTCGCCGACCCGCGCTTCTCATGAATGGACGAACCTGGATCAAACGGAAACATTTTTTAATATGCAAGCAAATATTACTGTAAATGGTCCCGCATCATGTTCTCATGCAAACTGGGATTATAATAGAAAGGACGTTACTTACGATGGAATCATATGGAATTCTCGCGGTAAAAGTTTTGGAAGTTGGCCTTCCTCCTCTCGCGATATCCAATCTTCTTACGTTATCAATCCCTCGATGCACATTGAAACATTGTGACATGTCGGTATTTATAAAAGCCAAATGCGCGGAATACATCGATTTACAATGGAGGCATTTCACGATAAGTACAGATGATTACAATTAGAGGCTGTTTTTCTCGCAGAACTACATTGTGATTTTACGCAGTTAAACTTTATCATAAATATAATTATTACACATACAATACAGTTATGATGTTCACAATACTCCATACGGGTGTTCATACAAGAAGCCAAACGCACTAACATAGTGCAACGGTCTACTGGTAAATGCTCGAAGGAAATTCGAAGATGGAAGAACCGAAAAAGAGAATGCATTCTCAAATATTCTGGACACATCCGCCGACAATGCGAAAATAGTGGGATGAAGATCAAGTGTGTGCAAGGACGATCGGAGGTGAAAAAGAGAACCATCAAAGAGAGGGTTGATCCTGAATAGAAGAATTTCAGGAGAACCTTGTTCACCGACGTGGCTAGCCAAACGAACGACTCAAGTACGGAAGAAGAGCGACTGCTCCAAAACAAAGTGTGCGAACAAGATCATTTGGCGTACAGTACATTACGAAATATTAACACTCAGAATGCGGGTTGTATGATAGGCAACTTCCAAATCATTGCACGTATTAGCACATTCATTCCAACATGATATACGGAAGGATAAATTTCACCATAACAATAGGTTAACTACCAAGATACCATCTATTGAACATATGAAGTACAACTTGTTACATTTCATCAAGCTGCTTCAGTGACGGCTACCCCAAAAGGATCCAGCTTCAGGGAAGATCCTCCTCGAACCTTGAGTGAGCAGCTGGTGCAGCTTCTACTGAAAAGATTCAAGCACGGTTAAGGAAAGCGATTGCATTTCAAGGGATGTAAAATAGAGTATCAAAATAAGCTCGCCCTGCAAGCAAATTCAAAATCTCCTTCCCATGGGTTTGCATCTTCCACATGACTTCTTTTCCTCGATCTAACAATACTACAATCTTCTCTGCAGAATCCACAGCTTCATGCTAAGCATCTTCTAATGCCGATGCACAAGCAGCGTGGCCTCATGAAGGTAATATATTTACGTTAACACGGACGGCAAATCAAATAACAACAATTGACTATCATGGAAATAATCTTACCCACCTTTTTCTAACTGAACACAATATTCCTTCGCCGAACCGTGAGAAATCCCATCTGAGGAAGCACTGTGGATGCACTGCGCGCACGGAACCATCTTCCCTGCGGTTGAAGTAAAAAAAAGGGTAAGCAACTGGAGAAGTCGAAGAAGAGAACAAGGAATGAGTTTTACTTTACTTTCGTCCGATTCCGGGGTTACCGACGGTCTTGGATAAATGGCCCATCCTGAAATTCTCAGCGAAGGATACTGCTTAACTTATCCTGAAATAATCATTGCTACGTCCGGTTAAGAGATATTTATCAGTGATCCAAAATCATTCCGATCATATGTTATGGACGCGAACAAAATTGACTGCCATTTACACCCGAGCAGTCAAGGAGGTGAAATTGCCACATTACCAATTCGTGTCCCAGCATATCTTCTAGGTCTTTCGCGGCGGTAGTAGAAATGCAGGAAAAACTTTGTCTTGGCTGCTGGAGTAAACGGGACCGCTATCAACATCTTCTCATCCGCCCCATGCAGACGAGCTGAAATCGATTGATTGTTTCAATAGACGTTACATCCTTTTGGAATTATAATGTCAAATGTGTAATTCAATGAAGGTCATTTTTATGCAAATACGCCGATGATGTATTATTTCGTGAGCTTCCCTACTGCTTCCCGTGGTAGATGCCCTCCTCACGTTTTCCAAACCGCTCTCGAAAAGGTCTTCTTGTTCCACAGCCACGCGATCGGTTTCCTGAAGTGATAAAGCATTAATCAAAACCATGATGGTCGTTAACGAACAGTAGGGAAGAACAATCGACAACTCTTGCTGCTATGTGAAATTCGTTGACTGAAGATAAATCCTTCCTACCTTTCATTCCTCATGCATTCAAGATACCGACTGATTTACAGATGGTCGTCCTCTTCGGAAGCGTTGCACAATAGCAATCAATTCCCAAGTAGTACGCAAAGCTGAAAATAATGAGACACGATTACGAATACGTGCGCGTGAATCTTAATTCAAATTACAAGTTCACTCACATTCTTTGATTCTCCGTCTCCATCGATGGAATGGTTCAGTAATTTCTCGAATTATTCCTCTCCCCGAGGCTAAGCATCCTGCTGGAGGGCGGATCCTCCTCGTCCGTAGTTGGTGCAGTTTCCCATAGAAGATATATATTAGTTTGAGGAAATCGAATTCACTTTGTCACGATTACGACAAGTCGAATCAAAAATACTCACCCTGCCAGCTCAGTCAAAACCTTCGTCTCCTTGTGGATCTTCTTTACGACATAACTTCCTGAATCTCGATGAGCTACACGGCAGAGCCCGCCGTCACACCTCAGGATCTTCTCACAAGCACCGTTCCCTCGTCATGGTAAAATATTTACGTTAATATGGACGGCAAAAGATAGAATTCTTCAATTGACTGTCATGGAAATAACCTTACTCACCGTTTTGTAACTGAACAAAGTATTACTTCGCCGACCCGCGCTACTAATGAATGGACGTACCTGGATCAAACGGAAACATGTTTTAATATGCAAGCAAATATTACTGTAAATGGTCCCGCATCATGTTCTCATGCAAACTGGGATTATAATAGAAAGGACGTTACTTACGATGGAATCATACGGAATTCTCGCGGTAAAAGTTTTGGAAGTTGGCCTTCCTCCTCTCGCGATATCCAATCTTCTTACGTTATCAATCCCTCGATGCACATTGAAACATTGTGACATGTCGGTATTTTTAAAAGCCAAATGCGCGGAATACATCGATTTACAATGGAGGCATTTCACGATAAGTACAGATGATTACAATTTGAGGCTGTTTTTCTCGCAGAACTACATTGTGATTTTACGCAGTTAAACTTTATCATAAATATAATTATTACACATACAATACAGTTATGATGTTCACAATACTCCATACGGGTGTTCGTACAAGAAGCCAAACGCACTAACATAGTGCAACGGTCTACTGGTAAATGCTCGAAGGAAATTCGATGATGGAAGAACCGAAGAAGAGAATGCATTCTCAAATATTCTGGACACATCAGCCGACAATGCGAAAATAGTGGGATGAAGATCAAGTGTGTGCAAGGACGATCGGAGGTGAAAAAGAGAACCATCAAAGAGAGGGTTGATCCTGAATAGAAGAATTTCAGGAGAACCTTGTTCACCGACGTGGCTAGCCAAACGAACGACTCAAGTACGGAAGAAGAGCGACTGCTCCAAAACAAAGTGTGCGAACAAGATCATTTGGCGTACAGTACATTACGAAATATTAACACTCAGAATGCGGGTTGTATGATAGGCAACTTCCAAATCATTGCACGTATTAGCACATTCATTCCAACATGATATACGGAAGGATAAATTTCACCATAACAATAGGTTAACTACCAAGATACCATCTATTGAACAAATAAAGTACAACTTGTTACATTTCATCAAGCTGCTTCAGTGACGGCTACCCCAAAAGGATCCAGCTTCAGGGAAGATCCTCCTCGAACCTTGAGTGAGCAGCTGGTGCAGCTTCTACTGAAAAGATTCAAGCACGGTTAAGGAAAGCGATTGCACTTTAAGGGATGTAAACTGGAGTATCAAAATAAGCTCACCCTGCAAGCACATTCAATATCTCCTTCCCATGGGTTTGCATCTTCCACATGACTTCTTTTCCTCGATCAAACAATACTACAATCTTCTCTGCAGAATCCACAGCTTCATGCTAAGCATCTTCTAATGCCGATGCACAAGCAGCGTGGCCTCATGAAGGTAATATATTTACGTTAACACGGACGGCAAATCAAATAACAACAATTGACTATCATGGAAATAATATTACCCACCTTTTTCTAACTGAACACAATATTCCTTCGCCGAACCGTGAGAAATCCCATCTGAGGAAGCACTGTGGATGCACTGCGCGCACGGAACCATCTTCTCTGCGCTTGAAGTAAAAAAAAGGGTAAGCAACTGGAGAAGTCGAAGAAGAGAACAAGGAATGAGTTTTACTTTACTTTCGTCCGATTCCGGGGTTACCGACGGTCTTGGATAAATGGCCCATCCTGAAATTCTCAGCGAAGGATACTGCTTAACTTATCCTGAAATAATCATTGCTTCGTCCGGTTAAGAGATATTTATCAGTGATCCAAAATCATTCCGATCATATGTTATGGACGCGAACAAAATTGACTGCCATTTACACCCGAGCAGTCAAGGAGGTGAAATTGCCACATTACCAATTCGTGTCCCAGCATATCTTCTAGGTCTTTCGCGGCGGTAGTAGAAATGCAGGAAAAACTTTGTCTTGGCTGCTGGAGTAAACGGGACCGCTATCAACGTCTTCTCATCCGCCCCATGCAGACGAGCTGAAATCGATTGATTGTTTCAATAGACGTTACATCCTTTTGGAATTATAATATCAAATGTGTAATTCAATGAAGGTCATTTTTATGCAAATACGCCGATGATGTATTATTTCGTGAGCTTCCCTACTGCTTCCCGTGGTAGATGCCCTCCTCACGTTTTCCAAACCGCTCTCGAAAAGGTCTTCTTGTTCCACAGCCACGCGATCGGTTTCCTGAAGAGATAAAGCATTAATCTAAACCATGATGGTCGTTAACGAACAGTGGGGAAGAACAATCGACAACTCTTGCTGCTATGTGAAATTCGTTGACTGAAGATAAATCCTTCCGACCTTTAATTCCTCATGCATTCAAGATACCGACTGATTTACAGATGGTCGTCCTCTTCGGAAGCGTTGCACAATAGCAATCAATTCCCAAGTAGTACGCAAAGCTGAAAATAATGAGACACGATTACGAATACGTGCGCGTGAATCTGAATTCAAATTACAAGTTCACTCACATTCTTTGATTCTCCGTCTCCATCGATGGAATGGTTCAGTAATGTCTCGAATTATTCCTCTCCCCGAGGCTAAGCATCCTGCTGGAGGGCGGATCCTCCTCGTCCGTAGTTGGTGCAGTTTCCCATAGAAGACATATATTAGTTTGAGGAAATCGAATTCACTTTGTCACGATTACGACAAGTCGAATCAAAAATACTCACCCTGCCAGCTCAGTCAAAACCTTCGTCTCCTTGTGGATCTTCTTTACGACATAACTTCCTGAATCTCGATGAGCTACACGGCAGAGCCCGCCGTCACACCTCAGGATCTTCTCACAAGCACCTTTCCCTCGTCATGGTAAAATATTTACGTTAATATGGACGGCAAAAGATAGAATTCTTCAATTGACTGTCATGGAAATAACCTTACTCACCGTTTTGTAACTGAACAATTTATTCCTTCGCCGACCCGCGCTTCTCATGAATGGACAGACCTGGATCAAACGGAAACATTTTTTAATATGCAAGCAAATATTACTGTAAATGGTCCCGCATCATGTTCTCATGCAAACTGGGATTATAATAGAAAGGACGTTACTTACGATGGAATCATATGGAATTCTCGCGGTAAAAGTTTTGGAAGTTGGCCTTCCTCCTCTCGCGATATCCAATCTTCTTACGTTATCAATCCCTCGATGCACATTGAAACATTGTGACATGTCGGTATTTTTAAAAGCCAAATGCGCGGAATACATCGATTTACAATGGAGGCATTTCACGATAAGTACAGATGATTACAATTAGAGGCTGTTTTTCTCGCAGAACTACATTGTGATTTTACGCAGTTAAACTTTATCATAAATATAATTCTTACACATACAATACAGTTATGATGTTCACATTACTCCATACGGGTGTTCATACAAGAAGCCAAACGCACTAACATAGTGCAACGGTCTACTGGTAAATGCTCGAAGGAAATTCGAAGATGGAAGAACCGAAAAAGAGAATGCATTCTCAAATATTCTGGACACATCAGCCGACAATGCGAAAATAGTGGGATGAAGATCAAGTGTGTGCAAGGACGATCGGAGGTGAAAAAGAGAACCATCAAAGAGAGGGTTGATCCTGAATAGAAGAATTTCAGGAGAACCTTGTTCACCGACGTGGCTAGCCAAACGAACGACTCAAGTACGGAAGAAGAGCGACTGCTCCAAAACAAAGTATGCGAACAAGATCATTTGGCGTACAGTACATTACGAAATATTAACACTCAGAATGCGGGTTGTATGATAGGCAACTTCCAAATCATTGCACGTATTAGCACATTCATTCCAACATGATATACGGAAGGATAAATTTCACCATAACAATAGGTTAACTACCAAGATACCATCTATTGAACAAATAAAGTACAACTTGTTACATTTCATCAAGCTGCTTCAGTGACGGCTACCCCAAAAGGATCCAGCTTCAGGGAAGATCCTCCTCGAACCTTGAGTGAGCAGCTGGTGCAGCTTCTACTGAAAAGATTCAAGCACGGTTAAGGAAAGCGATTGCATTTTAAGGGATGTAAAATGGAGTATCAAAATAAGCTCACCCTGCAAGCACATTCAATATCTCCTTCCCATGGGTTTGCATCTTCCACATGACTTCTTTTCCTCGATCAAACAATACTACAATCTTCTCTGCAGAATCCACAGCTTCATGCTAAGCATCTTCTAATGCCGATGCACAAGCAGCGTGGCCTCATGAAGGTAATATATTTACGTTAACACGGACGGCAAATCAAATAACAACAATTGACTATCATGGAAATAATCTTACCCACCTTTTTCTAACTGAACACAATATTCCTTCGCCGAACCGTGAGAAATCCCATCTGAGGAAGCACTGTGGATGCACTGCGCGCACGGAACCATCTTCCCTGCGGTTGAAGTAAAAAAAAGGGTAAGCAACTGGAGAAGTCGAAGAAGAGAACAAGGAATGAGTTTTACTTTACTTTCGTCCGATTCCGGGGTTACCGACGGTCTTGGATAAATGGCCCATCCTGAAATTCTCAGCGAAGGATACTGCTTAACTTATCCTGAAATAATCATTGCTACGTCCGGTTAAGAGATATTTATCAGTGATCCAAAATCATTCCGATCATATGTTATGGACGCGAACAAAATTGACTGCCATTTACACCCGAGCAGTCAAGGAGGTGAAATTGCCACATTACCAATTCGTGTCCCAGCATATCTTCTAGGTCTTTCGCGGCGGTAGTAGAAATGCAGGAAAAACTTTGTCTTGGCTGCTGGAGTAAACGGGACCGCTATCAACATCTTCTCATCCGCCCCATGCAGACGAGCTGAAATCGATTGATTGTTTCAATAGACGTTACATCCTTTTGGAATTATAATGTCAAATGTGTAATTCAATGAAGGTCATTTTTATGCAAATACGCCGATGATGTATTATTTCGTGAGCTTCCCTACTGCTTCCCGTGGTAGATGCCCTCCTCACGTTTTCCAAACCGCTCTCGAAAAGGTCTTCTTGTTCCACAGCCACGCGATCGGTTTCCTGAAGTGATAAAGCATTAATCAAAACCATGATGGTCGTTAACGAACAGTAGGGAAGAACAATCGACAACTCTTGCTGCTATGTGAAATTCGTTGACTGAAGATAAATCCTTCCTACCTTTCATTCCTCATGCATTCAAGATACCGACTGATTTACAGATGGTCGTCCTCTTCGGAAGCGTTGCACAATAGCAATCAATTCCCAAGTAGTACGCAAAGCTGAAAATAATGAGACACGATTACGAATACGTGCGCGTGAATCTTAATTCAAATTACAAGTTCACTCACATTCTTTGATTCTCCGTCTCCATCGATGGAATGGTTCAGTAATTTCTCGAATTATTCCTCTCCCCGAGGCTAAGCATCCTGCTGGAGGGCGGATCCTCCTCGTCCGTAGTTGGTGCAGTTTCCCATAGAAGATATATATTAGTTTGAGGAAATCGAATTCACTTTGTCACGATTACGACAAGTCGAATCAAAAATACTCACCCTGCCAGCTCAGTCAAAACCTTCGTCTCCTTGTGGATCTTCTTTACGACATAACTTCCTGAATCTCGATGAGCTACACGGCAGAGCCCGCCGTCACACCTCAGGATCTTCTCACAAGCACCGTTCCCTCGTCATGGTAAAATATTTACGTTAATATGGACGGCAAAAGATAGAATTCTTCAATTGACTGTCATGGAAATAACCTTACTCACCGTTTTGTAACTGAACAAAGTATTACTTCGCCGACCCGCGCTACTAATGAATGGACGTACCTGGATCAAACGGAAACATGTTTTAATATGCAAGCAAATATTACTGTAAATGGTCCCGCATCATGTTCTCATGCAAACTGGGATTATAATAGAAAGGACGTTACTTACGATGGAATCATACGGAATTCTCGCGGTAAAAGTTTTGGAAGTTGGCCTTCCTCCTCTCGCGATATCCAATCTTCTTACGTTATCAATCCCTCGATGCACATTGAAACATTGTGACATGTCGGTATTTTTAAAAGCCAAATGCGCGGAATACATCGATTTACAATGGAGGCATTTCACGATAAGTACAGATGATTACAATTTGAGGCTGTTTTTCTCGCAGAACTACATTGTGATTTTACGCAGTTAAACTTTATCATAAATATAATTATTACACATACAATACAGTTATGATGTTCACAATACTCCATACGGGTGTTCATACAAGAAGCCAAACGCACTAACATAGTGCAACGGTCTACTGGTAAATGCTCGAAGGAAATTCGAAGATGGAAGAACCGAAAAAGAGAATGCATTCTCAAATATTCTGGACACATCCGCCGACAATGCGAAAATAGTGGGATGAAGATCAAGTGTGTGCAAGGACGATCGGAGGTGAAAAAGAGAACCATCAAAGAGAGGGTTGATCCTGAATAGAAGAATTTCAGGAGAACCTTGTTCACCGACGTGGCTAGCCAAACGAACGACTCAAGTACGGAAGAAGAGCGACTGCTCCAAAACAAAGTGTGCGAACAAGATCATTTGGCGTACAGTACATTACGAAATATTAACACTCAGAATGCGGGTTGTATGATAGGCAACTTCCAAATCATTGCACGTATTAGCACATTCATTCCAACATGATATACGGAAGGATAAATTTCACCATAACAATAGGTTAACTACCAAGATACCATCTATTGAACAAATAAAGTACAACTTGTTACATTTCATCAAGCTGCTTCAGTGACGGCTACCCCAAAAGGATCCAGCTTCAGGGAAGATCCTCCTCGAACCTTGAGTGAGCAGCTGGTGCAGCTTCTACTGAAAAGATTCAAGCACGGTTAAGGAAAGCGATTGCACTTTAAGGGATGTAAACTGGAGTATCAAAATAAGCTCACCCTGCAAGCACATTCAATATCTCCTTCCCATGGGTTTGCATCTTCCACATGACTTCTTTTCCTCGATCAAACAATACTACAATCTTCTCTGCAGAATCCACAGCTTCATGCTAAGCATCTTCTAATGCCGATGCACAAGCAGCGTGGCCTCATGAAGGTAATATATTTACGTTAACACGGACGGCAAATCAAATAACAACAATTGACTATCATGGAAATAATATTACCCACCTTTTTCTAACTGAACACAATATTCCTTCGCCGAACCGTGAGAAATCCCATCTGAGGAAGCACTGTGGATGCACTGCGCGCACGGAACCATCTTCTCTGCGCTTGAAGTAAAAAAAAGGGTAAGCAACTGGAGAAGTCGAAGAAGAGAACAAGGAATGAGTTTTACTTTACTTTCGTCCGATTCCGGGGTTACCGACGGTCTTGGATAAATGGCCCATCCTGAAATTCTCAGCGAAGGATACTGCTTAACTTATCCTGAAATAATCATTGCTTCGTCCGGTTAAGAGATATTTATCAGTGATCCAAAATCATTCCGATCATATGTTATGGACGCGAACAAAATTGACTGCCATTTACACCCGAGCAGTCAAGGAGGTGAAATTGCCACATTACCAATTCGTGTCCCAGCATATCTTCTAGGTCTTTCGCGGCGGTAGTAGAAATGCAGGAAAAACTTTGTCTTGGCTGCTGGAGTAAACGGGACCGCTATCAACGTCTTCTCATCCGCCCCATGCAGACGAGCTGAAATCGATTGATTGTTTCAATAGACGTTACATCCTTTTGGAATTATAATATCAAATGTGTAATTCAATGAAGGTCATTTTTATGCAAATACGCCGATGATGTATTATTTCGTGAGCTTCCCTACTGCTTCCCGTGGTAGATGCCCTCCTCACGTTTTCCAAACCGCTCTCGAAAAGGTCTTCTTGTTCCACAGCCACGCGATCGGTTTCCTGAAGAGATAAAGCATTAATCTAAACCATGATGGTCGTTAACGAACAGTAGGGAAGAACAATCGACAACTCTTGCTGCTATGTGAAATTCGTTGACTGAAGATAAATCCTTCCTACCTTTAATTCCTCATGCATTCCAGATACCGACTGATTTACAGATGGTCGTCCTCTTCGGAAGCGTTGCACAATAGCAATCAATTCCCAAGTAGTACGCAAAGCTGAAAATAATGAGACACGATTACGAATACGTGCGCGTGAATCTGAATTCAAATTACAAGTTCACTCACATTCTTTGATTCTCCGTCTCCATCGATGGAATGGTTCAGTAATGTCTCGAATTATTCCTCTCCCCGAGGCTAAGCATCCTGCTGGAGGGCGGATCCTCCTCGACCGTAGTTGGTGCAGTTTCCCATAGAAGATATATATTAGTTTGAGGAAATCGAATTCACTTTGTCACGATTACGACAAGTCGAATCAAAAATACTCACCCTGCCAGCTCAGTCAAAACCTTCGTCTCCTTGTGGATCTTCTTTACGACATAACTTCCTGAATCTCGATGAGCTACACGGCAGAGCCCGCCGTCACACCTCAGGATCTTCTCACAAGCACCTTTCCCTCGTCATGGTAAAATATTTACGTTAATATGGACGGCAAAAGATAGAATTCTTCAATTGACTGTCATGGAAATAACCTTACTCACCGTTTTGTAACTGAACAATTTATTCCTTCGCCGACCCGCGCTTCTCATGAATGGACAGACCTGGATCAAACGGAAACATTTTTTAATATGCAAGCAAATATTACTGTAAATGGTCCCGCATCATGTTCTCATGCAAACTGGGATTATAATAGAAAGGACGTTACTTACGATGGAATCATATGGAATTCTCGCGGTAAAAGTTTTGGAAGTTGGCCTTCCTCCTCTCGCGATATCCAATCTTCTTACGTTATCAATCCCTCGATGCACATTGAAACATTGTGACATGTCGGTATTTTTAAAAGCCAAATGCGCGGAATACATCGATTTACAATGGAGGCATTTCACGATAAGTACAGATGATTACAATTAGAGGCTGTTTTTCTCGCAG
Source organism: Pantala flavescens (assembly GCA_020796165.1). Taxonomy (NCBI): domain Eukaryota; kingdom Metazoa; phylum Arthropoda; class Insecta; order Odonata; family Libellulidae; genus Pantala; species Pantala flavescens. The sequence continues at coordinate 17,737,384 of CM036885.1, read as the reverse complement.
AACTACATTGTGATTTTACGCAGTTAAACTTTATCATAAATATAATTCTTACACATACAATACAGTTATGATGTTCACATTACTCCATACGGGTGTTCATACAAGAAGCCAAACGCACTAACATAGTGCAACGGTCTACTGGTAAATGCTCGAAGGAAATTCGAAGATGGAAGAACCGAAAAAGAGAATGCATTCTCAAATATTCTGGACACATCAGCCGACAATGCGAAAATAGTGGGATGAAGATCAAGTGTGTGCAAGGACGATCGGAGGTGAAAAAGAGAACCATCAAAGAGAGGGTTGATCCTGAATAGAAGAATTTCAGGAGAACCTTGTTCACCGACGTGGCTAGCCAAACGAACGACTCAAGTACGGAAGAAGAGCGACTGCTCCAAAACAAAGTGTGCGAACAAGATCATTTGGCGTACAGTACATTACGAAATATTAACACTCAGAATGCGGGTTGTATGATAGGCAACTTCCAAATCATTGCACGTATTAGCACATTCATTCCAACATTATATACGGAAGGATAAATTTCACCATAACAATAGGTTAACTACCAAGATACCATCTATTGAACATATGAAGTACAACTTGTTACATTTCATCAAGCTGCTTCAGTGACGGCTACCCCAAAAGGATCCAGCTTCAGGGAAGATCCTCCTCGAACCTGGAGTGAGCAGCTGGTGCAGCTTCTACTGAAAAGATTCAAGCACGGTTAAGGAAAGCGATTGCATTTTAAGGGATGTAAAATGGAGTATCAAAATAAGCTCACCCTGCAAGCACATTCAATATCTCCTTCCCATGGGTTTGCATCTTCCACATGACTTCTTTTCCTCGATCAAACAATACTACAATCTTCTCTGCAGAATCCACAGCTTCATGCTAAGCATCTTCTAATGCCGATGCACAAGCAGCGTGGCCTCATGAAGGTAATATATTTACGTTAACACGGACGGAAAATCAAATAACAACAATTGACTATCATGGAAATAATCTTACCCACCTTTTTCTAACTGAACACAATATTCCTTCGCCGAACCGTGAGAAATCCCATCTGAGGAAGCACTGTGGATGCACTGCGCGCACGGAACCATCTTCCCTGCGGTTGAAGTAAAAAAAAGGGTAAGCAACTGGAGAAGTCGAAGAAGAGAACAAGGAATGAGTTTTACTTTACTTTCGTCCGATTCCGGGGTTACCGACGGTCTTGGATAAATGGCGCATCCTGAAATTCTCAGCGAAGGATACTGCTTAACTTATCCTGAAATAATCATTGCTACGTCCGGTTAAGAGATATTTATCTAATCCAAAATCATTCCGATCATATGTTATGGACGCGAACAAAATTGACTGCCATTTACACCCGAGCAGTCAAGGAGGTGAAATTGCCACATTACCAATTCGTGTCCCAGCATATCTTCTAGGTCTTTCGCGGCGGTAGTAGAAATGCAGGAAAAACTTTGTCTTGGCTGCTGGAGTAAACGGGACCGCTATCAACATCTTCTCATCCGCCCCATGCAGACGAGCTGAAATCGATTGATTGTTTCAATAGACGTTACATCCTTTTGGAATTATAATGTCAAATGTGTAATTCAATGAAGGTCATTTTTATGCAAATACGCCGATGATGTATTATTTCGTGAGCTTCCCTACTGCTTCCCGTGGTAGATGCCCTCCTCACGTTTTCCAAACCGCTCTCGAAAAGGTCTTCTTGTTCCACAGCCACGCGATCGGTTTCCTGAAAAGATAAAGCATTAATCAAAACCATGATGGTAGTTAACGAACAGTAGGGAAGAACAATCGACAACTCTTGCTGCTATGTGAAATTCGTTGACTGAAGATAAATCCTTCCTACCTTTCATTCCTCATGCATTCAAGATACCGACTGATTTACAGATGGTCGTCCTCTTCGGAAGCGTTGCACAATAGCAATCAATTCCCAAGTAGTACGCAAAGCTGAAAATAATGAGACACGATTACGAATACGTGCGCGTTAATCTGAATTCAAATTACAAGTTCACTCACATTCTTTGATTCTCCGTCTCCATCGATGGAATGGTTCAGTAATTTCTCGAATTATTCCTCTCCCCGAGGCTAAGCATCCTGCTGGAGGGCGGATCCTCCTCGTCCGTAGTTGGTGCAGTTTCCTATAGAAGATATATATTAGTTTGAGGAAATCGAATTCACTTTGTCACGATTACGACAAGTCGAATCAAAAATACTCACCCTGCCAGCTCAGTCAAAACCTTCGTCTCCTTGTGGATCTTCTTTACGACATAACTTCCTGAATCTCGATGAGCTACACGGCAGAGCCCGCCGTCACACCTCAGGATCTTCTCACAAGCACCGTTCCCTCGTCATGGTAAAATATTTACGTTAATATGGACGGCAAAAGATAGAATTCTTCAATTGACTGTCATGGAAATAACCTTACTCACCGTTTTGTAACTGAACAATTTATTCCTTCGCCGACCCGCGCTTCTCATGAATGGACAGACCTGGATCAAACGGAAACATTTTTTAATATGCAAGCAAATATTACTGTAAATGGTCCCGCATCATGTTCTCATGCAAACTGGGATTATAATAGAAAGGACGTTACTTACGATGGAATCATATGGAATTCTCGCGGTAAAAGTTTTGGAAGTTGGCCTTCCTCCTCTCGCGATATCCAATCTTCTTACGTTATCAATCCCTCGATGCACATTGAAACATTGTGACATGTCGGTATTTTTAAAAGCCAAATGCGCGGAATACATCGATTTACAATGGAGGCATTTCACGATAAGTACAGATGATTACAATTTGAGGCTGTTTTTCTCGCAGAACTACATTGTGATTTTACGCAGTTAAACTTTATCATAAATATAATTCTTACACATACAATACAGTTATGATGTTCACATTACTCCATACGGGTGTTCATACAAGAAGCCAAACGCACTAACATAGTGCAACGGTCTACTGGTAAATGCTCGAAGGAAATTCGAAGATGGAAGAACCGAAAAAGAGAATGCATTCTCAAATATTCTGGACACATCAGCCGACAATGCGAAAATAGTGGGATGAAGATCAAGTGTGTGCAAGGACGATCGGAGGTGAAAAAGAGAACCATCAAAGAGAGGGTTGATCCTGAATAGAAGAATTTCAGGAGAACCTTGTTCACCGACGTGGCTAGCCAAACGAACGACTCAAGTACGGAAGAAGAGCGACTGCTCCAAAACAAAGTATGCGAACAAGATCATTTGGCGTACAGTACATTACGAAATATTAACACTCAGAATGCGGGTTGTATGATAGGCAACTTCCAAATCATTGCACGTATTAGCACATTCATTCCAACATGATATACGGAAGGATAAATTTCACCATAACAATAGGTTAACTACCAAGATACCATCTATTGAACAAATAAAGTACAACTTGTTACATTTCATCAAGCTGCTTCAGTGACGGCTACCCCAAAAGGATCCAGCTTCAGGGAAGATCCTCCTCGAACCTTGAGTGAGCAGCTGGTGCAGCTTCTACTGAAAAGATTCAAGCACGGTTAAGGAAAGCGATTGCATTTTAAGGGATGTAAAATGGAGTATCAAAATAAGCTCACCCTGCAAGCACATTCAATATCTCCTTCCCATGGGTTTGCATCTTCCACATGACTTCTTTTCCTCGATCAAACAATACTACAATCTTCTCTGCAGAATCCACAGCTTCATGCTAAGCATCTTCTAATGCCGATGCACAAGCAGCGTGGCCTCATGAAGGTAATATATTTACGTTAACACGGACGGCAAATCAAATAACAACAATTGACTATCATGGAAATAATCTTACCCACCTTTTTCTAACTGAACACAATATTCCTTCGCCGAACCGTGAGAAATCCCATCTGAGGAAGCACTGTGGATGCACTGCGCGTACGGAACCATCTTCTCTGCGCTTGAAGTAAAAAAAAGGGTAAGCAACTGGAGAAGTCGAAGAAGAGAACAAGGAATGAGTTTTACTTTACTTTCGTCCGATTCCGGGGTTACCGACGGTCTTGGATAAATGGCGCATCCTGAAATTCTCAGCGAAGGATACTGCTTAACTTATCCTGAAATAATCATTGCTACGTCCGGTTAAGAGATATTTATCAGTGATCCAAAATCATTCCGATCATATGTTATGGACGCGAACAAAATTGACTGCCATTTACACCCGAGCAGTCAAGGAGGTGAAATTGCCACATTACCAATTCGTGTCCCAGCATATCTTCTAGGTCTTTCGCGGCGGTAGTAGAAATGCAGGAAAAACTTTGTCTTGGCTGCTGGAGTAAACGGGACCGCTATCAACATCTTCTCATCCGCCCCATGCAGACGAGCTGAAATCGATTGATTGTTTCAATAGACGTTACATCCTTTTGGAATTATAATGTCAAATGTGTAATTCAATGAAGGTCATTTTTATGCAAATACGCCGATGATGTATTATTTCGTGAGCTTCCCTACTGCTTCCCGTGGTAGATGCCCTCCTCACGTTTTCCAAACCGCTCTCGAAAAGGTCTTCTTGTTCCACAGCCACGCGATCGGTTTCCTGAAGAGATAAAGCATTAATCTAAACCATGATGGTCGTTAACGAACAGTAGGGAAGAACAATCGACAACTCTTGCTGCTATGTGAAATTCGTTGACTGAAGATAAATCCTTCCTACCTTTAATTCCTCATGCATTCAAGATACCGACTGATTTACAGATGGTCGTCCTCTTCGGAAGCGTTGCACAATAGCAATCAATTCCCAAGTAGTACGCAAAGCTGAAAATAATGAGACACGATTACGAATACGTGCGCGTGAATCTGATTTCAAATTACAAGTTCACTCACATTCTTTGATTCTCCGTCTCCATCGATGGAATGGTTCAGTAATTTCTCGAATTATTCCTCTCCCCGAGGCTAAGCATCCTGCTGGAGGGCGGATCCTCCTCGTCCGTAGTTGGTGCAGTTTCCCATAGAAGATATATATTAGTTTGAGGAAATCGAATTCACTTTGTCACGATTACGACAAGTCGAATCAAAAATACTCACCCTGCCAGCTCAGTCAAAACCTTCGTCTCCTTGTGGATCTTCTTTACGACATAACTTCCTGAATCTCGATGAGCTACACGGCAGAGCCCGCCGTCACACCTCAGGATCTTCTCACAAGCACCGTTCCCTCGTCATGGTAAAATATTTACGTTAATATGGACGGCAAAAGATAGAATTCTTCAATTGACTGTCATGGAAATAACCTTACTCACCGTTTTGTAACTGAACAAAGTATTACTTCGCCGACCCGCGCTACTAATGAATGGACGTACCTGGATCAAACGGAAACATGTTTTAATATGCAAGCAAATATTACTGTAAATGGTCCCGCATCATGTTCTCATGCAAACTGGGATTATAATAGAAAGGACGTTACTTACGATGGAATCATACGGAATTCTCGCGGTAAAAGTTTTGGAAGTTGGCCTTCCTCCTCTCGCGATATCCAATCTTCTTACGTTATCAATCCCTCGATGCACATTGAAACATTGTGACATGTCGGTATTTTTAAAAGCCAAATGCGCGGAATACATCGATTTACAATGGAGGCATTTCACGATAAGTACAGATGATTACAATTAGAGGCTGTTTTTCTCGCAGAACTACATTGTGATTTTACGCAGTTAAACTTTATCATAAATATAATTATTACACATACAATACAGTTATGATGTTCACAATACTCCATACGGGTGTTCGTACAAGAAGCCAAACGCACTAACATAGTGCAACGGTCTACTGGTAAATGCTCGAAGGAAATTCGAAGATGGAAGAACCGAAAAAGAGAATGCATTCTCAAATATTCTGGACACATCAGCCGACAATGCGAAAATAGTGGGATGAAGATCAAGTGTGTGCAAGGACGATCGGAGGTGAAAAAGAGAACCATCAAAGAGAGGGTTGATCCTGAATAGAAGAATTTCAGGAAAACCTTGTTCACCGACGTGGCTAGCCAAACGAACGACTCAAGTACGGAAGAAGAGCGACTGCTCCAAAACAAAGTGTGCGAACAAGATCATTTGGCGTACAGTACATTACGAAATATTAACACTCAGAATGCGGGTTGTATGATAGGCAACTTCCAAATCATTGCACGTATTAGCACATTCATTCCAACATGATATACGGAAGGATAAATTTCACCATAACAATAGGTTAACTACCAAGATACCATCTATTGAACATATGAAGTACAACTTGTTACATTTCATCAAGCTGCTTCAGTGACGGCTACCCCAAAAGGATCCAGCTTCAGGGAAGATCCTCCTCGAACCTTGAGTGAGCAGCTGGTGCAGCTTCTACTGAAAAGATTCAAGCACGGTTAAGGAAAGCGATTGCACTTTAAGGGATGTAAACTGGAGTATCAAAATAAGCTCACCCTGCAAGCACATTCAATATCTCCTTCCCATGGGTTTGCATCTTCCACATGACTTCTTTTCCTCGATCTAACAATACTAAAATCTTCTCTGCAGAATCCACAGCTTCATGCTAAGCATCTTCTAATGCCGATGCACAAGCAGCGTGGCCTCATGAAGGTAATATATTTACGTTAACACGGACGGCAAATCAAATAACAACAATTGACTATCATGGAAATAATATTACCCACCTTTTTCTAACTGAACACAATATTCCTTCGCCGAACCGTGAGAAATCCCATCTGAGGAAGCACTGTGGATGCACTGCGCGCACGGAACCATCTTCTCTGCGCTTGAAGTAAAAAAAAAGGGTAAGCAACTGGAGAAGTCGAAGAAGAGAACAAGGAATGAGTTTTACTTTACTTTCGTCCGATTCCGGGGTTACCGACGGTCTTGGATAAATGGCGCATCCTGAAATTCTCAGCGAAGGATACTGCTTAACTTATCCTGAAATAATCATTGCTACGTCCGGTTAAGAGATATTTATCAGTGATCCAAAATCATTCCGATCATATGTTATGGACGCGAACAAAATTGACTGCCATTTACACCCGAGCAGTCAAGGAGGTGAAATTGCCACATTACCAATTCGTGTCCCAGCATATCTTCTAGGTCTTTCGCGGCGGTAGTAGAAATGCAGGAAAAACTTTGTCTTGGCTGCTGGAGTAAACGGGACCGCTATCAACATCTTCTCATCCGCCCCATGCAGACGAGCTGAAATCGATTGATTGTTTCAATAGACGTTACATCCTTTTGGAATTATAATGTCAAATGTGTAATTCAATGAAGGTCATTTTTATGCAAATACGCCGATGATGTATTATTTCGTGAGCTTCCCTACTGCTTCCCGTGGTAGATGCCCTCCTCACGTTTTCCAAACCGCTCTCGAAAAGGTCTTCTTGTTCCACAGCCACGCGATCGGTTTCCTGAAGAGATAAAGCATTAATCTAAAACATGATGGTCGTTAACGAACAGTAGGGAAGAACAATCGACAACTCTTGCTGCTATGTGAAATTCGTTGACTGAAGATAAATCCTTCCTACCTTTCATTCCTCATGCATTCAAGATACCGACTGATTTACAGATGGTCGTCCTCTTCGGAAGCGTTGCACAATAGCAATCAATTCCCAAGTAGTACGCAAAGCTGAAAATAATGAGACACGATTACGAATACGTGCGCGTGAATCTGATTTCAAATTACAAGTTCACTCACATTCTTTGATTCTCCGTCTCCATCGATGGAATGGTTCAGTAATGTCTCGAATTATTCCTCTCCCCGAGGCTAAGCATCCTGCTGGAGGGCGGATCCTCCTCGTCCGTAGTTGGTGCAGTTTCCCATAGAAGATATATATTAGTTTGAGGAAATCGAATTCACTTTGTCACGATTACGACAAGTCGAATCAAAAATACTCACCCTGCCAGCTCAGTCAAAACCTTCGCCTCCTTGTGGATCCTCTTTACGACATAACTTCCTGAATCTCGATGAGCTACACGGCAGAGCCCGCCGTCACACCTCAGGATCTTCTCACAAGCACCGTTCCCTCGTCATGGTAAAATATTTACGTTAATATGGACGGCAAAAGATATAATTCTTCAATTGACTGTCATGGAAATAACCTTACTCACCGTTTTGTAACTGAACAATTTATTCCTTCGCCGACCCGCGCTTCTCATGAATGGACAGACCTGGATCAAACGGAAACATTTTTTAATATGCAAGCAAATATTACTGTAAATGGTCCCGCATCATGTTCTCATGCAAACTGGGATTATAATAGAAAGGACGTTACTTACGATGGAATCATATGGAATTCTCGCGGTAAAAGTTTTGGAAGTTGGCCTTCCTCCTCTCGCGATATCCAATCTTCTTACGTTATCAATCCCTCGATGCACATTGAAACATTGTGACATGTCGGTATTTTTAAAAGCCAAATGCGCGGAATACATCGATTTACAATGGAGGCATTTCACGATAAGTACAGATGATTACAATTAGAGGCTGTTTTTCTCGCAGAACTACATTGTGATTTTACGCAGTTAAACTTTATCATAAATATAATTATTACACATACAATACAGTTATGATGTTCACAATACTCCATACGGGTGTTCGTACAAGAAGCCAAACGCACTAACATAGTGCAACGGTCTACTGGTAAATGCTCGAAGGAAATTCGAAGATGGAAGAACCGAAAAAGAGAATGCATTCTCAAATATTCTGGACACATCCGCCGACAATGCGAAAATAGTGGGATGAAGATCAAGTGTGTGCAAGGACGATCGGAGGTGAAAAAGAGAACCATCAAAGAGAGGGTTGATCCTGAATAGAAGAATTTCAGGAGAACCTTGTTCACCGACGTGGCTAGCCAAACGAACGACTCAAGTACGGAAGAAGAGCGACTGCTCCAAAACAAAGTGTGCGAACAAGATCATTTGGCGTACAGTACATTACGAAATATTAACACTCAGAATGCGGGTTGTATGATAGGCAACTTCCAAATCATTGCACGTATTAGCACATTCATTCCAACATGATATACGGAAGGATAAATTTCACCATAACAATAGGTTAACTACCAAGATACCATCTATTGAACAAATAAAGTACAACTTGTTACATTTCATCAAGCTGCTTCAGTGACGGCTACCCCAAAAGGATCCAGCTTCAGGGAAGATCCTCCTCGAACCTTGAGTGAGCAGCTGGTGCAGCTTCTACTGAAAAGATTCAAGCACGGTTAAGGAAAGCGATTGCACTTTAAGGGATGTAAACTGGAGTATCAAAATAAGCTCACCCTGCAAGCACATTCAATATCTCCTTCCCATGGGTTTGCATCTTCCACATGACTTCTTTTCCTCGATCTAACAATACTAAAATCTTCTCTGCAGAATCCACAGCTTCATGCTAAGCATCTTCTAATGCCGATGCACAAGCAGCGTGGCCTCATGAAGGTAATATATTTACGTTAACACGGACGGAAAATCAAATAACAACAATTGACTAACATGGAAATAATATTACCCACCTTTTTCTAACTGAACACAATATTCCTTCGCCGAACCGTGAGAAATCCCATCTGAGGAAACACTGTGGATGCACTGCGCGCACGGAACCATCTTCTCTGCGCTTGAAGTAAAAAAAAAGGGTAAGCAACTGGAGAAGTCGAAGAAGAGAACAAGGAATGAGTTTTACTTTACTTTCGTCCGATTCCGGGGTTACCGACGGTCTTGGATAAATGGCCCATCCTGAAATTCTCAGCGAAGGATACTGCTTAACTTATCCTGAAATAATCATTGCTACGTCCGGTTAAGAGATATTTATCAGTGATCCAAAATCATTCCGATCATATGTTATGGACGCGAACAAAATTGACTGCCATTTACACCCGAGCAGTCAAGGAGGTGAAATTGCCACATTACCAATTCGTGTCCCAGCATATCTTCTAGGTCTTTCGCGGCGGTAGTAGAAATGCAGGAAAAACTTTGTCTTGGCTGCTGGAGTAAACGGGACCGCTATCAACATCTTCTCATCCGCCCCATGCAGACGAGCTGAAATCGATTGATTGTTTCAATAGACGTTACATCCTTTTGGAATTATAATGTCAAATGTGTAATTCAATGAAGGTCATTTTTATGCAAATACGCCGATGATGTATTATTTCGTGAGCTTCCCTACTGCTTCCCGTGGTAGATGCCCTCCTCACGTTTTCCAAACCGCTCTCGAAAAGGTCTTCTTGTTCCACAGCCACGCGATCGGTTTCCTGAAGAGATAAAGCATTAATCAAAACCATGATGGTCGTTAACGGACAGTAGGGAAGAACAATCGACAACTCTTGCTGCTATGTGAAATTCGTTGACTGAAGATAAATCCTTCCTACCTTTAATTCCTCATGCATTCAAGATACCGACTGATTTACAGATGGTCGTCCTCTTCGCAAGCGTTGCACAATAGCAATCAATTCCCAAGTAGTACGCAAAGCTGAAAATAATGAGACACGATTACGAATACGTGCGCGTGAATCTGAATTCAAATTACAAGTTCACTCACATTCTTTGATTCTCCGTCTCCATCGATGGAATGGTTCAGTAATGTCTCGAATTATTCCTCTCCCCGAGGCTAAGCATCCTGCTGGAGGGCGGATCCTCCTCGTCCGTAGTTGGTGCAGTTTCCCATAGAAGATATATATTAGTTTGAGGAAATCGAATTCACTTTGTCACGATTACGACAAGTCGAATCAAAAATACTCACCCTGCCAGCTCAGTCAAAACCTTCGTCTCCTTGTGGATCCTCTTTACGACATAACTTCCTGAATCTCGATGAGCTACACGGCAGAGCCCGCCGTCACACCTCAGGATCTTCTCACAAGCACCGTTCCCTCGTCATGGTAAAATATTTACGTTAATATGGACGGCAAAAGATAGAATTCTTCAATTGACTGTCATGGAAATAACCTTACTCACCGTTTTGTAACTGAACAATTTATTCCTTCGCCGACCCGCGCTTCTCATGAATGGACGTACCTGGATCAAACGGAAACATGTTTTAATATGCAAGCAAATATTACTGTAAATGGTCCCGCATCATGTTCTCATGCAAACTGGGATTATAATAGAAAGGACGTTACTTACGATGGAATCATATGGAATTCTCGCGGTAAAAGTTTTGGAAGTTGGCCTTCCTCCTCTCGCGATATCCAATCTTCTTACGTTATCAATCCCTCGATGCACATTGAAACATTGTGACATGTCGGTATTTTTAAAAGCCAAATGCGCGGAATACATCGATTTACAATGGAGGCATTTCACGATAAGTACAGATGATTACAATTAGAGGCTGTTTTTCTCGCAGAACTACATTGTGATTTTACGCAGTTAAACTTTATCATAAATATAATTATTACACATACAATACAGTTATGATGTTCACAATACTCCATACGGGTGTTCATACAAGAAGCCAAACGCACTAACATAGTGCAACGGTCTACTGGTAAATGCTCGAAGGAAATTCGAAGATGGAAGAACCGAAAAAGAGAATGCATTCTCAAATATTCTGGACACATCCGCCGACAATGCGAAAATAGTGGGATGAAGATCAAGTGTGTGCAAGGACGATCGGAGGTGAAAAAGAGAACCATCAAAGAGAGGGTTGATCCTGAATAGAAGAATTTCAGGAGAACCTTGTTCACGGACGAGTTAAAAGAAAGACACGAGGACGGAAGAAGTGCGACTGCTCCAAAACAAAGTGTGCGAACAAGATCATTTGGCGTACAGTAAATTACGAAATATTAACACTCAGAATGCGGGTTGTATGATAGGCAACTTCCAAATCATTGCATGTATTAGCACATTCATTCCAACATGATATACGGAAGGATAAATTTCACCATAACAATAGGTTAACAACCAAGATACCATCTATTGCACTTATAAGGTAGTACTTGTTACTTTTCATCAAGCTGCTTCAGTGACGGCTACCCCAAAAGTATTACATTTAATTTCATATTACGAAACCATTCGCGAAATACAATTTTCTGTGGGAATCTACAAAGTTTATTTTATTACTATGGCATTCCACGAAGGTACTCCTTCTCACATTGATTTCACAGCTCCATTATAATTATGCTTAGCGAAACTCATTAAGTTTTTCCCCATTACTGCGCCTTACGTTTCCTTCAATATTTAGCAATTGAAAATATTCAGCACCCAAATGGCTTTCAAGTATTTCATACTTAGCCACAATATTGTGGTAAATGTATAAAGAATTATTTATTCCCCTTTCTTGATGGTTAACTGCCACTAAGTCACTAAGCCAACTTAGTAGTGAGGTAAGTATAAACATATGAATATTCATAAAATTTTATTTGACTAATTAATTGTTGTTTGCATACTCCAAAATATATCATGCTCCTTAATTTTATATAGTTAGCAAAATGAACACTATTATCACTTATTTTACTATGCTTTTACTAAGAACTGAACGTCATTAATTACAGGACATAATTCAACATCTTTCTCGTTTCATTCATATATTATTTCATTACCCATAGATTTTTTTCTCTCAATTTCTAATATGTTTTGCGATCAAATATAATATATTACATAATTATCTAAATTCTTATGATCTCTGTTGTTTATCTTTTAATCCAATGCATTCAATATTTGCTGCTTAATAAAAGATTGTAACTCTCAAATTAAAAGATCATGTATATCATTATCTGAGAATAATAATACTTTACAAAAGGTAAAAATATAGTACGAATAGAGCATCAATTGATAAAATAATAACCTGCTACTGAAACTATATGTCCCTAGAAATAAGTGCCTTTTTATCAAGGTGCTTCCTTTTCTCTAGAATATTTTTAATAAATTTATGTAATAGAAGAGCGGTTCTAATTTCATGTGTTTATATTTTAAGTGTCGTTTCAGGTGAGTCGTTAAACGTTTAATTGGACTTTTTTTAAATTTTAACCAAATGTTATTAAAATTGATTGAATAATTAAAACATTTTATGAAAAAATTCAATCCCGAAATTCATATAAAGTCGTTAACTGTTTCAGAAATTGCAATTGCAAATAATATAAGTCAATATGGTTTTCTCGAATTATGTTAATAACCTTGCGTTAGAATTTATAAACTGCAACCGAATTAAAAAGTAATTAAAAATAAATATCGTTTTTGAAGGAATCGAATTTACGTGATGTTATCGTGTGAGTGCCCGAAAGAAGCTACGGCTCCTTCACTTTCCTTTTCGTTCAGCAGCTTGAGTCATTTTTGTTTAGAAAGTGGAATACATACTCAAGGACAAATGCTCTCCATCACAATACAAAAAAGGGAAGGAGATTCGTGAGCAAGTAGACCCGGAGTATTGAAATATATTTATAACTATGTATTAAACGGAAATAAACTAAATTATTATTGAATCACTGAATACAAGATAAACTATCGTTGCATATAATTCACCTCACGATAGAAAATGATTCAGGTTTTAATTTAATAATTGAATGTTATCTAAATAACATCCGATAATGACAAGTTAAATATTTCAATTTCAATAATAATTCGGAACAATTATCATTCCATGCTGCGATGAACGATGATTGCAGTATACGTAAATACAGAAAAAATCCTATGAATTGGAAAATGTCGTGGCCTACAATTTTAATCGCAAAATTCCTTTGAATCTTACGTATATAAGTTACAAATATATCTCAATACGACGATGTATACATAGAGTAGTATCTAAGTTACATGTTGATTGCATATTGGACCGTGTCAAACTATTTTAAAAAATTCTAAAAATTCCTTAACTGATTAAAAAACACTCCTTATAGTCGTACTTATATAATTCTCTTATGTAATCAAAATGGTATCATTGTTTTCGAGATCCGTTTAGCGTAATAATTTTACTTTGAGCAGCTGTCAGGTGTTTAAAAAATATTATATCTAAATCTATATATCTAAATATTATATATATATATATATATATTATATTTATTAGAATAAATTATATAATCGTTAAAATAAAAGGTTGAAACTCGAAATAAAACTATGTATCTTATACAGACGAAATTTATATGACAATCCGTATTGCATTTCAAAAATAACTAAATCATTCATTGAATACCGCTTAATGATGCAATAGGGAAAATGTATTGCAAAATAACGAGAAATATTAATTTAATAAATTACAAATATTCACTAAGAAATAGAAAACGTTGTGGATTACACCCTTCAAACTTAATATATTTCGTTTTCGTAAACCTACCGTTAATTTTTCAATGATCAGAGAATAGAATGGTATGCAAGGTGATATCTCAATTTAATCTTTGATAGGATAACGGACCTCATAAAACTATATTATAGACATCATAGTTATCCATTAATTAACTAGAAAAGCATAAGTATACATCCACTTGTATATATATCTGAAGGAGTGATACGCGGATCATTGTTCTCGGGAAGTGTTAATCATCATTAATTGTACTTTTATTAGAAGGGTTGTTACGTTTTTAGATTATAGAGCAACTGTATAATCGCTAAAAAACGTGAGTTAAATCTTGAGTGAAACTAAGAATATTACATATTTCGTCATCCTTCACTTATTTCAAATACTTCAAGTTTCCATTTAATTTGAATAGAGTACTTATTTAAATTATATTCTAATATTGGAATTAAAGAAAGTTGTAAATCGTTCAAGACTATTTCAAGTACGTTAGGAATCATCGCATGAGATCTATTCTCGTACTTAATACGCGTAGTTATACGAAAAGCAATGTTACGTTGTATTCAGAAAATTAAAGCAAAGAAGTGTTGAAAATAGGAATAAAGCTCTCGCGAGTACTATCCATTTATTATAGAAATAGTTGTAGTGATTTATTAATGATCAATGGCATCAGTACTTAAATATCACGATGACTCAAAGCATAATTAATATTTCAATGATAATTAAATTTCCTCGTTGGCGTCGTAAATCATTTAAAGTTATAAATTATTATATAATCTTTCGTTAATTATAGTTTCATTCGGGAATAACTTTGAATCGCATTACTTTCCGCTTATGTATTTATTCTAAGTTTCGTTAAACAATCATTAATTGCGGAAACCGTTCCTTAAATGTGTTTCGCAACACGTTACATTCAAAAAAACGTTAGTAGAATCCAATATTCAAACGAAATAAACTTGGATGGATTCAGATTCTGAAAAGTACGTCGGCTATCAATGATACGTAATTGCCACGTGGTCTAACCGGAAGTCGTTGTTACATGTCCGAAAATGAGTGGAGATTTAATAAAAAGGAGGTTTTATCACTATCGAAGATTATAAAATTGAATCGGAAACTTTCAAAATGAGATATTCATGAGCGATTCCGTATTTGAGAATGATTCGATCGAACTATGACTACGAGGCGGTTATCAAGTTTTATGACATAAATACTTGTTTCGTCATGTAACCGACGTACAAGTTAAACGCACGGTAAACATTTCTTTCTCTTTTAAAGGAAGGAAACAAAGGCACGATCATTCGGAAGATACTTCGACAGCGGCACCTTTCTTTAAAAAAATCGGACTAAATATATCCATCCAAAATTAAAATCGATTCTGAATGAAATAGATACCGACAAAGAAAGTAACATAGTCTATTAAAGAACATAATAGTTTTAAAAAAATCGTATATTTCCTACCTTTCGTGTCCCAGCCATTCCAATCGTTGGCGTCCTGACTCCGTGATGAGGTTCCATCGCAGCTTTCTTTCCGCTTATATATTCAATATCGATAATTATTAATTCGGAAATTACCGAAAACGATTCAACCAGATAAACTAACGCACTTTTAAAACTTTCAGTGACGAATTTAAATTTTAACGGTTTTCTTGAACAAAGCGGCAGCACGACGTTGCTAGAAGAATTCCCAGAAGACAATGGCAATTTTGCAACACCGCTAAAGTTGAACCAAAATCCTCGCTTCTGATTGGCTGGTTACGATTGACCACGCCCGCTTTAGCGTTCCTTTATCTTTTCCATATTTAATAATTTAATTATTTTAATTAATTACAATGTAAATGATGATTAAATGATTCAAATTAATTTTTACAATTATTAGGGTAAATATATTCATTAATACTTATCGTTTGAATATTATGTATGGGAAGTTGAAGAAGTTCACTCAAGCAAATTCTCATACTCATTCGTTATGAAAAATTTGACGTCCAATGCTTTTGTTTTACTGGAAAATTCATTAAGTTTTAATAACAAATGGAAATTAAAATTAAAACTTCGGTCTTACCCCTGAAATTATTTAATAATAATGTTTATTCACAACATCTACCAGAGATTGTGAATGACATATTTTTCGAAGTATCTTCTCAATGGTACGTCAATAGACTATAGTCGAAATAGATTGGAGGTAAACGTGAAAGTAATCTCATATCATTCATCGTGAATATTAATGTCAACTTAAGAAATAAATAAATCACTCTATAAGTTCATCAATCCTCTGATGGCTACCTTTGTTGCTAAAATGTTTGAAAACATATGTATCTGATTTAAAAGTTATATTACTTTGAGATCAATTTACTAGAAAAGCTTACTTACCTCTGATAGCCTTTCCATTTTTCTTGAATGGAACTACCCTCCAAAGGAACCTTCTTTATTTTGGCGACCGCACTTTAATTAGAAATGTTTTTCTTAACAAACACACGTTCAGATTTAGACACTTCACAATGGCAAAAAGCACCCACACCTCACTCACTATTTATATATTGTTTGCACTTATTTCATCACTGATTTTAGCAATAGCAGGAATCAAATTGCCAGAATAAAGCAAAACGTTGCACTTTCCACGTAATATATAAGTTAATACGTGGAATTTTTGGTATACGTCGTCACTAATTGCACCCGTGAGGTCACATGTCACTCAATTCACTATAAATCATAGGCGAGGCATTTTCGATTCTTTTCTTGCGGAAATGTCTCAAAACTTGAGCGATTTCATGATTATTTTTGTATTATTATCGAAATAGAGAACGTTATTATTTCCATCTGTATAATCGTTACTTTAATGATTGAATAGTGTTCATGATCATACACAAATAGAAAACTTGTGTACAATTGAATAAAATGAACCTTTCAAATTCACCCTTCAAACTTTGGGCATGTATCTGCACATTCATAAAATTCTCGAGGCACTATTTTCGGTGGCTAAAGCTGTAGTTACACAATCACTCTTTGATGTAATCAAAAATAAACATCAACCATGAATATACACTTTAAGTCACTCACTAAAGCGTTGCACCAGAATACCTTGCACTATTTTCGGACAATGAAAGAAAATTAAAACACACCTACTATTCCTACTCCTACAACTTCCAACTGAATGTAATGGGCCTTCCTTTCGTAACACAGACGGATCACTAACTTATAGAGATGTGAATAAAACACTTCTCACTCTTCGAACGTAATCAGCATATCCTAACATTCAATATGCAAGAGGAGTCATAACTGCACCAATGTCGGTGGCTTGAATACGTCATCTTTTCGCCACGAGAATGTATTCCAAAATGAACACTGACCAATGAATATCCACTTATGTTTCACCCTTTGAAGCACCATACACCATATTATGTTGCACTTCATTCGGACGATGAAAGACTGAAGTAATATTCTAAGAGACAACGATTCAAAATACCCATACTTTCCCCCTGAACTAATTTCGGACAACTATTTACTTTCTAGCGAAAGTGCAGAAATATTCTGGCGTTACTCATTTAGTACGACCTCGAAATTTTATGAAACGCTTTAGCCGTTATTTCAAGGTAAACCTTTTTTGGTTACTTAAATGAATACTCGAAATCGTAATAAATAGATCTTTCACAAGTAGAGCGTTCCTTATTATTTTGTGATCGCGCGATGACCAGGATTCAATATACTTAAACTTATCCCACGATCCATTTATTTAAGTTAGCTAAACCTTATTTTATAAACAAGTTTTTCATTGAAATAGCCGCTAGGGTTAAAGCGTTTCATAAAATTTCGAGGTCGTACTAAATGAGTAACGCCAGAATATTTCCGCCCTTCGGAAGGAAGTAAATAGTTGTACAAAACAAGCTCATGGAGAGACAGAGAGTGAATCACATGTTTTTGAATCATGGAATTGGTCATCAAGTACGTATAGTGCAAGTTATTATGGTGCAATGCTTAAGTGAGTGACTTAAAGTGTATATTCACTGGTTGATTATTTTTCCAAATTCAAGTTCGAAGGGTGTAATTGACAAAATTTTCCATTTCGCAGTCAATATTTTAATTTATTGACTTAATTTTAAATTTATTAAATTAATATTTCTTATTATTTAGCTATACATTTTCCCTGTTGCATCATTAAGCGATATTTAATTAATGATTTAGTTATTTTTACAAGTTGAAATTTTTGAAATGCAATACGGATTGTCATATAAATTTCGTCTGTATAAGATACATAGTTTTATTTCGAGTTTCAACCTTTTATTTTAACGATTATATATTTTATTCTAATAAATATAATATATATATATATATATATATATATATATATATAATATTTAGATATATAGATTTAGATATAATATTTTTTAAACACCTGACAGCTGTACGTCTAAATTCTCTATAGAAAAGTTAGAACTGTAAGTATTCAAGGGCGCTCATTGCTCCCTAGGACCCCTTGTCAGAGGCCCTCTTCTTCTCACACTTTTTCATTTACTCACCACTTCACCCCATCCCTATCCTTCTTCCTCTGTAGCCTCTCTGGCCTATAAACAAACTTAATGTGCTGGATGCCCTTCTCTCTCCTTTTGGGGGATTTCCGAGTGCAGTGCAGAGTGCAGTTACGTTTTATTTCTGTTCCCTTTTTGTTCCCTGAGCGAATCCCGCCTCGAGTTGGGCCTTTGGGTGTCAGAAGTGGGATACAGCCTCAGGGAACAAATATATCAGAGAAGGACAAGTCATGGCATCCCGTGTGAGTATTGGGGAAGTGAATCTCCAGGAGGCGATTGACGAGCTCAGCATGAGGATTGGAGAGCTTAATCGGGAAAATGCGAGTTTGAGGCGGTCACTCGGAAGTGGTGAGACAGAAGTTGCGCACAGAAAGAACTTCCCCCTGATATCTCTCGTGGATGTCTTTTCGGGAGAGTCGAAAGGAGTCACGTCTTTCTTTGAGAAGATCGAGAAAACTGCAGAACTGAGTGGATGGGGCGACATCGAGAAGCTGCACGTTGCTTCTCTTCGGTTGGGAGGAGAGGCCGCCGAGTATTATCGGAGTAAAAAGTGTAGGGAGGCGCCGTCATATGAAGTACTCAAACACCTTCTAGTAGAGAGGTTTAAGACAAAGAAAAGCGCCCGTTTTTATCGAGAAAAGCTTGCGTCGATCCGGATGGGACGTTGAGGGTTTTGCCGATAGAATCCGCACCATCAACGCTCATACGTACGAAGCAGCGGGGACCGCAGATTACGTCGCCGCAGTGCGTTATGAAGTAGATCAACGGGCACTAGACCCCTTCCTCAATGGATTACCGAGAGAACTGAGCCGGCAAGTCCGACTAACAGCGCCAGAGACCCTCGACGAAGCTGTTCGACAGGCGGTACGAATAGATGAAGTCGAGAGAAGAACCGGGAACCCATTGAGGAGAGTTTTCCGTGTTCCGAGTGAGCAAGTTTGCTTTTCCTGCGGGCACATGGGACACTTGGCACGGCAGTGTCCAAGAGGACGACCTTGCTTCACCTGCGGACGCACGGGGCATTTCGCCCGGAGCCTCGCGACCATCTATGCGTCATCGGCAGAGGGATTTAAACAACGAGAGGGTTGGCCGGATTTTAAAGACAAACGAGCGTGATTATCTGCGAAATATTACGTAATCCTCGCTTCATAAACGAAAAAGAGTCGATTTGTATAAGAAATTTGTTAAAAAGTCGGATTTTAAAGACAAAAAAGCGCGATTATCGGCAAAATATAGCGTAATCTTCGCTTTAAAAACGAAAAAGAGGCGATTTTTACAAGAAATTTGTTAAAAAGCCGGATTTAAAAGACCAAAAAGCGAAACTATCTGCGAAATATTACGTAATCTACGCTTTAAAAACAATAGAGAGGCGATTTTTATAAGAAATTTGTTAAAAAGCCAAATTTTAAAGACCAAAGAGCGTGATTATCGGCGAAATATTACGTAATCTTCGCTTTACAACAGAAGAAGAGACAATTTTTATAAGAAATTTGTTAAAAAGCCGGAATTTAAAGCCAAAAAAGCGCGATTATCGGCGAAATATTACGTAATATTCGCTTTATAAACAATAAAGGGGAAATTTTTTTAAGAAATTGGTTAAAATGAATATTTTTCAAGACAAAAAAGAGAGCGATTATCTGTGGAATATATTATAATCTTCTAAAAGAGAAAAAGAGAAGAATTAAGATTAATAAATCCGAGAAAAGCCAATAAATCCGAGAATGGCGAATAAATTCGAGAAATGCGAATAAATCCGAGAAAAGCGAATAAATTCGAGAAATGCGAATAAATCCGCAAAAAGCGAATAAATCCGAGAAAAGCGAATAAATTCGAGAAATGCGAATAAATCCGAGATAAGTGAATAAATCCGAGAAAAGCGAGTAAATCCGAGAAATGCAAATAAATCCGAGAAATGTAAATAAATCCGAGAAAAAAAGCATAAATCCGAGAAAAGCGAATTAATCCGAGAAAAGCGAATTAATCCGAGAAAAGCGAATAAATCCGAGAAAAGCGAATTAATCCGAGAAAAGCGAATAAATCATAGAAAAGCGAATAATTCCGAGAAATGGGAATAAATCCGAGAAAAGCGAATAAATCAGAAAAAAACCAATAAATCCGAGAATAGCGCATAAATCCGAAAAAAGCGAATATATAAGAAAAAAGCGAATAATTCCGAGAAAAGCGAATTAATCCGAGAAAGCGAATAAATCCGAAAAATGCGAATAAATCCGACAAAAGCGAATAAATCCGAAAAATGCGCATAAATCCGAGAAAAGCGATCAAATCCGAGAAAAGAGAATAAATCCGAGAAAAGGGAATAAATACATGAAAAGCGAATAAATCCGAGAAAAGCGAATACATCCGAGAAAAGCGAATAAATCAACAAAATGCGAATAAATCCGAGAAAAGCGAATAAATCCGAGAAATGCAAATAAATCCGAGAAAAAAGCATAAATCCGAGAAATGGGAATTAATCCGAGAAAAGCGATTATATCCGAGAAAAGAGAATAAATCCGAGAAATGAGAATAAAGCCGCAAAAAGCGAATAAATCCGTGAAAAGCGAATAAATTCGAGAAAAGTGAATAAATCCGAGAAAAGCAAATGAATCCGAGGAAAGAGAATAAATCCGAGAAAAGAGATTTAATCCGAAAAAAGCGAATATATAAGAAAAAAGCGAATTAATCCGAGAAAAGCGATCAAATCCGAGAAAAGCGATCAAATCCGAGAAAAGCGAATAAATCCGAGAAAAGCGAATAAATCCGAGAAATGCGATTAAATCCGAGAAATGCGATTAAATCCGAGAAAAGCGAATAAATCCGAGAAAAAAGAATAAATCCGCAAAAAGTAAATAAATCAGATAAATGCGAATAAATCCGAGAAATGCGATTAAATCCGAGAAAAGCGATTAAATCCGAGAAATGCGATTAAATCCGAGAAATGCGATTAAATCCGAGAAAAGCAAATAAATCCGCAAAAATCAAAGAAATCCGAGAACAGCGAATAAATCCGAGAAAAGCGAATAAATCCGAGAAAAGCGAATAATTCCGAGAAATGCGAATAAATCCGGAAAAGTTAATAAATCCGCAATAATTGAATAAAACCGTGAAAAGCGAATAATTCCGAGAAAAGCGAAGAAATCCGATTATTTATTTCGTTTATTAGTTATTCGTTATTTTTTTATATATTTTATTATATGTATATTTCGTTATAATAGTCGCGCTCTTTTGTCTATAAAATTTAACCAATTTCTTATAAAAATCGTCTCTCTTTTCTTTATAAAGCTAAAATTACGTAATATTCCGCAGAACTTCGCGCTCTTTTGTGTATAAAATCCGATCTGAAATTTTAATCGTTTACGACTCACCTCATGTTTATTTTCGAAAATCTTTCTCGAATTTTAGATTCCCGCCGGTTACAATCGCGCCTCGAAATACCACCGTGCGCAATGCACTTTCCACAGCGACCTCGCCGTGTCAGCATCCTCCCTTTCACCAGTCGTTAATTTTCCTTTTTCTCTAATTAAATGCACTCTGTTGAAGATAAAAGCATCTTCGTACGAACTATGATGCTGCGCCCGAGCTCCCTGTAAGAAGAAACGGCTCCGAAAACTTAATAAAGCTCGCTTTGCAGCGATAACATACGACACCATATGAACGCTAATGCTGAGAACCAACGTTCAACGATATTATTATTGCTATCATCATCTCATCTAGCTTACAGTGACAGAGTAATGTAACCTTTCGACGTATTGTAATCCAGGAACTCGGAATTCCTCGCTACGAAGCAATCGGCAAGTAAAATTCGAGAGGCAAATCCTTGTCTTCGTAGGCAAAGGGCCTACCGAGATATTTCCAATGGGACTGGGTATCTTAACTTACAATTCTCCTCGGAGCCTCACCAAAATCTCTTTCCGCACGCTCGCAAGACGATGCCTTCCTTTGCGATGCTGCCGTATTTTATCTATCTTCCATGTGCACCGATAACCACTTAACACGGTCACAATCACTTTATCCGCGGAGAATCGTCAATACTCTATAGGATTGATACGAAATAGCGTAATCCACTCGATGCACTAGTCACAAACGTTTCTCACGAGCAACGACTGCCGAGTGAGACCAATGGGGAGGAGCCCTCTGTCGGATTTCAGTTAAGAAAAGTTTCCCTGTGACGAACGATGACGGACTATATCCGCTTCTCCTCATTCGAGCTCCCAAGGTCTACGTAGCAAATTCAAAATTTGGCAATCGTTACGCTTAAAACTCCTTCGAGATTCGTTATTTCTAAGGACAAGAGTTCATTCGAATGCATGGCTAAATTTACTACTTAATGTTCGTTACTCGCGAACAGAATTATACTAAACGGAAAGAATGACTCCTAATGAATTCAACAAACAGCTCCCGCGATAGACGGTAAGGAACGGGGAGGAACGATTTAATGAACGGAAATTACTTTGGGCAGGGCATTTGCAGGATTTTAAGCATAAAGTAAACGTTTCGACAGGGGACAATTTGGGGCGGTCGATTATTAATTAATCGACCGTGTATAAACCAGGTTATAACGTTCAAAGTTTCACTGCATATCGGCTGCGTCTTACATTCGCAGTGCGCCGAAACGGAAATTATATTCAGCCGTCAAGAAATTGCGTGTGCGTGACCGAAAAACCTCGACAGGGGTGTCAATCAAATTAATCCGTAAACTTAAGTGTAAATGGAGAACCAAACGAGTTTCTATAAAATTGATTTCCAATGCGTTTTTCATCCATTACCGCTCGCGCATAGGACAACGATTTTTATCGCCGATTTTTATGTCGCGGTTTCTGAATAAGAGACGTTAAACTGAACTAGATTCTCCGCATAAGTTTGGCGTTCCTGCTGTGCCTTAAACGCGCGAGCCTCCGATGGACGAGCACATGCGGCAGTTGCCGATCGCCCTTACGCGTTAACCCGTTGCAAAGGCGTTCGAAGATTTAGTGCCTTGTGATTCGATGACTTTGTACAATTAAAAGGATGCGACAACCCGCTTAGGAAGGTGTACGCTCTATAACTGGGACCTCGTACGCAGACAGAGGTTTTCAGAAAACGTCTTCGTCTCGAAAGGGTAAAGTAATCGTGCCAAGAAAGGAAAACGTCTCCATCAACTGACATTTCCAGCCTATTTGAGCCGGGGAAAATCGAATATTTATCTCATTTTCTAAGAAATAGTTAAAACATTGAGAGGTCAAGAGGACCCCAAGTTTCGGATCGTGATGCGAAATATTAAGATTCGCACAGGGTATTCCTACGGACGAACTCGGATTGTGGACGACACCTCATGCGTAGCTTTCTCATTGCGTGAATAAAGAACGCATGGTAAGTGGCTTACACGAAAGCTAACCTTCGTCTTCTGAGAATGCTATGGGCTCCAAAAGGTCACAGATGGTTGCGAAATCCGTTTTCTAAATGCACGTTGCGGAAAAGCGAAGTAGCATCCGTGGAGAGCGAAATATTACCTTTGCCACGGCCACTTTGACAGTAGAGGGAGAAAGATCCATCGACGATCATTATCTTTCCAAGGTGGCAAGCGAGACGATCAGGTTACGAGCAGTCGTCCGAAAGACTCCCTTTCATTAGGAGATAACCTCATTCCCAGATATCGAATAACAAATACGTGTATAGACAGAATTGAGAATATTACCTTGGAAAAGACTTTATGATTAGATGAATTTGTTCGGTTTTAGCGAAATTTTATCGCACATTTAAGGTTGTTCATGAATAACCACTGTTCAACATTATCAATCAGGTTGCACGCTAAATAGTTTAAGATTAGCGATAGAAACTCGTTTCTACATGGTAAGCGAAAACAAAAATTTTATATTCATTTTAATATTCACAAGTAGCGCCACAAAACATATACGGAAATGCGAGCACAGAAACAAGTGCTACGTTTCGAAGGCATTTTTTAAAATGGAAAGTGGTTTGGACCCATGGACAAATATTGCTGTAACACCCCGCTGAGAAAAGCGCACGCTCTACATTACGATCTATATTCAAAATAGCAAAAAGCTTCGTATCTATAGTCTGTTCCACTTTTCTAGGCAGTATGGGCTTATGGAGAAATCGAATAGCCTCGTACGCCGGGTCATTTTTCTGGAATATCCGCGATATCCACAAAATTTGCCTTCGCAACGGATGAAATTAATATTTTCAACTATTTTTGGTGAATTTTTTTCCAACTTTTTGGTAAAATTTGGACAAGGAAGGATGGTTCTATACATTGACGAAGTTTCTTTAACATTTCAACAAAAGAAATAAATTTTATAGCGGGTTGAAAAAAAATGGTCACCTCACCAGCCGTGAGCAATACTAAAACTGCCATTTCTCTCATCCTATCAAACGTAAAGTGCTAGTGTTTTCTTAGATTACTCTTTATACCTTATGAATACAAAAAAGTCAACTTATATTAATTTTTGACGGATAAAATTTCAGTAAAAAATAATTTAAGTGGAACGCAACCTCCGAAAAATTGGATCGTGCAGTCAAATATATACATCGGCTAAAAAATTTTTGTTTCTTGCGTTACGAAAAACTTGTCGCGAGAGAAATTGAGATAAATGGTGTTATTTTCATTTACAGGTTATTCTGAGTCGATATCTTGAATAGAACTTTAGTTTTTGAATTTTATAACCGAGGGAGTAATTGATTTAGCGCTCCGATTGCTAATCATTGTTACTTTTTGCTCGAGACTAATAGACCCGTAAGCGTAATTCTGATTGATCCGGACCCGCTCTCAGTTATAAAATTCAAAAACTAAAGCTTTACGCCTTTTGAGAGGCTAGGTTGCTCCCTTATGGGAATATTCGTGCATTTATTTCCCCATAAGCCTCCCGTACTGCCAGCTTTTGTGGAATGACTATAGGAGAGTGGTTTCGCTGAAGGACTACGTACGCAGGCACAGATTTCATAAAACGTGTTCGTCTCGGAAGGGTACCATGCCTGAACGAGAAATCGGTTTTACCCGAACGTCCAATGAAAAATTTCGCTCGGCGGGAATCGACCCCTTTGATGGAGTAAACGGGAGAAAATTGTATGAAAATTCGGATTAATGCTGCCGGGGGCGAAGAACTGGTACAAATTACTCCCGGAAAAATTGTAAATGGATTTGACCTTCGGAAAGTTTTGGCTTTGGATCTTTAGATTTGGAATCGGTTACTTTAAGTTTGTGACAAATCCGTTTCACGCACCTTAGTCATGCCAAATCTACTTCCGAATACACGATTGAGTCCGAACGAGAGCATCACACATTCATCCCGAAGCATCATCCATGGGTTTACATCAACGTGGAATGTAGTTTACGAAAACATTAGTTTATATGCTGGACAAAAAACGGAGACTATTAACCCATAGGATCAAATTTTAGCACTTTAAACCCACGCGTGATGAACGCCTCGCTAACGCTACTCAAACCCCGATTTCGTTCCTCGACGCACTGGCATGTTTTTCTGCTAGGTGTAGAGAACATTCTCACTAATAAATCGCCGGATAAGTTCTTTAAAACGAGTGCTTCCGTGCGTTCGTCCCCCTCCTTAAGGAACCGAGACGTGCTTGGAGATATTCTGCGCCCATCTCTCAATATGCATGTTCACCCACAGTTTTACATAGGACAGGAAAATTTCATAGGATGTATTCTTGAATATTTATTTCTAAAAACCACATTGAATATAATACATTTTCTTCCTCTTAAGTTTTAAACAGTGTATAAATAAGCTTTGTTTAATATCCAAGACGATTTCAATCAAAAGCATTGTATTTCTCATGTTGTCGGTACGCTAAGGTCTTCCTTCCTATTCGAGGTCCACACATGACGAATCCACATCTCACCTATCTTATCTTTTCTCGACTAACATCCTCCCCTCAGCAGTTATTTCAGGCATCTAGAAGGAAAGAAAAGGGATGTTTCAAAATCAGTGAATGCTCTGTTACTTCTTTCGGAAAGAGGGTGTTATCTGAAGTATTCAGCACCTGCAGAGTGGCCACTACTCGTCCTTATGCCGTGTAATGGAAATGTAAACATCACTTTTTCAGTCCTCTTTCAAATACTCGAATCTCGGTTCATGGAGGAATTCGGTCTTCAAATGTAAAGAAGAACGATCTCTGCCAGTGAAACTTTTTGAATAACCGATGGAGGATATCACAAGCATCTCTACAAGGATGCGAAGTAGAGCTGCAAGGTAGAGATCCAATCAAAAGTTATTTAAACCAATGCAATGGTCTTGACAGCAAATGGAACACGTCCTAAGCATTCTCGAGACTGCTTCTAAAATTATGAGCCCAACGACCCCTCAGAGAATACCGTTCTGCAGAAGACATTTGCAGGAAACCAGGGCTGGAAAAAGGTCATCAAAAACACCTGCATGTATGATAGCTGCTCGCGTTCTCAAATGCATCTTCTCATTTCTCGACTTGGATTTTGCATTCCACACGACTGACAGGAAGGAGTTCATCTGCCAAATATCAGTAAAGAATTGATTGAGGATTGGTGCACAAATTCCATCAAATCCTCGTCCCTACTTTGAGCGAACGAATGCAAAGAGTTATAGAGAAGAGTTTGTCCAGAGGCTTTAAGAAGGATAATGCCTGTAACATTAAATGCCGACGTTTTCCTCTGCAGGCAGAAGTGAATTTCCTTTGGGGGAGGGTAATCGGCTTTGGAACTGAGAGGGATGTTAAAATTGAAACACTATTGAATCATCCTTGCAAATGCTAAACGAAGGAGGTTAAGAGAAACACAAATACAGGAATCACGAGAAGTGGATACACTCATGAAACAGCTCCATGGAGTAAAGATACTACAAGTTTCTTCATTGCAGAGTTCTCCAAGTAGCATGGCGTACGATGGAAGATATACCGTTGGGACCAAGAATTATGTGGTACAAACCAATGAAATAATCAAAAAGAAGATGTTAATTCTATGCTACAAGAATGTACTCACGATGCATAAGAAAGGATGAAGAATTTCATGAATGAAGAAGAAAGAAGCAATCATTATCTTAAGCCTGTGAACTCTAGGAGGCACGTTGAAAAACTTTAGAGAATTGAAACGGTGCCTAGAAAATAGTTCAAATTGAAGAAGTAATGACTTGGCAACGCATTCGCGGTTGAAAACACTGGACATGAAATGCATAGATAGGGTCGGAGACGATAGATGGTCCAAGGATAGTCATCCAGAGAACAGGATGAAAAGAGTGCCTGCTGAAATGACATGAAGTTGATCTCACTCTAATTCATAGTGATTTGAAGGGAGAAGTAACGAAAAGGGAGGAGAAATAAAATAATTTAACAACGAAAAAAAGACCCAACTGCAGATAGAATGGACGATGATAATCCTGAATGCTCATGGCCCCTTCTTGTATTATAATTGTTCTTCACAATCATTCGCAACAAAAAGAAATAATTGTGTTCTTCCTTCACCAATAATAAAACGTCTGTTGGGTGACTATCGACATTTTTCCTCCATTAATAGATTGAAACTAATTTCCTTGTATAGAAAAATATGAACAGTTTGAGATCATACCTTGAAAAGTAATCTTGTCGAATTCTCACACAAATTCTTCCAATAGCTAGGAATTGTCATGGAGGTCCACTCCGTGAATACCCGTTGCACTCCTCGTGGATAGGACGGCGAGCGTTGTCGATTCCAAGGGCATCCTAGAATTGAAATTTGATGAATTCATTAGGAAAGGAAGCAAACCTCAAGAACCGTGGCTCACTCCTGCTACACTAACACAGTCAAGGCTATTTTATTGATTTGTAACAGCGGATGGTTATTAATTCATGCGTCGTACTCTTCAAATTAGTTAACAATAAAATCTTGTGTCAGAGCAACCAACTACATGCATACGTTCCTAAACGGATGCTGATTTTGGCAAAGCTGCTCATCGTAAAAATAGACTCAGAGGATAGGAAAACTTGACATATCTTAGCTTTGGCACGATCCGAAATGCAGAGAATAGTTTATAATACTTCTTTCCTAAATTAAACGTGAAAGATGAAAATTTATTAATTTTGAACAACCGCTAAAATTACATTTATAAAACAAAAGTAGAACTAATTTATTGTTGTAACTGTTAAGTGCGAATGAGTATAAATTTTAGGTATTATTCGAGAATTACATGATAATTATTGTTCTGATTATTTTAAACTTTTTTAAGTAAAGTTGGGATTTTTTCTTAAACTTTAAATTTGTATCAATTTTTAATTTTGAAGAAGCGAAGGAAGAATTTACTTAGAATAACACATTAATAAATTTCTTTAAACAATTATTCAGAACCATTATGCATGTGTTTAAGAGGTTACAACGTAATAAAATTAAATGTGGAGTTAGATTTTATAAAATTAATTGCTGAATATTATCGATATAATATAAATGTGAAGTGGACGTAACTGATTTGCATCCTTAAATTATAGTTGAAGTAATAATGTTATTATAATGTCCTGTCTTTAGTTTATCTTCCCGTCTAAAGTCTATCAACCACCTATTCCAAAGCTCTCCTTTCGTTAACAGGTCTCCTTATTCTGGTGTGAGCAGCTTCAGGATTACTCGTTCAAATAATATATTTTCTTAAATAAATATGGGTGAATAGTAAGTTAATATTATAAATAATACTAATGGAAATCATGCACACTATGTGATTGGTATTCACTTATCTTTTACTTATAAAGGAGAACTGTATCCGAATACAAATAATCAAACAGTACCATTCTACTTCTTTTGCCGTTCTAAGAAAGATGGAGATTTTTAACAAAATATTGATTGAATTAGACAAACTATAAACACAGTTGTGGGTTTTTTCATGTTTATTAAATCACGGTGATATTCATTCTATACACTCTTAATTTTAACAACAATGGACGAACACAAATGCAACCCATCCAAAAACTGAAAAAAAGATTAAATTTGCAATATTAAAAATTAATAGAACACTAAAGAATTTCCATCGTTTTTCACGAACAAAACTTTTATATTGCATTTATAAAATTGCTATAAAAATAACTTCGATATTACATTCACCAGAGAAACGCATTTTATAACCATAGACTTGTCCTACAAATTGTAAAATAGGATTGGAGAAATAGTATTCATAAATACAATTTAATTTCTATTCAATGAAAGCAGGAGATTTTTTAATTTTTCCATCTGCATATAGTAGAGTAGAGCTCGTGGAGAAGTTGTTGATACGCATATGTTGGGATACTTATAAAATTAATTTGGCAGTACTGTCTGGAATCAGTGGCGACCCAAGGAAGGGTGTGCATCCAACATTTAAAATGCCAAAACATGGGAATTCGCTTAAAAAGAACTCTTTCATGATGCGGGAAAGAAAAAGGTTTAATTATATTATTATTATATTAAATTTGTACATTAACTATTTTATAACAGCTCATATGATTTTATGTTCTTCTCTACAGACTTATAGCGCTAAAAATCAATGCAGAAGGCAACCGATGACGGAAAATGACTCTACCATGTTATTAACTCTCCGCAAATTATTTAAATGTAGTGATAGAAGTTGCTCTGTGACTTAATAAACTACATAATGTGATTCATTTTTCTGATTTACGGTCCACATCTAATCCTGAAGTAATATTTCAAAACCTAGGTTGGTAACTAGTAATATAAAGACATCGTTAGAAGAACTCAGTCTCTGTAACGGTGTTATAAGAAAGAAGAACATGAATAGTCTGATAGTGAAATACTTTTTAATAGGGAGAAATCACAAATACATCCCCAAGTTATTATTAGGTTGATTCGTTAGGTCAACCCACGGTTAAAGTATACTTTATTTTCTTTTCTAGATCAACTGTAACGAATACTAAAACTGACCAAATTATAGCTACATTGTTTAATTAATATATTTACACAATAATTTCATAATGAATATGCTTTTATGATAACATGAATGAGAGCATTCAAGGAGAAGTCGAAGGTCGCTGCCGCCCGATCGGAGATCCGCGTTACGTTCGTAATAAAATATTCTCTCTAAAATTTTAAATATGAAAGTTAACAACACTAGTGGAAAGTTCATAAAACGGTGCAAATATTGATACCAATAAAGATGAAATATCTTGAAAGATAGACCCAAATTCCTTTGTTCGAAGGAAATCGAAACCGACGCTCAGTATTTCTAGAAAGTATAACTCTTTTACCTTGGATTGTTATAGTTTTTAAACGTGAATAATTAGCACTTCTTTGTTAGCACAAATATTATTCCAGTATATTGAAAAGGTTTAATATCAAATCCTTCCAATATCATTTTTCTCCACAATTTTCAAAGGGCAACAGTGCATCGGATTCTCTCTTTTATAATATATGGGACTATAAGAAATGCGGTCTTTTCCCAATGCGAAACTGAGTGTAGGCAAATAGAGTATTGGTGCATGCACCCCCTGTCACACCCCGAAAGGTGGCTTGGAGGGTATTTACTTTTATATCGATTTTAAATCAACCAATAAAACTGGGGTACCGTTATGTTCACTTTTTTTAAATAAATATTTCACTTTATGTTTTTTAAATCTTTTGTATATTTTGCAAAATTTTTGCTGCTTTTTTTTCTTTCAATTTCAAAAAATTCCGCCTCTTTTGTTTTCATAAAAATCGATTTCAAAGATTTTCAAAATTTTATTCTTTGATATTTTTTTGAAAAATATTGTTTTAAACAAACAAAAACCTTTTCTCCTGTTTTTTAAAAAAGAACTATTTTCCGATCGGACACTCCAAGCGTCAAAATTTATAAATTTCACTTTTTTTGATAAAATCAAGTAAACATTAAATTAAAATTTGACATCTAAGGATTTTTACTATTTCACCTTCAGTTGCCTTTTTTATTATTAAATTTCATGTCTATGGCAACAAATAAATGCAGCTGAGACACAAAGAAATGTAATGAGCAAATTGGGTACAATTAATGTATGAAGAATATTTCCAAGAAGAGTCTTAATATAGGATTGAAAATCACATATGAGCTGATAAAGGAACAAGATTTTTGGTCTTATTTGAACACTAATACTTTAGCAAGAAAGAAGTATCAAGAAACGCTTGGATGACCCTGAATTCCAAAATAATCTCATTTGATATTACTAAAATGGATGAATTTTTTCCCAGTCACATGATGATGAGAAACAGAAAGTAAAATGGCCATCATATTGTACAGCAGAGATGCGAATTATTAAAAAAAGGCTCTTTTCAAAGAAAGAATTTATTTCAGCAACAATAATCAAGGTAGATTTTTTCCAAAATATAAGCCAAGGCAGTATTCTATAGACAGTCAAGCATCTTTAGAAGTTTTTTTAAGTATGATAAAATGAGGTGAGAATGAAATGAGGCAATCAGAGTGGAATAATTTCTAGAAACCTTTTCTAGGCTTTATAGTGAAAATAATAAGTTGAGAGGCACCTGGATTGATTGCATTTTGAATAAAGATTGTGTGCAAGAATGGTTTTTACATATAATGATCAAACATAAAATTTGAAAATCAAACAGGTTATTCAGTTGATTTGATGAAAATAATTGCAATATCTAGAAACCTTAATATAGTTTTTATATAATTTATATAAAGTAATATTGTATAATTCTTTAATTTACTGATTTTATTTCACTGTTGATAAATACCAACCAGTTACCAAGTATATTCACATCGCTATATAGACTAATCATATTGCATTGAAATTTCTCTCAAACAGCAGAATCAAGAATTATGCAGTTTAATGGAACATGGGATCAGTGTAACCTATATTTCATGAAATTATACTATTGCACTATACATGTATAGCAGAGCATCATAAAATGAGATATATTGTATGACTATTGGGGTATAAGTAATGGGACATCTTTTAATGTCATGTAAACTTATCAAACCATATTTTCTTTAATAAATAAGATATATCAGATTAAATGTGCTACATTATGAAAATACTTCAGAGGAAATTTTAAAAATATTACTAAAGGTTCTGTTTCATAAACTTCAATATATTAAATAACGTTTTAAATTAAGCTCCCTTCCTTTTTTATATCAAATAATATTAATCCAGCTCCATTATCATACATTAGCTATTTACAATAATTCAATACATTAGTGAAGACGAATAAAATGTAAACTCAGTAGTGGGAAAGAGATAAGTGATAATGGAATGGCAATAATGAGTAATTCATGTCCTCTATTTTAAGAACAACATGTGACAATATGTAAGTATTTACTGAATTTTAAGTTTTCCAAATGCTTACCTATATTATAGAAATAGCAGACAGACATTAAAAATCATTCATATTATCTTAATTTATTCCTTTTGAATATAGATTTTTAATTCACCTCTTATATATCGTATGTTATGTGAAATTCATAACCGAGCTTGGATTTTAAATTCATGCAATCAATATACAGTCCTTCTTGCCTCTATCTACATATCTAGAGGAATTTGTTTTCCTGTAGTCCCATGTTTTCAATGATATCTCAGACTCAGCAAAACTATTAATGACAATCAAAAGAAATGTTGGTTGCTGGTATAGCAATCCAATTAAAAATTCAAACAAACTAAATGTACAGTAAATGATTACTAAATTCAACATCTCCACAAAGGTCTTTTATTTCTTGGGGTTTCACATCATTTTCCATTGTAGTATAACAGTTGAGAATATTGTCTCGGCACAGATATTAATAAACTTGCATTAATTCAAACATCTTCAGAGATATAAGAGATAGTTTTCTTTCAAAGATTTCTGCAAGTATAGATTCTGGTTTTTATAAATTACAATGGCAGTGATCGTTTTTCCCTTTCCAATTAAAGTACTCACATTCCACGGTTTTCCATTCCCCATACAAAAAATACTCTCAAAATATCACAGTCAATAGATCCTTGCAACTTCATTGGCTGCTCTCCATAAATGTGCAGCTCTTACATGTCCAGTATATGACTAATAATTTATGTCCAGTATAGGAAAGAAATGCAAAATATTAAGAAATGTCTCAACAAGTTCTTTGTCCATAATACATTAACAGCTCATCAAATCATTAATACTTTTGGATTTTTCCTAGTTGATAGAGAACCCTTCTAACCAATTACTCCAAGTTATTTTGATTCTTAATTAGATAAATGTGATGAATATGACACAACTGTTTCAAATAAAAACCTAAGTACCTAAGTTCTTAGGTAGAAAAGAAACTTGAGAATTAACTAAAACTATGGAAGCAACTCAGTCATGCCTGGTTCTATGTAATATTTAATATTAAACGTATTAAGGAACTTGGCTTTATAAATATGTTGTCCAGAAATCCCATCTTGTAGTCTGGAGTAAGTACATGAATCATGCAAAATAGGACTAAAAGGAGTAGAGAATTTCTTCAATTTCCTAAAGATTGTGTGATAGTATTAAAACAAGCATTTGTTTCATAGCTTATAGGAAATGACAAACTACAAAGAGAAAAGTTAGTATATTGAAAACTATAGCATCATTTTAAATAAATTTTTAAATACTAGATTTCCTAGGAAATTATGATACTGAATTATGTAGGTCACGACACATGACTTTGTCATTTTCTTCATATTTATTTCCATCAGGGATATACATAACAATAATCTAATGAGAACTTTAAATTAAAAGAAAATAATGCTCAGGCATTAAAAATTTTGATTCGCTCATGACAGTTTTCAGCATTATTTTTATAACTTCTATAAATGGACATCTATCCTCATTAAATTTTATTTCACATTTGTCCTCTCATAACCAATATGAAACCCATATCCAATCACCATCAGAAACACTGCATTGTGTAAATAGTTCAATCACTACAATCACAATCTCAGTTGTAATCATAATAGAACAATAACAACTTTACTAATTAATAATGACTGAATAGATTAAAAATCACAATAGACCCATTTTGGATGGTCAGCCAATAGCACCATTATCTACCATCCAATGCTTTAAAATCAATCTATGTACAAAAATAATGTCATCCAAGCAAGAGATAAGACTATTCATTGACCTAAATACATGCATTCACCTTCACTGACACTGGTAAAGGATACATCAAAAGCTGAATCACTAGCAAAGAATCTATATCTCTTAAAAATTCTTTCAATCGTTCACTCCATTGGAAGTCAAATCCATACACAATCAGTTGACATGGCACTTGAGGACAATTATAAAAACAACCCGAGACAACAGATTTTTCATTTAAATCTACATTCTTAGTTTCTCTTAATAAGATAATTGTCTGATTCAAACAAGCTGCATTTTTTACAAGAAATAAGCAACCTCATCCACACACACACACTCATTGAGTTTCCTTGAATATTAACAAAAAGGTGGGTCTGTAATCAGAGGATACTGTTCAAGAAGAGTGGGAATCATTCATAACACAAGTAAACATCATCAGTTCTGAAGACAGTGTGTGCCCCCTCAATTCATCCTATACAGGACGATGATGATATACGAGCCTATTCTGGAAATGTTGAGGTATTAAAGAGTAGAGGGTATTAAAGAGGCATTAGAATGTTGAGTTAGCAATTAAAGAGATAGGAGACAACTAACCTGTGAAGTGATTGATCAGTGATGAATCTTGAAAATTCAAATTCTTTTAATTGCATTAAAACATGTTGGCTGCTGTGAAAATTATTTTTGATCAATTCTTATATTCAATGTTTCAGAAAGATAATCCATTAACTTAATCTCTCAGAGTTATTTATAATTAAATTGCTAAGATACAACCTTTTAAATATATTATCTAATGAATTTAACCAGGGTAAAGTATCTTAAGTCACAGTGATAAAATTAATCTTTACATCAATCAAAAAGAAATCATCAGATCCATTAACATAAACTATATACTTCTTAAATTTTTAGTTGTTTAATTTTTTAGTTTTATGATTTAAGTTTTTAGCATATAGCTTTATGTTCTTCAGTTTAAGTTCACAACTTTAATGTGAGTTTAACCAAATGAAAATCATATCATAGTTTTTAATATATAATATTTATCATGATAAATAACACATGCCATGATTTAATGACTTTGTTAATGCACAATAAGTTTCAAAATTTAATTAATATTCCTCTTTAAGGATAATTAAACTTAATGGAATAGGTTTAGTTGTATTTTACTTTTTGTTATCATGCTAAATATGCAATTCACATTATTTATTTAGCAACCTTTTAATTTTACCAATCTATTGAAGTGAGATTAAAATCTCTAATTTTATCAGTCTACCTTTTAATCATTTTGACTTCTTTAGATTTTATCCAGTAATTTAAGGTAGTAATGAATTCTTCGGGTGTCTCCAATGATAACTAGTCATGAAAATTTTCTGTGATGTATTACTCACCTAATTAATATTTAGTAGAATATCACGATAAGCTCTGGCAATAGCGAATTCACAAGCCATAATTTGATATTATTTAAGCTTTCCTCTTTTCCTTTAATTGGTTTCCCTAGTAGAGTTGGAACATAAGCGTAACATTACAGAAGAGAGCGTAGCTAATTTAATGGAAGCATGAAAATTATTTTGTTTCTTAACTTTCAGGCATTCCAGATTGCCAACTTAATACAAGAGTATGCAGAGGTATTATCATATCATATAATCACCACATGAAGTTTGCCGCAGGGAGGTAAAAAAAAAAACAAAGAAAAATATAAATAGTTAGCATTCTCCACAAACCAGTTCCTCCACTGGTGGCTGAAGAAACTCCTCTCAGTGAAGTATCTCAGTGTCTATGCATACATTTTGCATTTAAGAATCAGTCTGATTTGAACAGCAGTAACTGACCAAAAACTGGAACGAGTTGATAATGCACTTCGAAGGATATTTGAAGCTGAATTAAAGTAAGAATGAATGCAGAGTCAGGATATTGTGTATTGTACCCAAAATTAGAGAGCAGGAAACTGTGATGCTCTGCCTAAATATCTGGATGAAGACAATCAATTTCTTTGGTTTTATTCCATTAGTTTTTTCTCAATCAAAGAAGAGGAATTCCAAGGTATAGTCTTAGTTATGCATTTAACATACTGTACTGCATAGGACTAAAGCCCGAGAAATTTATTTTTGCTAATGTTACTTTTTTGTTAGGGATGATGATGTATTATTATGAATTGTTCAATGATGCTAAGAAACATCATTTTTGATTCGATGATGTGACTAATAAAACCACTCTCACAGATATGAATTGTAGGTTTTTACCCAGAGGAATAAAATTCTATTACATCAATTAAATTTCAATTATATGCAAGGAAATTATTAAATCAATGGAGTATTATGTTTTATTTGAACGGACACAACTATTTCCTTTATTATCTGTACTCTCTAAACCAAAGAATTCTCGCAACATAAGGGTTATTATTGGAAAGTGAAGTTACAATGATTACATACGAACAGGTCTGAGGAAAGATAGATTTTAGTATCAGAATCTTTTCATTTACTAATATAGTATGTCATAATGAGGAAGTTATATTCCAATTGTTGATCAAGCAAAGTCAGGTTAATGTATTAGAAAAATGAATGACATAAGAGGGTATAAATTAGAGATATCATTCATCAAAAATATAAAAAGCTTTTATATTTCAGACCATCTGTAAAAAAAAGAAGCCAAAGTTAAAAAATATTTATGTGAGAGAAAAAAACAAATCAAATATATCCCATTAGTTACAATTTATTGCCATAAACTTGATCAGGTTTTAGAATCCTCCATTGTTAATTGGGATGCTTCTTCAACTCAGTTTAAAATTTCACAAATCATTTACCTTACATTAAACAATTAAAGAATCCAAACATACGAATAACTATCTAAAAAACTCATTAGCAAACGTGGTTGAGCAGATATCTGAAAATCGGTGGATAATTTCTGCGTAGCCATGGTGGAGTGGAACATGACCAAGAAGTTAAATGGAATTCAAAGGTTCCAAAATATGCCATTAACCACTGCAAAGATGACCAAACGATAAAGTGCACTAAAACTAGCATAGTTTTGTGTAACCATGCACGAAGGTATTTGTATACATAGTTACCTTAAAAAATATAACTTGAAGATTGAAGTGTGAACTCCATTGCTATTTGAGCCTCAAATTTTTTATAACAAGATATATTTTAAAACATACAAAATTTAAAATAAGGTGATATCCAAATATAAAATTAAATAACATTCAAATATTTTAATTTCACTTTAAAGAGTAAGATTAGAAAAATATGAAATAATAACTTTATTAATAATAAGGTGCACAAACCATCTTATGACCCCAATGTCATAGAGGCCAAAATCTAATTAGCCTGGTCACGATCCAAGACTTCTTTCGCATGTGCTGTTTAAGCACGAAAGGAAATTGGAAGGAGATACAAAAGGGTAAGAAAAGAAAGGTAAAAGAGAAATGATTTGGTAAGGAAATAGTGTAATTTAAAGATCAAAACAGGATAGAAATTGGTTCTTGACAATCAATATAGTATTATAAATTCAGTATTCAAAATAAAATGCAACAAATAGATTTCGATATTTTATGATGATTGATTACTGCAAGATTGCTAAAAATCTGATACTCTGAGCTGATGAAACAAATATATAAATAAAGATCTAATGTTTTTAAGAAAATGATTAGTTAATCATGAAAGATATGCTCTTTAGCTGGCATCATACTAATCAGCTATACTCTAAAAAGTTGCTTTATATTATTGCAAATATGATTACAGTAACCCCAAAGATACACATTAATATATTACAGAGAGCTACCAAGTTTATTCATTGTGCAAACACAATTTTCTATTCTTAAAAAAAAGGAATGGGAACTTTTATATAAAAAAGTGTGCAACACAAAAAAAAGAAAATTTTAAATGTATCTTTATATGATAACGAGCTGTGCCTGCTCCTAACAGGCGCTCGTAATCTTATTAAAGTTGACAAACAACATATTGGGTCTACCAGAAAGTTCTGTCCGTTCCGGTTACAATGTTTCAACAATTAAGCTCATATTCATTAAACAAATATTTGGATCTCTCTTTTAATCGCTTACAATGTATACACATTTTCGTCTTACATTAATAAAACGAAGACCACTATTCTTGTTGGTATTAAGTGAGACGCAATCGCATACCCATGGTTTCTGTCCTAAAAAATTTCTTGCAGGGCAAACAATTCAAGGAAGAAATCAGACAAACACCGGTTAAATTATTGGCTTCTAGAGATAAGACATTCTTTAAAAATGGGATGTACAAAATGCCATCACGCTGGATAGAAGTCATAAATGATAATTATATTATTCAATAAACTTTATTCAAAGTATGAAAAATTTATTCTTTTTCACATTCTAAAAACGGACAGAACTCTTCTGTAGATATATTATGGATATAAAGGAGTTAATGCAGCAGACAGACACACAATGCAACCATAAACTATATTTCATGACCAAAATAAGAAACTTTATTCAATTTCCCTTCTTTTGGTGCTAATTTCAAATCCATACGTGGGTTAATACTACTATAATTTTGCAAAAGCAAGGAAGCATGCAGGTGAGAAATCGAAGTTTACATGTACATCTTATGGGAACAGTTATTCCCTTCTGGAGTCGAACCGAGTACTCTAAATTGAGAAACTTTTTCCAAAAACCTTTCTGGAGATTTACGTAATGATTTTTTAAATTCTCAGAACAATTGGATGTATGGATTTTGAGTCTATAGTGTACAGACAGACAGACACACACACAACACACACTAATCAAGTATACAATTATGAAATTTGTTACCAAATTAGGTAACGTCATTAACTCACCAAGTTCATTCAATCCCTTGAATTTATCCCGATATCACTTTTAATTTAATATCAATTAACCATTTACTCTACAAAAAGTATACGTAAATATTTACGTTGCTATAAACAAACATAATTTAAATACTGATTTCTCAATACGTTCTTAATAGAAAATTCAACAATCGCATTCGTGGTAACTAAGAAATAGTTTGTTTACAGCCTCAAAAATTCATCAAAATTATCATCTAATTTCTCCAAATTCTCGTGATTTCTGATCATAAACTATATTTCATGACCAAAATAAGAAACATTATTCAAGTTTCCTTCTTTTAGTGCTGCTTTCAAATCCATACGTGGGTTATTTCTAATTTAATTTTGCAAAAGAAAGGAAGCATGCAAGTGATAAAATCTAAGTTTACATGTATTTCTTACGAGAACACTGTAAACACCAGACACACACCAAACAGATTTTATTTATATAGATAATGTAACTGTATACATGAAAGTAACTCTGTATTCTTACCGGTCAACTCTGTATTTTTAATGAAGTTATGGAAGTGTTTTGAAAAGAGACTTGTAATCCAAATTTTTTCTATCTTTATGGCTTCATATAAATGCATATGGCAATCAACAGAATTCTATTTTCTTACACCTTAAGGTCCATATATGTGAGGAGAAAAACAGGTCCAAGCAGTTACATGATCATATGAGCACCTTGAAGAGAGTCAGGTCAAGCATTTGCATTTAAACACAAGCTTTTGTTGCCATTCATTTGAGAGTTTAAAGTAATTTTTGGGAATTACAATTTAATTACTTTTCAGTGATACCATTCCTACCTGTCATTTGTATCTGTAATCGGAAAAAATAAACAATTGCTATAGCATCTTGGAATAGAAGTCGAAAATCAGACTTTTTTTAAATGATTAATCACCATTTTCAACCACAACAAGCAAGCATTTTGAAACTGAGCAAGTCATCAATGCGCATATAACTGATATGTAAAATTATTAAAAATACACACAGTAAATAAAAAATCTTATACTTTTAGATAAAAGAAATTCTTCCCAACTGACAAAAAAAGAATAAATGTTTGAATATTACAATAAATCATACATGGGTCTACAACATGCACAAACAATAATATACTAAAAGTAGTTTAAATTAATTAGAAAAAATTGCTATCCCTATATATCTTCGTACCTAAAAAATAATTCCTTTATCACATTTAAATTAATTAAAACATAAATATATATTATATCTACAACAATATGCATACCCTTTTCACACCATCAATAAAGATGATATCATGATCTTATAAATGTTGCCTTGTTGGAATGACCTCTTGTTCCCATTCTTGATGTCAGCAATAACAACCAACCACTACAAATCTCCAAAATAGAATAGAAAAAAAGATTATGAAAACTTTAAGCATGCATACTCAGTAAATAGAATAAATAGTCGCTCGATTTAGAGAAAAAATTAATTCAAACAACAAGATGGAAAAATTAATAAATATATGCAAACCTAGATCCTTCCATATTTTGATGTACATTGATCTCCTCTACAAACTACACTCAGAATCCACTCTCTTCACTTCAAGCAAATGGTCTGGTTGTAAGCAATCCACCTCCTTCCCAGCGAGGAAGAAACAGTATACAAAGAGAAAAATAAAATTAATTATCACAAAGTGCAATAATAAAGTGTCAATCAAATGATTAAAAAAATTAATATTTTTAAATGCAAATATTTCATCTCACTCTATTATCATTCGAACTGCACATTGCCTCCTATCAGCCATAAGTACATCATCAGCCTGCATTTGTTTTCCTCGCAAACATTGAACAACTATCAAAGGAAAATAATTCTCATAAATTATATTTCTCATAATTAGGCATTGCCAAAAATCCGACAAAATACTAACCTTAGGGAAAGTGAAGAGATACAGTCATCTCCCACCACCGCTTGTTTAATATAATACTGCACAAAATAAGGCACCATGGAAATCTGCAATATAAAATTATTAAACAAGCCTTAATTGTATAAACCAAAAATTAATTTATTGCACCGAAAATTGTATATTCAATGCATTATATGTTTAAAGAATATTCACAATAATGTTAAATAATTACATATATGTGATGATTACCCAATGGAAATTCCTCTTTCTGGTGGTTTTCATTTCCTCACCATCCCTGCATCAATACTTGGAATGACCCTGTTGTTCCTATTCTTGATGTCGGCGATAGCAACCTATCCTTACGAATCACCAATATAGAATTGAAAAAATGATAATGAAAACTTTATGTGTACATGCTAAGTAAGTGAAATAAATGATCACTCAATAAAGAGAATAAATTACATCAATAATGTAAACAAGATGGAAAAATTACTAAATATCAGCGAGCCTGAATCATTCAATATTTTGATGGTATTGATACATTGATCTCCTCTACAAACTACACTAGGAATTACTAAATCTTAAAACAGGAAATATTCCTGTTTTAAGATGAACACCACCGACCAATTAAAGGAAACGGCTGCATTGCTAATCTTAACACACGTTTTGCACTTTTAGAAACAAAGGCCTGAATTTTCAGCCTACTACGTACACATAATGAAGACTGACTATTCACGTTTCTCTTAGATACTTAAAAGCTGTGATTCATGCTAGGTAGCGTTGTGAGCAAGACGATTCGGTTTGACAGCGGAAGTTCGAAGAGCCACACAAAATCCCGCCTATTTAGTATGACGCTAGTATTCCATCCTAATGGGAGTTTAGATTATCGTACAAGCGACCTCCATTCCACTTTACATAATTCAAAGTTTGATGGAATAGTTTAGGTTTTCCGTAGATTCTGTGTAGAACCTCAAATATGACCATTCTTTTCTCAGAAATCCCAGTTAGGATCTGAATGAGACATTTAAATGTAAACATTATTATATGAGCAGAAACAACTACGTACGCAGTTCTTGTGAACATTAGTGAACGCAAGGTTTAAGGGGGAAACCTGGTTTAGAGGCCAAAATTTAAGAATTTTTTTTAGAGAAACGGTGGAATTAGTTACGGCATTAACCCTTTCGAGACGAATGCCGGGAAAACCCGGCGGAAATTTTCCAGGCTCAGAATACGAATGCCGGATTTTTCCGTCGGCAGTACATATCGTGCAAGTGTGCTGATGCAAAGGATTATGGTTTATAGTCTAACCTTTTCGACCTTTTTCTAGCGAGTTTCAGACCTTTTTCCTTAAAGGAAACCTTGCCTCGGGGGTAATTAAGC
Organism: Pantala flavescens; assembly: GCA_020796165.1. Classification (NCBI taxonomy): domain Eukaryota; kingdom Metazoa; phylum Arthropoda; class Insecta; order Odonata; family Libellulidae; genus Pantala; species Pantala flavescens. Next base: position 17,694,631 of record CM036885.1, on the reverse strand, counting down.
CCTTTTCCCAGCATGGTGCCGCTGCAAATTAATTTTTATTGCAATTGCAAGTTTTGCTAAATATTTAAATTAAGAAATAATTGTTTATATTGCCTTGGAAAAGAAAACCTTGTAATTTGATGACTTTGTACAATTTTTAAACGAAATTTTATCGCAAATAATAAGGTAGTTAATGAGTAACTCAATTTCATCATTATCATTTAGGTTTCGCGCTATATCGCTTAAAATTGGCGTTAGAATTTCGTTTAAAATTACTACATAGTCAACGAAATGCAAAATTTTAATATTCATTGCAATATTTGCAAGTAGTCCTACAAAAGCTATACGAAAATACTACTGTATTAATAATGGTCAGTCTTCAAAGCAATGCTGTAAAAGAGAAAGTGGATTACCCGCGGAAAGTGTTCATAATTGCCGTTGCTGAGGATAGGCTATGGCACCCCGCTGGGAAAAGGGTACGCTCTATGCCTGGCAAATTCAGAGTAGCGAAAACGATCCGTATCACAGGGAAGATTTTCAGAAAATGTCTCCGTCTCGAAAGGGTTAAAAGTGGTAATAGTAAATGGTAAAAGTGGTAAATGGTAATGGTAAAAGTGGTAAAAGTAAATCATTTCATCCATTTGTGTATTATAACTCTAAGAATATGCAAAACATTTTTGTAGAAATTACAAACCGAAGATATTTTTTCTACCGGGGCATATGTAAAATATCACGCATGACACGAAAAATGATGAACATCCTAGCGTCTTTAATTTTCCTTTGATTTCGGAAATCTATTATTTTTAATACATTCATCTCCTTGGCGAACCTCAAATACGTTCACGAAGTAAAGAAGAATCTCAATAGTTTAAATAGTTTTCATGCAATCGCGGACGCAAAGAAACAATTTTGAGAACAACGCGTTTTCGCAGCTGAGTTCTCTTTTTCGTTGGATGTGTGTTTAGGATACCCGTTCGAAGCCATAAAACATGTGTTCCTCGAGTATCCTCCGAGAGCAGTCGTCTGCGGAGTTCAGCTGCGTCGGCTTAAGACGGCAAGTAGCAAGTTCGCTTTAAGATCTGAAACTCTGGGATCATATTCTTGAAAGTTAAAATCTTTATATTAAAATATGAATTTTTTGACCGGCTAAACCAGGGCCCGCCTTAAGAAAACATTTACGGATGTGAATAATTATATGAATGATTTGCCTTTATTTAAGTTACATAATTCCTAAGCTTAGTTCTTCATTAACGAAAAGCAAATGTATACATTTTTGGTGCTAATATTTCGCTTCACTAAAGAATTTTAAATTTATTATTTAATTCATGGTACGCCTTTTCAATCAGAAAGTGGTTCTTAATAGTAAATGTTGAAAGATTTATAGCACAATTAGAGAATATGGAAAACCAGGATTTACCTCGCAAACTTGTGTTAAATCGTGTTTTGGAATTGTCATCAAATTATACTCTGCTAAAATTATTATTTTCTGAGCATCTTTGCGTCCTATAATTCAGGTTTTTCTTACAAGGGGATCCTTAGGACTGGAGATGGATCGCCGAAGAGGTGCTAATTCCTCGTCAAAGCGCACGGGAATAATGCAGCCACCAAGGGGGTGGTAGAAGCCTCTTGAGAGCTCGGTAGCCGTGAGAGTAGAATTAGTAATATTTTGTAAAAAATGTACACAGTAGATTACCTCCGATTACCACCACATGAATCCTCCAGTGTTTCTCAAGAATAAGCAGTCCTTTTTTTATCTCTTTCTAGATGATTAGACCTGAGCCCTGCAACTGAGGATATGCTTCTTTATGCAGACGACTGCGAGGTAATCTAAAACGCAGTTGACTGCCGGAATTTCCAAAGAAAACTAAGCATAACATTGTTTCGATCAATGGAAAATGAAACCAACCCCAGCAAATGACACATCGTGTATTTCAGAACGCTAGAACGCCTTAACTATTCATTGGAAATATAAAGTATCTTCTCTTTCCCTAAAATCTTTTTTCTTTTGATCTAACGAAAATATAGACAGCTACATTCCATTCAAGGTCGAGCACTGAACTCCTTTCCTAAGTTTCCTATGGCAACCACAGCTTTGACTTCGATGATGAAGATAACATATCATTGAGGGATATATTACCTGTTTGAAATTAAGTAAAAAATGAATATATAAAATTGGATTTCAATGCATAATTCTAAATAGGAACCAAAAAATAGAGCAACACTTCCGGCTTGAGCACATCTTTCTTACATTTCAATTTCCTAAATATTAATAGAATCCCAAATAAATGTCTCTCTCTCTCTGCTCTCTCCTCTTCCAACTCCTTCTGCAGTCTTCTGATCAAAGCGTCCTTCTCTTCTGTAGAACTTTTCTCTCTCTTCCTTGAGCAGGTGCTGCACTGCCAATAATCTTCTTTCTTTCAATTCTTCTAGTTACTTTCACTTTTTCTCAAGAGTGACCTTACTCGTTTACTGCTGAGCGCTGACTGACTGTAAATGACTCTCAAGGAAATAACTTCCTATCTACCCAAAATGAGCTAAGTATTGACTACAACTTGGACTTCTTGTTTTCATTTAAACTGTGATACATGTTGAGAAATGTATCAAATGATTCTCTGGAAGTAAACCTGTCACCAAACCTGTATGTTATAATATGCATATTGACTGAATTTGAAAAGATTTGTGATATTTCAGCAAGATGGAAGTCATTACTTTTGGATGTTACAATCACTGTCTGTATTAAAATTGCTATCAAATTATTGTTTATTATTTTAATCCTTTCTTATCTCAAAGAAAATGTTAGAGTAAAATGTATAATTAAAATTTCTTTATGACCTCTATGGAGAAATTTAATTTTAAGATTTAAAAAAAAATCTGACCAATTTTGAAATTTAATTTTTGTCCCATAAAGTTTATTTTTAGGGTTTTCAATTTCATCCCCTTTCAACTATCTGTAAGTGTGACCATTAACCCTCTTAGAGCTGCATAACTTCTTAATCATATCCATCGAAGACTAATAGCTCTTCAATATTCCTATTTCCAATATCAATTAATTATAATGCTGCAAATATCATGATCATATGTTTTTCAATGAATAAGATGTTTGCTTAGCTACATAAAATAAAAATGTAACAAGTTGATCAAATACTTAATTTAAAAGGATATGAATTTCATCATTATTCCTTTTATAAAGTCTTCCAATCCAATCCATAGGGTATTTCGTGAAATACATTACTATTTTTTGTGAACAAAATTGAGATCTGATCGCCAAAGAAGGCTTATTTTTCTTTTATAAATATATATATTATATATTTCTATATAATATAGCTAGATATTGTGATTGAGATTGTAAGTATATGAAAACTGTAAATTGTTAAACTTCAGTGCATGAGGTAATACATTAACTGGTTTCAAAAATTTTGCAAATACATTAGAGTTTATGTCCTTTCCCATATAGGATATTAAACTCCATGTAGAAATAGACCTAAAATAAATTTCTTATTGACATTCAAAGGGGCATGTAAATACTAATGCACTATATTAACCTCCAAACATTATTGCACTAGGTAAAGGGCATTGTTGGAAAATAAAGTACGAATACTCATAAGCAATATAGCAACAGGACCAGTTAGAAGAAACTGCTGCCAATTTAAAATGTACTTGATGCGATGTAAAGAAAATTTACAATTAGAAATTTTAGGTAAGGAGATGAAAAACCAGAAATCACATTCCATTAAAGTTTACACAAGGAATAGAGAGATACAGGCTTCATTCAACATGATTGTTGCTACTACAACTATTTGTTTGCCACTCCAAGCAAATACTTTAAACCTATAGTTATCCTAACATATTGATATCTAATTGTACCATTGTTTTTGTGAGTTAGGATTTGATTTTTCCTTATACCACTTCAATACTAGTCTTCTACAACTCTCTGTTAACATGAAAACCATTGTTAAATGTTATCAATGCCTTTGAACTCTTTACCATAACCAAATGTATGAGAAACATTTACTATGAAAGTGGACTTGTTGTAATACCATTCATGGCTGAAAGTAAAATATACAGATAAACGTAAGATACCTTCATTTTCTTAACCGCTTTGAAACTCAGGTTATTTATGTCATCTCAGGCCTGTATTAATGCTAAGCTTGCATTGAAATTCCACTTTAACTTTCATTTATAATGATGCAGTTTAATTTCCCATTTATTCTTTGAGCATTATTCCCCCAGGAGAATTCATCAATTGGTATGCTTAAAATTCTTGCCTATTACAGTGTTTAAAAGACTGAGGCATTGTAATAAATATGTGATAAAATGATAAATGAAAGTGGGTTATATCCAGTTAACTAACTTGTAGTGCAAACTTATCATATTCAACATCAAATTCAAAAAGGAAAAAACTGAACATATAACTGCTTATCGTGGATACCATTTGCACTTGCATTAATTCTCTAATTAAAGTTAAACTACTTTAACTTTAAAGTAAAGTGTAAATCTTGCTCATTCTTCAGTTTGTTCCTTTGGTTGAATATTCTTGGATTCAGAAAATCAAAGTTGGCACATAGTGATTACTCTTTTATGTAGCACAGTAGTATATAGTATTGAATTGATTCAAGAGAGTTCGCTCTTATAATTAAGAACTTAATGATTGATGTATGAATATAATAAAGTTAATGTATTCATCACAAATTCATTCTTAGTCACCTTAGTTTAGCTATGGTTTTCAGTAATTTATAAGGTGTTAATATAAGATTTTTTAAAAGTTAATCCATTAGGTTGCAGTTGACTATTAATTTTGAGAATATTAAGATAATTGTTTACCCTTAAAATACCAAAATTACAATAAATTAGTTTTCTCTGATCACTGAAATTTCATTGATAAAAATCCTTGGTAAATGTACCGTAAAAATAAAAAATCAACACTATAGCTATAATAGCTATATTAACATCATGATAAAAGCAAGTTTACTCTGGATATCAGGATCATTTTAATGAAGCTGATAAGAAGATATAAGATCATAAAATAGCAAATCCATTATTAGACACAATAATTTCCTGACTGTTATACTTCCTTGAATAACTGTTTTAATATTATAAGAATGACCATTTTCCATAGTTTTCTAAAACTAAGCCATATCCCATATTTAACCCAACTATTTTACATACAGATTAAAATTTTAATATTATATTTGCATTATATATATATACAAATGAGGAATTAGAATGAAAGATCATGATATGAAACATGGGTAGAGAATTTAGAATGTGAAAACTCATAATAAAGATTGATTGGAATTATCTTAAACATTAATTACATCATCCAAGAATATGCAAGGATGAAGTATATTTTATTTGAGAGTTATCCAACAAGAGAGTAACATATATTCTTTGAATAGATGATACCTTTACTTGATATTCCTACATTATCATTGATTCGCCTTCATTTAATGAATCATCATTGATGTATTAAATAATTGAAGTGATGGAATAATCAAGTTCATTTTAAATCCTTCCCAATAAAAATTATAAAATAATGTCTTTGCAAGTAGTGATCTCAATGCTTGTATTGCTAAAATGAATGCTATCTCTGAAAGTGATCATCTTGAGAGAGGGATTTTGATCATATTCTGTAAATAGTTATTATCTGAATCTTTAGTGGTGCATTATTCAAAATTCACATTTTGCAAATATATTAGTTGCCAAGCATCTAGAAAGTTTCTGAAATTTTCAAAATAATAAGAATGAGAAAATAATAAAAAATAACCTCTAAATTCTTTTATATTTTATCTTAGTTTACTCTTCATGCGTTATGAATACATAAAAGTCAAATTACACTAATTTTTGTTTAACTTTATCTTAGTAAATAAATAATTTATGTGGAAAGTAAGCTTCGAAAAATTTGATCGTGCAGAGAAATTTATATATCGCCTAAAACTTGTTTCTTAAGTTACAAAGAGCAAATCGCGATAGAAGTTGAGATAAATATTGTTATTTTTGTTTTATTTTTACAGGTTATTCAGGGCAGGTTCGGATCAATCTTAATTAGGCTCTCGAGAGAAAAACAATAAAAATGATTAACTAATTCAATTACTCTCTCGGGTTTAAATGTCAATACTGCCTAGAATTTTGGAACGGCCTACAGATTGGTATTTTAAATCGCCACCAATTTTCGGTCGTAACTGAACCGCCATCTCCCGGAGGTGGATGAAAGTATTCATTCTGTGTTTGGGAGCGCGATGGTAATGACGCCTGGATGTGGAACCCGAGTTATCAGAGGAGAAAAGGTAGGCAAATAGTGTGAAAGACCGCTAAAACAGTATCTGGTACGAATATTATAATAATATTAATTGCATGGATTATGAAGTATTAAGTAATATTCTGACGTTAGTTGAACTTTCATAACGCTAAGCTCGATGTTACTTTTAAATAAATTTTTATTACTCCGCCGTTTGTTGCGAAAAGCTCTTCTAAAACAAGTCAATAACGGTCGTATCCATCGTCGCTAAGTTTTTACTCTCTATTAAAAGAAGAATTTATTAATTATTTTTTCAGAAAACTTTCGCAATGGAGCTGCTTGTTACTCTTTGCTTTGATTGGCTCGATCTTTCTTCATAATTATTATGGTGTTTTAGCTTTTTACTTCATTCGTTGACTAATATATGTTTAATCATGTGATTTTTGGAGCGATTATACCTCTAATGTTTCTTTGATTTCTGCACCTTCAGTTACCACACATTATGGTTATGAAATAACTTAAATCGATCTTCTCTTAGAGTATACTGAATGATTTCGTCTCGTACACATTAAGTTTCGGCTGTTGACGTTTCATCAATTTCACTGATGTGATAATACTGCTCGTTTCTCTAAAACCCAGTGCACAACCCACTTAGTATAATCCGTTTTCAAGGATATTGCAATCAGTGGCATAAAGATAATCAGTCTTCCGTTTTTGTCCAGATATGTCATTCGTATTCAGTAATTATTTCTGTAATCTTTGCCCTGTTAACCATTCATGGCGGTTCGTTTTTATCTCATCGGCATTGAAATTTTCCCGCATTCTAATGGCAACCCTTTTGACGCGAACCTAGGGGGTGACCGCTATGACTCGTTTTGAGTTTCAGCGGAGGGAAGTTGAGATAAAGTAAAAATTACGTGTTTGGTTGGTCAGAGATGAGATATATAGTGAGCTATGCTCCGATACAATCATGAAGAGAAATTGTTTGTTAACGGTGTCAGGAGTGAGATCATTATTAGCGACAGTGACGGCTGCACCCGACTCCCTTCGCGCCGAGGTCCGCGTTACGTCCGTTATAACATTCGTTGTTGACAAAACCGTTGATTGTAGTTGGAGAAATTGGAAAATAAATTAATTCAGTCTTTCCCGAGAATCTTTCTCGCTGGAAGTTTTTAATGTGAATAGAACAGAGGCAGGTAAATATGCATTTAATAGATTCCCCGTTTTTCTGGACAGTATAACTTTATTTTAACCATTATTATAATACTTGTACGTGTTGATGTTCTCAAATATTTTCCTCTGTTTGAAATTGTTTTATAAAACAAAGTACAGTGGTTCCTCGAGTTACGAGCTGGAGCTCGGGCCATATTTTCGTTCGAGATACGAGCCCAAATTTTGTTTCCGGAGCGTCCAGCTAGTTGGTGCGCAGGGTCGAGCATCATCCGAGAAAATCACTCACTCGCACGTGTTACCCGCTTGAATCGAAGTGTATCTTGTGCGCTGTAATCATTTTTGCGTGGTAACTGAACTTTTTTACAGTACAGGAAGTGCAGCCAAGAAACAAGTGATAATTAAATTTACGTTAATGTTAAGGTTAGTTTAAATTTAAAGTTAAGAGCATTGTTTTAAGTATTTTCTTTTATTTGAAATAATTAAAATATTGCGTTAGTTTAAAGTTACGAAAATGGTTTTAAGTTTTAAAAAAGCGGCGTTTACGCATGTGTCTATAGTCTGTTCCACTTTTCTAGGCAGTATGGGGCTTATGGAGAAATCGAATAGCCTCGTACGCCAGGTCATTTTTCCGGAATATCCGCGATATCCACAAAATTTGCCTTCGCAACGGATGAAATTAATATTTTCAACTAATTTTGGTGGATTTTTTTCCAATTTTTTGGTGAAATTTGGATAAGGAAGGATGGTTCTATATATTGACGGAGTTTTTTCAACATTTAAACAAAAGAAATAAATTTTACAGCGGAATTTAAAAAAAATGGTCACCTTACCAGCCGTGAACAATACTAAAACTGCCATTTCTCTCATCCTATCTAACGTAAAGTGCTAGTTTTTTCATAGATTACTCTTTATACCTTATGAATACATAAAAGTCGACTAATATTAATCTTTGACCGATAAAATTTTAGTAAAAAATAATTTAAGTGGAACGTAACCTCCGAAAAATTGGATCGTGCAGTCAAATTTATACATCGCCTAAAAATTTTTTGTTTCTTACGTTACGAAAAACTTGTCGCGAGAGAAATTGAGATAAATGTTGTTATTTTCATTTACAGGTTATTCTGAGTCGATATCTTGAATAGAACTTTAGTTTTTGAATTTTATACCTGAGAGCGGGTCCGGATCAATCAGAATTACGCTTACGGGTCTATTAGTCTCGAGCAAAAAGTAACAATGATTAGCAATCGGAGCGCTAAATCAATTACTCCCTCGGTTATAAAATTCAAAAACTAAAGTTCTATTCAAGATATCGACTTTAGTTTTTGAATTTTATAACCGAGGGAGTAATTGATTTAGCGCTTCGATTGCTAATCATTGTTACTTTTTGTTCGAGACTAATAGACCCGTAAGCGTAATTCGGATTGATCCGGACCCGCTCTCAGGTATAAAATTCAAAAACTAAAGTTCTATTCAAGATATCGACTCAGAATAACCTGTAAATGAAAATAACAACATTTATCTCAATTTCTCTCGCGACAAGTTTTTCGTAACGTAAGAAACAAAAAATTTTTAGGCGATGTATAAATTTGACTGCACGATCCAATTTTTCGGAGGTTGCGTTCCACTTAAATTATTTTTTACTAAAATTTTATCGGTCAAAGATTAATACAAGTCGACTTTTTTGTATTCATAAGGTATAAAGAGTAATCTATGAAAAAACTAGCACTTTACGTCAGATAGGATGAGAGAAATGGTAGTTTTAGTATTGTTCACGGCTGGTGAGGTTTGGTTTGGTGACCATTTTTTTTTAATTCCGCTGTAAAATTTATTTCTTTTGTTTAAATGTTGAAAAAACTCCGTCAATATGTATAACCATCCTTCCTCGTCAAAATTTCATCAAAAAATTGGAAAAAAATCCACCAAACTTAGTTGAAAATATTAATTTTATCCGTAGATGTAAATCATAAATTATTAACTGACTCCTTTTGGGAGGCTAGGTTGCTCCCTTATGGGAATTTACGTGCATTTATTTCCACATAAGCCTCCCGTACTGCCAGCTTTTGTGGAACAGACTATAGACACAATAATTTCCTGACTGTTATACTTCCTTGAATAACTGTTTTAATATTATAAGAATGACCATTTTCCATAGTTTTCTAAAACTAAGCCATATCCCATATTTAACCCAACTATTTTACATACAGATTAAAATTTTAATATTATATTTGCATTATATATATATACAAATGAGGAATTAGAATGAAAGATCATGATATGAAACATGGGTAGAGAATTTAGAATGTGAAAACTCATAATAAAGATTGATTGGAATTATCTTAAACATTAATTACATCATCCAAGAATATGCAAGGATGAAGTATATTTTATTTGAGAGTTATCCAACAAGAGAGTAACATATATTCTTTGAATAGATGATACCTTTACTTGATATTCCTACATTATCATTGATTCGCCTTCATTTAATGAATCATCATTGATGTATTAAATAATTGAAGTGATGGAATAATCAAGTTCATTTTAAATCCTTCCCAATAAAAATTATAAAATAATGTCTTTGCAAGTAGTGATCTCAATGCTTGTATTGCTAAAATGAATGCTATCTCTGAAAGTGATCATCTTGAGAGAGGGATTTTGATCATATTCTGTAAATAGTTATTATCTGAATCTTTAGTGGTGCATTATTCAAAATTCACATTTTGCAAATATATTAGTTGCCAAGCATCTAGAAAGTTTCTGAAATTTTCAAAATAATAAGAATGAGAAAATAATAAAAAATAACCTCTAAATTCTTTTATATTTTATCTTAGTTTACTCTTCATGCGTTATGAATACATAAAAGTCAAATTACACTAATTTTTGTTTAACTTTATCTTAGTAAATAAATAATTTATGTGGAAAGTAAGCTTCGAAAAATTTGATCGTGCAGAGAAATTTATATATCGCCTAAAACTTGTTTCTTAAGTTACAAAGAGCAAATCGCGATAGAAGTTGAGATAAATATTGTTATTTTTGTTTTATTTTTACAGGTTATTCAGGGCAGGTTCGGATCAATCTTAATTAGGCTCTCGAGAGAAAAACAATAAAAATGATTAACTAATTCAATTACTCTCTCGGGTTTAAATGTCAATACTGCCTAGAATTTTGGAACGGCCTACAGATTGGTATTTTAAATCGCCACCAATTTTCGGTCGTAACTGAACCGCCATCTCCCGGAGGTGGATGAAAGTATTCATTCTGTGTTTGGGAGCGCGATGGTAATGACGCCTGGATGTGGAACCCGAGTTATCAGAGGAGAAAAGGTAGGCAAATAGTGTGAAAGACCGCTAAAACAGTATCTGGTACGAATATTATAATAATATTAATTGCATGGATTATGAAGTATTAAGTAATATTCTGACGTTAGTTGAACTTTCATAACGCTAAGCTCGATGTTACTTTTAAATAAATTTTTATTACTCCGCCGTTTGTTGCGAAAAGCTCTTCTAAAACAAGTCAATAACGGTCGTATCCATCGTCGCTAAGTTTTTACTCTCTATTAAAAGAAGAATTTATTAATTATTTTTTCAGAAAACTTTCGCAATGGAGCTGCTTGTTACTCTTTGCTTTGATTGGCTCGATCTTTCTTCATAATTATTATGGTGTTTTAGCTTTTTACTTCATTCGTTGACTAATATATGTTTAATCATGTGATTTTTGGAGCGATTATACCTCTAATGTTTCTTTGATTTCTGCACCTTCAGTTACCACACATTATGGTTATGAAATAACTTAAATCGATCTTCTCTTAGAGTATACTGAATGATTTCGTCTCGTACACATTAAGTTTCGGCTGTTGACGTTTCATCAATTTCACTGATGTGATAATACTGCTCGTTTCTCTAAAACCCAGTGCACAACCCACTTAGTATAATCCGTTTTCAAGGATATTGCAATCAGTGGCATAAAGATAATCAGTCTTCCGTTTTTGTCCAGATATGTCATTCGTATTCAGTAATTATTTCTGTAATCTTTGCCCTGTTAACCATTCATGGCGGTTCGTTTTTATCTCATCGGCATTGAAATTTTCCCGCATTCTAATGGCAACCCTTTTGACGCGAACCTAGGGGGTGACCGCTATGACTCGTTTTGAGTTTCAGCGGAGGGAAGTTGAGATAAAGTAAAAATTACGTGTTTGGTTGGTCAGAGATGAGATATATAGTGAGCTATGCTCCGATACAATCATGAAGAGAAATTGTTTGTTAACGGTGTCAGGAGTGAGATCATTATTAGCGACAGTGACGGCTGCACCCGACTCCCTTCGCGCCGAGGTCCGCGTTACGTCCGTTATAACATTCGTTGTTGACAAAACCGTTGATTGTAGTTGGAGAAATTGGAAAATAAATTAATTCAGTCTTTCCCGAGAATCTTTCTCGCTGGAAGTTTTTAATGTGAATAGAACAGAGGCAGGTAAATATGCATTTAATAGATTCCCCGTTTTTCTGGACAGTATAACTTTATTTTAACCATTATTATAATACTTGTACGTGTTGATGTTCTCAAATATTTTCCTCTGTTTGAAATTGTTTTATAAAACAAAGTACAGTGGTTCCTCGAGTTACGAGCTGGAGCTCGGGCCATATTTTCGTTCGAGATACGAGCCCAAATTTTGTTTCCGGAGCGTCCAGCTAGTTGGTGCGCAGGGTCGAGCATCATCCGAGAAAATCACTCACTCGCACGTGTTACCCGCTTGAATCGAAGTGTATCTTGTGCGCTGTAATCATTTTTGCGTGGTAACTGAACTTTTTTACAGTACAGGAAGTGCAGCCAAGAAACAAGTGATAATTAAATTTACGTTAATGTTAAGGTTAGTTTAAATTTAAAGTTAAGAGCATTGTTTTAAGTATTTTCTTTTATTTGAAATAATTAAAATATTGCGTTAGTTTAAAGTTACGAAAATGGTTTTAAGTTTTAAAAAAGCGGCGTTTACGCATGTGTCTATAGTCTGTTCCACTTTTCTAGGCAGTATGGGGCTTATGGAGAAATCGAATAGCCTCGTACGCCAGGTCATTTTTCCGGAATATCCGCGATATCCACAAAATTTGCCTTCGCAACGGATGAAATTAATATTTTCAACTAATTTTGGTGGATTTTTTTCCAATTTTTTGGTGAAATTTGGATAAGGAAGGATGGTTCTATATATTGACGGAGTTTTTTCAACATTTAAACAAAAGAAATAAATTTTACAGCGGAATTTAAAAAAAATGGTCACCTTACCAGCCGTGAACAATACTAAAACTGCCATTTCTCTCATCCTATCTAACGTAAAGTGCTAGTTTTTTCATAGATTACTCTTTATACCTTATGAATACATAAAAGTCGACTAATATTAATCTTTGACCGATAAAATTTTAGTAAAAAATAATTTAAGTGGAACGTAACCTCCGAAAAATTGGATCGTGCAGTCAAATTTATACATCGCCTAAAAATTTTTTGTTTCTTACGTTACGAAAAACTTGTCGCGAGAGAAATTGAGATAAATGTTGTTATTTTCATTTACAGGTTATTCTGAGTCGATATCTTGAATAGAACTTTAGTTTTTGAATTTTATACCTGAGAGCGGGTCCGGATCAATCAGAATTACGCTTACGGGTCTATTAGTCTCGAGCAAAAAGTAACAATGATTAGCAATCGGAGCGCTAAATCAATTACTCCCTCGGTTATAAAATTCAAAAACTAAAGTTCTATTCAAGATATCGACTTTAGTTTTTGAATTTTATAACCGAGGGAGTAATTGATTTAGCGCTTCGATTGCTAATCATTGTTACTTTTTGTTCGAGACTAATAGACCCGTAAGCGTAATTCGGATTGATCCGGACCCGCTCTCAGGTATAAAATTCAAAAACTAAAGTTCTATTCAAGATATCGACTCAGAATAACCTGTAAATGAAAATAACAACATTTATCTCAATTTCTCTCGCGACAAGTTTTTCGTAACGTAAGAAACAAAAAATTTTTAGGCGATGTATAAATTTGACTGCACGATCCAATTTTTCGGAGGTTGCGTTCCACTTAAATTATTTTTTACTAAAATTTTATCGGTCAAAGATTAATACAAGTCGACTTTTTTGTATTCATAAGGTATAAAGAGTAATCTATGAAAAAACTAGCACTTTACGTCAGATAGGATGAGAGAAATGGTAGTTTTAGTATTGTTCACGGCTGGTGAGGTTTGGTTTGGTGACCATTTTTTTTTAATTCCGCTGTAAAATTTATTTCTTTTGTTTAAATGTTGAAAAAACTCCGTCAATATGTATAACCATCCTTCCTCGTCAAAATTTCATCAAAAAATTGGAAAAAAATCCACCAAACTTAGTTGAAAATATTAATTTTATCCGTAGATGTAAATCATAAATTATTAACTGACTCCTTTTGGGAGGCTAGGTTGCTCCCTTATGGGAATTTACGTGCATTTATTTCCACATAAGCCTCCCGTACTGCCAGCTTTTGTGGAACAGACTATAGACACAATAATTTCCTGACTGTTATACTTCCTTGAATAACTGTTTTAATATTATAAGAATGACCATTTTCCATAGTTTTCTAAAACTAAGCCATATCCCATATTTAACCCAACTATTTTACATACAGATTAAAATTTTAATATTATATTTGCATTATATATATATACAAATGAGGAATTAGAATGAAAGATCATGATATGAAACATGGGTAGAGAATTTAGAATGTGAAAACTCATAATAAAGATTGATTGGAATTATCTTAAACATTAATTACATCATCCAAGAATATGCAAGGATGAAGTATATTTTATTTGAGAGTTATCCAACAAGAGAGTAACATATATTCTTTGAATAGATGATACCTTTACTTGATATTCCTACATTATCATTGATTCGCCTTCATTTAATGAATCATCATTGATGTATTAAATAATTGAAGTGATGGAATAATCAAGTTCATTTTAAATCCTTCCCAATAAAAATTATAAAATAATGTCTTTGCAAGTAGTGATCTCAATGCTTGTATTGCTAAAATGAATGCTATCTCTGAAAGTGATCATCTTGAGAGAGGGATTTTGATCATATTCTGTAAATAGTTATTATCTGAATCTTTAGTGGTGCATTATTCAAAATTCACATTTTGCAAATATATTAGTTGCCAAGCATCTAGAAAGTTTCTGAAATTTTCAAAATAATAAGAATGAGAAAATAATAAAAAATAACCTCTAAATTCTTTTATATTTTATCTTAGTTTACTCTTCATGCGTTATGAATACATAAAAGTCAAATTACACTAATTTTTGTTTAACTTTATCTTAGTAAATAAATAATTTATGTGGAAAGTAAGCTTCGAAAAATTTGATCGTGCAGAGAAATTTATATATCGCCTAAAACTTGTTTCTTAAGTTACAAAGAGCAAATCGCGATAGAAGTTGAGATAAATATTGTTATTTTTGTTTTATTTTTACAGGTTATTCAGGGCAGGTTCGGATCAATCTTAATTAGGCTCTCGAGAGAAAAACAATAAAAATGATTAACTAATTCAATTACTCTCTCGGGTTTAAATGTCAATACTGCCTAGAATTTTGGAACGGCCTACAGATTGGTATTTTAAATCGCCACCAATTTTCGGTCGTAACTGAACCGCCATCTCCCGGAGGTGGATGAAAGTATTCATTCTGTGTTTGGGAGCGCGATGGTAATGACGCCTGGATGTGGAACCCGAGTTATCAGAGGAGAAAAGGTAGGCAAATAGTGTGAAAGACCGCTAAAACAGTATCTGGTACGAATATTATAATAATATTAATTGCATGGATTATGAAGTATTAAGTAATATTCTGACGTTAGTTGAACTTTCATAACGCTAAGCTCGATGTTACTTTTAAATAAATTTTTATTACTCCGCCGTTTGTTGCGAAAAGCTCTTCTAAAACAAGTCAATAACGGTCGTATCCATCGTCGCTAAGTTTTTACTCTCTATTAAAAGAAGAATTTATTAATTATTTTTTCAGAAAACTTTCGCAATGGAGCTGCTTGTTACTCTTTGCTTTGATTGGCTCGATCTTTCTTCATAATTATTATGGTGTTTTAGCTTTTTACTTCATTCGTTGACTAATATATGTTTAATCATGTGATTTTTGGAGCGATTATACCTCTAATGTTTCTTTGATTTCTGCACCTTCAGTTACCACACATTATGGTTATGAAATAACTTAAATCGATCTTCTCTTAGAGTATACTGAATGATTTCGTCTCGTACACATTAAGTTTCGGCTGTTGACGTTTCATCAATTTCACTGATGTGATAATACTGCTCGTTTCTCTAAAACCCAGTGCACAACCCACTTAGTATAATCCGTTTTCAAGGATATTGCAATCAGTGGCATAAAGATAATCAGTCTTCCGTTTTTGTCCAGATATGTCATTCGTATTCAGTAATTATTTCTGTAATCTTTGCCCTGTTAACCATTCATGGCGGTTCGTTTTTATCTCATCGGCATTGAAATTTTCCCGCATTCTAATGGCAACCCTTTTGACGCGAACCTAGGGGGTGACCGCTATGACTCGTTTTGAGTTTCAGCGGAGGGAAGTTGAGATAAAGTAAAAATTACGTGTTTGGTTGGTCAGAGATGAGATATATAGTGAGCTATGCTCCGATACAATCATGAAGAGAAATTGTTTGTTAACGGTGTCAGGAGTGAGATCATTATTAGCGACAGTGACGGCTGCACCCGACTCCCTTCGCGCCGGCTATTTCGATTCGAAGCCTCCGTACTGCCAGCTTTTGTGGAACAGACTATAGAGTGCCTACACTCCTTCCCTCCTCCTCGCCGTTCACCTTCGTTAGCCGAACTTACCCGTCACCTAAGTAAGACTATTTTTCTAAATAACTTTTATTTCTTTGTTTCACAATTTTGTGATGTATTTGTAAATTATACATATTTATTTGTTAGTTAAAACATATATTTAGCCATAACATTAATGGCATTTTAATTACTTTCAATGGGGAAAAATGCTTCGAGATACGAGCAATTTGACATACGAGCAAGGTTACGGAACGAATTAAACTCGTATCTCGAGGTACCACCGTACCCCGATTTCATTCTTATCTCCAAATGTTGCAACAGCGCGCTGAGTTCTCCCGTTTCCATTATATTCGGTTCAAGAAATACGTTGTCTATCCTTCAATTCAAACGGATAGTATAATACGATACGCGCGAACAGCCGACGTGGGAACAAAAAAGCGGAACGAGAGACATTAAGTGGTATTTAATTTCGCTACTCGTGATTTCGCGCCGTAGGAGAATGCTCGCCCATATGTCTCGATTACCCTGAGTAGCATTCTCTATAGTCCGTTCCACAAGAGCTGGCAGTATTTTTATTGTGACCCCAACGCTGTGCACCGAGCGGCAGTCGATCTCTCTATTTTCGTGGTCGCTTATATTCATCTCATTCGTGCCATCGTAATCGAACATTTTAACGATAAAATAATAGCTCTTTGTACACAGATTTTAATAATTTTAAATATTACCAATAATATTAAATTTTGTCGCAAATAATAAGGTCGTTAATAAATAACCCATCATTTTTTTCATTTAGGTCATCTTATTTTAGGGCCGGTGTAGCGGTACCATACTCAATAGCAAAGCTGCTTCCAGAAAACAAAGCTCCAAAAGTACGTCGTCGGTCACTGCACTATCAGCTCATGTCTCACTTGAGATATAGAGTTTTCAAAATCGATTGTCACTCAAACTTTAAGTTATCGGAGTTCTTCCTTGCAGGTCTGTTCGTGAGTTTTTTGTTCTGTAAAACATTGAGTAAATTCGACCTTTCGTGGTGTGGACGGAAGTGTTTGTGAAGCGTATGAATAAAATATATCCATATTATTCTTTTATAGACACAAAATTTAGATCTAATTCGTTATTGTTTCTTTAGGGGTAATGTTATGGGTATTCTGAATTGACCCGGAAATTTGTGTGCGTCTTTAAATTTTCGTTAGCTTTCGGAAATCCTATTTTCCTTGTATATAATGCATGTATATTGTCGGTAAACCTAATAAAATAACTTGAAACGGCCGTTTTGGATGAGCTCTACGGCAACATGAAATGTGGTCGTTCGATGAGGATTTTCATTACGAACATAAGTTGTGAGTAGAAGATTTGTTAGACTAGAAGCATGGATGACACAAAGTTCCTTTACCTAATCCAGATCTTTTGATTTCCACCCATTATGGTGCACGTAAAAATCATTAATTCTGCTCGCCATACTCATTATTGCGAAAAAAATATTTGGAAGGCTAATCATACTCTTTGTTTAGAATAATTGAAAGATAGAATAATAATTATTTAATAAGAGTAATTATTAAGAATGATTAATAAATAATTATTATTTATAAATTAAATATGTTGAATTATTTTTGCATTCAAAAATGAACTTTTGTTCAGAATTAGTAGTACAATGATCTGATCGGAGATAATCACGAAGAGCGAATCGAACCCAGGACCTCATCGATCCTACGGACGTCGATGGAATTCTCCCCACACATACTTAACCAGAATGAGACTGTTTTTGGTATACTGACTCGTCTTTTGCCAGCAAATGAATGTCGAAGATAACACGATCCTTATCAATGTATCAATTTCAGTCTCGCTTGGGAACTGCGAAGTGAAGAGGCTTCCCACCCCTCCAACCTTTTCTCGAACGCCAGTTAGTGCCAACAGCTCCCTAAAAGTCAGCAAATGATCCTCCCTGTCATCTGTTAGTTCTCCAGCAAGGAATTTACACATATGTCCCCCGAATTTTCAATAGGACTAGCAAAGAACGATAGAGGATTAAAATTAAGAAGACCCATCTTTTTTTAAGCCACTTCTAAATTTAGCAGATATTGCTGGGGAAAGCCAGACCAAAACTGTGAAAGGAAACAGGAAGAGAGTGGTGGCAAATATGGAGTGACTGGCTAAAGATAAGCTGATGCAATTAAGATATTTCAGGATAAAACAAGCTTGATGAAAATCTATGCAATTGATATGGCAGGAGTAATGAGTGTTCACACAGGACCAGACGTTATTACATCTTAATTTTATCCAGGCACTCTTTTTTGGTTTCAAGTTTCTGACCAACATGTCACACCCATTTATGCCCTACCTATACCTATAAAAGAGTGAGATTATATATATTGTATTTCATATGCTTGAAAATTTGAAAAATAAAATTCAACTTATTTATGAAGTTCATGTAGTGCAATCTGTCTTCTCATGTAATCCAATGTCGTACATTTTAACCTCTATTAAAACTCCTGGAAGAGACTGCGAACCTCCAGAAAAGCTAAAAGAAAATTTTTCATTGAGAAGTGATATATGGGAAAGAGGACATTGGATGAGAGAATTATCAATATATTTAAAATAGATAACGTAATATATAATAATAATAATTATACATTGAAGATAACATATTATAATTATTATTATTTACTGTTAGTAGAATTGGAATAAAATATTAATGTGAATTAATCTAGCTATATTGCAACAGGAAAAGTACATTTCTACTCACAAACCGAATAAGGGGAAGGATCCTTTGCAATTTGGCTTACTAAATCACCAGAATTATTAGGAAATCCATGAAAAGAAAAGAAGTCTAAGAAGGAAATTTTATATATAAGATTTCCCTCTATGCAGGTCTTCATTCACATCCCTTCATAATTTCCTGATAAATGGATGATAAGAATCTCAACTTTTGTAGTTAAATTTTAGGTAATTGTCTAAAACAGGTATCAATGAATTGAAAGGGTTCTTGCTTACCAGGACATTCATCCTTCTCCAAGCCACCAGTGTAGACTTAATTGTATATTAGGTTCCAACTTCCCTATCTCTCCAAAAAGAAACCTGCCAACGACTTTAAAGGTATCATAGCATACGTTTACTTTCCATTGCCTGGAAGCAACGAAATGAAATCAATTTTAAATGACAACATTCATGTTGTGAAACCTTTTTCCAGAAGACATTGACTGTTGTATATTCCACCCTATCTTTCATTAGGTAGGGAACTATTCCCTTCCACCCTCGGACCAAATATTTTCAAGGATCCTCCTTTGTGATTTGCCTTGATGCCTCGCCAGAGTTAAAAGGAAATTCAGGAGTTTCCAAGATATTCTGAAAAGGTAATTTTTTGCTATTTAATTGTTCTTTTAAATTTCTAAAATAGTATTTAATTGATGCATTATAACTTTCCCATAATATGCACATAAAGAAGAAATTATTCCTAGGATGAATGTAAAATATATGGTACTATATCCATCTGTAAAATGAAGACATTTTAATATCTGAAATACAACAAACCACTAATGACATCAAAATTTTCATCCTATCGGTTTAACTTAGTCCTATAAGGTTATAGATGGATCTGGCTTCCCTTTCATTCCAAAATGTATCGTTCCTGTGCCTAAAAAAGAAATCATAGCATATGTTGAATTTCATTTGCTTGGAAATGTTATAAGTAAGTTCAACTTAATTGATATCATTCATGCAGTGAAACATGTCTTCAGATGTCCCTGAATGATGTTTATTCCATCCTCCATTTTCACTTCTGAGAGAGACTGCTATGCTCTATGAATGCTATGGAAAATATATATTAAATGCTTGTCATTTCAGGTAGAGTGAAATATGAAGAGAGCAATTGCATGCAAAATTAGAATATAACATTCCTGTGTGTTTCTCTACCTTTCATCGGGTAGGGAACTATCCATTTCCACTCTGGGAGCAAATATTTGGAGTATCCTCCTTTGTGATTTGCCTTGATGCCTCGGCAGAGTTATGAGGAAATCCAAGAGATTCCAAGATATTCTTAAAAGGTTAGTTTTTTCCATTTTAATGATCTATAAGTTTCTAAAATTGAATTAAATTGATGGAATATAACTAACCCATAATATGGAAATAATGGATCTATTTATCCAAGGGTAAATGTTAAATTTATGGTCCGATATCCATCTGTAATATGAAGACATTTTAAAATCCCAAATACAGTGAACAAACCCTGCAGGTCTTCATTCCCATCATATCATAATAACCTGATATTTGGATAAGAATCTAAATATTTGTAGTTATATTTGATGTAATTGTTTAAAACAGGTATCAATGAAAATGAAAGGGTTCTTGCTTACCAGGAAAATCATTCTTCTCCAAGTAACCAAAGAGGACTCTATTGATTATTAGGTTCCCACTTCCCTTTCTCCCAAAAAAAAACACTGACAACCACTTAAAGAAATCATAGCATACATTGACTTTCTATTGTCTGGAAGTGACCAAATTAAAATAATTATAAATGGCAACACTCATCTTGTTCAACCTGTCTCCATATGTCCTTGAATGTCTTTTGTTCCATCCTATCTTTCTTCATGTAGGGAACTTTTCCTTTCCACTCTCCGACCAAATATAGAAGAGGATCCTCCTTTGTATTTGCCTTGATGCCTCGCCAGAGTTAAAAGGAATTCCAGGAGTTTTCAAAATATTCTGAAAAGATTAGTTTTTTCTATTTAATTGTTCTATTAAGTTTCTAAAATAGAATGAAATTGATGGAATATAACTTAACTTTCAGTTTCTTCAGTTAGGGAACTATTCCCTTCCACTCTCGGACCAAATATAGTAGAGGATCCTCCTTTGTATTTGCCTTGATGCCTCGCCAGAGTTAAAAGGAAATCCAGGAGTTTTCAAAATATTCTGAAAAGATTAGTTTTTTCTATTTAATTGTTCTATTAAATTTCTAAAATAGAATGAAATTGATGGAATATAACTTAACTTTCAGTTTCTTCAGTTAGGGAACTATTCCCTTCCACTCTCGGACCAAATATAGTAGAGGATCCTCCTTTGTATTTGCCTTGATGCCTCGCCAGAGTTAAAAGGAAATCCAGGAGTTTTCAAAATATTCTGAAAAGATTAGTTTTTTCTATTTAATTGTTCTATTAAATTTCTAAAATAGAATGAAATTGATGGAATATAACTTAACTTTCAGTTTCTTCAGTTAGGGAACGATTCCCTTCCACTCTCGGACCAAATATAGTAGAGGATCCTCCTTTGTATTTGCCTTGATGCCTCGCCAGAGTTAAAAGGAAATCCAGGAGTTTTCAAAATATTCTGAAAAGATTAGTTTTTTCTATTTAATTGTTCTATTAAGTTTCTAAAAGAGAATTTAATTGATGGAATATAACTTATCTTTCAGTTTCTTCAGTTAAGGAACTATTCCCTTCCACTCTTGGACCAAATATAGTAGAGGATCCTCCATTGTATTTGCCTTGATGCCTCGCCAGAGTTATAAGGAAATCCAGGAGTTTTCAAAATATTCTGAAAAGATTAGTTTTTTCTATTTAATTGTTCTATTAAGTTTCTAAAAGAGAATTTAATTGATGGAATATAACTTATCTTTCAGTTTCTTCATTTAAGGAACTATTCCCTTCCACTCTTGGACCAAATATAGTAGAGGATCCTCCTTTGTATTTGCCTTGATGCCTCGCCAGAGTTATAAGGAAATCCAGGAGTTTTCAAAATATTCTGAAAAGATTAGTTTTTTCTATTTAATTGTTCTATTAAGTTTCTAAAAGAGAATTTAATTGATGGAATATAACTTATCTTTCAGTTTCTTCAGTTAAGGAACTATTCCCTTCCACTCTTGGACCAAATATAGTAGAGGATCCTCCATTGTATTTGCCTTGATGCCTCGCCAGAGTTATAAGGAAATCCAGGAGTTTTCAAAATATTCTGAAAAGATTAGTTTTTTCTATTTAATTGTTCTATTAAGTTTCTAAAAGAGAATTTAATTGATGGAATATAACTTATCTTTCAGTTTCTTCATTTAAGGAACTATTCCCTTCCACTCTTGGACCAAATATAGTAGAGGATCCTCCTTTGTATTTGCCTTGATGCCTCGCCAGAGTTATAAGGAAATCCAGGAGTTTTCAAAATATTCTGAAAAGATTAGTTTTTTCTATTTAATTGTTCTATTAAGTTTCTAAAAGAGAATTTAATTGATGGAATATAACTTATCTTTCAGTTTCTTCATTTAAGGAACTATTCCCTTCCACTCTTGGACCAAATATAGTAGAGGATCCTCCTTTGTATTTGCCTTGATGCCTCGCCAGAGTTAAAAGGAAATCCAGTAGTTTTCAAAATATTCTGAAAAGATTAGTTTTTTCTATTTAATTGTTCTATTAAGTTTCTAAAATAGAATTTAATTGATGGAATATAACTTAACTTTCAGTTTCTTCAGTTAGGGAACTATTCCCTTCCACTCTCGGACCAAATATAGTAGAGGATCCTCCGTTGTCTTTGCCTTGATGCCTCGCCAGAGTTAAAAGGAAATCCAGGAGTTTTCAAAATATTCTGAAAAGATTAGTTTTTTCTATTTAATTGTTCTATTAAGTTTCTAAAATAGAATTTAATTGATGGAATATAACTTAACTTTCAGTTTCTTCAGTTAGGGAACTATTCCCTTCCACTCTCGGACCAAATATAGTAGAGGATCCTCCGTTGTCTTTGCCTTGATGCCTCGCCAGAGTTAAAAGGAAATCCAGGAGTTTTCAAAATATTCTGAAAAGATTAGTTTTTTCTATTTAATTGTTCTATTAAGTTTCTAAAAGAGAATTTAATTGATGGAATATAACTTAACTTTCAGTTTCTTCATTTAAGGAACTATTCCCTTCCACTCCCGGACCAAATATAGTAGAGGATCCTCCTTTGTATTTGCCTTGATGCCTCGCCAGAGTTAAAAGGAAATCCAGGAGTTTTCAAAATATTCTGAAAAGATTAGTTTTTTCTATTTAATTGTTCTATTAAGTTTCTAAAATAGAATTTAATTGATGGAATATAACTTAAATTTCAGTTTCTTCAGTTAGGGAACTATTCCCTTCCACTCTCGGACCTAATATAGTAGAGGATCCTCCTTTGTATTTGCCTTGATGCCTCGCCAGAGTTAAAAGGAAATCCAGGAGTTTTCAAAATATTCTGAAAAGATTAGTTTTTTCTATTTAATTGTTCTATTAAATTTCTAAAATAGAAGAAATTGATGGAATATAACTTATCTTTCAGTTTCTTCAGTTAGGGAACGATTCCCTTCCACTCTCTGACCAAACATAGTAGAGGATCCTCCTTTGTATTTCCCTTGATGCCTCACCAGAGTTAAAAGGAAATCGGAAGTTTTCAAAATATTCTGAAAAGGTTAGTATTTTCTATTTAATTGTTCATAAATTTCTAAAATAGAATTTAATTGATGGAATATAACTTATTTTTCAGTTTCTTCAGTTAGGGAACTATTCCCTTCCACTCTCGGACCAAATATAGTAGAGCACTGAAAGGGCATTTCTTTCTATATTAATGTTCTATAAAGTTCTAAAATTGAATGAAATTATGGAATATAACTTACCCATAATATGCACGAAAAGAAAAAATTTTTCCAAGGATGAATATTGAATATATGGTTCTATATCCATTTCTAAAATGAGGACGTTACAGTATCCCAAATACAATGAACAAACTCTGCAGGTTTTCATTCCCATCGTATCGTAATTTCCTGATGGTTGGATGATAAGAATCTCAATATTTGTAGCTATAATTGAGGTAATTGTGTGAAATAGGTTTATTTTAAAATGAATGGGTTCTTGCTTACCAGGGAATTCATTCTTCTCCAAGTTACCAAAGAGGACTCTATTGATTATTAGGTTCCCACTTCCCTTTCTCCCAAAAAAGAACACTGACAACCACTTAAAGAAATCATAGCATACATTGACTTTCTATTGTCTGGAAGTGACCAAATTAGAATAATTATAAATGGCAACACTCATCTTGTTCAACCTGTCTCCATATGTCCTTGAATGTCTTTTGTTCCATCCTATCTCTCTTCATGTAGGGAACTTTTCCTTTCCACTCTCCGACCAAATATAGAAGAGGATCCTCCTTTGTATTTGCCTTGATGCCTCGCCAGAGTTATAAGGAAATCCAGGAGTTTTCAAAATATTCTGAAAAGATTAGTTTTTTCTATTTAATTGTTCTATTAAGTTTCTAAAAGAGAATTTAATTGATGGAATATAACTTAACTTTCAGTTTCTTCAGTTAAGGAACTATTCCCTTCCACTCTCGGACCAAATATAGTAGAGGATCCTCCTTTGTATTTGCCTTGATGCCTCGCCAGAGTTAAAAGGAAATCCAGGAGTTTTCAAAATTTTCTGAAAAGATTAGTTTTTTCTATTTAATTGTTCTATTAAATTTCTAAAATAGAATGAAATTGATGGAATATAACTTACCCGTAATATGGAAATAATGGATCAATTTATCCAAGGGTAAATGTTAAATTTATGGTCCGATATCCATCTGTTATTTGAAGACATTTTATAATCCCAAATACAGTGAACAAACCCTGCAGGTCTTCATTCCCATCATATCATAATTACCTGATATTTGGATGATAAGAATCTAAATATTTGTAGTTATATTTGATGTAATTGTTTAAAACAGGTATCAATGAAAATGAAAGGGTTCTTGCTTACCAGGACATTCATTCTTCTCCAAGTTACCCATGTAAACTTTATTGATTATTAGGTTCCCACTTCCCTTTCTCCCAAAAAAGAACACTGACAACAACTTAAAGAAATCATAGCATACGTTGACTTTCTATTGTCAGGAAGTGACCAAATTAAATTAAGTTTAAATAACAATGCTCATCTTGTTCAACCTGTCTCCATATGTCCTTGAATGTCTTTTGTTCCATCCATTTTTTCTTCATGTAGGGAACTTTTCCTTTCCATTCTCGGACCAAATATAGTAGAGGATCCTCCTTTGTGATTTGCCTTGATGCCTCGCCAGAGTTAAAAGGAATTCCAGGAGTTTTGAAAATATTCTGAAAAGGTTAGTTTTTTCTATTTAATTGTTCTATTAAGTTTCTAAAATAGAATGAAATAGATGGAATATAACTTAACTTTCAGTTTCTTCAGTTAGGGAACTATTCCCTTCCACTCTCGGACCAAATATAGTAGAGGATCCTCCTTTGTGATTTGCCTTGATGCCTCGCCAGAGTTAAAAGGAATTCCAGGAGTTTTCAAAATATTCTGAAAAGGTTAGTTTTTTCTATTTAATTGTTCTATTAAGTTTCTAAAATAGAATGAAATAGATGGAATATAACTTAACTTTCAGTTTCTTCAGTTAGGGAACTATTCCCTTCCACTCTCGGACCAAATATAGTAGAGGATCCTCCTTTGTGATTTGCCTTGATGCCTTGCCAGAGTTAAAAGGAATTCCAGGAGTTTTGAAAATATTCTGAAAAGGTTAGTTTTTTCTATTTAATTGTTCTATTAAGTTTCTAAAATAGAATGAAATAGATGGAATATAACTTAACTTTCAGTTTCTTCAGTTAGGGAACTATTCCCTTCCACTCTCGGACCAAATATAGTAGAGGATCCTCCTTTGTGATTTGCCTTGATGCCTCGCCAGAGTTAAAAGGAATTCCAGGAGTTTTGAAAATATTCTGAAAAGGTTAGTTTTTTCTATTTAATTGTTCTATTAAGTTTCTAAAATAGAATGAAATAGATGGAATATAACTTAACTTTCAGTTTCTTCAGTTAGGGAACTATTCCCTTCCACTCTCGGACCAAATATAGTAGAGGATCCTCCTTTGTGATTTGCCTTGATGCCTTGCCAGAGTTATAAGGTAATTCTGGTAATGCCATGGAGCACTGAGAGGGCATTTCTTTCTATTTTAATGTTCCATAAAATTCTAAAATTAAATTAAATTGATGGTACATAACCTCCCCCTATAATATGCACGAAAAGAAAAACTTTTTCCAAGGATGAATATTGAATATAAGGTCCCATATCCGTCTCTTAAATGAAGACATAAATATCCCAAATACAAGAACAAACTCTGCAGGTTTTCATTCCCATCATACTGTAATTACCTGATATTTGGATGATAAGAATCTCAATATTTGTAGTTATAATTGTGGTTATTGTGTAAAATAGGTTTATATTAAAATGAATTGGTTCTTCCTTACCAGGACATTCATCCTTCTCCAAGTTACCAATGTAGATTTCATTGATTATTAGGATCCCACTTCCCTTTCCCTCCAAAAATAATCCTGCCAAAGACTGAAAAGAAATCATAGCATACTTTGACTTTCCATTGCCTGGAAGTGACCAAAGTAAATAAATTTTAAATGATAACACTCATCCTGTTAAACCTGTCTCCATGTGTCCTTGAATGTTGTATATTCCTCCTGTCAGGTAGGGAACTATATCTTTCCACCTTCGGACCAAGTATAGTAGAGGATTCTACTTTGTGATTTCCCTTGATGCCTTGCCAGTGATATAAGGAAATCGTGAAATGCCTAAGAACCCTAAAAGGGATGTTTTTTATTTAAATGATCTATGATAACTAAAATTGAAATAATTTGTTTGGAATATAAGTAACCAATAATATTCACATAATGAAGTAATTTTTCCTAGGATGAACGAAAATATATGGTACTATATCCATCTGTAAAATGAAGAAATTTTAATATCTGAAATACAACAAACCGCTAATGACATCAAAATATTTCCCTTACTTCTTTACCTTATTCCATTTTCTTTAAGATTTTCCTCTCTGCATGTCTTCATTCTCATCCAATCGTAATTTCCTGATAAATGGATGATAAGAAGCTCAACATTTCTAGTTTTATTTGAGGTAATTGTTGAAAACAGGTATCAATGAAAATGAAAGGGTTCTTGCTTACTAGCTGACTGACTGACTACTAGTGACCAAATTAAATTAAGTTTAAATAACAACGCTCATCTTGTTCAACCTGTCTCCATATGTCCTTGAATGTCTTTTGTTCCATCCTATCTTTCTTCATGTAGGGAACTTTTCCTTTCCACTCTCGGACCAAATATAGAAGAGCATCCTCCTTTGTGATTTGCCTTGATGCCTCGCCAGAGTTAAAAGGAATTCCAGGAGTTTTCAAAATATTCTGAAAAGGTTAGTTTTTTCTATTTAATTGTTCTATTAAGTTTCTAAAATAGAATGAAATAGATGGAATATAACTTAACTTTCAGTTTCTTCAGTTAGGGAACTATTCCCTTCCACTCTCGGACCAAATATAGTAGAGGATCCTCCTTTGTGATTTGCCTTGATGCCTCGCCAGAGTTAAAAGGAATTCCAGGAGTTTTCAAAATATTCTGAAAAGGTTAGTTTTTTCTATTTAATTGTTCAATTAAGTTTCTAAAATAGAATGAAATAGATGGAATATAACTTAACTTTCAGTTTCTTCAGTTAGGGAACTATTCCCTTCCACTCTCGGACCAAATATAGTAGAGGATCCTCCTTTGTGATTTGCCTTGATGCCTTGCCAGAGTTATAAGGTAATTCTGGTAATGCCATGGAGCACTGAGAGGGCATTTCTTTCTATTTTAATGTTCCATAAAATTCTAAAATTAAATTAAATTGATGGTACATAACCTCCCCCTATAATATGCACGAAAAGAAAAACTTTTTCCAAGGATGAATATTGAATATAAGGTCCCATATCCGTCTCTTAAATGAAGACATAAATATCCCAAATACAAGAACAAACTCTGCAGGTTTTCATTCCCATCATACTGTAATTACCTGATATTTGGATGATAAGAATCTCAATATTTGTAGTTATAATTGTGGTTATTGTGTAAAATAGGTTTATATTAAAATGAATTGGTTCTTCCTTACCAGGACATTCATCCTTCTCCAAGTTACCAATGTAGATTTCATTGATTATTAGGATCCCACTTCCCTTTCCCTCCAAAAATAATCCTGCGAAAGACTGAAAAGAAATCATAGCATACTTTGACTTTCCATTGCCTGGAAGTGACCAAAGTAAATAAATTTTAAATGATAACACTCATCCTGTTAAACCTGTCTCCATGTGTCCTTGAATGTTGTATATTCCTCCTGTCAGGTAGGGAAATATATCTTTCCACCTTCGGACCAAGTATAGTAGAGGATTCTACTTTGTGATTTCCCTTGATGCCTTGCCAGTGATATAAGGAAATCGTGAAATGCCTAAGAACCCTAAAAGGGATGTTTTTTATTTAAATGATCTATGATAACTAAAATTGAAATAATTTGTTTGGAATATAAGTAACCAATAATATTCACATAATGAAGTAATTTTTCCTAGGATGAACGTAAAATATATGGTACTATATCCATCTGTAAAATGAAGAAATTTTAATATCTGAAATACAACAAACCGCTAATGACATCAAAATATTTCCCTTACTTCTTTACCTTATTCCATTTTCTTTAAGATTTTCCTCTCTGCATGTCTTCATTCTCATCCAATCGTAATTTCCTGATAAATGGATGATAAGAAGCTCAACATTTCTAGTTTTATTTGAGGTAATTGTTGAAAACAGGTATCAATGAAAATGAAACGGGCATTCACGGAGTGGACCTCCATGACAATTCCTAGCTATTGGAAGAATTTGTGTGAGAATTCGACAAGATTACTTTTCAAGGTATGGTCTCAAACTGTTCATATTTTTCTATACAAGGAAATGAGTTTCAATCTATTAATGGAGGAAAAATGTCGATAGTCACCCAACAGACGTTTTATTATTGGTGAAGGAAGAACACAATTATTTCTTTTTGTTGCGAACGATTGTGAAGAACAATTATAATACAAGAAGGGGCCATGAGCATTCAGGATTATCATCGTCCATTCTATCTGCAGTTGGGTCTTTTTTTCGTTGTTAAATTATTTTATTTCTCCTCCCTTTTCGTTACTTCTCCCTTCAAATCACTATGAATTAGAGTGAGATCAACTTCATGTCATTTCAGCAGGCACTCTTTTCATCCTGTTCTCTGGATGACTATCCTTGGACCATCTATCGTCTCCGACCCTATCTATGCATTTCATGTCCAGTGTTTTCAACCGCGATTGCGTTGCCAAGTCATTACTTCTTCAATTTGAACTATTTTCTAGGCACCGTTTCAATTCTCTAAAGCTTTTCAACGTGCCTCCTAGAGTTCACAGGCTTAAGATAATGATTGCTTCTTTCTTCTTCATTCATGAAATTCTTCATCCTTTCTTATGCATCGTGAGTACATTCTTGGAGCATAGAATTAACATCTTCTTTTTGATTATTTCATTGGTTTGTACCACATAATTCTTGGTCCCAACGGTATATCTTCCATCGTACGCCATGCTACTTGGAGAACTCTGCAATGAAGAAACTTGTAGTATCTTTACTCCATGGAGCTGTTTCATGAGCGTATCCACTTCTCGTGATTCCTGTATTTGTGTTTCTCTTAACCTCCTTCGTTTAGCATTTGCAAGGATGATTCCATAGTGTTTCAATTTTAACATCCCTCTCAGTTCCAAAGCCGATTACCCTCCCCCAAAGGAAATTCACTTCTGCTTGCAGAGGAAAACGTCGGCATTCAATGTTACAGGCATTATCCTTCTTAAAGCCTCTGGACAAACTCTTCACTATTACTCTTTGCATTCGTTCGCTCAAAGTAGGGACGAGGATTTGATGGAATTTGTGCACCAACCCTCAATCAATTCTTTACTGATATTTGGCAGATGAACTCCTTCCTGTCAGTCGTGTGGAATGCAAAATCCAAGTCGAGAAATGAGAAGATGCATTTGAGAAGGCGAGCAGCTATCATACATGCAGGTGTTTTTGATGACCTTTTTCCAGCCCTGGTTTCCTGCAAATGTCTTCTGCAGAACGGGATTCTCTGAGGGGTCGTTGGGCTCATAGTTTTAGAAGCAGTCTCGAGAATGCTTAGGACGTGTTCCATTTGCTGTCAAAACCATTGCATTGGTTTAAATAACTTTTGATTGGATCTCTACCTTGCAGCTCTCCTTCGCATCCTTGCAGAGATGCTTGTGATATCCTCCATCGGTTATTCAAAACGTTTCACTGGCAGAGATCGTTCTTCTTTACATTTGAAGACCGAATTCCTCCATGAACCGAGATTCGAGTATTTGAAAGAGGACTGAAAAAGTGATGTTTACATTTCCATTACACGGCATAAGGACGAGTAGTGGCCACTCTGCAGGTGCTGAATACTTCAGATAACACCCTCTTTCCGAAAGAAGTAACAGAGCATTCACTGATTTTGAAACATCCCTTTTCTTTCCTTCTAGATGCCTGAAATAACTGCTGAGGGGAGGATGTTAGTCGAGAAAAGATAAGATAGGTGAGATGTGGATTCGTCATGTGTGGACCTCGAATAGGAAGGAAGACCTTAGCGTACCGACAACATGAGAAATACAATGCTTTTGATTGAAATCGTCTTGGATATTAAACAAAGCTTATTTATACACTGTTAAATCAAGATTGTTTATGCACTGTTTAAAACTTTATGAGGAAGAAAATGTATTATATTCAATGTGGTTTTTAGAAATAAATATTCAAGAATACATCCTATGAAATTTTCCTGTCCTATGTAAAACTGTGGGTGAACATGCATATTGAGAGACGGGCGCAGAATATCTCCAAGCACGTCTCGGTTCCTTAAGGAGGGGGACGAACGCACGGAAGCACTCGTTTTAAAGAACTTATCCGGCGATTTATTAGTGAGAATGTTCTCTACACCTAGCAGAAAAACATGCCAGTGCGTCGAGGAACGAAATCGGGGTTTGAGTAGCGTTAGCGAGGCGTTCATCACGCGTGGGTTTAAAGTGCTAAAATTTGATCCTATGGGTTAATAGTCTCCGTTTTTCGTCCAGCATATAAACTAATGTTTTCGTAAACTACATTCCACGTTTATGTAAGCCCATGGATGATGCTTCGGGATGAATGTGTGATGCTCTCGTTCGGACTCAATCGTGTATTCGGAAGTAGATATGG
This sequence comes from Pantala flavescens, assembly GCA_020796165.1. Lineage (NCBI taxonomy): Eukaryota > Metazoa > Arthropoda > Insecta > Odonata > Libellulidae > Pantala > Pantala flavescens. The sequence goes on along the minus strand of CM036885.1, from coordinate 17,663,372 downwards.
CATGACTAAGGTGCGTGAAACGGATTTGTCACAAACTTAAAGTAACCGATTCCAAATCTAAAGATCCAAATCCAAAACTTTCCGAAGGTCAAATCCATTTACAATTTTTCCGGGAGTAATTTGTACCAGTTCTTCGCCCCCGGCAGCATTAATCCGAATTTTCATACAATTTTCTCCCGTTTACTCCATCAAAGGGGTCGATTCCCGCCGAGCGAAATTTTTCATAGGACGTTCGGGTAAAACCGATTTCTCGTTCAGGCATGGTACCCTTCCGAGACGAACACGTTTTATGAAATCTGTGCCTGCGTACGTAGTCCTTCAGCGAAACAACTCTCCTATAGTCATTCCACAAAAGCTGGCAGTACGGGAGGCTTATGGGGAAATAAATGCACGAATATTCCCATAAGGGAGCAACCTAGCCTCTCAAAAGGCGTAAAGCTTTAGTTTTTGAATTTTATAACCGAGAGCGGGTCCGGATCAATCCGAATTACGGTAACGGGTCTATTAGTCTCGAGCAAAAAGTAACAATGATTAGCAATCGGAGCACTAAATCAATTACTCCCTCGGTTATATAATTCAAAAACTAAAGTTCTATTCAAGATATCGACTCAGAATAACCTGTAATTGAAAATAACAGCATTTATCTCAATTTCTCTCGCGACAAGTTTTTCGTAACGCAAGAAACAAAAATTTTTTAGCCGATGTATATATTTGACTGCACGATCCAATTTTTCGGAGGTTGCGTTCCACTTAAATTATTTTTTACTAAAATTTTATCGGTCAAAAATTAATGTAAGTTAATTTTTTTGTATTCATAAGGTATAAAGAGTAATCTAAGAAAACACTAGCACTTTACGTTTGATAGGATGAGAGAAATGGCAGTTTTAGTATTGCTCAGGCTGGTGAGGTGACCATTTTTTTTTTCAACCCGCTATAAAATTTATTTCTTTTGTTGAAATGTTAAAGAAACTTCGTGAATGTATAGAACCATCCTTCCTTGTCCAAATTTTACCAAAAAGTTGGAAAAAAATTCACCAAAAATAGTTGAAAATATTAATTTCATCCGTTGGGAAGGCAAATTTTGTGGATATCGCGGATATTCCAGAAAAATGACCCGGCGTACGAGGCTATTCGATTTCTCCATAAGCCCATACTGCCTAGAAAAGTGGAACAGACTATAGATACGAAGCTTTTTGCTATTTTGAATATAGATCGTAATGTAGAGCGTGCGCTTTTCTCAGCGGGGTGTTACAGCAATATTTGTCCATGGGTCCAAACCACTTTCCATTTTAAAAAATGCCTTCGAAACGTAGCACTTGTTTCTGTGCTCGCATTTCCGTATATGTTTTGTGGCGCTACTTGTGAATATTAAAATGAATATAAAATTTTTGTTTTCGCTTACCATGTAGAAACGAGTTTCTATCGCTAATCTTAAGCTATTTAGCGTGCAACCTGATTGATAATGTTGAACAGTGGTTATTCATGAACAACCTTAAATGTGCGATAAAATTTCGCTAAAACCGAACAAATTCATCTAATCATAAAGTCTTTTCCAAGGTAATATTCTCAATTCTGTCTATACACGTATTTGTTATTCGATATCTGGGAATGAGGTTATCTCCTAATGAAAGGGAGTCTTTCGGACGACTGCTCGTAACCTGATCGTCTCGCTTGCCACCTTGGAAAGATAATGCTCGTCGATGGATCTTTCTCCCTCTACTGTCAAAGTGGCCGTGGCAAAGGTAATATTTCGCTCTCCACGGATGCTACTTCGCTTTTCCGCAACGTGCATTTAGAAAACGGATTTCGCAACCATCTGTGACCTTTTGGAGCCCATAGCATTCTCAGAAGACGAAGGTTAGCTTTCGTGTAAGCCACTTACCATGCGTTCTTTATTCACGCAATGAGAAAGCTACGCATGAGGTGTCGTCCACAATCCGAGTTCGTCCGTAGGAATACCCTGTGCGAATCTTAATATTTCGCATCACGATCCGAAACTTGGGGTCCTCTTGACCTCTCAATGTTTTGACTATTTCTTAGAAAATGAGATAAATGTTCGATTTTCCCCGGCTCAAATAGGCTGGAAATGTCAGTTGATGGAGACGTTTTCCTTTCTTGGCACGATTACTTTACCCTTTCGAGACGAAGACGTTTTCTGAAAACCTCTGTCTGCGTACGAGGTCCCAGTTATAGAGCGTACACCTTCCTAAGCGGGTTGTCGCATCCTTTTAATTGTACAAAGTCATCGAATCACAAGGCACTAAATCTTCGAACGCCTTTACAACGGGTTAACGCGTAAGGGCGATCGGCAACTGCCGCATGTGCTCGTCCATCGGAGGCTCGCGCGTTTAAGGCACAGCAGGAACGCCAAACTTATGCGGAGAATCTAGTTCAGTTTAACGTCTCTTATTCAGAAACCGCGACATAAAAATCGGCGATAAAAATCGTTGTCCTATGCGCGAGCGGTAATGGATGAAAAACGCATTGGAAATCAATTTTATAGAAACTCGTTTGGTTCTCCATTTACACTTAAGTTTACGGATTAATTTGATTTGACACCCCTGTCGAGGTTTTTCGGTCACGCACACGCAATTTCTTGACGGCTGAATATAATTTCCGTTTCGGTGCACTGCGAATGTAAGACGCAGCCGATATGCAGCGAAACTTTGAACGTTATAACCTGGTTTATACACGGTCGATTAATTAATAATCGACCGCCCCAAATTGTCCCCTGTCGAAACGTTTACTTTATGCTTAAAATCCTGCAAATGCCCTGCCCAAAGTAATTTCCATTCATTAAATCGTTCCTCCCCGTTCCTCCCCGTCTATCGCGGGAGCTGTTTGTTGAATTCATTAGGAGTCATTCTTTCCGTTTAGTATAATTCTGTTCGCGAGTAACGAACATTAAGTAGTAAATTTAGCCATGCATTCGAATGAACTCTTGTCCTTAGAAATAACGAATCTCGAAGGAGTTTTAAGCGTAACGATTGCCAAATTTTGAATTTGCTACGTAGACCTTGGGAGCTCGAATGAGGAGAAGCGGATATAGTCCGTCATCGTTCGTCACAGGGAAACTTTTCTTAACTGAAATCCGACAGAGGGCTCCTCCCCATTGGTCTCACTCGGCAGTCGTTGCTCGTGAGAAACGTTTGTGACTAGTGCATCGAGTGGATTACGCTATTTCGTATCAATCCTATAGAGTATTGACGATTCTCCGCGGATAAAGTGATTGTGACCGTGTTAAGTGGTTATCGGTGCACATGGAAGATAGATAAAATACGGCAGCATCGCAAAGGAAGGCATCGTCTTGCGAGCGTGCGGAAAGAGATTTTGGTGAGGCTCCGAGGAGAATTGTAAGTTAAGATACCCAGTCCCATTGGAAATATCTCGGTAGGCCCTTTGCCTACGAAGACAAGGATTTGCCTCTCGAATTTTACTTGCCGATTGCTTCGTAGCGAGGAATTCCGAGTTCCTGGATTCCAATCCGTCGAATGGTTACATTACTCTGTCACTGTAAGCTAGATGAGATGATGATAGCAATAATAATATCGTTGAACGTTGGTTCTCAGCATTAGCGTTCATATGGTGTCGTATGTTATCGCTGCAAAGCGAGCTTTATTAAGTTTTCGGAGCCGTTTCTTCTTACAGGGAGCTCGGGCGCAGCATCATAGTTCGTACGAAGATGCTTTTATCTTCAACAGAGTGCATTTAATTAGAGAAAAAGGAAAATTAACGACTGGTGAAAGGGAGGATGTTGACACGGCGAGGTCGCTGTGGAAAGTGCATTGCGCACGGTGGTATTTCGAGGCGCGATTGTCACCGGCGGGAATCTAAAATTCGAGAAAGATTTTCGAAAATAAACATGAGGTGAGTCGTAAACGATTAAAATTTCATGAAGACTAGTATTTATTATGATTTTTAGCTACTACGTGAGTCTTGCTGAGCAAATTTACCATTTTCATGATGTACGGTCCGCTTATTCTTCCGAATTGAAGAAAACCGCCATTACTCGCGGTCGACATAAAAGAAGAGAGAAATTTTGGTGATTTTCCATCGGTAATCAGATGAGGAAATATCTGGCAAGAAATGTAACAATACAGCGGCTGCACTGAAGGCGGTGGTACTTCTCTCAGCCAATCAGAAGCAAGATAAATGTTTAGCGGTGGTTCAAAATTTATAAATTTTCATTTTTCACGTTTAATTTAGGAAAGAAGTATTATAAACTATTCTCTGCATTTCGGATCGTGCCAAAGCTAAGATATGTCAAGTTTTCCTATCCTCTGAGTCTATTTTTACGATGAGCAGCTTTGCCAAAATCAGCATCCGTTTAGGAACGTATGCATGTAGTTGGTTGCTCTGACACAAGATTTTATTGTTAACTAATTTGAAGAGTACGACGCATGAATTAATAACCATCCGCTGTTACAAATCAATAAAATAGCCTTGACTGTGTTAGTGTAGCAGGAGTGAGCCACGGTTCTGGATGTTTGCTTCCTTTCCTAATGAATTCATCAAAATTCAATTCTAGGATGCCCTTGGAATCGACAACGCTCGCCGTCCTATCCACGAGGAGTGCAACGGGTATTCACGGAGTGGACCTCCATGACAATTCCTAGCTATTGGAAGAATTTGAGTGAGAATTCGAGAAGATTACTTTTCAAGGTATGGTCTCAAACTGTTCATATTTTTCTATACAAGGAAATGAGTTTCAATCCATTAATGGAGGAAAAATGTCGATAGTCACCCAACAGACGTTTTATTATTGGTGAAGGAAGAACACAATTATTTCTTTTTGTTGCGAACGATTGTGAAGAACAATTATAATACAAGAAGGGGCCATGAGCATTCAGGATTATCATCGTCCATTCTATCTGCAGTTGGGTCTTTTTTTCGTTGTTAAATTATTTTATTTCTCCTCCCTTTTCGTTACTTCTCCCTTCAAATCACTATGAATTAGAGTGAGATCAACTTCATGTCATTTCAGCAGGCACTCTTTTCATCCTGTTCTCTGGATGACTATCCTTGGACCATCTATCGTCTCCGACCCTATCTATGCATTTCATGTCCAGTGTTTTCAACCGCGAATGCGTTGCCAAGTCATTACTTCTTCAATTTGAACTATTTTCTAGGCACCGTTTCAATTCTCTAAAGCTTTTCAACGTGCCTCCTAGAGTTCACAGGCTTAAGATAATGATTGCTTCTTTCTTCTTCATTCATGAAATTCTTCATCCTTTCTTATGCATCGTGAGTACATTCTTGGAGCATAGAATTAACATCTTCTTTTTGATTATTTCATTGGTTTGTACCACATAATTCTTGGTCCCAACGGTATATCTTCCATCGTACGCCATGCTACTTGGAGAACTCTGCAATGAAGAAACTTGTAGTATCTTTACTCCATGGAGCTGTTTCATGAGCGTATCCACTTCTCGTGTTTCCTGTATTTGTGTTTCTCTTAACCTCCTTCGTTTAGCATTTGCAAGGATGATTCCATAGTGTTTCAATTTTAACATCCCTCTCAGTTCCAAAGCCGATTACCCTCCCCCAAAGGAAATTCACTTCTGCTTGCAGAGGAAAACGTCGGCATTCAATGTTGCAGGCATTATCCTTCTTTAAGCCTCTGGACAAACTCTTCTCTATAACTCTTTGCATTCGTTCGCTCAAAGTAGGGACGAGGATTTGATGGAATTTGTGCACCAACCCTCAATCAATTCTTTACTGATATTTGGCAGATGAACTCCTTCCTGTCAGTCGTGTGGAATGCAAAATCCAAGTCGAGAAATGAGAAGATGCATTTGAGAAGGCGAGCAGCTATCATACATGCAGGTGATTTTGATGACCTTTTTCCAGCCCTGGTTTCCTGCAAATGTCTTCTGCAGAACGGGATTCTCTGAGGGGTCGTTGGGCTCATAATTTTAGAAGCAGTCTCGAGAATGCTTAGGACGTGTTCCATTTGCTGTCAAAACCATTGCATTGGTTTAAATAACTTTTGATTGGATCTCTACCTTGCAGCTCTCCTTCGCATCCTTGCAGAGATGCTTGTGATATCCTCCATCGGTTATTCAAAACGTTTCACTGGCAGAGATCGTTCTTCTTTACATTTGAAGACCGAATTCCTCCATGAACCGAGATTCGAGTATTTGAAAGAGGACTGAAAAAGTGATGTTTACATTTCCATTACACGGCATAAGGACGAGTAGTGGCCACTCTGCAGGTGCTGAATACTTCAGATAACACCCTCTTTCCGAAAGAAGTAACAGAGCATTCACTGATTTTGAAACATCCCTTTTCTTTCCTTCTAGATGCCTGAAATAACTGCTGAGGGGAGGATGTTAGTCGAGAAAAGATAAGATAGGTGAGATGTGGATTCGTCATGTGTGGACCTCGAATAGGAAGGAAGACCTTAGCGTACCGACAACATGAGAAATATAATGCTTTTGATTGAAATCGTCTTGGATATTAAACAAAGCTTATTTATACACTGTTAAATCAAGATTGTTTATGCACTGTTTAAAACTTTATGAGGAAGAAAATGTATTATATTCAATGTGGTTTTTAGAAATAAATATTCAAGAATACATCCTATGAAATTTTCCTGTCCTATGTAAAACTGTGGGTGAACATGCATATTGAGAGACGGGCGCAGAATATCTCCAAGCACGTCTCGGTTCCTTAAGGAGGGGGACGAACGCACGGAAGCACTCGTTTTAAAGAACTTATCCGGCGATTTATTAGTGAGAATGTTCTCTACACCTAGCAGAAAAACATGCCAGTGCGTCGAGGAACGAAATCGGGGTTTGAGTAGCGTTAGCGAGGCGTTCATCACGCGTAGGTTTAAAGTGCTAAAATTTGATCCTATGGGTTAATAGTCTCCGTTTTTCGTCCAGCATATAAACTAATGTTTTCGTAAACTACATTCCACGTTGATGTAAGCCCATGGATGATGCTTCGGGATGAATGTGTGCTGCTCTCGTTCGGACTCAATCGTGTATTCGGAAGTAGATTTGGCATGACTAAGGTGCGTGAAACGGATTTGTCACAAACTTAAAGTAACCGATTCCAAATCTAAAGATCCAAATCCAAAACTTTCCGAAGGTCAAATCCATTTACAATTTTTCCGGGAGTAATTTGTACCAGTTCTTCGCCCCCGGCAGCATTAATCCGAATTTTCATGCAATTTTCTCCCGTTTACTCCATCAAAGGGGTCGATTCCCGCCGAGCGAAATTTTTCATTGGACGTTCGGGTAAAACCGATTTCTCGTTCAGGCATGGTACCCTTCCGAGACGAACACGTTTTATGAAATCTGTGCCTGCGTACGTAGTCCTTCAGCGAAATAACTCTCCTATAGTCATTCCACAAAAGCTGGCAGTACGGGAGGCTTATGGGGAAATAAATGCACGAATATTCCCATAAGAGCCTCTCAAAAGGCGTAAAGCTTTAGTTTTTGAATTTTATAACGGAGAGCGGGTCCGGATCAATCCGAATTACGGTAACGGGTCTATTAGTCTCGAGCAAAAAGTAACAATGATTAGCAATCGGAGCACTAAATCAATTACTCCCTCGGTTATATAATTCAAAAACTAAAGTTCTATTCAAGATATCGACTCAGAATAACCTGTAAATGAAAATAACACCATTTATCTCAATTTCTCTCGCGACAAGTTTTTCGTAACGCAAGAAACAAAAATTTTTTAGCCGATGTATATATTTGACTGCACGATCCAATTTTTCGGAGGTTGCGTTCCACTTAAATTATTTTTTACTAAAATTTTATCGGTCAAAAATTAATGTAAGTTAATTTTTTTGTATTCATAAGGTATAAAGAGTAATCTAAGAAAACACTAGCACTTTACGTTTGATAGGATGAGAGAAATGGCAGTTTTAGTATTGCTCAGGCTGGTGAGGTGACCATTTTTTTTTTCAACCCGCTATAAAATTTATTTCTTTTGTTGAAATGTTAAAGAAACTTCGTCAATGTATAGAACCATCCTTCCTTGTCCAAATTTTACCAAAAAGTTGGAAAAAAATTCACCAAAAATAGTTGAAAATATTAATTTCATCCGTTGCGAAGGCAAATTTTGTGGATATCGCGGATATTCCAGAAAAATGACCCGGCGTACGAGGCTATTCGATTTCTCCATAAGCCCATACTGCCTAGAAAAGTGGAACAGACTATAGATACGAAGCTTTTTGCTATTTTGAATATAGATCGTAATGTAGAGCGTGCGCTTTTCTCAGCGGGGTGTTACAGCAATATTTGTCCATGGGTCCAAACCACTTTCCATTTTAAAAAATGCCTTCGAAACGTAGCACTTGTTTCTGTGCTCGCATTTCCGTATATGTTTTGTGGCGCTACTTGTGAATATTAAAATGAATATAAAATTTTTGTTTTCGCTTACCATGTAGAAACGAGTTTCTATCGCTAATCTTAAGCTATTTAGCGTGCAACCTGATTGATAATGTTGAACAGTGGTTATTCATGAACAACCTTAAATGTGCGATAAAATTTCGCTAAAACCGAACAAATTCATCTAATCATAAAGTCTTTTCCAAGGTAATATTCTCAATTCTGTCTATACACGTATTTGTTATTCGATATCTGGGAATGAGGTTATCTCCTAATGAAAGGGAGTCTTTCGGACGACTGCTCGTAACCTGATCGTCTCGCTTGCCACCTTGGAAAGATAATGCTCGTCGATGGATCTTTCTCCCTCTACTGTCAAAGTGGCCGTGGCAAAGGTAATATTTCGCTCTCCACGGATGCTACTTCGCTTTTCCGCAACGTGCATTTAGAAAACGGATTTCGCAACCATCTGTGACCTTTTGGAGCCCATAGCATTCTCAGAAGACGAAGGTTAGCTTTCGTGTAAGCCACTTACCATGCGTTCTTTATTCACGCAATGAGAAAGCTACGCATGAGGTGTCGTCCACAATCCGAGTTCGTCCGTAGGAATACCCTGTGCGAATCTTAATATTTCGCATCACGATCCGAAACTTGGGGTCCTCTTGACCTCTCAATGTTTTGACTATTTCTTAGAAAATGAGATAAATGTTCGATTTTCCCCGGCTCAAATAGGCTGGAAATGTCAGTTGATGGAGACGTTTTCCTTTCTTGGCACGATTACTTTACCCTTTCGAGACGAAGACGTTTTCTGAAAACCTCTGTCTGCGTACGAGGTCCCAGTTATAGAGCGTACACCTTCCTAAGCGGGTTGTCGCATCCTTTTAATTGTACAAAGTCATCGAATCACAAGGCACTAAATCTTCGAACGCCTTTACAACGGGTTAACGCGTAAGGGCGATCGGCAACTGCCGCATGTGCTCGTCCATCGGAGGCTCGCGCGTTTAAGGCACAGCAGGAACGCCAAACTTATGCGGAGAATCTAGTTCAGTTTAACGTCTCTTATTCAGAAACCGCGACATAAAAATCGGCGATAAAAATCGTTGTCCTATGCGCGAGCGGTAATGGATGAAAAACGCATTGGAAATCAATTTTATAGAAACTCGTTTGGTTCTCCATTTACACTTAAGTTTACGGATTAATTTGATTTGACACCCCTGTCGAGGTTTTTCGGTCACGCACACGCAATTTCTTGACGGCTGAATATAATTTCCGTTTCGGTGCACTGCGAATGTAAGACGCAGCCGATATGCAGCGAAACTTTGAACGTTATAACCTGGTTTATACACGGTCGATTAATTAATAATCGACCGCCCCAAATTGTCCCCTGTCGAAACGTTTACTTTATGCTTAAAATCCTGCAAATGCCCTGCCCAAAGTAATTTCCATTCATTAAATCGTTCCTCCCCGTTCCTCCCCGTCTATCGCGGGAGCTGTTTGTTGAATTCATTAGGAGTCATTCTTTCCGTTTAGTATAATTCTGTTCGCGAGTAACGAACATTAAGTAGTAAATTTAGCCATGCATTCGAATGAACTCTTGTCCTTAGAAATAACGAATCTCGAAGGAGTTTTAAGCGTAACGATTGCCAAATTTTGAATTTGCTACGTAGACCTTGGGAGCTCGAATGAGGAGAAGCGGATATAGTCCGTCATCGTTCGTCACAGGGAAACTTTTCTTAACTGAAATCCGACAGAGGGCTCCTCCCCATTGGTCTCACTCGGCAGTCGTTGCTCGTGAGAAACGTTTGTGACTAGTGCATCGAGTGGATTACGCTATTTCGTATCAATCCTATAGAGTATTGACGATTCTCCGCGGATAAAGTGATTGTGACCGTGTTAAGTGGTTATCGGTGCACATGGAAGATAGATAAAATACGGCAGCATCGCAAAGGAAGGCATCGTCTTGCGAGCGTGCGGAAAGAGATTTTGGTGAGGCTCCGAGGAGAATTGTAAGTTAAGATACCCAGTCCCATTGGAAATATCTCGGTAGGCCCTTTGCCTACGAAGACAAGGATTTGCCTCTCGAATTTTACTTGCCGATTGCTTCGTAGCGAGGAATTCCGAGTTCCTGGATTCCAATCCGTCGAATGGTTACATTACTCTGTCACTGTAAGCTAGATGAGATGATGATAGCAATAATAATATCGTTGAACGTTGGTTCTCAGCATTAGCGTTCATATGGTGTCGTATGTTATCGCTGCAAAGCGAGCTTTATTAAGTTTTCGGAGCCGTTTCTTCTTACAGGGAGCTCGGGCGCAGCATCATAGTTCGTACGAAGATGCTTTTATCTTCAACAGAGTGCATTTAATTAGAGAAAAAGGAAAATTAACGACTGGTGAAAGGGAGGATGTTGACACGGCGAGGTCGCTGTGGAAAGTGCATTGCGCACGGTGGTATTTCGAGGCGCGATTGTCACCGGCGGGAATCTAAAATTCGAGAAAGATTTTCGAAAATAAACATGAGGTGAGTCGTAAACGATTAAAATTTCATGAAGACTAGTATTTATTATGATTTTTAGCTACTACGTGAGTCTTGCTGAGCAAATTTACCATTTTCATGATGTACGGTCCGCTTATTCTTCCGAATTGAAGAAAACCGCCATTACTCGCGGTCGACATAAAAGAAGAGAGAAATTTTGGTGATTTTCCATCGGTAATCAGATGAGGAAATATCTGGCAAGAAATGTAACAATACAGCGGCTGCACTGAAGGCGGTGGTACTTCTCTCAGCCAATCAGAAGCAAGATAAATGTTTAGCGGTGGTTCAAAATTTATAAATTTTCATTTTTCACGTTTAATTTAGGAAAGAAGTATTATAAACTATTCTCTGCATTTCGGATCGTGCCAAAGCTAAGATATGTCAAGTTTTCCTATCCTCTGAGTCTATTTTTACGATGAGCAGCTTTGCCAAAATCAGCATCCGTTTAGGAACGTATGCATGTAGTTGGTTGCTCTGACACAAGATTTTATTGTTAACTAATTTGAAGAGTACGACGCATGAATTAATAACCATCCGCTGTTACAAATCAATAAAATAGCCTTGACTGTGTTAGTGTAGCAGGAGTGAGCCACGGTTCTGGATGTTTGCTTCCTTTCCTAATGAATTCATCAAAATTCAATTCTAGGATGCCCTTGGAATCGACAACGCTCGCCGTCCTATCCACGAGGAGTGCAACGGGTATTCACGGAGTGGACCTCCATGACAATTCCTAGCTATTGGAAGAATTTGTGTGAGAATTCGACAAGATTACTTTTCAAGGTATGATCTCAAACTGTTCATATTTTTCTATACAAGGAAATGAGTTTCAATCCATTAATTGATGAAAAATGTCGATAGTCACCCAACAGACGTTTTATTATTGGTGAAGGAAGAACACAATTATTTCTTTTTGTTGCGAACGATTGTGAAGAACAATTATAATACAAGAAGGGGCCATGAGCATTCAGGATTATCATCGTCCATTCTATCTGCAGTTGGGTCTTTTTTTCGTTGTTAAATTATTTTATTTCTCCTCCCTTTTCGTTACTTCTCCCTTCAAATCACTATGAATTAGAGTGAGATCAACTTCATGTCATTTCAGCAGGCACTCTTTTCATCCTGTTCTCTGGATGACTATCCTTGGACCATCTATCGTCTCCGACCCTATCTATGCATTTCATGTCCAGTGTTTTCAACCGCGAATGCGTTGCCAAGTCATTACTTCTTCAATTTGAACTATTTTCTAGGCACCGTTTCAATTCTCTAAAGCTTTTCAACGTGCCTCCTAGAGTTCACAGGCTTAAGATAATGATTGCTTCTTTCTTCTTCATTCATGAAATTCTTCATCCTTTCTTATGCATCGTGAGTACATTCTTGGAGCATAGAATTAACATCTTCTTTTTGATTATTTCATTGGTTTGTACCACATAATTCTTGGTCCCAACGGTATATCTTCCATCGTACGCCATGCTACTTGGAGAACTCTGCAATGAAGAAACTTGTAGTATCTTTACTCCATGGAGCTGTTTCATGAGCGTATCCACTTCTCGTGTTTCCTGTATTTGTGTTTCTCTTAACCTCCTTCGTTTAGCATTTGCAAGGATGATTCCATAGTGTTTCAATTTTAACATCCCTCTCAGTTCCAAAGCCGATTACCCTCCCCCAAAGGAAATTCACTTCTGCTTGCAGAGGAAAACGTCGGCATTCAATGTTGCAGGCATTATCCTTCTTTAAGCCTCTGGACAAACTCTTCTCTATAACTCTTTGCATTCGTTCGCTCAAAGTAGGGACGAGGATTTGATGGAATTTGTGCACCAACCCTCAATCAATTCTTTACTGATATTTGGCAGATGAACTCCTTCCTGTCAGTCGTGTGGAATGCAAAATCCAAGTCGAGAAATGAGAAGATGCATTTGAGAAGGCGAGCAGCTATCATACATGCAGGTGATTTTGATGACCTTTTTCCAGCCCTGGTTTCCTGCAAATGTCTTCTGCAGAACGGGATTCTCTGAGGGGTCGTTGGGCTCATAATTTTAGAAGCAGTCTCGAGAATGCTTAGGACGTGTTCCATTTGCTGTCAAAACCATTGCATTGGTTTAAATAACTTTTGATTGGATCTCTACCTTGCAGCTCTCCTTCGCATCCTTGCAGAGATGCTTGTGATATCCTCCATCGGTTATTCAAAACGTTTCACTGGCAGAGATCGTTCTTCTTTACATTTGAAGACCGAATTCCTCCATGAACCGAGATTCGAGTATTTGAAAGAGGACTGAAAAAGTGATGTTTACATTTCCATTACACGGCATAAGGACGAGTAGTGGCCACTCTGCAGGTGCTGAATACTTCAGATAACACCCTCTTTCCGAAAGAAGTAACAGAGCATTCACTGATTTTGAAACATCCCTTTTCTTTCCTTCTAGATGCCTGAAATAACTGCTGAGGGGAGGATGTTAGTCGAGAAAAGATAAGATAGGTGAGATGTGGATTCGTCATGTGTGGACCTCGAATAGGAAGGAAGACCTTAGCGTACCGACAACATGAGAAATACAATGCTTTTGATTGAAATCGTCTTGGATATTAAACAAAGCTTATTTATACACTGTTAAATCAAGATTGTTTATGCACTGTTTAAAACTTTATGAGGAAGAAAATGTATTATATTCAATGTGGTTTTTAGAAATAAATATTCAAGAATACATCCTATGAAATTTTCCTGTCCTATGTAAAACTGTGGGTGAACATGCATATTGAGAGACGGGCGCAGAATATCTCCAAGCACGTCTCGGTTCCTTAAGGAGGGGGACGAACGCACGGAAGCACTCGTTTTAAAGAACTTATCCGGCGATTTATTAGTGAGAATGTTCTCTACACCTAGCAGAAAAACATGCCAGTGCGTCGAGGAACGAAATCGGGGTTTGAGTAGCGTTAGCGAGGCGTTCATCACGCGTAGGTTTAAAGTGCTAAAATTTGATCCTATGGGTTAATAGTCTCCGTTTTTCGTCCAGCATATAAACTAATGTTTTCGTAAACTACATTCCACGTTGATGTAAGCCCATGGATGATGCTTCGGGATGAATGTGTGCTGCTCTCGTTCGGACTCAATCGTGTATTCGGAAGTAGATTTGGCATGACTAAGGTGCGTGAAACGGATTATTCACAAACTTAAAGTAACCGATTCCAAATCTAAAGATCCAAATCCAAAACTTTCCGAAGGTCAAATCCATTTACAATTTTTCCGGGAGTAATTTGTACCAGTTCTTCGCCCCCGGCAGCATTAATCCGAATTTTCATGCAATTTTCTCCCGTTTACTCCATCAAAGGGGTCGATTCCCGCCGAGCGAAATTTTTCATTGGACGTTCGGGTAAAACCGATTTCTCGTTCAGGCATGGTACCCTTCCGAGACGAACACGTTTTATGAAATCTGTGCCTGCGTACGTAGTCCTTCAGCGAAATAACTCTCCTATAGTCATTCCACAAAAGCTGGCAGTACGGGAGGCTTATGGGGAAATAAATGCACGAATATTCCCATAAGAGCCTCTCAAAAGGCGTAAAGCTTTAGTTTTTGAATTTTATAACGGAGAGCGGGTCCGGATCAATCCGAATTACGGTAACGGGTCTATTAGTCTCGAGCAAAAAGTAACAATGATTAGCAATCGGAGCACTAAATCAATTACTCCCTCGGTTATATAATTCAAAAACTAAAGTTCTATTCAAGATATCGACTCAGAATAACCTGTAAATGAAAATAACACCATTTATCTCAATTTCTCTCGCGACAAGTTTTTCGTAACGCAAGAAACAAAAATTTTTTAGCCGATGTATATATTTGACTGCACGATCCAATTTTTCGGAGGTTGCGTTCCACTTAAATTATTTTTTACTAAAATTTTATCGGTCAAAAATTAATGTAAGTTAATTTTTTTGTATTCATAAGGTATAAAGAGTAATCTAAGAAAACACTAGCACTTTACGTTTGATAGGATGAGAGAAATGGCAGTTTTAGTATTGCTCAGGCTGGTGAGGTGACCATTTTTTTTTTCAACCCGCTATAAAATTTATTTCTTTTGTTGAAATGTTAAAGAAACTTCGTCAATGTATAGAACCATCCTTCCTTGTCCAAATTTTACCAAAAAGTTGGAAAAAAATTCACCAAAAATAGTTGAAAATATTAATTTCATCCGTTGCGAAGGCAAATTTTGTGGATATCGCGGATATTCCAGAAAAATGACCCGGCGTACGAGGCTATTCGATTTCTCCATAAGCCCATACTGCCTAGAAAAGTGGAACAGACTATAGATACGAAGCTTTTTGCTATTTTGAATATAGATCGTAATGTAGAGCGTGCGCTTTTCTCAGCGGGGTGTTACAGCAATATTTGTCCATGGGTCCAAACCACTTTCCATTTTAAAAAATGCCTTCGAAACGTAGCACTTGTTTCTGTGCTCGCATTTCCGTATATGTTTTGTGGCGCTACTTGTGAATATTAAAATGAATATAAAATTTTTGTTTTCGCTTACCATGTAGAAACGAGTTTCTATCGCTAATCTTAAGCTATTTAGCGTGCAACCTGATTGATAATGTTGAACAGTGGTTATTCATGAACAACCTTAAATGTGCGATAAAATTTCGCTAAAACCGAACAAATTCATCTAATCATAAAGTCTTTTCCAAGGTAATATTCTCAATTCTGTCTATACACGTATTTGTTATTCGATATCTGGGAATGAGGTTATCTCCTAATGAAAGGGAGTCTTTCGGACGACTGCTCGTAACCTGATCGTCTCGCTTGTCACCTTGGAAAGATAATGATCGTCGATGGATCTTTCTCCCTCTACTGTCAAAGTGGCCGTGGCAAAGGTAATATTTCGCTCTCCACGGATGCTACTTCGCTTTTCCGCAACGTGCATTTAGAAAACGGATTTCGCAACCATCTGTGACCTTTTGGAGCCCATAGCATTCTCAGAAGACGAAGGTTAGCTTTCGTGTAAGCCACTTACCATGCGTTCTTTATTCACGCAATGAGAAAGCTACGCATGAGGTGTCGTCCACAATCCGAGTTCGTCCGTAGGAATACCCTGTGCGAATCTTAATATTTCGCATCACGATCCGAAACTTGGGGTCCTCTTGACCTCTCAATGTTTTAACTATTTCTTAGAAAATGAGATAAATATTCGATTTTCCCCGGCTCAAATAGGCTGGAAATGTCAGTTGATGGAGACGTTTTCCTTTCTTGGCACGATTACTTTACCCTTTCGAGACGAAGACGTTTTCTGAAAACCTCTGTCTGCGTACGAGGTCCCAGTTATAGAGCGTACACCTTCCTAAGCGGGTTGTCGCATCCTTTTAATTGTACAAAGTCATCGAATCACAAGGCACTAAATCTTCGAACGCCTTTACAACGGGTTAACGCGTAAGGGCGATCGGCAACTGCCGCATGTGCTCGTCCATCGGAGGCTCGCGCGTTTAAGGCACAGCAGGAACGCCAAACTTATGCGGAGAATCTAGTTCAGTTTAACGTCTCTTATTCAGAAACCACGACATAAAAATCGGCGATAAAAATCGTTGTCCTATGCGCGAGCGGTAATGGATGAAAAACGCATTGGAAATCAATTTTATAGAAACTCGTTTGGTTCTCCATTTACACTTAAGTTTACGGATTAATTTGATTTGACACTCCTGTCGAGGTACTTCGGTCACGCACACGCAATTTCTTGACGGCTGAATATAATTTCCGTTTCGGCGCACTGCGAATGTAAGACGCAGCCGATATGCAGCGAAACTTTGAACGTTATAACCTGGTTTATACACGGTCGATTAATTAATAATCGACCGCCCCAAATTGTCCCCTGTCGAAACGTTTACTTTATGCTTAAAATCCTGCAAATGCCCTGCCCAAAGTAATTTCCATTCATTAAATCGTTCCTCCCCGTTCCTCCCCGTCTATCGCGGGAGCTGTTTGTTGAATTCATTAGGAGTCATTCTTTCCGTTTAGTATAATTCTGTTCGCGAGTAACGAACATTAAGTAGTAAATTTAGCCATGCATTCGAATGAACTCTTGTCCTTAGAAATAACGAATCTCGAAGGAGTTTTAAGCGTAACGATTGCCAAATTTTGAATTTGCTACGTAGACCTTGGGAGCTCGAATGAGGAGAAGCGGATATAGTCCGTCATCGTTCGTCACAGGGAAACTTTTCTTAACTGAAATCCGACAGAGGGCTCCTCCCCATTGGTCTCACTCGGCAGTCGTTGCTCGTGAGAAACGTTTGTGACTAGTGCATCGAGTGGATTACGCTATTTCGTATCAATCCTATAGAGTATTGACGATTCTCCGCGGATAAAGTGATTGTGACCGTGTTAAGTGGTTATCGGTGCACATGGAAGATAGATAAAATACGGCAGCATCGCAAAGGAAGGCATCGTCTTGCGAGCGTGCGGAAAGAGATTTTGGTGAGGCTCCGAGGAGAATTGTAAGTTAAGATACCCAGTCCCATTGGAAATATCTCGGTAGGCCCTTTGCCTACGAAGACAAGGATTTGCCTCTCGAATTTTACTTGCCGATTGCTTCGTAGCGAGGAATTCCGAGTTCCTGGATTCCAATCCGTCGAATGGTTACATTACTCTGTCACTGTAAGCTAGATGAGATGATGATAGCAATAATAATATAGTTGAACGTTGGTTCTCAGCATTAGCGTTCATATGGTGTCGTATGTTATCGCTGCAAAGCGAGCTTTATTAAGTTTTCGGAGCCGTTTCTTCTTACAGGGAGCTCGGGCGCAGCATCATAGTTCGTACGAAGATGCTTTTATCTTCAACAGAGTGCATTTAATTAGAGAAAAAGGAAAATTAACGACTGGTGAAAGGGAGGATGTTGACACGGAGAGGTCGCTGTGGAAAGTGCATTGCGCACGGTGGTATTTCGAGGCGCGATTGTCACCGGCGGGAATCTAAAATTCGAGAAAGATTTTCGAAAATAAACATGAGGTGAGTCGTAAACGATTAAAATTTCATGAAGACTAGTATTTATTATGATTTTTAGCTACTACGTGAGTCTTGCTGAGCAAATTTACCATTTTCATGATGTACGGTCCGCTTATTCTTCCGAATTGAAGAAAACCGCCATTACTCGCGGTCGACATAAAAGAAGAGAGAAATTTTGGTGATTTTCCATCGGTAATCAGATGAGGAAATATCTGGCAAGAAATGTAACAATACAGCGGCTGCACTGAAGGCGGTGGTACTTCTCTCAGCCAATCAGAAGCAAGATAAATGTTTAGCGGTGGTTCAAAATTTATAAATTTTCATTTTTCACGTTTAATTTAGGAAAGAAGTATTATAAACTATTCTCTGCATTTCGGATCGTGCCAAAGCTAAGATATGTCAAGTTTTCCTATCCTCTGAGTCTATTTTTACGATGAGCAGCTTTGCCAAAATCAGCATCCGTTTAGGAACGTATGCATGTAGTTGGTTGCTCTGACACAAGATTTTATTGTTAACTAATTTGAAGAGTACGACGCATGAATTAATAACCATCCGCTGTTACAAATCAATAAAATAGCCTTGACTGTGTTAGTGTAGCAGGAGTGAGCCACGGTTCTGGATGTTTGCTTCCTTTCCTAATGAATTCATCAAAATTCAATTCTAGGATGCCCTTGGAATCGACAACGCTCGCCGTCCTATCCACGAGGAGTGCAACGGGTATTCACGGAGTGGACCTCCATGACAATTCCTAGCTATTGGAAGAATTTGAGTGAGAATTCGAGAAGATTACTTTTCAAGGTATGGTCTCAAACTGTTCATATTTTTCTATACAAGGAAATGAGTTTCAATCCATTAATGGAGGAAAAATGTCGATAGTCACCCAACAGACGTTTTATTATTGGTGAAGGAAGAACACAATTATTTCTTTTTGTTGCGAACGATTGTGAAGAACAATTATAATACAAGAAGGGGCCATGAGCATTCAGGATTATCATCGTCCATTCTATCTGCAGTTGGGTCTTTTTTTCGTTGTTAAATTATTTTATTTCTCCTCCCTTTTCGTTACTTCTCCCTTCAAATCACTATGAATTAGAGTGAGATCAACTTCATGTCATTTCAGCAGGCACTCTTTTCATCCTGTTCTCTGGATGACTATCCTTGGACCATCTATCGTCTCCGACCCTATCTATGCATTTCATGTCCAGTGTTTTCAACCGCGAATGCGTTGCCAAGTCATTACTTCTTCAATTTGAACTATTTTCTAGGCACCGTTTCAATTCTCTAAAGCTTTTCAACGTGCCTCCTAGAGTTCACAGGCTTAAGATAATGATTGCTTCTTTCTTCTTCATTCATGAAATTCTTCATCCTTTCTTATGCATCGTGAGTACATTCTTGGAGCATAGAATTAACATCTTCTTTTTGATTATTTCATTGGTTTGTACCACATAATTCTTGGTCCCAACGGTATATCTTCCATCGTACGCCATGCTACTTGGAGAACTCTGCAATGAAGAAACTTGTAGTATCTTTACTCCATGGAGCTGTTTCATGAGCGTATCCACTTCTCGTGTTTCCTGTATTTGTGTTTCTCTTAACCTCCTTCGTTTAGCATTTGCAAGGATGATTCCATAGTGTTTCAATTTTAACATCCCTCTCAGTTCCAAAGCCGATTACCCTCCCCCAAAGGAAATTCACTTCTGCTTGCAGAGGAAAACGTCGGCATTCAATGTTGCAGGCATTATCCTTCTTTAAGCCTCTGGACAAACTCTTCTCTATAACTCTTTGCATTCGTTCGCTCAAAGTAGGGACGAGGATTTGATGGAATTTGTGCACCAACCCTCAATCAATTCTTTACTGATATTTGGCAGATGAACTCCTTCCTGTCAGTCGTGTGGAATGCAAAATCCAAGTCGAGAAATGAGAAGATGCATTTGAGAAGGCGAGCAGCTATCATACATGCAGGTGATTTTGATGACCTTTTTCCAGCCCTGGTTTCCTGCAAATGTCTTCTGCAGAACGGGATTCTCTGAGGGGTCGTTGGGCTCATAATTTTAGAAGCAGTCTCGAGAATGCTTAGGACGTGTTCCATTTGCTGTCAAAACCATTGCATTGGTTTAAATAACTTTTGATTGGATCTCTACCTTGCAGCTCTCCTTCGCATCCTTGCAGAGATGCTTGTGATATCCTCCATCGGTTATTCAAAACGTTTCACTGGCAGAGATCGTTCTTCTTTACATTTGAAGACCGAATTCCTCCATGAACCGAGATTCGAGTATTTGAAAGAGGACTGAAAAAGTGATGTTTACATTTCCATTACACGGCATAAGGACGAGTAGTGGCCACTCTGCAGGTGCTGAATACTTCAGATAACACCCTCTTTCCGAAAGAAGTAACAGAGCATTCACTGATTTTGAAACATCCCTTTTCTTTCCTTCTAGATGCCTGAAATAACTGCTGAGGGGAGGATGTTAGTCGAGAAAAGATAAGATAGGTGAGATGTGGATTCGTCATGTGTGGACCTCGAATAGGAAGGAAGACCTTAGCGTACCGACAACATGAGAAATACAATGCTTTTGATTGAAATCGTCTTGGATATTAAACAAAGCTTATTTATACACTGTTAAATCAAGATTGTTTATGCACTGTTTAAAACTTTATGAGGAAGAATATGTATTATATTCAATGTGGTTTTTAGAAATAAATATTCAAGAATACATCCTATGAAATTTTCCTGTCCTATGTAAAACTGTGGGTGAACATGCATATTGAGAGACGGGCGCAGAATATCTCCAAGCACGTCTCGGTTCCTTAAGGAGGGGGACGAACGCACGGAAGCACTCGTTTTAAAGAACTTATCCGGCGATTTATTAGTGAGAATGTTCTCTACACCTAGCAGAAAAACATGCCAGTGCGTCGAGGAACGAAATCGGGGTTTGAGTAGCGTTAGCGAGGCGTTCATCACGCGTAGGTTTAAAGTGCTAAAATTTGATCCTATGGGTTAATAGTCTCCGTTTTTCGTCCAGCATATAAACTAATGTTTTCGTAAACTACATTCCACGTTGATGTAAGCCCATGGATGATGCTTCGGGATGAATGTGTGCTGCTCTCGTTCGGACTCAATCGTGTATTCGGAAGTAGATTTGGCATGACTAAGGTGCGTGAAACGGATTTGTCACAAACTTAAAGTAACCGATTCCAAATCTAAAGATCCAAATCCAAAACTTTCCGAAGGTCAAATCCATTTACAATTTTTCCGGGAGTAATTTGTACCAGTTCTTCGCCCCCGGCAGCATTAATCCGAATTTTCATGCAATTTTCTCCCGTTTACTCCATCAAAGGGGTCGATTCCCGCCGAGCGAAATTTTTCATTGGACGTTCGGGTAAAACCGATTTCTCGTTCAGGCATGGTACCCTTCCGAGACGAACACGTTTTATGAAATCTGTGCCTGCGTACGTAGTCCTTCAGCGAAATAACTCTCCTATAGTCATTCCACAAAAGCTGGCAGTACGGGAGGCTTATGGGGAAATAAATGCACGAATATTCCCATAAGAGCCTCTCAAAAGGCGTAAAGCTTTAGTTTTTGAATTTTATAACGGAGAGCGGGTCCGGATCAATCCGAATTACGGTAACGGGTCTATTAGTCTCGAGCAAAAAGTAACAATGATTAGCAATCGGAGCACTAAATCAATTACTCCCTCGGTTATATAATTCAAAAACTAAAGTTCTATTCAAGATATCGACTCAGAATAACCTGTAAATGAAAATAACACCATTTATCTCAATTTCTCTCGCGACAAGTTTTTCGTAACGCAAGAAACAAAAATTTTTTAGCCGATGTATATATTTGACTGCACGATCCAATTTTTCGGAGGTTGCGTTCCACTTAAATTATTTTTTACTAAAATTTTATCGGTCAAAAATTAATGTAAGTTAATTTTTTTGTATTCATAAGGTATAAAGAGTAATCTAAGAAAACACTAGCACTTTACGTTTGATAGGATGAGAGAAATGGCAGTTTTAGTATTGCTCAGGCTGGTGAGGTGACCATTTTTTTTTTCAACCCGCTATAAAATTTATTTCTTTTGTTGAAATGTTAAAGAAACTTCGTCAATGTATAGAACCATCCTTCCTTGTCCAAATTTTACCAAAAAGTTGGAAAAAAATTCACCAAAAATAGTTGAAAATATTAATTTCATCCGTTGCGAAGGCAAATTTTGTGGATATCGCGGATATTCCAGAAAAATGACCCGGCGTACGAGGCTATTCGATTTCTCCATAAGCCCATACTGCCTAGAAAAGTGGAACAGACTATAGATACGAAGCTTTTTGCTATTTTGAATATAGATCGTAATGTAGAGCGTGCGCTTTTCTCAGCGGGGTGTTACAGCAATATTTGTCCATGGGTCCAAACCACTTTCCATTTTAAAAAATGCCTTCGAAACGTAGCACTTGTTTCTGTGCTCGCATTTCCGTATATGTTTTGTGGCGCTACTTGTGAATATTAAAATGAATATAAAATTTTTGTTTTCGCTTACCATGTAGAAACGAGTTTCTATCGCTAATCTTAAGCTATTTAGCGTGCAACCTGATTGATAATGTTGAACAGTGGTTATTCATGAACAACCTTAAATGTGCGATAAAATTTCGCTAAAACCGAACAAATTCATCTAATCATAAAGTCTTTTCCAAGGTAATATTCTCAATTCTGTCTATACACGTATTTGTTATTCGATATCTGGGAATGAGGTTATCTCCTAATGAAAGGGAGTCTTTCGGACGACTGCTCGTAACCTGATCGTCTCGCTTGCCACCTTGGAAAGATAATGCTCGTCGATGGATCTTTCTCACTCTACTGTCAAAGTGGCCGTGGCAAAGGTAATATTTCGCTTTCCACGGATGCTACTTCGCTTTTCCGCAACGTGCATTTAGAAAACGGATTTCGCAACCATCTGTGACCTTTTGAAGCCCATAGCATTCTCAGAAGACGAAGGTTAGCTTTCGTGTAAGCCACTTACCATGCGTTCTTTATTCACGCAATGAGAAAGCTACGCATGAGGTGTCGTCCACAATCCGAGTTCGTCCGTAGGAATACCCTGTGCGAATCTTAATATTTCGCATCACGATCCGAAACTTGGGGTCCTCTTGACCTCTCAATGTTTTAACTATTTCTTAGAAAATGAGATAAATATTCGATTTTCCCCGGCTCAAATAGGCTGGAAATGTCAGTTGATGGAGACGTTTTCCTTTCTTGGCACGATTACTTTACCCTTTCGAGACGAAGACGTTTTCTGAAAACCGCTGTCTGCGTACGAGGTCCCATTTATAGAGCGTACACCTTCCTAAGCGGGTTGTCGCATCCTTTTAATTGTACAAAGTCATCGAATCACAAGGCACTAAATCTTCGAACGCCTTTACAACGGGTTAACGCGTAAGGGCGATCGGCAACTGCCGCATGTGCTCGTCCATCGGAGGCTCGCGCGTTTAAGGCACAGCAGGAACGCCAAACTTATGCGGAGAATCTAGTTCAGTTTAACGTCTCTTATTCAGAAACCGCGACATAAAAATCGGCGATAAAAATCGTTGTCCTATGCGCGAGCGGTAATGGATGAAAAACGCATTGGAAATCAATTTTATAGAAACTCGTTTGGTTCTCCATTTACACTTAAGTTTACGGATTAATTTGATTTGACACTCCTGTCGAGGTACTTCGGTCACGCACACGCAATTTCTTGACGGCTGAATATAATTTCCGTTTCGGCGCACTGCGAATGTAAGACGCAGCCGATATGCAGCGAAACTTTGAACGTTATAACCTGGTTTATACACGGTCGATTAATTAATAATCGACCGCCCCAAATTGTCCCCTGTCGAAACGTTTACTTTATGCTTAAAATCCTGCAAATGCCCTGCCCAAAGTAATTTCCATTCATTAAATCGTTCCTCCCCGTTCCTCCCCGTCTATCGCGGGAGCTGTTTGTTGAATTCATTAGGAGTCATTCTTTCCGTTTAGTATAATTCTGTTCGCGAGTAACGAACATTAAGTAGTAAATTTAGCCATGCATTCGAATGAACTCTTGTCCTTAGAAATAACGAATCTCGAAGGAGTTTTAAGCGTAACGATTGCCAAATTTTGAATTTGCTACGTAGACCTTGGGAGCTCGAATGAGGAGAAGCGGATATAGTCCGTCATCGTTCGTCACAGGGAAACTTTTCTTAACTGAAATCCGACAGAGGGCTCCTCCCCATTGGTCTCACTCGGCAGTCGTTGCTCGTGAGAAACGTTTGTGACTAGTGCATCGAGTGGATTACGCTATTTCGTATCAATCCTATAGAGTATTGACGATTCTCCGCGGATAAAGTGATTGTGACCGTGTTAAGTGGTTATCGGTGCACATGGAAGATAGATAAAATACGGCAGCATCGCAAAGGAAGGCATCGTCTTGCGAGCGTGCGGAAAGAGATTTTGGTGAGGCTCCGAGGAGAATTGTAAGTTAAGATACCCAGTCCCATTGGAAATATCTCGGTAGGCCCTTTGCCTACGAAGACAAGGATTTGCCTCTCGAATTTTACTTGCCGATTGCTTCGGAGCGAGGAATTCCGAGTTCCTGGATTCCAATCCGTCGAAAGGTTACATTACTCTGTCACTGTAAGCTAGATGAGATGATGATAGCCATAATAATATCGTTGAACGTTGGTTCTCAGCATTAGCGTTCATATGGTGTCGTATGTTATCGCTGCAAAGCGAGCTTTATTAAGTTTTCGGAGCCGTTTCTTCTTACAGGGAGCTCGGGCGCAGCATCATAGTTCGTACGAAGATGCTTTTATCTTCAACAGAGTGCATTTAATTAGAGAAAAAGGAAAATTAACGACTGGTGAAAGGGAGGATGTTGACACGGCGAGGTCGCTGTGGAAAGTGCATTGCGCACGGTGGTATTTCGAGGCGCGATTGTCACCGGCGGGAATCTAAAATTCGAGAAAGATTTTCGAAAATAAACATGAGGTGAGTCGTAAACGATTAAAATTTCATGAAGACTAGTATTTATTATGATTTTTAGCTACTACGTGAGTCTTGCTGAGCAAATTTACCATTTTCATGATGTACGGTCCGCTTATTCTTCCGAATTGAAGAAAACCGCCATTACTCGCGGTCGACATAAAAGAAGAGAGAAATTTTGGTGATTTTCCATCGGTAATCAGATGAGGAAATATCTGGCAAGAAATGTAACAATACAGCGGCTGCACTGAAGGCGGTGGTACTTCTCTCAGCCAATCAGAAGCAAGATAAATGTTTAGCGGTGGTTCAAAATTTATAAATTTTCATTTTTCACGTTTAATTTAGGAAAGAAGTATTATAAACTATTCTCTGCATTTCGGATCGTGCCAAAGCTAAGATATGTCAAGTTTTCCTATCCTCTGAGTCTATTTTTACGATGAGCAGCTTTGCCAAAATCAGCATCCGTTTAGGAACGTATGCATGTAGTTGGTTGCTCTGACACAAGATTTTATTGTTAACTAATTTGAAGAGTACGACGCATGAATTAATAACCATCCGCTGTTACAAATCAATAAAATAGCCTTGACTGTGTTAGTGTAGCAGGAGTGAGCCACGGTTCTGGATGTTTGCTTCCTTTCCTAATGAATTCATCAAAATTCAATTCTAGGATGCCCTTGGAATCGACAACGCTCGCCGTCCTATCCACGAGGAGTGCAACGGGTATTCACGGAGTGGACCTCCATGACAATTCCTAGCTATTGGAAGAATTTGTGTGAGAATTCGACAAGATTACTTTTCAAGGTATGATCTCAAACTGTTCATATTTTTCTATACAAGGAAATGAGTTTCAATCTATTAATGGAGGAAAAATGTCGATAGTCACCCAACAGACGTTTTATTATTGGTGAAGGAAGAACACAATTATTTCTTTTTGTTGCGAACGATTGTGAAGAACAATTATAATACAAGAAGGGGCCATGAGCATTCAGGATTATCATCGTCCATTCTATCTGCAGTTGGGTCTTTTTTTCGTTGTTAAATTATTTTATTTCTCCTCCCTTTTCGTTACTTCTCCCTTCAAATCACTATGAATTAGAGTGAGATCAACTTCATGTCATTTCAGCAGGCACTCTTTTCATCCTGTTCTCTGGATGACTATCCTTGGACCATCTATCGTCTCCGACCCTATCTATGCATTTCATGTCCAGTGTTTTCAACCGCGAATGCGTTGCCAAGTCATTACTTCTTCAATTTGAACTATTTTCTAGGCACCGTTTCAATTCTCTAAAGCTTTTCAACGTGCCTCCTAGAGTTCACAGGCTTAAGATAATGATTGCTTCTTTCTTCTTCATTCATGAAATTCTTCATCCTTTCTTATGCATCGTGAGTACATTCTTGGAGCATAGAATTAACATCTTCTTTTTGATTATTTCATTGGTTTGTACCACATAATTCTTGGTCCCAACGGTATATCTTCCATCGTACGCCATGCTACTTGGAGAACTCTGCAATGAAGAAACTTGTAGTATCTTTACTCCATGAAGCTGTTTCATGAGCGTATCCACTTCTCGTGTTTCCTGTATTTGTGTTTCTCTTAACCTCCTTCGTTTAGCATTTGCAAGGATGATTCCATAGTGTTTCAATTTTAACATCCCTCTCAGTTCCAAAGCCGATTACCCTCCCCCAAAGGAAATTCACTTCTGCTTGCAGAGGAAAACGTCGGCATTCAATGTTGCAGGCATTATCCTTCTTTAAGCCTCTGGACAAACTCTTCTCTATAACTCTTTGCATTCGTTCGCTCAAAGTAGGGACGAGGATTTGATGGAATTTGTGCACCAACCCTCAATCAATTCTTTACTGATATTTGGCAGATGAACTCCTTCCTGTCAGTCGTGTGGAATGCAAAATCCAAGTCGAGAAATGAGAAGATGCATTTGAGAAGGCGAGCAGCTATCATACATGCAGGTGATTTTGATGACCTTTTTCCAGCCCTGGTTTCCTGCAAATGTCTTCTGCAGAACGGGATTCTCTGAGGGGTCGTTGGGCTCATAATTTTAGAAGCAGTCTCGAGAATGCTTAGGACGTGTTCCATTTGCTGTCAAAACCATTGCATTGGTTTAAATAACTTTTGATTGGATCTCTACCTTGCAGCTCTCCTTCGCATCCTTGCAGAGATGCTTGTGATATCCTCCATCGGTTATTCAAAACGTTTCACTGGCAGAGATCGTTCTTCTTTACATTTGAAGACCGAATTCCTCCATGAACCGAGATTCGAGTATTTGAAAGAGGACTGAAAAAGTGATGTTTACATTTCCATTACACGGCATAAGGACGAGTAGTGGCCACTCTGCAGGTGCTGAATACTTCAGATAACACCCTCTTTCCGAAAGAAGTAACAGAGCATTCACTGATTTTGAAACATCCCTTTTCTTTCCTTCTAGATGCCTGAAATAACTGCTGAGGGGAGGATGTTAGTCGAGAAAAGATAAGATAGGTGAGATGTGGATTCGTCATGTGTGGACCTCGAATAGGAAGGAAGACCTTAGCGTACCGACAACATGAGAAATACAATGCTTTTGATTGAAATCGTCTTGGATATTAAACAAAGCTTATTTATACACTGTTAAATCAAGATTGTTTATGCACTGTTTAAAACTTTATGAGGAAGAAAATGTATTATATTCAATGTGGTTTTTAGAAATAAATATTCAAGAATACATCCTATGAAATTTTCCTGTCCTATGTAAAACTGTGGGTGAACATGCATATTGAGAGACGGGCGCAGAATATCTCCAAGCACGTCTCGGTTCCTTAAGGAGGGGGACGAACGCACGGAAGCACTCGTTTTAAAGAACTTATCCGGCGATTTATTAGTGAGAATGTTCTCTACACCTAGCAGAAAAACATGCCAGTGCGTCGAGGAACGAAATCGGGGTTTGAGTAGCGTTAGCGAGGCGTTCATCACGCGTAGGTTTAAAGTGCTAAAATTTGATCCTATGGGTTAATAGTCTCCGTTTTTCGTCCAGCATATAAACTAATGTTTTCGTAAACTACATTCCACGTTGATGTAAGCCCATGGATGATGCTTCGGGATGAATGTGTGCTGCTCTCGTTCGGACTCAATCGTGTATTCGGAAGTAGATTTGGCATGACTAAGGTGCGTGAAACGGATTATTCACAAACTTAAAGTAACCGATTCCAAATCTAAAGATCCAAATCCAAAACTTTCCGAAGGTCAAATCCATTTACAATTTTTCCGGGAGTAATTTGTACCAGTTCTTCGCCCCCGGCAGCATTAATCCGAATTTTCATGCAATTTTCTCCCGTTTACTCCATCAAAGGGGTCGATTCCCGCCGAGCGAAATTTTTCATTGGACGTTCGGGTAAAACCGATTTCTCGTTCAGGCATGGTACCCTTCCGAGACGAACACGTTTTATGAAATCTGTGCCTGCGTACGTAGTCCTTCAGCGAAATAACTCTCCTATAGTCATTCCACAAAAGCTGGCAGTACGGGAGGCTTATGGGGAAATAAATGCACGAATATTCCCATAAGAGCCTCTCAAAAGGCGTAAAGCTTTAGTTTTTGAATTTTATAACGGAGAGCGGGTCCGGATCAATCCGAATTACGGTAACGGGTCTATTAGTCTCGAGCAAAAAGTAACAATGATTAGCAATCGGAGCACTAAATCAATTACTCCCTCGGTTATATAATTCAAAAACTAAAGTTCTATTCAAGATATCGACTCAGAATAACCTGTAAATGAAAATAACACCATTTATCTCAATTTCTCTCGCGACAAGTTTTTCGTAACGCAAGAAACAAAAATTTTTTAGCCGATGTATATATTTGACTGCACGATCCAATTTTTCGGAGGTTGCGTTCCACTTAAATTATTTTTTACTAAAATTTTATCGGTCAAAAATTAATGTAAGTTAATTTTTTTGTATTCATAAGGTATAAAGAGTAATCTAAGAAAACACTAGCACTTTACGTTTGATAGGATGAGAGAAATGGCAGTTTTAGTATTGCTCAGGCTGGTGAGGTGACCATTTTTTTTTTCAACCCGCTATAAAATTTATTTCTTTTGTTGAAATGTTAAAGAAACTTCGTCAATGTATAGAACCATCCTTCCTTGTCCAAATTTTACCAAAAAGTTGGAAAAAAATTCACCAAAAATAGTTGAAAATATTAATTTCATCCGTTGCGAAGGCAAATTTTGTGGATATCGCGGATATTCCAGAAAAATGACCCGGCGTACGAGGCTATTCGATTTCTCCATAAGCCCATACTGCCTAGAAAAGTGGAACAGACTATAGATACGAAGCTTTTTGCTATTTTGAATATAGATCGTAATGTAGAGCGTGCGCTTTTCTCAGCGGGGTGTTACAGCAATATTTGTCCATGGGTCCAAACCACTTTCCATTTTAAAAAATGCCTTCGAAACGTAGCACTTGTTTCTGTGCTCGCATTTCCGTATATGTTTTGTGGCGCTACTTGTGAATATTAAAATGAATATAAAATTTTTGTTTTCGCTTACCATGTAGAAACGAGTTTCTATCGCTAATCTTAAGCTATTTAGCGTGCAACCTGATTGATAATGTTGAACAGTGGTTATTCATGAACAACCTTAAATGTGCGATAAAATTTCGCTAAAACCGAACAAATTCATCTAATCATAAAGTCTTTTCCAAGGTAATATTCTCAATTCTGTCTATACACGTATTTGTTATTCGATATCTGGGAATGAGGTTATCTCCTAATGAAAGGGAGTCTTTCGGACGACTGCTCGTAACCTGATCGTCTCGCTTGCCACCTTGGAAAGATAATGCTCGTCGATGGATCTTTCTCACTCTACTGTCAAAGTGGCCGTGGCAAAGGTAATATTTCGCTTTCCACGGATGCTACTTCGCTTTTCCGCAACGTGCATTTAGAAAACGGATTTCGCAACCATCTGTGACCTTTTGAAGCCCATAGCATTCTCAGAAGACGAAGGTTAGCTTTCGTGTAAGCCACTTACCATGCGTTCTTTATTCACGCAATGAGAAAGCTACGCATGAGGTGTCGTCCACAATCCGAGTTCGTCCGTAGGAATACCCTGTGCGAATCTTAATATTTCGCATCACGATCCGAAACTTGGGGTCCTCTTGACCTCTCAATGTTTTAACTATTTCTTAGAAAATGAGATAAATATTCGATTTTCCCCGGCTCAAATAGGCTGGAAATGTCAGTTGATGGAGACGTTTTCCTTTCTTGGCACGATTACTTTACCCTTTCGAGACGAAGACGTTTTCTGAAAACCGCTGTCTGCGTACGAGGTCCCATTTATAGAGCGTACACCTTCCTAAGCGGGTTGTCGCATCCTTTTAATTGTACAAAGTCATCGAATCACAAGGCACTAAATCTTCGAACGCCTTTACAACGGGTTAACGCGTAAGGGCGATCGGCAACTGCCGCATGTGCTCGTCCATCGGAGGCTCGCGCGTTTAAGGCACAGCAGGAACGCCAAACTTATGCGGAGAATCTAGTTCAGTTTAACGTCTCTTATTCAGAAACCGCGACATAAAAATCGGCGATAAAAATCGTTGTCCTATGCGCGAGCGGTAATGGATGAAAAACGCATTGGAAATCAATTTTATAGAAACTCGTTTGGTTCTCCATTTACACTTAAGTTTACGGATTAATTTGATTTGACACTCCTGTCGAGGTACTTCGGTCACGCACACGCAATTTCTTGACGGCTGAATATAATTTCCGTTTCGGCGCACTGCGAATGTAAGACGCAGCCGATATGCAGCGAAACTTTGAACGTTATAACCTGGTTTATACACGGTCGATTAATTAATAATCGACCGCCCCAAATTGTCCCCTGTCGAAACGTTTACTTTATGCTTAAAATCCTGCAAATGCCCTGCCCAAAGTAATTTCCATTCATTAAATCGTTCCTCCCCGTTCCTCCCCGTCTATCGCGGGAGCTGTTTGTTGAATTCATTAGGAGTCATTCTTTCCGTTTAGTATAATTCTGTTCGCGAGTAACGAACATTAAGTAGTAAATTTAGCCATGCATTCGAATGAACTCTTGTCCTTAGAAATAACGAATCTCGAAGGAGTTTTAAGCGTAACGATTGCCAAATTTTGAATTTGCTACGTAGACCTTGGGAGCTCGAATGAGGAGAAGCGGATATAGTCCGTCATCGTTCGTCACAGGGAAACTTTTCTTAACTGAAATCCGACAGAGGGCTCCTCCCCATTGGTCTCACTCGGCAGTCGTTGCTCGTGAGAAACGTTTGTGACTAGTGCATCGAGTGGATTACGCTATTTCGTATCAATCCTATAGAGTATTGACGATTCTCCGCGGATAAAGTGATTGTGACCGTGTTAAGTGGTTATCGGTGCACATGGAAGATAGATAAAATACGGCAGCATCGCAAAGGAAGGCATCGTCTTGCGAGCGTGCGGAAAGAGATTTTGGTGAGGCTCCGAGGAGAATTGTAAGTTAAGATACCCAGTCCCATTGGAAATATCTCGGTAGGCCCTTTGCCTACGAAGACAAGGATTTGCCTCTCGAATTTTACTTGCCGATTGCTTCGGAGCGAGGAATTCCGAGTTCCTGGATTCCAATCCGTCGAAAGGTTACATTACTCTGTCACTGTAAGCTAGATGAGATGATGATAGCCATAATAATATCGTTGAACGTTGGTTCTCAGCATTAGCGTTCATATGGTGTCGTATGTTATCGCTGCAAAGCGAGCTTTATTAAGTTTTCGGAGCCGTTTCTTCTTACAGGGAGCTCGGGCGCAGCATCATAGTTCGTACGAAGATGCTTTTATCTTCAACAGAGTGCATTTAATTAGAGAAAAAGGAAAATTAACGACTGGTGAAAGGGAGGATGTTGACACGGCGAGGTCGCTGTGGAAAGTGCATTGCGCACGGTGGTATTTCGAGGCGCGATTGTCACCGGCGGGAATCTAAAATTCGAGAAAGATTTTCGAAAATAAACATGAGGTGAGTCGTAAACGATTAAAATTTCATGAAGACTAGTATTTATTATGATTTTTAGCTACTACGTGAGTCTTGCTGAGCAAATTTACCATTTTCATGATGTACGGTCCGCTTATTCTTCCGAATTGAAGAAAACCGCCATTACTCGCGGTCGACATAAAAGAAGAGAGAAATTTTGGTGATTTTCCATCGGTAATCAGATGAGGAAATATCTGGCAAGAAATGTAACAATACAGCGGCTGCACTGAAGGCGGTGGTACTTCTCTCAGCCAATCAGAAGCAAGATAAATGTTTAGCGGTGGTTCAAAATTTATAAATTTTCATTTTTCACGTTTAATTTAGGAAAGAAGTATTATAAACTATTCTCTGCATTTCGGATCGTGCCAAAGCTAAGATATGTCAAGTTTTCCTATCCTCTGAGTCTATTTTTACGATGAGCAGCTTTGCCAAAATCAGCATCCGTTTAGGAACGTATGCATGTAGTTGGTTGCTCTGACACAAGATTTTATTGTTAACTAATTTGAAGAGTACGACGCATGAATTAATAACCATCCGCTGTTACAAATCAATAAAATAGCCTTGACTGTGTTAGTGTAGCAGGAGTGAGCCACGGTTCTGGATGTTTGCTTCCTTTCCTAATGAATTCATCAAAATTCAATTCTAGGATGCCCTTGGAATCGACAACGCTCGCCGTCCTATCCACGAGGAGTGCAACGGGTATTCACGGAGTGGACCTCCATGACAATTCCTAGCTATTGGAAGAATTTGTGTGAGAATTCGACAAGATTACTTTTCAAGGTATGATCTCAAACTGTTCATATTTTTCTATACAAGGAAATGAGTTTCAATCTATTAATGGAGGAAAAATGTCGATAGTCACCCAACAGACGTTTTATTATTGGTGAAGGAAGAACACAATTATTTCTTTTTGTTGCGAACGATTGTGAAGAACAATTATAATACAAGAAGGGGCCATGAGCATTCAGGATTATCATCGTCCATTCTATCTGCAGTTGGGTCTTTTTTTCGTTGTTAAATTATTTTATTTCTCCTCCCTTTTCGTTACTTCTCCCTTCAAATCACTATGAATTAGAGTGAGATCAACTTCATGTCATTTCAGCAGGCACTCTTTTCATCCTGTTCTCTGGATGACTATCCTTGGACCATCTATCGTCTCCGACCCTATCTATGCATTTCATGTCCAGTGTTTTCAACCGCGAATGCGTTGCCAAGTCATTACTTCTTCAATTTGAACTATTTTCTAGGCACCGTTTCAATTCTCTAAAGCTTTTCAACGTGCCTCCTAGAGTTCACAGGCTTAAGATAATGATTGCTTCTTTCTTCTTCATTCATGAAATTCTTCATCCTTTCTTATGCATCGTGAGTACATTCTTGGAGCATAGAATTAACATCTTCTTTTTGATTATTTCATTGGTTTGTACCACATAATTCTTGGTCCCAACGGTATATCTTCCATCGTACGCCATGCTACTTGGAGAACTCTGCAATGAAGAAACTTGTAGTATCTTTACTCCATGAAGCTGTTTCATGAGCGTATCCACTTCTCGTGTTTCCTGTATTTGTGTTTCTCTTAACCTCCTTCGTTTAGCATTTGCAAGGATGATTCCATAGTGTTTCAATTTTAACATCCCTCTCAGTTCCAAAGCCGATTACCCTCCCCCAAAGGAAATTCACTTCTGCTTGCAGAGGAAAACGTCGGCATTCAATGTTGCAGGCATTATCCTTCTTTAAGCCTCTGGACAAACTCTTCTCTATAACTCTTTGCATTCGTTCGCTCAAAGTAGGGACGAGGATTTGATGGAATTTGTGCACCAACCCTCAATCAATTCTTTACTGATATTTGGCAGATGAACTCCTTCCTGTCAGTCGTGTGGAATGCAAAATCCAAGTCGAGAAATGAGAAGATGCATTTGAGAAGGCGAGCAGCTATCATACATGCAGGTGATTTTGATGACCTTTTTCCAGCCCTGGTTTCCTGCAAATGTCTTCTGCAGAACGGGATTCTCTGAGGGGTCGTTGGGCTCATAATTTTAGAAGCAGTCTCGAGAATGCTTAGGACGTGTTCCATTTGCTGTCAAAACCATTGCATTGGTTTAAATAACTTTTGATTGGATCTCTACCTTGCAGCTCTCCTTCGCATCCTTGCAGAGATGCTTGTGATATCCTCCATCGGTTATTCAAAACGTTTCACTGGCAGAGATCGTTCTTCTTTACATTTGAAGACCGAATTCCTCCATGAACCGAGATTCGAGTATTTGAAAGAGGACTGAAAAAGTGATGTTTACATTTCCATTACACGGCATAAGGACGAGTAGTGGCCACTCTGCAGGTGCTGAATACTTCAGATAACACCCTCTTTCCGAAAGAAGTAACAGAGCATTCACTGATTTTGAAACATCCCTTTTCTTTCCTTCTAGATGCCTGAAATAACTGCTGAGGGGAGGATGTTAGTCGAGAAAAGATAAGATAGGTGAGATGTGGATTCGTCATGTGTGGACCTCGAATAGGAAGGAAGACCTTAGCGTACCGACAACATGAGAAATACAATGCTTTTGATTGAAATCGTCTTGGATATTAAACAAAGCTTATTTATACACTG
Organism: Pantala flavescens; assembly: GCA_020796165.1. Classification (NCBI taxonomy): domain Eukaryota; kingdom Metazoa; phylum Arthropoda; class Insecta; order Odonata; family Libellulidae; genus Pantala; species Pantala flavescens. Next base: position 17,628,896 of record CM036885.1, on the reverse strand, counting down.
TTAAATCAAGATTGTTTATGCACTGTTTAAAACTTTATGAGGAAGAAAATGTATTATATTCAATGTGGTTTTTAGAAATAAATATTCAAGAATACATCCTATGAAATTTTCCTGTCCTATGTAAAACTGTGGGTGAACATGCATATTGAGAGACGGGCGCAGAATATCTCCAAGCACGTCTCGGTTCCTTAAGGAGGGGGACGAACGCACGGAAGCACTCGTTTTAAAGAACTTATCCGGCGATTTATTAGTGAGAATGTTCTCTACACCTAGCAGAAAAACATGCCAGTGCGTCGAGGAACGAAATCGGGGTTTGAGTAGCGTTAGCGAGGCGTTCATCACGCGTAGGTTTAAAGTGCTAAAATTTGATCCTATGGGTTAATAGTCTCCGTTTTTCGTCCAGCATATAAACTAATGTTTTCGTAAACTACATTCCACGTTGATGTAAGCCCATGGATGATGCTTCGGGATGAATGTGTGCTGCTCTCGTTCGGACTCAATCGTGTATTCGGAAGTAGATTTGGCATGACTAAGGTGCGTGAAACGGATTATTCACAAACTTAAAGTAACCGATTCCAAATCTAAAGATCCAAATCCAAAACTTTCCGAAGGTCAAATCCATTTACAATTTTTCCGGGAGTAATTTGTACCAGTTCTTCGCCCCCGGCAGCATTAATCCGAATTTTCATGCAATTTTCTCCCGTTTACTCCATCAAAGGGGTCGATTCCCGCCGAGCGAAATTTTTCATTGGACGTTCGGGTAAAACCGATTTCTCGTTCAGGCATGGTACCCTTCCGAGACGAACACGTTTTATGAAATCTGTGCCTGCGTACGTAGTCCTTCAGCGAAATAACTCTCCTATAGTCATTCCACAAAAGCTGGCAGTACGGGAGGCTTATGGGGAAATAAATGCACGAATATTCCCATAAGAGCCTCTCAAAAGGCGTAAAGCTTTAGTTTTTGAATTTTATAACGGAGAGCGGGTCCGGATCAATCCGAATTACGGTAACGGGTCTATTAGTCTCGAGCAAAAAGTAACAATGATTAGCAATCGGAGCACTAAATCAATTACTCCCTCGGTTATATAATTCAAAAACTAAAGTTCTATTCAAGATATCGACTCAGAATAACCTGTAAATGAAAATAACACCATTTATCTCAATTTCTCTCGCGACAAGTTTTTCGTAACGCAAGAAACAAAAATTTTTTAGCCGATGTATATATTTGACTGCACGATCCAATTTTTCGGAGGTTGCGTTCCACTTAAATTATTTTTTACTAAAATTTTATCGGTCAAAAATTAATGTAAGTTAATTTTTTTGTATTCATAAGGTATAAAGAGTAATCTAAGAAAACACTAGCACTTTACGTTTGATAGGATGAGAGAAATGGCAGTTTTAGTATTGCTCAGGCTGGTGAGGTGACCATTTTTTTTTTCAACCCGCTATAAAATTTATTTCTTTTGTTGAAATGTTAAAGAAACTTCGTCAATGTATAGAACCATCCTTCCTTGTCCAAATTTTACCAAAAAGTTGGAAAAAAATTCACCAAAAATAGTTGAAAATATTAATTTCATCCGTTGCGAAGGCAAATTTTGTGGATATCGCGGATATTCCAGAAAAATGACCCGGCGTACGAGGCTATTCGATTTCTCCATAAGCCCATACTGCCTAGAAAAGTGGAACAGACTATAGATACGAAGCTTTTTGCTATTTTGAATATAGATCGTAATGTAGAGCGTGCGCTTTTCTCAGCGGGGTGTTACAGCAATATTTGTCCATGGGTCCAAACCACTTTCCATTTTAAAAAATGCCTTCGAAACGTAGCACTTGTTTCTGTGCTCGCATTTCCGTATATGTTTTGTGGCGCTACTTGTGAATATTAAAATGAATATAAAATTTTTGTTTTCGCTTACCATGTAGAAACGAGTTTCTATCGCTAATCTTAAGCTATTTAGCGTGCAACCTGATTGATAATGTTGAACAGTGGTTATTCATGAACAACCTTAAATGTGCGATAAAATTTCGCTAAAACCGAACAAATTCATCTAATCATAAAGTCTTTTCCAAGGTAATATTCTCAATTCTGTCTATACACGTATTTGTTATTCGATATCTGGGAATGAGGTTATCTCCTAATGAAAGGGAGTCTTTCGGACGACTGCTCGTAACCTGATCGTCTCGCTTGCCACCTTGGAAAGATAATGCTCGTCGATGGATCTTTCTCCCTCTACTGTCAAAGTGGCCGTGGCAAAGGTAATATTTCGCTCTCCACGGATGCTACTTCGCTTTTCCGCAACGTGCATTTAGAAAACGGATTTCGCAACCATCTGTGACCTTTTGGAGCCCATAGCATTCTCAGAAGACGAAGGTTAGCTTTCGTGTAAGCCACTTACCATGCGTTCTTTATTCACGCAATGAGAAAGCTACGCATGAGGTGTCGTCCACAATCCGAGTTCGTCCGTAGGAATACCCTGTGCGAATCTTAATATTTCGCATCACGATCCGAAACTTGGGGTCCTCTTGACCTCTCAATGTTTTAACTATTTCTTAGAAAATGAGATAAATATTCGATTTTCCCCGGCTCAAATAGGCTGGAAATGTCAGTTGATGGAGACGTTTTCCTTTCTTGGCACGATTACTTTACCCTTTCGAGACGAAGACGTTTTCTGAAAACCGCTGTCTGCGTACGAGGTCCCATTTATAGAGCGTACACCTTCCTAAGCGGGTTGTCGCATCCTTTTAATTGTACAAAGTCATCGAATCACAAGGCACTAAATCTTCGAACGCCTTTACAACGGGTTAACGCGTAAGGGCGATCGGCAACTGCCGCATGTGCTCGTCCATCGGAGGCTCGCGCGTTTAAGGCACAGCAGGAACGCCAAACTTATGCGGAGAATCTAGTTCAGTTTAACGTCTCTTATTCAGAAACCGCGACATAAAAATCGGCGATAAAAATCGTTGTCCTATGCGCGAGCGGTAATGGATGAAAAACGCATTGGAAATCAATTTTATAGAAACTCGTTTGGTTCTCCATTTACACTTAAGTTTACGGATTAATTTGATTTGACACTCCTGTCGAGGTACTTCGGTCACGCACACGCAATTTCTTGACGGCTGAATATAATTTCCGTTTCGGCGCACTGCGAATGTAAGACGCAGCCGATATGCAGCGAAACTTTGAACGTTATAACCTGGTTTATACACGGTCGATTAATTAATAATCGACCGCCCCAAATTGTCCCCTGTCGAAACGTTTACTTTATGCTTAAAATCCTGCAAATGCCCTGCCCAAAGTAATTTCCATTCATTAAATCGTTCCTCCCCGTTCCTCCCCGTCTATCGCGGGAGCTGTTTGTTGAATTCATTAGGAGTCATTCTTTCCGTTTAGTATAATTCTGTTCGCGAGTAACGAACATTAAGTAGTAAATTTAGCCATGCATTCGAATGAACTCTTGTCCTTAGAAATAACGAATCTCGAAGGAGTTTTAAGCGTAACGATTGCCAAATTTTGAATTTGCTACGTAGACCTTGGGAGCTCGAATGAGGAGAAGCGGATATAGTCCGTCATCGTTCGTCACAGGGAAACTTTTCTTAACTGAAATCCGACAGAGGGCTCCTCCCCATTGGTCTCACTCGGCAGTCGTTGCTCGTGAGAAACGTTTGTGACTAGTGCATCGAGTGGATTACGCTATTTCGTATCAATCCTATAGAGTATTGACGATTCTCCGCGGATAAAGTGATTGTGACCGTGTTAAGTGGTTATCGGTGCACATGGAAGATAGATAAAATACGGCAGCATCGCAAAGGAAGGCATCGTCTTGCGAGCGTGCGGAAAGAGATTTTGGTGAGGCTCCGAGGAGAATTGTAAGTTAAGATACCCAGTCCCATTGGAAATATCTCGGTAGGCCCTTTGCCTACGAAGACAAGGATTTGCCTCTCGAATTTTACTTGCCGATTGCTTCGTAGCGAGGAATTCCGAGTTCCTGGATTCCAATCCGTCGAATGGTTACATTACTCTGTCACTGTAAGCTAGATGAGATGATGATAGCAATAATAATATCGTTGAACGTTGGTTCTCAGCATTAGCGTTCATATGGTGTCGTATGTTATCGCTGCAAAGCGAGCTTTATTAAGTTTTCGGAGCCGTTTCTTCTTACAGGGAGCTCGGGCGCAGCATCATAGTTCGTACGAAGATGCTTTTATCTTCAACAGAGTGCATTTAATTAGAGAAAAAGGAAAATTAACGACTGGTGAAAGGGAGGATGTTGACACGGAGAGGTCGCTGTGGAAAGTGCATTGCGCACGGTGGTATTTCGAGGCGCGATTGTCACCGGCGGGAATCTAAAATTCGAGAAAGATTTTCGAAAATAAACATGAGGTGAGTCGTAAACGATTAAAATTTCATGAAGACTAGTATTTATTATGATTTTTAGCTACTACGTGAGTCTTGCTGAGCAAATTTACCATTTTCATGATGTACGGTCCGCTTATTCTTCCGAATTGAAGAAAACCGCCATTACTCGCGGTCGACATAAAAGAAGAGAGAAATTTTGGTGATTTTCCATCGGTAATCAGATGAGGAAATATCTGGCAAGAAATGTAACAATACAGCGGCTGCACTGAAGGCGGTGGTACTTCTCTCAGCCAATCAGAAGCAAGATAAATGTTTAGCGGTGGTTCAAAATTTATAAATTTTCATTTTTCACGTTTAATTTAGGAAAGAAGTATTATAAACTATTCTCTGCATTTCGGATCGTGCCAAAGCTAAGATATGTCAAGTTTTCCTATCCTCTGAGTCTATTTTTACGATGAGCAGCTTTGCCAAAATCAGCATCCGTTTAGGAACGTATGCATGTAGTTGGTTGCTCTGACACAAGATTTTATTGTTAACTAATTTGAAGAGTACGACGCATGAATTAATAACCATCCGCTGTTACAAATCAATAAAATAGCCTTGACTGTGTTAGTGTAGCAGGAGTGAGCCACGGTTCTGGATGTTTGCTTCCTTTCCTAATGAATTCATCAAAATTCAATTCTAGGATGCCCTTGGAATCGACAACGCTCGCCGTCCTATCCACGAGGAGTGCAACGGGTATTCACGGAGTGGACCTCCATGACAATTCCTAGCTATTGGAAGAATTTGAGTGAGAATTCGAGAAGATTACTTTTCAAGGTATGGTCTCAAACTGTTCATATTTTTCTATACAAGGAAATGAGTTTCAATCTATTAATGGAGGAAAAATGTCGATAGTCACCCAACAGACGTTTTATTATTGGTGAAGGAAGAACACAATTATTTCTTTTTGTTGCGAACGATTGTGAAGAACAATTATAATACAAGAAGGGGCCATGAGCATTCAGGATTATCATCGTCCATTCTATCTGCAGTTGGGTCTTTTTTTCGTTGTTAAATTATTTTATTTCTCCTCCCTTTTCGTTACTTCTCCCTTCAAATCACTATGAATTAGAGTGAGATCAACTTCATGTCATTTCAGCAGGCACTCTTTTCATCCTGTTCTCTGGATGACTATCCTTGGACCATCTATCGTCTCCGACCCTATCTATGCATTTCATGTCCAGTGTTTTCAACCGCGAATGCGTTGCCAAGTCATTACTTCTTCAATTTGAACTATTTTCTAGGCACCGTTTCAATTCTCTAAAGCTTTTCAACGTGCCTCCTAGAGTTCACAGGCTTAAGATAATGATTGCTTCTTTCTTCTTCATTCATGAAATTCTTCATCCTTTCTTATGCATCGTGAGTACATTCTTGGAGCATAGAATTAACATCTTCTTTTTGATTATTTCATTGGTTTGTACCACATAATTCTTGGTCCCAACGGTATATCTTCCATCGTACGCCATGCTACTTGGAGAACTCTGCAATGAAGAAACTTGTAGTATCTTTACTCCATGGAGCTGTTTCATGAGCGTATCCACTTCTCGTGTTTCCTGTATTTGTGTTTCTCTTAACCTCCTTCGTTTAGCATTTGCAAGGATGATTCCATAGTGTTTCAATTTTAACATCCCTCTCAGTTCCAAAGCCGATTACCCTCCCCCAAAGGAAATTCACTTCTGCTTGCAGAGGAAAACGTCGGCATTCAATGTTGCAGGCATTATCCTTCTTTAAGCCTCTGGACAAACTCTTCTCTATAACTCTTTGCATTCGTTCGCTCAAAGTAGGGACGAGGATTTGATGGAATTTGTGCACCAACCCTCAATCAATTCTTTACTGATATTTGGCAGATGAACTCCTTCCTGTCAGTCGTGTGGAATGCAAAATCCAAGTCGAGAAATGAGAAGATGCATTTGAGAAGGCGAGCAGCTATCATACATGCAGGTGATTTTGATGACCTTTTTCCAGCCCTGGTTTCCTGCAAATGTCTTCTGCAGAACGGGATTCTCTGAGGGGTCGTTGGGCTCATAATTTTAGAAGCAGTCTCGAGAATGCTTAGGACGTGTTCCATTTGCTGTCAAAACCATTGCATTGGTTTAAATAACTTTTGATTGGATCTCTACCTTGCAGCTCTCCTTCGCATCCTTGCAGAGATGCTTGTGATATCCTCCATCGGTTATTCAAAACGTTTCACTGGCAGAGATCGTTCTTCTTTACATTTGAAGACCGAATTCCTCCATGAACCGAGATTCGAGTATTTGAAAGAGGACTGAAAAAGTGATGTTTACATTTCCATTACACGGCATAAGGACGAGTAGTGGCCACTCTGCAGGTGCTGAATACTTCAGATAACACCCTCTTTCCGAAAGAAGTAACAGAGCATTCACTGATTTTGAAACATCCCTTTTCTTTCCTTCTAGATGCCTGAAATAACTGCTGAGGGGAGGATGTTAGTCGAGAAAAGATAAGATAGGTGAGATGTGGATTCGTCATGTGTGGACCTCGAATAGGAAGGAAGACCTTAGCGTACCGACAACATGAGAAATACAATGCTTTTGATTGAAATCGTCTTGGATATTAAACAAAGCTTATTTATACACTGTTAAATCAAGATTGTTTATGCACTGTTTAAAACTTTATGAGGAAGAAAATGTATTATATTCAATGTGGTTTTTAGAAATAAATATTCAAGAATACATCCTATGAAATTTTCCTGTCCTATGTAAAACTGTGGGTGAACATGCATATTGAGAGACGGGCGCAGAATATCTCCAAGCACGTCTCGGTTCCTTAAGGAGGGGGACGAACGCACGGAAGCACTCGTTTTAAAGAACTTATCCGGCGATTTATTAGTGAGAATGTTCTCTACACCTAGCAGAAAAACATGCCAGTGCGTCGAGGAACGAAATCGGGGTTTGAGTAGCGTTAGCGAGGCGTTCATCACGCGTAGGTTTAAAGTGCTAAAATTTGATCCTATGGGTTAATAGTCTCCGTTTTTCGTCCAGCATATAAACTAATGTTTTCGTAAACTACATTCCACGTTGATGTAAGCCCATGGATGATGCTTCGGGATGAATGTGTGCTGCTCTCGTTCGGACTCAATCGTGTATTCGGAAGTAGATTTGGCATGACTAAGGTGCGTGAAACGGATTATTCACAAACTTAAAGTAACCGATTCCAAATCTAAAGATCCAAATCCAAAACTTTCCGAAGGTCAAATCCATTTACAATTTTTCCGGGAGTAATTTGTACCAGTTCTTCGCCCCCGGCAGCATTAATCCGAATTTTCATGCAATTTTCTCCCGTTTACTCCATCAAAGGGGTCGATTCCCGCCGAGCGAAATTTTTCATTGGACGTTCGGGTAAAACCGATTTCTCGTTCAGGCATGGTACCCTTCCGAGACGAACACGTTTTATGAAATCTGTGCCTGCGTACGTAGTCCTTCAGCGAAATAACTCTCCTATAGTCATTCCACAAAAGCTGGCAGTACGGGAGGCTTATGGGGAAATAAATGCACGAATATTCCCATAAGAGCCTCTCAAAAGGCGTAAAGCTTTAGTTTTTGAATTTTATAACGGAGAGCGGGTCCGGATCAATCCGAATTACGGTAACGGGTCTATTAGTCTCGAGCAAAAAGTAACAATGATTAGCAATCGGAGCACTAAATCAATTACTCCCTCGGTTATATAATTCAAAAACTAAAGTTCTATTCAAGATATCGACTCAGAATAACCTGTAAATGAAAATAACACCATTTATCTCAATTTCTCTCGCGACAAGTTTTTCGTAACGCAAGAAACAAAAATTTTTTAGCCGATGTATATATTTGACTGCACGATCCAATTTTTCGGAGGTTGCGTTCCACTTAAATTATTTTTTACTAAAATTTTATCGGTCAAAAATTAATGTAAGTTAATTTTTTTGTATTCATAAGGTATAAAGAGTAATCTAAGAAAACACTAGCACTTTACGTTTGATAGGATGAGAGAAATGGCAGTTTTAGTATTGCTCAGGCTGGTGAGGTGACCATTTTTTTTTTCAACCCGCTATAAAATTTATTTCTTTTGTTGAAATGTTAAAGAAACTTCGTCAATGTATAGAACCATCCTTCCTTGTCCAAATTTTACCAAAAAGTTGGAAAAAAATTCACCAAAAATAGTTGAAAATATTAATTTCATCCGTTGGGAAGGCAAATTTTGTGGATATCGCGGATATTCCAGAAAAATGACCCGGCGTACGAGGCTATTCGATTTCTCCATAAGCCCATACTGCCTAGAAAAGTGGAACAGACTATAGATACGAAGCTTTTTGCTATTTTGAATATAGATCGTAATGTAGAGCGAGCGCTTTTCTCAGCGGGGTGTTACAGCAATATTTGTCCATGGGTCCAAACCACCTTCCATTAAAAAAAATTTATTCTCTTTTCTCGGATTTATTCGCTTTTCTCGGATTTATTCGCTTTTCTCGGATTTATACGCATTTTACGGATTTAGTCGCTTTTCACGGATTAATTCGCTTTTCTCGGATTTATTCGAGTTTTGCGGATTTATTGGCTTTTTGCGGAATTATTCGCTTTTCTCGGATTTATTCGCATTTCTCGAATTTATTCGCTTTTCTCGGATTTATTCGCTTTTCTCTGATTTATTCGCTTTTCTCGAATTTATTCGCTTTTCTCGGATTTATTCGCTTTTCTCGGATTTATTCGCTTTTCTCGGTTTTATTCGCTACTCTCGGATTTATTCGCTTTTCTCGTATTAATTCGCTTTTCTCGGATTTATACACTTCTTCGGATTTATTAAATTTTCTCGTATTTTTTCGCTTTTCTCGGATTTATACATTTCTTCGGATTATTAACTTTTCTCGGATTTATTCGCTTTTCTCGGTTTTATTCGCGTTTTGCGGATTTATTCGCTTTCTCGGATTAAGTCGCTTTTCTCGGATTTATTCGCGTTTTTCGTATTTATTCGCTTTTCTCGGATTTTATCGCTTTTCTCAGATTTATTCGATTTTCTCGGATTTATTTGCTTTTCCAGGATTTATTGGCTTTTCCCGGATTTATTCGCTTTTTTCGGATATATTGGCTTTTTCCGGATTTATTCGCTTTTTGCGGATTTATTCGCTTTTCTCGGATTTATTCGCTTTTTGCGGATTTCTTCGCTATTCTCGGATTTATTCGCTTTTCTCGGATTTATTCGCTTTTCTTGGATTTATTCGCTTTTCTTGGATTTATTCGCTTTTCTCGGATTTATTCGCTTTTCTCGGAATAATTCGCTCTTCTCGGATTTATTCGCTTTTCTCGGATTTATTCGCTTTTTGCGGATTTTTTCGTATTTCTTGGATTTATTCGCTTTTTGCGGATTTCTTCGCTATTCTCGGAATTATTCGCTTTCCTTGGATTTATTCGCTTTTCTCGGATTTATTCGCATTTCTCGGATTTATTCGCTTTTTTCGATATATTCGTTTTTCTCGAATTTATTTGCTGATCTCGGATTTATTCGCTTTTCTCGTTTTTATTCGCTTTTCTATAAATACATTTAAATGAAATGAAAAAAAATAAATACATTTCTTCGGATTATTAACTTTTCTCGGATTTATTCGCTTTTCTCGGGTTTATTCGCGTTTTGCGGATTTATTCGCTTTCTCGGATTAAGTCGCTTTTCTCGGATTTATTCGCGTTTTTCGGATTTATTCGCTTTTCTCGGATTTATTTGCTTCTCTTGGATTTATTCGCTTTTCTCGGATTTTATCGCTTTTCTCGGATTTATTCGCTTTTATCGGATTCATTCGCTTTTCTCGTATTTATTCGCTTTTCTCGGATTTATTTGCTACTCTCGGATTTGTTCGCTTTTCTCGTATTTATTCACTTTTCTCGGATTCATTCACTTCTTCGGATTTATTTACTTTTCTCGGATTCATTCGCTTTTCTCGTATTTATTCGCTTTTCTCGGATTTATTTGCTACTCTCGGATTTGTTCGCTTTTCTCGTATTTATTCACTTTTCTCGGATTCATTCACTTCTTCGGATTTATTTACTTTTCTCGGATTTATTCGCTTTTCTCGGATATATTCGCTTTTCTCGGATTTATTCGACTTTCTCGGATTTATTCGCTTTTCTCGGATTTATTTGCGTTTTGCGGATTTATTCGCTTTCCTCGGATCTATTCACTTTTCTCGGATTCATTCACTTCTTCGGATTTATTTACTAATCTCGGATTCATTCGCTTTTCTCATATTTATTCGCTTTTCTCGGATTTATTTGCATTTCTTGGATTAATTCCCTTTTTTCGATTTATTCGCTTTTCTCGGATTCATTCGCTTTTTTCATATTTATTCGCTTTTCTCGGATTTATTTGCATTTCTCGGATTTATTCGCTTTTTTCGATTTATTCGTTTTTCTCGGATTTATTCGCTTTTCCCGGATTTATTCGCTTTTCTCGGATTTATTCTCTTTTCTCGGTTTTTTTCGCTTTTATTCTCGGATTTATTCGCTTCTCCCGGATTTATTCTCTTTTCTCGGATTCATTCGTTTTTCTCATATTTATTCGCTTTTCTCGGATTTATTTGCATTTCTCGGATTTATTCGCTTTTTTCGATTTATTCGCTTTTCTCGGATTTATTCACATCTTCGGATTTATTATGTTTTCTCGGATTTATTCGCTTTCCTCGGATTTATTCGCGTTTTGTGGATTTATTCGCTTTTCTCGGATTTAGTCGCTTTTTTCGGATTAATTCGCTTTTCTCGGTTTTATTCGCTTTTCTCGGATTTATTCGAGTTTTGCGGATTTATTCGCTTTTTGCGGATTTATTCGCTATTCTCGGATTTATTAGTTTTTCCCGGATTTATTCGCTTTTTGCGGATTTATTCGCTTTTCTCGGATTTATAAGCTTTTCTCGGATTTATTTGCTTTTCTCGGATTTATTCGCTTTTCTCAGATTTATTCGATTTTCTCGGATTTATTCGCTTTTCTCGGATTTATTGGCTTTTTCCGGATTTATTCGCTTTTCTCGGATTTATTCGCTTTTCTCGGAATAATTCGCTCTTCTCGGATTTATTCGCTTTTCTCGGATTTATTCGCTTTTTGCGGATTTTTTCGTATTTCTTGGATTTATTCGCTTTTTGCGGATTTCTTCGCTATTCTCGGAATTATTCGCTTTCCTTGGAATAATTCGCTCTTCTCGGATTTATTCGCTTTTCTCGGATTTATTCGCTTTTTGCGGATTTTTTCGTATTTCTTGGATTTATTCGCTTTTTGCGGATTTCTTCGCTATTCTCGGAATTATTCGCTTTCCTTGGAATTATTCGCTTTTCTCGGATTTATTCGCATTTCTCGGATTTATTCGCTTTTTTCGATATATTCGTTTTTCTCGAATTTATTTGTTGATCTTGGATTAATTCGATTTTCTCGTTTTTATTCGCTTTTCTCGGATTTATTCACATCTTCGGATTTATTATGTTTTCTCGGATTTATTCGCTTTCCCCGGTTTTATTCGCGTTTCGTGGATTTATTCGCTTTTCTCGGATTTAGTCGCTTTTCTCGGATTTATTGGCTTTTTCCGGATTTGTTCGCTTTTCTCGAATTTATTCGAGTTTTGCGGATTTATTCGCTTTTTGCGGATTAATTCGCTTTTCTCGGATTTATTCGAGTTTTGCGGATTTATTGGCTTTTTGCGGAATTATTCGCTTATCTCGGATTTATAAGCTTTTCTCGGATTTATTTGCTTTTCTTTAATTTATTCGCTTTTCTCAGATTTATTCGATTTTCTCGGATTTATTCGCTTTTCCAGGATTTATTGGCTTTTCCCGGAATAATTCGCTCTTCTCGGATTTATTCGCTTTTCTCGGATTTATTCGCTTTTTGCGGATTTTTTCGTATTTCTTGGATTTATTCGCTTTTTGCGGATTTCTTCGCTATTCTCGGAATTATTCGCTTTCCTTGGATTTATTCGCTTTTCTCGGATTTATTCGCATTTCTTGGATTTATTCGCTTTTCTTGGATTCATTCGCAATTCTCGGATTTATTCGCTTTTCTCGGATATATCCGCTTTTCTCGGATTTATTCTTTAATGGGGAATTTATTCGCTTTTCTCGTATTTATTCCCTTTTCTCTGATTAATTCGCTTTTCTAGGATTAATTCGGATTTCTCGGAATTATTCGCATTTCTCGGTTTTATTAATTTTTCTCGGTTTTATTCGCTTTTTTTGGGATTAATTCGCGTTTTGCGGATTTATTCGCTCTTCTCGGATTTATTCACTTTTCTCGTATTTATTCGCTTTTCTCGGATTTATTCGCGTTTTGCGGATTTATTCGCTTTTTTCTGATTTATTCGCTATTCTCGGATTTATTCGCTTTTCTCGGATTTATTCGAGTTTTGCGGATTTATTCGCTTTTTGCGGATTTATTCGGTATTCTCGGATTTATTAGCTTATCTCGGATTCATTCGCTTTTCTTGGAATTATTAGCTTTTTCTGGATTTATTCGCTTTCGTTGTATCTATTCGCTTTTCTCGGATTTTTTCGCTTTTGTCGGATTTATTCGCTTTTCTCGGAATTATTGGCTTTTTTCGGATTTATTCGCTTTTCTCTGATTTATTTATTATATCTAGGTAAGAAAGCTGGGAATAAAATGACAAAAAAGCGCGATTATCGGCGAAAAATATCGTAATCTTCGTTTTATATATAAAAACTGGCGACTTTAATCAGAAATCTGTAAAGAAGCCGGACTTTAATGACAAAAACCGCGAATATCGGCGAAATACAGCGTAATTTTCGCTTTTTGAAAGGAACGGCGGCGATTTTTATGAGAAATTTTCTAAAAAGCCGGAATTTAAAGACAGAAAAGCGCGATAAAAGGTGAAAAATAGCGTAATCTTCGCTTTCTATGCAAAAAAGAGGCATTTTTTATAAGAAATTTGTTATAAAGCCGGATTTTAAAGACAAACGAGCGCGATTTTTGGCGAAATATAACAAAATCTTAATTTCATAAACGAAAAGAGGCGATTTTTCTATGAAATTTGTAAAAAAGCCGGATTTTAAAGACATAAAACGCGATTATGGCAATATAGAGCGTAATGTTCGCTCTTTAAACGAAAAAGAGATGATTTTTATCAGAAATTTGTTAAAAAGCCGGATTTTTAAGACAAACGAGTGCGATTTTTGGCGACATATTACGTAATCTTCGCTTCATAAACGAAAAGAGGCGATTTTTATAAGAAATTTGTTAAAAGGTGGATTTTAAAGACAAACGAGCATGATTATCTGCGAAAAATTACGTATTCTTCGCTTTATAACCGAAAAAGAGGCGATTTTTATCAGAAATTTGTTGAAAAGCCGGATTTTAAAGACAAACGAGCGCGATTTTTGGCGACATATTACGTAATCTTCGCTTCATAAACGAAAAGAGGCGATTTTTATAAGAAATTTCTTAAAAAGCCGGAATTTTAAGACAAAAATGCGCGATTATCGGCAAAATATAGCGTTATCTTCGCTTCATAAACGAAAATGAGGCGATTTTTATAAGAAATTTGTGAAAAAGCCGGATTTTAAAGGCAAACGTGCGTAAATATATGCAAAATTTTACGTAATCTTCGCTTTATAAACGACAAAAAGGCGATTTTTACAAGAAATTTGTTAAAAGGCGGTTTTGAAAGAGAAACGAGCATGATTATCTGCGAAATATTACGTATTCTTCGCTTTATAACCGAAAAAGAGGCGATTTCTTTCAGAAATTTGTTGTAAAGCCGGATTTTAAAGAGAAACGAGCGCTATTATTGGCGAAATATCTCGTAATCTACCTTCATAAACGAAAAAGAGGCGATTTTAAAAGAAATTGGTTAAATAGCCGGATTTTAAAAACAAACGAGCGCGATTTTTGGCGACATATTACGTAATCTTCGCTTCATAAACGAAAAAAGGCGATTTTTATAAGAAATTTGTTAAAAGGTGGATTTTAAAGACAAACGAGCATGATTATCTGCGTAAATTACATATTCTTCGCTTTAGAACCGAAAAAGAGGCGTTTTTTATCAGAAATTTGTTGAAAAGCCGGATTTTAAAGAGAAACGAGCACTATTACTGGCAAAATATCTCGTAATCTACCTTCATGAACGAAAGAGAGGCGATTTTAAAAGAAATTGGTTAAAAAGCCGGATTTTAAAGGCAAACGAGCGCGATTTTTGGCGACATATTAAGTAATCTTCGCTTCATAAACGAAAAGAGGCGATTTTTATAAGAAATTTCTTAAAAAGCCGGAATTTAAAGACAAAAATGCGCGATTATCGGCGAAATATAGCGTTATCTTCGCTTCATAAACGAAAATGTGGCGATTTTTATAAGAAATTTCTTAAAAAGCCGGAATTTAAAGACAAAAATGCTCGATTATCGGCGAAATATAGCGTAATCTTCGATTCATAAACGAAAAAGAGGCGACTTTTTTAAGAAATTTGTGAAAAAGCCTGATTTTAATGCCAAAAAGCGCGATTATGGCAGTGTATAGCGTAATCTTCGCTTTATAAACGACAAAATGGCGATTTTTACAAGAAATTTGTTAAAAAGCCGGATTTAAAAGACAAACGTGCGTAAATATATGCAAAGTTTTACGTAATCTTCGCTTTATAAACGACAAAAAGGCGATTCTTACAAGAAATTTGTTAAAAAGTGGATTTTAAAGACAAACGAGCATGATTATCTGCGAAAAATTACGTATTCTTCGCTTTATAACCGAAAAAGAGGCGATTTTTATAAGAAATTTGTGAAAAAGCCGGAATTTAAAGACAAACGTGCGTAAATATATGCAAAATTTTACGTAATCTTTGCTTTATAAACGACAAAAAGGCGATTTTTACAAGAAATTTTTTAAAAGGTGGATTTTGAAGACAAACGAGCATGATTATCTGCGTAAATTACGTATTCTTCGCTTTATAACCGAAAAAGAGGCGTATTTTATCAGAAATTTGTTGAAAAGCCTGATTTTAAAGAGAAACGAGCACTATTACTGGCAAAATATCTCGTAATCTACCTTCATAAACGAAAGAGAGGCGATTTTAAAAGAAATTGGTTAAAAAGCCGGATTTTAAAGGCAAACGAGCGCGATTTTTGGCGACATATTACGTAATCTTCGCTTCATAAACGAAAAGAGGCGATTTTTATAAGAAATTTCTTAAAAAGCCGGAATTTAAAGCCAAAAAGCGCAATTATGGCAGTATATAGCGTAATCTTCGCTTTATAAACGACAAAATGGCGATTTTTATAAGGAAGTTCTTAAAAAGCCGGAATTTAAAGACAAAAATGCTCGATTATCGGCGAAATATAGCGTAATCTTCGATTCATAAACGAAAAAGAGGCGACTTTTTTAAGAAATTTGTGAAAAAGCCTGATTTTAAAGCCAAAAAGCGCGATTATGGCAGTGTATAGCGTAATCTTCGCTTTATAAACGACAAAATGGCGATTTTTACAAGAAATTTTTTAAAAGAAGGATTTTAAATACAAACGAACATGATTATCTGCGAAAATTACGTATTCTTCGCTTTATAACCGAAAAAGAGGCGATTTTAATCAGTATTTTGTTGAAAAGCCAGATTTTAAACAGAAACGAGCGCTATTATTGCCGAAATATCTCGTAATCTACCTTCATTAACGAAAAACTTTCGATTTCTATAAAAAATTTATTAGAAAACCGGAATTGGAAGGCAAAAATGCGCGATTATCGTCGAAATATAGCGTAAACTTCTTTTTTTATAATCAAATAACGGGCGACTTTAATCAGAAATTTGTTGAGATGCCGGATTTTAAGGACAAAAATGCGCGAATATCGGCAAAAGATAGCGTAATTTTCGCTTTTTAACAAAAGGAGGCTATTTTTATAAGAAATTTGTTAAAAAGCCGGAATTTAAGGCCAAAAAAGCTCGATTATCGGCCAAATAAAGCGCAATTTTCGCTTAAAAAACGAAAAAGCGGCGATTTTTGAAGAAATTTTTTAAAAAGCCAGAAAATAAAACAAAAATGCGCGATTATCGGCAAAATATTGCGTAATCTTCGCTTTATAAACGAAAAAGAGAGATCTTAATAAGAAATATGCTAAAACGCCGGATTTTAAATACAAAAGTGCGCGAGTATCTGCGGAACATTACGTAATCTCGCTTTTTTAACAAAAGAAAGGCGATTTTTATATGAAATAGGTAAAAAAGACGGATTTAAAAAACAAAAGAGCGCGATTTTCTGCGGTATATTACGTAATATTCTCTTTTTTAACAGAAGAAAGGCGATTTTTATAAGAAATTTGTGAAAAAGCCGGATTTTGAAGAGAAACGAGCGCGATTATTGGCGAAATGTTACGTAATATTCGCTTCATAAACGAAAAATAGGCGATGTTTATAAGAAATTTGTTGAAAAGCCGGATTTTAATGACAAACGAGCGCGATTTTTGGCGAAATATTACGTAATCTTCGCTTTTTTAACAAAAAAGGCGATTATTATAAGAAATAGGTAAAAAGGACGGATTTAAAAAAACAAAAGAGCGCGACTTTCTGCGGTATATTACGTAATATTCGCTTAATTAACAAAAGAAAGGCGATTTTTATAAGTAATTTGTAAAAAAGCCGGATTTTAAACACAAACGAGCGCGATAATTGGCGAAATATTACGTAATCTTCGCTTTATAACCGAAAAAGAGGCGATTTTTATAAGAAATTTGTGAAAAAGCCGGAATTTAAAGACAAACGTGCGTAAATATATGCAAAATTTTACGTTATCTTTGCTTTATAAACGACAAAAAGGCGATTTTTACAAGAAATTTGTTAAAAGGTGGATTTTAAAGACAAACGAGCATGATTATCTGCGAAAAATTACGTATTCTTCGCAATATAACCGAAAAAGAGGCGATTTTTATCAGAAATTTGTTAAAAAGCCGGATTTTAAAGAGAAACGTGCGCGATTTTTGGCGACGTATTACGTAATCTTCGCTTCATAAACGAAAAGTGGCAATTTTTAAAAGAAATTACTTAAAAACCCGGATTTTAAAGCCAAAAAGCGCGATTATGGCAGTGTATAGCGTAATCTTCGCTTTATAAACGACATAATGGCGATTATAACAAGAAATTTGTTAAAAAGCCGGATTTTAAAGACAAACATGCGTAAATATATGCGATATTTGCACGTAATCTTCGCTTTATAAACGAGGAAAAGGCGATTTTTACAAGAAATTTGTTAAAAGGCGGATTTTAAAGACAAACGAGCATGATTATCTGCGAAATATTACGTTTTCTTCGCTTTCCAAACGATTAGAGCTGACCTGTATAAGAAATTTGTTAAAAAGCCAGATTAAAAAAACATAAAAGCGCGATAATCGGCAATATATAGCTTAATCTTCACTCTTTAAACGAGAAAGAGGCGATTTTTATAAAAACTTTCTTAAAAAGCCGGAAGTTAAAGACAAAAATGCGCGATTATCGGCGAAATATAGCGTAATCTTCGCTGTATAAACGAAAATGTTTCGATTTCTATAAAAAATTTATTAGAAAACCGGAATTGAAAGCCAAAAAAGCGCGATTATCGGCAAAATATAGCGTGTTCTTCGCTTTATATAAAAAAAACCGGCGACTTTAATCAGATATTTGTTAAAAAGCCGGATTTAAAGGACAAAAAAGCGCGAATATCGGCGAAATACAGCGTAATTTTCGCTTTTTAAAAGAAACAGCCGCGACTTTTTTAAGAAATTTGTGAAAAAGCCTGATTTTAAAGCCAAAAAGCGCAATTATGGCAGTATATAGCGTAATCTTCGCTTTATAAACGACAAAATGGCGATTTTTACAAGAAATTTGTTGAAAGGTGGATTTTGAAGACAAACGAGCATGATTATCTGCGTAAATTACGTATTCTTCGCTTTATAACCGAAAAAGAGGCGTATTTTATCAGAAATTTGTTGAAAAGCCGGATTTTAAAGAGAAACGAGCACTATTACTGGCAAAATATCTCGTAATCTACCTTCATAAACGAAAGAGAGGCGATTTTAAAAGAAATTGGTTAAAAAGCCGGATTTTAAAGGCAAACGAGCGCGATTTTTGGCGACATATTACGTAATCTTCGCTTCATAAACGAAAAGAGGCGATTTTTATAAGAAATTTCTTAAAAAGCCGGAATTTAAAGACAAAAATGCGCGATTATCGGCGAAAGATAGCGTTATCTTCGCTTCATAAACGAAAATGAGGCGATTTTTATAAGAAATTTGTGAAAAAGCCGGATTTTAAAGACAAACGTGCGTATATATATGCAAAATTTTACGTAATCTTCGCTTTATAAACGACAAAAAGGCGATTTTTACAAGAAATTTGTTAAAAGGTAGATTTTAAAGACAAACGAGCATGATTATCTGCGAAATATTACGTAATCTTCGCTTTACAAACGATTAGAGTTGACCTGTATAAGAAATTAGTTAAAAAGCCGGATTAAAAAAACATAAAAGCGCGATAATCGGCAATATATAGCTTAATCTTCACTCTTTTAACGAGAAAGAGGCGATTTTTATAAAAAATTTCTTAAAAAGCCGGAATTTAAAGACAAAAATGCGTAAATATATGCGATATTTGCACGTAATCTTCGCGTTATAAACGACGAAAAGGCGATTTTTACAAGAAATTTGTTAAAAGGCGGATTTTAAAGACAAACGAGCATGATTATCTGCGAAATATTACGTAATCTTCGCTTTTCAAACGATTAGAGCTGACCTGTATAAGAAATTTGTTAAAAAGCCAGATTAAAAAAACATAAAAGCGCGATAATCGGCAATATATAGCTTAATCTTCACTCTTTAAACGAGAAAGAGGCGATTTTTATAAAAACTTTCTTAAAAAGCCGGAAGTTAAAGACAAAAATGCGCGATTATCGGCGAAATACAGCGTAATTTTCGCTTTTTAAAAGAAACAGCGGCGACTTTTTTAAGAAATTTGTGAAAAAGCCTGATTTTAAAGCCAAAAAGCGCGATTATGGCAGTGTATAGCGTAATCTTCGCTTCATAAACGAAAATGAGGCGATTTTTATAAGAAATTTGTGAAAAAGCCGGATTTTAAAGACAAACGTACGTAAATATATGCAAAATTTTACGTAATCTTCGCTTTATAAACGACAAAAAGGCGATTTTTACAAGAAATTTGTTTAAAGGCGGATTTGAAAGACAAACGAGCATGATTATCTGCGAAATATTACGTATTCTTCGCTTTATAACCGAAAAAGAGGCGATTTTTATCAGAAATTTGTTGTAAAGCCGGATTTTAAAGAGAAACGAGCGCTATTATTGGCGAAATATCTCGTAATCTACCTTCATAAACGAAAAAAAGGCGATTTTAAAAGAAATTGGTTAAAAAGCCGGATTTTAAAGACAAACGAGCGCGATTTTTTGCGACATATTACGTAATCTTCGCTTCATAAACGAAAAGAGGCGATTTTTACAAGAAATTTGTTGAAAGGTGGATTTTAAAGACAAACGAGCATGATTATCTGGGTAAATTACGTATTCTTCGCTTTATAACCGAAAAAGAGGCGTATTTTATCAGAAATTTGTTGAAAAGCCTGATTTTAAAGAGAAACGAGCACTATTACTGGCAAAATATCTCGTAATCTACCTTCATAAACGAAAGAGAGGCGATTTTAAAAGAAATTGGTTAAAAAGCCGGATTTTAAAGGCAAACGAGCGCGATTTTTGGCGACATATTACGTAATCTTCGCTTCATAAACGAAAAGAGGCGATTTTTATAAGAAATTTCTTAAAAAGCCGGAATTTAAAAACAAAAATGCGCGATTATCGGCGAAATATAGCGTTATCTTCGCTTTATAAACGAAAATGTGGCGATTTTTATAAGAAATTTCTTAAAAAGCCGGAATTTAAAGACAAAAATGCTCGATTATCGGCGAAACATAGCGTAATCTTCGATTCATAAACGAAAAAGAGGCGACTTTTTTAAGAAATTTGTGAAAAAGCCTGATTTTAAAGCCAAAAAGCGCGATTATGGCAGTGTATAGCGTAATCTTCGCTTTATAAACGACAAAATGGCGATTTTTACAAGAAATTTTTTAAAAAGCCGGATTTAAAAGACAAACGTACGTAAATATATGCAAAATTTTACGTGATCTTCGCTTTATAAACAACAAAAAGGCGATTTTTACAAGAAATTTGTTAGAAGTTGGATTTTAAAGACAAACGAGCATGATTATCTGCGAACAATTACGTATTCTTCGGTTTTTAACCGAAAAAAAGGCGATTTTTATCAGAAATTTTTTGAAAAGCCGGATTTTAAAGAGAAACGAGCGCTATTATTGGCTAAATATCTCGTAATCTACCTTCATAAACGAAAGAGAGGCGATTTTAAAAGAAATTGGTTAAAAAGCCGGATTTTAAAGACAAACGAGCGCGATTTTTGGCGACATATTACGTAATCTTCGCTTCATAAACGAAAAGAGGCGAATTTTATTAAAAATTTCTTAAAAAGCCGGAATTTAAAGACAAAAATGCGCGATTATCGGCGAAATATAGCGTAATCTTCGCTTCATAAACGAAAAAGAGGCGACTTTAATCAGAAATTTGATAAAAAGCCGGATTTAAAGGACAAAAAAGCGCGAATATCGGCGAAATACAGCGTAATTTTCCCTTTTTAAAAGAAACAGCGGCGACTTTTTTAAGAAATTTGTGAAAAAGCCTGATTTTAAAGCCAAAAAGCGCGATTATGGCAGTGTATAGCGTAATCTTCGCTTTATAAACGACAATATGGCGATTTTTACAAGAAATTTTTTAAAAAGCCGGATTTAAAAGACAAACGTACGTAAATATATGCAAAATTTTACGTGATCTTCGCTTTATAAACAACAAAAAGGCGATTTTTACAAGAAATTTGTTAGAAGGTGGATTTTAAAGACAAACGAGCATGATTATCTGCGAACAATTACGTATTCTTCGGTTTATAACCGAAAAAAAGGCAATTTTTATCAGAAATTTTTTGAAAAGCCGGATTTTAAAGAGAAACGAGCGCTATTATTGGCTAAATATCTCGTAATCTACCTTCATAAACGAAAGAGAGGCGATTTTAAAAGAAATTGGTTAAAAAGCCGGATTTTAAAGACAAACGAGCGCGATTTTTGGCGACATATTACGTAATCTTCGCTTCATAAACGAAAAGAGGCGATTTTTATAAGAAATTTCTTAAAAAGCCGGAATTTTAAGACAAAAATGCGCGATTATCGGCAAAATATAGCGTTATCTTCGCTTCATAAACGAAAATGAGGCGATTTTTATAAGAAATTTGTGAAAAAGCCGGATTTTAAAGACAAACGTGCGTAAATATATGCAAAATTTTACGTAATCTTCGCTTTATAAACGACAAAAAGGCGATTTTTACAAGAAATTTGTTAAAAGGCGGTTTTGAAAGAGAAACGAGCATGATTATCTGCGAAATATTACGTATTCTTCGCTTTATAACCGAAAAAGAGGCGATTTCTTTCAGAAATTTGTTGTAAAGCCGGATTTTAAAGAGAAACGAGCGCTATTATTGGCGAAATATCTCGTAATCTACCTTCATAAACGAAAAAGAGGCGATTTTAAAAGAAATTGGTTAAATAGCCGGATTTTAAAAACAAACGAGCGCGATTTTTGGCGACATATTACGTAATCTTCGCTTCATAAACGAAAACAGGCGATTTTTATAAGAAATTTGTTAAAAGGTGGATTTTAAAGACAAACGAGCATGATTATCTGCGTAAATTACATATTCTTCGCTTTAGAACCGAAAAAGAGGCGTTTTTTATCAGAAATTTGTTGAAAAGCCGGATTTTAAAGAGAAACGAGCACTATTACTGGCAAAATATCTCGTAATCTACCTTCATAAACGAAAGAGAGGCGATTTTAAAAGAAATTGGTTAAAAAGCCGGATTTTAAAGGCAAACGAGCGCGATTTTTGGCGACATATTAAGTAATCTTCGCTTCATAAACGAAAAGAGGCGATTTTTATAAGAAATTTCTTAAAAAGCCGGAATTTAAAGACAAAAATGCGCGATTATCGGCGAAATATAGCGTTATCTTCGCTTCATAAAAGAAAATGTGGCGATTTTTATAAGAAATTTCTTAAAAAGCCGGAATTTAAAGACAAAAATGCTCGATTATCGGCGAAATATAGCGTAATCTTCGATTCATAAACGAAAAAGAGGCGACTTTTTTAAGAAATTTGTGAAAAAGCCTGATTTTAATGCCAAAAAGCGCGATTATGGCAGTGTATAGCGTAATCTTCGCTTTATAAACGACAAAATGGCGATTTTTACAAGAAATTTGTTAAAAAGCCGGATTTAAAAGACAAACGTGCGTAAATATATGCAAAGTTTTACGTAATCTTCGCTTTATAAACGACAAAAAGGCGATTCTTACAAGAAATTTGTTAAAAAGTGGATTTTAAAGACAAACGAGCATGATTATCTGCGAAAAATTACGTATTCTTCGCTTTATAACCGAAAAAGAGGCGATTTTTATAAGAAATTTGTGAAAAAGCCGGAATTTAAAGACAAACGTGCGTAAATATATGCAAAATTTTACGTAATCTTTGCTTTATAAACGACAAAAAGGCGATTTTTACAAGAAATTTTTTAAAAGGTGGATTTTGAAGACAAACGAGCATGATTATCTGCGTAAATTACGTATTCTTCGCTTTATAACCGAAAAAGAGGCGTATTTTATCAGAAATTTGTTGAAAAGCCTGATTTTAAAGAGAAACGAGCACTATTACTGGCAAAATATCTCGTAATCTACCTTCATAAACGAAAGAGAGGCGATTTTAAAAGAAATTGGTTAAAAAGCCGGATTTTAAAGGCAAACGAGCGCGATTTTTGGCGACATATTACGTAATCTTCGCTTCATAAACGAAAAGAGGCGATTTTTATAAGAAATTTCTTAAAAAGCCGGAATTTAAAGCCAAAAAGCGCAATTATGGCAGTATATAGCGTAATCTTCGCTTTATAAACGACAAAATGGCGATTTTTATAAGAAAGTTCTTAAAAAGCCGGAATTTAAAGACAAAAATGCTCGATTATCGGCGAAATATAGCGTAATCTTCGATTCATAAACGAAAAAGAGGCGACTTTTTTAAGAAATTTGTGAAAAAGCCTGATTTTAAAGCCAAAAAGCGCGATTATGGCAGTGTATAGCGTAATCTTCGCTTTATAAACGACAAAATGGCGATTTTTACAAGAAATTTTTTAAAAGAAGGATTTTAAATACAAACGAACATGATTATCTGCGAAAATTACGTATTCTTCGCTTTATAACCGAAAAAGAGGCGATTTTAATCAGTATTTTGTTGAAAAGCCAGATTTTAAACAGAAACGAGCGCTATTATTGCCGAAATATCTCGTAATCTACCTTCATTAACGAAAAACTTTCGATTTCTATAAAAAATTTATTAGAAAACCGGAATTGGAAGGCAAAAATGCGCGATTATCGTCGAAATATAGCGTAAACTTCTTTTTTTATAATCAAATAACGGGCGACTTTAATCAGAAATTTGTTGAGATGCCGGATTTTAAGGACAAAAATGCGCGAATATCGGCAAAAGATAGCGTAATTTTCGCTTTTTAACAAAAGGAGGCTATTTTTATAAGAAATTTGTTAAAAAGCCGGAATTTAAGGCCAAAAAAGCTCGATTATCGGCCAAATAAAGCGCAATTTTCGCTTAAAAAACGAAAAAGCGGCGATTTTTGAAGAAATTTTTTAAAAAGCCAGAATATAAAACAAAAATGCGCGATTATCGGCAAAATATTGCGTAATCTTCGCTTTATAAACGAAAAAGAGAGATCTTAATAAGAAATATGTTAAAACGCCGGAATTTAAATACAAAAGTGCGCGAGTATCTGCGGAACATTACGTAATCTCGCTTTTTTAACAAAAGAAAGGCGATTTTTATATGAAATAGGTAAAAAAGACGGATTTAAAAAACAAAAGAGCGCGATTTTCTGCGGTATATTACGTAATATTCTCTTTTTTAACAAAAGAAAGGCGATTTTTATAAGAAATTTGTGAAAAAGCCGGATTTTGAAGAGAAACGAGCGCGATTATTGGCGAAATGTTACGTAATATTCGCTTCATAAACGAAAAATAGGCGATGTTTATAAGAAATTTGTTGAAAAGCCGGATTTTAATGACAAACGAGCGCGATTTTTGGCGAAATATTACGTAATCTTCGCTTTTTTAACAAAAAAGGCGATTATTATAAGAAATAGGTAAAAAGGACGGATTTAAAAAAACAAAAGAGCGCGACTTTCTGCGGTATATTACGTAATATTCGCTTAATTAACAAAAGAAAGGCGATTTTTATAAGTAATTTGTAAAAAAGCCGGATTTTAAACACAAACGAGCGCGATAATTGGCGAAATATTACGTAATCTTCGCTATATATACGAAAAAGAGGCGATTTTTATAAGAAATAGGTATAAAAGCCGGATTTAAAAGACAAACGTGCGTAAATATATGCAAAATTTTACGTGATCTTCGCTTTATAAACGACAAAAAGGCGATTTTTACAAGAAATTTGTTGAAAGGTGGATTTTGAAGACAAACGAGCATGATTATCTGCGTAAATTACGTATTCTTCGCTTTATAACCGAAAAAGAGGCGTATTTTATCAGAAATTTGTTAAAAAGCCGGATTTTAAAGAGAAACGTGCGCGATTTTTGGCGACGTATTACGTAATCTTCGCTTCATAAACGAAAAGTGGCAATTTTTAAAAGAAATTACTTAAAAACCCGGATTTTAAAGCCAAAAAGCGCGATTATGGCAGTGTATAGCGTAATCTTCGCTTTATAAACGACATAATGGCGATTATAACAAGAAATTTGTTAAAAAGCCGGATTTTAAAGACAAACATGCGTAAATATATGCGATATTTGCACGTAATCTTCGCTTTATAAACGAGGAAAAGGCGATTTTTACAAGAAATTTGTTAAAAGGCGGATTTTAAAGACAAACGAGCATGATTATCTGCGAAATATTACGTTTTCTTCGCTTTCCAAACGATTAGAGTTGACCTGTATAAGAAATTTGTTAAAAAGCCAGATTAAAAAAACATAAAAGCGCGATAATCGGCAATATATAGCGTGTTCTTTGCTTTATATAAAAAAAACCGGCGACTTTAATCAGATATTTGTTAAAAAGCCGGATTTAAAGGACAAAAAAGCGCGAATATCGGCGAAATACAGCGTAATTTTCGCTTTTTAAAAGAAACAGCGGCGACTTTTTTAAGAAATTTGTGAAAAAGCCTGATTTTAAAGCCAAAAAGCGCAATTATGGCAGTATTTAGCGTAATCTTCGCTTTATAAACGACAAAATGGCGATTTTTATAAGAAATTTGTTAAAAAGCCGGATTTTAAAGACAAACGTGCGTAAATATATGCAAAATTTTACGTGATCTTCGCTTTATAAACGACAAAAAGGCGATTTTTACAAGAAATTTGTTGAAAGGTGGATTTTGAAGACAAACGAGCATGATTATCTGCGTAAATTACGTATTCTTCGCTTTATAACCGAAAAAGAGGCGTATTTTATCAGAAATTTGTTGAAAAGCCGGATTTTAAAGAGAAACGAGCACTATTACTGGCAAAATATCTCGTAATCTACCTTCATAAACGAAAGAGAGGCGATTTTAAAAGAAATTGGTTAAAAAGCCGGATTTTAAAGGCAAACGAGCGCGATTTTTGGCGACATATTACGTAATCATCGCTTCATAAACGAAAAGAGGCGATTTTTATAAGAAATTTCTTAAAAAGCCGGAATTTAAAGACAAAAATGCGCGATTATCGGCGAAAGATAGCGTTATCTTCGCTTCATAAACGAAAATGAGGCGATTTTTATAAGAAATTTGTGTAAAAGCCGGATTTTAAAGACAAACGTGCGTATATATATGCAAAATTTTACGTAATCTTCGCTTTATAAACGACAAAAAGGCGATTTTTACAAGAAATTTGTTAAAAGGTAGATTTTAAAGACAAACGAGCATGATTATCTGCGAAATATTACGTAATCTTCGCTTTACAAACGATTAGAGTTGACCTGTATAAGAAATTAGTTAAAAAGCCGGATTAAAAAAACATAAAAGCGCGATAATCGGCAATATATAGCTTAATCTTCACTCTTTTAACGAGAAAGAGGCGATTTTTATAAAAAATTTCTTAAAAAGCCGGAATTTAAAGACAAAAATGCGTAAATATATGCGATATTTGCACGTAATCTTCGCGTTATAAACGACGAAAAGGCGATTTTTACAAGAAATTTGTTAAAAGGCGGATTTTAAAGACAAACGAGCATGATTATCTGCGAAATATTACGTAATCTTCGCTTTTCAAACGATTAGAGCTGACCTGTATAAGAAATTTGTTAAAAAGCCAGATTAAAAAAACATAAAAGCGCGATAATCGGCAATATATAGCTTAATCTTCACTCTTTAAACGAGAAAGAGGCGATTTTTATAAAAACTTTCTTAAAAAGCCGGAAGTTAAAGACAAAAATGCGCGATTATCGGCGAAATACAGCGTAATTTTCGCTTTTTAAAAGAAACAGCGGCGACTTTTTTAAGAAATTTGTGAAAAAGCCTGATTTTAAAGCCAAAAAGCGCGATTATGGCAGTGTATAGCGTAATCTTCGCTTCATAAACGAAAATGAGGCGATTTTTATAAGAAATTTGTGAAAAAGCCGGATTTTAAAGACAAACGTACGTAAATATATGCAAAATTTCACGTAATCTTCGCTTTATAAACGACAAAAAGGCGATTTTTACAAGAAATTTGTTAAAAGGCGGATTTGAAAGACAAACGAGCATGATTATCTGCGAAATATTACGTATTCTTCGCTTTATAACCGAAAAAGAGGCGATTTTTATCAGAAATTTGTTGTAAAGCCGGATTTTAAAGAGAAACGAGCGCTATTATTGGCGAAATATCTCGTAATCTACCTTCATAAACGAAAAAAAGGCGATTTTAAAAGAAATTGGTTAAAAAGCCGGATTTTAAAGACAAACGAGCGCGATTTTTGGCGACATATTACGTAATCTTCGCTTCATAAACGAAAAGAGGCGATTTTTATAAGAAATTTGTTAAAAGGTGGATTTTAAAGACAAACGAGCATGATTATCTGGGTAAATTACGTATTCTTCGCTTTATAACCGAAAAAGAGGCGTTTTTTATCAGAAATTTGTTGAAAAGCCGGATTTTAAAGAGAAACGAGCACTATTACTGGCAAAATATCTCGTAATCTACCTTCATAAGCGAAAGAGAGGCGATTTTAAAATAAATTGGTTAAAAAGCCGGATTTTAAAGGCAAACGAGCGCGATTTTTGGCGACATATTACGTAATCTTCGCTTCATAAACAAAAAGAGGCGATTTTTATAAGAAATTTCTTAAAAAGCCGGAATTTAAAAACAAAAATGCGCGATTATCGGCGAAATATAGCGTTATCTTCGCTTTATAAACGAAAATGTGGCGATTTTTATAAGAAATTTCTGAAAAAGCCGGAATTTAAAGACAAAAATGCTCGATTATCGGCGAAATATAGCGTAATCTTCGATTCATAAACGAAAAAGAGGCGACTTTTTTAAGAAATTTGTGAAAAAGCCTGATTTTAAAGCCAAAAAGCGCGATTATGGCAGTGTATAGCGTAATCTTCGCTTTATAAACGACAAAATGGCGATTTTTACAAGAAATTTTTTAAAAGAAGGATTTTAAATACAAACGAACATGATTATCTGCGAAAATTACGTATTCTTCGCTTTATAACCGAAAAAGAGGCGATTTTAATCAGTATTTTGTTGAAAAGCCAGATTTTAAACAGAAACGAGCGCTATTATTGCCGAAATATCTCGTAATCTACCTTCATTAACGAAAAACTTTCGATTTCTATAAAAAATTTATTAGAAAACCGGAATTGGAAGGCAAAAATGCGCGATTATCGTCGAAATATAGCGTAAACTTCTTTTTTTATAATCAAATAACGGGCGACTTTAATCAGAAATTTGTTGAGATGCCGGATTTTAAGGACAAAAATGCGCGAATATCGGCAAAAGATAGCGTAATTTTCGCTTTTTAACAAAAGGAGGCTATTTTTATAAGAAATTTGTTAAAAAGCCGGAATTTAAGGCCAAAAAAGCTCGATTATCGGCCAAATAAAGCGCAATTTTCGCTTAAAAAACGAAAAAGCGGCGATTTTTGAAGAAATTTTTTAAAAAGCCAGAATATAAAACAAAAATGCGCGATTATCGGCAAAATATTGCGTAATCTTCGCTTTATAAACGAAAAAGAGAGATCTTAATAAGAAATATGTTAAAACGCCGGATTTTAAATACAAAAGTGCGCGAGTATCTGCGGAACATTACGTAATCTCGCTTTTTTAACAAAAGAAAGGCGATTTTTATATGAAATAGGTAAAAAAGACGGATTTAAAAAACAAAAGAGCGCGATTTTCTGCGGTATATTACGTAATATTCTCTTTTTTAACAAAAGAAAGGCGATTTTTATAAGAAATTTGTGAAAAAGCCGGATTTTGAAGAGAAACGAGCGCGATTATTGGCGAAATGTTACGTAATATTCGCTTCATAAACGAAAAATAGGCGATGTTTATAAGAAATTTGTTGAAAAGCCGGATTTTAATGACAAACGAGCGCGATTTTTGGCGAAATATTACGTAATCTTCGCTTTTTTAACAAAAAAGGCGATTATTATAAGAAATAGGTAAAAAAGACGGATTTAAAAAAACAAAAGAGCGCGACTTTCTGCGGTATATTACGTAATATTCGCTTAGTTAACAAAAGAAAGGCGATTTTATAAGTAATTTGTTAAAAGGCGGATTTTAAAGACAAACGAGCATGATTATCTGCGAAATATTACGTATTCTTCGCTTTATAACCGAAAAAGAGGCGATTTTTATCAGAAATTTGTTGAAAAGCCGGATTTTAAAGAGAAACGAGCGCTATTATTTGCGAAATATCTCGTAATTTACCTTCATGAATGAAAAAGATGCGATTTTAAAAAAAATTTGTTAAATAGCCGGATTTTAAAGACAAACGAGCGCGATTTTTGGCGAAATATTACGTAAACTTCTTTTCATAAACGAAAAGAGGCGATTTTTATAAGAAATTTGTTAAAAAGCCGGAATTTAAAGACAAAAATGCGCGATTATTGGTATAATATAGCATAATCTTCTCTTTGTAACCGAAAAAGAGGCGGTTTTTATCAGAAATTTGTTAAAAAGCCGATTTTAAAGAGAAACGAGCGCTATTATTGGCGAAATATTTCGTAATCTTCGCTTCATAAACGAAAAACTTTCGAGTTCTATAAAAAATTTATTAGAAAACCGGAATTGGAAGCCAAAAATGCGCGATTATCGGCGAAATATAGCGTAATCTTCTTTTTTTATAATCAAAAAACGGGCGACTTTAATCAGAAATTTGTTGAGATGCCGGATTTTAAGGACAAAAATGCGCGAATATCGGCAAAAGATAGCGTAATTTTCGCTTTTTAACAAAAGGAGGCTATTTTTATAAGAAATTTGTTAAAAAGCCGGAATTTAAGGCCAAAAAAGCTCGATTATCGGCCAAATAAAGCGCAATTTTCGCTTAAAAAACGAAAAAGCGGCGATTTTTATAAGAAATTTTTTAAAAAGCCAGAATATAAAACAAAAATGCGCGATTATCGGCAAAATATTGCGTAATCTTCGCTTTATAAACGAAAAAGAGAGATCTTAATAAGAAATATGTTAAAACGCCGGATTTTAAATACAAAAGTGCGCGAGTATCTGCGGAACATTACGTAATCTCGCTTTTTTAACAAAAGAAAGGCGATTTTTATATGAAATAGGTAAAAAAGACGGATTTAAAAAACAAAAGAGCGCGATTTTCTGCGGTATATTACGTAATATTCTCTTTTTTAACAAAAGAAAGGCGATTTTTATAAGAAATTTGTGAAAAAGCCGGATTTTGAAGAGAAACGAGCGCGATTATTGGCGAAATGTTACGTAATATTCGCTTCATAAACGAAAAATAGGCGATGTTTATAAGAAATTTGTTGAAAAGCCGGATTTTAATGACAAACGAGCGCGATTTTTGGCGAAATATTACGTAATCTTCGCTTTTTTAACAAAAAAGGCGATTATTATAAGAAATAGGTAAAAAGGACGGATTTAAAAAAACAAAAGAGCGCGACTTTCTGCGGTATATTACGTAATATTCGCTTAATTAACAAAAGAAAGGCGATTTTTATAAGTAATTTGTAAAAAAGCCGGATTTTAAACACAAACGAGCGCGATAATTGGCGAAATATTACGTAATCTTCGCTATATATACGAAAAAGAGGCGATTTTTATAAGAAATAGGTATAAAAGCCGATTTTAAAGACAAAAAAGCGGGATAATCGGCGAAATATCGCGTAATCTTCGCTTTATAAACGAAAAAATTTCGATTTCTATAAAAAATTTTCTAGAAAACTGGAATTGAAAGCCAAAAATGCGCGATTATCGGCGAAATATTACGTAATCTTCGCTTCATAAACGAAAATGAGGCGATTTTTATAAGACATTTCTTAAAAAGCCGGAATTTAAAGACAAACGAGCGCGATTTTTGGCGAAATATTACGTAAACTTCTTTTCATAAACGAAAAGAGGCGATTTTTATAAGAAATTTGTTAAAAAGCCGGAATTTAAAGACAAAAAGCGCGATTATGGCAGTGTATAGCGTAATCTTCGTTTTATTATCAAAAAACCGGCGACTTTAATTAGAAATTTGTTAAAAAACCGGATTTTAAGAACAAAAATGCGCGAATATCGGCAAAATAAAGCGTAATTTTCGCTTAAATATGAAAAGGAGGCGATTTTTATAAAAAATTTGTTAAAATGCCGATTTTAAAGAATAAAGCGCGATAATCGGCGAAATATTGCGTAATCTTCGCTTAAGAAACAAAAAAGTTTCGATTTTTATAAGAAACTTATTAGATAAACCGGGATTTAAAGCCAAAAAGAGCGATAATCGGCGGAATATTACGTAATCTTCCCTTTTTTTACAAAAGAAAGGCGATTTTTGTGAGAAAGTTGTTAAAAAGCCGGATTTTTTAGACATACGAGCGCGATTATTGGCGAAATATTACGTAATATTCGCTTCAAAAACGAAAAAGAGAGATTTTTATAAGAAATTTGTTAAAACGCCGGATTTTAAATACAAAAGTGCGCGAGTTTCTGCGGAATATAACGTAATCTTCGCTTTATTAACAAAAGAAAGGTGATTTTTATATGCAATAGGTAAAAAAGACGGATTAAAAAAACAAAAGAGCGCGACTTTCTGCGGTATATTACGTAATATTCGCTTAGTTAACAAAAGAAAGGCGATTTTATAAGTAATTTGTTAAAAGGCGGATTTTAAAGACAAACGAGCATGATTATCTGCGAAATATTACGTATTCTTCGCTTTATAACCGAAAAAGAGGCGATTTTTATCAGAAATTTGTTGAAAAGCCGGATTTTAAAGAGAAACGAGCGCTATTATTTGCGAAATATCTCGTAATTTACCTTCATGAACGAAAAAGAGGCGATTTTAAAAAAAATTTGTTAAATAGCCGGATTTTAAAGACAAACGAGCGCGATTTTTGGCGAAATATTACGTAAACTTCTTTTCATAAACGAAAAGAGGCGATTTTTATAAGAAATTTGTTAAAAAGCCGGAATTTAAAGACAAAAATGCGCGATTATTGGTATAATATAGCATAATCTTCTCTTTGTAACCGAAAAAGAGGCGGTTTTTATCAGAAATTTGTTAAAAAGCCGATTTTAAAGAGAAACGAGCGCTATTATTGGCGAAATATTTCGTAATCTTCGTTTCATAAACGAAAAACTTTCCAGTTCTATAAAAAATTTTTTTAGAAAACCGGAATTGGAAGCCAAAAATGCGCGATTATCGGCGAAATATAGCGTAATCTTCTTTTTTTATAATCAAAAAACGGGCGACTTTAATCAGAAATTTGTTGAGATGCCGGATTTTAAGGACAAAAATGCGCGAATATCGGCAAAAGATAGCGTAATTTTCGCTTTTTAACAAAAGGAGGCTATTTTTATAAGAAATTATTTAAAAAGCCGGAATTTAAGGCCAAAAAAGCTCGATTATCGGCCAAATAAAGCGCAATTTTCGCTTAAAAAACGAAAAAGCGGCGATTTTTATAAGAAATTTTTTTAAAGGCCAGAATATAAAACAAAAATGCGCGATTATCGGCAAAATATTGCGTAATCTTCGCTTTATAAACGAAAAAGAGAGATCTTAATAAGAAATATGTTAAAACGCCGGATTTTAAATACAAAAGTGCGCGAGTATCTGCGGAACATTACGTAATCTCGCTTTTTTAACAAAAGAAAGGCGATTTTTATATGAAATAGGTAAAAAAGACGGATTTAAAAAACAAAAGAGCGCGATTTTCTGCGGTATATTACGTAATATTCTCTTTTTTAACAAAAGAAAGGCGATTTTTATAAGAAATTTGTGAAAAAGCCGGATTTTGAAGAGAAACGAGCGCGATTATTGGCGAAATGTTACGTAATATTCGCTTCATAAACGAAAAATAGGCGATGTTTATAAGAAATTTGTTGAAAAGCCGGATTTTAATGACAAACGAGCGCGATTTTTGGCGAAATATTACGTAATCTTCGCTTTTTTAACAAAAAAGGCGATTATTATAAGAAATAGGTAAAAAAGACGGATTTAAAAAAACAAAAGAGCGCGACTTTCTGCGGTATATTACGTAATATTCGCTTAATTAACAAAAGAAAGGCGATTTTTATAAGTAATTTGTAAAAAAGCCGGATTTTAAACACAAACGAGCGCGATAATTGGCGAAATATTACGTAATCTTCGCTATATATACGAAAAAGAGGCGATTTTTATAAGAAATAGGTATAAAAGCCGATTTTAAAGACAAAAAAGCGGGATAATCGGCGAAATATCGCGTAATCTTCGCTTTATAAACGAAAAAATTTCGATTTCTATAAAAAATTTTCTAGAAAACTGGAATTGAAAGCCAAAAATGCGCGATTATCGGCGAAATATTACGTAATCTTCGCTTCATAAACGAAAATGAGGCGATTTTTATAAGAAATTTAGGAAAAAGCCTGATTTTAAAGCCAAAAAGCGCGATTATGGCAGTGTATAGCGTAATCTTCGTTTTATTATCAAAAAACCGGCGACTTTAATTAGAAATTTGTTAAAAAACCGGATTTTAAGAACAAAAATGCGCGAATATCGGCAAAATAAAGCGTAATTTTCGCTTAAATATGAAAAGGAGGCGATTTTTATAAAAAATTTGTTAAAATGCCGATTTTAAAGAATAAAGCGCGATAATCGGCGAAATATTGCGTAATCTTCGCTTAAGAAACAAAAAAGTTTCGATTTTTATAAGAAACTTATTAGATAAACCGGGATTTAAAGCCAAAAAGAGCGATAATCGGCGGAATATTACGTAATCTTCCCTTTTTTTACAAAAGAAAGGCGATTTTTGTGAGAAAGTTGTTAAAAAGCCGGATTTTTTAGACATACGAGCGCGATTATTGGCGAAATATTACGTAATATTCGCTTCAAAAACGAAAAAGAGAGATTTTTATAAGAAATTTGTTAAAACGCCGGATTTTAAATACAAAAGTGCGCGAGTTTCTGCGGAATATAACGTAATCTTCGCTTTATTAACAAAAGAAAGGTGATTTTTATATGCAATAGGTAAAAAAGACGGATTAAAAAAACAAAAGAGCGCGACTTTCTGCGGTATATTATGTAATATTCGCTTAATTAACAAAAGAAAGGCGATTTTTATATGAAATAGGTAAAAATAAGGGATTTAAAAAACAAAAGAGCGCGACTTTCTTCGGTATATTACGTAATATTCGCTTAATTAACAAAAGAAAGGCGATTTTATAAGTAATTTGTTAAAAGGCGGATTTTAAAGACAAACGAGCATGATTATCTGCGAAATATTACGTATTCTTCGCTTTATAACCGAAAAAGAGGCGATTTTTATCAGAAATTTGTTGAAAAGCCGGATTTTAAAGATAAACGAGCGCTATTATTTGCGAAATATCTCGTAATTTACCTTCATGAACGAAAAAGAGGCGATTTTAAAAAAAATTTGTTAAATAGCCGGATTTTAAAGACAAACGAGCGCGATTTTTGGCGAAATATTACGTAAACTTCTTTTCATAAACGAAAAGAGGCGATTTTTATAAGAAATTTGTTAAAAAGCCGGAATTAAAAGACAAAAAGCGTGATTATGGCAGTGTATAGCGTAATCTTCGTTTTATTATCAAAAAACCGGCGACTTTAATTAGAAATTTGTTAAAAAACCGGATTTTAAGAACAAAAATGCGCGAATATCGGCAAAATAAAGCGTAATTTTCGCTTAAATATGAAAAGGAGGCGATTTTTATAAAAAATTTGTTAAAATGCCGATTTTAAAGAATAAAGCGCGATAATCGGCGAAATATTGCGTAATCTTCGCTTAAGAAACAAAAAAGTTTCGATTTTTATAAGAAACTTATTAGATAAACCGGGATTTAAAGCCAAAAAGAGCGATAATCGGCGGAATATTACGTAATCTTCCCTTTTTTTACTAAAGAAAGGCGATTTTTGTGAGAAAGTTGTTAAAAAGCCGGATTTTTTAGACATACGAGCGCGATTATTGGCGAAATATTACGTAATATTCGCTTCAAAAACGAAAAAGAGAGATTTTTATAAGAAATTTGTTAAAACGCCGGATTTTAAATACAAAAGTGCGCGAGTTTCTGCGGAATATAACGTAATCTTCGCTTTATTAACATAAGAAAGGTGATTTTTATATGCAATAGGTACAAAAGACCGATTAAAAAAACAAAAGAGCGCGACTTTCTGCGGTATATTATGTAATATTCGCTTCATTAACAAAAGAAAGGCGATTTTTATATGAAATAGGTAAAAATAAGGGATTTAAAAAACAAAAGAGCGCGACTTTCTTCGGTATATTAAGTAATATTCGCTTAATTAACAAAAGAAAGGCGATTTTATAAGTAATTTGTTAAAAGGCGGATTTTAAAGACAAACGAGCATGATTATCTGCGAAATATTACGTATTCTTCGCTTTATAACCGAAAAAGAGGCGATTTTTATCAGAAATTTGTTGAAAAGCCGGATTTTAAAGAGAAACGAGCGCTATTATTTGCGAAATATCTCGTAATTTACCTTCATGAACGAAAAAGAGGCGATTTTAAAAAAAATTTGTTAAATAGCCGGATTTTAAAGACAAACGAGCGCGATTTTTGGCGAAATATTACGTAAACTTCTTTTCATAAACGAAAAGAGGCGATTTTTATAAGAAATTTGTTAAAAAGCCGGAATTTAAAGACAAAAATGCGCGATTATTGGTAGAATATAGCGTAATCTTCTCTTTGTAACCGAAAAAGAGGCGGTTTTTATCAGAAATTTGTTAAAAAGCCGATTTTAAAGAGAAACGAGCGCTATTATTGGCGAAATATTTCGTAATCTTCGCTTCATAAACGAAAAACTTTCGAGTTCTATAAAAAATTTATTAGAAAACCGGAATTAGAAGCCAAAAATGCGCGATTATCGGCGAAATATAGCGTAATCTTCTTTTTTTATAATCAAAAAACGGGCGACTTTAATCAGAAATTTGTTGAGAAGCCGGATTTTAAGGACAAAAATGCGCGAATATCGGCAAAAGATAGCGTAATTTTCGCTTTTTAACAAAAGGAGGCTATTTTTATTAGAAATTTGTTAAAAAGCCGGAATTTAAGGCCAAAAAAGCTCGATTATCGGCCAAATAAAGCGCAATTTTCGCTTAAAAAACGAAAAAGCGGCGATTTTTATAAGAAATTTTTTAAAAAGCCAGAATATAAAACAAAAATGCGCGATTATCGGCAAAATATTGCGTAATCTTCGCTTTATAAACGAAAAAGAGAGATCTTAATAAGAAATATGTTAAAACGCCGGATTTTAAATACAAAAGTGCGCGAGTATCTGCGGAACATTACGTAATCTCGCTTTTTTAACAAAAGAAAGGCGATTTTTATATGAAATAGGTAAAAAAGACGGATTTAAAAAACAAAAGAGCGCGATTTTCTGCGGTATATTACGTAATATTCTCTTTTTTAACAAAAGAAAGGCGATTTTTATAAGAAATTTGTGAAAAAGCCGGATTTTGAAGAGAAACGAGCGCGATTATTGGCGAAATGTTACGTAATATTCGCTTCATAAACGAAAAATAGGCGATGTTTATAAGAAATTTGTTGAAAAGCCGGATTTTAATGACAAACGAGCGCGATTTTTGGCGAAATATTACGTAATCTTCGCTTTTTTAACAAAAAAGGCGATTATTATAAGAAATAGGTAAAAAGGACGGATTTAAAAAAACAAAAGAGCGCGACTTTCTGCGGTATATTACGTAATATTCGCTTAATTAACAAAAGAAAGGCGATTTTTATAAGTAATTTGTAAAAAAGCCGGATTTTAAACACAAACGAGCGCGATAATTGGCGAAATATTACGTAATCTTCGCTATATATACGAAAAATTTCGATTTCTATAAAAAATTTTCTAGAAAACTGGAATTGAAAGCCAAAAATGCGCGATTATCGGCGAAATATTACGTAATCTTCGCTTCATAAACGAAAATGAGGCGATTTTTATAAGACATTTCTTAAAAAGCCGGAATTTAAAGACAAAAATGCGCGATTATCGGCGAAATATAGCGTTATCTTAGCTTCATAAACGAAAATGAGGCGATTTTTATAAGAAATTTAGGAAAAAGCCTGATTTTAAAGCCAAAAAGCGCGATTATGGCAGTGTATAGCGTAATCTTCGTTTAATTATCAAAAAACCGGCGACTTTAATTAGAAATTTGTTAAAAAACCGGATTTTAAGAACAAAAATTCGCGAATATCGGCAAAATAAAGCGTAATTTTCGCTTAATTATGAAAAGGAGGCGATTTTTATAAAAAATTTGTTAAAATGCCGATTTTAAATACAAAAGTGCGCGAGTTTCTGCGGAATATAACGTAATCTTCGCATTATTAACAAAAGAAAGGTGATTTTTATATGCAATAGGTAAAAAAGACGGATTAAAAAAACAAAAGAGCGCGACTTTCTGCGGTATATTACGTAATATTCTCTTAATTAACAAAAGAAAGGCGATTTTTATATGAAATAGGTAAAAATAAGGGATTTAAAAAACAAAAGAGCGCGACTTTCTTCGGTATATTACGTAATATTCGCTTAATTAACAAAAGAACGGCGATTTTATAAGTAATTTGTTAAAAGGCGGATTTTAAAGACAAACGAGCATGATTATCTGCGAAATATTACGTATTCTTTGCTTTATAACCGAAAAAGAGGCGATTTTTATCAGAAATTTGTTGAAAAGCCGGATTTTAAAGAGAAACGAGCGCTATTATTTGCGAAATATCTCGTAATTTACCTTCATGAACGAAAAAGAGGCGATTTTAAAAAAAATTTGTTAAATAGCCGGATTTTAAAGACAAACGAGCGCGATTTTTGGCGAAATATTACGTAAACTTCTTTTCATAAACGAAAAGAAGCGATTTTTTAAGAAATTTGTTAAAAAGCCGGAATTTAAAGACAAAAATGCGCGATTATTGGTATAATATAGCGTAATCTTCTCTTTGTAACCGAAAAAGAGGCGGTTTTTATCAGAAATTTGTTAAAAAGCCGATTTTAAAGAGAAACGAGCGCTATTATTGGCGAAATATTTCGTAATCTTCGCTTCATAAACGAAAAACTTTCGAGTTCTATAAAAAATTTATTAGAAAACCGGAATTGGAAGCCAAAAATGCGCGATTATCGGCGAAATATAGCGTAATCTTCTTTTTTTATAATCAAAAAACGGGCGACTTTAATCAGAAATTTGTTGAGAAGCCGGATTTTAAGGACAAAAATGCGCGAATATCGGCAAAAGATAGCGTAATTTTCGCTTTTTAACAAAAGGAGGCTATTTTTATAAGAAATTTGTTAAAAAGCCGGAATTTAAGGCCAAAAAAGCTCGATTATCGGCCAAATAAAGCGCAATTTTCGCTTAAAAAACGAAAAAGCGGCGATTTTTATAAGAAATTTTTTAAAAAGCCAGAATATAAAACAAAAATGCGCGATTATCGGCAAAATATTGCGTAATCTTCGCTTTATAAACGAAAAAGAGAGATCTTAATAAGAAATATGTTAAAACGCCGGATTTTAAATACAAAAGTGCGCGAGTATCTGCGGAACATTACGTAATCTCGCTTTTTTAACAAAAGAAAGGCGATTTTTATATGAAATAGGTAAAAAAGACGGATTTAAAAAACAAAAGAGCGCGATTTTCTGCGGTATATTACGTAATATTCTCTTTTTTAACAAAAGAAAGGCGATTTTTATAAGAAATTTGTGAAAAAGCCGGATTTTGAAGAGAAACGAGCGCGATTATTGGCGAAATGTTACGTAATATTCGCTTCATAAACGAAAAATAGGCGATGTTTATAAGAAATTTGTTGAAAAGCCGGATTTTAATGACAAACGAGCGCGATTTTTGGCGAAATATTACGTAATCTTCGCTTTTTTAACAAAAAAGGCGATTATTATAAGAAATAGGTAAAAAGGACGGATTTAAAAAAACAAAAGAGCGCGACTTTCTGCGGTATATTACGTAATATTCGCTTAATTAACAAAAGAAAGGCGATTTTTATAAGTAATTTGTAAAAAAGCCGGATTTTAAACACA
This sequence comes from Pantala flavescens, assembly GCA_020796165.1. NCBI lineage: Eukaryota > Metazoa > Arthropoda > Insecta > Odonata > Libellulidae > Pantala > Pantala flavescens. Next base: position 17,589,716 of record CM036885.1, on the reverse strand, counting down.
AACGAGCGCGATAATTGGCGAAATATTACGTAATCTTCGCTATATATACAAAAAATTTCGATTTCTATAAAAAATTTTCTAGAAAACTGGAATTGAAAGCCAAAAATGCGCGATTATCGGCGAAATATTACGTAATCTTCGCTTCATAAACGAAAATGAGGCGATTTTTATAAGACATTTCTTAAAAAGCCGGAATTTAAAGACAAAAATGCGCGATTATCGGCGAAATATAGCGTTATCTTAGCTTCATAAACGAAAATGAGGCGATTTTTATAAGAAATTTAGGAAAAAGCCTGATTTTAAAGCCAAAAAGCGCGATTATGGCAGTGTATAGCGTAATCTTCGTTTAATTATCAAAAAACCGGCGACTTTAATTAGAAATTTGTTAAAAAACCGGATTTTAAGAACAAAAATGCGCGAATATCGGCAAAATAAAGCGTAATTTTCGCTTAATTATGAAAAGGAGGCGATTTTTATAAAAAATTTGTTAAAATGCCGATTTTAAATACAAAAGAGCGCGACTTTCTGCGGTATATTACGTAATATTCTCTTAATTAACAAAAGAAAGGCGATTTTTATATGAAATAGGTAAAAATAAGGGATTTAAAAAACAAAAGAGCGCGACTTTCTTCGGTATATTACGTAATATTCGCTTAATTAACAAAAGAACGGCGATTTTATAAGTAATTTGTTAAAAGGCGGATTTTAAAGACAAACGAGCATGATTATCTGCGAAATATTACGTATTCTTTGCTTTATAACCGAAAAAGAGGCGATTTTTATCAGAAATTTGTTGAAAAGCCGGATTTTAAAGAGAAACGAGCGCTATTATTTGCGAAATATCTCGTAATTTACCTTCATGAACGAAAAAGAGGCGATTTTAAAAAAAATTTGTTAAATAGCCGGATTTTAAAGACAAACGAGCGCGATTTTTGGCGAAATATTACGTAAACTTCTTTTCATAAACGAAAAGAGGCGATTTTTTAAGAAATTTGTTAAAAAGCCGGAATTTAAAGACAAAAATGCGCGATTATTGGTATAATATAGCGTAATCTTCTCTTTGTAACCGAAAAAGAGGCGGTTTTTATCAGAAATTTGTTAAAAAGCCGATTTTAAAGAGAAACGAGCGCTATTATTGGCGAAATATTTCGTAATCTTCGCTTCATAAACGAAAAACTTTCGAGTTCTATAAAAAATTTATTAGAAAACCGGAATTGGAAGCCAAAAATGCGCGATTATCGGCGAAATATAGCGTAATCTTCTTTTTTTATAATCAAAAAACGGGCGACTTTAATCAGAAATTTGTTGAGAAGCCGGATTTTAAGGACAAAAATGCGCGAATATCGGCAAAAGATAGCGTAATTTTCGCTTTTTAACAAAAGGAGGCTATTTTTATAAGAAATTTGTTAAAAAGCCGGAATTTAAGGCCAAAAAAGCTCGATTATCGGCCAAATAAAGCGCAATTTTCGCTTAAAAAACGAAAAAGCGGCGATTTTTATAAGAAATTTTTTAAAAAGCCAGAATATAAAACAAAAATGCGCGATTATCGGCAAAATATTGCGTAATCTTCGCTTTATAAACGAAAAAGAGAGATCTTAATAAGAAATATGTTAAAACGCCGGATTTTAAATACAAAAGTGCGCGAGTATCTGCGGAACATTACGTAATCTCGCTTTTTTAACAAAAGAAAGGCGATTTTTATATGAAATAGGTAAAAAAGACGGATTTAAAAAACAAAAGAGCGCGATTTTCTGCGGTATATTACGTAATATTCTCTTTTTTAACAAAAGAAAGGCGATTTTTATAAGAAATTTGTGAAAAAGCCGGATTTTGAAGAGAAACGAGCGCGATTATTGGCGAAATGTTACGTAATATTCGCTTCATAAACGAAAAATAGGCGATGTTTATAAGAAATTTGTTGAAAAGCCGGATTTTAATGACAAACGAGCGCGATTTTTGGCGAAATATTACGTAATCTTCGCTTTTTTAACAAAAAAGGCGATTATTATAAGAAATAGGTAAAAAGGACGGATTTAAAAAAACAAAAGAGCGCGACTTTCTGCGGTATATTACGTAATATTCGCTTAATTAACAAAAGAAAGGCGATTTTTATAAGTAATTTGTAAAAAAGCCGGATTTTAAACACAAACGAGCGCGATAATTGGCGAAATATTACGTAATCTTCGCTATATATACGAAAAATTTCGATTTCTATAAAAAATTTTCTAGAAAACTGGAATTGAAAGCCAAAAATGCGCGATTATCGGCGAAATATTACGTAATCTTCGCTTCATAAACGAAAATGAGGCGATTTTTATAAGACATTTCTTAAAAAGCCGGAATTTAAAGACAAAAATGCGCGATTATCGGCGAAATATAGCGTTATCTTAGCTTCATAAACGAAAATGAGGCGATTTTTATAAGAAATTTAGGAAAAAGCCTGATTTTAAAGCCAAAAAGCGCGATTATGGCAGTGTATAGCGTAATCTTCGTTTAATTATCAAAAAACCGGCGACTTTAATTAGAAATTTGTTAAAAAACCGGATTTTAAGAACAAAAATGCGCGAATATCGGCAAAATAAAGCGTAATTTTCGCTTAATTATGAAAAGGAGACGATTTTTATAAAAAATTTGTTAAAATGCCGATTTTAAATACAAAAGTGCGCGAGTTTCTGCGGAATATAACGTAATCTTCGCATTATTAACAAAAGAAAGGTGATTTTTATATGCAATAGGTAAAAAAGACGGATTAAAAAAACAAAAGAGCGCGACTTTCTGCGGTATATTACGTAATATTCTCTTAATTAACAAAAGAAAGGCGATTTTTATATGAAATAGGTAAAAATAAGGGATTTAAAAAACAAAAGAGCGCGACTTTCTTCGGTATATTACGTAATATTCGCTTAATTAACAAAAGAACGGCGATTTTATAAGTAATTTGTTAAAAGGCGGATTTTAAAGACAAACGAGCATGATTATCTGCGAAATATTACGTATTCTTTGCTTTATAACCGAAAAAGAGGCGATTTTTATCAGAAATTTGTTGAAAAGCCGGATTTTAAAGAGAAACGAGCGCTATTATTTGCGAAATATCTCGTAATTTACCTTCATGAACGAAAAAGAGGCGATTTTAAAAAAAATTTGTTAAATAGCCGGATTTTAAAGACAAACGAGCGCGATTTTTGGCGAAATATTACGTAAACTTCTTTTCATAAACGAAAAGAGGCGATTTTTTAAGAAATTTGTTAAAAAGCCGGAATTTAAAGACAAAAATGCGCGATTATTGGTATAATATAGCGTAATCTTCTCTTTGTAACCGAAAAAGAGGCGGTTTTTATCAGAAATTTGTTAAAAAGCCGATTTTAAAGAGAAACGAGCGCTATTATTGGCGAAATATTTCGTAATCTTCGCTTCATAAACGAAAAACTTTCGAGTTCTATAAAAAATTTATTAGAAAACCGGAATTGGAAGCCAAAAATGCGCGATTATCGGCGAAATATAGCGTAATCTTCTTTTTTTATAATCAAAAAACGGGCGACTTTAATCAGAAATTTGTTGAGATGCCGGATTTTAAGGACAAAAATGCGCGAATATCGGCAAAAGATAGCGTAATTTTCGCTTTTTAACAAAAGGAGGCTATTTTTATAAGAAATTTGTTAAAAAGCCGGAATTTAAGGCCAAAAAAGCTCGATTATCGGCCAAATAAAGCGCAATTTTCGCTTAAAAAACGAAAAAGCGGCGATTTTTATAAGAAATTTTTTAAAAAGCCAGAATATAAAACAAAAATGCGCGATTATCGGCAAAATATTGCGTAATCTTCGCTTTATAAACGAAAAAGAGAGATCTTAATAAGAAATATGTTAAAACGCCGGATTTTAAATACAAAAGTGCGCGAGTATCTGCGGAACATTACGTAATCTCGCTTTTTTAACAAAAGAAAGGCGATTTTTATATGAAATAGGTAAAAAAGACGGATTTAAAAAACAAAAGAGCGCGATTTTCTGCGGTATATTACGTAATATTCTCTTTTTTAACAAAAGAAAGGCGATTTTTATAAGAAATTTGTGAAAAAGCCGGATTTTGAAGAGAAACGAGCGCGATTATTGGCGAAATGTTACGTAATATTCGCTTCATAAACGAAAAATAGGCGATGTTTATAAGAAATTTGTTGAAAAGCCGGATTTTAATGACAAACGAGCGCGATTTTTGGCGAAATATTACGTAATCTTCGCTTTTTTAACAAAAAAGGCGATTATTATAAGAAATAGGTAAAAAGGACGGATTTAAAAAAACAAAAGAGCGCGACTTTCTGCGGTATATTACGTAATATTCGCTTAATTAACAAAAGAAAGGCGATTTTTATAAGTAATTTGTAAAAAAGCCGGATTTTAAACACAAACGAGCGCGATAATTGGCGAAATATTACGTAATCTTCGCTTTATAAACGAAAAGAGAGAACTTAATAAGAAATGTGTTATAACGCCGGATTTTAAATACAAAAGTGCGCGAGTATCTGCGGAACATTACGTAATCTTCGCTTTTTTAACAAAAGATACGCCATTTTTATATGAAATAGGTAAAGAAGACGGATTTAAAAAACAAAAGAGCGCGATTTTCTGCGGTATATTAAGTAATATTCTCTTTATTAACAAAAGAAAGGCGATTTTTATAAGTAGTTTGTAAAAAAGCCGGAATTTTTAAGCCAAAAAAGCGCGATAATCGGCGAAATATTACTTAATCTTCGCTTTACAAACGAAAAAGAGCCAAATTTTATAAGAAATTTGTTAAAAATCCGGATTTAAAAGCCAAAAAAGCGCGATTATCGGCAATATACAGTGTATCTTCGCTTTATAAACGAAAAAGAGGCGATTTTAAAAAAAATTTGTTAAATAGCCGGATTTTAAAGACAAACGAGCGCGAATTTTGGCGAAATATTACTTAATCTTCTTTTCATAAACGAAGAGAGGCGATTTTTAAAAGAAATTTCTTCAAAAGCCGGAATTTAAAGACAAAAGAGCGCGATTTTTGGCGATATATTACGTAATCATCGCTTCATAATCGAAAAGAGGCGATTTTTATAAGAAATTTGTTAAAAGGTGGATTTTAAAGACAAACGAGCATGATTATCTGCGTAAATTACGTATTCTTCGCTTTATAACCGAAAAAGAGGCGTTTTTTATCAGAAATTTGTTGAAAAGCCGGATTTTTAAGAGAAACGAGCACTATTACTGGCGAAATATCTCGTAATCTACCTTCATAAACGAAAGAGAGGCGATTTTAAAAGAAATTGGTTAAAAAGCCGGATTTTAAAGAAAAACGAGCGCGATTTTTGGCGATATATTACGTAATCTTCGCTTCATAAACGAAAAGAGGCGATTTTTATAAGAAATTTCTTAAAAAGCCGGAATGTAAAGACAAAAATGCGCGATTATCGGCGAAATATAGCGTTATCTTCGCTTCATAAACGAAAATGAGGCGATTTTTATAAGAAATTTGTGAAAAAGCCGGATTTTAAAGACAAACGTGCGTAAATATATGCAAAATTTTACGTAATCTTCGCTTCATAAACGAAAATGAGGCGATTTTTATAAAAAATTTCTTAAAAAGCCGGAATTTAAAGACAAAAATGCTCGATTATCGGCGAAATATAGCGTAATCTTCGCTTCATAAACGAAAAAGAGGCGACTTTTTTAAGAAATTTGATAAAAGCCTGATTTTAAAGCCAAAAAGCGCGATTATGGCAGTGTATAGCGTAATCTTCGATTTATAAACAACAAAATGGCGATTTTTACAAGAAATTTGTTAAAAAGCCGGATTTAAAAGACAAACGTGCGTAAATATATGCAAAATTTCACGTAATCTTCGCTTTCTAAACGACAAAAAGGCGATTCTTACAAGAAATTTGTTAAAAGAAGGATTTTAAAGACAAACGAGCATGATTATCTGCGTAAATTACGTATTCTTCGCTTTATAACCGAAAAAAAGGCTATTTTTATCAGAAATTTTTTGAAAAGCCGGATTTTAAAGAGAAACGAGCGCTATTATTGGCGAAATATCTCGTTATCTACCTTCATAAACGAAAGAGAGGCGATTTTAAAAGAAATTGGTTAAAAAGCTGGATTTTAAAGGCAAACGAGCGCGATTTTTGGCAACATATTACGTAATCTTCGCTTCATAAACGAAAAGAGGCGATTTTTATAAGAAATTTCTTAAAAAGCCGGAATTTAAAGACAAAAATGCGCGATTATCGGCTAATTAGGGCGTTATCTTCGCTTCATAAACGAAAATGAGGCGATTTTTATACGAAATTTGTGAAAAAGCCGGATTTTGAATACGAAAGTGCGCGAGTTTCTGCGGAATATTACGTAATCTTCGCTTTATTAACAAAAGAAAGGCGATTTTTATGTGAAATAGGTAAAAAAGACGGATTTAAAAAACAAAAGAGCGCGACACTCTGCGGTATATTACGTAATATTAGCTTAATTAACAAAAGAAAGGCGATTTTTATATGAAATTTGTTAAAAAGCCGGAATTTAAGGCCAAAAAAGCGCGATTATCGGTGAAATACAGCGTAATCTTCGCTTTATAAACGAAAAAGAGAGAGTTTTATAAGAAATTTGTTAAAACGCCGGATTTTGAATACGAAAGTGCGCGAGTTTCTGCGGAATATTACGTAATCTTCGCTTTCTTAACAAAAAAAAAGGCGATTTTTATAAGGAATAGGTAAAAAAGACGGATTTAAAAAACAAAAGAGCGCGACTTTCTGCGGTTTTTTACGTAATCTTGGCTTTTTCAACAAAAGAAAGGCCATTTTTATAAGGAATAGGTAAAAAAAGGTTGAAATATAAAGGCAAAAAAGCGCGAGAAACTGTTAATAATAGCGTAATATTCGCTTAATAAACGAAAAAGAGAGATTTTTATAAGAAATTCGTTAAAACGCCGGATTTTAAATAAAAAAGTGCGCGAGTATCTGCGGTTTATTACGTAATCTTGGCTTTTTTAGCAAAAGAAAGGCCATTTTTATAAGGAATAGGTAAAAAAGCCTGAATTTAAAGACAAAAAAGCGCGATTATCGGCGAAATATTGCGTAATCTTCGCTTAATAAACGAAAAAGAGAGATTTTTATAAGAAATTTGAAAAAAACGCCGGATTTTAAATACAAAAGTGCGCGAGTTTCTGCGTAATATTACGTAATCTTCGCTCTATTAACAAAAGAAAGGCGATTTTTATGTGAAATAGGTAAAAAAGACGGATTTAAAAAACAAAAGAGCGCCACTTTCTGCGGTATATTACGTAATAATCGCTTAATTAACAAAGGAAAGGCGATTTTTATAAGTAGTTTGTAAAAAAGCCGGAATTTTTAAGCCAAAAAAGCGCGATAATCGGCGAAATATTACTTAATCTTCGCTTTACAAACGAAAAAGAGCCAAATTTTATAAGAAATTTGTTAAAAATCCGGATTTAAAAGCCAAAAAAGCGCGATTATCGGCAATATACAGTGTATCTTCGCTTAATAAACGAAAAAGAGGCGATTTTAAAAAAAATTTGTTAAATAGCCGGATTTTAAAGACAAACGAGCGCGAATTTTGGCGAAATATTACTTAATCTTCTTTTCATAAACGAAGAGAGGCGATTTTTAAAAGAAATTTCTTCAAAAGCCGGAATTTAAAGACAAAAGAGCGCGATTTTTGGCGACATATTACGTAATCATCGCTTCATAATCGAAAAGAGGCGATTTTTATAAGAAATTTGTTAAAAGGTGGATTTTAAAGACAAACGAGCATGATTATCTGCGTAAATTACGTATTCTTCGCTTTATAACCGAAAAAGAGGCGTTTTTTATCAGAAATTTGTTGAAAAGCCGGATTTTTAAGAGAAACGAGCACTATTACTGGCGAAATATCTCGTAATCTACCTTCATAAACGAAAGAGAGGCGATTTTAAAAGAAATTGGTTAAAAAGCCGGATTTTAAAGACAAACGTGCGTAAATATATGCAAAATTTTACGTAATCTTCGCTTCATAAACGAAAATGAGGCGATTTTTATAAAAAATTTCTTAAAAAGCCGGAATTTAAAGACAAAAATGCTCGATTATCGGCGAAATATAGCGTAATCTTCGCTTCATAAACGAAAAAGAGGCGACTTTTTTAAGAAATTTGTGTAAAAGCCTGATTTTAAAGCCAAAAAGCGCGATTATGGCAGTGTATAGCGTAATCTTCGCTTTATAAACAACAAAATGGCGATTTTTACAAGAAATTTGTTAAAAAGCCGGATTTAAAAGACAAACGTGCGTAAATATATGCAAAATTTCACGTAATCTTCGCTTTATAAACGACAAAAAGGCGATTCTTACAAGAAATTTGTTAAAAGAAGGATTTTAAAGACAAACGAGCATGATTATCTGCGTAAATTACGTATTCTTCGCTTTATAACCGAAAAAAAGGCTATTTTTATCAGAAATTTTTTGAAAAGCCGGATTTTAAAGAGAAACGAGCGCTATTATTGGCGAAATATCTCGTTATCTACCTTCATAAACGAAAGAGAGGCGATTTTAAAAGAAATTGGTTAAAAAGCCGGATTTTAAAGGCAAACGAGCGCGATTTTTGGCAACATATTACGTAAGCTTCGCTTCATAAACGAAAAGAGGCGATTTTTATAAGAAATTTCTTAAAAAGCCGGAATTTAAAGACAAAAATGCGCGATTATCGGCTAATTAGGGCGTTATCTTCGCTTCATAAACGAAAATGAGGCGATTTTTATAAGAAATTTGTGAAAAAGCCGGATTTTAAAGACAAACGTGCGTAAATATATGCAAAATTTTACGTAATCTTCGCTTTATAAACGACAAAATGGCGATTTTTACAAGAAATTTGTTAAAAAGCCGGATTTGAAAGACAAACGTGCGTAAATATATGCAAAAGTTTACGTAATCTTCGCTTTATAAACGACAAAAAGGCAATTTTTACAAGAAATTTGTTTAAAGGCGGATTTGAAAGACAAACGAGCATGATTATCTGCGAAATATTTGTAATGTTCGCTTTACAAACGATTAGAGCTGACCTGTATCAGAAATTAGTTAAAAAGCCGGATTAAAAAAACATAAAAGCGCGATAATCGGCAATATATAGCTTAATCTTCGCTTCATAAACGAAAAGAGGCGATTTTTATAAGAAATTTCTTAAAAAGCCAGAATTTAAAGACAAGAATGCGCGATTATCGGCGAAATATAGCGTAATCTTCGCTTCATAAGAAAATGAGGCGATTTTTATCAGAAATTTGTTAAAAATACGGATTTAAAAGCCAAAAAAGCGCGATTTTTGGCGAAATATTACGTAATATTCGCTTCAAAAAGGAAGAGGAGGCAAATTTGATAATAAATTTGTTAAAAAGCCGGAATTTAATGACAAACGAGCGCGATTATCGGCGAATTATTTCGTAATATTCGCTTTCTAAATGAGAAAGAGGCGATTTTTATCAGAAATTTGTTGAAAAGCCGGATTTTAAAGAGAAACGAGCGCTATTATTGGCGAAAAATTCCGTAATCTTCCTTCATAATAGAAAAAGAGGCAATTTTAAAAGAAATTGGTTAACCCTTTTAGTGCTAACCGTCTTCCCGTGGTACAGTCGAGAAATGCAGAGGGTATTTATATAAAATGTAGCTACTAGGAAAAATAAACATTGTATAGTTAATTTGTTAGATATCTTGAAGCGGTTTTTTTAAATTAATGAAAGGAAATTGAACATTTATAACGTTATGTTTATGTATTTACTGATATATAAGTTTTTTTTATTTCAACGTCCTAAAGTTTAACAACATTATCTTATCTATTATATTATTTCATTATCTGCGAAATATTACGTAATGTTCGCTTTACAAACGATTAGAGCTGACCTGTATCAGAAATTAGTTAAAAAGCCGGATTAAAAAAAAACATAAAAGCGCGATAAATGGCAATATATAGCTTAATCTTCACTCCTTAAACGAGAAAGAGGCGATTTTTATAAAAAATTTCTTAAAAAGCCGGAATTAAAAGACAAGAATGCGCGATTATCGGCGAAATATAGCGTAATCTTCGCTTCATAAGAAAATGAGGCGGTTTTTATCAGAAATTTGTTAAAAAGCCGATTTTAAAGAGAAACGAGCGCTATTATTGGCGAAATATTTCGTAATCTTCGCTTCATAAACGAAAAACTTTCGATTTCTATAAAAAATTTATTAGAAAACCGGAATTGGAAGCAAAAAATGCGCGATTATCGGCGAAATATAGCGTAATCTTCTTTTTTTATAATCAAAAAACGGGCGACTTTAATCAGAAATTTGTTGAGAAGCCGGATTTTAAGGACCTAAATGCGCGAATATCGGCAAAATATTGCGTAATCTTCGCTTTATAAACGAAAAAGAGAGATCTTAATAAGAAATATGTTAAAACGCCGGATTTTAAATACAAAAGTGCGCGAGTATCTGCGGAACATTACGTAATCTCGCTTTCTTAACAAAAGAAAGGCGATTCTTATATGAAATAGGTAAAAAAGACGGATTTGAAAAACAAAAGAGCGCGATTTTCTGCGGTATATTACGTAATATTCTCTTTTTTAACAAAAGAAAGGCGATTTTTATAAGAAATTTGTGAAAAAGCCGGATTTTGAAGAGAAACGAGCGCGATTATTGGCGAAATGTTACGTAATCTTCGCTTCATAAACGAAAAATAGGCGATGTTTATAAGAAATTTGTGAAAAGCCGGATTTTAATGACAAAACGAGCGCGATTATTGTCGAAAAATTACGAAATCTCCGCTTCCTAAACGAAAAAGAGGCGAATTTTATAAGAAATTTGTGAAAAAGCCTGATTTTAAAGCCAAAAAGCGCGATTATGGCAGGGTATGGCGTAATCTTCGCTTTATAAACGACAAAATGGCGATTTTAACAAGAAATTTGTTAAAAGGCGGATTTTAAAGACAAACGAGCATGATTATCTGCGAAATATTTGTAATGTTCGCTTTACAAACGATTAGAGCTGACCTGTATCAGAAATTAGTTAAAAAGCCGGATTAAAAAAACATAAAAGCGCGATAATCGGCAATATATAGCTTAATCTTCACTCCTTAAACGAGAAAGAGGCGATTTTTATAAAAAATTTCTTAAAAAGCCGGAATTAAAAGACAAGAATGCGCGATTATCGGCGAAATATAGCGTAATCTTCGCTTCATAAGAAAATGAGGCGATTTTTATCAGAAATTTGTTAAAAATACGGATTTAAAAGCCAAAAAAGCGCGATTTTTGGCGAAATATTACGTAATATTCGCTTCAAAAAGGAAGAAGAGGCAAATTTTATAATAAATTTGTTAAAAAGCCGGAATTTAATGACAAACGAGCGCGATTATCGGCGAAATATAGCGTAATCTTCGCTTTATAAACAAAAAAGAGGCGATTTTTATAAGAAATTTGTTGAAAAGCCGGAATTAAATGCCAAAAAAGCGCGATTATCGGCAAAATATAGCGTAATCTTCGCTCTACTAACAAAAGAAAGGCAATTTTTATATGAAATAGGTAAAAAAGACGGATTTAAAAAACAAAAGAGCGCGACTTTCTGCGGTATATTACGTAATATTCGCTTTATTAACAAAGGAAAGGCGATTTTTATAAGTAGTTTGTAAAAAAGCCGGAATTTTTAAGCCAAAAAAGCGCGATAATCGGCGAAATATTACTTAATCTTCGCTTTACAAACGAAAAAGAGCCAAATTTTATAAGAAATTTGTTAAAAATCCGGATTTAAAAGCCAAAAAAGCGCGATTATCGGCAAAATATAATTTATCTTCGCTTTATAAACGAAAAAGAGGCGATTTTTATCAGAAATTTGTTGAAAAGCTGGATTTTAAAGACAAACGAGTGCGAATATTGTCTAAAAATTACGTAATCTTCGCTTTATAAACGGAAATGAGGCGATTTTTATAAGAAATTTGTTGAAAAGCCGGATTTTAATGACAAACGAGCGCGATTTTTGGCGAAATATTACGTAAACTTCTTTTCATAAACGAAAAAGAGCCAAATTTTATAAGAAATTTGTTAAAAAGCCGGAAATTAAAGACAAAAATGCGCGATTATTGGTATAATATAGCGTAATCTTCTCTTTATATCCGAAAAAGAGGCGATTTTTATCAGAAATTTGTTGAAAAGCCGGATTTGAAAGAGAAACGAGCGCTTTTATTGGCGAAAAATTCCGTAATCTACCTTCAAAAATAAAAAAGAGGCGATTTTAAAAGAAATTGGTTAATAAGCCAGAATTTAAAGACAAAAATGCGCGATTATCGGCAATATATAGCGTAATCTTCGTTTTATATACATAAAACCGGTGACTCTAATCAGAAATTTTTTAAAAAGCCGGATTTAAAGGACAAAAAAGCGCGAATATCGGCAAAAGATGGCGAAAATTTCACTTTTTAAACGATAAGAGGCGATTTTTATAAGAAATTGGTTAAAAAGCCGATTTTAAAGAATAAATCGCGATAATCGGCGAAATATAGCGTAATCTTCGCTTAAGAAACAAAAAAGTTTCGATTTGTATGAGAAATTTATTAGAAAACCGGAATTTAAGCCAAAAAAGAGCAACTATCGGCGGAATATTTCGTAATCTTCCCTTTTGTAACAAAAGAAAGGCGATTTTTGTAAGAAATTTGTTGAAATGCCGGATTTTTTAGATATACGAACGCGATTATTGGCGAAATATTACGTAATCTTCGCTTTATAAACGAAAAAGAGGCGATTTTTATCAGAAATTTTTTGAAAAGCCGGATTTTAAAGACAAACGAGCGCGATTATTGTCGAAAAATTACGAAATCTCCGCTTCCTAAACGAAAAAGAGGCGAATTTTATAAGAAATTTGTGAAAAAGCCTGATTTTAAAGCCAAAAAGCGCGATTATGGCAGGGTATGGCGTAATCTTCGCTTTATAAACGACAAAATGGCGATTTTAACAAGAAATTTGTTAAAAGGCGGATTTTAAAGACAAACGAGCATGATTATCTGCGAAATATTTGTAATGTTCGCTTTACAAACGATTAGAGCTGACCTGTATCAGAAATTAGTTAAAAAGCCGGATTAAAAAAACATAAAAGCGCGATAATCGGCAATATATAGCTTAATCTTCACTCCTTAAACGAGAAAGAGGCGATTTTTATAAAAAATTTCTTAAAAAGCCGGAATTAAAAGACAAGAATGCGCGATTATCGGCGAAATATAGCGTAATCTTCGCTTCATAAGAAAATGAGGCGATTTTTATCAGAAATTTGTTAAAAATACGGATTTAAAAGCCAAAAAAGCGCGATTTTTGGCGAAATATTACGTAATATTCGCTTCAAAAAGGAAGAAGAGGCAAATTTTATAATAAATTTGTTAAAAAGCCGGAATTTAATGACAAACGAGCGCGATTATCGGCGAAATATTTCGTAATATTCGCTTTCTAAATGAGAAAGAGGTGATTTTTATAAGAAATTTGTTAAGAAGCCGGAATTTAAAGGCAAAAAATCGCGATTATCGGCGAAATATAGCGTAATCTTCGCTTTATAAACGAAAAAGAGGCGATTTTTATAAGAAATTTGTTGAAAAGCCGGAATTAAATGCCAAAAAAGCGCGATTATCGGCAAAATATAGCGTAATCTTCGCTCTACTAACAAAACAAAGGCGATTTTTATATGAAATAGGTAAAAAAGACGGATTTAAAAAACAAAAGAGCGCGACTTTCTGCGGTATATTACGTAATATTCGCTTAATTAACAAAGGAAAGGCGATTTTTATAAGTAGTTTGTAAAAAAGCCGGAATTTTTAAGCCAAAAATGCGCGATAATCGGCGAAATATTACTTAATCTTCGCTTTACAAACGAAAAAGAGCCAAATTTTATAAGAAATTTGTTAAAAATCCGGATTTAAAAGCCAAAAAAGCGCGATTATCGGCAATATATAGCGTATCTTCGCTTTATAAACGAAAATGAGGCGATTTTTATCAGAAATTTGTTAAAAATACGGATTTAAAAGCCAAAAAAGCGCGATTTTTGGCGAAATATTACGTAATCTTCGCTTTTTTAACAAAAGAAAGGCGAAATTTTATGAAATAGGTAAGAGAGACGGATTTAAAATACAAAAAAGCGCGACTTTGTGCGGAATATTACGCAATCTTCGCTTTTTAAACGAAAAAGAGAGATTTTTGTAAGAAATTTGTTAAAACGCCGGATTTTAAATGCAAAAGTGCGCGACTTTCTGCGGTATATTACGTAATATTCGCTTAATTAACAAAGGAAAGGCGATTTTTATAAGTAGTTTGTAAAAAAGCCGGAATTTTTAAGCCAAAAAAGCGCGATAATCGGCGAAATATTACTTAATCTTCGCTTTACAAACGAAAAAGAGCCAAATTTTATAAGAAATTTGTTAAAAATCCGGATTTAAAAGCCAAAAAAGCGCGATTATCGGCAATATATAGCGTATGTTCGCTTTATAAACGAAAAAGAGGCGATTTTTATCAGAAATTTGTTGAAAAGCTGGATTTTAAAGACAAACGAGTGCGAATATTGTCGAAAAATTACGTAATCTTCTTTTCATAAACGAAAAAGAGGCGAATTTTATAAGAAATTTGTGAAAAAGCTTGATTTTAAAGCCAAAAAGCGCGATTATTCATTTAATTAGATTTAAAAAAAAACAGCCAAAATGGCCCATAACATTGAATCGATAACAATAGAGTGAAAATAAATGAAGAGGTACAATAATCGTAATATACATAAAAAATATAAGATAGTTTTAACAAATATGTAAAATAAAAAAAACGAACAACGAAACAATAAACAAGTGCAAAGATTAATGGATGGAAGGTATGAGTGAATTGATGGAAGAAAACAGTTCAAGGTAAGGGTTAAGGGACAAAAGAGAATTGAATAATGCAGGAAGGCGAAAGAAGATTGACCTCTGAGAGATTGAAAGCCGGTAACGAGGTATGTGAAGAAGGTGAATAGAATAATAGAAGGTAAATTATATGTGAAGGCAGCGGGAAGGGCGGGGAGGGACGCGAAGGGAGAAACAAGAGAGGATATCGGTAGATCTGCAGCGGCCGTTGAATATTCCGTGGAGAAATTTTATATCAAATGTTTTGCGACGGTGAGGAAGAGAGGAAATACCTAGAGAGGAAAGGATTTGGTCACGGGAGACGTTATGAAGGTGGGGAACACGTAGTCGAACTATTGCGGCGAAGAAGTTTAAGGGACGGTTTAAGCTTTTGAGGGTGGAAGGGGTAGCAGTTTGCCATATTGGGCTGCAATAGTCCAATATGGGGGTAACGCAGCCAGAGAAAAAGGACTTTAGAGCTAAGTGGTCACTTATATCGGTAAACCGGAATAGTATTCCTACCAGAGACATACACCTTGAGGTGACCCAGTGAATATGTTCTCGGAAAGACAATTTGGTGTCAAAAATCACCCCAAGATCTTTGTGGGAAAGGACAGAATTAATTTTATCATTACCAAGGTGGTAAACTGGTGGAGCAACGACTCTCTTCAGTGAAAAAGTCATCGTCGCGGACTTGGAGGGGTTTACTTTCAAATGCCATAACTCGCACCAAGACTCGACAGCATTCAGCGCAAGTTGGAGGGAGTTATGATCCTCCGCGCTCTCAATAATCTTGAAGATTTTGCAGTCGTCCGCGTAGAGTAAAATTTTAGCTCCTTTCGAGGTAACAGTTTCCACCAGATCATCAATGAAGAGGACGAACAATAGCGGACCAAGGACGCTACCCTGGGGGACTCCAGAGGGGACGGGAGAGGAAGAGGAGGCAAATCCATCGAGGACAACACGTTGCCTACGATGAGAAAGAAAGTCTGATAGAAGAGAAAGGAAAGGTCCATGAATATTATAGCGATGCTCGAGTTTGTGTCTAAGAAGGTGATGGTTAACGGAATCGAAAATTAGAGAAGTCAAGGTAGCATACATCGAGATTGGAAGAATTTTCGAAGGCAGTAATGATATGATGACAGAGAACGGAGAGATTAGTTAGACAGGAACCGCCAGGAAGGAAACCATGCTGATGTGGAGAGATATAAGAAAGTGTGAAAGAGAGCAAGCGATTGTGAATGATACGTTCAAAGAGGATAGAGAGAAGAGGAAGTATAGAAATGGGGCGATAGTTTTCCACCAGATTCTTGCGACCACACTTCAGAATCGGTATAACATTCGCAGTTTTCCAAGAAGAAGGAAAAATACCTGATGAGAAAAATCTGTTGAAGATAATTGTAATAGGAAAGTAAATGCAGCGGGCGGTGCGCCGGAGGAAAATTGAACCAATGTCATCGGGTCCAGTGGCTTTGTTCTCTGGTAGAGCAACAAGAAGCTTCAAAACTTCGTTGGGAGAGGTGGAGATGAGTGAGATGGAATGGGGGCACACTGGCTGGAGCGGAGGAGGGGACACGAGGTTCACAGATGCAGAAAAATTGGAGAAAAAGTAGTCACTGAGAGCAGATATTCTTTCCTCCCCATCGAAAGTATGTACACCAAGGGACAGCTGGGGTGGCACGCGCGAGGATTTTCTTCTTAGGTTGACCAAGGTCCAAAACCGCTTGCAGTTACCCCTGATATCACTAGTGATGTTTTTGATGTACTGGGAGTAATCACGCCTAAGAAGTTTCCTACATTCCCGACGAAGTTCAGAAAACGATTTTCGGGTGAATGGGTTAGGGAAAGATTTCCATAATCTCCAGGCGGCTTCCTTGTCCTTAAGGGTAAAGGCAGTCAAGGGTGATATCCAAGAGTCTCTTTTCTTGGAGATCCTACGGGTGGGCACGTGGTCCTTTATAACGCTGTCAAGTAAATCGTAGAAGAAGGAGAGAGCGTCGTCGGGGGTGCCGATCTCCAGGAGGTCCCATGGCAATATATAGCGTAATCTTCGCTTTATAAACGACAAAAAGGCGATTTATACAAGAAATTTGTTAAAAAGCCCGATTTTAAAGACAAAGGTGCGTAAAAATATGCGAAATTTTACGTGATCTTCGCTTTATAAACGACAAAAAGGCGATTTTTACAAGATATTTGTTAAAAGGCGGATTTTAAAGACAAACGAGCATGATTATCTGCGAAATATTACGTATTCTTCGCTTTATAACCGGAAAAGAGGCGATTTTTATCAGAAATTTGTTGAAAAGCCGGATTTTAAAGAGAAACGAGCACTATTATTGGCAAAATATTACGTAATATTCGCTTCATAAACGAAAAGAGGCGATTTTTATAAGAAATTTGTGAAAAAGACGGATTTTAAAGACATAAAAGCGCGAAAATCGGCAATTGATAGCTTAATCTTCACTATTTAAACGAGAAAGAGGCGATTTTTATAAGAAATTTCTTAAAAAGCCGGAATTTAAAGACAAAAATGCGCAATTATCGGCGAAATATAGCGTAATCTTCGCTTCATAAACGAAAATGAGGCGATTTCTATAAAAAATTTATTAGAAAACCGGAATGGAAAGCCAAAAAAGCGCGATTATCGCCCAAATATAGCGTGATCTTCGTTTTATAAACAAAGAACCGGCGACTTTAATGAGAAATTTGTTAAAAAGCCGGATTTTTTAGACATACGAGCGCGATTATCGGCGAAATATAGCGTAATCTTGGCGTTTAAACGAAAAAGCGGCGATTTTTATAAGAAATCTGTTAAAAAGCCGGAATTTAAGGCCAAAAAATCTCGATTATCGGCGAAATACAGCGCAATTTTCGCTTAAAAAACAAAAAAGCGGCGATTTTTATAAAATATTTTTTAAAAAGCCATAATTTAAAAAAAAGCGCGATTATCGGCGAAATACAGCGTAATTTTCGCTTTATGAAAGAAAAAGAAGAAATTTTTATAAGAAATTTGTTAAAGAGCAGGAATTAAAAGCCAAAAAAGTGTAATTATCGGCGAAATATAGCGTAATCTTCGCTTTATAAACGATAAAGAGGCGATTTTTATAAGAAGTTTGTTAAAAAGTCGGATTTTAAGGACAAAAAAGCGCGATTATCGGCGAAATATAGCGTAATCTTCGCTTAATAAACGAAAACGGGGAGATTTTTATAAAAAATTTTTTAAAAAGACGGATTTTAAAGACAAACAATCGCGATTATCGGCGAAATAATACGCAATCTTCGCTTTATAAACGATTAAAGGCGAGTTTTATAAGAAATTTGTTAAAAAGCCGGATTTGAAAGAGAAAAAAGCGCGATAATCGGCGAAATATAGCGTTATCTTCGCTTAAATAAATAAACAAAAAAAGTCTATTGTATAAATGCAGGCTATTGAATGCGCGAAAACTAAATCCAGCTAAATATATGATATTAAAATTGAATATGTTTTTATGAACAAGCCTACTTAACGTTACTACCCTAAGTTCGACCACGTGGCGAAAATACTCACGACTGCTAAAATTATACTAATTAGCATTTCCGGATTTTGACTTAATTGAAAAGAACGTCCGCTTCGATTATTAAACGTATTGAAAACGGGATAAAGATAACCACATACGGAAGAATTAATTTAGTAACGATAAATTCCAACCACGTGGCGAAAATTCGTACTCTTTCATATACTGAATTACGATTTAAATTAAAATAAAAATCTGTTACGCTTGATGTATTAATTAAACCAATAGGAAGAAATTCGAAGAGGAAAGAAAAATATCCGTTTAATGCCTAAAATGAAAGACATAAACTTCAACTTGGCTATAGCATGGTCATTTTTACTTACGAAGTTAGAGGTCCTTTTTTGCAGATTTTCAATCTCTCTTGAAGAATTCATTGTAATCGGGTTTTATTTGGACACTTAAGCACTCGAACGAAATATTTTAAATATTAATATAAAATTTAAAAGTAAGTAAAAATAAACATCGTTTCTGAAGGGATCGAATTTACGTGATGTTATCGTGTGAATGCCCGAAAGAAGCTACGGCTCCTTCACTTTCCTTTTCGTTCAGCAGCTTGAGTCATTTTTGTTTAGAAAGTGGAATACATACTCAACGACAAATGCTCTCCATCACAATACAAAAAAGGGAAGGAGATTCGTAAGCAAGTAGACCCGGAGTATTGAAATATATTCATATCTATGTATTAAACGGAAATAAACTAAATTATTATTGAATTACTGAATACAAGATAAACTATCGTTGCATATAATTCACCTCCCGATAGAAAATGAACCAGTTTTTAAATTAGTACTTGAAAATTATCTAAATATCATCCGATTATAACAAGTTATATATTTCAATTCCAATAATAATTCACAGCAATTATCAGCGATTCAGTGATGAACGATGATTGCAGTATACGTAAATACAGAAAAAATCCCATTGGAAAATGTCGTGGCCTACAATTTTAATCGAAAAATTCCTTTGAATCTTACCTATTTAAATTACATATATATCTCAATACGACGATGTATATAAAGCGTAGTATCTAAGTTATATGTTGATTGCATATTGGACTGTGTTAAACTATTTTTTAGAAATTGTAAACATCCCTTAATTAACTAAAATATACTTCGTATAAGCGACTTAAATACTTCTCTTAAGTTATCAAATTAGGATCATCGTTTTCTACATCTACATCTACATAAGTACCCTGCAAGCCGCCTTTCGTTGTGTGGCAGGGGGTGTAAACAGCTATTCTATTTTACCGCGTATTTTAATCTATTGTTGTCGCATATCGTGCGCGGGAAAAAGGAACTCTTAAAACGATTCGTCCTAGCATCTATTTCTCGTATTTTATGCGCATTATCGAATCGGCCTAGATAGCAGGGGGGTCGCATAGTTTCAATTACGTCTTCCGAAAACGTACTTTCTCTAAACTTATCTAATAAACGCAATCTGGCTGCTAATTTTCTATCTGCTAATGTTTCCCAACCTGCGTCTCATAATAGTTTCGTTACGCTTGCCTTTTTATCGTAGCAATTCTTTACAAACCTTATTGCTTTTCGTTGGACCTTTTCTAGTTCGCGGGTACTAATTTCGTCCGCGGAATCCCAAATACTAGATGCGTATTCTAGTTGTGGTCTTACTAACGCGAAGTAACAACGCTCTCTCACTCTTTCGTCGCTTTTACCTACGATACGCCTAATGAAGCCGAGTTTTCTTTTTGCTTTACCGCAAATATTCCGTATGTGTGGTCTCCAATTTAAGTTATTTGCGAGAGTAATTCCGAGATATTTAACCGAGTCAACTACATTAACATCTAGTTCGTTAATTTGATACGCTTTATTCATACGCATTTGTTTTCTTTCGAGGAAATTTACTACGGAGCATTTACTAACGTTAAGGTCAAGTTGCCATTTTTCGCACCAACGTTGGATACGAATTAAATCTCTTGACAAAGACACACGATCCTCCTCGGTGGATATTTCTCTATAAATCACCGTATCATCCGCAAATATTCGCACTTTACTTTCGATATCGAAGCTCAAGTCGTTTATATATATTAAGAATAGAAGTGGCCCAATTACGCTGCCCTGTGGAACGCCCGAGGTAACTTTGACTTTGTTTGAAGTCACGCCATCAAGTAAAGCTTGTTGTTCCCTATCGCGGAGAAAATCCCTTATCCAGTCAATTATTTCTTTATTAATACCGATTAATTTTAACTTGTAAATTAATTTGTTGTGAAGGACCGTGTCGAAAGCGTTCTTAAAATCGAGGAAGATAGCATCTTCTTGCTTCAAATTCTCGGCTGATTTCAGGATATCGTGAACGAATAACGCTAGCTGAGTTTCGCATGATCTAAATTTTCTGAAGCCATGTTGGTTCTTATCTAAAAAATTAACTCTATCTAGGAATTTCATAAGTGAGCTGACAACGATATGCTCCATCACTTTTCCCGACAGTGAAGTTAACGATATTGGTCTATAATTACTTGGGTCCTCTTTAAGTCCCTTTTTATAAACGGGCGTAACGCTAGCTATCTTCCAAAAAGATCTCCGAGATCCGTTTAGCATAATAATTTTACTTTGAGCAGCTGTCGGGTGTTTAGAAAATGGAATCATATATATAATCGTTAAAATAAAAGGTTGAAACTCGAATGAAAACTATGTATCTTATACAGATGAAATTAATACGACAATCCGTATTGCATTTCAAAAATAACTAAATCATTCATTGAATACCGCTTAATGATGCATTAGGGAAAATGTATTGCAAAATAACGAGAAATATTAATTTAATAAATTAAAAATATTCACTGCAAAATAGAAAACGTTGTGGATTACACCCTTCGAACTTAATATATTTCGTTTCCGTAAACCTACCGTTAATTTGTCAATGATCAGAGAATAGAATGGTATGCAAGGTGATATCTCAATTTAATCTTTGATAGGATAACGGACCTAATAAAACTATATTATAGACATCATAGATATCCATTAATTAACTAGAAAAGCATAAGTATACATCCACTTGTATATATATCTGAAGAAGTGATACGCGGATCATTGTTCTGTTACGTTTTTAGATTATAGAGCAACTGTATAATCGCTAAAAAACGTGAGTTAAATCTTGAGTGAAACTAAGAATATTACATATTTCGTCATCCTTCACTTATTTCAAATACTTCAAGTTTCAATTTAAATTTGAATAGAGTACTTATTTAAATTAGATTCTAATATTGAAATTAAAGAAAGTTGTAAATCGTTCAAGACTATTTCAAGTACGTTAGGAATCATCGAATGAGATCAATTCTCGTACTTAATACGCGTAGTTATACGAAAAGCAATGTTACGTTGTATTCAGAAAATTAAAGCAAAGAAGTGTTGAAAATAGGAATAAAGCTCTCGCGAGTACTATCCATTTATTATAGAAATAGTTGTAGTGATTTATTAATGATCAATGGCATCAGTGCTTAAATATCACGATGACTCAAAGCATAATTAATATTTCAATGATAATTAAATTTCCTCGTTGGCGTCGTAAATCATTTAAAGTTATAAATTATTATATAATCTTTCGTTAATTATAGTTTCATTCGGGAATAACTTTGAATCGCATTACTTTCCGCTTATGTATTTATTCTAAGTTTCGTTAAACAATCATTAATTGCGGAAACCGTTCCTTAAATGTGTTTCGCAACACGTTACATTCAAAAAAACGGAAGTAGAATTCAATATGAGATTGAATTTAAGTATTGTTGATTTGTTGTTCCTGAAAAAGAAGTTTATTATATTGCTTTTTAAAAGAGGAAAGTGAAGGAGAATTTTTAACTATGAAAAGATTTGTTAAATGTTTTAGATTTTTGATTGGGTATTTGCATCAAGTTTGATACCCTTGTGTAACGTTTATGGAGAGAGGACATGCGGGTGAAAGATGAGAGGTATTGAGGTACATTATTGAATTCGATGGAGAAGAAAAGTTAGAGAAGTTGTAATATTCTTCTACTTACGAGTTTTAGCAGTGACAAATTATTATAATAAGGTGATATGTGATCGTACTTCAATATGTTGCAAATAAATCGGACACAAGAATTTTGCACTTTTTGGAGTTTGTAAGTAGACTCGTCTGTGAGATCTTGATAGACAGAATCAGCATAGTCAAAAAGAGGGAAAAGAAGAGACTGTACGAGATACTTCTTGAGAGGTTGAGGGAGAATATTTTTAAGGCGCATTAAAGAGTAGAGGGATCTGTTAACCTTACTGCAAACATTAGTGACGTGATCGCCCAGAGTGAGAGTCTCATTAATAACGAGTCCTAGATTGATAACTGATTTTACGTAGGGGATATTGTCGTCGCCTATTCTGAGCGGAGGTGGATGATTGAGAACGGCAAGAAGTTTACGGGAGACTATTATGATTGAGTGACTTTTTTAAGGGTTTATTGTGAGTTGGTTCATGAGACTCCAATCGTTCAAGGCAGCAAGATCAGTGTTCATGCGACATATAGCATTTTAAATAGAAACAACGGGTGAATGTAGGTATAATAGATGGAATGAATTTACGAAGGAAGTAACTTGTTCATGAATCAATTTTTCAAAAGCTTTGGCCATAACAGGTAGAATGCTTATAGGTCTGTACTGGTTGGTAGAGTGGGAGGACTTTTTGGGAAGAGGACGCACCAGTGATAGTTTCCAAAGTGATGGGAATATTGCTTGTTGAATTGAGCAATTAAAGATGTTTGTAACTATAGGCAATATAAAAGGAATTAATTTAAGAATGAAGGAGATTTGAATTCCATCAACTCCTTGTGATTGAGATTTTATTTGACGTAATGAGCGGAGGACTTGAAATTGTGATACAGGAGAAAATTGAAATTTGGGGAGTGAATGGTTAGACGATGATGCTCGATCTTGAATGTTATCAATGTATGAATTCTTGAGCTGGGTGTTTACATTTGATATGCGGATTAGGAATTCATAATTAGGTATTGAGTGAAACATCTTCAGGAAGACGATTTTATCGGTCCTTCCGATTCCTACCAGTTTGAGATTGTTCCGCAGTGTTTTACTTCTTAGTCCGCTCTTAAAGATTTGATGAATATATTTCAATTTAGAATTTCTAATCAATTGTTTGGTTCTCTTTCTTAACTTTTTGTAGCACTTGAAATACTCAATATTTTTGAACAATATAAAGTTTCTATATGCGGCATTACGTTAAACCATGGACTGCCTTATCTCGGTGTTAATCCATGGAAATTTAGGTTTAGAAACCCTAATTATAGTTATGGGACAATGTGAATCAAGAAGGAGAAGCAGGAATTCGTTTAAGGTGTTCACTTTCTCGTTAATGTCGCTGAGTTGTTCAATACATTACCATGGAATAGTTGATACGTCATCTAATAGTTGATTTCCATTGATATTTTTAAGGTTCCGGTAGGTAATGAATTTAGGAATAGTTTTAGATATCATACCAAAGATATAATACCAAACTCAGGTTTTGAAATATTACTTCAGGATTAGATATGAAAGGACCGTAAATCAAAAAATAAATCATATTATTTAGTTTATTAAGTCACAGAAATTTGAAATGTTACTTCAGGATTAGCTGTGGAAGGACCGAAGAAGAAAAATGAAACACACGAATCAAATGATTGAAATAAGCCAACTCATTTACATCAATTACTTCTTTACGAGCTCTACTCTACTACATTCAGATGGAAAAATTAACAAATCTCCTGCTTTTATAGAATAGAAATTAAATTATAATTATGAATACTATTTCTCCAATCCTATTTCACAATCTTTAGGGCCAGTCTATGGTAATAGAATGCGTTTCTCTGATGAATGTAATCAACGAAGCTATTTTTAGCAATTTTAGCTGAAGCATCCAAAACTGAAATGTGTCGTGAAGCGTGATTTAAAATTGGTCCAAATAGATTAATTTTAAGTCTAATATATTGAATTGCATTAATACAAATGCAATAAAAAATTAGGTTCGTGGAAAACAATGGAAATTATTAACTGTTGTACTAATATTAAATATTGCAAATTTCAGCTATTTTTGCCAAATATTGGATGGGTTGCATTGGTGTTCGTCAATTGTGGTCAAATTTATAAATAAATAGACTAAATTTACCCGTAACCCGTATGTAATAAGAGTGAAAAACTAGAAACCTGTTTTTATATTTTGCCTACGTCCCACTACGCGGCCCACCCTCCGATCACGCGACGCGACCCACCCTCCGATACCCCGACGCGACCCACCCTCCAATCATACGACGCGACCCGCCCTCCAATCACACGACGCGACCCACCCTCCGGTCCCGCGACACGACCCACCCTCCGGTCCCGCGACGCGACCCACCCTCCGATAACCCGACGCGACCCACCCTACGGGCCCGCGACGCGACCCACCCTCCGGTCCCCCGTCGCGGCCCACCCTCCGATCCCCCTACGCGACCCTCCCCCTGGTGCCGCGACGCGACCCAGCCTCCGGTCCCCTTACGCGACCCACCCTCCGGTCCCGCGGCGCGGCCCACCCTCCGATCCCCCTACGCGAGCCACCCTCCGGACCCCCGTCGCGGCCCACCCTCCGGTTTCCCTACGCGACCCTCCCCCTGGTCCCGCGACGCGACCCACCCTCCGGTCCCCCTACGAGACCCTCCCCCTGGTCCCGCGACGCGGCCCACCCTCCGATCCCCCGTCGCGGCCCACCCTCCGATCCCCCTACGCGACCCACCCTCCGATCCCCCTACGCGAGCCACCCTCCGGACCCCCGTCGCGGCCCACCCTCCGGTTTCCCTACGCGACCCTCCCCCTGGTCCCGCGACGCGACCCACCCTCCGGTCCCCCTACGAGACCCTCCCCCTGGTCCCGCGACGCGCCCCACCCTCCGGTCCCGCGACGCGACCCACCCTCCGATACCCCGACGCGACCCACCCACCGATCCCCCTACGCGACCCACCCTACGGTCCCCCGTCGCGGCCCACCCTCCGATCCCCCGTCGCGGCCCACCCTCCGGTCCCACTACGCGACCCACCCTCCGATCCCCCGTCGCGGCCCACCCTCCGGTCCCACTACGCGACCCACCCTCCGATCCCCCGTTGCGGCCCACCCTCCGGTTTCCCTGCGTGACCCTCCCCCTGGTCCCGCGACGCGGCCCACCCTCCGATCCCGCGGCGCGGCCCACCCTATTCGGCCCACGCCTTACCTTTATTACCACCTTCAGGTCCTCTTCCATCCGCAGAAGTCCCATTCCTCAAAGGTCCTCTTCCATCTACCTACGAAACAGCCTATGATAAGATTCAGGACATTATTATAACATAATTACTACAAAAATAATTTAAGATACGCAAATCAGTTACGTCCACTTCACATTTATATTAAGTCGATAACATTCAGCAATTAATTCTATAAAATCAAACACCACATTAAATCTATTTCTGAATAATAGTTTTACGGAATTTATTCATGCCTTATTCGTGAAGTGAATTCTTCCTTCGCTTTTTCAATATTAAGAATTGATTCAAATTTAAAATTTAAATAAATCCCAACTATACGTCAAGGTTTAAAGAAATCAGAACAATAATTATCAAATAATTCTCGAATTATATCTATAATATATATTTATTCGCACTTAACAGTTGCAAAAATAAATTAGAGCTAATTTTGTTTTAATAATGTGGTAATCGTTGAATTTATCGCTTCAAATCAATTCGCATCAATGAAATATTAGTTACAATCGTATAATTGATACAATAAACAAAAAATAATCAAATTATTTTATTTGCTGTCATTTTTAGAATCGTTTGTAAGTATTTAATATTTCTATCCGATAAACAGCTTAAATTATTATTATATTGAAAGAAGAATGAAAATTTTTTAAAAAATCCATCATTAACCATCCGAAAATTCTTTAAAAAAACATTTTTAATTTTAAATTGCTTAACTTTAATATTTGCATTCAAATTTAAATGTAATTTCTTTTTCAAATATATTTCATTAGTAGTTTTAGAATTCCAAATTTAGCTATAGTTGCATTTCTTAAGATTTTATAACGGTAATAACTAGAGTTTATTAACTGCATTATTAAATTAAAATTATCCATTTAGAATAACATGTCGATATATTTTTAGAATATTGAGCGATTATTCAATGATATATAGAAAATAAAATTATAAACTCGGTACAAAATTCCTTGGGCATGGAAATCCATAAGTTGAAAAAAATCTTCGTTATCCATTTTAATGCAAAATATACTACGTACTTTATTTATATATTAAAGTTTCTAAGTCGGAAATAAATAAAATTTTCTTTTGAATATATACTGTGAACGCAAATTATTCTTCCGTGTCAAGAAATCAGAAAGCTAAGTGACAAAGATCATCATACGACAATGTTAAAAGTTCCGCGATAAAACATTTAAATAGCTTTTAATCGCAATTAATTTAATCGTTGTATAAGTAATCGTATTACCTAATGATTTAACTAATTTTAACATTGTTTATTACGTTATGCAAATGGCGGATTCGTAGATCGGTTAAATATAAAAAATTGAGAATATCCAATAATTTAAATAAATGCAGGCTATTGAATGCGCAAAAACTGAATCCAGCTAAAATATAATATTAAATTTGAATATGTTTTTATGAACAAGCCTACTTAACGTTACTACCCTAAGTTCGACCACGTGGCGAAAATACTCACGACTGCTAAAATTATACTAATTAGCATTTCCGGATTTTGACTTAATTGAAAAGAACGTCCGCTTCGATTATTAAACGTATTGAAAACGGGATAAAGATAACCACATACGGAAGAATTAATTTAGTAACGATAAATTCCAACCACGTGGCGAAAATTCGTACTCTCTCATATGCTGAATTATGATATAAGATAAATTATAAGATGATTTCGTTTTCGTACACCATTCGTAATTGCTAAAAAACGTGAATTAAACATGTGTGAAACTAAGAATATTACATATTTCGTCATCCTTCACTTATTTCAAATACTTCAAGTTTCAATTTAAATTTGAATAGAGTACTTATTTAAATTAGATTCTAATATTGAAATTAAAGAAAGTTGTAATTGGTTCAAGACTATTTCAAGTACGTTAGGAATCATCGAATGAGATCAATTCTCGTACTTAATACGCGTAGTTATACGAAAAGCAATGTTACGTTGTATTCAGAAAATTAAAGCAAAGAAGTGTTGAAAATAGGAATAAAGCTCTCGCGAGTACTATCCATTTATTATAGAAATAGTTGTAGTGATTTATTAATGATCAATGGCATCAGTGCTTAAATATCACGATGACTCAAAGCATAATTAATATTTCAATGATAATTAAATTTCCTCGTTGGCGTCGTAAATCATTTAAAGTTATAAATTATTATATAATCTTTCGTTAATTATAGTTTCATTCGGGAATAACATTGAATCGCATTACTTTCCGCTTTTGTATTTATTCTAAGTTTCGTTAAACAATCATTAATTGCGGAAACCGTTCCTTAAATGTGTTTCGCAACACGTTACATTCAAAAAAACGTTAGTAGAATCCAATATTCAAACGAAATAAACTTGGATGGATTCAGATTCTGAAAAGTACGTCGGCTATCAATGATACGTAATTGCCACGTGGTCTAACCGGAAGTCGTTGTTACATGTCCGAAAATGAGTGGAGATTTAATAAAAAGGAGGTTTTATCACTATCGAAGATTATAAAATTGAATCGGAAACTTTCAAAATGAGATATTCATGAGCGATTCCGTATTTGAGAATGATTCGATCGAACTATGACTACGAGGCGGTTATCAAGTTTTATGACATAAATACTTGTTTCGTCATGTAACCGACGTACAAGTTAAACGCACGGTAAACATTTCTTTCTCTTTTAAAGGAAGGAAACAAAGGCACGATCATTCGGAAGATACTTCGACAGCGGCACCTTTCTTTAAAAAAATCGGACTAAATATATCCATCCAAAATTAAAATCGATTCTGAATGAAATAGATACCGACAAAGAAAGTAACATAGTCTATTAAAGAACATAATAGTTTTAAAAAAATCGTATATTTCCTACCTTTCGTGTCCCAGCCATTCCAATCGTTGGCGTCCTGACTCCGTGATGAGGTTCCATCGCAGCTCTCTTTCCGCTTATATATTCAATATCGATAATTATTAATTCGGAAATTACCGAAAACGATTCAACCAGATAAACTAACGCACTTTTAAAACTTTCAGTGACGAATTTAAATTTTAACGGTTTTCTTGAACAAAGCGGCAGCACGACGTTGCTAGAAGAATTCCCAGAAGACAATGGCAATTTTGCAACACCGCTAAAGTTGAACCAAAATCCTCGCTTCTGATTGGCTGGTTACGATTGACCACGCCCGCTTTAGCGTTCCTTTATCTTTTCCATATTTAATAATTTAATTATTTTAATTAATTACAATGTAAATGATGATTAAATGATTCAAATTAATTTTTACAATTATTAGGGTAAATATATTCATTAATACTTATCGTTTGAATATTATGTATGGGAAGTTGAAGAAGTTCACTCAAGCAAATTCTCATACTCATTCGTTATGAAAAATTTGACGTCCAATGCTTTTGTTTTACTGGAAAATTCATTAAGTTTTAATAACAAATGGAAATTAAAATTAAAACTTCGGTCTTACCCCTGAAATTATTTAATAATAATGTTTATTCACAACATCTACCAGAGATTGTGAATGAGATATTTTTCGAAGTATCTTCTCAATGGTACGTCAATAGACTATAGTCGAAATAGATTGGAGGTAAACGTGAAAGTAATCTCATATCATTCATCGTGAATATTAATGTCAACTTAAGAAATAAATAAATCACTCTATAAGTTCATCAATCCTCTGATGGCTACCTTTGTTGCTAAAATGTTTGAAAACATATGTATCTGATTTAAAAGTTATATTACTACTAGATCAATTTACTAGAAAAGCTTACTTACCTCTGATAGCCTTTCCATTTTTCTTGAATGGAACTACCCTCTAAAGGAACCTTCTTTATTTTGGCGACCGCACTTTAATTAGAAATGTTTTTCTTAACAAACACACGTTCATATTTAGACACTTAACAATTTTAAAAACACCCACACCTCACTCACTCTTTATATATTGCTTGCACTTATTTCATCACTGATTTTAGCAATAGCAGGAATCAAATTGCCAGAATAAAGCAAAACGTTGCACTTTCCACGTAATATTTAAGTTAATACGTGGAATTTTTGGTATACGTCGTCACTAATTGCACCCGAGAGGTCACATGTCACTCAATTCACTATAAATCATAGGCGAGGCATTTTCGATTCTTTTCTTGCGGAAATGTCTCAAAACTTGAGCGATTTCATGATTATTTTTGTATTATTATCGAAATAGAGAACGTTATTATTTCCATCTGTATAATCGTTACTTTAATGATTCAATAGTGTTCATGATCATACACAAATAGAAAACTTGTGTACAATTGAATAAAATGAACCTTTCAAATTCACCCTTCAAACTTTGGGCATGTATCTGCACATTCATAAAATTCTCGAGGCACTATTTTCGGTGGCTAAAGCTGTAGTTACACAATCACTCTTTGATGTAATCAAAAATAAACATCAACCATGAATACACACTTTAAGTCACTCACTAAAGCGTTGCACCAGAATACCTTGCACTATTTTCGGACAATGAAAGAAAATTAAAACACACCTACTATTCCTACTCCTACAACTTCCAACTGAATGTAATGGGCCTTCCTTTCGTATCACAGACGGATCACTAACTTATAGAGATGTGAATAAAACACTTCTCACTCTTCGAACGTAATCAGCATATCCTAACATTCAATATGCAAGAGGAGTCATAACTGCACCAATGTCGGTGGCTTGAATACGTCATCTTTTCGCCACGAGAATGTATTCCAAAATGAACAATGACCAATGAATATCCACTTATGTTTCACCCTTTGAAGCACCATACACCATATTATGTTGCACTTCATTCGGACGATGAAAGACTGAAGTAATATTCTAAGAGATAACGATTCAAAATACCCATACTTTCCCCCTGAACTAATTTCGGACAACTATTTACTTTCTAGCGAAAGTGCAGAAATATTCTGGCGTTACTCATTTAGTACGACCTCGAAATTTTATGAAACGCTTTAGCCGTTATTTCAAGGTAAACCTTTTTTGGTTACTTAAATGAATACTCGAAATCGTAATAAATAGATCTTTCACAAGTAGAGCGTTCCTTATTATTTTGTGATCGCGCGATGACCAGGATTCAATATACTTAAACTTATCCCATGATCCATTTATTTAAGTTAGCTAAACCTTATTTTATAAACAAGTTTTTCATTGAAATAGCCGCTAGGGTTAAAGCGTTTCATAAAATTTCGAGGTCGTACTAAATGAGTAACGCCAGAATATTTCCGCCCTTCGAAAGGAAGTAAATAGTTGTACAAAACAAGCTCATGGAGAGACAGAGAGTGAATCACATGTTTTTGAATCATGGAATTGGTCATCAAGTACGTATAGTGCAAGTTATTCTGGTGCAACGCTTAAGTGAGTGACTTAAAGTGTGTATTCACTGGTTGATGTTTATTTTTTAATACATCAAAGAGTGATTGTGGAACTGCAACTTTAGCCACCGACAATAGTGCCTCGAGAATTTTTTGTATGTGGAGATACGTGTCCAAAGTTTGAATGCTGAAACATTATATTCACATGTACACAAGTGTTTCATTCGTAAATAATCATGAAGAGACTTCGATCAGCATGCAAAGGCCACAAAGGTGTTTTACTTCAAATTATTAAAGATTGGGAAAATTTGAATCCATGGCAATTTCTATGTGTTATTTTATAATATTGTGCATTAGAAAGGTAAATACTTAACCAAATACTTTTAAATCGAGTACATACAAGCGTAGCATTAAATTGCTGGAAAATATTTCGAATTTATGCAATTTTAACGTTAAAAATATCGATCCTTTCGAAGAAATCGCGAATTATCTTGACTGAAGTAATTAACAGCTCGGTATGAGCATGGCCATATTTATGCTATGACATAATATGGACATGAAAATTTAAGTGTGAACCCAAATATTTTTAATTCTAATACATACGAGCGTTGCTATGAATTCTTCTTCTATAATATTTTACGGAGTCCTCAGGTCCGTATGGGCATTGTATGAGTTTAGTGTGCATATATTAAAATCCTATTATCCATAATTTACCTTTAAGGAACGATTA
This sequence comes from Pantala flavescens, assembly GCA_020796165.1. Taxonomy (NCBI): domain Eukaryota; kingdom Metazoa; phylum Arthropoda; class Insecta; order Odonata; family Libellulidae; genus Pantala; species Pantala flavescens. Next base: position 17,558,032 of record CM036885.1, on the reverse strand, counting down.
TAAAGCTGGAAATAATAACGTTCTCTATTTCGATAATAAAACAAAAATGGTCATGAAATCGTTCAAGGGTTTTCAACACAATATAACCGTAGGAAATAAGTAACTTTTCATCTGCTGAAATTCATTTGTAAGCATTTTATGATTTTTTCTTTTCAAAGTAGTTAATATTTTCAAGATGGCTACCCTCTTGAGAACATGTGCGCGTTAGGAATTTAATAATATTACTCAATACGCAAAATAACCAATAATGAAATTTCCGATAATTAAAATAATAATTATTTATAGTGATTATGAATATAATTATTAATAAAAGAGTTATTATTAAGTATTAGCTTTGTTCAGTAGTGGTTTATCCAATACCATCAGCCAATCAGAATCGAGTATTTTACTGCAAACCGGATATCCGTTGCTTTGCTGTTAGTTAGTGGTGCTTCCTGTTTGAGTGATGTGCGTTTAACGACGTGCTGTCGAATTTCGGTGATTTTTCGAAAAAATATTTCGTTCGAGTGCTTAAGTGTTCAAATTAAACCCGATTACAATGGATTCTTCAAGATGCCGCAAAGAGAAGATTGGAAATCTGCAAAAAAGGACCTCTAACTTCGTAAGTAAAAATAACCATGCTATAGCAAAGTTGAAGTTTATGTCTTTCATTTTAGGCATTAAACGGATATTTTTCTTTCCTCTTCGAATTTCTTCCTATTGGTTTAATTAATACATCAAGCGTAACAGATTTTTATTTTAATTTAAATCGTAATTCAGTATATGAAAGAGTACGAATTTTCGCCACGTGGTTGGAATTTATCGTTACTAAATTAATTCTTCCGTATGTGGTTATCTTTATCCCGTTTTCAATACGTTTAATAATCGAAGCGGACGTTCTTTTCAATTAAGTCAAAATCCGGAAATGCTAATTAGTATAATTTTAGCAGTCGTGAGTATTTTCGCCACGTGGTCGAACTTAGGGTAGTAACGTTAAGTAGGCTTGTTCATAAAAACATATTCAAATTTAATATTATATTTTAGCTGGATTCAGTTTTTGCGCATTCAATAGCCTGCATTTATTTAAATTATTGGATATTCTCAATTTTTTATATTTAACCGATCTACGAATCCGCCATTTGCATAACGTAATAAACAATGTTAAAATTAGTTAAATCATTAGGTAATACGATTACTTATACAACGATTAAATTAATTGCGATTAAAAGCTATTTAAATGTTTTATCGCGGAACTTTTAACATTGTCGTATGATGATCTTTGTCACTTAGCTTTCTGATTTCTTGACACGGAAGAATAATTTGCGTTCACAGTATATATTCAAAAGAAAATTTTATTTATTTCCGACTTAGAAACTTTAATATATAAATAAAGTACGTAGTATATTTTGCATTAAAATGGATAACGAAGATTTTTTTCAACTTATGGATTTCCATGCCCAAGGAATTTTGTACCGAGTTTATAATTTTATTTTCTATATATCATTGAATAATCGCTCAATATTCTAAAAATATATCGACATGTTATTCTAAATGGATAATTTTAATTTAATAATGCAGTTAATAAACTCTAGTTATTACCGTTATAAAATCTTAAGAAATGCAACTATAGCTAAATTTGGAATTCTAAAACTACTAATGAAATATATTTGAAAAAGAAATTACATTTAAATTTGAATGCAAATATTAAAGTTAAGCAATTTAAAATTAAAAATGTTTTTTTAAAGAATTTTCGGATGGTTAATGATGGATTTTTTAAAAAATTTTCATTCTTCTTTCAATATAATAATAATTTAAGCTGTTTATCGGATAGAAATATTAAATACTTACAAACGATTCTAAAAATGACAGCAAATAAAATAATTTGATTATTTTTTGTTTATTGTATCAATTATACGATTGTAACTAATATTTCATTGATGCGAATTGATTTGAAGCGATAAATTCAACGATTACCACATTATTAAAACAAAATTAGCTCTAATTTATTTTTGCAACTGTTAAGTGCGAATAAATATATATTATAGATATAATTCGAGAATTATTTGATAATTATTGTTCTGATTTCTTTAAACCTTGACGTATAGTTGGGATTTATTTAAATTTTAAATTTGAATCAATTCTTAATATTGAAAAAGCGAAGGAAGAATTCACTTCACGAATAAGGCATGAATAAATTCCGTAAAACTATTATTCAGAAATAGATTTAATGTGGTGTTTGATTTTATAGAATTAATTGCTGAATGTTATCGACTTAATATAAATGTGAAGTGGACGTAACTGATTTGCGTATCTTAAATTATTTTTGTAGTAATTATGTTATAATAATGTCCTGAATCTTATCATAGGCTGTTTCGTAGGTAGATGGAAGAGGACCTTTGAGGAATGGGACTTCTGCGGATGGAAGAGGACCTGAAGGTGGTAATAAAGGTAAGGCGTGGGCCGAATAGGGTGGGCCGCGCCGCGGGATCGGAGGGTGGGCCGCGTCGCGGGACCAGGGGGAGGGTCACGCAGGGAAACCGGAGGGTGGGCCGCAACGGGGGATCGGAGGGTGGGTCGCGTAGTGGGACCGGAGGGTGGGCCGCGACGGGGGATCGGAGGGTGGGTCGCGTAGTGGGACCGGAGGGTGGGCCGCGACGGGGGATCGGAGGGTGGGTCGCGTAGTGGGACCGGAGGGTGGGCCGCGACGGGGGATCGGAGGGTGGGCCGCGACGGGGGACCGTAGGGTGGGTCGCGTAGGGGGATCGGAGGGTGGGTCGCGTAGTGGGACCGGAGGTTGGCCCGCGACGGGGGATCGGAGGGTGGGCCGCGACGGGGGACCGTAGGGTGGGTCGCGTAGGGGGATCGGTGGGTGGGTCGCGTCGGGGTATCGGAGGGTGGGTCGCGTCGCGGGACCGGAGGGTGGGGCGCGTCGCGGGACCAGGGGGAGGGTCACGTAGGGGGATCGGAGGGTGGGCCGCGACGGGGGACCGGAGGGTGGGTCGCGTCGGGGTATCGGAGGTTGGGTCGCGTCGTCGGACCGGAGGGTGGGCCGCGTTGGTTGATGAGAGGATTCGGAGGAGGGTTCGAAATTAATAGAAAAATTTGGTTGAAGTATGCAAAATATAAAGACAAAAGTTTCTAGTTTGTCACCCTTATTACATCACGGGTAAATTAATCTATACATTTATAAATTTGACCACAGTTGACGAATACCAATGCAACCCATCCAATAACTGGCAACAAAACAGCTGAAATTTGCAATATTTAATATTAATACAACAGTTAATATTTTCCAACATTTTCCACGAACATAATTTTCATATTGCATTTGTATTAATGTAATTCAAAATATTTGGCTTAAAATTAATCTTTTTGGAGCAATTATAAAATAATGCTCTTATCTCCACTCACGACGCATTTCCGTTTTAAATGCTTCAGCTAAAATTGCTAGAAATTGCTTCGTTGATTACATTCACCAGAGAAACGCATTTCATTACCATAGAATGGCCCTACAAATTGTAAAATGGGATAGGATAAATAGTATTCGTAATTATAACTTAATTTCTATTCTATGAAAGCAGGAGATTTTTAAATTTTTCCATCCATTTTTCCGTGCATCCAACATTCAAATTGCCAAAACATAGTAATTTGCTTAAAAGTACTCTTCCATGATTTTGGAAGGAGGTAGGATTAATTATATTATTATTATATTAAATTTGTACATTTACTATTTTATAACCGCCCATATAATTTTATGTTCTTCTCTACAGACTTATAGCGCTAAAAATCAATGCAGAAGGCAACCGGCTACCGATGACGGAAAATGACACTATCATGCTATTTACTCTCTGCATTTTATTTAAATGTATTGATGAAATTTGCTCTGTGACTTCAAAAACTACTTAATGTGTTTCTTTTTTCTGATTTACGGTCCTACCACATCTAATCCTGAAGTAATATTTCTCTAATCCTGAACTAATATTCGATTCTGGGGGCGCTAAATATAGACCTCTAGACCCCATGGGGTCCAGAGGTTCGATCTCCGAGACGTAACGTGAGTGGGGAGAGATTAATAAAAAGAGGAGAATGGCAGAAATAATGAGGGCGGTATAGCAAGCCATTCAAACATTACTTAGGGGATTATTTTTATCCTAATTTTTACAGATAATTCTATTTACATTCACGAAAAGCTTTACTAAAAGTGTCGGACACAATATTCAAACAAAATTTGTTTTCTTTATCTCTTGACAAAACGGGAGTGAATAAAATGATGGGAGAGTAATTTAATAAGGATATGTATACATATATTTCAAAAATTCCCATACATTGCATTCAATTGTAAGTAAAAAGAAACTCGTTAACACAGAGGAACTATATCACTTATAATTTCACATATCACATACAGTTTTTATATATCACTCAGATGAGGGCATTGACGCATAGAATAAAAAAGTTACAACTGAGAACGTGAATACGGAATTAATAAAAGATATTCAAGAGATATTTTGGATTATCCCCTCCTCTAATAGTATCGAGACCTGAATAAGTTCAACCTGAGAAAAATATCAGAAATTTATCTGCAGGTACATATATAAAACTACACTGTGGAAAAGAATCCTGTGTTTAAAAAGGAAAAAGAATCGCATCCATATTTCAAATACTATATTTCGCTTACACTTTCTTGAGGTTACAATGTAACTTAAATATTATAAGGTAAGTATAATCATAAAAACCTGAACTTCGAAGATAAAGGTGTTAAAATAGAGGCGCAAAGCATTTCGCGATAAGTACAGCTGATTAAAATTTGAGACACACACTTATATGAGGCCGTTTTACTCGCACAACTCAGAACTACATTGTGATATTACAACTTAACACCATTACGACACATTTAAACATTGTGACATGTCGGTATTTATAAAACCCAAATGCGCGGAATACATCGATTTACAATGGAGGCATTTCACGATAAGTACAGATGATTACAATTAGAGGCTGTTTTTCTCGCAGAACTACATTGTGATTTTACGCAGTTAAACTTTATCATAAACATAATTCTTACACATACAATACAGTTATGATGTTCACATTACTCCATACGGGTGTTCATACAAGAAGCCAAACGCACTAACATAGTGCAACGGTCTACTGGTAAATGCTCGAAGGAAATTCGAAGATGGAAGAACCGAAAAAGAGAATGCATTCTCAAATATTCTGGACACATCAGCCGACAATGCGAAAATAGTGGGATGAAGATCAAGTGTGTGCAAGGACGATCGGAGGTGAAAAAGAGAACCATCAAAGAGAGGGTTGATCCTGAATAGAAGAATTTCAGGAGAACCTTGTTCACCGACGTGGCTAGCCAAACGAACGACCCAAGTACGGAAGAAGAGCGACTGCTCCAAAACAAAGTGTGCGAACAAGATCATTTGGCGTACAGTACATTACGAAATATTAACACTCAGAATGCGGGTTGTATGATAGGCAACTTCCAAATCATTGCACGTATTAGCAAATTCATTCCAACATGATATACGGAAGGATAAATTTCACCATAACAATAGGTTAACTACCAAGATACCATCTATTGAACAAATAAAGTACAACTTGTTACATTTCATCAAGCTGCTTCAGTGACGGCTACCCCAAAAGGATCCAGCTTCAGGGAAGATCCTCCTCGAACCTTGAGTGAGCAGCTGGTGCAGCTTTTACTGAAAAGATTCAAGCACGGTTAAGGAAAGCGATTGCATTTTAAGGGATGTAAAATGGAGTATCAAAATAAGCTCACCCTGCAAGCACATTCAATATCTCCTTCCCATGGGTTTGCATCTTCCACATGACTTCTTTTCCTCGATCAAACAATACTACAATCTTCTCTGCAGAATCCACAGCTTCATGCTAAGCATCTACTAATGCCGATGCACAAGCAGCGTGGCCTCATGAAGGAAATATATTTACGTTAACACGGACGGCAAATCAAATAACAAAAATTGACTATCATGGAAATAATCTTACCCACCTTTTTCTAACTGAACACAATATTCCTTCGCCGAACCGTGAGAAATCCCATCTGAGGAAGCACTGTGGATGCACTGCGCGCACGGAACCATCTTCTCTGCGCTTGAAGTAAAAAAAAAGGGTAAGCAACTGGAGAAGTCGAAAAAGAGAACAAGGAATGAGTTTTACTTTACTTTCGTCCGATTCCGGGGTTACCGACGGTCTTGGATAAATGGCGCATCTTGAAATTCTCAGCAAAGGATACTGCTTAACTTATCCTGAAATAATCATTGCTACGTCCGGTTAAGAGATATTTATCAGTGATCCAAAATCATTCCGATCATATGTTATGGACGCGAACAAAATTGACTGCCATTTACACCCGAGCAGTCAAGGGAGTGAAATTGCCACATTACCAATTCGTGTCCCAGCATATCTTCTAGGTCTTTCGCGGCGGTAGTAGAAATGCAGGAAAAACTTTGTCTTGGCTGCTGGAGTAAACGGGACCGCTATCAACATCTTCTCATCCGCCCCTTGCAGACGAGCTGAAATCGATTGATTGTTTCAATAGACGTTACAACCTTTTGGAATTATAATGTCAAATGTGTAATTCAATGAAGCTCATTTTTATGCAAATAAGCCGATGATGTATTATTTCGTGAGCTTCCCTACTTCTTCCCGTGGTAGATGCCCTCCTCACTTTTCCAAACCGCTCTCGAAAAGGTCTTCTTGTTCCACAGCCACGCGATCGGTTTCCTGAAGAGATAAAGCATTAATCTAAACCATGATGGTCGTTTACGAAAAGTAGGGAAGAACAATCGACAACTCTTGCTGCTATGTGAAATTCGTTGACTGAAGATAAATCCTTCCTACCTTTATTTCCTCATGCATTCAAGATCTCGACTGATTTACTGATGGTCGTCCTCTTCGGAAGCGTTGCACAATAGCAATCAATTCCCAAGTAGTACGCAAAGCTGAAAATAATGAGACACGATTACGAATACGTGCGCGTGAATCTGAATTCAAATTACAAGTTCACTCACATTCTTTGATTCTCCGTCTCCATCGATGGAATGGTTCAGTAATTTCTCGAATTATTCCTCTCCCCGAGGCTAAGCATCCTGCTGGAGGGCTGATCCTCCTCGTCCGTAGTTGGTGCAGTTTCCTATAGAAGACATATATTAGTTTGAGGAAATCGAATTCACTTTGTCACGATTACGACAAGTCGAATCAAAAATACTCACCCTGCCAGCTCAGTCAAAACCTTCGTCTCCATGTGGACCTTCCTTACGACATAACTTCCTGAATCTCGATGAGCTACACGGCAGAGCCCGCCGTCACACCTCAGGATCTTCTCACAAGCACCGTTCCCTCGTCATGGTAAAATATATACGTTAGTATGGACGGCAAAAGATAGAATTCTTCAATTGACTGTCATGGAAATAACCTTACTCACCGTGTTGTAACTGAACAAAGTATTACTTCGCCGACCCGCGCTTCTCATGAATGGACGAACCTGGATCAAACGGAAACATTTTTTAATATGCAAGCAAATATTACTGTAAATGGTCCCGCATCATGTTCTCATGCAAACTGGGATTATAATAGAAAGGACGTTACTTGCGATGGAATCATATGGAATTCTCGCGGTAAAAGTTTTGGAAGTTGGCCTTCCTCCTCTCGCGATATCCAATCTTCTTACGTTATCAATCCCTCGATGCACATTGAAACATTGTGACATGTCGGTATTTTTAAAAGCCAAATGCGCGGAATACATCGATTTACAATGGAGGCATTTCACGATAAGTACAGATGATTACAATTAGAGGCTGTTTTTCTCGCAGAACTACATTGTGATTTTACGCAGTTAAACTTTATCATAAATATAATTCTTACACATACAGTACAATACAGTTATGATGTTCACATTACTCCATACGGGTGTTCGTACAAGAAGCCAAACGCACTAACATAGTGCAACGGTCAACTGGTAAATGCTCGAAGGAAATTCGAAGATGGAAGAACCGAAAAAGAGAATGCATTCTCAAATATTCTGGACACATCAGCCGACAATGCGAAAATAGTGGGATGAAGATCAAGTGTGTGCAAGGACGATCGGAGGTGAAAAAGAGAACCATCAAAGAGAGGGTTGATCCTGAATAGAAGAATTTCAGGAGAACCTTGTTCACCGACGTGGCTAGCCAAACGAACGACTCAAGTACGGAAGAAGAGCGACTGCTCCAAAACAAAGTGTGCGAACAAGATCATTTGGCGTACAGTAAATTACGAAATATTAACACTCAGAATGCGGGTTGTATGATAGGCAACTTCCAAATCATTGCACGTATTAGCAAATTCATTCCAACATGATATACGGAAGGATAAATTTCACCATAACAATAGGTTAACTACCAAGATACCATCTATTGAACAAATAAAGTACAACTTGTTACATTTCATCAAGCTGCTTCAGTGACGGCTACCCCAAAAGGATCCAGCTTCAGGGAAGATCCTCCTCGAACCTTGAGTGAGCAGCTGGTGCAGCTTCTACTGAAAAGATTCAAGCACGGTTAAGGAAAGCGATTGCATTTTAAGGGATGTAAAATGGAGTATCAAAATAAGCTCACCCTGCAAGCACATTCAATATCTCCTTCCCATGGGTTTGCATCTTCCACATGACTTCTTTTCCTCGATCAAACAATACTACAATCTTCTCTGCAGAATCCACAGCTTCATGCTAAGCATGTTCTATTGCCGATGCACAAGCAGCGTGGCCTCATGAAGGAAATATATTTACGTTAACACGGACGGCAAATCAAATAACAAAAATTGACTATCATGGAAATAATCTTACCCACCTTTTTCTAACTGAACACAATATTCCTTCGCCGAACCGTGAGAAATCCCATCTGAGGAAGCACTGTGGATGCACTGCGCGCACGGAACCATCTTCTCTGCGCTTGAAGTAAAAAAAAAGGGTAAGCAACTGGAGAAGTCGAAAAAGAGAACAAGGAATGAGTTTTACTTTACTTTCGTCCGATTCCGGGGTTACCGACGGTCTTGGATAAATGGCGCATCTTGAAATTCTCAGCAAAGGATACTGCTTAACTTATCCTGAAATAATCATTGCTACGTCCGGTTAAGAGATATTTATCAGTGATCCAAAATCATTCCGATCATATGTTATGGACGCGAACAAAATTGACTGCCATTTACACCCGAGCAGTCAAGGGAGTGAAATTGCCACATTACCAATTCGTGTCCCAGCATATCTTCTAGGTCTTTCGCGGCGGTAGTAGAAATGCAGGAAAAACTTTGTCTTGGCTGCTGGAGTAAACGGGACCGCTATCAACATCTTCTCATCCGCCCCATGCAGACTAGCTGAAATCGATTGATTGTTTCAATAGACGTTACAACCTTTTGGAATTATAATGTCAAATGTGTTATTCAATGAAGCTCATTTTCATGCAAATAAGCCGATGATGTATTATTTCGTGAGCTTCCCTACTGCTTCCCGTGGTAGATGCCCTCCTCACGTTTTCCAAACCGCTCTCGAAAAGGTCTTCTTGTTCCACAGCCACGCGATCGGTTTCCTGAAGAGATAAAGCATTAATCTAAACCATGATGGTCGTTTACGAAAAGTAGGGAAGAACAATGAGACAACTCTTGCTGCTATGTGAAATTCGTTGACTGAAGATAAATCCTTCCTACCTTTAATTCCTCATGCATTCAAGATCTCGACTGATTTACAGATGGTCGTCCTCTTCGGAAGCGTTGCACAATAGCAATCAATTCCCAAGTAGTACGCAAAGCTGAAAATAATGAGACACGATTACGAATACGTGCGCGTGAATCTGAATTCAAATTACAAGTTCACTCACATTCTTTGATTCTCCGTCTCCATCGATGGAATGGTTCAGTAATTTCTCGAATTATTCCTCTCCCCGAGGCTAAGCATCCTGCTGGAGGGCTGATCCTCCTCGTCCGTAGTTGGTGCAGTTTCCTATAGAAGACATATATTAGTTTGAGGAAATCGAATTCACTTTGTCACGATTACGACAAGTCGAATCAAAAATACTCACCCTGCCAGCTCAGTCAAAACCTTCGTCTCCATGTGGACCTTCCTTACGACATAACTTCCTGAATCTCGATGAGCTACACGGCAGAGCCCGCCGTCACACCTCAGGATCTTCTCACAAGCACCGTTCCCTCGTCATGGTAAAATATATACGTTAATATGGACGGCAAAAGATAGAATTCTTCAATTGACTGTCATGGAAATAACCTTACTCACCGTTTTGTAACTGAACAAAGTATTACTTCGCCGACCCGCGCTTCTCATGAATGGACGAACCTGGATCAAACGGAAACATTTTTTAATATGCAAGCAAATATTACTGTAAATGGTCCCGCATCAAGTTCTCATGCAAACTGGGATTATAATAGAAAGGACGTTACTTGCGATGGAATCATATGGAATTCTCGCGGTAAAAGTTTTGGAAGTTGGCCTTCCTCCTCTCGCGATATCCAATCTTCTTACGTTATCAATCCCTCGATGCACATTGAAACATTGTGACATGTCGGTATTTATAAAAGCCAAATGCGCGGAATACATCGATTTACAATGGAGGCATTTCACGATAAGTACAGATGATTACAATTAGAGGCTGTTTTTCTCGCAGAACTACATTGTGATTTTACGCAGTTAAACTTTATCATAAACATAATTCTTACACATACAATACAGTTATGATGTTCACATTACTCCATACGGGTGTTCATACAAGAAGCCAAACGCACTAACATAGTGCAACGGTCTACTGGTAAATGCTCGAAGGAAATTCGAAGATGGAAGAACCGAAAAAGAGAATGCATTCTCAAATATTCTGGACACATCAGCCGACAATGCGAAAATAGTGGGATGAAGATCAAGTGTGTGCAAGGACGATCGGAGGTGAAAAAGAGAACCATCAAAGAGAGGGTTGATCCTGAATAGAAGAATTTCAGGAGAACCTTGTTCACCGACGTGGCTAGCCAAACGAACGACTCAAGTACGGAAGAAGAGCGACTGCTCCAAAACAAAGTGTGCGAACAAGATCATTTGGCGTACAGTACATTACGAAATATTAACACTCAGAATGCGGGTTGTATGATAGGCAACTTCCAAATCATTGCACGTATTAGCAAATTCATTCCAACATGATATACGGAAGGATAAATTTCACCATAACAATAGGTTAACTACCAAGATACCATCTATTGAACAAATAAAGTACAACTTGTTACATTTCATCAAGCTGCTTCAGTGACGGCTACCCCAAAAGGATCCAGCTTCAGGGAAGATCCTCCTCGAACCTTGAGTGAGCAGCTGGTGCAGCTTCTACTGAAAAGATTCAAGCACGGTTAAGGAAAGCGATTGCATTTTAAGGGATGTAAAATGGAGTATCAAAATAAGCTCACCCTGCAAGCACATTCAATATCTCCTTCCCATGGGTTTGCATCTTCCACATGACTTCTTTTCCTCGATCTAACAATACTACAATCTTCTCTGCAGAATCCACAGCTTCATGCTAAGCATCTTCTAATGCCGATGCACAAGCAGCGTGGCCTCATGAAGGTAATATATTTACGTTAACACGGACGGAAAATCAAATAACAACAATTGACTATCATGGAAATAATCTTACCCACCTTTTTCTAACTGAACACAATATTCCTTCGCCGAACCGTGAGAAATCCCATCTGAGGAAGCACTGTGGATGCACTGCGCGCACGGAACCATCTTCTCTGCGCTTGAAGTAAAAAAAAAGGGTAAGCAACTGGAGAAGTCGAAAAAGAGAACAAGGAATGAGTTTTACTTTACTTTCGTCCGATTCCGGGGTTACCGACGGTCTTGGATAAATGGCGCATCTTGAAATTCTCAGCAAAGGATACTGCTTAACTTATCCTGAAATAATCATTGCTACGTCCGGTTAAGAGATATTTATCAGTGATCCAAAATTATTCCGATCATATGTTATGGACGCGAACAAAATTGACTGCCATTTACACCCGAGCAGTCAAGGGAGTGAAATTGCCACATTACCAATTCGTGTCCCAGCATATCTTCTAGGTCTTTCGCGGCGGTAGTAGAAATGCAGGAAAAACTTTGTCTTGGCTGCTGGAGTAAACGGGACCGCTATCAACATCTTCTCATCCGCCCCTTGCAGACGAGCTGAAATCGATTGATTGTTTCAATAGACGTTACAACCTTTTGGAATTATAATGTCAAATGTGTTATTCAATGAAGCTCATTTTCATGCAAATAAGCCGATGATGTATTATTTCGTGAGCTTCCCTACTGCTTCCCGTGGTAGATGCCCTCCTCACGTTTTCCAAACCGCTCTCGAAAAGGTCTTCTTGTTCCACAGCCACGCGATCGGTTTCCTGAAGAGATAAAGCATTAATCTAAACCATGATGGTCGTTTACGAAAAGTAGGGAAGAACAATCGACAACTCTTGCTGCTATGTGAAATTCGTTGACTGAAGATAAATCCTTCCTACCTTTATTTCCTCATGCATTCAAGATCTCGACTGATTTACAGATGGTCGTCCTCTTCGGAAGCGTTGCACAATAGCAATCAATTCCCAAGTAGTACGCAAAGCTGAAAATAATGAGACACGATTACGAATACGTGCGCGTGAATCTGAATTCAAATTACAAGTTCACTCACATTCTTTGATTCTCCGTCTCCATCGATGGAATGGTTCAGTAATTTCTCGAATTATTCCTCTCCCCGAGGCTAAGCATCCTGCTGGAGGGCTGATCCTCCTCGTCCGTAGTTGGTGCAGTTTCCTATAGAAGACATATATTAGTTTGAGGAAATCGAATTCACTTTGTCACGATTACGACAAGTCGAATCAAAAATACTCACCCTGCCAGCTCAGTCAAAACCTTCGTCTCCATGTGGACCTTCCTTACGACATAACTTCCTGAATCTCGATGAGCTACACGGCAGAGCCCGCCGTCACACCTCAGGATCTTCTCACAAGCACCGTTCCCTCGTCATGGTAAAATATTTACGTTAATATGGACGGCAAAAGATAGAATTCTTCAATTGACTGTCATGGAAATAACCTTACTCACCGTTTTGTAACTGAACAAAGTATTACTTCGCCGACCCGCGCTTCTCATGAATGGACGAACCTGGATCAAACGGAAACATTTTTTAATATGCAAGCAAATATTACTGTAAATGGTCCCGCATCATGTTCTCATGCAAACTGGGATTATAATAGAAAGGACGTTACTTGCGATGGAATCATATGGAATTCTCGCGGTAAAAGTTTTGGAAGTTGGCCTTCCTCCTCTCGCGATATCCAACCTTCTTACGTTATCAATCCCTCGATGCACATTGAAACATTGTGACATGTCGGTATTTATAAAACCCAAATGCGCGGAATACATCGATTTACAATGGAGGCATTTCACGATAAGTACAGATGATTACAATTAGAGGCTGTTTTTCTCGCAGGACTACATTGTGATTTTACGCAGTTAAACTTTATCATAAATATAATTCTTACACATACAATACAGTTATGATGTTCACATTACTCCATACGGGTGTTCGTACAAGAAGCCAAACGCACTAACATAGTGCAACGGTCTACTGGTAAATGCTCGAAGGAAATTCGAAGATGGAAGAACCGAAAAAGAGAATGCATTCTCAAATATTCTGGACACATCAGCCGACAATGCGAAAATAGTGGGATGAAGATCAAGTGTGTGCAAGGACGATCGGAGGTGAAAAAGAGAACCATCAAAGAGAGGGTTGATCCTGAATAGAAGAATTTCAGGAGAACCTTGTTCACCGACGTGGCTAGCCAAACGAACGACTCAAGTACGGAAGAAGAGCGACTGCTCCAAAACAAAGTGTGCGAACAAGATCATTTGGCGTACAGTAAATTACGAAATATTAACACTCAGAATGCGGGTTGTATGATAGGCAACTTCCAAATCATTGCACGTATTAGCAAATTCATTCCAACATGATATACGGAAGGATAAATTTCACCATAACAATAGGTTAACTACCAAGATACCATCTATTGAACAAATAAAGTACAACTTGTTACATTTCATCAAGCTGCTTCAGTGACGGCTACCCCAAAAGGATCCAGCTTCAGGGAAGATCCTCCTCGAACCTTGAGTGAGCAGCTGGTGCAGCTTCTACTGAAAAGATTCAAGCACGGTTAAGGAAAGCGATTGCATTTTAAGGGATGTAAAATGGAGTATCAAAATAAGCTCACCCTGCAAGCACATTCAATATCTCCTTCCCATGGGTTTGCATCTTCCACATGACTTCTTTTCCTCGATCAAACAATACTACAATCTTCTCTGCAGAATCCACAGCTTCATGCTAAGCATCTACTAATGCCGATGCACAAGCAGCGTGGCCTCATGAAGGAAATATATTTACGTTAACACGGACGGCAAATCAAATAACAAAAATTGACTATCATGGAAATAATCTTACCCACCTTTTTCTAACTGAACACAATATTCCTTCGCCGAACCGTGAGAAATCCCATCTGAGGAAGCACTGTGGATGCACTGCGCGCACGGAACCATCTTCTCTGCGCTTGAAGTAAAAAAAAAGGGTAAGCAACTGGAGAAGTCGAAAAAGAGAACAAGGAATGAGTTTTACTTTACTTTCGTCCGATTCCGGGGTTACCGACGGTCTTGGATAAATGGCGCATCTTGAAATTCTCAGCAAAGGATACTGCTTAACTTATCCTGAAATAATCATTGCTACGTCCGGTTAAGAGATATTTATCAGTGATCCAATATCATTCCGATCATATGTTATGGACGCGAACAAAATTGACTGCCATTTACACCCGAGCAGTCAAGGGAGTGAAATTGCCACATTACCAATTCGTGTCCCAGCATATCTTCTAGGTCTTTCGCGGCGGTAGTAGAAATGCAGGAAAAACTTTGTCTTGGCTGCTGGAGTAAACGGGACCGCTATCAACATCTTCTCATCCGCCCCTTGCAGACGAGCTGAAATCGATTGATTGTTTCAATAGACGTTACAACCTTTTGGAATTATAATGTCAAATGTGTTATTCAATGAAGCTCATTTTCATGCAAATAAGCCGATGATGTATTATTTCGTGAGCTTCCCTACTGCTTCCCGTGGTAGATGCCCTCCTCACGTTTTCCAAACCGCTCTCGAAAAGGTCTTCTTGTTCCACAGCCACGCGATCGGTTTCCTGAAGAGATAAAGCATTAATCTAAACCATGATGGTCGTTTACGAAAAGTAGGGAAGAACAATCGACAACTCTTGCTGCTATGTGAAATTCGTTGACTGAAGATAAATCCTTCCTACCTTTATTTCCTCATGCATTCAAGATCTCGACTGATTTACAGATGGTCGTCCTCTTCGGAAGCGTTGCACAATAGCAATCAATTCCCAAGTAGTACGCAAAGCTGAAAATAATGAGACACGATTACGAATACGTGCGCGTGAATCTGAATTCAAATTACAAGTTCACTCACATTCTTTGATTCTCCGTCTCCATCGATGGAATGGTTCAGTAATTTCTCGAATTATTCCTCTCCCCGAGGCTAAGCATCCTGCTGGAGGGCTGATCCTCCTCGTCCGTAGTTGGTGCAGTTTCCTATAGAAGACATATATTAGTTTGAGGAAATCGAATTCACTTTGTCACGATTACGACAAGTCGAATCAAAAATACTCACCCTGCCAGCTCAGTCAAAACCTTCGTCTCCATGTGGACCTTCCTTACGACATAACTTCCTGAATCTCCATGAGCTACACGGCAGAGCCCGCCGTCACACCTCAGGATCTTCTCACAAGCACCGTTCCCTCGTCATGGTAAAATATATACGTTAATATGGACGGCAAAAGATAGAATTCTTCAATTGACTGTCATGGAAATAACCTTACTCACCGTTTTGTAACTGAACAAAGTATTACTTCGCCGACCCGCGCTTCTCATGAATGGACGAACCTGGATCAAACGGAAACATTTTTTAATATGCAAGCAAATATTACTGTAAATGGTCCCGCATCATGTTCTCATGCAAACTGGGATTATAATAGAAAGGACGTTACTTGCGATGGAATCATATGGAATTCTCGCGGTAAAAGTTTTGGAAGTTGGCCTTCCTCCTCTCGCGATATCCAATCTTCTTACGTTATCAATCCCTCGATGCACATTGAAACATTGTGACATGTCGGTATTTATAAAACCCAAATGCGCGGAATACATCGATTTACAATGGAGGCATTTCACGATAAGTACAGATGATTACAATTAGAGGCTGTTTTTCTCGCAGGACTACATTGTGATTTTACGCAGTTAAACTTTATCATAAATATAATTATTACACATACAATACAGTTATGATGTTCACATTACTCCATACGGGTGTTCGTACAAGAAGCCAAACGCACTAACATAGTGCAACGGTCTACTGGTAAATGCTCGAAGGAAATTCGAAGATGGAAGAACCGAAAAAGAGAATGCATTCTCAAATATTCTGGACACATCAGCCGACAATGCGAAAATAGTGGGATGAAGATCAAGTGTGTGCAAGGACGATCGGAGGTGAAAAAGAGAACCATCAAAGAGAGGGTTGATCCTGAATAGAAGAATTTCAGGAGAACCTTGTTCACCGACGTGGCTAGCCAAACGAACGACTCAAGTACGGAAGAAGAGCGACTGCTCCAAAACAAAGTGTGCGAACAAGATCATTTGGCGTACAGTACATTACGAAATATTAACACTCAGAATGCGGGTTGTATGATAGGCAACTTCCAAATCATTGCACGTATTAGCAAATTCATTCCAACATGATATACGGAAGGATAAATTTCACCATAACAATAGGTTAACTACCAAGATACCATCTATTGAACAAATAAAGTACAACTTGTTACATTTCATCAAGCTGCTTCAGTGACGGCTACCCCAAAAGGATCCAGCTTCAGGGAAGATCCTCCTCGAACCTTGAGTGAGCAGCTGGTGCAGCTTCTACTGAAAAGATTCAAGCACGGTTAAGGAAAGCGATTGCATTTTAAGGGATGTAAAATGGAGTATCAAAATAAGCTCACCCTGCAAGCACATTCAATATCTCCTTCCCATGGGTTTGCATCTTCCACATGACTTCTTTTCCTCGATCAAACAATACTACAATCTTCTCTGCAGAATCCACAGCTTCATGCTAAGCATCTACTAATGCCGATGCACAAGCAGCGTGGCCTCATGAAGGAAATATATTTACGTTAACACGGACGGCAAATCAAATAACAAAAATTGACTATCATGGAAATAATCTTACCCACCTTTTTCTAACTGAACACAATATTCCTTCGCCGAACCGTGAGAAATCCCATCTGAGGAAGCACTGTGGATGCACTGCGCGCACGGAACCATCTTCTCTGCGCTTGAAGTAAAAAAAAAGGGTAAGCAACTGGAGAAGTCGAAAAAGAGAACAAGGAATGAGTTTTACTTTACTTTCGTCCGATTCCGGGGTTACCGACGGTCTTGGATAAATGGCGCATCTTGAAATTCTCAGCAAAGGATACTGCTTAACTTATCCTGAAATAATCATTGCTACGTCCGGTTAAGAGATATTTATCAGTGATCCAAAATCATTCCGATCATATGTTATGGACGCGAACAAAATTGACTGCCATTTACACCCGAGCAGTCAAGGGAGTGAAATTGCCACATTACCAATTCGTGTCCCAGCATATCTTCTAGGTCTTTCGCGGCGGTAGTAGAAATGCAGGAAAAACTTTGTCTTGGCTGCTGGAGTAAACGGGACCGCTATCAACATCTTCTCATCCGCCCCATGCAGACTAGCTGAAATCGATTGATTGTTTCAATAGACGTTACAACCTTTTGGAATTATAATGTCAAATGTGTTATTCAATGAAGCTCATTTTCATGCAAATAAGCCGATGATGTATTATTTCGTGAGCTTCCCTACTGCTTCCCGTGGTAGATGCCCTCCTCACGTTTTCCAAACCGCTCTCGAAAAGGTCTTCTTGTTCCACAGCCACGCGATCGGTTTCCTGAAGAGATAAAGCATTAATCTAAACCATGATGGTCGTTTACGAAAAGTAGGGAAGAACAATGAGACAACTCTTGCTGCTATGTGAAATTCGTTGACTGAAGATAAATCCTTCCTACCTTTAATTCCTCATGCATTCAAGATCTCGACTGATTTACAGATGGTCGTCCTCTTCGGAAGCGTTGCACAATAGCAATCAATTCCCAAGTAGTACGCAAAGCTGAAAATAATGAGACACGATTACGAATACGTGCGCGTGAATCTGAATTCAAATTACAAGTTCACTCACATTCTTTGATTCTCCGTCTCCATCGATGGAATGGTTCAGTAATTTCTCGAATTATTCCTCTCCCCGAGGCTAAGCATCCTGCTGGAGGGCTGATCCTCCTCGTCCGTAGTTGGTGCAGTTTCCTATAGAAGACATATATTAGTTTGAGGAAATCGAATTCACTTTGTCACGATTACGACAAGTCGAATCAAAAATACTCACCCTGCCAGCTCAGTCAAAACCTTCGTCTCCATGTGGACCTTCCTTACGACATAACTTCCTGAATCTCGATGAGCTACACGGCAGAGCCCGCCGTCACACCTCAGGATCTTCTCACAAGCACCGTTCCCTCGTCATGGTAAAATATATACGTTAATATGGACGGCAAAAGATAGAATTCTTCAATTGACTGTCATGGAAATAACCTTACTCACCGTTTTGTAACTGAACAAAGTATTACTTCGCCGACCCGCGCTTCTCATGAATGGACGAACCTGGATCAAACGGAAACATTTTTTAATATGCAAGCAAATATTACTGTAAATGGTCCCGCATCATGTTCTCATGCAAACTGGGATTATAATAGAAAGGACGTTACTTACGATGGAATCATATGGAATTCTCGCGGTAAAAGTTTCGGAAGTTGGCCTTCCTCCTCTCGCGATATCCAATCTTCTTACGTTATCAATCCCTCGATGCACATTGAAACATTGTGACATGTCGGTATTTATAAAACCCAAATGCGCGGAATACATCGATTTACAATGGAGGCATTTCACGATAAGTACAGATGATTACAATTAGAGGCTGTTTTTCTCGCAGAACTACATTGTGATTTTACGCAGTTAAACTTTATCATAAACATAATTCTTACACATACAATACAGTTATGATGTTCACATTACTCCATACGGGTGTTCATACAAGAAGCCAAACGCACTAACATAGTGCAACGGTCTACTGGTAAATGCTCGAAGGAAATTCGAAGATGGAAGAACCGAAAAAGAGAATGCATTCTCAAATATTCTGGACACATCAGCCGACAATGCGAAAATAGTGGGATGAAGATCAAGTGTGTGCAAGGACGATCGGAGGTGAAAAAGAGAACCATCAAAGAGAGGGTTGATCCTGAATAGAAGAATTTCAGGAGAACCTTGTTCACCGACGTGGCTAGCCAAACGAACGACTCAAGTACGGAAGAAGAGCGACTGCTCCAAAACAAAGTGTGCGAACAAGATCATTTGGCGTACAGTAAATTACGAAATATTAACACTCAGAATGCGGGTTGTATGATAGGCAACTTCCAAATCATTGCACGTATTAGCAAATTCATTCCAACATGATATACGGAAGGATAAATTTCACCATAACAATAGGTTAACTACCAAGATACCATCTATTGAACAAATAAAGTACAACTTGTTACATTTCATCAAGCTGCTTCAGTGACGGCTACCCCAAAAGGATCCAGCTTCAGGGAAGATCCTCCTCGAACCTTGAGTGAGCAGCTGGTGCAGCTTCTACTGAAAAGATTCAAGCACGGTTAAGGAAAGCGATTGCATTTTAAGGGATGTAAAATGGAGTATCAAAATAAGCTCACCCTGCAAGCACATTCAATATCTCCTTCCCATGGGTTTGCATCTTCCACATGACTTCTTTTCCTCGATCAAACAATACTACAATCTTCTCTGCAGAATCCACAGCTTCATGCTAAGCATCTACTAATGCCGATGCACAAGCAGCGTGGCCTCATGAAGGAAATATATTTACGTTAACACGGACGGCAAATCAAATAACAAAAATTGACTATCATGGAAATAATCTTACCCACCTTTTTCTAACTGAACACAATATTCCTTCGCCGAACCGTGAGAAATCCGATCTGAGGAAGCACTGTGGATGCACTGCGCGCACGGAACCATCTTCTCTGCGCTTGAAGTAAAAAAAAAGGGTAAGCAACTGGAGAAGTCGAAAAAGAGAACAAGGAATGAGTTTTACTTTACTTTCGTCCGATTCCGGGGTTACCGACGGTCTTGGATAAATGGCGCATCTTGAAATTCTCAGCAAAGGATACTGCTTAACTTATCCTGAAATAATCATTGCTACGTCCGGTTAAGAGATATTTATCAGTGATCCAAAATCATTCCGATCATATGTTATGGACGCGAACAAAATTGACTGCCATTTACACCCGAGCAGTCAAGGGAGTGAAATTGCCACATTACCAATTCGTGTCCCAGCATATCTTCTAGGTCTTTCGCGGCGGTAGTAGAAATGCAGGAAAAACTTTGTCTTGGCTGCTGGAGTAAACGGGACCGCTATCAACATCTTCTCATCCGCCCCTTGCAGACGAGCTGAAATCGATTGATTGTTTCAATAGACGTTACAACCTTTTGGAATTATAATGTCAAATGTGTTATTCAATGAAGCTCATTTTCATGCAAATAAGCCGATGATGTATTATTTCGTGAGCTTCCCTACTTCTTCCCGTGGTAGATGCCTTCCTCACGTTTTCCAAACCGCTCTCGATAAGGTCTTCTTGTTCCACAGCCACGCGATCGGTTTCCTGAAGAGATAAAGCATTAATCTAAACCATGATGGTCGTTTACGAAAAGTAGGGAAGAACAATCGACAACTCTTGCTGCTATGTGAAATTCGTTGACTGAAGATAAATCCTTCCTACCTTTATTTCCTCATGCATTCAAGATCTCGACTGATTTACAGATGGTCGTCCTCTTCGGAAGCGTTGCACAATAGCAATCAATTCCCAAGTAGTACGCAAAGCTGAAAATAATGAGACACGATTACGAATACGTGCGCGTGAATCTGAATTCAAATTACAAGTTCACTCACATTCTTTGATTCTCCGTCTCCATCGATGGAATGGTTCAGTAATTTCTCGAATTATTCCTCTCCCCGAGGCTAAGCATCCTGCTGGAGGGCTGATCCTCCTCGTCCGTAGTTGGTGCAGTTTCCTATAGAAGACATATATTAGTTTGAGGAAATCGAATTCACTTTGTCACGATTACGACAAGTCGAATCAAAAATACTCACCCTGCCAGCTCAGTCAAAACCTTCGTCTCCATGTGGACCTTCCTTACGACATAACTTCCTGAATCTCGATGAGCTACACGGCAGAGCCCGCCGTCACACCTCAGGATCTTCTCACAAGCACCGTTCCCTCGTCATGGTAAAATATATACGTTAATATGGACGGCAAAAGATAGAATTCTTCAATTGACTGTCATGGAAATAACCTTACTCACCGTTTTGTAACTGAACAAAGTATTACTTCGCCGACCCGCGCTTCTCATGAATGGACGAACCTGGATCAAACGGAAACATTTTTTAATATGCAAGCAAATATTACTGTAAATGGTCCCGCATCATGTTCTCATGCAAACTGGGATTATAATAGAAAGGACGTTACTTACGATGGAATCATATGGAATTCTCGCGGTAAAAGTTTTGGAAGTTGGCCTTCCTCCTCTCGCGATATCCAATCTTCTTACGTTATCAATCCCTCGATGCACATTGAAACATTGTGACATGTCGGTATTTATAAAACCCAAATGCGCGGAATACATCGATTTACAATGGAGGCATTTCACGATAAGTACAGATGATTACAATTAGAGGCTGTTTTTCTCGCAGGACTACATTGTGATTTTACGCAGTTAAACTTTATCATAAATATAATTCTTACACATACAGTACAATACAGTTATGATGTTCACATTACTCCATACGGGTGTTCGTACAAGAAGCCAAACGCACTAACATAGTGCAACGGTCTACTGGTAAATGCTCGAAGGAAATTCGAAGATGGAAGAACCGAAAAAGAGAATGCATTCTCAAATATTCTGGACACATCAGCCGACAATGCGAAAATAGTGGGATGAAGATCAAGTGTGTGCAAGGACGATCGGAGGTGAAAAAGAGAACCATCAAAGAGAGGGTTGATCCTGAATAGAAGAATTTCAGGAGAACCTTGTTCACCGACGTGGCTAGCCAAACGAACGACTCAAGTACGGAAGAAGAGCGACTGCTCCAAAACAAAGTGTGCGAACAAGATCATTTGGCGTACAGTACATTACGAAATATTAACACTCAGAATGCGGGTTGTATGATAGGCAACTTCCAAATCATTGCACGTATTAGCAAATTCATTCCAACATGATATACGGAAGGATAAATTTCACCATAACAATAGGTTAACTACCAAGATACCATCTATTGAACAAATAAAGTACAACTTGTTACATTTCATCAAGCTGCTTCAGTGACGGCTACCCCAAAAGGATCCAGCTTCAGGGAAGATCCTCCTCGAACCTTGAGTGAGCAGCTGGTGCAGCTTCTACTGAAAAGATTCAAGCACGGTTAAGGAAAGCGATTGCATTTTAAGGGATGTAAAATGGAGTATCAAAATAAGCTCACCCTGCAAGCACATTCAATATCTCCTTCCCATGGGTTTGCATCTTCCACATGACTTCTTTTCCTCGATCTAACAATACTACAATCTTCTCTGCAGAATCCACAGCTTCATGCTAAGCATCTTCTATTGCCGAAGCACAAGCAGCGTGGCCTCATGAAGGTAAATATTTACGTTAACACGGACGGCAAATCAAATAACAACAATTGACTATCATGGAAATAATCTTACCCACCTTTTTCTAACTGAACACAATATTCCTTCGCCGAACCGTGAGAAATCCCATCTGAGGAAGCACTGTGGATGCACTGCGCGCACGGAACCATCTTCTCTGCGCTTGAAGTAAAAAAAAAGGGTAAGCAACTGGAGAAGTCGAAAAAGAGAACAAGGAATGAGTTTTACTTTACTTTCGTCCGATTCCGGGGTTACCGACGGTCTTGGATAAATGGCGCATCTTGAAATTCTCAGCAAAGGATACTGCTTAACTTATCCTGAAATAATCATTGCTACGTCCGGTTAAGAGATATTTATCAGTGATCCAAAATCATTCCGATCATATGTTATGGACGCGAACAAAATTTACTGCCATTTACACCCGAGCAGTCAAGGGAGTGAAATTGCCACATTACCAATTCGTGTCCCAGCATATCTTCTGGTCTTTCGCGGCGGTAGTAGAAATGCAGGAAAAACTTTGTCTTGGCTGCTGGAGTAAACGGGACCGCTATCAACATCTTCTCATCCGCCCCTTGCAGACGAGCTGAAATCGATTGATTGTTTCAATAGATGTTACAACCTTTTGGAATTATAATGTCAAATGTGTAATTCAATGAAGCTCATTTTTATGCAAATAAGCCGATGATGTATTATTTCGTGAGCTTCCCTACTTCTTCCCGTGGTAGATGCCTTCCTCACGTTTTCCAAACCGCTCTCGAAAAGGTCTTCTTGTTCCACAGCCACGCGATCGGTTTCCTGAAGAGATAAAGCATTAATCTAAACCATGATGGTCGTTTACGAAAAGTAGGGAAGAACAATCGACAACTCTTGCTGCTATGTGAAATTCGTTGACTGAAGATAAATCCTTCCTACCTTTATTTCCTCATGCATTCAAGATCTCGACTGATTTACAGATGGTCGTCCTCTTCGGAAGCGTTGCACAATAGCAATCAATTCCCAAGTAGTACGCAAAGCTGAAAATAATGAGACACGATTACGAATACGTGCGCGTGAATCTGAATTCAAATTACAAGTTCACTCACATTCTTTGATTCTCCGTCTCCATCGATGGAATGGTTCAGTAATTTCTCGAATTATTCCTCTCCCCGAGGCTAAGCATCCTGCTGGAGGGCTGATCCTCCTCGTCCGTAGTTGGTGCAGTTTCCTATAGAAGACATATATTAGTTTGAGGAAATCGAATTCACTTTGTCACGATTACGACAAGTCGAATCAAAAATACTCACCCTGCCAGCTCAGTCAAAACCTTCGTCTCCATGTGGACCTTCCTTACGACATAACTTCCTGAATCTCGATGAGCTACACGGCAGAGCCCGCCGTCACACCTCAGGATCTTCTCACAAGCACCGTTCCCTCGTCATGGTAAAATATATACGTTAATATGGACGGCAAAAGATAGAATTCTTCAATTGACTGTCATGGAAATAACCTTACTCACCGTTTTGTAACTGAACAAAGTATTACTTCGCCGACCCGCGCTTCTCATGAATGGACGAACCTGGATCAAACGGAAACATTTTTTAATATGCAAGCAAATATTACTGTAAATGGTCCCGCATCATGTTCTCATGCAAACTGGGATTATAATAGAAAGGACGTTACTTACGATGGAATCATATGGAATTCTCGCGGTAAAAGTTTTGGAAGTTGGCCTTCCTCCTCTCGCGATATCCAATCTTCTTACGTTATCAATCCCTCGATGCACATTGAAACATTGTGACATGTCGGTATTTATAAAACCCAAATGCGCGGAATACATCGATTTACAATGGAGGCATTTCACGATAAGTACAGATGATTACAATTAGAGGCTGTTTTTCTCGCAGGACTACATTGTGATTTTACGCAGTTAAACTTTATCATAAATATAATTCTTACACATACAGTACAATACAGTTATGATGTTCACATTACTCCATACGGGTGTTCGTACAAGAAGCCAAACGCACTAACATAGTGCAACGGTCTACTGGTAAATGCTCGAAGGAAATTCGAAGATGGAAGAACCGAAAAAGAGAATGCATTCTCAAATATTCTGGACACATCAGCCGACAATGCGAAAATAGTGGGATGAAGATCAAGTGTGTGCAAGGACGATCGGAGGTGAAAAAGAGAACCATCAAAGAGAGGGTTGATCCTGAATAGAAGAATTTCAGGAGAACCTTGTTCACCGACGTGGCTAGCCAAACGAACGACTCAAGTACGGAAGAAGAGCGACTGCTCCAAAACAAAGTGTGCGAACAAGATCATTTGGCGTACAGTACATTACGAAATATTAACACTCAGAATGCGGGTTGTATGATAGGCAACTTCCAAATCATTGCACGTATTAGCAAATTCATTCCAACATGATATACGGAAGGATAAATTTCACCATAACAATAGGTTAACTACCAAGATACCATCTATTGAACAAATAAAGTACAACTTGTTACATTTCATCAAGCTGCTTCAGTGACGGCTACCCCAAAAGGATCCAGCTTCAGGGAAGATCCTCCTCGAACCTTGAGTGAGCAGCTGGTGCAGCTTCTACTGAAAAGATTCAAGCACGGTTAAGGAAAGCGATTGCATTTTAAGGGATGTAAAATGGAGTATCAAAATAAGCTCACCCTGCAAGCACATTCAATATCTCCTTCCCATGGGTTTGCATCTTCCACATGACTTCTTTTCCTCGATCTAACAATACTACAATCTTCTCTGCAGAATCCACAGCTTCATGCTAAGCATCTTCTATTGCCGAAGCACAAGCAGCGTGGCCTCATGAAGGTAAATATTTACGTTAACACGGACGGCAAATCAAATAACAACAATTGACTATCATGGAAATAATCTTACCCACCTTTTTCTAACTGAACACAATATTCCTTCGCCGAACCGTGAGAAATCCCATCTGAGGAAGCACTGTGGATGCACTGCGCGCACGGAACCATCTTCTCTGCGCTTGAAGTAAAAAAAAAGGGTAAGCAACTGGAGAAGTCGAAAAAGAGAACAAGGAATGAGTTTTACTTTACTTTCGTCCGATTCCGGGGTTACCGACGGTCTTGGATAAATGGCGCATCTTGAAATTCTCAGCAAAGGATACTGCTTAACTTATCCTGAAATAATCATTGCTACGTCCGGTTAAGAGATATTTATCAGTGATCCAAAATCATTCCGATCATATGTTATGGACGCGAACAAAATTTACTGCCATTTACACCCGAGCAGTCAAGGGAGTGAAATTGCCACATTACCAATTCGTGTCCCAGCATATCTTCTGGTCTTTCGCGGCGGTAGTAGAAATGCAGGAAAAACTTTGTCTTGGCTGCTGGAGTAAACGGGACCGCTATCAACATCTTCTCATCCGCCCCTTGCAGACGAGCTGAAATCGATTGATTGTTTCAATAGACGTTACAACCTTTTGGAATTATAATGTCAAATGTGTTATTCAATGAAGCTCATTTTCATGCAAATAAGCCGATGATGTATTATTTCGTGAGCTTCCCTACTTCTTCCCGTGGTAGATGCCTTCCTCACGTTTTCCAAACCGCTCTCGATAAGGTCTTCTTGTTCCACAGCCACGCGATCGGTTTCCTGAAGAGATAAAGCATTAATCTAAACCATGATGGTCGTTTACGAAAAGTAGGGAAGAACAATCGACAACTCTTGCTGCTATGTGAAATTCGTTGACTGAAGATAAATCCTTCCTACCTTTATTTCCTCATGCATTCAAGATCTCGACTGATTTACAGATGGTCGTCCTCTTCGGAAGCGTTGCACAATAGCAATCAATTCCCAAGTAGTACGCAAAGCTGAAAATAATGAGACACGATTACGAATACGTGCGCGTGAATCTGAATTCAAATTACAAGTTCACTCACATTCTTTGATTCTCCGTCTCCATCGATGGAATGGTTCAGTAATTTCTCGAATTATTCCTCTCCCCGAGGCTAAGCATCCTGCTGGAGGGCTGATCCTCCTCGTCCGTAGTTGGTGCAGTTTCCTATAGAAGACATATATTAGTTTGAGGAAATCGAATTCACTTTGTCACGATTACGACAAGTCGAATCAAAAATACTCACCCTGCCAGCTCAGTCAAAACCTTCGTCTCCATGTGGACCTTCCTTACGACATAACTTCCTGAATCTCGATGAGCTACACGGCAGAGCCCGCCGTCACACCTCAGGATCTTCTCACAAGCACCGTTCCCTCGTCATGGTAAAATATATACGTTAATATGGACGGCAAAAGATAGAATTCTTCAATTGACTGTCATGGAAATAACCTTACTCACCGTTTTGTAACTGAACAAAGTATTACTTCGCCGACCCGCGCTTCTCATGAATGGACGAACCTGGATCAAACGGAAACATTTTTTAATATGCAAGCAAATATTACTGTAAATGGTCCCGCATCATGTTCTCATGCAAACTGGGATTATAATAGAAAGGACGTTACTTGCGATGGAATCATATGGAATTCTCGCGGTAAAAGTTTTGGAAGTTGGCCTTCCTCCTCTCGCGATATCCAATCTTCTTACGTTATCAATCCCTCGATGCACATTGAAACATTGTGACATGTCGGTATTTATAAAACCCAAATGCGCGGAATACATCGATTTACAATGGAGGCATTTCACGATAAGTACAGATGATTACAATTAGAGGCTGTTTTTCTCGCAGGACTACATTGTGATTTTACGCAGTTAAACTTTATCATAAATATAATTATTACACATACAATACAGTTATGATGTTCACATTACTCCATACGGGTGTTCGTACAAGAAGCCAAACGCACTAACATAGTGCAACGGTCTACTGGTAAATGCTCGAAGGAAATTCGAAGATGGAAGAACCGAAAAAGAGAATGCATTCTCAAATATTCTGGACACATCAGCCGACAATGCGAAAATAGTGGGATGAAGATCAAGTGTGTGCAAGGACGATCGGAGGTGAAAAAGAGAACCATCAAAGAGAGGGTTGATCCTGAATAGAAGAATTTCAGGAGAACCTTGTTCACCGACGTGGCTAGCCAAACGAACGACTCAAGTACGGAAGAAGAGCGACTGCTCCAAAACAAAGTGTGCGAACAAGATCATTTGGCGTACAGTACATTACGAAATATTAACACTCAGAATGCGGGTTGTATGATAGGCAACTTCCAAATCATTGCACGTATTAGCAAATTCATTCCAACATGATATACGGAAGGATAAATTTCACCATAACAATAGGTTAACTACCAAGATACCATCTATTGAACAAATAAAGTACAACTTGTTACATTTCATCAAGCTGCTTCAGTGACGGCTACCCCAAAAGGATCCAGCTTCAGGGAAGATCCTCCTCGAACCTTGAGTGAGCAGCTGGTGCAGCTTCTACTGAAAAGATTCAAGCACGGTTAAGGAAAGCGATTGCATTTTAAGGGATGTAAAATGGAGTATCAAAATAAGCTCACCCTGCAAGCACATTCAATATCTCCTTCCCATGGGTTTGCATCTTCCACATGACTTCTTTTCCTCGATCTAACAATACTACAATCTTCTCTGCAGAATCCACAGCTTCATGCTAAGCATCTTCTATTGCCGAAGCACAAGCAGCGTGGCCTCATGAAGGTAAATATTTACGTTAACACGGACGGCAAATCAAATAACAACAATTGACTATCATGGAAATAATCTTACCCACCTTTTTCTAACTGAACACAATATTCCTTCGCCGAACCGTGAGAAATCCCATCTGAGGAAGCACTGTGGATGCACTGCGCGCACGGAACCATCTTCTCTGCGCTTGAAGTAAAAAAAAAGGGTAAGCAACTGGAGAAGTCGAAAAAGAGAACAAGGAATGAGTTTTACTTTACTTTCGTCCGATTCCGGGGTTACCGACGGTCTTGGATAAATGGCGCATCCTGAAATTCTCAGCGAAGGATAACGAAGGTAAACGGGACCGCTATCAACATCTTCTCATCCGCCCCATACAGACTAGCTGAAATCGATTGATTGTTTCAATAGACGTTACAACCTTTTGGAATTATAATGTCAAACGTGTAATTCAATGAAGCTCATTTTTTTGCAAATACGCCGATGATGTATTATTTCGTGAGCTTCCCTACTGCTTCCCGTGGTAGATGCCCTCCTCACGTTTTCCAAACCGCTCTCGAAAAGGTCTTCTTGTTCCACAGCCACGAGATCGGTTTCCTGAAGAGATAAAGCATTAATCAAAACCATGATGGTCGTTAACGAACAGTAGGGAAGAACAATCGACAACTCTTGCTGCTATGTGAAATTCGTTGACTGAAGATAAATCCTTCCTACCTTTATTTCCTCATGCATTCAAGATACCGACTGATTTACAGATGGTCGTCCTCTTCGGAAGCGTTGCACAATAGCAATCAATTCCCAAGTAGTTCGCAAAGCTGAAAATAATGAGACACGATTACGAATACGTGCGCGTGAATCTTAATTCAAATTACAAGTTCACTCACATTCTTTGATTCTCCGTCTCCATCGATGGAATGGTTCAGTAATGTCTCGAATTATTCCTCTCCCCGAGGCTAAGCATCCTGCTGGAGGGCGGATCCTCCTCGTCCGTAGTTGGTGCAGTTTCCTATAGAAGACATATATTAGTTTGAGGAAATCGAATTCACTTTGTCACGATTACGACAAGTCGAATCAAAAATACTCACCCTGCCAGCTCAGTCAAAACCTTCGTCTCCTTGTGGATCTTCCTTACGACATAACTTCCTGAATCTCGATGAGCTACACGGCAGAGCCCGCCGTCACACCTCAGGATCTTCTCACAAGCACCGTTCCCTCGTCATGGTAAAATATTTACGTTAATATGGACGGCAAAAGATAGAATTCTTCAATTGACTGTCATGGAAATAACCTTACTCACCGTTTTGTAACTGAACAAAGTATTACTTCGCCGACCCGCGCTACTAATGAATGGACGTACCTGGATCAAACGGAAACATGTTTTAATATGCAAGCAAATATTACTGTAAATGGTCCCGCATCATGTTCTCATGCAAACTGGGATTATAATAGAAAGGACGTTACTTACGATGGAATCATATGGAATTCTCGCGGTAAAAGTTTTGGAAGTTGGCCTTCCTCCTCTCGCGATATCCAATCTTCTTACGTTATCAATCCCTCGATGCACATTGAAACATTGTGACATGTCGGTATTTATAAAACCCAAATGCGCGGAATACATCGATTTACAATGGAGGCATTTCACGATAAGTACAGATGATTACAATTAGAGGCTGTTTTTCTCGCAGGACTACATTGTGATTTTACGCAGTTAAACTTTATCATAAATATAATTCTTACACATACAGTACAATACAGTTATGATGTTCACATTACTCCATACGGGTGTTCGTACAAGAAGCCAAACGCACTAACATAGTGCAACGGTCTACTGGTAAATGCTCGAAGGAAATTCGAAGATGGAAGAACCGAAAAAGAGAATGCATTCTCAAATATTCTGGACACATCAGCCGACAATGCGAAAATAGTGGGATGAAGATCAAGTGTGTGCAAGGACGATCGGAGGTGAAAAAGAGAACCATCAAAGAGAGGGTTGATCCTGAATAGAAGAATTTCAGGAGAACCTTGTTCACCGACGTGGCTAGCCAAACGAACGACTCAAGTACGGAAGAAGAGCGACTGCTCCAAAACAAAGTGTGCGAACAAGATCATTTGGCGTACAGTACATTACGAAATATTAACACTCAGAATGCGGGTTGTATGATAGGCAACTTCCAAATCATTGCACGTATTAGCAAATTCATTCCAACATGATATACGGAAGGATAAATTTCACCATAACAATAGGTTAACTACCAAGATACCATCTATTGAACAAATAAAGTACAACTTGTTACATTTCATCAAGCTGCTTCAGTGACGGCTACCCCAAAAGGATCCAGCTTCAGGGAAGATCCTCCTCGAACCTTGAGTGAGCAGCTGGTGCAGCTTCTACTGAAAAGATTCAAGCACGGTTAAGGAAAGCGATTGCATTTTAAGGGATGTAAAATGGAGTATCAAAATAAGCTCACCCTGCAAGCACATTCAATATCTCCTTCCCATGGGTTTGCATCTTCCACTTGACTTCTTTTCCTCGATCTAACAATACTACAATCTTCTCTGCAGAATCCACAGCTTCATGCTAAGCATCTTCTAATGCCGATGCACAAGCAGCGTGGCCTCATGAAGGTAATATATTTACGTTAACACGGACGGAAAATCAAATAACAACAATTGACTATCATGGAAATAATCTTACCCACCTTTTTCTAACTGAACACAATATTCCTTCGCCGAACCGTGAGAAATCCCATCTGAGGAAGCACTGTGGATGCACTGCGCGCACGGAACCATCTTCTCTGCGGTTGAAGTAAAAAAAAGGGTAAGCAACTGGAGAAGTCGAAGAAGAGAACAAGGAATGAGTTTTACTTTACTTTCGTCCGATTCCGGGGTTACCGACGGTCTTGGATAAATGGCGCATCCTGAAATTCTCAGCGAAGGATAACGAAGGTAAACGGGACCGCTATCAACATCTTCTCATCCGCCCCATGCAGACTAGCTGAAATCGATTGATTGTTTCAATAGACTTTACATCCTTTTAGAATTATAATGTCAAATGTGTAATTCAATGAAGGTAATTTTTATGCAAATACGCCGATGATGTATTATTTCGTGAGCTTCCCTACTGCTTCCCGTGGTAGATGCCCTCCTCACGTTTTCCAAACCGCTCTCGATAAGGTCTTCTTGTTCCACAGCCACGCGATCGGTTTCCTGAAGAGATAAAGCATTAATCTAAACCATGATGGTCGTTTACGAAAAGTAGGGAAGAACAATGAGACAACTCTTGCTGCTATGTGAAATTCGTTGACTGAAGATAAATCCTTCCTACCTTTAATTCCTCATGCATTCAAGATACCGACTGATTTACAGATGGTCGTCCTCTTCGGAAGCGTTGCACAATAGCAATCAATTCCCAAGTAGTACGCAAAGCTGAAAATAATGAGACACGATTACGAATACGTGCGCGTGAATCTGAATTCAAATTACAAGTTCACTCACATTCTTTGATTCTCCGTCTCCATCGATGGAATGGTTCAGTAATTTCTCGAATTATTCCTCTCCCCGAGGCTAAGCATCCTGCTGGAGGGCTGATCCTCCTCGTCCGTAGTTGGTGCAGTTTCCTATAGAAGACATATATTAGTTTGAGGAAATCGAATTCACTTTGTCACGATTACGACAAGTCGAATCAAAAATACTCACCCTGCCAGCTCAGTCAAAACCTTCGTCTCCATGTGGACCTTCCTTACGACATAACTTCCTGAATCTCGATGAGCTACACGGCAGAGCCCGCCGTCACACCTCAGGATCTTCTCACAAGCACCGTTCCCTCGTCATGGTAAAATATATACGTTAATATGGACGGCAAAAGATAGAATTCTTCAATTGACTGTCATGGAAATAACCTTACTCACCGTTTTGTAACTGAACAAAGTATTACTTCGCCGACCCGCGCTTCTCATGAATGGACGAACCTGGATCAAACGGAAACATTTTTTAATATGCAAGCAAATATTACTGTAAATGGTCCCGCATCATGTTCTCATGCAAACTGGGATTATAATAGAAAGGACGTTACTTGCGATGGAATCATATGGAATTCTCGCGGTAAAAGTTTTGGAAGTTGGCCTTCCTCCTCTCGCGATATCCAATCTTCTTACGTTATCAATCCCTCGATGCACATTGAAACATTGTGACATGTCGGTATTTATAAAACCCAAATGCGCGGAATACATCGATTTACAATGGAGGCATTTCACGATAAGTACAGATGATTACAATTAGAGGCTGTTTTTCTCGCAGAACTACATTGTGATTTTACGCAGTTAAACTTTATCATAAATATAATTCTTACACATACAATACAGTTATGATGTTCACATTACTCCATACGGGTGTTCGTACAAGAAGCCAAACGCACTAACATAGTGCAACGGTCTACTGGTAAATGCTCGAAGGAAATTCGAAGATGGAAGAACCGAAAAAGAGAATGCATTCTCAAATATTCTGGACACATCAGCCGACAATGCGAAAATAGTGGGATGAAGATCAAGTGTGTGCAAGGACGATCGGAGGTGAAAAAGAGAACCATCAAAGAGAGGGTTGATCCTGAATAGAAGAATTTCAGGAGAACCTTGTTCACCGACGTGGCTAGCCAAACGAACGACTCAAGTACGGAAGAAGAGCGACTGCTCCAAAACAAAGTGTGCGAACAAGATCATTTGGCGTACAGTACATTACGAAATATTAACACTCAGAATGCGGGTTGTATGATAGGCAACTTCCAAATCATTGCACGTATTAGCAAATTCATTCCAACATGATATACGGAAGGATAAATTTCACCATAACAATAGGTTAACTACCAAGATACCATCTATTGAACAAATAAAGTACAACTTGTTACATTTCATCAAGCTGCTTCAGTGACGGCTACCCCAAAAGGATCCAGCTTCAGGGAAGATCCTCCTCGAACCTTGAGTGAGCAGCTGGTGCAGCTTCTACTGAAAAGATTCAAGCACGGTTAAGGAAAGCGATTGCATTTTAAGGGATGTAAAATGGAGTATCAAAATAAGCTCACCCTGCAAGCACATTCAATATCTCCTTCCCATGGGTTTGCATCTTCCACATGACTTCTTTTCCTCGATCTAACAATACTACAATCTTCTCTGCAGAATCCACAGCTTCATGCTAAGCATCTTCTATTGCCGAAGCACAAGCAGCGTGGCCTCATGAAGGTAAATATTTACGTTAACACGGACGGCAAATCAAATAACAACAATTGACTATCATGGAAATAATCTTACCCACCTTTTTCTAACTGAACACAATATTCCTTCGCCGAACCGTGAGAAATCCCATCTGAGGAAGCACTGTGGATGCACTGCGCGCACGGAACCATCTTCTCTGCGGTTGAAGTAAAAAAAAGGGTAAGCAACTGGAGAAGTCGAAGAAGAGAACAAGGAATGAGTTTTACTTTACTTTCGTCCGATTCCGGGGTTACCGACGGTCTTGGATAAATGGCGCATCCTGAAATTCTCAGCGAAGGATAACGAAGGTAAACGGGACCGCTATCAACATCTTCTCATCCGCCCCATACAGACTAGCTGAAATCGATTGATTGTTTCAATAGACGTTACAACCTTTTGGAATTATAATGTCAAACGTGTAATTCAATGAAGCTCATTTTTTTGCAAATACGCCGATGATGTATTATTTCGTGAGCTTCCCTACTGCTTCCCGTGGTAGATGCCCTCCTCACGTTTTCCAAACCGCTCTCGAAAAGGTCTTCTTGTTCCACAGCCACGAGATCGGTTTCCTGAAGAGATAAAGCATTAATCAAAACCATGATGGTCGTTAACGAACAGTAGGGAAGAACAATCGACAACTCTTGCTGCTATGTGAAATTCGTTGACTGAAGATAAATCCTTCCTACCTTTATTTCCTCATGCATTCAAGATACCGACTGATTTACAGATGGTCGTCCTCTTCGGAAGCGTTGCACAATAGCAATCAATTCCCAAGTAGTTCGCAAAGCTGAAAATAATGAGACACGATTACGAATACGTGCGCGTGAATCTTAATTCAAATTACAAGTTCACTCACATTCTTTGATTCTCCGTCTCCATCGATGGAATGGTTCAGTAATGTCTCGAATTATTCCTCTCCCCGAGGCTAAGCATCCTGCTGGAGGGCGGATCCTCCTCGTCCGTAGTTGGTGCAGTTTCCTATAGAAGACATATATTAGTTTGAGGAAATCGAATTCACTTTGTCACGATTACGACAAGTCGAATCAAAAATACTCACCCTGCCAGCTCAGTCAAAACCTTCGTCTCCTTGTGGATCTTCCTTACGACATAACTTCCTGAATCTCGATGAGCTACACGGCAGAGCCCGCCGTCACACCTCAGGATCTTCTCACAAGCACCGTTCCCTCGTCATGGTAAAATATTTACGTTAATATGGACGGCAAAAGATAGAATTCTTCAATTGACTGTCATGGAAATAACCTTACTCACCGTTTTGTAACTGAACAAAGTATTACTTCGCCGACCCGCGCTACTAATGAATGGACGTACCTGGATCAAACGGAAACATGTTTTAATATGCAAGCAAATATTACTGTAAATGGTCCCGCATCATGTTCTCATGCAAACTGGGATTATAATAGAAAGGACGTTACTTACGATGGAATCATATGGAATTCTCGCGGTAAAAGTTTTGGAAGTTGGCCTTCCTCCTCTCGCGATATCCAATCTTCTTACGTTATCAATCCCTCGATGCACATTGAAACATTGTGACATGTCGGTATTTATAAAACCCAAATGCGCGGAATACATCGATTTACAATGGAGGCATTTCACGATAAGTACAGATGATTACAATTAGAGGCTGTTTTTCTCGCAGAACTACATTGTGATTTTACGCAGTTAAACTTTATCATAAATATAATTCTTACACATACAATACAGTTATGATGTTCACATTACTCCATACGGGTGTTCGTACAAGAAGCCAAACGCACTAACATAGTGCAACGGTCTACTGGTAAATGCTCGAAGGAAATTCGAAGATGGAAGAACCGAAAAAGAGAATGCATTCTCAAATATTCTGGACACATCAGCCGACAATGCGAAAATAGTGGGATGAAGATCAAGTGTGTGCAAGGACGATCGGAGGTGAAAAAGAGAACCATCAAAGAGAGGGTTGATCCTGAATAGAAGAATTTCAGGAGAACCTTGTTCACCGACGTGGCTAGCCAAACGAACGACTCAAGTACGGAAGAAGAGCGACTGCTCCAAAACAAAGTGTGCGAACAAGATCATTTGGCGTACAGTACATTACGAAATATTAACACTCAGAATGCGGGTTGTATGATAGGCAACTTCCAAATCATTGCACGTATTAGCAAATTCATTCCAACATGATATACGGAAGGATAAATTTCACCATAACAATAGGTTAACTACCAAGATACCATCTATTGAACAAATAAAGTACAACTTGTTACATTTCATCAAGCTGCTTCAGTGACGGCTACCCCAAAAGGATCCAGCTTCAGGGAAGATCCTCCTCGAACCTTGAGTGAGCAGCTGGTGCAGCTTCTACTGAAAAGATTCAAGCACGGTTAAGGAAAGCGATTGCATTTTAAGGGATGTAAAATGGAGTATCAAAATAAGCTCACCCTGCAAGCACATTCAATATCTCCTTCCCATGGGTTTGCATCTTCCACTTGACTTCTTTTCCTCGATCTAACAATACTACAATCTTCTCTGCAGAATCCACAGCTTCATGCTAAGCATCTTCTAATGCCGATGCACAAGCAGCGTGGCCTCATGAAGGTAATATATTTACGTTAACACGGACGGAAAATCAAATAACAACAATTGACTATCATGGAAATAATCTTACCCACCTTTTTCTAACTGAACACAATATTCCTTCGCCGAACCGTGAGAAATCCCATCTGAGGAAGCACTGTGGATGCACTGCGCGCACGGAACCATCTTCTCTGCGGTTGAAGTAAAAAAAAGGGTAAGCAACTGGAGAAGTCGAAGAAGAGAACAAGGAATGAGTTTTACTTTACTTTCGTCCGATTCCGGGGTTACCGACGGTCTTGGATAAATGGCGCATCCTGAAATTCTCAGCGAAGGATAACGAAGGTAAACGGGACCGCTATCAACATCTTCTCATCCGCCCCATACAGACTAGCTGAAATCGATTGATTGTTTCAATAGACGTTACAACCTTTTGGAATTATAATGTCAAACGTGTAATTCAATGAAGCTCATTTTTTTGCAAATACGCCGATGATGTATTATTTCGTGAGCTTCCCTACTGCTTCCCGTGGTAGATGCCCTCCTCACGTTTTCCAAACCGCTCTCGAAAAGGTCTTCTTGTTCCACAGCCACGAGATCGGTTTCCTGAAGAGATAAAGCATTAATCAAAACCATGATGGTCGTTAACGAACAGTAGGGAAGAACAATCGACAACTCTTGCTGCTATGTGAAATTCGTTGACTGAAGATAAATCCTTCCTACCTTTATTTCCTCATGCATTCAAGATACCGACTGATTTACAGATGGTCGTCCTCTTCGGAAGCGTTGCACAATAGCAATCAATTCCCAAGTAGTTCGCAAAGCTGAAAATAATGAGACACGATTACGAATACGTGCGCGTGAATCTTAATTCAAATTACAAGTTCACTCACATTCTTTGATTCTCCGTCTCCATCGATGGAATGGTTCAGTAATGTCTCGAATTATTCCTCTCCCCGAGGCTAAGCATCCTGCTGGAGGGCGGATCCTCCTCGTCCGTAGTTGGTGCAGTTTCCTATAGAAGACATATATTAGTTTGAGGAAATCGAATTCACTTTGTCACGATTACGACAAGTCGAATCAAAAATACTCACCCTGCCAGCTCAGTCAAAACCTTCGTCTCCTTGTGGATCTTCCTTACGACATAACTTCCTGAATCTCGATGAGCTACACGGCAGAGCCCGCCGTCACACCTCAGGATCTTCTCACAAGCACCGTTCCCTCGTCATGGTAAAATATATACGTTAATATGGACGGCAAAAGATAGAATTCTTCAATTGACTGTCATGGAAATAACCTTACTCACCGTTTTGTAACTGAACAAAGTATTACTTCGCCGACCCGCGCTTCTCATGAATGGACGTACCTGGATCAAACGGAAACATGTTTTAATATGCAAGCAAATATTACTGTAAATGGTCCCGCATCATGTTCTCATGCAAACTGGGATTATAATAGAAAGGACGTTACTTACGATGGAATCATATGGAATTCTCGCGGTAAAAGTTTTGGAAGTTGGCCTTCCTCCTCTCGCGATATCCAATCTTCTTACGTTATCAATCCCTCGATGCACATTGAAACATTGTGACATGTCGGTATTTATAAAACCCAAATGCGCGGAATACATCGATTTACAATGGAGGCATTTCACGATAAGTACAGATGATTACAATTAGAGGCTGTTTTTCTCGCAGAACTACATTGTGATTTTACGCAGTTAAACTTTATCATAAATATAATTCTTACACATACAATACAGTTATGATGTTCACATTACTCCATACGGGTGTTCGTACAAGAAGCCAAACGCACTAACATAGTGCAACGGTCTACTGGTAAATGCTCGAAGGAAATTCGAAGATGGAAGAACCGAAAAAGAGAATGCATTCTCAAATATTCTGGACACATCAGCCGACAATGCGAAAATAGTGGGATGAAGATCAAGTGTGTGCAAGGACGATCGGAGGTGAAAAAGAGAACCATCAAAGAGAGGGTTGATCCTGAATAGAAGAATTTCAGGAGAACCTTGTTCACCGACGTGGCTAGCCAAACGAACGACTCAAGTACGGAAGAAGAGCGACTGCTCCAAAACAAAGTGTGCGAACAAGATCATTTGGCGTACAGTACATTACGAAATATTAACACTCAGAATGCGGGTTGTATGATAGGCAACTTCCAAATCATTGCACGTATTAGCAAATTCATTCCAACATGATATACGGAAGGATAAATTTCACCATAACAATAGGTTAACTACCAAGATACCATCTATTGAACAAATAAAGTACAACTTGTTACATTTCATCAAGCTGCTTCAGTGACGGCTACCCCAAAAGGATCCAGCTTCAGGGAAGATCCTCCTCGAACCTTGAGTGAGCAGCTGGTGCAGCTTCTACTGAAAAGATTCAAGCACGGTTAAGGAAAGCGATTGCATTTTAAGGGATGTAAAATGGAGTATCAAAATAAGCTCACCCTGCAAGCACATTCAATATCTCCTTCCCATGGGTTTGCATCTTCCACTTGACTTCTTTTCCTCGATCTAACAATACTACAATCTTCTCTGCAGAATCCACAGCTTCATGCTAAGCATCTTCTAATGCCGATGCACAAGCAGCGTGGCCTCATGAAGGTAATATATTTACGTTAACACGGACGGAAAATCAAATAACAACAATTGACTATCATGGAAATAATCTTACCCACCTTTTTCTAACTGAACACAATATTCCTTCGCCGAACCGTGAGAAATCCCATCTGAGGAAGCACTGTGGATGCACTGCGCGCACGGAACCATCTTCTCTGCGCTTGAAGTAAAAAAAAAGGGTAAGCAACTGGAGAAGTCGAAAAAGAGAACAAGGAATGAGTTTTACTTTACTTTCGTCCGATTCCGGGGTTACCGACGGTCTTGGATAAATGGCGCATCTTGAAATTCTCAGCAAAGGATACTGCTTAACTTATCCTGAAATAATCATTGCTACGTCCGGTTAAGAGATATTTATCAGTGATCCAAAATCATTCCGATCATATGTTATGGACGCGAACAAAATTGACTGCCATTTACACCCGAGCAGTCAAGGGAGTGAAATTGCCACATTACCAATTCGTGTCCCAGCATATCTTCTAGGTCTTTCGCGGCGGTAGTAGAAATGCAGGAAAAACTTTGTCTTGGCTGCTGGAGTAAACGGGACCGCTATCAACATCTTCTCATCCGCCCCTTGCAGACGAGCTGAAATCGATTGATTGTTTCAATAGACTTTACATCCTTTTAGAATTATAATGTCAAATGTGTAATTCAATGAAGGTAATTTTTATGCAAATACGCCGATGATGTATTATTTCGTGAGCTTCCCTACTGCTTCCCGTGGTAGATGCCCTCCTCACGTTTTCCAAACCGCTCTCGAAAAGGTCTTCTTGTTCCACAGCCACGAGATCGGTTTCCTGAAGAGATAAAGCATTAATCAAAACCATGATGGTCGTTAACGAACAGTAGGGAAGAACAATCGACAACTCTTGCTGCTATGTGAAATTCGTTGACTGAAGATAAATCCTTCCTACCTTTATTTCCTCATGCATTCAAGATACCGACTGATTTACAGATGGTCGTCCTCTTCGGAAGCGTTGCACAATAGCAATCAATTCCCAAGTAGTTCGCAAAGCTGAAAATAATGAGACACGATTACGAATACGTGCGCGTGAATCTTAATTCAAATTACAAGTTCACTCACATTCTTTGATTCTCCGTCTCCATCGATGGAATGGTTCAGTAATGTCTCGAATTATTCCTCTCCCCGAGGCTAAGCATCCTGCTGGAGGGCGGATCCTCCTCGTCCGTAGTTGGTGCAGTTTCCTATAGAAGACATATATTAGTTTGAGGAAATCGAATTCACTTTGTCACGATTACGACAAGTCGAATCAAAAATACTCACCCTGCCAGCTCAGTCAAAACCTTCGTCTCCTTGTGGATCTTCCTTACGACATAACTTCCTGAATCTCGATGAGCTACACGGCAGAGCCCGCCGTCACACCTCAGGATCTTCTCACAAGCACCGTTCCCTCGTCATGGTAAAATATTTACGTTAATATGGACGGCAAAAGATAGAATTCTTCAATTGACTGTCATGGAAATAACCTTACTCACCGTTTTGTAACTGAACAAAGTATTACTTCGCCGACCCGCGCTACTAATGAATGGACGTACCTGGATCAAACGGAAACATGTTTTAATATGCAAGCAAATATTACTGTAAATGGTCCCGCATCATGTTCTCATGCAAACTGGGATTATAATAGAAAGGACGTTACTTACGATGGAATCATATGGAATTCTCGCGGTAAAAGTTTTGGAAGTTGGCCTTCCTCCTCTCGCGATATCCAATCTTCTTACGTTATCAATCCCTCGATGCACATTGAAACATTGTGACATGTCGGTATTTATAAAACCCAAATGCGCGGAATACATCGATTTACAATGGAGGCATTTCACGATAAGTACAGATGATTACAATTAGAGGCTGTTTTTCTCGCAGAACTACATTGTGATTTTACGCAGTTAAACTTTATCATAAATATAATTCTTACACATACAATACAGTTATGATGTTCACATTACTCCATACGGGTGTTCGTACAAGAAGCCAAACGCACTAACATAGTGCAACGGTCTACTGGTAAATGCTCGAAGGAAATTCGAAGATGGAAGAACCGAAAAAGAGAATGCATTCTCAAATATTCTGGACACATCAGCCGACAATGCGAAAATAGTGGGATGAAGATCAAGTGTGTGCAAGGACGATCGGAGGTGAAAAAGAGAACCATCAAAGAGAGGGTTGATCCTGAATAGAAGAATTTCAGGAGAACCTTGTTCACCGACGTGGCTAGCCAAACGAACGACTCAAGTACGGAAGAAGAGCGACTGCTCCAAAACAAAGTGTGCGAACAAGATCATTTGGCGTACAGTACATTACGAAATATTAACACTCAGAATGCGGGTTGTATGATAGGCAACTTCCAAATCATTGCACGTATTAGCAAATTCATTCCAACATGATATACGGAAGGATAAATTTCACCATAACAATAGGTTAACTACCCAGATACCATCTATTGAACAAATAAAGTACAACTTGTTACATTTCATCAAGCTGCTTCAGTGACGGCTACCCCAAAAGGATCCAGCTTCAGGGAAGATCCTCCTCGAACCTTGAGTGAGCAGCTGGTGCAGCTTCTACTGAAAAGATTCAAGCACGGTTAAGGAAAGCGATTGCATTTTAAGGGATGTAAAATGGAGTATCAAAATAAGCTCACCCTGCAAGCACATTCAATATCTCCTTCCCATGGGTTTGCATCTTCCACTTGACTTCTTTTCCTCGATCTAACAATACTACAATCTTCTCTGCAGAATCCACAGCTTCATGCTAAGCATCTTCTAATGCCGATGCACAAGCAGCGTGGCCTCATGAAGGTAATATATTTACGTTAACACGGACGGAAAATCAAATAACAACAATTGACTATCATGGAAATAATCTTACCCACCTTTTTCTAACTGAACACAATATTCCTTCGCCGAACCGTGAGAAATCCCATCTGAGGAAGCACTGTGGATGCACTGCGCGCACGGAACCATCTTCTCTGCGGTTGAAGTAAAAAAAAGGGTAAGCAACTGGAGAAGTCGAAGAAGAGAACAAGGAATGAGTTTTACTTTACTTTCGTCCGATTCCGGGGTTACCGACGGTCTTGGATAAATGGCGCATCCTGAAATTCTCAGCGAAGGATAACGAAGGTAAACGGGACCGCTATCAACATCTTCTCATCCGCCCCATACAGACTAGCTGAAATCGATTGATTGTTTCAATAGACGTTACAACCTTTTGGAATTATAATGTCAAACGTGTAATTCAATGAAGCTCATTTTTTTGCAAATACGCCGATGATGTATTATTTCGTGAGCTTCCCTACTGCTTCCCGTGGTAGATGCCCTCCTCACGTTTTCCAAACCGCTCTCGAAAAGGTCTTCTTGTTCCACAGCCACGAGATCGGTTTCCTGAAGAGATAAAGCATTAATCAAAACCATGATGGTCGTTAACGAACAGTAGGGAAGAACAATCGACAACTCTTGCTGCTATGTGAAATTCGTTGACTGAAGATAAATCCTTCCTACCTTTATTTCCTCATGCATTCAAGATACCGACTGATTTACAGATGGTCGTCCTCTTCGGAAGCGTTGCACAATAGCAATCAATTCCCAAGTAGTTCGCAAAGCTGAAAATAATGAGACACGATTACGAATACGTGCGCGTGAATCTTAATTCAAATTACAAGTTCACTCACATTCTTTGATTCTCCGTCTCCATCGATGGAATGGTTCAGTAATGTCTCGAATTATTCCTCTCCCCGAGGCTAAGCATCCTGCTGGAGGGCGGATCCTCCTCGTCCGTAGTTGGTGCAGTTTCCTATAGAAGACATATATTAGTTTGAGGAAATCGAATTCACTTTGTCACGATTACGACAAGTCGAATCAAAAATACTCACCCTGCCAGCTCAGTCAAAACCTTCGTCTCCTTGTGGATCTTCCTTACGACATAACTTCCTGAATCTCGATGAGCTACACGGCAGAGCCCGCCGTCACACCTCAGGATCTTCTCACAAGCACCGTTCCCTCGTCATGGTAAAATATTTACGTTAATATGGACGGCAAAAGATAGAATTCTTCAATTGACTGTCATGGAAATAACCTTACTCACCGTTTTGTAACTGAACAAAGTATTACTTCGCCGACCCGCGCTACTAATGAATGGACGTACCTGGATCAAACGGAAACATGTTTTAATATGCAAGCAAATATTACTGTAAATGGTCCCGCATCATGTTCTCATGCAAACTGGGATTATAATAGAAAGGACGTTACTTACGATGGAATCATATGGAATTCTCGCGGTAAAAGTTTTGGAAGTTGGCCTTCCTCCTCTCGCGATATCCAATCTTCTTACGTTATCAATCCCTCGATGCACATTGAAACATTGTGACATGTCGGTATTTATAAAACCCAAATGCGCGGAATACATCGATTTACAATGGAGGCATTTCACGATAAGTACAGATGATTACAATTAGAGGCTGTTTTTCTCGCAGAACTACATTGTGATTTTACGCAGTTAAACTTTATCATAAATATAATTCTTACACATACAATACAGTTATGATGTTCACATTACTCCATACGGGTGTTCGTACAAGAAGCCAAACGCACTAACATAGTGCAACGGTCTACTGGTAAATGCTCGAAGGAAATTCGAAGATGGAAGAACCGAAAAAGAGAATGCATTCTCAAATATTCTGGACACATCAGCCGACAATGCGAAAATAGTGGGATGAAGATCAAGTGTGTGCAAGGACGATCGGAGGTGAAAAAGAGAACCATCAAAGAGAGGGTTGATCCTGAATAGAAGAATTTCAGGAGAACCTTGTTCACCGACGTGGCTAGCCAAACGAACGACTCAAGTACGGAAGAAGAGCGACTGCTCCAAAACAAAGTGTGCGAACAAGATCATTTGGCGTACAGTACATTACGAAATATTAACACTCAGAATGCGGGTTGTATGATAGGCAACTTCCAAATCATTGCA
Source organism: Pantala flavescens (assembly GCA_020796165.1). Taxonomy (NCBI): domain Eukaryota; kingdom Metazoa; phylum Arthropoda; class Insecta; order Odonata; family Libellulidae; genus Pantala; species Pantala flavescens. The sequence goes on along the minus strand of CM036885.1, from coordinate 17,514,019 downwards.
CGTATTAGCAAATTCATTCCAACATGATATACGGAAGGATAAATTTCACCATAACAATAGGTTAACTACCAAGATACCATCTATTGAACAAATAAAGTACAACTTGTTACATTTCATCAAGCTGCTTCAGTGACGGCTACCCCAAAAGGATCCAGCTTCAGGGAAGATCCTCCTCGAACCTTGAGTGAGCAGCTGGTGCAGCTTCTACTGAAAAGATTCAAGCACGGTTAAGGAAAGCGATTGCATTTTAAGGGATGTAAAATGGAGTATCAAAATAAGCTCACCCTGCAAGCACATTCAATATCTCCTTCCCATGGGTTTGCATCTTCCACTTGACTTCTTTTCCTCGATCTAACAATACTACAATCTTCTCTGCAGAATCCACAGCTTCATGCTAAGCATCTTCTAATGCCGATGCACAAGCAGCGTGGCCTCATGAAGGTAATATATTTACGTTAACACGGACGGAAAATCAAATAACAACAATTGACTATCATGGAAATAATCTTACCCACCTTTTTCTAACTGAACACAATATTCCTTCGCCGAACCGTGAGAAATCCCATCTGAGGAAGCACTGTGGATGCACTGCGCGCACGGAACCATCTTCTCTGCGGTTGAAGTAAAAAAAAGGGTAAGCAACTGGAGAAGTCGAAGAAGAGAACAAGGAATGAGTTTTACTTTACTTTCGTCCGATTCCGGGGTTACCGACGGTCTTGGATAAATGGCGCATCCTGAAATTCTCAGCGAAGGATAACGAAGGTAAACGGGACCGCTATCAACATCTTCTCATCCGCCCCATGCAGACTAGCTGAAATCGATTGATTGTTTCAATAGACTTTACATCCTTTTAGAATTATAATGTCAAATGTGTAATTCAATGAAGGTAATTTTTATGCAAATATGCCGATGATGTATTATTTCGTGAGCTTCCCTACTGCTTCCCGTGGTAGATGCCCTCCTCACGTTTTCCAAACCGCTCTCGAAAAGGTCTTCTTGTTCCACAGCCACGCGATCGGTTTCCTGAAGAGATAAAGCATTAATCTAAACCATGATGGTCGTTTACGAAAAGTAGGGAAGAACAATGAGACAACTCTTGCTGCTATGTGAAATTCGTTGACTGAAGATAAATCCTTCCTACCTTTAATTCCTCATGCATTCAAGATCTCGACTGATTTACAGATGGTCGTCCTCTTCGGAAGCGTTGCACAATAGCAATCAATTCCCAAGTAGTACGCAAAGCTGAAAATAATGAGACACGATTACGAATACGTGCGCGTGAATCTGAATTCAAATTACAAGTTCACTCACATTCTTTGATTCTCCGTCTCCATCGATGGAATGGTTCAGTAATTTCTCGAATTATTCCTCTCCCCGAGGCTAAGCATCCTGCTGGAGGGCTGATCCTCCTCGTCCGTAGTTGGTGCAGTTTCCTATAGAAGACATATATTAGTTTGAGGAAATCGAATTCACTTTGTCACGATTACGACAAGTCGAATCAAAAATACTCACCCTGCCAGCTCAGTCAAAACCTTCGTCTCCATGTGGACCTTCCTTACGACATAACTTCCTGAATCTCGATGAGCTACACGGCAGAGCCCGCCGTCACACCTCAGGATCTTCTCACAAGCACCGTTCCCTCGTCATGGTAAAATATATACGTTAATATGGACGGCAAAAGATAGAATTCTTCAATTGACTGTCATGGAAATAACCTTACTCACCGTTTTGTAACTGAACAAAGTATTACTTCGCCGACCCGCGCTTCTCATGAATGGACGAACCTGGATCAAACGGAAACATTTTTTAATATGCAAGCAAATATTACTGTAAATGGTCCCGCATCATGTTCTCATGCAAACTGGGATTATAATAGAAAGGACGTTACTTGCGATGGAATCATATGGAATTCTCGCGGTAAAAGTTTTGGAAGTTGGCCTTCCTCCTCTCGCGATATCCAATCTTCTTACGTTATCAATCCCTCGATGCACATTGAAACATTGTGACATGTCGGTATTTATAAAACCCAAATGCGCGGAATACATCGATTTACAATGGAGGCATTTCACGATAAGTACAGATGATTACAATTAGAGGCTGTTTTTCTCGCAGAACTACATTGTGATTTTACGCAGTTAAACTTTATCATAAATATAATTCTTACACATACAATACAGTTATGATGTTCACATTACTCCATACGGGTGTTCATACAAGAAGCCAAACGCACTAACATAGTGCAACGGTCTACTGGTAAATGCTCGAAGGAAATTCGAAGATGGAAGAACCGAAAAAGAGAATGCATTCTCAAATATTCTGGACACATCCGCCGACAATGCGAAAATAGTGGGATGAAGATCAAGTGTGTGCAAGGACGATCGGAGGTGAAAAAGAGAACCATCAAAGAGAGGGTTGATCCTGAATAGAAGAATTTCAGGAGAACCTTGTTCACCGACGTGGCTAGCCAAACGAACGACTCAAGTACGGAAGAAGAGCGACTGCTCCAAAACAAAGTGTGCGAACAAGATCATTTGGCGTACAGTACATTACGAAATATTAACACTCAGAATGCGGGTTGTATGATAGGCAACTTCCAAATCATTGCACGTATTAGCAAATTCATTCCAACATGATATACGGAAGGATAAATTTCACCATAACAATAGGTTAACTACCCAGATACCATCTATTGAACAAATAAAGTACAACTTGTTACATTTCATCAAGCTGCTTCAGTGACGGCTACCCCAAAAGGATCCAGCTTCAGGGAAGATCCTCCTCGAACCTTGAGTGAGCAGCTGGTGCAGCTTCTACTGAAAAGATTCAAGCACGGTTAAGGAAAGCGATTGCATTTTAAGGGATGTAAAATGGAGTATCAAAATAAGCTCACCCTGCAAGCACATTCAATATCTCCTTCCCATGGGTTTGCATCTTCCACATGACTTCTTTTCCTCGATCTAACAATACTACAATCTTCTCTGCAGAATCCACAGCTTCATGCTAAGCATCTTCTATTGCCGAAGCACAAGCAGCGTGGCCTCATGAAGGTAAATATTTACGTTAACACGGACGGAAAATCAAATAACAACAATTGACTATCATGGAAATAATCTTACCCACCTTTTTCTAACTGAACACAATATTCCTTCGCCGAACCGTGAGAAATCCCATCTGAGGAAGCACTGTGGATGCACTGCGCGCACGGAACCATCTTCTCTGCGGTTGAAGTAAAAAAAAGGGTAAGCAACTGGAGAAGTCGAAGAAGAGAACAAGGAATGAGTTTTACTTTACTTTCGTCCGATTCCGGGGTTACCGACGGTCTTGGATAAATGGCGCATCCTGAAATTCTCAGCGAAGGATAACGAAGGTAAACGGGACCGCTATCAACATCTTCTCATCCGCCCCATACAGACTAGCTGAAATCGATTGATTGTTTCAATAGACTTTACATCCTTTTGGAATTATAATGTCAAATGTGTAATTCAATGAAGGTAATTTTTATGCAAATACGCCGATGATGTATTATTTCGTGAGCTTCCCTACTGCTTCCCGTGGTAGATGCCCTCCTCACGTTTTCCAAACCGCTCTCGAAAAGGTCTTCTTGTTCCACAGCCACGCGATCGGTTTCCTGAAGAGATAAAGCATAAATCTAAACCATGATGGTCGTTAACGGACAGTAATGAAGAACAATGAGACAACTCTTGCTGCTATGTGAAATTCGTTGACTGAAAATAAATCCTTCCTACCTTTAATTCCTCATGCATTCAAGATACCGACTGATTTACAGATGGTCGTCCTCTTCGGAAGCGTTGCACAATAGCAATCAATTCCCAAGTAGTACGCAAAGCTGAAAATAATGAGACACGATTACGAATACGTGCGCGTGAATCTGAATTCAAATTACAAGTTCACTCACATTCTTTGATTCTCCGTCTCCATCGATGGAATGGTTCAGTAATTTCTCGAATTATTCCTCTCCCCGAGGCTAAGCATCCTGCTGGATGGCTGATCCTCCTCGTCCGTAGTTGGTGCAGTTTCCTATAGAAGACATATATTAGTTTGAGGAAATCGAATTCACTTTGTCACGATTACGACAAGTCGAATCAAAAATACTCACCCTGCCAGCTCAGTCAAAACCTTCGTCTCCATGTGGACCTTCCTTACGACATAACTTCCTGAATCTCGATGAGCTACACGGCAGAGCCCGCCGTCACACCTCAGGATCTTCTCACAAGCACCGTTCCCTCGTCATGGTAAAATATATACGTTAATATGGACGGCAAAAGATAGAATTCTTCAATTGACTGTCATGGAAATAACCTTACTCACCGTTTTGTAACTGAACAAAGTATTACTTCGCCGACCCGGGTTCTCATGAATGGACGAACCTGGATCAAACGGAAACATTTTTTAATATGCAAGCAAATATTACTGTAAATGGTCCCGCATCATGTTCTCATGCAAACTGGGATTATAATAGAAAGGACGTTACTTGCGATGGAATCATATGGAATTCTCGCGGTAAAAGTTTTGGAAGTTGGCCTTCCTCCTCTCGCGATATCCAATCTTCTTACGTTATCAATCCCTCGATGCACATTGAAACATTGTGACATGTCGGTATTTATAAAACCCAAATGCGCGGAATACATCGATTTACAATGGAGGCATTTCACGATAAGTACAGTTGATTACAATTAGAGGCAAATTTTTCTCGCAGAACTACATTGTGATTTTACGCAGTTAAACTTTATCATAAATATAATTCTTACACATACAATACAGTTATGATGTTCACAATACTCCATACGGGTGTTCGTACAAGAAGCCAAACGCACTAACATAGTGCAACGGTCTACTGGTAAATGCTCGAAGGAAATTCGAAGATGGAAGAACCGAAAAAGAGAATGCATTCTCAAATATTCTGGACACATCCGCCGACAATGCGAAAATAGTGGGATGAAGATCAAGTGTGTGCAAGGACGATCGGAGGTGAAAAAGAGAACCATCAAAGAGAGGGTTGATCCTGAATAGAAGAATTTCAGGAGAACCTTGTTCACCGACGTGGCTAGCCAAACGAACGACTCAAGTACGGAAGAAGAGCGACTGCTCCAAAACAAAGTGTGCGAACAAGATCATTTGGCGTACAGTACATTACGAAATATTAACACTCAGAATGCGGGTTGTATGATAGGCAACTTCCAAATCATTGCACGTATTAGCAAATTCATTCCAACATGATATACGGAAGGATAAATTTCACCATAACAATAGGTTAACTACCAAGATACCATCTATTGAACAAATAAAGTACAACTTGTTACATTTCATCAAGCTGCTACAGTGACGGCTACCCCAAAAGGATCCAGCTTCAGGGAAGATCCTCCTCGAACCTTGAGTGAGCAGCTGGTGCAGCTTCTACTGAAAAGATTCAAGCACGGTTAAGGAAAGCGATTGCATTTTAAGGGATGTAAAATGGAGTATCAAAATAAGCTCACCCTGCAAGCACATTCAATATCTCCTTCCCATGGGTTTGCATCTTCCACATGACTTCTTTTCCTCGATCTAACAATACTACAATCTTCTCTGCAGAATCCACAGCTTCATGCTAAGCATCTTCTAATGCCGATGCACAAGCAGCGTGGCCTCATGAAGGTAATATATTTACGTTAACACGGACGGAAAATCAAATAACAACAATTGACTATCATGGAAATAATCTTACCCACCTTTTTCTAACTGAACACAATATTCCTTCGCCGAACCGTGAGAAATCCCATCTGAGGAAGCACTGTGGATGCACTGCGCGCACGGAACCATCTTCTCTGCGGTTGAAGTAAAAAAAAGGGTAAGCAACTGGAGAAGTCGAAGAAGAGAACAAGGAATGAGTTTTACTTTACTTTCGTCCGATTCCGGGGTTACCGACGGTCTTGGATAAATGGCGCATCCTGAAATTCTCAGCGAAGGATAACGAAGGTAAACGGGACCGCTATCAACATCTTCTCATCCGCCCCATGCAGACTAGCTGAAATCGATTGATTGTTTCAATAGACTTTACATCCTTTTGGAATTATAATGTCAAATGTGTAATTCAATGAAGGTCATTTTTATGCAAATACGCCGATGATGTATTATTTCGTGAGCTTCCCTACTGCTTCCCGTGGTAGATGCCCTCCTCACGTTTTCCAAACCGCTCTCGAAAAGGTCTTCTTGTTCCACAGCCACGCGATCGGTTTCCTGAAGAGATAAAGCATTAATCTAAACCATGATGGTCGTTAACGAACAGTAGGGAAGAACAATCGACAACTCTTGCTGCTATGTGAAATTCGTTGACTGAAGATAAATCCTTCCTACCTTTATTTCCTCATGCATTCAAGATACCGACTGATTTACAGATGGTCGTCCTCTTCGGAAGCGTTGCACAATAGCAATCAATTCCCAAGTAGTACGCAAAGCTGAAAATAATGAGACACGATTACGAATACGTGCGCGTGAATCTGAATTCAAATTACAAGTTCACTCACATTCTTTGATTCTCCGTCTCCATCGATGGAATGGTTCAGTAATGTCTCGAATTATTCCTCTCCCCGAGGCTAAGCATCCTGCTGGAGGGCGGATCCTCCTCGTCCGTAGTTGGTGCAGTTTCCCATAGAAGATATATATTAGTTTGAGGAAATCGAATTCACTTTGTCACGATTACGACAAGTCGAATCAAAAATACTCACCCTGCCAGCTCAGTCAAAACCTTCGTCTCCTTGTGGATCTTCTTTACGACATAACTTCCTGAATCTCGATGAGCTACACGGCAGAGCCCGCCGTCACACCTCAGGATCTTCTCACAAGCACCGTTCCCTCGTCATGGTAAAATATTTACGTTAATATGGACGGCAAAAGATAGAATTCTTCAATTGACTGTCATGGAAATAACCTTACTCACCGTTTTGTAACTGAACAAAGTATTACTTCGCCGACCCGCGCTTCTCATGAATGGACGAACCTGGATCAAACGGAAACATTTTTTAATATGCAAGCACATATTACTGTAAATGGTCCCGCATCATGTTCTCATGCAAACTGGGATTATAATAGAAAGGACGTTACTTACGATGGAATCATATGGAATTCTCGCGGTAAAAGTTTTGGAAGTTGGCCTTCCTCCTCTCGCGATATCCAATCTTCTTACGTTATCAATCCCTCGATGCACATTGAAACATTGTGACATGTCGGTATTTTTAAAAGCCAAATGCGCGGAATACATCGATTTACAATGGAGGCATTTCACGATAAGTACAGATGATTACAATTAGAGGCTGTTTTTCTCGCAGAACTACATTGTGATTTTACGCAGTTAAACTTTATCATAAATATAATTATTACACATACAATACAGTTATGATGTTCACAATACTCCATACGGGTGTTCGTACAAGAAGCCAAACGCACTGACATAGTGCAACGGTCTACTGGTAAATGCTCGAAGGAAATTCGAAGATGGAAGAACCGAAAAAGAGAATGCATTCTCATATATTCTGGACACATCAGCCGACAATGCGAAAATAGTGGGATGAAGATCAAGTGTGTGCAAGGACGATCGGAGGTGAAAAAGAGAACCATCAAAGAGAGGGTTGATCCTGAATAGAAGAATTTCAGGAGAACCTTGTTCACCGACGTGGCTAGCCAAACGAACGACTCAAGTACGGAAGAAGAGCGACTGCTCCAAAACAAAGTGTGCGAACAAGATCATTTGGCGTACAGTACATTACGAAATATTAACACTCAGAATGCGGGTTGTATGATAGGCAACTTCCAAATCATTGCACGTATTAGCACATTCATTCCAACATGATATACGGAAGGATAAATTTCACCATAACAATAGGTTAACTACCAAGATACCATCTATTGAACAAATAAAGTACAACTTGTTACATTTCATCAAGCTGCTTCAGTGACGGCTACCCCAAAAGTATTACATGTAATTTCATATTACGAAACCATTCGCGAAATACAATTTTCTGTGGGAATCTACAAAGTTTATTTTATTACTATGGCATTCCACGAAGGTACTCCTTCTCACATTGATTTCACTGCTCCATTATAATTATGCTTAGCGAAACTCATTAAGTTTTTCCCCATTACTGCACCTTACGTTTCCTTCAATATTTAGCAATTGAAAATATTCAGCACCCAAATGGCTTTCAAGTATTTCATACTTAGCCACAATATTGTGGTAAATGTATAAAGAATTATTTATTTCCCTTTCTTGATGGTTAACTGCCACTAAGTCACTAAGCCAACTTAGTAGTGAGGTAAGTATAAACATATGAATATTCATAAAATTTTATTTGACTAATTAATTGTTGTTTGCATACTCCAAAATATATCATGCTCCTTAATTTTATATAGTTAGCAAAATGAACACTATTATCACTTATTTTACTATGCTTTTACTAAGAACTGAACGTCATTAATTACAGGACATAATTCAACATCTTTCTTGTTTCATTCATATATTATTTCATTACCCATAGATTTTTTTCTCTCAATTTCTAAGATGTTGTGCGATCAAATATAATATATTACATAATTATCTAAATTCTTATGATCTCTGTTGTTTATCTTTGAATCCAATGCATTCAATATTTGCTGCTTAATAAAAGAACTCTCAAATTAAAAGATCATGTATATCATTATCTGAGAATAATAATACTTTACAAAAGGTAAAAATATAGTACGAATAGAGCATCAATTGATAAAATAATAACCTGCTACTGAAACTATATGTCCCTAGAAATAAGTGCCTTTTTATCAAGGTGCTTCCTTTTCTCTAGAATATTTTTAATAAATTTATGTAATAGAAGAGCGGTTCTAATTTCATGTGTTTATATTTAAAGTGTCGTTTCAGGTGAGTCGTTAAACGTTTAATTGGACTTTTTTTAAATTTTAACCAAATGTTATTAAAATTGATTGAATAATTAAAACATTTTATGAAAAAATTCAATCCCGAAATTCATATAAAGTCGTTAACTGTTTCAGAAATTGCAATTGCAAATAATATAAGTCAATATGGTTTTCTCGAATTATGTTAATAACCTTGCGTTAGAATTTATAAACTGCAACCGAATTAAAAAGTAATTAAAAATAAATATCGTTTTTGAAGGAATCGAATTTACGTGATGTTATCGTGTGAGTGCCCGAAAGAAGCTACGGCTCCTTCACTTTCCTTTTCGTTCAGCAGCTTGAGTCATTTTTGTTTAGAAAGTGGAATACATACTCAAGGACAAATGCTCTCCATCACAATACAAAAAAGGGAAGGAGATTCGTGAGCAAGTAGACCCGGAGTATTGAAATATATTTATAACTATGTATTAAACGGAAATAAACTAAATTATTATTGAATCACTGAATACAAGATAAACTATCGTTGCATATAATTCACCTCACGATAGAAAATGATTCAGGTTTTAATTTAATAATTGAATGTTATCTAAATAACATCCGAATATGACAAGTTAAATATTTCAATTTCAATAATAATTCGGAACAATTATCATTCCATGCTGCGATGAACGATGATTGCAGTATACGTAAATACAGAAAAAATCCTATGAATTGGAAAATGTCGTGGCCTACAATTTTAATCGCAAAATTCCTTTGAATCTTACGTATATAAGTTACAAATATATCTCAATACGACGATGTATACATAGAGTAGTATCTAAGTTACATGTTGATTGCATATTGGACCGTGTCAAACTATTTTAAAAAATTCTAAAAATTCCTTAACTGATTAAAAAACACTCCTTATAGTCGTACTTATATAATTCTCTTATGTAATCAAAATGGTATCATTGTTTTCGAGATCCGTTTAGCGTAATAATTTTACTTTGAGCAGCTGTCAGGTGTTTAAAAAATATTATATCTAAATCTATATATCTAAATATTATATATATATATATATATATATATATATATTATATTTATTAGAATAAATTATATAATCGTTAAAATAAAAGGTTGAAACTCGAAATAAAACTATGTATCTTATACAGACGAAATTTATATGACAATCCGTATTGCATTTCAAAAATAACTAAATCATTCATTGAATACCGCTTAATGATGCAATAGGGAAAATGTATTGCAAAATAACGAGAAATATTAATTTAATAAATTACAAATATTCACTAAGAAATAGAAAACGTTGTGGATTACACCCTTCAAACTTAATATATTTCGTTTTCGTAAACCTACCGTTAATTTTTCAATGATCAGAGAATAGAATGGTATGCAAGGTGATATCTCAATTTAATCTTTGATAGGATAACGGACCTCATAAAACTATATTATAGACATCATAGTTATCCATTAATTAACTAGAAAAGCATAAGTATACATCCACTTGTATATATATCTGAAGGAGTGATACGCGGATCATTGTTCTCGGGAAGTGTTAATCATCATTAATTGTACTTTTATTAGAAGGGTTGTTACGTTTTTAGATTATAGAGCAACTGTATAATCGCTAAAAAACGTGAGTTAAATCTTGAGTGAAACTAAGAATATTACATATTTCGTCATCCTTCACTTATTTCAAATACTTCAAGTTTCCATTTAATTTGAATAGAGTACTTATTTAAATTAGATTCTAATATTGGAATTAAAGAAAGTTGTAAATCGTTCAAGACTATTTCAAGTACGTTAGGAATCATCGCATGAGATCTATTCTCGTACTTAATACGCGTAGTTATACGAAAAGCAATGTTACGTTGTATTCAGAAAATTAAAGCAAAGAAGTGTTGAAAATAGGAATAAAGCTCTCGCGAGTACTATCCATTTATTATAGAAATAGTTGTAGTGATTTATTAATGATCAATGGCATCAGTGCTTAAATATCACGATGACTCAAAGCATAATTAATATTTCAATGATAATTAAATTTCCTCGTTGGCGTCGTAAATCATTTAAAGTTATAAATTATTATATAATCTTTCGTTAATTATAGTTTCATTCGGGAATAACTTTGAATCGCATTACTTTCCGCTTATGTATTTATTCTAAGTTTCGTTAAACAATCATTAATTGCGGAAACCGTTCCTTAAATGTGTTTCGCAACACGTTACATTCAAAAAAACGTTAGTAGAATTCAATATTCAAACGAAATAAACTTGGATGGATTCAGATTCTGAAAAGTACGTCGGCTATCAATGATACGTAATTGCCACGTGGTCTAACCGGAAGTCGTTGTTACATGTCCGAAAATGAGTGGAGATTTAATAAAAAGGAGGTTTTATCACTATCGAAGATTATAAAATTGAATCGGAAACTTTCAAAATGAGATATTCATGAGCGATTCCGTATTTGAGAATGATTCGATCGAACTATGACTACGAGGCGGTTATCAAGTTTTATGACATAAATACTTGTTTCGTCATGTAACCGACGTACAAGTTAAACGCACGGTAAACATTTCTTTCTCTTTTAAAGGAAGGAAACAAAGGCACGATCATTCGGAAGATACTTCGACAGCGGCACCTTTCTTTAAAAAAATCGGACTAAATATATCCATCCAAAATTAAAATCGATTCTGAATGAAATAGATACCGACAAAGAAAGTAACATAGTCTATTAAAGAACATAATAGTTTTAAAAAAATCGTATATTTCCTACCTTTCGTGTCCCAGCCATTCCAATCGTTGGCGTCCTGACTCCGTGATGAGGTTCCATCGCAGCTTTCTTTCCGCTTATATATTCAATATCGATAATTATTAATTCGGAAATTACCGAAAACGATTCAACCAGATAAACTAACGCACTTTTAAAACTTTCAGTGACGAATTTAAATTTTAACGGTTTTCTTGAACAAAGCGGCAGCACGACGTTGCTAGAAGAATTCCCAGAAGACAATGGCAATTTTGCAACACCGCTAAAGTTGAACCAAAATCCTCGCTTCTGATTGGCTGGTTACGATTGACCACGCCCGCTTTAGCGTTCCTTTATCTTTTCCATATTTAATAATTTAATTATTTTAATTAATTACAATGTAAATGATGATTAAATGATTCAAATTAATTTTTACAATTATTAGGGTAAATATATTCATTAATACTTATCGTTTGAATATTATGTATGGGAAGTTGAAGAAGTTCACTCAAGCAAATTCTCATACTCATTCGTTATGAAAAATTTGACGTCCAATGCTTTTGTTTTACTGGAAAATTCATTAAGTTTTAATAACAAATGGAAATTAAAATTAAAACTTCGGTCTTACCCCTGAAATTATTTAATAATAATGTTTATTCACAACATCTACCAGAGATTGTGAATGAGATATTTTTCGAAGTATCTTCTCAATGGTACGTCAATAGACTATAGTCGAAATAGATTGGAGGTAAACGTGAAAGTAATCTCATATCATTCATCGTGAAAATTAATGTCAACTTAAGAAATAAATAAATCACTCTATAAGTTTATCAATCCTCTGATGGCTACCTTTGTTGCTAAAATGTTTGAAAACATATGTATCTGATTTAAAAGTTATATTACTTTGAGATCAATTTACTAGAAAAGCTTACTTACCTCTGATAGCCTTTCCATTTTTCTTGAATGGAACTACCCTCCAAAGGAACCTTCTTTATTTTGGCGACCGCACTTTAATTAGAAATGTTTTTCTTAACAAACACACGTTCAGATTTAGACACTTCACAATGGCAAAAAGCACCCACACCTCACTCACTATTTATATATTGTTTGCACTTATTTCATCACTGATTTTAGCAATAGCAGGAATCAAATTGCCAGAATAAAGCAAAACGTTGCACTTTCCACGTAATATATAAGTTAATACGTGGAATTTTTGGTATACGTCGTCACTAATTGCACCCGTGAGTCACACACTCACACGTGAGTGAGGTCACATGTCACTCAATTCACTATAAATCATAGGCGAGGCATTTTCGATTCTTTTCTTGCGGAAATGTCTCAAAACTTGAGCGATTTCATGATTATTTTTGTATTATTATCGAAATAGAGAACGTTATTATTTCCATCTGTATAATCGTTACTTTAATGATTGAATAGTGTTCATGATCATACACAAATAGAAAACTTGTGTACAATTGAATAAAATGAACCTTTCAAATTCACCCTTCAAACTTTGGGCATGTATCTGCACATTCATAAAATTCTCGAGGCACTATTTTCGGTGGCTAAAGCTGTAGTTACACAATCACTCTTTGATGTAATCAAAAATAAACATCAACCATGAATACACACTTTAAGTCACTCACTAAAGCGTTGCACCAGAATACCTTGCACTATTTTCGGACAATGAAAGAAAATTAAAACACACCTACTATTCCTACTCCTACAACTTCCAACTGAATGTAATGGGCCTTCCTTTCGTATCACAGACGGATCACTAACTTATAGAGATGTGAATAAAACACTTCTCACTCTTCGAACGTAATCAGCATATCCTAACATTCAATATGCAAGAGGAGTCATAACTGCACCAATGTCGGTGGCTTGAATACGTCATCTTTTCGCCACGAGAATGTATTCCAAAATGAACAATGACCAATGAATATCCACTTATGTTTCACCCTTTGAAGCACCATACACCATATTATGTTGCACTTCATTCGGACGATGAAAGACTGAAGTAATATTCTAAGAGATAACGATTCAAAATACCCATACTTTCCCCCTGAACTAATTTCGGACAACTATTTACTTTCTAGCGAAAGTGCAGAAATATTCTGGCGTTACTCATTTAGTACGACCTCGAAATTTTATGAAACGCTTTAGCCGTTATTTCAAGGTAAACCTTTTTTGGTTACTTAAATGAATACTCGAAATCGTAATAAATAGATCTTTCACAAGTAGAGCGTTCCTTATTATTTTGTGATCGCGCGATGACCAGGATTCAATATACTTAAACTTATCCCACGATCCATTTATTTAAGTTAGCTAAACCTTATTTTATAAACAAGTTTTTCATTGAAATAGCCGCTAGGGTTAAAGCGTTTCATAAAATTTCGAGGTCGTACTAAATGAGTAACGCCAGAATATTTCCGCCCTTCGGAAGGAAGTAAATAGTTGTACAAAACAAGCTCATGGAGAGACAGAGAGTGAATCACATGTTTTTGAATCATGGAATTGGTCATCAAGTACGTATAGTGCAAGTTATTATGGTGCAATGCTTAAGTGAGTGACTTAAAGTGTATATTCACTGGTTGATTATTTTTCCAAATTCAAGTTCGAAGGGTGTAATTGACAAAATTTTCCATTTCGCAGTCAATATTTTAATTTATTGACTTAATTTTAAATTTATTAAATTAATATTTCTTATTATTTAGCTATACATTTTCCCTGTTGCATCATTAAGCGATATTTAATTAATGATTTAGTTATTTTTACAAGTTGAAATTTTTGAAATGCAATACGGATTGTCATATAAATTTCGTCTGTATAAGATACATAGTTTTATTTCGAGTTTCAACCTTTTATTTTAACGATTATATATTTTATTCTAATAAATATAATATATATATATATATATATATATATATATATATATATATATATATATATATAATATTTAGATATATAGATTTAGATATAATATTTTTTAAACACCTGACAGCTGTACGTCTAAATTCTCTATAGAAAAGTTAGAACTGTAAGTATTCAAGGGCGCTCATTGCTCCCTAGGACCCCTTGTCAGAGGCCCTCTTCTTCTCACACTTTTTCATTTACTCACCACTTCACCCCATCCCTATCCTTCTTCCTCTGTAGCCTCTCTGGCCTATAAACAAACTTAATGTGCTGGATGCCCTTCTCTCTCCTTTTGGGGGATTTCCGAGTGCAGTGCAGAGTGCAGTTACGTTTTATTTCTGTTCCCTTTTTGTTCCCTGAGCGAATCCCGCCTCGAGTTGGGCCTTTGGGTGTCAGAAGTGGGATACAGCCTCAGGGAACAAATATATCAGAGAAGGACAAGTCATGGCATCCCGTGTGAGTATTGGGGACCGGGAAGTGAATCTCCAGGAGGCGATTGACGAGCTCAGCATGAGGATTGGAGAGCTTAATCGGGAAAATGCGAGTTTGAGGCGGTCACTCGGAAGTGGTGAGACAGAAGTTGCGCACAGAAAGAACTTCCCCCTGATATCTCTCGTGGATGTCTTTTCGGGAGAGTCGAAAGGAGTCACGTCTTTCTTTGAGAAGATCGAGAAAACTGCAGAACTGAGTGGATGGGGCGACATCGAGAAGCTGCACGTTGCTTCTCTTCGGTTGGGAGGAGAGGCCGCCGAGTATTATCGGAGTAAAAAGTGTAGGGAGGCGCCGTCATATGAAGTACTCAAACACCTTCTAGTAGAGAGGTTTAAGACAAAGAAAAGCGCCCGTTTTTATCGAGAAAAGCTTGCGTCGATCCGGATGGGACGTTGAGGGTTTTGCCGATAGAATCCGCACCATCAACGCTCATACGTACGAAGCAGCGGGGACCGCAGATTACGTCGCCGCAGTGCGTTATGAAGTAGATCAACGGGCACTAGACCCCTTCCTCAATGGATTACCGAGAGAACTGAGCCGGCAAGTCCGACTAACAGCGCCAGAGACCCTCGACGAAGCTGTTCGACAGGCGGTACGAATAGATGAAGTCGAGAGAAGAACCGGGAACCCATTGAGGAGAGTTTTCCGTGTTTCGAGTGAGCAAGTTTGCTTTTCTTGCGGGCACATGGGACACTTGGCACGGCAGTGTCCAAGAGGACGACCTTGCTTCACCTGCGGACGCACGGGGCATTTCGCCCGGAGCTACGCCTCGCGACCATCTATGCGTCATCGGCAGAGGGATTTAAACAACGAGAGGGTTGGCCGGATTTTAAAGACAAACGAGCGTGATTATCTGCGAAATATTACGTAATCCTCGCTTCATAAACGAAAAAGAGTCGATTTGTATAAGAAATTTGTTAAAAAGTCGGATTTTAAAGACAAAAAAGCTCGATTATCGGCAAAATATAGCGTAATCTTCGCTTTAAAAACGAAAAAGAGGCGATTTTTACAAGAAATTTGTTAAAAAGCCGGATTTAAAAGACCAAAAAGCGAAACTATCTGCGAAATATTACGTAATCTACGCTTTAAAAACAATAGAGAGGCGATTTTTATAAGAAATTTGTAAAAAGCCAAATTTAAAAGACCAAAGAGCGTGATTATCGGCGAAATATTACGTAATCTTCGCTTTACAACAGAAGAAGAGACAATTTTTATAAGAAATTTGTTAAAAAGCCGGAATTTAAAGCCAAAAAAGCGCGATTATCGGCGAAATATTACGTAATATTCGCTTTATAAACAATAAAGGGGAAATTTTTTTAAGAAATTGGTTAAAATGAATATTTTTCAAGACAAAAAAGAGAGCGATTATCTGTGGAATATATTATAATCTTCTAAAAGAGAAAAAGAGAAGAATTAAGATTAATAAATCCGAGAAAAGCCAATAAATCCGAGAATGGCGAATAAATTCGAGAAATGCGAATAAATCCGAGAAAAGCGAATAAATTCGAGAAATGCGAATAAATCCGCAAAAAGCGAATAAATCCGAGATAAGTGAATAAATCCGAGAAAAGCGAGTAAATCCGAGAAATGCAAATAAATCCGAGAAATGTAAATAAATCCGAGAAAAGCGAATTAATCCGAGAAAAGCGAATTAATCCGAGAAAAGCGAATTAATCCAAGAAAAGCGAATTAATCCGAGAAAAGCGAATAAATCATAGAAAAGCGAATAATTCCGAGAAATGGGAATAAATCCGAGAAAAGCGAATTAATCCGAAAAAAACCAATAAATCCGAGAATAGCGCATAAATCCGAAAAAAGCGAATATATAAGAAAAAAGCGAATAATTCCGAGAAAAGCGAATTAATCCGAGAAAGCGAATAAATCCGAAAAATGCGAATAAATCCGACAAAAGCGAATAAATCCGAAAAATGCGCATAAATCCGAGAAAAGCGATCAAATCCGAGAAAAGAGAATAAATCCGAGAAAAGGGAATTAATCCGAGAAAAGCGAATTAATCCGAGAAAAGCGAATTAATCCAAGAAAAGCGAATTAATCCGAGAAAAGCGAATAAATCCGAGAAAAGCGAATACATCCGAGAAAAGCAAATAAATCCGACAAATGCGATTAAATCCGAGAAAAGCGATTAAATCCGAGAAATGCGATTCAATCCTAGAAAAGCGAATAAATCCGAAAAATGTGAATAAATCCGAGAAAAGCGAATAAATCCGAAAAATGTGAATAAATCCGAGAAAAGCGATTAAATCCGAAAAATCCGAGTTATTCGTTATTTTTTTATATATTTTATTATATGTATATTTCGTTATAATAGTCGCGCTCTTTTGTCTATAAAATTTAACCAATTTCTTATAAAAATCGTCTCTCTTTTCTTTATAAAGCTAAAATTACGTAATATTCCGCAGAACTTCGCGCTCTTTTGTGTATAAAATCCGATCTGAAATTTTAATCGTTTACGACTCACCTCATGTTTATTTTCGAAAATCTTTCTCGAATTTTAGATTCCCGCCGGTGACAATCGCGCCTCGAAATACCACCGTGCGCAATGCACTTTCCACAGCGACCTCGCCGTGTCAACATCCTCCCTTTCACCAGTCGTTAATTTTCCTTTTTCTCTAATTAAATGCACTCTGTTGAAGATAAAAGCATCTTCGTACGAACTATGATGCTGCGCCCGAGCTCCCTGTAAGAAGAAACGGCTCCGAAAACTTAATAAAGCTCGCTTTGCAGCGATAACATACGACACCATATGAACGCTAATGCTGAGAACCAACGTTCAACGATATTATTATGGCTATCATCATCTCATCTAGCTTACAGTGACAGAGTAATGTAACCTTTCGACGGATTGGAATCCAGGAACTCGGAATTCCTCGCTCCGAAGCAATCGGCAAGTAAAATTCGAGAGGCAAATCCTTGTCTTCGTAGGCAAAGGGCCTACCGAGATATTTCCAATGGGACTGGGTATCTTAACTTACAATTCTCCTCGGAGCCTCACCAAAATCTCTTTCCGCACGCTCGCAAGACGATGCCTTCCTTTGCGATGCTGCCGTATTTTATCTATCTTCCATGTGCACCGATAACCACTTAACACGGTCACAATCACTTTATCCGCGGAGAATCGTCAATACTCTATAGGATTGATACGAAATAGCGTAATCCACTCGATGCACTAGTCACAAACGTTTCTCACGAGCAACGACTGCCGAGTGAGACCAATGGGGAGGAGCCCTCTGTCGGATTTCAGTTAAGAAAAGTTTCCCTGTGACGAACGATGACGGACTATATCCGCTTCTCCTCATTCGAGCTCCCAAGGTCTACGTAGCAAATTCAAAATTTGGCAATCGTTACGCTTAAAACTCCTTCGAGATTCGTTATTTCTAAGGACAAGAGTTCATTCGAATGCATGGCTAAATTTACTACTTAATGTTCGTTACTCGCGAACAGAATTATACTAAACGGAAAGAATGACTCCTAATGAATTCAACAAACAGCTCCCGCGATAGACGGTAAGGAACGGGGAGGAACGATTTAATGAACGGAAATTACTTTGGGCAGGGCATTTGCAGGATTTTAAGCATAAAGTAAACGTTTCGACAGGGGACAATTTGGGGCGGTCGATTATTAATTAATCGACCGTGTATAAACCAGGTTATAACGTTCAAAGTTTCACTGCATATCGGCTGCGTCTTACATTCGCAGTGCGCCGAAACGGAAATTATATTCAGCCGTCAAGAAATTGCGTGTGCGTGACCGAAAAACCTCGACAGGGGTGTCAATCAAATTAATCCGTAAACTTAAGTGTAAATGGAGAACCAAACGAGTTTCTATAAAATTGATTTCCAATGCGTTTTTCATCCATTACCGCTCGCGCATAGGACAACGATTTTTATCGCCGATTTTTATGTCGTGGTTTCTGAATAAGAGACGTTAAACTGAACTAGATTCTCCGCATAAGTTTGGCGTTCCTGCTGTGCCTTAAACGCGCGAGCCTCCGATGGACGAGCACATGCGGCAGTTGCCGATCGCCCTTACGCGTTAACCCGTTGTAAAGGCGTTCGAAGATTTAGTGCCTTGTGATTCGATGACTTTGTACAATTAAAAGGATGCGACAACCCGCTTAGGAAGGTGTACGCTCTATAACTGGGACCTCGTACGCAGACAGAGGTTTTCAGAAAACGTCTTCGTCTCGAAAGGGTAAAGTAATCGTGCCAAGAAAGGAAAACGTCTCCATCAACTGACATTTCCAGCCTATTTGAGCCGGGGAAAATCGAATATTTATCTCATTTTCTAAGAAATAGTTAAAACATTGAGAGGTCAAGAGGACCCCAAGTTTCGGATCGTGATGCGAAATATTAAGATTCGCACAGGGTATTCCTACGGACGAACTCGGATTGTGGACGACACCTCATGCGTAGCTTTCTCATTGCGTGAATAAAGAACGCATGGTAAGTGGCTTACACGAAAGCTAACCTTCGTCTTCTGAGAATGCTATGGGCTCCAAAAGGTCACAGATGGTTGCGAAATCCGTTTTCTAAATGCACGTTGCGGAAAAGCGAAGTAGCATCCGTGGAGAGCGAAATATTACCTTTGCCATGGCCACTTTGACAGTAGAGGGAGAAAGATCCATCGACGAGCATTATCTTTCCAAGGTGGCAAGCGAGACGATCAGGTTACGAGCAGTCGTCCGAAAGACTCCCTTTCATTAGGAGATAACCTCATTCCCAGATATCGAATAACAAATACGTGTATAGACAGAATTGAGAATATTACCTTGGAAAAGACTTTATGATTAGATGAATTTGTTCGGTTTTAGCGAAATTTTATCGCACATTTAAGGTTGTTCATGAATAACCACTGTTCAACATTATCAATCAGGTTGCACGCTAAATAGCTTAAGATTAGCGATAGAAACTCGTTTCTACATGGTAAGCGAAAACAAAAATTTTATATTCATTTTAATATTCACAAGTAGCGCCCCAAACATATACGGAAATGCGAGTACAGAAACAAGTGCTACGTTTCGAAGGCATTTTTTAAAATGGAAGGTGGTTTGGACCCATGGACAAATATTGCTGTAACACCCAGCTGAGAAAAGCGCACGCTCTACATTACGATCTATATTCAAAATAGCAAAAAGCTTCGTATCTATAGTCTGTTCCACTTTTCTAGGCAGTATGGGCTTATGGAGAAATCGAATAGCCTCGTACGCCGGGTCATTTTTCTGGAATATCCGCGATATCCACAAAATTTGCCTTCCCAACGGATGAAATTAATATTTTCAACTATTTTTGGTGAATTTTTTTCCAACTTTTTGGTAAAATTTGGACAAGGAAGGATGGTTCTATACATTGACGAAGTTTCTTTAACATTTCAACAAAAGAAATAAATTTTATAGCGGGTTGAAAAAAAAAATGTTCACCTCACCAGCCTGAGCAATACTAAAACTGCCATTTCTCTCATCCTATCAAACGTAAAGTGCTAGTGTTTCCTTAGATTACTCTTTATACCTTATGAATACAAAAAAATTAACTTACATTAATTTTTGACCGATAAAATTTTAGTAAAAAATAATTTAAGTGGAACGCAACCTCCGAAAAATTGGATCGTGCAGTCAAATATATACATCGGCTAAAAAATTTTTCTTTCTTAGGTTACGAAAAACATGTCGCGAGAAAAATTGAGATAAATGTTGTTATTTTCATTTACAGGTTATTCTGAGTCGATATCTTGAATAGAACTTTAGTTTTTGAATTTTATAACCGAGGGAGTAATTGATTTAGCGCTCCGATTGCTAATCATTGTTACTTTTTGCTCGAGACTAATAGACCCGTTACCGTAATTCGGATTGATCCGGACCCGCTCTCCGTTATAAAATTCAAAAACTAAAGCTTTACGCCTTTTGAGAGGCTCTTATGGGAATATTCGTGCATTTATTTCCCCATAAGCCTCCCGTACAGCCAGCTTTTGTGGAATGACTATAGGAGAGTTGTTTCGCTGAAGGACTACGTACGCAGGCACAGATTTCATAATTGTATGAAATTGTATGAAAATTCGGATTAATGCTGCCGGGGGCGAAGAACTGGTACAAATTACTCCCGGAAAAATTGTAAATGGATTTGACCTTCGGAAAGTTTTGGCTTTGGATCTTTAGATTTGGAATCGGTTACTTTAAGTTTGTGACAAATCCGTTTCACGCACCTTAGTCATGCCAAATCTACTTCCGAATACACGATTGAGTCCGAACGAGAGCATCACACATTCATCCCGAAGCATCATCCACGGGTTTACATCAACGTGGAATGTAGTTTACGAAAACATTAGTTTATATGCTGGACGAAAAACGGAGACTATTAACCAATAGGATCAAATTTTAGCACTTTAAACCTACGCGTGATGAACGCCTCGCTAACGCTACTCAAACCCCGATTTCGTTCCTCGACGCACTGGCATGTTTTTCTGCTAGGTGTAGAGAACATTCTCACTAATAAATCGCCGGATAAGTTCTTTAAAACGAGTGCTTCCGTGCGTTCGTCCCCCTCCTTAAGGAACCGAGACGTGCTTGGAGATATTCTGCGCCCATCTCTCAATATGCATGTTCACCCACAGTTTTACATAGGACAGGAAAATTTCATAGGATGTATTCTTGAATATTTATTTCTAAAAACCACATTGAATATAATACATTTTCTTCCTCTTAAGTTTTAAACAGTGTATAAATAAGCTTTGTTTAATATCCAAGACGATTTCAATCAAAAGCATTATATTTCTCATGTTGTCGGTACGCCAAGGTCTTCCTTCCTATTCGAGGTCCATACATGACGAATCCACATCTGACCTATCTTATCTTTTCTCGACTAACATCCTCCCCTCAGCAGTTATTTCAGGCATCTAGAAGGAAAGAAAAGGGATGTTTCATAATCAGTGAATGCTCTGTTACTTCTTTTGGAAAGAGGGTGTTATCTGAAGTATTCAGCACCTGCAGAGTGGCCACTACTCGCCCTTATGCCGTGTAATGGAAATGTAAACATCACGTTTTCAGTCCTCTTTCAAATACTCAAATCTCGGTTCATGGAGGAATTCGGTCTTCAAATGTAAAGAAGAACGATCTCTGCCAGTGAAACGTTTTGAATAACCGATGGAGGATATCACGAGCATCTCTACAAGGATGCGAAGTAGAGCTGCAAGGTAGAGATCCAATCAAAAGTTATTTAAACCAATGCAATGGTTTTGACAGCAAATGGAACACGTCCTAAGCATTCTCGAGACTGCTTCTAAAATTATGAGCCCAACGACCCCTCAGAGAATACCGTTCTGCAGAAGACATTTGCAGGAAACCAGGGCTGGAAAAAGGTCATCAAAAACACCTGCATGTATGATAGCTGCTCGCCTTCTCAAATGCATCTTCTCATTTCTCGACTTGGATTTTGCATTCCACACGACTGACAGGAAGGAGTTCATCTGCCAAATATCAGTAAAGAATTGATTGAGGATTGGTGCACAAATTCCATCAAATCCTCGTCCCTACTTTGAGCGAACGAATGCAAAGAGTTATAGAGAAGAGTTTGTCCAGAGGCTTTAAGAAGGATAATGCCTGCAACATTGAATGCCGACGTTTTCCTCTGCAAGCAGAAGTGAATTTCCTTTGGGGGAGGGTAATCGGCTTTGGAACTGAGAGGGATGTTAAAATTGAAACACTATTGAATCATCCTTGCAAATGCTAAACGAAGGAGGTTAAGAGAAACACAAATACAGGAATCACGAGAAGTGGATACACTCATGAAACAGCTCCATGGAGTAAAGATACTACAAGTTTCTTCATTGCAGAGTTCTCCAAGTAGCATGGCGTACGATGGAAGATATACCGTTGGGACCAAGAATTATGTGGTACAAACCAATGAAATAATCAAAAAGAAGATGTTAATTCTATGCTCCAAGAATGTACTCACGATGCATAAGAAAGGATGAAGAATGTCATGAATGAAGAAGAAAGAAGCAATCATTATCTTAAGCCTGTGAACTCTAGGAGGCACGTTGAAAAACTTTAGAGAATTGAAACGGTGCCTAGAAAATAGTTCAAATTGAAGAAGTAATGACTTGGCAACGCATTCGCGGTTGAAAACAGTGGACATGAAATGCATAGATAGGGTCGGAGACGATAGATGGTCCAAGGATAGTCATCCAGAGAACAGGATGAAAAGAGTGCCTGCTGAAATGACATGAAGTTGATCTCACTCTAATTCATAGTGATTTGAAGGGAGAAGTAACGAAAAGGGAGGAGAAATAAAATAATTTAACAACGAAAAAAAGACCCAACTGCAGATAGAATGGACGATGATAATCCTGAATGCTCATGGCCCCTTCTTGTATTATAATTGTTCTTCACAATCGTTCGCAACAAAAAGAAATAATTGTGTTCTTCCTTCACCAATAATAAAACGTCTGTTGGGTGACTATCGACATTTTTCCTCAATTAATGGATTGAAACTCATTTCCTTGTATAGAAAAATATGAACAGTTTGAGATCATACCTTGAAAAGTAATCTTGTCGAATTCTCACACAAATTCTTCCAATAGCTAGGAATTGTCATGGAGGTCCACTCCGTGAATACCCGTTGCACTCCTCGTGGATAGGACGGCGAGCGTTGTCGATTCCAAGGGCATCCTAGAATTGAAATTTGATGAATTCATTAGGAAAGGAAGCAAACCTCAAGAACCGTGGCTCACTCCTGCTACACTAACACAGTCAAGGCTATTTTATTGATTTGTAACAGCGGATGGTTATTAATTCATTCGTCGTACTCTTCAAATTAGTTAACAATAAAATCTTGTGTCAGAGCAACCAACTACATGCATACGTTCCTAAACGGATGCTGATTTTGGCAAAGCTGCTCATCGTAAAAATAGACTCAGAGGATAGGAAAACTTGACATATCTTAGCTTTGGCACGATCCGAAATGCAGAGAATAGTTTATAATACTTCTTTCCTAAATTAAACGTGAAAGATGAAAATTTATTAATTTTGAACAACCGCTAAAATTACATTTATAAAACAAAAGTAGAACTAATTTATTGTTGTAACTGTTAAGTGCGAATGAGTATAAATTTTAGGTATTATTCGAGAATTACATGATAATTATTGTTCTGATTATTTTAAACTTTTTTAAGTAAAGTTGGGATTTTTTCTTAAACTTTAAATTTGTATCAATTTTTAATTTTGAAGAAGCGAAGGAAGAATTTACTTAGAATAACACATTAATAAATTTCTTTAAACAATTATTCAGAACCATTATGCATGTGTTTAAGAGGTTACAACGTAATAAAATTAAATGTGGAGTTAGATTTTATAAAATTAATTGCTGAATATTATCGATATAATATAAATGTGAAGTGGACGTAACTGATTTGCATCCTTAAATTATAGTTGAAGTAATAATGTTATTATAATGTCCTGTCTTTAGTTTATCTTCCCGTCTAAAGTCTATCAACCACCTATTCCAAAGCTCTCCTTTCGTTAACAGGTCTCCTTATTCTGGTGTGAGCAGCTTCAGGATTACTCGTTCAAATAATATATTTTCTTAAATAAATATGGGTGAATAGTAAGTTAATATTATAAATAATACTAATGGAAATCATGCACACTATGTGATTGGTATTCACTTATCTTTTACTTATAAAGGAGAACTGTATCCGAATACAAATAATCAAACAGTACCATTCTACTTCTTTTGCCGTTCTAAGAAAGATGGAGATTTTTAACAAAATATTGATTGAAGTAGACAAACTATAAACACAGTTGTGGGTTTTTTCATGTTTATTAAATCACGGTGATATTCATTCTATACACTCTTAATTTTAACAACAATGGACGAACACAAATGCAACCCATCCAAAAACTGAAAAAAAGATTAAATTTGCAATATTAAAAATTAATAGAACACTAAAGAATTTCCATCGTTTTTCACGAACAAAACTTTTATATTGCATTTATAAAATTGCTATAAAAATAACTTCGATATTACATTCACCAGAGAAACGCATTTTATAACCATAGACTTGTCCTACAAATTGTAAAATAGGATTGGAGAAATAGTATTCATAAATACAATTTAATTTCTATTCAATGAAAGCAGGAGATTTTTTAATTTTTCCATCTGCATATAGTAGAGTAGAGCTCGTGGAGAAGTTGTTGATACGCATATGTTGGGATACTTATAAAATTAATTTGGCAGTACTGTCTGGAATCAGTGGCGACCCAAGGAAGGGTGTGCATCCAACATTTAAAATGCCAAAACATGGGAATTCGCTTAAAAAGAACTCTTTCATGATGCGGGAAAGAAAAAGGTTTAATTATATTATTATTATATTAAATTTGTACATTAACTATTTTATAACAGCTCATATGATTTTATGTTCTTCTCTACAGACTTATAGCGCTAAAAATCAATGCAGAAGGCAACCGATGACGGAAAATGACTCTACCATGTTATTAACTCTCCGCAAATTATTTAAATGTAGTGATAGAAGTTGCTCTGTGACTTAATAAACTACATAATGTGATTCATTTTTCTGATTTACGGTCCACATCTAATCCTGAAGTAATATTTCAAAACCTAGGTTGGTAACTAGTAATATAAAGACATCGTTAGAAGAACTCAGTCTCTGTAACGGTGTTATAAGAAAGAAGAACATGAATAGTCTGATAGTGAAATACTTTTTAATAGGGAGAAATCACAAATACATCCCCAAGTTATTATTAGGTTGATTCGTTAGGTCAACCCACGGTTAAAGTATACTTTATTTTCTTTTCTAGATCAACTGTAACGAATACTAAAACTGACCAAATTATAGCTACATTGTTTAATTAATATATTTACACAATAATTTCATAATGAATATGCTTTTATGATAACATGAATGAGAGCATTCAAGGAGAAGTCGAAGGTCGCTGCCGCCCGATCGGAGATCCGCGTTACGTTCGTAATAAAATATTCTCTCTAAAATTTTAAATATGAAAGTTAACAACACTAGTGGAAAGTTCATAAAACGATGCAAATATTGATACCAATAAAGATGAAATATCTTGAAAGATAGACCCAAATTCCTTTGTTCGAAGGAAATCGAAACCGACGCTCAGTATTTCTAGAAAGTATAACTCTTTTACCTTGGATTGTTATAGTTTTTAAACGTGAATAATTAGCACTTCTTTGTTAGCACAAATATTATTCCAGTATATTGAAAAGGTTTAATATCAAATCCTTCCAATATCATTTTTCTCCACAATTTTCAAAGGGCAACAGTGCATCGGATTCTCTCTTTTATAATATATGGGACTATAAGAAATGCGGTCTTTTCCCAATGCGAAACTGAGTGTAGGCAAATAGAGTATTGGTGCATGCACCCCCTGTCACACCCCGAAAGGTGGCTTGGAGGGTATTTACTTTTATATCGATTTTAAATCAACCAATAAAACTGGGGTACCGTTATGTTCACTTTTTTTAAATAAATATTTCACTTTATGTTTTTTAAATCTTTTGTATATTTTGCAAAATTTTTGCTGCTTTTTTTTCTTTCAATTTCAAAAAATTCCGCCTCTTTTGTTTTCATAAAAATCGATTTCAAAGATTTTCAAAATTTTATTCTTTGATATTTTTTTGAAAAATATTGTTTTAAACAAACAAAAACCTTTTCTCCTGTTTTTTAAAAAAGAACTATTTTCCGATCGGACACTCCAAGCGTCAAAATTTATAAATTTCACTTTTTTTGATAAAATCAAGTAAACATTAAATTAAAATTTGACATCTAAGGATTTTTACTATTTCACCTTCAGTTGCCTTTTTTATTATTAAATTTCATGTCTATGGCAACAAATAAATGCAGCTGAGACACAAAGAAATGTAATGAGCAAATTGGGTACAATTAATGTATGAAGAATATTTCCAAGAAGAGTCTTAATATAGGATTGAAAATCACATATGAGCTGATAAAGGAACAAGATTTTTGGTCTTATTTGAACACTAATACTTTAGCAAGAAAGAAGTATCAAGAAACGCGTGGATGACCCTGAATTCCAAAATAATCTCATTTGATATTACTAAAATGGATGAATTTTTTCCCAGTCACATGATGATGAGAAACAGAAAGTAAAATGGCCATCATATTGTACAGCAGAGATGCGAATCATTAAAAAAAGGCTCTTTTCAAAGAAAGAATTTATTTCAGCAACAATAATCAAGGTAGATTTTTTCCAAAATATAAGCCAAGGCAGTATTCTATAGACAGTCAAGCATCTTTAGAAGTTTTTTTAAGTATGATAAAATGAGGTGAGAATGAAATGAGGCAATCAGAGTGGAATAATTTCTAGAAACCTTTTCTAGGCTTTATAGTGAAAATAATAAGTTGAGAGGCACCTGGATTGATTGCATTTTGAATAAAGATTGTGTGCAAGAATGGTTTTTACATATAATGATCAAACATAAAATTTGAAAATCAAACAGGTTATTCAGTTGATTTGATGAAAATAATTGCAATATCTAGAAACCTTAATATAGTTTTTATATAATTTATATAAAGTAATATTGTATAATTCTTTAATTTACTGATTTTATTTCACTGTTGATAAATACCAACCAGTTACCAAGTATATTCACATCGCTATATAGACTAATCATATTGCATTGAAATTTCTCTCAAACAGCAGAATCAAGAATTATGCAGTTTAATGGAACATGGGATCAGTGTAACCTATATTTCATGAAATTATACTATTGCACTATACATGTATAGCAGAGCATCATAAAATGAGATATATTGTATGACTATTGGGGTATAAGTAATGGGACATCTTTTAATGTCATGTAAACTTATCAAACCATATTTTCTTTAATAAATAAGATATATCAGATTAAATGTGCTACATTATGAAAATACTTCAGAGGAAATTTTAAAAATATTACTAAAGGTTCTGTTTCATAAACTTCAATATATTAAATAACGTTTTAAATTAAGCTCCCTTCCTTTTTTATATCAAATAATATTAATCCAGCTCCATTATCATACATTAGCTATTTACAATAATTCAATACATTAGTGAAGACGAATAAAATGTAAACTCAGTAGTGGGAAAGAGATAAGTGATAATGGAATGGCAATAATGAGTAATTCATGTCCTCTATTTTAAGAACAACATGTGACAATATGTAAGTATTTACTGAATTTTAAGTTTTCCAAATGCTTACCTATATTATAGAAATAGCAGACAGACATTAAAAATCATTCATATTATCTTAATTTATTCCTTTTGAATATAGATTTTTAATTCACCTCTTATATATCGTATGTTATGTGAAATTCATAACCGAGCTTGGATTTTAAATTCATGCAATCAATATACAGTCCTTCTTGCCTCTATCTACATATCTAGAGGAATTTGTTTTCCTGTAGTCCCATGTTTTCAATGATATCTCAGACTCAGCAAAACTATTAATGACAATCAAAAGAAATGTTGGTTGCTGGTATAGCAATCCAATTAAAAATTCAAACAAACTAAATGTACAGTAAATGATTACTAAATTCAACATCTCCACAAAGGTCTTTTATTTCTTGGGGTTTCACATCATTTTCCATTGTAGTATAACAGTTGAGAATATTGTCTCGGCACAGATATTAATAAACTTGCATTAATTCAAACATCTTCAGAGATATAAGAGATAGTTTTCTTTCAAAGATTTCTGCAAGTATAGATTCTGGTTTTTATAAATTACAATGGCAGTGATCGTTTTTCCCTTTCCAATTAAAGTACTCACATTCCACGGTTTTCCATTCCCCATACAAAAAATACTCTCAAAATATCACAGTCAATAGATCCTTGCAACTTCATTGGCTGCTCTACATGTCCAGTATATGACTAATAATTTATGTCCAGTATAGGAAAGAAATGCAAAATATTAAGAAATGTCTCAACAAGTTCTTTGTCCATAATACATTAACAGCTCATCAAATCATTAATACTTTTGGATTTTTCCTAGTTGATAGAGAACCCTTCTAACCAATTACTCCAAGTTATTTTGATTCTTAATTAGATAAATGTGATGAATATGACACAACTGTTTCAAATAAAAACCTAAGTACCTAAGTTCTTAGGTAGAAAAGAAACTTGAGAATTAACTAAAACTATGGAAGCAACTCAGTCATGCCTGGTTCTATGTAATATTTAATATTAAAAGTATTAAGGAACTTGGCTTTATAAATATGTTGTCCAGAAATCCCATCTTGTAGTCTGGAGTAAGTACATGAATCATGCAAAATAGGACTAAAAGGAGTAGAGAATTTCTTCAATTTCCTAAAGATTGTGTGATAGTATTAAAACAAGCATTTGTTTCATAGCTTATAGGAAATGACAAACTACAAAGAGAAAAGTTAGTATATTGAAAACTATAGCATCATTTTAAATAAATTTTTAAATACTAGATTTCCTAGGAAATTATGATACTGAATTATGTAGGTCACGACACATGACTTTGTCATTTTCTTCATATTTATTTCCATCAGGGATATACATAACAATAATCTAATGAGAACTTTAAATTAAAAGAAAATAATGCTCAGGCATTAAAAATTTTGATTCGCTCATGACAGTTTTCAGCATTATTTTTATAACTTCTATAAATGGACATCTATCCTCATTAAATTTTATTTCACATTTGTCCTCTCATAACCAATATGAAACCCATATCCAATCACCATCAGAAACACTGCATTGTGTAAATAGTTCAATCACTACAATCACAATCTCAGTTGTAATCATAATAGAACAATAACAACTTTACTAATTAATAATGACTGAATAGATTAAAAATCACAATAGACCCGTTTTGGATGGTCAGCCAATAGCACCATTATCTACCATCCAATGCTTTAAAATCAATCTATGTACAAAAATAATGTCATCCAAGCAAGAGATAAGACTATTCATTGACCTAAATACATGCATTCACCTTCACTGACACTGGTAAAGGATACATCAAAAGCTGAATCACTAGCAAAGAATCTATATCTCTTAAAAATTCTTTCAATCGTTCACTCCATTGGAAGTCAAATCCATACACAATCAGTTGACATGGCACTTGAGGACAATTATAAAAACAACCCGAGACAACAGATTTTTCATTTAAATCTACATTCTTAGTTTCTCTTAATAAGATAATTGTCTGATTCAAACAAGCTGCATTTTTTACAAGAAATAAGCAACCTCATCCACACACACACACTCATTGAGTTTCCTTGAATATTAACAAAAAGGTGGGTCTGTAATCAGAGGATACTGTTCAAGAAGAGTGGGAATCATTCATAACACAAGTAAACATCATCAGTTCTGAAGACAGTGTGTGCCCCCTCAATTCATCCTATACAGGACGATGATGATATACGAGCCTATTCTGGAAATGTTGAGGTATTAAAGAGTAGAGGGTATTAAAGAGGCATTAGAATGTTGAGTTAGCAATTAAAGAGATAGGAGACAACTAACCTGTGAAGTGATTGATCAGTGATGAATCTTGAAAATTCAAATTCTTTTAATTGCATTAAAACATGTTGGCTGCTGTGAAAATTATTTTTGATCAATTCTTATATTCAATGTTTCAGAAAGATAATCCATTAACTTAATCTCTCAGAGTTATTTATAATTAAATTGCTAAGATACAACCTTTTAAATATATTATCTAATGAATTTAACCAGGGTAAAGTATCTTAAGTCACAGTGATAAAATTAATCTTTACATCAATCAAAAAGAAATCATCAGATCCATTAACATAAACTATATACTTCTTAAATTTTTAGTTGTTTAATTTTTTAGTTTTATGATTTAAGTTTTTAGCATATAGCTTTATGTTCTTCAGTTTAAGTTCACAACTTTAATGTGAGTTTAACCAAATGAAAATCATATCATAGTTTTTAATATATAATATTTATCATGATAAATAACACATGCCATGATTTAATGACTTTGTTAATGCACAATAAGTTTCAAAATTTAATTAATATTCCTCTTTAAGGATAATTAAACTTAATGGAATAGGTTTAGTTGTATTTTACTTTTTGTTATCATGCTAAATATGCAATTCACATTATTTATTTAGCAACCTTTTAATTTTACCAATCTATTGAAGTGAGATTAAAATCTCTAATTTTATCAGTCTACCTTTTAATCATTTTGACTTCTTTAGATTTTATCCAGTAATTTAAGGTAGTAATGAATTCTTCGGGTGTCTCCAATGATAACTAGTCATGAAAATTTTCTGTGATGTATTACTCACCTAATTAATATTTAGTAGAATATCACGATAAGCTCTGGCAATAGCGAATTCACAAGCCATAATTTGATATTATTTAAGCTTTCCTCTTTTCCTTTAATTGGTTTCCCTAGTAGAGTTGGAACATAAGCGTAACATTACAGAAGAGAGCGTAGCTAATTTAATGGAAGCATGAAAATTATTTTGTTTCTTAACTTTCAGGCATTCCAGATTGCCAACTTAATACAAGAGTATGCAGAGGTATTATCATATCATATAATCACCACATGAAGTTTGCCGCAGGGAGGTAAAAAAAAAAACAAAGAAAAATATAAATAGTTAGCATTCTCCACAAACCAGTTCCTCCACTGGTGGCTGAAGAAACTCCTCTCAGTGAAGTATCTCAGTGTCTATGCATACATTTTGCATTTAAGAATCAGTCTGATTTGAACAGCAGTAACTGACCAAAAACTGGAACGAGTTGATAATGCACTTCGAAGGATATTTGAAGCTGAATTAAAGTAAGAATGAATGCAGAGTCAGGATATTGTGTATTGTACCCAAAATTAGAGAGCAGGAAACTGTGATGCTCTGCCTAAATATCTGGATGAAGACAATCAATTTCTTTGGTTTTATTCCATTAGTTTTTTCTCAATCAAAGAAGAGGAATTCCAAGGTATAGTCTTAGTTATGCATTTAACATACTGTACTGCATAGGACTAAAGCCCGAGAAATTTATTTTTGCTAATGTTACTTTTTTGTTAGGGATGATGATGTATTATTATGAATTGTTCAATGATGCTAAGAAACATCATTTTTGATTCGATGATGTGACTAATAAAACCACTCTCACAGATATGAATTGTAGGTTTTTACCCAGAGGAATAAAATTCTATTACATCAATTAAATTTCAATTATATGCAAGGAAATTATTAAATCAATGGAGTATTATGTTTTATTTGAACGGACACAACTATTTCCTTTATTATCTGTACTCTCTAAACCAAAGAATTCTCGCAACATAAGGGTTATTATTGGAAAGTAAAGTTACAATGATTACATACGAACAGGTCTGAGGAAAGATAGATTTTAGTATCAGAATCTTTTCATTTACTAATATAGTATGTCATAATGAGGAAGTTATATTCCAATTGTTGATCAAGCAAAGTCAGGTTAATGTATTAGAAAAATGAATGACATAAGAGGGTATAAATTAGAGATATCATTCATCAAAAATATAAAAAGCTTTTATATTTCAGACCATCTGTAAAAAAAAGAAGCCAAAGTTAAAAAATATTTATGTGAGAGAAAAAAACAAATCAAATATATCCCATTAGTTACAATTTATTGCCATAAACTTGATCAGGTTTTAGAATCCTCCATTGTTAATTGGGATGCTTCTTCAACTCAGTTTAAAATTTCACAAATCATTTACCTTACATTAAACAATTAAAGAATCCAAACATACGAATAACTATCTAAAAAACTCATTAGCAAACGTGGTTGAGCAGATATCTGAAAATCGGTGGATAATTTCTGCGTAGCCATGGTGGAGTGGAACATGACCAAGAAGTTAAATGGAATTCAAAGGTTCCAAAATATGCCATTAACCACTGCAAAGATGACCAAACGATAAAGTGCACTAAAACTAGCATAGTTTTGTGTAACCATGCACGAAGGTATTTGTATACATAGTTACCTTAAAAAATATAACTTGAAGATTGAAGTGTGAACTCCATTGCTATTTGAGCCTCAAATTTTTTATAACAAGATATATTTTAAAACATACAAAATTTAAAATAAGGTGATATCCAAATATAAAATTAAATAACATTCAAATATTTTAATTTCACTTTAAAGAGTAAGATTTGAAAAATATGAAATAATAACTTTATTAATAATAAGGTGCACAAACCATCTTATGACCCCAATGTCATAGAGGCCAAAATCTAATTAGCCTGGTCACGATCCAAGACTTCTTTCGCATGTGCTGTTTAAGCACGAAAGGAAATTGGAAGGAGATACAAAAGGGTAAGAAAAGAAAGGTAAAAGAGAAATGATTTGGTAAGGAAATAGTGTAATTTAAAGATCAAAACAGGATAGAAATTGGTTCTTGACAATCAATATAGTATTATAAATTCAGTATTCAAAATAAAATGCAACAAATAGATTTCGATATTTTATGATGATTGATTACTGCAAGATTGCTAAAAATCTGATACTCTGAGCTGATGAAACAAATATATAAATAAAGATCTAATGTTTTTAAGAAAATGATTAGTTAATCATGAAAGATATGCTCTTTAGCTGGCATCATACTAATCAGCTATACTCTAAAAAGTTGCTTTATATTATTGCAAATATGATTACAGTAACCCCAAAGATACACATTAATATATTACAGAGAGCTACCAAGTTTATTCATTGTGCAAACACAATTTTCTATTCTTAAAAAAAAAGGAATGGGAACTTTTATATAAAAAAGTGTGCAACACAAAAAAAAGAAAATTTTAAATGTATCTTTATATGATAACGAGCTGTGCCTGCTCCTAACAGGCGCTCGTAATCTTATTAAAGTTGACAAACAACATATTGGGTCTACCAGAAAGTTCTGTCCGTTCCGGTTACAATGTTTCAACAATTAAGCTCATATTCATTAAACAAATATTTGGATCTCTCTTTTAATCGCTTACAATGTATACACATTTTCGTCTTACATTAATAAAACGAAGACCACTATTCTTGTTGGTATTAAGTGAGACGCAATCGCATACCCATGGTTTCTGTCCTAAAAAATTTCTTGCAGGGCAAACAATTCAAGGAAGAAATCAGACAAACACCGGTTAAATTATTGGCTTCTAGAGATAAGACATTCTTTAAAAATGGGATGTACAAAATGCCATCACGCTGGATAGAAGTCATAAATGATAATTATAGTATTCAATAAACTTTATTCAAAGTATGAAAAATTTATTCTTTTTCACATTCTAAAAACGGACAGAACTCTTCTGTAGATATATTATGGATATAAAGGAGTTAATGCAGCAGACAGACACACAATGCAACCATAAACTATATTTCATGACCAAAATAAGAAACTTTATTCAATTTCCCTTCTTTTGGTGCTAATTTCAAATCCATACGTGGGTTAATACTACTATAATTTTGCAAAAGCAAGGAAGCATGCAGGTGAGAAATCGAAGTTTACATGTACATCTTATGGGAACAGTTATTCCCTTCTGGAGTCGAACCGAGTACTCTAAATTGAGAAACTTTTTCCAAAAACCTTTCTGGAGATTTACGTAATGATTTTTTAAATTCTCAGAACAATTGGATGTATGGATTTTGAGTCTATAGTGTACAGACAGACAGACACACACACAACACACACTAATCAAGTATACAATTATGAAATTTGTTACCAAATTAGGTAACGTCATTAACTCACCAAGTTCATTCAATCCCTTGAATTTATCCCGATATCACTTTTAATTTAATATCAATTAACCATTTACTCTACAAAAAGTATACGTAAATATTTACGTTGCTATAAACAAACATAATTTAAATACTGATTTCTCAATACGTTCTTAATAGAAAATTCAACAATCGCATTCGTGGTAACTAAGAAATAGTTTGTTTACAGCCTCAAAAATTCATCAAAATTATCATCTAATTTCTCCAAATTCTCGTGATTTCTGATCATAAACTATATTTCATGACCAAAATAAGAAACATTATTCAAGTTTCCTTCTTTTAGTGCTGCTTTCAAATCCATACGTGGGTTATTTCTAATTTAATTTTGCAAAAGAAAGGAAGCATGCAAGTGATAAAATCTAAGTTTACATGTATTTCTTACGAGAACACTGTAAACACCAGACACACACCAAACAGATTTTATTTATATAGATAATGTAACTGTATACATGAAAGTAACTCTGTATTCTTACCGGTCAACTCTGTATTTTTATTGAAGTTATGGAAGTGTTTTGAAAAGAGACTTGTAATCCAAATTTTTTCTGTCTTTATGGCTTCATATAAATGCATATGGCAATCAACAGAATTCTATTTTCTTACACCTTAAGGTCCATATATGTGAGGAGAAAAACAGGTCCAAGCAGTTACATGATCATATGAGCACCTTGAAGAGAGTCAGGTCAAGCATTTGCATTTAAACACAAGCTTTTGTTGCCATTCATTTGAGAGTTTAAAGTAATTTTTGGGAATTACAATTTAATTACTTTTCAGTGATACCATTCCTACCTGTCATTTGTATCTGTAATCGGAAAAAATAAACAATTGCTATAGCATCTTGGAATAGAAGTCGAAAATCAGACTTTTTTTTAAATGATTAATCACCATTTTCAACCACAACAAGCAAGCATTTTGAAACTGAGCAAGTCATCAATGCGCATATAACTGCTATGTAAAATTATTAAAAATACACACAGTAAATAAAAAATCTTATACTTTTAGATAAAAGAAATTCTTCCCAACTGACAAAAAAAGAATAAATGTTTGAATATTACAATAAATCATACATGGGTCTACAACATGCACAAACAATAATATACTAAAAGTAGTTTAAATTAATTAGAAAAAATTGCTATCCCTATATATCTTCGTACCTAAAAAATAATTCCTTTATCACATTTAAATTAATTAAAACATAAATATATATTATACCTACAACAATATGCATACCCTTTTCACACCATCAATAAAGATGATATCATGATCTTATAAATGTTGCCTTGTTGGAATGACCTCTTGTTCCCATTCTTGATGTCAGCAATAACAACCAACCACTACAAATCTCCAAAATAGAATAGAAAAAAAGATTATGAAAACTTTAAGCATGCATACTCAGTAAATAGAATAAATAGTCGCTCGATTTAGAGAAAAAATTAATTCAAACAACAAGATGGAAAAATTAATAAATATATGCAAACCTAGATCCTTCCATATTTTGATGTACATTGATCTCCTCTACAAACTACACTCAGAATCCACTCTCTTCACTTCAAGCAAATGGTCTGGTTGTAAGCAATCCACCTCCTTCCCAGCGAGGAAGAAACAGTATACAAAGAGAAAAATAAAATTAATTATCACAAAGTGCAATAATAAAGTGTCAATCAAATGATTAAAAAAATTAATATTTTTAAATGCAAATATTTCATCTCACTCTATTATCATTCGAACTGCACATTGCCTCCTATCAGCCATAAGTACATCATCAGCCTGCATTTGTTTTCCTCGCAAACATTGAACAACTATCAAAGGAAAATAATTCTCATAAATTATATTTCTCATAATTAGGCATTGCCAAAAATCCGACAAAATACTAACCTTAGGGAAAGTGAAGAGATACAGTCATCTCCCACCACCGCTTGTTTAATATAATACTGCACAAAATAAGGCACCATGGAAATCTGCAATATAAAATTATTAAACAAGCCTTAATTGTATAAACCAAAAATTAATTTATTGCACCGAAAATTGTATATTCAATGCATTATATGTTTAAAGAATATTCACAATAATGTTAAATAATTACATATATGTGATGATTACCCAATGGAAATTCCTCTTTCTGGTGGTTTTCATTTCCTCACCATCCCTGCATCAATACTTGGAATGACCCTGTTGTTCCTATTCTTGATGTCGGCGATAGCAACCTATCCTTACGAATCACCAATATAGAATTGAAAAAATGATAATGAAAACTTTATGTGTACATGCTAAGTAAGTGAAATAAATGATCACTCAATAAAGAGAATAAATTACATCAATAATGTAAACAAGATGGAAAAATTACTAAATATCAGCGAGCCTGAATCATTCAATATTTTGATGGTATTGATACATTGATCTCCTCTACAAACTACACTAGGAATTACTAAATCTTAAAACAGGAAATATTCCTGTTTTAAGATGAACACCACCGACCAATTAAAGGAAACGGCTGCATTGCTAATCTTAACACACGTTTTGCACTTTTAGAAACAAAGGCCTGAATTTTCAGCCTACTACGTACACATAATGAAGACTGACTATTCACGTTTCTCTTAGATACTTAAAAGCTGTGATTCATGCTAGGTAGCGTTGTGAGCAAGACGATTCGGTTTGACAGCGGAAGTTCGAAGAGCCACACAAAATCCCGCCTATTTAGTATGACGCTAGTATTCCATCCTAATGGGAGTTTAGATTATCGTACAAGCGACCTCCATTCCACTTTACATAATTCAAAGTTTGATGGAATAGTTTAGGTTTTCCGTAGATTCTGTGTAGAACCTCAAATATGACCATTCTTTTCTCAGAAATCCCAGTTAGGATCTGAATGAGACATTTAAATGTAAACATTATTATATGAGCAGAAACAACTACGTACGCAGTTCTTGTGAACATTAGTGAACGCAAGGTTTAAGGGGGAAACCTGGTTTAGAGGCCAAAATTTAAGAATTTTTTTTAGAGAAACGGTGGAATTAGTTACGGCATTAAAAGTGGTAATAGTAAATGGTAAAAGTGGTAAATGGTAATGGTAAAAGTGGTAAAAGTAAATCATTTCATCCATTTGTGTATTATAACTCTAAGAATATGCAAAACATTTTTGTAGAAATTACAAACCGAAGATATTTTTTCTACCGGGGCATATGTAAAATATCACGCATGACACGAAAAATGATGAACATCCTAGCGTCTTTAATTTTCCTTTGATTTCGGAAATCTATTATTTTTAATACATTCATCTCCTTGGCGAACCTCAAATACGTTCACGAAGTAAAGAAGAATCTCAATAGTTTAAATAGTTTTCATGCAATCGCGGACGCAAAGAAACAATTTTGAGAACAACGCGTTTTCGCAGCTGAGTTCTCTTTTTCGTTGGATGTGTGTTTAGGATACCCGTTCGAAGCCATAAAACATGTGTTCCTCGAGTATCCTCCGAGAGCAGTCGTCTGCGGAGTTCAGCTGCGTCGGCTTAAGACGGCAAGTAGCAAGTTCGCTTTAAGATCTGAAACTCTGGGATCATATTCTTGAAAGTTAAAATCTTTATATTAAAATATGAATTTTTTGACCGGCTAAACCAGGGCCCGCCTTAAGAAAACATTTACGGATGTGAATAATTATATGAATGATTTGCCTTTATTTAAGTTACATAATTCCTAAGCTTAGTTCTTCATTAACGAAAAGCAAATGTATACATTTTTGGTGCTAATATTTCGCTTCACTAAAGAATTTTAAATTTATTATTTAATTCATGGTACGCCTTTTCAATCAGAAAGTGGTTCTTAATAGTAAATGTTGAAAGATTTATAGCACAATTAGAGAATATGGAAAACCAGGATTTACCTCGCAAACTTGTGTTAAATCGTGTTTTGGAATTGTCATCAAATTATACTCTGCTAAAATTATTATTTTCTGAGCATCTTTGCGTCCTATAATTCAGGTTTTTCTTACAAGGGGATCCTTAGGACTGGAGATGGATCGCCGAAGAGGTGCTAATTCCTCGTCAAAGCGCACGGGAATAATGCAGCCACCAAGGGGGTGGTAGAAGCCTCTTGAGAGCTCGGTAGCCGTGAGAGTAGAATTAGTAATATTTTGTAAAAAATGTACACAGTAGATTACCTCCGATTACCACCACATGAATCCTCCAGTGTTTCTCAAGAATAAGCAGTCCTTTTTTTATCTCTTTCTAGATGATTAGACCTGAGCCCTGCAACTGAGGATATGCTTCTTTATGCAGACGACTGCGAGGTAATCTAAAACGCAGTTGACTGCCGGAATTTCCAAAGAAAACTAAGCATAACATTGTTTCGATCAATGGAAAATGAAACCAACCCCAGCAAATGACACATCGTGTATTTCAGAACGCTAGAACGCCTTAACTATTCATTGGAAATATAAAGTATCTTCTCTTTCCCTAAAATCTTTTTTCTTTTGATCTAACGAAAATATAGACAGCTACATTCCATTCAAGGTCGAGCACTGAACTCCTTTCCTAAGTTTCCTATGGCAACCACAGCTTTGACTTCGATGATGAAGATAACATATCATTGAGGGATATATTACCTGTTTGAAATTAAGTAAAAAATGAATATATAAAATTGGATTTCAATGCATAATTCTAAATAGGAACCAAAAACTAGAGCAACACTTCCGGCTTGAGCACATCTTTCTTACATTTCAATTTCCTAAATATTAATAGAATCCCAAATAAATGTCTCTCTCTCTGCTCTCTCCTCTTCCAACTCCTTCTGCAGTCTTCTGATCAAAGCGTCCTTCTCTTCTGTAGAACTTTTCTCTCTCTTCCTTGAGCAGGTGCTGCACTGCCAATCATCTTCTTTCTTTCACTTCTTCTAGTTACTTTCACTTTTTCTCAAGAGTGACCTTACTCGTTTACTGCTGAGCGCTGACTGACTGTAAATGACTCTCAAGGAAATAACTTCCTATCTACCCAAAATGAGCTAAGTATTGACTACAACTTGGACTTCTTGTTTTCATTTAAACTGTGATACATGTTGAGAAATGTATCAAATGATTCTCTGGAAGTAAACCTGTCACCAAACCTGTATGTTATAATATGCATATTGACTGAATTTGAAAAGATTTGTGATATTTCAGCAAGATGGAAGTCATTACTTTTGGATGTTACAATCACTGTCTGTATTAAAATTGCTATCAAATTATTGTTTATTATTTTAATCCTTTCTTATCTCAAAGAAAATGTTAGAGTAAAATGTATAATTGAAATTTCTTTATGACCTCTATG
The DNA here is from genome assembly GCA_020796165.1 of Pantala flavescens. Taxonomy (NCBI): domain Eukaryota; kingdom Metazoa; phylum Arthropoda; class Insecta; order Odonata; family Libellulidae; genus Pantala; species Pantala flavescens. Next base: position 17,473,895 of record CM036885.1, on the reverse strand, counting down.
GAGAAATTTAATTTTAAGATTTAAAAAAAAATCTGACCAATTTTGAAATTTAATTTTTGTCCCATAAAGTTTATTTTTAGGGTTTTCAATTTCATCCCCTTTCAACTATCTGTAAGTGTGACCATTAACCCTCTTAGAGCTGCATAACTTCTTAATCATATCCATCGAAGACTAATAGCTCTTCAATATTCCTATTTCCAATATCAATGAATTATAATGCTGCAAATATCATGATCATATGTTTTTCAATGAATAAGATGTTTGCTTAGCTACATAAAATAAAAATGTAACAAGTTGATCAAGTACTTAATTTAAAAGGATATGAATTTCATAATTATTCCTTTTATAAAGTCTTCCAATCCAATCCATAGGGTATTTCGTGAAATACATTACTATTTTTTGTGAACAAAATTGAGATCTGATCGCCAAAGAAGGCTTATTTTTCTTTTATAAATATATATATTATATATTTCTATATAATATAGCTAGATATTGTGATTGAGATTGTAAGTATATGAAAACTGTAAATTGTTAAACTTCAGTGCATGAGGTAATACATTAACTGGTTTCAAAAATTTTGCAAATACATTAGAGTTTATGTCCTTTCCCATATAGGATATTAAACTCCATGTAGAAATAGACCTAAAATAAATTTCTTATTGACATTCAAAGGGGCATGTAAATACTAATGCACTATATTAACCTCCAAACATTATTGCACTAGGTAAAGGGCATTGTTGGAAAATAAAGTACGAATACTCATAAGCAATATAGCAACAGGACCAGTTAGAAGAAACTGCTGCCAATTTAAAATGTACTTGATGCGATGTAAAGAAAATTTACAATTAGAAATTTTAGGTAAGGAGATGAAAAACCAGAAATCACATTCCATTAAAGTTTACACAAGGAATAGAGAGATACAGGCTTCATTCAACATGATTGTTGCTACTACAACTATTTGTTTGCCACTCCAAGCAAATACTTTAAACCTATAGTTATCCTAACATATTGATATCTAATTGTACCATTGTTTTTGTGAGTTAGGATTTGATTTTTCCTTATACCACTTCAATACTAGTCTTCTACAACTCTCTGTTAACATGAAAACCATTGTTAAATGTTATCAATGCCTTTGAACTCTTTACCATAACCAAATGTATGAGAAACATTTACTATGAAAGTGGACTTGTTGTAATACCATTCATGGCTGAAAGTAAAATATACAGATAAACGTAAGATACCTTCATTTTCTTAACCGCTTTGAAACTCAGGTTATTTATGTCATCTCAGGCCTGTATTAATGCTAAGCTTGCATTGAAATTCCACTTTAACTTTCATTTATAATGATGCAGTTTAATTTCCATTTATTCTTTGAGCATTATTCCCCCAGGAGAATTCATCAATTGGTATGCTTAAAATTCTTGCCTATTACAGTGTTTAAAAGACTGAGGCATTGTAATAAATATGTGATAAAATGATAAATGAAAGTGGGTTATATCCAGTTAACTAACTTGTAGTGCAAACTTATCATATTCAACATCAAATTCAAAAAGGAAAAAACTGAACATATAACTGCTTATCGTGGATACCATTTGCACTTGCATTAATTCTCTAATTAAAGTTAAACTACTTTAACTTTAAAGTAAAGTGTAAATCTTGCTCATTCTTCAGTTTGTTCCTTTGGTTGAATATTCTTGGATTCAGAAAATCAAAGTTGGCACATAGTGATTACTCTTTTATGTAGCACAGTAGTATATAGTATTGAATTGATTCAAGAGAGTTCGCTCTTATAATTAAGAACTTAATGATTGATGTATGAATATAATAAAGTTAATGTATTCATCACAAATTCATTCTTAGTCACCTTAGTTTAGCTATGGTTTTCAGTAATTTATAAGGTGTTAATATAAGATTTTTTAAAAGTTAATCCATTAGGTTGCAGTTGACTATTAATTTTGAGAATATTAAGATAATTGTTTACCCTTAAAATACCAAAATTACAATAAATTAGTTTTATCTGATCACTGAAATTTCATTGATAAAAATCCTTGGTAAATGTACCGTAAAAATAAAAAATCAACACTATAGCTATAATAGCTATATTAACATCATGATAAAAGCAAGTTTACTCTGGATATCAGGATCATTTTAATGAAGCTGATAAGAAGATATAAGATCATAAAATAGCAAATCCATTATTAGACACAATAATTTCCTGACTGTTATACTTCCTTGAATAACTGTTTTAATATTATAAGAATGACCATTTTCCATAGTTTTCTAAAACTAAGCCATATCCCATATTTAACCCAACTATTTTACATACAGATTAAAATTTTAATATTATATTTGCATTATATATATATACAAATGAGGAATTAGAATGAAAGATCATGATATGAAACATGGGTAGAGAATTTAGAATGTGAAAACTCATAATAAAGATTGATTGGAATTATCTTAAACATTAATTACATCATCCAAGAATATGCAAGGATGAAGTATATTTTATTTGAGAGTTATCCAACAAGAGAGTAACATATATTCTTTGAATAGATGATACCTTTACTTGATATTCCTACATTATCATTGATTCGCCTTCATTTAATGAATCATCATTGATGTATTAAATAATTGAAGTGATGGAATAATCAAGTTCATTTTAAATCCTTCCCAATAAAAATTATAAAATAATGTCTTTGCAAGTAGTGATCTCAATGCTTGTATTGCTAAAATGAATGCTATCTCTGAAAGTGATCATCTTGAGAGAGGGATTTTGATCATATTCTGTAAATAGTTATTATCTGAATCTTTAGTGGTGCATTATTCAAAATTCACATTTTGCAAATATATTAGTTGCCAAGCATCTAGAAAGTTTCTGAAATTTTCAAAATAATAAGAATGAGAAAATAATAAAAAATAACCTCTAAATTCTTTTATATTTTATCTTAGTTTACTCTTCATGCGTTATGAATACATAAAAGTCAAATTACACTAATTTTTGTTTAACTTTATCTTAGTAAATAAATAATTTATGTGGAAAGTAAGCTTCGAAAAATTTGATCGTGCAGAGAAATTTATATATCGCCTAAAACTTGTTTCTTAAGTTACAAAGAGCAAATCGCGATAGAAGTTGAGATAAATATTGTTATTTTTGTTTTATTTTTACAGGTTATTCAGGGCAGGTTCGGATCAATCTTAATTAGGCTCTCGAGAGAAAAACAATAAAAATGATTAACTAATTCAATTACTCTCTCGGGTTTAAATGTCAATACTGCCTAGAATTTTGGAACGGCCTACAGATTGGTATTTTAAATCGCCACCAATTTTCGGTCGTAACTGAACCGCCATCTCCCGGAGGTGGATAAAAGTATTCATTCTGTGTTTGGGAGCGCGATGGTAATGACGCCTGGATGTGGAACCCGAGTTATCAGAGGAGAAAAGGTAGGCAAATAGTGTGAAAGACCGCTAAAACAGTATCTGGTACGAATATTATAATAATATTAATTGAATGGATTATGAAGTATTAAGTAATATTCTGACGTTAGTTGAACTTTCATAACGCTAAGCTCGATGTTACTTTTAAATAAATTTTTATTACTCCGCCGTTTGTTGCGAAAAGCTCTTCTAAAACAAGTCAATAACGGTCGTATCCATCGTCGCTAAGTTTTTACTCTCTATTAAAAGAAGAATTTATTAATTATTTTTTCAGAAAACTTTCGCAATGGAGCTGCTTGTTACTCTTTGCTTTGATTGGCTCGATCTTTCTTCATAATTATTATGGTGTTTTAGCTTTTTACTTCATTCGTTGACTAATATATGTTTAATCATGTGATTTTTGGAGCGATTATACCTCTAATGTTTCTTTGATTTCTGCACCTTCAGTTACCACACATTATGGTTATGAAATAACTTAAATCGATCTTCTCTTAGAGTATACTGAATGATTTCGTCTCGTACACATTAAGTTTCGGCTGTTGACGTTTCATCAATTTCACTGATGTGATAATACTGCTCGTTTCTCTAAAACCCAGTGCACAACCCACTTAGTATAATCCGTTTTCAAGGATATTGCAATCAGTGGCATAAAGATAATCAGTCTTCCGTTTTTGTCCAGATATGTCATTCGTATTCCGTAATTATTTCTGTAATCTTTGCCCTGTTAACCATTCATGGCGGTTCGTTTTTATCTCATCGGCATTGAAATTTTCCCGCATTCTAATGGCAACCCTTTTGACGCGAACCTAGGGGGTGACCGCTATGACTCGTTTTGAGTTTCAGCGGAGGGAAGTTGAGATAAAGTAAAAATTACGTGTTTGGTTGGTCAGAGATGAGATATATAGTGAGCTATGCTCCGATACAATCATGAAGAGAAATTGTTTGTTAACGGTGTCAGGAGTGAGATCATTATTAGCGACAGTGACGGCTGCACCCGACTCCCTTCGCGCCGGCTATTTCGATTCGAAGCCTCCGTACTGCCAGCTTTTGTGGAACAGACTATAGAGTGCCTACACTCCTTCCCTCCTCCTCGCCGTTCACCTTCGTTAGCCGAACTTACCCGTCACCTAAGTAAGACTATTTTTCTAAATAACTTTTATTTCTTTGTTTCACAATTTTGTGATGTATTTGTAAATTATACATATTTATTTGTTAGTTAAAACATATATTTAGCCATAATATTAATGGCATTTTAATTACTTTCAATGGGGAAAAATGCTTCGAGATACGAGCAATTTGACATACGAGCAAGGTTACGGAACGAATTAAACTCGTATCTCGAGGTACCACCGTACCCCGATTTCATTCTTATCTCCAAATGTTGCAACAGCGCGCTGAGTTCTCCCGTTTCCATTATATTCGGTTCAAGAAATACGTTGTCTATCCTTCAATTCAAACGGATAGTATAATACGATACGCGCGAACAGCCGACGTGGGAACAAAAAAGCGGAACGAGAGACATTAAGTGGTATTTATTTTCGCTACTCGTGATTTCGCGCCGTAGGAGAATGCTCGCCCATATGTCTCGATTACCCTGAGTAGCATTCTCTATAGTCCGTTCCACAAGAGCTGGCAGTATTTTTATTGTGACCCCAACGCTGTGCACCGAGCGGCAGTCGATCTCTCTATTTTCGTGGTCGCTTATATTCATCTCATTCGTGCCATCGTAATCGAACATTTTAACGATAAAATAATAGCTCTTTGTACACAGATTTTAATAATTTTAAATATTACCAATAATATTAAATTTTGTCGCAAATAATAAGGTCGTTAATAAATAACCCATCATTTTTTTCATTTAGGTCATCTTATTTTAGGGCCGGTGTAGCGGTACCATACTCAATAGCAAAGCTGCTTCCAGAAAACAAAGCTCCAAAAGTACGTCGTCGGTCACTGCACTATCAGCTCATGTCTCACTTGAGATATAGAGTTTTCAAAATCGATTGTCACTCAAACTTTAAGTTATCGGAGTTCTTCCTTGCAGGTCTGTTCGTGAGTTTTTTGTTCTGTAAAACATTGAGTAAATTCGACCTTTCGTGGTGTGGACGGAAGTGTTTGTGAAGCGTATGAATAAAATATATCCATATTATTCTTTTATAGACACAAAATTTAGATCTAATTCGTGATTATGGAGAGTGGAAGGAGGAGAGCAATCGGAGCGCTAAATCAATTACTCTCTCGGTTATAAAATTCAAAAGCTAAAGTTCTATTCAAGATATCGACTCAGAATAAGCTGTAAATGAAAATAACATTTATCTCTATTTCTCTCGCGGCGAGTTTTTCGTAACGTAAGAAACAAAATTTTCAGGCGATGTATAAATTTGACTGCACGATCCAATTTTTCGGAGGTTGCGTTCACCTTAAATTATTTTTTAATAAAATATGATGACTCAAAAATTAATATAATTTGAATTTTATGTATTCATAAGGTATAAAGAGTATTCTAAGAGAAAACTAGCACTTTACGATAGATAGGATGTGAGAAATGGCAGTTTTAGTATTGTTCACGGCTGGTGAGGTGACCATTTTTTTCTCATTCCGCTATAAAATTTATTTCTTTTGTTTAAATGTTGAAAAAACTCCGTCAATATATAGAACCATCCGTATGAATCAGTAAACTTGGAGAATTGATCCTCTATCGACCTATGCTATAGTCCGTTCCACAAAAGCTGGCAAAACGGGAGGCTTATGGGGAAATAAATGCACGTAAATTCCCATAAGGGAGCAACCTAGCCTCCCAAAAGGAGTCAGTTAATAATTTATGATTTACATCTACGGATAAAATTAATATTTTCAACTAAGTTTGGTGGATTTTTTTCCAATTTTTTGATGAAATTTGGACGAGGAAGGATGGTTCTACATATTGACGGAGTTTTTTCAACATTTAAACAAAAGAAATAAATTTTACAGCGGAATTAAAAAAAAATGGTCACCAAACCAAACCTCACCAGCCGTGAACAATACTAAAACTACCATTTCTCTCATCCTATCTGACGTAAAGTGCTAGTTTTTTCATAGATTACTCTTTATACCTTATGAATACAAAAAAGTCAACTTATATTAATGTTTGACTGATGAAATTTTAGTAAAAAATAATTTAAGTGGAACGCAACCTCCGAAAATTTGAATCGTGCAGTCAAATTTATACATCGCCTAAAAATTTTTTGTTTCTTACGTTACGAAAAACTTGTCGCGAGAGAAATTGAGATAAATGTTGTTATTTTCATTTACAGGTTATTCTGAGTCGATATCTTGAATAGAACTTTAGTTTTTGAATTTTATAACCGAGAGCGGGTCCGGATCAATCCGAATTACGCTTACGGGTCTATTAGTCTCGAGCAAAAAGTAACAATGATTAGCAATCGGAGCGCTAAATCAATTACTCCCTCGGTTATATAATTCAAAAACTAAAGTTCTATTCAAGATATCGACTCAGAATAAGCTGTAAATGAAAATAACAACATTTATCTCTATTTCTCTCGACAAGTTTTTCGTAACGTAAGAAACAAAAAAATTTTAGGCGATGTATAAATTTGACTGCACGATCCAATTTTTCGGAGGTTGCGTTCCACTTAAATTATTTTTTACTGAAATTTTATCCGTCAAAAATTAATATAAGTTGACTTTTTTGTATTCATAAGGTATAAAGAGTAATCTAAGAAAAAACTAGCTCTTTTTGTCGGATAGGATGTGAGAAACGGCAGTTTTAGTATTGTTCACGGCGGGTGAGGTGACCATTTTTTTTCATTCCGCTGTAAAATTTATTTCTTTTGTTTAAATGTTGAAAAAACTCCGTCATTATATAGAACCGTCCTTCCTTGTCCATATTTCACCAAAAAATTGGAGAAAAATCCTCCAAACTAAGTTGAAAATCTTAATTTCATCCGTTGCAAAGGCAAATTTTGTGGATATCGCGGATATTCCGGAAAAATGACCCGGCGTACGAGGCTATTCGATTTCTCCATAAGCCCCATACTGCCTAGAAAAGTGGAACAGACTATAGTCTCATTCAAAAGTCAGGAGACACCTATGTTTACACTCCTTGTCAGGGTTATCGAGATCTATGGACGAGCATTCTCCCGAAATCACGAGTAGCGAAATTAAATACCACTTAATGTCTCTCGTTCCGCTTTTTTGTTAGTTTTTAGAATTTAAATTTAAGTCTTAAACATCCTTTTGTAGAAGTTTGAATTCATCGAAAATAGCTACTTTTTCTGCATAATTTACTCCCTTATTATGAACGAATTTGAAAAATTAAAACCTAGCAATTAATCTTCTTACCTCCCTTAACGGTATGTGTGAAGTATAAGAAGATTAAGATTAAAATCTGTTGTAATTTGGGAAATAAAACACTTCTGTTTTCGTCCATCGAGGTAGCAGATCGCGCGACCTCTACGAAGTCTGAAAGTAGTGGAAAGGACTTGGAGGAGGGGAAGTTATCGGATAAGGCTCGCTATCAAGGATCCCGAAGGAGAGTAGATTCTACGGGGAACCTGGATTTGAGGCCCGAAATTTATTGAATTTTTAGGATTTTTTCATAGAAATAGTGATTTACATGTATATTGCTAGTCCGTACATTCGTGCATATATCTTCAAGAGTATGAAAAACATTTCTAAGAAATTATTGACAAAATTTATTGTTTCTTTAGGGGTAATGTTATGGGTATTCTGAATTGACCCGGAAATTTGTGTGCGTCTTTAAATTTTCGTTAGCTTTCGGAAATCCTATTTTCCTTGTATATAATGCATGTATATTGTCGGTAAACCTAATAAAATAACTTGAAACGGCCGTTTTGGATGAGCTCTACGGCAACATGAAATGTGGTCGTTCGATGAGGATTTTCATTACGAACATAAGTTGTGAGTAGAAGATTTGTTAGACTAGAAGCATGGATGACACAAAGTTCCTTTACCTAATCCAGATCTTTTGATTTCCACCCATTATGGTGCACGTAAAAATCATTAATTCTGCTCGCCATACTCATTATTGCGAAAAAAATATTTGGAAGGCTAATCATACTCTTTGTTTAGAATAATTGAAAGATAGAATAATAATTATTTAATAAGAGTAATTATTAAGAATGATTAATAAATAATTATTATTTATAAATTAAATATGTTGAATTATTTTTGCATTCAAAAATGAACTTTTGTTCAGAATTAGTAGTACAATGATCTGATCGGAGATAATCACGAAGAGCGAATCGAACCCAGGACCTCATCGATCCTACGGACGTCGATGGAATTCTCCCCACACATACTTAACCAGAATGAGACTGTTTTTGGTATACTGACTCGTCTTTTGCCAGCAAATGAATGTCGAAGATAACACGATCCTTATCAATGTATCAATTTCAGTCTCGCTTGGGAACTGCGAAGTGAAGAGGCTTCCCACCCCTCCAACCTTTTCTCGAACGCCAGTTAGTGCCAACAGCTCCCTAAAAGTCAGCAAATGATCCTCCCTGTCATCTGTTAGTTCTCCAGCAAGGAATTTACACATATGTCCCCCGAATTTTCAATAGGACTAGCAAAGAACGATAGAGGATTAAAATTAAGAAGACCCATCTTTTTTTAAGCCACTTCTAAATTTAGCAGATATTGCTGGGGAAAGCCAGACCAAAACTGTGAAAGGAAACAGGAAGAGAGTGGTGGCAAATATGGAGTGACTGGCTAAAGATAAGCTGATGCAATTAAGATATTTCAGGATAAAACAAGCTTGATGAAAATCTATGCAATTGATATGGCAGGAGTAATGAGTGTTCACACAGGACCAGACGTTATTACATCTTAATTTTATCCAGGCACTCTTTTTTGGTTTCAAGTTTCTGACCAACATGTCACACCCATTTATGCCCTACCTATACCTATAAAAGAGTGAGATTATATTTGTTGTATTTCATATGCTTGAAAATTTGAAAAATAAAATTCAACTTATTTATGAAGTTCATGTAGTGCAATCTGTCTTCTCATGTAATCCAATGTCGTACATTTTAACCTCTATTAAAACTCCTGGAAGAGACTGCGAACCTCCAGAAAAGCTAAAAGAAAATTTTTCATTGAGAAGTGATATATGGGAAAGAGGACATTGGATGAGAGAATTATCAATATATTTAAAATAGATAACGTAATATATAATAATAATAATTATACATTGAAGATAACATATTATAATTATTATTATTTACTGTTAGTAGAATTGGAATAAAATATTAATGTGCATTAATCTAGCTATATTGCAACAGGAAATGTACATTTCTACTCACAAACCGAATAAGGGGAAGGATCCTTAGCAATTTGGCTTACTAAATCACCAGAATTATTAGGAAATCCATGAAAAGAAAAGAAGTCTAAGAAGGAAATTTTATATATAAGATTTCCCTCTATGCAGGTCTTCATTCACATCCCTTCATAATTTCCTGATAAATGGATGATAAGAATCTCAACTTTTGTAGTTAAATTTTAGGTAATTGTCTAAAACAGGTATCAATGAATTGAAAGGGTTCTTGCTTACCAGGACATTCATCCTTCTCCAAGCCACCAGTGTAGACTTAATTGTATATTAGGTTCCAACTTCCCTATCTCTCCAAAAAGAAACCTGCCAACGACTTTAAAGGTATCATAGCATACGTTTACTTTCCATTGCCTGGAAGTAACGAAATGAAATCAATTTTAAATGACAACATTCATGTTGTGAAAACTTTCTCAAGAAGACCTTGAGTGTTGTATATATTCCACCCTATCTTTCATTAGGTAGAGTACAATTCCTTTCCACTCTTGGACCAAATATAGTAGAGGATCCCCCTCTTTGATTTGCCTTGATGCCTCGCCAGAGTTAAAAGGAAATTCAGGAGTTTCCAAGATATTCTGAAAAGGTAATTTTTTGCTATTTAATTGTTCTTTTAAATTTCTAAAATAGTATTTAATTGATGCATTATAACTTTCCCATAATATGCACATAAAGAAGAAATTATTCCTAGGATGAATGTAAAATATATGGTACTATATCCATCTGTAAAATGAAGACATTTTAATATCTGAAATACAACAAACCGCTAATGACATCAAAATTTTCATCCTATCGGTTTAACTTAGTCCTATAAGGTTATAGATGGATCTGGCTTCCCTTTCATTCCAAAATGTATCGTTCCTGTGCCTAAAAAAGAAATCATAGCATATGTTGAATTTCATTTGCTTGGAAATGTTATAAGTAAGTTCAACTTAATTGATATCATTCATGCAGTGAAACATGTCTTCAGATGTCCCTGAATGATGTTTATTCCATCCTCCATTTTCACTTCTGAGAGAGACTGCTATGCTCTATGAATGCTATGGAAAATATATATTAAATGCTTGTCATTTCAGGTAGAGTGAAATATGATGAGAGCAATTGCATGCAAAATTAGAATATAACATTCCTGTGTGTTTCTCTACCTTTCATCGGGTAGGGAACTATCCATTTCCACTCTGGGAGCAAATATTTGGAGTATCCTCCTTTGTGATTTGCCTTGATGCCTCGGCAGAGTTATGAGGAAATCCAAGAGATTCCAAGATATTCTTAAAAGGTTAGTTTTTTCCATTTTAATGATCTATAAGTTTCTAAAATTGAATTAAATTGATGGAATATAACTAACCCATAATATGGAAATAATGGATCTATTTATCCAAGGGTATATGTTAAATTTATGGTCCGATATCCATCTGTAATATGAAGACATTTTAAAATCCCAAATACAGTGAACAAACCCTGCAGGTCTTCATTCCCATCATATCATAATAACCTGATATTTGGATAAGAATCTAAATATTTGTAGTTATATTTGATGTAATTGTTTAAAACAGGTATCAATGAAAATGAAAGGGTTCTTGCTTACCAGGAAAATCATTCTTCTCCAAGTAACCAAAGAGGACTCTATTGATTATTAGGTTCCCACTTCCCTTTCTCCCAAAAAAAAACACTGACAACCACTTAAAGAAATCATAGCATACATTGACTTTCTATTGTCTGGAAGTGACCAAATTAAAATAATTATAAATGGCAACACTTATCTTGATAAAACTGTCTCCTTGAAAGTTGTTTGTTCCATCCTATCTTTCTTCATGTAGGTAACTTTTCCTTTCCAATCTCGGACCAAATATAGAAGAGGATCCTCCTTTGTGATTTGCCTTGATGCCTCGCCAGAGTTAAAAGGAAATCGGAAGTTTTCAAAATATTCTGAAAAGGTTAGTATTTTCTATTTAATTGTTCATAAATTTCTAAAATAGAATTTAATTGATGGAATATAACTTAACTTTCAGTTTCTTCAGTTAGGTAACTTTTCCTTTCCACTCTCGGACCAAATATAGAAGAGGATCCTCCTTTGTGATTTGCCTTGATGCCTCGCCAGAGTTAAAAGGAAATCGGAAGTTTTCAAAATATTCTGAAAAGATTAGTTTTTTCTATTTAATTGTTCTATTAAGTTTCTAAAATAGAATGAAATTGATGGAATATAACTAACCTTTCAGTTTCTTCAGTTAGGGAACTATTCCCTTCCACTCTCGGACCAAATATAGTAGAGGATCCTCCTTTGTGATTTGCCTTGATGCCTCGCCAGAGTTAAAAGGAAATCCAGGAGTTTTCAAAATATTCTGAAAAGATTAGTTTTTTTCTATTTAATTGTTCTATTAAATTTCTAAAATAGAATGAAATTGATGGAATATAACTTAACTTTCAGTTTCTTCAGTTAGGGAACTATTCCCTTCCACTCTCGGACCAAATATAGTAGAGCACTGAAAGGGCATTTCTTTCTATATTAATGTTCTATAAAGTTCTAAAATTGAATGAAATTATGGAATATAACTTACCCATAATATGCACGAAAAGAAAAAATTTTTCCAAGGATGAATATTGAATATATGGTTCTATATCCATTTCTAAAATGAGGACGTTACAGTATCCCAAATACAATGAACAAACTCTGCAGGTTTTAATTCCCATCGTATCGTAATTTCCTGATGTTTGGATGATAAGAATCTCAATATTTGTAGCTATAATTGAGGTAATTGTGTGAAATAGGTTTATTTTAATATGAATGGGTTCTTGCTTACCAGGAAATTAATTCTTCTCCAAGTTACCAAAGAGGACTCTATTGATTATTAGGTTCCCACTTCCCTTTCTCCCAAAAAAGAACACTGACAACCACTTAAAGAAATCATAGCATACATTGACTTTCTATTGTCTGGAAGTGACCAAATTAAAATAATTATAAATGGCAACACTCATCTTGTTCAACCTGTCTCCATATGTCCATGAATGTCTTTTGTTCCATCCTATCTTTCTTCATGTAGGTAACTTTTCCTTTCCAATCTCGGACCAAATATAGTAGAGGATCCTCGTTTGTATTTGCCTTGATGCCTCGCCAGAGTTAAAAGGAAATCCAGGAGTTTTCAAAATATTCTGAAAAGATTAGTTTTTTTCTATTTAATTGATCTATTAAATTTCTAAAATAGAATGAAATTGATGGAATATAACTTAACTTTCAGTTTCTTCAGTTAGGGAACGATTCCCTTCCACTCTCGGACCAAATATAGTAGAGGATCCTCCTTTGTATTTGCCTTGATGCCTCGCCAGAGTTAAAAGGAAATCCAGGAGTTTTCAAAATATTCTGAAAAGATTAGTTTTTTCTATTTAATTGTTCTATTAAGTTTCTAAAAGAGAATTTAATTGATGGAATATAACTTATCTTTCAGTTTCTTCATTTAAGGAACTATTCCCTTCCACTCTCGGACCAAATATAGTAGAGGATCCTCCTTTGTATTTGCCTTGATGCCTCGCCAGAGTTAAAAGGAAATCCAGGAGTTTTCAAAATATTCTGAAAAGATTAGTTTTTTCTATTTAATTGTTCTCTTAAGTTTCTAAAAGAGAATTTAATTGACGGAATATAACTTAACTTTCAGTTTCTTCAGTTAGGGAACTATTCCCTTCCACTCTCGGGCCAAATATAGTAGAGCACTGAAAGGGCATTTCTTTCTATATTAATGTTCTATAAAGTTCTAAAATTGAATGAAATTATGGAATATAACTTACCCATAATATGCACGAAAAGAAAAAATTTTTCCAAGGATGAATATTGAATATATGGTTCTATATCCATTTCTAAAATGAGGACGTTACAGTATCCCAAATACAATGAACAAACTCTGCAGGTTTTCATTCCCATCGTATCGTAATTTCCTGATGTTTGGATGATAAGAATCTCAATATTTGTAGCTATAATTGAGGTAATTGTGTGAAATAGGTTTCTTTTAAAATGAATGGGTTCTTGCTTACCAGGAAATTAATTCTTCTCCAAGTTACCAAAGAGGACTCTATTGATTATTAGGTTCCCACTTCCCTTTCTCCCAAAAAAGAACACTGACAACCACTTAAAGAAATCATAGCATACATTGACTTTCTATTGTCTGGAAGTGACCAAATTAAAATAATTATAAATGGCAACACTTATCTTGATAAAACTGTCTCCTTGAATGTTGTTTGTTCCATCCTATCTTTCTTCATGTAGGTAACTTTTCCTTTCCAATCTCGGACCAAATATAGAAGAGGATCCTCCTTTGTATTTGCCTTGATGCCTCGCCAGAGTTAAAAGGAATTCCAGGAGTTTTCAAAATATTCTGAAAAGATTAGTTTTTTCTATTTAATTGTTCTATTAAGTTTCTAAAATAGAATGAAATTGATGGAATATAACTCAACTTTCAGTTTCTTCAGTTAGGGAACTATTCCCTTCCACTCTCGGACCAAATATAGTAGAGGATCCTCCTTTGTGATTTGCCTCGATGCCTCGCCAGAGTTAAAAGGAAATCCAGGAGTTTTCAAAATATTCTGAAAAGATTAGTTTTTTCTATTTAATTGTTCTATTAAGTTTCTAAAATAGAATGAAATTGATGGAATATAACTTAACTTTCAGTTTCTTCAGTTAGGGAACTATTCCCTTCCACTCTCGGACCAAATATAGTAGAGGATCCTCCTTTGTATTTGCCTTGATGCCTCGCCAGAGTTAAAAGGAAATCCAGGAGTTTTCAAAATATTCTGAAAAGATTAGTTTTTTCTATTTAATTGTTCTATTAAGTTTCTAAAATAGAATGAAATTGATGGAATATAACTTAACTTTCAGTTTCTTCAGTTAGGGAACTATTCCCTTCCACTCTCGGACCAAATATAGTAGAGGATCCTCCTTTGTATTTGCCTTGATGCCTCACCAGAGTTAAAAGGAAATCCAGGAGTTTTCAAAATATTCTGAAAAGATTAGTTTTTTCTATTTAATTGTTCTATTAAATTTCTAAAATAGAATGAAATTGATGGAATATAACTTAACTTTCAGTTTCTTCAGTTAGGGAACGATTCCCTTCCACTCTCGGACCAAATATAGTAGAGGATCCTCCTTTGTATTTGCCTTGATGCCTCGCCAGAGTTAAAAGGAAATTCAGGAGTTTTCAAAATATTCTGAAAAGATTAGTTTTTTCTATTTAATTGTTCTATTAAGTTTCTAAAAGAGAATTTAATTGATGGAATATAACTTATCTTTCAGTTTCTTCAGTTAAGGAACTATTCCCTTCCACTCTCGGACCAAATATAGTAGAGGATCCTCCTTTGTATTTGCCTTGATGCCTCGCCAGAGTTAAAAGGAAATCCAGGAGTTTTTAAAATATTCTGAAAAGATTAGTTTTTTCTATTTAATTGTTCTATTAAATTTCTAAAATAGAATGAAATTGATGGAATATAACTTAACTTTCAGTTTCTTCAGTTAGGGAACTATATCCTTCCACTCTCGGAACAAATATAGTAGAGGATCCTCCTTTCTGATTTGCCTTGATGCCTCGCCAGAGTTAAAAGGAAATCCAGGAGTTTTCAAAATATTCTGAAAATATTAGTTTTTTCTATTTAATTGTTCTATTAAATTTCTAAAATAGAATGAAATTGATGGAATATAACTTATCTTTCAGTTTCTTCAGTTAGGGAACGATTCCCTTCCACTCTCTGACCAAATATAGTAGAGGATCCTCCTTTGTATTTGCCTTGATGCCTCGCCAGAGTTAAAAGGAAATCGGAAGTTTTCAAAATATTCTGAAAAGATTAGTTTTTTCTATTTAATTGTTATATTAAGTTTCTAAAAGAGAATTTAATTGATGGAATATAACGTAACTTTCAGTTTCTTCAGTTAGGGAACTATTCCCTTCCACTCTTGGACCAAATATAGTAGAGGATCCTCGTTTGTATTTGCCTTGATGCCTCGCCAGAGTTAAAAGGAAATCCAGGAGTTTTCAAAATATTCTGCAAGATTAGTTTTTTCTATTTAATTGTTCTATTAAGTTTCTAAAAGAGAATTTAATTGATGGAATATAACTTAACTTTCAGTTTCTTCAGTTAGGGAACTATTCCCTTCCACTCTTGGACCAAATATAGTAGAGGATCCTCCTTTGTATTTGCCTTGTTGCCTCGCCAGAGTTAAAAGGAAATCCAGGAGTTTTCAAAATATTCTGAAAAGATTAGTTTTTTCTATTTAATTGTTCTATTAAGTTTCTAAAAGGGAATTTTATTGATGGAATATAGCTTAACTTTCAGTTTCTTCAGTTAGGGAACTATTCCCTTCCACTCTTGGACCAAATATAGTAGAGGATCCTCCTTTGTATTTGCATTGATGCCTCGCCAGAGTTAAAAGGAAATCGGAAGTTTTCAAAATATTCTGAAAAGATTAGTTTTTTCTATTTAATTGTTCTATTAAGTTTCTAAAAGAGAATTTAATTGATGGAATATAACTTAACTTTCAGTTTCTTCAGTTAGGGAACTATTCCCTTCCACTCTTGGACCAAATATAGTAGAGGATCCTCGTTTGTATTTGCCTTGATGCCTCGCCAGAGTTAAAAGGAAATCCAGGAGTTTTCAAAATATTCTGAAAAGATTAGTTTTTTCTATTTAATTGTTCTTTTAAGTTTCTAAAAGAGAATTTAATTGATGGAATATAACTTAACTTTCAGTTTCTTCAGTTAGGGAACTATTCCCTTCCACTCTTGGACCAAATATAGTAGAGGATCCTCGTTTGTATTTGCCTTGATGCCTCGCCAGAGTTAAAAGGAAATCCAGGAGTTTTCAAAATATTCTGAAAAGATTAGTTTTTTCTATTTAATTGTTCTTTTAAGTTTCTAAAAGAGAATTTAATTGATGGAATATAACTTAACTTTCAGTTTCTTCAGTTAGGGAACTATTCCCTTCCACTCTTGGACCAAATATAGTAGAGGATCCTCGTTTGTATTTGCCTTGATGCCTCGCCAGAGTTAAAAGGAAATCCAGGAGTTTTCAAAATATTCTGAAAAGATTAGTTTTTTCTATTTAATTGTTCTTTTAAATTTCTAAAAGAGAATTTAATTGATGGAATATAACTTAACTTTCAGTTTCTTCAGTTAGGGAACTATTCCCTTCCACTCTTGGACCAAATATAGTAGAGGATCCTCGTTTGTATTTGCCTTGATGCCTCGCCAGAGTTAAAAGGAAATCCAGGAGTTTTCAAAATATTCTGAAAAGATTAGTTTTTTCTATTTAATTGTTCTTTTAAGTTTCTAAAAGAGAATTTAATTGATGGAATATAACTTAACTTTCAGTTTCTTCAGTTAGGGAACTATTCCCTTCCACTCTTGGACCAAATATAGTAGAGGATCCTCCTTTGTATTTGCCTTGATGCCTCGCCAGAGTTAAAAGGAAATCCAGGAGTTTTCAAAATATTCTGAAAAGATTAGTTTTTTCTATTTAATTGTTCTATTAAGTTTCTAAAAGAGAATTTTATTGATGGAATATAGCTTAACTTTCAGTTTCTTCAGTTAGGGAACTATTCCCTTCCACTCTTGGACCAAATATAGTAGAGGATCCTCCTTTGTATTTGCATTGATGCCTCGCCAGAGTTAAAAGGAAATCGGAAGTTTTCAAAATATTCTGAAAAGATTAGTTTTTTCTATTTAATTGTTCTATTAAGTTTCTAAAAGAGAATTTAATTGATGGAATATAACTTAACTTTCAGTTTCTTCAGTTATAGAACTATTCCCTTCCACTCTTGGACCAAATATAGTAGAGGATCCTCGTTTGTATTTGCCTTGATGCCTCGCCAGAGTTAAAAGGAAATCCAGGAGTTTTAAAAATATTCTGAAAAGATTAGTTTTTTCTATTTAATTGTTCTTTTAAGTTTCTAAAAGAGAATTTAATTGATGGAATATAACTTAACTTTCAGTTTCTTCAGTTAGGGAACTATTCCCTTCCACTCTTGGACCAAATATAGTAGAGGATCCTCGTTTGTATTTGCCTTGATGCCTCGCCAGAGTTAAAGGAAATCCAGGAGTTTTCAAAATATTCTGAAAAGATTAGTTTTTTCTATTTAATTGTTCTTTTAAGTTTCTAAAAGAGAATTTAATTGATGGAATATAACTTTACTTTCAGTTTCTTCAGTTAGGGAACTATTCCCTTCCACTCTTGGACCAAATATAGTAGAGGATCCTCGTTTGTATTTGCCTTGATGCCTCGCCAGAGTTAAAAGGAAATCCAGGAGTTTTCAAAATATTCTGAAAAGATTAGTTTTTTCTATTTAATTGTTCTTTTAAGTTTCTAAAAGAGAATTTAATTGATGGAATATAACTTAACTTTCAGTTTCTTCAGTTAGGGAACTATTCCCTTCCACTCTTGGACCAAATATAGTAGAGGATCCTCGTTTGTATTTGCCTTGATGCCTCGCCAGAGTTAAAAGGAAATCCAGGAGTTTTCAAAATATTCTGAAAAGATTAGTTTTTTCTATTTAATTGTTCTTTTAAGTTTCTAAAAGAGAATTTAATTGATGGAATATAACTTAACTTTCAGTTTCTTCAGTTAGGGAACTATTCCCTTCCACTCTTGGACCAAATATAGTAGAGGATCCTCCTTTGTCTTTGCCTTGATGCCTTGCCAGAGTTAAAAGGAAATCCAGGAGTTTTAAAAATATTCTGAAAAGATTAGTTTTTTCTATTTAATTGTTCTATTAAGTTTCTAAAAGAGAATTTAATTGATGGAATATAGCTTAACTTTCAGTTTCTTCAGTTAAGGAACTATTCCCTTCCAATCTCGGACCAAATATAGTAGAGGATCCTCGTTTGTATTTGCCTTGATGCCTCGCCAGAGTTAAAAGGAAATCCAGGAGTTTTCAAAATATTCTGAAAAGATTAGTTTTTTCTATTTAATTGTTCTATTAAGTTTGTAAAAGAGAATTTAATTGATGGAATATAACTTAACTTTCAGTTTCTTCAGTTAGGGAACGATTCCCTTCCACTCTATGACCAAACATAGTAGAGGATCCTCCTTTGTATTTGCCTTGATGCCTCGCCAGAGTTAAAAGGAAATCCAGGAGTTTTCAAAATATTCTGAAAAGATTAGTTTTTTCTATTTAATTGTTCTATTAAGTTTCTAAAAGAGAATAAAATTGATGGAATATAACTTATCTTTCAGTTTCTTCAGTTAGGGAACGATTCCCTTCCACTCTCTGACCAAACATAGTAGAGGATCCTCCTTTGTATTTGCCTTGATGCCTCGCCAGAGTTAAAAGGAAATCCAGGAGTTTTCAAAATATTCTGAAAAGATTAGTTTTTTCTATTTAATTGTTCTATTACGTTTCTAAAAGAGAATTTAATTGATGGAATATAACTTAACTTTCAGTATTTTCATTTAAGGAACTATTCCCTTCCAATCTCGGACCAAATATAGTAGAGGATCCTCCTTTGTATTTGCCTTGATGCATCGACAGAGTTAAAAGGAAATCAAGTAGTTTTCAAAATATTCTGAAAAGATTAGTTTTTTCTATTTAATTGTTCTATTAAGTTTCTAAAAGAGAATTTAATTGATGGAATATAACTTAACTTTCAGTTTCTTCAGTTAGGGAACTATTCCCTTCCACTCTCGGACCAAATATAGTAGAGGATCCTCCTTTGTATTTGCCTTGATGCCTCGCCAGAGTTAAAAGGAAATCCAGGAGTTTTCAAAATATTCTGAAAAGATTAGTTTTTTCTATTTAATTGTTCAATTAAATTTCTAAAATAGAATGAAATTGATGGAATATAACTTATCTTTCAGTTTCTTCAGTTAGGGAACGATTCCCTTCCACTCTCTGACCAAACATAGTAGAGGATCCTCCTTTGTATTTGCCTTGATGCCTCGCCAGAGTTAAAAGGAAATCCAGTAGTTTTCAAAATATTCTGAAAAGATTAGTTTTTTCTATTTAATTGTTCTATTAAGTTTCTAAAAGAGAATTTAATTGATGGAATATAACTTAACTTTCAGTTTCTTCAGTTAGGGAACTATTCCCTTCCACTCTTGGACCAAATATAGTAGAGGATCTTCCTTTGTATTTGCCTTGATGCCTCGCCAGAGTTAAAAGGAAATCAAGTAGTTTTCAAAATATTCTGAAAAGATTAGTTTTTTCTATTTAATTGTTCTATTAAGTTTCTAAAGAGAATTTAATTGATGGAATATAGCTTAACTTTCAGTTTCTTCAGTTAGGGAACTATTCCCTTCCACTCTCGGACCAAATATAGTAGAGGATCCTCCTTTGTATTTGCCTTGATGCCTCGCCAGAGTTAAAAGGAAATCCAGGAGTTTTCAAAATATTCTGAAAAGATTAGTTTTTTCTATTTAATTGTTCTATTACGTTTCTAAAAGAGAATTTAATTGATGGAATATAACTTAACTTTCAGTATTTTCATTTAAGGAACTATTCCCTTCAAATCTCGGACCAAATATAGTAGAGGATCCTCCTTTGTATTTGCCTTGATGCATCGCCAGAGTTAAAAGGAAATCAAGTAGTTTTCAAAATATTCTGATAAGATCAGTTTTTTCTATTTAATTGTTCTATTAAGTATCTAAAATAGAATTTAATTGATGGAATATAACTTAACTTTCAGTTTCTTCAGTTAGGGAACTATTCCCTTCCACTCTCGGACCAAATATAGTAGAGGATCCTCCGTTGTATTTGCCTTGATGCCTCGCCAGAGTTAAAAGGAAATCCAGGAGTTTTCAAAATATTCTGAAAAGATTAGTTTTTTCTATTTAATTGTTCTATTAAGTTCTTAAAAGAGAATTTAATTGATGGAATATAACTTAACTTTCAGTTTCTTCATTTAAGGAACTATTCCCTTCCACTCCCGGACCAAATATAGTAGAGGATCCTCCTTTGTATTTGCCTTGATGCCTCGCCAGAGTTAAAAGGAAATCCAGGAGTTTTCAAAATATTCTGAAAAGATTAGTTTTTTCTATTTAATTGTTCTATTAAGTTTCTAAAATAGAATTTAATTGATGGAATATAACTTAAATTTCAGTTTCTTCAGTTAGGGAACTATTCCCTTCCACTCTCGGACCTAATATAGTAGAGGATACTCCTTTGTATTTGCCTTGATGCCTCGCCAGAGTTAAAAGGAAATCCAGGAGTTTTCAAAATATTCTGAAAAGATTAATTTTTTTCTATTTAATTGTTCTATTAAATTTCTAAAATAGAAGAAATTGATGGAATATAACTTATCTTTCAGTTTCTTCAGTTAGGGAACGATTCCCTTCCACTCTCTGACCAAACATAGTACAGGATTCTCCTTTGTATTTCCCTTGATGCCTCGCCAGAGTTAAAAGGAAATCGGAAGTTTTCAAAATATTCTGAAAAGGTTAGTATTTTCTATTTAATTGTTCATAAATTTCTAAAATAGAATTTAATTGATGGAATATAACTTAACTTTCAATTCTTCAGTTAGGGAACTATTCCCTTCCACTCTCGGACCAAATATAGTAGAGCACTGAAAGGGCATTTCTTTCTATATTAATGTTCTATAAAGTTCTAAAATTGAATGAATTTGATGGAATATAACTTACCCGTAATATGGAAATAATGGATCAATTTATCCAAGGGTAAATGTTAAATTTATGGTCCGATATCCATCTGTTATTTGAAGACATTTTAAAATCCCAAATACAGTGAACAAACCCTGCAGGTCTTCATTCCCATCATATCATAATTACCTGATATTTGGATGATAAGAATCTAAATATTTGTAGTTATATTTGATGTAATTGTTTAAAACAGGTATCAATGAAAATGAAAGGGTTCTTGCTTACCAGGAAAATCATTCTTCTCCAAGTTACCAAAGAGGACTCTATTGATTATTAGGTTCCCACTTCCTTTTCTCCCAAAAAAGAACACTGACAACCACTTAAAGAAATCATAGCATACATTGACTTTCTATTGTCTGGAAGTGACCAAATTAAATTAAGTTTAAATAACAACGCTCATCTTGTTCAACCTGTCTCCATATGTCCTTGAATGTCTTTTGTTCCATCCTATCTTTCTTCATGTAGGTAACTTTTCCTTTCCATTCTCAGACCAAATATACTAGAGGATCCTCCTTTGTGATTTGCCTTGATGCCTCGCCAGAGTTAAAAGGAATTCCAGGAGTTTTCAAAATATACTGAAAAGGTTAGTTTTTTCTATTTAATTGTTCTATTAAGTTTCTAAAATAGAATGAAATTGATGGAATATAACTTAACTTTCAGTTTCTTCAGTTAGGGAACTATTCCCTTCCACTCTCGGACCAAATATAGTAGAGGATCCTCCTTTGTATTTGCCTTGATGCCTCGCCAGAGTTAAAAGGAATTCCAGGAGTTTTCAAAATATACTGAAAAGGTTAGTTTTTTCTATTTAATTGTTCTATTAAGTTTCTAAAATAGAATGAAATTGATGGAATATAACTTAACTTTCAGTTTCTTCAGTTAGGGAACTATTCCCTTCCACTCTCGGACCAAATATAGTAGAGGATCCTCCTTTGTGATTTGCCTTGATGCCTCGCCAGAGTTAAAAGGAATTCCAGGAGTTTTGAAAATATTCTGAAAAGGTTAGTTTTTTCTATTTAATTGTTCTATTAAGTTTCTAAAATAGAATGAAATAGATGGAATATAACTAAACTTTCAGTTTCTTTAGTTAGGGAACTATTCCCTTCCACTCTCGGACCAAATATAGTAGAGGATCCTCCTTTGTGATTTGCCTTGATGCCTCGCCAGAGTTAAAAGGAATTCCAGGAGTTTTGAAAATATTCTGAAAAGGGTAGTTTTTTCTATTTAATTGTTCTATTAAGTTTCTAAAATAGAATGAAATAGATGGAATATAACTAAACTTTCAGTTTCTTTAGTTAGGGAACTATTCCCTTCCACTCTCGGACCAAATATAGTAGAGGATCCTCCTTTGTATTTGCCTTGAAGCCTCGCCAGAGTTAAAAGGAAATCCAGTAGTTTTCAGAATATTCTGAAAAGATTAGTTTTTTCTATTTAATTGTTCTATTAAGTTTCTAAAAGGGAATTTAATTGATGGAATATAGCTTAACTTTCAGTTTCTTCAGTTAGGGAACTATTCCCTTCCACTCTCGGACCAAATATAGTAGAGGATCCTCCTTTGTATTTGCCTTGATGCCTCGCCAGAGTTAAAAGGAAATCCAGGAGTTTTCAAAATATTCTGAAAAGATTAGTTTTTTCTATTTAATTGTTCTATTAAGTTTCTAAAATTGAATGAATTTGATGGAATATAACTTAAATTTCAGTTTCTTCAGTTAGGGAACTATTCCCTTCCACTCTCGGACCTAATATAGTAGAGGATACTCCTTTGTATTTGCCTTGATGCCTCGCCAGAGTTAAAAGGAAATCCAGGAGTTTTCAAAATATTCTGAAAAGATTAATTTTTTTCTATTTAATTGTTCTATTAAATTTCTAAAATAGAAGAAATTGATGGAATATAACTTATCTTTCAGTTTCTTCAGTTAGGGAACGATTCCCTTCCACTCTCTGACCAAACATAGTACAGGATTCTCCTTTGTATTTCCCTTGATGCCTCGCCAGAGTTAAAAGGAAATCGGAAGTTTTCAAAATATTCTGAAAAGGTTAGTATTTTCTATTTAATTGTTCATAAATTTCTAAAATAGAATTTAATTGATGGAATATAACTTAACTTTCAATTCTTCAGTTAGGGAACTATTCCCTTCCACTCTCGGACCAAATATAGTAGAGCACTGAAAGGGCATTTCTTTCTATATTAATGTTCTATAAAGTTCTAAAATTGAATGAATTTGATGGAATATAACTTACCCGTAATATGGAAATAATGGATCAATTTATCCAAGGGTAAATGTTAAATTTATGGTCCGATATCCATCTGTTATTTGAAGACATTTTAAAATCCCAAATACAGTGAACAAACCCTGCAGGTCTTCATTCCCATCATATCATAATTACCTGATATTTGGATGATAAGAATCTAAATATTTGTAGTTATATTTGATGTAATTGTTTAAAACAGGTATCAATGAAAATGAAAGGGTTCTTGCTTACCAGGAAAATCATTCTTCTCCAAGTTACCAAAGAGGACTCTATTGATTATTAGGTTCCCACTTCCCTTTCTCCCAAAAAAGAACACTGACAACCACTTAAAGAAATCATAGCATACATTGACTTTCTATTGTCTGGAAGTGACCAAATTAAATTAAGTTTAAATAACAACGCTCATCTTGTTCAACCTGTCTCCATATGTCCTTGAATGTCTTTTGTTCCATCCTATCTTTCTTCATGTAGGTAACTTTTCCTTTCCATTCTCAGACCAAATATACTAGAGGATCCTCCTTTGTGATTTGCCTTGATGCCTCGCCAGAGTTAAAAGGAATTCCAGGAGTTTTCAAAATATACTGAAAAGGTTAGTTTTTTCTATTTAATTGTTCTATTAAGTTTCTAAAATAGAATGAAATTGATGGAATATAACTTAACTTTCAGTTTCTTCAGTTAGGGAACTATTCCCTTCCACTCTCGGACCAAATATAGTAGAGGATCCTCCTTTGTATTTGCCTTGATGCCTCGCCAGAGTTAAAAGGAATTCCAGGAGTTTTCAAAATATACTGAAAAGGTTAGTTTTTTCTATTTAATTGTTCTATTAAGTTTCTAAAATAGAATGAAATTGATGGAATATAACTTAACTTTCAGTTTCTTCAGTTAGGGAACTATTCCCTTCCACTCTCGGACCAAATATAGTAGAGGATCCTCCTTTGTATTTGCCTTGATGCCTCGCCAGAGTTAAAAGGAATTCCAGGAGTTTTCAAAATATACTGAAAAGGTTAGTTTTTTCTATTTAATTGTTCTATTAAGTTTCTAAAATAGAATGAAATTGATGGAATATAACTTAACTTTCAGTTTCTTCAGTTAGGGAACTATTCCCTTCCACTCTCGGACCAAATATAGTAGAGGATCCTTCTTTGTATTTGCCTTGATGCCTTGCCAGAGTTAAAAGGAATTCCAGGAGTTTTGAAAATATTCTGAAAAGGTTAGTTTTTTCTATTTAATTGTTCTATTAAGTTTCTAAAATAGAATGAAATAGATGGAATATAACTAAACTTTCAGTTTCTTTAGTTAGGGAACTATTCCCTTCCACTCTCGGACCAAATATAGTAGAGGATCCTCCTTTGTGATTTGCCTTGATGCCTCGCCAGAATTAAAAGGAATTCCAGGAGTTTTCAAAATATTCTGAAAAGGTTAGTTTTTTCTATTTAATTGTTCTATTAAGTTTCTAAAATAGAATGAAATTGATGGAATATAACTAAACTTTCAGTTTCTTTAGTTAGGGAACTATTCCCTTCCACTCTCGGACCAAATATAGTAGAGGATCCTCCTTTGTATTTGCCTTGAAGCCTCGCCAGAGTTAAAAGGAAATCCAGTAGTTTTCAGAATATTCTGAAAAGATTAGTTTTTTCTATTTAATTGTTCTATTAAGTTTCTAAAAGGGAATTTAATTGATGGAATATAGCTTAACTTTCAGTTTCTTCAGTTAGGGAACTAATCCCTTCCACTCTCGGACCAAATATAGTAGAGGATCCTCCTTTGTATTTGCCTTGATGCCTCGCCAGAGTTAAAAGGAAATCCAGGAGTTTTCAAAATATTCTGAAAAGATTAGTTTTTTCTATTTAATTGTTCTATTAAGTTTCTAAAATAGAATGAAATTGATGGAATATATCTAAACTTTCAGTTTCTTCAGTTAGGGAACTATTCCCTTCCACTCTCTGACCAAATATAGTAGAGGATCCTCCTTTGTATTTGCCTTGATTCCTCTCCAGAGTTAAAAGGAAATCCAGGAGTTTTCAAAATTTTCTGAAAAGGATGTTTTTTCTATTTTAATGATCTATAAGTTTCTAAAATTGAATGAATTTGATGGAATATAACTTACCCGTAATATGGAAATAATGGATCAATTTATCCAAGGGTAAATGTTAAATTTATGGTCCGATATCCATCTGTTATTTGAAGACATTTTAAAATCCCAAATACAGTGAACAAACCCTGCAGGTCTTCATTCCCATCATATCATAATTACCTGATATTTGGATGATAAGAATCTAAATATTTGTAGTTATATTTGATGTAATTGTTTAAAACAGGTATCAATGAAAATGAAAGGGTTCTTGCTTACCAGGAAAATCATTCTTCTCCAAGTTACCAAAGAGGACTCTATTGATTATTAGGTTCCCTCTTCCCTTTCTCCCAAAAAAGAACACTGACAACAACTTAAAGAAATCATAGCATACGTTGACTTTCTATTGTCAGGAAGTGACCAAATTAAATTAAGTTTAAATAACAATGCTCATCTTGTTCAACCTGTCTCCATATGTCCTTGAATGTCTTTTGTTCCATCCATTTTTTCTTCATGTAGGGAACTTTTCCTTTCCATTCTCGGACCAAATATAGTAGAGGATCCTCCTTTGTGATTTGCCTTGATGCCTCGCCAGAGTTAAAAGGAATTCCAGGAGTTTTCAAAATATTCTGAAAAGATTAGTTTTTTCTATTTAATTGTTCTATTAAGTTTCTAAAATAGAATGAAATTGATGGAATGTAACTTAACTTTCAGTTTCTTCAGTTAGGGAACTATTCCCTTCCACTCTCGGACCAAATATAGTAGAGGATCCTCCTTTGTATTTGCCTTGATGCCTCGCCAGAGTTAAAAGGAAATCCAGGAGTTTTCAAAATATTCTGAAAAGATTAGTTTTTTCTATTTAATTGTTCTATTAAATTTCTAAAATAGAATGAAATTGATGGAATGTAACTTAACTTTCAGTTTCTTCAGTTAGGGAACTATTCCCTTCCACTCTCGGACCAAATATAGTAGAGGATCCTCCTTTGTATTTGCCTTGATGCCTCGCCAGAGTTAAAAGGAAATCCAGGAGTTTTCAAAATATTCTGAAAAGATTAGTTTTTTCTATTTAATTGTTCTATTAAGTTTCTAAAATAGAATGAAATTGATGGAATGTAACTTAACTTTCAGTTTCTTCAGTTAGGGAACTATTCCCTTCCACTCTCGGACCAAATATAGTAGAGGATCCTCCTTTGTATTTGCCTTGATGCATCGCCAGAGTTAAAAGGAAATCAAGTAGTTTTCAAAATATTCTGAAAAGATTAGTTTTTTCTGTTTAATTGTTCTATTAAATTTCTAAAATAGAATGAAATTGATGGAATATAACTTAACTTTCAGTTTCTTCAGTTAGGGAACTATTCCCTTCCACTCTCGGACCAAATATAGTAGAGGATCCTCCTTTGTGATTTGCCTTGATGCCTCGCCAGAATTAAAAGGAATTCCAGGAGTTTTCAAAATATTCTGAAAAGGTTAGTTTTTTCTATTTAATTGTTCTATTAAGTTTCTAAAATAGAATGAAATTGATGGAATATAACTAAACTTTCAGTTTCTTCAGTTAGGGAACTATTCCCTTCCACTCTCGGACCAAATATAGTAGAGGATCCTCCTTTGTGATTTGCCTTGATGCCTCGCCAGATTTAAAAGGAATTCCAGGAGTTTTCAAAATATTCTGAAAAGGTTAGTTTTTTCTATTTAATTGTTCTATTAAGTTTCTAAAATAGAATGAAATAGATGGAATATAACTTAACTTTCAGTTTCTTCAGTTAGGGAACTATTCCCTTCCACTCTCGGACCAAATATAGTAGAGGATCCTCCTTTGTGATTTGCCTTGATGCCTCGCCAGAGTTAAAAGGAATTCCAGGAGTTTTCAAAATATTCTGAAAAGGTTAGTTTTTTCTATTTAATTGTTCTATTAAGTTTCTAAAATAGAATGAAATAGATGGAATATAACTTAACTTTCAGTTTCTTCAGTTAGGGAACTATTCCCTTCCACTCTCGGACCAAATATAGTAGAGGATCCTCCTTTGTGATTTGCCTTGATGCCTTGCCAGAGTTATAAGGTAATTCTGGTAATGCCATGGAGCACTGAGAGGGCATTTCTTTCTATTTTAATGTTCCATAAAATTCTAAAATTAAATTAAATTGATGGTACATAACCTCCACCTATAATATGCACGAAAAGAAAAACTTTTTCCAAGGATGAATATTGAACATAAGGTCCCATATCCGTCTCTTAAATGAAGACAAAAATATCCCAAATACAAGAACAAACTCTGCAGGTTTTCATTCCCATCATACTGTAATTACCTGATATTTGGATGATATGAATCTCAATATTTGTAGTTATAATTGTGGTTATTGTGTAAAATAGGTTTATATTAAAATGAATTGGTTCTTCCTTACCAGGACATTCATCCTTCTCCAAGTTACCAATGTAGATTTCATTGATTATTAGGATCCCACTTCCCTTTCCCTCCAAAAAGAATCCTGCCAAAGACTGGCAAGATATTATAGCATTCGTTGACTTTCCATTGCCTGGAAGTGACCAAAGTAAATAAATTTTAAATGATAACACTCATCCTGTTAAACCTGTCTCCATGTGTCCTTGAATGTTGTATATTCCTCCTGTCAGGTAGGGAACTATATCTTTCCACCTTCGGACCAAGTATAGTAGAGGATTCTACTTTGTGATTTCCCTTGATGCCTTGCCAGTGATATAAGGAAATCGTGAAATGCCAAAGAACCCTAAAAGGGATGTTTTTTATTTAAATGATCTATGATAACTAAAATTGAAATAATTTGTTTGGAATATAAGTAACCAATAATATTCACATAATGAAGTAATTTTTCCTAGGATGAACGTAAAATATATGGTACTATATCCATCTGTAAAATGAAGAAATTTTAATATCTGAAATACAACAAACCGCTAATGACATCAAAATATTTCCCTTACTTCTTTACCTTATTCCATTTTCTTTAAGATTTTCCTCTCTGCATGTCTTCATTCTCATCCAATCGTAATTTCCTGATAAATGGATGATAAGAAGCTCAACATTTCTAGTTTTATTTGAGGTAATTGTTGAAAACAGGTATCAATGAAAATGAAACGGGCATTCACGGAGTGGACCTCCATGACAATTCCTAGCTATTGGAAGAATTTGTGTAAGAATTCGACAAGATTACTTTTCAAGGTATGATCTCAAACTGTTCATATTTTTCTATACAAGGAAATGAGTTTCAATCCATTAATTGAGGAAAAATGTCGATAGTCACCCAACAGACGTTTTATTATTGGTGAAGGAAGAACACAATTATTTCTTTTTGTTGCGAACGATTGTGAAGAACAATTATAATACAAGAAGGGGCCATGAGCATTCAGGATTATCATCGTCCATTCTATCTGCAGTTGGGTCTTTTTTTCGTTGTTAAATTATTTTATTTCTCCTCCCTTTTCGTTACTTCTCCCTTCAAATCACTATGAATTAGAGTGAGATCAACTTCATGTCATTTCAGCAGGCACTCTTTTCATCCTGTTCTCTGGATGACTATCCTTGGACCATCTATCGTCTCCGACCCTATCTATGCATTTCATGTCCAGTGTTTTCAACCGCGAATGCGTTGCCAAGTCATTACTTCTTCAATTTGAACTATTTTCTAGGCACCGTTTCAATTCTCTAAAGCTTTTCAACGTGCCTCCTAGAGTTCACAGGCTTAAGATAATGATTGCTTCTTTCTTCTTCATTCATGAAATTCTTCATCCTTTCTTATGCATCGTGAGTACATTCTTGGAGCATAGAATTAACATCTTCTTTTTGATTATTTCATTGGTTTGTACCACATAATTCTTGGTCCCAACGGTATATCTTCCATCGTACGCCATGCTACTTGGAGAACTCTGCAATGAAGAAACTTGTAGTATCTTTACTCCATGGAGCTGTTTCATGAGCGTATCCACTTCTCGTGATTCCTGTATTTGTGTTTCTCTTAACCTCCTTCGTTTAGCATTTGCAAGGATGATTCCATAGTGTTTCAATTTTAACATCCCTCTCAGTTCCAAAGCCGATTACCCTCCCCCAAAGGAAATTCACTTCTGCTTGCAGAGGAAAACGTCGGCATTCAATGTTACAGGCATTATCCTTCTTAAAGCCTCTGGACAAACTCTTCTCTATAACTCTTTGCATTCGTTCGCTCAAAGTAGGGACGAGGATTTGATGGAATTTGTGCACCAATCCTCAATCAATTCTTTACTGATATTTGGCAGATGAACTCCTTCCTGTCAGTCGTGTGGAATGCAAAATCCAAGTCGAGAAATGAGAAGATGCATTTGAGAAGGCGAGCAGCTATCATACATGCAGGTGTTTTTGATGACCTTTTTCCAGCCCTGGTTTCCTGCAAATGTCTTCTGCAGAACGGGATTCTCTGAGGGGTCGTTGGGCTCATAGTTTTAGAAGCAGTCTCGAGAATGCTTAGGACGTGTTCCATTTGCTGTCAAAACCATTGCATTGGTTTAAATAACTTTTGATTGGATCTCTACCTTGCAGCTCTCCTTCGCATCCTTGCAGAGATGCTTGTGATATCCTCCATCGGTTATTCAAAACGTTTCACTGGCAGAGATCGTTCTTCTTTACATTTGAAGACCGAATTCCTCCATGAACCGAGATTCGAGTATTTGAAAGAGGACTGAAAAAGTGATGTTTACATTTCCATTACACGGCATAAGGACGAGTAGTGGCCACTCTGCAGGTGCTGAATACTTCAGATAACACCCTCTTTCCGAAAGAAGTAACAGAGCATTCACTGATTTTGAAACATCCCTTTTCTTTCCTTCTAGATGCCTGAAATAACTGCTGAGGGGAGGATGTTAGTCGAGAAAAGATAAGATAGGTGAGATGTGGATTCGTCATGTGTGGACCTCGAATAGGAAGGAAGACCTTAGCGTACCGACAACATGAGAAATACAATGCTTTTGATTGAAATCGTCTTGGATATTAAACAAAGCTTATTTATACACTGTTAAATCAAGATTATTTATACACTGTTTAAAACTTAAGAGGAAGAAAATGTATTATATTCAATGTGGTTTTTAGAAATAAATATTCAAGAATACATCCTATGAAATTTTCCTGTCCTATGTAAAACTGTGGGTGAACATGCATATTGAGAGATGGGCGCAGAATATCTCCAAGCACGTCTCGGTTCCTTAAGGAGGGGGACGAACGCACGGAAGCACTCGTTTTAAAGAACTTATCCGGCGATTTATTAGTGAGAATGTTCTCTACACCTAGCAGAAAAACATGCCAGTGCGTCGAGGAACGAAATCGGGGTTTGAGTAGCGTTAGCGAGGCGTTCATCACGCGTGGGTTTAAAGTGCTAAAATTTGATCCTATTGGTTAATAGTCTCCGTTTTTCGTCCAGCATATAAACTAATGTTTTCGTAAACTACATTCCACGTTGATGTAAGCCCATGGATGATGCTTCGGGATGAATGTGTGATGCTCTCGTTCGGACTCAATCGTGTATTCGGAAGTAGATTTGGCATGACTAAGGTGCGTGAAACGGATTATTCACAAACTTAAAGTAACCGATTCCAAATCTAAAGATCCAAATCCAAAACTTTCCGAAGGTCAAATCCATTTACAATTTTTCCGGGAGTAATTTGTACCAGTTCTTCGCCCCCGGCAGCATTAATCCGAATTTTCATGCAATTTTCTCCCGTTTACTCCATCAAAGGGGTCGATTCCCGCCGAGCGAAATTTTTCATAGGACGTTCGGGTAAAACCGATTTCTCGTTCAGGCATGGTACCCTTCCGAGACGAACACGTTTTATGAAATCTGTGCCTGCGTACGTAGTCCTTCAGCGAAATAACTCTCCTATAGTCATTCCACAAAAGCTGGCAGTACGGGAGGCTTATGGGGAAATAAATGCACGAATATTCCCATAAGAGCCTCTCAAAAGGCGTAAAGCTTTAGTTTTTGAATTTTATAACCGAGAGCGGGTCCGGATCAATCCGAATTACGGTAACGGGTCTATTAGTCTCGAGCAAAAAGTAACAATGATTAGCAATCGGAGCACTAAATCAATTACTCCCTCGGTTATATAATTCAAAAACTAAAGTTCTATTCAAGATATCGACTCAGAATAACCTGTAAATGAAAATAACACCATTTATCTCAATTTCTCTCGCGACAAGTTTTTCGTAACGCAAGAAACAAAAATTTTTTAGCCGATGTATATATTTGACTGCACGATCCAATTTTTCGGAGGTTGCGTTCCACTTAAATTATTTTTTACTAAAATTTTATCGGTCAAAAATTAATGTAAGTTAATTTTTTTGTATTCATAAGGTATAAAGAGTAATCTAAGAAAACACTAGCACTTTACGTTTGATAGGATGAGAGAAATGGCAGTTTTAGTATTGCTCAGGCTGGTGAGGTGACCATTTTTTTTTTCAACCCGCTATAAAATTTATTTCTTTTGTTGAAATGTTAAAGAAACTTCGTCAATGTATAGAACCATCCTTCCTTGTCCAAATTTTACCAAAAAGTTGGAAAAAAATTCACCAAAAATAGTTGAAAATATTAATTTCATCCGTTGCGAAGGCAAATTTTGTGGATATCGCGGATATTCCAGAAAAATGACCCGGCGTACGAGGCTATTCGATTTCTCCATAAGCCCATACTGCCTAGAAAAGTGGAACAGACTATAGATACGAAGCTTTTTGCTATTTTGAATATAGATCGTAATGTAGAGCGTGCGCTTTTCTCAGCGGGGTGTTACAGCAATATTTGTCCATGGGTCCAAACCACCTTCCATTTTAAAAAATGCCTTCGAAACGTAGCACTTGTTTCTGTACTCGCATTTCCGTATATGTTTGGGGCGCTACTTGTGAATATTAAAATGAATATAAAATTTTTGTTTTCGCTTACCATGTAGAAACGAGTTTCTATCGCTAATCTTAAGCTATTTAGCGTGCAACCTGATTGATAATGTTGAACAGTGGTTATTCATGAACAACCTTAAATGTGCGATAAAATTTCGCTAAAACCGAACAAATTCATCTAATCATAAAGTCTTTTCCAAGGTAATATTCTCAATTCTGTCTATACACGTATTTGTTATTCGATATCTGGGAATGAGGTTATCTCCTAATGAAAGGGAGTCTTTCGGACGACTGCTCGTAACCTGATCGTCTCGCTTGCCACCTTGGAAAGATAATGCTCGTCGATGGATCTTTCTCCCTCTACTGTCAAAGTGGCCATGGCAAAGGTAATATTTCGCTCTCCACGGATGCTACTTCGCTTTTCCGCAACGTGCATTTAGAAAACGGATTTCGCAACCATCTGTGACCTTTTGGAGCCCATAGCATTCTCAGAAGACGAAGGTTAGCTTTCGTGTAAGCCACTTACCATGCGTTCTTTATTCACGCAATGAGAAAGCTACGCATGAGGTGTCGTCCACAATCCGAGTTCGTCCGTAGGAATACCCTGTGCGAATCTTAATATTTCGCATCACGATCCGAAACTTGGGGTCCTCTTGACCTCTCAATGTTTTAACTATTTCTTAGAAAATGAGATAAATATTCGATTTTCCCCGGCTCAAATAGGCTGGAAATGTCAGTTGATGGAGACGTTTTCCTTTCTTGGCACGATTACTTTACCCTTTCGAGACGAAGACTTTTTCTGAAAACCTCTGTCTGCGTACGAGGTCCCATTTATAGAGCGTACACCTTCCTAAGCGGGTTGTCGCATCCTTTTAATTGTACAAAGTCATCGAATCACAAGGCACTAAATCTTCGAACGGCTTTGCAACGGGTTAACGCGTAAGGGCGATCGGCAACTGCCGCATGTGCTCGTCCATCGGAGGCTCGCGCGTTTAAGGCACAGCAGGAACGCCAAACTTATGCGGAGAATCTAGTTCAGTTTAACGTCTCTTATTCAGAAACCGCGACATAAAAATCGGCGATAAAAATCGTTGTCCTATGCGCGAGCGGTAATGGATGAAAAACGCATTGGAAATCAATTTTATAGAAACTCGTTTGGTTCTCCATTTACACTTAAGTTTACGGATTAATTTGATTTGACACCCCTGTCGAGGTTTTTCGGTCACGCACACGCAATTTCTTGACGGCTGAATATAATTTCCGTTTCGGCGCACTGCGAATGTAAGACGCAGCCGATATGCAGCGAAACTTTGAACGTTATAACCTGGTTTATACACGGTCGATTAATTAATAATCGACCGCCCCAAATTGTCCCCTGTCGAAACGTTTACTTTATGCTTAAAATCCTGCAAATGCCCTGCCCAAAGTAATTTCCGTTCATTAAATCGTTCCTCCCCGTTCCTCCCCGTCTATCGCGGGAGCTGTTTGTTGAATTCATTAGGAGTCATTCTTTCCGTTTAGTATAATTCTGTTCGCGAGTAACGAACATTAAGTAGTAAATTTAGCCATGCATTCGAATGAACTCTTGTCCTTAGAAATAACGAATCTCGAAGGAGTTTTAAGCGTAACGATTGCCAAATTTTGAATTTGCTACGTAGACCTTGGGAGCTCGAATGAGGAGAAGCGGATATAGTCCGTCATCGTTCGTCACAGGGAAACTTTTCTTAACTGAAATCCGACAGAGGGCTCCTCCCCATTGGTCTCACTCGGCAGTCGTTGCTCGTGAGAAACGTTTGTGACTAGTGCATCGAGTGGATTACGCTATTTCGTATCAATCCTATAGAGTATTGACGATTCTCCGCGGATAAAGTGATTGTGACCGTGTTAAGTGGTTATCGGTGCACATGGAAGATAGATAAAATACGGCAGCATCGCAAAGGAAGGCATCGTCTTGCGAGCGTGCGGAAAGAGATTTTGGTGAGGCTCCGAGGAGAATTGTAAGTTAAGATACCCAGTCCCATTGGAAATATCTCGGTAGGCCCTTTGCCTACGAAGACAAGGATTTGCCTCTCGAATTTTACTTGCCGATTGCTTCGTAGCGAGGAATTCCGAGTTCCTGGATTCCAATCCGTCGAATGGTTACATTACTCTGTCACTGTAAGCTAGATGAGATGATGATAGCAATAATAATATCGTTGAACGTTGGTTCTCAGCATTAGCGTTCATATGGTGTCGTATGTTATCGCTGCAAAGCGAGCTTTATTAAGTTTTCGGAGCCGTTTCTTCTTACAGGGAGCTCGGGCGCAGCATCATAGTTCGTACGAAGATGCTTTTATCTTCAACAGAGTGCATTTAATTAGAGAAAAAGGAAAATTAACGACTGGTGAAAGGGAGGATGTTGACACGGAGAGGTCGCTGTGGAAAGTGCATTGCGCACGGTGGTATTTCGAGGCGCGATTGTCACCGGCGGGAATCTAAAATTCGAGAAAGATTTTCGAAAATAAACATGAGGTGAGTCGTAAACGATTAAAATTTCATGAAGACTAGTATTTATTATGATTTTTAGCTACTACGTGAGTCTTGCTGAGCAAATTTACCATTTTCATGATGTACGGTCCGCTTATTCTTCCGAATTGAAGAAAACCGCCATTACTCGCGGTCGACATAAAAGAAGAGAGAAATTTTGGTGATTTTCCATCGGTAATCAGATGAGGAAATATCTGGCAAGAAATGTAACAATACAGCGGCTGCACTGAAGGCGGTGGTACTTCTCTCAGCCAATCAGAAGCAAGATAAATGTTTAGCGGTGGTTCAAAATTTATAAATTTTCATTTTTCACGTTTAATTTAGGAAAGAAGTATTATAAACTATTCTCTGCATTTCGGATCGTGCCAAAGCTAAGATATGTCAAGTTTTCCTATCCTCTGAGTCTATTTTTACGATGAGCAGCTTTGCCAAAATCAGCATCCGTTTAGGAACGTATGCATGTAGTTGGTTGCTCTGACACAAGATTTTATTGTTAACTAATTTGAAGAGTACGACGCATGAATTAATAACCATCCGCTGTTACAAATCAATAAAATAGCCTTGACTGTGTTAGTGTAGCAGGAGTGAGCCACGGTTTGCTTCCTTTCCTAATGAATTCATCAAAATTCAATTCTAGGATGCCCTTGGAATCGACAACGCTCGCCGTCCTATCCACGAGGAGTGCAACGGGTATTCACGGAGTGGACCTCCATGACAATTCCTAGCTATTGGAAGAATTTGTGTAAGAATTCGACAAGATTACTTTTCAAGGTATGATCTCAAACTGTTCATATTTTTCTATACAAGGAAATGAGTTTCAATCCATTAATTGAGGAAAAATGTCGATAGTCACCCAACAGACGTTTTATTATTGGTGAAGGAAGAACACAATTATTTCTTTTTGTTGCGAACGATTGTGAAGAACAATTATAATACAAGAAGGGGCCATGAGCATTCAGGATTATCATCGTCCATTCTATCTGCAGTTGGGTCTTTTTTTCGTTGTTAAATTATTTTATTTCTCCTCCCTTTTCGTTACTTCTCCCTTCAAATCACTATGAATTAGAGTGAGATCAACTTCATGTCATTTCAGCAGGCACTCTTTTCATCCTGTTCTCTGGATGACTATCCTTGGACCATCTATCGTCTCCGACCCTATCTATGCATTTCATGTCCAGTGTTTTCAACCGCGAATGCGTTGCCAAGTCATTACTTCTTCAATTTGAACTATTTTCTAGGCACCGTTTCAATTCTCTAAAGCTTTTCAACGTGCCTCCTAGAGTTCACAGGCTTAAGATAATGATTGCTTCTTTCTTCTTCATTCATGAAATTCTTCATCCTTTCTTATGCATCGTGAGTACATTCTTGGAGCATAGAATTAACATCTTCTTTTTGATTATTTCATTGGTTTGTACCACATAATTCTTGGTCCCAACGGTATATCTTCCATCGTACGCCATGCTACTTGGAGAACTCTGCAATGAAGAAACTTGTAGTATCTTTACTCCATGGAGCTGTTTCATGAGCGTATCCACTTCTCGTGTTTCCTGTATTTGTGTTTCTCTTAACCTCCTTCGTTTAGCATTTGCAAGGATGATTCCATAGTGTTTCAATTTTAACATCCCTCTAAGTTCCAAAGCCGATTACCCTCCCCCAAAGGAAATTCATTCTGCTTGCAGAGGAAAACGTCGGCATTCAATGTTGCAGGCATTATCCTTCTTTAAGCCTCTGGACAAACTCTTCTCTATAACTCTTTGCATTCGTTCGCTCAAAGTAGGGACGAGGATTTGATGGAATTTGTGCACCAACCCTCAATCAATTCTTTACTGATATTTGGCAGATGAACTCCTTCCTGTCAGTCGTGTGGAATGCAAAATCCAAGTCGAGAAATGAGAAGATGCATTTGAGAAGGCGAGCAGCTATCATACATGCAGGTGATTTTGATGACCTTTTTCCAGCCCTGGTTTCCTGCAAATGTCTTCTGCAGAACGGGATTCTCTGAGGGGTCGTTGGGCTCATAATTTTAGAAGCAGTCTCGAGAATGCTTAGGACGTGTTCCATTTGCTGTCAAAACCATTGCATTGGTTTAAATAACTTTTGATTGGATCTCTACCTTGCAGCTCTCCTTCGCATCCTTGCAGAGATGCTTGTGATATCCTCCATCGGTTATTCAAAACGTTTCACTGGCAGAGATCGTTCTTCTTTACATTTGAAGACCGAATTCCTCCATGAACCGAGATTCGAGTATTTGAAAGAGGACTGAAAAAGTGATGTTTACATTTCCATTACACGGCATAAGGACGAGTAGTGGCCACTCTGCAGGTGCTGAATACTTCAGATAACACCCTCTTTCCGAAAGAAGTAACAGAGCATTCACTGATTTTGAAACATCCCTTTTCTTTCCTTCTAGATGCCTGAAATAACTGCTGAGGGGAGGATGTTAGTCGAGAAAAGATAAGATAGGTGAGATGTGGATTCGTCATGTGTGGACCTCGAATAGGAAGGAAGACCTTAGCGTACCGACAACATGAGAAATACAATGCTTTTGATTGAAATCGTCTTGGATATTAAACAAAGCTTATTTATACACTGTTAAATCAAGATTGTTTATGCACTGTTTAAAACTTTATGAGGAAGAAAATGTATTATATTCAATGTGGTTTTTAGAAATAAATATTCAAGAATACATCCTATGAAATTTTCCTGTCCTATGTAAAACTGTGGGTGAACATGCATATTGAGAGACGGGCGCAGAATATCTCCAAGCACGTCTCGGTTCCTTAAGGAGGGGGACGAACGCACGGAAGCACTCGTTTTAAAGAACTTATCCGGCGATTTATTAGTGAGAATGTTCTCTACACCTAGCAGAAAAACATGCCAGTGCGTCGAGGAACGAAATCGGGGTTTGAGTAGCGTTAGCGAGGCGTTCATCACGCGTAGGTTTAAAGTGCTAAAATTTGATCCTATGGGTTAATAGTCTCCGTTTTTCGTCCAGCATATAAACTAATGTTTTCGTAAACTACATTCCACGTTGATGTAAGCCCATGGATGATGCTTCGGGATGAATGTGTGCTGCTCTCGTTCGGACTCAATCGTGTATTCGGAAGTAGATTTGGCATGACTAAGGTGCGTGAAACGGATTATTCACAAACTTAAAGTAACCGATTCCAAATCTAAAGATCCAAATCCAAAACTTTCCGAAGGTCAAATCCATTTACAATTTTTCCGGGAGTAATTTGTACCAGTTCTTCGCCCCCGGCAGCATTAATCCGAATTTTCATGCAATTTTCTCCCGTTTACTCCATCAAAGGGGTCGATTCCCGCCGAGCGAAATTTTTCATAGGACGTTCGGGTAAAACCGATTTCTCGTTCAGGCATGGTACCCTTCCGAGACGAACACGTTTTATGAAATCTGTGCCTGCGTACGTAGTCCTTCAGCGAAATAACTCTCCTATAGTCATTCCACAAAAGCTGGCAGTACGGGAGGCTTATGGGGAAATAAATGCACGAATATTCCCATAAGAGCCTCTCAAAAGGCGTAAAGCTTTAGTTTTTGAATTTTATAACGGAGAGCGGGTCCGGATCAATCCGAATTACGGTAACGGGTCTATTAGTCTCGAGCAAAAAGTAACAATGATTAGCAATCGGAGCACTAAATCAATTACTCCCTCGGTTATATAATTCAAAAACTAAAGTTCTATTCAAGATATCGACTCAGAATAACCTGTAAATGAAAATAACACCATTTATCTCAATTTCTCTCGCGACAAGTTTTTCGTAACGCAAGAAACAAAAATTTTTTAGCCGATGTATATATTTGACTGCACGATCCAATTTTTCGGAGGTTGCGTTCCACTTAAATTATTTTTTACTAAAATTTTATCGGTCAAAAATTAATGTAAGTTAATTTTTTTGTATTCATAAGGTA
Source organism: Pantala flavescens (assembly GCA_020796165.1). Classification (NCBI taxonomy): domain Eukaryota; kingdom Metazoa; phylum Arthropoda; class Insecta; order Odonata; family Libellulidae; genus Pantala; species Pantala flavescens. The sequence goes on along the minus strand of CM036885.1, from coordinate 17,434,830 downwards.
TAAAGAGTAATCTAAGAAAACACTAGCACTTTACGTTTGATAGGATGAGAGAAATGGCAGTTTTAGTATTGCTCAGGCTGGTGAGGTGACCATTTTTTTTTCAACCCGCTATAAAATTTATTTCTTTTGTTGAAATGTTAAAGAAACTTCGTCAATGTATAGAACCATCCTTCCTTGTCCAAATTTTACCAAAAAGTTGGAAAAAAATTCACCAAAAATAGTTGAAAATATTAATTTCATCCGTTGCGAAGGCAAATTTTGTGGATATCGCGGATATTCCAGAAAAATGACCCGGCGTACGAGGCTATTCGATTTCTCCATAAGCCCATACTGCCTAGAAAAGTGGAACAGACTATAGATACGAAGCTTTTTGCTATTTTGAATATAGATCGTAATGTAGAGCGTGCGCTTTTCTCAGCGGGGTGTTACAGCAATATTTGTCCATGGGTCCAAACCACTTTCCATTTTAAAAAATGCCTTCGAAACGTAGCACTTGTTTCTGTGCTCGCATTTCCGTATATGTTTTGTGGCGCTACTTGTGAATATTAAAATGAATATAAAATTTTTGTTTTCGCTTACCATGTAGAAACGAGTTTCTATCGCTAATCTTAAGCTATTTAGCGTGCAACCTGATTGATAATGTTGAACAGTGGTTATTCATGAACAACCTTAAATGTGCGATAAAATTTCGCTAAAACCGAACAAATTCATCTAATCATAAAGTCTTTTCCAAGGTAATATTCCCAATTCTGTCTATACACGTATTTGTTATTCGATATCTGGGAATGAGGTTATCTCCTAATGAAAGGGAGTCTTTCGGACGACTGCTCGTAACCTGATCGTCTCGCTTGCCACCTTGGAAAGATAATGCTCGTCGATGGATCTTTCTCCCTCTACTGTCAAAGTGGCCATGGCAAAGGTAATATTTCGCTCTCCACGGATGCTACTTCGCTTTTCCGCAACGTGCATTTAGAAAACGGATTTCGCAACCATCTGTGACCTTTTGGAGCCCATAGCATTCTCAGAAGACGAAGGTTAGCTTTCGTGTAAGCCACTTACCATGCGTTCTTTATTCACGCAATGAGAAAGCTACGCATGAGGTGTCGTCCACAATCCGAGTTCGTCCGTAGGAATACCCTGTGCGAATCTTAATATTTCGCATCACGATCCGAAACTTGGGGTCCTCTTGACCTCTCAATGTTTTAACTATTTCTTAGAAAATGAGATAAATATTCGATTTTCCCCGGCTCAAATAGGCTGGAAATGTCAGTTGATGGAGACGTTTTCCTTTCTTGGCACGATTACTTTACCCTTTCGAGACGAAGACGTTTTCTGAAAACCTCTGTCTGCGTACGAGGTCCCAGTTATAGAGCGTACACCTTCCTAAGCGGGTTGTCGCATCCTTTTAATTGTACAAAGTCATCGAATCACAAGGCACTAAATCTTCGAACGGCTTTGCAACGGGTTAACGCGTAAGGGCGATCGGCAACTGCCGCATGTGCTCGTCCATCGGAGGCTCGCGCGTTTAAGGCACAGCAGGAACGCCAAACTTATGCGGAGAATCTAGTTCAGTTTAACGTCTCTTATTCAGAAACCGCGACATAAAAATCGGCGATAAAAATCGTTGTCCTATGCGCGAGCGGTAATGGATGAAAAACGCATTGGAAATCAATTTTATAGAAACTCGTTTGGTTCTCCATTTACACTTAAGTTTACGGATTAATTTGATTTGACACCCCTGTCGAGGTTTTTCGGTCACGCACACGCAATTTCTTGACGGCTGAATATAATTTCCGTTTCGGCGCACTGCGAATGTAAGACGCAGCCGATATGCAGCGAAACTTTGAACGTTATAACCTGGTTTATACACGGTCGATTAATTAATAATCGACCGCCCCAAATTGTCCCCTGTCGAAACGTTTACTTTATGCTTAAAATCCTGCAAATGCCCTGCCCAAAGTAATTTCCGTTCATTAAATCGTTCCTCCCCGTTCCTCCCCGTCTATCGCGGGAGCTGTTTGTTGAATTCATTAGGAGTCATTCTTTCCGTTTAGTATAATTCTGTTCGCGAGTAACGAACATTAAGTAGTAAATTTAGCCATGCATTCGAATGAACTCTTGTCCTTAGAAATAACGAATCTCGAAGGAGTTTTAAGCGTAACGATTGCCAAATTTTGAATTTGCTACGTAGACCTTGGGAGCTCGAATGAGGAGAAGCGGATATAGTCCGTCATCGTTCGTCACAGGGAAACTTTTCTTAACTGAAATCCGACAGAGGGCTCCTCCCCATTGGTCTCACTCGGCAGTCGTTGCTCGTGAGAAACGTTTGTGACTAGTGCATCGAGTGGATTACGCTATTTCGTATCAATCCTATAGAGTATTGACGATTCTCCGCGGATAAAGTGATTGTGACCGTGTTAAGTGGTTATCGGTGCACATGGAAGATAGATAAAATACGGCAGCATCGCAAAGGAAGGCATCGTCTTGCGAGCGTGCGGAAAGAGATTTTGGTGAGGCTCCGAGGAGAATTGTAAGTTAAGATACCCAGTCCCATTGGAAATATCTCGGTAGGCCCTTTGCCTACGAAGACAAGGATTTGCCTCTCGAATTTTACTTGCCGATTGCTTCGTAGCGAGGAATTCCGAGTTCCTGGATTCCAATCCGTCGAATGGTTACATTACTCTGTCACTGTAAGCTAGATGAGATGATGATAGCAATAATAATATCGTTGAACGTTGGTTCTCAGCATTAGCGTTCATATGGTGTCGTATGTTATCGCTGCAAAGCGAGCTTTATTAAGTTTTCGGAGCCGTTTCTTCTTACAGGGAGCTCGGGCGCAGCATCATAGTTCGTACGAAGATGCTTTTATCTTCAACAGAGTGCATTTAATTAGAGAAAAAGGAAAATTAACGACTGGTGAAAGGGAGGATGTTGACACGGAGAGGTCGCTGTGGAAAGTGCATTGCGCACGGTGGTATTTCGAGGCGCGATTGTCACCGGCGGGAATCTAAAATTCGAGAAAGATTTTCGAAAATAAACATGAGGTGAGTCGTAAACGATTAAAATTTCATGAAGACTAGTATTTATTATGATTTTTAGCTACTACGTGAGTCTTGCTGAGCAAATTTACCATTTTCATGATGTACGGTCCGCTTATTCTTCCGAATTGAAGAAAACCGCCATTACTCGCGGTCGACATAAAAGAAGAGAGAAATTTTGGTGATTTTCCATCGGTAATCAGATGAGGAAATATCTGGCAAGAAATGTAACAATACAGCGGCTGCACTGAAGGCGGTGGTACTTCTCTCAGCCAATCAGAAGCAAGATAAATGTTTAGCGGTGGTTCAAAATTTATAAATTTTCATTTTTCACGTTTAATTTAGGAAAGAAGTATTATAAACTATTCTCTGCATTTCGGATCGTGCCAAAGCTAAGATATGTCAAGTTTTCCTATCCTCTGAGTCTATTTTTACGATGAGCAGCTTTGCCAAAATCAGCATCCGTTTAGGAACGTATGCATGTAGTTGGTTGCTCTGACACAAGATTTTATTGTTAACTAATTTGAAGAGTACGACGCATGAATTAATAACCATCCGCTGTTACAAATCAATAAAATAGCCTTGACTGTGTTAGTGTAGCAGGAGTGAGCCACGGTTTGCTTCCTTTCCTAATGAATTCATCAAAATTCAATTCTAGGATGCCCTTGGAATCGACAACGCTCGCCGTCCTATCCACGAGGAGTGCAACGGGTATTCACGGAGTGGACCTCCATGACAATTCCTAGCTATTGGAAGAATTTGTGTAAGAATTCGACAAGATTACTTTTCAAGGTATGATCTCAAACTGTTCATATTTTTCTATACAAGGAAATGAGTTTCAATCTATTAATGGAGGAAAAATGTCGATAGTCACCCAACAGACGTTTTATTATTGGTGAAGGAAGAACACAATTATTTCTTTTTGTTGCGAACGATTGTGAAGAACAATTATAATACAAGAAGGGGCCATGAGCATTCAGGATTATCATCGTCCATTCTATCTGCAGTTGGGTCTTTTTTTCGTTGTTGAATTAGAGTGAGATCAACATCATGTCATTTCAGCAGGCACTCTTTTCATCCTGTTCTCTGGATGACTATCCTTGGACCATCTATCGTCTCCGACCCTATCTATGCATTTCATGTCCAGTGTTTTCAACCGCGAATGCGTTGCCAAGTCATTACTTCTTCAATTTGAACTATTTTCTAGGCACCGTTTCAATTCTCTAAAGCTTTTCAACGTGCCTCCTAGAGTTCACAGGCTTAAGATAATGATTGCTTCTTTCTTCTTCATTCATGAAATTCTTCATCCTTTCTTATGCATCGTGAGTACATTCTTGGAGCATAGAATTAACATCTTCTTTTTGATTATTTCATTGGTTTGTACCACATAATTCTTGGTCCCAACGGTATATCTTCCATCGTACGCCATGCTACTTGGAGAACTCTGCAATGAAGAAACTTGTAGTATCTTTACTCCATGGAGCTGTTTCATGAGCGTATCCACTTCTCGTGTTTCCTGTATTTGTGTTTCTCTTAACCTCCTTCGTTTAGCATTTGCAAGGATGATTCCATAGTGTTTCAATTTTAACATCCCTCTAAGTTCCAAAGCCGATTACCCTCCCCCAAAGGAAATTCATTCTGCTTGCAGAGGAAAACGTCGGCATTCAATGTTGCAGGCATTATCCTTCTTTAAGCCTCTGGACAAACTCTTCTCTATAACTCTTTGCATTCGTTCGCTCAAAGTAGGGACGAGGATTTGATGGAATTTGTGCACCAACCCTCAATCAATTCTTTACTGATATTTGGCAGATGAACTCCTTCCTGTCAGTCGTGTGGAATGCAAAATCCAAGTCGAGAAATGAGAAGATGCATTTGAGAAGGCGAGCAGCTATCATACATGCAGGTGATTTTGATGACCTTTTTCCAGCCCTGGTTTCCTGCAAATGTCTTCTGCAGAACGGGATTCTCTGAGGGGTCGTTGGGCTCATAATTTTAGAAGCAGTCTCGAGAATGCTTAGGACGTGTTCCATTTGCTGTCAAAACCATTGCATTGGTTTAAATAACTTTTGATTGGATCTCTACCTTGCAGCTCTCCTTCGCATCCTTGCAGAGATGCTTGTGATATCCTCCATCGGTTATTCAAAACGTTTCACTGGCAGAGATCGTTCTTCTTTACATTTGAAGACCGAATTCCTCCATGAACCGAGATTCGAGTATTTGAAAGAGGACTGAAAAAGTGATGTTTACATTTCCATTACACGGCATAAGGACGAGTAGTGGCCACTCTGCAGGTGCTGAATACTTCAGATAACACCCTCTTTCCGAAAGAAGTAACAGAGCATTCACTGATTTTGAAACATCCCTTTTCTTTCCTTCTAGATGCCTGAAATAACTGCTGAGGGGAGGATGTTAGTCGAGAAAAGATAAGATAGGTGAGATGTGGATTCGTCATGTGTGGACCTCGAATAGGAAGGAAGACCTTAGCGTACCGACAACATGAGAAATACAATGCTTTTGATTGAAATCGTCTTGGATATTAAACAAAGCTTATTTATACACTGTTAAATCAAGATTGTTTATGCACTGTTTAAAACTTTATGAGGAAGAAAATGTATTATATTCAATGTGGTTTTTAGAAATAAATATTCAAGAATACATCCTATGAAATTTTCCTGTCCTATGTAAAACTGTGGGTGAACATGCATATTGAGAGACGGGCGCAGAATATCTCCAAGCACGTCTCGGTTCCTTAAGGAGGGGGACGAACGCACGGAAGCACTCGTTTTAAAGAACTTATCCGGCGATTTATTAGTGAGAATGTTCTCTACACCTAGCAGAAAAACATGCCAGTGCGTCGAGGAACGAAATCGGGGTTTGAGTAGCGTTAGCGAGGCGTTCATCACGCGTAGGTTTAAAGTGCTAAAATTTGATCCTATGGGTTAATAGTCTCCGTTTTTCGTCCAGCATATAAACTAATGTTTTCGTAAACTACATTCCACGTTGATGTAAGCCCATGGATGATGCTTCGGGATGAATGTGTGCTGCTCTCGTTCGGACTCAATCGTGTATTCGGAAGTAGATTAGGCATGACTAAGGTGCGTGAAACGGATTTGTCACAAACTTAAAGTAACCGATTCCGAATCTAAAGATCCAAATCCAAAACTTTCCGAAGGTCAAATCCATTTACAATTTTTCCGGGAGTAATTTGTACCAGTTCTTCGCCCCCGGCAGCATTAATCCGAATTTTCATGCAATTTTCTCCCGTTTACTCCATCAAAGGGGTCGATTCCCGCCGAGCGAAATTTTTCATTGGACGTTCGGGTAAAACCGATTTCTCGTTCAGGCATGGTACCCTTCCGAGACGAACACGTTTTATGAAATCTGTGCCTGCGTACGTAGTCCTTCAGCGAAATAACTCTCCTATAGTCATTCCACAAAAGCTGGCAGTACGGGAGGCTTATGGGGAAATAAATGCACGAATATTCCCATAAGAGCCTCTCAAAAGGCGTAAAGCTTTAGTTTTTGAATTTTATAACGGAGAGCGGGTCCGGATCAATCCGAATTACGGTAACGGGTCTATTAGTCTCGAGCAAAAAGTAACAATGATTAGCAATCGGAGCACTAAATCAATTACTCCCTCGGTTATATAATTCAAAAACTAAAGTTCTATTCAAGATATCGACTCAGAATAACCTGTAATTGAAAATAACACCATTTATCTCAATTTCTCTCGCGACAAGTTTTTCGTAACGCAAGAAACAAAAATTTTTTAGCCGATGTATATATTTGACTGCACGATCCAATTTTTCGGAGGTTGCGTTCCACTTAAATTATTTTTTACTAAAATTTTATCGGTCAAAAATTAATGTAAGTTAATTTTTTTGTATTCATAAGGTATAAAGAGTAATCTAAGAAAACACTAGCACTTTACGTTTGATAGGATGAGAGAAATGGCAGTTTTAGTATTGCTCACGGCTGGTGAGGTGACCATTTTTTTTCAACCCGCTATAAAATTTATTTCTTTTGTTGAAATGTTAAAGAAACTTCGTCAATGTATAGAACCATCCTTCCTTGTCCAAATTTTACCAAAAAGTTGGAAAAAAATTCACCAAAAATAGTTGAAAATATTAATTTCATCCGTTGGGAAGGCAAATTTTGTGGATATCGCGGATATTCCAGAAAAATGACCCGGCGTACGAGGCTATTCGATCTCTCCATAAGCCCATACTGCCTAGAAAAGTGGAACAGACTATAGATACGAAGCTTTTTGCTATTTTGAATATAGATCGTAATGTAGAGCGTGCGATTTTCTCAGCGGGGTGTTACAGCAATATATGTCCATGGGTCCAAACCACCTTCCATTAAAAAAAATTTATTCTCTTTTCTCGGATTTATTCGCTTTTCTCGGATTTATTCGCGTTCTCGGATTTATACGCATTTTACGGATTTAGTCGCTTTTCTCGGATTAATTCGCTTTTCTCGGATTTATTCGAGTTTTGCGGATTTATTGGCTTTTTGCGGAATTATTCGCTTTTCTCGGATTTATTCGCATTTCTCGAATTTATTCGCTTTTCTCGGATTTATTCGCTTTTCTCTGATTTATTCGCTTTTCTCGAATTTATTCGCTTTTCTCGGATTTATTCGCTTTTCTCGGATTTATTCGCTTTTCTCGGTTTTATTCGCTACTCTCGGATTTATTCGCTTTTCTCGTATTTATTCGCTTTTCTCGGATTTATACACTTCTTCGGATTATTAACTTTTCTCGGATTTATTCGCTTTTCTCGGTTTTATTCGCGTTTTGCGGATATATTCGCTTTCTCGGATTAAGTCGCTTTTCTCGGATTTATTCGCGTTTTTCGGATTTATTCGCTTTTCTCGGATTTTATCGCTTTTCTCAGATTTATTCGATTTTCTCGGATTTATTCGCTTTTCCAGGATTTTTTGGCTTTTCCCGGATTTATTCGCTTTTTTCGGATTTCTTGGCTTTTTCCGGATTTATTCGCTTTTTGCGGATTTATTCGCTTTTCTCGGATTTATTCGCTTTTTGCGGATTTCTTCGCTATTCTCGGATTTATTCGCTTTTCTCGGATTTATTCGCTTTTCTTGGATTTATTCGCTTTTCTTGGATTTATTCGCTTTTCTCGGATTTATTCGCTTTTCTCGGAATAATTCGCTCTTCTCGGATTTATTCGCTTTTCTCGGATTTATTCGCTTTTTGCGGATTTTTTCGTATTTCTTGGATTTATTCGCTTTTTGCGGATTTCTTCGCTATTCTCGGAATTATTCGCTTTCCTTGGATTTATTCCCTTTTCTCGGATTTATTCGCATTTCTCGGATTTATTCGCTTTTCTATAAATACATTTAAATGAAATGAAAAAAAATAAATACATTTCTTCGGATTATTAACTTTTCTCGGATTTATTCGCTTTTCTCGGGTTTATTCGCGTTTTGCGGATTTATTCGCTTTCTCGGATTAAGTCGCTTTTCTCGGAATTATTCGCGTTTTTCGGATCTATTCACTTTTCTCGGATTCATTCGCTTTTCTCATATTTATTCGCTTTTCTCGGATTTATTTGCATTTCTTGGATTAATTCGCTTTTTTCGATTTATTCGCTTTTCTCGGATTAATTCGCTTTTCTCGGTTTTATTCGCTTTTCTCGGATTCATTCACTTCTTCGGATTTATTCGCTTTTTGCGGATTTATTCGCTATTCTCGGATATATTCGCTTTTCTCGGATTTATTCGACTTTCTCGGATTTGTTCGCTTTTCTCGGATTTATTTGCGTTTTGCGGATTTATTCGCTTTCCTCGGATCTATTCACTTTTCTCGGATTCATTCACTTCTTCGGATTTATTTACTTATCTCGGATTCATTCGCTTTTCTCATATTTATTCGCTTTTCTCGGATTTATTTGCATTTCTTGGATTAATTCGCTTTTTTCGATTTATTCGCTTTTCTCGGATTAATTCGCTTTTCTCGGTTTTATTCGCTTTTCTCGGATTCATTCACTTCTTCGGATTTATTCGCTTTTTGCGGATTTATTCGCTATTCTCGGATATATTCGCTTTTCTCGGATTTATTCGACTTTCTCGGATTTGTTCGCTTTTCTCGGATTTATTTGCGTTTTGCGGATTTATTCGCTTTCCTCGGATCTATTCACTTTTCTCGGATTCATTCACTTCTTCGGATTTATTTACTTATCTCGGATTCATTCGCTTTTCTCATATTTATTCGCTTTTCTCGGATTTATTTGCATTTCTTGGATTAATTCGCTTTTTTCGATTTATTCGCTTTTCTCGGATTCATTCGCTTTTTTCATATTTATTCGCTTTTCTCGGATTATTTCGCTTTTCTCGGATTTATTCGCGTTTTTTGGATTTATTCGCTTTTCTCGGATTTAGTCGCTTTTCTCGGATTAATTCGCTTTTCTCGGATTTATTCGCGTTTTGCGGATTTATTAGCTTATCTCGGATTCATTCGCCTTTCTCGGATTTATTCGCTTTTCTTGGAATTATTAGCTTTTTCTGGATTTATTCGCTTTCGTTGTATCTATTCGCTTTTCTCGGATTTTTTCGCTTTTGTCGGATTTATTCGCTTTTCTTGGATATATTCGGTTTTCTCGGATTTATTGTCTTTTCTCGGATTTATTCGCTTTTCTCGGAATTATTGGCTTTTTTCGGATTTATTCGCTTTTCTCTGATTTATTTATTATATCTAGTTAAGAAAGCTGGAAATAAAATGACAAAAAAGCGCGATTATCGGCGAAAAATATCGTAATCTTCGTTTTATATATAAAAACTGGCGACTTTAATCAGAAATTTGTAAAGAAGCCGGACTTTAAGGACAAAAACCGCGAATATCGGCGAAATACAGCGTAATTTTCGCTTTTTGAAAGGAACGGCGGCGATTTTTATGAGAAATTTTTTAAAAAGCCGGAATTTAAAGACAGAAAAGCGCGATAAAAGGTGAAAAATAGCGTAATCTTCGCTTTCTATGCAAAAAAGAGGCATTTTTTATAAGAAATTTGTTATAAAGCCGGATTTTAAAGACAAACGAGCGCGATTTTTGGCGAAATATAACAAAATCTTAATTTCATAAACAAAAAGAGACGATTTTTCGATGAAATTTGTAAAAAAGCCGGATTTTAAAGACATAAAACGCGATTATGGCAATATAGAGCGTAATGTTCGCTCTTTAAACGAAAAAGAGATGCTTTTTATCAGAAATTTGTTAAAAAGCCGGATTTTTAAGACAAACGAGTGCGATTTTTGGCGACATATTACGTAATCTTCGCTTCATAAACGAAAAGAGGCGATTTTTATAAGAAATTTGTTAAAAGGTGGATTTTAAAGACAAACGAGCATGATTATCTGCGAAAAATTACGTATTCTTCGCTTTATAACCGAAAAAGTGGCGATTTTTATCAGAAACTTGTTGAAAAGCCGGAATTTAAAGAGAAACGAGCGCGATTTTTGGCGACGTATTACGTAATCTTCGCTTCATAAACGAAAAGAGGCAATTTTTATAAGAAATTACTTAAAAACCCGGATTTTAAAGCCAAAAAGCGCGATTATGGCAGTGTATAGCGTAATCTTCGCTTTATAAACGACATAATGGGGATTTTAACAAGAAATTTGTTAAAAAGCCGGATTTTAAAGACAAACATGCGTAAATATATGCGAAATTTTACGTAATCTTCGCTTTATAAACGACGAAAAGGCGATTTTTACAAGAAATTTCTTAAAAGGCGGATTTTAAAGACAAACGAGCATGATTATCTGCGAAATATTACGTAATGTTCGCTTTAAAAAACGATTAGAGCTGACCTGTATAAGAAATTAGTTAAAAAGCCAGATTAAAAAAACATAAAAGCGCGATAATCGGCAATATATAGCTTAATCTTCACTCTTTAAACGAGAAAGAGGCGATTTTTATAAAAAATTTGTGAAAAAGCCGGATTTTAAAGACAAACGTGCGTAAATATATGCAAAATTTTACGTAATCTTCGCTTTATAAACGACGAAAAGGCGATTTTTACAAGAAATTTGTTAAAAGGTGGATTTTAAAGACAAACGAGCCTGATTATCTGCGAAATATTACGTAATCTTCGCTTTACAAACGATTAGAGCTGACCTGTATAAGAAATAAGTTAAAAAGCAGGATTAAAAAAACATAAAAGCGCGATAATCGGCAATATATAGCTTAATCTTCACTCTTTTAACGAGAAGGAGGCGAATTTTATTAAAAATTTCTTAAAAAGCCGGAATTTAAAGACAAAAATGCGCGATTATCGGCGAAATATAGCGTAATCTTCGCTTCATAAACGAAAAAGAGGCGACTTTAATCAGAATATTGATAAAAAGCCGGATTTAAAGGACAAAAAAGCGCGAATATCGGCGAAATACAGCGTAATTTTCCCTTTTTAAAAGAAACAGCGGCGACTTTTTCAAGAAATTTGTGAAAAAGCCTGATTTTAAAGCCAAAAAGCGCGATTATGGCAGTGTATAGCGTAATCTTCGCTTTATAAACGACAATATGGCGATTTTTACAAGAAATTTGTTAAAAAGCCGGATTTAAAAGACAAACGTACGTAAATATATGCAAAATTTTACGTGATCTTCGCTTTATAAACAACAAAAAGGCGATTTTTACAAGAAATTTGTTAGAAGGTGGATTTTAAAGACAAACGAGCATGATTATCTGCGAACAATTACGTATTCTTCGGTTTATAACCGAAAAAAAGGCGATTTTTATCAGAAATTTTTTGAAAAGCCGGATTTTAAAGAGAAACGAGCGCTATTATTGGCTAAATATCTCGTAATCTACCTTCATAAACGAAAGAGAGGCGATTTTAAAAGAAATTGGTTAAAAAGCCGGATTTTAAAGACAAACGAGCGCGATTTTTGGCGACATATTACGTAATCTTCGCTTCATAAACGAAAAGAGGCGATTTTTATAAGAAATTTTTTAAAAAGCCGGATTTTAAGGACAAAAAAGCGCGAATATCGGCAAAAGATGGCGTAAATTTCACTTTTTAAACGATAAGAGGCGATTTTTATAAGAAATTGGTTAAAAAGCCGGAATTTAAAGACAAAAATGCGCGATTATCGGCAATATATAGCGTAATCTTCGTTTTATATACATAAAACCGGTGACTCTTATCAGAAATTTTTTAAAAAGCCGGATTTTAAGGACAAAAAAGCGCGAATATCGGCAAAAGATAGCGAAAATTTCACTTTTTAAACGATAAGAGGCGATTTTTATAAGAAATTGGTTAAAAAGCCGATTTTAAAGAATAAAGCGCGATAATCGGCGAAATATAGCGTAATCTTCGCTTAAGAAACAAAAAAGTTTCGATTTGTATGAGAAATTTATTAGAAAACCGGAATTTAAAGCCAAAAAAGAGCAACTATCGGCGGAATATTTCGTAATCTTCGCTTTTGTAACATAAGAAAGGCGATTTTTGTAAGAAATTTGTTGAAATGCCGGATTTTTTAGACATACGAGCGCGATTATTGGCGTAATATTACGTAATCTTCGCTTTATAAACGAAAAAGAGGCAATTTTATCAGAAATTTTTTGAAAAGCCGAATTTTAAGACAAAAATGCGCGATTATCGGCGAAATATAGCGTTATCTTAGCTTCATTAACGAAAATGAGGCGATTTTTATAAGAAATTTGTGAAAAAGCCGGATTTTAAAGACAAACGTGCGTAAATATATGCAAAATTTTACGTAATCTTCGCTTTATAAACGACAAAAAGGCGATTTTTACAAGAAATTTGTTAAAAGGCGGATTTGAAAGAGAAACGAGCATGATTATCTGCGAAATATTACGTATTCTTCGCTTTATAACCGAAAAAGAGGCGATTTTTATCAGAAATTTGTTGTAAAGCCGGATTTTAAAGAGAAACGAGCGCTATTATTGGCGAAATATCACGTAATCTACCTTCATAAACGAAAAAGAGGCGATTTTAAAAGAAATTGGTTAAATAGCCGGATTTTAAAGACAAACGAGCGCGATTTTTGGCGACATATTACGTAATCTTCGCTTCATAAACGAAAAAAGGCGATTTTTATAAGAAATTTGTTAAAAGGTGGATTTTAAAGACAAACGAGCATGATTATCTGCGTAAATTACGTATTCTTCGCTTTATAACCGAAAAAGAGGCGTTTTTTATCAGAAATTTGTTGAAAAGCCGGATTTTAAAGAGAAACAAGCACTATTACTGGCAAAATATCTCGTAATCTACCTTCATAAACGTAAGAGAGGCGATTTTAAAAGAAATTGGTTAAAAAGCCGGATTTTAAAGGCAAACGAGCGCGATTTTTGGCGACATATTACGTAATCTTCGCTTCATAAACGAAAAGAGGCGATTTTTATAAGAAATTTCTTAAAAAGCCGGAATTTAAAGACAGAAATGCGCGATTATCGGCGAAATATAGCGTTATCTTCGCTTCATAAACGAAAACGTGGCGATTTTTATAAGAAATTTCTTAAAAAGCCGGATTTAAAGACAAAAATGCTCGATTATCGGCGAAATATAGCGTAATCTTCGATTCATAAACGAAAAAGAGGCGACTTTTTTAAGAAATTTGTGAAAAAGCCTGATTTTAATGCCAAAAAGCGCGATTATGGCAGTGTATAGCGTAATCTTCGCTTTATAAACGACAAAATGGCGATTTTTACAAGAAATTTGTTAAAAAGCCGGATTTAAAAGACAAACGTGCGTAAATATATGCAAAGTTTTACGTAATCTTCGCTTTATAAACGACAAAAAGGCGATTCTTACAAGAAATTTGTTAAAAAGTGGATTTTAAAGACAAACGAGCATGATTAACTGCGAAAAATTACGTATTCTTCGCTTTATAACCGAAAAAGAGGCGATTTTTATAAGAAATTTGTGAAAAAGCCGGAATTTAAAGACAAACGTGCGTAAATATATGCAAAATTTTACGTAATCTTTGCTTTATAAACGACAAAAAAGGCGATTTTTACAAGAAATTTGTTAAAAGGTGGATTTTAAAGACAAACGAGCATGATTATCTGCGAAAAATTACGTATTCTTCGCTTTATAACCGAAAAAGAGGCGATTTTTATAAGAAATTTGTGAAAAAGCCGGAATTTAAAGACAAACGTGCGTAAATATATGCGAAATTTTACGTAATCTTTGCTTTATAAACGACAAAAAAGGCGATTTTTACAAGAAATTTGTTAAAAGGTGGATTTTAAAGACAAACGAGCATGATTATCTGCGAAAAATTACGTATTCTTCGCTTTATAACCGAAAAAGAGGCGATTTTTATCAGAAATTTGTTAAAAAGCCGGATTTAAAGAGAAACGTGCGCGATTTTTGGCGACGTATTACGTAATCTTCGCTTCATAAACGAAAAGTGGCAATTTTTAAAAGAAATTACTTAAAAACCCGGATTTTAAAGCCAAAAAGCGCGATTATGGCAGTGTATAGCGTAATCTTCGCTTTATAAACGACATAATGGCGATTATAACAAGAAATTTGTTAAAAAGCCGGATTTTAAAGACAAACATGCGTAAATATATGCGAAATTTGCACGTAATCTTCGCTTTATAAACGACGAAAAGGCGATTTTTACAAGAAATTTGTTAAAAGGCGGATTTTAAAGACAAACGAGCATGATTATCTGCGAAATATTACGTAATCTTCGCTTTACAAACGATTAGAGCTGACCTGTATAAGAAATTTGTTAAAAAGCCAGATTAAAAAAACATAAAAGCGCGATAATCGGCAATATATAGCTTAATCTTCACTCTTTAAACGAGAAAGAGGCGATTTTTATAAAAACTTTCTTAAAAAGCCGGAAGTTAAAGACAAAAATGCGCGATTATCGGCGAAATATAGCGTAATCTTCGCTGTATAAACGAAAATGTTTCGATTTCTATAAAAAATTTATTAGAAAACCGGAATTGAAAGCCAAAAAAGCGCGAATATCGGCGAAATATAGCGTAATTTTCGCTTTTTAAAAGAAACAGCGGCGACTTTTTTAAGAAATTTGTGAAAAAGCCTGATTTTAAAGCCAAAAAGCGCAATTATGGCAGTATATAGCGTAATCTTCGCTTTATAAACGACAAAATGGCGATTTTTATAAGAAATTTGTTAAAAAGCCGGATTTAAAAGACAAACGTGCGTAAATATATGCAAAATTTTTCGTGATCTTCGCTTTATAAACGACAAAAAGGCGATTTTTACAAGAAATTTGTTGAAAGGTGGATTTTTAAGACAAACGAGCATGATTATCTGCGTAAATTACGTATTCTTCGCTTTATAACCGAAAAAGAGGCGTATTTTATCAGAAATTTGTTGAAAAGCCGGATTTTAAAGAGAAACGAGCACTATTACTGGCAAAATATCTCGTAATCTACCTTCATAAACGAAAGAGAGGCGATTTTAAAAGAAATTGGTTAAAAAGCCGGATTTTAAAGACAAACGAGCGCGATTTTTGGCGACATATTACGTAATCTTCGCTTCATAAACGAAAAGAGGCGATTTTTATAAGAAATTTCTTAAAAAGCCGGAATTTAAAGACAAAAATGCGCGATTATCGGCGAAAGATAGCGTTATCTTCGCTTCATAAACGAAAATGAGGCGATTTTTATAAGAAATTTGTGAAAAAGCCGGATTTTAAAGACAAACGTGCGTATATATATGCAAAATTTTACGTAATCTTCGCTTTATAAACGACAAAAAGGCAATTTTTACAAGAAATTTGTTAAAAGGTAGATTTTAAAGACAAACGAGCATGATTATCTGCGAAATATTACGTAATCTTCGCTTTACAAACGATTAGAGCTGACCTGTATAAGAAATTTGTTAAAAAGCCAGATTAAAAAAACATAAAAGCGCGATAATCGGCAATATATAGCTTAATCTTCACTCTTTAAACGAGAAAGAGGCGATTTTTATAAAAACTTTCTTAAAAAGCCGGAAGTTAAAGACAAAAATGCGCGATTATCGGCGAAATATAGCGTAATCTTCGCTGTATAAACGAAAATGTTTCGATTTCTATAAAAAATTTATTAGAAAACCGGAATTGAAAGCCAAAAAAGCGCGAATATCGGCGAAATATAGCGTAATTTTCGCTTTTTAAAAGAAACAGCGGCGACTTTTTTAAGAAATTTGTGAAAAAGCCTGATTTTAAAGCCAAAAAGCGCAATTATGGCAGTATATAGCGTAATCTTCGCTTTATAAACGACAAAATGGCGATTTTTATAAGAAATTTGTTAAAAAGCCGGATTTAAAAGACAAACGTGCGTAAATATATGCAAAATTTTTCGTGATCTTCGCTTTATAAACGACAAAAAGGCGATTTTTACAAGAAATTTGTTGAAAGGTGGATTTTTAAGACAAACGAGCATGATTATCTGCGTAAATTACGTATTCTTCGCTTTATAACCGAAAAAGAGGCGTATTTTATCAGAAATTTGTTGAAAAGCCGGATTTTAAAGAGAAACGAGCACTATTACTGGCAAAATATCTCGTAATCTACCTTCATAAACGAAAGAGAGGCGATTTTAAAAGAAATTGGTTAAAAAGCCGGATTTTAAAGACAAACGAGCGCGATTTTTGGCGACATATTACGTAATCTTCGCTTCATAAACGAAAAGAGGCGATTTTTATAAGAAATTTCTTAAAAAGCCGGAATTTAAAGACAAAAATGCGCGATTATCGGCGAAAGATAGCGTTATCTTCGCTTCATAAACGAAAATGAGGCGATTTTTATAAGAAATTTGTGAAAAAGCCGGATTTTAAAGACAAACGTGCGTATATATATGCAAAATTTTACGTAATCTTCGCTTTATAAACGACAAAAAGGCAATTTTTACAAGAAATTTGTTAAAAGGTAGATTTTAAAGACAAACGAGCATGATTATCTGCGAAATATTACGTAATCTTCGCCTTACAAACGATTAGAGTTAACCTGTATAAGAAATTAGTTAAAAAGCCGGATTAAAAAAACATAAAAGCGCGATAATCGGCAATATATAGCTTAATCTTCACTCTTTTAACGAGAAAGAGGCGATTTTTATAAAAAATTTCTTAAAAAGCCGGAATTTAAAGACAAAAATGCGCGATTATCGGCGAAATATAGCGTTATCTTCGCTTTTTAAAAGAAACAGCGGCGACTTTTTTAAGAAATTTGTGAAAAAGCCTGATTTTAAAGCCAAAAAGCGCGATTATGGCAGTGTATAGCGTAATCTTCGCTTCATAAACGAAAAAGAGGCGACTTTAATCAGAAATTTGATTAAGAGCCGGATTTAAAGGACAAAAAAGCGCGAATATCGGCGAAATACAGCGTAATTTTCGCTTTTTAAAAGAAACAGCGGCGACTTTTTTAAGAAATTTGTGAAAAAGCCTGATTTTAAAGCCAAAAAGCGCGATTATGGCAGTGTATAGCGTAATCTTCGCTTCATAAACGAAAATGAGGCGATTTTTATAAGAAATTTGTGAAAAAGCCGGATTTTAAAGACAAACGTACGTAAATATATGCAAAATTTTACGTAATCTTCGCTTTATAAACGACAAAAAGGCGATTTTTACAAGAAATTTGTTAAAAGGCGGATTTGAAAGACAAACGAGCATGATTATCTGCGAAATATTAAGTATTCTTCGCTTTATAACCGAAAAAGAGGCGATTTTTATCAGAAATTTGTTGTAAAGCCGGATTTTAAAGAGAAACGAGCGCTATTATTGGCGAAATGTCTCGTAATCTACCTCCATAAACGAAAGAGAGGCGATTTTAAAAGAAATTGGTTAAAATGCCGGATTTTAAAGGCAAACGAGCGCGATTTTTGGCGACATATTACGTAATCTTCGCTTCATAAACGAAAAGAGGCGATTTTTATAAGAAATTTCTTAAAAAGCCGGAATTTAAAAACAAAAATGCGCGATTATCGGCGAAATATTACGTAATCTTCGCTTCATAAACGAAAATGTGGCGATTTTTATAAGAAATTTCTTAAAAAGCCGGAATTTAAAGACAAAAATGCTCGATTATCGGCGAAATATAGCGTAATCTTCGATTCATAAACGAAAAAGAGGCGACTTTTTTAAGAAATTTGTGAAAAAGCCTGATTTTTAAGCCAAAAAGCGCGATTATGGCAGTGTATAGCGTAATCTTCGCTTTATAAACGACAAAATGGCGATTTTTACAAGAAATTTTTTAAAAGAAGGATTTTAAATACAAACGAACATGATTATCTGCGAAAATTACGTATTCTTCGCTTTATAACCGAAAAAGAGGCGATTTTAATCAGTATTTTGTTGAAAAGCCAGATTTTAAACAGAAACGAGCGCTATTATTGCCGAAATATCTCGTAATCTACCTTCATTAACGAAAAACTTTCGATTTCTATAAAAAATTTATTAGAAAACCGGAATTGGAAGGCAAAAATGCGCGATTATCGGCGAAATATAGCGTAAACTTCTTTTTTTATAATCAAATAACGGGCGACTTTAATCAGAAATTTGTTGAGATGCCGGATTTTAAGGACAAAAATGCGCGAATATCGGCAAAATAAAGCGTAATTTTCGCTTAATTATGAAAAGGAGGCGATTTTTATAAAAAATTTGTTAAAATGCCGATTTTAAAGAATAAAGCGCGATAATCGGCGAAATATTGCGTAATCTTCGCTTAAGAAACAAAAAAGTTTCGATTTTTATAAGAAACTTATTAGATAAACCGGGATTTAAAGCCAAAAAGAGCGATAATCGGCGGAATATTACGTAATCTTCCCTTTTTTTACAAAAGAAAGGCGATTTTTGTAAGAAAGTTGTTAAAAAGCCGGATTTTTTAGACATACGAGCGCGATTATTGGCGAAATATTACGTAATATTCGCTTCAAAAACGAAAAAGAGAGATTTTTATAAGAAATTTGTTAAAACGCCGGATTTTAAATACAAAAGTGCGCGAGTTTCTGCGGAATATAACGTAATCTTCGCTTTATTAACAAAAGAAAGGTGATTTTTATATGCAATAGGTAAAAAAGACGGATTAAAAAAACAAAAGAGCGCGACTTTCTGCGGTATATTACGTAATATTCGCTTAATTAACAAAAGAAAGGCGATTTTTATATGAAATAGGTAAAAATAAGGGATTTAAAAAACAAAAGAGCGCGACTTTCTTCGGTATATTACGTAATATTCGCTTAATTAACAAAAGAAAGGCGATTTTATAAGTAATTTGTTAAAAGGCGGATTTTAAAGACAAACGAGCATGATTATCTGCGAAATATTACGTATTCTTCGCTTTATAACCGAAAAAGAGGCGATTTTTATCAGAAATTTGTTGAAAAGCCGGATTTTAAAGAGAAACGAGCGCTATTATTTGCGAAATATCTCGTAATTTACCTTCATGAACGAAAAAGAGGCGATTTTAAAAAAAATTTGTTAAATAGCCGGATTTTAAAGACAAACGAGCGCGATTTTTGGCGAAATATTACGTAAACTTCTTTTCATAAACGAAAAGAGGCGATTTTTATAAGAAATTTGTTAAAACGCCGGAATTTAAAGACAAAAATGCGCGATTATTTGTATAATATAGCGTAATCTTCTCTTTATAACCGAAAAAGAGGCGATTTTATCAGAAATTTGTTGAAAAGCCGGATTTTAAAGAGAAACGAGCGCTTTTATTGGCGAAAAATTCCGTAATCTACCTTCAAAAATGAAAAAGAGGCGAATTTAAAAGAAATTGGTTAATAAGCCAGAATTTAAAGACAAAAATGCGCGATTTTCGGCGAAATATAGCGTTATCTTCCCTTCATAAACGAAAATGAGGCGATTTTTATAGGAAATTAGTTAAAAAGCCGGATTTTAAAAACATAAAAGCGTCATAATCGGCAATATATAGCATAATCTTCACTCTTTAAACGAGAAAGAAGCGATTTTCATAAGAAATTTCTTAAAAAGCCGGAATTTAAAGACAAAAATGCGCGATTATCGGCAATATATAGCGTAATCTTCGTTTTACATACAAAAAACCGGTGACTTTAAACAGAAATTTTTTAAAAAGCCGGATTTTAAGGACAAAAAAGCGCGAATATCGGCAAAAGATGGCGTAAATTTCACTTTTTAAACGATAAGAGGCGATTTTTATAAGAAATTGGTTAAAAAGCCGGAATTTAAAGACAAAAATGCGCGATTATCGGCAATATATAGCGTAATCTTCGTTTTATATACATAAAACCGGTGACTCTTATCAGAAATTTTTTAAAAAGCCGGATTTTAAGGACAAAAAAGCGCGAATATCGGCAAAAGATAGCGAAAATTTCACTTTTTAAACGATAAGAGGCGATTTTTATAAGAAATTGGTTAAAAAGCCGATTTTAAAGAATAAAGCGCGATAATCGGCGAAATATAGCGTAATCTTCGCTTAAGAAACAAAAAAGTTTCGATTTGTATGAGAAATTTATTAGAAAACCGGAATTTAAAGCCAAAAAAGAGCAACTATCGGCGGAATATTTCGTAATCTTCGCTTTTGTAACATAAGAAAGGCGATTTTTGTAAGAAATTTGTTGAAATGCCGGATTTTTTAGACATACGAGCGCGATTATTGGCGTAATATTACGTAATCTTCGCTTTATAAACGAAAAAGAGGCAATTTTATCAGAAATTTTTTGAAAAGCCGAATTTTAAGACAAAAATGCGCGATTATCGGCGAAATATAGCGTTATCTTAGCTTCATTAACGAAAATGAGGCGATTTTTATAAGAAATTTAGGAAAAAGCCTGATTTTAAAGCCAAAAAGCGCGATTATGGCAGTGTATAGCGTAATCTCCGTTTTATTATCAAAAAACCGGCGACTTTAATTAGAAATTTGTTAAAAAACCGGATTTTAAGAACAAAAATGCGCGAATATCGGCAAAATAAAGCGTAATTTTCGCTTAATTATGAAAAGGAGGCGATTTTTATAAAAAATTTGTTAAAATGCCGATTTTAAAGAATAAAGCGCGATAATCGGCGAAATATTGCGTAATCTTCGCTTAAGAAACAAAAAAGTTTCGATTTTTGTAAGAAACTTATTAGATAAACCGGGATTTAAAGCCAAAAAGACCGATAATCGGCGGAATATTACGTAATCTTCCCTTTTTTTACAAAAGAAAGGCGATTTTTGTGAGAAAGTTGTTAAAAAGCCGGATTTTTTAGACATACGAGCGCGATTATTGGCGAAATATTACGTAATATTCGCTTCAAAAACGAAAAAGAGAGATTTTTATAAGAAATTTGTTAAAACGCCGGATTTTAAATACAAAAGTGCGCGACTTTCTGCGGTATATTACGTAATATTCGCTTAATTAACAAAAGAAAGGTGATTTTTATATGCAATAGGTAAAAAAGACGGATTAAAAAAACAAAAGAGCGCGACTTTCTGCGGTATATTACGTAATATTCGCTTAATTAACAAAAGAAAGGCGATTTTTATATGAAATAGGTAAAAATAAGGGATTTAAAAAACAAAAGAGCGCGACTTTCTTCGGTATATTACGTAATATTCGCTTAATTAACAAAAGAAAGGCGATTTTATAAGTAATTTGTTAAAAGGCGGATTTTAAAGACAAACGAGCATGATTATCTGCGAAATATTACGTATTCTTTGCTTTATAACCGAAAAAGAGGCGATTTTTATCAGAAATTTGTTGAAAAGCCGGATTTTAAAGAGAAACGAGCGCTATTATTTGCGAAATATCTCGTAATTTACCTTCATGAACGAAAAAGAGGCGATTTTAAAAAAAATTTGTTAAATAGCCGGATTTTAAAGACAAACGAGCGCGATTTTTGGCGAAATATTACGTAAACTTCTTTTCATAAACGAAAAGAGGCGATTTTTTAAGAAATTTGTTAAAAAGCCGGAATTTAAAGACAAAAATACGCGATTATTGGTATAATATAGCGTAATCTTCTCTTTGTAACCGAAAAAGATGCGGTTTTTATCAGAAATTTGTTAAAAAGCCGATTTTAAAGAGAAACGAGCGCTATTATTGGCGAAATATTTCGTAATCTTCGCTTCATAAACGAAAAACTTTCGAGTTCTATAAAAAATTTATTAGAAAACCGGAATTGGAAGCCAAAAATGCGCGATTATCGGCGAAATATAGCGTAATCTTCTTTTTTTATAATCAAAAAACGGGCGACTTTAATCAGAAATTTGTTGAGAAGCCGGATTTTAAGGACAAAAATGCGCGAATATCGGCAAAAGATAGCGTAATTTTCGCTTTTTAACAAAAGGAGGCTATTTTTATAAGAAATTTGTTAAAAAGCCGGAATTTAAGGCCAAAAAAGCTCGATTATCGGCAAAATAAAGCGCAATTTTCGCTTAAAAAACGAAAAAGCGGCGATTTTTATAAGAAATTTTTTAAAAAGCCAGATTATAAAACAAAAATGCGCGATTATCGGCAAAATATTGCGTAATCTTCGCTTTATAAACGAAAAAGAGAGATCTTAATAAGAAATATGTTAAAACGCCGGATTTTAAATACAAAAGTGCGCGAGTATCTGCGGAACATTACGTAATCTCGCTTTTTTAACAAAAGAAAGGCGATTTTTATATGAAATAGGTAAAAAAGACGGATTTAAAAAACAAAAGAGCGCGATTTTCTGCGGTATATTACGTAATATTCTCTTTTTTAACAAAAGAAAGGCGATTTTTATAAGAAATTTGTGAAAAAGCCGGATTTTGAAGAGAAACGAGCGCGATTATTGGCGAAATATTACGTAATATTCGCTTCATAAACGAAAAATAGGCGATGTTTATAAGAAATTTGTTGAAAAGCCGGATTTTAATGACAAACGAGCGCGATTTTTGGCGAAATATTACGTAATCTTCGCTTTTTTAACAAAAAAGGCGATTATTATAAGAAATAGGTAAAAAAGACGGATTTAAAAAAACAAAAGAGCGCGACTTTCTGCGGTATATTACGTAATATTCGCTTAATTAACAAAAGAAAGGCGATTTTTATAAGTAATTTGTAAAAAAGCCGGATTTTAAACACAAACGAGCGCGATAATTGACGAAATATTACGCAATCTTCGCTTCATAAACGAAAATGAGGCGATTTTTATAAGACATTTCTTAAAAAGCCGGAATTTAAAGACAAAAATGCGCGATTATCGGCGAAATATAGCGTTATCTTAGCTTCATAAACGAAAATGAGGCGATTTTTATAAGAAATTTAGGAAAAAGCCTGATTTTAAAGCCAAAAAGCGCGATTATGGCAGTGTATAGCGTAATCTTCGTTTAATTATCAAAAAACCGGCGACTTTAATTAGAAATTTGTTAAAAAACCGGATTTTAAGAACAAAAATGCGCGAATATCGGCAAAATAAAGCGTAATTTTCGCTTAATTATGAAAAGGAGGCGATTTTTATAAAAAATTTGTTAAAATGCCGATTTTAAAGAATAAAGCGCGATAATCGGCGAAATATTGCGTAATCTTCGCTTAAGAAACAAAAAAGTTTCGATTTTTATAAGAAACTTATTAGATAAACCGGGATTTAAAGCCAAAAAGAGCGATAATCGGCGGAATATTACGTAATCTTCCCTTTTTTTACAAAAGAAAGGCGATTTTTGTAAGAAAGTTGTTAAAAAGCCGGATTTTTTAGACATACGAGCGCGATTATTGGCGAAATATTACGTAATATTCGCTTCAAAAACGAAAAAGAGAGATTTTTATAAGAAATTTGTTAAAACGCCGGATTTTAAATACAAAAGTGCGCGAGTTTCTGCGGAATATAACGTAATCTTCGCTTTATTAACAAAAGAAAGGTGATTTTTATATGCAATAGGTAAAAAAGACGGATTAAAAAAACAAAAGAGCGCGACTTTCTGCGGTATATTACGTAATATTCGCTTAATTAACAAAAGAAAGGCGATTTTTATATGAAATAGGTAAAAATAAGGGATTTAAAAAACAAAAGAGCGCGACTTTCTTCGGTATATTACGTAATATTCGCTTAATTAACAAAAGAAAGGCGATTTTATAAGTAATTTGTTAAAAGGCGGATTTTAAAGACAAACGAGCATGATTATCTGCGAAATATTACGTATTCTTCGCTTTATAACCGAAAAAGAGGCGATTTTTATCAGAAATTTGTTGAAAAGCCGGATTTTAAAGAGAAACGAGCGCTATTATTTGCGAAATATCTCGTAATTTACCTTCATGAACGAAAAAGAGGCGATTTTAAAAAAAATTTGTTAAATAGCCGGATTTTAAAGACAAACGAGCGCGATTTTTGGCGAAATATTACGTAAACTTCTTTTCATAAACGAAAAGAGGCGATTTTTATAAGAAATTTGTTAAAAAGCCGGAATTTAAAGACAAAAATGCGCGATTATTGGTATAATATAGCGTAATCTTCTCTTTATAACCGAAAAAGAGGCGATTTTATCAGAAATTTGTTGAAAAGCCGGATTTTAAAGAGAAACGAGCGCTTTTATTGGCGAAAAATTCCGTAATCTACCTTCAAAAATGAAAAAGAGGCGAATTTAAAAGAAATTGGTTAATAAGCCAGAATTTAAAGACAAAAATGCGCGATTTTCGGCGAAATATAGCGTTATCTTCCCTTCATAAACGAAAATGAGGCGATTTTTATAGGAAATTAGTTAAAAAGCCGGATTTTAAAAACATAAAAGCGTCATAATCGGCAATATATAGCATAATCTTCACTCTTTAAACGAGAAAGAAGCGATTTTCATAAGAAATTTCTTAAAAAGCCGGAATTTAAAGACAAAAATGCGCGATTATCGGCAATATATAGCGTAATCTTCTTTTTACATACAAAAAACCGGTGACTTTAAACAGAAATTTTTTAAAAAGCCGGATTTTAAGGACAAAAAAGCGCGAATATCGGCAAAAGATGGCGTAAATTTCACTTTTTAAACGATAAGAGGCGATTTTTATAAGAAATTGGTTAAAAAGCCGGAATTTAAAGACAAAAATGCGCGATTATCGGCAATATATAGCGTAATCTTCGTTTTATATACATAAAACCGGTGACTCTTATCAGAAATTTTTTAAAAAGCCGGATTTTAAGGACAAAAATGCGCGATTATCGGAGAAATATAGCGTTATCTTAGCTTCATTAACGAAAATGAGGCGATTTTTATAAGAAATTTAGGAAAAAGCCTGATTTTAAAGCCAAAAAGCGCGATTATGGCAGTGTATAGCGTAATCTCCGTTTTATTATCAAAAAACCGGCGACTTTAATTAGAAATTTGTTAAAAAACCGGATTTTAAGAACAAAAATGCGCGAATATCGGCAAAATAAAGCGTAATTTTCGCTTAATTATGAAAAGGAGGCGATTTTTATAAAAAATTTGTTAAAATGCCGATTTTAAAGAATAGAGCGCGATAATCGGCGAAATATTGCGTAATCTTCGCTTAAGAAACAAAAAAGTTTCGATTTTTATAAGAAACTTATTAGATAAACCGGGATTTAAAGCCAAAAACACCGATAATCGGCGGAATATTACGTAATCTTCCCTTTTTTTACAAAAGAAAGGCGATTTTTGTGAGAAAGTTGTTAAAAAGCCGGATTTTTTAGACATACGAGCGCGATTATTGGCGAAATATTACGTAATATTCGCTTCAAAAACGAAAAAGAGAGATTTTTATAAGAAATTTGTTAAAACGCCGGATTTTAAATACAAAAGTGCGCGAGTTTCTGCGGAATATAACGTAATCTTCGCTTTATTAACAAAAGAAAGGTGATTTTTATATGCAATAGGTAAAAAAGACGGATTAAAAAAACAAAAGAGCGCGACTTTCTGCGGTATATTACGTAATATTCGCTTAATTAACAAAAGAAAGGCGATTTTTATATGAAATAGGTAAAAATAAGGGATTTAAAAAACAAAAGAGCGCGACTTTCTTCGGTATATTACGTAATATTCGCTTAATTAACAAAAGAAAGGCGATTTTATAAGTAATTTGTTAAAAGGCGGATTTTAAAGACAAACGAGCATGATTATCTGCGAAATATTACGTATTCTTCGCTTTATAACCGAAAAAGAGGCGATTTTTATCAGAAATTTGTTGAAAAGCCGGATTTTAAAGAGAAACGAGCGCTATTATTTGCGAAATATCTCGTAATTTACCTTCATGAACGAAAAAGAGGCGATTTTAAAAAAAATTTGTTAAATAGCCGGATTTTAAAGACAAACGAGCGCGATTTTTGGCGAAATATTTCGTAATCTTCGCTTCATAAACGAAAAACTTTCGAGTTCTATAAAAAATTTATTAGAAAACCGGAATTGGAAGCCAAAAATGCGCGATTATCGGCGAAATATAGCGTAATCTTCTTTTTTTATAATCAAAAAACGGGCGACTTTAATCAGAAATTTGTTGAGAAGTCGGATTTTAAGGACAAAAATGCGCGAATATCGGCAAAAGATAGCGTAATTTTCGCTTTTTAACAAAAGGAGGCTATTTTTATAAGAAATTTGTTAAAAAGCCGGAATTTAAGGCCAAAAAAGCTCGATTATCGGCAAAATAAAGCGCAATTTTCGCTTAAAAAACGAAAAAGCGGCGATTTTTATAAGAAATTTTTTAAAAAGCCAGAATATAAAACAAAAATGCGCGATTATCGGCAAAATATTGCGTAATCTTCGCTTTATAAACGAAAAAGAGAGATCTTAATAAGAAATATGTTAAAACGCCGGATTTTAAATACAAAAGTGCGCGAGTATCTGCGGAACATTACGTAATCTCGCTTTTTTAACAAAAGAAAGGCGATTTTTATATGAAATAGGTAAAAAAGACGGATTTAAAAAACAAAAGAGCTCGATTTTCTGCGGTATATTACGTAATATTCTCTTTTTTAACAAAAGAAAGGCGATTTTTATAAGAAATAGGTAAAAAAGACGGATTTAAAAAAACAAGAGAGCGCGACTTTCTGCGGTATATTACGTAATATTCGCTTAATTAACAAAAGAAAGGCGATTTTATAATTAATTTGTTAAAAGGCGGATTTTAAAGACAAACGAGCATGATTATCTGCGAAATATTACGTATTCTTCGCTTTATAACCGAAAAAGAGGCGATTTTTATCAGAAATTTGTTGAAAAGCCGGATTTTAAAGAGAAACGAGCGCTATTATTTGCGAAATATCTCGTAATTTACCTTCATGAACGAAAAAGAGGCGATTTTAAAAAAAATTTGTTAAATAGCCGGATTTTAAAGACAAACGAGCGCGATTTTTGGCGAAATATTTCGTAATCTTCGCTTCATAAACGAAAAACTTTCGAGTTCTATAAAAAATTTATTAGAAAACCGGAATTGGAAGCCAAAAATGCGCGATTATCGGCGAAATATAGCGTAATCTTCTTTTTTTATAATCAAAAAACGGGCGACTTTAATCAGAAATTTGTTGAGAAGCCGGATTTTAAGGACATAAATGCGCGAATATCGGCAAAAGATAGCGTAATTTTCGCTTTTTAACAAAAGGAGGCTATTTTTATAAGAAATTTGTTAAAAAGCCGGAATTTAAGGCCAAAAAAGCTCGATTATCGGCAAAATAAAGCGCAATTTTCGCTTAAAAAACGAAAAAAGCGGCGATTTTTATAAGAAATTTTTTAAAAAGCCAGAATATAAAACAAAAATGCGCGATTATCGGCAAAATATTGCGTAATCTTCGCTTTATAAACGAAAAAGAGAGATCTTAATAAGAAATATGTTAAAACGCCGGATTTTAAATACAAAAGTGCGCGAGTATCTGCGGAACATTACGTAATCTCGCTTTTTTAACAAAAGAAAGGCGATTTTTATATGAAATAGGTAAAAAAGACGGATTTAAAAAACAAAAGAGCGCGATTTTCTGCGGTATATTACGTAATATTCTCTTTTTTAACAAAAGAAAGGCGATTTTTATAAGAAATAGGTAAAAAAGACGGATTTAAAAAAACAAGAGAGCGCGACTTTCTGCGGTATATTACGTAATATTCGCTTCATAAACGAAAAATAGGCGATGTTTATAAGAAATTTGTTGAAAAGCCGGATTTTAATGACAAACGAGCGCGATTTTTGGCGAAATATTACGTAATCTTCGCTTTTTTAACAAAAAAGGCGATTATTATAAGAAATAGGTTAAAAAGACGGATTTAAAAAAACAAGAGAGCGCGACTTTCTGCGGTATATTACGTAATATTCGCTTAATTAACAAAAGAAAGGCGATTTTTATAAGTAATTTGTAAAAAAGCCGGATTTTAAAGACAAAAAAGCGGGATAATCGGCGAAATATCGCGTAATCTTCGCTTTATAAACGAAAAAATTTCGATTTCTATAAAAAATTTTCTAGAAAACTGGAATTGAAAGCCAAAAATGCGCGATTATCGGCGAAATATTACGCAATCTTCGCTTCATAAACGAAAATGAGGCGATTTTTATAAGAAATTTAGGAAAAAGCCTGATTTTAAAGCCAAAAAGCGCGATTATGGCAGTGTATAGCGTAATCTCCGTTTTATTATCAAAATACCGGCGACTTTAATTAGAAATTTGTTAAAAAACCGGATTTTAAGAACAAAAATGCGCGAATATCGGCAAAATAAAGCGTAATTTTCGCTTAATTATGAAAAGGAGGCGATTTTTATAAAAAATTTGTTAAAATGCCGATTTTAAAGAATAAAGCGCGATAATCGGCGAAATATTGCGTAATCTTCGCTTAAGAAACAAAAAAGTTTCGATTTTTATAAGAAACTTATTAGATAAACCGGGATTTAAAGCCAAAAAGACCGATAATCGGCGGAATATTACGTAATCTTCCCTTTTTTTACAAAAGAAAGGCGATTTTTGTGAGAAAGTTGTTAAAAAGCCGGATTTTTTAGACATACGAGCGCGATTATTGGCGAAATATTACGTAATATTCGCTTCAAAAACGAAAAAGAGAGATTTTTATAAGAAATTTGTTAAAACGCCGGATTTTAAATACAAAAGTGCGCGAGTTTCTGCGGAATATAACGTAATCTTCGCTTTATTAACAAAAGAAAGGTGATTTTTATATGCAATAGGTAAAAAAGACGGATTAAAAAAACAAAAGAGCGCGACTTTCTGCGGTATATTACGTAATATTCGCTTAATTAACAAAAGAAAGGCGATTTTTATATGAAATAGGTAAAAATAAGGGATTTAAAAAACAAAAGAGCGCGACTTTCTTCGGTATATTACGTAATATTCGCTTAATTAACAAAAGAAAGGCGATTTTATAAGTAATTTGTTAAAAGGCGGATTTTAAAGACAAACGAGCATGATTATCTGCGAAATATTACGTATTCTTTGCTTTATAACCGAAAAAGAGGCGATTTTTATCAGAAATTTGTTGAAAAGCCGGATTTTAAAGAGAAACGAGCGCTATTATTTGCGAAATATCTCGTAATTTACCTTCATGAACGAAAAAGAGGCGATTTTAAAAAAAATTTGTTAAATAGCCGGATTTTAAAGACAAACGAGCGCGATTTTTGGCGAAATATTTCGTAATCTTCGCTTCATAAACGAAAAACTTTCGAGTTCTATAAAAAATTTATTAGAAAACCGGAATTGGAAGCCAAAAATGCGCGATTATCGGCGAAATATAGCGTAATCTTCTTTTTTTATAATCAAAAAACGGGCGACTTTAATCAGAAATTTGTTGAGAAGCCGGATTTTAAGGACAAAAATGCGCGAATATCGGCAAAAGATAGCGTAATTTTCGCTTTTTAACAAAAGGAGGCTATTTTTATAAGAAATTTGTTAAAAAGCCGGAATTTAAGGCCAAAAAAGCTCGATTATCGGCAAAATAAAGCGCAATTTTCGCTTAAAAAACGAAAAAGCGGCGATTTTTATAAGAAATTTTTTAAAAAGCCAGAATATAAAACAAAAATGCGCGATTATCGGCAAAATATTGCGTAATCTTCGCTTTATAAACGAAAAAGAGAGATCTTAATAAGAAATATGTTAAAACGCCGGATTTTAAATACAAAAGTGCGCGAGTATCTGCGGAACATTACGTAATCTCGCTTTTTTAACAAAAGAAAGGCGATTTTTATATGAAATAGGTAAAAAAGACGGATTTAAAAAACAAAAGAGCTCGATTTTCTGCGGTATATTACGTAATATTCTCTTTTTTAACAAAAGAAAGGCGATTTTTATAAGAAATAGGTAAAAAAGACGGATTTAAAAAAACAAGAGAGCGCGACTTTCTGCGGTATATTACGTAATATTCGCTTCATAAACGAAAAATAGGCGATGTTTATAAGAAATTTGTTGAAAAGCCGGATTTTAATGACAAACGAGCGCGATTTTTGGCGAAATATTACGTAATCTTCGCTTTTTTAACAAAAAAGGCGATTATTATAAGAAATAGGTTAAAAAGACGGATTTAAAAAAACAAGAGAGCGCGACTTTCTGCGGTATATTACGTAATATTCGCTTAATTAACAAAAGAAAGGCGATTTTTATAAGTAATTTGTAAAAAAGCCGGATTTTAAAGACAAAAAAGCGGGATAATCGGCGAAATATCGCGTAATCTTCGCTTTATAAACGAAAAAATTTCGATTTCTATAAAAAATTTTCTAGAAAACTGGAATTGAAAGCCAAAAATGCGCGATTATCGGCGAAATATTACGCAATCTTCGCTTCATAAACGAAAATGAGGCGATTTTTATAAGACATTTCTTAAAAAGCCGGAATTTAAAGACGAAAATGCGCGATTAATGGCGAAATATAGCGTTATCTTAGCTTCATAAACGAAAATGAGGCGATTTTTATAAGAAATTTAGGAAAAAGCCTGATTTTAAAGCCAAAAAGCGCGATTATGGCAGTGTATAGCGTAATCTTCGTTTAATTATCAAAAAACCGGCGACTTTAATTAGAAATTTGTTAAAAAACCGGATTTTAAGAACAAAAATGCGCGAATATCGGCAAAATAAAGCGTAATTTTCGCTTAATTATGAAAAGGAGGCGATTTTTATAAAAAATTTGTTAAAATGCCGATTTTAAAGAATAAAGCGCGATAATCGGCGAAATATTGCGTAATCTTCGCTTAAGAAACAAAAAAGTTTCGATTTTTATAAGAAACTTATTAGATAAACCGGGATTTAAAGCCAAAAAGAGCGATAATCGGCGGAATATTACGTAATCTTCCCTTTTTTTACAAAAGAAAGGCGATTTTTGTAAGAAAGTTGTTAAAAAGCCGGATTTTTTAGACATACGAGCGCGATTATTGGCGAAATATTACGTAATATTCGCTTCAAAAACGAAAAAGAGAGATTTTTATAAGAAATTTGTTAAAACGCCGGATTTTAAATACAAAAGTGCGCGAGTTTCTGCGGAATATAACGTAATCTTCGCTTTATTAACAAAAGAAAGGTGATTTTTATATGCAATAGGTAAAAAAGACGGATTAAAAAAACAAAAGAGCGCGACTTTCTGCGGTATATTACGTAATATTCGCTTAATTAACAAAAGAAAGGCGATTTTTATATGAAATAGGTAAAAATAAGGGATTTAAAAAACAAAAGAGCGCGACTTTCTTCGGTATATTACGTAATATTCGCTTAATTAACAAAAGAAAGGCGATTTTATAAGTAATTTGTTAAAAGGCGGATTTTAAAGACAAACGAGCATGATTATCTGCGAAATATTACGTATTCTTCGCTTTATAACCGAAAAAGAGGCGATTTTTATCAGAAATTTGTTGAAAAGCCGGATTTTAAAGAGAAACGAGCGCTATTATTTGCGAAATATCTCGTAATTTACCTTCATGAACGAAAAAGAGGCGATTTTAAAAAAAATTTGTTAAATAGCCGGATTTTAAAGACAAACGAGCGCGATTTTTGGCGAAATATTACGTAAACTTCTTTTCATAAACGAAAAGAGGCGATTTTTATAAGAAATTTGTTAAAAAGCCGGAATTTAAAGACAAAAATGCGCGATTATTGGTATAATATAGCGTAATCTTCTCTTTATAACCGAAAAAGAGGCCATTTTAATCAGAAATTTGTTGAAAAGCCGGATTTTAAAGAGAAACGAGCGCTTTTATTGGCGAAAAATTCCGTAATCTACCTTCAAAAATGAAAAAGAGGCGAATTTAAAAGAAATTGGTTAATAAGCCAGAATTTAAAGACAAAAATGCGCGATTTTCGGCGAAATATAGCGTTATCTTCCCTTCATAAACGAAAATGAGGCGATTTTTATAGGAAATTAGTTAAAAAGCCGGATTTTAAAAACATAAAAGCGTCATAATCGGCAATATATAGCATAATCTTCACTCTTTAAACGAGAAAGAAGCGATTTTCATAAGAAATTTCTTAAAAAGCCGGAATTTAAAGACAAAAATGCGCGATTATCGGCAATATATAGCGTAATCTTCTTTTTACATACAAAAAACCGGTGACTTTAAACAGAAATTTTTTAAAAAGCCGGATTTTAAGGACAAAAAAGCGCGAATATCGGCAAAAGATGGCGTAAATTTCACTTTTTAAACGATAAGAGGCGATTTTTATAAGAAATTGGTTAAAAAGCCGGAATTTAAAGACAAAAATGCGCGATTATCGGCAATATATAGCGTAATCTTCGTTTTATATACATAAAACCGGTGACTCTTATCAGAAATTTTTTAAAAAGCCGGATTTTAAGGACAAAAATGCGCGATTATCGGCGAAATATAGCGTTATCTTAGCTTCATAAACGAAAATGAGGCGATTTTTATAAGAAATTTAGGAAAAAGCCTGATTTTAAAGCCAAAAAGCGCGATTATGGCAGTGTATAGCGTAATCTTCGTTTAATTATCAAAAAACCGGCGACTTTAATTAGAAATTTGTTAAAAAACCGGATTTTAAGAACAAAAATGCGCGAATATCGGCAAAATAAAGCGTAATTTTCGCTTAATTATGAAAAGGAGGCGATTTTTATAAAAAATTTGTTAAAATGCCGATTTTAAAGAATAAAGCGCGATAATCGGCGAAATATTGCGTAATCTTCGCTTAAGAAACAAAAAAGTTTCGATTTTTATAAGAAACTTATTAGATAAACCGGGATTTAAAGCCAAAAAGAGCGATAATCGGCGGAATAGTACGTAATCTTCCCTTTTTTTACAAAAGAAAGGCGATTTTTGTAAGAAAGTTGTTAAAAAGCCGGATTTTTTAGACATACGAGCGCGATTATTGGCGAAATATTACGTAATATTCGCTTCAAAAACGAAAAAGAGAGATTTTTATAAGAAATTTGTTAAAACGCCGGATTTTAAATACAAAAGTGCGCGAGTTTCTGCGGAATATAACGTAATCTTCGCTTTATTAACAAAAGAAAGGTGATTTTTATATGCAATAGGTAAAAAAGACGGATTAAAAAAACAAAAGAGCGCGACTTTCTGCGGTATATTACGTAATATTCGCTTAATTAACAAAAGAAAGGCGATTTTTATATGAAATAGGTAAAAATAAGGGATTTAAAAAACAAAAGAGCGCGACTTTCTTCGGTATATTACGTAATATTCGCTTAATTAACAAAAGAAAGGCGATTTTATAAGTAATTTGTTAAAAGGCGGATTTTAAAGACAAACGAGCATGATTATCTGCGAAATATTACGTATTCTTCGCTTTATAACCGAAAAAGAGGCGATTTTTATCAGAAATTTGTTGAAAAGCCGGATTTTAAAGAGAAACGAGCGCTATTATTTGCGAAATATCTCGTAATTTACCTTCATGAACGAAAAAGAGGCGATTTTAAAAAAAATTTGTTAAATAGCCGGATTTTAAAGACAAACGAGCGCGATTTTTGGCGAAATATTTCGTAATCTTCGCTTCATAAACGAAAAACTTTCGAGTTCTATAAAAAATTTATTAGAAAACCGGAATTGGAAGCCAAAAATGCGCGATTATCGGCGAAATATAGCGTAATCTTCTTTTTTTATAATCAAAAAACGGGCGACTTTAATCAGAAATTTGTTGAGAAGCCGGATTTTAAGGACAAAAATGCGCGAATATCGGCAAAAGATAGCGTAATTTTCGCTTTTTAACAAAAGGAGGCTATTTTTATAAGAAATTTGTTAAAAAGCCGGAATTTAAGGCCAAAAAAGCTCGATTATCGGCAAAATAAAGCGCAATTTTCGCTTAAAAAACGAAAAAGCGGCGATTTTTATAAGAAATTTTTTAAAAAGCCAGAATATAAAACAAAAATGCGCGATTATCGGCAAAATATTGCGTAATCTTCGCTTTATAAACGAAAAAGAGAGATCTTAATAAGAAATATGTTAAAACGCCGGATTTTAAATACAAAAGTGCGCGAGTATCTGCGGAACATTACGTAATCTCGCTTTTTTAACAAAAGAAAGGCGATTTTTATATGAAATAGGTAAAAAAGACGGATTTAAAAAACAAAAGAGCGCGATTTTCTGCGGTATATTACGTAATATTCTCTTTTTTAACAAAAGAAAGGCGATTTTTATAAGAAATAGGTAAAAAAGACGGATTTAAAAAAACAAGAGAGCGCGACTTTCTGCGGTATATTACGTAATATTCGCTTCATAAACGAAAAATAGGCGATGTTTATAAGAAATTTGTTGAAAAGCCGGATTTTAATGACAAACGAGCGCGATTTTTGGCGAAATATTACGTAATCTTCGCTTTTTTAACAAAAAAGGCGATTATTATAAGAAATAGGTTAAAAAGACGGATTTAAAAAAACAAGAGAGCGCGACTTTCTGCGGTATATTACGTAATATTCGCTTAATTAACAAAAGAAAGGCGATTTTTATAAGTAATTTGTAAAAAAGCCGGATTTTAAAGACAAAAAAGCGGGATAATCGGCGAAATATTGCGTAATCTTCGCTTTATAAACGAAAAAATTTCGATTTCTATAAAAAATTTTCTAGAAAACTGGAATTGAAAGCCAAAAATGCGCGATTATCGGCGAAATATTACGCAATCTTCGCTTCATAAACGAAAATGAGGCGATTTTTATAAGAAATTTAGGAAAAAGCCTGATTTTAAAGCCAAAAAGCGCGATTATGGCAGTGTATAGCGTAATCTTCGTTTAATTATCAAAAAACCGGCGACTTTAATTAGAAATTTGTTAAAAAACCGGATTTTAAGAACAAAAATGCGCGAATATCGGCAAAATAAAGCGTAATTTTCGCTTAATTATGAAAAGGAGGCGATTTTTATAAAAAATTTGTTAAAATGCCGATTTTAAAGAATAAAGCGCGATAATCGGCGAAATATTGCGTAATCTTCGCTTAAGAAACAAAAAAGTTTCGATTTTTATAAGAAACTTATTAGATAAACCGGGATTTAAAGCCAAAAAGAGCGATAATCGGCGGAATATTACGTAATCTTCCCTTTTTTTACAAAAGAAAGGCGATTTTTGTAAGAAAGTTGTTAAAAAGCCGGATTTTTTAGACATACGAGCGCGATTATTGGCGAAATATTACGTAATATTCGCTTCAAAAACGAAAAAGAGAGATTTTTATAAGAAATTTGTTAAAACGCCGGATTTTAAATACAAAAGTGCGCGAGTTTCTGCGGAATATAACGTAATCTTCGCTTTATTAACAAAAGAAAGGTGATTTTTATATGCAATAGGTAAAAAAGACGGATTAAAAAAACAAAAGAGCGCGACTTTCTGCGGTATATTACGTAATATTCGCTTAATTAACAAAAGAAAGGCGATTTTTATATGAAATAGGTAAAAATAAGGGATTTAAAAAACAAAAGAGCGCGAATTTCTTCGGTATATTACGTAATATTCGCTTAATTAACAATAGAAAGGCGATTTTATAAGTAATTTGTTAAAAGGCGGATTTTAAAGACAAACGAGCATGATTATCTGCGAAATATTACGTATTCTTCGCTTTATAACCGAAAAAGAGGCGATTTTTATCAGAAATTTGTTGAAAAGCCGGATTTTAAAGAGAAACGAGCGCTATTATTTGCGAAATATCTCGTAATTTACCTTCATGAACGAAAAAGAGGCGATTTTAAAAAAAATTTGTTAAATAGCCGGATTTTAAAGACAAACGAGCGCGATTTTTGGCGAAATATTTCGTAATCTTCGCTTCATAAACGAAAAACTTTCGAGTTCTATAAAAAATTTATTAGAAAACCGGAATTGGAAGCCAAAAATGCGCGATTATCGGCGAAATATAGCGTAATCTTCTTTTTTTATAATCAAAAAACGGGCGACTTTAATCAGAAATTTGTTGAGAAGCCGGATTTTAAGGACAAAAATGCGCGAATATCGGCAAAAGATAGCGTAATTTTCGCTTTTTAACAAAAGGAGGCTATTTTTATAAGAAATTTGTTAAAAAGCCGGAATTTAAGGCCAAAAAAGCTCGATTATCGGCAAAATAAAGCGCAATTTTCGCTTAAAAAACGAAAAAGCGGCGATTTTTATAAGAAATTTTTTAAAAAGCCAGAATATAAAACAAAAATGCGCGATTATCGGCAAAATATTGCGTAATCTTCGCTTTATAAACGAAAAAGAGAGATCTTAATAAGAAATATGTTAAAACGCCGGATTTTAAATACAAAAGTGCGCGAGTATCTGCGGAACATTACGTAATCTCGCTTTTTTAACAAAAGAAAGGCGATTTTTATATGAAATAGGTAAAAAAGACGGATTTAAAAAACAAAAGAGCGCGATTTTCTGCGGTATATTACGTAATATTCTCTTTTTTAACAAAAGAAAGGCGATTTTTATAAGAAATAGGTAAAAAAGACGGATTTAAAAAAACAAGAGAGCGCGACTTTCTGCGGTATATTACGTAATATTCGCTTCATAAACGAAAAATAGGCGATGTTTATAAGAAATTTGTTGAAAAGCCGGATTTTAATGACAAACGAGCGCGATTTTTGGCGAAATATTACGTAATCTTCGCTTTTTTAACAAAAAAGGCGATTATTATAAGAAATAGGTTAAAAAGACGGATTTAAAAAAACAAGAGAGCGCGACTTTCTGCGGTATATTACGTAATATTCGCTTAATTAACAAAAGAAAGGCGATTTTTATATGAAATAGGTAAAAATAAGGGATTTAAAAAACAAAAGAGCGCGACTTTCTTCGGTATATTACGTAATATTCGCTTAATTTACAAAAGAAAGGCGATTTTATAAGTAATTTGTTAAAAGGCGGATTTTAAAGACAAACGAGCATGATTATCTGCGAAATATTACGTATTCTTTGCTTTATAACCGAAAAAGAGGCGATTTTTATCAGAAATTTGTTGAAAAGCCGGATTTTAAAGAGAAACGAGCGCTATTATTTGCGAAATATCTCGTAATTTACCTTCATGAACGAAAAAGAGGCGATTTTAAAAAAAATTTGTTAAATAGCCGGATTTTAAAGACAAACGAGCGCGATTTTTGGCGAAATATTACGTAAACTTCTTTTCATAAACGAAAAGAGGCGATTTTTTAAGAAATTTGTTAAAAAGCCGGAATTTAAAGACAAAAATGCGCGATTATTGGTATAATATAGCGTAATCTTCTCTTTGTAACCGAAAAAGAGGCGGTTTTTATCAGAAATTTGTTAAAAAGCCGGATTTTAAAGACAAACGTGCGTAAATATATGCAAAATTTTACGTAATCTTCGCCTCATAAACGAAAATGAGGCGATTTTTATAAAAAATTTCTTAAAAAGCCGGAATTTAAAGACAAAAATGCTCGATTATCGGCGAAATATAGCGTAATCTTCGCTTCATAAACGAAAAAGAGGCGACTTTTTTAAGAAATTTGTGTAAAAGCCTGATTTTAAAGCCAAAAAGCGCGATTATGGCAGTGTATAGCGTAATCTTCGCTTTATAAACAACAAAATGGCGATTTTTACAAGAAATTTGTTAAAAAGCCGGATTTAAAAGACAAACGTGCGTAAATATATGCAAAATTTCACGTAATCTTCGCTTTATAAACGACAAAAAGGCTATTTTTATCAGAAATTTTTTGAAAAGCCGGATTTTAAAGAGAAACGAGCGCTATTATTGGCGAAATATCTCGTTATCTACCTTCATAAACGAAAGAGAGGCGATTTTAAAAGAAATTGGTTAAAAAGCCGGATTTTAAAGGCAAACGAGCGCGATTTTTGGCAACATATTACGTAATCTTCGCTTCATAAACGAAAAGAGGCGATTTTTATAAGAAATTTCTTAAAAAGCCGGAATTTAAAGACAAAAATGCGCGATTATCGGCTAATTAGTGCGTTATCTTCGCTTTATAAACGACAAAATGGCGATTTTTACAAGAAATTTGTTAAAAAGCCGGATATGAAAGACAAACGTGCGTAAATATATGCAAAAGTTTACGTAATCTTCGCTTTATAAACGACAAAAAGGCAATTTTTACAAGAAATTTGTTTAAAGGCGGATTTGAAAGACAAACGAGCATGATTATCTGCGAAATATTTGTAATGTTCGCTTTACAAACGATTAGAGCTGACCTGTATCAGAAATTAGTTAAAAAGCCGGATTAAAAAAACATAAAAGCGCGATAATCGGCAATATATAGCTTAATCTTCGCTTCATAAACGAAAAGAGGCGATTTTTATAAAAAATTTCTTAAAAAGCCGGAATTAAAAGACAAGAATGCGCGATTATCGGCGAAATATAGCGTAATCTTCGCTTCATAAGAAAATGAGGCGGTTTTTATCAGAAATTTGTTAAAAAGCCGATTTTAAAGAGAAACGAGCGCTATTATTGGCGAAATATTTCGTAATCTTCGCTTCATAAACGAAAAGAGGCGATTTTTATAAGAAATTTCTTAAAAAGCCGGAATTTAAAGACAAGAATGCGCGATTATCGGCGAAATATAGCGTAATCTTCGCTTCATAAGA
This sequence comes from Pantala flavescens, assembly GCA_020796165.1. NCBI lineage: Eukaryota > Metazoa > Arthropoda > Insecta > Odonata > Libellulidae > Pantala > Pantala flavescens. The sequence goes on along the minus strand of CM036885.1, from coordinate 17,395,968 downwards.
AAATGAGGCGATTTTTATCAGAAATTTGTTAAAAATACGGATTTAAAAGCCAAAAAAGCGCGAGTTTTGGCGAAATATTACGTAATATTCGCTTCAAAAAGGAAGAAGAGGCAAATTTTATAATAAATTTGTTAAAAAGCCGGAATTTAATGACAAACGAGCGCGATTATCGGCGAAATATTTCGTAATATTCGCTTTCTAAATGAGAAAGAGGTGATTTTTATAAGAAATTTGTTAAAAATCCGGATTTAAAAGCCAAAAAAGCGCGATTATCGGCAATATACAGTGTATCTTCGCTTTATAAACGAAAAAGAGGCGATTTTTATAAGAAATTTGTTGAAAAGCCGGAATTAAATGCCAAAAAAGCGCGATTATCGGCAAAATATAGCGTAATCTTCGCTCTACTAACAAAAGAAAGGCGATTTTTATATGAAATAGGTAAAAAAGACGGATTTAAAAAACAAAAGAGCGCGACTTTCTGCGGTATATTACGTAATATTCGCTTTATTAACAAAGGAAAGGCGATTTTTATAAGTAGTTTGTAAAAAAGCCGGAATTTTTAAGCCAAAAAAGCGCGATAATCGGCGAAATATTACTTAATCTTCGCTTTACAAACGAAAAAGAGCCAAATTTTATAAGAAATTTTTTAAAAATCCGGATTTAAAAGCCAAAAAAGCGCGATTATCGGCAAAATATAATGTATCTTCGCTTTATAAACGAAAAAGAGGCGATTTTTATCAGAAATTTGTTGAAAAGCTGGATTTTAAAGACAAACGAGTGCGAATATAGTCTAAAAATTACGTAATCTTCGCTTTATAAACGAAAAAGAGGCGATTTTTATAAGAAATTTGTTGAAAAGCCGGATTTTAATGACAAACGAGCGCGATTTTTGGCGAAATATTACGTAATCTTCGCTTTTTTAACAAAAGAAAGGCGAAATTTTATGAAATAGGTAAGAGAGACGGATTTAAAATACAAAAAAGCTCGACTTTGTACGGAATATTACGTAATCTTCGCTTTTTTAACAAAAGAAAGGCAATTTTATAAGGAATAGGTAAAAAAACCTGAATTTAAAGACAAAAAAGCGCGATAAACGGAGAAAAATAGCGCAATCTTCGCTTTTTAAACGAAAAAGAGAGATTTTTGTAAGAAATTTGTTAAAACGCCGGATTTTAAATGCAAAAGTGCGCGAGTTTCTGCGGATTATTACGTAATATTCGCTTAATTAACAAAGGAAAGGCGATTTTTATAAGTAGTTTATAAAAAAGCCGGAATTTTTAAGCCAAAAAAGCGCGATAATCGGCGAAATATTACTTAATCTTCGCTTTACAAACGAAAAAGAGCCAAATTTTATAAGAAATTTGTTAAAAATCCGGATTTAAAAGCCAAAAAAGCGCGAAATATTACGTAATCTTCGCTTCATAAACGAAAATGAGGCGATTTTTATAAGACATTTCTTAAAAAGCCGGAATTTAAAGACAAAAATGCGCGATTATCGGCGAAATATAGCGTTATCTTAGCTTCATAAACGAAAATGAGGCGATTTTTATAAGAAATTTAGGAAAAAGCCTGATGTTAAAGCCAAAAAGCGCGATTATGGCAGTGAATAGCGTAATCTTCGTTTTATAATCAAAAAACCGGCGACTTTAATTAGAAATTTGTTAAAAAAACGGATTTTAAGAACAAAAATGCGCGAATATCGGCAAAATAAAGCGTAATTTTCGCTTAATTATGAAAAGGAGGCGATTTTTAAAAAAATTTGTTAAATATCCGGATTTTAAAGACTAACGAGCGCGATTTTTGGCGAAATATTACGTAAACTTCTTTTCATAAACGAAAAGAGTCGATTTTTATAAGAAATTTGTTAAAAAGCCGGAAATTAAAGACAAAAATGCGCGATTATTGGTATAATATAGCGTAATCTTCTCTTTATATCCGAAAAAGAGGCGATTTTTATCAGAAATTTGTTGAAAAGCCGGATTTGAAAGAGAAACGAGCGCTTTTATTGGCGAAAAATTCCGTAATCTACCTTCAAAAATGAAAAAGAGGCGATTTTAAAAGAAATTGGTTAATAAGCCAGAATTTAAAGACAAAAATGCGCGATTTTCGGCGAAATATAGCGTTATCTTCCCTTCATAAACGAAAATGAGGCGATTTTTATAAGAAATTAGTTAAAAAGCCGGATTTTAAAAACATAAAAGCGTCATAATCGGCAATATATAGCATAATCTTCACTCTATAAACGAGAAAGAAGCGATTTTCATAAGAAATTTCTTAAAAAGCCGGAATTTAAAGACAAAAATGCGCGATTATCGGCAATATATAGCGTAATCTTCGTTTTACATACATAAAACCGGTGACTTTAATCAGAAATTTTTTAAAAAGCCGGATTTTAAGGACAAAAAAGCGCGAATATCGGCAAAAGATGGCGTAATCTTCGTTTTATATACATAAAACCGGTGACTTTAAACAGAAATTTTTTAAAAAGCCGGATTTTAAGGACAAAAAAGCGCGAATATCGGCAAAAGATGGCGTAAATTTCACTTTTTAAACGATAAGAGGCGATTTTTATAAGAAATTGGTTAAAAAGCCGGAATTTAAAGACAAAAATGCGCGATTATCGGCAATATATAGCGAAATCTTCGTTTTATATACATAAAACCGGTGACTCAAATCAGGAATTTTTTAAAAAGCCGGATTTAAAGGACAAAAAAGCGCGAATATCGGCAAAAGATGGCGAAAATTTCACTTTTTAAACGATAAGAGGCGATTTTTATAAGAAATTGGTTAAAAAGCCGATTTTAAAGAATAAAGCGCGATAATCGGCGAAATATAGCGTAATCTTCGCTTAAGAAACAAAAAAGTTTCGATTTGTATGAGAAATTTATTAGAAAACCGGAATTTAAGCCAAAAAAGAGCAACTATCGGCGGAATATTTCGTAATCTTCCCTTTTGTAACAAAAGAAAGGCGATTTTTGTAAGAAATTTGTTGAAATGCCGGATTTTTTAGATATACGAGCGCGATATTGGCGAAATATTACGTAATCTTCGCTTTATAAACGAAAAAGAGGCGATTTTTATCAGAAATTTTTTGAAAAGCCGGATTTTAAAGACAAACGAGCGCGATTATTGTCGAAAAATTACGAAATCTCCGCTTCCTAAACGAAAAAGAGGCGAATTTTATAAGAAATTTGTGAAAAAGCCTGATTTTAATGCCAAAAAGCGCGATTATGGCAGGGTATGGCGTAATCTTCGCTTTATAAACGACAAAATGGCGATTTTAACAAGAAATTTGTTAAAAGGCGGATTTTAAAGACAAACGAGCATGATTATCTGCGAAATATTTGTAATGTTCGCTTTACAAACGATTAGAGCTGACCTGTATCAGAAATTAGTTAAAAAGCCGGATTAAAAAAACATAAAAGCGCGATAATCGGCAATATATAGCTTAATCTTCGCTTCATAAACGAAAAGAGGCGATTTTTATAAAAAATTTCTTAAAAAGCCGGAATTAAAAGACAAGAATGCGCGATTATCGGCGAAATATAGCGTAATCTTCGCTTCATAAGAAAATGAGGCGATTTTTATCAGAAATTTGTTAAAAATACGGATTTAAAAGCCAAAAAAGCGCGATTTTTGGCGAAATATTACGTAATATTCGCTTCAAAAAGGAAGAAGAGGCAAAGTTTATAATAAATTTGTTAAAAAGCCGGAATTTAATGACAAACGAGCGCGATTATCGGCGAAATATAGCGTAATCTTCGCTTTATAAACGAAAAAGAGGCGATTTTTATAAGAAATTTGTTGAAAAGCCGGAATTAAATGCCAAAAAAGCGCGATTATCGGCAAAATATAGCGTAATCTTCGCTCTACTAACAAAAGAAAGGCGATTTTTATATGAAATAGGTAAAAAAGACGGATTTAAAAAACAAAAGAGCGCGACTTTCTGCGGTATATTACGTAATATTCGCTTAATTAACAAAGGAAAGGCGATTTTTATAAGTAGTTTGTAAAAAAGCCGGAATTTTTAAGCCAAAAAAGCGCGATAATCGGCGAAATATTACTTAATCTTCGCTTTACAAACGAAAAAGAGCCAAATTTTATAAGAAATTTGTTAAAAATCCGGATTTAAAAGCCAAAAAAGCGCGATTATCGGCAATATATAGCGTATCTTCGCTTTATAAACGAAAATGAGGCGATTTTTATCAGAAATTTGTTAAAAATACGGATTTAAAAGCCAAAAAAGCGCGATTTTTGGCGAAATATTACGTAATCTTCGCTTTTTTAACAAAAGAAAGGCGAAATTTTATGAAATAGGTAAGAGAGACGGATTTAAAATACAAAAAAGCGCGACTTTGTGCGGAATATTACGTAATCTTCGCTTTTTTAACAAAAGAAAGGCCATTTTTATAAGGAATAGGTAAAAAAGCCTGATTTTAAGACAAAAAAGCGCGATAAACGGAGAAAAATAGCGCAATCTTCGCTTTTTAAACGAAAAAGAGAGATTTTTGTAAGATATTTGTTAAAACGCCGGATTTTAAATGCAAAATTGCGCGACTTTCTGCGGTATATTACGTAATATTCGCTTAATTAACAAAGGAAAGGCGATTTTTATAAGTAGTTTGTAAAAAAGCCGGAATTTTTAAGCCAAAAAAGCGCGATAATCGGCGAAATATTACTTAATCTTCGCTTTACAAACGAAAAAGAGCCAAATTTTATAAGAAATTTGTTAAAAATCCGGATTTAAAAGCCAAAAAAGCGCGATTATCGGCAATATATAGCGTATCTTCGCTTTATAAACGAAAATGAGGCGATTTTTATCAGAAATTTGTTAAAAATACGGATTTAAAAGCCAAAAAAGCGCGATTTTTGGCGAAATATTACGTAATCTTCGCTTTTTTAACAAAAGAAAGGCGAAATTTTATGAAATAGGTAAGAGAGACGGATTTAAAATACAAAAAAGCGCGACTTTGTGCGGAATATTACGTAATCTTCGCTTTTTTAACAAAAGAAAGGCCATTTTTATAAGGAATAGGTAAAAAAGCCTGATTTTAAGACAAAAAAGCGCGATAAACGGAGAAAAATAGCGCAATCTTCGCTTTTTAAACGAAAAAGAGAGATTTTTGTAAGATATTTGTTAAAACGCCGGATTTTAAATGCAAAATTGCGCGACTTTCTGCGGTATATTACGTAATATTCGCTTAATTAACAAAGGAAAGGCGATTTTTATAAGTAGTTTGTAAAAAAGCCGGAATTTTTAAGCCAAAAAAGCGCGATAATCGGCGAAATATTACTTAATCTTCGCTTTACAAACGAAAAAGAGCCAAATTTTATAAGAAATTTGTTAAAAATCCGGATTTAAAAGCCAAAAAAGCGCGATTATCGGCAATATATAGCGTATCTTCGCTTTATAAACGAAAATGAGGCGATTTTTATCAGAAATTTGTTAAAAATACGGATTTAAAAGCCAAAAAAGCGCGATTTTTGGCGAAATATTACGTAATCCTCGCTTTTTTAACAAAAGAAAGGCGAAATTTTATGAAATAGGTAAGAGAGACGGATTTAAAATACAAAAAAGCGCGACTTTGTGCGGAATATTACGTAATCTTCGCTTTTTTAACAAAAGAAAGGCCATTTTTATAAGGAATAGGTAAAAAAGCCTGATTTTAAGACAAAAAAGCGCGATAAACGGAGAAAAATAGCGCAATCTTCGCTTTTTAAACGAAAAAGAGAGATTTTTGTAAGATATTTGTTAAAACGCCGGATTTTAAATGCAAAATTGCGCGACTTTCTGCGGTATATTACGTAATATTCGCTTAATTAACAAAGGAAAGGCGATTTTTATAAGTAGTTTGTAAAAAAGCCGGAATTTTTAAGCCAAAAAAGCGCGATAATCGGCGAAATATTACTTAATCTTCGCTTTACAAACGAAAAAGAGCCAAATTTTATAAGAAATTTGTTAAAAATCCGGATTTAAAAGCCAAAAAAGCGCGATTATCGGCAATATACAGTGTATCTTCGCTTTATAAACGAAAAAGAGGCGATTTTTATAAGAAATTTGTTGAAAAGCCGGAATTAAATGCCAAAAAAGCGCGATTATCGGCAAAATATAGCGTAATCTTCGCTCTACTAACAAAAGAAAGGCGATTTTTATATGAAATAGGTAAAAAAGACGGATTTAAAAAACAAAAGAGCGCGACTTTCTGCGGTATATTACGTAATATTCGCTTAATTAACAAAGGAAAGGCGATTTTTATAAGTAGTTTGTAAAAAAGCCGGAATTTTTAAGCCAAAAAAGCGCGATAATCGGCGAAATATTACTTAATCTTCGCTTTACAAACGAAAAAGAGCCAAATTTTATAAGAAATTTGTTAAAAATCCGGATTTAAAAGCCAAAAGAGCGCGATTATCGGCAATATATAGCGTATCTTCGCTTTATAAACGAAAATGAGGCGATTTTTATCAGAAATTTGTTAAAAATACGGATTTAAAAGCCAAAAAAGCGCGATTTTTGGCGAAATATTACGTAATCTTCGCTTTTTTAACAAAAGAAAGGCGAAATTTTATGAAATAGGTAAGAGAGACGGATTTAAAATACAAAAAAGCGCGACTTTGTGCGGAATATTACGTAATCTTCGCTTTTTTAACAAAAGAAAGGCCATTTTTATAAGGAATAGGTAAAAAAGCCTGAATTTAAAGACAAAAAAGCGCGATAAACGGAGAAAAATAGCGCAATCTTCGCTTTTTAAACGAAAAAGAGAGATTTTTGTAAGATATTTGTTAAAACGCCGGATTTTAAATGCAAAATTGCGCGACTTTCTGCGGTATATTACGTAATATTCGCTTAATTAACAAAGGAAAGGCGATTTTTATAAGTAGTTTGTAAAAAAGCCGGAATTTTTAAGCCAAAAAAGCGCGATAATCGGCGAAATATTACTTAATCTTCGCTTTACAAACGAAAAAGAGCCAAATTTTATAAGAAATTTGTTAAAAATCCGGATTTAAAAGCCAAAAAAGCGCGATTATCGGCAATATATAGCGTATGTTCGCTTTATAAACGAAAAAGAGGCGATTTTTATCAGAAATTTGTTGAAAAGCTGGATTTTAAAGACAAACGAGTGCGAATATTGTCGAAAAATTACGTAATCTTCTTTTCATAAACGAAAAAGAGGCGAATTTTATAAGAAATTTGTGAAAAAGCTTGATTTTAAAGCCAAAAAGCGCGATTATTCATTTAATTAGATTTAAAAAAAACAGCCAAAATGGCCCATAACATTGAATCGATAACAATAGAGTGAAAATAAATGAAGAGGTACAATAATCGTAATATACATAAAAAATATAAGATAGTTTTAACAAATATGTAAAATAAAAAAAACGAACAACGAAACAATAAACAAGTGCAAAGATTAATGGATGGAAGGTATGAGTGAATTGATGGAAGAAAACAGTTCAAGGTAAGGGTTAAGGGACAAAAGAGAATTGAATAATGCAGGAAGGCGAAAGAAGATTGACCTCTGAGAGATTGAAAGCCGGTAACGAGGTATGTGAAGAAGGTGAATAGAATAATAGAAAGTAAATTATATGTGAAGGCAGCGGGAAGGGCGGGGAGGGACGCGAAGGGAGAAACAAGAGAGGATATCGGTAGATCTGCAGCGGCCGTTGAATATTCCGTGGAGAAATTTTATATCAAATGTTTTGCGACGGTGAGGAAGAGAGGAAATACCTAGAGAGGAAAGGATTTGGTCACGGGAGACGTTATGAAGGTGGGGAACACGTAGTCGAACTATTGCGGCGAAGAAGTTTAAGGGACGGTTTAAGCTTTTGAGGGTGGAAGGGGTAGCAGTTTGCCATATTGGGCTGCAATAGTCCAATATGGGGGTAACGCAGCCAGAGAAAAAGGACTTTAGAGCTAAGTGGTCACTTATATCGGTAAACCGGAATAGTATTCCTACCAGAGACATACACCTTGAGGTGACCCAGTGAATATGTTCTCGGAAAGACAATTTGGTGTCAAAAATCACCCCAAGATCTTTGTGGGAAAGGACAGAATTAATTTTATCATTACCAAGGTGGTAAACTGGTGGAGCAACGACTCTCTTCAGTGAAAAAGTCATCGTCGCGGACTTGGAGGGGTTTACTTTCAAATGCCATAACTCGCACCAAGACTCGACAGCATTCAGCGCAAGTTGGAGGGAGTTATGATCCTCCGCGCTCTCAATAATCTTGAAGATTTTGCAGTCGTCCGCGTAGAGTAAAATTTTAGCTCCTTTCGAGGTAACAGTTTCCACCAGATCATCAATGAAGAGGACGAACAATAGCGGACCAAGGACGCTACCCTGGGGGACTCCAGAGGGGACGGGAGAGGAAGAGGAGGCAAATCCATCGAGGACAACACGTTGCCTACGATGAGAAAGAAAGTCTGATAGAAGAGAAAGGAAAGGTCCATGAATATTATAGCGATGCTCGAGTTTGTGTCTAAGAAGGTGATGGTTAACGGAATCGAAAATTAGAGAAGTCAAGGTAGCATACATCGAGATTGGAAGAATTTTCGAAGGCAGTAATGATATGATGACAGAGAACGGAGAGATTAGTTAGACAGGAACCGCCAGGAAGGAAACCATGCTGATGTGGAGAGATATAAGAAAGTGTGAAAGAGAGCAAGCGATTGTGAATGATACGTTCAAAGAGGATAGAGAGAAGAGGAAGTATAGAAATGGGGCGATAGTTTTCCACCAGATTCTTGCGACCACACTTCAGAATCGGTATAACATTCGCAGTTTTCCAAGAAGAAGGAAAAATACCTGATGAGAAAAATCTGTTGAAGATAATTGTAATAGGAAAGTAAATGCAGCGGGCGGTGCGCCGGAGGAAAATTGAACCAATGTCATCGGGTCCAGTGGCTTTGTTCTCTGGTAGAGCAACAAGAAGCTTCAAAACTTCGTTGGGAGAGGTGGAGATGAGTGAGATGGAATGGGGGCACACTGGCTGGAGCGGAGGAGGGGACAGGAGGTTCACAGATGCAGAAAAATTGGAGAAAAAGTAGTCACTGAGAGCAGATATTCTTTCCTCCCCATCGAAAGTATGTACACCAAGGGACAGCTGGGGTGGCACGCGCGAGGATTTTCTTCTTAGCTTGACCAAGGTCCAAAACCGCTTGCAGTTACCCCTGATATCACTAGTGATGTTTTTGATGTACTGGGAGTAATCACGCCTAAGAAGTTTCCTACATTCCCGACGAAGTTCAGAAAACGATTTTCGGGTGAATGGGTTAGGGAAAGATTTCCATAATCTCCAGGCGGCTTCCTTGTCCTTAAGGGTAAAGGCAGTCAAGGGTGATATCCAAGAGTCTCTTTTCTTGGAGATCCTACGGGTGGGCACGTGGTCCTTTATAACGCTGTCAAGTAAATCGTAGAAGAAGGAGAGAGCGTCGTCGGGGGTGCCGATCTCCAGGAGGTCCCATGGCAATATATAGCGTAATCTTCGCTTTATAAACGACAAAAAGGCGATTTATACAAGAAATTTGTTAAAAAGCCCGATTCTAAGACAAAGGTGCGTAAATATATGCGAAATTTTACGTGATCTTCGCTTTATAAACGACAAAAAGGCGATTTTTACAAGATATTTGTTAAAAGGCGGATTTTAAAGACAAACGAGCATGATTATCTGCGAAATATTACGTATTCTTCGCTTTATAACCGGAAAAGAGGCGATTTTTATCAGAAATTTGTTGAAAAGCCGGATTTTAAAGAGAAACGAGCACTATTATTGGCAAAATATTACGTAATATTCGCTTCATAAACGAAAAGAGGCGATTTTTATAAGAAATTTGTGAAAAAGACGGATTTTAAAGACATAAAAGCGCGAAAATCGGCAATTGATAGCTTAATCTTCACTATTTAAACGAGAAAGAGGCGATTTTTATAAGAAATTTCTTAAAAAGCCGGAATTTAAAGACAAAAATGCGCAATTATCGGCGAAATATAGCGTAATCTTCGCTTCATAAACGAAAATGAGGCGATTTCTATAAAAAATTTATTAGAAAACCGGAATGGAAAGCCAAAAAAGCGCGATTATCGCCCAAATATAGCGTGATCTTCGTTTTATAAACAAAGAACCGGCGACTTTAATGAGAAATTTGTTAAAAAGCCGGATTTTTTAGACATACGAGCGCGATTATCGGCGAAATATAGCGTAATCTTGGCGTTTTAAACGAAAAAGCGGCGATTTTTATAAGAAATCTGTTAAAAAGCCGGAATTTAAGGCCAAAAAATCTCGATTATCGGCGAAATACAGCGCAATTTTCGCTTAAAAAACAAAAAAGCGGCGATTTTTATAAGATATTTTTTAAAAAGCCATAATTTAAAAAAAAGCGCGATTATCGGCGAAATACAGCGTAATTTTCGCTTTATGAAAGAAAAAGAAGAAATTTTTATAAGAAATTTGTTAAAGAGCAGGAATTAAAAGCCAAAAAAGTGTAATTATCGGCGAAATATAGCGTAATCTTCGTTTTATAAACGATAAAGAGGCGATTTTTATAAGAAGTTTGTTAAAAAGTCGGATTTTAAGGACAAAAAAGCGCGATTATCGGCGAAATATAGCGTAATCTTCGCTTAATAAACGAAAAAGGGGAGATTTTTATAAAAAATTTTTTAAAAAGACGGATTTAAAAGACAAACAATCGCGATTATCGGCGAAATAATACGCAATCTTCGCTTTATAAACGATTAAAGGCGAGTTTTATAAGAAATTTGTTAAAAAGCCGGATTTGAAAGAGAAAAAAGCGCGATAATCGGCGAAATATAGCGTTATCTTCGCTTAAATAAATAAACAAAAAAAGTCTATTGTATAAATGCAGGCTATTGAATGCGCAAAAACTAAATCCAGCTAAATATATGATATTAAAATTGAATATGTTTTTATGAACAAGCCTACTTAACGTTACTACCCTAAGTTCGACCACGTGGCGAAAATACTCACGACTGCTAAAATTATACTAATTAGCATTTCCGGATTTTGACTTAATTGGAAAGAACGTCCGCTTCGATTATTAAACGTATTGAAAACGGGATAAAGATAACCACATACGGAAGAATTAATTTAGTAACGATAAATTCCAACCACGTGGCGAAAATTCGTACTCTTTCATATACTGAATTACGATTTAAATTAAAATAAAAATCTGTTACGCTTGATGTATTAATTAAACCAATAGGAAGAAATTCGAAGAGGAAAGAAAAATATCCGTTTAATGCCTAAAATGAAAGACATAAACTTCAACTTGGCTATAGCATGGTCATTTTTACTTACGAAGTTAGAGGTCCTTTTTTGCAGATTTCCAATCTCTCTTGAAGAATTCATTGTAATCGGGTTTTATTTGGACACTTAAGCACTCGAACGAAATATTTTAAATATTAATATAAAATTTAAAAGTAAGTAAAAATAAACATCGTTTCTGAAGGGATCGAATTTACGTGATGTTATCGTGTGAATGCCCGAAAGAAGCTACGGCTCCTTCACTTTCCTTTTCGTTCAGCAGCTTGAGTCATTTTTGTTTAGAAAGTGGAATACATACTCAACGACAAATGCTCTCCATCACAATACAAAAAAGGGAAGGAGATTCGTAAGCAAGTAGACCCGGAGTATTGAAATATATTCATATCAATGTATTAAACGGAAATAAACTAAATTATTATTGAATTACTGAATACAAGATAAACTATCGTTGCATATAATTCACCTCCCGATAGAAAATGAACCAGTTTTTAAATTAGTACTTGAAAATTATCTAAATATCATCCGATTATAACAAGTTATATATTTCAATTCCAATAATAATTCACAGCAATTATCAGCGATTCAGTGATGAACGATGATTGCAGTATACGTAAATACAGAAAAAATCCCATTGGAAAATGTCGTGGCCTACAATTTTAATCGAAAAATTCCTTTGAATCTTACCTATTTAAATTACATATATATCTCAATACGACGATGTATATAAAGCGTAGTATCTAAGTTATATGTTGATTGCATATTGGACTGTGTTAAACTATTTTTTAGAAATTGTAAACATCCCTTAATTAACTAAAATATACTTCATATAAGCGACTTAAATACTTCTCTTAAGTTATCAAATTAGGATCATCGTTTTCTACATCTACATCTACATAAGTACCCTGCAAGCCGCCTTTCGTTGTGTGGCAGGGGGTGTAAACAGCTATTCTATTTTACCGCGTATTTTAATCTATTGTTTTCGCATATCGTGCGCGGGAAAAAGGAACTCTTAAAACGATTCGTCCTAGCATCTATTTCTCGTATTTTATGCGCATTATCGAATCGGCCTAGATAGCAGGGGGGTCGCATAGTTTCAATTACGTCTTCCGAAAACGTACTTTCTCTAAACTTATCTAATAAACGCAATCTGGCTGCTAATTTTCTATCTGCTAATGTTTCCCAACCTGCGTCTGATAATAGTTTCGTTACGCTTGCCTTTTTATCGTAGCAATTCTTTACAAACCTTATTGCTTTTCGTTGGACCTTTTCTAGTTCGCGGGTACTAATTTCGTCCGCGGAATCCCAAATACTAGATGCGTATTCTAGTTGTGGTCTTACTAACGCGAAGTAACAACGCTCTCTCACTCTTTCGTCGCTTTTACCTACGATACGCCTAATGAAGCCGAGTTTTCTTTTTGCTTTACCGCAAATATTCCGTATGTGTGGTCTCCAATTTAAGTTATTTGCGAGAGTAATTCCGAGATATTTAACCGAGTCAACTACATTAACATCTAGTTCGTTAATTTGATACGCTTTATTCATACGCATTTGTTTTCTTTCGAGGAAATTTACTACGGAGCATTTACTAACGTTAAGGTCAAGTTGCCATTTTTCGCACCAACGTTGGATACGAATTAAATCTCTTGACAAAGACACACGATCCTCATCGGTGGATATTTCTCTATAAATCACCGTATCATCCGCAAATATTCGCACTTTACTTTCGATATCGAAGCTCAAGTCGTTTATATATATTAAGAATAGAAGTGGCCCAATTACGCTGCCCTGTGGAACGCCCGAGGTAACTTTGACTTTGTTTGAAGTCACGCCATCAAGTAAAGCTTGTTGTTCCCTATCGCGGAGAAAATCCCTTATCCAGTCAATTATTTCTTTATTAATACCGATTAATTTTAACTTGTAAATTAATTTGTTGTGAAGGACCGTGTCGAAAGCGTTCTTAAAATCGAGGAAGATAGCATCTTCTTGCTTCAAATTCTCGGCTGATTTCAGGATATCGTGAACGAATAACGCTAGCTGAGTTTCGCATGATCTAAATTTTCTGAAGCCATGTTGGTTCTTATCTAAAAAATTAACTCTATCTAGGAATTTCATAAGTGAGCTGACAACGATATGCTCCATCACTTTTCCCGACAGTGAAGTTAACGATATTGGTCTATAATTACTTGGGTCCTCTTTAAGTCCCTTTTTATAAACGGGCGTAACGCTAGCTATCTTCCAAAAAGATCTCCGAGATCCGTTTAGCATAATAATTTTACTTTGAGCAGCTGTCGGGTGTTTAGAAAATGGAATCATATATATAATCGTTAAAATAAAAGGTTGAAACTCGAATGAAAACTATGTATCTTATACAGATGAAATTAATACGACAATCCGTATTGCATTTCAAAAATAACTAAATCATTCATTGAATACCGCTTAATGATGCATTAGGGAAAATGTATTGCAAAATAACGAGAAATATTAATTTAATAAATTAAAAATATTCACTGCAAAATAGAAAACGTTGTGGATTACACCCTTCGAACTTAATATATTTCGTTTCCGTAAACCTACCGTTAATTTGTCAATGATCAGAGAATAGAATGGTATGCAAGGTGATATCTCAATTTAATCTTTGATAGGATAACGGACCTAATAAAACTATATTATAGACATCATAGATATCCATTAATTAACTAGAAAAGCATAAGTATACATCCACTTGTATATATATCTGAAGAAGTGATACGCGGATCATTGTTCTGTTACGTTTTTAGATTATAGAGCAACTGTATAATCGCTAAAAAACGTGAGTTAAATCTTGAGTGAAACTAAGAATATTACATATTTCGTCATCCTTCACTTATTTCAAATACTTCAAGTTTCAATTTAAATTTGAATAGAGTACTTATTTAAATTAGATTCTAATATTGAAATTAAAGAAAGTTGTAAATCGTTCAAGACTATTTCAAGTACGTTAGGAATCATCGAATGAGATCAATTCTCGTACTTAATACGCGTAGTTATACGAAAAGCAATGTTACGTTGTATTCAGAAAATTAAAGCAAAGAAGTGTTGAAAATAGGAATAAAGCTCTCGCGAGTACTATCCATTTATTATAGAAATAGTTGTAGTGATTTATCAATGATCAATGGCATCAGTGCTTAAATATCACGATGACTCAAAGCATAATTAATATTTCAATGATAATTAAATTTCCTCGTTGGCGTCGTAAATCATTTAAAGTTATAAATTATTATATAATCTTTCGTTAATTATAGTTTCATTCGGGAATAACATTGAATCGCATTACTTTCCGCTTATGTATTTATTCTAAGTTTCGTTAAACAATCATTAATTGCGGAAACCGTTCCTTAAATGTGTTTCGCAACACGTTACATTCAAAAAAACGGAAGTAGAATTCAATATGAGATTGAATTTAAGTATTGTTGATTTGTTGTTCCTGAAAAAGAAGTTTATTATATTGCTTTTTAAAAGAGAAAGGGGAAGGAGAATTTTTAACTATGAAAAGATTTGTTAAATGTTTTAGATTTTTGATTGGGTATTTGCATCAAGTTTGATCCCCTTGTGTAACGTTTATGGAGAGAGGACATGCGGGTGAAAGATGAGAGGTATTGAGGTACATTATTGAATTCGATGGAGAAGAAAAGTGAGAGAAGTTGTAATATTCTTCTACTTACGAGTTTTAGCAGTGACAAATTATTATAATAAGGTGATATGTGATCGTACTTCAATATGTTGCAAATAAATCGGACACAAGAATTTTGCACTTTTTGGAGTTTGTAAGTAGACTCGTCTGTGAGATCTTGATAGACAGAATCAGCATAGTCAAAAAGAGGGAAAAGAAGAGACTGTACGAGATACTTCTTGAGAGGTTGAGGGAGAATATTTTTAAGGCGCATTAAAGAGTAGAGGGATCTGTTAACCTTACTGCAAACATTAGTGACGTGATCGCCCAGAGTGAGAGTCTCATTAATAACGAGTCCTAGATTGATAACTGATTTTACGTAGGGGATATTGTCGTCGCCTATTCTGAGCGGAGGTGGATGATTGAGAACGGCAAGAAGTTTACGGGAGACTATTATGATTGAGTGACTTTTTTAAGGGTTTATTGTGAGTTGGTTCATGAGACTCCAATCGTTCAAGGCAGCAAGATCAGTGTTCATGCGACATATAGCATTTTAAATAGAAACAACGGGTGAATGTAGGTATAATAGATGGAATGAATTTACGAAGGAAGTAACTTGTTCATGAATCAATTTTTCAAAAGCTTTGGCCATAACAGGTAGAATGCTTATAGGTCTGTACTGGTTGGTAGAGTGGGAGGACTTTTTGGGAAGAGGACGCACCAGTGATAGTTTCCAAAGTGATGGGAATATTGCTTGTTGAATTGAGCAATTAAAGATGTTTGTAACTATAGGCAATATAAAAGGAATTAATTTAAGAATGAAGGAGATTTGAATTCCATCAACTCCTTGTGATTGAGATTTTATTTGACGTAATGAGCGGAGGACTTGAAATTGTGATACAGGAGAAAATTGAAATTTGGGGAGTGAATGGTTAGACGATGATGCTCGATCTTGAATGTTATCAATGTATGAATTCTTGAGCTGGGTGTTTACATTTGATATGCGGATTAGGAATTCATAATTAGGTATTGAGTGAAACATCTTCAGGAAGACGATTTTATCGGTCCTTCCGATTCCTACCAGTTTGAGATTGTTCCGCAGTGTTTTACTTCTTAGTCCGCTCTTAAAGATTTGATGAATATATTTCAATTTAGAATTTCTAATCAATTGTTTGGTTCTCTTTCTTAACTTTTTGTAGCACTTGAAATACTCAATATTTTTGAACAATATAAAGTTTCTATATGCGGCATTACGTTAAACCATGGACTGCCTTATCTCGGTGTTAATCCATGGAAATTTAGGTTTAGAAACCCTAATTATAGTTATGGGACAATGTGAATCGAGAAGGAGAAGCAGGAATTCGTTTAAGGTGTTCACTTTCTCGTTAATGTCGCTGAATTGTTCAATACATTACCATGGAATAGTTGATACGTCATCTAATAGTTGATTTTCATTGATATTTTTAAGGTTCCGGTAGGTAATGAATTTAGGAATAGTTTTAGATATCATACCAAAGATATAATACCAAACTCAGGTTTTGAAATATTACTTCAGGATTAGATATGAAAGGACCGTAAATCAAAAAATAAATCATATTATTTAGTTTATTAAGTCACAGAAATTTGAAATGTTACTTCAGGATTAGCTGTGGAAGGACCGAAGAAGAAAAATGAAACACACGAATCAAATGATTGAAATAAGCCAACTCATTTACATCAATTACTTCTTTACGAGCTCTACTCTACTACATTCAGATGGAAAAATTAACAAATCTCCTGCTTTTATAGAATAGAAATTAAATTATAATTATGAATACTATTTCTCCAATCCTATTTCACAATCTTTAGGGCCAGTCTATGGTAATAAAATGCGTTTCTCTGATGAATGTAATCAACGAAGCTATTTTTAGCAATTTTAGCTGAAGCATCCAAAACTGAAATGTGTCGTGAAGCGTGATTTAAAATTGGTCCAAATAGATTAATTTTAAGTCTAATATATTGAATTGCATTATTACAAATGCAATAAAAAATTAGGTTCGTGGAAAACAATGGAAATTATTAACTGTTGTACTAATATTAAATATTGCAAATTTCAGCTATTTTTGCCAGTTATTGGATGGGTTGCATTGGTGTTCGTCAATTGTGGTCAAATTTATAAATAAATAGACTAAATTTACCCGTAACCCGTATGTAATAAGAGTGAAAAACTAGAAACCTGTTTTTATATTTTGCCTACGTCCCACTACGCGGCCCACCCTCCGATCACGCGACGCGACCCACCCTCCGATACCCCGACGCGACCCACCCTCCAATCATACGACGCGACCCACCCTCCAATCACACGACGCGACCCACCCTCCGGTCCCGCGACACGACCCACCCTCCGGTCCCGCGACGCGACCCACCCTCCGATACCCCGACGCGACCCACCCTACGGGCCCGCGACGCGACCCACCCTCTGGTCCCCCGTCGCGGCCCACCCTCCGATCCCCCTACGCGACCCTCCCCCTGGTGCCGCGACGCGACCCAGCCTCCGGTCCCCTTACGCGACCCACCCTCCGGTCCCGCGGCGCGGCCCACCCTCCGATCCCCCTACGCGAGCCACCCTCCGGACCCCCGTCGCGGCCCACCCTCCGGTTTCCCTACGCGACCCTCCACCTGGTCCCGCGACGCGACCCACCCTCCGGTCCCCCTACGAGACCCTCCCCCTGGTCCCGCGACGCGGCCCACCCTCCGATCCCCCGTCGCGGCCCACCCTCCGGTTTCCCTACGCGGCCCACCCTCCGATCCCCCGTCGCGGCCCACCCTCCGATCCCCCTACGCGACCCTCCCCCTCGTCCCGCGACACGCCCCACCCTCCAATCCCCCGTCGCGGCCCACCCTCCGGTCCCGCGACGCGACCCTCCCCCTGGTCCCGCGACGCGACCCACCCTCCGATCCCCAGTCGCGGCCCACCCTCCGATCCCCCGTCGCGGCCCACCCTCCGGTTTCCCTACGCGACCCACCCTCCGATCCCCCGTCGCGGCCCACCCTCCGGTCCCACTACGCGACCCACCCTCCGATCCCCCGTCGCGGCCCACCTCCGGTTTCCCTACGCGACCCTCCCCCTGGTCCCGCGACGCGGCCCACCCTCCGATCCCGCGGCGCGGCCCACCCTATTCGGCCCACGCCTTACCTTTATTACCACCTTCAGGTCCTCTTCCATCCGCAGAAGTCCCATTCCTCAAAGGTCCTCTTCCATCTACCTACGAAACAGCCTATGATAAGATTCAGGACATTATTATAACATAATTACTACAAAAATAATTTAAGATACGCAAATCAGTTACGTCCACTTCACATTTATATTAAGTCGATAACATTCAGCAATTAATTCTATAAAATCAAACACCACATTAAATCTATTTCTGAATAATAGTTTTACGGAATTTATTCATGCCTTATTCGTGAAGTGAATTCTTCCTTCGCTTTTTCAAAATTAAGAATTGATTCAAATTTAAAATTTAAATAAATCCCAACTATACGTCAAGGTTTAAAGAAATCAGAACAATAATTATCAAATAATTCTCGAATTATATCTATAATATATATTTATTCGCACTTAACAGTTGCAAAAATAAATTAGAGCTAATTTTGTTTTAATAATGTGGTAATCGTTGAATTTATCGCTTCAAATCAATTCGCATCAATGAAATATTAGTTACAATCGTATAATTGATACAATAAACAAAAAATAATCAAATTATTTTATTTGCTGTCATTTTTAGAATCGTTTGTAAGTATTTAATATTTCTATCCGATAAACAGCTTAAATTATTATTATATTGAAAGAAGAATGAAAATTTTTTAAAAAATCCATCATTAACCATCCGAAAATTCTTTAAAAAAACATTTTTAATTTTAAATTGCTTAACTTTAATATTTGCATTCAAATTTAAATGTAATTTCTTTTTCAAATATATTTCATTAGTAGTTTTAGAATTCCAAATTTAGCTATAGTTGCATTTCTTAAGATTTTATAACGGTAATAACTAGAGTTTATTAACTGCATTATTAAATTAAAATTATCCATTTAGAATAACATGTCGATATATTTTTAGAATATTGAGCGATTATTCAATGATATATAGAAAATAAAATTATAAACTCGGTACAAAATTCCTTGGGCATGGAAATCCATAAGTTGAAAAAAATCTTCGTTATCCATTTTAATGCAAAATATACTACGTACTTTATTTATATATTAAAGTTTCTAAGTCGGAAATAAATAAAATTTTCTTTTGAATATATACTGTGAACGCAAATTATTCTTCCGTGTCAAGAAATCAGAAAGCTAAGTGACAAAGATCATCATACGACAATGTTAAAAGTTCCGCGATAAAACATTTAAATAGCTTTTAATCGCAATTAATTTAATCGTTGTATAAGTAATCGTATTACCTAATGATTTAACTAATTTTAACATTGTTTATTACGTTATGCAAATGGCGGATTCGTAGATCGGTTAAATATAAAAAATTGAGAATATCCAATAATTTAAATAAATGCAGGCTATTGAATGCGCAAAAACTGAATCCAGCTAAAATATAATATTAAATTTGAATATGTTTTTATGAACAAGCCTACTTAACGTTACTACCCTAAGTTCGACCACGTGGCGAAAATACTCACGACTGCTAAAATTATACTAATTAGCATTTCCGGATTTTGACTTAATTGAAAAGAACGTCCGCTTCGATTATTAAACGTATTGAAAACGGGATAAAGATAACCACATACGGAAGAATTAATTTAGTAACGATAAATTCCAACCACGTGGCGAAAATTCGTACTCTCTCATATGCTGAATTATGATATAAGATAAATTATAAGATGATTTCGTTTTCGTACACCATTCGTAATTGCTAAAAAACGTGAATTAAACATGTGTGAAACTAAGAATATTACATATTTCGTCATCCTTCACTTATTTCAAATACTTCAAGTTTCAATTTAAATTTGAATAGAGTACTTATTTAAATTAGATTCTAATATTGAAATTAAAGAAAGTTGTAAATCGTTCAAGACTATTTCAAGTACGTTAGGAATCATCGCATGAGATCTATTCTCGTACTTAATACGCGTAGTTATACGAAAAGCAATGTTACGTTGTATTCAGAAAATTAAAGCAAAGAAGTGTTGAAAATAGGAATAAAGCTCTCGCGAGTACTATCCATTTATTATAGAAATAGTTGTAGTGATTTATTAATGATCAATGGCATCAGTGCTTAAATATCACGATGACTCAAAGCATAATTAATATTTCAATGATAATTAAATTTCCTCGTTGGCGTCGTAAATCATTTAAAGTTATAAATTATTATATAATCTTTCGTTAATTATAGTTTCATTCGGGAATAACATTGAATCGCATTACTTTCCGCTTATGTATTTATTCTAAGTTTCGTTAAACAATCATTAATTGCGGAAACCGTTCCTTAAATGTGTTTCGCAACACGTTACATTCAAAAAAACGTTAGTAGAATTCAATATTCAAACGAAATAAACTTGGATGGATTCAGATTCTGAAAAGTACGTCGGCTATCAATGATACGTAATTGCCACGTGGTCTAACCGGAAGTCGTTGTTACATGTCCGAAAATGAGTGGAGATTTAATAAAAAGGAGGTTTTATCACTATCGAAGATTATAAAATTGAATCGGAAACTTTCAAAATGAGATATTCATGAGCGATTCCGTATTTGAGAATGATTCGATCGAACTATGACTACGAGGCGGTTATCAAGTTTTATGACATAAATACTTGTTTCGTCATGTAACCGACGTACAAGTTAAACGCACGGTAAACATTTCTTTCTCTTTTAAAGGAAGGAAACAAAGGCACGATCATTCGGAAGATACTTCGACAGCGGCACCTTTCTTTAAAAAAATCGGACTAAATATATCCATCCAAAATTCAAATCGATTCTGAATGAAATAGATACCGACAAAGAAAGTAACATAGTCTATTAAAGAACATAATAGTTTTAAAAAAATCGTATATTTCCTACCTTTCGTGTCCCAGCCATTCCAATCGTTGGCGTCCTGACTCCGTGATGAGGTTCCATCGCAGCTTTCTTTCCGCTTATATATTCAATATCGATAATTATTAATTCGGAAATTACCGAAAACGATTCAACCAGATAAACTAACGCACTTTTAAAACTTTCAGTGACGAATTTAAATTTTAACGGTTTTCTTGAACAAAGCGGCAGCACGACGTTGCTAGAAGAATTCCCAGAAGACAATGGCAATTTTGCAACACCGCTAAAGTTGAACCAAAATCCTCGCTTCTGATTGGCTGGTTACGATTGACCACGCCCGCTTTAGCGTTCCTTTATCTTTTCCATATTTAATAATTTAATTATTTTAATTAATTACAATGTAAATGATGATTAAATGATTCAAATTAATTTTTACAATTATTAGGGTAAATATATTCATTAATACTTATCGTTTGAATATTATGTATGGGAAGTTGAAGAAGTTCACTCAAGCAAATTCTCATACTCATTCGTTATGAAAAATTTGACGTCCAATGCTTTTGTTTTACTGGAAAATTCATTAAGTTTTAATAACAAATGGAAATTAAAATTAAAACTTCGGTCTTACCCCTGAAATTATTTAATAATAATGTTTATTCACAACATCTACCAGAGATTGTGAATGAGATATTTTTCGAAGTTTCTTCTCAATGGTACGTCAATAGACTATAGTCGAAATAGATTGGAGGTAAACGTGAAAGTAATCTCATATCATTCATCGTGAATATTAATGTCAACTTAAGAAATAAATAAATCACTCTATAAGTTCATCAATCCTCTGATGGCTACCTTTGTTGCTAAAATGTTTGAAAACATATGTATCTGATTTAAAAGTTATATTACTTTGAAATCAATTTACTAGAAAAGCTTACTTACCTTTGATAGCCTTTCCATTTCTCTTGAATGGAACTACCCTCCAAAGGAACCTTCTTTATTTTGGCCACCGCACTTTAATTAGAAATGTTTTTCTTAACAAACACACGTTCATATTTAGACACTTAACAATTTTAAAAACACCCACACCTCACTCACTCTTTATATATTGCTTGCACTTATTTCATCACTGATTTTAGCAATAGCAGGTATCAAATTGCCAGAATAAAGCAAAACGTTGCACTTTCCACGTAATATTTAAGTTAATACGTGGAATTTTTGGTATACGTCGTCACTAATTGCACCCGAGAGGTCACATGTCACTCAATTCACTATAAATCATAGGCGAGGCATTTTCGATTCTTTTCTTGCGGAAATGTCTCAAAACTTGAGCGATTTCATGATTATTTTTGTATTATTATCGAAATAGAGAACGTTATTATTTCCATCTGTATAATCGTTACTTTAATGATTGAATAGTGTTCATGATCATACACAAATAGAAAACTTGTGTACAATTGAATAAAATGAACCTTTCAAATTCACCCTTCAAACTTTGGGCATGTATCTGCACATTCATAAAATTTTCGAGGCACTATTTTCGGTGGCTAAAGCTGTAGTTACACAATCACTCTTTGATGTAATCAAAAATAAACATCAACCATGAATACACACTTTAAGTCACTCACTAAAGCGTTGCACCAGAATACCTTGCACTATTTTCGGACAATGAAAGAAAATTAAAACACACCTACTATTCCTACTCCTACAACTTCCAACTGAATGTAATGGGCCTTCCTTTCGTATCACAGACGGATCACTAACTCATAGAGATGTGAATAAAACACTTCTCACTCTTCGAACGTAATCAGCATATCCTAACATTCAATATGCAAGAGGAGTCATAACTGCACCAATGTCGGTGGCTTGAATACGTCATCTTTTCGCCACGAGAATGTATTCCAAAATGAACAATGACCAATGAATATCCACTTATGTTTCACCCTTTGAAGCACCATACACCATATTATGTTGCACTTCATTCGGACGATGAAAGACTGAAGTAATATTCTAAGAGATAACGATTCAAAATACCCATACTTTCCCCCTGAACTAATTTCGGACAACTATTTACTTTCTAGCGAAAGTGCAGAAATATTCTGGCGTTACTCATTTAGTACGACCTCGAAATTTTATGAAACGCTTTAGCCGTTATTTCAAGGTAAACCTTTTTTGGTTACTTAAATGAATACTCGAAATCGTAATAAATAGATCTTTCACAAGTAGAGCGTTCCTTATTATTTTGTGATCGCGCGATGACCAGGATTCAATATACTTAAACTTATCCCATGATCCATTTATTTAAGTTAGCTAAACCTTCCTTTATAACCAAGTTTTTCATTGAAATAGCCGCTAGGGTTAAAGCGTTTCATAAAATTTCGAGGTCGTACTAAATGAGTAACGCCAGAATATTTCCGCCCTTCGAAAGGAAGTAAATAGTTGTACAAAACAAGCTCATGTAGAGACAGAGAGTGAATCACATGTTTTTGAATCATGGAATTGGTCATCAAGTACGTATAGTGCAAGTTATTCTGGTGCAACGCTTAAGTGAGTGACTTAAAGTGTGTATTCACTGGTTGATGTTTATTTTTTAATACATCAAAGAGTGATTGTGGAACTGCAACTTTAGCCACCGACAATAGTGCCTCGAGAATTTTTTGTATGTGGAGATACGTGTCCAAAGTTTGAATGCTGAAACATTATATTCACATGTACACAAGTGTTTCATTCGTAAATAATCATGAAGAGACTTCGATCAGCATGCAAAGGCCACAAAGGTGTTTTACTTCAAATTATTAAAGATTGGGAAAATTTGAATCCATGGCAATTTCTATGTGTTATTTTATAATATTGTGCATTAGAAAGGTAAATACTTAACCAAATACTTTTAAATCGAGTACATACAAGCGTAGCATTAAATTGCTGGAAAATATTTCGAATTTATGCAATTTTAACGTTAAAAATATCGATCCTTTCGAAGAAATCGCGAATTATCTTGACTGAAGTAATTAACAGCTCGGTATGAGCATGGCCATATTTATGCTATGACATAATATGGACATGAAAATTTAAGTGTGAACCCAAATATTTTTAATTCTAATACATACGAGCGTTGCTATGAATTCTTCTTCTATAATATTTTACGGAGTCCTCAGGTCCGTATGGGCATTGTATGAGTTTAGTGTGCATATATTAAAATCCTATTATCCATAATTTACCTTTAAGGAACGATTATAAAGCTGGAAATAATAACGTTCTCTATTTCGATAATAAAACAAAAATGGTCATGAAATCGTTCAAGGGTTTTCAACACAATATAACCGTAGGAAATAAGTAACTTTTCATCTGCTGAAATTCATTTGTAAGCATTTTATGATTTTTTCTTTTCAAAGTAGTTAATATTTTCAAGATGGCTACCCTCTTGAGAACATGTGCGCGTTAGGAATTTAATAATATTACTCAATACGCAAAATAACCAATAATGAAATTTCCGATAATTAAAATAATAATTATTTATAGTGATTATGAATATAATTATTAATAAAAGAGTTATTATTAAGTATTAGCTTTGTTCAGTAGTGGTTTATCCAATACCATCAGCCAATCAGAATCGAGTATTTTACTGCAAACCGGATATCCGTTGCTTTGCTGTTAGTTAGTGGTGCTTCCTGTTTGAGTGATGTGCGTTTAACGACGTGCTGTCGAATTTCGGTGATTTTTCGAAAAAATATTTCGTTCGAGTGCTTAAGTGTTCAAATTAAACCCGATTACAATGGATTCTTCAAGATGCCGCAAAGAGAAGATTGGAAATCTGCAAAAAAGGACCTCTAACTTCGTAAGTAAAAATAACCATGCTATAGCCAAGTTGAAGTTTATGTCTTTCATTTTAGGCATTAAACGGATATTTTTCTTTCCTCTTCGAATTTCTTCCTATTGGTTTAATTAATACATCAAGCGTAACAGATTTTTATTTTAATTTAAATCGTAATTCAGTATATGAAAGAGTACGAATTTTCGCCACGTGGTTGGAATTTATCGTTACTAAATTAATTCTTCCGTATGTGGTTATCTTTATCCCGTTTTCAATACGTTTAATAATCGAAGCGGACGTTCTTTCCAATTAAGTCAAAATCCGGAAATGCTAATTAGTATAATTTTAGCAGTCGTGAGTATTTTCGCCACGTGGTCGAACTTAGGGTAGTAACGTTAAGTAGGCTTGTTCATAAAAACATATTCAATTTTAATATCATATATTTAGCTGGATTTAGTTTTTGCGCATTCAATAGCCTGCATTTATACAATAGACTTTTTTTGTTTATTTATTTAAGCGAAGATAACGCTATATTTCGCCGATTATCGCGCTTTTTTCTCTTTCAAATCCGGCTTTTTAACAAATTTCTTATAAAACTCGCCTTTAATCGTTTATAAAGCGAAGATTGCGTATTATTTCGCCGATAATCGCGATTGTTTGTCTTTTAAATCCGTCTTTTTAAAAAATTTTTTATAAAAATCTCCCCTTTTTCGTTTATTAAGCGAAGATTACGCTATATTTCGCCGATAATCGCGCTTTTTTGTCCTTAAAATCCGACTTTTTAACAAACTTCTTATAAAAATCGCCTCTTTATCGTTTATAAAGCGAAGATTACGCTATATTTCGCCGATAATTACACTTTTTTGGCTTTTAATTCCTGCTCTTTAACAAATTTCTTATAAAAATTTCTTCTTTTTCTTTCATAAAGCGAAAATTACGCTGTATTTCGCCGATAATCGCGCTTTTTTTTAAATTATGGCTTTTTAAAAAATATCTTATAAAAATCGCCGCTTTTTTGTTTTTTAAGCGAAAATTGCGCTGTATTTCGCCGATAATCGAGATTTTTTGGCCTTAAATTCCGGCTTTTTAACAGATTTCTTATAAAAATCGCCGCTTTTTCGTTTAAAACGCCAAGATTACGCTATATTTCGCCGATAATCGCGCTCGTATGTCTAAAAAATCCGGCTTTTTAACAAATTTCTCATTAAAGTCGCCGGTTCTTTGTTTATAAAACGAAGATCACGCTATATTTGGGCGATAATCGCGCTTTTTTGGCTTTCCATTCCGGTTTTCTAATAAATTTTTTATAGAAATCGCCTCATTTTCGTTTATGAAGCGAAGATTACGCTATATTTCGCCGATAATTGCGCATTTTTGTCTTTAAATTCCGGCTTTTTAAGAAATTTCTTATAAAAATCGCCTCTTTCTCGTTTAAATAGTGAAGATTAAGCTATCAATTGCCGATTTTCGCGCTTTTATGTCTTTAAAATCCGTCTTTTTCACAAATTTCTTATAAAAATCGCCTCTTTTCGTTTATGAAGCGAATATTACGTAATATTTTGCCAATAATAGTGCTCGTTTCTCTTTAAAATCCGGCTTTTCAACAAATTTCTGATAAAAATCGCCTCTTTTCCGGTTATAAAGCGAAGAATACGTAATATTTCTCGAATCGAATCGAAGGAGAAAACGAATCTCCTTCCCTTTTTTGTATTGTGATGGAGAGCATTTGTCGTTGAGTATGTATTCCACTTTCTAAACAAAAATGACTCAAGCTGCTGAACGAAAAGGAAAGTGAAGGAGCCGTAGCTTCTTTCGGGCATTCACACGATAACATCACGTAAATTCGATCCCTTCAGAAACGATGTTTATTTTTACTTACTTTTAAATTTTATATTAATATTTAAAATATTTCGTTCGAGTGCTTAAGTGTCCAAATAAAACCCGATTACAATGAATTCTTCAAGAGAGATTGGAAATCTGCAAAAAAGGACCTCTAACTTCGTAAGTAAAAATGACCATGCTATAGCCAAGTTGAAGTTTATGTCTTTCATTTTAGGCATTAAACGGATATTTTTCTTTCCTCTTCGAATTTCTTCCTATTGGTTTAATTAATACATCAAGCGTAACAGATTTTTATTTTAATTTAAATCGTAATTCAGTATATGAAAGAGTACGAATTTTCGCCACGTGGTTGGAATTTATCGTTACTAAATTAATTCTTCCGTATGTGGTTATCTTTATCCCGTTTTCAATACGTTTAATAATCGAAGCGGACGTTCTTTTCAATTAAGTCAAAATCCGGAAATGCTAATTAGTATAATTTTAGCAGTCGTGAGTATTTTCGCCACGTGGTCGAACTTAGGGTAGTAACGTTAAGTAGGCTTGTTCATAAAAACATATTCAAATTTAATATTATATTTTAGCTGGATTCAGTTTTTGCGCATTCAATAGCCTGCATTTATTTAAATTATTGGATATTCTCAATTTTTTATATTTAACCGATCTACGAATCCGCCATTTGCATAACGTAATAAACAATGTTAAAATTAGTTAAATCATTAGGTAATACGATTACTTATACAACGATTAAATTAATTGCGATTAAAAGCTATTTAAATGTTTTATCGCGGAACTTTTAACATTGTCGTATGATGATCTTTGTCACTTAGCTTTCTGATTTCTTGACACGGAAGAATAATTTGCGTTCACAGTATATATTCAAAAGAAAATTTTATTTATTTCCGACTTAGAAACTTTAATATATAAATAAAGTACGTAGTATATTTTGCATTAAAATGGATAACGAAGATTTTTTTCAACTTATGGATTTCCATGCCCAAGGAATTTTGCACCGAGTTTATAATTTTATTTTCTATATATCATTGAATAATCGCTCAATATTCTAAAAATATATCGACATGTTATTCTAAATGGATAATTTTAATTTAATAATGCAGTTAATAAACTCTAGTTATTACCGTTATAAAATCTTAAGAAATGCAACTATAGCTAAATTTGGAATTCTAAAACTACTAATGAAATATATTTGAAAAAGAAATTACATTTAAATTTGAATGCAAATATTAAAGTTAAGCAATTTAAAATTAAAAATGTTTTTTTAAAGAATTTTCGGATGGTTAATGATGGATTTTTTAAAAAATTTTCATTCTTCTTTCAATATAATAATAATTTAAGCTGTTTATCGGATAGAAATATTAAATACTTACAAACGATTCTAAAAATGACAGCAAATAAAATAATTTGATTATTTTTTGTTTATTGTATCAATTATACGATTGTAACTAATATTTCATTGATGCGAATTGATTTGAAGCGATAAATTCAACGATTACCACATTATTAAAACAAAATTAGCTCTAATTTATTTTTGCAACTGTTAAGTGCGAATAAATATATATTATAGATATAATTCGAGAATTATTTGATAATTATTGTTCTGATTTCTTTAAACCTTGACGTATAGTTGGGATTTATTTAAATTTTAAATTTGAATCAATTCTTAATTTTGAAAAAGCGAAGGAAGAATTCACTTCACGAATAAGGCATGAATAAATTCCGTAAAACTATTATTCAGAAATAGATTTAATGTGGTGTTTGATTTTATAGAATTAATTGCTGAATGTTATCGACTTAATATAAATGTGAAGTGGACGTAACTGATTTGCGTATCTTAAATTATTTTTGTAGTAATTATGTTATAATAATGTCCTGAATCTTATCATAGGCTGTTTCGTAGGTAGATGGAAGAGGACCTTTGAGGAATGGGACTTCTGCGGATGGAAGAGGACCTGAAGGTGGTAATAAAGGTAAGGCGTGGGCCGAATAGGGTGGGCCGCGTCGCGGGACCGGAGGGTGGGGCGCGTCGCGGGACCAGGGGGAGGGTCGCGTAGGGGGATCGGAGGGTGGGCCGCGACGGGGGACCGGAGGGTGGGTCGCGTCGCGGGCCCGTAGGGTGGGTCGCGTCGGGGAATCGGAGGGTGGGTCGCGTCGGGGTATCGGAGGGTGGGTCGCGTCGTCGGACCGGAGGGTGGGCCGCGTTGGTTGATGAGAGGATTCGGAGGAGGGTTCGTAATTAATAGAAAAATTTGGTTGAAGTATGCAAAATATAAAGACAAAAGTTTCTAGTTTGTCACCCTTATTACATCACGGGTAAATTAATCTATACATTTATAAATTTGACCACAGTTGACGAATACCAATGCAACCCATCCAATAACTGGCAACAAAACAGCTGAAATTTGCAATATTTAATATTAATACAACAGTTAATAATTTCCAACATTTTCCACGAACATAATTTTCATATTGCATTTGTATTAATGTAATTCAAAATATTTGGCTTAAAATTAATCTTTTTGGAGCAATTATAAAATAATGCTCTTATCTCCACTCACGACGCATTTCCGTTTTAAATGCTTCAGCTAAAATTGCTAGAAATTGCTTCGTTGATTACATTCACCAGAGAAACGCATTTCATTACCATAGAATGGCCCTACAAATTGTAAAATGGGATAGGATAAATAGTATTCGTAATTATAACTTAATTTCTATTCTATGAAAGCAGGAGATTTTTAAATTTTTCCATCCATTTTTCCGTGCATCCAACATTCAAATTGCCAAAACATAGTAATTTGCTTAAAAGTACTCTTCCATGATTTTGGAAGGAGGTAGGATTAATTATATTATTATTATATTAAATTTGTACATTTACTATTTTATAACCGCCCATATAATTTTATGTTCTTCTCTACAGACTTATAGCGCTAAAAATCAATGCAGAAGGCAACCGGCTACCGATGACGGAAAATGACACTATCATGCTATTTACTCTCTGCATTTTATTTAAATGTATTGATGAAATTTGCTCTGTGACTTCAAAAACTACTTAATGTGTTTCTTTTTTCTGATTTACGGTCCTACCACATCTAATCCTGAAGTAATATTTCTCTAATCCTGAACTAATATTCGATTCTGGGGGCGCTAAATATAGACCTCTAGACCCCATGGGGTCCAGAGGTTCGATCTCCGAGACGTAACGTGAGTGGGGAGAGATTAATAAAAAGAGGAGAATGGCAGAAATAATGAGGGCGGTATAGCAAGCCATTCAAACATTACTTAGGGGATTATTTTTATCCTAATTTTTACAGATAATTCTATTTACATTCACGAAAAGCTTTACTAAAAGTGTCGGACACAATATTCAAACAAAATTTGTTTTCTTTATCTCTTGACAAAACGGGAGTGAATAAAATGATGGGAGAGTAATTTAATAAGGATATGTATACATATATTTCAAAAATTCCCATACATTGCATTCAATTGTAAGTAAAAAGAAACTCGTTAACACAGAGGAACTATATCACTTATAATTTCACATATCACATACAGTTTTTATATATCACTCAGATGAGGGCATTGACGCATAGAATAAAAAAGTTACAACTGAGAACGTGAATACGGAATTAATAAAAGATATTCAAGAGATATTTTGGATTATCCCCTCCTCTAATAGTATCGAGACCTGAATAAGTTCAACCTGAGAAAAATATCAGAAATTTATCTGCAGGTACATATATAAAACTACACTGTGGAAAAGAATCCTGTGTTTAAAAAGGAAAAAGAATCGCATCCATATTTCAAATACTATATTTCGCTTACACTTTCTTGAGGTTACAATGTAACTTAAATATTATAAGGTAAGTATAATCATAAAAACCTGAACTTCGAAGATAAAGGTGTTAAAATAGAGGCGCAAAGCATTTCGCGATAAGTACAGCTGATTAAAATTTGAGACACACACTTATATGAGGCCGTTTTACTCGCACAACTCAGAACTACATTGTGATATTACAACTTAACACCATTACGACACATTTAAACATTGTGACATGTCGGTATTTATAAAACCCAAATGCGCGGAATACATCGATTTACAATGGAGGCATTTCACGATAAGTACAGATGATTACAATTAGAGGCTGTTTTTCTCGCAGAACTACATTGTGATTTTACGCAGTTAAACTTTATCATAAATATAATTATTACACATACAATACAGTTATGATGTTCACAATACTCCATACGGGTGTTCGTACAAGAAGCCAAACGCACTAACATAGTGCAACGGTCTACTGGTAAATGCTCGAAGGAAATTCGAAGATGAAAGAACCGAAAAAGAGAATGCATTCTCAAATATTCTGGACACATCAGCCGACAATGCGAAAATAGTGGGATGAAGATCAAGTGTGTGCAAGGACGATCGGAGGTGAAAAAGAGAACCATCAAAGAGAGGGTTGATCCTGAATAGAAGAATTTCAGGAGAACCTTGTTCACCGACGTGGCTAGCCAAAAGAAAGACTCAAGTACGGAAGAAGTGCGACTGCTCCAAAACAAAGTGTGCGAACAAGATCATTTGGCGTACAGTAAATTACGAAATATTAACACTCAGAATGCGGGTTGTATGATAGGCAACTTCCAAATCATTGCACGTATTAGCAAATTCATTCCAACATGATATACGGAAGGATAAATTTCACCATAACAATAGGTTAACTACCAAGATACCATCTATTGAACAAATAAAGTACAACTTGTTACATTTCATCAAGCTGCTTCAGTGACGGCTACCCCAAAAGGATCCAGCTTCAGGGAAGATCCTCCTCGAACCTTGAGTGAGCAGCTGGTGCAGCTTTTACTGAAAACATTCAAGCACGGTTAAGGAAAGCGATTGCATTTTAAGGGATGTAAAATGGAGTATCAAAATAAGCTCACCCTGCAAGCACATTCAATATCTCCTTCCCATGGGTTTGCATCTTCCACATGACTTCTTTTCCTCGATCAAACAATACTACAATCTTCTCTGCAGAATCCACAGCTTCATGCTAAGCATCTTCTAATGCCGAAGCACAAGCAGCGTGGCCTCATGAAGGTAAATATTTACGTTAACACGGAGGGCAAATCAAATAACAACAATTGACTATCATGGAAATAATCTTACCCACCTTTTTCTAACTGAACACAATATTCCTTCGCCGAACCGTGAGAAATCCCATCTGAGGAAGCACTGTGGATGCACTGCGCGCACGGAACCATCTTCTCTGCGCTTGAAGTAAAAAAAAAGGGTAAGCAACTGGAGAAGTCGAAAAAGAGAACAAGGAATGAGTTTTACTTTACTTTCGTCCGATTCCGGGGTTACCGACGGTCTTGGATAAATGGCGCATCTTGAAATTCTCAGCAAAGGATACTGCTTAACTTATCCTGAAATAATCATTGCTACGTCCGGTTAAGAGATATTTATCAGTGATCCAAAATCATTCCGATCATATGTTATGGACGCGAACAAAATTGACTGCCATTTACACCCGAGCAGTCAAGGGAGTGAAATTGCCACATTACCAATTCGTGTCCCAGCATATCTTCTAGGTCTTTCGCGGCGGTAGTAGAAATGCAGGAAAAACTTTGTCTTGGCTGCTGGAGTAAACGGGACCGCTATCAACATCTTCTCATCCGCCCCTTGCAGACGAGCTGAAATCGATTGATTGTTTCAATAGACGTTACAACCTTTTGGAATTATAATGTCAAATGTGTAATTCAATGAAGCTCATTTTTAAGCAAATAAGCCGATGATGTATTATTTCGTGATCTTCCCTACTTCTTCCCGTTGTAGATGCCTTCCTCACGTTTTCCAAACCGCTCTCGAAAAGGTCTTCTTGTTCCACAGCCACGCGATCGGTTTCCTGAAGAGATAAAGCATTAATCTAAACCATGATGGTCGTTTACGAAAAGTAGGGAAGAACAATCGACAACTCTTGCTGCTATGTGAAATTCGTTGACTGAAGATAAATCCTTCCTACCTTTATTTCCTCATGCATTCAAGATCTCGACTGATTTACAGATGGTCGTCCTCTTCGGAAGCGTTGCACAATAGCAATCAATTCCCAAGTAGTACGCAAAGCTGAAAATAATGAGACACGATTACGAATACGTGCGCGTGAATCTTAATTCAAATTACAAGTTCACTCACATTCTTTGATTCTCCGTCTCCATCGATGGAATGGTTCAGTAATTTCTCGAATTATTCCTCTCCCCGAGGATAAGCATCCTGCTGGATGGCTGATCCTCCTCGTCCGTAGTTGGTGCAGTTTCCTATAGAAGACATATATTAGTTTGAGGAAATCGAATTCACTTTGTCACGATTACGACAAGTCGAATCAAAAATACTCACCCTGCCAGCTCAGTCAAAACCTTCGTCTCCATGTGGACCTTCCTTACGACATAACTTCCTGAATCTCGATGAGCTACACGGCAGAGCCCGCCGTCACACCTCAGGATCTTCTCACAAGCACCGTTCCCTCGTCATGGTAAAATATATACGTTAATATGGACGGCAAAAGACAGAATTCTTCAATTGACTGTCATGGAAATAACCTTACTCACCGTGTTGTAACTGAACAAAGTATTACTTCGCCGACCCGCGCTTCTCATGAATGGACGTACCTGGATCAAACGGAAACATTTTTTAATATGCAAGCAAATATTACTGTAAATGGTCCCGCATCATGTTCTCATGCAAACTGGGATTATAATAGAAAGGACGTTACTTACGATGGAATCATATGGAATTCTCGCGGTAAAAGTTTTGGAAGTTGGCCTTCCTCCTCTCGCGATATCCAATCTTCTTACGTTATCAATCCCTCGATGCACATTGAAACATTGTGACATGTCGGTATTTATAAAACCCAAATGCGCGGAATACATCGATTTACAATGGAGGCATTTCACGATAAGTACAGATGATTACAATTAGAGGCTGTTTTTCTCGCAGAACTACATTGTGATTTTACGCAGTTAAACTTTATCATAAATATAATTATTACACATACAATACAGTTATGATGTTCACATTACTCCATACGGGTGTTCATACAAGAAGCCAAACGCACTAACATAGTGCAACGGTCTACTGGTAAATGCTCGAAGGAAATTCGAAGATGGAAGAACCGAAAAAGAGAATGCATTCTCAAATATTCTGGACACATCAGCCGACAATGCGAAAATAGTGGGATGAAGATCAAGTGTGTGCAAGGACGATCGGAGGTGAAAAAGAGAACCATCAAAGAGAGGGTTGATCCTGAATAGAAGAATTTCAGGAGAACCTTGTTCACCGACGTGGCTAGCCAAACGAACGACTAAAGTACGGAAGAAGAGCGACTGCTCCAAAACAAAGTGTGCGAACAAGATCATTTGGCGTACAGTAAATTACGAAATATTAACACTCAGAATGCGGGTTGTATGATAGGCAACTTCCAAATCATTGCACGTATTAGCAAATTCATTCCAACATGATATACGGAAGGATAAATTTCACCATAACAATAGGTTAACTACCAAGATACCATCTATTGAACAAATAAAGTACAACTTGTTACATTTCATCAAGCTGCTTCAGTGACGGCTACCCCAAAAGGATCCAGCTTCAGGGAAGATCCTCCTCGAACCTTGAGTGAGCAGCTGGTGCAGCTTTTACTGAAAACATTCAAGCACGGTTAAGGAAAGCGATTGCATTTTAAGGGATGTAAAATGGAGTATCAAAATAAGCTCACCCTGCAAGCACATTCAATATCTCCTTCCCATGGGTTTGCATCTTCCACATGACTTCTTTTCCTCGATCAAACAATACTACAATCTTCTCTGCAGAATCCACAGCTTCATGCTAAGCATCTACTAATGCCGATGCACAAGCAGCGTGGCCTCATGAAGGTAAATATTTACGTTAACACGGACGGCAAATCAAATAACAACAATTGACTATCATGGAAATAATCTTACCCACCTTTTTCTAACTGAACACAATATTCCTTCGCCGAACCGTGAGAAATCCCATCTGAGGAAGCACTGTGGATGCACTGCGCGCACGGAACCATCTTCTCTGCGCATGAAGTAAAAAAAAAGGGATAGCAACTGGAGAAGTCGAAAAAGAGAACAAGGAATGAGTTTTACTTTACTTTCGTCCGATTCCGGGGTTACCGACGGTCTTGGATAAATGGCGCATCCTGAAATTCTCAGCGAAGGATACTGCTTAACTTATCCTGAAATAATCATTGCTACGTCCGGTTAAGAGATATTTATCAGTGATCCAAAATCATTCCGATCATATGTTATGGACGCGAACAAAATTGACTGCCATTTACACCCGAGCAGTCAAGGGAGTGAAATTGCCACATTACCAATTCGTGTCCCAGCATATCTTCTAGGTCTTTCGCGGCGGTAGTAGAAATGCAGGAAAAACTTTGTCTTGGCTGCTGGAGTAAACGGGACCGCTATCAACATCTTCTCATCCGCCCCTTGCAGAGGGGCTGAAATCGATTGATTGTTTCAATAGACGTTACAACCTTTTGGAATTATAATGTCAAATGTGTAATTCAATGAAGCTCATTTTTATGCAAATAAGCCGATGATGTATTATTTCGTGAGCTTCCCTACTTCTTCCCGTGGTAGATGCCTTCCTCACGTTTTCCAAACCGCTCTCGAAAAGGTCTTCTTGTTCCACAGCCACGCGATCGGTTTCCTGAAGAGATAAAGCATTAATCTAAACCATGATGGTCGTTTACGAAAAGTAGGGAAGAACAATCGACAACTCTTGCTGCTATGTGAAATTCGTTGACTGAAGATAAATCCTTCCTACCTTTATTTCCTCATGCATTCAAGATCTCGACTGATTTACAGATGGTCGTCCTCTTCGGAAGCGTTGCACAATAGCAATCAATTCCCAAGTAGTACGCAAAGCTGAAAATAATGAGACACGATTACGAATACGTGCGCGTGAATCTGAATTCAAATTACAAGTTCACTCACATTCTTTGATTCTCCGTCTCCATCGATGGAATGGTTCAGTAATTTCTCGAATTATTCCTCTCCCCGAGGCTAAGCATCCTGCTGGAGGGCGGATCCTCCTCGTCCGTAGTTGGTGCAGTTTCCTATAGAAGATATATATTAGTTTGAGGAAATCGAATTCACTTTGTCACGATTACGACAAGTCGAATCAAAAATACTCACCCTGCCAGCTCAGTCAAAACCTTCGTCTCCTTGTGGATCTTCTTTACGACATAACTTCCTGAATCTCGATGAGCTACACGGCAGAGCCCGCCGTCACACCTCAGGATCTTCTCACAAGCACCGTTCCCTCGTCATGGTAAAATATATACGTTAAAATGGACGGCAAAAGATAGAATTCTTCAATTGACTGTCATGGAAATAACCTTACTCACCGTTTTGTAACTGAACAAAGTATTACTTCGCCGACCCGCGCTTCTCATGAATGGACGTACCTGGATCAAACGGAAACATTTTTTAATATGCAAGCAAATATTACTGTAAATGGTCCCGCATCATGTTCTCATGCAAACTGGGATTATAATAGAAAGGACGTTACTTACGATGGAATCATATGGAATTCTCGCGGTAAAAGTTTTGGAAGTTGGCCTTCCTCCTCTCGCGATATCCAATCTTCTTACGTTATCAATCCCTCGATGCACATTGAAACATTGTGACATGTCGGTATTTATAAAACCCAAATGCGCGGAATACATCGATTTACAATGGAGGCATTTCACGATAAGTACAGATGATTACAATTAGAGGCTGTTTTTCTCGCAGAACTACATTGTGATTTTACGCAGTTAAACTTTATCATAAATATAATTCTTACACATACAATACAGTTATGATGTTCACATTACTCCATACGGGTGTTCATACAAGAAGCCAAACGCACTAACATAGTGCAACGGTCTACTGGTAAATGCTCGAAGGAAATTCGAAGATGGAAGAACCGAAAAAGAGAATGCATTCTCAAATATTCTGGACACATCAGCCGACAATGCGAAAATAGTGGGATGAAGATCAAGTGTGTGCAAGGACGATCGGAGGTGAAAAAGAGAACCATCAAAGAGAGGGTTGATCCTGAATAGAAGAATTTCAGGAGAACCTTGTTCACCGACGTGGCTAGCCAAACGAACGACTCAAGTACGGAAGAAGAGCGACTGCTCCAAAACAAAGTGTGCGAACAAGATCATTTGGCGTACAGTACATTACGAAATATTAACACTCAGAATGCGGGTTGTATGATAGGCAACTTCCAAATCATTGCACGTATTAGCAAATTCATTCCAACATGATATACGGAAGGATAAATTTCACCATAACAATAGGTTAACTACCAAGATACCATCTATTGAACAAATAAAGTACAACTTGTTACATTTCATCAAGCTGCTTCAGTGACGGCTACCCCAAAAGGATCCAGCTTCAGGGAAGATCCTCCTCGAACCTTGAGTGAGCAGCTGGTGCAGCTTCTACTGAAAAGATTCAAGCACGGTTAAGGAAAGCGATTGCATTTTAAGGGATGTAAAATGGAGTATCAAAATAAGCTCACCCTGCAAGCACATTCAATATCTCCTTCCCATGGGTTTGCATCTTCCACATGACTTCTTTTCCTCGATCTAACAATACTACAATCTTCTCTGCAGAATCCACAGCTTCATGCTAAGCAACTTCTAATGCCGAAGCACAAGCAGCGTGGCCTCATGAAGGTAAATATTTACGTTAACACGGACGGCAAATCAAATAACAACAATTGACTATCATGGAAATAATCTTACCCACCTTTTTCTAACTGAACACAATATTCCTTCGCCGAACCGTGAGAAATCCCATCTGAGGAAGCACTGTGGATGCACTGCGCGCACGGAACCATCTTCTCTGCGCTTGAAGTAAAAAAAAAGGGTAAGCAACTGGAGAAGTCGAAAAAGAGAACAAGGAATGAGTTTTACTTTACTTTCGTCCGATTCCGGGGTTACCGACGGTCTTGGATAAATGGCCCATCCTGAAATTCTCAGCGAAGGATACTGCTTAACTTATCCTGAAATAATCATTGCTACGTCCGGTTAAGAGATATTTATCAGTGATCCAAAATCATTCCGATCATATGTTATGGACGCGAACAAAATTGACTGCCATTTACACCCGAGCAGTCAAGGGAGTGAAATTGCCACATTACCAATTCGTGTCCCAGCATATCTTCTAGGTCTTTCGCGGCGGTAGTAGAAATGCAGGAAAAACTTTGTCTTGGCTGCTGGAGTAAACGGGACCGCTATCAACGTCTTCTCATCCGCCCCTTGCAGACGAGCTGAAATCGATTGATTGTTTCAATAGACGTTACATCCTTTTGGAATTATAATGTCAAATGTGTAATTCAATGAAGCTCATTTTTATGCAAATAAGCCGATGATGTATTATTTCGTGAGCTTCCCTACTTCTTCCCGTGGTAGATGCCTTCCTCACGTTTTCCAAACCGCTCTCGAAAAGGTCTTCTTGTTCCACAGCCACGCGATCGGTTTCCTGAAGAGATAAAGCATTAATCTAAACCATGATGGTCGTTTACGAAAAGTAGGGAAGAACAATCGACAACTCTTGCTGCTATGTGAAATTCGTTGACTGAAGATAAATCCTTCCTACCTTTATTTCCTCATGCATTCAAGATCTCGACTGATTTACAGATGGTCGTCCTCTTCGGAAGCGTTGCACAATAGCAATCAATTCCCAAGTAGTACGCAAAGCTGAAAATAATGAGACACGATTACGAATACGTGCGCGTGAATCTGAATTCAAATTACAAGTTCACTCACATTCTTTGATTCTCCGTCTCCATCGATGGAATGGTTCAGTAATTTCTCGAATTATTCCTCTCCCCGAGGCTAAGCATCCTGCTGGAGGGCGGATCCTCCTCGTCCGTAGTTGGTGCAGTTTCCTATAGAAGACATATATTAGTTTGAGGAAATCGAATTCACTTTGTCACGATTACGACAAGTCGAATCAAAAATACTCACCCTGCCAGCTCAGTCAAAACCTTCGTCTCCATGTGGACCTTCCTTACGACATAACTTCCTGAATCTCGATGAGCTACACGGCAGAGCCCGCCGTCACACCTCAGGATCTTCTCACAAGCACCGTTCCCTCGTCATGGTAAAATATATACGTTAATATGGCCGGCAAAAGATAGAATTCTTTAATTGACTGTCATGGAAATAACCTTACTCACCGTTTTGTAACTGAACAAAGTATTACTTCGCCGACCCGCGCTTCTCATGAATGGACGTACCTGGATCAAACGGAAACATTTTTTAATATGCAAGCAAATATTACTGTAAATGGTCCCGCATCATGTTCTCATGCAAACTGGGATTATAATAGAAAGGACGTTACTTACGATGGAATCATATGGAATTCTCGCGGTAAAAGTTTTGGAAGTTGGCCTTCCTCCTCTCGCGATATCCAATCTTCTTACGTTATCAATCCCTCGATGCACATTGAAACATTGTGACATGTCGGTATTTATAAAACCCAAATGCGCGGAATACATCGATTTACAATGGAGGCATTTCACGATAAGTACAGATGATTACAATTAGAGGCTGTTTTTCTCGCAGAACTACATTGTGATTTTACGCAGTTAAACTTTATCATAAATATAATTATTACACATACAATACAGTTATGATGTTCACAATACTCCATACGGGTGTTCGTACAAGAAGCCAAACGCACTAACATAGTGCAACGGTCTACTGGTAAATGCTCGAAGGAAATTCGAAGATGAAAGAACCGAAAAAGAGAATGCATTCTCAAATATTCTGGACACATCAGCCGACAATGCGAAAATAGTGGGATGAAGATCAAGTGTGTGCAAGGACGATCGGAGGTGAAAAAGAGAACCATCAAAGAGAGGGTTGATCCTGAATAGAAGAATTTCAGGAGAACCTTGTTCACCGACGTGGCTAGCCAAACGAACGACTCAGGTACGGAAGAAGAGCGACTGCTCCAAAACAAAGTGTGCGAACAAGATCATTTGGCGTACAGTACATTACGAAATATTAACACTCAGAATGCGGGTTGTATGATAGGCAACTTCCAAATCATTGCACGTATTAGCAAATTCATTCCAACATGATATACGGAAGGATAAATTTCACCATAACAATAGGTTAACTACCAAGATACCATCTATTGAACAAATAAAGTACAACTTGTTACATTTCATCAAGCTGCTTCAGTGACGGCTACCCCAAAAGGATCCAGCTTCAGGGAAGATCCTCCTCGAACCTTGAGTGAGCAGCTGGTGCAGCTTCTACTGAAAAGATTCAAGCACGGTTAAGGAAAGCGATTGCATTTTAAGGGATGTAAAATGGAGTATCAAAATAAGCTCACCCTGCAAGCACATTCAATATCTCCTTCCCATGGGTTTGCATCTTCCACATGACTTCTTTTCCTCGATCTAACAATACTACAATCTTCTCTGCAGAATCCACAGCTTCATGCTAAGCATCTTCTAATGCCGATGCACAAGCAGCGTGGCCTCATGAAGGTAATATATTTACGTTAACACGGACGGAAAATCAAATAACAACAATTGACTATCATGGAAATAATCTTACCCACCTTTTTCTAACTGAACACAATATTCCTTCGCCGAACCGTGAGAAATCCCATCTGAGGAAGCACTGTGGATGCACTGCGCGCACGGAACCATCTTCTCTGCGGTTGAAGTAAAAAAAAGGGTAAGCAACTGGAGAAGTCGAAGAAGAGAACAAGGAATGAGTTTTACTTTACTTTCGTCCGATTCCGGGGTTACCGACGGTCTTGGATAAATGGCGCATCCTGAAATTCTCAGCGAAGGATAACGAAGGTAAACGGGACCGCTATCAACATCTTCTCATCCGCCCCATGCAGACTAGCTGAAATCGATTGATTGTTTCAATAGACTTTACATCCTTTTGGAATTATAATGTCAAATGTGTAATTCAATGAAGGTAATTTTTATGCAAATACGCCGATGATGTATTATTTCGTGAGCTTCCCTACTGCTTTCCGTGGTAGATGCCCTCCTCACGTTTTCCAAACCGCTCTCGAAAAGGTCTTCTTGTTCCACAGCCACGCGATCGGTTTCCTGAAGAGATAAAGCATTAATCTAAACCATGATGGTCGTTAACGGACAGTAGGGAAGAACAATGAGACAACTCTTGCTGCTATGTGAAATTCGTTGACTGAAAATAAATCCTTCCTACCTTTAATTCCTCATGCATTCAAGATACCGACTGATTTACAGATGGTCGTCCTCTTCGGAAGCGTTGCACAATAGCAATCAATTCCCAAGTAGTACGCAAAGCTGAAAATAATGAGACACGATTACGAATACGTGCGCGTGAATCTTAATTCAAATTACAAGTTCACTCACATTCTTTGATTCTCCGTCTCCATCGATGGAATGGTTCAGTAATTTCTCGAATTATTCCTCTCCCCGAGGCTAAGCATCCTGCTGGAGGGCGGATCCTCCTCGTCCGTAGTTGGTGCAGTTTCCTATAGAAGATATATATTAGTTTGAGGAAATCGAATTCACTTTGTCACGATTACGACAAGTCGAATCAAAAATACTCACCCTGCCAGCTCAGTCAAAACCTTCGTCTCCTTGTGGATCTTCTTTACGACATAACTTCCTGAATCTCGATGAGCTACACGGCAGAGCCCGCCGTCACACCTCAGGATCTTCTCACAAGCACCGTTCCCTCGTCATGGTAAAATATTTACGTTAATATGGACGGCAAAAGATAGAATTCTTCAATTGACTGTCATGGAAATAACCTTACTCACCGTTTTGTAACTGAACAAAGTATTACTTCGCCGACCCGCGCTACTAATGAATGGACGTACCTGGATCAAACGGAAACATGTTTTAATATTCAAGCAAATATTACTGTAAATGGTCCCGCATCATGTTCTCATGCAAACTGGGATTATAATAGAAAGGACGTTACTTGCGATGGAATCATATGGAATTCTCGCGGTAAGAATTTCAGAACTTGGCCTTCCTCCTCTCGCGATATCCAATCTTCTTACGTTATCAATCCCTCGATGCACATTGAAACATTGTGACATGTCGGTATTTATAAAACCCAAATGCGCGGAATACATCGATTTACAATGGAGGCATATCACCATAAGTTCAGATGATTACAATTAGAGGCTGTTTTTCTCGCAGAACTACATTGTGATTTTACGCAGTTAAACTTTATCATAAATATAATTCTTACACATACAATACAGTTATGATGTTCACATTACTCCATACGGGTGTTCATACAAGAAGCCAAACGCACTAACATAGTGCAACGGTCTACTGGTAAATGCTCGAAGGAAATTCGAAGATGGAAGAACCGAAAAAGAGAATGCATTCTCAAATATTCTGGACACATCAGCCGACAATGCGAAAATAGTGGGATGAAGATCAAGTGTGTGCAAGGACGATCGGAGGTGAAAAAGAGAACCATCAAAGAGAGGGTTGATCCTGAATAGAAGAATTTCAGGAGAACCTTGTTCACCGACGTGGCTAGCCAAACGAACGACTCAGGTACGGAAGAAGAGCGACTGCTCCAAAACAAAGTGTGCGAACAAGATCATTTGGCGTACAGTACATTACGAAATATTAACACTCAGAATGCGGGTTGTATGATAGGCAACTTCCAAATCATTGCACGTATTAGCAAATTCATTCCAACATGATATACGGAAGGATAAATTTCACCATAACAATAGGTTAACTACCAAGATACCATCTATTGAACAAATAAAGTACAACTTGTTACATTTCATCAAGCTGCTTCAGTGACGGCTACCCCAAAAGGATCCAGCTTCAGGGAAGATCCTCCTCGAACCTTGAGTGAGCAGCTGGTGCAGCTTCTACTGAAAAGATTCAAGCACGGTTAAGGAAAGCGATTGCATTTTAAGGGATGTAAAATGGAGTATCAAAATAAGCTCACCCTGCAAGCACATTCAATATCTCCTTCCCATGGGTTTGCATCTTCCACATGACTTCTTTTCCTCGATCTAACAATACTACAATCTTCTCTGCAGAATCCACAGCTTCATGCTAAGCATCTTCTAATGCCGATGCACAAGCAGCGTGGCCTCATGAAGGTAATATATTTACGTTAACACGGACGGAAAATCAAATAACAACAATTGACTATCATGGAAATAATCTTACCCACCTTTTTCTAACTGAACACAATATTCCTTCGCCGAACCGTGAGAAATCCCATCTGAGGAAGCACTGTGGATGCACTGCGCGCACGGAACCATCTTCTCTGCGGTTGAAGTAAAAAAAAGGGTAAGCAACTGGAGAAGTCGAAGAAGAGAACAAGGAATGAGTTTTACTTTACTTTCGTCCGATTCCGGGGTTACCGACGGTCTTGGATAAATGGCGCATCCTGAAATTCTCAGCGAAGGATAACGAAGGTAAACGGGACCGCTATCAACATCTTCTCATCCGCCCCATGCAGACTAGCTGAAATCGATTGATTGTTTCAATAGACTTTACATCCTTTTGGAATTATAATGTCAAA
Organism: Pantala flavescens; assembly: GCA_020796165.1. NCBI lineage: Eukaryota > Metazoa > Arthropoda > Insecta > Odonata > Libellulidae > Pantala > Pantala flavescens. Next base: position 17,352,739 of record CM036885.1, on the reverse strand, counting down.
TGTGTAATTCAATGAAGGTAATTTTTATGCAAATACGCCGATGATGTATTATTTCGTGAGCTTCCCTACTGCTTCCCGTGTTAGATGCCCTCCTCACGTTTTCCAAACCGCTCTCGAAAAGGTCTTCTTGTTCCACAGCCACGCGATCGGTTTCCTGAAGAGATAAAGCATTAATCTAAACCATGATGGTCGTTAACGGACAGTAGGGAAGAACAATGAGACAACTCTTGCTGCTATGTGAAATTCGTTGACTGAAAATAAATCCTTCCTACCTTTCATTCCTCATGCATTCAAGATACCGACTGATTTACAGATGGTCGTCCTCTTCGGAAGCGTTGCACAATAGCAATCAATTCCCAAGTAGTACGCAAAGCTGAAAATAATGAAACACGATTACGAATACGTGCGCGTGAATCTGAATTCAAATTACAAGTTCACTCACATTCTTTGATTCTCCGTCTCCATCGATGGAATGGTTCAGTAATTTCTCGAATTATTCCTCTCCCCGAGGCTAAGCATCCTGCTGGAGGGCGGATCCTCCTCGTCCGTAGTTGGTGCAGTTTCCTATAGAAGATATATATTAGTTTGAGGAAATCGAATTCACTTTGTCACGATTACGACAAGTCGAATCAAAAATACTCACCCTGCCAGCTCAGTCAAAACCTTCGTCTCCTTGTGGATCTTCTTTACGACATAACTTCCTGAATCTCGATGAGCTACACGGCAGAGCCCGCCGTCACACCTCAGGATCTTCTCACAAGCACCGTTCCCTCGTCATGGTAAAATATTTACGTTAATGTGGACGGCAAAAGATAGAATTCTTCAATTGACTGTCATGGAAATAACCTTACTCACCGTTTTGTAACTGAACAAAGTATTACTTCGCCGACCCGCGCTACTAATGAATGGACGTACCTGGATCAAACGGAAACATGTTTTAATATGCAAGCAAATATTACTGTAAATGGTCCCGCATCATGTTCTCATGCAAACTGGGATTATAATAGAAAGGACGTTACTTGCGATGGAATCATATGGAATTCTCGCGGTAAGAATTTCAGAACTTGGCCTTCCTCCTCTCGCGATATCCAATCTTCTTACGTTATCAATCCCTCGATGCACATTGAAACATTGTGACATGTCGGTATTTATAAAACCCAAATGCGCGGAATACATCGATTTACAATGGAGGCATTTCACGATAAGTACAGATGATTACAATTAGAGGCTGTTTTTCTCGCAGAACTACATTGTGATTTTACGCAGTTAAACTTTATCATAAACATAATTCTTACACATACAATACAGTTATGATGTTCACATTACTCCATACGGGTGTTCGTACAAGAAGCCAAACGCACTAACATAGTGCAACGGTCTACTGGTAAATGCTCGAAGGAAATTCGAAGATGGAAGAACCGAAAAAGAGAATGCATTCTCAAATATTCTGGACACATCCGCCGACAATGCGAAAATAGTGGGATGAAGATCAAGTGTGTGCAAGGACGATCGGAGGTGAAAAAGAGAACCATCAAAGAGAGGGTTGATCCTGAATAGAAGAATTTCAGGAGAACCTTGTTCACCGACGTGGCTAGCCAAACGAACGACTCAGGTACGGAAGAAGAGCGACTGCTCCAAAACAAAGTGTGCGAACAAGATCATTTGGCGTACAGTACATTACGAAATATTAACACTCAGAATGCGGGTTGTATGATAGGCAACTTCCAAATCATTGCACGTATTAGCAAATTCATTCCAACATGATATACGGAAGGATAAATTTCACCATAACAATAGGTTAACTACCAAGATACCATCTATTGAACAAATAAAGTACAACTTGTTACATTTCATCAAGCTGCTTCAGTGACGGCTACCCCAAAAGGATCCAGCTTCAGGGAAGATCCTCCTCGAACCTTGAGTGAGCAGCTGGTGCAGCTTCTACTGAAAAGATTCAAGCACGGTTAAGGAAAGCGATTGCATTTTAAGGGATGTAAAATGGAGTATCAAAATAAGCTCACCCTGCAAGCACATTCAATATCTCCTTCCCATGGGTTTGCATCTTCCACATGACTTCTTTTCCTCGATCTAACAATACTACAATCTTCTCTGCAGAATCCACAGCTTCATGCTAAGCATCTTCTAATGCCGATGCACAAGCAGCGTGGCCTCATGAAGGTAATATATTTACGTTAACACGGACGGAAAATCAAATAACAACAATTGACTATCATGGAAATAATCTTACCCACCTTTTTCTAACTGAACACAATATTCCTTCGCCGAACCGTGAGAAATCCCATCTGAGGAAGCACTGTGGATGCACTGCGCGCACGGAACCATCTTCTCTGCGGTTGAAGTAAAAAAAAGGGTAAGCAACTGGAGAAGTCGAAGAAGAGAACAAGGAATGAGTTTTACTTTACTTTCGTCCGATTCCGGGGTTACCGACGGTCTTGGATAAATGGCGCATCCTGAAATTCTCAGCGAAGGATACTGCTTAACTTATCCTGAAATAATCATTGCTACGTCCGGTTAAGAGATATTTATCAGTGATCCAAAATCATTCCGATCATATGTTATGGACGCGAACAAAATTGACTGCCATTTACACCCGAGCAGTCAAGGGAGTGAAATTGCCACATTACCAATTCGTGTCCCAGCATATCTTCTAGGTCTTTCGCGGCGGTAGTAGAAATGCAGGAAAAACTCTGTCTTGGCTGCTGGAGTAAACGGGACCGCTATCAACATCTTCTCATCCGCCCCATGCAGACGAGCTGAAATCGATTGATTGTTTCAATAGACTTTACATCCTTTTGGAATTATAATGTCAAATGTGTAATTCAATGAAGGTCATTTTTATGCAAATACGCCGATGATGTATTATTTCGTGAGCTTCCCTACTGCTTCCCGTGGTAGATGCCCTCCTCACGTTTTCCAAACCGCTCTCGAAAAGGTCTTCTTGTTCCACAGCCACGCGATCGGTTTCCTGAAGAGATAAAGCATTAATCTAAACCATGATGGTCGTTAACGGACAGTAATGAAGAACAATGAGACAACTCTTGCTGCTATGTGAAATTCGTTGACTGAAAATAAATCCTTCCTACCTTTCATTCCTCATGCATTCAAGATACCGACTGATTTACAGATGGTCGTCCTCTTCGGAAGCGTTGCACAATAGCAATCAATTCCCAAGTAGTACGCAAAGCTGAAAATAATGAGACACGATTACGAATACGTGCGCGTGAATCTTAATTCGAATTACAAGTTCACTCACATTCTTTGATTCTCCGTCTCCATCGATGGAATGGTTCAGTAATTTCTCGAATTATTCCTCTCCCCGAGGCTAAGCATCCTGCTGGAGGGCGGATCCTCCTCGTCCGTAGTTGGTGCAGTTTCCTATAGAAGATATATATTAGTTTGAGGAAATCGAATTCACTTTGTCACGATTACGACAAGTCGAATCAAAAATACTCACCCTGCCAGCTCAGTCAAAACCTTCGTCTCCTTGTGGATCTTCTTTACGACATAACTTCCTGAATCTCGATGAGCTACACGGCAGAGCCCGCCGTCACACCTCAGGATCTTCTCACAAGCACCGTTCCCTCGTCATGGTAAAATATTTACGTTAATATGGACGGCAAAAGATAGAATTCTTCAATTGACTGTCATGGAAATAACCTTACTCACCGTTTTGTAACTGAACAAAGTATTACTTCGCCGACCCGCGCTACTAATGAATGGACGTACCTGGATCAAACGGAAACATGTTTTAATATTCAAGCAAATATTACTGTAAATGGTCCCGCATCATGTTCTCATGCAAACTGGGATTATAATAGAAAGGACGTTACTTGCGATGGAATCATATGGAATTCTCGCGGTAAAAGTTTTGGAAGTTGGCCTTCCTCCTCTCGCGATATCCAATCTTCTTACGTTATCAATCCCTCGATGCACATTGAAACATTGTGACATGTCGGTATTTTTAAAAGCCAAATGCGCGGAATACATCGATTTACAATGGAGGCATATCACCATAAGTTCAGATGATTACAATTAGAGGCTGTTTTTCTCGCAGAACTACATTGTGATTTTACGCAGTTAAACTTTATCATAAATATAATTATTACACATACAATACAGTTATGATGTTCACATTACTCCATACGGGTGTTCATACAAGAAGCCAAACGCACTAACAAAGTGCAACGGTCTACTGGTAAATGCTCGAAGGAAATTCGAAGATGGAAGAACCGAAAAAGAGAATGCATTCTCAAATATTCTGGACACATCAGCCGACAATGCGAAAATAGTGGGATGAAGATCAAGTGTGTGCAAGGACGATCGGAGGTGAAAAAGAGAACCATCAAAGAGAGGGTTGATCCTGAATAGAAGAATTTCAGGAGAACCTTGTTCACGGACGAGTTAAAAGAAAGACACGAGGACGGAAGAAGTGCGACTGCTCCAAAACAAAGTGTGCGAACAAGATCATTTGGCGTACAGTAAATTACGAAATATTAACACTCAGAATGCGGGTTGTATGATAGGCAACTTCCAAATCATTGCACGTATTAGCACATTCATTCCAACATGATATACGGAAGGATAAATTTCACCATAACAATAGGTTAACTACCAAGATACCATCTATTGAACAAATAAAGTACAACTTGTTACATTTCATCAAGCTGCTTCAGTGACGGCTACCCCAAAAGTATTACATGTAATTTCATATTACGAAACCATTCGCGAAATACAATTTTCTGTGGGAATCTACAAAGTTTATTTTATTACTATGGCATTCCACGAAGGTACTCCTTCTCACATTGATTTCACTGCTCCATTATAATTATGCTTAGCGAAACTCATTAAGTTTTTCCCCATTACTGCACCTTACGTTTCCTTCAATATTTAGCAATTGAAAATATTCAGCACCCAAATGGCTTTCAAGTATTTCATACTTAGCCACAATATTGTGGTAAATGTATAAAGAATTATTTATTTCCCTTTCTTGATGGTTAACTGCCACTAAGTCACTAAGCCAACTTAGTAGTGAGGTAAGTATAAACATATGAATATTCATAAAATTTTATTTGACTAATTAATTGTTGTTTGCATACTCCAAAATATATCATGCTCCTTAATTTTATATAGTTAGCAAAATGAACACTATTATCACTTATTTTACTATGCTTTTACTAAGAACAGAACGTCATTAATTACAGGACATAATTCAACATCTTTCTTGTTTCATTCATATATTATTTCATTACCCATAGATTTTTTTCTCTCAATTTCTAAGATGTTGTGCGATCAAATATAATATATTACATAATTATCTAAATTCTTATGATCTCTGTTGTTTATCTTTGAATCCAATGCATTCAATATTTGCTGCTTAATAAAAGAACTCTCAAATTAAAAGATCATGTATATCATTATCTGAGAATAATAATACTTTACAAAAGGTAAAAATATAGTACGAATAGAGCATCAATTGATAAAATAATAACCTGCTACTGAAACTATATGTCCCTAGAAATAAGTGCCTTTTTATCAAGGTGCTTCCTTTTCTCTAGAATATTTTTAATAAATTTATGTAATAGAAGAGCGGTTCTAATTTCATGTGTTTATATTTAAAGTGTCGTTTCAGGTGAGTCGTTAAACGTTTAATTGGACTTTTTTTAAATTTTAACCAAATGTTATTAAAATTGATTGAATAATTAAAACATTTTATGAAAAAATTCAATCCCGAAATTCATATAAAGTCGTTAACTGTTTCAGAAATTGCAATTGCAAATAATATAAGTCAATATGGTTTTCTCGAATTATGTTAATAACCTTGCGTTAGAATTTATAAACTGCAACCGAATTAAAAAGTAATTAAAAATAAATATCGTTTTTGAAGGAATCGAATTTACGTGGTGTTATCGTGTGCATGCCCGAAAGAAGCTACGGCTCCTTCACTTTCCTTTTCGTTCAGCAGCTTGAGTCATTTTTGTTTAGAAAGTGGAATACATACTCAAGGACAAATGCTCTCCATCACAATACAAAAAAGGGAAGGAGATTCGTGAGCAAGTAGACCCGGAGTATTGAAATATATTTATAACTATGTATTAAACGGAAATAAACTAAATTATTATTGAATCACTGAATACAAGATAAACTATCGTTGCATATAATTCACCTCACGATAGAAAATGATTCAGGTTTTAATTTAATAATTGAATGTTATCTAAATAACATCCGAATATGACAAGTTAAATATTTCAATTTCAATAATAATTCGGAACAATTATCATTCCATGCTGCGATGAACGATGATTGCAGTATACGTAAATACAGAAAAAATCCTATGAATTGGAAAATGTCGTGGCCTACAATTTTAATCGCAAAATTCCTTTGAATCTTACGTATATAAGTTACAAATATATCTCAATACGACGATGTATACATAGAGTAGTATCTAAGTTACATGTTGATTGCATATTGGACCGTGTCAAACTATTTTAAAAAATTCTAAAAATTCCTTAACTGATTAAAAAACACTCCTTATAGTCGTACTTATATAATTCTCTTATGTAATCAAAATGGTATCATTGTTTTCGAGATATATATATTCGTTATGCAAATGGCGGATTCGTAGATCGGTTAAATATAAAAAATTGAGAATATCCAATAATTTAAATAAATGCAGGCTATTGAATGCGCAAAAACTGAATCCAGCTAAAATATAATATTAAATTTGAATATGTTTTTATGAACAAGCCTACTTAACGTTACTACCCTAAGTTCGACCACGTGGCGAAAATACTCACGACTGCTAAAATTATACTAATTAGCATTTCCGGATTTTGACTTAATTGAAAAGAACGTCCGCTTCGATTATTAAACGTATTGAAAACGGGATAAAGATAACCACATACGGAAGAATTAATTTAGTAACGATAAATTCCAACCACGTGGCGAAAATTCGTACTCTCTCATATGCTGAATTATGATATAAGATAAATTATAAGATGATTTCGTTTTCGTACACCATTCGTAATTGCTAAAAAACGTGAATTAAACATGTGTGAAACTAAGAATATTACATATTTCGTCATCCTTCACTTATTTCAAATACTTCAAGTTTCAATTTAAATTTGAATAGAGTACTTATTTAAATTAGATTCTAATATTGAAATTAAAGAAAGTTGTAAATCGTTCAAGACTATTTCAAGTACGTTAGGAATCATCGCATGAGATCTATTCTCGTACTTAATACGCGTAGTTATACGAAAAGCAATGTTACGTTGTATTCAGAAAATTAAAGCAAAGAAGTGTTGAAAATAGGAATAAAGCTCTCGCGAGTACTATCCATTTATTATAGAAATAGTTGTAGTGATTTATTAATGATCAATGGCATCAGTGCTTAAATATCACGATGACTCAAAGCATAATTAATATTTCAATGATAATTAAATTTCCTCGTTGGGGTCGTAAATCATTTAAAGTTATAAATTATTATATAATCTTTCGTTAATTATAGTTTCATTCGGGAATAACTTTGAATCGCATTACTTTCCGCTTATGTATTTATTCTAAGTTTCGTTAAACAATCATTAATTGCGGAAACCGTTCCTTAAATGTGTTTCGCAACACGTTACATTCAAAAAAACCTTAGTAGAATTCAATATTCAAACGAAATAAACTTGGATGGATTCAGATTCTGAAAAGTACGTCGGCTATCAATGATACGTAATTGCCACGTGGTCTAACCGGAAGTCGTTGTTACATGTCCGAAAATGAGTGGAGATTTAATAAAAAGGAGGTTTTATCACTATCGAAGATTATAAAATTGAATCGGAAACTTTCAAAATGAGATATTCATGAGCGATTCCGTATTTGAGAATGATTCGATCGAACTATGACTACGAGGCGGTTATCAAGTTTTATGACATAAATACTTGTTTCGTCATGTAACCGACGTACAAGTTAAACGCACGGTAAACATTTCTTTCTCTTTTAAAGGAAGGAAACAAAGGCACGATCATTCGGAAGATACTTCGACAGCGGCACCTTTCTTTAAAAAAATCGGACTAAATATATCCATCCAAAATTCAAATCGATTCTGAATGAAATAGATACCGACAAAGAAAGTAACATAGTCTATTAAAGAACATAATAGTTTTAAAAAAATCGTATATTTCCTACCTTTCGTGTCCCAGCCATTCCAATCGTTGGCGTCCTGACTCCGTGATGAGGTTCCATCGCAGCTTTCTTTCCGCTTATATATTCAATATCGATAATTATTAATTCGGAAATTACCAAAAACGATTCAACCAGATAAACTAACGCACTTTTAAAACTTTCAGTGACGAATTTAAATTTTAACGGTTTTCTTGAACAAAGCGGCAGCACGACGTTGCTAGAAGAATTCCCAGAAGACAATGGCAATTTTGCAACACCGCTAAAGTTGAACCAAAATCCTCGCTTCTGATTGGCTGGTTACGATTGACCACGCCCGCTTTAGCGTTCCTTTATCTTTTCCATATTTAATAATTTAATTATTTTAATTAATTACAATGTAAATGATGATTAAATGATTCAAATTAATTTTTACAATTATTAGGGTAAATATATTCATTAATACTTATCGTTTGAATATTATGTATGGGAAGTTGAAGAAGTTCACTCAAGCAAATTCTCATACTCATTCGTTATGAAAAATTTGACGTCCAATGCTTTTGTTTTACTGGAAAATTCATTAAGTTTTAATAACAAATGGAAATTAAAATTAAAACTTCGGTCTTACCCCTGAAATTATTTAATAATAATGTTTATTCACAACATCTACCAGAGATTGTGAATGAGATATTTTTCGAAGTTTCTTCTCAATGGTACGTCAATAGACTATAGTCGAAATAGATTGGAGGTAAACGTGAAAGTAATCTCATATCATTCATCGTGAAAATTAATGTCAACTTAAGAAATAAATAAATCACTCTATAAGTTCATCAATCCTCTGATGGCTACCTTTGTTGCTAAAATGTTTGAAAACATATGTATCTGATTTAAAAGTTATATTACTTTGAAATCAATTTACTAGAAAAGCTTACTTACCTTTGATAGCCTTTCCATTTCTCTTGAATGGAACTACCCTCCAAAGGAACCTTCTTTATTTTGGCCACCGCACTTTAATTAGAAATGTTTTTCTTAACAAACACACGTTCATATTTAGACACTTAACAATTTTAAAAACACCCACACCTCACTCACTCTTTATATATTGCTTGCACTTATTTCATCACTGATTTTAGCAATAGCAGGTATCAAATTGCCAGAATAAAGCAAAACGTTGCACTTTCCACGTAATATTTAAGTTAATACGTGGAATTTTTGGTATACGTCGTCACTAATTGCACCCGAGAGGTCACATGTCACTCAATTCACTATAAATCATAGGCGAGGCATTTTCGATTCTTTTCTTGCGGAAATGTCTCAAAACTTGAGCGATTTCATGATTATTTTTGTATTATTATCGAAATAGAGAACGTTATTATTTCCATCTGTATAATCGTTACTTTAATGATTGAATAGTGTTCATGATCATACAAAAATAGAAAACTTGTGTACAATTGAATAAAATGAACCTTTCAAATTCACCCTTCAAATTTTGGGCATGTATCTGCACATTCATAAAATTCTCGAGGCACTATTTTCGGTGGCTAAAGCTGTAGTTACACAATCACTCTTTGATGTAATCAAAAATAAACATCAACCATGAATATACACTTTAAGTCACTCACTAAAGCGTTGCACCAGAATACCTTGCACTATTTTCGGACAATGAAAGAAAATTAAAACACACCTACTATTCCTACTCCTACAACTTCCAACTGAATGTAATGGGCCTTCCTTTCGTATCACAGACGGATCACTAACTCATAGAGATGTGAATAAAACACTTCTCACTCTTCGAACGTAATCAGCATATCCTAACATTCAATATGCAAGAGGAGTCATAACTGCACCAATGTCGGTGGCTTGAATACGTCATCTTTTCGCCACGAGAATGTATTCCAAAATGAACACTGACCAATGAATATCCACTTATGTTTCACCCTTTGAAGCACCATACACCATATTATGTTGCACTTCATTCGGACGATGAAAGACTGAAGTAATATTCTAAGAGACAACGATTCAAAAATACCCATACTTTCCCCCTGAACTTGTTTCGAACAGCTATTTACTTTCTAGCGAAAGTGCAGAAATATTCTGGCGTTACTCATTTAGTACGACCTCGAAATTTTATAAAACGCTTTAGCCGTTATTTCAAGGTAAACCTTTTTTGGTTACTTAAATGAATACTCGAAATCGTAATAAATAGATCTTTCACAAGTAGAGCGTTCCTTATTATTTTGTGATCGCGCGATGACCAGGATTCAATATACTTAAACTTATCCCACGATCCATTTATTTAAGTTAGCTAAACCTTATTTTATAAACAAGTTTTTCATTGAAATAGCCGCTAGGGTTAAAGCGTTTCATAAAATTTCGAGGTCGTACTAAATGAGTAACGCCAGAATATTTCCGCCCTTCGGAAGGAAGTAAATAGTTGTACAAAACAAGCTCATGGAGAGACAGAGAGTGAATCACATGTTTTTGAATCATGGAATTGGTCATCAAGTACGTATAGTGCAAGTTATTATGGTGCAATGCTTAAGTGAGTGACTTAAAGTGTATATTCACTGGTTGATTATTTTTCCAAATTCAAGTTCGAAGGGTGTAATTGACAAAATTTTCCATTTCGCAGTCAATATTTTAATTTATTGACTTAATTTTAAATTTATTAAATTAATATTTCTTATTATTTAGCTATACATTTTCCCTGTTGCATCATTAAGCGATATTTAATTAATGATTTAGTTATTTTTACAAGTTGAAATTTTTGAAATGCAATACGGATTGTCATATAAATTTCGTCTGTATAAGATACATAGTTTTATTTCGAGTTTCAACCTTTTATTTTAACGATTATATATTTTATTCTAATAAATATAATATATATATATATATATAATATTTAGATATATAGATTTAGATATAATATTTTTTAAACACCTGACAGCTGTACGTCTAAATTCTCTATAGAAAAGTTAGAATATAGTATATATATATAGTATATATATATAGTATAGAACTGTAAGTATTCAAGGGCGCTCATTGCTCCATAGGACCCCTTGTCAGAGGCCCTCTTCTTCTCACACTTTTTCATTTACTCACCACTTCACCCCATCCCTATCCTTCTTCCTCTGTAGCCTCTCTGGCCTATAAACAAACTTAATGTGCTGGATGCCCTTCTCTCTCCTTTTGGGGGATTTCCGAGTGCAGTGGGCAGTTGGTAACAGGAACGCGAGGAAGGCAGTAGTGCCGAATTAAAGTTCTGTGTTGGAAGCAAGGACTTATTACGTTTTATTTCTGTTCCCTTTTTGTTCCCTGAGCGAATCCCGCCTCGAGTTGGGCCTTTGGGTGTCAGAAGTGGGATACAGCCTCAGGGAACAAATATATCAGAGAAGGACAAGTCATGGCATCCCGTGTGAGTATTGGGGAAGTGAATCTCCAGGAGGCGATTGACGAGCTCAGCATGAGGATTGGAGAGCTTAATCGGGAAAATGCGAGTTTGAGGCGGTCACTCGGAAGTGGTGAGACAGAAGTTGCGCACAGAAAGAACTTCCCCCTGATATCTCTCGTGGATGTCTTTTCGGGAGAGTCGAAAGGAGTCACGTCTTTCTTTGAGAAGATCGAGAAAACTGCAGAACTGAGTGGATGGGGCGACATCGAGAAGCTGCACGTTGCTTCTCTTCGGTTGGGAGGAGAGGCCGCCGAGTATTATCGGAGTAAAAAGTGTAGGGAGGCGCCGTCATATGAAGTACTCAAACACCTTCTAGTAGAGAGGTTTAAGACAAAGAAAAGCGCCCGTTTTTATCGAGAAAAGCTTGCGTCGATCCGGATGGGACGTTGAGGGTTTTGCCGATAGAATCCGCACCATCAACGCTCATACGTACGAAGCAGCGGGGACCGCAGATTACGTCGCCGCAGTGCGTTATGAAGTAGATCAACGGGCACTAGACCCCTTCCTCAATGGATTACCGAGAGAACTGAGCCGGCAAGTCCGACTAACAGCGCCAGAGACCCTCGACGAAGCTGTTCGACAGGCGGTACGAATAGATGAAGTCGAGAGAAGAACCGGGAACCCATTGAGGAGAGTTTTCCGTGTTCCGAGTGAGCAAGTTTGCTTTTCCTGCGGGCACATGGGACACTTGGCACGGCAGTGTCCAAGAGGACGACCTTGCTTCACCTGCGGACGCACGGGGCATTACGCCCGGAGCTACGCCTCGCGACCATCTATGCGTCATCAGCAGAGGGATTTAAACAACGAGAGGGTTGGCCGGATTTTAAAGACAAACGAGCGTGATTATCTGCGAAATATTACGTAATCCTCGCTTCATAAACGAAAAAGAGTCGATTTGTATAAGAAATTTGTTAAAAAGTCGGATTTTAAAGACAAAAAAGCGCGATTATCGGCAAAATATAGCGTAATCTTCGCTTTAAAAACGAAAAAGAGGCGATTTTTACAAGAAATTTGTTAAAAAGCCGGATTTAAAAGACCAAAAAGCGAAACTATCTGCGAAATATTACGTAATCTACGCTTTAAAAACAATAGAGAGGCGATTTTTATAAGAAATTTGTTAAAAAGCCAAATTTTAAAGACCAAAGAGCGTGATTATCGGCGAAATATTACGTAATCTTCGCTTTACAACAGAAGAAGAGACAATTTTTATAAGAAATTTGTTAAAAAGCCGGAATTTAAAGCCAAAAAAGCGCGATTATCGGCGAAATATTACGTAATATTCGCTTTATAAACAATAAAGGGGAAATTTTTTTAAGAAATTGGTTAAAATGAATATTTTTCAAGACAAAAAAGAGAGCGATTATCTGTGGAATATATTATAATCTTCTAAAAGAGAAAAAGAGAAGAATTAAGATTAATAAATCCGAGAAAAGCCAATAAATCCGAGAATGGCGAATAAATTCGAGAAATGCGAATAAATCCGAGAAAAGCGAATAAATTCGAGAAATGCGAATAAATCCGCAAAAAGCGAATAAATCCGAGAAAAGCGAATAAATTCGAGAAATGCGAATAAATCCGAGATAAGTGAATAAATCCGAGAAAAGCGAGTAAATCCGAGAAATGCAAATAAATCCGAGAAATGTAAATAAATCCGAGAAAAAAAGCATAAATCCGAGAAAAGCGAATTAATCCGAGAAAAGCGAATTAATCCGAGAAAAGCGAATAAATCCGAGAAAAGCGAATTAATCCGAGAAAAGCGAATAAATCATAGAAAAGCGAATAATTCCGAGAAATGGGAATAAATCCGAGAAAAGCGAATAAATCAGAAAAAAACCAATAAATCCGAGAATAGCGCATAAATCCGAAAAAAGCGAATATATAAGAAAAAAGCGAATAATTCCGAGAAAAGCGAATTAATCCGAGAAAGCGAATAAATCCGAAAAATGCGAATAAATCCGACAAAAGCGAATAAATCCGAAAAATGCGCATAAATCCGAGAAAAGCGATCAAATCCGAGAAAAGAGAATAAATCCGAGAAAAGGGAATAAATACATGAAAAGCGAATAAATCCGAGAAAAGCGAATACATCCGAGAAAAGCGAATAAATCAACAAAATGCGAATAAATCCGAGAAAAGCGAATAAATCCGACAAATGCGATTAAATCCGAGAAAAGCGATTAAATCCGAGAAATGCGATTCAATCCGAGAAAAGCGAATAAATCCGAAAAATGTGAATAAATCCGAGAAAAGCGATTAAATCCGAGAAAAGAGAATAAAACCGCAAAAAGCGAATAGATCCGAGAAAAGCGAATAAATCCGAGAAATGCGATTAAATCCGAGAAATGCGATTAAATCCGTGAATTGCGATTAAATGCGAGAAAATCGAATAGATCCGCAAAAAGCGAATAAATCCGAGAAATGCGAATAAATCCGAGAAATGCGATTAAATCCGAGATAAGCGAATAAATCCGAGAAAAGCGAGTAAATCCGAGAAATGCAAATAAATCCGAGAAAAAAGCATAAATCCGAGAAATGGGAATTAATCCGAGAAAAGCGATTATATCCGAGAAAAGAGAATAAATCCGAGAAATGAGAATAAAGCCGCAAAAAGCGAATAAATCCGTGAAAAGCGAATAAATTCGAGAAAAGTGAATAAATCCGAGAAAAGCAAATGAATCCGAGGAAAGAGAATAAATCCGAGAAAAGAGATTTAATCCGAAAAAAGCGAATATATAAGAAAAAAGCGAATTAATCCGAGAAAAGCGATCAAATCCGAGAAAAGCGATCAAATCCGAGAAAAGCGAATAAATCCGAGAAAAGCGAATAAATCCGAGAAATGCGATTAAATCCGAGAAATGCGATTAAATCCGAGAAAAGCGAATAAATCCGAGAAAAAAGAATAAATCCGCAAAAAGTAAATAAATCAGATAAATGCGAATAAATCCGAGAAATGCGATTAAATCCGAGAAAAGCGATTAAATCCGAGAAATGCGATTAAATCCGAGAAATGCGATTAAATCCGAGAAAAGCAAATAAATCCGCAAAAATCAAAGAAATCCGAGAACAGCGAATAAATCCGAGAAAAGCGAATAAATCCGAGAAAAGCGAATAATTCCGAGAAATGCGAATAAATCCGGAAAAGTTAATAAATCCGCAATAATTGAATAAAACCGTGAAAAGCGAATAATTCCGAGAAAAGCGAAGAAATCCGATTATTTATTTCGTTTATTAGTTATTCGTTATTTTTTTATATATTTTATTATATGTATATTTCGTTATAATAGTCGCGCTCTTTTGTCTATAAAATTTAACCAATTTCTTATAAAAATCGTCTCTCTTTTCTTTATAAAGCTAAAATTACGTAATATTCCGCAGAACTTCGCGCTCTTTTGTGTATAAAATCCGATCTGAAATTTTAATCGTTTACGACTCACCTCATGTTTATTTTCGAAAATCTTTCTCGAATTTTAGATTCCCGCCGGTTACAATCGCGCCTCGAAATACCACCGTGCGCAATGCACTTTCCACAGCGACCTCGCCGTGTCAGCATCCTCCCTTTCACCAGTCGTTAATTTTCCTTTTTCTCTAATTAAATGCACTCTGTTGAAGATAAAAGCATCTTCGTACGAACTATGATGCTGCGCCCGAGCTCCCTGTAAGAAGAAACGGCTCCGAAAACTTAATAAAGCTCGCTTTGCAGCGATAACATACGACACCATATGAACGCTAATGCTGAGAACCAACGTTCAACGATATTATTATGGCTATCATCATCTCATCTAGCTTACAGTGACAGAGTAATGTAACCTTTCGACGGATTGGAATCCAGGAACTCGGAATTCCTCGCTCCGAAGCAATCGGCAAGTAAAATTCGAGAGGCAAATCCTTGTCTTCGTAGGCAAAGGGCCTACCGAGATATTTCCAATGGGACTGGGTATCTTAACTTACAATTCTCCTCGGAGCCTCACCAAAATCTCTTTCCGCACGCTCGCAAGACGATGCCTTCCTTTGCGATGCTGCCGTATTTTATCTATCTTCCATGTGCACCGATAACCACTTAACACGGTCACAATCACTTTATCCGCGGAGAATCGTCAATACTCTATAGGATTGATACGAAATAGCGTAATCCACTCGATGCACTAGTCACAAACGTTTCTCACGAGCAACGACTGCCGAGTGAGACCAATGGGGAGGAGCCCTCTGT
Source organism: Pantala flavescens (assembly GCA_020796165.1). NCBI lineage: Eukaryota > Metazoa > Arthropoda > Insecta > Odonata > Libellulidae > Pantala > Pantala flavescens. Next base: position 17,336,915 of record CM036885.1, on the reverse strand, counting down.
CGGATTTCAGTTAAGAAAAGTTTCCCTGTGACGAACGATGACGGACTATATCCGCTTCTCCTCATTCGAGCTCCCAAGGTCTACGTAGCAAATTCAAAATTTGGCAATCGTTACGCTTAAAACTCCTTCGAGATTCGTTATTTCTAAGGACAAGAGTTCATTCGAATGCATGGCTAAATTTACTACTTAATGTTCGTTACTCGCGAACAGAATTATACTAAACGGAAAGAATGACTCCTAATGAATTCAACAAACAGCTCCCGCGATAGACGGTAAGGAACGGGGAGGAACGATTTAATGAACGGAAATTACTTTGGGCAGGGCATTTGCAGGATTTTAAGCATAAAGTAAACGTTTCGACAGGGGACAATTTGGGGCGGTCGATTATTAATTAATCGACCGTGTATAAACCAGGTTATAACGTTCAAAGTTTCGCTGCATATCGGCTGCGTCTTACATTCGCAGTGCGCCGAAACGGAAATTATATTCAGCCGTCAAGAAATTGCGTGTGCGTGACCGAAAAACCTCGACAGGGGTGTCAAATCAAATTAATCCGTAAACTTAAGTGTAAATGGAGAACCAAACGAGTTTCTATAAAATTGATTTCCAATGCGTTTTTCATCCATTACCGCTCGCGCATAGGACAACGATTTTTATCGCCGATTTTTATGTCGTGGTTTCTGAATAAGAGACGTTAAACTGAACTAGATTCTCCGCATAAGTTTGGCGTTCCTGCTGTGCCTTAAACGCGCGAGCCTCCGATGGACGAGCACATGCGGCAGTTGCCGATCGCCCTTACGCGTTAACCCGTTGTAAAGGCGTTCGAAGATTTAGTGCCTTGTGATTCGATGACTTTGTACAATTAAAAGGATGCGACAACCCGCTTAGGAAGGTGTACGCTCTATAACTGGGACCTCGTACGCAGACAGAGGTTTTCAGAAAACGTCTTCGTCTCGAAAGGGTAAAGTAATCGTGCCAAGAAAGGAAAACGTCTCCATCAACTGACATTTCCAGCCTATTTGAGCCGGGGAAAATCGAATATTTATCTCATTTTCTAAGAAATAGTTAAAACATTGAGAGGTCAAGAGGACCCCAAGTTTCGGATCGTGATGCGAAATATTAAGATTCGCACAGGGTATTCCTACGGACGAACTCGGATTGTGGACGACACCTCATGCGTAGCTTTCTCATTGCGTGAATAAAGAACGCATGGTAAGTGGCTTACACGAAAGCTAACCTTCGTCTTCTGAGAATGCTATGGGCTCCAAAAGGTCACAGATGGTTGCGAAATCCGTTTTCTAAATGCACGTTGCGGAAAAGCGAAGTAGCATCCGTGGAAAGCGAAATATTACCTTTGCCACGGCCACTTTGACAGTAGAGGGAGAAAGATCCATCGACGAGCATTATCTTTCCAAGGTGGCCAGCGAGACGATCAGGTTACGAGCAGTCGTCCGAAAGACTCCCTTTCATTAGGAGATAACCTCATTCCCAGATATCGAATAACAAATACGTGTATAGACAGAATTGAGAATATTACCTTGGAAAAGACTTTATGATTAGATGAATTTGTTCGGTTTTAGCGAAATTTTATCGCACATTTAAGGTTGTTCATGGATAACCACTGTTCAACATTATCAATCAGGTTGCACGCTAAATAGCTTAAGATTAGCGATAGAAACTCGTTTCTACATGGTAAGCGAAAACAAAAATTTTATATTCATTTTAATATTCACAAGTAGCGCCTCAAAACATATACGGAACTGCGAGTACAGAAACAAGTGCTACGTTTCGAAGGCATTTTTTAAAATGGAAGGAGGTTTGGACCCATGGACAATTATTGCTGTAACACCCCGCTGAGAAAAGCGCTCGCTCTACATTACGATCTATATTCAAAATAGCAAAAAGCTTCGTATCTATAGTCTGTTCCACTTTTCTAGGCAGTATGGGCTTATGGAGAAATCGAATAGCCTCGTACGCCGGGTCATTTTTCTGGAATATCCGCGATATCCACAAAATTTGCCTTCGCAACGGATGAAATTAATATTTTCAACTATTTTTGGTGAATTTTTTTCCAACTTTTTGGTAAAATTTGGACAAGGAAGGATGGTTCTATACATTGACGAAGTTTCTTTAACATTTCAACAAAAGAAATAAATTTTATAGCGGGTTGAAAAAAAATGGTCACCTCACCAGCCGTGAGCAATACTAAAACTGCCATTTCTCTCATCCTATCAAACGTAAAGTGCTAGTGTTTTCTTAGATTACTCTTTATACCTTATGAATACAAAAAAGTCAACTTATATTAATTTTTGACGGATAAAATTTCAGTAAAAAATAATTTAAGTGGAACGCAACCTCCGAAAAATTGGATCGTGCAGTCAAATATATACATCGGCTAAAAAATTTTTGTTTCTTGCGTTACGAAAAACTTGTCGCGAGAGAAATTGAGATAAATGGTGTTATTTTCATTTACAGGTTATTCTGAGTCGATATCTTGAATAGAACTTTAGTTTTTGAATTTTATAACCGAGGGAGTAATTGATTTAGCGCTCCGATTGCTAATCATTGTTACTTTTTGCTCGAGACTAATAGACCCGTAAGCGTAATTCTGATTGATCCGGACCCGCTCTCAGTTATAAAATTCAAAAACTAAAGCTTTACGCCTTTTGAGAGGCTAGGTTGCTCCCTTATGGGAATATTCGTGCATTTATTTCCCCATAAGCCTCCCGTACTGCCAGCTTTTGTGGAATGACTATAGGAGAGTGGTTTCGCTGAAGGACTACGTACGCAGGCACAGATTTCATAAAACGTGTTCGTCTCGGAAGGGTACCATGCCTGAACGAGAAATCGGTTTTACCCGAACGTCCAATGAAAAATTTCGCTCGGCGGGAATCGACCCCTATGATGGAGTAAACGGGAGAAAATTGCATGAAAATTCGGATTAATGCTGCCGGGGGCGAAGAACTGGTACAAATTACTCCCGGAAAAATTGTAAATGGATTTGACCTTCGGAAAGTTTTGGCTTTGGATCTTTAGATTTGGAATCGGTTACTTTAAGTTTGTGACAAATCCGTTTCACGCACCTTAGTCATGCCAAATCTACTTCCGAATACACGATTGAGTCCGAACGAGAGCATCACACATTCATCCCGAAGCATCATCCATGGGTTTACATCAACGTGGAATGTAGTTTACGAAAACATTAGTTTATATGCTGGACGAAAAACGGAGACTATTAACCCATAGGATCAAATTTTAGCACTTTAAACCCACGCGTGATGAACGCCTCGCTAACGCTACTCAAACCCCGATTTCGTTCCTCGACGCACTGGCATGTTTTTCTGCTAGGTGTAGAGAACATTCTCACTAATAAATCGCCGGATAAGTTCTTTAAAACGAGTGCTTCCGTGCGTTCGTCCCCCTCCTTAAGGAACCGAGACGTGCTTGGAGATATTCTGCGCCCATCTCTCAATATGCATGTTCACCCACAGTTTTACATAGGACAGGAAAATTTCATAGGATGTATTCTTAAATATTTATTTCTAAAAACCACATTGAATATAATACATTTTCTTCCTCTTAAGTTTTAAACAGTGTATAAATAAGCTTTGTTTAATATCCAAGACGATTTCAATCAAAAGCATTATATTTCTCATGTTGTCGGTACGTCAAGGTCTTCCTTCCTATTCGAGGTCCATACATGACGAATCCACATCTGACCTATCTTATCTTTTCTCGACTAACATCCTCCCCTCAGCAGTTATTTCAGGCATCTAGAAGGAAAGAAAAGGGATGTTTCAAAATCAGTGAATGCTCTGTTACTTCTTTTGGAAAGAGGGTGTTATCTGAAGTATTCAGCACCTGCAGAGTGGCCACTACTCCTCCTTATGCCGTGTAATGGAAATGTAAACATCACTTTTTCAGTCCTCTTTCAAATACTCAAATCTCGGTTCATGGAGGAATTCGGTCTTCAAATGTAAAGAAGAACGATCTCTGCCAGTGAAACTTTTTGAATAACCGATGGAGGATATCACAAGCATCTCTACAAGGATGCGAAGTAGAGCTGCAAGGTAGAGATCCAATCAAAAGTTATTTAAACCAATGCAATGGTCTTGACAGCAAATGGAACACGTCCTAAGCATTCTCGAGACTGCTTCTAAAATTATGAGCCCAACGACCCCTCAGAGAATACCGTTCTGCAGAAGACATTTGCAGGAAACCAGGGCTGGAAAAAGGTCATCAAAAACACCTGCATGTATGATAGCTGCTCGCGTTCTCAAATGCATCTTCTCATTTCTCGACTTGGATTTTGCATTCCACACGACTGACAGGAAGGAGTTCATCTGCCAAATATCAGTAAAGAATTGATTGAGGATTGGTGCACAAATTCCATCAAATCCTCGTCCCTACTTTGAGCGAACGAATGCAAAGAGTTATAGAGAAGAGTTTGTCCAGAGGCTTTAAGAAGGATAATGCCTGTAACATTAAATGCCGACGTTTTCCTCTGCAAGCAGAAGTGAATTTCCTTTGGGGGAGGGTAATCGGCTTTGGAACTGAGAGGGATGTTAAAATTGAAACACTATTGAATCATCCTTGCAAATGCTAAACGAAGGAGGTTAAGAGAAACACAAATACAGGAATCACGAGAAGTGGATACACTCATGAAACAGCTCCATGGAGTAAAGATACTACAAGTTTCTTCATTGCAGAGTTCTCCAAGTAGCATGGCGTACGATGGAAGATATACCGTTGGGACCAAGAATTATGTGGTACAAACCAATGAAATAATCAAAAAGAAGATGTTAATTCTATGCTACAAGAATGTACTCACGATGCATAAGAAAGGATGAAGAATTTCATGAATGAAGAAGAAAGAAGCAATCATTATCTTAAGCCTGTGAACTCTTGGATGCACGTTGAAAAACTTTAGAGAATTGAAACGGTGCCTAGAAAATAGTTCAAATTGAAGAAGTAATGACTTGGCAACGCATTCGCGGTTGAAAACACTGGACATGAAATGCATAGATAGGGTCGGAGACGATAGATGGTCCAAGGATAGTCATCCAGAGAACAGGATGAAAAGAGTGCCTGCTGAAATGACATGAAGTTGATCTCACTCTAATTCATAGTGATTTGAAGGGAGAAGTAACGAAAAGGGAGGAGAAATAAAATAATTTAACAACGAAAAAAAGACCCAACTGCAGATAGAATGGACGATGATAATCCTGAATGCTCATGGCCCCTTCTTGTATTATAATTGTTCTTCACAATCGTTCGCAACAAAAAGAAATAATTGTGTTCTTCCTTCACCAATAATAAAACGTCTGTTGGGTGACTATCGACATTTTTCCTCCATTAATAGATTGAAACTAATTTCCTTGTATAGAAAAATATGAACAGTTTGAGATCATACCTTGAAAAGTAATCTTGTCGAATTCTCACACAAATTCTTCCAATAGCTAGGAATTGTCATGGAGGTCCACTCCGTGAATACCCGTTGCACTCCTCGTGGATAGGACGGCGAGCGTTGTCGATTCCAAGGGCATCCTAGAATTGAAATTTGATGAATTCATTAGGAAAGGAAGCAAACCTCAAGAACCGTGGCTCACTCCTGCTACACTAACACAGTCAAGGCTATTTTATTGATTTGTAACAGCGGATGGTTATTAATTCATGCGTCGTACTCTTCAAATTAGTTAACAATAAAATCTTGTGTCAGAGCAACCAACTACATGCATACGTTCCTAAACGGATGCTGATTTTGGCAAAGCTGCTCATCGTAAAAATAGACTCAGAGGATAGGAAAACTTGACATATCTTAGCTTTGGCACGATCCGAAATGCAGAGAATAGTTTATAATACTTCTTTCCTAAATTAAACGTGAAAGATGAAAATTTATTAATTTTGAACAACCGCTAAAATTACATTTATAAAACAAAAGTAGAACTAATTTATTGTTGTAACTGTTAAGTGCGAATGAGTATAAATTTTAGGTATTATTCGAGAATTACATGATAATTATTGTTCTGATTATTTTAAACTTTTTTAAGTAAAGTTGGGATTTTTTCTTAAACTTTAAATTTGTATCAATTTTTAATTTTGAAGAAGCGAAGGAAGAATTTACTTAGAATAACACATTAATAAATTTCTTTAAACAATTATTCAGAACCATTATGCATGTGTTTAAGAGGTTACAACGTAATAAAATTAAATGTGGAGTTAGATTTTATAAAATTAATTGCTGAATATTATCGATATAATATAAATGTGAAGTGGACGTAACTGATTTGCATCCTTAAATTATAGTTGAAGTAATAATGTTATTATAATGTCCTGTCTTTAGTTTATCTTCCCGTCTAAAGTCTATCAACCACCTATTCCAAAGCTCTCCTTTCGTTAACAGGTCTCCTTATTCTGGTGTGAGCAGCTTCAGGATTACTCGTTCAAATAATATATTTTCTTAAATAAATATGGGTGAATAGTAAGTTAATATTATAAATAATACTAATGGAAATCATGCACACTATGTGATTGGTATTCACTTATCTTTTACTTATAAAGGAGAACTGTATCCGAATACAAATAATCAAACAGTACCATTCTACTTCTTTTGCCGTTCTAAGAAAGATGGAGATTTTTAACAAAATATTGATTGAAGTAGACAAACTATAAACACAGTTGTGGGTTTTTTCATGTTTATTAAATCACGGTGATATTCATTCTATACACTCTTAATTTTAACAACAATGGACGAACACAAATGCAACCCATCCAAAAACTGAAAAAAAGATTAAATTTGCAATATTAAAAATTAATAGAACACTAAAGAATTTCCATCGTTTTTCACGAACAAAACTTTTATATTGCATTTATAAAATTGCTATAAAAATAACTTCGATATTACATTCACCAGAGAAACGCATTTTATAACCATAGACTTGTCCTACAAATTGTAAAATAGGATTGGAGAAATAGTATTCATAAATACAATTTAATTTCTATTCAATGAAAGCAGGAGATTTTTTAATTTTTCCATCTGCATATAGTAGAGTAGAGCTCGTGGAGAAGTTGTTGATACGCATATGTTGGGATACTTATAAAATTAATTTGGCAGTACTGTCTGGAATCAGTGGCGACCCAAGGAAGGGTGTGCATCCAACATTTAAAATGCCAAAACATGGGAATTCGCTTAAAAAGAACTCTTTCATGATGCGGGAAAGAAAAAGGTTTAATTATATTATTATTATATTAAATTTGTACATTAACTATTTTATAACAGCTCATATGATTTTATGTTCTTCTCTACAGACTTATAGCGCTAAAAATCAATGCAGAAGGCAACCGATGACGGAAAATGACTCTACCATGTTATTAACTCTCCGCAAATTATTTAAATGTAGTGATAGAAGTTGCTCTGTGACTTAATAAACTACATAATGTGATTCATTTTTCTGATTTACGGTCCACATCTAATCCTGAAGTAATATTTCAAAACCTAGGTTGGTAACTAGTAATATAAAGACATCGTTAGAAGAACTCAGTCTCTGTAACGGTGTTATAAGAAAGAAGAACATGAATAGTCTGATAGTGAAATACTTTTTAATAGGGAGAAATCACAAATACATCCCCAAGTTATTATTAGGTTGATTCGTTAGGTCAACCCACGGTTAAAGTATACTTTATTTTCTTTTCTAGATCAACTGTAACGAATACTAAAACTGACCAAATTATAGCTACATTGTTTAATTAATATATTTACACAATAATTTCATAATGAATATGCTTTTATGATAACATGAATGAGAGCATTCAAGGAGAAGTCGAAGGTCGCTGCCGCCCGATCGGAGATCCGCGTTACGTTCGTAATAAAATATTCTCTCTAAAATTTTAAATATGAAAGTTAACAACACTAGTGGAAAGTTCATAAAACGATGCAAATATTGATACCAATAAAGATGAAATATCTTGAAAGATAGACCCAAATTCCTTTGTTCGAAGGAAATCGAAACCGACGCTCAGTATTTCTAGAAAGTATAACTCTTTTACCTTGGATTGTTATAGTTTTTAAACGTGAATAATTAGTACTTCTTTGTTAGCACAAATATTATTCCAGTATATTGAAAAGGTTTAATATCAAATCCTTCCAATATCATTTTTCTCCACAATTTTCAAAGGGCAACAGTGCATCGGATTCTCTCTTTTATAATATATGGGACTATAAGAAATGCGGTCTTTTCCCAATGCGAAACTGAGTGTAGGCAAATAGAGTATTGGTGCATGCACCCCCTGTCACACCCCGAAAGGTGGCTTGGAGGGTATTTACTTTTATATCGATTTTAAATCAACCAATAAAACTGGGGTACCGTTATGTTCACTTTTTTTAAATAAATATTTCACTTTATGTTTTTTAAATCTTTTGTATATTTTGCAAAATTTTTGCTGCTTTTTTTTCTTTCAATTTCAAAAAATTCCGCCTCTTTTGTTTTCATAAAAATCGATTTCAAAGATTTTCAAAATTTTATTCTTTGATATTTTTTTGAAAAATATTGTTTTAAACAAACAAAAACCTTTTCTCCTGTTTTTTAAAAAAGAACTATTTTCCGATCGGACACTCCAAGCGTCAAAATTTATAAATTTCACTTTTTTTGATAAAATCAAGTAAACATTAAATTAAAATTTGACATCTAAGGATTTTTACTATTTCACCTTCAGTTGCCTTTTTTATTATTAAATTTCATGTCTATGGCAACAAATAAATGCAGCTGAGACACAAAGAAATGTAATGAGCAAATTGGGTACAATTAATGTATGAAGAATATTTCCAAGAAGAGTCTTAATATAGGATTGAAAATCACATATGAGCTGATAAAGGAACAAGATTTTTGGTCTTATTTGAACACTAATACTTTAGCAAGAAAGAAGTATCAAGAAACGCTTGGATGACCCTGAATTCCAAAATAATCTCATTTGATATTACTAAAATGGATGAATTTTTTCCCAGTCACATGATGATGAGAAACAGAAAGTAAAATGGCCATCATATTGTACAGCAGAGATGCGAATTATTAAAAAAAGGCTCTTTTCAAAGAAAGAATTTATTTCAGCAACAATAATCAAGGTAGATTTTTTCCAAAATATAAGCCAAGGCAGTATTCTATAGACAGTCAAGCATCTTTAGAAGTTTTTTTAAGTATGATAAAATGAGGTGAGAATGAAATGAGGCAATCAGAGTGGAATAATTTCTAGAAACCTTTTCTAGGCTTTATAGTGAAAATAATAAGTTGAGAGGCACCTGGATTGATTGCATTTTGAATAAAGATTGTGTGCAAGAATGGTTTTTACATATAATGATCAAACATAAAATTTGAAAATCAAACAGGTTATTCAGTTGATTTGATGAAAATAATTGCAATATCTAGAAACCTTAATATAGTTTTTATATAATTTATATAAAGTAATATTGTATAATTCTTTAATTTACTGATTTTATTTCACTGTTGATAAATACCAACCAGTTACCAAGTATATTCACATCGCTATATAGACTAATCATATTGCATTGAAATTTCTCTCAAACAGCAGAATCAAGAATTATGCAGTTTAATGGAACATGGGATCAGTGTAACCTATATTTCATGAAATTATACTATTGCACTATACATGTATAGCAGAGCATCATAAAATGAGATATATTGTATGACTATTGGGGTATAAGTAATGGGACATCTTTTAATGTCATGTAAACTTATCAAACCATATTTTCTTTAATAAATAAGATATATCAGATTAAATGTGCTACATTATGAAAATACTTCAGAGGAAATTTTAAAAATATTACTAAAGGTTCTGTTTCATAAACTTCAATATATTAAATAACGTTTTAAATTAAGCTCCCTTCCTTTTTTATATCAAATAATATTAATCCAGCTCCATTATCATACATTAGCTATTTACAATAATTCAATACATTAGTGAAGACGAATAAAATGTAAACTCAGTAGTGGGAAAGAGATAAGTGATAATGGAATGGCAATAATGAGTAATTCATGTCCTCTATTTTAAGAACAACATGTGACAATATGTAAGTATTTACTGAATTTTAAGTTTTCCAAATGCTTACCTATATTATAGAAATAGCAGACAGACATTAAAAATCATTCATATTATCTTAATTTATTCCTTTTGAATATAGATTTTTAATTCACCTCTTATATATCGTATGTTATGTGAAATTCATAACCGAGCTTGGATTTTAAATTCATGCAATCAATATACAGTCCTTCTTGCCTCTATCTACATATCTAGAGGAATTTGTTTTCCTGTAGTCCCATGTTTTCAATGATATCTCAGACTCAGCAAAACTATTAATGACAATCAAAAGAAATGTTGGTTGCTGGTATAGCAATCCAATTAAAAATTCAAACAAACTAAATGTACAGTAAATGATTACTAAATTCAACATCTCCACAAAGGTCTTTTATTTCTTGGGGTTTCACATCATTTTCCATTGTAGTATAACAGTTGAGAATATTGTCTCGGCACAGATATTAATAAACTTGCATTAATTCAAACATCTTCAGAGATATAAGAGATAGTTTTCTTTCAAAGATTTCTGCAAGTATAGATTCTGGTTTTTATAAATTACAATGGCAGTGATCGTTTTTCCCTTTCCAATTAAAGTACTCACATTCCACGGTTTTCCATTCCCCATACAAAAAATACTCTCAAAATATCACAGTCAATAGATCCTTGCAACTTCATTGGCTGCTCTCCATAAATGTGCAGCTCTTACATGTCCAGTATATGACTAATAATTTATGTCCAGTATAGGAAAGAAATGCAAAATATTAAGAAATGTCTCAACAAGTTCTTTGTCCATAATACATTAACAGCTCATCAAATCATTAATACTTTTGGATTTTTCCTAGTTGATAGAGAACCCTTCTAACCAATTACTCCAAGTTATTTTGATTCTTAATTAGATAAATGTGATGAATATGACACAACTGTTTCAAATAAAAACCTAAGTACCTAAGTTCTTAGGTAGAAAAGAAACTTGAGAATTAACTAAAACTATGGAAGCAACTCAGTCATGCCTGGTTCTATGTAATATTTAATATTAAAAGTATTAAGGAACTTGGCTTTATAAATATGTTGTCCAGAAATCCCATCTTGTAGTCTGGAGTAAGTACATGAATCATGCAAAATAGGACTAAAAGGAGTAGAGAATTTCTTCAATTTCCTAAAGATTGTGTGATAGTATTAAAACAAGCATTTGTTTCATAGCTTATAGGAAATGACAAACTACAAAGAGAAAAGTTAGTATATTGAAAACTATAGCATCATTTTAAATAAATTTTTAAATACTAGATTTCCTAGGAAATTATGATACTGAATTATGTAGGTCACGACACATGACTTTGTCATTTTCTTCATATTTATTTCCATCAGGGATATACATAACAATAATCTAATGAGAACTTTAAATTAAAAGAAAATAATGCTCAGGCATTAAAAATTTTGATTCGCTCATGACAGTTTTCAGCATTATTTTTATAACTTCTATAAATGGACATCTATCCTCATTAAATTTTATTTCACATTTGTCCTCTCATAACCAATATGAAACCCATATCCAATCACCATCAGAAACACTGCATTGTGTAAATAGTTCAATCACTACAATCACAATCTCAGTTGTAATCATAATAGAACAATAACAACTTTACTAATTAATAATGACTGAATAGATTAAAAATCACAATAGACCCATTTTGGATGGTCAGCCAATAGCACCATTATCTACCATCCAATGCTTTAAAATCAATCTATGTACAAAAATAATGTCATCCAAGCAAGAGATAAGACTATTCATTGACCTAAATACATGCATTCACCTTCACTGACACTGGTAAAGGATACATCAAAAGCTGAATCACTAGCAAAGAATCTATATCTCTTAAAAATTCTTTCAATCGTTCACTCCATTGGAAGTCAAATCCATACACAATCAGTTGACATGGCACTTGAGGACAATTATAAAAACAACCCGAGACAACAGATTTTTCATTTAAATCTACATTCTTAGTTTCTCTTAATAAGATAATTGTCTGATTCAAACAAGCTGCATTTTTTACAAGAAATAAGCAACCTCATCCACACACACACACTCATTGAGTTTCCTTGAATATTAACAAAAAGGTGGGTCTGTAATCAGAGGATACTGTTCAAGAAGAGTGGGAATCATTCATAACACAAGTAAACATCATCAGTTCTGAAGACAGTGTGTGCCCCCTCAATTCATCCTATACAGGACGATGATGATATACGAGCCTATTCTGGAAATGTTGAGGTATTAAAGAGTAGAGGGTATTAAAGAGGCATTAGAATGTTGAGTTAGCAATTAAAGAGATAGGAGACAACTAACCTGTGAAGTGATTGATCAGTGATGAATCTTGAAAATTCAAATTCTTTTAATTGCATTAAAACATGTTGGCTGCTGTGAAAATTATTTTTGATCAATTCTTATATTCAATGTTTCAGAAAGATAATCCATTAACTTAATCTCTCAGAGTTATTTATAATTAAATTGCTAAGATACAACCTTTTAAATATATTATCTAATGAATTTAACCAGGGTAAAGTATCTTAAGTCACAGTGATAAAATTAATCTTTACATCAATCAAAAAGAAATCATCAGATCCATTAACATAAACTATATACTTCTTAAATTTTTAGTTGTTTAATTTTTTAGTTTTATGATTTAAGTTTTTAGCATATAGCTTTATGTTCTTCAGTTTAAGTTCACAACTTTAATGTGAGTTTAACCAAATGAAAATCATATCATAGTTTTTAATATATAATATTTATCATGATAAATAACACATGCCATGATTTAATGACTTTGTTAATGCACAATAAGTTTCAAAATTTAATTAATATTCCTCTTTAAGGATAATTAAACTTAATGGAATAGGTTTAGTTGTATTTTACTTTTTGTTATCATGCTAAATATGCAATTCACATTATTTATTTAGCAACCTTTTAATTTTACCAATCTATTGAAGTGAGATTAAAATCTCTAATTTTATCAGTCTACCTTTTAATCATTTTGACTTCTTTAGATTTTATCCAGTAATTTAAGGTAGTAATGAATTCTTCGGGTGTCTCCAATGATAACTAGTCATGAAAATTTTCTGTGATGTATTACTCACCTAATTAATATTTAGTAGAATATCACGATAAGCTCTGGCAATAGCGAATTCACAAGCCATAATTTGATATTATTTAAGCTTTCCTCTTTTCCTTTAATTGGTTTCCCTAGTAGAGTTGGAACATAAGCGTAACATTACAGAAGAGAGCGTAGCTAATTTAATGGAAGCATGAAAATTATTTTGTTTCTTAACTTTCAGGCATTCCAGATTGCCAACTTAATACAAGAGTATGCAGAGGTATTATCATATCATATAATCACCACATGAAGTTTGCCGCAGGGAGGTAAAAAAAAAAACAAAGAAAAATATAAATAGTTAGCATTCTCCACAAACCAGTTCCTCCACTGGTGGCTGAAGAAACTCCTCTCAGTGAAGTATCTCAGTGTCTATGCATACATTTTGCATTTAAGAATCAGTCTGATTTGAACAGCAGTAACTGACCAAAAACTGGAACGAGTTGATAATGCACTTCGAAGGATATTTGAAGCTGAATTAAAGTAAGAATGAATGCAGAGTCAGGATATTGTGTATTGTACCCAAAATTAGAGAGCAGGAAACTGTGATGCTCTGCCTAAATATCTGGATGAAGACAATCAATTTCTTTGGTTTTATTCCATTAGTTTTTTCTCAATCAAAGAAGAGGAATTCCAAGGTATAGTCTTAGTTATGCATTTAACATACTGTACTGCATAGGACTAAAGCCCGAGAAATTTATTTTTGCTAATGTTACTTTTTTGTTAGGGATGATGATGTATTATTATGAATTGTTCAATGATGCTAAGAAACATCATTTTTGATTCGATGATGTGACTAATAAAACCACTCTCACAGATATGAATTGTAGGTTTTTACCCAGAGGAATAAAATTCTATTACATCAATTAAATTTCAATTATATGCAAGGAAATTATTAAATCAATGGAGTATTATGTTTTATTTGAACGGACACAACTATTTCCTTTATTATCTGTACTCTCTAAACCAAAGAATTCTCGCAACATAAGGGTTATTATTGGAAAGTGAAGTTACAATGATTACATACGAACAGGTCTGAGGAAAGATAGATTTTAGTATCAGAATCTTTTCATTTACTAATATAGTATGTCATAATGAGGAAGTTATATTCCAATTGTTGATCAAGCAAAGTCAGGTTAATGTATTAGAAAAATGAATGACATAAGAGGGTATAAATTAGAGATATCATTCATCAAAAATATAAAAAGCTTTTATATTTCAGACCATCTGTAAAAAAAAGAAGCCAAAGTTAAAAAATATTTATGAGAGAAAAAAACAAATCAAATATATCCCATTAGTTACAATTTATTGCCATAAACTTGATCAGGTTTTAGAATCCTCCATTGTTAATTGGGATGCTTCTTCAACTCAGTTTAAAATTTCACAAATCATTTACCTTACATTAAACAATTAAAGAATCCAAACATACGAATAACTATCTAAAAAACTCATTAGCAAACGTGGTTGAGCAGATATCTGAAAATCGGTGGATAATTTCTGCGTAGCCATGGTGGAGTGGAACATGACCAAGAAGTTAAATGGAATTCAAAGGTTCCAAAATATGCCATTAACCACTGCAAAGATGACCAAACGATAAAGTGCACTAAAACTAGCATAGTTTTGTGTAACCATGCACGAAGGTATTTGTATACATAGTTACCTTAAAAAATATAACTTGAAGATTGAAGTGTGAACTCCATTGCTATTTGAGCCTCAAATTTTTTATAACAAGATATATTTTAAAACATACAAAATTTAAAATAAGGTGATATCCAAATATAAAATTAAATAACATTCAAATATTTTAATTTCACTTTAAAGAGTAAGATTAGAAAAATATGAAATAATAACTTTATTAATAATAAGGTGCACAAACCATCTTATGACCCCAATGTCATAGAGGCCAAAATCTAATTAGCCTGGTCACGATCCAAGACTTCTTTCGCATGTGCTGTTTAAGCACGAAAGGAAATTGGAAGGAGATACAAAAGGGTAAGAAAAGAAAGGTAAAAGAGAAATGATTTGGTAAGGAAATAGTGTAATTTAAAGATCAAAACAGGATAGAAATTGGTTCTTGACAATCAATATAGTATTATAAATTCAGTATTCAAAATAAAATGCAACAAATAGATTTCGATATTTTATGATGATTGATTACTGCAAGATTGCTAAAAATCTGATACTCTGAGCTGATGAAACAAATATATAAATAAAGATCTAATGTTTTTAAGAAAATGATTAGTTAATCATGAAAGATATGCTCTTTAGCTGGCATCATACTAATCAGCTATACTCTAAAAAGTTGCTTTATATTATTGCAAATATGATTACAGTAACCCCAAAGATACACATTAATATATTACAGAGAGCTACCAAGTTTATTCATTGTGCAAACACAATTTTCTATTCTTAAAAAAAAAGGAATGGGAACTTTTATATAAAAAAGTGTGCAACACAAAAAAAAGAAAATTTTAAATGTATCTTTATATGATAACGAGCTGTGCCTGCTCCTAACAGGCGCTCGTAATCTTATTAAAGTTGACAAACAACATATTGGGTCTACCAGAAAGTTCTGTCCGTTCCGGTTACAATGTTTCAACAATTAAGCTCATATTCATTAAACAAATATTTGGATCTCTCTTTTAATCGCTTACAATGTATACACATTTTCGTCTTACATTAATAAAACGAAGACCACTATTCTTGTTGGTATTAAGTGAGACGCAATCGCATACCCATGGTTTCTGTCCTAAAAAATTTCTTGCAGGGCAAACAATTCAAGGAAGAAATCAGACAAACACCGGTTAAATTATTGGCTTCTAGAGATAAGACATTCTTTAAAAATGGGATGTACAAAATGCCATCACGCTGGATAGAAGTCATAAATGATAATTATATTATTCAATAAACTTTATTCAAAGTATGAAAAATTTATTCTTTTTCACATTCTAAAAACGGACAGAACTCTTCTGTAGATATATTATGGATATAAAGGAGTTAATGCAGCAGACAGACACACAATGCAACCATAAACTATATTTCATGACCAAAATAAGAAACTTTATTCAATTTCCCTTCTTTTGGTGCTAATTTCAAATCCATACGTGGGTTAATACTACTATAATTTTGCAAAAGCAAGGAAGCATGCAGGTGAGAAATCGAAGTTTACATGTACATCTTATGGGAACAGTTATTCCCTTCTGGAGTCGAACCGAGTACTCTAAATTGAGAAACTTTTTCCAAAAACCTTTCTGGAGATTTACGTAATGATTTTTTAAATTCTCAGAACAATTGGATGTATGGATTTTGAGTCTATAGTGTACAGACAGACAGACACACACACAACACACACTAATCAAGTATACAATTATGAAATTTGTTACCAAATTAGGTAACGTCATTAACTCACCAAGTTCATTCAATCCCTTGAATTTATCCCGATATCACTTTTAATTTAATATCAATTAACCATTTACTCTACAAAAAGTATACGTAAATATTTACGTTGCTATAAACAAACATAATTTAAATACTGATTTCTCAATACGTTCTTAATAGAAAATTCAACAATCGCATTCGTGGTAACTAAGAAATAGTTTGTTTACAGCCTCAAAAATTCATCAAAATTATCATCTAATTTCTCCAAATTCTCGTGATTTCTGATCATAAACTATATTTCATGACCAAAATAAGAAACATTATTCAAGTTTCCTTCTTTTAGTGCTGCTTTCAAATCCATACGTGGGTTATTTCTAATTTAATTTTGCAAAAGAAAGGAAGCATGCAAGTGATAAAATCTAAGTTTACATGTATTTCTTACGAGAACACTGTAAACACCAGACACACACCAAACGGATTTTATTTATATAGATAATGTAACTGTATACATGAAAGTAACTCTGTATTCTTACCGGTCAACTCTG
The DNA here is from genome assembly GCA_020796165.1 of Pantala flavescens. Lineage (NCBI taxonomy): Eukaryota > Metazoa > Arthropoda > Insecta > Odonata > Libellulidae > Pantala > Pantala flavescens. The sequence goes on along the minus strand of CM036885.1, from coordinate 17,319,763 downwards.
TATTTTTAATGAAGTTATGGAAGTGTTTTGAAAAGAGACTTGTAATCCAAATTTTTTCTGTCTTTATGGCTTCATATAAATGCATATGGCAATCAACAGAATTCTATTTTCTTACACCTTAAGGTCCATATATGTGAGGAGAAAAACAGGTCCAAGCAGTTACATGATCATATGAGCACCTTGAAGAGAGTCAGGTCAAGCATTTGCATTTAAACACAAGCTTTTGTTGCCATTCATTTGAGAGTTTAAAGTAATTTTTGGGAATTACAATTTAATTACTTTTCAGTGATACCATTCCTACCTGTCATTTGTATCTGTAATCGGAAAAAATAAACAATTGCTATAGCATCTTGGAATAGAAGTCGAAAATCAGACTTTTTTTTAAATGATTAATCACCATTTTCAACCACAACAAGCAAGCATTTTGAAACTGAGCAAGTCATCAATGCGCATATAACTGATATGTAAAATTATTAAAAATACACACAGTAAATAAAAAATCTTATACTTTTAGATAAAAGAAATTCTTCCCAACTGACAAAAAAAGAATAAATGTTTGAATATTACAATAAATCATACATGGGTCTACAACATGCACAAACAATAATATACTAAAAGTAGTTTAAATTAATTAGAAAAAATTGCTATCCCTATATATCTTCGTACCTAAAAAATAATTCCTTTATCACATTTAAATTAATTAAAACATAAATATATATTATACCTACAACAATATGCATACCCTTTTCACACCATCAATAAAGATGATATCATGATCTTATAAATGTTGCCTTGTTGGAATGACCTCTTGTTCCCATTCTTGATGTCAGCAATAACAACCAACCACTACAAATCTCCAAAATAGAATAGAAAAAAAGATTATGAAAACTTTAAGCATGCATGCTCAGTAAATAGAATAAATAGTCGCTCGATTTAGAGAAAAAATTAATTCAAACAACAAGATGGAAAAATTAATAAATATATGCAAACCTAGATCCTTCCATATTTTGATGTACATTGATCTCCTCTACAAACTACACTCAGAATCCACTCTCTTCACTTCAAGCAAATGGTCTGGTTGTAAGCAATCCACCTCCTTCCCAGCGAGGAAGAAACAGTATACAAAGAGAAAAATAAAATTAATTATCACAAAGTGCAATAATAAAGTGTCAATCAAATGATTAAAAAAATTAATATTTTTAAATGCAAATATTTCATCTCACTCTATTATCATTCGAACTGCACATTGCCTCCTATCAGCCATAAGTACATCATCAGCCTGCATTTGTTTTCCTCGCAAACATTGAACAACTATCAAAGGAAAATAATTCTCATAAATTATATTTCTCATAATTAGGCATTGCCAAAAATCCGACAAAATACTAACCTTAGGGAAAGTGAAGAGATACAGTCATCTCCCACCACCGCTTGTTTAATATAATACTGCACAAAATAAGGCACCATGGAAATCTGCAATATAAAATTATTAAACAAGCCTTAATTGTATAAACCAAAAATTAACTTATTGCACCGAAAATTGTATATTCAATGCATTATATGTTTAAAGAATATTCACAATAATGTTAAATAATTACATATATGTGATGATTACCCAATGGAAATTCCTCTTTCTGGTGGTTTTCATTTCCTCACCATCCCTGCATCAATACTTGGAATGACCCTGTTGTTCCTATTCTTGATGTCGGCGATAGCAACCTATCCTTACGAATCACCAATATAGAATTGAAAAAATGATAATGAAAACTTTATGTGTACATGCTAAGTAAGTGAAATAAATGATCACTCAATAAAGAGAATAAATTACATCAATAATGTAAACAAGATGGAAAAATTACTAAATATCAGCGAGCCTGAATCATTCAATATTTTGATGGTATTGATACATTGATCTCCTCTACAAACTACACTAGGAATTACTAAATCTTAAAACAGGAAATATTCCTGTTTTAAGATGAACACCACCGACCAATTAAAGGAAACGGCTGCATTGCTAATCTTAACACACGTTTTGCACTTTTAGAAACAAAGGCCTGAATTTTCAGCCTACTACGTACACATAATGAAGACTGACTATTCACGTTTCTCTTAGATACTTAAAAGCTGTGATTCATGCTAGGTAGCGTTGTGAGCAAGACGATTCGGTTTGACAGCGGAAGTTCGAAGAGCCACACAAAATCCCGCCTATTTAGTATGACGCTAGTATTCCATCCTAATGGGAGTTTAGATTATCGTACAAGCGACCTCCATTCCACTTTACATAATTCAAAGTTTGATGGAATAGTTTAGGTTTTCCGTAGATTCTGTGTAGAACCTCAAATATGACCATTCTTTTCTCAGAAATCCCAGTTAGGATCTGAATGAGACATTTAAATGTAAACATTATTATATGAGCAGAAACAACTACGTACGCAGTTCTTGTGAACATTAGTGAACGCAAGGTTTAAGGGGGAAACCTGGTTTAGAGGCCAAAATTTAAGAATTTTTTTTAGAGAAACGGTGGAATTAGTTACGGCATTAAAAGTGGTAATAGTAAATGGTAAAAGTGGTAAATGGTAATGGTAAAAGTGGTAAAAGTAAATCATTTCATCCATTTGTGTATTATAACTCTAAGAATATGCAAAACATTTTTGTAGAAATTACAAACCGAAGATATTTTTTCTACCGGGGCATATGTAAAATATCACGCATGACACGAAAAATGATGAACATCCTAGCGTCTTTAATTTTCCTTTGATTTCGGAAATCTATTATTTTTAATACATTCATCTCCTTGGCGAACCTCAAATACGTTCACGAAGTAAAGAAGAATCTCAATAGTTTAAATAGTTTTCATGCAATCGCGGACGCAAAGAAACAATTTTGAGAACAACGCGTTTTCGCAGCTGAGTTCTCTTTTTCGTTGGATGTGTGTTTAGGATACCCGTTCGAAGCCATAAAACATGTGTTCCTCGAGTATCCTCCGAGAGCAGTCGTCTGCGGAGTTCAGCTGCGTCGGCTTAAGACGGCAAGTAGCAAGTTCGCTTTAAGATCTGAAACTCTGGGATCATATTCTTGAAAGTTAAAATCTTTATATTAAAATATGAATTTTTTGACCGGCTAAACCAGGGCCCGCCTTAAGAAAACATTTACGGATGTGAATAATTATATGAATGATTTGCCTTTATTTAAGTTACATAATTCCTAAGCTTAGTTCTTCATTAACGAAAAGCAAATGTATACATTTTTGGTGCTAATATTTCGCTTCACTAAAGAATTTTAAATTTATTATTTAATTCATGGTACGCCTTTTCAATCAGAAAGTGGTTCTTAATAGTAAATGTTGAAAGATTTATAGCACAATTAGAGAATATGGAAAACCAGGATTTACCTCGCAAACTTGTGTTAAATCGTGTTTTGGAATTGTCATCAAATTATACTCTGCTAAAATTATTATTTTCTGAGCATCTTTGCGTCCTATAATTCAGGTTTTTCTTACAAGGGGATCCTTAGGACTGGAGATGGATCGCCGAAGAGGTGCTAATTCCTCGTCAAAGCGCACGGGAATAATGCAGCCACCAAGGGGGTGGTAGAAGCCTCTTGAGAGCTCGGTAGCCGTGAGAGTAGAATTAGTAATATTTTGTAAAAAATGTACACAGTAGATTACCTCCGATTACCACCACATGAATCCTCCAGTGTTTCTCAAGAATAAGCAGTCCTTTTTTTATCTCTTTCTAGATGATTAGACCTGAGCCCTGCAACTGAGGATATGCTTCTTTATGCAGACGACTGCGAGGTAATCTAAAACGCAGTTGACTGCCGGAATTTCCAAAGAAAACTAAGCATAACATTGTTTCGATCAATGGAAAATGAAACCAACCCCAGCAAATGACACATCGTGTATTTCAGAACGCTAGAACGCCTTAACTATTCATTGGAAATATAAAGTCTTATATAAATCTCTTTCCCTAAAATCTTTTTTCTTTTGATCTAACGAAAATATAGACAGCTACATTCCATTCAAGGTCGAGCATTGAACTCCTTTCCTAAGTTTCCTATGGCAACCACAGCTTTGACTTCGATGATGAAGATAACATATCATTGAGGGATATATTACCTGTTTGAAATTAAGTAAAAAATGAATATATAAAATTGGATTTCAATGCATAATTCTAAATAGGAACCAAAAAATAGAGCAACACTTCCGGCTTGAGCACATCTTTCTTACATTTCAATTTCCTAAATATTAATAGAATCCCAAATAAATGTCTCTCTCTCTCTGCTCTCTCCTCTTCCAACTCCTTCTGCAGTCTTCTGATCAAAGCGTCCTTCTCTTCTGTAGAACTTTTCTCTCTCTTCCTTGAGCAGGTGCTGCACTGCCAATAATCTTCTTTCTTTCAATTCTTCTAGTTACTTTCACTTTTTCTCAAGAGTGACCTTACTCGTTTACTGCTGAGCGCTGACTGACTGTAAATGACTCTCAAGGAAATAACTTCCTATCTACCCAAAATGAGCTAAGTATTGACTACAACTTGGACTTCTTGTTTTCATTTAAACTGTGATACATGTTGAGAAATGTATCAAATGATTCTCTGGAAGTAAACCTGTCACCAAACCTGTATGTTATAATATGCATATTGACTGAATTTGAAAAGATTTGTGATATTTCAGCAAGATGGAAGTCATTACTTTTGGATGTTACAATCACTGTCTGTATTAAAATTGCTATCAAATTATTGTTTATTATTTTAATCCTTTCTTATCTCAAAGAAAATGTTAGAGTAAAATGTATAATTAAAATTTCTTTATGACCTCTATGGAGAAATTTAATTTTAAGATTTAAAAAAAAATCTGACCAATTTTGAAATTTAATTTTTGTCCCATAAAGTTTATTTTTAGGGTTTTCAATTTCATCCCCTTTCAACTATCTGTAAGTGTGACCATTAACCCTCTTAGAGCTGCATAACTTCTTAATCATATCCATCGAAGACTAATAGCTCTTCAATATTCCTATTTCCAATATCAATTAATTATAATGCTGCAAATATCATGATCATATGTTTTTCAATGAATAAGATGTTTGCTTAGCTACATAAAATAAAAATGTAACAAGTTGATCAAATACTTAATTTAAAAGGATATGAATTTCATAATTATTCCTTTTATAAAGTCTTCCAATCCAATCCATAGGGTATTTCGTGAAATACATTACTATTTTTTGTGAACAAAATTGAGATCTGATCGCCAAAGAAGGCTTATTTTTCTTTTATAAATATATATATTATATATTTCTATATAATATAGCTAGATATTGTGATTGAGATTGTAAGTATATGAAAACTGTAAATTGTTAAACTTCAGTGCATGAGGTAATACATTAACTGGTTTCAAAAATTTTGCAAATACATTAGAGTTTATGTCCTTTCCCATATAGGATATTAAACTCCATGTAGAAATAGACCTAAAATAAATTTCTTATTGACATTCAAAGGGGCATGTAAATACTAATGCACTATATTAACCTCCAAACATTATTGCACTAGGTAAAGGGCATTGTTGGAAAATAAAGTACGAATACTCATAAGCAATATAGCAACAGGACCAGTTAGAAGAAACTGCTGCCAATTTAAAATGTACTTGATGCGATGTAAAGAAAATTTACAATTAGAAATTTTAGGTAAGGAGATGAAAAACCAGAAATCACATTCCATTAAAGTTTACACAAGGAATAGAGAGATACAGGCTTCATTCAACATGATTGTTGCTACTACAACTATTTGTTTGCCACTCCAAGCAAATACTTTAAACCTATAGTTATCCTAACATATTGATATCTAATTGTACCATTGTTTTTGTGAGTTAGGATTTGATTTTTCCTTATACCACTTCAATACTAGTCTTCTACAACTCTCTGTTAACATGAAAACCATTGTTAAATGTTATCAATGCCTTTGAACTCTTTACCATAACCAAATGTATGAGAAACATTTACTATGAAAGTGGACTTGTTGTAATACCATTCATGGCTGAAAGTAAAATATACAGATAAACGTAAGATACCTTCATTTTCTTAACCGCTTTGAAACTCAGGTTATTTATGTCATCTCAGGCCTGTATTAATGCTAAGCTTGCATTGAAATTCCACTTTAACTTTCATTTATAATGATGCAGTTTAATTTCCCATTTATTCTTTGAGCATTATTCCCCCAGGAGAATTCATCAATTGGTATGCTTAAAATTCTTGCCTATTACAGTGTTTAAAAGACTGAGGTATTGTAATAAATATGTGATAAAATGATAAATGAAAGTGGGTTATATCCAGTTAACTAACTTGTAGTGCAAACTTATCATATTCAACATCAAATTCAAAAAGGAAAAAACTGAACATATAACTGCTTATCGTGGATACCATTTGCACTTGCATTAATTCTCTAATTAAAGTTAAACTACTTTAACTTTAAAGTAAAGTGTAAATCTTGCTCATTCTTCAGTTTGTTCCTTTGGTTGAATATTCTTGGATTCAGAAAATCAAAGTTGGCACATAGTGATTACTCTTTTATGTAGCACAGTAGTATATAGTATTGAATTGATTCAAGAGAGTTCGCTCTTATAATTAAGAACTTAATGATTGATGTATGAATATAATAAAGTTAATGTATTCATCACAAATTCATTCTTAGTCACCTTAGTTTAGCTATGGTTTTCAGTAATTTATAAGGTGTTAATATAAGATTTTTTAAAAGTTAATCCATTAGGTTGCAGTTGACTATTAATTTTGAGAATATTAAGATAATTGTTTACCCTTAAAATACCAAAATTACAATAAATTAGTTTTATCTGATCACTGAAATTTCATTGATAAAAATTCTTGGTAAATGTACCGTAAAAATAAAAAATCAACACTATAGCTATAATAGCTATATTAACATCATGATAAAAGCAAGTTTACTCTGGATATCAGGATCATTTTAATGAAGCTGATAAGAAGATATAAGATCATAAAATAGCAAATCCATTATTAGACACAATAATTTCCTGACTGTTATACTTCCTTGAATAACTGTTTTAATATTATAAGAATGACCATTTTCCATAGTTTTCTAAAACTAAGCCATATCCCATATTTAACCCAACTATTTTACATACAGATTAAAATTTTAATATTATATTTGCATTATATATATATACAAATGAGGAATTAGAATGAAAGATCATGATATGAAACATGGGTAGAGAATTTAGAATGTGAAAACTCATAATAAAGATTGATTGGAATTATCTTAAACATTAATTACATCATCCAAGAATATGCAAGGATGAAGTATATTTTATTTGAGAGTTATCCAACAAGAGAGTAACATATATTCTTTGAATAGATGATACCTTTACTTGATATTCCTACATTATCATTGATTCGCCTTCATTTAATGAATCATCATTGATGTATTAAATAATTGAAGTGATGGAATAATCAAGTTCATTTTAAATCCTTCCCAATAAAAATTATAAAATAATGTCTTTGCAAGTAGTGATCTCAATGCTTGTATTGCTAAAATGAATGCTATCTCTGAAAGTGATCATCTTGAGAGAGGGATTTTGATCATATTCTGTAAATAGTTATTATCTGAATCTTTAGTGGTGCATTATTCAAAATTCACATTTTGCAAATATATTAGTTGCCAAGCATCTAGAAAGTTTCTGAAATTTTCAAAATAATAAGCGCTAAAAATCAATGCAGAAGGCAACCGATGACGGAAAATGACTCTACCATGTTATTAACTCTCCGCAAATTATTTAAATGTAGTGATAGAAGTTGCTCTGTGACTTAATAAACTACATAATGTGATTCATTTTTCTGATTTACGGTCCACATCTAATCCTGAAGTAATATTTCAAAACCTAGGTTGGTAACTAGTAATATAAAGACATCGTTAGAAGAACTCAGTCTCTGTAACGGTGTTATAAGAAAGAAGAACATGAATAGTCTGATAGTGAAATACTTTTTAATAGGGAGAAATCACAAATACATCCCCAAGTTATTATTAGGTTGATTCGTTAGGTCAACCCACGGTTAAAGTATACTTTATTTTCTTTTCTAGATCAACTGTAACGAATACTAAAACTGACCAAATTATAGCTACATTGTTTAATTAATATATTTACACAATAATTTCATAATGAATATGCTTTTATGATAACATGAATGAGAGCATTCAAGGAGAAGTCGAAGGTCGCTGCCGCCCGATCGGAGATCCGCGTTACGTTCGTAATAAAATATTCTCTCTAAAATTTTAAATATGAAAGTTAACAACACTAGTGGAAAGTTCATAAAACGATGCAAATATTGATACCAATAAAGATGAAATATCTTGAAAGATAGACCCAAATTCCTTTGTTCGAAGGAAATCGAAACCGACGCTCAGTATTTCTAGAAAGTATAACTCTTTTACCTTGGATTGTTATAGTTTTTAAACGTGAATAATTAGCACTTCTTTGTTAGCACAAATATTATTCCAGTATATTGAAAAGGTTTAATATCAAATCCTTCCAATATCATTTTTCTCCACAATTTTCAAAGGGCAACAGTGCATCGGATTCTCTCTTTTATAATATATGGGACTATAAGAAATGCGGTCTTTTCCCAATGCGAAACTGAGTGTAGGCAAATAGAGTATTGGTGCATGCACCCCCTGTCACACCCCGAAAGGTGGCTTGGAGGGTATTTACTTTTATATCGATTTTAAATCAACCAATAAAACTGGGGTACCGTTATGTTCACTTTTTTTAAATAAATATTTCACTTTATGTTTTTTAAATCTTTTGTATATTTTGCAAAATTTTTGCTGCTTTTTTTTCTTTCAATTTCAAAAAATTCCGCCTCTTTTGTTTTCATAAAAATCGATTTCAAAGATTTTCAAAATTTTATTCTTTGATATTTTTTTGAAAAATATTGTTTTAAACAAACAAAAACCTTTTCTCCTGTTTTTTAAAAAAGAACTATTTTCCGATCGGACACTCCAAGCGTCAAAATTTATAAATTTCACTTTTTTTGATAAAATCAAGTAAACATTAAATTAAAATTTGACATCTAAGGATTTTTACTATTTCACCTTCAGTTGCCTTTTTTATTATTAAATTTCATGTCTATGGCAACAAATAAATGCAGCTGAGACACAAAGAAATGTAATGAGCAAATTGGGTACAATTAATGTATGAAGAATATTTCCAAGAAGAGTCTTAATATAGGATTGAAAATCACATATGAGCTGATAAAGGAACAAGATTTTTGGTCTTATTTGAACACTAATACTTTAGCAAGAAAGAAGTATCAAGAAACGCTTGGATGACCCTGAATTCCAAAATAATCTCATTTGATATTACTAAAATGGATGAATTTTTTCCCAGTCACATGATGATGAGAAACAGAAAGTAAAATGGCCATCATATTGTACAGCAGAGATGCGAATTATTAAAAAAAGGCTCTTTTCAAAGAAAGAATTTATTTCAGCAACAATAATCAAGGTAGATTTTTTCCAAAATATAAGCCAAGGCAGTATTCTATAGACAGTCAAGCATCTTTAGAAGTTTTTTTAAGTATGATAAAATGAGGTGAGAATGAAATGAGGCAATCAGAGTGGAATAATTTCTAGAAACCTTTTCTAGGCTTTATAGTGAAAATAATAAGTTGAGAGGCACCTGGATTGATTGCATTTTGAATAAAGATTGTGTGCAAGAATGGTTTTTACATATAATGATCAAACATAAAATTTGAAAATCAAACAGGTTATTCAGTTGATTTGATGAAAATAATTGCAATATCTAGAAACCTTAATATAGTTTTTATATAATTTATATAAAGTAATATTGTATAATTCTTTAATTTACTGATTTTATTTCACTGTTGATAAATACCAACCAGTTACCAAGTATATTCACATCGCTATATAGACTAATCATATTGCATTGAAATTTCTCTCAAACAGCAGAATCAAGAATTATGCAGTTTAATGGAACATGGGATCAGTGTAACCTATATTTCATGAAATTATACTATTGCACTATACATGTATAGCAGAGCATCATAAAATGAGATATATTGTATGACTATTGGGGTATAAGTAATGGGACATCTTTTAATGTCATGTAAACTTATCAAACCATATTTTCTTTAATAAATAAGATATATCAGATTAAATGTGCTACATTATGAAAATACTTCAGAGGAAATTTTAAAAATATTACTAAAGGTTCTGTTTCATAAACTTCAATATATTAAATAACGTTTTAAATTAAGCTCCCTTCCTTTTTTATATCAAATAATATTAATCCAGCTCCATTATCATACATTAGCTATTTACAATAATTCAATACATTAGTGAAGACGAATAAAATGTAAACTCAGTAGTGGGAAAGAGATAAGTGATAATGGAATGGCAATAATGAGTAATTCATGTCCTCTATTTTAAGAACAACATGTGACAATATGTAAGTATTTACTGAATTTTAAGTTTTCCAAATGCTTACCTATATTATAGAAATAGCAGACAGACATTAAAAATCATTCATATTATCTTAATTTATTCCTTTTGAATATAGATTTTTAATTCACCTCTTATATATCGTATGTTATGTGAAATTCATAACCGAGCTTGGATTTTAAATTCATGCAATCAATATACAGTCCTTCTTGCCTCTATCTACATATCTAGAGGAATTTGTTTTCCTGTAGTCCCATGTTTTCAATGATATCTCAGACTCAGCAAAACTATTAATGACAATCAAAAGAAATGTTGGTTGCTGGTATAGCAATCCAATTAAAAATTCAAACAAACTAAATGTACAGTAAATGATTACTAAATTCAACATCTCCACAAAGGTCTTTTATTTCTTGGGGTTTCACATCATTTTCCATTGTAGTATAACAGTTGAGAATATTGTCTCGGCACAGATATTAATAAACTTGCATTAATTCAAACATCTTCAGAGATATAAGAGATAGTTTTCTTTCAAAGATTTCTGCAAGTATAGATTCTGGTTTTTATAAATTACAATGGCAGTGATCGTTTTTCCCTTTCCAATTAAAGTACTCACATTCCACGGTTTTCCATTCCCCATACAAAAAATACTCTCAAAATATCACAGTCAATAGATCCTTGCAACTTCATTGGCTGCTCTCCATAAATGTGCAGCTCTTACATGTCCAGTATATGACTAATAATTTATGTCCAGTATAGGAAAGAAATGCAAAATATTAAGAAATGTCTCAACAAGTTCTTTGTCCATAATACATTAACAGCTCATCAAATCATTAATACTTTTGGATTTTTCCTAGTTGATAGAGAACCCTTCTAACCAATTACTCCAAGTTATTTTGATTCTTAATTAGATAAATGTGATGAATATGACACAACTGTTTCAAATAAAAACCTAAGTACCTAAGTTCTTAGGTAGAAAAGAAACTTGAGAATTAACTAAAACTATGGAAGCAACTCAGTCATGCCTGGTTCTATGTAATATTTAATATTAAAAGTATTAAGGAACTTGGCTTTATAAATATGTTGTCCAGAAATCCCATCTTGTAGTCTGGAGTAAGTACATGAATCATGCAAAATAGGACTAAAAGGAGTAGAGAATTTCTTCAATTTCCTAAAGATTGTGTGATAGTATTAAAACAAGCATTTGTTTCATAGCTTATAGGAAATGACAAACTACAAAGAGAAAAGTTAGTATATTGAAAACTATAGCATCATTTTAAATAAATTTTTAAATACTAGATTTCCTAGGAAATTATGATACTGAATTATGTAGGTCACGACACATGACTTTGTCATTTTCTTCATATTTATTTCCATCAGGGATATACATAACAATAATCTAATGAGAACTTTAAATTAAAAGAAAATAATGCTCAGGCATTAAAAATTTTGATTCGCTCATGACAGTTTTCAGCATTATTTTTATAACTTCTATAAATGGACATCTATCCTCATTAAATTTTATTTCACATTTGTCCTCTCATAACCAATATGAAACCCATATCCAATCACCATCAGAAACACTGCATTGTGTAAATAGTTCAATCACTACAATCACAATCTCAGTTGTAATCATAATAGAACAATAACAACTTTACTAATTAATAATGACTGAATAGATTAAAAATCACAATAGACCCGTTTTGGATGGTCAGCCAATAGCACCATTATCTACCATCCAATGCTTTAAAATCAATCTATGTACAAAAATAATGTCATCCAAGCAAGAGATAAGACTATTCATTGACCTAAATACATGCATTCACCTTCACTGACACTGGTAAAGGATACATCAAAAGCTGAATCACTAGCAAAGAATCTATATCTCTTAAAAATTCTTTCAATCGTTCACTCCATTGGAAGTCAAATCCATACACAATCAGTTGACATGGCACTTGAGGACAATTATAAAAACAACCCGAGACAACAGATTTTTCATTTAAATCTACATTCTTAGTTTCTCTTAATAAGATAATTGTCTGATTCAAACAAGCTGCATTTTTTACAAGAAATAAGCAACCTCATCCACACACACACACTCATTGAGTTTCCTTGAATATTAACAAAAAGGTGGGTCTGTAATCAGAGGATACTGTTCAAGAAGAGTGGGAATCATTCATAACACAAGTAAACATCATCAGTTCTGAAGACAGTGTGTGCCCCCTCAATTCATCCTATACAGGACGATGATGATATACGAGCCTATTCTGGAAATGTTGAGGTATTAAAGAGTAGAGGGTATTAAAGAGGCATTAGAATGTTGAGTTAGCAATTAAAGAGATAGGAGACAACTAACCTGTGAAGTGATTGATCAGTGATGAATCTTGAAAATTCAAATTCTTTTAATTGCATTAAAACATGTTGGCTGCTGTGAAAATTATTTTTGATCAATTCTTATATTCAATGTTTCAGAAAGATAATCCATTAACTTAATCTCTCAGAGTTATTTATAATTAAATTGCTAAGATACAACCTTTTAAATATATTATCTAATGAATTTAACCAGGGTAAAGTATCTTAAGTCACAGTGATAAAATTAATCTTTACATCAATCAAAAAGAAATCATCAGATCCATTAACATAAACTATATACTTCTTAAATTTTTAGTTGTTTAATTTTTTAGTTTTATGATTTAAGTTTTTAGCATATAGCTTTATGTTCTTCAGTTTAAGTTCACAACTTTAATGTGAGTTTAACCAAATGAAAATCATATCATAGTTTTTAATATATAATATTTATCATGATAAATAACACATGCCATGATTTAATGACTTTGTTAATGCACAATAAGTTTCAAAATTTAATTAATATTCCTCTTTAAGGATAATTAAACTTAATGGAATAGGTTTAGTTGTATTTTACTTTTTGTTATCATGCTAAATATGCAATTCACATTATTTATTTAGCAACCTTTTAATTTTACCAATCTATTGAAGTGAGATTAAAATCTCTAATTTTATCAGTCTACCTTTTAATCATTTTGACTTCTTTAGATTTTATCCAGTAATTTAAGGTAGTAATGAATTCTTCGGGTGTCTCCAATGATAACTAGTCATGAAAATTTTCTGTGATGTATTACTCACCTAATTAATATTTAGTAGAATATCACGATAAGCTCTGGCAATAGCGAATTCACAAGCCATAATTTGATATTATTTAAGCTTTCCTCTTTTCCTTTAATTGGTTTCCCTAGTAGAGTTGGAACATAAGCGTAACATTACAGAAGAGAGCGTAGCTAATTTAATGGAAGCATGAAAATTATTTTGTTTCTTAACTTTCAGGCATTCCAGATTGCCAACTTAATACAAGAGTATGCAGAGGTATTATCATATCATATAATCACCACATGAAGTTTGCCGCAGGGAGGTAAAAAAAAAAACAAAGAAAAATATAAATAGTTAGCATTCTCCACAAACCAGTTCCTCCACTGGTGGCTGAAGAAACTCCTCTCAGTGAAGTATCTCAGTGTCTATGCATACATTTTGCATTTAAGAATCAGTCTGATTTGAACAGCAGTAACTGACCAAAAACTGGAACGAGTTGATAATGCACTTCGAAGGATATTTGAAGCTGAATTAAAGTAAGAATGAATGCAGAGTCAGGATATTGTGTATTGTACCCAAAATTAGAGAGCAGGAAACTGTGATGCTCTGCCTAAATATCTGGATGAAGACAATCAATTTCTTTGGTTTTATTCCATTAGTTTTTTCTCAATCAAAGAAGAGGAATTCCAAGGTATAGTCTTAGTTATGCATTTAACATACTGTACTGCATAGGACTAAAGCCCGAGAAATTTATTTTTGCTAATGTTACTTTTTTGTTAGGGATGATGATGTATTATTATGAATTGTTCAATGATGCTAAGAAACATCATTTTTGATTCGATGATGTGACTAATAAAACCACTCTCACAGATATGAATTGTAGGTTTTTACCCAGAGGAATAAAATTCTATTACATCAATTAAATTTCAATTATATGCAAGGAAATTATTAAATCAATGGAGTATTATGTTTTATTTGAACGGACACAACTATTTCCTTTATTATCTGTACTCTCTAAACCAAAGAATTCTCGCAACATAAGGGTTATTATTGGAAAGTGAAGTTACAATGATTACATACGAACAGGTCTGAGGAAAGATAGATTTTAGTATCAGAATCTTTTCATTTACTAATATAGTATGTCATAATGAGGAAGTTATATTCCAATTGTTGATCAAGCAAAGTCAGGTTAATGTATTAGAAAAATGAATGACATAAGAGGGTATAAATTAGAGATATCATTCATCAAAAATATAAAAAGCTTTTATATTTCAGACCATCTGTAAAAAAAAGAAGCCAAAGTTAAAAAATATTTATGTGAGAGAAAAAAACAAATCAAATATATCCCATTAGTTACAATTTATTGCCATAAACTTGATCAGGTTTTAGAATCCTCCATTGTTAATTGGGATGCTTCTTCAACTCAGTTTAAAATTTCACAAATCATTTACCTTACATTAAACAATTAAAGAATCCAAACATACGAATAACTATCTAAAAAACTCATTAGCAAACGTGGTTGAGCAGATATCTGAAAATCGGTGGATAATTTCTGCGTAGCCATGGTGGAGTGGAACATGACCAAGAAGTTAAATGGAATTCAAAGGTTCCAAAATATGCCATTAACCACTGCAAAGATGACCAAACGATAAAGTGCACTAAAACTAGCATAGTTTTGTGTAACCATGCACGAAGGTATTTGTATACATAGTTACCTTAAAAAATATAACTTGAAGATTGAAGTGTGAACTCCATTGCTATTTGAGCCTCAAATTTTTTATAACAAGATATATTTTAAAACATACAAAATTTAAAATAAGGTGATATCCAAATATAAAATTAAATAACATTCAAATATTTTAATTTCACTTTAAAGAGTAAGATTAGAAAAATATGAAATAATAACTTTATTAATAATAAGGTGCACAAACCATCTTATGACCCCAATGTCATAGAGGCCAAAATCTAATTAGCCTGGTCACGATCCAAGACTTCTTTCGCATGTGCTGTTTAAGCACGAAAGGAAATTGGAAGGAGATACAAAAGGGTAAGAAAAGAAAGGTAAAAGAGAAATGATTTGGTAAGGAAATAGTGTAATTTAAAGATCAAAACAGGATAGAAATTGGTTCTTGACAATCAATATAGTATTATAAATTCAGTATTCAAAATAAAATGCAACAAATAGATTTCGATATTTTATGATGATTGATTACTGCAAGATTGCTAAAAATCTGATACTCTGAGCTGATGAAACAAATATATAAATAAAGATCTAATGTTTTTAAGAAAATGATTAGTTAATCATGAAAGATATGCTCTTTAGCTGGCATCATACTAATCAGCTATACTCTAAAAAGTTGCTTTATATTATTGCAAATATGATTACAGTAACCCCAAAGATACACATTAATATATTACAGAGAGCTACCAAGTTTATTCATTGTGCAAACACAATTTTCTATTCTTAAAAAAAAAGGAATGGGAACTTTTATATAAAAAAGTGTGCAACACAAAAAAAAGAAAATTTTAAATGTATCTTTATATGATAACGAGCTGTGCCTGCTCCTAACAGGCGCTCGTAATCTTATTAAAGTTGACAAACAACATATTGGGTCTACCAGAAAGTTCTGTCCGTTCCGGTTACAATGTTTCAACAATTAAGCTCATATTCATTAAACAAATATTTGGATCTCTCTTTTAATCGCTTACAATGTATACACATTTTCGTCTTACATTAATAAAACGAAGACCACTATTCTTGTTGGTATTAAGTGAGACGCAATCGCATACCCATGGTTTCTGTCCTAAAAAATTTCTTGCAGGGCAAACAATTCAAGGAAGAAATCAGACAAACACCGGTTAAATTATTGGCTTCTAGAGATAAGACATTCTTTAAAAATGGGATGTACAAAATGCCATCACGCTGGATAGAAGTCATAAATGATAATTATATTATTCAATAAACTTTATTCAAAGTATGAAAAATTTATTCTTTTTCACATTCTAAAAACGGACAGAACTCTTCTGTAGATATATTATGGATATAAAGGAGTTAATGCAGCAGACAGACACACAATGCAACCATAAACTATATTTCATGACCAAAATAAGAAACTTTATTCAATTTCCCTTCTTTTGGTGCTAATTTCAAATCCATACGTGGGTTAATACTACTATAATTTTGCAAAAGCAAGGAAGCATGCAGGTGAGAAATCGAAGTTTACATGTACATCTTATGGGAACAGTTATTCCCTTCTGGAGTCGAACCGAGTACTCTAAATTGAGAAACTTTTTCCAAAAACCTTTCTGGAGATTTACGTAATGATTTTTTAAATTCTCAGAACAATTGGATGTATGGATTTTGAGTCTATAGTGTACAGACAGACAGACACACACACAACACACACTAATCAAGTATACAATTATGAAATTTGTTACCAAATTAGGTAACGTCATTAACTCACCAAGTTCATTCAATCCCTTGAATTTATCCCGATATCACTTTTAATTTAATATCAATTAACCATTTACTCTACAAAAAGTATACGTAAATATTTACGTTGCTATAAACAAACATAATTTAAATACTGATTTCTCAATACGTTCTTAATAGAAAATTCAACAATCGCATTCGTGGTAACTAAGAAATAGTTTGTTTACAGCCTCAAAAATTCATCAAAATTATCATCTAATTTCTCCAAATTCTCGTGATTTCTGATCATAAACTATATTTCATGACCAAAATAAGAAACATTATTCAAGTTTCCTTCTTTTAGTGCTGCTTTCAAATCCATACGTGGGTTATTTCTAATTTAATTTTGCAAAAGAAAGGAAGCATGCAAGTGATAAAATCTAAGTTTACATGTATTTCTTACGAGAACACTGTAAACACCAGACACACACCAAACGGATTTTATTTATATAGATAATGTAACTGTATACATGAAAGTAACTCTGTATTCTTACCGGTCAACTCTGTATTTTTAATGAAGTTATGGAAGTGTTTTGAAAAGAGACTTGTAATCCAAATTTTTTCTGTCTTTATGGCTTCATATAAATGCATATGGCAATCAACAGAATTCTATTTTCTTACACCTTAAGGTCCATATATGTGAGGAGAAAAACAGGTCCAAGCAGTTACATGATCATATGAGCACCTTGAAGAGAGTCAGGTCAAGCATTTGCATTTAAACACAAGCTTTTGTTGCCATTCATTTGAGAGTTTAAAGTAATTTTTGGGAATTACAATTTAATTACTTTTCAGTGATACCATTCCTACCTGTCATTTGTATCTGTAATCGGAAAAAATAAACAATTGCTATAGCATCTTGGAATAGAAGTCGAAAATCAGACTTTTTTTTAAATGATTAATCACCATTTTCAACCACAACAAGCAAGCATTTTGAAACTGAGCAAGTCATCAATGCGCATATAACTGATATGTAAAATTATTAAAAATACACACAGTAAATAAAAAATCTTATACTTTTAGATAAAAGAAATTCTTCCCAACTGACAAAAAAAGAATAAATGTTTGAATATTACAATAAATCATACATGGGTCTACAACATGCACAAACAATAATATACTAAAAGTAGTTTAAATTAATTAGAAAAAATTGCTATCCCTATATATCTTCGTACCTAAAAAATAATTCCTTTATCACATTTAAATTAATTAAAACATAAATATATATTATACCTACAACAATATGCATACCCTTTTCACACCATCAATAAAGATGATATCATGATCTTATAAATGTTGCCTTGTTGGAATGACCTCTTGTTCCCATTCTTGATGTCAGCAATAACAACCAACCACTACAAATCTCCAAAATAGAATAGAAAAAAAGATTATGAAAACTTTAAGCATGCATGCTCAGTAAATAGAATAAATAGTCGCTCGATTTAGAGAAAAAATTAATTCAAACAACAAGATGGAAAAATTAATAAATATATGCAAACCTAGATCCTTCCATATTTTGATGTACATTGATCTCCTCTACAAACTACACTCAGAATCCACTCTCTTCACTTCAAGCAAATGGTCTGGTTGTAAGCAATCCACCTCCTTCCCAGCGAGGAAGAAACAGTATACAAAGAGAAAAATAAAATTAATTATCACAAAGTGCAATAATAAAGTGTCAATCAAATGATTAAAAAAATTAATATTTTTAAATGCAAATATTTCATCTCACTCTATTATCATTCGAACTGCACATTGCCTCCTATCAGCCATAAGTACATCATCAGCCTGCATTTGTTTTCCTCGCAAACATTGAACAACTATCAAAGGAAAATAATTCTCATAAATTATATTTCTCATAATTAGGCATTGCCAAAAATCCGACAAAATACTAACCTTAGGGAAAGTGAAGAGATACAGTCATCTCCCACCACCGCTTGTTTAATATAATACTGCACAAAATAAGGCACCATGGAAATCTGCAATATAAAATTATTAAACAAGCCTTAATTGTATAAACCAAAAATTAACTTATTGCACCGAAAATTGTATATTCAATGCATTATATGTTTAAAGAATATTCACAATAATGTTAAATAATTACATATATGTGATGATTACCCAATGGAAATTCCTCTTTCTGGTGGTTTTCATTTCCTCACCATCCCTGCATCAATACTTGGAATGACCCTGTTGTTCCTATTCTTGATGTCGGCGATAGCAACCTATCCTTACGAATCACCAATATAGAATTGAAAAAATGATAATGAAAACTTTATGTGTACATGCTAAGTAAGTGAAATAAATGATCACTCAATAAAGAGAATAAATTACATCAATAATGTAAACAAGATGGAAAAATTACTAAATATCAGCGAGCCTGAATCATTCAATATTTTGATGGTATTGATACATTGATCTCCTCTACAAACTACACTAGGAATTACTAAATCTTAAAACAGGAAATATTCCTGTTTTAAGATGAACACCACCGACCAATTAAAGGAAACGGCTGCATTGCTAATCTTAACACACGTTTTGCACTTTTAGAAACAAAGGCCTGAATTTTCAGCCTACTACGTACACATAATGAAGACTGACTATTCACGTTTCTCTTAGATACTTAAAAGCTGTGATTCATGCTAGGTAGCGTTGTGAGCAAGACGATTCGGTTTGACAGCGGAAGTTCGAAGAGCCACACAAAATCCCGCCTATTTAGTATGACGCTAGTATTCCATCCTAATGGGAGTTTAGATTATCGTACAAGCGACCTCCATTCCACTTTACATAATTCAAAGTTTGATGGAATAGTTTAGGTTTTCCGTAGATTCTGTGTAGAACCTCAAATATGACCATTCTTTTCTCAGAAATCCCAGTTAGGATCTGAATGAGACATTTAAATGTAAACATTATTATATGAGCAGAAACAACTACGTACGCAGTTCTTGTGAACATTAGTGAACGCAAGGTTTAAGGGGGAAACCTGGTTTAGAGGCCAAAATTTAAGAATTTTTTTTAGAGAAACGGTGGAATTAGTTACGGCATTAAAAGTGGTAATAGTAAATGGTAAAAGTGGTAAATGGTAATGGTAAAAGTGGTAAAAGTAAATCATTTCATCCATTTGTGTATTATAACTCTAAGAATATGCAAAACATTTTTGTAGAAATTACAAACCGAAGATATTTTTTCTACCGGGGCATATGTAAAATATCACGCATGACACGAAAAATGATGAACATCCTAGCGTCTTTAATTTTCCTTTGATTTCGGAAATCTATTATTTTTAATACATTCATCTCCTTGGCGAACCTCAAATACGTTCACGAAGTAAAGAAGAATCTCAATAGTTTAAATAGTTTTCATGCAATCGCGGACGCAAAGAAACAATTTTGAGAACAACGCGTTTTCGCAGCTGAGTTCTCTTTTTCGTTGGATGTGTGTTTAGGATACCCGTTCGAAGCCATAAAACATGTGTTCCTCGAGTATCCTCCGAGAGCAGTCGTCTGCGGAGTTCAGCTGCGTCGGCTTAAGACGGCAAGTAGCAAGTTCGCTTTAAGATCTGAAACTCTGGGATCATATTCTTGAAAGTTAAAATCTTTATATTAAAATATGAATTTTTTGACCGGCTAAACCAGGGCCCGCCTTAAGAAAACATTTACGGATGTGAATAATTATATGAATGATTTGCCTTTATTTAAGTTACATAATTCCTAAGCTTAGTTCTTCATTAACGAAAAGCAAATGTATACATTTTTGGTGCTAATATTTCGCTTCACTAAAGAATTTTAAATTTATTATTTAATTCATGGTACGCCTTTTCAATCAGAAAGTGGTTCTTAATAGTAAATGTTGAAAGATTTATAGCACAATTAGAGAATATGGAAAACCAGGATTTACCTCGCAAACTTGTGTTAAATCGTGTTTTGGAATTGTCATCAAATTATACTCTGCTAAAATTATTATTTTCTGAGCATCTTTGCGTCCTATAATTCAGGTTTTTCTTACAAGGGGATCCTTAGGACTGGAGATGGATCGCCGAAGAGGTGCTAATTCCTCGTCAAAGCGCACGGGAATAATGCAGCCACCAAGGGGGTGGTAGAAGCCTCTTGAGAGCTCGGTAGCCGTGAGAGTAGAATTAGTAATATTTTGTAAAAAATGTACACAGTAGATTACCTCCGATTACCACCACATGAATCCTCCAGTGTTTCTCAAGAATAAGCAGTCCTTTTTTTATCTCTTTCTAGATGATTAGACCTGAGCCCTGCAACTGAGGATATGCTTCTTTATGCAGACGACTGCGAGGTAATCTAAAACGCAGTTGACTGCCGGAATTTCCAAAGAAAACTAAGCATAACATTGTTTCGATCAATGGAAAATGAAACCAACCCCAGCAAATGACACATCGTGTATTTCAGAACGCTAGAACGCCTTAACTATTCATTGGAAATATAAAGTATCTTCTCTTTCCCTAAAATCTTTTTTCTTTTGATCTAACGAAAATATAGACAGCTACATTCCATTCAAGGTCGAGCACTGAACTCCTTTCCTAAGTTTCCTATGGCAACCACAGCTTTGACTTCGATGATGAAGATAACATATCATTGAGGGATATATTACCTGTTTGAAATTAAGTAAAAAATGAATATATAAAATTGGATTTCAATGCATAATTCTAAATAGGAACCAAAAAATAGAGCAACACTTCCGGCTTGAGCACATCTTTCTTACATTTCAATTTCCTAAATATTAATAGAATCCCAAATAAATGTCTCTCTCTCTCTGCTCTCTCCTCTTCCAACTCCTTCTGCAGTCTTCTGATCAAAGCGTCCTTCTCTTCTGTAGAACTTTTCTCTCTCTTCCTTGAGCAGGTGCTGCACTGCCAATAATCTTCTTTCTTTCAATTCTTCTAGTTACTTTCACTTTTTCTCAAGAGTGACCTTACTCGTTTACTGCTGAGCGCTGACTGACTGTAAATGACTCTCAAGGAAATAACTTCCTATCTACCCAAAATGAGCTAAGTATTGACTACAACTTGGACTTCTTGTTTTCATTTAAACTGTGATACATGTTGAGAAATGTATCAAATGATTCTCTGGAAGTAAACCTGTCACCAAACCTGTATGTTATAATATGCATATTGACTGAATTTGAAAAGATTTGTGATATTTCAGCAAGATGGAAGTCATTACTTTTGGATGTTACAATCACTGTCTGTATTAAAATTGCTATCAAATTATTGTTTATTATTTTAATCCTTTCTTATCTCAAAGAAAATGTTAGAGTAAAATGTATAATTAAAATTTCTTTATGACCTCTATGGAGAAATTTAATTTTAAGATTTAAAAAAAAATCTGACCAATTTTGAAATTTAATTTTTGTCCCATAAAGTTTATTTTTAGGGTTTTCAATTTCATCCCCTTTCAACTATCTGTAAGTGTGACCATTAACCCTCTTAGAGCTGCATAACTTCTTAATCATATCCATCGAAGACTAATAGCTCTTCAATATTCCTATTTCCAATATCAATTAATTATAATGCTGCAAATATCATGATCATATGTTTTTCAATGAATAAGATGTTTGCTTAGCTACATAAAATAAAAATGTAACAAGTTGATCAAATACTTAATTTAAAAGGATATGAATTTCATAATTATTCCTTTTATAAAGTCTTCCAATCCAATCCATAGGGTATTTCGTGAAATACATTACTATTTTTTGTGAACAAAATTGAGATCTGATCGCCAAAGAAGGCTTATTTTTCTTTTATAAATATATATATTATATATTTCTATATAATATAGCTAGATATTGTGATTGAGATTGTAAGTATATGAAAACTGTAAATTGTTAAACTTCAGTGCATGAGGTAATACATTAACTGGTTTCAAAAATTTTGCAAATACATCAGAGTTTATGTCCTTTCCCATATAGGATGGCATGTAAGCATAAATAGATAGGCATGTAAATACTAATGCACTATATTAACCTCCAAACATTATTGCACTAGGTAAAGGGCATTGTTGGAAAATAAAGTACGAATACTCATAAGCAATATAGCAACAGGACCAGTTAGAAGAAACTGCTGCCAATTTAAAATGTACTTGATGCGATGTAAAGAAAATTTACAATTAGAAATTTTAGGTAAGGAGATGAAAAACCAGAAATCACATTCCATTAAAGTTTACACAAGGAATAGAGAGATACAGGCTTCATTCAACATGATTGTTGCTACTACAACTATTTGTTTGCCACTCCAAGCAAATACTTTAAACCTATAGTTATCCTAACATATTGATATCTAATTGTACCATTGTTTTTGTGAGTTAGGATTTGATTTTTCCTTATACCACTTCAATACTAGTCTTCTACAACTCTCTGTTAACATGAAAACCATTGTTAAATGTTATCAATGCCTTTGAACTCTTTACCATAACCAAATGTATGAGAAACATTTACTATGAAAGTGGACTTGTTGTAATACCATTCATGGCTGAAAGTAAAATATACAGATAAACGTAAGATACCTTCATTTTCTTAACCGCTTTGAAACTCAGGTTATTTATGTCATCTCAGGCCTGTATTAATGCTAAGCTTGCATTGAAATTCCACTTTAACTTCCATTTATAATGATGCAGTTTAATTTCCCATTTATTCTTTGAGCATTATTCCCCTAGGAGAATTCATCAATTGGTATGCTTAAAATTCTTGCCTATTACAGTGTTTAAAAGACTGAGGCATTGTAATAAATATGTGATAAAATGATAAATGAAAGTAGGTTATATCCAGTTAACTAACTTGTAGTGCAAACTTATCATATTCAACATCAAATTCAAAAAGGAAAAAACTGAACATATAACTGCTTATCGTGGATACCATTTGCACTTGCATTAATTCTCTAATTAAAGTTAAACTACTTTAAAGTAAAGTGTAAATCTTGCTCATTCTTCAGTTTGTTCCTTTGGTTGAATATTCTTGGATTCAGAAAATCAAAGTTGGCACATAGTGATTACTCTTTTATGTAGCACAGTAGTATATAGTATTGAATTGATTCAAGAGAGTTCGCTCTTATAATTAAGAACTTAATGATTGATGTATGAATATAATAAAGTTAATGTATTCATCACAAATTCATTCTTAGTCACCTTAGTTTAGCTATGGTTTTCAGTAATTTATAAGGTGTTAATATAAGATTTTTTAAAAGTTAATCCATTAGGTTGCAGTTGACTATTAATTTTGAGAATATTAAGATAATTGTTTACCCTTAAAATACCAAAATTACAATAAATTAGTTTTATCTGATCACTGAAATTTCATTGATAAAAATTCTTGGTAAATGTACCGTAAAAATAAAAAATCAACACTATAGCTATAATAGCTATATTAACATCATGATAAAAGCAAGTTTACTCTGGATATCAGGATCATTTTAATGAAGCTGATAAGAAGATATAAGATCATAAAATAGCAAATCCATTATTAGACACAATAATTTCCTGACTGTTATACTTCCTTGAATAACTGTTTTAATATTATAAGAATGACCATTTTCCATAGTTTTCTAAAACTAAGCCATATCCCATATTTAACCCAACTATTTTACATACAGATTAAAATTTTAATATTATATTTGCATTATATATATATACAAATGAGGAATTAGAATGAAAGATCATGATATGAAACATGGGTAGAGAATTTAGAATGTGAAAACTCATAATAAAGATTGATTGGAATTATCTTAAACATTAATTACATCATCCAAGAATATGCAAGGATGAAGTATATTTTATTTGAGAGTTATCCAACAAGAGAGTAACATATATTCTTTGAATAGATGATACCTTTACTTGATATTCCTACATTATCATTGATTCGCCTTCATTTAATGAATCATCATTGATGTATTAAATAATTGAAGTGATGGAATAATCAAGTTCATTTTAAATCCTTCCCAATAAAAATTATAAAATAATGTCTTTGCAAGTAGTGATCTCAATGCTTGTATTGCTAAAATGAATGCTATCTCTGAAAGTGATCATCTTGAGAGAGGGATTTTGATCATATTCTGTAAATAGTTATTATCTGAATCTTTAGTGGTGCATTATTCAAAATTCACATTTTGCAAATATATTAGTTGCCAAGCATCTAGAAAGTTTCTGAAATTTTCAAAATAATAAGAATGAGAAAATAATAAAAAATAACCTCTAAATTCTTTTATATTTTATCTTAGTTTACTCTTCATGCGTTATGAATACATAAAAGTCAAATTACACTAATTTTTGTTTAACTTTATCTTCGTAAATAAATAATTTATGTGGAAAGTAAGCTTCGAAAAATTTGATCGTGCAGAGAAATTTATATATCGCCTAAAACTTGTTTCTTAAGTTACAAAGAGCAAATCGCGATAGAAGTTGAGATAAATATTGTTATTTTTGTTTTATTTTTACAGGTTATTCAGGGCAGGTTCGGATCAATCTTAATTAGGCTCTCGAGAGAAAAACAATAAAAATGATTAACTAATTCAATTACTCTCTCGGGTTTAAATGTCAATACTGCCTAGAATTTTGGAACGGCCTACAGATTGGTATTTTAAATCGCCACCAATTTTCGGTCGTAACTGAACCGCCATCTCCCGGAGGTGGATGAAAGTATTCATTCTGTGTTTGGGAGCGCGATGGTAATGACGCCTGGATGTGGAACCCGAGTTATCAGAGGAGAAAAGGTAGGCAAATAGTATGAAAGACCGCTAAAACAGTATCTGGTACGAATATTATAATAATATTAATTGAATGGATTATGAAGTATTAAGTAATATTCTGACGTTAGTTGAACTTTCATAACGCTAAGCTCGATGTTACTTTTAAATAAATTTTTATTACTCCGCCGTTTGTTGCGAAAAGCTCTTCTAAAACAAGTCAATAACGGTCGTATCCATCGTCGCTAAGTTTTTACTCTCTATTAAAAGAAGAATTTATTAATTATTTTTTCAGAAAACTTTCGCAATGGAGCTGCTTGTTACTCTTTGCTTTGATTGGCTCGATCTTTCTTCATAATTATTATGGTGTTTTAGCTTTTTACTTCATTCGTTGACTAATATATGTTTAATCATGTGATTTTTGGAGCGATTATACCTCTAATGTTTCTTTGATTTCTGCACCTTCAGTTACCACACATTATGGTTATGAAATAACTTAAATCGATCTTCTCTTAGAGTATACTGAATGATTTCGTCTCGTACACATTAAGTTTCGGCTGTTGACGTTTCATCAATTTCACTGATGTGATAATACTGCTCGTTTCTCTAAAACCCAGTGCACAACCCACTTTATATAATCCGTTTTCAAGGATATTGCAATCAGTGGCATAAAGATAATCAGTCTTCCGTTTTTGTCCAGATATGTCATTCGTATTCCGTAATTATTTCTGTAATCTTTGCCCTGTTAACCATTCATGGCGGTTCGTTTTTATCTCATCGGCATTGAAATTTTCCCGCATTCTAATGGCAACCCTTTTGACGCGAACCTAGGGGGTGACCGCTATGACTCGTTTTGAGTTTCAGCGGAGGGAAGTTGAGATAAAGTAAAAATTACGTGTTTGGTTGGTCAGAGATGAGATATATAGTGAGCTATGCTCCGATACAATCATGAAGAGAAATTGTTTGTTAACGGTGTCAGGAGTGAGATCATTATTAGCGACAGTGACGGCTGCACCCGACTCCCTTCGCGCCGAGGTCCGCGTTACGTCCGTTATAACATTCGTTGTTGACAAAACCGTTGATTGTAGTTGGAGAAATTGGAAAATAAATTAATTCAGTCTTTCCCGAGAATCTTTCTCGCTGGAAGTTTTTAATGTGAATAGAACAGAGGCAGGTAAATATGCATTTAATAGATTCCCCGTTTTTCTGGACAGTATAACTTTATTTTAACGATTATTATAATACTTGTACGTGTTGATGTTCTCAAATATTTTCCTCTGTTTGAAATTGTTTTATAAAACAAAGTACAGTGGTTCCTCGAGTTACGAGCTGGAGCTCGGGCCATATTTTCGTTCGAGATACGAGCCCAAATTTTGTTTCCGGAGCGTCCAGCTAGTTGGTGCGCAGGGTCGAGCATCATCCGAGAAAATCACTCACTCGCACGTGTTACCCGCTTGAATCGAAGTGTATCTTGTGCGCTGTAATCATTTTTGCGTGATAACTGAACTTTTTTACAGTACAGGAAGTGCAGCCAAGAAACAAGTGATAATTAAATTTACGTTAATGTTAAGGTTAGTTTAAATTTAAAGTTAAGAGCATTGTTTTAAGTATTTTCTTTTATTTGAAATAATTAAAATATTGCGTTAGTTTAAAGTTACGAAAATGGTTTTAAGTTTTAAAAAAGCGGCGTTTACGCATGTGTCTAGAGTGCCTACACTCCTTCCCTCCTCCTCGCCGTTCACCTTCGTTAGCCGAACTTACCCGTCACCTAAGTAAGACTATTTTTCTAAATAACTTTTATTTCTTTGTTTCACAATTTTGTGATGTATTTGTAAATTATACATATTTATTTGTTAGTTAAAACATATATTTAGCCATAACATTAATGGCATTTTAATTACTTTCAATGGGGAAAAATGCTTCGAGATACGAGCAATTTGACATACGAGCAAGGTTACGGAACGAATTAAACTCGTATCTCGAGGTACCACCGTACCCCGATTTCATTCTTATCTCCAAATGTTGCAACAGCGCGCTGAGTTCTCCCGTTTCCATTATATTCGGTTCAAGAAATACGTTGTCTATCCTTCAATTCAAACGGATAGTATAATACGATACGCGCGAACAGCCGACGTGGGAACAAAAAAGCGGAACGAGAGACATTAAGTGGTATTTAATTTCGCTACTCGTGATTTCGCGCCGTAGGAGAATGCTCGCCCATATGTCTCGATTACCCTGAGTAGCATTCTCTATAGTCCGTTCCACAAGAGCTGGCAGTATTTTTATTGTGACCCCAACGCTGTGCACCGAGCGGCAGTCGATCTCTCTATTTTCGTGGTCGCTTATATTCATCTCATTCGTGCCATCGTAATCGAACATTTTAACGATAAAATAATAGCTCTTTGTACACAGATTTTAATAATTTTAAATATTACCAATAATATTAAATTTTGTCGCAAATAATAAGGTCGTTAATAAATAACCCATCATTTTTTTCATTTAGGTCATCTTATTTTAGGGCCGGTGTAGCGGTACCATACTCAATAGCAAAGCTGCTTCCAGAAAACAAAGCTCCAAAAGTACGTCGTCGGTCACTGCACTATCAGCTCATGTCTCACTTGAGATATAGAGTTTTCAAAATCGATTGTCACTCAAACTTAAAGTTATCGGAGTTCTTCCTTGCAGGTCTGTTCGTGAGTTTTTTGTTCTGTAAAACATTGAGTAAATTCGACCTTTCGTGGTGTGGACGGAAGTGTTTGTGAAGCGTATGAATAAAATATATCCATATTATTCTTTTATAGACACAAAATTTAGATCTAATTCGTGATTATGGAGAGTGGAAGGAGGAGAGCAATCGGAGCGCTAAATCAATTACTCTCTCGGTTATAAAATTCGAAAGCTAAAGTTCTATTCAAGATATCGACTCAGAATAAGCTGTAAATGAAAATAACAACATTTATCTCTATTTCTCTCGCGGCGAGTTTTTCGTAACGTAAGAAACAAAATTTTCAGGCGATGTATAAATTTGACTGCACGATCCAATTTTTCGGAGGTTGCGTTCACCTTAAATTATTTTTTAATAAAATATGATGACTCAAAAATTAATATAATTTGAATTTTATGTATTCATAAGGTATAAAGAGTATTCTAAGAGAAAACTAGCACTTTACGATAGATAGGATGTGAGAAATGGCAGTTTTAGTATTGTTCACGGCTGGTGAGGTGACCATTTTTTTTTCATTCCGCTATAAAATTTATTACTTTTGTTTAAATGTTGAAAAAACTCCGTCAATATATAGAACCATCCGTATGAATCAGTAAACTTGGAGAATTGATCCTCTATCGACCTATGCTATAGTCCGTTCCACAAAAGCTGGCAAAACGGGAGGCTTATGGGGAAATAAATGCACGTAAATTCCCATAAGGGAGCAACCTAGCCTCCCAAAAGGAGTCAGTTAATAATTTATGATTTACATCTACGGATAAAATTAATATTTTCAACTAAGTTTGGTGGATTTTTTTCCAATTTTTTGATGAAATTTGGACGAGGAAGGATGGTTCTACATATTGACGGAGTTTTTTCAACATTTAAACAAAAGAAATAAATTTTACAGCGGAATTAAAAAAAAATGGTCACCAAACCAAACCTCACCAGCCGTGAACAATACTAAAACTACCATTTCTCTCATCCTATCTGACGTAAAGTGCTAGTTTTTTCATAGATTACTCTTTATACCTTATGAATACAAAAAAGTCAACTTATATTAATGTTTGACTGATGAAATTTTAGTAAAAAATAATTTAAGTGGAACGCAACCTCCGAAAATTTGAATCGTGCAGTCAAATTTATACATCGCCTAAAAATTTTTTGTTTCTTACGTTACGAAAAACTTGTCGCGAGAGAAATTGAGATAAATGTTGTTATTTTCATTTACAGGTTATTCTGAGTCGATATCTTGAATAGAACTTTAGTTTTTGAATTTTATAACCGAGAGCGGGTCCGGATCAATCCGAATTACGCTTACGGGTCTATTAGTCTCGAGCAAAAAGTAACAATGATTAGCAATCGGAGCGCTAAATCAATTACTCCCTCGGTTATATAATTCAAAAACTAAAGTTCTATTCAAGATATCGACTCAGAATAACCTGTAAATGAAAATAACAACATTTATCTCAATTTCTCTCGCGACAAGTTTTTCGTAACGTAAGAAACAAAAAATTTTTTAGCCGATGTATATATTTGACTGCACGATCCAATTTTTCGGAGGTTGCGTTCCACTTAAATTATTTTTTACTAAAATTTTATCGGTCAAAAATTAATGTAAGTTAATTTTTTTGTATTCATGAGGTGTAAAGAGTAATCTAAGAAAAAACTAGCTCTTTTTGTCGGATAGGATGTGAGAAACGGCAGTTTTAGTATTGTTCACGGCGGGTGAGGTGACCATTTTTTTTTCATTCCGCTGTAAAATTTATTTCTTTTGTTTAAATGTTGAAAAAACTCCGTCATTATATAGAACCGTCCTTCCTTGTCCAAATTTCACCAAAAAATTGGAGAAAAATCCTCCAAACTAAGTTGAAAATCTTAATTTCATCCGTTGCAAAGGCAAATTTTGTGGATATCGCGGATATTCCGGAAAAATGACCCGGCGTACGAGGCTATTCGATTTCTCCATAAGCCCCATACTGCCTAGAAAAGTGGAACAGACTATAGTCTCATTCAAATTCAGGAGACACCTATGTTTACACTCCTTGTCAGGGTAATCGAGATCTATGGACGAGCATTCTCCCGAAATCACGAGTAGCGAAATTAAATACCACTTAATGTCTCTCGTTCCGCTTCTTTGTTAGTTTTTAGAATTTAAATTTAAGTCTTAAACATCCTTTTATAGAAGTTTGAATTCATCGAAAATAGCTACTTCTTCTGCATAATTTACTCCCTTATTATGAACGAATTTGAAAAATTAAAACCTAGCAATTAATCTTCTTACCTCCCTTAACGGTATGTGTGAAGTATAAGAAGATTAAGATTAAAATCTGTTGTAATTTGGGAAATAAAACACTTCTGTTTTCGTCCATCGAGGTAGCAGATCGCGCGACCTCTACGAAGTCTGAAAGTAGTGGAAAGGACTTGGAGGAGGGGAAGTTATCGGATAAGGCTCGCTATCAAGGATCCCGAAGGAGAGTAGATTCTACGGGGAACCTGGATTTGAGGCCCGAAATTTATTGAATTTTTAGGATTTTTTCATGGAAATAGTGATTTACATGTATATTGCTAGTCCGTACATTCGTGCATATATCTTCAAGAGTATGAAAAACATTTCTAAGAAATTATTGACAAAATTTATTGTTTCTTTAGGGGAAATGTTATGGGTATTCTGAATTGACCCGGAAATTTGTGTGCGTCTTTAAATTTTCGTTAGCTTTCGGAAATCCTATTTTCCTTGTATATAATGCATGTATATTGTCGGTAAACCTAATAAAATAACTTGAAACGGCCGTTTTGGATGAGCTCTACGGCAACATGAAATGTGGTCGTTCGATGAGGATTTTCATTACGAACATAAGTTGTGAGTAGAAGATTTGTTAGACTAGAAGCATGGATGACACAAAGTTCCTTAACCTAATCCAGATCTTTTGATTTCCACCCATTATGGTGCACGTAAAAATCATTAATTCTGCTCGCCATACTCATTATTGCGAAAAAAATATTTGGAAGGCTAATCATACTCTTTGTTTAGAATAATTGAAAGATAGAATAATAATTATTTAATAAGAGTAATTATTAAGAATGATTAATAAATAATTATTATTTATAAATTAAATATGTTGAATTATTTTTGCATTCAAAAATGAACTTTTGTTCAGAATTAGTAGTACAATGATCTGATCGGAGATAATCACGAAGAGCGAATCGAACCCAGGACCTCATCGATCCTACGGACGTCGATGGAATTCTCCCCACACATACTTAACCAGAATGAGACTGTTTTTGGTATACTGACTCGTCTTTTGCCAGCAAATGAATGTCGAAGATAACACGATCCTTATCAATGTATCAATTTCAGTCTCGCTTGGGAACTGCGAAGTGAAGAGGCTTCCCACCCCTCCAACCTTTTCTCGAACGCCAGTTAGTGCCAACAGCTCCCTAAAAGTCAGCAAATGATCCTCCCTGTCATCTGTTAGTTCTCCAGCAAGGAATTTACACATATGTCCCCCGACTTTTCAATAGGACTAGCAAAGAACGATAGAGGATTAAAATTAAGAAGACCCATCTTTTTTTAAGCCACTTCTAAATTTAGCAGATATTGCTGGGGAAAGCCAGACCAAAACTGTGAAAGGAAACAGGAAGAGAGTGGTGGCAAATATGGAGTGACTGGCTAAAGATAAGCTGATGCAATTAAGATATTTCAGGATAAAACAAGCTTGATGAAAATCTATGCAATTGATATGGCAGGAGTAATGAGTGTTCACACAGGACCAGACGTTATTACATCTTAATTTTATCCAGGCACTCTTTTTTGGTTTCAAGTTTCTGACCAACATGTCACACCCATTTATGCCCTACCTATACCTATAAAAGAGTGAGATTATATATATTGTATTTCATATGCTTGAAAATTTGAAAAATAAAATTCAACTTATTTATGAAGTTCATGTAGTGCAATCTGTCTTCTCATGTAATCCAATGTCGTACATTTTAACCTCTATTAAAACTCCTGGAAGAGACTGCGAACCTCCAGAAAAGCTAAAAGAAAATTTTTCATTGAGAAGTGATATATGGGAAAGAGGACATTGGATGAGAGAATTATCAATATATTTAAAATAGATAACGTAATATATAATAATAATAATTATACATTGAAGATAACATATTATGTTGAATGAATGATGTTTATTCCATCCTCCATTTTCACTTCTGAGAGAGACTGCTATGCTCTATGAATGCTATGGAAAATATATATTAAATGCTTGTCATTTCAGGTAGAGTGAAATATGATGAGAGCAATTGCATGCAAAATTAGAATATAACATTCCTGTGTGTTTCTCTACCTTTCATCGGGTAGGGAACTATCCATTTCCACTCTGGGAGCAAATATTTGGAGTATCCTCCTTTGTGATTTGCCTTGATGCCTCGGCAGAGTTATGAGGAAATCCAAGAGATTCCAAGATATTCTTAAAAGGTTAGTTTTTTCCATTTTAATGATCTATAAGTTTCTAAAATTGAATTAAATTGATGGAATATAACTTACCCATAATATGCACGAAAAGAAAAAATTTTTCCAAGGATGAATATTGAATATATGGTTCTATATCCATTTCTAAAATGAGGACATTACAGTATCCCAAATACAATGAACAAACTCTGCAGGTTTTCATTCCCATCGTATCGTAATTTCCTGATGTTTGGATGTGAGAATCTCAATATTTGTAGCTATAATTGAGGTAATTGTGTGAAATAGGTTTATTTTAAAATGAATGGGTTCTTGCTTACCAGGAAATTAATTCTTCTCCAAGTTACCAAAGAGGACTCTATTGATTATTAGGTTCCCACTTCCCTTTCTCCCAAAAAAGAACACTGACAACCACTTAAAGAAATCATAGCATACATTGACTTTCTATTGTCTGGAAGTGACCAAATTAAAATAATTATAAATGGCAACACTCATCTTGTTCAACCTGTCTCCATATGTCCTTGAATGTCTTTTGTTCCATCCTATCTTTCTTCATGTAGGGAACTTTTCCTTTCCACTCTCCGACCAAATATAGAAGAGGATCCTCCTTTGTATTTGCCTTGATGCCTCGCCAGAGTTAAAAGGAATTCCAGGAGTTTTCAAAATATTCTGAAAAGATTAGTTTTTTCTATTTAATTGTTCTATTAAGTTTCTAAAATAGAATGAAATTGATGGAATATAACTTAACTTTCAGTTTCTTCAGTTAGGGAACTATTCCCTTCCACTCTCGGACCAAATATAGTAGAGGATCCTCCTTTGTGATTTGCCTTGATGCCTCGCCAGAGTTAAAAGGAAATCCAGTAGTTTTCAAAATATTCTGAAAAGATTAGTTTTTTCTATTTAATTGTTCTATTAAGTTTCTAAAATAGAATGAAATTGATGGAATATAACTTAACTTTCAGTTTCTTCAGTTAGGGAACTATTCCCTTCCACTCTCGGACCAAATATAGTAGAGGATCCTCCTTTGTGATTTGCCTTGATGCCTCGCCAGAGTTAAAAGGAAATCCAGGAGTTTTCAAAATATTCTGAAAAGATTAGTTTTTTCTATTTAATTGTTCTATTAAGTTTCTAAAATAGAATGAAATTGATGGAATATAACTTAACTTTCAGTTTCTTCAGTTAGGGAACGATTCCCTTCCACTCTCGGACCAAATATAGTAGAGGATCCTCCTTTGTATTTGCCTTGATGCCTCGCCAGAGTTAAAAGGAAATCCAGGAGTTTTCAAAATATTCTGAAAAGATTAGTTTTTTCTATATAATTGTTCTATTAAGTTTCTAAAAGAGAATTTAATTGATGGAATATAACTTAACTTTCAGTTTCTTCAGTTAAGGAACTATTCCCTTCCACTCTCGGACCAAATATAGTAGAGGATCCTCCTTTGTATTTGCCTTGATGCCTCGCCAGAGTTAAAAGGAAATCCAGGAGTTTTCAAAATATTCTGAAAAGATTAGTTCTTTCTATTTAATTGTTCTATTAAGTTTCTAAAATAGAATGAAATTGATGGAATATAACTTAACTTTCAGTTTCTTCAGTTAGGGAACTAATCCCTTCCACTCTCGGACCAAATATAGTAGAGGATCCTCCTTTGTGATTTGCCTTGATGCCTCGCCAGAGTTAAAAGGAAATCCAGGAGTTTTCAAAATATTCTGAAAAGATTAGTTTTTTCTATTTAATTGTTCTATTAAGTTTCTAAACTAGAATGAAATTGATGGAATATAACTTAACTTTCAGTTTCTTCAGTTAGGGAACTAATCCCTTCCACTCTCGGACCAAATATAGAAGAGGATCCTCCTTTGTGATTTGCCTTGATGCCTCGCCAGAGTTAAAAGGAAATCCAGGAGTTCTCAAAATATTCTGAAAAGATTAGTTTTTTCTATTTAATTGTTCTATTAAGTTTCTAAAAGAGAATTTAATTGATGGAATATAACTTAACTTTCAGTTTCTTCAGTTAAGGAACTATTCCCTTCCACTCTCGGACCAAAGATAGTAGAGGATCCTCCTTTGTATTTGCCTTGATGCCTCGCCAGAGTTATAAGGAAATCCAGGAGTTTTCAAAATATTCTGAAAAGATTAGTTTTTTCTATTTAATTGTTCTACTAAGTTTCTA
This sequence comes from Pantala flavescens, assembly GCA_020796165.1. Taxonomy (NCBI): domain Eukaryota; kingdom Metazoa; phylum Arthropoda; class Insecta; order Odonata; family Libellulidae; genus Pantala; species Pantala flavescens. The sequence continues at coordinate 17,284,679 of CM036885.1, read as the reverse complement.
AAAGAGAATTTAATTGATGGAATATAACTTAACTTTCAGTTTCTTCAGTTAAGGAACTATTCCCTTCCACTCTCGGACCAAATATAGTAGAGGATCCTCCTTTGTATTTGCCTTGATGCCTCGCCAGAGTTAAAAGGAAATCCAGGAGTTTTCAAAATATTCTGAAAAGATTAGTTTTTTCTATTTAATTGTTCTATTAAGTTTCTAAAAGAGAATTTAATTGATGGAATATAACTTAACTTTCAGTTTCTTCAGTTAGGGAACTATTCCCTTCCACTCTCGGACCAAATATAGTAGAGGATCCTCCTTTGTATTTGCCTTGATGCCTCGCCAGAGTTAAAAGGAAATCCAGGAGTTTTCAAAATATTCTGAAAAGATTAGTTTTTTCTATTTAATTGTTCTATTAAGTTTCTAAAAGAGAATTTAATTGATGGAATATAACTTAACTTTCAGTTTCTTCATTTAAGGAACTATTCCCTTCCAATCTCGGACCAAATATAGTAGAGGATCCTCCTTTGTATTTGCCTTGATGCCTCGCTAGAGTTAAAAGGAAATCCAGGAGTTTTCAAAATATTCTGAAAAGATTAGTTTTTTCTATTTAATTGTTCTATTAAGTTTCTAAAAGAGAATTTAATTGATGGAATATAACTTAACTTTCAGTTTCTTCAGTTAAAGAACTATTCCCTTCCACTCTCGGACCAAATATAGAAGAGGATCCTCCTTTGTGATTTGCCTTGATGCCTCGCCAGAGTTAAAAGGAAATCCAGGAGTTCTCAAAATATTCTGAAAAGATTAGTTTTTTCTATTTAATTGTTCTATTAAGTTTCTAAAAGAGAATTTAATTGATGGAATATAACTTAACTTTCAGTTTCTTCAGTTAGGGAACTAATCCCTTCCACTCTCGGACCAAATATAGAAGAGGATCCTCCTTTGTGATTTGCCTTGATGCCTCGCCAGAGTTAAAAGGAAATCCAGGAGTTCTCAAAATATTCTGAAAAGATTAGTTTTTTCTATTTAATTGTTCTATTAAGTTTCTAAAAGAGAATTTAATTGATGGAATATAACTTAACTTTCAGTTTCTTCAGTTAAAGAACTATTCCCTTCCACTCTCGGACCAAAGATAGTAGAGGATCCTCCTTTGTATTTGCCTTGATGCCTCGCCAGAGTTAAAAGGAAATCCAGGAGTTTTCAAAATATTCTGAAAAGATTAGTTTTTTCTATTTAATTGTTCTATTAAGTTTCTAAAAGAGAATTTAATTGATGGAATATAAGTTAACTTTCAGTTTCTTCATTTAAGGAACTATTCCCTTCCAATCTCGGACCAAATATAGTAGAGGATCCTCCTTTGTATTTGCCTTGATGCCTCGCCAGAGTTAAAAGGAAATCAAGTAGTTTTCAAAATATTCTGAAAAGATTAGTTTTTTCTATTTAATTGTTCTATTAAGTTTCTAAAATAGAATTTAATTGATGGAATATAACTTAAATTTCAGTTTCTTCAGTTAGGGAACTATTCCCTTCCACTCTCGGACCAAAGATAGTAGAGGATCCTCCTTTGTATTTGCCTTGATGCCTCGCCAGAGTTAAAAGGAAATCCAGGAGTTTTCAAAATATTCTGAAAAGATTAGTTTTTTCTATTTAATTGTTCTATTAAGTTTCTAAAATAGAATGAAATTGATGGAATATAACTTAACTTTCAGTTTCTTCAGTTAGGGAACTATTCCCTTCCACTCTTGGACCAAATTTAGAAGAGGATCCTCCTTTGTGATTTGCCTTGATGCCTCGCCAGAGTTAAAAGGAAATCCAGGAGTTTTCAAAATATTCTGAAAAGATTAGTTTTTTCTATTTAATTGTTCTATTAAGTTTCTAAAATAGAATGAAATTGATGGAATATAACTTAACTTTCAGTTTCTTCAGTTAGGGAACGATTCCCTTCCACTCTCGGACCAAATATAGTAGAGGATCCTCCTTTGTATTTGCCTTGATGCCTCGCCAGAGTTAAAAGGAAATCCAGGAGTTTTCAAAATATTCTGAAAAGATTAGTTTTTTCTATTTAATTGTTCTATTAAGTTTCTAAAAGAGAATTTAATTGATGGAATATAACTTAACTTTCAGTTTCTTCAGTTAGGGAACGATTCCCTTCCACTCTCGGACCAAATATAGTAGAGGATCCTCCTTTGTGATTTGCCTTGATGCCTCGCCAGAGTTAAAAGGAAATCCAGGAGTTTTCAAAATATTCTGAAAAGATTAGTTTTTTCTATTTAATTGTTCTATTAAGTTTCTAAAATAGAATGAAATTGATGGAATATAACTTAACTTTCAGTTTCTTCAGTTAGGGATCTATTCCCTTCCACTCTCGGACCAAATATAGTAGAGGATCCTCCTTTGTATTTGCCTTGATGCCTCGCCAGAGTTTAAAGGAAATCCAGGAGTTTTCAAAATATTCTGAAAAGATTAGTTTTTTCTATTTAATTGTTCTATTAAGTTTCTAAAAGAGAATTTAATTGATGGAATATAACTTAACTTTCAGTTTCTTCAGTTAGGGAACGATTCCCTTCCACTCTCGGACCAAATATAGTAGAGGATCCTCCTTTGTATTTGCCTTGATGCCTCGCCAGAGTTATAAGGAAATCCAGGAGTTTTCAAAATATTCTGAAAAGATTAGTTTTTTCTATTTAATTGTTCTATTAAGTTTCTAAAAGAGAATTTAATTGATGGAATATAACTTATCTTTCAGTTTCTTCATTTAAGGAACTATTCCCTTCCACTCTCGGACCAAATATAGTAGAGGATCCTCCTTAGTGATTTGCCTTGATGCCTCGCCAGAGTTAAAAGGAAATCCAGGAGTTTTCAAAATATTCTGAAAAGATTAGTTTTTTTTATTTAATTGTTCTATTTAATTTCTAAAATAGAATGAAATTGATCGAATATAACTTTACTTTCAGTTTCTTCAGTTAGGGAACTATTCCCTTCCACTCTCTGACCAAATATAGTAGAGGATCCTCCTTTGTATTTGCCTTGATGCCTCGCCAGAGTTATAAGGAAATCCAGGAGTTTTCAAAATATTCTGAAAAGATTAGTTTTTTCTATTTAATTGTTCTATTTAGTTTCTAAAATAGAATGAAATTGATGGAATATAACTTAACTTTCAGTTTCTTCATTTAAAGAACTATTCCCTTCCACTCTCGGACCAAATATAGTAGAGGATCCTCCTTTGTATTTGCCTTGATGCCTCGCCAGAGTTAAAAGGAAATCCAGGAGTTTTCAAAATATTCTGAAAAGATTAGTTTTTTCTATTTAATTGTTCTATTAAGTTTCTAAAAGAGAATTTAATTGATGGAATATAGCTTAACTTTCAGTTTCTTCAGTTAGGGAACTATTCCCTTCCACTCTCGGTCCAAATATAGTAGAGGATCCTCCTTTGTATTTGCCTTGATGCCTCGCCAGAGTTAAAAGGAAATCCAGGAGTTTTCAAAATATTCTGAAAAGATTAGTTTTTTCTATTTAATTGTTCTATTTAATTTCTAAAATAGAATGAAATTGATCGAATATAACTTAACTTTCAGTTTCTTCATTTAGGGAACGATTCCCTTCCACTCTCTGACCAAACATAGTAGAGGATCCTCCTTTGTATTTGCCTTGATGCCTCGCCAGAGTTAAAAGGAAATCCAGGAGTTTTCAAAATATTCTGAAAAGATTAGTTTTTTCTATTTAATTGTTCTATTTAGTTTCTAAAATAGAATGAAATTGATGGAATATAACTTAACTTTCAGTTTCTTCATTTAAAGAACTATTCCCTTCCACTCTCGGACCAAATATAGTAGAGGATCCTCCTTAGTGATTTGCCTTGATGCCTCGCCAGAGTTAAAAGGAAATCCAGGAGTTTTCAAAATATTCTGAAAAGATTAGTTTTTTCTATTTAATTGTTCTATTTAATTTCTAAAATAGAATGAAATTGATCGAATATAACTTAACTTTCAGTTTCTTCATTTAGGGAACGATTCCCTTCCACTCTCTGACCAAACATAGTAGAGGATCCTCCTTTGTATTTGCCTTGATGCCTCGCCAGAGTTAAAAGGAAATCCAGGAGTTTTCAAAATATTCTGAAAAGATTAGTTTTTTCTATTTAATTGTTCTATTTAATTTCTAAAATAGAATGAAATTGATCGAATATAACTTAACTTTCAGTTTCTTCAGTTAGGGAACGATTCCCTTCCACTCTCTGACCAAACATAGTAGAGGATCCTCCTTTGTATTTGCCTTGATGCCTCGCCAGAGTTAAAAGGAAATCCAGGAGTTTTCAAAATATTCTGAAAAGATTAGTTTTTTCTATTTAATTGTTCTATTAAATTTCTAAAATAGAATGAAATTGATCGAATATAACTTAACTTTCAGTTTCTTCAGTTAGGGAACGATTCCCTTCCACTCTCTGACCAAACATAGTAGAGGATCCTCCTTTGTATTTGCCTTGATGCCTCGCCAGAGTTAAAAGGAAATCCAGGAGTTTTCAAAATATTCTGAAAAGATTAGTTTTTTCTATTTTAATGATCTATAAGTTTCTAAAATTGAATTAATTTGATGGAATATAACTTACCCATAATATGGAAGTAATGGATCAATTTATCCAAGGGTAAATGTTAAATTTATGGTCCGATATCCATCTGTTATTTGAAGACATTTTAAAATCCCAAATACAGTGAACAAACCCTGCAGGTCTTCATTCCCATCATATCATAATTACCTGATATTTGGATGATAAGAATCTAAATATTTGTAGTTATATTTGATGTAATTGTTTAAAACAGGTATCAATGAAAATGAAAGGGTTCTTGCTTACCAGGACATTCATTCTTCTCCAAGTTACCCATGTAAACTTTATTGATTATTAGGTTCCCACTTCCCTTTCTCCCAAAAAAGAACACTGACAACAACTTAAAGAAATCATAGCATACGTTGACTTTCTATTGTCTGGAAGTGACCAAATTAAATTAAGTTTAAATAACAACGCTCATCTTGTTCAACCTGTCTCCATATGTCCTTGAATGTCTTTTGTTCCATCCTATCTTTCTTCATGTAGGTAACTTTTTCTTTCCATTCTCGGACCAAATATAGTAGAGGATCCTCCTTTGTGATTTGCCTTGATGCCTCGCCAGAGTTAATAGGAATTCCAGGAGTTCTCAAAATATTCTGAAAAGGTTAGTTTTTTCTATTTAATTGTTCTATTAAGTTTCTAAAATAGAATGAAATAGATGGAATATAACTTAACTTTCAGTTTCTTCAGTTAGGGAACTATTCCCTTCCACTCTCGGACCAAATATAGTAGAGGATCCTCCTTTGTGATTTGCCTTGATGCCTCGCCAGAGTTAAAAGGAATTCCAGGAGTTCTCAAAATATTCTGAAAAGGTTAGTTTTTTCTTTTTAATTGTTCTGTTAAGTTTCTAAAATAGAATTTAATTGATGGAATATAACTTAAATTTCAGTTTCTTCAGTTAGGGAACTATTCCCTTCCACTCTCGGACCAAATATAGTAGAGGATCCTCCTTTGTATTTGCCTTGATGCCACGCCAGAGTTAAAAGGAAATCCAGGAGTTTTCAAAATATTCTGAAAAGATTAGTTTTTTCTGTTTAATTGTTCTATTAAATTTCTAAAATAGAATGAAATTGATGGAATATAACTTATCTTTCAGTTTCTTCATTTAAGGAACTGTTCCCTTCCACTCTCGGACCAAATATAGTAGAGCACTGAAAGGGCATTTCTTTCTATATTAATGTTCTATAAAGTTCTAAAATTGAATGAAATTATGGAATATAACTTACCCATAATATGCACGAAAAGAAAAAATTTTTCCAAGGATGAATATTGAATATATGGTTCTATATCCATTTCTAAAATGAGGACATTACAGTATCCCAAATACAATGAACAAACTCTGCAGGTTTTCATTCCCATCGTATCGTAATTTCCTGATGTTTGGATGTGAGAATCTCAATATTTGTAGCTATAATTGAGGTAATTGTGTGAAATAGGTTTATTTTAAAATGAATGGGTTCTTGCTTACCAGGAAATTAATTCTTCTCCAAGTTACCAAAGAGGACTCTATTGATTATTAGGTTCCCACTTCCCTTTCTCCCAAAAAAGAACACTGACAACCACTTAAAGAAATCATAGCATACATTGACTTTCTATTGTCTGGAAGTGACCAAATTAAAATAATTATAAATGGCAACACTCATCTTGTTCAACCTGTCTCCATATGTCCTTGAATGTCTTTTGTTCCATCCTATCTTTCTTCATGTAGGGAACTTTTCCTTTCCACTCTCCGACCAAATATAGAAGAGGATCCTCCTTTGTATTTGCCTTGATGCCTCGCCAGAGTTAAAAGGAATTCCAGGAGTTTTCAAAATATTCTGAAAAGATTAGTTTTTTCTATATAATTGTTCTATTAAGTTTCTAAAAGAGAATTTAATTGATGGAATATAACTTAACTTTCAGTTTCTTCAGTTAAGGAACTATTCCCTTCCACTCTCGGACCAAATATAGTAGAGGATCCTCCTTTGTATTTGCCTTGATGCCTCGCCAGAGTTAAAAGGAAATCCAGGAGTTTTCAAAATATTCTGAAAAGATTAGTTTTTTCTATTTAATTGTTCTGTTAAGTTTCTAAAAGAGAATTTAATTGACGGAATATAACTTAACTTTCAGTTTCTTCAGTTAGGGAACGATTCCCTTCCACTCTCTGACCAAATATAGTAGAGGATCCTCCTTTGTATTTGCCTTGATGCCTCGCCAGAGTTAAAAGGAAATCCAGGAGTTTTCAAAATATTCTGAAAAGATTAGTTTTTTCTATTTAATTGTTCTATTAAATTTCTAAAATAGAATGAAATTGATCGAATATAACTTAACTTTCAGTTTCTTCAGTTAGGGAACGATTCCCTTCCACTCTCTGACCATCATAGTAGAGGATCCTCCTTTGTATTTGCCTTGATGCCTCGCCAGAGTTAAAAGGAAATCCAGGAGTTTTCAAAATATTCTGAAAAGATTAGTTTTTTCTATTTAATTGTTCTATTAAGTTTCTAAAATAGAATGAAATTGATGGAATATAACTTAACTTTCAGTTTCTTCAGTTAGGGAACGATTCCCTTCCACTCTCGGACCAAATATAGTAGAGGATCCTCCTTTGTATTTGCCTTGATGCCTCGCCAGAGTTAAAAGGAAATCCAGGAGTTTTCAAAATATTCTGAAAAGATTAGTTTTTTCTATATAATTGTTCTATTAAGTTTCTAAAAGAGAATTTAATTGATGGAATATAACTTAACTTTCAGTTTCTTCAGTTAGGAAACGATTCCCTTCCACTCTCTGACCATCATAGTAGAGGATCCTCCTTTGTATTTGCCTTGATGCCTTGCCAGAGTTAAAAGGAAATCCAGGAGTTTTCAAAATATTCTGAAAAGATTAGTTTTTTCTGTTTAATTGTTCTATTAAATTTCTAAAATAGAATGAAATTGATCGAATATAACTTAACTTTCAGTTTCTTCAGTTAGGGAACGATTCCCTTCCACTCTCTGACCAAATATAGTAGAGGATCCTCCTTTGTATTTGCCTTGATGCCTCGCCAGAGTTAAAAGGAAATCCAGGAGTTTTCAAAATATTCTGAAAAGATTAGTTTTTTCTATTTAATTGTTCTATTAAGTTTCTAAAATAGAATGAAATTGATGGAATATAACTTATCTTTCAGTTTCTTCATTTAAGGAACTGTTCCCTTCCACTCTCTGACCAAACATAGTAGAGGATCCTCCTTTGTATTTGCCTTGATGCCTCGACAGAGTTAAAAGGAAATCCAGGAGTTTTCAAAATATTCTGAAAAGATTAGTTTTTTCTATTTAATTGTTCTATTAAGTTTCTAAAATAGAATGAAATTGATGGAATATAACTTATCTTTCAGTTTCTTCATTTAAGGAACTGTTCCCTTCCACTCTCGGACCAAATATAGTAGAGGATCCTCCTTTGTATTTGCCTTGATGCCTCGACAGAGTTAAAAGGAAATCCAGGAGTTTTCAAAATATTCTGAAAAGATTAGTTTTTTCTGTTTAATTGTTCTATTAAATTTCTAAAATAGAATGAAATTGATGGAATATAACTTATCTTTCAGTTTCTTCATTTAAGGAACTATTCCCTTCCACTCTCTGACCAAACATAGTAGAGGATCCTCCTTTGTATTTGCCTTGATGCCTCGCCAGAGTTAAAAGGAAATCGGAAGTTTTCAAAATATTCTGAAAAGGTTAGTTTTTTCTATATAATTGTTCTATTAAGTTTCTAAAAGAGAATTTAATTGATGGAATATAACTTAACTTTCAGTTTCTTCAGTTAGGGAACTATTCCCTTCCACTCTCGGACCAAATATAGTAGAGGATCCTCCTTTGTATTTGCCTTGATGCCTCTCCAGAGTTAAAAGGAAATCCAGGAGTTTTCAAAATATTCTGAAAAGATTAGTTTTTTCTATTTAATTGTTCTATTAAGTTTCTAAAATAGAATGAAATTGATGGAATATAACTTAACTTTCAGTTTCTTCAGTTAGGGAACTATTCCCTTCCACTCTCGGACCAAATATAGTAGAGGATCCTCCTTTGTATTTGCCTTGATGCCTTGCCAGAGTTAAAAGGAATTCCAGGAGTTTTCAAAATATTCTGAAAAGATTAGTTTTTTCTATTTAATTGTTCTATTAAGTTTCTAAAATAGAATGAAATTGATGGAATATAACTTAACTTTCAGTTTCTTCAGTTAGGGAACTATTCCCTTCCACTCTCGGACCAAATATAGTAGAGGATCCTCCTTTGTATTTGCCTTGATGCCTCGCCAGAGTTAAAAGGAAATCCAGGAGTTTTCAAAATTTTCTGAAAAGATTAGTTTTTTCTATTGATTGTTCTATTAAGTTTCTAAAATTGAATGAAATTGATGGAATATAACTTAACTTTCAGTTTCTTCAGTTAGGGAACTATTCCCTTCCACTCTCGGACCAAATATAGTAGAGGATCCTCTTTTGTATTTGCCTTGATGCCTCTCCAGAGTTAAAAGGAAATCCAGGAGTTTTCAAAATTTTCCGAAAAGATTAGTTTTTTCTATTTTAATGATCTATAAGTTTCTAAAATTGAATTAATTTGATGGAATATAACTTACCCATAATATGGAAATAATGGATCAATTTATCCAAGGGTAAATGTTAAATTTATGGTCCGATATCCATCTGTTATTTGAAGACATTTTAAAATCCCAAATACAGTGAACAAACCCTGCAGGTCTTCATTCCCATCATATCATAATTACCTGATATTTGGATGATAAGAATCTAAATATTTGTAGTTATATTTGATGTAATTGTTTAAAACAGGTATCAATGAAAATGAAAGGGTTCTTGCTTACCAGGACATTCATTCTTCTCCAAGTTACCCATGTAAACTTTATTGATTATTAGGTTCCCACTTCCCTTTCTCCCAAAAAAGAACACTGACAACAACTTAAAGAAATCATAGCATACGTTGACTTTCTATTGTCTGGAAGTGACCAAATTAAATTAAGTTTAAATAACAACGCTCATCTTGTTCAACCTGTCTCCATATGTCCTTGAATGTCTTTTGTTCCATCCTATCTTTCTTCATGTAGGTAACTTTTCCTTTCCATTCTCGGACCAAATATGGTAGAGGATCCTCCTTTGTGATTTGCCTTGATGCCTCGCCAGAGTTAAAAGGAATTCCAGGAGTTCTCAAAATATTCTGAAAAGGTTAGTTTTTTCTATTTAATTGTTCTATTAAGTTTCTAAAATAGAATGAAATAGATGGAATATAACTTAACTTTAAGTTTCTTCAGTTAGGGAACTATTCCCTTCCACTCTCGGACCAAATATAGAAGAGGATCCTCCTTTGTGATTTGCCTTGATGCCTTGCCAGAGTTATAAGGTAATTCTGGTAATGCCATGGAGCACTGGGAGGGCATTTCTTTCTATTTTAATGTTCCATAAAATTCTAAAATTAAATTAAATTGATGGTATATAACTTACCCATAATATGCACATAAAGAAGAAATTTTTCCAAGCATGAATATTGAATATAAGGTCCTATATCCTTCTCTAAACTTAAGACGCTAAAATTCCCTATTACAAGAACAAACTCTGCAGGGTTTCATTCCCATCATACTGTAATTACCTGATATTTGTATGATAAGAATCTCAATATTTGTAGTTATAATTGTGGTTATTGTGTAAAATAGGTTTATATTAAAATGAATTGGTTCTTCCTTACCAGGACATTCATCCTTCTCCAAGTTACCAATGTAGATTTCATTGATTATTAGGATCCCACTTCCCTTTCCCTCCAAAAAGAATCCTGCCAAAGACTGGCATTCGTTGACTTTCCATTGCCTGGAAGTGACCAAAGTAAATAAATTTTAAATGATAACACTCATCCTGTTAAACCTCTCACCATGTGTCCTTGAATGTTGTATATTCCTCCTGTCAGGTAGGGAACTATATCTTTCCACCTTCGGACCAAGTATAGTAGAGGATTCTACTTTGTGATTTCCCTTGATGCCTTGCCAGTGATATAAGGAAATCGTGAAATGCCAAAGAACCCTAAAAGGGATGTTTTTTATTTAAATGATCTATGATAACTAAAATTTAAATAATTTGTTTGGAATATAAGTAACCAATAATATTCACATAATGAAGTAATTTTTCCTAGGATGAATGTAAAATATATGGTACTATATCCATCTGTAAAATGAAGTAATTTTAATATCTGAAATACAACAAACCGCTAATGACATCAAAATATTTCCCTTACTTCTTTACCTTATTCCATTTTCTTTAAGATTTTCCTCTCTGCATGTCTTCATTCTCATCCAATCGTAATTTCCTGATAAATGGATGATAAGAAGCTCAACATTTCTAGTTTTATTTGAGGTAATTGTTGAAAACAGGTATCAATGAAAATGAAACGGGCATTCACGGAGTGGACCTCCATGACAATTCCTAGCTATTGGAAGAATTTGTGTGAGAATTCGACAAGATTACTTTTCAAGGTATGGTCTCAAACTGTTCATATTTTTCTATACAAGGAAATGAGTTTCAATCTATTAATGGAGGAAAAATGTCGATAGTCACCCAACAGACGTTTTATTATTGGTGAAGGAAGAACACAATTATTTCTTTTTGTTGCGAATGATTGTGAAAAACAATTATAATACAAGAAGGGGCCATGAGCATTCAGGATTATCATCGTACATTCTATCTGCAGTTGGGTCTTTTTTTCGTTGTTAAATTATTTTATTTCTCCTCCCTTTTCGTTACTTCTCCCTTCAAATCACTATGAATTAGAGTGAGATCAACTTCATGTCATTTCAGCAGGCACTCTTTTCATCCTGTTCTCTGGATGACTATCCTTGGACCATCTATCGTCTCCGACCCTATCTATGCATTTCATGTCCAGTGTTTTCAACCGCGAATGCGTTTTCAAGTCATTACTTCTTCAATGTGAACTATTTTCTAGGCACCGTTTCAATTCTCTAAGGTTTTCAACGTGTCTCCTAGAGTTCACAGGCTTAAGATAATGACTGCTTCTTTCTTCTTCATTCATGAAATTCTTCATCCTTTCTTATGCATCGTGGGTACATTCTTGGAGCATAGAATTAACATCTTCTTTTTGATTATTTCATTGGTTTGTACCACATAATTCTTGGTCCCAACGGTATATCTTCCATCGTACGCCATGCTACTTGGAGAACTCTGCAATGAAGAAACTTGTAGTATCTTTACTCCATGGAGCTGTTTCATGAGCGTATCCACTTCTCGTGATTCCTGTATTTGTGTTTCTCTTAACCTCCATCGTTTAGCATTTGCAAGGATGATTCCATAGTGTTTCAATTTTAACATCCCTCTCAGTTCCAAAGCCGATTACCCTCCCCCAAAGGAAATTCACTTCTGCTTGCAGAGGAAAACGTCGGCATTCAATGTTGCAGGCATTATCCTTCTTAAAGCCTCTGGACAAACTCTTCTCTATAACTCTTTGCATTCGTTCGCTCAAAGTAGGGACGAGGATTTGATGGAATTTGTGCACCAATCCTCAATCAATTCTTTACTGATATTTGGCAGATGAACTCCTTCCTGTCAGTCGTGTGGAATGCAAAATCCAAGTCGAGAAATGAGAAGATGCATTTGAGAAGGCGAGCAGCTATCATACATGCAGGTGTTTTTGATGACCTTTTTCCAGCCCTGGTTTCCTGCAAATGTCTTCTGCAGAACGGGATTCTCTGAGGGGTCGTTGGGCTCATAGTTTTAGAAGCAGTCTCGAGAATGCTTAGGACGTGTTCCATTTGCTGTCAAGACCATTGCATTGGTTTAAATAACTTTTGATTGGATCTCTACCTTGCAGCTCTACTTCGCATCCTTGTAGAGATGCTTGTGATATCCTCCATCGGTTATTCAAAACGTTTCACTGGCAGAGATCGTTCTTCTTTACATTTGAAGACCGAATTCCTCCATGAACCGAGATTTGAGTATTTGAAAGAGGACTGAAAAAGTGATGTTTACATTTCCATTACACGGCACAAGGACGAGTAGTGGCCACTCTGCAGGTGCTGAATACTTCAGATAACTCCCTCTTTCCAAAAGAAGTAACAGAGCATTCACTGATTTTGAAACATCCCTTTTCTTTCCTTCTAGATGCCTGAAATAACTGCTGAGGGGAGGATGTTAGTCGAGAAAAGATAAGATAGGTCAGATGTGGATTCGTCATGTGTGGACCTCGAATAGGAAGGAAGACCTTGGCGTACCGACAACATGAGAAATATAATGCTTTTGATTGAAATCGTCTTGGATATTAAACAAAGCTTATTTATACACTGTTAAATCAAGATTATTTATACACTGTTTAAAACTTAAGAGGAAGAAAACGTATTATATTCAATGTGGTTTTTAGAAATAAATATTCAAGAATTCATCCTATGAAATTTTCCTGTCCTATGTAAAACTGTGGGTGAACATGCATATTGAGAGATGGGCGCAGAATATCTCCAAGCACGTCTCGGTTCCTTAAGGAGGGGGACGAACGCACGGAAGCACTCGTTTTAAAGAACTTATCCGGCGATTTATTAGTGAGAATGTTCTCTACACCTAGCAGAAAAACATGCCAGTGCGTCGAGGAACGAAATCGGGGTTTGAGTAGCGTTAGCGAGGCGTTCATCACGCGTGGGTTTAAAGTGCTAAAATTTGATCCTATGGGTTAATAGTCTCCGTTTTTCGTCCAGCATATAAACTAATGTTTTCGTAAACTACATTCCACGTTGATGTAAGCCCATGGATGATGCTTCGGGATGAATGTGTGCTGCTCTCGTTCGGACTCAATCGTGTATTCGGAAGTAGATTTGGCATGACTAAGGTGCGTGAAACGGATTATTCACAAACTTAAAGTAACCGATTCCAAATCTAAAGATCCAAATCCAAAACTTTCCGAAGGTCAAATCCATTAACAATTTTTCCGGGAGTAATTTGTACCAGTTCTTCGCCCCCGGCAGCATTAATCCGAATTTTCATGCAATTTTCTCCCGTTTACTCCATCAAAGGGGTCGATTCCCGCCGAGCGAAATTTTTCATAGGACGTTCGAGTAAAACCGATTTCTCGTTCAGGCATGGTACCCTTCCGAGACGAACACGTTTTATGAAATCTGTGCCTGCGTACGTAGTCCTTCAGCGAAACAACTCTCCTATAGTCATTCCACAAAAGCTGGCAGTACGGGAGGCTTATGGGGAAATAAATGCACGAATATTCCCATAAGAGCCTCTCAAAAGGCGTAAAGCTTTAGTTTTTGAATTTTATAACGGAGAGCGGGTCCGGATCAATCCGAATTACGGTAACGGGTCTCTTAGTCTCGAGCAAAAAGTAACAATGATTAGCAATCGGAGCACTAAATCAATTACTCCCTCGGTTATATAATTCAAAAACTAAAGTTCTATTCAAGATATCGACTCAGAATAACCTGTAATTGAAAATAACAGCATTTATCTCAATTTTTCTCGCGACAAGTTTTTCGTAACGCAAGAAACAAAAATTTTTTAGCCGATGTATATATTTGACTGCACGATCCAATTTTTCGGAGGTTGCGTTCCACTTAAATTATTTTTTACTAAAATTTTATCGGTCAAAAATTAATGTAAGTTAATTTTTTTGTATTCATAAGGTATAAAGAGTAATCTAAGAAAACACTAGCACTTTACGTTTGATAGGATGAGAGAAATGGCAGTTTTAGTATTGCTCACGGCTGGTGAGGTGACCATTTTTTTTCAACCCGCTATAAAATTTATTTCTTTTGTTGAAATGTTAAAGAAACTTCGTCAATGTATAGAACCATCCTTCCTTGTCCAAATTTTACCAAAAAGTTGGAAAAAAATTCACCAAAAATAGTTGAAAATATTAATTTCATCCGTTGGGAAGGCAAATTTTGTGGATATCGCGGATATTCCAGAAAAATGACCCGGCGTACGAGGCTATTCGATTTCTCCATAAGCCCATACTGCCTAGAAAAGTGGAACAGACTATAGATACGAAGCTTTTTGCTATTTTGAATATAGATCGTAATGTAGAGCGAGCGCTTTTCTCAGCGGGGTGTTACAGCAATAATTGTCCATGGGTCCAAACCTCCTTCCATTTTAAAAAATGCCTTCGAAACGTAGCACTTGTTTCTGTACTCGCAGTTCCGTATATGTTTTGAGGCGCTACTTGTGAATATTAAAATGAATATAAAATTTTTGTTTTCGCTTACCATGTAGAAACGAGTTTCTATCGCTAATCTTAAGCTATTTAGCGTGCAACCTGATTGATAATGTTGAACAGTGGTTATCCATGAACAACCTTAAATGTGCGATAAAATTTCGCTAAAACCGAACAAATTCATCTAATCATAAAGTCTTTTCCAAGGTAATATTCTCAATTCTGTCTATACACGTATTTGTTATTCGATATCTGGGAATGAGGTTATCTCCTAATGAAAGGGAGTCTTTCGGACGACTGCTCGTAACCTGATCGTCTCGCTGGCCACCTTGGAAAGATAATGCTCGTCGATGGATCTTTCTCCCTCTACTGTCAAAGTGGCCGTGGCAAAGGTAATATTTCGCTTTCCACGGATGCTACTTCGCTTTTCCGCAACGTGCATTTAGAAAACGGATTTCGCAACCATCTGTGACCTTTTGGAGCCCATAGCATTCTCAGAAGACGAAGGTTAGCTTTCGTGTAAGCCACTTACCATGCGTTCTTTATTCACGCAATGAGAAAGCTACGCATGAGGTGTCGTCCACAATCCGAGTTCGTCCGTAGGAATACCCTGTGCGAATCTTAATATTTCGCATCACGATCCGAAACTTGGGGTCCTCTTGACCTCTCAATGTTTTAACTATTTCTTAGAAAATGAGATAAATATTCGATTTTCCCCGGCTCAAATAGGCTGGAAATGTCAGTTGATGGAGACGTTTTCCTTTCTTGGCACGATTACTTTACCCTTTCGAGACGAAGACGTTTTCTGAAAACCTCTGTCTGCGTACGAGGTCCCATTTATAGAGCGTACACCTTCCTAAGCGGGTTGTCGCATCCTTTTAATTGTACAAAGTCATCGAATCACAAGGCACTAAATCTTCGAACGCCTTTGCAACGGGTTAACGCGTAAGGGCGATCGGCAACTGCCGCATGTGCTCGTCCATCGGAGGCTCGCGCGTTTAAGGCACAGCAGGAACGCCAAACTTATGCGGAGAATCTAGTTCAGTTTAACGTCTCTTATTCAGAAACCGCGACATAAAAATCGGCGATAAAAATCGTTGTCCTATGCGCGAGCGGTAATGGATGAAAAACGCATTGGAAATCAATTTTATAGAAACTCGTTTGGTTCTCCATTTACACTTAAGTTTACGGATTAATTTGATTTGACACCCCTGTCGAGGTTTTTCGGTCACGCACACGCAATTTCTTGACGGCTGAATATAATTTCCGTTTCGGCGCACTGCGAATGTAAGACGCAGCCGATATGCAGCGAAACTTTGAACGTTATAACCTGGTTTATACACGGTCGATTAATTAATAATCGACCGCCCCAAATTGTCCCCTGTCGAAACGTTTACTTTATGCTTAAAATCCTGCAAATGCCCTGCCCAAAGTAATTTCCGTTCATTAAATCGTTCCTCCCCGTTCCTTACCGTCTATCGCGGGAGCTGTTTGTTGAATTCATTAGGAGTCATTCTTTCCGTTTAGTATAATTCTGTTCGCGAGTAACGAACATTAAGTAGTAAATTTAGCCATGCATTCGAATGAACTCTTGTCCTTAGAAATAACGAATCTCGAAGGAGTTTTAAGCGTAACGATTGCCAAATTTTGAATTTGCTACGTAGACCTTGGGAGCTCGAATGAGGAGAAGCGGATATAGTCCGTCATCGTTCGTCACAGGGAAACTTTTCTTAACTGAAATCCGACAGAGGGCTCCTCCCCATTGGTCTCACTCGGCAGTCGTTGCTCGTGAGAAACGTTTGTGACTAGTGCATCGAGTGGATTACGCTATTTCGTATCAATCCTATAGAGTATTGACGATTCTCCGCGGATAAAGTGATTGTGACCGTGTTAAGTGGTTATCGGTGCACATGGAAGATAGATAAAATACGGCAGCATCGCAAAGGAAGGCATCGTCTTGCGAGCGTGCGGAAAGAGATTTTGGTGAGGCTCCGAGGAGAATTGTAAGTTAAGATACCCAGTCCCATTGGAAATATCTCGGTAGGCCCTTTGCCTACGAAGACAAGGATTTGCCTCTCGAATTTTACTTGCCGATTGCTTCGGAGCGAGGAATTCCGAGTTCCTGGATTCCAATCCGTCGAAAGGTTACATTACTCTGTCACTGTAAGCTAGATGAGATGATGATAGCCATAATAATATCGTTGAACGTTGGTTCTCAGCATTAGCGTTCATATGGTGTCGTATGTTATCGCTGCAAATCGAGCTTTATTAAGTTTTCGGAGCCGTTTCTTCTTACAGGGAGCTCGGGCGCAGCATCATAGTTCGTACGAAGATGCTTTTATCTTCAACAGAGTGCATTTAATTAGAGAAAAAGGAAAATTAACGACTGGTGAAAGGGAGGATGTTGACACGGCGAGGTCGCTGTGGAAAGTGCATTGCGCACGGTGGTATTTCGAGGCGCGATTGTCACCGGCGGGAATCTAAAATTCGAGAAAGATTTTCGAAAATAAACATGAGGTGAGTCGTAAACGATTAAAATTTCATGAAGACTAGTATTTATTATGATTTTTAGCTACTACGTGAGTCTTGCTGAGCAAATTTACCATTTTCATGATGTACGGTCCGCTTATTCTTCCGAATTGAAGAAAACCGCCATTACTCGGGGTCGACATAAAAGAAGAGAGAAATTTTGGTGATTTTCCATCGGTAATCAGATGAGGAAATATTTGGCAAGAAATATAACAATACAGCGGCTGCACTGAAGGCGGTGGTACTTCTCTCAGCCAATCAGAAGCAAGATAAATGTTTAGCGGTGGTTCAAAATTTATAAATTTTCATTTTTCACGTTTAATTTAGGAAAGAAGTATTATAAACTATTCTCTGCATTTCGGATCGTGCCAAAGCTAAGATATGTCAAGTTTTCCTATCCTCTGAGTCTATTTTTACGATGAGCAGCTTTGCCAAAATCAGCATCCGTTTAGGAACGTATGCATGTAGTTGGTTGCTCTGACACAAGATTTTATTGTTAACTAATTTGAAGAGTACGACGCATGAATTAATAACCATCCGCTGTTACAAATCAATAAAATAGCCTTGACTGTGTTAGTGTAGCAGGAGTGAGCCACGGTTCTGGATGTTTGCTTCCTTTCCTAATGAATTCATCAAATTTCAATTCTAGGATGCCCATGGAATCGACAACGCTCGCCGTCCTATCCACGAGGAGTGCAACGGGTATTCACGGAGTGGACCTCCATGACAATTCCTAGCTATTGGAAGAATTTGAGTGAGAATTCGACAAGATTACTTTTCAAGGTATGATCTCAAACTGTTCATATTTTTCTATACAAGGAAATGAGTTTCAATCTATTAATGGAGGAAAAATGTCGATAGTCACCCAACAGACGTTTTATTATTGGTGAAGGAAGAACACAATTATTTCTTTTTGTTGCGAACGATTGTGAAGAACAATTATAATACAAGAAGGGGCCATGAGCATTCAGGATTATCATCGTCCATTCTATCTGCAGTTGGGTCTTTTTTTCGTTGTTAAATTATTTTATTTCTCCTCCCTTTTCGTTACTTCTCCCTTCAAATCACTATGAATTAGAGTGAGATCACCTTCATGTCATTTCAGCAGGCACTCTTTTCATCCTGTTCTCTGGATGACTATCCTTGGACCATCTATCGTCTCCGACCCTATCTATGCATTTCATGTCCAGTGTTTTCAACCGCGAATGCGTTGCCAAGTCATTACTTCTTCAATTTGAACTATTTTCTAGGCACCGTTTCAATTCTCTAAAGCTTTTCAACGTGCCTCCTAGAGTTCACAGGCTT
Source organism: Pantala flavescens (assembly GCA_020796165.1). NCBI lineage: Eukaryota > Metazoa > Arthropoda > Insecta > Odonata > Libellulidae > Pantala > Pantala flavescens. The sequence goes on along the minus strand of CM036885.1, from coordinate 17,266,097 downwards.
AAGATAATGATTGCTTCTTTCTTCTTCATTCATGAAATTCTTCATCCTTTCTTATGCATCGTGAGTACATTCTTGGAGCATAGAATTAACATCTTCTTTTTGATTATTTCATTGGTTTGTACCACATAATTCTTGGTCCCAACGGTATATCTTCCATCGTACGCCATGCTACTTGGAGAACTCTGCAATGAAGAAACTTGTAGTATCTTTACTCCATGGAGCTGTTTCATGAGCGTATCCACTTCTCGTGATTCCTGTATTTGTGTTTCTCTTAACCTCCTTCGTTTAGCATTTGCAAGGATGATTCCATAGTGTTTCAATTTTAACATCCCTCTCAGTTCCAAAGCCGATTACCCTCCCCCAAAGGAAATTCACTTCTGCTTGCAGAGGAAAACGTCGGCATTCAATGTTACTGGCATTATCCTTCTTAAAGCCTCTGGACAAACTCTTCTCTATAACTCTTTGCATTCGTTCGCTCAAAGTAGGGACGAGGATTTGATGGAATTTGTGCACCAACCCTCAATCAATTCTTTACTGATATTTGGCAGATGAACTCCTTCCTGTCAGTCGTGTGGAATGCAAAATCCAAGTCGAGAAATGAGAAGATGCATTTGAGAAGGCGAGCAGCTATCATACATGCAGGTGTTTTTGATGACCTTTTTCCAGCCCTGGTTTCCTGCAAATGTCTTCTGCAGAACGGGATTCTCTGAGGGGTCGTTGGGCTCATAGTTTTAGAAGCAGTCTCGAGAATGCTTAGGACGTGTTCCATTTGCTGTCAAGACCATTGCATTGGTTTAAATAACTTTTGATTGGATCTCTACCTTGCAGCTCTACTTCGCATCCTTGTAGAGATGCTTGTGATATCCTCCATCGGTTATTCAAAACGTTTCACTGGCAGAGATCGTTCTTCTTTACATTTGAAGACCGAATTCCTCCATGAACCGAGATTTGAGTATTTGAAAGAGGACTGAAAAAGTGATGTTTACATTTCCATTACACGGCACAAGGACGAGTAGTGGCCACTCTGCAGGTGCTGAATACTTCAGATAACACCCTCTTTCCGAAAGAAGTAAAAGAGCATTCACTGATTTTGAAACATTCCTTTTCTTTCCTTCTAGATGCCTGAAATAACTGCTGAGGGGAGGATGTTAGTCGAGAAAAGATAAGATAGGTCAGATGTGGATTCGTCATGTGTGGACCTCGAATAGGAAGGAAGACCTTGGCGTACCGACAACATGAGAAATATAATGCTTTTGATTGAAATCGTCTTGGATATTAAACAAAGCTTATTTATACACTGTTAAATCAAGATTATTTATACACTGTTTAAAACTTAAGAGGAAGAAAACGTATTATATTCAATGTGGTTTTTAGAAATAAATATTCAAGAATTCATCCTATGAAATTTTCCTGTCCTATGTAAAACTGTGGGTGAACATGCATATTGAGAGATGGGCGCAGAATATCTCCAAGCACGTCTCGGTTCCTTAAGGAGGGGGACGAACGCACGGAAGCACTCGTTTTAAAGAACTTATCCGGCGATTTATTAGTGAGAATGTTCTCTACACCTAGCAGAAAAACATGCCAGTGCGTCGAGGAACGAAATCGGGGTTTGAGTAGCGTTAGCGAGGCGTTCATCACGCGTAGGTTTAAAGTGCTAAAATTTGATAGTCTCCGTTTTTCGTCCAGCATATAAACTAATGTTTTCGTAAACTACATTCCACGTTGATGTAAGCCCATGGATGATGCTTCGGGATGAATGTGTGCTGCTCTCGTTCGGACTCAATCGTGTATTCGGAAGTAGATTTGGCATGACTAAGGTGCGTGAAACGGATTATTCACAAACTTAAAGTAACCGATTCCAAATCTAAAGATCCAAATCCAAAACTTTCCGAAGGTCAAATCCATTAAAAATTTTTCCGGGAGTAATTTGTACCAGTTCTTCGCCCCCGGCAGCATTAATCCGAATTTTCATGCAATTTTCTCCCGTTTACTCCATCAAAGGGGTCGATTCCCGCCGAGCGAAATTTTTCATAGGACGTTCGAGTAAAACCGATTTCTCGTTCAGGCATGGTACCCTTCCGAGACGAACACGTTTTATGAAATCTGTGCCTGCGTACGTAGTCCTTCAGCGAAACAACTCTCCTATAGTCATTCCACAAAAGCTGGCAGTACGGGAGGCTTATGGGGAAATAAATGCACGAATATTCCCATAAGAGCCTCTCAAAAGGCGTAAAGCTTTAGTTTTTGAATTTTATAACGGAGAGCGGGTCCGGATCAATCCGAATTACGGTAACGGGTCTCTTAGTCTCGAGCAAAAAGTAACAATGATTAGCAATCGGAGCACTAAATCAATTACTCCCTCGGTTATATAATTCAAAAACTAAAGTTCTATTCAAGATATCGACTCAGAATAACCTGTAATTGAAAATAACAGCATTTATCTCAATTTTTCTCGCGACAAGTTTTTCGTAACGCAAGAAACAAAAATTTTTTAGCCGATGTATATATTTGACTGCACGATCCAATTTTTCGGAGGTTGCGTTCCACTTAAATTATTTTTTACTAAAATTTTATCGGTCAAAAATTAATGTAAGTTAATTTTTTTGTATTCATAAGGTATAAAGAGTAATCTAAGAAAACACTAGCACTTTACGTTTGATAGGATGAGAGAAATGGCAGTTTTAGTATTGCTCACGGCTGGTGAGGTGACCATTTTTTTTCAACCCGCTATAAAATTTATTTCTTTTGTTGAAATGTTAAAGAAACTTCGTCAATGTATAGAACCATCCTTCCTTGTCCAAATTTTACCAAAAAGTTGGAAAAAAATTCACCAAAAATAGTTGAAAATATTAATTTCATCCGTTGGGAAGGCAAATTTTGTGGATATCGCGGATATTCCAGAAAAATGACCCGGCGTACGAGGCTATTCGATTTCTCCATAAGCCCATACTGCCTAGAAAAGTGGAACAGACTATAGATACGAAGCTTTTTGCTATTTTGAATATAGATCGTAATGTAGAGCGAGCGCTTTTCTCAGCGGGGTGTTACAGCAATAATTGTCCATGGGTCCAAACCTCCTTCCATTTTAAAAAATGCCTTCGAAACGTAGCACTTGTTTCTGTACTCGCAGTTCCGTATATGTTTTGAGGCGCTACTTGTGAATATTAAAATGAATATAAAATTTTTGTTTTCGCTTACCATGTAGAAACGAGTTTCTATCGCTAATCTTAAGCTATTTAGCGTGCAACCTGATTGATAATGTTGAACAGTGGTTATCCATGAACAACCTTAAATGTGCGATAAAATTTCGCTAAAACCGAACAAATTCATCTAATCATAAAGTCTTTTCCAAGGTAATATTCTCAATTCTGTCTATACACGTATTTGTTATTCGATATCTGGGAATGAGGTTATCTCCTAATGAAAGGGAGTCTTTCGGACGACTGCTCGTAACCTGATCGTCTCGCTGGCCACCTTGGAAAGATAATGCTCGTCGATGGATCTTTCTCCCTCTACTGTCAAAGTGGCCGTGGCAAAGGTAATATTTCGCTTTCCACGGATGCTACTTCGCTTTTCCGCAACGTGCATTTAGAAAACGGATTTCGCAACCATCTGTGACCTTTTGGAGCCCATAGCATTCTCAGAAGACGAAGGTTAGCTTTCGTGTAAGCCACTTACCATGCGTTCTTTATTCACGCAATGAGAAAGCTACGCATGAGGTGTCGTCCACAATCCGAGTTCGTCCGTAGGAATACCCTGTGCGAATCTTAATATTTCGCATCACGATCCGAAACTTGGGGTCCTCTTGACCTCTCAATGTTTTAACTATTTCTTAGAAAATGAGATAAATATTCGATTTTCCCCGGCTCAAATAGGCTGGAAATGTCAGTTGATGGAGACGTTTTCCTTTCTTGGCACGATTACTTTACCCTTTCGAGACGAAGACGTTTTCTGAAAACCTCTGTCTGCGTACGAGGTCCCATTTATAGAGCGTACACCTTCCTAAGCGGGTTGTCGCATCCTTTTAATTGTACAAAGTCATCGAATCACAAGGCACTAAATCTTCGAACGCCTTTGCAACGGGTTAACGCGTAAGGGCGATCGGCAACTGCCGCATGTGCTCGTCCATCGGAGGCTCGCGCGTTTAAGGCACAGCAGGAACGCCAAACTTATGCGGAGAATCTAGTTCAGTTTAACGTCTCTTATTCAGAAACCGCGACATAAAAATCGGCGATAAAAATCGTTGTCCTATGCGCGAGCGGTAATGGATGAAAAACGCATTGGAAATCAATTTTATAGAAACTCGTTTGGTTCTCCATTTACACTTAAGTTTACGGATTAATTTGATTGACACCCCTGTCGAGGTTTTTCGGTCACGCACACGCAATTTCTTGACGGCTGAATATAATTTCCGTTTCGGCGCACTGCGAATGTAAGACGCAGCCGATATGCAGTGAAACTTTGAACGTTATAACCTGGTTTATACACGGTCGATTAATTAATAATCGACCGCCCCAAATTGTCCCCTGTCGAAACGTTTACTTTATGCTTAAAATCCTGCAAATGCCCTGCCCAAAGTAATTTCCGTTCATTAAATCGTTCCTCCCCGTTCCTTACCGTCTATCGCGGGAGCTGTTTGTTGAATTCATTAGGAGTCATTCTTTCCGTTTAGTATAATTCTGTTCGCGAGTAACGAACATTAAGTAGTAAATTTAGCCATGCATTCGAATGAACTCTTGTCCTTAGAAATAACGAATCTCGAAGGAGTTTTAAGCGTAACGATTGCCAAATTTTGAATTTGCTACGTAGACCTTGGGAGCTCGAATGAGGAGAAGCGGATATAGTCCGTCATCGTTCGTCACAGGGAAACTTTTCTTAACTGAAATCCGACAGAGGGCTCCTCCCCATTGGTCTCACTCGGCAGTCGTTGCTCGTGAGAAACGTTTGTGACTAGTGCATCGAGTGGATTACGCTATTTCGTATCAATCCTATAGAGTATTGACGATTCTCCGCGGATAAAGTGATTGTGACCGTGTTAAGTGGTTATCGGTGCACATGGAAGATAGATAAAATACGGCAGCATCGCAAAGGAAGGCATCGTCTTGCGAGCGTGCGGAAAGAGATTTTGGTGAGGCTCCGAGGAGAATTGTAAGTTAAGATACCCAGTCCCATTGGAAATATCTCGGTAGGCCCTTTGCCTACGAAGACAAGGATTTGCCTCTCGAATTTTACTTGCCGATTGCTTCGGAGCGAGGAATTCCGAGTTCCTGGATTCCAATCCGTCGAAAGGTTACATTACTCTGTCACTGTAAGCTAGATGAGATGATGATAGCCATAATAATATCGTTGAACGTTGGTTCTCAGCATTAGCGTTCATATGGTGTCGTATGTTATCGCTGCAAATCGAGCTTTATTAAGTTTTCGGAGCCGTTTCTTCTTACAGGGAGCTCGGGCGCAGCATCATAGTTCGTACGAAGATGCTTTTATCTTCAACAGAGTGCATTTAATTAGAGAAAAAGGAAAATTAACGACTGGTGAAAGGGAGGATGTTGACACGGCGAGGTCGCTGTGGAAAGTGCATTGCGCACGGTGGTATTTCGAGGCGCGATTGTCACCGGCGGGAATCTAAAATTCGAGAAAGATTTTCGAAAATAAACATGAGGTGAGTCGTAAACGATTAAAATTTCATGAAGACTAGTATTTATTATGATTTTTAGCTACTACGTGAGTCTTGCTGAGCAAATTTACCATTTTCATGATGTACGGTCCGCTTATTCTTCCGAATTGAAGAAAACCGCCATTACTCGGGGTCGACATAAAAGAAGAGAGAAATTTTGGTGATTTTCCATCGGTAATCAGATGAGGAAATATTTGGCAAGAAATATAACAATACAGCGGCTGCACTGAAGGCGGTGGTACTTCTCTCAGCCAATCAGAAGCAAGATAAATGTTTAAAGGTGGTTCAAAATTTATAAATTTTCATTTTTCACGTTTAATTTAGGAAATAAGTATTATAAACTATTCTCTGCATTTCGGATCGTGCCAAAGCTAAGATATGTCAAGTTTTCCTATCCTCTGAGTCTATTTTTACGATGAGCAGCTTTGCCAAAATCAGCATCCGTTTAGGAACGTATGCATGTAGTTGGTTGCTCTGACACAAGATTTTATTGTTAACTAATTTGAAGAGTACGACGCATGAATTAATAACCATCCGCTGTTACAAATCAATAAAATAGCCTTGACTGTGTTAGTGTAGCAGGAGTGAGCCACGGTTCTGGATGTTTGCTTCCTTTCCTAATGAATTCATCAAATTTCAATTCTAGGATGCCCATGGAATCGACAACGCTCGCCGTCCTATCCACGAGGAGTGCAACGGGTATTCACGGAGTGGACCTCCATGACAATTCCTAGCTATTGGAAGAATTTGAGTGAGAATTCGACAAGATTACTTTTCAAGGTATGATCTCAAACTGTTCATATTTTTCTATACAAGGAAATGAGTTTCAATCTATTAATGGAGGAAAAATGTCGATAGTCACCCAACAGACGTTTTATTATTGGTGAAGGAAGAACACAATTATTTCTTTTTGTTGCGAACGATTGTGAAGAACAATTATAATACAAGAAGGGGCCATGAGCATTCAGGATTATCATCGTCCATTCTATCTGCAGTTGGGTCTTTTTTTCGTTGTTAAATTATTTTATTTCTCCTCCCTTTTCGTTACTTCTCCCTTCAAATCACTATGAATTAGAGTGAGATCACCTTCATGTCATTTCAGCAGGCACTCTTTTCATCCTGTTCTCTGGATGACTATCCTTGGACCATCTATCGTCTCCGACCCTATCTATGCATTTCATGTCCAGTGTTTTCAACCGCGAATGCGTTGCCAAGTCATTACTTCTTCAATTTGAACTATTTTCTAGGCACCGTTTCAATTCTCTAAAGCTTTTCAACGTGCCTCCTAGAGTTCACAGGCTTAAGATAATGATTGCTTCTTTCTTCTTCATTCATGAAATTCTTCATCCTTTCTTATGCATCGTGAGTACATTCTTGGAGCATAGAATTAACATCTTCTTTTTGATTATTTCATTGGTTTGTACCACATAATTCTTGGTCCCAACGGTATATCTTCCATCGTACGCCATGCTACTTGGAGAACTCTGCAATGAAGAAACTTGTAGTATCTTTACTCCATGGAGCTGTTTCATGAGCGTATCCACTTCTCGTGATTCCTGTATTTGTGTTTCTCTTAACCTCCTTCGTTTAGCATTTGCAAGGATGATTCCATAGTGTTTCAATTTTAACATCCCTCTCAGTTCCAAAGCCGATTACCCTCCCCCAAAGGAAATTCACTTCTGCTTGCAGAGGAAAACGTCGGCATTCAATGTTACTGGCATTATCCTTCTTAAAGCCTCTGGACAAACTCTTCTCTATAACTCTTTGCATTCGTTCGCTCAAAGTAGGGACGAGGATTTGATGGAATTTGTGCACCAACCCTCAATCAATTCTTTACTGATATTTGGCAGATGAACTCCTTCCTGTCAGTCGTGTGGAATGCAAAATCCAAGTCGAGAAATGAGAAGATGCATTTGAGAAGGCGAGCAGCTATCATACATGCAGGTGTTTTTGATGACCTTTTTCCAGCCCTGGTTTCCTGCAAATGTCTTCTGCAGAACGGGATTCTCTGAGGGGTCGTTGGGCTCATAGTTTTAGAAGCAGTCTCGAGAATGCTTAGGACGTGTTCCATTTGCTGTCAAGACCATTGCATTGGTTTAAATAACTTTTGATTGGATCTCTACCTTGCAGCTCTACTTCGCATCCTTGTAGAGATGCTTGTGATATCCTCCATCGGTTATTCAAAACGTTTCACTGGCAGAGATCGTTCTTCTTTACATTTGAAGACCGAATTCCTCCATGAACCGAGATTTGAGTATTTGAAAGAGGACTGAAAAAGTGATGTTTACATTTCCATTACACGGCACAAGGACGAGTAGTGGCCACTCTGCAGGTGCTGAATACTTCAGATAACACCCTCTTTCCGAAAGAAGTAAAAGAGCATTCACTGATTTTGAAACATTCCTTTTCTTTCCTTCTAGATGCCTGAAATAACTGCTGAGGGGAGGATGTTAGTCGAGAAAAGATAAGATAGGTCAGATGTGGATTCGTCATGTGTGGACCTCGAATAGGAAGGAAGACCTTGGCGTACCGACAACATGAGAAATATAATGCTTTTGATTGAAATCGTCTTGGATATTAAACAAAGCTTATTTATACACTGTTAAATCAAGATTATTTATACACTGTTTAAAACTTAAGAGGAAGAAAACGTATTATATTCAATGTGGTTTTTAGAAATAAATATTCAAGAATTCATCCTATGAAATTTTCCTGTCCTATGTAAAACTGTGGGTGAACATGCATATTGAGAGATGGGCGCAGAATATCTCCAAGCACGTCTCGGTTCCTTAAGGAGGGGGACGAACGCACGGAAGCACTCGTTTTAAAGAACTTATCCGGCGATTTATTAGTGAGAATGTTCTCTACACCTAGCAGAAAAACATGCCAGTGCGTCGAGGAACGAAATCGGGGTTTGAGTAGCGTTAGCGAGGCGTTCATCACGCGTAGGTTTAAAGTGCTAAAATTTGATAGTCTCCGTTTTTCGTCCAGCATATAAACTAATGTTTTCGTAAACTACATTCCACGTTGATGTAAGCCCATGGATGATGCTTCGGGATGAATGTGTGCTGCTCTCGTTCGGACTCAATCGTGTATTCGGAAGTAGATTTGGCATGACTAAGGTGCGTGAAACGGATTATTCACAAACTTAAAGTAACCGATTCCAAATCTAAAGATCCAAATCCAAAACTTTCCGAAGGTCAAATCCATTAACAATTTTTCCGGGAGTAATTTGTACCAGTTCTTCGCCCCCGGCAGCATTAATCCGAATTTTCATGCAATTTTCTCCCGTTTACTCCATCAAAGGGGTCGATTCCCGCCGAGCGAAATTTTTCATAGGACGTTCGAGTAAAACCGATTTCTCGTTCAGGCATGGTACCCTTCCGAGACGAACACGTTTTATGAAATCTGTGCCTGCGTACGTAGTCCTTCAGCGAAACAACTCTCCTATAGTCATTCCACAAAAGCTGGCAGTACGGGAGGCTTATGGGGAAATAAATGCACGAATATTCCCATAAGAGCCTCTCAAAAGGCGTAAAGCTTTAGTTTTTGAATTTTATAACGGAGAGCGGGTCCGGATCAATCCGAATTACGGTAACGGGTCTCTTAGTCTCGAGCAAAAAGTAACAATGATTAGCAATCGGAGCACTAAATCAATTACTCCCTCGGTTATATAATTCAAAAACTAAAGTTCTATTCAAGATATCGACTCAGAATAACCTGTAATTGAAAATAACAGCATTTATCTCAATTTTTCTCGCGACAAGTTTTTCGTAACGCAAGAAACAAAAATTTTTTAGCCGATGTATATATTTGACTGCACGATCCAATTTTTCGGAGGTTGCGTTCCACTTAAATTATTTTTTACTAAAATTTTATCGGTCAAAAATTAATGTAAGTTAATTTTTTTGTATTCATAAGGTATAAAGAGTAATCTAAGAAAACACTAGCACTTTACGTTTGATAGGATGAGAGAAATGGCAGTTTTAGTATTGCTCACGGCTGGTGAGGTGACCATTTTTTTTCAACCCGCTATAAAATTTATTTCTTTTGTTGAAATGTTAAAGAAACTTCGTCAATGTATAGAACCATCCTTCCTTGTCCAAATTTTACCAAAAAGTTGGAAAAAAATTCACCAAAAATAGTTGAAAATATTAATTTCATCCGTTGGGAAGGCAAATTTTGTGGATATCGCGGATATTCCAGAAAAATGACCCGGCGTACGAGGCTATTCGATTTCTCCATAAGCCCATACTGCCTAGAAAAGTGGAACAGACTATAGATACGAAGCTTTTTGCTATTTTGAATATAGATCGTAATGTAGAGCGAGCGCTTTTCTCAGCGGGGTGTTACAGCAATAATTGTCCATGGGTCCAAACCTCCTTCCATTTTAAAAAATGCCTTCGAAACGTAGCACTTGTTTCTGTACTCGCAGTTCCGTATATGTTTTGAGGCGCTACTTGTGAATATTAAAATGAATATAAAATTTTTGTTTTCGCTTACCATGTAGAAACGAGTTTCTATCGCTAATCTTAAGCTATTTAGCGTGCAACCTGATTGATAATGTTGAACAGTGGTTATCCATGAACAACCTTAAATGTGCGATAAAATTTCGCTAAAACCGAACAAATTCATCTAATCATAAAGTCTTTTCCAAGGTAATATTCTCAATTCTGTCTATACACGTATTTGTTATTCGATATCTGGGAATGAGGTTATCTCCTAATGAAAGGGAGTCTTTCGGACGACTGCTCGTAACCTGATCGTCTCGCTGGCCACCTTGGAAAGATAATGCTCGTCGATGGATCTTTCTCCCTCTACTGTCAAAGTGGCCGTGGCAAAGGTAATATTTCGCTTTCCACGGATGCTACTTCGCTTTTCCGCAACGTGCATTTAGAAAACGGATTTCGCAACCATCTGTGACCTTTTGGAGCCCATAGCATTCTCAGAAGACGAAGGTTAGCTTTCGTGTAAGCCACTTACCATGCGTTCTTTATTCACGCAATGAGAAAGCTACGCATGAGGTGTCGTCCACAATCCGAGTTCGTCCGTAGGAATACCCTGTGCGAATCTTAATATTTCGCATCACGATCCGAAACTTGGGGTCCTCTTGACCTCTCAATGTTTTAACTATTTCTTAGAAAATGAGATAAATATTCGATTTTCCCCGGCTCAAATAGGCTGGAAATGTCAGTTGATGGAGACGTTTTCCTTTCTTGGCACGATTACTTTACCCTTTCGAGACGAAGACGTTTTCTGAAAACCTCTGTCTGCGTACGAGGTCCCATTTATAGAGCGTACACCTTCCTAAGCGGGTTGTCGCATCCTTTTAATTGTACAAAGTCATCGAATCACAAGGCACTAAATCTTCGAACGCCTTTGCAACGGGTTAACGCGTAAGGGCGATCGGCAACTGCCGCATGTGCTCGTCCATCGGAGGCTCGCGCGTTTAAGGCACAGCAGGAACGCCAAACTTATGCGGAGAATCTAGTTCAGTTTAACGTCTCTTATTCAGAAACCGCGACATAAAAATCGGCGATAAAAATCGTTGTCCTATGCGCGAGCGGTAATGGATGAAAAACGCATTGGAAATCAATTTTATAGAAACTCGTTTGGTTCTCCATTTACACTTAAGTTTACGGATTAATTTGATTGACACCCCTGTCGAGGTTTTTCGGTCACGCACACGCAATTTCTTGACGGCTGAATATAATTTCCGTTTCGGCGCACTGCGAATGTAAGACGCAGCCGATATGCAGTGAAACTTTGAACGTTATAACCTGGTTTATACACGGTCGATTAATTAATAATCGACCGCCCCAAATTGTCCCCTGTCGAAACGTTTACTTTATGCTTAAAATCCTGCAAATGCCCTGCCCAAAGTAATTTCCGTTCATTAAATCGTTCCTCCCCGTTCCTTACCGTCTATCGCGGGAGCTGTTTGTTGAATTCATTAGGAGTCATTCTTTCCGTTTAGTATAATTCTGTTCGCGAGTAACGAACATTAAGTAGTAAATTTAGCCATGCATTCGAATGAACTCTTGTCCTTAGAAATAACGAATCTCGAAGGAGTTTTAAGCGTAACGATTGCCAAATTTTGAATTTGCTACGTAGACCTTGGGAGCTCGAATGAGGAGAAGCGGATATAGTCCGTCATCGTTCGTCACAGGGAAACTTTTCTTAACTGAAATCCGACAGAGGGCTCCTCCCCATTGGTCTCACTCGGCAGTCGTTGCTCGTGAGAAACGTTTGTGACTAGTGCATCGAGTGGATTACGCTATTTCGTATCAATCCTATAGAGTATTGACGATTCTCCGCGGATAAAGTGATTGTGACCGTGTTAAGTGGTTATCGGTGCACATGGAAGATAGATAAAATACGGCAGCATCGCAAAGGAAGGCATCGTCTTGCGAGCGTGCGGAAAGAGATTTTGGTGAGGCTCCGAGGAGAATTGTAAGTTAAGATACCCAGTCCCATTGGAAATATCTCGGTAGGCCCTTTGCCTACGAAGACAAGGATTTGCCTCTCGAATTTTACTTGCCGATTGCTTCGGAGCGAGGAATTCCGAGTTCCTGGATTCCAATCCGTCGAAAGGTTACATTACTCTGTCACTGTAAGCTAGATGAGATGATGATAGCCATAATAATATCGTTGAACGTTGGTTCTCAGCATTAGCGTTCATATGGTGTCGTATGTTATCGCTGCAAATCGAGCTTTATTAAGTTTTCGGAGCCGTTTCTTCTTACAGGGAGCTCGGGCGCAGCATCATAGTTCGTACGAAGATGCTTTTATCTTCAACAGAGTGCATTTAATTAGAGAAAAAGGAAAATTAACGACTGGTGAAAGGGAGGATGTTGACACGGCGAGGTCGCTGTGGAAAGTGCATTGCGCACGGTGGTATTTCGAGGCGCGATTGTCACCGGCGGGAATCTAAAATTCGAGAAAGATTTTCGAAAATAAACATGAGGTGAGTCGTAAACGATTAAAATTTCATGAAGACTAGTATTTATTATGATTTTTAGCTACTACGTGAGTCTTGCTGAGCAAATTTACCATTTTCATGATGTACGGTCCGCTTATTCTTCCGAATTGAAGAAAACCGCCATTACTCGGGGTCGACATAAAAGAAGAGAGAAATTTTGGTGATTTTCCATCGGTAATCAGATGAGGAAATATTTGGCAAGAAATATAACAATACAGCGGCTGCACTGAAGGCGGTGGTACTTCTCTCAGCCAATCAGAAGCAAGATAAATGTTTAAAGGTGGTTCAAAATTTATAAATTTTCATTTTTCACGTTTAATTTAGGAAATAAGTATTATAAACTATTCCTGCATTTCGGATCGTGCCAAAGCTAAGATATGTCAAGTTTTCCTATCCTCTGAGTCTATTTTTACGATGAGCAGCTTTGCCAAAATCAGCATCCGTTTAGGAACGTATGCATGTAGTTGGTTGCTCTGACACAAGATTTTATTGTTAACTAATTTGAAGAGTACGACGCATGAATTAATAACCATCCGCTGTTACAAATCAATAAAATAGCCTTGACTGTGTTAGTGTAGCAGGAGTGAGCCACGGTTCTGGATGTTTGCTTCCTTTCCTAATGAATTCATCAAATTTCAATTCTAGGATGCCCATGGAATCGACAACGCTCGCCGTCCTATCCACGAGGAGTGCAACGGGTATTCACGGAGTGGACCTCCATGACAATTCCTAGCTATTGGAAGAATTTGAGTGAGAATTCGACAAGATTACTTTTCAAGGTATGATCTCAAACTGTTCATATTTTTCTATACAAGGAAATGAGTTTCAATCTATTAATGGAGGAAAAATGTCGATAGTCACCCAACAGACGTTTTATTATTGGTGAAGGAAGAACACAATTATTTCTTTTTGTTGCGAACGATTGTGAAGAACAATTATAATACAAGAAGGGGCCATGAGCATTCAGGATTATCATCGTCCATTCTATCTGCAGTTGGGTCTTTTTTTCGTTGTTAAATTATTTTATTTCTCCTCCCTTTTCGTTACTTCTCCCTTCAAATCACTATGAATTAGAGTGAGATCACCTTCATGTCATTTCAGCAGGCACTCTTTTCATCCTGTTCTCTGGATGACTATCCTTGGACCATCTATCGTCTCCGACCCTATCTATGCATTTCATGTCCAGTGTTTTCAACCGCGAATGCGTTGCCAAGTCATTACTTCTTCAATTTGAACTATTTTCTAGGCACCGTTTCAATTCTCTAAAGCTTTTCAACGTGCCTCCTAGAGTTCACAGGCTTAAGATAATGATTGCTTCTTTCTTCTTCATTCATGAAATTCTTCATCCTTTCTTATGCATCGTGAGTACATTCTTGGAGCATAGAATTAACATCTTCTTTTTGATTATTTCATTGGTTTGTACCACATAATTCTTGGTCCCAACGGTATATCTTCCATCGTACGCCATGCTACTTGGAGAACTCTGCAATGAAGAAACTTGTAGTATCTTTACTCCATGGAGCTGTTTCATGAGCGTATCCACTTCTCGTGATTCCTGTATTTGCGTTTCTCTTAACCTCCTTCGTTTAGCATTTGCAAGGATGATTCCATAGTGTTTCAATTTTAACATCCCTCTCAGTTCCAAAGCCGATTACCCTCCCCCAAAGGAAATTCACTTCTGCTTGCAGAGGAAAACGTCGGCATTCAATGTTACAGGCATTATCCTTCTTAAAGCCTCTGGACAAACTCTTCTCTATAACTCTTTGCATTCGTTCGCTCAAAGTAGGGACGAGGATTTGATGGAATTTGTGCACCAATCCTCAATCAATTCTTTACTGATATTTGGCAGATGAACTCCTTCCTGTCAGTCGTGTGGAATGCAAAATCCAAGTCGAGAAATGAGAAGATGCATTTGAGAAGGCGAGCAGCTATCATACATGCAGGTGTTTTTGATGACCTTTTTCCAGCCCTGGTTTCCTGCAAATGTCTTCTGCAGAACGGGATTCTCTGAGGGGTCGTTGGGCTCATAGTTTTAGAAGCAGTCTCGAGAATGCTTAGGACGTGTTCCATTTGCTGTCAAGACCATTGCATTGGTTTAAATAACTTTTGATTGGATCTCTACCTTGCAGCTCTACTTCGCATCCTTGTAGAGATGCTTGTGATATCCTCCATCGGTTATTCAAAACGTTTCACTGGCAGAGATCGTTCTTCTTTACATTTGAAGACCGAATTCCTCCATGAACCGAGATTTGAGTATTTGAAAGAGGACTGAAAAAGTGATGTTTACATTTCCATTACACGGCACAAGGACGAGTAGTGGCCACTCTGCAGGTGCTGAATACTTCAGATAACTCCCTCTTTCCAAAAGAAGTAACAGAGCATTCACTGATTTTGAAACATCCCTTTTCTTTCCTTCTAGATGCCTGAAATAACTGCTGAGGGGAGGATGTTAGTCGAGAAAAGATAAGATAGGTCAGATGTGGATTCGTCATGTGTGGACCTCGAATAGGAAGGAAGACCTTGGCGTACCGACAACATGAGAAATATAATGCTTTTGATTGAAATCGTCTTGGATATTAAACAAAGCTTATTTATACACTGTTAAATCAAGATTATTTATACACTGTTTAAAACTTAAGAGGAAGAAAACGTATTATATTCAATGTGGTTTTTAGAAATAAATATTCAAGAATTCATCCTATGAAATTTTCCTGTCCTATGTAAAACTGTGGGTGAACATGCATATTGAGAGATGGGCGCAGAATATCTCCAAGCACGTCTCGGTTCCTTAAGGAGGGGGACGAACGCACGGAAGCACTCGTTTTAAAGAACTTATCCGGCGATTTATTAGTGAGAATGTTCTCTACACCTAGCAGAAAAACATGCCAGTGCGTCGAGGAACGAAATCGGGGTTTGAGTAGCGTTAGCGAGGCGTTCATCACGCGTGGGTTTAAAGTGCTAAAATTTGATCCTATGGGTTAATAGTCTCCGTTTTTCGTCCAGCATATAAACTAATGTTTTCGTAAACTACATTCCACGTTGATGTAAGCCCATGGATGATGCTTCGGGATGAATGTGTGCTGCTCTCGTTCGGACTCAATCGTGTATTCGGAAGTAGATTTGGCATGACTAAGGTGCGTGAAACGGATTATTCACAAACTTAAAGTAACCGATTCCAAATCTAAAGATCCAAATCCAAAACTTTCCGAAGGTCAAATCCATTAACAATTTTTCCGGGAGTAATTTGTACCAGTTCTTCGCCCCCGGCAGCATTAATCCGAATTTTCATGCAATTTTCTCCCGTTTACTCCATCAAAGGGGTCGATTCCCGCCGAGCGAAATTTTTCATAGGACGTTCGGGTAAAACCGATTTCTCGTTCAGGCATGGTACCCTTCCGAGACGAACACGTTTTATGAAATCTGTGACTGCGTACGTAGTCCTTCAGCGAAATAACTCTCCTATAGTCATTCCACAAAAGCTGGCAGTACGGGAGGCTTATGGGGAAATAAATGCACGAATATTCCCATAAGGGAGCAACCTAGCCTCTCAAAAGGCGTAAAGCTTTAGTTTTTGAATTTTATAACGGAGAGCGGGTCCGGATCAATCCGAATTACGGTAACGGGTCTCTTAGTCTCGAGCAAAAAGTAACAATGATTAGCAATCGGAGCACTAAATCAATTACTCCCTCGGTTATATAATTCAAAAACTAAAGTTCTATTCAAGATATCGACTCAGAATAACCTGTAATTGAAAATAACAGCATTTATCTCAATTTTTCTCGCGACAAGTTTTTCGTAACGCAAGAAACAAAAATTTTTTAGCCGATGTGTATATTTGACTGCACGATCCAATTTTTCGGAGGTTGCGTTCCACTTAAATTATTTTTTACTAAAATTTTATCGGTCAAAAATTAATGTAAGTTAATTTTTTTGTATTCATAAGGTATAAAGAGTAATCTAAGAAAACACTAGCACTTTACGTTTGATAGGATGAGAGAAATGGCAGTTTTAGTATTGCTCACGGCTGGTGAGGTGACCATTTTTTTTCAACCCGCTATAAAATTTATTTCTTTTGTTGAAATGTTAAAGAAACTTCGTCAATGTATAGAACCATCCTTCCTTGTCCAAATTTTACCAAAAAGTTGGAAAAAAATTCACCAAAAATAGTTGAAAATATTAATTTCATCCGTTGGGAAGGCAAATTTTGTGGATATCGCGGATATTCCAGAAAAATGACCCGGCGTACGAGGCTATTCGATTTCTCCATAAGCCCATACTGCCTAGAAAAGTGGAACAGACTATAGATACGAAGCTTTTTGCTATTTTGAATATAGATCGTAATGTAGAGCGAGCGCTTTTCTCAGCGGGGTGTTACAGCAATAATTGTCCATGGGTCCAAACCTCCTTCCATTTTAAAAAATGCCTTCGAAACGTAGCACTTGTTTCTGTACTCGCAGTTCCGTATATGTTTTGAGGCGCTACTTGTGAATATTAAAATGAATATAAAATTTTTGTTTTCGCTTACCATGTAGAAACGAGTTTCTATCGCTAATCTTAAGCTATTTAGCGTGCAACCTGATTGATAATGTTGAACAGTGGTTATCCATGAACAACCTTAAATGTGCGATAAAATTTCGCTAAAACCGAACAAATTCATCTAATCATAAAGTCTTTTCCAAGGTAATATTCTCAATTCTGTCTATACACGTATTTGTTATTCGATATCTGGGAATGAGGTTATCTCCTAATGAAAGGGAGTCTTTCGGACGACTGCTCGTAACCTGATCGTCTCGCTGGCCACCTTGGAAAGATAATGCTCGTCGATGGATCTTTCTCCCTCTACTGTCAAAGTGGCCGTGGCAAAGGTAATATTTCGCTTTCCACGGATGCTACTTCGCTTTTCCGCAACGTGCATTTAGAAAACGGATTTCGCAACCATCTGTGACCTTTTGGAGCCCATAGCATTCTCAGAAGACGAAGGTTAGCTTTCGTGTAAGCCACTTACCATGCGTTCTTTATTCACGCAATGAGAAAGCTACGCATGAGGTGTCGTCCACAATCCGAGTTCGTCCGTAGGAATACCCTGTGCGAATCTTAATATTTCGCATCACGATCCGAAACTTGGGGTCCTCTTGACCTCTCAATGTTTTAACTATTTCTTAGAAAATGAGATAAATATTCGATTTTCCCCGGCTCAAATAGGCTGGAAATGTCAGTTGATGGAGACGTTTTCCTTTCTTGGCACGATTACTTTACCCTTTCGAGACGAAGACGTTTTCTGAAAACCTCTGTCTGCGTACGAGGTCCCATTTATAGAGCGTACACCTTCCTAAGCGGGTTGTCGCATCCTTTTAATTGTACAAAGTCATCGAATCACAAGGCACTAAATCTTCGAACGCCTTTGCAACGGGTTAACGCGTAAGGGCGATCGGCAACTGCCGCATGTGCTCGTCCATCGGAGGCTCGCGCGTTTAAGGCACAGCAGGAACGCCAAACTTATGCGGAGAATCTAGTTCAGTTTAACGTCTCTTATTCAGAAACCGCGACATAAAAATCGGCGATAAAAATCGTTGTCCTATGCGCGAGCGGTAATGGATGAAAAACGCATTGGAAATCAATTTTATAGAAACTCGTTTGGTTCTCCATTTACACTTAAGTTTACGGATTAATTTGATTGACACCCCTGTCGAGGTTTTTCGGTCACGCACACGCAATTTCTTGACGGCTGAATATAATTTCCGTTTCGGCGCACTGCGAATGTAAGACGCAGCCGATATGCAGTGAAACTTTGAACGTTATAACCTGGTTTATACACGGTCGATTAATTAATAATCGACCGCCCCAAATTGTCCCCTGTCGAAACGTTTACTTTATGCTTAAAATCCTGCAAATGCCCTGCCCAAAGTAATTTCCGTTCATTAAATCGTTCCTCCCCGTTCCTTACCGTCTATCGCGGGAGCTGTTTGTTGAATTCATTAGGAGTCATTCTTTCCGTTTAGTATAATTCTGTTCGCGAGTAACGAACATTAAGTAGTAAATTTAGCCATGCATTCGAATGAACTCTTGTCCTTAGAAATAACGAATCTCGAAGGAGTTTTAAGCGTAACGATTGCCAAATTTTGAATTTGCTACGTAGACCTTGGGAGCTCGAATGAGGAGAAGCGGATATAGTCCGTCATCGTTCGTCACAGGGAAACTTTTCTTAACTGAAATCCGACAGAGGGCTCCTCCCCATTGGTCTCACTCGGCAGTCGTTGCTCGTGAGAAACGTTTGTGACTAGTGCATCGAGTGGATTACGCTATTTCGTATCAATCCTATAGAGTATTGACGATTCTCCGCGGATAAAGTGATTGTGACCGTGTTAAGTGGTTATCGGTGCACATGGAAGATAGATAAAATACGGCAGCATCGCAAAGGAAGGCATCGTCTTGCGAGCGTGCGGAAAGAGATTTTGGTGAGGCTCCGAGGAGAATTGTAAGTTAAGATACCCAGTCCCATTGGAAATATCTCGGTAGGCCCTTTGCCTACGAAGACAAGGATTTGCCTCTCGAATTTTACTTGCCGATTGCTTCGGAGCGAGGAATTCCGAGTTCCTGGATTCCAATCCGTCGAAAGGTTACATTACTCTGTCACTGTAAGCTAGATGAGATGATGATAGCCATAATAATATCGTTGAACGTTGGTTCTCAGCATTAGCGTTCATATGGTGTCGTATGTTATCGCTGCAAATCGAGCTTTATTAAGTTTTCGGAGCCGTTTCTTCTTACAGGGAGCTCGGGCGCAGCATCATAGTTCGTACGAAGATGCTTTTATCTTCAACAGAGTGCATTTAATTAGAGAAAAAGGAAAATTAACGACTGGTGAAAGGGAGGATGTTGACACGGCGAGGTCGCTGTGGAAAGTGCATTGCGCACGGTGGTATTTCGAGGCGCGATTGTCACCGGCGGGAATCTAAAATTCGAGAAAGATTTTCGAAAATAAACATGAGGTGAGTCGTAAACGATTAAAATTTCATGAAGACTAGTATTTATTATGATTTTTAGCTACTACGTGAGTCTTGCTGAGCAAATTTACCATTTTCATGATGTACGGTCCGCTTATTCTTCCGAATTGAAGAAAACCGCCATTACTCGGGGTCGACATAAAAGAAGAGAGAAATTTTGGTGATTTTCCATCGGTAATCAGATGAGGAAATATTTGGCAAGAAATATAACAATACAGCGGCTGCACTGAAGGCGGTGGTACTTCTCTCAGCCAATCAGAAGCAAGATAAATGTTTAAAGGTGGTTCAAAATTTATAAATTTTCATTTTTCACGTTTAATTTAGGAAATAAGTATTATAAACTATTCTCTGCATTTCGGATCGTGCCAAAGCTAAGATATGTCAAGTTTTCCTATCCTCTGAGTCTATTTTTACGATGAGCAGCTTTGCCAAAATCAGCATCCGTTTAGGAACGTATGCATGTAGTTGGTTGCTCTGACACAAGATTTTATTGTTAACTAATTTGAAGAGTACGACGCATGAATTAATAACCATCCGCTGTTACAAATCAATAAAATAGCCTTGACTGTGTTAGTGTAGCAGGAGTGAGCCACGGTTCTGGATGTTTGCTTCCTTTCCTAATGAATTCATCAAATTTCAATTCTAGGATGCCCATGGAATCGACAACGCTCGCCGTCCTATCCACGAGGAGTGCAACGGGTATTCACGGAGTGGACCTCCATGACAATTCCTAGCTATTGGAAGAATTTGAGTGAGAATTCGACAAGATTACTTTTCAAGGTATGATCTCAAACTGTTCATATTTTTCTATACAAGGAAATGAGTTTCAATCTATTAATGGAGGAAAAATGTCGATAGTCACCCAACAGACGTTTTATTATTGGTGAAGGAAGAACACAATTATTTCTTTTTGTTGCGAACGATTGTGAAGAACAATTATAATACAAGAAGGGGCCATGAGCATTCAGGATTATCATCGTCCATTCTATCTGCAGTTGGGTCTTTTTTTCGTTGTTAAATTATTTTATTTCTCCTCCCTTTTCGTTACTTCTCCCTTCAAATCACTATGAATTAGAGTGAGATCACCTTCATGTCATTTCAGCAGGCACTCTTTTCATCCTGTTCTCTGGATGACTATCCTTGGACCATCTATCGTCTCCGACCCTATCTATGCATTTCATGTCCAGTGTTTTCAACCGCGAATGCGTTGCCAAGTCATTACTTCTTCAATTTGAACTATTTTCTAGGCACCGTTTCAATTCTCTAAAGCTTTTCAACGTGCCTCCTAGAGTTCACAGGCTTAAGATAATGATTGCTTCTTTCTTCTTCATTCATGAAATTCTTCATCCTTTCTTATGCATCGTGAGTACATTCTTGGAGCATAGAATTAACATCTTCTTTTTGATTATTTCATTGGTTTGTACCACATAATTCTTGGTCCCAACGGTATATCTTCCATCGTACGCCATGCTACTTGGAGAACTCTGCAATGAAGAAACTTGTAGTATCTTTACTCCATGGAGCTGTTTCATGAGCGTATCCACTTCTCGTGATTCCTGTATTTGTGTTTCTCTTAACCTCCTTCGTTTAGCATTTGCAAGGATGATTCCATAGTGTTTCAATTTTAACATCCCTCTCAGTTCCAAAGCCGATTACCCTCCCCCAAAGGAAATTCACTTCTGCTTGCAGAGGAAAACGTCGGCATTCAATGTTACTGGCATTATCCTTCTTAAAGCCTCTGGACAAACTCTTCTCTATAACTCTTTGCATTCGTTCGCTCAAAGTAGGGACGAGGATTTGATGGAATTTGTGCACCAACCCTCAATCAATTCTTTACTGATATTTGGCAGATGAACTCCTTCCTGTCAGTCGTGTGGAATGCAAAATCCAAGTCGAGAAATGAGAAGATGCATTTGAGAAGGCGAGCAGCTATCATACATGCAGGTGTTTTTGATGACCTTTTTCCAGCCCTGGTTTCCTGCAAATGTCTTCTGCAGAACGGGATTCTCTGAGGGGTCGTTGGGCTCATAGTTTTAGAAGCAGTCTCGAGAATGCTTAGGACGTGTTCCATTTGCTGTCAAGACCATTGCATTGGTTTAAATAACTTTTGATTGGATCTCTACCTTGCAGCTCTACTTCGCATCCTTGTAGAGATGCTTGTGATATCCTCCATCGGTTATTCAAAACGTTTCACTGGCAGAGATCGTTCTTCTTTACATTTGAAGACCGAATTCCTCCATGAACCGAGATTTGAGTATTTGAAAGAGGACTGAAAAAGTGATGTTTACATTTCCATTACACGGCACAAGGACGAGTAGTGGCCACTCTGCAGGTGCTGAATACTTCAGATAACACCCTCTTTCCGAAAGAAGTAAAAGAGCATTCACTGATTTTGAAACATTCCTTTTCTTTCCTTCTAGATGCCTGAAATAACTGCTGAGGGGAGGATGTTAGTCGAGAAAAGATAAGATAGGTCAGATGTGGATTCGTCATGTGTGGACCTCGAATAGGAAGGAAGACCTTGGCGTACCGACAACATGAGAAATATAATGCTTTTGATTGAAATCGTCTTGGATATTAAACAAAGCTTATTTATACACTGTTAAATCAAGATTATTTATACACTGTTTAAAACTTAAGAGGAAGAAAACGTATTATATTCAATGTGGTTTTTAGAAATAAATATTCAAGAATTCATCCTATGAAATTTTCCTGTCCTATGTAAAACTGTGGGTGAACATGCATATTGAGAGATGGGCGCAGAATATCTCCAAGCACGTCTCGGTTCCTTAAGGAGGGGGACGAACGCACGGAAGCACTCGTTTTAAAGAACTTATCCGGCGATTTATTAGTGAGAATGTTCTCTACACCTAGCAGAAAAACATGCCAGTGCGTCGAGGAACGAAATCGGGGTTTGAGTAGCGTTAGCGAGGCGTTCATCACGCGTAGGTTTAAAGTGCTAAAATTTGATAGTCTCCGTTTTTCGTCCAGCATATAAACTAATGTTTTCGTAAACTACATTCCACGTTGATGTAAGCCCATGGATGATGCTTCGGGATGAATGTGTGCTGCTCTCGTTCGGACTCAATCGTGTATTCGGAAGTAGATTTGGCATGACTAAGGTGCGTGAAACGGATTATTCACAAACTTAAAGTAACCGATTCCAAATCTAAAGATCCAAATCCAAAACTTTCCGAAGGTCAAATCCATTAACAATTTTTCCGGGAGTAATTTGTACCAGTTCTTCGCCCCCGGCAGCATTAATCCGAATTTTCATGCAATTTTCTCCCGTTTACTCCATCAAAGGGGTCGATTCCCGCCGAGCGAAATTTTTCATAGGACGTTCGAGTAAAACCGATTTCTCGTTCAGGCATGGTACCCTTCCGAGACGAACACGTTTTATGAAATCTGTGCCTGCGTACGTAGTCCTTCAGCGAAACAACTCTCCTATAGTCATTCCACAAAAGCTGGCAGTACGGGAGGCTTATGGGGAAATAAATGCACGAATATTCCCATAAGAGCCTCTCAAAAGGCGTAAAGCTTTAGTTTTTGAATTTTATAACGGAGAGCGGGTCCGGATCAATCCGAATTACGGTAACGGGTCTCTTAGTCTCGAGCAAAAAGTAACAATGATTAGCAATCGGAGCACTAAATCAATTACTCCCTCGGTTATATAATTCAAAAACTAAAGTTCTATTCAAGATATCGACTCAGAATAACCTGTAATTGAAAATAACAGCATTTATCTCAATTTTTCTCGCGACAAGTTTTTCGTAACGCAAGAAACAAAAATTTTTTAGCCGATGTATATATTTGACTGCACGATCCAATTTTTCGGAGGTTGCGTTCCACTTAAATTATTTTTTACTAAAATTTTATCGGTCAAAAATTAATGTAAGTTAATTTTTTTGTATTCATAAGGTATAAAGAGTAATCTAAGAAAACACTAGCACTTTACGTTTGATAGGATGAGAGAAATGGCAGTTTTAGTATTGCTCACGGCTGGTGAGGTGACCATTTTTTTTCAACCCGCTATAAAATTTATTTCTTTTGTTGAAATGTTAAAGAAACTTCGTCAATGTATAGAACCATCCTTCCTTGTCCAAATTTTACCAAAAAGTTGGAAAAAAATTCACCAAAAATAGTTGAAAATATTAATTTCATCCGTTGGGAAGGCAAATTTTGTGGATATCGCGGATATTCCAGAAAAATGACCCGGCGTACGAGGCTATTCGATTTCTCCATAAGCCCATACTGCCTAGAAAAGTGGAACAGACTATAGATACGAAGCTTTTTGCTATTTTGAATATAGATCGTAATGTAGAGCGAGCGCTTTTCTCAGCGGGGTGTTACAGCAATAATTGTCCATGGGTCCAAACCTCCTTCCATTTTAAAAAATGCCTTCGAAACGTAGCACTTGTTTCTGTACTCGCAGTTCCGTATATGTTTTGAGGCGCTACTTGTGAATATTAAAATGAATATAAAATTTTTGTTTTCGCTTACCATGTAGAAACGAGTTTCTATCGCTAATCTTAAGCTATTTAGCGTGCAACCTGATTGATAATGTTGAACAGTGGTTATCCATGAACAACCTTAAATGTGCGATAAAATTTCGCTAAAACCGAACAAATTCATCTAATCATAAAGTCTTTTCCAAGGTAATATTCTCAATTCTGTCTATACACGTATTTGTTATTCGATATCTGGGAATGAGGTTATCTCCTAATGAAAGGGAGTCTTTCGGACGACTGCTCGTAACCTGATCGTCTCGCTGGCCACCTTGGAAAGATAATGCTCGTCGATGGATCTTTCTCCCTCTACTGTCAAAGTGGCCGTGGCAAAGGTAATATTTCGCTTTCCACGGATGCTACTTCGCTTTTCCGCAACGTGCATTTAGAAAACGGATTTCGCAACCATCTGTGACCTTTTGGAGCCCATAGCATTCTCAGAAGACGAAGGTTAGCTTTCGTGTAAGCCACTTACCATGCGTTCTTTATTCACGCAATGAGAAAGCTACGCATGAGGTGTCGTCCACAATCCGAGTTCGTCCGTAGGAATACCCTGTGCGAATCTTAATATTTCGCATCACGATCCGAAACTTGGGGTCCTCTTGACCTCTCAATGTTTTAACTATTTCTTAGAAAATGAGATAAATATTCGATTTTCCCCGGCTCAAATAGGCTGGAAATGTCAGTTGATGGAGACGTTTTCCTTTCTTGGCACGATTACTTTACCCTTTCGAGACGAAGACGTTTTCTGAAAACCTCTGTCTGCGTACGAGGTCCCATTTATAGAGCGTACACCTTCCTAAGCGGGTTGTCGCATCCTTTTAATTGTACAAAGTCATCGAATCACAAGGCACTAAATCTTCGAACGCCTTTGCAACGGGTTAACGCGTAAGGGCGATCGGCAACTGCCGCATGTGCTCGTCCATCGGAGGCTCGCGCGTTTAAGGCACAGCAGGAACGCCAAACTTATGCGGAGAATCTAGTTCAGTTTAACGTCTCTTATTCAGAAACCGCGACATAAAAATCGGCGATAAAAATCGTTGTCCTATGCGCGAGCGGTAATGGATGAAAAACGCATTGGAAATCAATTTTATAGAAACTCGTTTGGTTCTCCATTTACACTTAAGTTTACGGATTAATTTGATTGACACCCCTGTCGAGGTTTTTCGGTCACGCACACGCAATTTCTTGACGGCTGAATATAATTTCCGTTTCGGCGCACTGCGAATGTAAGACGCAGCCGATATGCAGTGAAACTTTGAACGTTATAACCTGGTTTATACACGGTCGATTAATTAATAATCGACCGCCCCAAATTGTCCCCTGTCGAAACGTTTACTTTATGCTTAAAATCCTGCAAATGCCCTGCCCAAAGTAATTTCCGTTCATTAAATCGTTCCTCCCCGTTCCTTACCGTCTATCGCGGGAGCTGTTTGTTGAATTCATTAGGAGTCATTCTTTCCGTTTAGTATAATTCTGTTCGCGAGTAACGAACATTAAGTAGTAAATTTAGCCATGCATTCGAATGAACTCTTGTCCTTAGAAATAACGAATCTCGAAGGAGTTTTAAGCGTAACGATTGCCAAATTTTGAATTTGCTACGTAGACCTTGGGAGCTCGAATGAGGAGAAGCGGATATAGTCCGTCATCGTTCGTCACAGGGAAACTTTTCTTAACTGAAATCCGACAGAGGGCTCCTCCCCATTGGTCTCACTCGGCAGTCGTTGCTCGTGAGAAACGTTTGTGACTAGTGCATCGAGTGGATTACGCTATTTCGTATCAATCCTATAGAGTATTGACGATTCTCCGCGGATAAAGTGATTGTGACCGTGTTAAGTGGTTATCGGTGCACATGGAAGATAGATAAAATACGGCAGCATCGCAAAGGAAGGCATCGTCTTGCGAGCGTGCGGAAAGAGATTTTGGTGAGGCTCCGAGGAGAATTGTAAGTTAAGATACCCAGTCCCATTGGAAATATCTCGGTAGGCCCTTTGCCTACGAAGACAAGGATTTGCCTCTCGAATTTTACTTGCCGATTGCTTCGGAGCGAGGAATTCCGAGTTCCTGGATTCCAATCCGTCGAAAGGTTACATTACTCTGTCACTGTAAGCTAGATGAGATGATGATAGCCATAATAATATCGTTGAACGTTGGTTCTCAGCATTAGCGTTCATATGGTGTCGTATGTTATCGCTGCAAATCGAGCTTTATTAAGTTTTCGGAGCCGTTTCTTCTTACAGGGAGCTCGGGCGCAGCATCATAGTTCGTACGAAGATGCTTTTATCTTCAACAGAGTGCATTTAATTAGAGAAAAAGGAAAATTAACGACTGGTGAAAGGGAGGATGTTGACACGGCGAGGTCGCTGTGGAAAGTGCATTGCGCACGGTGGTATTTCGAGGCGCGATTGTCACCGGCGGGAATCTAAAATTCGAGAAAGATTTTCGAAAATAAACATGAGGTGAGTCGTAAACGATTAAAATTTCATGAAGACTAGTATTTATTATGATTTTTAGCTACTACGTGAGTCTTGCTGAGCAAATTTACCATTTTCATGATGTACGGTCCGCTTATTCTTCCGAATTGAAGAAAACCGCCATTACTCGGGGTCGACATAAAAGAAGAGAGAAATTTTGGTGATTTTCCATCGGTAATCAGATGAGGAAATATTTGGCAAGAAATATAACAATACAGCGGCTGCACTGAAGGCGGTGGTACTTCTCTCAGCCAATCAGAAGCAAGATAAATGTTTAAAGGTGGTTCAAAATTTATAAATTTTCATTTTTCACGTTTAATTTAGGAAATAAGTATTATAAACTATTCTCTGCATTTCGGATCGTGCCAAAGCTAAGATATGTCAAGTTTTCCTATCCTCTGAGTCTATTTTTACGATGAGCAGCTTTGCCAAAATCAGCATCCGTTTAGGAACGTATGCATGTAGTTGGTTGCTCTGACACAAGATTTTATTGTTAACTAATTTGAAGAGTACGACGCATGAATTAATAACCATCCGCTGTTACAAATCAATAAAATAGCCTTGACTGTGTTAGTGTAGCAGGAGTGAGCCACGGTTCTGGATGTTTGCTTCCTTTCCTAATGAATTCATCAAATTTCAATTCTAGGATGCCCATGGAATCGACAACGCTCGCCGTCCTATCCACGAGGAGTGCAACGGGTATTCACGGAGTGGACCTCCATGACAATTCCTAGCTATTGGAAGAATTTGAGTGAGAATTCGACAAGATTACTTTTCAAGGTATGATCTCAAACTGTTCATATTTTTCTATACAAGGAAATGAGTTTCAATCTATTAATGGAGGAAAAATGTCGATAGTCACCCAACAGACGTTTTATTATTGGTGAAGGAAGAACACAATTATTTCTTTTTGTTGCGAACGATTGTGAAGAACAATTATAATACAAGAAGGGGCCATGAGCATTCAGGATTATCATCGTCCATTCTATCTGCAGTTGGGTCTTTTTTTCGTTGTTAAATTATTTTATTTCTCCTCCCTTTTCGTTACTTCTCCCTTCAAATCACTATGAATTAGAGTGAGATCACCTTCATGTCATTTCAGCAGGCACTCTTTTCATCCTGTTCTCTGGATGACTATCCTTGGACCATCTATCGTCTCCGACCCTATCTATGCATTTCATGTCCAGTGTTTTCAACCGCGAATGCGTTGCCAAGTCATTACTTCTTCAATTTGAACTATTTTCTAGGCACCGTTTCAATTCTCTAAAGCTTTTCAACGTGCCTCCTAGAGTTCACAGGCTTAAGATAATGATTGCTTCTTTCTTCTTCATTCATGAAATTCTTCATCCTTTCTTATGCGTCGTGAGTACATTCTTGGAGCATAGAATTAACATCTTCTTTTTGATTATTTCATTGGTTTGTACCACATAATTCTTGGTCCCAACGGTATATCTTCCATCGTACGCCATGCTACTTGGAGAACTCTGCAATGAAGAAACTTGTAGTATCTTTACTCCATGGAGCTGTTTCATGAGTGTATCCACTTCTCGTGATTCCTGTATTTGCGTTTCTCTTAACCTCCTTCGTTTAGCATTTGCAAGGATGATTCCATAGTGTTTCAATTTTAACATCCCTCTCAGTTCCAAAGCCGATTACCCTCCCCCAAAGGAAATTCACTTCTGCTTGCAGAGGAAAACGTCGGCATTCAATGTTACAGGCATTATCCTTCTTAAAGCCTCTGGACAAACTCTTCTCTATAACTCTTTGCATTCGTTCGCTCAAAGTAGGGACGAGGATTTGATGGAATTTGTGCACCAATCCTCAATCAATTCTTTACTGATATTTGGCAGATGAACTCCTTCCTGTCAGTCGTGTGGAATGCAAAATCCAAGTCGAGAAATGAGAAGATGCATTTGAGAAGGCGAGCAGCTATCATACATGCAGGTGTTTTTGATGACCTTTTTCCAGCCCTGGTTTCCTGCAAATGTCTTCTGCAGAACGGGATTCTCTGAGGGGTCGTTGGGCTCATAGTTTTAGAAGCAGTCTCGAGAATGCTTAGGACGTGTTCCATTTGCTGTCAAGACCATTGCATTGGTTTAAATAACTTTTGATTGGATCTCTACCTTGCAGCTCTACTTCGCATCCTTGTAGAGATGCTTGTGATATCCTCCATCGGTTATTCAAAACGTTTCACTGGCAGAGATCGTTCTTCTTTACATTTGAAGACCGAATTCCTCCATGAACCGAGATTTGAGTATTTGAAAGAGGACTGAAAAAGTGATGTTTACATTTCCATTACACGGCACAAGGACGAGTAGTGGCCACTCTGCAGGTGCTGAATACTTCAGATAACTCCCTCTTTCCAAAAGAAGTAACAGAGCATTCACTGATTTTGAAACATCCCTTTTCTTTCCTTCTAGATGCCTGAAATAACTGCTGAGGGGAGGATGTTAGTCGAGAAAAGATAAGATAGGTCAGATGTGGATTCGTCATGTGTGGACCTCGAATAGGAAGGAAGACCTTGGCGTACCGACAACATGAGAAATATAATGCTTTTGATTGAAATCGTCTTGGATATTAAACAAAGCTTATTTATACACTGTTAAATCAAGATTATTTATACACTGTTTAAAACTTAAGAGGAAGAAAACGTATTATATTCAATGTGGTTTTTAGAAATAAATATTCAAGAATTCATCCTATGAAATTTTCCTGTCCTATGTAAAACTGTGGGTGAACATGCATATTGAGAGATGGGCGCAGAATATCTCCAAGCACGTCTCGGTTCCTTAAGGAGGGGGACGAACGCACGGAAGCACTCGTTTTAAAGAACTTATCCGGCGATTTATTAGTGAGAATGTTCTCTACACCTAGCAGAAAAACATGCCAGTGCGTCGAGGAACGAAATCGGGGTTTGAGTAGCGTTAGCGAGGCGTTCATCACGCGTGGGTTTAAAGTGCTAAAATTTGATCCTATGGGTTAATAGTCTCCGTTTTTCGTCCAGCATATAAACTAATGTTTTCGTAAACTACATTCCACGTTGATGTAAGCCCATGGATGATGCTTCGGGATGAATGTGTGCTGCTCTCGTTCGGACTCAATCGTGTATTCGGAAGTAGATTTGGCATGACTAAGGTGCGTGAAACGGATTATTCACAAACTTAAAGTAACCGATTCCAAATCTAAAGATCCAAATCCAAAACTTTCCGAAGGTCAAATCCATTAACAATTTTTCCGGGAGTAATTTGTACCAGTTCTTCGCCCCCGGCAGCATTAATCCGAATTTTCATGCAATTTTCTCCCGTTTACTCCATCAAAGGGGTCGATTCCCGCCGAGCGAAATTTTTCATAGGACGTTCGGGTAAAACCGATTTCTCGTTCAGGCATGGTACCCTTCCGAGACGAACACGTTTTATGAAATCTGTGACTGCGTACGTAGTCCTTCAGCGAAATAACTCTCCTATAGTCATTCCACAAAAGCTGGCAGTACGGGAGGCTTATGGGGAAATAAATGCACGAATATTCCCATAAGGGAGCAACCTAGCCTCTCAAAAGGCGTAAAGCTTTAGTTTTTGAATTTTATAACGGAGAGCGGGTCCGGATCAATCCGAATTACGGTAACGGGTCTCTTAGTCTCGAGCAAAAAGTAACAATGATTAGCAATCGGAGCACTAAATCAATTACTCCCTCGGTTATATAATTCAAAAACTAAAGTTCTATTCAAGATATCGACTCAGAATAACCTGTAATTGAAAATAACAGCATTTATCTCAATTTTTCTCGCGACAAGTTTTTCGTAACGCAAGAAACAAAAATTTTTTAGCCGATGTGTATATTTGACTGCACGATCCAATTTTTCGGAGGTTGCGTTCCACTTAAATTATTTTTTACTAAAATTTTATCGGTCAAAAATTAATGTAAGTTAATTTTTTTGTATTCATAAGGTATAAAGAGTAATCTAAGAAAACACTAGCACTTTACGTTTGATAGGATGAGAGAAATGGCAGTTTTAGTATTGCTCACGGCTGGTGAGGTGACCATTTTTTTTCAACCCGCTATAAAATTTATTTCTTTTGTTGAAATGTTAAAGAAACTTCGTCAATGTATAGAACCATCCTTCCTTGTCCAAATTTTACCAAAAAGTTGGAAAAAAATTCACCAAAAATAGTTGAAAATATTAATTTCATCCGTTGGGAAGGCAAATTTTGTGGATATCGCGGATATTCCAGAAAAATGACCCGGCGTACGAGGCTATTCGATTTCTCCATAAGCCCATACTGCCTAGAAAAGTGGAACAGACTATAGATACGAAGCTTTTTGCTATTTTGAATATAGATCGTAATGTAGAGCGAGCGCTTTTCTCAGCGGGGTGTTACAGCAATAATTGTCCATGGGTCCAAACCTCCTTCCATTTTAAAAAATGCCTTCGAAACGTAGCACTTGTTTCTGTACTCGCAGTTCCGTATATGTTTTGAGGCGCTACTTGTGAATATTAAAATGAATATAAAATTTTTGTTTTCGCTTACCATGTAGAAACGAGTTTCTATCGCTAATCTTAAGCTATTTAGCGTGCAACCTGATTGATAATGTTGAACAGTGGTTATCCATGAACAACCTTAAATGTGCGATAAAATTTCGCTAAAACCGAACAAATTCATCTAATCATAAAGTCTTTTCCAAGGTAATATTCTCAATTCTGTCTATACACGTATTTGTTATTCGATATCTGGGAATGAGGTTATCTCCTAATGAAAGGGAGTCTTTCGGACGACTGCTCGTAACCTGATCGTCTCGCTGGCCACCTTGGAAAGATAATGCTCGTCGATGGATCTTTCTCCCTCTACTGTCAAAGTGGCCGTGGCAAAGGTAATATTTCGCTTTCCACGGATCCTACTTCGCTTTTCCGCAACGTGCATTTAGAAAACGGATTTCGCAACCATCTGTGACCTTTTGGAGCCCATAGCATTCTCAGAAGACGAAGGTTAGCTTTCGTGTAAGCCACTTACCATGCGTTCTTTATTCACGCAATGAGAAAGCTACGCATGAGGTGTCGTCCACAATCCGAGTTCGTCCGTAGGAATACCCTGTGCGAATCTTAATATTTCGCATCACGATCCGAAACTTGGGGTCCTCTTGACCTCTCAATGTTTTAACTATTTCTTAGAAAATGAGATAAATATTCGATTTTCCCCGGCTCAAATAGGCTGGAAATGTCAGTTGATGGAGACGTTTTCCTTTCTTGGCACGATTACTTTACCCTTTCGAGACGAAGACGTTTTCTGAAAACCTCTGTCTGCGTACGAGGTCCCATTTATAGAGCGTACACCTTCCTAAGCGGGTTGTCGCATCCTTTTAATTGTACAAAGTCATCGAATCACAAGGCACTAAATCTTCGAACGCCTTTGCAACGGGTTAACGCGTAAGGGCGATCGGCAACTGCCGCATGTGCTCGTCCATCGGAGGCTCGCGCGTTTAAGGCACAGCAGGAACGCCAAACTTATGCGGAGAATCTAGTTCAGTTTAACGTCTCTTATTCAGAAACCGCGACATAAAAATCGGCGATAAAAATCGTTGTCCTATGCGCGAGCGGTAATGGATGAAAAACGCATTGGAAATCAATTTTATAGAAACTCGTTTGGTTCTCCATTTACACTTAAGTTTACGGATTAATTTGATTGACACCCCTGTCGAGGTTTTTCGGTCACGCACACGCAATTTCTTGACGGCTGAATATAATTTCCGTTTCGGCGCACTGCGAATGTAAGACGCAGCCGATATGCAGTGAAACTTTGAACGTTATAACCTGGTTTATACACGGTCGATTAATTAATAATCGACCGCCCCAAATTGTCCCCTGTCGAAACGTTTACTTTATGCTTAAAATCCTGCAAATGCCCTGCCCAAAGTAATTTCCGTTCATTAAATCGTTCCTCCCCGTTCCTTACCGTCTATCGCGGGAGCTGTTTGTTGAATTCATTAGGAGTCATTCTTTCCGTTTAGTATAATTCTGTTCGCGAGTAACGAACATTAAGTAGTAAATTTAGCCATGCATTCGAATGAACTCTTGTCCTTAGAAATAACGAATCTCGAAGGAGTTTTAAGCGTAACGATTGCCAAATTTTGAATTTGCTACGTAGACCTTGGGAGCTCGAATGAGGAGAAGCGGATATAGTCCGTCATCGTTCGTCACAGGGAAACTTTTCTTAACTGAAATCCGACAGAGGGCTCCTCCCCATTGGTCTCACTCGGCAGTCGTTGCTCGTGAGAAACGTTTGTGACTAGTGCATCGAGTGGATTACGCTATTTCGTATCAATCCTATAGAGTATTGACGATTCTCCGCGGATAAAGTGATTGTGACCGTGTTAAGTGGTTATCGGTGCACATGGAAGATAGATAAAATACGGCAGCATCGCAAAGGAAGGCATCGTCTTGCGAGCGTGCGGAAAGAGATTTTGGTGAGGCTCCGAGGAGAATTGTAAGTTAAGATACCCAGTCCCATTGGAAATATCTCGGTAGGCCCTTTGCCTACGAAGACAAGGATTTGCCTCTCGAATTTTACTTGCCGATTGCTTCGGAGCGAGGAATTCCGAGTTCCTGGATTCCAATCCGTCGAAAGGTTACATTACTCTGTCACTGTAAGCTAGATGAGATGATGATAGCCATAATAATATCGTTGAACGTTGGTTCTCAGCATTAGCGTTCATATGGTGTCGTATGTTATCGCTGCAAATCGAGCTTTATTAAGTTTTCGGAGCCGTTTCTTCTTACAGGGAGCTCGGGCGCAGCATCATAGTTCGTACGAAGATGCTTTTATCTTCAACAGAGTGCATTTAATTAGAGAAAAAGGAAAATTAACGACTGGTGAAAGGGAGGATGTTGACACGGCGAGGTCGCTGTGGAAAGTGCATTGCGCACGGTGGTATTTCGAGGCGCGATTGTCACCGGCGGGAATCTAAAATTCGAGAAAGATTTTCGAAAATAAACATGAGGTGAGTCGTAAACGATTAAAATTTCATGAAGACTAGTATTTATTATGATTTTTAGCTACTACGTGAGTCTTGCTGAGCAAATTTACCATTTTCATGATGTACGGTCCGCTTATTCTTCCGAATTGAAGAAAACCGCCATTACTCGGGGTCGACATAAAAGAAGAGAGAAATTTTGGTGATTTTCCATCGGTAATCAGATGAGGAAATATTTGGCAAGAAATATAACAATACAGCGGCTGCACTGAAGGCGGTGGTACTTCTCTCAGCCAATCAGAAGCAAGATAAATGTTTAGCGGTGGTTCAAAATTTATAAATTTTCATTTTTCACGTTTAATTTAGGAAATAAGTATTATAAACTATTCTCTGCATTTCGGATCGTGCCAAAGCTAAGATATGTCAAGTTTTCCTATCCTCTGAGTCTATTTTTACGATGAGCAGCTTTGCCAAAATCAGCATCCGTTTAGGAACGTATGCATGTAGTTGGTTGCTCTGACACAAGATTTTATTGTTAACTAATTTGAAGAGTACGACGCATGAATTAATAACCATCCGCTGTTACAAATCAATAAAATAGCCTTGACTGTGTTAGTGTAGCAGGAGTGAGCCACGGTTCTGGATGTTTGCTTCCTTTCCTAATGAATTCATCAAATTTCAATTCTAGGATGCCCATGGAATCGACAACGCTCGCCGTCCTATCCACGAGGAGTGCAACGGGTATTCACGGAGTGGACCTCCATGACAATTCCTAGCTATTGGAAGAATTTGAGTGAGAATTCGACAAGATTACTTTTCAAGGTATGATCTCAAACTGTTCATATTTTTCTATACAAGGAAATGAGTTTCAATCTATTAATGGAGGAAAAATGTCGATAGTCACCCAACAGACGTTTTATTATTGGTGAAGGAAGAACACAATTATTTCTTTTTGTTGCGAACGATTGTGAAGAACAATTATAATACAAGAAGGGGCCATGAGCATTCAGGATTATCATCGTCCATTCTATCTGCAGTTGGGTCTTTTTTTCGTTGTTAAATTATTTTATTTCTCCTCCCTTTTCGTTACTTCTCCCTTCAAATCACTATGAATTAGAGTGAGATCACCTTCATGTCATTTCAGCAGGCACTCTTTTCATCCTGTTCTCTGGATGACTATCCTTGGACCATCTATCGTCTCCGACCCTATCTATGCATTTCATGTCCAGTGTTTTCAACCGCGAATGCGTTGCCAAGTCATTACTTCTTCAATTTGAACTATTTTCTAGGCACCGTTTCAATTCTCTAAAGCTTTTCAACGTGCCTCCTAGAGTTCACAGGCTTAAGATAATGATTGCTTCTTTCTTCTTCATTCATGAAATTCTTCATCCTTTCTTATGCATCGTGAGTACATTCTTGGAGCATAGAATTAACATCTTCTTTTTGATTATTTCATTGGTTTGTACCACATAATTCTTGGTCCCAACGGTATATCTTCCATCGTACGCCATGCTACTTGGAGAACTCTGCAATGAAGAAACTTGTAGTATCTTTACTCCATGGAGCTGTTTCATGAGCGTATCCACTTCTCGTGATTCCTGTATTTGTGTTTCTCTTAACCTCCATCGTTTAGCATTTGCAAGGATGATTCCATAGTGTTTCAATTTTAACATCCCTCTCAGTTCCAAAGCCGATTACCCTCCCCCAAAGGAAATTCACTTCTGCTTGCAGAGGAAAACGTCGGCATTCAATGTTGCAGGCATTATCCTTCTTAAAGCCTCTGGACAAACTCTTCTCTATAACTCTTTGCATTCGTTCGCTCAAAGTAGGGACGAGGATTTGATGGAATTTGTGCACCAATCCTCAATCAATTCTTTACTGATATTTGGCAGATGAACTCCTTCCTGTCAGTCGTGTGGAATGCAAAATCCAAGTCGAGAAATGAGAAGATGCATTTGAGAAGGCGAGCAGCTATCATACATGCAGGTGTTTTTGATGACCTTTTTCCAGCCCTGGTTTCCTGCAAATGTCTTCTGCAGAACGGGATTCTCTGAGGGGTCGTTGGGCTCATAATTTTAGAAGCAGTCTCGAGAATGCTTAGGACGTGTTCCATTTGCTGTCAAGACCATTGCATTGGTTTAAATAACTTTTGATTGGATCTCTACCTTGCAGCTCTACTTCGCATCCTTGTAGAGATGCTTGTGATATCCTCCATCGGTTATTCAAAACGTTTCACTGGCAGAGATCGTTCTTCTTTACATTTGAAGACCGAATTCCTCCATGAACCGAGATTTGAGTATTTGAAAGAGGACTGAAAAAGTGATGTTTACATTTCCATTACACGGCATAAGGACGAGTAGTGGCCACTCTGCAGGTGCTGAATACTTCAGATAACTCCCTCTTTCCAAAAGAAGTAACAGAGCATTCACTGATTTTGAAACATCCCTTTTCTTTCCTTCTAGATGCCTGAAATAACTGCTGAGGGGAGGATGTTAGTCGAGAAAAGATAAGATAGGTCAGATGTGGATTCGTCATGTGTGGACCTCGAATAGGAAGGAAGACCTTGGCGTACCGACAACATGAGAAATATAATGCTTTTGATTGAAATCGTCTTGGATATTAAACAAAGCTTATTTATACACTGTTAAATCAAGATTATTTATACACTGTTTAAAACTTAAGAGGAAGAAAACGTATTATATTCAATGTGGTTTTTAGAAATAAATATTCAAGAATTCATCCTATGAAATTTTCCTGTCCTATGT
Source organism: Pantala flavescens (assembly GCA_020796165.1). Classification (NCBI taxonomy): domain Eukaryota; kingdom Metazoa; phylum Arthropoda; class Insecta; order Odonata; family Libellulidae; genus Pantala; species Pantala flavescens. The sequence goes on along the minus strand of CM036885.1, from coordinate 17,229,721 downwards.
AAAACTGTGGGTGAACATGCATATTGAGAGATGGGCGCAGAATATCTCCAAGCACGTCTCGGTTCCTTAAGGAGGGGGACGAACGCACGGAAGCACTCGTTTTAAAGAACTTATCCGGCGATTTATTAGTGAGAATGTTCTCTACACCTAGCAGAAAAACATGCCAGTGCGTCGAGGAACGAAATCGGGGTTTGAGTAGCGTTAGCGAGGCGTTCATCACGCGTGGGTTTAAAGTGCTAAAATTTGATCCTATGGGTTAATAGTCTCCGTTTTTCGTCCAGCATATAAACTAATGTTTTCGTAAACTACATTCCACGTTGATGTAAGCCCATGGATGATGCTTCGGGATGAATGTGTGCTGCTCTCGTTCGGACTCAATCGTGTATTCGGAAGTAGATTTGGCATGACTAAGGTGCGTGAAACGGATTATTCACAAACTTAAAGTAACCGATTCCAAATCTAAAGATCCAAATCCAAAACTTTCCGAAGGTCAAATCCATTAACAATTTTTCCGGGAGTAATTTGTACCAGTTCTTCGCCCCCGGCAGCATTAATCCGAATTTTCATGCAATTTTCTCCCGTTTACTCCATCAAAGGGGTCGATTCCCGCCGAGCGAAATTTTTCATAGGACGTTCGGGTAAAACCGATTTCTCGTTCAGGCATGGTACCCTTCCGAGACGAACACGTTTTATGAAATCTGTGACTGCGTACGTAGTCCTTCAGCGAAATAACTCTCCTATAGTCATTCCACAAAAGCTGGCAGTACGGGAGGCTTATGGGGAAATAAATGCACGAATATTCCCATAAGGGAGCAACCTAGCCTCTCAAAAGGCGTAAAGCTTTAGTTTTTGAATTTTATAACGGAGAGCGGGTCCGGATCAATCCGAATTACGGTAACGGGTCTCTTAGTCTCGAGCAAAAAGTAACAATGATTAGCAATCGGAGCACTAAATCAATTACTCCCTCGGTTATATAATTCAAAAACTAAAGTTCTATTCAAGATATCGACTCAGAATAACCTGTAATTGAAAATAACAGCATTTATCTCAATTTTTCTCGCGACAAGTTTTTCGTAACGCAAGAAACAAAAATTTTTTAGCCGATGTGTATATTTGACTGCACGATCCAATTTTTCGGAGGTTGCGTTCCACTTAAATTATTTTTTACTAAAATTTTATCGGTCAAAAATTAATGTAAGTTAATTTTTTTGTATTCATAAGGTATAAAGAGTAATCTAAGAAAACACTAGCACTTTACGTTTGATAGGATGAGAGAAATGGCAGTTTTAGTATTGCTCACGGCTGGTGAGGTGACCATTTTTTTTCAACCCGCTATAAAATTTATTTCTTTTGTTGAAATGTTAAAGAAACTTCGTCAATGTATAGAACCATCCTTCCTTGTCCAAATTTTACCAAAAAGTTGGAAAAAAATTCACCAAAAATAGTTGAAAATATTAATTTCATCCGTTGGGAAGGCAAATTTTGTGGATATCGCGGATATTCCAGAAAAATGACCCGGCGTACGAGGCTATTCGATTTCTCCATAAGCCCATACTGCCTAGAAAAGTGGAACAGACTATAGATACGAAGCTTTTTGCTATTTTGAATATAGATCGTAATGTAGAGCGAGCGCTTTTCTCAGCGGGGTGTTACAGCAATAATTGTCCATGGGTCCAAACCTCCTTCCATTTTAAAAAATGCCTTCGAAACGTAGCACTTGTTTCTGTACTCGCAGTTCCGTATATGTTTTGAGGCGCTACTTGTGAATATTAAAATGAATATAAAATTTTTGTTTTCGCTTACCATGTAGAAACGAGTTTCTATCGCTAATCTTAAGCTATTTAGCGTGCAACCTGATTGATAATGTTGAACAGTGGTTATCCATGAACAACCTTAAATGTGCGATAAAATTTCGCTAAAACCGAACAAATTCATCTAATCATAAAGTCTTTTCCAAGGTAATATTCTCAATTCTGTCTATACACGTATTTGTTATTCGATATCTGGGAATGAGGTTATCTCCTAATGAAAGGGAGTCTTTCGGACGACTGCTCGTAACCTGATCGTCTCGCTGGCCACCTTGGAAAGATAATGCTCGTCGATGGATCTTTCTCCCTCTACTGTCAAAGTGGCCGTGGCAAAGGTAATATTTCGCTTTCCACGGATGCTACTTCGCTTTTCCGCAACGTGCATTTAGAAAACGGATTTCGCAACCATCTGTGACCTTTTGGAGCCCATAGCATTCTCAGAAGACGAAGGTTAGCTTTCGTGTAAGCCACTTACCATGCGTTCTTTATTCACGCAATGAGAAAGCTACGCATGAGGTGTCGTCCACAATCCGAGTTCGTCCGTAGGAATACCCTGTGCGAATCTTAATATTTCGCATCACGATCCGAAACTTGGGGTCCTCTTGACCTCTCAATGTTTTAACTATTTCTTAGAAAATGAGATAAATATTCGATTTTCCCCGGCTCAAATAGGCTGGAAATGTCAGTTGATGGAGACGTTTTCCTTTCTTGGCACGATTACTTTACCCTTTCGAGACGAAGACGTTTTCTGAAAACCTCTGTCTGCGTACGAGGTCCCATTTATAGAGCGTACACCTTCCTAAGCGGGTTGTCGCATCCTTTTAATTGTACAAAGTCATCGAATCACAAGGCACTAAATCTTCGAACGCCTTTGCAACGGGTTAACGCGTAAGGGCGATCGGCAACTGCCGCATGTGCTCGTCCATCGGAGGCTCGCGCGTTTAAGGCACAGCAGGAACGCCAAACTTATGCGGAGAATCTAGTTCAGTTTAACGTCTCTTATTCAGAAACCGCGACATAAAAATCGGCGATAAAAATCGTTGTCCTATGCGCGAGCGGTAATGGATGAAAAACGCATTGGAAATCAATTTTATAGAAACTCGTTTGGTTCTCCATTTACACTTAAGTTTACGGATTAATTTGATTGACACCCCTGTCGAGGTTTTTCGGTCACGCACACGCAATTTCTTGACGGCTGAATATAATTTCCGTTTCGGCGCACTGCGAATGTAAGACGCAGCCGATATGCAGTGAAACTTTGAACGTTATAACCTGGTTTATACACGGTCGATTAATTAATAATCGACCGCCCCAAATTGTCCCCTGTCGAAACGTTTACTTTATGCTTAAAATCCTGCAAATGCCCTGCCCAAAGTAATTTCCGTTCATTAAATCGTTCCTCCCCGTTCCTTACCGTCTATCGCGGGAGCTGTTTGTTGAATTCATTAGGAGTCATTCTTTCCGTTTAGTATAATTCTGTTCGCGAGTAACGAACATTAAGTAGTAAATTTAGCCATGCATTCGAATGAACTCTTGTCCTTAGAAATAACGAATCTCGAAGGAGTTTTAAGCGTAACGATTGCCAAATTTTGAATTTGCTACGTAGACCTTGGGAGCTCGAATGAGGAGAAGCGGATATAGTCCGTCATCGTTCGTCACAGGGAAACTTTTCTTAACTGAAATCCGACAGAGGGCTCCTCCCCATTGGTCTCACTCGGCAGTCGTTGCTCGTGAGAAACGTTTGTGACTAGTGCATCGAGTGGATTACGCTATTTCGTATCAATCCTATAGAGTATTGACGATTCTCCGCGGATAAAGTGATTGTGACCGTGTTAAGTGGTTATCGGTGCACATGGAAGATAGATAAAATACGGCAGCATCGCAAAGGAAGGCATCGTCTTGCGAGCGTGCGGAAAGAGATTTTGGTGAGGCTCCGAGGAGAATTGTAAGTTAAGATACCCAGTCCCATTGGAAATATCTCGGTAGGCCCTTTGCCTACGAAGACAAGGATTTGCCTCTCGAATTTTACTTGCCGATTGCTTCGGAGCGAGGAATTCCGAGTTCCTGGATTCCAATCCGTCGAAAGGTTACATTACTCTGTCACTGTAAGCTAGATGAGATGATGATAGCCATAATAATATCGTTGAACGTTGGTTCTCAGCATTAGCGTTCATATGGTGTCGTATGTTATCGCTGCAAATCGAGCTTTATTAAGTTTTCGGAGCCGTTTCTTCTTACAGGGAGCTCGGGCGCAGCATCATAGTTCGTACGAAGATGCTTTTATCTTCAACAGAGTGCATTTAATTAGAGAAAAAGGAAAATTAACGACTGGTGAAAGGGAGGATGTTGACACGGCGAGGTCGCTGTGGAAAGTGCATTGCGCACGGTGGTATTTCGAGGCGCGATTGTCACCGGCGGGAATCTAAAATTCGAGAAAGATTTTCGAAAATAAACATGAGGTGAGTCGTAAACGATTAAAATTTCATGAAGACTAGTATTTATTATGATTTTTAGCTACTACGTGAGTCTTGCTGAGCAAATTTACCATTTTCATGATGTACGGTCCGCTTATTCTTCCGAATTGAAGAAAACCGCCATTACTCGGGGTCGACATAAAAGAAGAGAGAAATTTTGGTGATTTTCCATCGGTAATCAGATGAGGAAATATTTGGCAAGAAATATAACAATACAGCGGCTGCACTGAAGGCGGTGGTACTTCTCTCAGCCAATCAGAAGCAAGATAAATGTTTAGCGGTGGTTCAAAATTTATAAATTTTCATTTTTCACGTTTAATTTAGGAAATAAGTATTATAAACTATTCTCTGCATTTCGGATCGTGCCAAAGCTAAGATATGTCAAGTTTTCCTATCCTCTGAGTCTATTTTTACGATGAGCAGCTTTGCCAAAATCAGCATCCGTTTAGGAACGTATGCATGTAGTTGGTTGCTCTGACACAAGATTTTATTGTTAACTAATTTGAAGAGTACGACGCATGAATTAATAACCATCCGCTGTTACAAATCAATAAAATAGCCTTGACTGTGTTAGTGTAGCAGGAGTGAGCCACGGTTCTGGATGTTTGCTTCCTTTCCTAATGAATTCATCAAATTTCAATTCTAGGATGCCCATGGAATCGACAACGCTCGCCGTCCTATCCACGAGGAGTGCAACGGGTATTCACGGAGTGGACCTCCATGACAATTCCTAGCTATTGGAAGAATTTGAGTGAGAATTCGACAAGATTACTTTTCAAGGTATGATCTCAAACTGTTCATATTTTTCTATACAAGGAAATGAGTTTCAATCTATTAATGGAGGAAAAATGTCGATAGTCACCCAACAGACGTTTTATTATTGGTGAAGGAAGAACACAATTATTTCTTTTTGTTGCGAACGATTGTGAAGAACAATTATAATACAAGAAGGGGCCATGAGCATTCAGGATTATCATCGTCCATTCTATCTGCAGTTGGGTCTTTTTTTCGTTGTTAAATTATTTTATTTCTCCTCCCTTTTCGTTACTTCTCCCTTCAAATCACTATGAATTAGAGTGAGATCACCTTCATGTCATTTCAGCAGGCACTCTTTTCATCCTGTTCTCTGGATGACTATCCTTGGACCATCTATCGTCTCCGACCCTATCTATGCATTTCATGTCCAGTGTTTTCAACCGCGAATGCGTTGCCAAGTCATTACTTCTTCAATTTGAACTATTTTCTAGGCACCGTTTCAATTCTCTAAAGCTTTTCAACGTGCCTCCTAGAGTTCACAGGCTTAAGATAATGATTGCTTCTTTCTTCTTCATTCATGAAATTCTTCATCCTTTCTTATGCATCGTGAGTACATTCTTGGAGCATAGAATTAACATCTTCTTTTTGATTATTTCATTGGTTTGTACCACATAATTCTTGGTCCCAACGGTATATCTTCCATCGTACGCCATGCTACTTGGAGAACTCTGCAATGAAGAAACTTGTAGTATCTTTACTCCATGGAGCTGTTTCATGAGCGTATCCACTTCTCGTGATTCCTGTATTTGTGTTTCTCTTAACCTCCATCGTTTAGCATTTGCAAGGATGATTCCATAGTGTTTCAATTTTAACATCCCTCTCAGTTCCAAAGCCGATTACCCTCCCCCAAAGGAAATTCACTTCTGCTTGCAGAGGAAAACGTCGGCATTCAATGTTGCAGGCATTATCCTTCTTAAAGCCTCTGGACAAACTCTTCTCTATAACTCTTTGCATTCGTTCGCTCAAAGTAGGGACGAGGATTTGATGGAATTTGTGCACCAATCCTCAATCAATTCTTTACTGATATTTGGCAGATGAACTCCTTCCTGTCAGTCGTGTGGAATGCAAAATCCAAGTCGAGAAATGAGAAGATGCATTTGAGAAGGCGAGCAGCTATCATACATGCAGGTGATTTTGATGACCTTTTTCCAGCCCTGGTTTCCTGCAAATGTCTTCTGCAGAACGGGATTCTCTGAGGGGTCGTTGGGCTCATAATTTTAGAAGCAGTCTCGAGAATGCTTAGGACGTGTTCCATTTGCTGTCAAGACCATTGCATTGGTTTAAATAACTTTTGATTGGATCTCTACCTTGCAGCTCTACTTCGCATCCTTGTAGAGATGCTTGTGATATCCTCCATCGGTTATTCAAAACGTTTCACTGGCAGAGATCGTTCTTCTTTACATTTGAAGACCGAATTCCTCCATGAACCGAGATTTGAGTATTTGAAAGAGGACTGAAAAAGTGATGTTTACATTTCCATTACACGGCATAAGGACGAGTAGTGGCCACTCTGCAGGTGCTGAATACTTCAGATAACTCCCTCTTTCCAAAAGAAGTAACAGAGCATTCACTGATTTTGAAACATCCCTTTTCTTTCCTTCTAGATGCCTGAAATAACTGCTGAGGGGAGGATGTTAGTCGAGAAAAGATAAGATAGGTCAGATGTGGATTCGTCATGTGTGGACCTCGAATAGGAAGGAAGACCTTGGCGTACCGACAACATGAGAAATATAATGCTTTTGATTGAAATCGTCTTGGATATTAAACAAAGCTTATTTATACACTGTTAAATCAAGATTATTTATACACTGTTTAAAACTTAAGAGGAAGAAAACGTATTATATTCAATGTGGTTTTTAGAAATAAATATTCAAGAATTCATCCTATGAAATTTTCCTGTCCTATGTAAAACTGTGGGTGAACATGCATATTGAGAGATGGGCGCAGAATATCTCCAAGCACGTCTCGGTTCCTTAAGGAGGGGGACGAACGCACGGAAGCACTCGTTTTAAAGAACTTATCCGGCGATTTATTAGTGAGAATGTTCTCTACACCTAGCAGAAAAACATGCCAGTGCGTCGAGGAACGAAATCGGGGTTTGAGTAGCGTTAGCGAGGCGTTCATCACGCGTAGGTTTAAAGTGCTAAAATTTGATAGTCTCCGTTTTTCGTCCAGCATATAAACTAATGTTTTCGTAAACTACATTCCACGTTGATGTAAGCCCATGGATGATGCTTCGGGATGAATGTGTGATGCTCTCGTTCGGACTCAATCGTGTATTCGGAAGTAGATTAGGCATGGCTAAGGTGCGTGAAACGGATTTGTCACAAACTTAAAGTAACCGATTCCGAATCTAAAGATCCAAATCCAAAACTTTCCGAAGGTCAAATCCATTTACAATTTTTCCGGGAGTAATTTGTACCAGTTCTTCGCCCCCGGCAGCATTAATCCGAATTTTCATACAATTTTCTCCCGTTTACTCCATCAAAGGGGTCGATTCCCGCCGAGCGAAATTTTTCATAGGACGTTCGGGTAAAACCGATTTCTCGTTCAGGCATGGTACCCTTCCGAGACGAACACGTTTTATGAAATCTGTGACTGCGTACGTAGTCCTTCAGCGAAATAACTCTCCTATAGTCATTCCACAAAAGCTGGCAGTACGGGAGGCTTATGGGGAAATAAATGCACGAATATTCCCATAAGGGAGCAACCTAGCCTCTCAAAAGGCGTAAAGCTTTAGTTTTTGAATTTTATAACGGAGAGCGGGTCCGGATCAATCCGAATTACGGTAACGGGTCTCTTAGTCTCGAGCAAAAAGTAACAATGATTAGCAATCGGAGCACTAAATCAATTACTCCCTCGGTTATATAATTCAAAAACTAAAGTTCTATTCAAGATATCGACTCAGAATAACCTGTAATTGAAAATAACAGCATTTATCTCAATTTTTCTCGCGACAAGTTTTTCGTAACGCAAGAAACAAAAATTTTTTAGCCGATGTGTATATTTGACTGCACGATCCAATTTTTCGGAGGTTGCGTTCCACTTAAATTATTTTTTACTAAAATTTTATCGGTCAAAAATTAATGTAAGTTAATTTTTTTGTATTCATAAGGTATAAAGAGTAATCTAAGAAAACACTAGCACTTTACGTTTGATAGGATGAGAGAAATGGCAGTTTTAGTATTGCTCACGGCTGGTGAGGTGACCATTTTTTTTCAACCCGCTATAAAATTTATTTCTTTTGTTGAAATGTTAAAGAAACTTCGTCAATGTATAGAACCATCCTTCCTTGTCCAAATTTTACCAAAAAGTTGGAAAAAAATTCACCAAAAATAGTTGAAAATATTAATTTCATCCGTTGGGAAGGCAAATTTTGTGGATATCGCGGATATTCCAGAAAAATGACCCGGCGTACGAGGCTATTCGATTTCTCCATAAGCCCATACTGCCTAGAAAAGTGGAACAGACTATAGATACGAAGCTTTTTGCTATTTTGAATATAGATCGTAATGTAGAGCGAGCGCTTTTCTCAGCGGGGTGTTACAGCAATAATTGTCCATGGGTCCAAACCTCCTTCCATTTTAAAAAATGCCTTCGAAACGTAGCACTTGTTTCTGTACTCGCAGTTCCGTATATGTTTTGAGGCGCTACTTGTGAATATTAAAATGAATATAAAATTTTTGTTTTCGCTTACCATGTAGAAACGAGTTTCTATCGCTAATCTTAAGCTATTTAGCGTGCAACCTGATTGATAATGTTGAACAGTGGTTATCCATGAACAACCTTAAATGTGCGATAAAATTTCGCTAAAACCGAACAAATTCATCTAATCATAAAGTCTTTTCCAAGGTAATATTCTCAATTCTGTCTATACACGTATTTGTTATTCGATATCTGGGAATGAGGTTATCTCCTAATGAAAGGGAGTCTTTCGGACGACTGCTCGTAACCTGATCGTCTCGCTGGCCACCTTGGAAAGATAATGCTCGTCGATGGATCTTTCTCCCTCTACTGTCAAAGTGGCCGTGGCAAAGGTAATATTTCGCTTTCCACGGATGCTACTTCGCTTTTCCGCAACGTGCATTTAGAAAACGGATTTCGCAACCATCTGTGACCTTTTGGAGCCCATAGCATTCTCAGAAGACGAAGGTTAGCTTTCGTGTAAGCCACTTACCATGCGTTCTTTATTCACGCAATGAGAAAGCTACGCATGAGGTGTCGTCCACAATCCGAGTTCGTCCGTAGGAATACCCTGTGCGAATCTTAATATTTCGCATCACGATCCGAAACTTGGGGTCCTCTTGACCTCTCAATGTTTTAACTATTTCTTAGAAAATGAGATAAATATTCGATTTTCCCCGGCTCAAATAGGCTGGAAATGTCAGTTGATGGAGACGTTTTCCTTTCTTGGCACGATTACTTTACCCTTTCGAGACGAAGACGTTTTCTGAAAACCTCTGTCTGCGTACGAGGTCCCATTTATAGAGCGTACACCTTCCTAAGCGGGTTGTCGCATCCTTTTAATTGTACAAAGTCATCGAATCACAAGGCACTAAATCTTCGAACGCCTTTGCAACGGGTTAACGCGTAAGGGCGATCGGCAACTGCCGCATGTGCTCGTCCATCGGAGGCTCGCGCGTTTAAGGCACAGCAGGAACGCCAAACTTATGCGGAGAATCTAGTTCAGTTTAACGTCTCTTATTCAGAAACCGCGACATAAAAATCGGCGATAAAAATCGTTGTCCTATGCGCGAGCGGTAATGGATGAAAAACGCATTGGAAATCAATTTTATAGAAACTCGTTTGGTTCTCCATTTACACTTAAGTTTACGGATTAATTTGATTGACACCCCTGTCGAGGTTTTTCGGTCACGCACACGCAATTTCTTGACGGCTGAATATAATTTCCGTTTCGGCGCACTGCGAATGTAAGACGCAGCCGATATGCAGTGAAACTTTGAACGTTATAACCTGGTTTATACACGGTCGATTAATTAATAATCGACCGCCCCAAATTGTCCCCTGTCGAAACGTTTACTTTATGCTTAAAATCCTGCAAATGCCCTGCCCAAAGTAATTTCCGTTCATTAAATCGTTCCTCCCCGTTCCTTACCGTCTATCGCGGGAGCTGTTTGTTGAATTCATTAGGAGTCATTCTTTCCGTTTAGTATAATTCTGTTCGCGAGTAACGAACATTAAGTAGTAAATTTAGCCATGCATTCGAATGAACTCTTGTCCTTAGAAATAACGAATCTCGAAGGAGTTTTAAGCGTAACGATTGCCAAATTTTGAATTTGCTACGTAGACCTTGGGAGCTCGAATGAGGAGAAGCGGATATAGTCCGTCATCGTTCGTCACAGGGAAACTTTTCTTAACTGAAATCCGACAGAGGGCTCCTCCCCATTGGTCTCACTCGGCAGTCGTTGCTCGTGAGAAACGTTTGTGACTAGTGCATCGAGTGGATTACGCTATTTCGTATCAATCCTATAGAGTATTGACGATTCTCCGCGGATAAAGTGATTGTGACCGTGTTAAGTGGTTATCGGTGCACATGGAAGATAGATAAAATACGGCAGCATCGCAAAGGAAGGCATCGTCTTGCGAGCGTGCGGAAAGAGATTTTGGTGAGGCTCCGAGGAGAATTGTAAGTTAAGATACCCAGTCCCATTGGAAATATCTCGGTAGGCCCTTTGCCTACGAAGACAAGGATTTGCCTCTCGAATTTTACTTGCCGATTGCTTCGGAGCGAGGAATTCCGAGTTCCTGGATTCCAATCCGTCGAAAGGTTACATTACTCTGTCACTGTAAGCTAGATGAGATGATGATAGCCATAATAATATCGTTGAACGTTGGTTCTCAGCATTAGCGTTCATATGGTGTCGTATGTTATCGCTGCAAATCGAGCTTTATTAAGTTTTCGGAGCCGTTTCTTCTTACAGGGAGCTCGGGCGCAGCATCATAGTTCGTACGAAGATGCTTTTATCTTCAACAGAGTGCATTTAATTAGAGAAAAAGGAAAATTAACGACTGGTGAAAGGGAGGATGTTGACACGGCGAGGTCGCTGTGGAAAGTGCATTGCGCACGGTGGTATTTCGAGGCGCGATTGTCACCGGCGGGAATCTAAAATTCGAGAAAGATTTTCGAAAATAAACATGAGGTGAGTCGTAAACGATTAAAATTTCATGAAGACTAGTATTTATTATGATTTTTAGCTACTACGTGAGTCTTGCTGAGCAAATTTACCATTTTCATGATGTACGGTCCGCTTATTCTTCCGAATTGAAGAAAACCGCCATTACTCGGGGTCGACATAAAAGAAGAGAGAAATTTTGGTGATTTTCCATCGGTAATCAGATGAGGAAATATTTGGCAAGAAATATAACAATACAGCGGCTGCACTGAAGGCGGTGGTACTTCTCTCAGCCAATCAGAAGCAAGATAAATGTTTAGCGGTGGTTCAAAATTTATAAATTTTCATTTTTCACGTTTAATTTAGGAAAGAAGTATTATAAACTATTCTCTGCATTTCGGATCGTGCCAAAGCTAAGATATGTCAAGTTTTCCTATCCTCTGAGTCTATTTTTACGATGAGCAGCTTTGCCAAAATCAGCATCCGTTTAGGAACGTATGCATGTAGTTGGTTGCTCTGACACAAGATTTTATTGTTAACTAATTTGAAGAGTACGACGCATGAATTAATAACCATCCGCTGTTACAAATCAATAAAATAGCCTTGACTGTGTTAGTGTAGCAGGAGTGAGCCACGGTTCTGGATGTTTGCTTCCTTTCCTAATGAATTCATCAAATTTCAATTCTAGGATGCCCATGGAATCGACAACGCTCGCCGTCCTATCCACGAGGAGTGCAACGGGTATTCACGGAGTGGACCTCCATGACAATTCCTAGCTATTGGAAGAATTTGAGTGAGAATTCGACAAGATTACTTTTCAAGGTATGATCTCAAACTGTTCATATTTTTCTATACAAGGAAATGAGTTTCAATCTATTAATGGAGGAAAAATGTCGATAGTCACCCAACAGACGTTTTATTATTGGTGAAGGAAGAACACAATTATTTCTTTTTGTTGCGAACGATTGTGAAGAACAATTATAATACAAGAAGGGGCCATGAGCATTCAGGATTATCATCGTCCATTCTATCTGCAGTTGGGTCTTTTTTTCGTTGTTAAATTATTTTATTTCTCCTCCCTTTTCGTTACTTCTCCCTTCAAATCACTATGAATTAGAGTGAGATCACCTTCATGTCATTTCAGCAGGCACTCTTTTCATCCTGTTCTCTGGATGACTATCCTTGGACCATCTATCGTCTCCGACCCTATCTATGCATTTCATGTCCAGTGTTTTCAACCGCGAATGCGTTGCCAAGTCATTACTTCTTCAATTTGAACTATTTTCTAGGCACCGTTTCAATTCTCTAAAGCTTTTCAACGTGCCTCCTAGAGTTCACAGGCTTAAGATAATGATTGCTTCTTTCTTCTTCATTCATGAAATTCTTCATCCTTTCTTATGCATCGTGAGTACATTCTTGGAGCATAGAATTAACATCTTCTTTTTGATTATTTCATTGGTTTGTACCACATAATTCTTGGTCCCAACGGTATATCTTCCATCGTACGCCATGCTACTTGGAGAACTCTGCAATGAAGAAACTTGTAGTATCTTTACTCCATGGAGCTGTTTCATGAGCGTATCCACTTCTCGTGATTCCTGTATTTGCGTTTCTCTTAACCTCCTTCGTTTAGCATTTGCAAGGATGATTCCATAGTGTTTCAATTTTAACATCCCTCTCAGTTCCAAAGCCGATTACCCTCCCCCAAAGGAAATTCACTTCTGCTTGCAGAGGAAAACGTCGGCATTCAATGTTACAGGCATTATCCTTCTTAAAGCCTCTGGACAAACTCTTCTCTATAACTCTTTGCATTCGTTCGCTCAAAGTAGGGACGAGGATTTGATGGAATTTGTGCACCAATCCTCAATCAATTCTTTACTGATATTTGGCAGATGAACTCCTTCCTGTCAGTCGTGTGGAATGCATAATCCAAGTCGAGAAATGAGAAGATGCATTTGAGAAGGCGAGCAGCTATCATACATGCAGGTGTTTTTGATGACCTTTTTCCAGCCCTGGTTTCCTGCAAATGTCTTCTGCAGAACGGGATTCTCTGAGGGGTCGTTGGGCTCATAATTTTAGAAGCAGTCTCGAGAATGCTTAGGACGTGTTCCATTTGCTGTCAAAACCATTGCATTGGTTTAAATAACTTTTGATTGGATCTCTACCTTGCAGCTCTACTTCGCATCCTTGTAGAGATGCTTGTGATATCCTCCATCGGTTATTCAAAACGTTTCACTGGCAGAGATCGTTCTTCTTTACATTTGAAGACCGAATTCCTCCATGAACCGAGATTTGAGTATTTGAAAGAGGACTGAAAAAGTGATGTTTACATTTCCATTACACGGCATAAGGACGAGTAGTGGCCACTCTGCAGGTGCTGAATACTTCAGATAACTCCCTCTTTCCAAAAGAAGTAACAGAGCATTCACTGATTTTGAAACATCCCTTTTCTTTCCTTCTAGATGCCTGAAATAACTGCTGAGGGGAGGATGTTAGTCGAGAAAAGATAAGATAGGACAGATGTGGATTCGTCATGTGTGGACCTCGAATAGGAAGGAAGACCTTGGCGTACCGACAACATGAGAAATACAATGCTTTTGATTGAAATCGTCTTGAATATTAAACAAAGCTTATTTATACACTGTTAAATCAAGATTATTTATACACTGTTTAAAACTTAAGAGGAAGAAAATGTATTATATTCAATGTGGTTTTTAGAAATAAATATTCAAGAATTCATCCTATGAAATTTTCCTGTCCTATGTAAAACTGTGGGTGAACATGCATATTGAGAGATGGGCGCAGAATATCTCCAAGCACGTCTCGGTTCCTTAAGGAGGGGGACGAACGCACGGAAGCACTCGTTTTAAAGAACTTATCCGGCGATTTATTAGTGAGAATGTTCTCTACACCTAGCAGAAAAACATGCCAGTGCGTCGAGGAACGAAATCGGGGTTTGAGTAGCGTTAGCGAGGCGTTCATCACGCGTAGGTTTAAAGTGCTAAAATTTGATAGTCTCCGTTTTTCGTCCAGCATATAAACTAATGTTTTCGTAAACTACATTCCACGTTGATGTAAGCCCATGGATGATGCTTCGGGATGAATGTGTGATGCTCTCGTTCGGACTCAATCGTGTATTCGGAAGTAGATTAGGCATGGCTAAGGTGCGTGAAACGGATTTGTCACAAACTTAAAGTAACCGATTCCGAATCTAAAGATCCAAATCCAAAACTTTCCGAAGGTCAAATCCATTTACAATTTTTCCGGGAGTAATTTGTACCAGTTCTTCGCCCCCGGCAGCATTAATCCGAATTTTCATACAATTTTCTCCCGTTTACTCCATCAAAGGGGTCGATTCCCGCCGAGCGAAATTTTTCATAGGACGTTCGGGTAAAACCGATTTCTCGTTCAGGCATGGTACCCTTCCGAGACGAACACGTTTTATGAAATCCGTGACTGCGTACGTAGTCCTTCAGCGAAATAACTCTCCTATAGTCATTCCACAAAAGCTGGCAGTACGGGAGGCTTATGGGGAAATAAATGCACGAATATTCCCATAAGGGAGCAACCTAGCCTCTCAAAAGGCGTAAAGCTTTAGTTTTTGAATTTTATAACGGAGAGCGGGTCCGGATCAATCCGAATTACGGTAACGGGTCTCTTAGTCTCGAGCAAAAAGTAACAATGATTAGCAATCGGAGCACTAAATCAATTACTCCCTCGGTTATATAATTCAAAAACTAAAGTTCTATTCAAGATATCGACTCAGAATAACCTGTAATTGAAAATAACAGCATTTATCTCAATTTTTCTCGCGACAAGTTTTTCGTAACGCAAGAAACAAAAATTTTTTAGCCGATGTGTATATTTGACTGCACGATCCAATTTTTCGGAGGTTGCGTTCCACTTAAATTATTTTTTACTAAAATTTTATCGGTCAAAAATTAATGTAAGTTAATTTTTTTGTATTCATAAGGTATAAAGAGTAATCTAAGAAAACACTAGCACTTTACGTTTGATAGGATGAGAGAAATGGCAGTTTTAGTATTGCTCACGGCTGGTGAGGTGACCATTTTTTTTCAACCCGCTATAAAATTTATTTCTTTTGTTGAAATGTTAAAGAAACTTCGTCAATGTATAGAACCATCCTTCCTTGTCCAAATTTTACCAAAAAGTTGGAAAAAAATTCACCAAAAATAGTTGAAAATATTAATTTCATCCGTTGGGAAGGCAAATTTTGTGGATATCGCGGATATTCCAGAAAAATGACCCGGCGTACGAGGCTATTCGATTTCTCCATAAGCCCATACTGCCTAGAAAAGTGGAACAGACTATAGATACGAAGCTTTTTGCTATTTTGAATATAGATCGTAATGTAGAGCGAGCGCTTTTCTCAGCGGGGTGTTACAGCAATAATTGTCCATGGGTCCAAACCTCCTTCCATTTTAAAAAATGCCTTCGAAACGTAGCACTTGTTTCTGTACTCGCAGTTCCGTATATGTTTTGAGGCGCTACTTGTGAATATTAAAATGAATATAAAATTTTTGTTTTCGCTTACCATGTAGAAACGAGTTTCTATCGCTAATCTTAAGCTATTTAGCGTGCAACCTGATTGATAATGTTGAACAGTGGTTATCCATGAACAACCTTAAATGTGCGATAAAATTTCGCTAAAACCGAACAAATTCATCTAATCATAAAGTCTTTTCCAAGGTAATATTCTCAATTCTGTCTATACACGTATTTGTTATTCGATATCTGGGAATGAGGTTATCTCCTAATGAAAGGGAGTCTTTCGGACGACTGCTCGTAACCTGATCGTCTCGCTGGCCACCTTGGAAAGATAATGCTCGTCGATGGATCTTTCTCCCTCTACTGTCAAAGTGGCCGTGGCAAAGGTAATATTTCGCTTTCCACGGATGCTACTTCGCTTTTCCGCAACGTGCATTTAGAAAACGGATTTCGCAACCATCTGTGACCTTTTGGAGCCCATAGCATTCTCAGAAGACGAAGGTTAGCTTTCGTGTAAGCCACTTACCATGCGTTATTTATTCACGCAATGAGAAAGCTACGCATGAGGTGTCGTCCACAATCCCGAGTTCGTCCGTAGGAATACCCTGTGCGAATCTTAATATTTCGCATCACGATCCGAAACTTGGGGTCCTCTTGACCTCTCAATGTTTTAACTATTTCTTAGAAAATGAGATAAATATTCGATTTTCCCCGGCTCAAATAGGCTGGAAATGTCAGTTGATGGAGACGTTTTCCTTTCTTGGCACGATTACTTTACCCTTTCGAGACGAAGACGTTTTCTGAAAACCTCTGTCTGCGTACGAGGTCCCAGTTATAGAGCGTACACCTTCCTAAGCGGGTTGTCGCATCCTTTTAATTGTACAAAGTCATCGAATCACAAGGCACTAAATCTTCGAACGCCTTTGCAACGGGTTAACGCGTAAGGGCGATCGGCAACTGCCGCATGTGCTCGTCCATCGGAGGCTCGCGCGTTTAAGGCACAGCAGGAACGCCAAACTTATGCGGAGAATCTAGTTCAGTTTAACGTCTCTTATTCAGAAACCGCGACATAAAAATCGGCGATAAAAATCGTTGTCCTATGCGCGAGCGGTAATGGATGAAAAACGCATTGGAAATCAATTTTATAGAAACTCGTTTGGTTCTCCATTTACACTTAAGTTTACGGATTAATTTGATTGACACCCCTGTCGAGGTTTTTCGGTCACGCACACGCAATTTCTTGACGGCTGAATATAATTTCCGTTTCGGCGCACTGCGAATGTAAGACGCAGCCGATATGCAGCGAAACTTTGAACGTTATAACCTGGTTTATACACGGTCGATTAATTAATAATCGACCGCCCCAAATTGTCCCCTGTCGAAACGTTTACTTTATGCTTAAAATCCTGCAAATGCCCTGCCCAAAGTAATTTCCGTTCATTAAATCGTTCCTCCCCGTTCCTTACCGTCTATCGCGGGAGCTGTTTGTTGAATTCATTAGGAGTCATTCTTTCCGTTTAGTATAATTCTGTTCGCGAGTAACGAACATTAAGTAGTAAATTTAGCCATGCATTCGAATGAACTCTTGTCCTTAGAAATAACGAATCTCGAAGGAGTTTTAAGCGTAACGATTGCCAAATTTTGAATTTGCTACGTAGACCTTGGGAGCTCGAATGAGGAGAAGCGGATATAGTCCGTCATCGTTCGTCACAGGGAAACTTTTCTTAACTGAAATCCGACAGAGGGCTCCTCCCCATTGGTCTCACTCGGCAGTCGTTGCTCGTGAGAAACGTTTGTGACTAGTGCATCGAGTGGATTACGCTATTTCGTATCAATCCTATAGAGTATTGACGATTCTCCGCGGATAAAGTGATTGTGACCGTGTTAAGTGGTTATCGGTGCACATGGAAGATAGATAAAATACGGCAGCATCGCAAAGGAAGGCATCGTCTTGCGAGCGTGCGGAAAGAGATTTTGGTGAGGCTCCGAGGAGAATTGTAAGTTAAGATACCCAGTCCCATTGGAAATATCTCGGTAGGCCCTTTGCCTACGAAGACAAGGATTTGCCTCTCGAATTTTACTTGCCGATTGCTTCGGAGCGAGGAATTCCGAGTTCCTGGATTCCAATCCGTCGAAAGGTTACATTACTCTGTCACTGTAAGCTAGATGAGATGATGATAGCCATAATAATATCGTTGAACGTTGGTTCTCAGCATTAGCGTTCATATGGTGTCGTATGTTATCGCTGCAAATCGAGCTTTATTAAGTTTTCGGAGCCGTTTCTTCTTACAGGGAGCTCGGGCGCAGCATCATAGTTCGTACGAAGATGCTTTTATCTTCAACAGAGTGCATTTAATTAGAGAAAAAGGAAAATTAACGACTGGTGAAAGGGAGGATGTTGACACGGCGAGGTCGCTGTGGAAAGTGCATTGCGCACGGTGGTATTTCGAGGCGCGATTGTCACCGGCGGGAATCTAAAATTCGAGAAAGATTTTCGAAAATAAACATGAGGTGAGTCGTAAACGATTAAAATTTCATGAAGACTAGTATTTATTATGATTTTTAGCTACTACGTGAGTCTTGCTGAGCAAATTTACCATTTTCATGATGTACGGTCCGCTTATTCTTCCGAATTGAAGAAAACCGCCATTACTCGGGGTCGACATAAAAGAAGAGAGAAATTTTGGTGATTTTCCATCGGTAATCAGATGAGGAAATATTTGGCAAGAAATATAACAATACAGCGGCTGCACTGAAGGCGGTGGTACTTCTCTCAGCCAATCAGAAGCAAGATAAATGTTTAGCGGTGGTTCAAAATTTATAAATTTTCATTTTTCACGTTTAATTTAGGAAAGAAGTATTATAAACTATTCTCTGCATTTCGGATCGTGCCAAAGCTAAGATATGTCAAGTTTTCCTATCCTCTGAGTCTATTTTTACGATGAGCAGCTTTGCCAAAATCAGCATCCGTTTAGGAACGTATGCATGTAGTTGGTTGCTCTGACACAAGATTTTATTGTTAACTAATTTGAAGAGTACGACGCATGAATTAATAACCATCCGCTGTTACAAATCAATAAAATAGCCTTGACTGTGTTAGTGTAGCAGGAGTGAGCCACGGTTCTGGATGTTTGCTTCCTTTCCTAATGAATTCATCAAATTTCAATTCTAGGATGCCCATGGAATCGACAACGCTCGCCGTCCTATCCACGAGGAGTGCAACGGGTATTCACGGAGTGGACCTCCATGACAATTCCTAGCTATTGGAAGAATTTGAGTGAGAATTCGACAAGATTACTTTTCAAGGTATGATCTCAAACTGTTCATATTTTTCTATACAAGGAAATGAGTTTCAATCTATTAATGGAGGAAAAATGTCGATAGTCACCCAACAGACGTTTTATTATTGGTGAAGGAAGAACACAATTATTTCTTTTTGTTGCGAACGATTGTGAAGAACAATTATAATACAAGAAGGGGCCATGAGCATTCAGGATTATCATCGTCCATTCTATCTGCAGTTGGGTCTTTTTTTCGTTGTTAAATTATTTTATTTCTCCTCCCTTTTCGTTACTTCTCCCTTCAAATCACTATGAATTAGAGTGAGATCACCTTCATGTCATTTCAGCAGGCACTCTTTTCATCCTGTTCTCTGGATGACTATCCTTGGACCATCTATCGTCTCCGACCCTATCTATGCATTTCATGTCCAGTGTTTTCAACCGCGAATGCGTTGCCAAGTCATTACTTCTTCAATTTGAACTATTTTCTAGGCACCGTTTCAATTCTCTAAAGCTTTTCAACGTGCCTCCTAGAGTTCACAGGCTTAAGATAATGATTGCTTCTTTCTTCTTCATTCATGAAATTCTTCATCCTTTCTTATGCATCGTGAGTACATTCTTGGAGCATAGAATTAACATCTTCTTTTTGATTATTTCATTGGTTTGTACCACATAATTCTTGGTCCCAACGGTATATCTTCCATCGTACGCCATGCTACTTGGAGAACTCTGCAATGAAGAAACTTGTAGTATCTTTACTCCATGGAGCTGTTTCATGAGCGTATCCACTTCTCGTGATTCCTGTATTTGTGTTTCTCTTAACCTCCTTCGTTTAGCATTTGCAAGGATGATTCCATAGTGTTTCAATTTTAACATCCCTCTCAGTTCCAAAGCCGATTACCCTCCCCCAAAGGAAATTCACTTCTGCTTGCAGAGGAAAACGTCGGCATTCAATGTTACTGGCATTATCCTTCTTAAAGCCTCTGGACAAACTCTTCTCTATAACTCTTTGCATTCGTTCGCTCAAAGTAGGGACGAGGATTTGATGGAATTTGTGCACCAACCCTCAATCAATTCTTTACTGATATTTGGCAGATGAACTCCTTCCTGTCAGTCGTGTGGAATGCAAAATCCAAGTCGAGAAATGAGAAGATGCATTTGAGAAGGCGAGCAGCTATCATACATGCAGGTGTTTTTGATGACCTTTTTCCAGCCCTGGTTTCCTGCAAATGTCTTCTGCAGAACGGGATTCTCTGAGGGGTCGTTGGGCTCATAGTTTTAGAAGCAGTCTCGAGAATGCTTAGGACGTGTTCCATTTGCTGTCAAGACCATTGCATTGGTTTAAATAACTTTTGATTGGATCTCTACCTTGCAGCTCTACTTCGCATCCTTGTAGAGATGCTTGTGATATCCTCCATCGGTTATTCAAAACGTTTCACTGGCAGAGATCGTTCTTCTTTACATTTGAAGACCGAATTCCTCCATGAACCGAGATTTGAGTATTTGAAAGAGGACTGAAAAAGTGATGTTTACATTTCCATTACACGGCATAAGGACGAGTAGTGGCCACTCTGCAGGTGCTGAATACTTCAGATAACTCCCTCTTTCCAAAAGAAGTAACAGAGCATTCACTGATTTTGAAACATCCCTTTTCTTTCCTTCTAGATGCCTGAAATAACTGCTGAGGGGAGGATGTTAGTCGAGAAAAGATAAGATAGGACAGATGTGGATTCGTCATGTGTGGACCTCGAATAGGAAGGAAGACCTTGGCGTACCGACAACATGAGAAATACAATGCTTTTGATTGAAATCGTCTTGAATATTAAACAAAGCTTATTTATACACTGTTAAATCAAGATTATTTATACACTGTTTAAAACTTAAGAGGAAGAAAATGTATTATATTCAATGTGGTTTTTAGAAATAAATATTCAAGAATTCATCCTATGAAATTTTCCTGTCCTATGTAAAACTGTGGGTGAACATGCATATTGAGAGATGGGCGCAGAATATCTCCAAGCACGTCTCGGTTCCTTAAGGAGGGGGACGAACGCACGGAAGCACTCGTTTTAAAGAACTTATCCGGCGATTTATTAGTGAGAATGTTCTCTACACCTAGCAGAAAAACATGCCAGTGCGTCGAGGAACGAAATCGGGGTTTGAGTAGCGTTAGCGAGGCGTTCATCACGCGTAGGTTTAAAGTGCTAAAATTTGATAGTCTCCGTTTTTCGTCCAGCATATAAACTAATGTTTTCGTAAACTACATTCCACGTTGATGTAAGCCCATGGATGATGCTTCGGGATGAATGTGTGATGCTCTCGTTCGGACTCAATCGTGTATTCGGAAGTAGATTAGGCATGGCTAAGGTGCGTGAAACGGATTTGTCACAAACTTAAAGTAACCGATTCCGAATCTAAAGATCCAAATCCAAAACTTTCCGAAGGTCAAATCCATTTACAATTTTTCCGGGAGTAATTTGTACCAGTTCTTCGCCCCCGGCAGCATTAATCCGAATTTTCATACAATTTTCTCCCGTTTACTCCATCAAAGGGGTCGATTCCCGCCGAGCGAAATTTTTCATAGGACGTTCGGGTAAAACCGATTTCTCGTTCAGGCATGGTACCCTTCCGAGACGAACACGTTTTATGAAATCCGTGACTGCGTACGTAGTCCTTCAGCGAAATAACTCTCCTATAGTCATTCCACAAAAGCTGGCAGTACGGGAGGCTTATGGGGAAATAAATGCACGAATATTCCCATAAGGGAGCAACCTAGCCTCTCAAAAGGCGTAAAGCTTTAGTTTTTGAATTTTATAACGGAGAGCGGGTCCGGATCAATCCGAATTACGGTAACGGGTCTCTTAGTCTCGAGCAAAAAGTAACAATGATTAGCAATCGGAGCACTAAATCAATTACTCCCTCGGTTATATAATTCAAAAACTAAAGTTCTATTCAAGATATCGACTCAGAATAACCTGTAATTGAAAATAACAGCATTTATCTCAATTTTTCTCGCGACAAGTTTTTCGTAACGCAAGAAACAAAAATTTTTTAGCCGATGTGTATATTTGACTGCACGATCCAATTTTTCGGAGGTTGCGTTCCACTTAAATTATTTTTTACTAAAATTTTATCGGTCAAAAATTAATGTAAGTTAATTTTTTTGTATTCATAAGGTATAAAGAGTAATCTAAGAAAACACTAGCACTTTACGTTTGATAGGATGAGAGAAATGGCAGTTTTAGTATTGCTCACGGCTGGTGAGGTGACCATTTTTTTTCAACCCGCTATAAAATTTATTTCTTTTGTTGAAATGTTAAAGAAACTTCGTCAATGTATAGAACCATCCTTCCTTGTCCAAATTTTACCAAAAAGTTGGAAAAAAATTCACCAAAAATAGTTGAAAATATTAATTTCATCCGTTGGGAAGGCAAATTTTGTGGATATCGCGGATATTCCAGAAAAATGACCCGGCGTACGAGGCTATTCGATTTCTCCATAAGCCCATACTGCCTAGAAAAGTGGAACAGACTATAGATACGAAGCTTTTTGCTATTTTGAATATAGATCGTAATGTAGAGCGAGCGCTTTTCTCAGCGGGGTGTTACAGCAATATTTGTCCATGGGTCCAAACCTCCTTCCATTTTAAAAAATGCCTTCGAAACGTAGCACTTGTTTCTGTACTCGCAGTTCCGTATATGTTTTGAGGCGCTACTTGTGAATATTAAAATGAATATAAAATTTTTGTTTTCGCTTACCATGTAGAAACGAGTTTCTATCGCTAATCTTAAGCTATTTAGCGTGCAACCTGATTGATAATGTTGAACAGTGGTTATCCATGAACAACCTTAAATGTGCGATAAAATTTCGCTAAAACCGAACAAATTCATCTAATCATAAAGTCTTTTCCAAGGTAATATTCTCAATTCTGTCTATACACGTATTTGTTATTCGATATCTGGGAATGAGGTTATCTCCTAATGAAAGGGAGTCTTTCGGACGACTGCTCGTAACCTGATCGTCTCGCTGGCCACCTTGGAAAGATAATGCTCGTCGATGGATCTTTCTCCCTCTACTGTCAAAGTGGCCGTGGCAAAGGTAATATTTCGCTTTCCACGGATGCTACTTCGCTTTTCCGCAACGTGCATTTAGAAAACGGATTTCGCAACCATCTGTGACCTTTTGGAGCCCATAGCATTCTCAGAAGACGAAGGTTAGCTTTCGTGTAAGCCACTTACCATGCGTTCTTTATTCACGCAATGAGAAAGCTACGCATGAGGTGTCGTCCACAATCCGAGTTCGTCCGTAGGAATACCCTGTGCGAATCTTAATATTTCGCATCACGATCCGAAACTTGGGGTCCTCTTGACCTCTCAATGTTTTAACTATTTCTTAGAAAATGAGATAAATATTCGATTTTCCCCGGCTCAAATAGGCTGGAAATGTCAGTTGATGGAGACGTTTTCCTTTCTTGGCACGATTACTTTACCCTTTCGAGACGAAGACGTTTTCTGAAAACCTCTGTCTGCGTACGAGGTCCCAGTTATAGAGCGTACACCTTCCTAAGCGGGTTGTCGCATCCTTTTAATTGTACAAAGTCATCGAATCACAAGGCACTAAATCTTCGAACGCCTTTGCAACGGGTTAACGCGTAAGGGCGATCGGCAACTGCCGCATGTGCTCGTCCATCGGAGGCTCGCGCGTTTAAGGCACAGCAGGAACGCCAAACTTATGCGGAGAATCTAGTTCAGTTTAACGTCTCTTATTCAGAAACCGCGACATAAAAATCGGCGATAAAAATCGTTGTCCTATGCGCGAGCGGTAATGGATGAAAAACGCATTGGAAATCAATTTTATAGAAACTCGTTTGGTTCTCCATTTACACTTAAGTTTACGGATTAATTTGATTGACACCCCTGTCGAGGTTTTTCGGTCACGCACACGCAATTTCTTGACGGCTGAATATAATTTCCGTTTCGGCGCACTGCGAATGTAAGACGCAGCCGATATGCAGCGAAACTTTGAACGTTATAACCTGGTTTATACACGGTCGATTAATTAATAATCGACCGCCCCAAATTGTCCCATGTCGAAACGTTTACTTTATGCTTAAAATCCTGCAAATGCCCTGCCCAAAGTAATTTCCGTTCATTAAATCGTTCCTCCCCGTTCCTCCCCGTCTATCGCGGGAGCTGTTTGTTGAATTCATTAGGATTCATTCTTTCCGTTTAGTATAATTCTGTTCGCGAGTAACGAACATTAAGTAGTAAATTTAGCCATGCATTCGAATGAACTCTTGTCCTTAGAAATAACGAATCTCGAAGGAGTTTTAAGCGTAACGATTGCCAAATTTTGAATTTGCTACGTAGACCTTGGGAGCTCGAATGAGGAGAAGCGGATATAGTCCGTCATCGTTCGTCACAGGGAAACTTTTCTTAACTGAAATCCGACAGAGGGCTCCTCCCCATTGGTCTCACTCGGCAGTCGTTGCTCGTGAGAAACGTTTGTGACTAGTGCATCGAGTGGATTACGCTATTTCGTATCAATCCTATAGAGTATTGACGATTCTCCGCGGATAAAGTGATTGTGACCGTGTTAAGTGGTTATCGGTGCACATGGAAGATAGATAAAATACGGCAGCATCGCAAAGGAAGGCATCGTCTTGCGAGCGTGCGGAAAGAGATTTTGGTGAGGCTCCGAGGAGAATTGTAAGTTAAGATACCCAGTCCCATTGGAAATATCTCGGTAGGCCCTTTGCCTACGAAGACAAGGATTTGCCTCTCGAATTTTACTTGCCGATTGCTTCGGAGCGAGGAATTTCGAGTTCCTGGATTCCAATCCGTCGAAAGGTTACATTACTCTGTCACTGTAAGCTAGATGAGATGATGATAGCCATAATAATATCGTTGAACGTTGGTTCTCAGCATTAGCGTTCATATGGTGTCGTATGTTATCGCTGCAAATCGAGCTTTATTAAGTTTTCGGAGCCGTTTCTTCTTACAGGGAGCTCGGGCGCAGCATCATAGTTCGTACGAAGATGCTTTTATCTTCAACAGAGTGCATTTAATTAGAGAAAAAGGAAAATTAACGACTGGTGAAAGGGAGGATGTTGACACGGCGAGGTCGCTGTGGAAAGTGCATTGCGCACGGTGGTATTTCGAGGCGCGATTGTCACCGGCGGGAATCTAAAATTCGAGAAAGATTTTCGAAAATAAACATGAGGTGAGTCGTAAACGATTAAAATTTCATGAAGACTAGTATTTATTATGATTTTTAGCTACTACGTGAGTCTTGCTGAGCAAATTTACCATTTTCATGATGTACGGTCCGCTTATTCTTCCGAATTGAAGAAAACCGCCATTACTCGGGGTCGACATAAAAGAAGAGAGAAATTTTGGTGATTTTCCATCGGTAATCAGATGAGGAAATATTTGGCAAGAAATATAACAATACAGCGGCTGCACTGAAGGCGGTGGTACTTCTCTCAGCCAATCAGAAGCAAGATAAATGTTTAGCGGTGGTTCAAAATTTATAAATTTTCATTTTTCACGTTTAATTTAGGAAAGAAGTATTATAAACTATTCTCTGCATTTCGGATCGTGCCAAAGCTAAGATATGTCAAGTTTTCCTATCCTCTGAGTCTATTTTTACGATGAGCAGCTTTGCCAAAATCAGCATCCGTTTAGGAACGTATGCATGTAGTTGGTTGCTCTGACACAAGATTTTATTGTTAACTAATTTGAAGAGTACGACGCATGAATTAATAACCATCCGCTGTTACAAATCAATAAAATAGCCTTGACTGTGTTAGTGTAGCAGGAGTGAGCCACGGTTCTGGATGTTTGCTTCCTTTCCTAATGAATTCATCAAATTTCAATTCTAGGATGCCCATGGAATCGACAACGCTCGCCGTCCTATCCACGAGGAGTGCAACGGGTATTCACGGAGTGGACCTCCATGACAATTCCTAGCTATTGGAAGAATTTGAGTGAGAATTCGACAAGATTACTTTTCAAGGTATGATCTCAAACTGTTCATATTTTTCTATACAAGGAAATGAGTTTCAATCTATTAATGGAGGAAAAATGTCGATAGTCACCCAACAGACGTTTTATTATTGGTGAAGGAAGAACACAATTATTTCTTTTTGTTGCGAACGATTGTGAAGAACAATTATAATACAAGAAGGGGCCATGAGCATTCAGGATTATCATCGTCCATTCTATCTGCAGTTGGGTCTTTTTTTCGTTGTTAAATTATTTTATTTCTCCTCCCTTTTCGTTACTTCTCCCTTCAAATCACTATGAATTAGAGTGAGATCACCTTCATGTCATTTCAGCAGGCACTCTTTTCATCCTGTTCTCTGGATGACTATCCTTGGACCATCTATCGTCTCCGACCCTATCTATGCATTTCATGTCCAGTGTTTTCAACCGCGAATGCGTTGCCAAGTCATTACTTCTTCAATTTGAACTATTTTCTAGGCACCGTTTCAATTCTCTAAAGCTTTTCAACGTGCCTCCTAGAGTTCACAGGCTTAAGATAATGATTGCTTCTTTCTTCTTCATTCATGAAATTCTTCATCCTTTCTTATGCATCGTGAGTACATTCTTGGAGCATAGAATTAACATCTTCTTTTTGATTATTTCATTGGTTTGTACCACATAATTCTTGGTCCCAACGGTATATCTTCCATCGTACGCCATGCTACTTGGAGAACTCTGCAATGAAGAAACTTGTAGTATCTTTACTCCATGGAGCTGTTTCATGAGCGTATCCACTTCTCGTGATTCCTGTATTTGCGTTTCTCTTAACCTCCTTCGTTTAGCATTTGCAAGGATGATTCCATAGTGTTTCAATTTTAACATCCCTCTCAGTTCCAAAGCCGATTACCCTCCCCCAAAGGAAATTCACTTCTGCTTGCAGAGGAAAACGTCGGCATTGAATTTTGCAGGCATTATCCTTCTTTAAGCCTCTGGACAAACTCTTCTCTATAACTCTTTGCATTCGTTCGCTCAAAGTAGGGACGAGGATTTGATGGAATTTGTGCACCAACCCTCAATCAATTCTTTACTGATATTTGGCAGATGAACTCCTTCCTGTCAGTCGTGTGGAATGCAAAATCCAAGTCGAGAAATGAGAAGATGCATTTGAGAAGGCGAGCAGCTATCATACATGCAGGTGATTTTGATGACCTTTTTCCAGCCCTGGTTTCCTGCAAATGTCTTCTGCAGAACGGGATTCTCTGAGGGGTCGTTGGGCTCATAATTTTAGAAGCAGTCTCGAGAATGCTTAGGACGTGTTCCATTTGCTGTCAAAACCATTGCATTGGTTTAAATAACTTTTGATTGGATCTCTACCTTGCAGCTCTCCTTCGCATCCTTGCAGAGATGCTTGTGATATCCTCCATTGGTTATTCAAAACGTTTCACTGGCAGAGATCGTTCTTCTTTACATTTGAAGACCGAATTCCTCCATGAACCGAGATTTGAGTATTTGAAAGAGGACTGAAAAAGTGATGTTTACATTTCCATTACACGGCATAAGGACGAGTAGTGGCCACTCTGCAGGTGCTGAATACTTCAGATAACACCCTCTTTCCGAAAGAAGTAACAGAGCATTCACTGATTTTGAAACATCCCTTTTCTTTCCTTCTAGATGCCTGAAATAACTGCTGAGGGGAGGATGTTAGTCGAGAAAAGATAAGATAGGTGAGATGTGGATTCGTCATGTGTGGACCTCGAATAGGAAGGAAGACCTTAGCGTACCGACAACATGAGAAATACAATGCTTTTGATTGAAATCGTCTTGGATATTAAACAAAGCTTATTTATACACTGTTAAATCAAGATTGTTTATGCACTGTTTAAAACTTTATGAGGAAGAAAATGTATTATATTCAATGTGGTTTTTAGAAATAAATATTCAAGAATACATCCTATGAAATTTTCCTGTCCTATGTAAAACTGTGGGTGAACATGCATATTGAGAGACGGGCGCAGAATATCTCCAAGCACGTCTCGGTTCCTTAAGGAGGGGGACGAACGCACGGAAGCACTCGTTTTAAAGAACTTATCCGGCGATTTATTAGTGAGAATGTTCTCTACACCTAGCAGAAAAACATGCCAGTGCGTCGAGGAACGAAATCGGGGTTTGAGTAGCGTTAGCGAGGCGTTCATCACGCGTAGGTTTAAAGTGCTAAAATTTGATCCTATGGGTTAATAGTCTCCGTTTTTCGTCCAGCATATAAACTAATGTTTTCGTAAACTACATTCCACGTTGATGTAAGCCCATGGATGATGCTTCGGGATGAATGTGTGCTGCTCTCGTTCGGACTCAATCGTGTATTCGGAAGTAGATTTGGCATGACTAAGGTGCGTGAAACGGATTATTCACAAACTTAAAGTAACCGATTCCAAATCTAAAGATCCAAATCCAAAACTTTCCGAAGGTCAAATCCATTTACAATTTTTCCGGGAGTAATTTGTACCAGTTCTTCGCCCCCGGCAGCATTAATCCGAATTTTCATGCAATTTTCTCCCGTTTACTCCATCAAAGGGGTCGATTCCCGCCGAGCGAAATTTTTCATAGGACGTTCGGGTAAAACCGATTTCTCGTTCAGGCATGGTACCCTTCCGAGACGAACACGTTTTATGAAATCTGTGCCTGCGTACGTAGTCCTTCAGCGAAATAACTCTCCTATAGTCATTCCACAAAAGCTGGCAGTACGGGAGGCTTATGGGGAAATAAATGCACGAATATTCCCATAAGAGCCTCTCAAAAGGCGTAAAGCTTTAGTTTTTGAATTTTATAACGGAGAGCGGGTCCGGATCAATCCGAATTACGGTAACGGGTCTATTAGTCTCGAGCAAAAAGTAACAATGATTAGCAATCGGAGCACTAAATCAATTACTCCCTCGGTTATATAATTCAAAAACTAAAGTTCTATTCAAGATATCGACTCAGAATAACCTGTAAATGAAAATAACACCATTTATCTCAATTTCTCTCGCGACAAGTTTTTCGTAACGCAAGAAACAAAAATTTTTTAGCCGATGTATGTATTTGACTGCACGATCCAATTTTTCGGAGGTTGCGTTCCACTTAAATTAATTTTTACTAAAATTTTATCGGTCAAAAATTAATGTAAGTTAATTTTTTTGTATTCATAAGGTATAAAGAGTAATCTAAGAAAACACTAGCACTTTACGTTTGATAGGATGAGAGAAATGGCAGTTTTAGTATTGCTCAGGCTGGTGAGGTGACCATTTTTTTTTTCAACCCGCTGTAAAATTTATTTCTTTTGTTGAAATGTTAAAGAAACTTCGTCAATGTATAGAACCATCCTTCCTTGTCCAAATTTTACCAAAAAGTTGGAAAAAAATTCACCAAAAATAGTTGAAAATATTAATTTCATCCGTTGGGAAGGCAAATTTTGTGGATATCGCGGATATTCCAGAAAAATGACCCGGCGTACGAGGCTAATCGATTTCTCCATAAGCCCATACTGCCTAGAAAAGTGGAACAGACTATAGATACGAAGCTTTTTGCTATTTTGAATATAGATCGTAATGTAGAGCGAGCGCTTTTCTCAGCGGGGTGTTACAGCAATATTTGTCCATGGGTCCAAACCACCTTCCATTAAAAAAAATTTATTCTCTTTTCTCGGATTTATTCGCTTTTCTCGGATTTATTCGCTTTTCTTGGATTTATACGCATTTTACGGATTTAGTCGCTTTTCTCGGATTAATTCGCTTTTCTCGGATTTATTCGAGTTTTGCGGATTTATTGGCTTTTTGCGGAATTATTCGCTTTTCTCGGATTTATTCGCATTTCTGGAATTTATTCGCTTTTCTCGGATTTATTCGCTTTTCTCTGATTTATTCGCTTTTCTCGAATTTATTCGCTTTTCTCGGATTTATTCGCTTTTCTCGGATTTATTCGCTTTTCTCGGTTTTACTCGCTACTCTCGGATTTATTCGCTTTTCTCGTATTTATTCGCTTTTCTCGGATTTATACATTTCTTCGGATTATTAACTTTTCCCGGATTTATTCGATTTTCTCGGGTTTATTCGCGTTTTGCGGATTTATTCGCTTTCTCGGATTAAGTCGCTTTTCTCGGATTTATTCGCGTTTTTCGGATTTATTCGCTTTTCTCGGATTTTATCGCTTTTCTCGGATTTATTCGCTTTTATCGGATTCATTCGCTTTTCTCGTATTCATTCGCTTTTCTCGGATTTATTTGCTACTCTCGGATTTGTTCGCTTTTCTCGTATTTATTCACTTTTCTCGGATTCATTCACTTCTTCGGATTTATTTACTTTTCTCGGATTTATTCGCTTTTCTCGGATATATTCGCTTTTCTCGGATTTATTCGACTTTCTCGGATTTATTCGCTTTTCTCGGATTTATTTGCGTTTTGCGGATTTATTCGCTTTCCTCGGATCTATTCGCTTTTCTCGGATTTATTTGCTTTTTTCGATTTATTCGCTTTTCTCGGATTCATTCGCTTTTTTCATATTTATTCGCTTTTCTCGGATTTATTTGCATTTCTCGGATTTATTCGCTTTTTTCGATTTATTCGTTTTTTTTTTCGGATTTATTCGCTTTTCCCGGATTTATTCGCTTTTCTCGGATTTATTCTCTTTTCTCGGATTTATTAATTTTTCTCGGTTTTATTCGCTTTTCTCGGATTTACTCGAGTTTTGCGGATTTATTCGCTTTATGTAGATTTATTCGCTTTTCTCGGACTTATTAGTTTTTCCCGGATTTATTCGCTTTTTGCGGATTTATTCGCTTTTCTCGGATTTATAAGCTTTTCTCGGATTTATTCGCTTTTCTCAGATTCATTCGATTTTCTCGGCTTTATTCGCTTTTCTCGGATTTATTGGCTTTTTCCGGATTTATTCGCTTTTTGCGGATTTATTCGCTTTTCTCGGATTTATTCGCTTTTTGCGGATTTCTTCGCTATTCTCGGATTTATTCGCTTTTCTCGGATTTATTCGCTTTTCTTGGATTTATTCGCTTTTCTTGGATTTATTCGCTTTTCTCGGAATTATTCGCTTTCCTCGGAATAATTCGCTCTTCTCGGATTTATTCGCTTTTCTCGGATTTATTCGCTTTTTGCGGATTTTTTCGTATTTCTTGGATTTATTCGCTTTTTGCGGATTTCTTCGCTATTCTCGGAATTTTTCGCTTTCCTTGGATTTATTCGCTTTACTCGGATTTATTCGCATTTCTCGGATTTATTCGCTTTTCTCGGATTTATTCACATCTTCGGATTTATTATGTTTTCTCGGATTTACTCGCCTTCCCCGGATTTATTCGCGTTTTGTTGATTTATTCGCTTTTCTCGGATTTAGTCGCTTTTCTCGGATTAATTCGCTTTTCTCGGATTTATTCGCATTTCTCGAATTTATTCGCTTTTTTCGGATTTATTTGCTTTTCTCTGATTTATTCGCTTTTCTCGTTTTTATTCGCTTTTCTCGGATTTATTCACATCTTCGGATTTATTATGTTTTCTCGGATTTATTCGCTTTTCTCGGATTTATTCGCGTGTTGTGGATTTATTCGCTTTTCTCGGATTTCGTCGCTTTTCTCGGATTAATTCGCTTTTCTCGGTTTTATTCGCTTTTCTCGGATTTACTCGAGTTTTGCGGATTTATTCGCTTTTTGCAGATTTATTCGCTTTTCTCGGACTTATTAGTTTTTCCCGGATTTATTCGCTTTTTGCGGATTTATTCGCTTTTCTCGGATTTATAAGCTTTTCTCGGATTTATATGCTTTTCTCGGATTTATTCGCTTTTCTCAGATTTATTCGATTTTCTCGGATTTATTCGCTTTTCTCGGATTTATTGGCTTTTTCCGGATTTATTCGCTTTTTGCGGATTTATTCGCTTTTCTCGGATTTATTCGCTTTTTGCGGATTTCATCGCTATTCTCGGATTTATTCGCTTTTCTCGGATTTCTTCGCTATTCTCGGAATTATTCGCTTTCCTTGGATTTATTCGCTTTTCTCGGATTTATTCGCATTTCTCGGATTTATTCGCTTTTTTTGATATATTCGTTTTTCTCGAATTTATTTGCTGATCTCGGATTTATTCGCTTTTCTCGTTTTTATTCGCTTTTCTCGGATTTATTCACATCTTCGGATTTATTATGTTTTCTCGGATTTATTCGCTTTCCCCGGATTTATTCGCGTTTTGTTGATTTATTCGCTTTTCTCGGATTTAGTCGCTTTTCTCGGATTAATTCGCATTTCTCGAATTTATTCGCTTTTCTCGGATTTATTCGCTTTTCTCTGATTTATTCGCTTTTCTCTGATTTATTCGCTTTTCTCGAATTTATTCGCTTTTCTCGGATTTATTCGCTTTTCTCGTATTTATTCGCTTTTCTCGGATTTATACACTTCTTCGGATTTATTAAATTTTCTCGTATTTTTTCGCTTTTCTCGGATTTATAAATTTCTTCGGATTATTAACTTTTCTCGGATTTATTCGCTTTTCTCGGGTTCATTCGCGTTTTGCGGATTTATTCGCTTTCTCGGATTAAGTCGCTTTTCTCGGATTTATTCGCGTTTTTCGGATTTATTCGCTTTTCTCGGATTTATTCGCTTTTCTTGGATTTATTCGCTTTTCTCGGATTTTATCGCTTTTCTCGGATTTATTCGCTTTTATCGGATTCATTCGCTTTTCTCGTATTTATTCGCTTTTCTCGGATTTATTTGCTACTCTCGGATTTGTTCGCTTTTCTCGTATTTATTCACTTTTCTCGGATTTATTTACTTTTCTCGTATTTATTCGCTTTTCTCGGATATATTCGCTTTTCTCGGATTTATTCGACTTTCTTGGATTTATTCGCTTTTCTCGGATTTATTTGCATTTCTCGGATTTATTCGCTTCTTTCGGATTAATTCGCGTTTTGCGGATTTATTCGCTTTTCTCGGAATTATTCGCGGTTTGCGGATTTATTCGCGGTTTTTCGGATTTATTCGCTTTTCTCGGATCTATTCGCTTTTCTTCGATTTATTCGCTTTTCTCGGATTTATTCGCTCTTCTCGGATTTATTCGTTTTTCTCGAATTTATTTGCTGATCTCGGATTTATTCGCTTTTCTCGTTTTTATTCGCTTTTCTCGGATTTATTCACATCTTCGGATTTATTATGTTTTTCGGATTTATTCGCTTTCCCCTGATTTATTCGCGTTTTGTGGATTTATTCGCTTTTCTCGGATTTAGTCGCTTTTCTCGGATTAATTCGCTTTTCTCGGATTTATTCGCATTTCTCGAATTTATTCGCTTTTTTCGGATTTATTCGCTTTTCTCTGATTTATTCGCTTTTCTCGTTTTTATTCGCTTTTCTCGGATTTATTCACTTCTTCGGATTTATTATGTTTTCTCGGATTTATTCGCTTTCCTCGGATTTATTCGCGTTTTGTGGATTTATTCGCTTTTCTCGGATTTCGTCGCTTTTCTCGGATTAATTCGCTTTTCTCGGTTTTATTCGCTTTTCTCGGATTTACTCGAGTTTTGCGGATTTATTCGCTTTTTGCAGATTTATTCGCTTTTCTCGGACTTATTAGTTTTTCCCGGATTTATTCGCTTTTTGCGGATTTATTCGCTATTCTCGGGTTTATTAGTTTTTCCCGGATTTATTCGCTTTTTGCGGATTTATTCGCTTTTCTCGGATTTATAAGCTTTTCTCGGATTTATTTGCTTTTCTCGGATTTATTCGCTTTTCTCAGATTTATTCGATTTTCTCGGATTTATTCGCTTTCCTTGTATCTATTCGCTTTTCTCGGATTTTTTCGCTTTTGTCGGATTTATTCGCTTTTCTTGGATATATTCGGTTTTCTCGGATTTATTGGCTTTTCTCGGATTTATTCGCTTTTCTCGGATTTCTTGGCTTTTTTCGGATTTATTCGCTTTTCTCTGATTTATTTATTATATTTAGGTAAGAAAGCTGGAAATAAAATGACAAAAAAGCGCGATTATCGGCGAAAAATATCGTAATCTTCGTTTTATATATAAAAACTGGCGACTTTAATCAGAAATTTGTAAAGAAGCCGGACTTTAAGGACAAAAAAGCGCGAATATCGGCGAAATACAGCGTAATTTTCGCTTTTTGAAAGAAACGGCGGCGATTTTTATGAGAAATTTTTTAAAAAGCCGGAATTTAAAGACAGAAAAGCGCGATAAAAGGTGAAAAATAGCGTAATCTTCGCTTTCTATGCTAAAAAGAGGCATTTTTTTAAGAAATTTGTTATAAAGCCGGATTTTAAAGACAAACGAGCGCGATTTTTGGCGAAATATAACATAATCTTAATTTCATAAACGAAAAGAGGCGATTTTTATATGAAATTTGTAAAAAAGCCGGATTTTAAAGACATAAAACGCGATTATGGCAATATAGAGCGTAATGTTCGCTCTTTAAACGAAAAAGAGGCGATTTTTATCAGAAATTTGTTAAAAAGCCGGATTTTTAAGACAAACGAGTGCGATTTTTTGCGAAATATTACGTAATCTTCGCTTTTTTAACAAAAGATTCGATTTTTATAAGAAATAGTTAAAAATGCCGGAATTTAAAGAGAAAAAAGCGCGATTGACGGGAAAAAATAGCGTTATCTTCGCTTTCTATTCGGAAAAGAGGCATTTGTTTTAAGAAATTTGTTAAAAAGACGGATTTTATAGACAAACGAGCGCAAAAAGTGGCGAAATATTACGTAATCTTCGCTTTATAACCCAAAAAGAGGCGAATTTTAAAAGAAATTTGTGAAAAAGCCGGATTTAAAAGACAAACGTACGTAAATATATGCAAAATTTTACGTGATCTTCGCTTTTTAAACGACAAAATGGCGATTTTTACAAGAAATTTGTGAAAAAGCCGGATTCTAAAGACAAACGTGCGTAAATATATGCAAAATTTTACGTAATCTTCGCTTTATAAACGACGAAAAGGAAATTTTTACAAGAAATTTGTTAAAAGGTGGATTTTAAAGAGAAACGAGCGCTATTATTGGCGAAATATCTCGTAATCTACCTTCATAAACGAAAAAGAGTCGATTTTTATAAGAAATTTCTTAAAAAGCCGGAATTTAAAGACAAAAATGCGCGATTATTGGCGAAATATAGCGTTATCTTCGCTTCATAAACGAAAATGAGGCGATTTTTATAAGAAATTTGTGAAAAAGCCGGATTTTAAAGAAAACGTGCGTAAATATATGCAAAATTTTACGTAATCTTCGCTTTATAAACGACAAAAAGGCGATTTTTACAAGAAATTTGTTAAAAGGTGGATTTTAAAGACAAACGAGCATGATTATCTGCGAAAAATTACGTATTCTTCGCTTTATAACCGAAAAAGAGGCGATTTTTATCAGAAATTTGTTGAAAAGCAGGATTTTAAACAGAAACGAGCGCTATTATTGGCGAAATATCTTGTAATCTACCTTCATAAACGAAAGAGAGGCGATTTTAAAAGAAATTGGTTAAAAAGCCGGATTTTAAAGACAAACGAGCGCGATTTTTGGCGACATATTACGTAATCTTCGCTTCATAAACGAAAAGAGGCGATTTTTATAAGAAATTTCTTAAAAAGCCGGAATTTAAAGACAAAAATGCGCGAATATCGGCGAAATATAGCGTTATCTTCGCTTCATAAACGAAAATGAGGCGATTTTTATAAGAAATTTGTGAAAAAGCCGGAATTTAAAGACAAACGTGCGTAAATATATGCAAAATTTTACGTAATCTTCGCTTTATAAACGACAAAAAGGCGATTTTTACAAGAAATTTGTTAAAAGGTGGATTTTAAAGACAAACGAGGATGATTATCTGCGAAAAATTACGTATTCTTCGCTTTATAACCGAAAAAGAGGCGATTTTTATCAGAAATTTGTTAAAAAGCCGGATTTTAAAGAGAAACGAGCGCGATTATGGCAGTGTATAGCGTAATCTTCGCTTTATAAACGACATAATGGCGATTATAAAACCGGAATTGAAAGCCAAAAAAGCGCGATTATCGGCAAAATATAGCGTGTTCTTCGTTTTATATACAAAAAACCGGCGACTTTAATCAGATATTTGTTAAAAAGCCGGATTTAAAGGACAAAAAAGCGCGAATATCAGCGAAATACAGCGTAATTTTCGCTTTTTAAAAGAAACAGCGGCGACTTTTTTAAGAAATTTGTGAAAAAGCCTGATTTTAAAGCCAAAAAGCGCAATTATGGCAGTTTATAGCGTAATCTTCGCTTTATAAACGACAAAATGGCGATTTTTATAAAAAATTTGTTAAAAAGCCGGATTTTAAAGACAAACGTGCGTAAATATATGCAAAATTTTACGTGATCTTCGCTTAATAAATGACAAAAAGGCGATTTTTAAAAGAAATTTGTTAAAAGATGGATTTTAAAGACAAACGAGCATGATTATCTGCGAACAATTACGTATTCTTCGGTTTATAACCGAAAAAAAGGCGATTTTTACAGGAAATTTGTTAAAAGGTGGATTTTAAAGACAAAGGAGCATGATTATCTGCGAAAAATTACGTATTCTTCGCTTTATTACCGAAAAATAGGCGATTTTTATCAGAAATTTGATGAAAAGCCGGATTTTAATGAGAAACGAGCGCTATTATTGGCGAAATATCTCGTAATCTACCTTCATAAACGAAAGAGAGGCGATTTTAAAAGAAATTGGTTAAAAAGCCGGATTTTAAAGACAAACGAGCGCGATTTTTGGCGACATATTACGTAATCTTCACTTCATAAACGAAAAGAGGCGATTTTTATAAGAAATTTCTTAAAAAGCCGGAATTTAAAGACAAAAATGCGCGATTATCGGCGAAAGATAGCGTTATCTTCGCTTCATAAACGAAAATGAGGCGATTTTTATAAGAAATTTGTGAAAAAGCCGGATTTTAAAGACAAACGTGCGTAAATATATGCAAAATTTTACGTAATCTTCGCTTTATAAACGACAAAAAGGCGATTTTTACAAGAAATTTGTTAAAAGGCGGATTTGAAAGACAAACGAGCATGATTATCTGCGAAATATTACTTAATCTTCGCTTTACAAACGATTAGAGTTGACCTGTATAAGAAATTAGTTAAAAAGCCAGATTAAAAAAACATAAAAGCGCGATAATCGGCAATATATAGCTTAATCTTCACTCTTTAAACGAGAAAGAGGCGATTTTTATAAAAAATTTCTTAAAAAGCCGGAAGTTAAAGACAAAAATGCGCGATTATCGGCGAAATATAGCGTAATCTTCGCTGTATAAACGAAAATGTTTCGATTTCTATAAAAAATTTATTAGAAAACCGGAATTGAAAGCCAAAAAAGCGCGATTATCGGCAAAATATAGCGTGTTCTTCGTTTTATATACAAAAAACCGGCGACTTTAATCAGATATTTGTTAAAAAGCCGGATTTAAAGGACAAAAAAGCGCGAATATCAGCGAAATACAGCGTAATTTTCGCTATTTAAAAGAAACAGCGGCGACTTTTTTAAGAAATTTGTGAAAAAGCCTGATTTTAAAGCCAAAAAGCGCAATTATGGCAGTATATAGCGTAATCTTCGCTTTATAAACGACAAAATGACGATTTTTATAAAAAATTTGTTAAAAAGCCGGATTTAAAAGACAAACGTGCGTAAATATATGCAAAATTTTACGTGATCTTCGCTTTATAAATGACAAAAAGGCGATTTTTAAAAGAAATTTGTTGAAAGGTGGATTTTGAAGACAAACGAGCATGATTATCTGCGAAAAATTACGTATTCTTCGCTTTATAACCGAAAAAGAGGCGATTTTTATCAGAAATTTGTTGAAAAGCCGGATTTTAAACAGAAACGAGCGCTATTATTGCCGAAATATCTCGTAATCTACCTTCATAAACGAAAAAGAGGCGATTTTAAAAGAAATTACTAAAAAACCCGGATTTTAAAGCCAAAAAGCGCGATTATGGCAGTGTATAGCGTAATCTTCGCTTCATAAACGACAAGAGGCGATTTTTATAAGAAATTTCTTAAAAAGCCGGAATTTAAAGACAAAAATGCGCGAATATCGGCGAAATATAGCGTTATCTTCGCTTCATAAACGAAAATGAGGCGATTTTTATAAGAATTTGTGAAAAAGCCGGAATTTAAAGACAAACGTGCGTAAATATATGCGAAATTTTACGTAATCTTCGCTTTATAAACGACGAAAAGGCGATTTTTACGAGAAATTCGTTAAAAGGCGGATTTTAAAGACAAACGAGCATGATTATCTGCGAAATATTACGTAATGTTCTCTTTACAAACGATTAGAGCTGACCTGTATCAGAAATTAGTTAAAAAGCCGGATTAAAAAAACATAAAAGCGCGATAATCGGCAATATATAGCTTAATCTTCACTCCTTAAACGAGAAAGAGGCGATTTTTATAAAAAATTTCTTAAAAAGCCGGAATTTAAAGACAAAAATGCGCGATTATCGGCGAAATATAGCGTAATCTTCGCTGTATAAACGAAAATGTTTCGATTTCTATAAAAAATTTATTAGAAAGCCGGAATTGAAAGCCAAAAAAGCGCGATTATCGGCAAAATATAGCGTGTTCTTCGTTTTATATACAAAAAACCGGCGACTTTAATCAGATATTTGTTAATAAGCCGGATTTAAAGGACAAAAAAGCGCGAATATCGGCGAAATACAGCGTAATTTTCGCTTTTTAAAAGAAACAGCGGCGACTTTATTTAGAAATTTGTGAAAAAGCCTGATTTTAAAGCCAAAAAGCGCGAATATGGTAGTGTATAGCGTAATCTTCGCTTTATAAACGACAAAATGGCGATTTTAACAAGAAATTTATTAAAAAGCCGGAATTTAAAGACAAACGTGCGTAAATATATGCGAAATTTTACGTAATCTTCGCTTTATAAACGACGAAAAGGCGATTTTTACAAGAAATTCGTTAAAAGGCGGATTTTAAAGACAAACGAGCATGATTATCTGCGAAATATTACGTAATGTTCGCTTTACAAACGATTAGAGCTGACCTGTATCAGAAATTAGTTAAAAAGCCGGATTAAAAAAACATAAAAAGGCGATAATCGGCAATATATAGCTTAATCTTCACTCCTTAAACGAGAAAGAGGCGATTTTTATAAAAAATTTCTTAAAAAGCCGGAATTAAAAGACAAGAATGCGCGATTATCGGCGAAATATAGCGTAATCTTCGTTTTACATACATAAAACCGGTGACTTTAAACAGAAATTTTTTAAAAAGCCGGATTTTAAGGACAAAAAAGCGCGAA
Source organism: Pantala flavescens (assembly GCA_020796165.1). Lineage (NCBI taxonomy): Eukaryota > Metazoa > Arthropoda > Insecta > Odonata > Libellulidae > Pantala > Pantala flavescens. Next base: position 17,190,413 of record CM036885.1, on the reverse strand, counting down.
TATCGGCAAAAGATAACGTGAAAATCACTTTTTAAACGATAAGAGGCGATTTTTATAAGAAATTGGTTAAAAAGCCGGAATTTAAAGACAAAAATGCGCGATTATCGGCAATATATAGCGTAATCTTCGTTTTATATACATAAAACCGGTGACTCTAATCAGAAATTTTTTAAAAAGCCGGATTTTAAGGACAAAAAAGCGCGAATATCGGCAAAAGATGGCGAAAATTTCACTTTTTAAACGATAAGAGGTGATTTTTATAAGAAATTGGTTAAAAAGCCGATTTTTAAGAGTAAAGCGCGATAATCGGCGAAATATAGCGTAATCTTCGCTTAAGAAACAAAAAAGTTTCGATTTGTATGAGAAATTTATTAGAAAACCGGAATTTAAAGCCAAAAAAGAGCAACTATCGGCGGAATATTTCGTAATCTTCGCTTTTGTAACAAAAGAAAGGCGATTTTTGTAAGAAATTTGTTGAAATGCCGGATTTTTTAGACATACGAGCGCGATTATTGGCGAAATATTACGTAATCTTCGCTTTATAAACGACAAAAAGGCGATTTTTACAAGAAATTTGTTAAAAGGTGGATTTTAAAGACAAACGAGCATGATTATCTGCGAAAAATTACGTATTCTTCGCTTTATAACCGAAAAAGAGGCGATTTTTATCAGAAATTTGTTAAAAAGCCGGATTTTAAAGAGAAACGAGCGCGATTTTTGGCGACTTATTACGTAATCTTCGCTTCATAAACGAAAAGGGGCAATTTTTATAAGAAATTACTTAAAAACCCGGATTTTAAAGCCAAAAAGCGCGATTATGGCAGTGTATAGCGTAATCTTCGCTTTATAAACGACATAATGGCGATTATAACAAGAAATTTGTTAAAAAGCCGGATTTTAATGACAAACATGCGTAAATATATGCGAAATTTTACGTAATCTTCGCTTTATAAACGACGAAAAGGCGATTTTTACAAGAAATTTGTTAAAAGGCGGATTTTAAAAACAAACGAGCATGATTATCTGCGAAATATTACGTAATCTTCGCTTTAAAAAACGATTAGAGCTGACCTGTATAAGAAATTAGTTAAAAAGCCAGATTAAAAAAACATAAAAGCGCGATAATCGGCAATATATAGCTTAATCTTCACTTTTTAAACGAGAAAGAGGCGATTTTTATAAAAAATTTCTTAAAAAGCCGGAAGTTAAAGACAAAAATGCGCGATTATCGGCGAAATATAGCGTAATCTTCGCTGTATAAACGAAAATGTTTCGATTTCTATAAAAAATTTATTAGAAAACCGGAATTGAAAGCCAAAAAAGCGCGATTATCGGCAAAATATAGCGTGTTCTTCGTTTTATATACAAAAAACCGGCGACTTTAATCAGATATTTGTTAAAAAGCCGGATTTAAAGGACAAAAAAGCGCGAATATCAGCGAAATACAGCGTAATTTTCGCTTTTTAAAAGAAACAGCGGCGACTTTTTTAAGAAATTTGTGAAAAAGCCTGATTTTAAAGCCAAAAAGCGCAATTATGGCAGTTTATAGCGTAATCTTCGCTTTATAAACGACAAAATGGCGATTTTTATAAAAAATTTGTTAAAAAGCCGGATTTTAAAGACAAACGTGCGTAAATATATGCAAAATTTTACGTGATCTTCGCTTTATAAATGACAAAAAGGCGATTTTTAAAAGAAATTTGTTGAAAGGTGGATTTTTAAGACAAACGAGCATGATTATCTGCGAAAAATTACGTATTCTTCGCTTTATAACCGAAAAAGAGGCGATTTTTATCAGAAATTTGTTGAAAAGCCGGATTTTAAACAGAAACGAGCGCTATTATTGCCGAAATATCTCGTAATCTACCTTCATTAACGAAAAACTTTCGATTTCTATAAAAAATTTATTAGAAAACCGGAATTGGAAGCCAAAAATGCGCGATTATCGGCGAAATATAGCGTAAACTTCTTTTTTTATAATCAAAAAACGGGCGACTTTAATCAGAAATTTGTTGAGAAGCCGGATTTTAAGGACAAAAATGCGCGAATATCGGCAAAAGATAGCGTAATTTTCGCTTTTTAACAAAAGGAGGCTATTTTTATAAGAAATTTGTTAAAAAGCCGGAATTTAAGGCCAAAAAAGCTCGCTTATCGGCCAAATAAAGCGCAATTTTCGCTTAAAAAACGAAAAAGCGGCGATTTTTATAAGAAATTTTTTAAAAAGCCAGAATATAAAACGAAAATGAGCGATTATCGGCAAAATATTGCGCAATCTTCGCTTTATAAACGAAAAAGAGAGATCTTAATAAGAAATATGTTAAAACGCCGAATTTTAAATACAAAAGTGCGCGAGTATCTGCGGAACATTACGAAATCTCGCTTTTTTAACAAAAGAAAGGCGATTTTTATATGAAATAGGTAAAAAAGACGGATTTAAAAAACAAAAGAGCGCGATTTTCTGCGGTATATTACGTAATATTCTCTTTTTTAACAAAAGAAAGGCGATTTTTATAAGAAATTTGTGAAAAAGCCGGATTTTGAAGAGAAACGAGCGCGATTATTGGCGAAATGTTACGTAATATTCGCTTTTTTAACAAAAAAGGCGATTATTATAAGAAAAAGGTAAAAAAGACGGATTTAAAAAAACAAAAGAGCGCGACTTTCTGCGGTATATTACGTAATATTCGCTTAATTAACAAAAGAAAGGCGATTTTTATAAGTAATTTGTAAAAAAGCCGGATTTTAAACACAAACGAGCGCGATAATTGGCGAAATATTACGTAATCTTCGCTATATATACGAAAAAGAGGCGATTTTTATAAGAAATAGGTATAAAAGCCGATTTTAAAGACAAAAAAGCGGGATAATCGGCGAAATATCGCGTAATCTTCGCTTTATAAACGAAAAAATTTCGATTTCTATAAAAAATTTTCTAGAAAACTGGAATTGAAAGCCAAAAATGCGCGATTATCGGCGAAATATTACGTAATCTTCGCTTCATAAACGAAAATGAGGCGATTTTTATAAGACATTTCTTAAAAAGCCGGATTTTAAAGACAAAAATGCGCGATTAACGGCGAAATATAGCGTTATCTTAGCTTCATAAACGAAAATGAGGCGATTTTTATAAGAAATTTAGGAAAAAGCCTGATTTTAAAGCCAAAAAGCGCAATTATGGCAGTATATAGCGTAATCTTGGCTTTAAAAACGACAAAATGGCGATTTTTATAAAAAATTTGTTAAAAAGCCGGATTTTAAAGACAAACGTGCGTAAATATATGCAAAATTTTACGTGATCTTCGCTTTATAAATGACCAAAAGGCGATTTTTAAAAGAAATTTGTTGAAAGGTGGATTTTGAAGACAAACGAGCATGATTATCTGCGAAAAATTACGTATTCTTCGCTTTATAACCGAAAAAGAGGCGATTTTTATCAGAAATTTGTTGAAAAGCCGGATTTTAAACAGAAACGAGCGCTATTATTGCCGAAATATCTCGTAATCTACCTTCATAAACGAAAAAGAGGCGATTTTAAAAGAAATTACTTAAAAACCCGGATTTTAAAGCCAAAAAGCGCGATTATGGCAGTGTATAGCGTAATCTTCGCTTCATAAACGACAAGAGGCGATTTTTATAAGAAATTTCTTAAAAAGCCGGAATTTAAAGACAAAAATGCGCGAATATCGGCGAAAGATAGCGTTATCTTCGCTTCATAAACGAAAATGAGGCGATTTTTATAAGAAATTTGTGAAAAAGCCGGATTTTAAAGACAAACGTGCGTAAATATATGCAAAATTTTACGTAATCTTCGCTTTATAAACGACAAAAAGGCGATTTTTACAAGAAATTTGTTAAAAGGTGGATTTTAAAGACAAACGAGCATGATTATCTGCGAAATATTACGTAATCTTCGCTTTACAAACGATTAGAGTTGACCTGTATAAGAAATTAGTTAAAAAGCCGGATTAAAAAAACATAAAAGCGCGATAATCGGCAATATATAGCTTAATCTTCACTCTTTTAACGAGAAAGAGGCGATTTTTATAAAAAATTTCTTAAAAAGCCGGAATTTAAAGACAAAAATGCGCGATTATCGGCGAAATATAGCGTAATCTTCGCTTCATAAACGAAAAAGAGGCGACTTTAATCAGAAATTTGATTAAGAGCCGGATTTAAAGGACAAAAAAGCGCGAATATCGGCGAAATACAGCGTAATTTTCGCTTTTTAAAAGAAACAGCGGCGACTTTTTTAAGAAATTTGTGAAAAAGCCTGATTTTAAAGCCAAAAAGCGCGATTATGGCAGTGTATAGCGCAATCTTCGCTATATAAACGACAATATGGCGATTTTTACAAGAAAGTTGTTAAAAAGCCGGATTTAAAAGACAAACGTACGTAAAAATATGCAAAAATTTACGTGATCTTCGCTTTATAAACAACAAAAAGGCGATTTTTACAAGAAATTTGTTAAAAGGTGGATTTTAAAGACAAACGAGCATGATTATCTGCGAACAATTACGTATTCTTCGGTTTATAACCGAAAAAAAGGCGATTTTTATCAGAAATTTTTTGAAAAGCCGGATTTTAAAGAGAAACGAGCGCTATTATTGGCGAAATATCTCGTAATCTACCTTCATAAACGAAAGAGAGGCGATTTTAAAAGAAATTGGTTAAAAAGCCGTATTTTAAAAACAAACGAGCGCGATTTTTGGCGACATATTACGTAATCTTCGCTTCATAAACGAAAAGAGGCGATTTTTATATGAAATTTCTTAAAAAGCCGGAATTTAAAAACAAAAAGGCGCGATTATCGGCGAAAGATAGCGTTATCTTCGCTTCATAAACGAAAATGAGGCGATTTTTATAAGAAATTTGTGAAAAAGCCGGATTTTAAAGACAAACGTGCGTAAATATATGCAAAATTTTACGTAATCTTCACTTTATAAACGACAAAAAGGCGATTTTTACAAGAAATTTGTTAAAAGGCGGATTTGAAAGACAAACGAGCATGATTATCTGCGAAATATTACGTATTCTTCGCTTTATAACCGAAAAAGAGGCGATTTTTATCAGAAATTTGTTGAAAAGCCGGATTTTAAAGAGAAACGAGCACTATTATTGGAAAAATATCTCGTAATCTACCTTCATAAACGAAAGAGAGGCGATTTTAAAAGAAATTGGTTAAAAAGCCGGATTTTAAAGGCAAACGAGCGCGATTTTTGGCGACATATTACGTAATCTTCGCTTCATAAACGAAAAGAGGCGATTTTTATAAGAAATTTCTTAAAAAGCCGGATTTTAAAGACAAAAATGCGCGATTATCGGCGAAATATAGCGTTATCTTCGCTTCATAAACGAAAATGTGGCGATTTTTATAAGAAATTTCTTAAAAAGCCGGAATTTAAAGACAAAAATGCTCGATTATCGGCGAAATATAGCGTTATCTTCGCTTCATAAACGAAAATGAGGCGATTTTTATAAGAAATTTGTGAAAAAGCCGGATTTTAAAGACAAACGTGCGTAAATATATGCAAAATTTTACGTAATCTTCGCTTTATAAACGACAAAAAGGCGATTTTTAAAAGAAATTTGTTAAAAGGTGGATTTTAAAGACAAACGAGCATGATTATCTGCGAAATATTACGTAATCTTCGCTTTACAAACGATTAGAGTTGACCTGTATAAGAAATTAGTTAAAAAGCCGGATTAAAAAAACATAAAAGCGCGATAATCGGCAATATATAGCTTAATCTTCACTCTTTTAACGAGAAAGAGGCGATTTTTATAAAAAATTTCTTAAAAAGCCGGAATTTAAAGACAAAAATGCGCGATTATCGGCGAAATATAGCGTAATCTTCGCTTCATAAACGAAAAAGAGGCGACTTTAATCAGAAATTTGATTAAGAGCCGGATTTAAAGGACAAAAAAGCGCGAATATCGGCGAAATACAGCGTAATTTTCGCTTTTTAAAAGAAACAGCGGCGACTTTTTTAAGAAATTTGTGAAAAAGCCTGATTTTAAAGCCAAAAAGCGCGATTATGGCAGTGTATAGCGCAATCTTCGCTTTATAAACGACAATATGGCGATTTTTACAAGAAATTTGTTAAAAAGCCGGATTTAAAAGACAAACGTACGTAAATATATGCAAAATTTTACGTGATCTTCGCTTTATAAACAACAAAAAGGCGATTTTTACAAGAAATTTGTTAAAAGGTGGATTTTAAAGACAAACGAGCATGATTATCTGCGAACAATTACGTATTCTTCGGTTTATAACCGAAAAAAAGGCGATTTTTATCAGAAATTTCTTGAAAAGCCGGATTTTAAAGAGAAACGAGCGCTATTATTGGGGAAATATCTCGTAATCTACTTTCATAAACGAAAGAGAGGCGATTTTAAAAGAAATTGGTTAAAAAGCCGGATTTTAAAGACAAACGAGCGCGATTTTTGGCGAAATATTACGTAATCTACCTTCATTAACGAAAAACTTTCGATTTCTATAAAAAATTTATAAGAAAACCGGAATTGGAAGCCAAAAATGCGCGATTATCGGCGAAATATAGCGTAAACTTCTTTTTTTATAATCAAAAAACGGGCGACTTTAATCAGAAATTTGTTGAGAAGCCGGATTTTAAGGACAAAAATGCGCGAATATCGGCAAAAGATAGCGTAATTTTCGCTTTTTAACAAAAGGAGGCTATTTTTATAAGAAATTTGTTAAAAAGCCGGAATTTAAGGCCAAAAAAGCTCGCTTATCGGCCAAATAAAGCGCAATTTTCGCTTAAAAAACGAAAAAGCGGCGATTTTTATAAGAAATTTTTTAAAAAGCCAGAATATAAAACGAAAATGCGCGATTATCGGCAAAATATTGCGCAATCTTCGCTTTATAAACGAAAAAGAGAGATCTTAATAAGAAATATGTTAAAACACCGGATTTTAAATACAAAAGTGCGCGAGTATCTGCGGAACATTACGAAATCTCGCTTTTTTAACAAAAGAAAGGCGATTTTTATATGAAATAGGTAAAAAAGACGGATTTTGAAGAGAAACGAGCGTGATTATTGGCGAAATGTTACGTAATATTCGCTTTTTTAACAAAAAAGGCGATTATTATAAGAAATAGGTAAAAAAGACGGATTTAAAAAAACAAAAGAGCGCGACTTTCTGCGGTATATTACGTAATATTCGCTTAATTAACAAAAGAAAGGCGATTTTTATCAGTAATTTGTAAAAAAGCCGGATTTTAAACACAAACGAGCGCGATAATTGGCGAAATATTACGTAATCTTCGCTATATATACGAAAAAGAGGCGATTTTTATAAGAAATAGGTATAAAAGCCGATTTTAAAGACAAAAAAGCGGGATAATCGGCGAAATATCGCGTAATCTTCGCTTTATAAACGAAAAAATTTCGATTTCTATAAAAAATTTTCTAGAAAACTGGAATTGAAAGCCAAAAATGCGCGATTATCGGCGAAATATTACGTAATCTTCGCTTCATAAACGAAAATGAGGCGATTTTTATAAGACATTTCTTAAAAAGCCGGATTTTAAAGACAAAAATGCGCGATTATCGGCGAAATATAGCGTTATCTTAGCTTCATAAACGAAAATGAGGCGATTTTTATAAGAAATTTAGGAAAAAGCCTGATTTTAAAGCCAAAAAGCGCGATTATGGCAGTGTATAGCGTAATCTTCGTTTGTTTATCAAAAAACCGGCGACTTTAATTAGAAATTTGTTAAAAAACCGGATTTTAAGAACAAAAATGCGCGAATATCGGCAAAATAAAGCGTAATTTTCGCTTACTTATGAAAAGGAGGCGATTTTTATAAAAAATTTGTTAAAATGCCGATTTTAAAGAATAAAGAGCGATAATCGGCGAAATATTGCGTAATCTTCGGTTAAGAAACAAAAAAGTTTCGATTTTTATAAGAAACTTATTAGATAAACCGGGATTTAAAGCCAAAAAGAGCGATAATCGGCGGAATATTACGTAATCTTCCCTTTTTAATACAAAAGAAAGGCGATTTTTGTAAGAAAGTTGCTAAAAAGCCGGATTTTTTAGACAAACGAGCGCGATTATTGGCGAAATATATGCAAAATTTTACGTAATCTTCGCTTCATAAACGAAAATGAGGCGATTTTTATAAAAAATTTCTTAAAAAGCCGGAATTTAAAGACAAAAATGCTCGATTATCGGCGAAATATAGCGTAATCTTCGCTTCATAAACGAAAAAGAGGCGACTTTTTTAAGAAATTTGTGAAAAAGCCTGATTTTAAAGACGACGTTCGTAAATATATGCAAAATTTTACGTAATCTTCGCTTTATAAACGACAAAAAGGCGATTTTTACAAGAAATTTGTTAAAAGGTGGATTTTAAAGACAAAGGAGCATGATTATCTGCGAAAAATTACGTATTCTTCGCTTTATAACCGAAAAAGAGGCGATTTTTATCAGAAATTTGATGAAAAGCCGGATTTTAAAGAGAAATGAGCGCGATTTTTGGCGACGTATTACGTAATCTTCGCTTCATAAACGAAAAGAGGCAATTTTTTTAAGAAATTACTTAAAAAGCCGGAATATAAAGACAAAAATGTGCGAATATCGGCGAAATATAGCGTTATCTTCGCTTTTTAAAAGAAACAGCGGCGACTTTTTTAAGAAATTTGTGAAAAAGCCTGATTTTAAAGCCAAATAGCGCGATTATGGCAGTGTATAGCGTAATCTTCGCTTTAAAAACGACAAAATGGCGATTTTTACAAGACGTTTGTTAAAAAGCCGGATTTAAAAGACAAACGTACGTAAATATATGCAAAATTTTACGTAATCTTCGCTTTATAAACGACAAAAAGGCGATTTTTACAAGAAATTTGTTAAAAGGTGGATTTTAAAGACAAACGAGCATGATTATCTGCGAAATATTACGTAATCTTCGCTTTAAAAAACGATTAGAGCTGACCTGTATAAGAAATTAGTTAAAAAGCCGGATTAAAAAAACATAAAAGCGCGATAATCGGCAATATATAGCTTAATCTTCACTCTTTAAACAAGAAAGAGGCGATTTTTATAAAAAATTTCTTAAAAAGCCGGAATTTAAAGACAAAAATGCGCGATTATCGGCGAAATATAGCGTAATCTTCGCTGTATAAACGAAAATGTTTCGATTTCTATAAAAAATTTATTAGAAAACCGGAATTGAAAGCCAAAAAAGCGCGATTATCGGCAAAATATAGCGTGTTCTTCGTTTTATATACAAAAAACCGGCGACTTTAATCAGAAATTTGTTAAAAAGCCGGATTTAAAGGACAAAAAAGCGCGAATATCAGCGAAATACAGCGTAATTTTCGCTTTTTAAAAGAAACAGCGGCGACTTTTTTAAGAAATTTTTGAAAAAGCCTGATTTTAAAGCCAAAAAGCGCAATTATGGTAGTGTATAGCGTAATCTTCGCTTTATAAACGACAAAATGGCGATTTTAACAAGAAATTTATTAAAAAGCCGGAATTTAAAGACAAACGTGCGTAAATATATGCGAAATTTTACGCAATCTTCGCTTTATAAACGACGAAAAGGTGATTTTTACAAGAAATTCGTTAAAAGGCGGATTTTAAAGACAAACGAGCATGATTATCTGCGAAATATTACGTAATCTACGCTTTACAAACGATTAGAGCTGACCTGTATCAGAAATTAGTTAAAAAGCCGGATTAAAAAAACATAAAAGCGCGATAATCGGCAATATATAGCTTAATCTTCACTCCTTAAACGAGAAAGAGGCGATTTTTATAAAAAATTTCTTAAAAAGCCGGAATTAAAAGACAAGAATGCGCGATTATCGGCGAAATATAGCGTAATCTTCGCTGTATAAACGAAAATGTTTCGATTTCTATAAAAAATTTATTAGAAAACCGGAATTGAAAGCCAAAAAAGCGCGATTATCGGCAAAATATAGCGTGTTCTTCGTTTTATATACAAAAAACCGGCGACTTTAATCAGAAATTTGTTAAAAAGCCGGATTTAAAGGACAAAAAAGCGCGAATATCAGCGAAATACAGCGTAATTTTCGCTTTTTAAAAGAAACAGCGGCGACTTTTTTAAGAAATTTTTGAAAAAGCCTGATTTTAAAGCCAAAAAGCGCAATTATGGTAGTGTATAGCGTAATCTTCGCTTTATAAACGACAAAATGGCGATTTTAACAAGAAATTTATTAAAAAGCCGGAATTTAAAGACAAACGTGCGTAAATATATGCGAAATTTTACGCAATCTTCGCTTTATAAACGACGAAAAGGTGATTTTTACAAGAAATTCGTTAAAAGGCGGATTTTAAAGACAAACGAGCATGATTATCTGCGAAATATTACGTAATCTACGCTTTACAAACGATTAGAGCTGACCTGTATCAGAAATTAGTTAAAAAGCCGGATTAAAAAAACATAAAAGCGCGATAATCGGCAATATATAGCTTAATCTTCACTCCTTAAACGAGAAAGAGGCGATTTTTATAAAAAATTTCTTAAAAAGCCGGAATTAAAAGACAAGAATGCGCGATTATCGGCGAAATATAGCGTAATCTTCGTTTTACATACATAAAACCGGTGACTTTAATCAGAAATTTTTTAAAAAGCCGGATTTTAAGGACAAAAAAGCGCGAATATCGGCAAAAGATGGCGAAAATTTCACTTTTTAAAGGATAAGAGGTGATTTTTATAAGAAATTGGTTAAAAAGCCGATTTTAAAGAATAAAGCGCGATAATCGGCGAAATATAGCGTAATCTTCGCTTAAGAAACAAAAAAGTTTCGATTTGTATGAGAAATTTATTAGAAAAGCGGAATTTAAGCCAAAAAAGAGCAACTATCGGCGGAATATTTCGTAATCTTCGCTTTTGTAACAAAAGAAAGGCGATTTTTGTAAGAAATTTGTTGAAATGCCGGATTTTTTAGATATACGAGCGCGATTATTGGCGAAATATTACGTAATCTTCGCTTTATAAACGAAAAAGAGGCGTATTTTATAAGAAATTTGTGAAAAAGCCTGATTTTAAAGCCAAAAAGCGCGATTATGGCAGGGTATAGCGTAATCTTCGCTTTATAAACGACAAAATGGCGATTTTAACAAGAAATTTGTTAAAAGGCGGATTTTAAAGACAAACGAGCATGATTATCTGCGAAATATTTGTAATGTTCGCTTTACAAACGGTTAGAGCTGACCTGTATCAGAAATTAGTTAAAAAGCCGGATTAAAAAAACATAAAAGCGCGATAATCGGCAATATATAGCTTAATCTTCACTCCTTAAACGAGAAAGAGGCGATTTTTATAAAAAATTTCTTAAAAAATTCGGAATTAAAAGACAAGAATGCGCGATTATCGGCGAAATATAGCGTAATCTTCGCTTCATAAGAAAATGAGGCGATTTTTATCAGAAATTTGTTAAAAATACGGATTTAAAAGCCAAAAAAGCGCGATTTTTGGCGAAATATTACGTAATTTTCGCTTCAAAAAGGAAGAAGAGGCAAATTTTATAATAAATTTGTTAAAAAGCCGGAATTTAATGACAAACGAGCGCGATTATCGGCGAAATATTTCGTAATATTCGCTTTCTAAATGAGAAAGAGGTGATTTTTATAAGAAATTTGTTAAAAAGCCGGAATTTAAAGGCAAAAAATCGGGATTATCGGCGAAATATAGCGTAATCTTCGCTTTATAAACGAAAAAGAGGCGATTTTTATAAGAAATTTGTTGAAAAGCCGGAATTAAATGCCAAAAAAGCGCGATTATCGGCAAAATATAGCGTAATCTTCGCTCTATTAACAAAAGAAAGGCGATTTTTATATGAAATAGGTAAAAAAGACGGATTTAAAAAACAAAAGAGCGCGACTTTCTGCGGTATATTACGTAATATTCGCTTAATTAACAAAGGAAAGGCGATTTTTATAAGTAGTTTGTAAAAAAGCCGGAATTTTTAAGCCAAAAAAGCGCGATAATCGGCGAAATATTACTTAATCTTCGCTTTACAAACGAAAAAGAGCCAAATTTTATAAGAAATTTGTTAAAAATCCGGATTTAAAAGCCAAAAAAGCGCGATTATCGGCGAAATATAGCGTAATCTTCGCTTCATAAGAAAATGAGGCGATTTTTATCAGAAATTTGTTAAAAATACGGATTTAAAAGCCAAAAAAGCGCGATTTTTGGCGAAATATTACGTAATCTTCGCTTTTTTAACAAAAGAAAGGCGAAATTTTATGAAATAGGTAAGAGAGACGGATTTAAAAAACAAAAAAGCGCGACTTTGTGCGGAATATTACGTAATCTTCGCTTTTTTAACAAAAGAAAGGCCATTTTTATAAGGAATAGGTAAAAAAGCCTGAATTTAAAGACAAAAAAGCGCGATAAACGGAGAAAAATAGCGCAATCTTCGCTTTTTAAACGAAAAAGAGAGATTTTTGTAAGGAATTTGTTAAAACGCCGGATTTTAAATGCAAAAGTGCGCGACTTACTGCGGTATATTACGTAATCTTCGCTTAATTAACAAAGGAAAGGCGATTTTTATAAGTAGTTTGTAAAAAAGCCGGAATTTTTAAGCCAAAAAAGCGCGATAATCGGCGAAATATTACTTAATCTTCGCTTTACAAACGAAAAAGAGCCAAATTTTATAAGAAATTTGTTAAAAATCCGGATTTAAAAGCCAAAAAAGCGCGAAATATTACGTAATCTTCGCTTCATAAACGAAAATGAGGCGATTTTTATAAGACATTTCTTAAAAAGCCGGAATTTAAAGACAAAAATGCGCGATTATCGGCGAAATATAGCGTTATCTTAGCTTCATAAACGAAAATGAGGCGATTTTTATAAGAAATTTAGGAAAAAGCCTGATTTTAAAGCCAAATAGCGCGATTATGGCAGTGTATAGCGTAATCTTCGCTTTAAAAACGACAAAATGGCGATTTTTACAAGACGTTTGTTAAAAAGCCGGATTTAAAAGACAAACGTACGTAAATATATGCAAAATTTTACGTAATCTTCGCTTTATAAACGACAAAAAGGCGATTTTTACAAGAAATTTGTTAAAAGGTGGATTTTAAAGACAAACGAGCATGATTATCTGCGAAATATTACGTAATCTTCGCTTTAAAAAACGATTAGAGCTGACCTGTATAAGAAATTAGTTAAAAAGCCGGATTAAAAAAACATAAAAGCGCGATAATCGGCAATATATAGCTTAATCTTCACTCTTTAAACAAGAAAGAGGCGATTTTTATAAAAAATTTCTTAAAAAGCCGGAATTTAAAGACAAAAATGCGCGATTATCGGCGAAATATAGCGTAATCTTCGCTGTATAAACGAAAATGTTTCGATTTCTATAAAAAATTTATTAGAAAACCGGAATTGAAAGCCAAAAAAGCGCGATTATCGGCAAAATATAGCGTGTTCTTCGTTTTATATACAAAAAACCGGCGACTTTAATCAGAAATTTGTTAAAAAGCCGGATTTAAAGGACAAAAAAGCGCGAATATCAGCGAAATACAGCGTAATTTTCGCTTTTTAAAAGAAACAGCGGCGACTTTTTTAAGAAATTTTTGAAAAAGCCTGATTTTAAAGCCAAAAAGCGCAATTATGGTAGTGTATAGCGTAATCTTCGCTTTATAAACGACAAAATGGCGATTTTAACAAGAAATTTATTAAAAAGCCGGAATTTAAAGACAAACGTGCGTAAATATATGCGAAATTTTACGCAATCTTCGCTTTATAAACGACGAAAAGGCGATTTTTACAAGAAATTCGTTAAAAGGCGGATTTTAAAGACAAACGAGCATGATTATCTGCGAAATATTACGTAATCTACGCTTTACAAACGATTAGAGCTGACCTGTATCAGAAATTAGTTAAAAAGCCGGATTAAAAAAACATAAAAGCGCGATAATCGGCAATATATAGCTTAATCTTCACTCCTTAAACGAGAAAGAGGCGATTTTTATAAAAAATTTCTTAAAAAGCCGGAATTAAAAGACAAGAATGCGCGATTATCGGCGAAATATAGCGTAATCTTCGTTTTACATACATAAAACCGGTGACTTTAATCAGAAATTTTTTAAAAAGCCGGATTTTAAGGACAAAAAAGCGCGAATATCGGCAAAAGATGGCGAAAATTTCACTTTTTAAACGATAAGAGGTGATTTTTATAAGAAATTGGTTAAAAAGCCGATTTTAAAGAATAAAGCGCGATAATCGGCGAAATATAGCGTAATCTTCGCTTAAGAAACAAAAAAGTTTCGATTTGTATGAGAAATTTATTAGAAAACCGGAATTTAAGCCAAAAAAGAGCAACTATCGGCGGAATATTTCGTAATCTTCGCTTTTGTAACAAAAGAAAGGCGATTTTTGTAAGAAATTTGTTGAAATGCCGGATTTTTTAGATATACGAGCGCGATTATTGGCGAAATATTACGTAATCTTCGCTTTATAAACGAAAAAGAGGCGTATTTTATAAGAAATTTGTGAAAAAGCCTGATTTTAAAGCCAAAAAGCGCGATTATGGCAGGGTATAGCGTAATCTTCGCTTTATAAACGACAAAATGGCGATTTTAACAAGAAATTTGTTAAAAGGCGGATTTTAAAGACAAACGAGCATGATTATCTGCGAAATATTTGTAATGTTCGCTTTACAAACGGTTAGAGCTGACCTGTATCAGAAATTAGTTAAAAAGCCGGATTAAAAAAACATAAAAGCGCGATAATCGGCAATATATAGCTTAATCTTCACTCCTTAAACGAGAAAGAGGCGATTTTTATAAAAAATTTCTTAAAAAGCCGGAATTAAAAGACAAGAATGCGCGATTATCGGCGAAATATAGCGTAATCTTCGCTTCATAAGAAAATGAGGCGATTTTTATCAGAAATTTGTTAAAAATACGGATTTAAAAGCCAAAAAAGCGCGATTTTTGGCGAAATATTACGTAATTTTCGCTTCAAAAAGGAAGAAGAGGCAAATTTTATAATAAATTTGTTAAAAAGCCGGAATTTAATGACAAACGAGCGCGATTATCGGCGAAATATTTCGTAATATTCGCTTTCTAAATGAGAAAGAGGTGATTTTTATAAGAAATTTGTTAAAAAGCCGGAATTTAAAGGCAAAAAATCGGGATTATCGGCGAAATATAGCGTAATCTTCGCTTTATAAACGAAAAAGAGGCGATTTTTATAAGAAATTTGTTGAAAAGCCGGAATTAAATGCCAAAAAAGCGCGATTATCGGCAAAATATAGCGTAATCTTCGCTCTATTAACAAAAGAAAGGCGATTTTTATATGAAATAGGTAAAAAAGACGGATTTAAAAAACAAAAGAGCGCGACTTTCTGCGGTATATTACGTAATATTCGCTTAATTAACAAAGGAAAGGCGATTTTTATAAGTAGTTTGTAAAAAAGCCGGAATTTTTAAGCCAAAAAAGCGCGATAATCGGCGAAATATTACTTAATCTTCGCTTTACAAACGAAAAAGAGCCAAATTTTATAAGAAATTTGTTAAAAATCCGGATTTAAAAGCCAAAAAAGCGCGATTATCGGCGAAATATAGCGTAATCTTCGCTTCATAAGAAAATGAGGCGATTTTTATCAGAAATTTGTTAAAAATACGGATTTAAAAGCCAAAAAAGCGCGATTTTTGGCGAAATATTACGTAATCTTCGCTTTTTTAACAAAAGAAAGGCCATTTTTATAAGGAATAGGTAAAAAAGCCTGAATTTAAAGACAAAAAAGCGCGATAAACGGAGAAAAATAGCGCAATCTTCGCTTTTTAAACGAAAAAGAGAGATTTTTGTAAGGAATTTGTTAAAACGCCGGATTTTAAATGCAAAAGTGCGCGACTTACTGCGGTATATTACGTAATCTTCGCTTAATTAACAAAGGAAAGGCGATTTTTATAAGTAGTTTGTAAAAAAGCCGGAATTTTTAAGCCAAAAAAGCGCGATAATCGGCGTAATATTACTTAATCTTCGCTTTACAAACGAAAAAGAGCCAAATTTTATAAGAAATTTGTTAAAAATCCGGATTTAAAAGCCAAAAAAGCGCGATTATCGGCAATATATAGCGTATCTTCGCTTTATAAACGAAAAAGAGGCGATTTTTATCAGAAATTTGTTGAAAAGCTGGATTTTAAAGACAAACGAGTGCGAATATTGTCGAAAAATTACGTAATCTTCTTTTCATAAACGACAAAGAGGCGAATTTTATAAGAAATTTGTGAAAAAGCTTGATTTTAAAGCCAAAAAGCGCGATTATTCATTTAATTAGATTAAAAAAAACAGCCAAAATGGCCCATAACATTGAATCGATAACAATAGAGTGAAAATAAATGAAGAGGTACAATAATCGTAATATACATAAAAAATATAAGATAGTTTTAACAAATATGTAAAATAAAAAAAACGAACAACGAAACAATAAACAAGTGCAAAGATTAATGGATGGAAGGTATGAGTGAATTGATGGAAGAAAACAGTTCAAGGTAAGGGTTAAGGGACAAAAGAGAATTGAATAATGCAGGAAGGCGAAAGAAGATTGACCTCTGAGAGATTGAAAGCCGGTAACGAGGTATGTGAAGAAGGTGAATAGAATAATAGAAAGTAAATTATATGTGAAGGCAGCGGGAAGGGCGGGGAGGGACGCGAAGGGAGAAACAAGAGAGGATATCGGTAGATCTGCAGCGGCCGTTGAATATTCCGTGGAGAAATTTTATATCAAATGTTTTGCGACGGTGAGGAAGAGAGGAAATACCTAGAGAGGAAAGGATTTGGTCACGGGAGACGTTATGAAGGTGGGGAACACGTAGTCGAACTATTGCGGCGAAGAAGTTTAAGGGACGGTTTAAGCTTTTGAGGGTGGAAGGGGTAGCAGTTTGCCATATTGGGCTGCAATAGTCCAATATGGGGGTAACGCAGCCAGAGAAAAAGGACTTTAGAGCTAAGTGGTCACTTATATCGGTAAACCGGAATAGTATTCCTACCAGAGACATACACCTTGAGGTGACCCAGTGAATATGTTCTCGGAAAGACAATTTGGTGTCAAAAATCACCCCAAGATCTTTGTGGGAAAGGACAGAATTAATTTTATCATTACCAAGGTGGTAAACTGGTGGAGCAACGACTCTCTTCAGTGAAAAAGTCATCGTCGCGGACTTGGAGGGGTTTACTTTCAAATGCCATAACTCGCACCAAGACTCGACAGCATTCAGCGCAAGTTGGAGGGAGTTATGATCCTCCGCGCTCTCAATAATCTTGAAGATTTTGCAGTCGTCCGCGTAGAGTAAAATTTTAGCTCCTTTCGAGGTAACAGTTTCCACCAGATCATCAATGAAGAGGACGAACAATAGCGGACCAAGGACGCTACCCTGGGGGACTCCAGAGGGGACGGGAGAGGAAGAGGAGGCAAATCCATCGAGGACAACACGTTGCCTACGATGAGAAAGAAAGTCTGATAGAAGAGAAAGGAAAGGTCCATGAATATTATAGCGATGCTCGAGTTTGTGTCTAAGAAGGTGATGGTTAACGGAATCGAAAATTAGAGAAGTCAAGGTAGCATACATCGAGATTGGAAGAATTTTCGAAGGCAGTAATGATATGATGACAGAGAACGGAGAGATTAGTTAGACAGGAACCGCCAGGAAGGAAACCATGCTGATGTGGAGAGATATAAGAAAGTGTGAAAGAGAGCAAGCGATTGTGAATGATACGTTCAAAGAGGATAGAGAGAAGAGGAAGTATAGAAATGGGGCGATAGTTTTCCACCAGATTCTTGCGACCACACTTCAGAATCGGTATAACATTCGCAGTTTTCCAAGAAGAAGGAAAAATACCTGATGAGAAAAATCTGTTGAAGATAATTGTAATAGGAAAGTAAATGCAGCGGGCGGTGCGCCGGAGGAAAATTGAACCAATGTCATCGGGTCCAGTGGCTTTGTTCTCTGGTAGAGCAACAAGAAGCTTCAAAACTTCGTTGGGAGAGGTGGAGATGAGTGAGATGGAATGGGGGCACACTGGCTGGAGCGGAGGAGGGGACAGGAGGTTCACAGATGCAGAAAAATTGGAGAAAAAGTAGTCACTGAGAGCAGATATTCTTTCCTCCCCATCGAAAGTATGTACACCAAGGGACAGCTGGGGTGGCACGCGCGAGGATTTTCTTCTTAGGTTGACCAAGGTCCAAAACCGCTTGCAGTTACCCCTGATATCACTAGTGATGTTTTTGATGTACTGGGAGTAATCACGCCTAAGAAGTTTCCTACATTCCCGACGAAGTTCAGAAAACGATTTTCGGGTGAATGGGTTAGGGAAAGATTTCCATAATCTCCAGGCGGCTTCCTTGTCCTTAAGGGTAAAGGCAGTCAAGGGTGATATCCAAGAGTCTCTTTTCTTGGAGATCCTACGGGTGGGCACGTGGTCCTTTATAACGCTGTCAAGTAAATCGTAGAAGAAGGAGAGAGCGTCGTCGGGGGTACCGATCTCCAGGAGGTCCCATGGCAATATATAGCGTAATCTTCGCTTTATAAACGACAAAAAGGCGATTTATACAAGAAATTTGTAAAAAAGCCCGATTTTAAAGACAAAGGTGCGTAAAAATATGCGAAATTTTACGTGATCTTCGCTTTATAAACGACAAAAAGGCGATTTTTACAAGAAATTTGTTAAAAGGCGGATTTTAAAGACAAACGAGCATGATTATCTGCGAAATATTACGTATTCTTCGCTTTATAACCGGAAAAGAGGCGATTTTTATCAGAAATTTGTTGAAAAGCCGGATTTTAAAGAGAAACGAGCACTATTATTGGCAAAATATTACGTAATATTCGCTTCATAAACGAAAAGAGGCGATTTTTATAAGAAATTTGTGAAAAAGCCGGATTTTAAAGACATAAAAGCGCGAAAATCGGCAATTGATAGCTTAATCTTCACTATTTAAACGAGAAAGAGGCGATTTTTATAAGAAATTTCTTAAAAAGCCGGAATTTAAAGACAAAAATGCGCAATTATCGGCGAAATATAGCGTAATCTTCGCTTCATAAACGAAAATGAGGCGATTTCTATAAAAAATTTATTAGAAAACCGGAATGGAAAGCCAAAAAAGCGCGATTATCGCCCAAATATAGCGTAATCTTCGTTTTATAAACAAAGAACCGGCGACTTTAATGAGAAATTTGTTAAAAAGCCGGATTTTTTAGACATACGAGCGCGATTATCGGCGAAATATAGCGTAATCTTGGCGTTTTAAACGAAAAAGCGGCGATTTTTATAAGAAATCTGTTAAAAAGCCGGAATTTAAGGCCAAAAAATCTCGATTATCGGCGAAATACAGCGCAATTTTCGCTTAAAAAACAAAAAAGCGGCTATTTTTATAAGATATTTTTTAAAAAGCCATAATTTAAAAAAAAGCGCGATTATCGGCGAAATACAGCGTAATTTTCGCTTTATGAAAGAAAAAGAAGAAATTTTTATAAGAAATTTGTTAAAGAGCAGGAATTAAAAGCCAAAAAAGTGTAATTATCGGCGAAATATAGCGTAATCTTCGCTTTATAAACGATAAAGAGGCGATTTTTATAAGAAGTTTGTTAAAAAGTCGGATTTTAAGGACAAAAAAGCGCGATTATCGGCGAAATATAGCGTAATCTTCGCTTAATAAACGAAAAAGGGGAGATTTTTATAAAAAATTTTTTAAAAAGACGGATTTAAAAGACAAACAATCGCGATTATCGGCGAAATAATACGCAATCTTCGCTTTATAAACGATTAGAGGCGAGTTTTATAAGAAATTTGTTAAAAAGCCGGATTTGAAATAGAAAAAAGCGCGATAATCGGCGAAATATAGCGTTATCTTCGCTTAAATAAATAAACAAAAAAAGTCTATTGTATAAATGCAGGCTATTGAATGCGCAAAAACTAAATCCAGCTAAATATATGATATTAAAATTGAATATGTTTTTATGAACAAGCCTACTTAACGTTACTACCCTAAGTTCGACCACGTGGCGAAAATACTCACGACTGCTAAAATTATACTAATTAGCATTTCCGGATTTTGACTTAATTGAAAAGAACGTCCGCTTCGATTATTAAACGTATTGAAAACGGGATGAAGATAACCACATACGGAAGAATTAATTTAGTAACGATAAATTCCAACCACGTGGCGAAAATTCGTACTCTTTCATATACTGAATTACGATTTAAATTAAAATAAAAATCTGTTACGCTTGATGTATTAATTAAACCAATAGGAAGAAATTCGAAGAGGAAAGAAAAATATCCGTTTAATGCCTAAAATGAAAGACATAAACTTCAACTTGGCTATAGCATGGTCATTTTTACTTACGAAGTTAGAGGTCCTTTTTTGCAGATTTCCAATCTCTCTTGAAGAATTCATTGTAATCGGGTTTTATTTGGACACTTAAGCACTCGAACGAAATATTTTAAATATTAATATAAAATTTAAAAGTAAGTAAAAATAAACATCGTTTCTGAAGGGATCGAATTTACGTGATGTTATAATGTGAATGCCCGAAAGAAGCTACGGCTCCTTCACTTTCCTTTTCGTTCAGCAGCTTGAGTCATTTTTGTTTAGAAAGTGGAATACATACTCAACGACAAATGCTCTCCATCACAATACAAAAAAGGGAAGGAGATTCGTACGCAGGTAGACCCGGAGTATTGAAATATATTCATATCTATGTATTAAACGGAAATAAACTAAATTATTATTGAATTACTGAATACAAGATAAACTATCGTTGCATATAATTCACCTCCCGATAGAAAATGAACCAGTTTTTAAATTAGTACTTGAAAATTATCTAAATATCATCCGATTATAACAAGTTATATATTTCAATTCCTATAATAATTCACAGCAATTATCAGCGATTCAGTGATGAACGATGATTGCAGTATACGTAAATACAGAAAAAATCCCATTGGAAAATGTCGTGGCCTACAATTTTAATCGAAAAATTCCTTTGAATCTTACCTATTTAAATTACATATATATCTGAATACGACGATGTATATAAAGCGTAGTATCTAAGTTATATGTTGATTGCATATTGGACTGTGTTAAACTATTTTTTAGAAATTGTAAACATCCCTTAATTAACTAAAATATACTTCGTATAAGCGACTTAAATACTTCTCTTAAGTTATCAAATTAGGATCATCGTTTTCTACATCTACATCTACATAAGTACCCTGCAAGCCGCCTTTCGTTGTGTGGCAGGGGGTGTAAACAGCTATTCTATTTTACCGCGTATTTTAATCTATTGTTGTCGCATATCGTGCGCGGGAAAAAGGAATTCTTAAAACGATTCGTCCTAGCATCTATTTCTCGTATTTTATGCGCATTATCGAATCGGCCTAGATAGCAGGGGGGTCGCATAGTTTCAATTACGTCTTCCGAAAACGTACTTTCTCTAAACTTATCTAATAAACGCAATCTGGCTGCTAATTTTCTATCTGCTAATGTTTCCCAACCTGCGTCTCATAATAGTTTCGTTACGCTTGCCTTTTTATCGTAGCAATTCTTTACAAACCTTATTGCTTTTCGTTGGACCTTTTCTAGTTCGCGGGTACTAATTTCGTCCGCGGAATCCCAAATACTAGATGCGTATTCTAGTTGTGGTCTTACTAACGCGAAGTAACTACGCTCTCTCACTCTTTCGTCGCTTTTACCTACGATACGCCTAATGAAGCCGAGTTTTCTTTTTGCTTTACCGCAAATATTCCGTATGTGTGGTCTCCAATTTAAGTTATTTGCGAGAGTAATTCCGAGATATTTAACCGAGTCAACTACATTAACATCTAGTTCGTTAATTTGATACGCTTTATTCATACGCATTTGTTTTCTTTCGAGGAAATTTACTACGGAGCATTTACTAACGTTAAGGTCAAGTTGCCATTTTTCGCACCAACGTTGGATACGAATTAAATCTCTTGACAAAGACACACGATCCTCCTCGGTGGATATTTCTCTATAAATCACCGTATCATCCGCAAATATTCGCACTTTACTTTCGATATCGAAGCTCAAGTCGTTTATATATATTAAGAATAGAAGTGGCCCAATTACGCTGCCCTGTGGAACGCCCGAGGTAACTTTGACTTTGTTTGAAGTCACGCCATCAAGTAAAGCTTGTTGTTCCCTATCGCGGAGAAAATCCCTTATCCAGTCAATTATTTCTTTATTAATACCGATTAATTTTAACTTGTAAATTAATTTGTTGTGAAGGACCGTGTCGAAAGCGTTCTTAAAATCGAGGAAGATAGCATCTTCTTGCTTCAAATTCTCGGCTGATTTCAGGATATCGTGAACGAATAACGCTAGCTGAGTTTCGCATGATCTAAATTTTCTGAAGCCATGTTGGTTCTTATCTAAAAAATTAACTCTATCTAGGAATTTCATAAGTGAGCTGACAACGATATGCTCCATCACTTTTCCCGACAGTGAAGTTAACGATATTGGTCTATAATTACTTGGGTCCTCTTTAAGTCCCTTTTTATAAACGGGCGTAACGCTAGCTATCTTCCAAAAAGATCTCCGAGATCCGTTTAGCATAATAATTTTACTTTGAGCAGCAGTCGGGTGTTTAGAAAATGGAATCATATATATAATCGTTAAAATAAAAGGTTGAAACTCGAATGAAAACTATGTATCTTATACAGATGAAATTAATATGACAATCCGTATTGCATTTCAAAAATAACTAAATCATTCATTGAATACCGCTTAATGATGCATTAGGGAAAATGTATTGCAAAATAACGAGAAATATTAATTTAATAAATTAAAAATATTCACTGCAAAATAGAAAACGTTGTGGATTACACCCTTCGAACTTAATATATTTCGTTTCCGTAAACCTACCGTTAATTTGTCAATGATCAGAGAATAGAATGGTATGCAAGGTGATATCTCAATTTAATCTTTGATAGGATAACGGACCTAATAAAACTATATTATAGACATCATAGATATCCATTAATTAACTAGAAAAGCATAAGTATACATCCACTTGTATATATATCTGAAGAAGTGATACGCGGATCATTGTTCTGTTACGTTTTTAGATTATAGAGCAACTGTATAATCGCTAAAAAACGTGAGTTAAATCTTGAGTGAAACTAAGAATATTACATATTTCGTCATCCTTCACTTATTTCAAATACTTCAAGTTTCAATTTAAATTTGAATAGAGTACTTATTTAAATTAGATTCTAATATTGAAATTAAAGAAAGTTGTAAATCGTTCAAGACTATTTCAAGTACGTTAGGAATCATCGAATGAGATCAATTCTCGTACTTAATACGCGTAGTTATACGAAAAGCAATGTTACGTTGTATTCAGAAAATTAAAGCAAAGAAGTGTTGAAAATAGGAATAAAGCTCTCGCGAGTACTATCCATTTATTATAGAAATAGTTGTAGTGATTTATTAATGATCAATGGCATCAGTGCTTAAATATCACGATGACTCAAAGCATAATTAATATTTCAATGATAATTAAATTTCCTCGTTGGCGTCGTAAATCATTTAAAGTTATAAATTATTATATAATCTTTCGTTAATTATAGTTTCATTCGGGAATAACATTGAATCGCATTACTTTCCGCTTATGTATTTATTCTAAGTTTCGTTAAACAATCATTAATTGCGGAAACCGTTCCTTAAATGTGTTTCGCAACACGTTACATTCAAAAAAACGGAAGTAGAATTCAATATGAGATTGAATTTAAGTATTGTTGATTTGTTGTTCCTGAAAAAGAAGTTTATTATATTGCTTTTTAAAAGAGGAAAGTGAAGGAGAATTTTTAACTATGAAAAGATTTGTTAAATGTTTTAGATTTTTGATTGGGTATTTGCATCAAGTTTGATCCCCTTGTGTAACGTTTATGGAGAGAGGACATGCGGGTGAAAGATGAGAGGTATTGAGGTACATTATTGAATTCGATGGAGAAGAAAAGTGAGAGAAGTTGTAATATTCTTCTACTTACGAGTTTTAGCAGTGACAAATTATTATAATAAGGTGATATGTGATCGTACTTCAATATGTTGCAAATAAATCGGACACAAGAATTTTGCACTTTTTGGAGTTTGTAAGTAGACTCGTCTGTGAGATCTTGATAGACAGAATCAGCATAGTCAAAAAGAGGGAAAAGAAGAGACTGTACGAGATACTTCTTGAGAGGTTGAGGGAGAATATTTTTAAGGCGCATTAAAGAGTAGAGGGATCTGTTAACCTTACTGCAAACATTAGTGACGTGATCGCCCAGAGTGAGAGTCTCATTAATAACGAGTCCTAGATTGATAACTGATTTTACGTAGGGGATATTGTCGTCGCCTATTCTGAGCGGAGGTGGATGATTGAGAACGGCAAGAAGTTTACGGGAGACTATTATGATTGAATGACTTTTTTAAGGGTTTATTGTGAGTTGGTTCATGAGACTCCAATCGTTCAAGGCAGCAAGATCAGTGTTCATGCAACATATAGCATTTTAAATAGAAACAACGGGTGAATGTAGGTATAATAGATGGAATGAATTTACGAAGGAAGTAACTTGTTCATGAATCAATTTTTCAAAAGCTTTGGCCATAACAGGTAGAATGCTTATAGGTCTGTACTGGTTGGTAGAGTGGGAGGACTTTTTGGGAAGAGGACGCACCAGTGATAGTTTCCAAAGTGATGGGAATATTGTTGTTGAATTGAGCAATTAAAGATGTTTGTAACTATAGGCAATATAAAAGGAATTAATTTAAGAATGAAGGAGATTTGAATTCCATCAACTCCTTGTGATTGAGATTTTATTTGACGTAATGAGCGGAGGACTTGAAATTGTGATACAGGAGAAAATTGAAATTTGGGGAGTGAATGGTTAGACGATGATGCTCGATCTTGAATGTTATCAATGTATGAATTCTTGAGCTGGGTGTTTACATTTGATATGCGGATTAGGAATTCATAATTGGGTATTGAGTGAAACATCTTCAGGAAGACGATTTTATCGGTCCTTCCGATTCCTACCAGTTTGAGATTGTTCCGCAGTGTTTTACTTCTTAGTCCGCTCTTAAAGATTTGATGAATATATTTCAATTTAGAATTTCTAATCAATTGTTTGGTTCTCTTTCTTAACTTTTTGTAGCACTTGAAATACTCAATATTTTTGAACAATATAAAGTTTCTATATGCGGCATCACGTTAAACCATGGACTGCCTTATCTCGGTGTTAATCCATGGAAATTTAGGTTTAGAAACCCTAATTATAGTTATGGGACAATGTGAATCAAGAAGGAGAAGCAGGAATTCGTTTAAGGTGTTCACTTTCTCGTTAATGTCGCTGAGTTGTTCAATACATTACCATGGAATAGTTGATACGTCATCTAATAGTTGATTTTCATTGATATTTTTAAGGTTCCGGTAGGTAATGAATTTAGGAATAGTTTTAGATATCATACCAAAGATATAATACCAAACTCAGGTTTTGAAATATTACTTCAGGATTAGATATGAAAGGACCGTAAATCAAAAAATAAATCATATTATGTAGTTTATTAAGTCACAGAAATTTGAAATGTTACTTCAGGATTAGCTGTGGAAGGACCGAAGAAGAAAAATGAAACACACGAATCAAATGATTGAAATAAGCCAACTCATTTACATCAATTACTTCTTTACGAGCTCTACTCTACTACATTCAGATGGAAAAATTAACAAATCTCCTGCTTTTATAGAATAGAAATTAAATTATAATTATGAATACTATTTCTCCAATCCTATTTCACAATCTTTAGGGCCAGTCTATGGTAATAGAATGCGTTTCTCTGATGAATGTAATCAACGAAGCTATTTTTAGCAATTTTAGCTGAAGCATCCAAAACTGAAATGTGTCGTGAAGGGTGATTTAAAATTGGTCCAAATAGATTAATTTTAAGTCTAATATATTGAATTGCATTAATACAAATGCAATAAAAAATTAGGTTCGTGGAAAAAAATGGAAATTATTAACTGTTGTACTAATATTAAATATTGCAAATTTCAGCTATTTTTGCCAAATATTGGATGGGTTGCATTGGTGTTCGTCAATTGTGGTCAAATTTATAAATAAATAGACTAAATTTACCCGTAACCCGTATGTAATAAGAGTGAAAAACTAGAAACCTGTTTTTATATTTTGCCTACGTCCCACTACGCGGCCCACCCTCCGATCACGCGACGCGACCCACCCTCCGATACCCCGACGCGACCCACCCTCCAATCATACGACGCGACCCACCCTCCAATCACACGACGCGACCCACCCTCCGGTCCCGCGACACGACCCACCCTCCGGTCCCGCGACGCGACCCACCCTCCGATACCCCGACGCGACCCACCCTCCAATCATACGACGCGACCCACCCTCCAATCACACGACGCGACCCACCCTCCGGTCCCGCGACACGACCCACCCTCCGGTCCCGCGACGCGACCCACCCTCCGATACCCCGACGCGACCCACCCTACGGGCCCGCGACGCGACCCACCCTCCGGTCCCCCGTCGCGGCCCACCCTCCGATCCCCCTACTCGACCCTCCCCCTGGTGCCGCGACGCGACCCAGCCTCCGGTCCCCTTACGCGACCCACCCTCCGGTCCCGCGGGGCGGCCCACCCTCCGATCCCCCTACGCGAGCCACCCTCCGGACCCCCGTCGCGGCCCACCCTCCGGTTTCCCTACGCGACCCTCCCCCTGGTCCCACGACGCGACCCACCCTCCGGTCCCCCTACGAGACCCTCCCCCTGGTCCCGCGACGCGGCCCAGCCTCCGATCCCCCGTCGCGGCCCACCCTCCGATCCCCCGTCGCGGCCCTCCCCCTGGTCCCGCGACGCGCCCCACCCTCCGATCCCCCGTCGCGGCCCACCCTCCGGTCCCGCGACGCGACCCACCCTCCGATCCCCCGTCGCGGCCCACCCTCCGGTCCCACTACGCGACCCACCCTCCGATCCCCCGTCGCGGCCCACCCTCCGGTCCCACTACGCGACCCACCCTCCGATCCCGCGTCGCGGCCCACCCTCCGGTCCCACTACGCGACCCACCCTCCGATCCCCCGTCGCGGCCCACCCTCCGGTTTCCCTACGCGACCCTCCCCCTGGTCCCGCGACGCGGCCCACCCTCCGATCCCGCGGCGCGGCCCACCCTATTCGGCCCACGCCTTACCTTTATTACCACCTTCAGGTCCTCTTCCATCCGCAGAAGTCCCATTCCTCAAAGGTCCTCTTCCATCTACCTACGAAACAGCCTATGATAAGATTCAGGACATTATTATAACATAATTACTACAAAAATAATTTAAGATACGCAAATCAGTTACGTCCACTTCACATTTATATTAAGTCGATAACATTCAGCAATTAATTCTATAAAATCAAACACCACATTAAATCTATTTCTGAATAATAGTTTTACGGAATTTATTCATGCCTTATTCGTGAAGTGAATTCTTCCTTCGCTTTTTCAAAATTAAGAATTGATTCAAATTTAAAATTTAAATAAATCCCAACTATACGTCAAGGTTTAAAGAAATCAGAACAATAATTATCAAATAATTCTCGAATTATATCTATAATATATATTTATTCGCACTTAACAGTTGCAAAAATAAATTAGAGCTAATTTTGTTTTAATAATGTGGTAATCGTTGAATTTATCGCTTCAAATCAATTCGCATCAATGAAATATTAGTTACAATCGTATAATTGATACAATAAACAAAAAATAATCAAATTATTTTATTTGCTGTCATTTTTAGAATCGTTTGTAAGTATTTAATATTTCTATCCGATAAACAGCTTAAATTATTATTATATTGAAAGAAGAATGAAAATTTTTTAAAAAATCCATCATTAACCATCCGAAAATTCTTTAAAAAAACATTTTTAATTTTAAATTGCTTAACTTTAATATTTGCATTCAAATTTAAATGTAATTTCTTTTTCAAATATATTTCATTAGTAGTTTTAGAATTCCAAATTTAGCTATAGTTGCATTTCTTAAGATTTTATAACGGTAATAACTAGAGTTTATTAACTGCATTATTAAATTAAAATTATCCATTTAGAATAACATGTCGATATATTTTTAGAATATTGAGCGATTATTCAATGATATATAGAAAATAAAATTATAAACTCGGTACAAAATTCCTTGGGCATGGAAATCCATAAGTTGAAAAAAATCTTCGTTATCCATTTTAATGCAAAATATACTACGTACTTTATTTATATATTAAAGTTTCTAAGTCGGAAATAAATAAAATTTTCTTTTGAATATATACTGTGAACGCAAATTATTCTTCCGTGTCAAGAAATCAGAAAGCTAAGTGACAAAGATCATCATACGACAATGTTAAAAGTTCCGCGATAAAACATTTAAATAGCTTTTAATCGCAATTAATTTAATCGTTGTATAAGTAATCGTATTACCTAATGATTTAACTAATTTTAACATTGTTTATTACGTTATGCAAATGGCGGATTCGTAGATCGGTTAAATATAAAAAATTGAGAATATCCAATAATTTAAATAAATGCAGGCTATTGAATGCGTAAAAACTGAATCCAGCTAAAATATAATATTAAATTTGAATATGTTTTTATGAACAAGCCTACTTAACGTTACTACCCTAAGTTCGACCACGTGGCGAAAATACTCACGACTGCTAAAATTATACTAATTAGCATTTCCGGATTTTGACTTAATTGAAAAGAACGTCCGCTTCGATTATTAAACGTATTGAAAACGGGATGAAGATAACCACATACGGAAGAATTAATTTAGTAACGATAAATTCCAACCACGTGGCGAAAATTCGTACTCTCTCATATGCTGAATTATGATATAAGATAAATTATAAGATGATTTCGTTTTCGTACACCATTCGTAATTGCTAAAAAACGTGAATTAAACATGTGTGAAACTAAGAATATTACATATTTCGTCATCCTTCACTTATTTCAAATACTTCAAGTTTCAATTTAATTTGAATAGAGTCCTAAATTAAATAAGATTCTAATATTGGAATTAAAGAAAGTTGT
Organism: Pantala flavescens; assembly: GCA_020796165.1. Classification (NCBI taxonomy): domain Eukaryota; kingdom Metazoa; phylum Arthropoda; class Insecta; order Odonata; family Libellulidae; genus Pantala; species Pantala flavescens. The sequence continues at coordinate 17,161,315 of CM036885.1, read as the reverse complement.
AAATCGTTCAAGACTATTTCAAGTACGTTAGGAATCATCGAATGAGATCAATTCTCGTACTTAATACGCGTAGTTATACGAAAAGCAATGTTACGTTGTATTCAGAAAATTAAAGCAAAGAAGTGTTGAAAATAGGAATAAAGCTCTCGCGAGTACTATCCATTTATTATAGAAATAGTTGTAGTGATTTATTAATGATCAATGGCATCAATGTTTAAATCTAACGATGACTCAAAGCATAATTAATATTTCAATGATAATTAAATTTCCTCGTTGGCGTCGTAAATCATTTAAAGTTATAAATTATTATATAATCTTTCGTTAATTATAGTTTCATTCGGGAATAACATTGAATCGCATTACTTTCCGCTTATGTATTTATTCTAAGTTTCGTTAAACAATCATTAATTGCGGAAACCGTTCCTTAAATGTGTTTCGCAACACGTTACATTCAAAAAAACGTTAGTAGAATCCAATATTCAAACGAAATAAACTTGGATGGATTCAGATTCTGAAAAGTACGTCGGCTATCAATGATACGTAATTGCCACGTGGTCTAACCGGAAGTCGTTGTTACATGTCCGAAAATGAGTGGAGATTTAATAAAAAGGAGGTTTTATCACTATCGAAGATTATAAAATTGAATCGGAAACTTTCAAAATGAGATATTCATGAGCGATTCCGTATTTGAGAATGATTCGATCGAACTATGACTACGAGGCGGTTATCAAGTTTTATGACATAAATACTTGTTTCGTCATGTAACCGACGTACAAGTTAAACGCACGGTAAACATTTCTTTCTCTTTTAAAGGAAGGAAACAAAGGCACGATCATTCGGAAGATACTTCGACAGCGGCACCTTTCTTTAAAAAAATCGGACTAAATATATCCATCCAAAATTAAAATCGATTCTGAATGAAATAGATACCGACAAAGAAAGTAACATAGTCTATTAAAGAACATAATAGTTTTAAAAAAATCGTATATTTCCTACCTTTCGTGTCCCAGCCATTCCAATCGTTGGCGTCCTGACTCCGTGATGAGGTTCCATCGCAGCTTTCTTTCCGCTTATATATTCAATATCGATAATTATTAATTCGGAAATTACCGAAAACGATTCAACCAGATAAACTAACGCACTTTTAAAACTTTCAGTGACGAATTTAAATTTTAACGGTTTTCTTGAACAAAGCGGCAGCACGACGTTGCTAGAAGAATTCCCAGAAGACAATGGCAATTTTGCAACACCGCTAAAGTTGAACCAAAATCCTCGCTTCTGATTGGCTGGTTACGATTGACCACGCCCGCTTTAGCGTTCCTTTATCTTTTCCATATTTAATAATTTAATTATTTTAATTAATTACAATGTAAATGATGATTAAATGATTCAAATTAATTTTTACAATTATTAGGGTAAATATATTCATTAATACTTATCGTTTGAATATTATGTATGGGAAGTTGAAGAAGTTCACTCAAGCAAATTCTCATACTCATTCGTTATGAAAAATTTGACGTCCAATGCTTTTGTTTTACTGGAAAATTCATTAAGTTTTAATAACAAATGGAAATTAAAATTAAAACTTCGGTCTTACCCCTGAAATTATTTAATAATAATGTTTATTCACAACATCTACCAGAGATTGTGAATGAGATATTTTTCGAAGTATCTTCTCAATGGTACGTCAATAGACTATAGTCGAAATAGATTGGAGGTAAACGTGAAAGTAATCTCATATCATTCATCGTGAATATTAATGTCAACTTAAGAAATAAATAAATCACTCTATAAGTTCATCAATCCTCTGATGGCTACCTTTGTTGCTAAAATGTTTGAAAACATATGTATCTGATTTAAAAGTTATATTACTTTGAGATCAATTTACTAGAAAAGCTTACTTACCTCTGATAGCCTTTCCATTTTTCTTGAATGGAACTACCCTCCAAAGGAACCTTCTTTATTTTGGCGACCGCACTTTAATTAGAAATGTTTTTCTTAACAAACACACGTTCAGATTTAGACACTTCACAATGGCAAAAAGCACCCACACCTCACTCACTATTTATATATTGTTTGCACTTATTTCATCACTGATTTTAGCAATAGCAGGAATCAAATTGCCAGAATAAAGCAAAACGTTGCACTTTCCACGTAATATATAAGTTAATACGTGGAATTTTTGGTATACGTCGTCACTAATTGCACCCGTGAGGTCACATGTCACTCAATTCACTATAAATCATAGGCGAGGCATTTTCGATTCTTTTCTTGCGGAAATGTCTCAAAACTTGAGCGATTTCATGATTATTTTTGTATTATTATCGAAATAGAGAACGTTATTATTTCCATCTGTATAATCGTTACTTTAATGATTGAATAGTGTTCATGATCATACAAAAATAGAAAACTTGTGTACAATTGAATAAAATGAACCTTTCAAATTCACCCTTCAAATTTTGGGCATGTATCTGCACATTCATAAAATTCTCGAGGCACTATTTTCGGTGGCTAAAGCTGTAGTTACACAATCACTCTTTGATGTAATCAAAAATAAACATCAACCATGAATACACACTTTAAGTCACTCACTAAAGCGTTGCACCAGAATACCTTGCACTATTTTCGGACAATGAAAGAAAATTAAAACACACCTACTATTCCTACTCCTACAACTTCCAACTGAATGTAATGGGCCTTCCTTTCGTAACACAGACGGATCACTAACTTATAGAGATGTGAATAAAACACTTCTCACTCTTCGAACGTAATCAGCATATCCTAACATTCAATATGCAAGAGGAGTCATAACTGCACCAATGTCGGTGGCTTGAATACGTCATCTTTTCGCCACGAGAATGTATTCCAAAATGAACAATGACCAATGAATATCCACTTATGTTTCACCCTTTGAAGCACCATACACCATATTATGTTGCACTTCATTCGGACGATGAAAGACTGAAGTAATATTCTAAGAGACAACGATTCAAAATACCCATACTTTCCCCCTGAACTTATTTCGGACAACTATTTACTTTCTAGCGAAAGTGCAGAAATATTCTGGCGTTACTCATTTAGTACGACCTCGAAATTTTATGAAACGCTTTAGCCGTTATTTCAAGGTAAACCTTTTTTGGTTACTTAAATGAATACTCGAAATCGTAATAAATAGATCTTTCACAAGTAGAGCGTTCCTTATTATTTTGTGATCGCGCGATGACCAGGATTCAATATACTTAAACTTATCCCATGATCCATTTATTTAAGTTAGCTAAACCTTCCTTTATAACCAAGTTTTTCATTGAAATAGCCGCTAGGGTTAAAGCGTTTCATAAAATTTCGAGGTCGTACTAAATGAGTAACGCCAGAATATTTCCGCCCTTCGAAAGGAAGTAAATAGTTGTACAAAACAAGCTCATGTAGAGACAGAGAGTGAATCACATGTTTTTGAATCATGGAATTGGTCATCAAGTACGTATAGTGCAAGTTATTCTGGTGCAACGCTTAAGTGAGTGACTTAAAGTGTGTATTCACTGGTTGATGTTTATTTTTTAATACATCAAAGAGTGATTGTGGAACTGCAACTTAAGCCACCGACAATAGTGCCTCGAGAATTTTTTGTATGTGGAGATACGTGTCCAAAGTTTGAATGCTGAAACATTATATTCACATGTACACAAGTGTTTCATTCGTAAATAATCATGAAGAGACTTCGATCAGCATGCAAAGGCCACAAAGGTGTTTTACTTCAAATTATTAAAGATTGGGAAAATTTGAATCCATGGCAATTTCTATGTGTTATTTTGTAATATTGTGCATTAGAAAGGTAAATACTTAACCAAATACTTTTAAATAGAGTACATACAAGCGTAGCATTAAATTGCTGGAAAATATTTCGAATTTATGCAATTTTAACGTTAAAAAGATCGATCCTTTCGAAGAAATCGCGAATTATCTTGACTGAAGTAATTAACAGCTCGGTATGAGCATGGCCATATTTATGCTATGACATAATATGGACATGAAAATTTAAGTGTGAACCCAAATATTTTTAATTCTAATACATACGAGCGTTGCTATGAATTCTTCTTCTATAATATTTTACGGAGTCCTCAGCTCCGTATGGGCATTGTATGAGTTTAGTGTGCATATATTAAAATCCTATTATCCATAATTTACCTTTAAGGAACGATTATAAAGCTGGAAATAATAACGTTCTCTATTTCGATAATAAAACAAAAATGGTCATGAAATCGTTCAAGGGTTTTCAACACAATATAACCGTAGGAAATAAGTAACTTTTCATCTGCTGAAATTCATTTGTAAGCATTTTATGATTTTTTCTTTTCAAAGTAGTTAATATTTTCAAGATGGCTACCCTCTTGAGAACATGTGCGCGTTAGGAATTTAATAATATTACTCAATACGCAAAATAACCAATAATGAAATTTCCGATAATTAAAATAATAATTATTTATAGTGATTATGAATATAATTATTAATAAAAGAGTTATTATTAAGTATTAGCTTTGTTCAGTAGTGGTTTATCCAATACCATCAGCCAATCAGAATCGAGTATTTTACTGCAAACCGGATATCCGTTGCTTTGCTGTTAGTTAGTGGTGCTTCCTGTTTGAGTGATGTGCGTTTAACGACGTGCTGTCGAATTTCGGTGATTTTTCGAAAAAATATTTCGTTCGAGTGCTTAAGTGTTCAAATTAAACCCGATTACAATGGATTCTTCAAGATGCCGCAAAGAGAAGATTGGAAATCTGCAAAAAAGGACCTCTAACTTCGTAAGTAAAAATAACCATGCTATAGCCAAGTTGAAGTTTATGTCTTTCATTTTAGGCATTAAACGGATATTTTTCTTTCCTCTTCGAATTTCTTCCTATTGGTTTAATTAATACATCAAGCGTAACAGATTTTTATTTTAATTTAAATCGTAATTCAGTATATGAAAGAGTACGAATTTTCGCCACGTGGTTGGAATTTATCGTTACTAAATTAATTCTTCCGTATGTGGTTATCTTCATCCCGTTTTCAATACGTTTAATAATCGAAGCGGACGTTCTTTTCAATTAAGTCAAAATCCGGAAATGCTAATTAGTATAATTTTAGCAGTCGTGAGTATTTTCGCCACGTGGTCGAACTTAGGGTAGTAACGTTAAGTAGGCTTGTTCATAAAAACATATTCAAATTTAATATTATATTTTAGCTGGATTCAGTTTTTACGCATTCAATAGCCTGCATTTATTTAAATTATTGGATATTCTCAATTTTTTATATTTAACCGATCTACGAATCCGCCATTTGCATAACGTAATAAACAATGTTAAAATTAGTTAAATCATTAGGTAATACGATTACTTATACAACGATTAAATTAATTGCGATTAAAAGCTATTTAAATGTTTTATCGCGGAACTTTTAACATTGTCGTATGATGATCTTTGTCACTTAGCTTTCTGATTTCTTGACACGGAAGAATAATTTGCGTTCACAGTATATATTCAAAAGAAAATTTTATTTATTTCCGACTTAGAAACTTTAATATATAAATAAAGTACGTAGTATATTTTGCATTAAAATGGATAACGAAGATTTTTTTCAACTTATGGATTTCCATGCCCAAGGAATTTTGTACCGAGTTTATAATTTTATTTTCTATATATCATTGAATAATCGCTCAATATTCTAAAAATATATCGACATGTTATTCTAAATGGATAATTTTAATTTAATAATGCAGTTAATAAACTCTAGTTATTACCGTTATAAAATCTTAAGAAATGCAACTATAGCTAAATTTGGAATTCTAAAACTACTAATGAAATATATTTGAAAAAGAAATTACATTTAAATTTGAATGCAAATATTAAAGTTAAGCAATTTAAAATTAAAAATGTTTTTTTAAAGAATTTTCGGATGGTTAATGATGGATTTTTTAAAAAATTTTCATTCTTCTTTCAATATAATAATAATTTAAGCTGTTTATCGGATAGAAATATTAAATACTTACAAACGATTCTAAAAATGACAGCAAATAAAATAATTTGATTATTTTTTGTTTATTGTATCAATTATACGATTGTAACTAATATTTCATTGATGCGAATTGATTTGAAGCGATAAATTCAACGATTACCACATTATTAAAACAAAATTAGCTCTAATTTATTTTTGCAACTGTTAAGTGCGAATAAATATATATTATAGATATAATTCGAGAATTATTTGATAATTATTGTTCTGATTTCTTTAAACCTTGACGTATAGTTGGGATTTATTTAAATTTTAAATTTGAATCAATTCTTAATTTTGAAAAAGCGAAGGAAGAATTCACTTCACGAATAAGGCATGAATAAATTCCGTAAAACTATTATTCAGAAATAGATTTAATGTGGTGTTTGATTTTATAGAATTAATTGCTGAATGTTATCGACTTAATATAAATGTGAAGTGGACGTAACTGATTTGCGTATCTTAAATTATTTTTGTAGTAATTATGTTATAATAATGTCCTGAATCTTATCATAGGCTGTTTCGTAGGTAGATGGAAGAGGACCTTTGAGGAATGGGACTTCTGCGGATGGAAGAGGACCTGAAGGTGGTAATAAAGGTAAGGCGTGGGCCGAATAGGGTGGGCCGCGCCGCGGGATCGGAGGGTGGGCCGCGTCGCGGGACCAGGGGGAGGGTCGCGTAGGGAAACCGGAGGGTGGGCCGCGACGGGGGATCGGAGGGTGGGTCGCGTAGTGGGACCGGAGGGTGGGCCGCGACGCGGGATCGGAGGGTGGGTCGCGTAGTGGGACCGGAGGGTGGGCCGCGACGGGGGATCGGAGGGTGGGTCGCGTAGTGGGACCGGAGGGTGGGCCGCGACGGGGGATCGGAGGGTGGGTCGCGTCGCGGGACCGGAGGGTGGGCCGCGTAGGGGGATCGGAGGGTGGGTCGCGTCGGGGTATCGGAGGGTGGGTCGCGTCGCGGGACCGGAGGGTGGGTCGCGTCGGGGTATCGGAGGGTGGGTCGCGTCGGGGTATCGGAGGGTGGGTCGCGTCGTCGGACCGGAGGGTGGGCCGCGTTGGTTGATGAGAGGATTCGGAGGAGGGTTCGAAATTAATAGAAAAATTTGGTTGAAGTATGCAAAATATAAAGACAAGTTTCTAGTTTGTCACCCTTATTACATCACGGGTAAATTAATCTATACATTTATAAATTTGACCACAGTTGACGAATACCAATGCAACCCATCCAATAACTGGCAACAAAACAGCTGAAATTTGCAATATTTAATATTAATACAACAGTTAATAATTTCCAACATTTTCCACGAACATAATTTTCATATTGCATTTGTATTAATGTAATTCAAAATATTTGGCTTAAAATTAATCTTTTTGGAGCAATTATAAAATAATGCTCTTATCTCCACTCACGACGCATTTCCGTTTTAAATGCTTCAGCTAAAATTGCTAGAAATTGCTTCGTTGATTACATTCACCAGAGAAACGCATTTCATTACCATAGAATGGCCCTACAAATTGTAAAATGGGATAGGATAAATAGTATTCGTAATTATAACTTAATTTCTATTCTATGAAAGCAGGAGATTTTTAAATTTTTCCATCCATTTTTCCGTGCATCCAACATTCAAATTGCCAAAACATAGTAATTTGCTTAAAAGTACTCTTCCATGATTTTGGAAGGAGGTAGGATTAATTATATTATTATTATATTAAATTTGTACATTTACTATTTTATAACCGCCCATATAATTTTATGTTCTTCTCTACAGACTTATAGCGCTAAAAATCAATGCAGAAGGCAACCGGCTACCGATGACGGAAAATGACACTATCATGCTATTTACTCTCTGCATTTTATTTAAATGTATTGATGAAATTTGCTCTGTGACTTCAAAAACTACTTAATGTGTTTCTTTTTTCTGATTTACGGTCCTACCACATCTAATCATGAAGTAATATTTCAAATTTCTGTGACTTAATAAAAACTACATAATGTGAATCATTTTTCTGATTTACGGTCCTTCCATATCTAATCCTGAAGTAATATTCCATTCGATTCTGGGGGCGCTAAATATAGACCTCTAGACCCCATGGGGTCCAGAGGTTCGATCTCCGAGACGTAACGTGAGTGGGGAGAGATTAATAAAAAGAGGAGAATGGCAGAAATAATGAGGGCGGTATAGCAAGCCATTCAAACATTACTTAGGGGATTATTTTTATCCTAATTTTTACAGATAATTCTATTTACATTCACGAAAAGCTTTACTAAAAGTGTCGGACACAATATTCAAACAAAATTTGTTTTCTTTATCTCTTGACAAAACGGGAGTGAATAAAATGATGGGAGAGTAATTTAATAAGGATATGTATACATATATTTCAAAAATTCCCATACATTGCATTCAATTGTAAGTAAAAAGAAACTCGTTAACACAGAGGAACTATATCACTTATAATTTCACATATCACATACAGTTTTTATATATCACTCAGATGAGGGCATTGACGCATAGAATAAAAAAGTTACAACTGAGAACGTGAATACGGAATTACTAAAAGATATTCAAGAGATATTTTGGATTATCCCCTCCTCTAATAGTATCGAGACCTGAATAAGTTCAACCTGAGAAAAATATCAGAAATTTATCTGCAGGTACATATATAAAACTACACTGTGGAAAAGAATCCTGTGTTTAAAAAGGAAAAAGAATCGCATCCATATTTCAAATACTATATTTCGCTTACACTTTCTTGAGGTTACAATGTAACTTAAATATTATAAGGTAAGTATAATCATAAAAAACCTGAACTTCGAAGATAAAGGTGTTAAAATAGAGGCGCAAAGCATTTCGCGATAAGTACAGCTGATGAAAATTTGAGACACACACTTATATGAGGCCGTTTTACTCGCACAACTCAGAACTACATTGTGATATTACAACTTAACACCATTACGACACATTTAAACATTGTGACATGTCGGTATTTATAAAACCCAAATGCGCGGAATACATCGATTTACAATGGAGGCATTTCACGATAAGTACAGATGATTACAATTTGAGGCTGTTTTTCTCGCAGAACTACATTGTGATTTTACGCAGTTAAACTTTATCATAATAATAATTCTTACACATACAATACAGTTATGATGTTCACATTACTCCATACGGGTGTTCATACAAGAAGCCAAACGCACTAACATAGTGCAACGGTCTACTGGTAAATGCTCGAAGGAAATTCGAAGATGGAAGAACCGAAAAAGAGAATGCATTCTCAAATATTCTGGACACATCCGCCGACAATGCGAAAATAGTGGGATGAAGATCAAGTGTGTGCAAGGACGATCGGAGGTGGAAAAGAGAACCATCAAAGAGAGGGTTGATCCTGAATAGAAGAATTTCAGGAGAACCTTGTTCACCGACGTGGCTAGCCAAAAGAACGACTCAAGTACGGAAGAAGTGCGACTGCTCCAAAACAAAGTGTGCGAACAAGATCATTTGGCGTACAGTACATTACGAAATATTAACACTCAGAATACGGGTTGTATGATAGGCAACTTCCAAATCATTGCATGTATTAGCACATTCATTCCAACATGATATACGGAAGGATAAATTTCACCATAACAATAGGTAAACTACCAAGATACCATCTATTGAACATATGAAGTACAACTTGTTACATTTCATCAATCTGCTTCAGTGACGGCTACCCCAAAAGGATCCAGCTTCAGGGAAGATCCTCCTCGAACCTTGAGTGAGCAGCTGGTGCAGCTTCTACTGAAAAGATTCAAGCACGGTTAAGGAAAGCGATAGCATTTTAAGGGATGTAAAATGGAGTATCAAAATAAGCTCACCCTGCAAGCACATTCAATATCTCCTTCCCACGGGTTTGCACCTTCCACATGACTTCTTTTCCTCCATCTAACAATACTACAATCTTCTCTGCAGAATCCACAGCTTCATGCTAAGCATCTACTAATGCCGATGCACAAGCAGCGTGGCCTCATGAAGGTAATATATTTACGTTAACACGGACGGCAAATCAAATAACAACAATTGACTATCATGGAAATAATCTTACCCACCTTTTTCTAACTGAACACAATATTCCTTCGCCGAACCGTGAGAAATCCCATCTGAGGAAGCACTGTGGATGCACTGCGCGCACGGAACCATCTTCTCTGCGCTTGAAGTAAAAAAAAGGGTAAGCAACTGGAGAAGTCGAAGAAGAGAACAAGGAATGAGTTTTACTTTACTTTCGTCCGATTCCGGGGTTACCGACGGTCTTGGATAAATGGCGAATCTTGAAATTCTCAGCAAAGGATACTGCTTAACTTATCCTGTTATAATCATTGCTACGTCCGGTTAAGAGATATTTATCAGTGATCCAAAATCATTCCGATCATATGTTATGGACGCGAACAAAATTGACTGCCATTTACACCCGAGCATTCAAGGGAGTGAAATTGCCACATTACCAATTCGTGTCCCAGCATATCTTCTAGGTCTTTCGCGGCGGTAGTAGAAATGCAGGAAAACCTCTGTCTTGGCTGCTGGAGTAAACGGGACCGCTATCAACGTCTTCTCATCCGCCCCATGCAGACGAGCTGAAATCGATTGATTGTTTCAATAGACGTTACAACCTTTTGGAATTATAATGTCAAATGTGTAATTCAATGAAGCTCATTTTTATGCAAATACGCCGATGATGTATTATTTCGTGAGCTTCCCTACTGCTTCCCGTGGTAGATGCCCTCCTCACGTTTTCCAAACCGCTCTCGAAAAGGTCTTCTTGTTCCACAGCCACGCGATCGGTTTCCTGAAGAGATAAAGCATTAATCTAAACCATGATGGTCGTTAACGAACAGTAGGGAAGAACAATCGACAACTCTTTCTGCTATGTGAAATTCGTTGACTGAAGATAAATCCTTCCTACCTTTAATTCCTCATGCATTCAAGATACCGACTGATTTACAGATGGTCGTCCTCTTCGGAAGCGTTGCACAATAGCAATCAATTCCCAAGTAGTACGCAAAGCTGAAAATAATGAGACACGATTACGAATACGTGCGCGTGAATCTGAATTCAAATTACAAGTTCACTCACATTCTTTGATTCTCCGTCTCCATCGATGGAATGGTTCAGTAATTTCTCGAATTATTCCTCTCCCCGAGGCTAAGCATCCTGCTGGATGGCTGATCCTCCTCGTCCGTACTTGGTGCAGTTTCCTATAGAAGACATATATTAGTTTGAGGAAATCGAATTCAATTTGTCACGATTACGACAAGTCGAATCAAAAATACTCACCCTGCCAGCTCAGTCAAAACCTTCGTCTCCATGTGGACCTTCCTTACGACATAACTTCCTGAATCTCGATGAGCTACACGGCAGAGCCCGCCGTCACACCTCAGGATCTTCTCACAAGCACCGTTCCCTCGTCATGGTAAAATATATACGTTAATATGGACGGCAAAAGATATAATTCTTCAATTGACTGTCATGGAAATAACCTTACTCACCGTTTTGTAACTGAACAAAGTATTACTTCGCCGACCCGCGCTTCTCATGAATGGACGAACCTGGATCAAACGGAAACATTTTTTAATATGCAAGCAAATATTACTGTAAATGGTCCCGCATCATGTTCTCATGCAAACTGGGATTATAATAGAAAGGACGTTACTTACGATGGAATCATATGGAATTCTCGCGGTAAAAGTTTTGGAAGTTGGCCTTCCTCCTCTCGCGATATCCAATCTTCTTACGTTATCAATCCCTCGATGCACATTGAAACATTGTGACATGTCGGTGTTTATAAAACCCAAATGCGCGGAATACATCGATTTACAATGGAGGCATTTCACGATAAGTACAGATGATTACAATTAGAGGCTGTTTTTCTCGCAGAACTACATTGTGATTTTACGCAGTTAAACTTTATCATAAATATAATTCTTACACATACAATACAGTTATGATGTACACATTACTCCATACGGGTGTTCATACAAGAAGCCAAACGCACTAACATAGTGCAACGGTCTACTGGTAAATGCTCGAAGGAAATTCGAAGATGGAAGAACCGAAAAAGAGAATGCATTCTCAAATATTCTGGACACATCAGCCGACAATGCGAAAATAGTGGGATGAAGATCAAGTGTGTGCAAGGACGATCGGAGGTGAAAAAGAGAACCATCAAAGAGAGGGTTGATCCAGAATAGAAGAATTTCAGGAGAACCTTGTTCACCGACGTGGCTAGCCAAAGGAACGACTCAAGTACGGAAGAAGTGCGACTGCTCCAAAACAAAGTGTGCGAACAAGATCATTTTGCGTACAGTACATTACGAAATATTAACACTCAGAATACGGGTTGTATGATAGGCAACTTCCAAATCATTGCACGTATTAGCACATTCATTCCAACATGATATACGGAAGGATAAATTTCACCATAACAATAGGTTAACTACCAAGATACCATCTATTGAACATATGAAGTACAACTTGTTACATTTCATCAAGCTGCTTCAGTCACGGCTACCCCAAAAGGATCCAGCTTCAGGGAAGATCCTCCTCGAACCTTGAGTGAGCAGCTGGTGCAGCTTCTACTGAAAAGATTCAAGCACGGTTAAGGAAAGCGATTGCATTTCAAGGGATGTAAAATAGAGTATCAAAATAAGCTCGCCCTGCAAGCAAATTCAATATCTCCTTCCCATGGGTTTGCATCTTCCACATGACTTCTTTTCCTCCATCTAACAATACTACAATCTTCTCTGCAGAATCCACAGCTTCATGCTAAGCATCTTCTAATGCCGATGCACAAGCAGCGTGGCCTCATGAAGGTAAATATTTACGTTAACACGGACGGCAAATCAAATAACAACAATTGACTATCATGGAAATAATCTTACCCACCTTTTTCTAACTGAACACAATATTCCTTCGCCGAACCGTGAGAAATCCCATCTGAGGAAGCACTGTGGATGCACTGCGCGCACGGAACCATCTTCTCTGCGCTTGAAGTAAAAAAAAAGGGTAAGCAACTGGAGAAGTCGAAGAAGAGAACAAGGAATGAGTTTTACTTTACTTTCGTCCGATTCCGGGGTTACCGACGGTCTTGGATAAATGGCGCATCTTGAAATTCTCAGCAAAGGATACTGCTTAACTTATCCTAAAATAATCATTGCTACGTCCGGTTAAGAGATATTTATCAGTGATCCAAAATCATTCCGATCATATGTTATGGACGCGAACAAAATTGACTGCCATTTACACCCGAGCAGTCAAGGAGGTGAAATTGCCACATTACCAATTCGTGTCCCAGCATATCTTCTAGGTCTTTCGCGGCGGTAGTAGAAATGCAGGAAAAACTTTGTCTTGGCTGCTGGAGTAAACGGGACCGCTATCAACATCTTCTCATCCGCCCCTTGCAGACGAGCTGAAATCGATTGATTGTTTCAATAGACGTTACATCCTTTTGGAATTATAATGTCAAATGTGTAATTCAATGAAGCTCATTTTTATGCAAATACGCCGATGATGTATTATTTCGTGAGCTTCCCTACTTCTTCCCGTGGTAGATGCCTTCCTCAAGTTTTCCAAAACGCTCTTGAAAAGGTCTTCTTGTTCCACAGCCACGCGATCGGTTTCCTGAAGAGATAAAGCATTAATCTAAACCATGATGGTCGTTTACGAAAAGTAGGGAAGAACAATCGACAACTCTTTCTGCTATGTGAAATTCGTTGACTGAAGATAAATCCTTCCTACCTTTAATTCCTCATGCATTCAAGATACCGACTGATTTACAGATGGTCGTCCTCTTCGGAAGCGTTGCACAATAGCAATCAATTCCCAAGTAGTACGCAAAGCTGAAAATAATGAGACACGATTACGAATACGTGCGCGTGAATCTTAATTCAAATTACAAGTTCACTCACATTCTTTGATTCTCCGTCTCCATCGATGGAATGGTTCAGTAATTTCTCGAATTATTCCTCTCCCCGAGGCTAAGCATCCTGCTGGATGGCTGATCCTCCTCGTCCGTACTTGGTGCAGTTTCCTATAGAAGACATATATTAGTTTGAGGAAATCGAATTCACTTTGTCACGATTACGACAAGTCGAATCAAAAATACTCACCCTGCCAGCTCAGTCAAAACCTTCGTCTCCATGTGGACCTTCCTTACGACATAACTTCCTGAATCTCGATGAGCTACACGGCAGAGCCCGCCGTCACACCTCAGGATCTTCTCACAAGCACCGTTCCCTCGTCATGGTAAAATATATACGTTAATATGGACGGCAAAAGATAGAATTCTTCAATTGACTGTCATGGAAATAACCTTACTCACCGTTTTGTAACTGAACAAAGTATTACTTCGCCGACCCGCGCTTCTCATGAATGGACGAACCTGGATCAAACGGAAACATTTTTTAATATGCAAGCAAATATTACTGTAAATGGTCCCGCATCATGTTCTCATGCAAACTGGGATTATAATAGAAAGGACGTTACTTACGATGGAATCATATGGAATTCTCGCGGTAAAAGTTTTGGAAGTTGGCCTTCCTCCTCTCGCGATATCCAATCTTCTTACGTTATCAATCCCTCGATGCACATTGAAACATTGTGACATGTCGGTATTTATAAAACCCAAATGCGCGGAATACATCGATTTACAATGGAGGCATTTCACGATAAGTACAGATGATTACAATTAGAGGCTGTTTTTCTCGCAGAACTACATTGTGATTTTACGCAGTTAAACTTTATCATAAATATAATTCCTACACATACAATACATTTATGATGTTCACATTACTCCATACGGGTGTTCATACAAGAAGCCAAACGCACTAACATAGTGCAACGGTCTACTGGTAAATGCTCGAAGGAAATTCGAAGATGGAAGAACCGAAAAAGAGAATGCATTCTCAAATATTCTGGACACATCAGCCGACAATGCGAAAATAGTGGGATGAAGATCAAGTGTGTGCAAGGACGATCGGAGGTGAAAAAGAGAACCATCAAAGAGAGGGTTGATCCTGAATAGAAGAATTTCAGGAGAACCTTGTTCACCGACGTGGCTAGCCAAACGAACGACTCAAGTACGGAAGAAGAGCGACTGCTCCAAAACAAAGTATGCGAACAAGATCATTTGGCGTACAGTACATTACGAAATATTAACACTCAGAATGCGGGTTGTATGATAGGCAACTTCCAAATCATTGCACGTATTAGCACATTCATTCCAACATGATATACGGAAGGATAAATTTCACCATAACAATAGGTTAACTACCAAGATACCATCTAGTGAACATATGAAGTACAACTTGTTACATTTCATCAAGCTGCTTCAGTCACGGCTACCCCAAAAGGATCCAGCTTCAGGGAAGATCCTCCTCGAACCTTGAGTGAGCAGCTGGTGCAGCTTCTACTGAAAAGATTCAAGCACGGTTAAGGAAAGCGATTGCATTTTAAGGGATGTAAAATGGAGTATCAAAATAAGCTCACCCTGCAAGCACATTCAATATCTCCTTCCCATGGGTTTGCATCTTCCACATGACTTCTTTTCCTCGATCTAACAATACTACAATCTTCTCTGCAGAATCCACAGCTTCATGCTAAGCATCTTCTAATGCCGATGCACAAGCAGCGTGGCCTCATGAAGGTAATATATTTACGTTAACACGGACGGCAAATCAAATAACAACAATTGACTATCATGGAAATAATCTTACCCACCTTTTTCTAACTGAACACAATATTCCTTCGCCGAACCGTGAGAAATCCCATCTGAGGAAGCACTGTGGATGCACTGCGCGCACGGAACCATCTTCTCTGCGCTTGAAGTAAAAAAAAAGGGTAAGCAACTGGAGAAGTCGAAAAAGAGAACAAGGAATGAGTTTTACTTTACTTTCGTCCGATTCCGGGGTTACCGACGGTCTTGGATAAATGGTGCATCTTGAAATTCTCAGCAAAGGATACTGCTTAACTTATCCTGAAATAATCATTGCTACTTCCGGTTAAGAGATATTTATCAGTGATCCAAAATCATTCCGATCATATGTTATGGACGCGAACAAAATTGACTGCCATTTACACCCGAGCAGTCAAGGGAGTGAAATTGCCATATTACCAATTCGTGTCCCAGCATATCTTCTAGGTCTTTCGCGGCGGTAGAAGAAATGCAGGAAAAACTCTGTCTTGGCTGCTGGAGTAAACGGGACCGCTATCAACGTCTTCTCATCCGCCCCATGCAGACGAGCTGAAATCGATTGATTGTTTCAATAGACGTTACATCCTTTTGGAATTATAATGTCAAATGTGTAATTCAATGAAGCTCATTTTTATGCAAATAAGTCGATGATGTATTATTTCGTGAGCTTCCCTACTGCTTCCCGTGGTAGATGCCTTCCTCACGTTTTCCAAACCGCTCTCGAAAAGGTCTTCTTGTTCCACAGCCACGCGATCGGTTTCCTGAAGAGATAAAGCATTAATCTAAACCATGATGGTCGTTTACGAAAAGTAGGGAAGAACAATCGACAACTCTTGCTGCTATGTGAAATTCGTTGACTGAAGATAAATCCTTCCTACCTTTAATTCCTCATGCATTCAAGATACCGACTGATTTACAGATGGTCGTCCTCTTCGGAAGCGTTGCACAATAGCAATCAATTCCCAAGTAGTACGCAAAGCTGAAAATAATGAGACACGATTACGAATACGTGCGCGTGAATCTGATTTCAAATTACAAGTTCACTCACATTCTTTGATTCTCCGTCTCCATCGATGGAATGGTTCAGTAATTTCTCGAAATATTCCTCTCCCCGAGGCTAAGCATCCTGCTGGAGGGCTGATCCTCCTCGTCCGTAGTTGGTGCAGTTTCCTATAGAAGACATATATTAGTTTGAGGAAATCGAATTCACTTTGTCACGATTACGACAAGTCGAATCAAAAATACTCACCCTGCCAGCTCAGTCAAAACCTTCGTCTCCATGTGGACCTTCCTTACGACATAACTTCCTGAATCTCGATGAGCTACACGGCAGAGCCCGCCGTCACACCTCAGGATCTTCTCCCAAGCACCGTTCCCTCGTCATGGTAAACTATTTACGTTAATATGGACGGCAAAAGATAGAATTCTTCAATTGACTGTCATGGAAATAACCTTACTCACCGTTTTGTAACTGAACAAATTATTACTTCGCCGACCCGCGCTACTAATGAATGGACGTACCTGGATCAAACGGAAACATTTTTTAATATGCAAGCAAATATTACTGTAAATGGTCCCGCATCATGTTCTCATGCAAACTGGGATTATAATAGAAAGGACGTTACTTACGATGGAATCATATGGAATTCTCGCGGTAAAAGTTTTGGAAGTTGGCCTTCCTCCTCTCGCGATATCCAATCTTCTTACGTTATCAATCCCTCGATGCACATTGAAACATTGTGACATGTCGGTATTTATAAAACCCAAATGCGCGGAATACATCGATTTACAATGGAGGCATTTCACGATAAGTACAGATGATTACAATTAGAGGCTGTTTTTCTCGCAGAACTACATTGTGATTTTACGCAGTTAAACTTTATCATACATATAATTCTTACACATACAATACAGTTATGATGTTCACATTACTCCATACGGGTGTTCATACAAGAAGCCAAACGCACTAACATAGTGCAACGGTCTACTGGTAAATGCTCGAAGGAAATTCGAAGATGGAAGAACCGAAAAAGAGAATGCATTCTCAAATATTCTGGACACATCCGCCGACAATGCGAAAATAGTGGGATGAAGATCAAGTGTGTGCAAGGACGATCGGAGGTGAAAAAGAGAACCATCAAAGAGAGGGTTGATCCTGAATAGAAGAATTTCAGGAGAACCTTGTTCACCGACGTGGCTAGCCAAACGAACGACTCAAGTACGGAAGAAGAGCGACTGCTCCAAAACAAAGTATGCGAACAAGATCATTTGGCGTACAGTACATTACGAAATATTAACACTCAGAATGCGGGTTGTATGATAGGCAACTTCCAAATCATTGCACGTATTAGCACATTCATTCCAACATGATATACGGAAGGATAAATTTCACCATAACAATAGGTTAACTACCAAGATACCATCTATTGAACAAATAAAGTACAACTTGTTACATTTCATCAAGCTGCTTCAGTGACGGCTACCCCAAAAGGATCCAGCTTCAGGGAAGATCCTCCTCGAACCTTGAGTGAGCAGCTGGTGCAGCTTCTACTGAAAAGATTCAAGCACGGTTAAGGAAAGCGATTGCATTTTAAGGGATGTAAAATGGAGTATCAAAATAAGCTCACCCTGCAAGCACATTCAATATCTCCTTCCCATGGGTTTGCATCTTCCACATGACTTCTTTTCCTCGATCTAACAATACTACAATCTTCTCTGCAGAATCCACAGCTTCATGCTAAGCATCTTCTAATGCCGATGCACAAGCAGCGTGGCCTCATGAAGGTAATATATTTACGTTAACACGGACGGCAAATCAAATAACAACAATTGACTATCATGGAAATAATCTTACCCACCTTTTTCTAACTGAACACAATATTCCTTCGCCGAACCGTGAGAAATCCCATCTGAGGAAGCACTGTGGATGCACTGCGCGCACGGAACCATCTTCTCTGCGCTTGAAGTAAAAAAAAAGGGTAAGCAACTGGAGAAGTCGAAAAAGAGAACAAGGAATGAGTTTTACTTTACTTTCGTCCGATTCCGGGGTTACCGACGGTCTTGGATAAATGGTGCATCTTGAAATTCTCAGCAAAGGATACTGCTTAACTTATCCTGAAATAATCATTGCTACTTCCGGTTAAGAGATATTTATCAGTGATCCAAAATCATTCCGATCATATGTTATGGACGCGAACAAAATTGACTGCCATTTACACCCGAGCAGTCAAGGGAGTGAAATTGCCACATTACCAATTCGTGTCCCAGCATATCTTCTAGGTCTTTCGCGGCGGTAGAAGAAATGCAGGAAAAACTCTGTCTTGGCTGCTGGAGTAAACGGGACCGCTATCAACGTCTTCTCATCCGCCCCATGCAGACGAGCTGAAATCGATTGATTGTTTCAATAGACGTTACATCCTTTTGGAATTATAATGTCAAATGTGTAATTCAATGAAGCTCATTTTTATGCAAATAAGCCGATGATGTATTATTTCGTGAGCTTCCCTACTGCTTCCCGTGGTAGATGCCTTCCTCACGTTTTCCAAACCGCTCTCGAAAAGGTCTTCTTGTTCCACAGCCACGCGATCGGTTTCCTGAAGAGATAAAGCATTAATCTAAACCATGATGGTCGTTTACGAAAAGTAGGGAAGAACAATCGACAACTCTTGCTGCTATGTGAAATTCGTTGACTGAAGATAAATCCTTCCTACCTTTAATTCCTCATGCATTCAAGATACCGACTGATTTACAGATGGTCGTCCTCTTCGGAAGCGTTGCACAATAGCAATCAATTCCCAAGTAGTACGCAAAGCTGAAAATAATGAGACACGATTACGAATACGTGCGCGTGAATCTGATTTCAAATTACAAGTTCACTCACATTCTTTGATTCTCCGACTCCATCGATGGAATGGTTCAGTAATGTCTCGAATTATTCCTCTCCCCGAGGCTAAGCATCCTGCTGGAGGGCGGATCCTCCTCGTCCGTAGTTGGTGCAGTTTCCTATAGAAGATATATATTAGTTTGAGGAAATCGAATTCACTTTGTCACGATTACGACAAGTCGAATCAAAAATACTCACCCTGCCAGCTCAGTCAAAACCTTCGTCTCCTTGTGGATCTTCTTTACGACATAACTTCCTGAATCTCGATGAGCTACACGGCAGAGCCCGCCGTCACACCTCAGGATCTTCTCACAAGCACCGTTCCCTCGTCATGGTAAAATATTTACGTTAATATGGACGGCAAAAGATATAATTCTTCAATTGACTGTCATGGAAATAACCTTACTCACCGTTTTGTAACTGAACAATTTATTCCTTCGCCGACCCGCGCTTCTCATGAATGGACGTACCTGGATCAAACGGAAACATTTTTTAATATGCAAGCAAATATTACTGTAAATGGTCCCGCATCATGTTCTCATGCAAACTGGGATTATAATAGAAAGGACGTTACTTACGATGGAATCATATGGAATTCTCGCGGTAAAAGTTTTGGAAGTTGGCCTTCCTCCTCTCGCGATATCCAATCTTCTTACGTTATCAATCCCTCGATGCACATTGAAACATTGTGACATGTCGGTATTTTTAAAAGCCAAATGCGCGGAATACATCGATTTACAATGGAGGCATTTCACGATAAGTACAGATGATTACAATTTGAGGCTGTTTTTCTCGCAGAACTACATTGTGATTTTACGCAGTTAAACTTTATCATAATAATAATTCTTACACATAAAATACAGTTATGATGTTCACAATACTCCATACGGGTGTTCATACAAGAAGCCAAACGCACTAACATAGGGCAACGGTCTACTGGTAAATGCTCGAAGGAAATTCGAAGATGGAAGAACCGAAAAAGAGAATGCATTCTCAAATATTCTGGACACATCCGCCGACAATGCGAAAATAGTGGGATGAAGATCAAGTGTGTGCAAGGACGATCGGAGGTGAAAAAGAGAACCATCAAAGAGAGGGTTGATCCTGAATAGAAGAATTTCAGGAGAACCTTGTTCACCGACGTGGCTAGCCAAACGAACGACTCAAGTACGGAAGAAGAGCGACTGCTCCAAAACAAAGTATGCGAACAAGATCATTTGGCGTACAGTACATTACGAAATATTAACACTCAGAATGCGGGTTGTATGATAGGCAACTTCCAAATCATTGCACGTATTAGCACATTCATTCCAACATGATATACGGAAGGATAAATTTCACCATAACAATAGGTTAACTACCAAGATACCATCTATTGAACAAATAAAGTACAACTTGTTACATTTCATCAAGCTGCTTCAGTGACGGCTAACCCAAAAGGATCCAGCTTCAGGGAAGATCCTCCTCGAACCTTGAGTGAGCAGCTGGTGCAGCTTCTACTGAAAAGATTCAAGCACGGTTAAGGAAAGCGATTGCACTTTAAGGGATGTAAAATGGAGTATCAAAATAAGCTCACCCTGCAAGCACATTCAATATCTCCTTCCCATGGGTTTGCATCTTCCACATGACTTCTTTTCCTCGATCTAACAATACTACAATCTTCTCTGCAGAATCCACAGCTTCATGCTAAGCATCTTCTAATGCCGATGCACAAGCAGCGTGGCCTCATGAAGGTAATATATTTACGTTAACACGGACGGCAAATCAAATAACAACAATTGACTATCATGGAAATAATATTACCCACCTTTTTCTAACTGAACACAATATTCCTTCGCCGAACCGTGATAAATCCCATCTGAGGAAACACTGTGGATGCACTGCGCGCACGGAACCATCTTCTCTGCGCTTGAAGTAAAAAAAAGGGTAAGCAACTGGAGAAGTCGAAGAAGAGAACAAGGAATGAGTTTTACTTTACTTTCGTCCGATTCCGGGGTTACCGACAGTCTTGGATAAATGGCCCATCCTGAAATTCTCAGCGAAGGATACTGCTTAACTTATCCTAAAATAATCATTGCTACTTCCGGTTAAGAGATATGTATCAGTGATCCAAAATCATTCCGATCATATGTTATGGACGCGAACAAAATTGACTGCCATTTACACCCGAGCAGTCAAGGAGGTGAAATTGCCACATTACCAATTCGTGTCCCAGCATATCTTCTAGGTCTTTCGCGGCGGTAGTAGAAATGCAGGAAAAACTCTGTCTTGGCTGCTGGAGTAAACGGGACCGCTATCAACATCTTCTCATCCGCCCCATGCAGACGAGCTGAAATCGATTGATTGTTTCAATAGACGTTACATCCTTTTGGAATTATAATGTCAAATGTGTAATTCAATGAAGGTCATTTTTATGCAAATACGCCGATGATGTATTATTTCGTGAGCTTCCCTACTGCTTCCCGTGGTAGATGCCCTCCTCACGTTTTCCAAACCGCTCTCGAAAAGGTCTTCTTGTTCCACAGCCACGCGATCGGGTTCCTGAAGAGATAAAGCATTAATCTAAAACATGATGGTCGTTAACGAACAGTAGGGAAGAACAATCGACAACTCTTGCTGCTATGTGAAATTCGTTGACTGAAAATAAATCCTTCCTACCTTTAATTCCTCATGCATTCAAGATACCGACTGATTTACAGATGGTCGTCCTCTTCGGAAGCGTTGCACAATAGCAATCAATTCCCAAGTAGTACGCAAAGCTGAAAATAATGAGACACGATTACGAATACGTGCGCGTGAATCTGAATTCAAATTACAAGTTCACTCACATTCTTTGATTCTCCGTCTCCATCGATGGAATGGTTCAGTAATGTCTCGAATTATTCCTCTCCCCGAGGCTAAGCATCCTGCTGGAGGGCGGATCCTTCTCGTCCGTAGTTGGTGCAGTTTCCTATAGAAGATATATATTAGTTTGAGGAAATCGAATTCACTTTGTCACGATTACGACAAGTCGAATCAAAAATACTCACCCTGCCAGCTCAGTCAAAACCTTCGTCTCCTTGTGGTTCCTCTTTACGACATAACTTCCTGAATCTCGATGAGCTACACGGCAGAGCCCGCCGTCACACCTCAGGATCTTCTCACAAGCACCGTTCCCTCGTCATGGTAAAATATTTACGTTAATATGGACGGCAAAAGATAGAATTCTTCAATTGACTGTCATGGAAATAACCTTACTCACCGTTTTGTAACTGAACAATTTATTCCTTCGCCGACCCGCGCTTCTCATAAATGGACGTACCTGGATCAAACGGAAACATGTTTTAATATGCAAGCAAATATTACTGTAAATGGTCCCGCATCATGTTCTCATGCAAACTGGGATTATAATAGAAAGGACGTTACTTACGATGGAATCATATGGAATTCTCGCGGTAAAAGTTTTGGAAGTTGGCCTTCCTCCTCTCGCGATATCCAATCTTCTTACGTTATCAATCCCTCGATGCACATTGAAACATTGTGACATGTCGGTATTTTTAAAAGCCAAATGCGCGGAATACATCGATTTACAATGGAGGCATTTCACGATAAGTACAGATGATTACAATTTGAGGCTGTTTTTCTCGCAGAACTACATTGTGATTTTACGCAGTTAAACTTTATCATAAATATAATTCTTACACATACAATACAGTTATGATGTTCACAATACTCCATACGGGTGTTCATACAAGAAGCCAAACGCACTAACATAGTGCAACGGTCTACTGGTAAATGCTCGAAGGAAATTCGAAGATGGAAGAACCGAAAAAGAGAATGCATTCTCAAATATTCTGGACACATCCGCCGACAATGCGAAAATAGTGGGATGAAGATCAAGTGTGTGCAAGGACGATCGGAGGTGAAAAAGAGAACCATCAAAGAGAGGGTTGATCCTGAGTAGATGAATTTCAGGAGAACCTTGTTCACCGACGTGGCTAGCCAAACAAACGACTCAAGTACGGAAGAAGAGCGACTGCTCCAAAACAAAGTGTGCGAACAAGATCATTTGGCGTACAGTACATTACGAAATATTAACACTCAGAATGCGGGTTGTATGATAGGCAACTTCCAAATCATTGCATGTATTAGCACATTCATTCCAACATGATATACGGAAGGATAAATTTCACCATAACAATAGGTTAACTACCAAGAAACCATCTATTGAACATATGAAGTACAACTTGTTACATTTCATCAAGCTGCTTCAGTGACGGCTACCCCAAAAGGATCCAGCTTCAGGGAAGATCCTCCTCGAACCTTGAGTGAGCAGCTGGTGCAGCTTCTACTGAAAAGATTCAAGCACGGTTAAGGAAAGCGATTGCATTTCAAGGGATGTAAAATAGAGTATCAAAATAAGCTCGCCCTGCAAGCAAATTCAATATCTCCTTCCCATGGGTTTGCATCTTCCACATGACTTCTTTTCCTCGATCTAACAATACTACAATCTTCTCTGCAGAATCCACGGCTTCATGCTAAGCATCTTCTAATGCCGATGCACAAGCAGCGTGGCCTCATGAAGGTAATATATTTACGTTAACACGGACGGAAAATCAAATAACAACAATTGACTATCATGGAAATAATATTACCCACCTTTTTCTAACTGAACACAATATTCCTTCGCCGAACCGTGAGAAATCCCATCTGAGGAAACACTGTGGATGCACTGCGCGCACGGAACCATCTTCTCTGCGCTTGAAGTAAAAAAAAGGGTAAGCAACTGGAGAAGTCGAAGAAGAGAACAAGGAATGAGTTTTACTTTACTTTCGTCCGATTCCGGGGTTACCGACGGTCTTGGATAAATGGCGCATCCTGAAATTCTCAGCGAAGGATACTGCTTAACTTATCCTGAAATAATCATTGCTACGTCCGGTTAAGAGATATTTATCAGTGATCCAAAATCATTCCGATCATATGTTATGGACGCGAACAAAATTGACTGCCATTTACACCCGAGCAGTCAAGGGAGTGAAATTGCCACATTACCAATTCGTGTCCCAGCATATCTTCTAGGTCTTTCGCGGCGGTAGAAGAAATGCAGGAAAAACTCTGTCTTGGCTGCTGGAGTAAACGGGACCGCTATCAACGTCTTCTCATCCGCCCCATGCAGACGAGCTGAAATCGATTGATTGTTTCAATAGACGTTACATCCTTTTGGAATTATAATGTCAAATGTGTAATTCAATGAAGGTCATTTTTATGCAAATACGCCGATGATGTATTATTTCGTGAGCTTCCCTACTGCTTCCCGTGGTAGATGCCCTCCTCACGTTTTCCAAACCGCTCTCGAAAAGGTCTTCTTGTTCCACAGCCACGCGATCGGTTTCCTGAAGAGATAAAGCATTAATCTAAAACATGATGGTCGTTAACGAACAGTAGGGAAGAACAATCGACAACTCTTGCTGCTATGTGAAATTCGTTGACTGAAAATAAATCCTTCCTACCTTTCATTCCTCATGCATTCAAGATACCGACTGATTTACAGATGGTCGTCCTCTTCGGAAGCGTTGCACAATAGCAATCAATTCCCAAGTAGTACGCAAAGCTGAAAATAATGAGACACGATTACGAATACGTGCGCGTGAATCTGATTTCAAATTACAAGTTCACTCACATTCTTTGATTCTCCGTCTCCATCGATGGAATGGTTCAGTAATGTCTCGAATTATTCCTCTCCCCGAGGCTAAGCATCCTGCTGGAGGGCGGATCCTCCTCGTCCGTAGTTGGTGCAGTTTCCTATAGAAGATATATATTAGGTTGAGGAAATCGAATTCACTTTGTCACGATTACGACAAGTCGAATCAAAAATACTCACCCTGCCAGCTCAGTCAAAACCTTCGTCTCCTTGTGGATCCTCTTTACGACATAACTTCCTGAATCTCGATGAGCTACACGGCAGAGCCCGCCGTCACACCTCAGGATCTTCTCACAAGCACCGTTCCCTCGTCATGGTAAAATATTTACGTTAATATGGACGGCAAAAGATAGAATTCTTCAATTGACTGTCATGGAAATAACCTTACTCACCGTTTTGTAACTGAACAATTTATTCCTTCGCCGACCCGCGCTTCTCATGAATGGACTGACCTGGATCAAACGGAAACATTTTTTAATATGCAAGCAAATATTACTGTAAATGGTCCCGCATCATGTTCTCATGCAAACTGGTATTATAATAGAAAGGACGTTACTTACGATGGAATCATATGGAATTCTCGCGGTAAAAGTTTTGGAAGTTGGCCTTCCTCCTCTCGCGATATCCAATCTTCTTACGTTATCAATCCCTCGATGCACATTGAAACATTGTGACATGTCGGTATTTTTAAAAGCCAAATGCGCGGAATACATCGATTTACAATGGAGGCATTTCACGATAAGTACAGATGATTACAATTTGAGGCTGTTTTTCTCGCAGAACTACATTGTGATTTTACGCAGTTAAACTTTATCATAATAATAATTCTTACACATACAATACAGTTATGATGTTCACAATACTCCATACGGGTGTTCATACAAGAAGCCAAACGCACTAACATAGTGCAACGGTCTACTGGTAAATGCTCGAAGGAAATTCGAAGATGGAAGAACCGAAAAAGAGAATGCATTCTCAAATATTCTGGACACATCCGCCGACAATGCGAAAATAGTGGGATGAAGATCAAGTGTGTGCAAGGACGATCGGAGGTGAAAAAGAGAACCATCAAAGAGAGGGTTGATCCTGAATAGAAGAATTTCAGGAGAACCTTGTTCACCGACGTGGCTAGCCAAACGAACGACTCAAGTACGGAAGAAGAGCGACTGCTCCAAAACAAAGTATGCGAACAAGATCATTTGGCGTACAGTACATTACGAAATATTAACACTCAGAATGCGGGTTGTATGATAGGCAACTTCCAAATCATTGCACGTATTAGCACATTCATTCCAACATGATATACGGAAGGATAAATTTCACCATAACAATAGGTTAACTACCAAGATACCATCTATTGAACAAATAAAGTACAACTTGTTACATTTCATCAAGCTGCTTCAGTGACGGCTACCCCAAAAGGATTTAGCTTCAGGGAAGATCCTCCTCGAACCTTGAGTGAGCAGCTGGTGCAGCTTCTACTGAAAAGATTCAAGCACGGTTAAGGAAAGCGATTGCACTTTAAGGGATGTAAAATGGAGTATCGAAATAAGCTCACCCTGCAAGCACATTCAATATCTACTTCCCATGGGTTTGCATCTTCCACATGACTTCTTTTCCTCGATCTAACAATACTACAATCTTCTCTGCAGAATCCACAGCTTCATGCTAAGCATCTTCTAATGCCGATGCACAAGCAGCGTGGCCTCATGAAGGTAATATATTTACGTTAACACGGACGGAAAATCAAATAACAACAATTGACTATCATGGAAATAATCTTACCCACCTTTTTCTAACTGAACACAATATTCCTTCGCCGAACCGTGAGAAATCCCATCTGAGGAAGCACTGTGGATGCACTGCGCGTACGGAACCATCTTCTCTGCGCTTGAAGTAAAAAAAAGGGTAAGCAACTGGAGAAGTCGAAGAAGAGAACAAGGAATGAGTTTTACTTTACTTTCGTCCGATTCCGGGGTTACCGACGGTCTTGGATAAATGGCGCATCCTGAAATTCTCAGCGAAGGATACTGCTTAACTTATCCTAAAATAATCATTGCTACTTCCGGTTAAGAGATATTTATCAGTGATCCAAAATCATTCCGATCATATGTTATGGACGCGAACAAAATTGACTGCCATTTACACCCGAGCAGTCAAGGGAGTGAAATTGCCACATTACCAATTCGTGTCCCAGCATATCTTCTAGGTCTTTCGCGGCGGTAGAAGAAATGCAGGAAAAACTCTGTCTTGGCTGCTGGAGTAAACGGGACCGCTATCAACGTCTTCTCATCCGCCCCATGCAGACGAGCTGAAATCGATTGATTGTTTCAATAGACGTTACATCCTTTTGGAATTATAATGTCAAATGTGTAATTCAATGAAGCTCATTTTTATGCAAATAAGTCGATGATGTATTATTTCGTGAGCTTCCCTACTGCTTCCCGTGGTAGATGCCTTCCTCACGTTTTCCAAACCGCTCTCGAAAAGGTCTTCTTGTTCCACAGCCACGCGATCGGTTTCCTGAAGAGATAAAGCATTAATCTAAACCATGATGGTCGTTTACGAAAAGTAGGGAAGAACAATCGACAACTCTTGCTGCTATGTGAAATTCGTTGACTGAAGATAAATCCTTCCTACCTTTAATTCCTCATGCATTCAAGATACCGACTGATTTACAGATGGTCGTCCTCTTCGGAAGCGTTGCACAATAGCAATCAATTCCCAAGTAGTACGCAAAGCTGAAAATAATGAGACACGATTACGAATACGTGCGCGTGAATCTGATTTCAAATTACAAGTTCACTCACATTCTTTGATTCTCCGTCTCCATCGATGGAATGGTTCAGTAATTTCTCGAAATATTCCTCTCCCCGAGGCTAAGCATCCTGCTGGAGGGCTGATCCTCCTCGTCCGTAGTTGGTGCAGTTTCCTATAGAAGACATATATTAGTTTGAGGAAATCGAATTCACTTTGTCACGATTACGACAAGTCGAATCAAAAATACTCACCCTGCCAGCTCAGTCAAAACCTTCGTCTCCATGTGGACCTTCCTTACGACATAACTTCCTGAATCTCGATGAGCTACACGGCAGAGCCCGCCGTCACACCTCAGGATCTTCTCCCAAGCACCGTTCCCTCGTCATGGTAAACTATTTACGTTAATATGGACGGCAAAAGATAGAATTCTTCAATTGACTGTCATGGAAATAACCTTACTCACCGTTTTGTAACTGAACAAATTATTACTTCGCCGACCCGCGCTACTAATGAATGGACGTACCTGGATCAAACGGAAACATTTTTTAATATGCAAGCAAATATTACTGTAAATGGTCCCGCATCATGTTCTCATGCAAACTGGGATTATAATAGAAAGGACGTTACTTACGATGGAATCATATGGAATTCTCGCGGTAAAAGTTTTGGAAGTTGGCCTTCCTCCTCTCGCGATATCCAATCTTCTTACGTTATCAATCCCTCGATGCACATTGAAACATTGTGACATGTCGGTATTTATAAAACCCAAATGCGCGGAATACATCGATTTACAATGGAGGCATTTCACGATAAGTACAGATGATTACAATTAGAGGCTGTTTTTCTCGCAGAACTACATTGTGATTTTACGCAGTTAAACTTTATCATACATATAATTCTTACACATACAATACAGTTATGATGTTCACATTACTCCATACGGGTGTTCATACAAGAAGCCAAACGCACTAACATAGTGCAACGGTCTACTGGTAAATGCTCGAAGGAAATTCGAAGATGGAAGAACCGAAAAAGAGAATGCATTCTCAAATATTCTGGACACATCCGCCGACAATGCGAAAATAGTGGGATGAAGATCAAGTGTGTGCAAGGACGATCGGAGGTGAAAAAGAGAACCATCAAAGAGAGGGTTGATCCTGAATAGAAGAATTTCAGGAGAACCTTGTTCACCGACGTGGCTAGCCAAACGAACGACTCAAGTACGGAAGAAGAGCGACTGCTCCAAAACAAAGTATGCGAACAAGATCATTTGGCGTACAGTACATTACGAAATATTAACACTCAGAATGCGGGTTGTATGATAGGCAACTTCCAAATCATTGCACGTATTAGCACATTCATTCCAACATGATATACGGAAGGATAAATTTCACCATAACAATAGGTTAACTACCAAGATACCATCTATTGAACAAATAAAGTACAACTTGTTACATTTCATCAAGCTGCTTCAGTGACGGCTACCCCAAAAGGATCCAGCTTCAGGGAAGATCCTCCTCGAACCTTGAGTGAGCAGCTGGTGCAGCTTCTACTGAAAAGATTCAAGCACGGTTAAGGAAAGCGATTGCATTTTAAGGGATGTAAAATGGAGTATCAAAATAAGCTCACCCTGCAAGCACATTCAATATCTCCTTCCCATGGGTTTGCATCTTCCACATGACTTCTTTTCCTCGATCTAACAATACTACAATCTTCTCTGCAGAATCCACAGCTTCATGCTAAGCATCTTCTAATGCCGATGCACAAGCAGCGTGGCCTCATGAAGGTAATATATTTACGTTAACACGGACGGCAAATCAAATAACAACAATTGACTATCATGGAAATAATCTTACCCACCTTTTTCTAACTGAACACAATATTCCTTCGCCGAACCGTGAGAAATCCCATCTGAGGAAGCACTGTGGATGCACTGCGCGCACGGAACCATCTTCTCTGCGCTTGAAGTAAAAAAAAAGGGTAAGCAACTGGAGAAGTCGAAAAAGAGAACAAGGAATGAGTTTTACTTTACTTTCGTCCGATTCCGGGGTTACCGACGGTCTTGGATAAATGGTGCATCTTGAAATTCTCAGCAAAGGATACTGCTTAACTTATCCTGAAATAATCATTGCTACTTCCGGTTAAGAGATATTTATCAGTGATCCAAAATCATTCCGATCATATGTTATGGACGCGAACAAAATTGACTGCCATTTACACCCGAGCAGTCAAGGGAGTGAAATTGCCACATTACCAATTCGTGTCCCAGCATATCTTCTAGGTCTTTCGCGGCGGTAGAAGAAATGCAGGAAAAACTCTGTCTTGGCTGCTGGAGTAAACGGGACCGCTATCAACGTCTTCTCATCCGCCCCATGCAGACGAGCTGAAATCGATTGATTGTTTCAATAGACGTTACATCCTTTTGGAATTATAATGTCAAATGTGTAATTCAATGAAGCTCATTTTTATGCAAATAAGCCGATGATGTATTATTTCGTGAGCTTCCCTACTGCTTCCCGTGGTAGATGCCTTCCTCACGTTTTCCAAACCGCTCTCGAAAAGGTCTTCTTGTTCCACAGCCACGCGATCGGTTTCCTGAAGAGATAAAGCATTAATCTAAACCATGATGGTCGTTTACGAAAAGTAGGGAAGAACAATCGACAACTCTTGCTGCTATGTGAAATTCGTTGACTGAAGATAAATCCTTCCTACCTTTAATTCCTCATGCATTCAAGATACCGACTGATTTACAGATGGTCGTCCTCTTCGGAAGCGTTGCACAATAGCAATCAATTCCCAAGTAGTACGCAAAGCTGAAAATAATGAGACACGATTACGAATACGTGCGCGTGAATCTGATTTCAAATTACAAGTTCACTCACATTCTTTGATTCTCCGACTCCATCGATGGAATGGTTCAGTAATGTCTCGAATTATTCCTCTCCCCGAGGCTAAGCATCCTGCTGGAGGGCGGATCCTCCTATCCGTAGTTGGTGCAGTTTCCTATAGAAGATATATATTAGTTTGAGGAAATCGAATTCACTTTGTCACGATTACGACAAGTCGAATCAAAAATACTCACCCTGCCAGCTCAGTCAAAACCTTCGTCTCCTTGTGGATCTTCTTTACGACATAACTTCCTGAATCTCGATGAGCTACACGGCAGAGCCCGCCGTCACACCTCAGGATCTTCTCACAAGCACCGTTCCCTCGTCATGGTAAAATATTTACGTTAATATGGACGGCAAAAGATATAATTCTTCAATTGACTGTCATGGAAATAACCTTACTCACCGTTTTGTAACTGAACAATTTATTCCTTCGCCGACCCGCGCTTCTCATGAATGGACGTACCTGGATCAAACGGAAACATTTTTTAATATGCAAGCAAATATTACTGTAAATGGTCCCGCATCATGTTCTCATGCAAACTGGGATTATAATAGAAAGGACGTTACTTACGATGGAATCATATGGAATTCTCGCGGTAAAAGTTTTGGAAGTTGGCCTTCCTCCTCTCGCGATATCCAATCTTCTTACGTTATCAATCCCTCGATGCACATTGAAACATTGTGACATGTCGGTATTTTTAAAAGCCAAATGCGCGGAATACATCGATTTACAATGGAGGCATTTCACGATAAGTACAGATGATTACAATTTGAGGCTGTTTTTCTCGCAGAACTACATTGTGATTTTACGCAGTTAAACTTTATCATAATAATAATTCTTACACATAAAATACAGTTATGATGTTCACAATACTCCATACGGGTGTTCATACAAGAAGCCAAACGCACTAACATAGGGCAACGGTCTACTGGTAAATGCTCGAAGGAAATTCGAAGATGGAAGAACCGAAAAAGAGAATGCATTCTCAAATATTCTGGACACATCCGCCGACAATGCGAAAATAGTGGGATGAAGATCAAGTGTGTGCAAGGACGATCGGAGGTGAAAAAGAGAACCATCAAAGAGAGGGTTGATCCTGAATAGAAGAATTTCAGGAGAACCTTGTTCACCGACGTGGCTAGCCAAACGAACGACTCAAGTACGGAAGAAGAGCGACTGCTCCAAAACAAAGTATGCGAACAAGATCATTTGGCGTACAGTACATTACGAAATATTAACACTCAGAATGCGGGTTGTATGATAGGCAACTTCCAAATCATTGCACGTATTAGCACATTCATTCCAACATGATATACGGAAGGATAAATTTCACCATAACAATAGGTTAACTACCAAGATACCATCTATTGAACAAATAAAGTACAACTTGTTACATTTCATCAAGCTGCTTCAGTGACGGCTAACCCAAAAGGATCCAGCTTCAGGGAAGATCCTCCTCGAACCTTGAGTGAGCAGCTGGTGCAGCTTCTACTGAAAAGATTCAAGCACGGTTAAGGAAAGCGATTGCACTTTAAGGGATGTAAAATGGAGTATCAAAATAAGCTCACCCTGCAAGCACATTCAATATCTCCTTCCCATGGGTTTGCATCTTCCACATGACTTCTTTTCCTCGATCTAACAATACTACAATCTTCTCTGCAGAATCCACAGCTTCATGCTAAGCATCTTCTAATGCCGATGCACAAGCAGCGTGGCCTCATGAAGGTAATATATTTACGTTAACACGGACGGCAAATCAAATAACAACAATTGACTATCATGGAAATAATATTACCCACCTTTTTCTAACTGAACACAATATTCCTTCGCCGAACCGTGATAAATCCCATCTGAGGAAACACTGTGGATGCACTGCGCGCACGGAACCATCTTCTCTGCGCTTGAAGTAAAAAAAAGGGTAAGCAACTGGAGAAGTCGAAGAAGAGAACAAGGAATGAGTTTTACTTTACTTTCGTCCGATTCCGGGGTTACCGACGGTCTTGGATAAATGGCCCATCCTGAAATTCTCAGCGAAGGATACTGCTTAACTTATCCTAAAATAATCATTGCTACTTCCGGTTAAGAGATATGTATCAGTGATCCAAAATCATTCCGATCATATGTTATGGACGCGAACAAAATTGACTGCCATTTACACCCGAGCAGTCAAGGAGGTGAAATTGCCACATTACCAATTCGTGTCCCAGCATATCTTCTAGGTCTTTCGCGGCGGTAGTAGAAATGCAGGAAAAACTCTGTCTTGGCTGCTGGAGTAAACGGGACCGCTATCAACATCTTCTCATCCGCCCCATGCAGACGAGCTGAAATCGATTGATTGTTTCAATAGACGTTACATCCTTTTGGAATTATAATGTCAAATGTGTAATTCAATGAAGGTCATTTTTATGCAAATACGCCGATGATGTATTATTTCGTGAGCTTCCCTACTGCTTCCCGTGGTAGATGCCCTCCTCACGTTTTCCAAACCGCTCTCGAAAAGGTCTTCTTGTTCCACAGCCACGCGATCGGGTTCCTGAAGAGATAAAGCATTAATCTAAAACATGATGGTCGTTAACGAACAGTAGGGAAGAACAATCGACAACTCTTGCTGCTATGTGAAATTCGTTGACTGAAAATAAATCCTTCCTACCTTTAATTCCTCATGCATTCAAGATACCGACTGATTTACAGATGGTCGTCCTCTTCGGAAGCGTTGCACAATAGCAATCAATTCCCAAGTAGTACGCAAAGCTGAAAATAATGAGACACGATTACGAATACGTGCGCGTGAATCTGAATTCAAATTACAAGTTCACTCACATTCTTTGATTCTCCGTCTCCATCGATGGAATGGTTCAGTAATGTCTCGAATTATTCCTCTCCCCGAGGCTAAGCATCCTGCTGGAGGGCGGATCCTTCTCGTCCGTAGTTGGTGCAGTTTCCTATAGAAGATATATATTAGTTTGAGGAAATCGAATTCACTTTGTCACGATTACGACAAGTCGAATCAAAAATACTCACCCTGCCAGCTCAGTCAAAACCTTCGTCTCCTTGTGGTTCCTCTTTACGACATAACTTCCTGAATCTCGATGAGCTACACGGCAGAGCCCGCCGTCACACCTCAGGATCTTCTCACAAGCACCGTTCCCTCGTCATGGTAAAATATTTACGTTAATATGGACGGCAAAAGATAGAATTCTTCAATTGACTGTCATGGAAATAACCTTACTCACCGTTTTGTAACTGAACAATTTATTCCTTCGCCGACCCGCGCTTCTCATAAATGGACGTACCTGGATCAAACGGAAACATGTTTTAATATGCAAGCAAATATTACTGTAAATGGTCCCGCATCATGTTCTCATGCAAACTGGGATTATAATAGAAAGGACGTTACTTACGATGGAATCATATGGAATTCTCGCGGTAAAAGTTTTGGAAGTTGGCCTTCCTCCTCTCGCGATATCCAATCTTCTTACGTTATCAATCCCTCGATGCACATTGAAACATTGTGACATGTCGGTATTTTTAAAAGCCAAA
The DNA here is from genome assembly GCA_020796165.1 of Pantala flavescens. Lineage (NCBI taxonomy): Eukaryota > Metazoa > Arthropoda > Insecta > Odonata > Libellulidae > Pantala > Pantala flavescens. The sequence goes on along the minus strand of CM036885.1, from coordinate 17,126,808 downwards.
TGCGCGGAATACATCGATTTACAATGGAGGCATTTCACGATAAGTACAGATGATTACAATTTGAGGCTGTTTTTCTCGCAGAACTACATTGTGATTTTACGCAGTTAAACTTTATCATAAATATAATTCTTACACATACAATACAGTTATGATGTTCACAATACTCCATACGGGTGTTCATACAAGAAGCCAAACGCACTAACATAGTGCAACGGTCTACTGGTAAATGCTCGAAGGAAATTCGAAGATGGAAGAACCGAAAAAGAGAATGCATTCTCAAATATTCTGGACACATCCGCCGACAATGCGAAAATAGTGGGATGAAGATCAAGTGTGTGCAAGGACGATCGGAGGTGAAAAAGAGAACCATCAAAGAGAGGGTTGATCCTGAGTAGATGAATTTCAGGAGAACCTTGTTCACCGACGTGGCTAGCCAAACAAACGACTCAAGTACGGAAGAAGAGCGACTGCTCCAAAACAAAGTGTGCGAACAAGATCATTTGGCGTACAGTACATTACGAAATATTAACACTCAGAATGCGGGTTGTATGATAGGCAACTTCCAAATCATTGCATGTATTAGCACATTCATTCCAACATGATATACGGAAGGATAAATTTCACCATAACAATAGGTTAACTACCAAGAAACCATCTATTGAACATATGAAGTACAACTTGTTACATTTCATCAAGCTGCTTCAGTGACGGCTACCCCAAAAGGATCCAGCTTCAGGGAAGATCCTCCTCGAACCTTGAGTGAGCAGCTGGTGCAGCTTCTACTGAAAAGATTCAAGCACGGTTAAGGAAAGCGATTGCATTTCAAGGGATGTAAAATAGAGTATCAAAATAAGCTCGCCCTGCAAGCAAATTCAATATCTCCTTCCCATGGGTTTGCATCTTCCACATGACTTCTTTTCCTCGATCTAACAATACTACAATCTTCTCTGCAGAATCCACGGCTTCATGCTAAGCATCTTCTAATGCCGATGCACAAGCAGCGTGGCCTCATGAAGGTAATATATTTACGTTAACACGGACGGAAAATCAAATAACAACAATTGACTATCATGGAAATAATATTACCCACCTTTTTCTAACTGAACACAATATTCCTTCGCCGAACCGTGAGAAATCCCATCTGAGGAAACACTGTGGATGCACTGCGCGCACGGAACCATCTTCTCTGCGCTTGAAGTAAAAAAAAGGGTAAGCAACTGGAGAAGTCGAAGAAGAGAACAAGGAATGAGTTTTACTTTACTTTCGTCCGATTCCGGGGTTACCGACGGTCTTGGATAAATGGCGCATCCTGAAATTCTCAGCGAAGGATACTGCTTAACTTATCCTGAAATAATCATTGCTACGTCCGGTTAAGAGATATTTATCAGTGATCCAAAATCATTCCGATCATATGTTATGGACGCGAACAAAATTGACTGCCATTTACACCCGAGCAGTCAAGGGAGTGAAATTGCCACATTACCAATTCGTGTCCCAGCATATCTTCTAGGTCTTTCGCGGCGGTAGAAGAAATGCAGGAAAAACTCTGTCTTGGCTGCTGGAGTAAACGGGACCGCTATCAACGTCTTCTCATCCGCCCCATGCAGACGAGCTGAAATCGATTGATTGTTTCAATAGACGTTACATCCTTTTGGAATTATAATGTCAAATGTGTAATTCAATGAAGGTCATTTTTATGCAAATACGCCGATGATGTATTATTTCGTGAGCTTCCCTACTGCTTCCCGTGGTAGATGCCCTCCTCACGTTTTCCAAACCGCTCTCGAAAAGGTCTTCTTGTTCCACAGCCACGCGATCGGTTTCCTGAAGAGATAAAGCATTAATCTAAAACATGATGGTCGTTAACGAACAGTAGGGAAGAACAATCGACAACTCTTGCTGCTATGTGAAATTCGTTGACTGAAAATAAATCCTTCCTACCTTTCATTCCTCATGCATTCAAGATACCGACTGATTTACAGATGGTCGTCCTCTTCGGAAGCGTTGCACAATAGCAATCAATTCCCAAGTAGTACGCAAAGCTGAAAATAATGAGACACGATTACGAATACGTGCGCGTGAATCTGATTTCAAATTACAAGTTCACTCACATTCTTTGATTCTCCGTCTCCATCGATGGAATGGTTCAGTAATGTCTCGAATTATTCCTCTCCCCGAGGCTAAGCATCCTGCTGGAGGGCGGATCCTCCTCGTCCGTAGTTGGTGCAGTTTCCTATAGAAGATATATATTAGTTTGAGGAAATCGAATTCACTTTGTCACGATTACGACAAGTCGAATCAAAAATACTCACCCTGCCAGCTCAGTCAAAACCTTCGTCTCCTTGTGGATCTTCCTTACGACATAACTTCCTGAATCTCGATGAGCTACACGGCAGAGCCCGCCGTCACACCTCAGGATCTTCTCACAAGCACCGTTCCCTCGTCATGGTAAAATATTTACGTTAATATGGACGGCAAAAGATAGAATTCTTCAATTGACTGTCATGGAAATAACCTTACTCACCGTTTTGTAACTGAACAATTTATTCCTTCGCCGACCCGCGCTTCTCATGAATGGACGAACCTGGATCAAACGGAAACATTTTTTAATATGCAAGCAAATATTACTGTAAATGGTCCCGCATCATGTTCTCATGCAAACTGGTATTATAATAGAAAGGACGTTACTTACGATGGAATCATATGGAATTCTCGCGGTAAAAGTTTTGGAAGTTGGCCTTCCTCCTCTCGCGATATCCAATCTTCTTACGTTATCAATCCCTCGATGCACATTGAAACATTGTGACATGTCGGTATTTTTAAAAGCCAAATGCGCGGAATACATCGATTTACAATGGAGGCATTTCACGATAAGTACAGATGATTACAATTTGAGGCTGTTTTTCTCGCAGAACTACATTGTGATTTTACGCAGTTAAACTTTATCATAATAATAATTCTTACACATACAATACAGTTATGATGTTCACAATACTCCATACGGGTGTTCATACAAGAAGCCAAACGCACTAACATAGTGCAACGGTCTACTGGTAAATGCTCGAAGGAAATTCGAAGATGGAAGAACCGAAAAAGAGAATGCATTCTCAAATATTCTGGACACATCCGCCGACAATGCGAAAATAGTGGGATGAAGATCAAGTGTGTGCAAGGACGATCGGAGGGGAAAAAGAGAACCATCAAAGAGAGGGTTGATCCTGAATAGAAGAATTTCAGGAGAACCTTGTTCACCGACGTGGCTAGCCAAACGAACGACTCAAGTACGGAAGAAGAGCGACTGCTCCAAAACAAAGTATGCGAACAAGATCATTTGGCGTACAGTACATTACGAAATATTAACACTCAGAATGCGGGTTGTATGATAGGCAACTTCCAAATCATTGCACGTATTAGCACATTCATTCCAACATGATATACGGAAGGATAAATTTCACCATAACAATAGGTTAACTACCAAGATACCATCTATTGAACAAATAAAGTACAACTTGTTACATTTCATCAAGCTGCTTCAGTGACGGCTACCCCAAAAGGATTTAGCTTCAGGGAAGATCCTCCTCGAACCTTGAGTGAGCAGCTGGTGCAGCTTCTACTGAAAAGATTCAAGCACGGTTAAGGAAAGCGATTGCACTTTAAGGGATGTAAAATGGAGTATCGAAATAAGCTCACCCTGCAAGCACATTCAATATCTACTTCCCATGGGTTTGCATCTTCCACATGACTTCTTTTCCTCGATCTAACAATACTACAATCTTCTCTGCAGAATCCACAGCTTCATGCTAAGCATCTTCTAATGCCGATGCACAAGCAGCGTGGCCTCATGAAGGTAATATATTTACGTTAACACGGACGGAAAATCAAATAACAACAATTGACTATCATGGAAATAATCTTACCCACCTTTTTCTAACTGAACACAATATTCCTTCGCCGAACCGTGAGAAATCCCATCTGAGGAAGCACTGTGGATGCACTGCGCGTACGGAACCATCTTCTCTGCGCTTGAAGTAAAAAAAAGGGTAAGCAACTGGAGAAGTCGAAGAAGAGAACAAGGAATGAGTTTTACTTTACTTTCGTCCGATTCCGGGGTTACCGACGGTCTTGGATAAATGGCGCATCCTGAAATTCTCAGCGAAGGATACTGCTTAACTTATCCTGAAATAATCATTGCTACGTCCGGTTAAGAGATATTTATCAGTGATCCAAAATCATTCCGATCATATGTTATGGACGCGAACAAAATTGACTGCCATTTACACCCGAGCAGTCAAGGAGGTGAAATTGCCACATTACCAATTCGTGTCCCAGCATATCTTCTAGGTCTTTCGCGGCGGTAGTAGAAATGCAGGAAAAACTTTGTCTTGGCTGCTGGAGTAAACGGGACCGCTATCAACGTCTTCTCATCCGCCCCATGCAGACGAGCTGAAATCGATTGATTGTTTCAACAGACTTTACATCCTTTTGGAATTATAATGTCAAATGTGTAATTCAATGAAGGTCATTTTTATGCAAATACGCCGATGATGTATTATTTCGTGAGCTTCCCTACTGCTTCCCGTGGTAGATGCCCTCCTCACGTTTTCCAAACCGCTCTCGAAAAGGTCTTCTTGTTCCACAGCCACGCGATCGGTTTCCTGAAGAGATAAAGCATTAATCTAAACCATGATGGTCGTTAACGAACAGTAGGGAAGAACAATCGACAACTCTTGCTGCTATGTGAAATTCGTTGACTGAAGATAAATCCTTCCTACCTTTCATTCCTCATGCATTCAAGATACCGACTGATTTACAGATGGTCGTCCTCTTCGGAAGCGTTGCACAATAGCAATCAATTCCCAAGTAGTACGCAAAGCTGAAAATAATGAGACACGATTACGAATACGTGCGCGTGAATCTGAATTCAAATTACAAGTTCACTCACATTCTTTGATTCTCCGTCTCCATCGATGGAATGGTTCAGTAATGTCTCGAATTATTCCTCTCCCCGAGGCTAAGCATCCTGCTGGAGGGCGGATCCTCCTCGTCCGTAGTTGGTGCAGTTTCCTATAGAAGATATATATTAGTTTGAGGAAATCGAATTCACTTTGTCACGATTACGACAAGTCGAATCAAAAATACTCACCCTGCCAGCTCAGTCAAAACCTTCGTCTCCTTGTGGATCTTCCTTACGACATAACTTCCTGAATCTCGATGAGCTACACGGCAGAGCCCGCCGTCACACCTCAGGATCTTCTCACAAGCACCGTTCCCTCGTCATGGTAAAATATTTACGTTAATATGGACGGCAAAAGATAGAATTCTTCAATTGACTGTCATGGAAATAACCTTACTCACCGTTTTGTAACTGAACAATTTATTCCTTCGCCGACCCGCGCTTCTCATGAATGGACGAACCTGGATCAAACGGAAACATTTTTTAATATGCAAGCAAATATTACTGTAAATGGTCCCGCATCATGTTCTCATGCAAACTGGGATTATAATAGAAAGGACGTTACTTACGATGGAATCATATGGAATTCTCGCGGTAAAAGTTTTGGAAGTTGGCCTTCCTCCTCTCGCGATATCCAATCTTCTTACGTTATCAATCCCTCGATGCACATTGAAACATTGTGACATGTCGGTATTTATAAAACCCAAATGCGCGGAATACATCGATTTACAATGGAGGCATTTCACGATAAGTACAGATGATTACAATTAGAGGCTGTTTTTCTCGCAGAACTACATTGTGATTTTACGCAGTTAAACTTTATGATAAATATAATTATTACACATACAATACAGTTATGATGTTCACAATACTCCATACGGGTGTTCATACAAGAAGCCAAACGCACTAACATAGTGCAACGGTCTACTGGTAAATGCTCGAAGGAAATTCGAAGATGGAAGAACCGAAAAAGAGAATGCATTCTCAAATATTCTGGACACATCAGCCGACAATGCGAAAATAATGGGATGAAGATCAAGTGTGTGCAAGGACGATCGGAGGTGAAAAAGAGAACCATCAAAGAGAGGGTTGATCCTGAATAGAAGAATTTCAGGAGAACCTTGTTCACCGACGTGGCTAGCCAAACGAACGACTCAAGTACGGAAGAAGAGCGACTGCTCCAAAACAAAGTGTGCGAACAAGATCATTTGGCGTACAGTACATTACGAAATATTAACACTCAGAATGCGGGTTGTATGATAGGCAACTTCCAAATCATTGCACGTATTAGCACATTCATTCCAACATGATATACGGAAGGATAAATTTCACCATAACAATAGGTTAACTACCAAGATACCATCTATTGAACAAATAAAGTACAACTTGTTACATTTCATCAAGCTGCTTCAGTGACGGCTACCCCAAAAGGATCCAGCTTCAGGGAAGATCCTCCTCGAACCTTGAGTGAGCAGCTGGTGGAGCTTCTACTAAAAAGATTCAAGCACGGTTAAGGAAAGCGATTGCATTTTAAGGGATGTAAAATGGAGTATCAAAATAAGCTCACCCTGCAAGCACATTCAATATCTCCTTCCCATGCGTTTGCATCTTCCACATGACTTCTTTTCCTCGATCTAACAATACTAATTTCTTCTCTGCAGAATCCACAGCTTCATGCTAAGCATCTTCTAATGCCGATGCACAAGCAGCGTGGCCTCATGAAGGTAATATATTTACGTTAACACGGACGGAAAATCAAATAACAACAATTGACTATCATGGAAATAATCTTACCCACCTTTTTCTAACTGAAAACAATATTCCTTCGCCGAACCGTGAGAAATCCCATCTGAGGAAACACTGTGGATGCACTGCGCGCACGGAACCATCTTCTCTGCGCTTGAAGTAAAAAAAAAGGGTAAGCAACTGGAGAAGTCGAAGAAGAGAACAAGGAATGAGTTTTACTTTACTTTCGTCCGATTCCGGGGTTACCGACGGTCTTGGATAAATGGCCCATCCTGAAATTCTCAGCGAAGGATACTGCTTAACTTATCCTGAAATAATCATTGCTACGTCCGGTTAAGAGATATTTATCAGTGATCCAAAATCATTCCGATCATATGTTATGGACGCGAACAAAATTGACTGCCATTTACACCCGAGCAGTCAAGGAGGTGAAATTGCCACATTACCAATTCGTGTCCCAGCATATCTTCTAGGTCTTTCGCGGCGGTAGTAGAAATGCAGGAAAAACTTTGTCTTGGCTGCTGGAGTAAACGGGACCGCTATCAACGTCTTCTCATCCGCCCCATGCAGACGAGCTGAAATCGATTGATTGTTTCAACAGACTTTACATCCTTTTGGAATTATAATGTCAAATGTGTAATTCAATGAAGGTCATTTTTATGCAAATACGCCGATGATGTATTATTTCGTGAGCTTCCCTACTGCTTCCCGTGGTAGATGCCCTCCTCACGTTTTCCAAACCGCTCTCGAAAAGGTCTTCTTGTTCCACAGCCACGCGATCGGTTTCCTGAAGAGATAAAGCATTAATCTAAACCATGATGGTCGTTAACGAACAGTAGGGAAGAACAATCGACAACTCTTGCTGCTATGTGAAATTCGTTGACTGAAGATAAATCCTTCCTACCTTTCATTCCTCATGCATTCAAGATACCGACTGATTTACAGATGGTCGTCCTCTTCGGAAGCGTTGCACAATAGCAATCAATTCCCAAGTAGTACGCAAAGCTGAAAATAATGAGACACGATTACGAATACGTGCGCGTGAATCTGAATTCAAATTACAAGTTCACTCACATTCTTTGATTCTCCGTCTCCATCGATGGAATGGTTCAGTAATGTCTCGAATTATTCCTCTCCCCGAGGCTAAGCGTCCTGCTGGAGGGCGGATCCTCCTCGTCCGTAGTTGGTGCAGTTTCCTATAGAAGATATATATTAGTTTGAGGAAATCGAATTCACTTTGTCACGATTACGACAAGTCGAATCAAAAATACTCACCCTGCCAGCTCAGTCAAAACCTTCGTCTCCTTGTGGATCTTCTTTACGACATAACTTCCTGAATCTCGATGAGCTACACGGCAGAGCCCGCCGTCACACCTCAGGATCTTCTCACAAGCACCGTTCCCTCGTCATGGTAAAATATTTACGTTAATATGGACGGCAAAAGATAGAATTCTTCAATTGACTGTCATGGAAATAACCTTACTCACCGTTTTGTAACTGAACAATTTATTCCTTCGCCGACCCGCGCTTCTCATGAATGGACGTACCTGGATCAAACGGAAACATTTTTTAATATGCAAGCAAATATTACTGTAAATGGTCCCGCATCATGTTCTCATGCAAACTGGGATTATAATAGAAAGGACGTTACTTACGATGGAATCATATGGAATTCTCGCGGTAAAAGTTTTGGAAGTTGGCCTTCCTCCTCTCGCGATATCCAATCTTCTTACGTTATCAATCCCTCGATGCACATTGAAACATTGTGACATGTCGGTATTTATAAAACCCAAATGCGCGGAATACATCGATTTACAATGAGGCATTTCACGATAAGTACAGATGATTACAATTAGAGGCTGTTTTTCTCGCAGAACTACATTGTGATTTTACGCAGTTAAACTTTATCATAAATATAATTCTTACACATACAATACAGTTATGATGTTCACAATACTCCATACGGGTGTTCGTACAAGAAGCCAAACGCACTAACATAGTGCAACGGTCTACTGGGAAATGCTCGAAGGAAATTCGAAGATGGAAGAACCGAAAAAGAGAATGCATTCTCAAATATTCTGGACACATCAGCCGACAATGCGAAAATAATGGGATGAAGATCAAGTGTGTGCAATGACGATCGGAGGTGAAAAAGAGAACCATCAAAGAGAGGGTTGATCCTGAATAGAAGAATTTCAGGAGAACCTTGTTCACCGACGTGGCTAGCCAAACGAACGACTCAAGTACGGAAGAAGAGCGACTGCTCCAAAACAAAGTGTGCGAACAAGATCATTTGGCGTACAGTACATTACGAAATATTAACACTCAGAATGCGGGTTGTATGATAGGCAACTTCCAAATCATTGCACGTATTAGCACATTCATTCCAACATGATATACGGAAGGATAAATTTCACCATAACAATAGGTTGACTACCAAGATACCATCTATTGCACTTATAAGGTAGTACTTGTTACTTTTCATCAAGCTGCTTCAGTGACGGCTACCCCAAAAGTATTACATTTAATTTCATATTACGAAACCATTCGCGAAATACAATTTTCTGTGGGAATCTACAAAGTTTATTTTATTACTATGGCATTCTACGAAGGTACTCCTTCTCACATTGATTTCACTGCTCCATTATAATTATGCTTAGCGAAACTCATTAAGTTTTTCCCCATTACTGCGCCTTACGTTTCCTTCAATATTTAGCAATTGAAAATATTCAGCACCCAAATGGCTTTCAAGTATTTCATACTTAGCCACAATATTGTGGTAAATGTATAAAGAATTATTTATTCCCCTTTCTTGATGGTTAACTGCCACTAAGTCACTAAGCCAACTTAGTAGTGAGGTAAGTATAAACATATGAATATTCATAAAATTTTATTTGACTAATTAATTGTTGTTTGCATACTCCAAAATATATCATGCTCCTTAATTTTATATAGTTAGCAAAATGAACACTATTATCACTTATTTTACTATGCTTTTACTAAGAACAGAACGTCATTAATTACAGGACATAATTCAACATCTTTCTTGTTTCATTCATATATTATTTCATTACCCATAGATTTTTTTCTCTCAATTTCTAAGATGTTGTGCGATCAAATATAATATATTACATAATTATCTAAATTCTTATGATCTCTGTTGTTTATCTTTTAATCCAATGCATTCAATATTTGCTGCTTAATAAAAGATTGTAACTCTCAAATTAAAAGATCATGTATATCATTATCTGAGAATAATAATACTTTACAAAAGGTAAAAATATAGTACGAATAGAGCATCAATTGATAAAATAATAACCTGCTACTGAAACTATATGTCCCTAGAAATAAGTGCCTTTTTATCAAGGTGCTTCCTTTTCTCTAGAATATTTTTAATAAATTTATGTAATAGAAGAGCGGTTCTAATTTCATGTGTTTATATTTAAAGTGTCGTTTCAGGTGAGTCGTTAAACGTTTAATTGGACTTTTTTTAAATTTTAACCAAATGTTATTAAAATTGATTGAATAATTAAAACATTTTATGAAAAAATTCAATCCCGAAATTCATATAAAGTCGTTAACTGTTTCAGAAATTGCAATTGCAAATAATATAAGTCAATATGGTTTTCTCGAATTATGTTAATAACCTTGCGTTAGAATTTATAAACTGCAACCGAATTAAAAAGTAATTAAAAATAAATATCGTTTTTGAAGGAATCGAATTTACGTGGTGTTATCGTGTGCATGTCCGAAAGAAGCTACGGCTCCTTCACTTTCCTTTTCGTTCAGCAGCTTGAGTCATTTTTGTTTAGAAAGTGGAATACATACTCAAGGACAAATGCTCTCCATCACAATACAAAAAAGGGAAGGAGATTCGTGAGCAAGTAGACCCGGAGTATTGAAATATATTTATAACTATGTATTAAACGGAAATAAACTAAATTATTATTGAATCACTGAATACAAGATAAACTATCGTTGCATATAATTCACCTCACGATAGAAAATGATTCAGGTTTTAATTTAATAATTGAATGTTATCTAAATAACATCCGATAATGACAAGTTAAATATTTCAATTTCAATAATAATTCGGAACAATTATCATTCCATGCTGCGATGAACGATGATTGCAGTATACGTAAATACAGAAAAAATCCTATGAATTGGAAAATGTCGTGGCCTACAATTTTAATCGCAAAATTCCTTTGAATCTTACGTATATAAGTTACAAATATATCTCAATACGACGATGTATACATAGAGTAGTATCTAAGTTACATGTTGATTGCATATTGGACCGTGTCAAACTATTTTAAAAAATTCTAAAAATTCCTTAACTGATTAAAAAACACTCCTTATAGTCGTACTTATATAATTCTCTTATGTAATCAAAATGGTATCATTGTTTTCGAGATCCGTTTAGCGTAATAATTTTACTTTGAGCAGCTGTCAGGTGTTTAAAAAATATTATATCTAAATCTATATATCTAAATATTATATATATATATATATATATATATATATATATATATATATATATATATATATTATATTTATTAGAATAAATTATATAATCGTTAAAATAAAAGGTTGAAACTCGAAATAAAACTATGTATCTTATACAGACGAAATTTATATGACAATCCGTATTGCATTTCAAAAATAACTAAATCATTCATTGAATACCGTATCATCCGCAAATATTCGCACTTTACTTTCGATATCGAAGCTCAAGTCGTTTATATATATTAAGAATAGAAGTGGCCCAATTACGCTGCCCTGTGGAACGCCCGAGGTAACTTTGACTTTGTTTGAAGTCACGCCATCAAGTAAAGCTTGTTGTTCCCTATCGCGGAGAAAATCCCTTATCCAGTCAATTATTTCTTTATTAATACCGATTAATTTTAACTTGTAAATTAATTTGTTGTGAAGGACCGTGTCGAAAGCGTTCTTAAAATCGAGGAAGATAGCATCTTCTTGCTTCAAATTCTCGGCTGATTTCAGGATATCGTGAACGAATAACGCTAGCTGAGTTTCGCATGATCTAAATTTTCTGAAGCCATGTTGGTTCTTATCTAAAAAATTAACTCTATCTAGGAATTTCATAAGTGAGCTGACAACGATATGCTCCATCACTTTTCCCGACAGTGAAGTTAACGATATTGGTCTATAATTACTTGGGTCCTCTTTAAGTCCCTTTTTATAAACGGGCGTAACGCTAGCTATCTTCCAAAAAGATCTCCGAGATCCGTTTAGCATAATAATTTTACTTTGAGCAGCAGTCGGGTGTTTAGAAAATGGAATCATATATATAATCGTTAAAATAAAAGGTTGAAACTCGAAATAAAACTATGTATCTTATACAGACGAAATTTATATGACAATCCGTATTGCATTTCAAAAATAACTAAATCATTCATTGAATACCGCTTAATGATGCAATAGGGAAAATGTATTGCAAAATAACGAGAAATATTAATTTAATAAATTACAAATATTCACTAAGAAATAGAAAACGTTGTGGATTACACCCTTCAAACTTAATATATTTCGTTTTCGTAAACCTACCGTTAATTTTTCAATGATCAGAGAATAGAATGGTATGCAAGGTGATATCTCAATTTAATCTTTGATAGGATAACGGACCTCATAAAACTATATTATAGACATCATAGTTATCCATTAATTAACTAGAAAAGCATAAGTATACATCCACTTGTATATATATCTGAAGGAGTGATACGCGGATCATTGTTCTCGGGAAGTGTTAATCATCATTAATTGTACTTTTATTAGAAGGGTTGTTACGTTTTTAGATTATAGAGCAACTGTATAATCGCTAAAAAACGTGAGTTAAATCTTGAGTGAAACTAAGAATATTACATATTTCGTCATCCTTCACTTATTTCAAATACTTCAAGTTTCCATTTAATTTGAATAGAGTACTTATTTAAATTATATTCTAATATTGGAATTAAAGAAAGTTGTAAATCGTTCAAGACTATTTCAAGTACGTTAGGAATCATCGCATGAGATCTATTCTCGTACTTAATACGCGTAGTTATACGAAAAGCAATGTTACGTTGTATTCAGAAAATTAAAGCAAAGAAGTGTTGAAAATAGGAATAAAGCTCTCGCGAGTACTATCCATTTATTATAGAAATAGTTGTAGTGATTTATTAATGATCAATGGCATCAGTGCTTAAATATCACGATGACTCAAAGCATAATTAATATTTCAATGATAATTAAATTTCCTCGTTGGCGTCGTAAATCATTTAAAGTTATAAATTATTATATAATCTTTCGTTAATTATAGTTTCATTCGGGAATAACTTTGAATCGCATTACTTTCCGCTTATGTATTTATTCTAAGTTTCGTTAAACAATCATTAATTGCGGAAACCGTTCCTTAAATGTGTTTCGCAACACGTTACATTCAAAAAAACGTTAGTAGAATCCAATATTCAAACGAAATAAACTTGGATGGATTCAGATTCTGAAAAGTACGTCGGCTATCAATGATACGTAATTGCCACGTGGTCTAACCGGAAGTCGTTGTTACATGTCCGAAAATGAGTGGAAATTTAATAAAAAGGAGGTTTTATCACTATCGAAGATTATAAAATTGAATCGGAAACTTTCAAAATGAGATATTCATGAGCGATTCCGTATTTGAGAATGATTCGATCGAACTATGACTACGAGGCGGTTATCAAGTTTTAAGATATAAATACTTGTTTCGTCATGTAACCGACGTACAAGTTAAACGCACGGTAAACATTTCTTTCTCTTTTAAAGGAAGGAAACAAAGGCACGATCATTCGGAAGATACTTCGACAGCGGCACCTTTCTTTTAAAAAATCGGACTAAATATATCCATCCAAAATTAAAATCGATTCTGAATGAAATAGATACCGACAAAGAAAGTAACATAGTCTATTAAAGAACATAATAGTTTTAAAAAAATCGTATATTTCCTACCTTTCGTGTCCCAGCCATTCCAATCGTTGGCGTCCTGACTCCGTGATGAGGTTCCATCGCAGCTTTCTTTCCGCTTATATATTCAATATCGATAATTATTAATTCGGAAATTACCGAAAACGATTCAACCAGATAAACTAACGCACTTTTAAAACTTTCAGTGACGAATTTAAATTTTAACGGTTTTCTTGAACAAAGCGGCAGCACGACGTTGCTAGAAGAATTCCCAGAAGACAATGGCAATTTTGCAACACCGCTAAAGTTGAACCAAAATCCTCGCTTCTGATTGGCTGGTTACGATTGACCACGCCCGCTTTAGCGTTCCTTTATCTTTTCCATATTTAATAATTTAATTATTTTAATTAATTACAATGTAAATGATGATTAAATGATTCAAATTAATTTTTACAATTATTAGGGTAAATATATTCATTAATACTTATCGTTTGAATATTATGTATGGGAAGTTGAAGAAGTTCACTCAAGCAAATTCTCATACTCATTCGTTATGAAAAATTTGACGTCCAATGCTTTTGTTTTACTGGAAAATTCATTAAGTTTTAATAACAAATGGAAATTAAAATTAAAACTTCGGTCTTACCCCTGAAATTATTTAATAATAATGTTTATTCACAACATCTACCAGAGATTGTGAATGAGATATTTTTCGAAGTATCTTCTCAATGGTACGTCAATAGACTATAGTCGAAATAGATTGGAGGTAAACGTGAAAGTAATCTCATATCATTCATCGTGAATATTAATGTCAACTTAAGAAATAAATAAATCACTCTATAAGTTCATCAATCCTCTGATGGCTACCTTTGTTGCTAAAATGTTTGAAAACATATGTATCTGATTTAAAAGTTATATTACTTTGAGATCAATTTACTAGAAAAGCTTACTTACCTCTGATAGCCTTTCCATTTTTCTTGAATGGAACTACCCTCCAAAGGAACCTTCTTTATTTTGGCGACCGCACTTTAATTAGAAATGTTTTTCTTAACAAACACACGTTCAGATTTAGACACTTCACAATGGCAAAAAGCACCCACACCTCACTCACTATTTATATATTGTTTGCACTTATTTCATCACTGATTTTAGCAATAGCAGGAATCAAATTGCCAGAATAAAGCAAAACGTTGCACTTTCCACGTAATATATAAGTTAATACGTGGAATTTTTGGTATACGTCGTCACTAATTGCACCCGTGAGGTCACATGTCACTCAATTCACTATAAATCATAGGCGAGGCATTTTCGATTCTTTTCTTGCGGAAATGTCTCAAAACTTGAGCGATTTCATGATTATTTTTGTATTATTATCGAAATAGAGAACGTTAATATTTCCATCTGTATAATCGTTACTTTAATGATTGAATAGTGTTCATGATCATACAAAAATAGAAAACTTGTGTACAATTGAATAAAATGAACCTTTCAAATTCACCCTTCAAATTTTGGGCATGTATCTGCACATTCATAAAATTCTCGAGGCACTATTTTCGGTGGCTAAAGCTGTAGTTACACAATCACTCTTTGATGTAATCAAAAATAAACATCAACCATGAATATACACTTTAAGTCACTCACTAAAGCGTTGCACCAGAATACCTTGCACTATTTTCGGACAATGAAAGAAAATTAAAACACACCTACTATTCCTACTCCTACAACTTCCAACTGAATGTAATGGGCCTTCCTTTCGTAACACAGACGGATCACTAACTTATAGAGATGTGAATAAAACACTTCTCACTCTTCGAACGTAATCAGCATATCCTAACATTCAATATGCAAGAGGAGTCATAACTGCACCAATGTCGGTGGCTTGAATACGTCATCTTTTCGCCACGAGAATGTATTCCAAAATGAACACTGACCAATGAATATCCACTTATGTTTCACCCTTTGAAGCACCATACACCATATTATGTTGCACTTCATTCGGACGATGAAAGACTGAAGTAATATTCTAAGAGACAACGATTCAAAAATACCCATACTTTCCCCCTGAACTTGTTTCGAACAGCTATTTACTTTCTAGCGAAAGTGCAGAAATATTCTGGCGTTACTCATTTAGTACGACCTCGAAATTTTATAAAACGCTTTAGCCGTTATTTCAAGGTAAACCTTTTTTGGTTACTTAAATGAATACTCGAAATCGTAATAAATAGATCTTTCACAAGTAGAGCGTTCCTTATTATTTTGTGATCGCGCGATGACCAGGATTCAATATACTTAAACTTATCCCACGATCCATTTATTTAAGTTAGCTAAACCTTATTTTATAAACAAGTTTTTCATTGAAATAGCCGCTAGGGTTAAAGCGTTTCATAAAATTTCGAGGTCGTACTAAATGAGTAACGCCAGAATATTTCCGCCCTTCGGAAGGAAGTAAATAGTTGTACAAAACAAGCTCATGGAGAGACAGAGAGTGAATCACATGTTTTTGAATCATGGAATTGGTCATCAAGTACGTATAGTGCAAGTTATTATGGTGCCATGCTTAAGTGAGTGACTTAAAGTGTATATTCACTGGTTGATTATTTTTCCAAATTCAAGTTCGAAGGGTGTAATTGACAAAATTTTCCATTTCGCAGTCAATATTTTAATTTATTGACTTAATTTTAAATTTATTAAATTAATATTTCTTATTATTTAGCTATACATTTTCCCTGTTGCATCATTAAGCGATATTTAATTAATGATTTAGTTATTTTTACAAGTTGAAATTTTTGAAATGCAATACGGATTGTCATATAAATTTCGTCTGTATAAGATACATAGTTTTATTTCGAGTTTCAACCTTTTATTTTAACGATTATATATTTTATTCTAATAAATATAATATATATATATATATAATATTTAGATATATAGATTTAGATATAATATTTTTTAAACACCTGACAGCTGTACGTCTAAATTCTCTATAGAAAAGTTAGAACTGTAAGTATTCAAGGGCGCTCATTGCTCCCTAGGACCCCTTGTCAGAGGCCCTCTTCTTCTCACACTTTTTCATTTACTCACCACTTCACCCCATCCCTATCCTTCTTCCTCTGTAGCCTCTCTGGCCTATAAACAAACTTAATGTGCTGGATGCCCTTCTCTCTCCTTTTGGGGGATTTCCGAGTGCAGTGGGCAGTTGGTAACAGGAACGCGAGGAGGGCAGTAGTGCCGAATTAAAGTTCTGTGTTGGAAGCAAGGACTTATTACGTTTTATTTCTGTTCCCTTTTTGTTCCCTGAGCGAATCCCGCCTCGAGTTGGGCCTTTGGGTGTCAGAAGTGGGATACAGCCTCAGGGAACAAATATATCAGAGAAGGACAAGTCATGGCATCCCGTGTGAGTATTGGGGAAGTGAATCTCCAGGAGGCGATTGACGAGCTCAGCATGAGGATTGGAGAGCTTAATCGGGAAAATGCGAGTTAGAGGCGGTCACTCGGAAGTGGTGAGACAGAAGTTGCGCACAGAAAGAACTTCCCCCTGATATCTCTCGTGGATGTCTTTTCGGGAGAGTCGAAAGGAGTCACGTCTTTCTTTGAGAAGATCGAGAAAACTGCAGAACTGAGTGGATGGGGCGACATCGAGAAGCTGCACGTTGCTTCTCTTCGGTTGGGAGGAGAGGCCGCCGAGTATTATCGGAGTAAAAAGTGTAGGGAGGCGCCGTCATATGAAGTACTCAAACACCTTCTAGTAGAGAGGTTTAAGACAAAGAAAAGCGCCCGTTTTTATCGAGAAAAGCTTGCGTCGATCCGGATGGGACGTTGAGGGTTTTGCCGATAGAATCCGCACCATCAACGCTCATACGTACGAAGCAGCGGGGACCGCAGATTACGTCGCCGCAGTGCGTTCTGAAGTAGATCAACGGGCACTAGACCCCTTCCTCAATGGATTACCGAGAGAACTGAGCCGGCAAGTCCGACTAACAGCGCCAGAGACCCTCGACGAAGCTGTTCGACAGGCGGTACGAATAGATGAAGTCGAGAGAAGAACCGGGAACCCATTGAGGAGAGTTTTCCGTGTTCCGAGTGAGCAAGTTTGCTTTTCCTGCGGGCACATGGGACACTTGGCACGGCAGTGTCCAAGAGGACGACCTTGCTTCACCTGCGGACGCACGGGGCATTTCGCCCGGAGCTACGCCTCGCGACCATCTATGCGTCATCAGCAGAGGGATTTAAACAACGAGAGGGTTGGCCGGATTTTAAAGACAAACGAGCGTGATTATCTGCGAAATATTACGTAATCCTCGCTTCATAAACGAAAAAGAGTCGATTTGTATAAGAAATTTGTTAAAAAGTCGGATTTTAAAGACAAAAAAGCGCGATTATCGGCAAAATATAGCGTAATCTTCGCTTTAAAAACGAAAAAGAGGCGATTTTTACAAGAAATTTGTTAAAAAGCCGGATTTAAAAGACCAAAAAGCGAAACTATCTGCGAAATATTACGTAATCTACGCTTTAAAAACAATAGAGAGGCGATTTTTATAAGAAATTTGTTAAAAAGCCAAATTTTAAAGACCAAAGAGCGCGATTATCGGCGAAATATTACGTAATATTCGCTTTATAAACAATAAAGGGGAAATTTTTTTAAGAAATTGGTTAAAATGAATATTTTTCAAGACAAAAAAGAGAGCGATTATCTGTGGAATATATTATAATCTTCTAAAAGAGAAAAAGAGAAGAATTAAGATTAATAAATCCGAGAAAAGCCAATAAATCCGAGAATGGCGAATAAATTCGAGAAATGCGAATAAATCCGAGAAAAGCGAATAAATTCGAGAAATGCGAATAAATCCGCAAAAAGCGAATAAATCCGAGAAAAGCGAATAAATTCGAGAAATGCGAATAAATCCGAGATAAGTGAATAAATCCGAGAAAAGCGAGTAAATCCGAGAAATGCAAATAAATCCGAGAAATGTAAATAAATCCGAGAAAAAAAGCATAAATCCGAGAAAAGCGAATTAATCCGAGAAAAGCGAATTAATCCGAGAAAAGCGAATAAATCCGAGAAAAGCGAATTAATCCGAGAAAAGCGAATAAATCATAGAAAAGCGAATAATTCCGAGAAATGGGAATAAATCCGAGAAAAGCGAATAAATCAGAAAAAAACCAATAAATCCGAGAATAGCGCATAAATCCGAAAAAAGCGAATATATAAGAAAAAAGCGAATAATTCCGAGAAAAGCGAATTAATCCGAGAAAGCGAATAAATCCGAAAAATGCGAATAAATCCGACAAAAGCGAATAAATCCGAAAAATGCGCATAAATCCGAGAAAAGCGATCAAATCTGAGAAAAGAGAATAAATCCGAGAAAAGGGAATAAATACATGAAAAGCGAATAAATCCGAGAAAAGCGAATACATCCGAGAAAAGCGAATAAATCAACAAAATGCGAATAAATCCGAGAAAAGCGAATAAATCCGACAAATGCGATTAAATCCGAGAAAAGCGATTAAATCCGAGAAATGCGATTCAATCCGAGAAAAGCGAATAAATCCGAAAAATGTGAATAAATCCGAGAAAAGCGATTAAATCCGAGAAAAGAGAATAAAACCGCAAAAAGCGAATAGATCCGAGAAAAGCGAATAAATCCGAGAAATGCGATTAAATCCGAGAAATGCGATTAAATCCGTGAATTGCGATTAAATGCGAGAAAATCGAATAGATCCGCAAAAAGCGAATAAATCCGAGAAATGCGAATAAATCCGAGAAATGCGATTAAATCCGAGATAAGCGAATAAATCCGAGAAAAGCGAGTAAATCCGAGAAATGCAAATAAATCCGAGAAAAAAGCATAAATCCGAGAAATGGGAATTAATCCGAGAAAAGCGATTATATCCGAGAAAAGAGAATAAATCCGAGAAATGAGAATAAAGCCGCAAAAAGCGAATAAATCCGTGAAAAGCGAATAAATTCGAGAAAAGTGAATAAATCCGAGAAAAGCAAATGAATCCGAGGAAAGAGAATAAATCCGAGAAAAGAGATTTAATCCGAAAAAAGCGAATATATAAGAAAAAAGCGAATTAATCCGAGAAAAGCGATCAAATCCGAGAAAAGCGATCAAATCCGAGAAAAGCGAATAAATCCGAGAAAAGCGAATAAATCCGAGAAATGCGATTAAATCCGAGAAATGCGATTAAATCCGAGAAAAGCGAATAAATCCGAGAAAAAAGAATAAATCCGCAAAAAGTAAATAAATCAGATAAATGCGAATAAATCCGAGAAATGCGATTAAATCCGAGAAAAGCGATTAAATCCGAGAAATGCGATTAAATCCGAGAAATGCGATTAAATCCGAGAAAAGCGAATAATTCCGAGAAATGCGAATAAATCCGGAAAAGTTAATAAATCCGCAATAATTGAATAAAACCGTGAAAAGCGAATAATTCCGAGAAAAGCGAAGAAATCCTATTATTTATTTCGTTTATTAGTTATTCGTTATTTTTTTATATATTTTATTATATGTATATTTCGTTATAATAGTCGCGCTCTTTTGTCTATAAAATTTAACCAATTTCTTATAAAAATCGTCTCTCTTTTCTTTATAAAGCTAAAATTACGTAATATTCCGCAGAACTTCGCGCTCTTTTGTGTATAAAATCCGATCTGAAATTTTAATCGTTTACGACTCACCTCATGTTTATTTTCGAAAATCTTTCTCGAATTTTAGATTCCCGCCGGTTACAATCGCGCCTCGAAATACCACCGTGCGCAATGCACTTTCCACAGCGACCTCGCCGTGTCAGCATCCTCCCTTTCACCAGTCGTTAATTTTCCTTTTTCTCTAATTAAATGCACTCTGTTGAAGATAAAAGCATCTTCGTACGAACTATGATGCTGCGCCCGAGCTCCCTGTAAGAAGAAACGGCTCCGAAAACTTAATAAAGCTCGCTTTGCAGCGATAACATACGACACCATATGAACGCTAATGCTGAGAACCAACGTTCAACGATATTATTATTGCTATCATCATCTCATCTAGCTTACAGTGACAGAGTAATGTAACCTTTCGACGTATTGTAATCCAGGAACTCGGAATTCCTCGCTCCGAAGCAATCGGCAAGTAAAATTCGAGAGGCAAATCCTTGTCTTCGTAGGCAAAGGGCCTACCGAGATATTTCCAATGGGACTGGGTATCTTAACTTACAATTCTCCTCGGAGCCTCACCAAAATCTCTTTCCGCACGCTCGCAAGACGATGCCTTCCTTTGCGATGCTGCCGTATTTTATCTATCTTCCATGTGCACCGATAACCACTTAACACGGTCACAATCACTTTATCCGCGGAGAATCGTCAATACTCTATAGGATTGATACGAAATAGCGTAATCCACTCGATGCACTAGTCACAAACGTTTCTCACGAGCAACGACTGCCGAGTGAGACCAATGGGGAGGAGCCCTCTGTCGGATTTCAGTTAAGAAAAGTTTCCCTGTGACGAACGATGACGGACTATATCCGCTTCTCCTCATTCGAGCTCCCAAGGTCTACGTAGCAAATTCAAAATTTGGCAATCGTTACGCTTAAAACTCCTTCGAGATTCGTTATTTCTAAGGACAAGAGTTCATTCGAATGCATGGCTAAATTTACTACTTAATGTTCGTTACTCGCGAACAGAATTATACTAAACGGAAAGAATGACTCCTAATGAATTCAACAAACAGCTCCCGCGATAGACGGTAAGGAACGGGGAGGAACGATTTAATGAATGGAAATTACTTTGGGCAGGGCATTTGCAGGATTTTAAGCATAAAGTAAACGTTTCGACAGGGGACAATTTGGGGCGGTCGATTATTAATTAATCGACCGTGTATAAACCAGGTTATAACGTTCAAAGTTTCGCTGCATATCGGCTGCGTCTTACATTCGCAGTGCGCCGAAACGGAAATTATATTCAGCCGTCAAGAAATTGCGTGTGCGTGACCGAAAAACCTCGACAGGGGTGTCAAATCAAATTAATCCGTAAACTTAAGTGTAAATGGAGAACCAAACGAGTTTCTATAAAATTGATTTCCAATGCGTTTTTCATCCATTACCGCTCGCGCATAGGACAACGATTTTTATCGCCGATTTTTATGTCGCGGTTTCTGAATAAGAGACGTTAAACTGAACTAGATTCTCCGCATAAGTTTGGCGTTCCTGCTGTGCCTTAAACGCGCGAGCCTCCGATGGACGAGCACATGCGGCAGTTGCCGATCGCCCTTACGCGTTAACCCGTTGCAAAGGCGTTCGAAGATTTAGTGCCTTGTGATTCGATGACTTTGTACAATTAAAAGGATGCGACAACCCGCTTAGGAAGGTGTACGCTCTATAAATGGGACCTCGTACGCAGACAGAGGTTTTCAGAAAAAGTCTTCGTCTCGAAAGGGTAAAGTAATCGTGCCAAGAAAGGAAAACGTCTCCATCAACTGACATTTCCAGCCTATTTGAGCCGGGGAAAATCGAATATTTATCTCATTTTCTAAGAAATAGTTAAAACATTGAGAGGTCAAGAGGACCCCAAGTTTCGGATCGTGATGCGAAATATTAAGATTCGCACAGGGTATTCCTACGGACGAACTCGGATTGTGGACGACACCTCATGCGTAGCTTTCTCATTGCGTGAATAAAGAACGCATGGTAAGTGGCTTACACGAAAGCTAACCTTCGTCTTCTGAGAATGCTATGGGCTTCAAAAGGTCACAGATGGTTGCGAAATCCGTTTTCTAAATGCACGTTGCGGAAAAGCGAAGTAGCATCCGTGGAGAGCGAAATATTACCTTTGCCACGGCCACTTTGACAGTAGAGGGAGAAAGATCCATCGACGAGCATTATCTTTCCAAGGTGGCAAGCGAGACGATCAGGTTACGAGCAGTCGTCCGAAAGACTCCCTTTCATTAGGAGATAACCTCATTCCCAGATATCGAATAACAAATACGTGTATAGACAGAATTGAGAATATTACCTTGGAAAAGACTTTATGATTAGATGAATTTGTTCGGTTTTAGCGAAATTTTATCGCATATTTAAGGTTGTTCATGAATAACCACTGTTCAACATTATCAATCAGGTTGCACGCTAAATAGCTTAAGATTAGCGATAGAAACTCGTTTCTACATGGTAAGCGAAAACAAAAATTTTATATTCATTTTAATATTCACAAGTAGCGCCACAAAACATATACGGAAATGCGAGCACAGAAACAAGTGCTACGTTTCGAAGGCATTTTTTAAAATGGAAAGTGGTTTGGACCCATGGACAATTATTGCTGTAACACCCCGCTGAGAAAAGCGCTCGCTCTACATTACGATCTATATTCAAAATAGCAAAAAGCTTCGTATCTATAGTCTGTTCCACTTTTCTAGGCAGTATGGGCTTATGGAGAAATCGAATAGCCTCGTACGCCGGGTCATTTTTCTGGAATATCCGCGATATCCACAAAATTTGCCTTCCCAACGGATGAAATTAATATTTTCAACTATTTTTGGTGAATTTTTTTCCAACTTTTTGGTAAAATTTGGACAAGGAAGGATGGTTCTATACATTGACGAAGTTTCTTTAACATTTCAACAAAAGAAATAAATTTTATAGCGGGTTGAAAAAAAATGGTCACCTCACCAGCCGTGAGCAATACTAAAACTGCCATTTCTCTCATCCTATCAAACGTAAAGTGCTAGTGTTTTCTTAGATTACTCTTTATACCTTATGAATACAAAAAAGTCAACTTATATTAATTTTTGACGGATAAAATTTCAGTAAAAAATAATTTAAGTGGAACGCAACCTCCGAAAAATTGGATCGTGCAGTCAAATTTATACATCGCCTAAAATTTTTTTGTTTCTTCCGTTACGAAAAACTTGTCGCGAGAGAAATAGAGATAAATGTTGTTATTTTCATTTACAGGTTATTCTGAGTCGATATCTTGAATAGAACTTTAGTTTTTGAATTTTATAACCGAGGGAGTAATTGATTTAGCGCTCCGATTGCTAATCATTGTTACTTTTTGCTCGAGACTAATAGACCCGTAAGCGTAATTCTGATTGATCCGGACCCGCTCTCCGTTATAAAATTCAAAAACTAAAGCTTTACGCCTTTTGAGAGGCTAGGTTGCTCCCTTATGGGAATATTCGTGCATTTATTTCCCCATAAGCCTCCCGTACTGCCAGCTTTTGTGGAATGACTATAGGAGAGTGGTTTCGCTGAAGGACTACGTACGCAGGCACAGATTTCATAAAACGTGTTCGTCTCGGAAGGGTACCATGCCTGAACGAGAAATCGGTTTTACCCGAACGTCCAATGAAAAATTTCGCTCGGCGGGAATCGACCCCTTTGATGGAGTAAACGGGAGAAAATTGCATGAAAATTCGGATTAATGCTGCCGGGGGCGAAGAACTGGTACAAATTACTCCCGGAAAAATTGTAAATGGATTTGACCTTCGGAAAGTTTTGGATTTGGATCTTTAGATTTGGAATCGGTTACTTTAAGTTTGTGAATAATCCGTTTCACGCACCTTAGTCATGCCAAATCTACTTCCGAATACACGATTGAGTCCGAACGAGAGCAGCACACATTCATCCCGAAGCATCATCCATGGGCTTACATCAACGTGGAATGTAGTTTACGAAAACATTAGTTTATATGCTGGACGAAAAACGGAGACTATTAACCCATAGGATCAAATTTTAGCACTTTAAACCTACGCGTGATGAACGCCTCGCTAACGCTACTCAAACCCCGATTTCGTTCCTCGACGCACTGGCATGTTTTTCTGCTAGGTGTAGAGAACATTCTCACTAATAAATCGCCGGATAAGTTCTTTAAAACGAGTGCTTCCGTGCGTTCGTCCCCCTCCTTAAGGAACCGAGACGTGCTTGGAGATATTCTGCGCCCGTCTCTCAATATGCATGTTCACCCACAGTTTTACATAGGACAGGAAAATTTCATAGGATGTATTCTTGAATATTTATTTCTAAAAACCACATTGAATATAATACATTTTCTTCCTCTCAAGTTTTAAACAGTGTATAAATAAGCTTTGTTTAATATCCAAGACGATTTCAATCAAAAGCATTATATTTCTCATGTTGTCGGTACGTCAAGGTCTTCCTTCCTATTCGAGGTCCATACATGACGAATCCACATCTCACCTATCTTATCTTTTCTCGACTAACATCCTCCCCTCAGCAGTTATTTCAGGCATCTAGAAGGAAAGAAAAGGGATGTTTCAAAATCAGTGAATGCTCTGTTACTTCTTTTGGAAAGAGGGTGTTATCTGAAGTATTCAGCACCTGCAGAGTGGCCACTACTCGTCCTTGTGCCGTGTAATGGAAATGTAAACATCACTTTTTCAGTCCTCTTTCAAATACTCAAATCTCGGTTCATGGAGGAATTCGGTCTTCAAATGTAAAGAAGAACGATCTCTGCCAGTGAAACTTTTTGAATAACCGATGGAGGATATCACAAGCATCTCTGCAAGGATGCGAAGGAGAGCTGCAAGGTAGAGATCCAATCAAAAGTTATTTAAACCAATGCAATGGTCTTGACAGCAAATGGAACACGTCCTAAGCATTCTCGAGACTGCTTCTAAAATTATGAGCCCAACGACCCCTCAGAGAATACCGTTCTGCAGAAGACATTTGCAGGAAACCAGGGCTGGAAAAAGGTCATCAAAAACACCTGCATGTATGATAGCTGCTCGCGTTCTCAAATGCATCTTCTCATTTCTCGACTTGGATTTTGCATTCCACACGACTGACAGGAAGGAGTTCATCTGCCAAATATCAGTAAAGAATTGATTGAGGATTGGTGCACAAATTCCATCAAATCCTCGTCCCTACTTTGAGCGAACGAATGCAAAGAGTTATAGAGAAGAGTTTGTCCAGAGGCTTTAAGAAGGATAATGCCTGTAACATTAAATGCCGACGTTTTCCTCTGCAAGCAGAAGTGAATTTCCTTTGGGGGAGGGTAATCGGCTTTGGAACTGAGAGGGATGTTAAAATTGAAACACTATGGAATCATCCTTGCAAATGCTAAACGAAGGAGGTTAAGAGAAACACAAATACAGGAATCACGAGAAGTGGATACACTCATGAAACAGCTCCATGGAGTAAAGATACTACAAGTTTCTTCATTGCAGAGTTCTCCAAGTAGCATGGCGTACGATGGAAGATATACCGTTGGGACCAAGAATTATGTGGTACAAACCAATGAAATAATCAAAAAGAAGATGTTAATTCTATGCTCCAAGAATATACTCACGATGCATAAGAAAGGATGAAGAATTTCATGAATGAAGAAGAAAGAAGCAATCATTATCTTAAGCCTGTGAACTCTAGGAGGCACGTTGAAAAGCTTTAGAGAATTGAAACGGTGCCTAGAAAATAGTTCAAATTGAAGAAGTAATGACTTGGCAACGCATTCGCGGTTGAAAACACTGGACATGAAATGCATAGATAGGGTCGGAGACGATAGATGGTCCAAGGATAGTCATCCAGAGAACAGGATGAAAAGAGTGCCTGCTGAAATGACATGAAGTTGATCTCACTCTAATTCATAGTGATTTGAAGGGAGAAGTAACGAAAAGGGAGGAGAAATAAAATAATTTAACAACGAAAAAAAGACCCAACTGCAGATAGAATGGACGATGATAATCCTGAATGCTCATGGCCCCTTCTTGTATTATAATTGTTCTTCACAATCATTCGCAACAAAAAGAAATAATTGTGTTCTTCCTTCACCAATAATAAAACGTCTGTTGGGTGACTATCGACATTTTTCCTCCATTAATAGATTGAAACTAATTTCCTTGTATAGAAAAATATGAACAGTTTGAGATCATACCTTGAAAAGTAATCTTGTCGAATTCTCACACAAATTCTTCCAATAGCTAGGAATTGTCATGGAGGTCCACTCCGTGAATACCCGTTGCACTCCTCGTGGATAGGACGGCGAGCGTTGTCGATTCCAAGGGCATCCTAGAATTGAAATTTGATGAATTCATTAGGAAAGGAAGCAAACCTCAAGAACCGTGGCTCACTCCTGCTACACTAACACAGTCAAGGCTATTTTATTGATTTGTAACAGCGGATGGTTATTAATTCATTCGTCGTACTCTTCAAATTAGTTAACAATAAAATCTTGTGTCAGAGCAACCAACTACATGCATACGTTCCTAAACGGATGCTGATTTTGGCAAAGCTGCTCATCGTAAAAATAGACTCAGAGGATAGGAAAACTTGACATATCTTAGCTTTGGCACGATCCGAAATGCAGAGAATAGTTTATAATACTTCTTTCCTAAATTAAACGTGAAAGATGAAAATTTATTAATTTTGAACAACCGCTAAAATTACATTTATAAAACAAAAGTAGAACTAATTTATTGTTGTAACTGTTAAGTGCGAATGAGTATAAATTTTAGGTATTATTCGAGAATTACATGATAATTATTGTTCTGATTATTTTAAACTTTTTTAAGTAAAGTTGGGATTTTTTCTTAAACTTTAAATTTGTATCAATTTTTAATTTTGAAGAAGCGAAGGAAGAATTTACTTAGAATAACACATTAATAAATTTCTTTAAACAATTATTCAGAACCATTATGCATGTGTTTAAGAGGTTACAACGTAATAAAATTAAATGTGGAGTTAGATTTTATAAAATTAATTGCTGAATATTATCGATATAATATAAATGTGAAGTGGACGTAACTGATTTGCATCCTTAAATTATAGTTGAAGTAATAATGTTATTATAATGTCCTGTCTTTAGTTTATCTTCCCGTCTAAAGTCTATCAACCACCTATTCCAAAGCTCTCCTTTCGTTAACAGGTCTCCTTATTCTGGTGTGAGCAGCTTCAGGATTACTCGTTCAAATAATATATTTTCTTAAATAAATATGGGTGAATAGTAAGTTAATATTATAAATAATACTAATGGAAATCATGCACACTATGTGATTGGTATTCACTTATCTTTTACTTATAAAGGAGAACTGTATCCGAATACAAATAATCAAACAGTACCATTCTACTTCTTTTGCCGTTCTAAGAAAGATGGAGATTTTTAACAAAATATTGATTGAAGTAGACAAACTATAACCACAGTTGTGGGTTTTTTCATGTTTATTAAATCACGGTGATATTCATTCTATACACTCTTAATTTTAACAACAATGGACGAACACAAATGCAACCCATCCAAAAACTGAAAAAAAGATTAAATTTGCAATATTAAAAATTAATAGAACACTAAAGAATTTCCATCGTTTTTCACGAACAAAACTTTTATATTGCATTTATAAAATTGCTATAAAAATAACTTCGATATTACATTCACCAGAGAAACGCATTTTATAACCATAGACTTGTCCTACAAATTGTAAAATAGGATTGGAGAAATAGTATTCATAAATACAATTTAATTTCTATTCAATGAAAGCAGGAGATTTTTTAATTTTTCCATCTGCATATAGTAGAGTAGAGCTCGTGGAGAAGTTGTTGATACGCATATGTTGGGATACTTATAAAATTAATTTGGCAGTACTGTCTGGAATCAGTGGCGACCCAAGGAAGGGTGTGCATCCAACATTTAAAATGCCAAAACATGGGAATTCGCTTAAAAAGAACTCTTTCATGATGCGGGAAAGAAAAAGGTTTAATTATATTATTATTATATTAAATTTGTACATTAACTATTTTATAACAGCTCATATGATTTTATGTTCTTCTCTACAGACTTATAGCGCTAAAAATCAATGCAGAAGGCAACCGATGACGGAAAATGACTCTACCATGTTATTAACTCTCCGCAAATTATTTAAATGTAGTGATAGAAGTTGCTCTGTGACTTAATAAACTACATAATGTGATTCATTTTTCTGATTTACGGTCCACATCTAATCCTGAAGTAATATTTCAAAACCTAGGTTGGTAACTAGTAATATAAAGACATCGTTAGAAGAACTCAGTCTCTGTAACGGTGTTATAAGAAAGAAGAACATGAATAGTCTGATAGTGAAATACTTTTTAATAGGGAGAAATCACAAATACATCCCCAAGTTATTATTAGGTTGATTCGTTAGGTCAACCCACGGTTAAAGTATACTTTATTTTCTTTTCTAGATCAACTGTAACGAATACTAAAACTGACCAAATTATAGCTACATTGTTTAATTAATATATTTACACAATAATTTCATAATGAATATGCTTTTATGATAACATGAATGAGAGCATTCAAGGAGAAGTCGAAGGTCGCTGCCGCCCGATCGGAGATCCGCGTTACGTTCGTAATAAAATATTCTCTCTAAAATTTTAAATATGAAAGTTAACAACACTAGTGGAAAGTTCATAAAACGATGCAAATATTGATACCAATAAAGATGAAATATCTTGAAAGATAGACCCAAATTCCTTTGTTCGAAGGAAATCGAAACCGACGCTCAGTATTTCTAGAAAGTATAACTCTTTTACCTTGGATTGTTATAGTTTTTAAACGTGAATAATTAGCACTTCTTTGTTAGCACAAATATTATTCCAGTATATTGAAAAGGTTTAATATCAAATCCTTCCAATATCATTTTTCTCCACAATTTTCAAAGGGCAACAGTGCATCGGATTCTCTCTTTTATAATATATGGGACTATAAGAAATGCGGTCTTTTCCCAATGCGAAACTGAGTGTAGGCAAATAGAGTATTGGTGCATGCACCCCCTGTCACACCCCGAAAGGTGGCTTGGAGGGTATTTACTTTTATATCGATTTTAAATCAACCAATAAAACTGGGGTACCGTTATGTTCACTTTTTTTAAATAAATATTTCACTTTATGTTTTTTAAATCTTTTGTATATTTTGCAAAATTTTTGCTGCTTTTTTTTCTTTCAATTTCAAAAAATTCCGCCTCTTTTGTTTTCATAAAAATCGATTTCAAAGATTTTCAAAATTTTATTCTTTGATATTTTTTTGAAAAATATTGTTTTAAACAAACAAAAACCTTTTCTCCTGTTTTTTAAAAAAGAACTATTTTCCGATCGGACACTCCAAGCGTCAAAATTTATAAATTTCACTTTTTTTGATAAAATCAAGTAAACATTAAATTAAAATTTGACATCTAAGGATTTTTACTATTTCACCTTCAGTTGCCTTTTTTATTATTAAATTTCATGTCTATGGCAACAAATAAATGCAGCTGAGACACAAAGAAATGTAATGAGCAAATTGGGTACAATTAATGTATGAAGAATATTTCCAAGAAGAGTCTTAATATAGGATTGAAAATCACATATGAGCTGATAAAGGAACAAGATTTTTGGTCTTATTTGAACACTAATACTTTAGCAAGAAAGAAGTATCAAGAAACGCTTGGATGACCCTGAATTCCAAAATAATCTCATTTGATATTACTAAAATGGATGAATTTTTTCCCAGTCACATGATGATGAGAAACAGAAAGTAAAATGGCCATCATATTGTACAGCAGAGATGCGAATTATTAAAAAAAGGCTCTTTTCAAAGAAAGAATTTATTTCAGCAACAATAATCAAGGTAGATTTTTTCCAAAATATAAGCCAAGGCAGTATTCTATAGACAGTCAAGCATCTTTAGAAGTTTTTTTAAGTATGATAAAATGAGGTGAGAATGAAATGAGGCAATCAGAGTGGAATAATTTCTAGAAACCTTTTCTAGGCTTTATAGTGAAAATAATAAGTTGAGAGGCACCTGGATTGATTGTATTTTGAATAAAGATTGTGTGCAAGAATGGTTTTTACATATAATGATCAAACATAAAATTTGAAAATCAAACAGGTTATTCAGTTGATTTGATGAAAATAATTGCAATATCTAGAAACCTTAATATAGTTTTTATATAATTTATATAAAGTAATATTGTATAATTCTTTAATTTACTGATTTTATTTCACTGTTGATAAATACCAACCAGTTACCAAGTATATTCACATCGCTATATAGACTAATCATATTGCATTGAAATTTCTCTCAAACAGCAGAATCAAGAATTATGCAGTTTAATGGAACATGGGATCAGTGTAACCTATATTTCATGAAATTATACTATTGCACTATACATGTATAGCAGAGCATCATAAAATGAGATATATTGTATGACTATTGGGGTATAAGTAATGGGACATCTTTTAATGTCATGTAAACTTATCAAACCATATTTTCTTTAATAAATAAGATATATCAGATTAAATGTGCTACATTATGAAAATACTTCAGACGAAATTTTAAAAATATTACTAAAGGTTCTGTTTCATAAACTTCAATATATTAAATAACGTTTTAAATTAAGCTCCCTTCCTTTTTTATATCAAATAATATTAATCCAGCTCCATTATCATACATTAGCTATTTACAATAATTCAATACATTAGTGAAGACGAATAAAATGTAAACTCAGTAGTGGGAAAGAGATAAGTGATAATGGAATGGCAATAATGAGTAATTCATGTCCTCTATTTTAAGAACAACATGTGACAATATGTAAGTATTTACTGAATTTTAAGTTTTCCAAATGCTTACCTATATTATAGAAATAGCAGACAGACATTAAAAATCATTCATATTATCTTAATTTATTCCTTTTGAATATAGATTTTTAATTCACCTCTTATATATCGTATGTTATGTGAAATTCATAACCGAGCTTGGATTTTAAATTCATGCAATCAATATACAGTCCTTCTTGCCTCTATCTACATATCTAGAGGAATTTGTTTTCCTGTAGTCCCATGTTTTCAATGATATCTCAGACTCAGCAAAACTATTAATGACAATCAAAAGAAATGTTGGTTGCTGGTATAGCAATCCAATTAAAAATTCAAACAAACTAAATGTACAGTAAATGATTACTAAATTCAACATCTCCACAAAGGTCTTTTATTTCTTGGGGTTTCACATCATTTTCCATTGTAGTATAACAGTTGAGAATATTGTCTCGGCACAGATATTAATAAACTTGCATTAATTCAAACATCTTCAGAGATATAAGAGATAGTTTTCTTTCAAAGATTTCTGCAAGTATAGATTCTGGTTTTTATAAATTACAATGGCAGTGATCGTTTTTCCCTTTCCAATTAAAGTACTCACATTCCACGGTTTTCCATTCCCCATACAAAAAATACTCTCAAAATATCACAGTCAATAGATCCTTGCAACTTCATTGGCTGCTCTCCATAAATGTGCAGCTCTTACATGTCCAGTATATGACTAATAATTTATGTCCAGTATAGGAAAGAAATGCAAAATATTAAGAAATGTCTCAACAAGTTCTTTGTCCATAATACATTAACAGCTCATCAAATCATTAATACTTTTGGATTTTTCCTAGTTGATAGAGAACCCTTCTAACCAATTACTCCAAGTTATTTTGATTCTTAATTAGATAAATGTGATGAATATGACACAACTGTTTCAAATAAAAACCTAAGTACCTAAGTTCTTAGGTAGAAAAGAAACTTGAGAATTAACTAAAACTATGGAAGCAACTCAGTCATGCCTGGTTCTATGTAATATTTAATATTAAACGTATTAAGGAACTTGGCTTTATAAATATGTTGTCCAGAAATCCCATCTTGTAGTCTGGAGTAAGTACATGAATCATGCAAAATAGGACTAAAAGGAGTAGAGAATTTCTTCAATTTCCTAAAGATTGTGTGATAGTATTAAAACAAGCATTTGTTTCATAGCTTATAGGAAATGACAAACTACAAAGAGAAAAGTTAGTATATTGAAAACTATAGCATCATTTTAAATAAATTTTTAAATACTAGATTTCCTAGGAAATTATGATACTGAATTATGTAGGTCACGACACATGACTTTGTCATTTTCTTCATATTTATTTCCATCAGGGATATACATAACAATAATCTAATGAGAACTTTAAATTAAAAGAAAATAATGCTCAGGCATTAAAAATTTTGATTCGCTCATGACAGTTTTCAGCATTATTTTTATAACTTCTATAAATGGACATCTATCCTCATTAAATTTTATTTCACATTTGTCCTCTCATAACCAATATGAAACCCATATCCAATCACCATCAGAAACACTGCATTGTGTAAATAGTTCAATCACTACAATCACAATCTCAGTTGTAATCATAATAGAACAATAACAACTTTACTAATTAATAATGACTGAATAGATTAAAAATCACAATAGACCCATTTTGGATGGTCAGCCAATAGCACCATTATCTACCATCCAATGCTTTAAAATCAATCTATGTACAAAAATAATGTCATCCAAGCAAGAGATAAGACTATTCATTGACCTAAATACATGCATTCACCTTCACTGACACTGGTAAAGGATACATCAAAAGCTGAATCACTAGCAAAGAATCTATATCTCTTAAAAATTCTTTCAATCGTTCACTCCATTGGAAGTCAAATCCATACACAATCAGTTGACATGGCACTTGAGGACAATTATAAAAACAACCCGAGACAACAGATTTTTCATTTAAATCTACATTCTTAGTTTCTCTTAATAAGATAATTGTCTGATTCAAACAAGCTGCATTTTTTACAAGAAATAAGCAACCTCATCCACACACACACACTCATTGAGTTTCCTTGAATATTAACAAAAAGGTGGGTCTGTAATCAGAGGATACTGTTCAAGAAGAGTGGGAATCATTCATAACACAAGTAAACATCATCAGTTCTGAAGACAGTGTGTGCCCCCTCAATTCATCCTATACAGGACGATGATGATATACGAGCCTATTCTGGAAATGTTGAGGTATTAAAGAGTAGAGGGTATTAAAGAGGCATTAGAATGTTGAGTTAGCAATTAAAGAGATAGGAGACAACTAACCTGTGAAGTGATTGATCAGTGATGAATCTTGAAAATTCAAATTCTTTTAATTGCATTAAAACATGTTGGCTGCTGTGAAAATTATTTTTGATCAATTCTTATATTCAATGTTTCAGAAAGATAATCCATTAACTTAATCTCTCAGAGTTATTTATAATTAAATTGCTAAGATACAACCTTTTAAATATATTATCTAATGAATTTAACCAGGGTAAAGTATCTTAAGTCACAGTGATAAAATTAATCTTTACATCAATCAAAAAGAAATCATCAGATCCATTAACATAAACTATATACTTCTTAAATTTTTAGTTGTTTAATTTTTTAGTTTTATGATTTAAGTTTTTAGCATATAGCTTTATGTTCTTCAGTTTAAGTTCACAACTTTAATGTGAGTTTAACCAAATGAAAATCATATCATAGTTTTTAATATATAATATTTATCATGATAAATAACACATGCCATGATTTAATGACTTTGTTAATGCACAATAAGTTTCAAAATTTAATTAATATTCCTCTTTAAGGATAATTAAACTTAATGGAATAGGTTTAGTTGTATTTTACTTTTTGTTATCATGCTAAATATGCAATTCACATTATTTATTTAGCAACCTTTTAATTTTACCAATCTATTGAAGTGAGATTAAAATCTCTAATTTTATCAGTCTACCTTTTAATCATTTTGACTTCTTTAGATTTTATCCAGTAATTTAAGGTAGTAATGAATTCTTCGGGTGTCTCCAATGATAACTAGTCATGAAAATTTTCTGTGATGTATTACTCACCTAATTAATATTTAGTAGAATATCACAATAAGCTCTGGCAATAGCGAATTCACAAGCCATAATTTGATATTATTTAAGCTTTCCTCTTTTCCTTTAATTGGTTTCCCTAGTAGAGTTGGAACATAAGCGTAACATTACAGAAGAGAGCGTAGCTAATTTAATGGAAGCATGAAAATTATTTTGTTTCTTAACTTTCAGGCATTCCAGATTGCCAACTTAATACAAGAGTATGCAGAGGTATTATCATATCATATAATCACCACATGAAGTTTGCTGCAGGGAGGTAAAAAAAAAACAAAGAAAAATATAAATAGTTAGCATTCTACACAAACCAGTTCCTCCACTGGTGGCTGAAGAAACTCCTCTCAGTGAAGTATCTCAGTGTCTATGCATACATTTTGCATTTAAGAATCAGTCTGATTTGAACAGCAGTAACTGACCAAAAACTGGAACGAGTTGATAATGCACTTCGAAGGATATTTGAAGCTGAATTAAAGTAAGAATGAATGCAGAGTCAGGATATTGTGTATTGTACCCAAAATTAGAGAGCAGGAAACTGTGATGCTCTGCCTAAATATCTGGATGAAGACAATCAATTTCTT
Organism: Pantala flavescens; assembly: GCA_020796165.1. NCBI lineage: Eukaryota > Metazoa > Arthropoda > Insecta > Odonata > Libellulidae > Pantala > Pantala flavescens. The sequence goes on along the minus strand of CM036885.1, from coordinate 17,091,891 downwards.
TGGTTTTATTCCATTAGTTTTTTCTCAATCAAAGAAGAGGAATTCCAAGGTATAGTCTTAGTTATGCATTTAACATACTGTACTGCATAGGACTAAAGCCCGAGAAATTTATTTTTGCTAATGTTACTTTTTTGTTAGGGATGATGATGTATTATTATGAATTGTTCAATGATGCTAAGAAACATCATTTTTGATTCGATGATGTGACTAATAAAACCACTCTCACAGATATGAATTGTAGGTTTTTACCCAGAGGAATAAAATTCTATTACATCAATTAAATTTCAATTATATGCAAGGAAATTATTAAATCAATGGAGTATTATGTTTTATTTGAACGGACACAACTATTTCCTTTATTATCTGTACTCTCTAAACCAAAGAATTCTCGCAACATAAGGGTTATTATTGGAAAGTAAAGTTACAATGATTACATACGAACAGGTCTGAGGAAAGATAGATTTTAGTATCAGAATCTTTTCATTTACTAATATAGTATGTCATAATGAGGAAGTTATATTCCAATTGTTGATCAAGCAAAGTCAGGTTAATGTATTAGAAAAATGAATGACATAAGAGGGTATAAATTAGAGATATCATTCATCAAAAATATAAAAAGCTTTTATATTTCAGACCATCTGTAAAAAAAAGAAGCCAAAGTTAAAAAATATTTATGTGAGAGAAAAAAACAAATCAAATATATCCCATTAGTTACAATTTATTGCCATAAACTTGATCAGGTTTTAGAATCCTCCATTGTTAATTGGGATGCTTCTTCAACTCAGTTTAAAATTTCACAAATCATTTACCTTACATTAAACAATTAAAGAATCCAAACATACGAATAACTATCTAAAAAACTCATTAGCAAACGTGGTTGAGCAGATATCTGAAAATCGGTGGATAATTTCTGCGTAGCCATGGTGGAGTGGAACATGACCAAGAAGTTAAATGGAATTCAAAGGTTCCAAAATATGCCATTAACCACTGCAAAGATGACCAAACGATAAAGTGCACTAAAACTAGCATAGTTTTGTGTAACCATGCACGAAGGTATTTGTATACATAGTTACCTTAAAAAATATAACTTGAAGATTTAAGTGTGAACTCCATTGCTATTTGAGCCTCAAATTTTTTATAACAAGATATATTTTAAAACATACAAAATTTAAAATAAGGTGATATCCAAATATAAAATTAAATAACATTCAAATATTTTAATTTCACTTTAAAGAGTAAGATTTGAAAAATATGAAATAATAACTTTATTAATAATAAGGTGCACAAACCATCTTATGACCCCAATGTCATAGAGGCCAAAATCTAATTAGCCTGGTCACGATCCAAGACTTCTTTCGCATGTGCTGTTTAAGCACGAAAGGAAATTGGAAGGAGATACAAAAGGGTAAGAAAAGAAAGGTAAAAGAGAAATGATTTGGTAAGGAAATAGTGTAATTTAAAGATCAAAACAGGATAGAAATTGGTTCTTGACAATCAATATAGTATTATAAATTCAGTATTCAAAATAAAATGCAACAAATAGATTTCGATATTTTATGATGATTGATTACTGCAAGATTGCTAAAAATCTGATACTCTGAGCTGATGAAACAAATATATAAATAAAGATCTAATGTTTTTAAGAAAATGATTAGTTAATCATGAAAGATATGCTCTTTAGCTGGCATCATACTAATCAGCTATACTCTAAAAAGTTGCTTTATATTATTGCAAATATGATTACAGTAACCCCAAAGATACACATTAATATATTACAGAGAGCTACCAAGTTTATTCATTGTGCAAACACAATTTTCTATTCTTAAAAAAAAAGGAATGGGAACTTTTATATAAAAAAGTGTGCAACACAAAAAAAAGAAAATTTTAAATGTATCTTTATATGATAACGAGCTGTGCCTGCTCCTAACAGGCGCTCGTAATCTTATTAAAGTTGACAAACAACATATTGGGTCTACCAGAAAGGTCTGTCCGTTCCGGTTACAATGTTTCAACAATTAAGCTCATATTCATTAAACAAATATTTGGATCTCTCTTTTAATCGCTTACAATGTATACACATTTTCGTCTTACATTAATAAAACGAAGACCACTATTCTTGTTGGTATTAAGTGAGACGCAATCGCATACCCATGGTTTCTGTCCTAAAAAATTTCTTGCAGGGCAAACAATTCAAGGAAGAAATCAGACAAACACCGGTTAAATTATTGGCTTCTAGAGATAAGACATTCTTTAAAAATGGGATGTACAAAATGCCATCACGCTGGATAGAAGTCATAAATGATAATTATAGTATTCAATAAACTTTATTCAAAGTATGAAAAATTTATTCTTTTTCACATTCTAAAAACGGACAGAACTCTTCTGTAGATATATTATGGATATAAAGGAGTTAATGCAGCAGACAGACACACAATGCAACCATAAACTATATTTCATGACCAAAATAAGAAACTTTATTCAATTTCCCTTCTTTTGGTGCTAATTTCAAATCCATACGTGGGTTAATACTACTATAATTTTGCAAAAGCAAGGAAGCATGCAGGTGAGAAATCGAAGTTTACATGTACATCTTATGGGAACAGTTATTCCCTTCTGGAGTCGAACCGAGTACTCTAAATTGAGAAACTTTTTCCAAAAACCTTTCTGGAGATTTACGTAATGATTTTTTAAATTCTCAGAACAATTGGATGTATGGATTTTGAGTCTATAGTGTACAGACAGACAGACACACACACAACACACACTAATCAAGTATACAATTATGAAATTTGTTACCAAATTAGGTAACGTCATTAACTCACCAAGTTCATTCAATCCCTTGAATTTATCCCGATATCACTTTTAATTTAATATCAATTAACCATTTACTCTACAAAAAGTATACGTAAATATTTACGTTGCTATAAACAAACATAATTTAAATACTGATTTCTCAATACGTTCTTAATAGAAAATTCAACAATCGCATTCGTGGTAACTAAGAAATAGTTTGTTTACAGCCTCAAAAATTCATCAAAATTATCATCTAATTTCTCCAAATTCTCGTGATTTCTGATCATAAACTATATTTCATGACCAAAATAAGAAACATTATTCAAGTTTCCTTCTTTTAGTGCTGCTTTCAAATCCATACGTGGGTTATTTCTAATTTAATTTTGCAAAAGAAAGGAAGCATGCAAGTGATAAAATCTAAGTTTACATGTATTTCTTACGAGAACACTGTAAACACCAGACACACACCAAATGGATTTTATTTATATAGATAATGTAACTGTATACATGAAAGTAACTCTGTATTCTTACCGGTCAACTCTGTATTTTTAATGAAGTTATGGAAGTGTTTTGAAAAGAGACTTGTAATCCAAATTTTTTCTGTCTTTATGGCTTCATATAAATGCATATGGCAATCAACAGAATTCTATTTTCTTACACCTTAAGGTCCATATATGTGAGGAGAAAAACAGGTCCAAGCAGTTACATGATCATATGAGCACCTTGAAGAGAGTCAGGTCAAGCATTTGCATTTAAACACAAGCTTTTGTTGCCATTCATTTGAGAGTTTAAAGTAATTTTTGGGAATTACAATTTAATTACTTTTCAGTGATACCATTCCTACCTGTCATTTGTATCTGTAATCGGAAAAAATAAACAATTGCTATAGCATCTTGGAATAGAAGTCGAAAATCAGACTTTTTTTAAATGATTAATCACCATTTTCAACCACAACAAGCAAGCATTTTGAAACTGAGCAAGTCATCAATGCGCATATAACTGATATGTAAAATTATTAAAAATACACACAGTAAATAAAAAATCTTATACTTTTAGATAAAAGAAATTCTTCCCAACTGACAAAAAAAGAATAAATGTTTGAATATTACAATAAATCATACATGGGTCTACAACATGCACAAACAATAATATACTAAAAGTAGTTTAAATTAATTAGAAAAAATTGCTATCCCTATATATCTTCGTACCTAAAAAATAATTCCTTTATCACATTTAAATTAATTAAAACATAAATATATATTATACCTACAACAATATGCATACCCTTTTCACACCATCAATAAAGATGATATCATGATCTTATAAATGTTGCCTTGTTGGAATGACCTCTTGTTCCCATTCTTGATGTCAGCAATAACAACCAACCACTACAAATCTCCAAAATAGAATAGAAAAAAAGATTATGAAAACTTTAAGCATGCATGCTCAGTAAATAGAATAAATAGTCGCTCGATTTAGAGAAAAAATTAATTCAAACAACAAGATGGAAAAATTAATAAATATATGCAAACCTAGATCCTTCCATATTTTGATGTACATTGATCTCCTCTACAAACTACACTCAGAATCCACTCTCTTCACTTCAAGCAAATGGTCTGGTTGTAAGCAATCCACCTCCTTCCCAGCGAGGAAGAAACAGTATACAAAGAGAAAAATAAAATTAATTATCACAAAGTGCAATAATAAAGTGTCAATCAAATGATTAAAAAAATTAATATTTTTAAATGCAAATATTTCATCTCACTCTATTATCATTCGAACTGCACATTGCCTCCTATCAGCCATAAGTACATCATCAGCCTGCATTTGTTTTCCTCGCAAACATTGAACAACTATCAAAGGAAAATAATTCTCATAAATTATATTTCTCATAATTAGGCATTGCCAAAAATCCGACAAAATACTAACCTTAGGGAAAGTGAAGAGATACAGTCATCTCCCACCACCGCTTGTTTAATATAATACTGCACAAAATAAGGCACCATGGAAATCTGCAATATAAAATTATTAAACAAGCCTTAATTGTATAAACCAAAAATTAATTTATTGCACCGAAAATTGTATATTCAATGCATTATATGTTTAAAGAATATTCACAATAATGTTAAATAATTACATATATGTGATGATTACCCAATGGAAATTCCTCTTTCTGGTGGTTTTCATTTCCTCACCATCCCTGCATCAATACTTGGAATGACCCTGTTGTTCCTATTCTTGATGTCGGCGATAGCAACCTATCCTTACGAATCACCAATATAGAATTGAAAAAATGATAATGAAAACTTTATGTGTACATGCTAAGTAAGTGAAATAAATGATCACTCAATAAAGAGAATAAATTACATCAATAATGTAAACAAGATGGAAAAATTACTAAATATCAGCGAGCCTGAATCATTCAATATTTTGATGGTATTGATACATTGATCTCCTCTACAAACTACACTAGGAATTACTAAATCTTAAAACAGGAAATATTCCTGTTTTAAGATGAACACCACCGACCAATTAAAGGAAACGGCTGCATTGCTAATCTTAACACACGTTTTGCACTTTTAGAAACAAAGGCCTGAATTTTCAGCCTACTACGTACACATAATGAAGACTGACTATTCACGTTTCTCTTAGATACTTAAAAGCTGTGATTCATGCTAGGTAGCGTTGTGAGCAAGACGATTCGGTTTGACAGCGGAAGTTCGAAGAGCCACACAAAATCCCGCCTATTTAGTATGACGCTAGTATTCCATCCTAATGGGAGTTTAGATTATCGTACAAGCGACCTCCATTCCACTTTACATAATTCAAAGTTTGATGGAATAGTTTAGGTTTTCCGTAGATTCTGTGTAGAACCTCAAATATGACCATTCTTTTCTCAGAAATCCCAGTTAGGATCTGAATGAGACATTTAAATGTAAACATTATTATATGAGCAGAAACAACTACGTACGCAGTTCTTGTGAACATTAGTGAACGCAAGGTTTAAGGGGGAAACCTGGTTTAGAGGCCAAAATTTAAGAATTTTTTTTAGAGAAACGGTGGAATTAGTTACGGCATTAACCCTTTCGAGACGAATGCCGGGAAAACCCGGCGGAAATTTTCCAGGCTCAGAATACGAATGCCGGATTTTTCCGTCGGCAGTACATATCGTGCAAGTGTGCTGATGCAAAGGATTATGGTTTATAGTCTAACCTTTTCGACCTTTTTCTAGCGAGTTTCAGACCTTTTTCCTTAAAGGAAACCTTGCCTCGGGGGTAATTAAGCCCTTTTCCCAGCATGGTGCCGCTGCAAATTAATTTTTATTGCAATTGCAAGTTTTGCTAAATATTTAAATTAAGAAATAATTGTTTATATTGCCTTGGAAAAGAAAACCTTGTAATTTGATGACTTTGTACAATTTTTAAACGAAATTTTATCGCAAATAATAAGGTAGTTAATGAGTAACTCAATTTCATCATTATCATTTAGGTTTCGCGCTATATCGCTTAAAATTGGCGTTAGAATTTCGTTTAAAATTACTACATAGTCAACGAAATGCAAAATTTTAATATTCATTGCAATATTTGCAAGTAGTCCTACAAAAGCTATACGAAAATACTACTGTATTAATAATGGTCAGTCTTCAAAGCAATGCTGTAAAAGAGAAAGTGGATTACCCGCGGAAAGTGTTCATAATTGCCCTTGCTGAGGATAGGCTATGGCACCCCGCTGGGAAAAGGGTACGCTCTATGCCTGGCAAATCCAGAGTAGCGAAAACGATCCGTATCACAGGGAAGATTTTCAGAAAATGTCTCCGTCTCGAAAGGGTTAAAAGTGGTAATAGTAAATGGTAAAAGTGGTAAATGGTAATGGTAAAAGTGGTAAAAGTAAATCATTTCATCCATTTGTGTATTATAACTCTAAGAATATGCAAAACATTTTTGTAGAAATTACAAACCGAAGATATTTTTTCTACCGGGGCATATGTAAAATATCACGCATGACACGAAAAATGATGAACATCCTAGCGTCTTTAATTTTCCTTTGATTTCGGAAATCTATTATTTTTAATACATTCATCTCCTTGGCGAACCTCAAATACGTTCACGAAGTAAAGAAGAATCTCAATAGTTTAAATAGTTTTCATGCAATCGCGGACGCAAAGAAACAATTTTGAGAACAACGCGTTTTCGCAGCTGAGTTCTCTTTTTCGTTGGATGTGTGTTTAGGATACCCGTTCGAAGCCATAAAACATGTGTTCCTCGAGTATCCTCCGAGAGCAGTCGTCTGCGGAGTTCAGCTGCGTCGGCTTAAGACGGCAAGTATCAAGTTCGCTTTAAGATCTGAAACTCTGGGATCATATTCTTGAAAGTTAAAATCTTTATATTAAAATATGAATTTTTTGACCGGCTAAACCAGGGCCCGCCTTAAGAAAACATTTACGGATGTGAATAATTATATGAATGATTTGCCTTTATTTAAGTTACATAATTCCTAAGCTTAGTTCTTCATTAACGAAAAGCAAATGTATACATTTTTGGTGCTAATATTTCGCTTCACTAAAGAATTTTAAATTTATTATTTAATTCATGGTACGCCTTTTCAATCAGAAAGTGGTTCTTAATAGTAAATGTTGAAAGATTTATAGCACAATTAGAGAATATGGAAAACCAGGATTTACCTCGCAAACTTGTGTTAAATCGTGTTTTGGAATTGTCATCAAATTATACTCTGCTAAAATTATTATTTTCTGAGCATCTTTGCGTCCTATAATTCAGGTTTTTCTTACAAGGGGATCCTTAGGACTGGAGATGGATCGCCGAAGAGGTGCTAATTCCTCGTCAAAGCGCACGGGAATAATGCAGCCACCAAGGGGGTGGTAGAAGCCTCTTGAGAGCTCGGTAGCCGTGAGAGTAGAATTAGTAATATTTTGTAAAAAATGTACACAGTAGATTACCTCCGATTACCACCACATGAATCCTCCAGTGTTTCTCAAGAATAAGCAGTCCTTTTTTTATCTCTTTCTAGATGATTAGACCTGAGCCCTGCAACTGAGGATATGCTTCTTTATGCAGACGACTGCGAGGTAATCTAAAACGCAGTTGACTGCCGGAATTTCCAAAGAAAACTAAGCATAACATTGTTTCGATCAATGGAAAATGAAACCAACCCCAGCAAATGACACATCGTGTATTTCAGAACGCTAGAACGCCTTAACTATTCATTGGAAATATAAAGTATCTTCTCTTTCCCTAAAATCTTTTTTCTTTTGATCTAACGAAAATATAGACAGCTACATTCCATTCAAGGTCGAGCACTGAACTCCTTTCCTAAGTTTCCTATGGCAACCACAGCTTTGACTTCGATGATGAAGATAACATATCATTGAGGGATATATTACCTGTTTGAAATTAAGTAAAAAATGAATATATAAAATTGGATTTCAATGCATAATTCTAAATAGGAACCAAAAAATAGAGCAACACTTCCGGCTTGAGCACATCTTTCTTACATTTCAATTTCCTAAATATTAATAGAATCCCAAATAAATGTCTCTCTCTCTCTGCTCTCTCCTCTTCCAACTCCTTCTGCAGTCTTCTGATCAAAGCGTCCTTCTCTTCTGTAGAACTTTTCTCTCTCTTCCTTGAGCAGGTGCTGCACTGCCAATAATCTTCTTTCTTTCACTTCTTCTAGTTACTTTCACTTTTTCTCAAGAGTGACCTTACTCGTTTACTGCTGAGCGCTGACTGACTGTAAATGACTCTCAAGGAAATAACTTCCTATCTACCCAAAATGAGCTAAGTATTGACTACAACTTGGACTTCTTGTTTTCATTTAAACTGTGATACATGTTGAGAAATGTATCAAATGATTCTCTGGAAGTAAACCTGTCACCAAACCTGTATGTTATAATATGCATATTGACTGAATTTGAAAAGATTTGTGATATTTCAGCAAGATGGAAGTCATTACTTTTGGATGTTACAATCACTGTCTGTATTAAAATTGCTATCAAATTATTGTTTATTATTTTAATCCTTTCTTATCTCAAAGAAAATGTTAGAGTAAAATGTATAATTGAAATTTCTTTATGACCTCTATGGAGAAATTTAATTTTAAGATTTAAAAAAAAATCTGACCAATTTTGAAATTTAATTTTTGTCCCATAAAGTTTATTTTTAGGGTTTTCAATTTCATCCCCTTTCAACTATCTGTAAGTGTGACCATTAACCCTCTTAGAGCTGCATAACTTCTTAATCATATCCATCGAAGACTAATAGCTCTTCAATATTCCTATTTCCAATATCAATGAATTATAATGCTGCAAATATCATGATCATATGTTTTTCAATAAATAAGATGTTTGCTTAGCTACATAAAATAAAAATGTAACAAGTTGATCAAATACTTAATTTAAAAGGATATGAATTTCATAATTATTCCTTTTATAAAGTCTTCCAATCCAATCCATAGGGTATTTCGTGAAATACATTACTATTTTTTGTGAACAAAATTGAGATCTGATCGCCAAAGAAGGCTTATTTTTCTTTTATAAATATATATATTATATATTTCTATATAATATAGCTAGATATTGTGATTGAGATTGTAAGTATATGAAAACTGTAAATTGTTAAACTTCAGTGCATGAGGTAATACATTAACTGGTTTCAAAAATTTTGCAAATACATTAGAGTTTATGTCCTTTCCCATATAGGATATTAAACTCCATGTAGAAATAGACCTAAAATAAATTTCTTATTGACATTCAAAGGGGCATGTAAATACTAATGCACTATATTAACCTCCAAACATTATTGCACTAGGTAAAGGGCACTGTTGGAAAATAAAGTACGAATACTCATAAGCAATATAGCAACAGGACCAGTTAGAAGAAACTGCTGCCAATTTAAAATGTACTTGATGCGATGTAAAGAAAATTTACAATTAGAAATTTTAGGTAAGGAGATGAAAAACCAGAAATCACATTCCATTAAAGTTTACACAAGGAATAGAGAGATACAGGCTTCATTCAACATGATTGTTGCTACTACAACTATTTGTTTGCCACTCCAAGCAAATACTTTAAACCTATAGTTATCCTAACATATTGATATCTAATTGTACCATTGTTTTTGTGAGTTAGGATTTGATTTTTCCTTATACCACTTCAATACTAGTCTTCTACAACTCTCTGTTAACATGAAAACCATTGTTAAATGTTATCAATGCCTTTGAACTCTTTACCATAACCAAATGTATGAGAAACATTTACTATGAAAGTGGACTTGTTGTAATACCATTCATGGCTGAAAGTAAAATATACAGATAAACGTAAGATACCTTCATTTTCTTAACCGCTTTGAAACTCAGGTTATTTATGTCATCTCAGGCCTGTATTAATGCTAAGCTTGCATTGAAATTCCACTTTAACTTTCATTTATAATGATGCAGTTTAATTTCCCATTTATTCTTTGAGCATTATTCCCCCAGGAGAATTCATCAATTGGTATGCTTAAAATTCTTGCCTATTACAGTGTTTAAAAGACTGAGGCATTGTAATAAATATGTGATAAAATGATAAATGAAAGTGGGTTATATCCAGTTAACTAACTTGTAGTGCAAACTTATCATATTCAACATCAAATTCAAAAAGGAAAAAACTGAACATATAACTGCTTATCGTGGATACCATTTGCACTTGCATTAATTCTCTAATTAAAGTTAAACTACTTTAACTTTAAAGTAAAGTGTAAATCTTGCTCATTCTTCAGTTTGTTCCTTTGGTTGAATATTCTTGGATTCAGAAAATCAAAGTTGGCACATAGTGATTACTCTTTTATGTAGCACAGTAGTACATAGTATTGAATTGATTCAAGAGAGTTCGCTCTTATAATTAAGAACTTAATGATTGATGTATGAATATAATAAAGTTAATGTATTCATCACAAATTCATTCTTAGTCACCTTAGTTTAGCTATGGTTTTCAGTAATTTATAAGGTGTTAATATAAGATTTTTTAAAAGTTAATCCATTAGGTTGCAGTTGACTATTAATTTTGAGAATATTAAGATAATTGTTTACCCTTAAAATACCAAAATTACAATAAATTAGTTTTATCTGATCACTGAAATTTCATTGATAAAAATTCTTGGTAAATGTACCGTAAAAATAAAAAATCAACACTATAGCTATAATAGCTATATTAACATCATGATAAAAGCAAGTTTACTCTGGATATCAGGATCATTTTAATGAAGCTGATAAGAAGATATAAGATCATAAAATAGCAAATCCATTATTAGACACAATAATTTCCTGACTGTTATACTTCCTTGAATAACTGTTTTAATATTATAAGAATGACCATTTTCCATAGTTTTCTAAAACTAAGCCATATCCCATATTTAACCCAACTATTTTACATACAGATTAAAATTTTAATATTATATTTGCATTATATATATATACAAATGAGGAATTAGAATGAAAGATCATGATATGAAACATGGGTAGAGAATTTAGAATGTGAAAACTCATAATAAAGATTGATTGGAATTATCTTAAACATTAATTACATCATCCAAGAATATGCAAGGATGAAGTATATTTTATTTGAGAGTTATCCAACAAGAGAGTAACATATATTCTTTGAATAGATGATACCTTTACTTGATATTCCTACATTATCATTGATTCGCCTTCATTTAATGAATCATCATTGATGTATTAAATAATTGAAGTGATGGAATAATCAAGTTCATTTTAAATCCTTCCCAATAAAAATTATAAAATAATGTCTTTGCAAGTAGTGATCTCAATGCTTGTATTGCTAAAATGAATGCTATCTCTGAAAGTGATCATCTTGAGAGAGGGATTTTGATCATATTCTGTAAATAGTTATTATCTGAATCTTTAGTGGTGCATTATTCAAAATTCACATTTTGCAAATATATTAGTTGCCAAGCATCTAGAAAGTTTCTGAAATTTTCAAAATAATAAGAATGAGAAAATAATAAAAAATAACCTCTAAATTCTTTTATATTTTATCTTAGTTTACTCTTCATGCGTTATGAATACATAAAAGTCAAATTACACTAATTTTTGTTTAACTTTATCTTAGTAAATAAATAATTTATGTGGAAAGTAAGCTTCGAAAAATTTGATCGTGCAGAGAAATTTATATATCGCCTAAAACTTGTTTCTTAAGTTACAAAGAGCAAATCGCGATAGAAGTTGAGATAAATATTGTTATTTTTGTTTTATTTTTACAGGTTATTCAGGGCAGGTTCGGATCAATCTTAATTAGGCTCTCGAGAGAAAAACAATAAAAATGATTAACTAATTCAATTACTCTCTCGGGTTTAAATGTCAATACTGCCTAGAATTTTGGAACGGCCTACAGATTGGTATTTTAAATCGCCACCAATTTTCGGTCGTAACTGAACCGCCATCTCCCGGAGGTGGATGAAAGTATTCATTCTGTGTTTGGGAGCGCGATGGTAATGACGCCTGGATGTGGAACCCGAGTTATCAGAGGAGAAAAGGTAGGCAAATAGTGTGAAAGACCGCTAAAACAGTATCTGGTACGAATATTATAATAATATTAATTGAATGGATTATGAAGTATTAAGTAATATTCTGACGTTAGTTGAACTTTCATAACGCTAAGCTCGATGTTACTTTTAAATAAATTTTTATTACTCCGCCGTTTGTTGCGAAAAGCTCTTCTAAAACAAGTCAATAACGGTCGTATCCATCGTCGCTAAGTTTTTACTCTCTATTAAAAGAAGAATTTATTAATTATTTTTTCAGAAAACTTTCGCAATGGAGCTGCTTGTTACTCTTTGCTTTGATTGGCTCGATCTTTCTTCATAATTATTATGGTGTTTTAGCTTTTTACTTCATTCGTTGACTAATATATGTTTAATCATGTGATTTTTGGAGCGATTATACCTCTAATGTTTCTTTGATTTCTGCACCTTCAGTTACCACACATTATGGTTATGAAATAACTTAAATCGATCTTCTCTTAGAGTATACTGAATGATTTCGTCTCGTACACATTAAGTTTCGGCTGTTGACGTTTCATCAATTTCACTGATGTGATAATACTGCTCGTTTCTCTAAAACCCAGTGCACAACCCACTTAGTATAATCCGTTTTCAAGGATATTGCAATCAGTGGCATAAAGATAATCAGTCTTCCGTTTTTGTCCAGATATGTCATTCGTATTCAGTAATTATTTCTGTAATCTTTGCCCTGTTAACCATTCATGGCGGTTCGTTTTTATCTCATCGGCATTGAAATTTTCCCGCATTCTAATGGCAACCCTTTTGACGCGAACCTAGGGGGTGACCGCTATGACTCGTTTTGAGTTTCAGCGGAGGGAAGTTGAGATAAAGTAAAAATTACGTGTTTGGTTGGTCAGAGATGAGATATATAGTGAGCTATGCTCCGATACAATCATGAAGAGAAATTGTTTGTTAACGGTGTCAGGAGTGAGATCATTATTAGCGACAGTGACGGCTGCACCCGACTCCCTTCGCGCCGGCTATTTCGATTCGAAGCCTCCGTACTGCCAGCTTTTGTGGAACAGACTATAGAGTGCCTACACTCCTTCCCTCCTCCTCGCCGTTCACCTTCGTTAGCCGAACTTACCCGTCACCTAAGTAAGACTATTTTTCTAAATAACTTTTATTTCTTTGTTTCACAATTTTGTGATGTATTTGTAAATTATACATATTTATTTGTTAGTTAAAACATATATTTAGCCATAATATTAATGGCATTTTAATTACTTTCAATGGGGAAAAATGCTTCGAGATACGAGCAATTTGACATACGAGCAAGGTTACGGAACGAATTAAACTCGTATCTCGAGGTACCACCGTACCCCGATTTCATTCTTATCTCCAAATGTTGCAACAGCGCGCTGAGTTCTCCCGTTTCCATTATATTCGGTTCAAGAAATACGTTGTCTATCCTTCAATTCAAACGGATAGTATAATACGATACGCGCGAACAGCCGACGTGGGAACAAAAAAGCGGAACGAGAGACATTAAGTGGTATTTAATTTCGCTACTCGTGATTTCGCGCCGTAGGAGAATGCTCGCCCATATGTCTCGATTACCCTGAGTAGCATTCTCTATAGTCCGTTCCACAAGAGCTGGCAGTATTTTTATTGTGACCCCAACGCTGTGCACCGAGCGGCAGTCGATCTCTCTATTTTCGTGGTCGCTTATATTCATCTCATTCGTGCCATCGTAATCGAACATTTTAACGATAAAATAATAGCTCTTTGTACACAGATTTTAATAATTTTAAATATTACCAATAATATTAAATTTTGTCGCAAATAATAAGGTCGTTAATAAATAACCCATCATTTTTTTCATTTAGGTCATCTTATTTTAGGGCCGGTGTAGCGGTACCATACTCAATAGCAAAGCTGCTTCCAGAAAACAAAGCTCCAAAAGTACGTCGTCGGTCACTGCACTATCAGCTCAAGTCTCACTTGAGATATAGAGTTTTCAAAATCGATTGTCACTCAAACTTTAAGTTATCGGAGTTCTTCCTTGCAGGTCTGTTCGTGAGTTTTTTGTTCTGTAAAACATTGAGTAAATTCGACCTTTCGTGGTGTGGACGGAAGTGTTTGTGAAGCGTATGAATAAAATATATCCATATTATTCTTTTATAGACACAAAATTTAGATCTAATTCGTGATTATGGAGAGTGGAAGGAGGAGAGCAATCGGAGCGCTAAATCAATTACTCTCTCGGTTATAAAATTCAAAAGCTAAAGTTCTATTCAAGATATCGACTCAGAATAAGCTGTAAATGAAAATAACATTTATCTCTATTTCTCTCGCGGCGAGTTTTTCGTAACGTAAGAAACAAAATTTTCAGGCGATGTATAAATTTGACTGCACGATCCAATTTTTCGGAGGTTGCGTTCACCTTAAATTATTTTTTAATAAAATATGATGACTCAAAAATTAATATAATTTGAATTTTATGTATTCATAAGGTATAAAGAGTATTCTAAGAGAAAACTAGCACTTTACGATAGATAGGATGTGAGAAATGGCAGTTTTAGTATTGTTCACGGCTGGTGAGGTGACCATTTTTTTCTCATTCCGCTATAAAATTTATTTCTTTTGTTTAAATGTTGAAAAAACTCCGTCAATATATAGAACCATCCGTATGAATCAGTAAACTTGGAGAATTGATCCTCTATCGACCTATGCTATAGTCCGTTCCACAAAAGCTGGCAAAACGGGAGGCTTATGGGGAAATAAATGCACGTAAATTCCCATAAGGGAGCAACCTAGCCTCCCAAAAGGAGTCAGTTAATAATTTATGATTTACATCTACGGATAAAATTAATATTTTCAACTAAGTTTGGTGGATTTTTTTCCAATTTTTTGATGAAATTTGGACGAGGAAGGATGGTTCTACATATTGACGGAGTTTTTTCAACATTTAAACAAAAGAAATAAATTTTACAGCGGAATTAAAAAAAAATGGTCACCAAACCAAACCTCACCAGCCGTGAACAATACTAAAACTACCATTTCTCTCATCCTATCTGACGTAAAGTGCTAGTTTTTTCATAGATTACTCTTTATACCTTATGAATACAAAAAAGTCAACTTATATTAATGTTTGACTGATGAAATTTTAGTAAAAAATAATTTAAGTGGAACGCAACCTCCGAAAATTTGAATCGTGCAGTCAAATTTATACATCGCCAAAAAATTTTTTGTTTCTTACGTTACGAAAAACCCGCCGCTAGAGAAATTGAGATAAATGTTGTTATTTTCATTTACAGGTTATTCTGAGTCGATATCTTGAATAGAACTTTAGTTTTTGAATTTTATAACCGAGAGCGGGTCCGGATCAATCCGAATTACGCTTACGGGTCTATTAGTCTCGAGCAAAAAGTAACAATGATTAGCAATCGGAGCGCTAAATCAATTACTCCCTCGGTTATAAAATTCAAAAACTAAAGTTCTATTCAAGATATCGACTCAGAATAACCTGTAAATGAAAATAACAACATTTATCTCTATTTCTCTCGCGACAAGTTTTTCGTAACGGAAGAAACAAAAAAATTTTAGGCGATGTATAAATTTGACTGCACGATCCAATTTTTCGGAGGTTGCGTTCCACTTAAATTATTTTTTACTGAAATTTTATCCGTCAAAAATTAATATAAGTTGACTTTTTTGTATTCATAAGGTGTAAAGAGTAATCTAAGAAAAAACTAGCTCTTTTTGTCGGATAGGATGTGAGAAACGGCAGTTTTAGTATTGTTCACGGCGGGTGAGGTGACCATTTTTTTTCATTCCGCTGTAAAATTTATTTCTTTTGTTTAAATGTTGAAAAAACTCCGTCATTATATAGAACCGTCCTTCCTTGTCCAAATTTCACCAAAAAATTGGAGAAAAATCCTCCAAACTAAGTTGAAAATCTTAATTTCATCCGTTGCAAAGGCAAATTTTGTGGATATCGCGGATATTCCGGAAAAATGACCCGGCGTACGAGGCTATTCGATTTCTCCATAAGCCCCATACTGCCTAGAAAAGTGGAACAGACTATAGTCTCATTCAAAAGTCAGGAGACACCTATGTTTACACTCCTTGTCAGGGTTATCGAGATCTATGGACGAGCATTCTCCCGAAATCACGAGTAGCGAAATTAAATACCACTTAATGTCTCTCGTTCCGCTTTTTTGTTAGTTTTTAGAATTTAAATTTAAGTCTTAAACATCCTTTTGTAGAAGTTTGAATTCATCGAAAATAGCTACTTTTTCTGCATAATTTACTCCCTTATTATGAACGAATTTGAAAAATTAAAACCTAGCAATTAATCTTCTTACCTCCCTTAACGGTATGTGTGAAGTATTAGAAGATTAAGATTAAAATCTGTTGTAATTTGGGAAATAAAACACTTCTGTTTTCGTCCATCGAGGTAGCAGATCGCGCGACCTCTACGAAGTCTGAAAGTAGTGGAAAGGACTTGGAGGAGGGGAAGTTATCGGATAAGGCTCGCTATCAAGGATCCCGAAGGAGAGTAGATTCTACGGGGAACCTGGATTTGAGGCCCGAAATTTATTGAATTTTTAGGATTTTTTCATAGAAATAGTGATTTACATGTATATTGCTAGTCCGTACATTCGTGCATATATCTTCAAGAGTATGAAAAACATTTCTAAGAAATTATTGACAAAATTTATTGTTTCTTTAGGGGTAATGTTATGGGTATTCTGAATTGACCCGGAAATTTGTGTGCGTCTTTAAATTTTCGTTAGCTTTCGGAAATCCTATTTTCCTTGTATATAATGCATGTATATTGTCGGTAAACCTAATAAAATAACTTGAAACGGCCGTTTTGGATGAGCTCTACGGCAACATGAAATGTGGTCGTTCGATGAGGATTTTCATTACGAACATAAGTTGTGAGTAGAAGATTTGTTAGACTAGAAGCATGGATGACACAAAGTTCCTTTACCTAATCCAGATCTTTTGATTTCCACCCATTATGGTGCACGTAAAAATCATTAATTCTGCTCGCCATACTCATTATTGCGAAAAAAATATTTGGAAGGCTAATCATACTCTTTGTTTAGAATAATTGAAAGATAGAATAATAATTATTTAATAAGAGTAATTATTAAGAATGATTAATAAATAATTATTATTTATAAATTAAATATGTTGAATTATTTTTGCATTCAAAAATGAACTTTTGTTCAGAATTAGTAGTACAATGATCTGATCGGAGATAATCACGAAGAGCGAATCGAACCCAGGACCTCATCGATCCTACGGACGTCGATGGAATTCTCCCCACACATACTTAACCAGAATGAGACTGTTTTTGGTATACTGACTCGTCTTTTGCCAGCAAATGAATGTCGAAGATAACACGATCCTTATCAATGTATCAATTTCAGTCTCGCTTGGGAACTGCGAAGTGAAGAGGCTTCCCACCCCTCCAACCTTTTCTCGAACGCCAGTTAGTGCCAACAGCTCCCTAAAAGTCAGCAAATGATCCTCCCTGTCATCTGTTAGTTCTCCAGCAAGGAATTTACACATATGTCCCCCGAATTTTCAATAGGACTAGCAAAGAACGATAGAGGATTAAAATTAAGAAGACCCATCTTTTTTTAAGCCACTTCTAAATTTAGCAGATATTGCTGGGGAAAGCCAGACCAAAACTGTGAAAGGAAACAGGAAGAGAGTGGTGGCAAATATGGAGTGACTGGCTAAAGATAAGCTGATGCAATTAAGATATTTCAGGATAAAACAAGCTTGATGAAAATCTATGCAATTGATATGGCAGGAGTAATGAGTGTTCACACAGGACCAGACGTTATTACATCTTAATTTTATCCAGGCACTCTTTTTTGGTTTCAAGTTTCTGACCAACATGTCACACCCATTTATGCCCTACCTATACCTATAAAAGAGTGAGATTATATATATTGTATTTCATATGCTTGAAAATTTGAAAAATAAAATTCAACTTATTTATGAAGTTCATGTAGTGCAATCTGTCTTCTCATGTAATCCAATGTCGTACATTTTAACCTCTATTAAAACTCCTGGAAGAGACTGCGAACCTCCAGAAAAGCTAAAAGAAAATTTTTCATTGAGAAGTGATATATGGGAAAGAGGACATTGGATGAGAGAATTATCAATATATTTAAAATAGATAACGTAATATATAATAATAATAATTATACATTGAAGATAACATATTATAATTATTATTATTTACTGTTAGTAGAATTGGAATAAAATATTAATGTGAATTAATCTAGCTATATTGCAACAGGAAAAGTACATTTCTACTCACAAACCGAATAAGGGGAAGGATCCTTTGCAATTTGGCTTACTAAATCACCAGAATTATTAGGAAATCCATGAAAAGAAAAGAAGTCTAAGAAGGAAATTTTATATATAAGATTTCCCTCTATGCAGGTCTTCATTCACATCCCTTCATAATTTCCTGATAAATGGATGATAAGAATCTCAACTTTTGTAGTTAAATTTTAGGTAATTGTCTAAAACAGGTATCAATGAATTGAAAGGGTTCTTGCTTACCAGGACATTCATCCTTCTCCAAGCCACCAGTGTAGACTTAATTGTATATTAGGTTCCAACTTCCCTATCTCTCCAAAAAGAAACCTGCCAACGACTTTAAAGGTATCATAGCATACGTTTACTTTCCATTGCCTGGAAGCAACGAAATGAAATCAATTTTAAATGACAACATTCATGTTGTGAAACCTTTTTCCAGAAGACATTGACTGTTGTATATTCCACCCTATCTTTCATTAGGTAGGGAACTATTCCCTTCCACCCTCGGACCAAATATTTTCAAGGATCCTCCTTTGTGATTTGCCTTGATGCCTCGCCAGAGTTAAAAGGAAATTCAGGAGTTTCCAAGATATTCTGAAAAGGTAATTTTTTGCTATTTAATTGTTCTTTTAAATTTCTAAAATAGTATTTAATTGATGCATTATAACTTTCCCATAATATGCACATAAAGAAGAAATTATTCCTAGGATGAATGTAAAATATATGGTACTATATCCATCTGTAAAATGAAGACATTTTAATATCTGAAATACAACAAACCGCTAATGACATCAAAATTTTCATCCTATCGGTTTAACTTAGTCCTATAAGGTTATAGATGGATCTGGCTTCCCTTTCATTCCAAAATGTATCGTTCCTGTGCCTAAAAAAGAAATCATAGCATATGTTGAATTTCATTTGCTTGGAAATGTTATAAGTAAGTTCAACTTAATTGATATCATTCATGCAGTGAAACATGTCTTCAGATGTCCCTGAATGATGTTTATTCCATCCTCCATTTTCACTTCTGAGAGAGACTGCTATGCTCTATGAATGCTATGGAAAATATATATTAAATGCTTGTCATTTCAGGTAGAGTGAAATATGATGAGAGCAATTGCATGCAAAATTAGAATATAACATTCCTGTGTGTTTCTCTACCTTTCATCGGGTAGGGAACTATCCATTTCCACTCTGGGAGCAAATATTTGGAGTATCCTCCTTTGTGATTTGCCTTGATGCCTCGGCAGAGTTATGAGGAAATCCAAGAGATTCCAAGATATTCTTAAAAGGTTAGTTTTTTCCATTTTAATGATCTATAAGTTTCTAAAATTGAATTAAATTGATGGAATATAACTAACCCATAATATGGAAATAATGGATCTATTTATCCAAGGGTAAATGTTAAATTTATGGTCCGATATCCATCTGTAATATGAAGACATTTTAAAATCCCAAATACAGTGAACAAACCCTGCAGGTCTTCATTCCCATCATATCATAATAACCTGATATTTGGATAAGAATCTAAATATTTGTAGTTATATTTGATGTAATTGTTTAAAACAGGTATCAATGAAAATGAAAGGGTTCTTGCATACCAGGAAAATCATTCTTCTCCAAGTTACCAAAGAGGACTCTATTGATTATTAGGTTCCCACTTCCCTTTCTCCCAAAAAAGAACACTGACAACCACTTAAAGAAATCATAGCATACATTGACTTTCTATTGTCTGGAAGTGACCAAATTAAAATAATTATAAATGGCAACACTCATCTTGTTCAACCTGTCTCCATATGTCCTTGAATGCCTTTTGTTCCATCCTATCTTTCTTCATGTAGGGAACTTTTCCTTTCCACTCTCCGACCAAATATAGAAGAGGATCCTCCTTTGTATTTGCCTTGATGCCTCGCCAGAGTTAAAAGGAATTCCAGGAGTTTTCAAAATATTCTGAAAAGATTAGTTTTTTCTATTTAATTGTTCTATTAAGTTTCTAAAATAGAATGAAATTGATGGAATATAACTTACCTTTCAGTTTCTTCAGTTAGGGAACTATTCCCTTCCACTCTCGGGCCAAATATAGTAGAGCACTGAGAGGGCATTTCTTTCTATATTAATGTTCTATAAAGTTCTAAAATTGAATGAAATTATGGAATATAACTTACCCATAATATGCACGAAAAGAAAAAATTTTTCCAAGGATGAATATTGAATATATGGTTCTATATCCATTTCTAAAATGAGGACGTTACAGTATCCCAAATACAATGAACAAACTCTGCAGGTTTTCATTCCCATCGTATCGTAATTTCCTGATGTTTGGATGATAAGAATCTCAATATTTGTAGCTATAATTGAGGTAATTGTGTGAAATAGGTTTATTTTAAAATGAATGGGTTCTTGCTTACCAGGAAATTAATTCTTCTCCAAGTTACCAAAGAGGACTCTATTGATTATTAGGTTCCCACTTCCCTTTCTCTCGAAAAAGAACACTGACAACCACTTAAAGAAATCATAGCATACATTGACTTTCTATTGTCTGGAAGTGACCAAATTTAATTAAGTTTAAATAACAACGCTCATCTTGTTCAACCTGTCTCCATATGTCCTTGAATGTCTTTTGTTCCATCCTATCTTTCTTCATGTAGGTAACTTTTCCTTTCCACTCTCCGACCAAATATAGAAGAGGATCCTCCTTTGTATTTGCCTTGATGCCTCGCCAGAGTTAAAAGGAATTCCAGGAGTTTTCAAAATATTCTGAAAAGATTAGTTTTTTCTATTTAATTGTTCTATTAAGTTTCTAAAATAGAATGAAATTGATGGAATATAACTTACCTTTCAGTTTCTTCAGTTAGGGAACTATTCCCTTCCACTCTCGGACCAAATATAGTAGAGGATCCTCCTTTGTGATTTGCCTTGATGCCTCGCCAGAGTTAAAAGGAAATCCAGGAGTTTTCAAAATATTCTGAAAAGATTAGTTTTTTCTATTTAATTGTTCTATTAAGTTTCTAAAAGAGAATTTAATTGATGGAATATAGCTTAACTTTCAGTTTCTTCAGTTAGGGAACTATTCCCTTCCACTCTCGGACCAAATATAGTAGAGCACTGAAAGGGCATTTCTTTCTATATTAATGTTCTATAAAGTTCTAAAATTGAATGAAATTATGGAATATAACTTACCCATAATATGCACGAAAAGAAAAAATTTTTCCAAGGATGAATATTGAATATATGGTTCTATATCCATTTCTAAAATGAGGACGTTACAGTATCCCAAATACAATGAACAAACTCTGCAGGTTTTCATTCCCATCGTATCGTAATTTCCTGATGTTTGGATGATAAGAATCTCAATATTTGTAGCTATAATTGAGGTAATTGTGTGAAATAGGTTTATTTTAAAATGAATGGGTTCTTGCTTACCAGGAAATTAATTCTTCTCCAAGTTACCAAAGAGGACTCTATTGATTATTAGGTTCCCACTTCCCTTTCTCTCGAAAAAGAACACTGACAACCACTTAAAGAAATCATAGCATACATTGACTTTCTATTGTCTGGAAGTGACCAAATTAAATTAAGTTTAAATAACAACGCTCATCTTGTTCAACCTGTCTCCATATGTCCTTGAATGTCTTTTGTTCCATCCTATCTTTCTTCATGTAGGTAACTTTTCCTTTCCATTCTCAGACCAAATATACTAGAGGATCCTCCTTTGTATTTGCCTTGATGCCTCGCCAGAGTTAAAAGGAATTCCAGGAGTTTTCAAAATATTCTGAAAAGATTAGTTTTTTCTATTTAATTATTCTATTAAGTTTCTAAAATAGAATGAAATTGATGGAATATAACTTAACTTTCAGTTTCTTCAGTTAGGGAACTATTCCCTTCCACTCTCGGACCAAATATAGTAGAGGATCCTCCTTTGTATTTGACTTGATGCCTCGCCAGAGTTATAAGGAAATCCAGGAGTTTTCAAAATATTCTGAAAAGATTAGTTTTTTCTATTTAATTGTTCTATTAAGTTTCTAAAAGAGAATTTAATTGATGGAATATAACTTATCTTTCAGTTTCTTCAGTTAAGGAACTATTCCCTTCCACTCTCGGACCAAATATAGTAGAGGATCCTCCATTGTATTTGCCTTGATGCCTCGCCAGAGTTAAAAGGAAATCCAGGAGTTTTAAAAATATTCTGAAAAGATTAGTTTTTTCTATTTAATTGTTCTATTAAGTTTCTGAAATAGAATTTAATTAATGGAATATAACTTAACGTTCAGTGTCTTCAGTTAAGGAACTATTCCCTTCCACTCTCGGACCAAATATAGTAGAGGATCCTCGTTTGTATTTGTCTTGATGCCTCGCCAGAGTTATAAGGAAATCCAGGAGTTTTCAAAATATTCTGAAAAGATTAGTTTTTTCTATTTAATTGTTCTATTAAGTTTCTAAAAGAGAATTTAATTGATGGAATATAGCTTATCTTTCAGTTTCTTCATTTAAGGAACTATTCCCTTCCACTCTCGGACCAAATATAGTAGAGGATCCTCCTTTGTGTTTGCCTTGATGCCTCGCCAGAGTTAAAAGGAAATCCAGTAGTTTTCAAAATATTCTGAAAAGATTAGTTTTTTCTATTTAATTGTTCTATTAAGTTTCTAAAAGAGAATTTAATTGATGGAATATAGCTTAACTTTCAGTTTCTTCAGTTAGGGAACTATTCCCTTCCACTCTCGGACCAAATATAGTAGAGGATCCTCCTTTGTATTTGCCTTGATGCCTCGCCAGAGTTAAAAGGAAATCCAGTAGTTTTCAAAATATTCTGAAAAGATTAGTTTTTTCTATTTAATTGTTCTATTAAATTTCTAAAATAGAATGAAATTGATGGAATATAACTTAACTTTCAGTTTCTTCAGTTAGGGAACGATTCCCTTCCACTCTCGGACCAAATATAGTAGAGGATCCTCCTTTGTATTTGCCTTGATGCCTTGCCAGAGTTAAAAGGAAATCCAGGAGTTTTCAAAATATTCTGAAAAGATTAGTTTTTTCTATTTAATTGTTCTATTAAATTTCTAAAATAGAATGAAATTGATGGAATATAACTTAACTTTCAGTTTCTTCAGTTAGGGAACGATTCCCTTCCACTCTCGGACCAAATATAGTAGAGGATCCTCCTTTGTATTTGCCTTGATGCCTCGCCAGAGTTAAAAGGAAATCCAGTAGTTTTCAAAATATTCTGAAAAGATTAGTTTTTTCTATTTAATTGTTCTATTAAATTTCTAAAATAGAATGAAATTGATGGAATATAACTTAACTTTCAGTTTCTTCAGTTAGGGAACGATTCCCTTCCACTCTCGGACCAAATATAGTAGAGGATCCTCGTTTGTATTTGTCTTGATGCCTCGCCAGAGTTATAAGGAAATCCAGGAGTTTTCAAAATATTCTGAAAAGATTAGTTTTTTCTATTTAATTGTTCTATTAAGTTTCTAAAAGAGAATTTAATTGATGGAATATAGCTTATCTTTCAGTTTCTTCATTTAAGGAACTATTCCCTTCCACTCTCGGACCAAATATAGTAGAGGATCCTCCTTTGTGTTTGCCTTGATGCCTCGCCAGAGTTAAAAGGAAATCCAGTAGTTTTCAAAATATTCTGAAAAGATTAGTTTTTTCTATTTAATTGTTCTATTAAATTTCTAAAATAGAATGAAATTGATGGAATATAACTTAACTTTCAGTTTCTTCAGTTAGGGAACGATTCCCTTCCACTCTCGGACCAAATATAGTAGAGGATCCTCCTTTGTATTTGCCTTGATGCCTCGCCAGAGTTAAAAGGAAATCCAGGAGTTTTCAAAATATTCTGAAAAGATTAGTTTTTTCTATTTAATTGTTCTATTAAGTTTCTAAAAGAGAATTTAATTGATGGAATATAACTTATCTTTCAGTTTCTTCAGTTAAGGAACTATTCCCTTCCACTCTCGGACCAAATATAGTAGAGGATCCTCCTTTGTATTTGCCTTGATGCCTCGCCAGAGTTAAGAGGAAATCCAGGAGTTTTCAAAATATTCTGAAAAGATTAGTTTTTTCTATTTAATTGTTCTATTAAGTTTCTAAAAGAGAATTTAATTGATGGAATATAGCTTAACTTTCAGTTTCTTCAGTTAGGGAACTATTCCCTTCCACTCTTGGACCAAACATAGTAGAGGATCCTCCTTTGTATTTGCCTTGATGCCTCGCCAGAGTTAAAAGGAAATCCAGGAGTTTTCAAAATACTCTGAAAAGATTAGTTTTTTCTATTTAATTGTTCTATTAAGTTTCTAAAATAGAATGAAATAGATGGAATATAGCTTAACTTTCAGTTTCTTCAGTTAGGGAACGATTCCCTTCCACTCTCGGACCAAATATAGTAGAGGATCCTCCTTTGTATTTGCCTTGATGCCTTGCCAGAGTTAAAAGGAAATCCAGGAGTTTTCAAAATATTCTGAAAAGATTAGTTTTTTCTATTTAATTGTTCTATTAAATTTCTAAAATAGAATGAAATTGATGGAATATAACTTAACTTTCAGTTTCTTCAGTTAGGGAACGATTCCCTTCCACTCTCGGACCAAATATAGTAGAGGATCCTCCTTTGTATTTGCCTTGATGCCTCGCCAGAGTTAAAAGGAAATCCAGTAGTTTTCAAAATATTCTGAAAAGATTAGTTTTTTCTATTTAATTGTTCTATTAAGTTTCTAAAAGAGAATTTAATTGATGGAATATAGCTTAACTTTCAGTTTCTTCAGTTAGGGAACGATTCCCTTCCACTCTCGGACCAAATATAGTAGAGGATCCTCCTTTGTATTTGCCTTGATGCCTCGCCAGAGTTAAAAGGAAATCCAGGAGTTTTCAAAATATTCTGAAAAGATTAGTTTTTTCTATTTAATTGTTCTATTAAGTTTCTAAAAGAGAATTTAATTGATGGAATATAGCTTAACTTTCAGTTTCTTCAGTTAGGGAACGATTCCCTTCCACTCTCGGACCAAATATAGTAGAGGATCCTCCTTTGTATTTGCCTTGATGCCTCGCCAGAGTTAAAAGGAAATCCAGTAGTTTTCAAAATATTCTGAAAAGATTAGTTTTTTCTATTTAATTGTTCTATTAAGTTTCTAAAAGAGAATTTAATTGATGGAATATAGCTTAACTTTCAGTTTCTTCAGTTAGGGAACTATTCCCTTCCACTCTCGGACCAAATATAGTAGAGGATCCTCCTTTGTATTTGCCTTGATGCCTCGCCAGAGTTAAAAGGAAATCCAGGAGTTTTCAAAATATTCTGAAAAGATTAGTTTTTTCTATTTAATTGTTCTATTAAGTTTCTAAAAGAGAATTTAATTGATGGAATATAGCTTAACTTTCAGTTTCTTCAGTTAGGGAACGATTCCCTTCCACTCTCGGACCAAATATAGTCGAGGATCCTCCTTTGTATTTGCCTTGATGCCTCGCCAGAGTTAAAAGGAAATCCAGTAGTTTTCAAAATATTCTGAAAAGATTAGTTTTTTCTATTTAATTGTTCTATTAAATTTCTAAAATAGAATGAAATTGATGGAATATAACTTAACTTTCAGTTTCTTCAGTTAGGGAACGATTCCCTTCCACTCTCGGACCAAATATAGTAGAGGATCCT
Source organism: Pantala flavescens (assembly GCA_020796165.1). Taxonomy (NCBI): domain Eukaryota; kingdom Metazoa; phylum Arthropoda; class Insecta; order Odonata; family Libellulidae; genus Pantala; species Pantala flavescens. The sequence goes on along the minus strand of CM036885.1, from coordinate 17,065,584 downwards.
CCTTTGTATTTGCCTTGATGCCTCGCCAGAGTTAAAAGGAAATCCAGGAGTTTTCAAAATATTCTGAAAAGATTAGTTTTTTCTATTTAATTGTTCTATTAAGTTTCTAAAAGAGAATTTAATTGATGGAATATAACTTATCTTTCAGTTTCTTCAGTTAAGGAACTATTCCCTTCCACTCTCGGACCAAATATAGTAGAGGATCCTCCTTTGTATTTGCCTTGATGCCTCGCCAGAGTTAAGAGGAAATCCAGGAGTTTTCAAAATATTCTGAAAAGATTAGTTTTTTCTATTTAATTGTTCTATTAAGTTTCTAAAAGAGAATTTAATTGATGGAATATAGCTTAACTTTCAGTTTCTTCAGTTAGGGAACTATTCCCTTCCACTCTTGGACCAAACATAGTAGAGGATCCTCCTTTGTATTTGCCTTGATGCCTCGCCAGAGTTAAAAGGAAATCCAGGAGTTTTCAAAATACTCTGAAAAGATTAGTTTTTTCTATTTAATTGTTCTATTAAGTTTCTAAAATAGAATGAAATAGATGGAATATAGCTTAACTTTCAGTTTCTTCAGTTAGGGAACTATTCCCTTCCACCCTTGGACCAAATATAGTAGAGGATCCTCCCTTGTATTTGCCTTGATGCCTCGCCAGAGTTAAAAGGAAATCCAGGAGCTTTCAAAATATTCTGAAAAGATTAGTTTTTTCTATTTAATTGTTCTATTAAGTTTCTAAAAGAGAATTTAATTGATGGAATATAACTTAACTTTCAGTTTCTTCAGTTAAGGAACTATTCCCTTCCACTCTCGGACCAAACATAGTAGAGGATCCTCCTTTGTATTTGCCTTGATGCCTCGCCAGAGTTAAAAGGAAATCCAGGAGTTTTCAAAATATTCTGAAAAGATTAGTTTTTTCTATTTAATTGTTCTGTTAAGTTTCTAAAATAGAATGAAATTGATGGAATATAACTTAACTTTCAGTTTCTTCAGTTAGGGAACTATTCCCTTCCACTCTCGGACCAAACATAGTAGAGGATCCTCCTTTGTATTTGCCTTGATGCCTCTCCAGAGTTAAAAGGAAATCCAGGAGTTTTCAAAATTTTCTGAAAAGATTAGTTTTTTCTATTTTAATGATCTATAAGTTTCTAAAATTGAATTAATTTGATGGAATATAACTTACCCATAATATGGAAATAATGGATCAATTTATCCAAGGGTAAATGTTAAATTTATGGTCCTATATCCATCTGTTATTTGAAGACATTTTAAAATCCCAAATACAGTGAACAAACCCTGCAGGTCTTCATTCCCATCATATCATAATTACCTGATATTTGGATGATAAGAATCTAAATATTTGTAGTTATATTTGATGTAATTGTTTAAAACAGGTATCAATGAAAATGAAAGGGTTCTTGCTTACCAGGACATTCATTCTTCTCCAAGTTACCCATGTAAACTTTATTGATTATTAGGTTCCCACTTCCCTTTCTCCCAAAAAAGAACACTGACAACAACTTAAAGAAATCATAGCATATGTTGACTTTCTATTGTCTGGAAGTGACCAAATTAAATTAAGTTTAAATAACAACGCTCATCTTGTTCAACCTGTCTGCATATGTCCTTGAATGTCTTTTGTTCCATCCTATCTTTCTTCATGTAGGTAACTTTTCCTTTACATTCTCAGACCAAATATACTAGAGGATCCTCCTTTGTGATTTGCCTTGATGCCTCGCCAGAGTTAAAAGGAATTCCAGGAGTTTTCAAAATATACTGAAAAGGTTAGTTTTTTCTATTTAATTGTTCTATTAAGTTTCTAAAATAGAATGAAATTGATGGAATACAACTTAACTTTCAGTTTCTTCAGTTAGGGAACTATTCCCTTCCACTCTCGGACCAAATATAGTAGAGGATCCTCCTTTGTGATTTGCCTTGATGCCTCGCCAGAATTAAAAGGAATTCCAGGAGTTTTCAAAATATTCTGAAAAGGTTAGTTTTTTCTATTTAATTGTTCTATTAAGTTTCTAAAATAGAATGAAATTGATGGAATATAACTTAACTTTCAGTTTCTTCAGTTAGGGAACTATTCCCTTCCACTCTCGGACCAAATATAGTAGAGGATCCTCCTTTGTGATTTGCCTTGATGCCTCGCCAGAGTTAAAAGGAATTCCAGGAGTTTTGAAAATATTCTGAAAAGGTTAGTTTTTTCTATTTAATTGTTCTATTAAGTTTCTAAAATAGAATGAAATAGATGGAATATAACTAAACTTTCAGTTTCTTCAGTTAGGGAACTATTCCCTTCCACTCTCGGACCAAATATAGTAGAGGATCCTCCTTTGTGATTTGCCTTGATGCCTCGCCAGAGTTAAAAGGAATTCCAGGAGTTTTGAAAATATTCTGAAAAGGTTAGTTTTTTCTATTTAATTGTTCTATTAAGTTTCTAAAATAGAATGAAATAGATGGAATATAACTTAACTTTCAGTTTCTTCAGTTAGGGAACTATTCCCTTCCACTCTCGGACCAAATATAGTAGAGGATCCTCCTTTGTGATTTGCCTTGATGCCTCGCCAGAGTTAAAAGGAAATCCAGTAGTTTTCAAAATATTCTGAAAGGATTAGTTTTTTCTATTTAATTGTTCTATTAAGTTTCTAAAAGGGAATTTAATTGATGGAATATAGCTTAACTTTCAGTTTCTTCAGTTAGGGAACTATTCCCTTCCACTCTCGGACCAAATATAGTAGAGGATCCTCCTTTGTATTTGCCTTGATGCCTCTCCAGAGTTAAAAGGAAATCCAGGAGTTTTCAAAATTTTCTGAAAAGGATGTTTTTTCTATTTTAATGATCTATAAGTTTCTAAAATTGAATGAATTTGATGGAATATAACTTACCCGTAATATGGAAATAATGGATCAATTTATCCAAGGGTAAATGTTAAATTTATGGTCCGATATCCATCTGTTATTTGAAGACATTTTAAAATCCCAAATACAGTGAACAAACCCTGCAGGTCTTCATTCCCATCATATCATAATTACCTGATATTTGGATGATAAGAATCTAAATATTTGTAGTTATATTTGATGTAATTGTTTAAAACAGGTATCAATGAAAATGAAAGGGTTCTTGCTTACCAGGACATTCATTCTTCTCCAAGTTACCCATGTAAACTTTATTGATTATTAGGTTCCCACTTCCCTTTCTCCCAAAAAAGAACACTGACAACCACTTAAAGAAATCATAGCATACATTGACTTTCTATTGTCTGGAAGTGACCAAATTAAATTAAGTTTAAATAACAACGCTCATCTTGTTCAACCTGTCTCCATATGTCCTTGAATGTCTTTTGTTCCATCCATTTTTTCTTCATGTAGGGAACTTTTCCTTTCCATTCTCGGACCAAATATAGTAGAGGATCCTCCTTTGTGATTTGCCTTGATGCCTCGCCAGAGTTAAAAGGAATTCCAGGAGTTTTCAAAATATTCTGAAAAGATTAGTTTTTTCTATTTAATTGTTCTATTAAGTTTCTAAAATAGAATGAAATTGATGGAATATAACTTAACTTTCAGTTTCTTCAGTTAGGGAACTATTCCCTTCCACTCTCGGACCAAATATAGTAGAGGATCCTCCTTTGTGATTTGCCTTGATGCCTCGCCAGAATTAAAAGGAATTCCAGGAGTTTTCAAAATATTCTGAAAAGGTTAGTTTTTTCTATTTAATTGTTCTATTAAGTTTCTAAAATAGAATGAAATTGATGGAATATAACTAAACTTTCAGTTTCTTCAGTTAGGGAACTATTCCCTTCCACTCTCGGACCAAATATAGTAGAGGATCCTCCTTTGTGATTTGCCTTGATGCCTCGCCAGAGTTAAAAGGAATTCCAGGAGTTTTGAAAATATTCTGAAAAGGTTAGTTTTTTCTATTTAATTGTTCTATTAAGTTTCTAAAATAGAATGAAATAGATGGAATATAACTTAACTTTCAGTTTCTTCAGTTAGGGAACTATTCCCTTCCACTCTCGGACCAAATATAGTAGAGGATTCTACTTTGTGATTTCCCTTGATGCCTTGCCAGTGATATAAGGAAATCGTGAAATGCCAAAGAACCCTAAAAGGGATGTTTTTTATTTAAATGATCTATGATAACTAAAATTGAAATAATTTGTTTGGAATATAAGTAACCAATAATATTCACATAATGAAGTAATTTTTCCTAGGATGAACGTAAAATATATGGTACTATATCCATCTGTAAAATGAAGAAATTTTAATATCTGAAATACAACAAACCGCTAATGACATCAAAATATTTCCCTTACTTCTTTACCTTATTCCATTTTCTTTAAGATTTTCCTCTCTGCATGTCTTCATTCTCATCCAATCGTAATTTCCTGATAAATGGATGATAAGAAGCTCACCATTTCTAGTTTTATTTGAGGTAATTGTTGAAAACAGGTATCAATGAAAATGAAACGGGCATTCACGGAGTGGACCTCCATGACAATTCCTAGCTATTGGAAGAATTTGTGTGAGAATTCGACAAGATTACTTTTCAAGGTATGATCTCAAACTGTTCATATTTTTCTATACAAGGAAATGAGTTTCAATCCATTAATTGAGGAAAAATGTCGATAGTCACCCAACAGACGTTTTATTATTGGTGAAGGAAGAACACAATTATTTCTTTTTGTTGCGAACGATTGTGAAGAACAATTATAATACAAGAAGGGGCCATGAGCATTCAGGATTATCATCGTCCATTCTATCTGCAGTTGGGTCTTTTTTTCGTTGTTAAATTATTTTATTTCTCCTCCCTTTTCGTTACTTCTCCCTTCAAATCACTATGAATTAGAGTGAGATCAACTTCATGTCATTTCAGCAGGCACTCTTTTCATCCTGTTCTCTGGATGACTATCCTTGGACCATCTATCGTCTCCGACCCTATCTATGCATTTCATGTCCAGTGTTTTCAACCGCGAATGCGTTGCCAAGTCATTACTTCTTCAATTTGAACTATTTTCTAGGCACCGTTTCAATTCTCTAAAGCTTTTCAACGTGCCTCCTAGAGTTCACAGGCTTAAGATAATGATTGCTTCTTTCTTCTTCATTCATGAAATTCTTCATCCTTTCTTATGCATCGTGAGTACATTCTTGGAGCATAGAATTAACATCTTCTTTTTGATAATTTCATTGGTTTGTACCACATAATTCTTGGTCCCAACGGTATATCTTCCATCGTACGCCATGCTACTTGGAGAACTCTGCAATGAAGAAACTTGTAGTATCTTTACTCCATGGAGCTGTTTCATGAGCGTATCCACTTCTCGTGATTCCTGTATTTGTGTTTCTCTTAACCTCCTTCGTTTAGCATTTGCAAGGATGATTCCATAGTGTTTCAATTTTAACATCCCTCTCAGTTCCAAAGCCGATTACCCTCCCCCAAAGGAAATTCACTTCTGCTTGCAGAGGAAAACGTCGGCATTCAATGTTACAGGCATTATCCTTCTTAAAGCCTCTGGACAAACTCTTCTCTATAACTCTTTGCATTCGTTCGCTCAAAGTAGGGACGAGGATTTGATGGAATTTGTGCACCAATCCTCAATCAATTCTTTACTGATATTTGGCAGATGAACTCCTTCCTGTCAGTCGTGTGGAATGCAAAATCCAAGTCGAGAAATGAGAAGATGCATTTGAGAAGGCGAGCAGCTATCATACATGCAGGTGTTTTTGATGACCTTTTTCCAGCCCTGGTTTCCTGCAAATGTCTTCTGCAGAACGGGATTCTCTGAGGGGTCGTTGGGCTCATAGTTTTAGAAGCAGTCTCGAGAATGCTTAGGACGTGTTCCATTTGCTGTCAAAACCATTGCATTGGTTTAAATAACTTTTGATTGGATCTCTACCTTGCAGCTCTCCTTCGCATCCTTGCAGAGATGCTTGTGATATCCTCCATCGGTTATTCAAAACGTTTCACTGGCAGAGATCGTTCTTCTTTACATTTGAAGACCGAATTCCTCCATGAACCGAGATTCGAGTATTTGAAAGAGGACTGAAAAAGTGATGTTTACATTTCCATTACACGGCATAAGGACGAGTAGTGGCCACTCTGCAGGTGCTGAATACTTCAGATAACACCCTCTTTCCGAAAGAAGTAACAGAGCATTCACTGATTTTGAAACATCCCTTTTCTTTCCTTCTAGATGCCTGAAATAACTGCTGAGGGGAGGATGTTAGTCGAGAAAAGATAAGATAGGTGAGATGTGGATTCGTCATGTGTGGACCTCGAATAGGAAGGAAGACCTTAGCGTACCGACAACATGAGAAATACAATGCTTTTGATTGAAATCGTCTTGGATATTAAACAAAGCTTATTTATACACTGTTAAATCAAGATTATTTATACACTGTTTAAAACTTAAGAGGAAGAAAATGTATTATATTCAATGTGGTTTTTAGAAATAAATATTCAAGAATACATCCTATGAAATTTTCCTGTCCTATGTAAAACTGTGGGTGAACATGCATATTGAGAGATGGGCGCAGAATATCTCCAAGCACGTCTCGGTTCCTTAAGGAGGGGGACGAACGCACGGAAGCACTCGTTTTAAAGAACTTATCCGGCGATTTATTAGTGAGAATGTTCTCTACACCTAGCAGAAAAACATGCCAGTGCGTCGAGGAACGAAATCGGGGTTTGAGTAGCGTTAGCGAGGCGTTCATCACGCGTGGGTTTAAAGTGCTAAAATTTGATCCTATTGGTTAATAGTCTCCGTTTTTCGTCCAGCATATAAACTAATGTTTTCGTAAACTACATTCCACGTTGATGTAAGCCCATGGATGATGCTTCGGGATGAATGTGTGATGCTCTCGTTCGGACTCAATCGTGTATTCGGAAGTAGATATGGCATGACTAAGGTGCGTGAAACGGATTTGTCACAAACTTAAAGTAACCGATTCCAAATCTAAAGATCCAAATCCAAAACTTTCCGAAGGTCAAATCCATTTACAATTTTTCCGGGAGTAATTTGTACCAGTTCTTCGCCCCCGGCAGCATTAATCCGAATTTTCATGCAATTTTCTCCCGTTTACTCCATCAAAGGGGTCGATTCCCGCCGAGCGAAATTTTTCATTGGACGTTCGGGTAAAACCGATTTCTCGTTCAGGCATGGTACCCTTCCGAGACGAACACGTTTTATGAAATCTGTGCCTGCGTACGTAGTCCTTCAGCGAAACAACTCTCCTATAGTCATTCCACAAAAGCTGGCAGTACGGGAGGCTTATGGGGAAATAAATGCACGAATATTCCCATAAGAGCCTCTCAAAAGGCGTAAAGCTTTAGTTTTTGAATTTTATAACCGAGAGCGGGTCCGGATCAATCCGAATTACGGTAACGGGTCTATTAGTCTCGAGCAAAAAGTAACAATGATTAGCAATCGGAGCACTAAATCAATTACTCCCTCGGTTATATAATTCAAAAACTAAAGTTCTATTCAAGATATCGACTCAGAATAACCTGTAATTGAAAATAACAGCATTTATCTCAATTTCTCTCGCGACAAGTTTTTCGTAACGCAAGAAACAAAAATTTTTTAGCCGATGTATATATTTGACTGCACGATCCAATTTTTCGGAGGTTGCGTTCCACTTAAATTATTTTTTACTAAAATTTTATCGGTCAAAAATTAATGTAAGTTAATTTTTTTGTATTCATAAGGTATAAAGAGTAATCTAAGAAAACACTAGCACTTTACGTTTGATAGGATGAGAGAAATGGCAGTTTTAGTATTGCTCACGGCTGGTGAGGTGACCATTTTTTTTCAACCCGCTATAAAATTTATTTCTTTTGTTGAAATGTTAAAGAAACTTCGTCAATGTAAGGAACCATCCTTCCTTGTCCAAATTTTACCAAAAAGTTGGAAAAAAATTCACCAAAAATAGTTGAAAATATTAATTTCATCCGTTGCGAAGGCAAATTTTGTGGATATCGCGGATATTCCAGAAAAATGACCCGGCGTACGAGGCTATTCGATTTCTCCATAAGCCCATACTGCCTAGAAAAGTGGAACAGACTATAGATACGAAGCTTTTTGCTATTTTGAATATAGATCGTAATGTAGAGCGTGCGCTTTTCTCAGCGGGGTGTTACAGCAATATTTGTCCATGGGTCCAAACCACTTTCCATTTTAAAAAATGCCTTCGAAACGTAGCACTTGTTTCTGTGCTCGCATTTCCGTATATGTTTTGTGGCGCTACTTGTGAATATTAAAATGAATATAAAATTTTTGTTTTCGCTTACCATGTAGAAACGAGTTTCTATCGCTAATCTTAAGCTATTTAGCGTGCAACCTGATTGATAATGTTGAACAGTGGTTATTCATGAACAACCTTAAATGTGCGATAAAATTTCGCTAAAACCGAACAAATTCATCTAATCATAAAGTCTTTTCCAAGGTAATATTCTCAATTCTGTCTATACACGTATTTGTTATTCGATATCTGGGAATGAGGTTATCTCCTAATGAAAGGGAGTCTTTCGGACGACTGCTCGTAACCTGATCGTCTCGCTTGCCACCTTGGAAAGATAATGCTCGTCGATGGATCTTTCTCCCTCTACTGTCAAAGTGGCCGTGGCAAAGGTAATATTTCGCTCTCCACGGATGCTACTTCGCTTTTCCGCAACCTTCATTTAGAAAACGGATTTCGCAACCATCTGTGACCTTTTGGAGCCCATAGCATTCTCAGAAGACGAAGGTTAGCTTTCGTGTAAGCCACTTACCATGCGTTCTTTATTCACGCAATGAGAAAGCTACGCATGAGGTGTCGTCCACAATCCGAGTTCGTCCGTAGGAATACCCTGTGCGAATCTTAATATTTCGCATCACGATCCGAAACTTGGGGTCCTCTTGACCTCTCAATGTTTTAACTATTTCTTAGAAAATGAGATAAATATTCGATTTTCCCCGGCTCAAATAGGCTGGAAATGTCAGTTGATGGAGACGTTTTCCTTTCTTGGCACGATTACTTTACCCTTTCGAGACGAAGACTTTTTCTGAAAACCTCTGTCTGCGTACGAGGTCCCATTTATAGAGCGTACACCTTCCTAAGCGGGTTGTCGCATCCTTTTAATTGTACAAAGTCATCGAATCACAAGGCACTAAATCTTCGAACGCGTTTGCAACGGGTTAACGCGTAAGGGCGATCGGCAACTGCCGCATGTGCTCGTCCATCGGAGGCTCGCGCGTTTAAGGCACAGCAGGAACGCCAAACTTATGCGGAGAATCTAGTTCAGTTTAACGTCTCTTATTCAGAAACCGCGACATAAAAATCGGCGATAAAAATCGTTGTCCTATGCGCGAGCGGTAATGGATGAAAAACGCATTGGAAATCAATTTTATAGAAACTCGTTTGGTTCTCCATTTACACTTAAGTTTACGGATTAATTTGATTTGACACCCCTGTCGAGGTTTTTCGGTCACGCACACGCAATTTCTTGACGGCTGAATATAATTTCCGTTTCGGCGCACTGCGAATGTAAGACGCAGCCGATATGCAGCGAAACTTTGAACGTTATAACCTGGTTTATACACGGTCGATTAATTAATAATCGACCGCCCCAAATTGTCCCCTGTCGAAACGTTTACTTTATGCTTAAAATCCTGCAAATGCCCTGCCCAAAGTAATTTCCATTCATTAAATCGTTCCTCCCCGTTCCTCCCCGTCTATCGCGGGAGCTGTTTGTTGAATTCATTAGGAGTCATTCTTTCCGTTTAGTATAATTCTGTTCGCGAGTAACGAACATTAAGTAGTAAATTTAGCCATGCATTCGAATGAACTCTTGTCCTTAGAAATAACGAATCTCGAAGGAGTTTTAAGCGTAACGATTGCCAAATTTTGAATTTGCTACGTAGACCTTGGGAGCTCGAATGAGGAGAAGCGGATATAGTCCGTCATCGTTCGTCACAGGGAAACTTTTCTTAACTGAAATCCGACAGAGGGCTCCTCCCCATTGGTCTCACTCGGCAGTCGTTGCTCGTGAGAAACGTTTGTGACTAGTGCATCGAGTGGATTACGCTATTTCGTATCAATCCTATAGAGTATTGACGATTCTCCGCGGATAAAGTGATTGTGACCGTGTTAAGTGGTTATCGGTGCACATGGAAGATAGATAAAATACGGCAGCATCGCAAAGGAAGGCATCGTCTTGCGAGCGTGCGGAAAGAGATTTTGGTGAGGCTCCGAGGAGAATTGTAAGTTAAGATACCCAGTCCCATTGGAAATATCTCGGTAGGCCCTTTGCCTACGAAGACAAGGATTTGCCTCTCGAATTTTACTTGCCGATTGCTTCGGAGCGAGGAATTCCGAGTTCCTGGATTCCAATCCGTCGACATTACTCTGTCACTGTAAGCTAGATGAGATGATGATAGCAATAATAATATCGTTGAACGTTGGTTCTCAGCATTAGCGTTCATATGGTGTCGTATGTTATCGCTGCAAATCGAGCTTTATTAAGTTTTCGGAGCCGTTTCTTCTTACAGGGAGCTCGGGCGCAGCATCATAGTTCGTACGAAGATGCTTTTATCTTCAACAGAGTGCATTTAATTAGAGAAAAAGGAAAATTAACGACTGGTGAAAGGGAGGATGTTGACACGGCGAGGTCGCTGTGGAAAGTGCATTGCGCACGGTGGTATTTCGAGGCGCGATTGTCACCGGCGGGAATCTAAAATTCGAGAAAGATTTTCGAAAATAAACATGAGGTGAGTCGTAAACGATTAAAATTTCATGAAGACTAGTATTTATTATGATTTTTAGCTACTACGTGAGTCTTGCTGAGCAAATTTACCATTTTCATGATGTACGGTCCGCTTATTCTTCCGAATTGAAGAAAACCGCCATTACTCGCGGTCGACATAAAAGAAGAGAGAAATTTTGGTGATTTTCCATCGGTAATCAGATGAGGAAATATCTGGCAAGAAATGTAACAATACAGCGGCTGCACTGAAGGCGGTGGTACTTCTCTCAGCCAATCAGAAGCAAGATAAATGTTTAGCGGTGGTTCAAAATTTATAAATTTTCATTTTTCACGTTTAATTTAGGAAAGAAGTATTATAAACTATTCTCTGCATTTCGGATCGTGCCAAAGCTAAGATATGTCAAGTTTTCCTATCCTCTGAGTCTATTTTTACGATGAGCAGCTTTGCCAAAATCAGCATCCGTTTAGGAACGTATGCATGTAGTTGGTTGCTCTGACACAAGATTTTATTGTTAACTAATTTGAAGAGTACGACGCATGAATTAATAACCATCCGCTGTTACAAATCAATAAAATAGCCTTGACTGTGTTAGTGTAGCAGGAGTGAGCCACGGTTCTGGATGTTTGCTTCCTTTCCTAATGAATTCATCAAAATTCAATTCTAGGATGCCCTTGGAATCGACAACGCTCGCCGTCCTATCCACGAGGAGTGCAACGGGTATTCACGGAGTGGACCTCCATGACAATTCCTAGCTATTGGAAGAATTTGTGTGAGAATTCGACAAGATTACTTTTCAAGGTATGATCTCAAACTGTTCATATTTTTCTATACAAGGAAATGAGTTTCAATCTATTAATGGAGGAAAAATGTCGATAGTCACCCAACAGACGTTTTATTATTGGTGAAGGAAGAACACAATTATTTCTTTTTGTTGCGAATGATTGTGAAGAACAATTATAATACAAGAAGGGGCCATGAGCATTCAGGATTATCATCGTCCATTCTATCTGCAGTTGGGTCTTTTTTTCGTTGTTGAATTAGAGTGAGATCAACATCATGTCATTTCAGCAGGCACTCTTTTCATCCTGTTCTCTGGATGACTATCCTTGGACCATCTATCGTCTCCGACCCTATCTATGCATTTCATGTCCAGTGTTTTCAACCGCGAATGCGTTGCCAAGTCATTACTTCTTCAATTTGAACTATTTTCTAGGCACCGTTTCAATTCTCTAAAGCTTTTCAACGTGCCTCCTAGAGTTCACAGGCTTAAGATAATGATTGCTTCTTTCTTCTTCATTCATGAAATTCTTCATCCTTTCTTATGCATCGTGAGTACATTCTTGGAGCATAGAATTAACATCTTCTTTTTGATTATTTCATTGGTTTGTACCACATAATTCTTGGTCCCAACGGTATATCTTCCATCGTACGCCATGCTACTTGGAGAACTCTGCAATGAAGAAACTTGTAGTATCTTTACTCCATGGAGCTGTTTCATGAGCGTATCCACTTCTCGTGTTTCCTGTATTTGCGTTTCTCTTAACCTCCTTCGTTTAGCATTTGCAAGGATGATTCCATAGTGTTTCAATTTTAACATCCCTCTCAGTTCCAAAGCCGATTACCCTCCCCCAAAGGAAATTCACTTCTGCTTGCAGAGGAAAACGTCGGCATTCAATGTTGCAGGCATTATCCTTCTTTAAGCCTCTGGACAAACTCTTCACTATAACTCTTTGCATTCGTTCGCTCAAAGTAGGGACGAGGATTTGATGGAATTTGTGCACCAACCCTCAATCAATTCTTTACTGATATTTGGCAGATGAACTCCTTCCTGTCAGTCGTGTGGAATGCAAAATCCAAGTCGAGAAATGAGAAGATGCATTTGAGAAGGCGAGCAGCTATCATACATGCAGGTGATTTTGATGACCTTTTTCCAGCCCTGGTTTCCTGCAAATGTCTTCTGCAGAACGGGATTCTCTGAGGGGTCGTTGGGCTCATAATTTTAGAAGCAGTCTCGAGAATGCTTAGGACGTGTTCCATTTGCTGTCAAAACCATTGCATTGGTTTAAATAACTTTTGATTGGATCTCTACCTTGCAGCTCTCCTTCGCATCCTTGCAGAGATGCTTGTGATATCCTCCATCGGTTATTCAAAACGTTTCACTGGCAGAGATCGTTCTTCTTTACATTTGAAGACCGAATTCCTCCATGAACCGAGATTCGAGTATTTGAAAGAGGACTGAAAAAGTGATGTTTACATTTCCATTACGCGGCATAAGGACGAGTAGTGGCCACTCTGCAGGTGCTGAATACTTCAGATAACACCCTCTTTCCGAAAGAAGTAACAGAGCATTCACTGATTTTGAAACATCCCTTTTCTTTCCTTCTAGATGCCTGAAATAACTGCTGAGGGGAGGATGTTAGTCGAGAAAAGATAAGATAGGTGAGATGTGGATTCGTCATGTGTGGACCTCGAATAGGAAGGAAGACCTTAGCGTACCGACAACATGAGAAATACAATGCTTTTGATTGAAATCGTCTTGGATATTAAACAAAGCTTATTTATACACTGTTAAATCAAGATTGTTTATGCACTGTTTAAAACTTTATGAGGAAGAAAATGTATTATATTCAATGTGGTTTTTAGAAATAAATATTCAAGAATACATCCTATGAAATTTTCCTGTCCTATGTAAAACTGTGGGTGAACATGCATATTGAGAGACGGGCGCAGAATATCTCCAAGCACGTCTCGGTTCCTTAAGGAGGGGGACGAACGCACGGAAGCACTCGTTTTAAAGAACTTATCCGGCGATTTATTGGTGAGAATGTTCTCTACACCTAGCAGAAAAACATGCCAGTGCGTCGAGGAACGAAATCGGGGTTTGAGTAGCGTTAGCGAGGCGTTCATCACGCGTAGGTTTAAAGTGCTAAAATTTGATCCTATGGGTTAATAGTCTCCGTTTTTCGTCCAGCATATAAACTAATGTTTTCGTAAACTACATTCCACGTTGATGTAAGCCCATGGATGATGCTTCGGGATGAATGTGTGCTGCTCTCGTTCGGACTCAATCGTGTATTCGGAAGTAGATATGGCATGACTAAGGTGCGTGAAACGGATTTGTCACAAACTTAAAGTAACCGATTCCAAATCTAAAGATCCAAATCCAAAACTTTCCGAAGGTCAAATCCATTTACAATTTTTCCGGGAGTAATTTGTACCAGTTCTTCGCCCCCGGCAGCATTAATCCGAATTTTCATGCAATTTTCTCCCGTTTACTCCATCAAAGGGGTCGATTCCCGCCGAGCGAAATTTTTCATTGGACGTTCGGGTAAAACCGATTTCTCGTTCAGGCATGGTACCCTTCCGAGACGAACACGTTTTATGAAATCTGTGCCTGCGTACGTAGTCCTTCAGCGAAATAACTCTCCTATAGTCATTCCACAAAAGCTGGCAGTACGGGAGGCTTATGGGGAAATAAATGCACGAATATTCCCATAAGAGCCTCTCAAAAGGCGTAAAGCTTTAGTTTTTGAATTTTATAACGGAGAGCGGGTCCGGATCAATCCGAATTACGGTAACGGGTCTATTAGTCTCGAGCAAAAAGTAACAATGATTAGCAATCGGAGCACTAAATCAATTACTCCCTCGGTTATATAATTCAAAAACTAAAGTTCTATTCAAGATATCGACTCAGAATAACCTGTAATTGAAAATAACAGCATTTATCTCAATTTTTCTCGCGACAAGTTTTTCGTAACGCAAGAAACAAAAATTTTTTAGCCGATGTATATATTTGACTGCACGATCCAATTTTTCGGAGGTTGCGTTCCACTTAAATTATTTTTTACTAAAATTTTATCGGTCAAAAATTAATGTAAGTTAATTTTTTTGTATTCATAAGGTATAAAGAGTAATCTAAGAAAACACTAGCACTTTACGTTTGATAGGATGAGAGAAATGGCAGTTTTAGTATTGCTCAGGCTGGTGAGGTGACCATTTTTTTTTTCAACCCGCTATAAAATTTATTTCTTTTGTTGAAATGTTAAAGAAACTTCGTCAATGTATAGAACCATCCTTCCTTGTCCAAATTTTACCAAAAAGTTGGAAAAAAATTCACCAAAAATAGTTGAAAATATTAATTTCATCCGTTGCGAAGGCAAATTTTGTGGATATCGCGGATATTCCAGAAAAATGACCCGGCGTACGAGGCTATTCGATTTCTCCATAAGCCCATACTGCCTAGAAAAGTGGAACAGACTATAGATACGAAGCTTTTTGCTATTTTGAATATAGATCGTAATGTAGAGCGTGCGCTTTTCTCAGCGGGGTGTTACAGCAATATTTGTCCATGGGTCCAAACCACTTTCCATTTTAAAAAATGCCTTCGAAACGTAGCACTTGTTTCTGTGCTCGCATTTCCGTATATGTTTTGTGGCGCTACTTGTGAGTATTAAAATGAATATAAAATTTTTGTTTTCGCTTACCATGTAGAAACGAGTTTCTATCGCTAATCTTAAGCTATTTAGCGTGCAACCTGATTGATAATGTTGAACAGTGGTTATTCATGAACAACCTTAAATGTGCGATAAAATTTCGCTAAAACCGAACAAATTCATCTAATCATAAAGTCTTTTCCAAGGTAATATTCTCAATTCTGTCTATACACGTATTTGTTATTCGATATCTGGGAATGAGGTTATCTCCTAATGAAAGGGAGTCTTTCGGACGACTGCTCGTAACCTGATCGTCTCGCTTGCCACCTTGGAAAGATAATGCTCGTCGATGGATCTTTCTCCCTCTACTGTCAAAGTGGCCGTGGCAAAGGTAATATTTCGCTCTCCACGGATGCTACTTCGCTTTTCCGCAACCTTCATTTAGAAAACGGATTTCGCAACCATCTGTGACCTTTTGGAGCCCATAGCATTCTCAGAAGACGAAGGTTAGCTTTCGTGTAAGCCACTTACCATGCGTTCTTTATTCACGCAATGAGAAAGCTACGCATGAGGTGTCGTCCACAATCCGAGTTCGTCCGTAGGAATACCCTGTGCGAATCTTAATATTTCGCATCACGATCCGAAACTTGGGGTCCTCTTGACCTCTCAATGTTTTAACTATTTCTTAGAAAATGAGATAAATATTCGATTTTCCCCGGCTCAAATAGGCTGGAAATGTCAGTTGATGGAGACGTTTTCCTTTCTTGGCACGATTACTTTACCCTTTCGAGACGAAGACGTTTTCTGAAAACCTCTGTCTGCGTACGAGGTCCCAGTTATAGAGCGTACACCTTCCTAAGCGGGTTGTCGCATCCTTTTAATTGTACAAAGTCATCGAATCACAAGGCACTAAATCTTCGAACGCCTTTACAACGGGTTAACGCGTAAGGGCGATCGGCAACTGCCGCATGTGCTCGTCCATCGGAGGCTCGCGCGTTTAAGGCACAGCAGGAACGCCAAACTTATGCGGAGAATCTAGTTCAGTTTAACGTCTCTTATTCAGAAACCGCGACATAAAAATCGGCGATAAAAATCGTTGTCCTATGCGCGAGCGGTAATGGATGAAAAACGCATTGGAAATCAATTTTATAGAAACTCGTTTGGTTCTCCATTTACACTTAAGTTTACGGATTAATTTGATTGACACCCCTGTCGAGGTTTTTCGGTCACGCACACGCAATTTCTTGACGGCTGAATATAATTTCCGTTTCGGCGCACTGCGAATGTAAGACGCAGCCGATATGCAGCGAAACTTTGAACGTTATAACCTGGTTTATACACGGTCGATTAATTAATAATCGACCGCCCCAAATTGTCCCCTGTCGAAACGTTTACTTTATGCTTAAAATCCTGCAAATGCCCTGCCCAAAGTAATTTCCATTCATTAAATCGTTCCTCCCCGTTCCTCCCCGTCTATCGCGGGAGCTGTTTGTTGAATTCATTAGGAGTCATTCTTTCCGTTTAGTATAATTCTGTTCGCGAGTAACGAACATTAAGTAGTAAATTTAGCCATGCATTCGAATGAACTCTTGTCCTTAGAAATAACGAATCTCGAAGGAGTTTTAAGCGTAACGATTGCCAAATTTTGAATTTGCTACGTAGACCTTGGGAGCTCGAATGAGGAGAAGCGGATATAGTCCGTCATCGTTCGTCACAGGGAAACTTTTCTTAACTGAAATCCGACAGAGGGCTCCTCCCCATTGGTCTCACTCGGCAGTCGTTGCTCGTGAGAAACGTTTGTGACTAGTGCATCGAGTGGATTACGCTATTTCGTATCAATCCTATAGAGTATTGACGATTCTCCGCGGATAAAGTGATTGTGACCGTGTTAAGTGGTTATCGGTGCACATGGAAGATAGATAAAATACGGCAGCATCGCAAAGGAAGGCATCGTCTTGCGAGCGTGCGGAAAGAGATTTTGGTGAGGCTCCGAGGAGAATTGTAAGTTAAGATACCCAGTCCCATTGGAAATATCTCGGTAGGCCCTTTGCCTACGAAGACAAGGATTTGCCTCTCGAATTTTACTTGCCGATTGCTTCGTAGCGAGGAATTCCGAGTTCCTGGATTCCAATCCGTCGACATTACTCTGTCACTGTAAGCTAGATGAGATGATGATAGCAATAATAATATCGTTGAACGTTGGTTCTCAGCATTAGCGTTCATATGGTGTCGTATGTTATCGCTGCAAAGCGAGCTTTATTAAGTTTTCGGAGCCGTTTCTTCTTACAGGGAGCTCGGGCGCAGCATCATAGTTCGTACGAAGATGCTTTTATCTTCAACAGAGTGCATTTAATTAGAGAAAAAGGAAAATTAACGACTGGTGAAAGGGAGGATGTTGACACGGCGAGGTCGCTGTGGAAAGTGCATTGCGCACGGTGGTATTTCGAGGCGCGATTGTCACCGGCGGGAATCTAAAATTCGAGAAAGATTTTCGAAAATAAACATGAGGTGAGTCGTAAACGATTAAAATTTCATGAAGACTAGTATTTATTATGATTTTTAGCTACTACGTGAGTCTTGCTGAGCAAATTTACCATTTTCATGATGTACGGTCCGCTTATTCTTCCGAATTGAAGAAAACCGCCATTACTCGCGGTCGACATAAAAGAAGAGAGAAATTTTGGTGATTTTCCATCGGTAATCAGATGAGGAAATATCTGGCAAGAAATGTAACAATACAGCGGCTGCACTGAAGGCGGTGGTACTTCTCTCAGCCAATCAGAAGCAAGATAAATGTTTAGCGGTGGTTCAAAATTTATAAATTTTCATTTTTCACGTTTAATTTAGGAAAGAAGTATTATAAACTATTCTCTGCATTTCGGATCGTGCCAAAGCTAAGATATGTCAAGTTTTCCTATCCTCTGAGTCTATTTTTACGATGAGCAGCTTTGCCAAAATCAGCATCCGTTTAGGAACGTATGCATGTAGTTGGTTGCTCTGACACAAGATTTTATTGTTAACTAATTTGAAGAGTACGACGCATGAATTAATAACCATCCGCTGTTACAAATCAATAAAATAGCCTTGACTGTGTTAGTGTAGCAGGAGTGAGCCACGGTTCTGGATGTTTGCTTCCTTTCCTAATGAATTCATCAAAATTCAATTCTAGGATGCCCTTGGAATCGACAACGCTCGCCGTCCTATCCACGAGGAGTGCAACGGGTATTCACGGAGTGGACCTCCATGACAATTCCTAGCTATTGGAAGAATTTGTGTGAGAATTCGACAAGATTACTTTTCAAGGTATGATCTCAAACTGTTCATATTTTTCTATACAAGGAAATGAGTTTCAATCTATTAATGGAGGAAAAATGTCGATAGTCACCCAACAGACGTTTTATTATTGGTGAAGGAAGAACACAATTATTTCTTTTTGTTGCGAACGATTGTGAAGAACAATTATAATACAAGAAGGGGCCATGAGCATTCAGGATTATCATCGTCCATTCTATCTGCAGTTGGGTCTTTTTTTCGTTGTTAAATTATTTTATTTCTCCTCCCTTTTCGTTACTTCTCCCTTCAAATCACTATGAATTAGAGTGAGATCAACTTCATGTCATTTCAGCAGGCACTCTTTTCATCCTGTTCTCTGGATGACTATCCTTGGACCATCTATCGTCTCCGACCCTATCTATGCATTTCATGTCCAGTGTTTTCAACCGCGAATGCGTTGCCAAGTCATTACTTCTTCAATTTGAACTATTTTCTAGGCACCGTTTCAATTCTCTAAAGCTTTTCAACGTGCCTCCTAGAGTTCACAGGCTTAAGATAATGATTGCTTCTTTCTTCTTCATTCATGAAATTCTTCATCCTTTCTTATGCATCGTGAGTACATTCTTGGAGCATAGAATTAACATCTTCTTTTTGATTATTTCATTGGTTTGTACCACATAATTCTTGGTCCCAACGGTATATCTTCCATCGTACGCCATGCTACTTGGAGAACTCTGCAATGAAGAAACTTGTAGTATCTTTACTCCATGGAGCTGTTTCATGAGCGTATCCACTTCTCGTGTTTCCTGTATTTGTGTTTCTCTTAACCTCCTTCGTTTAGCATTTGCAAGGATGATTCCATAGTGTTTCAATTTTAACATCCCTCTCAGTTCCAAAGCCGATTACCCTCCCCCAAAGGAAATTCACTTCTGCTTGCAGAGGAAAACGTCGGCATTCAATGTTGCAGGCATTATCCTTCTTTAAACCTCTGGTCAAACTCTTCTCTATAACTCTTTGCATTCGTTCGCTCAAAGTAGGGACGAGGATTTGATGGAATTTGTGCACCAACCCTCAATCAATTCTTTACTGATATTTGGCAGATGAACTCCTTCCTGTCAGTCGTGTGGAATGCAAAATCCAAGTCGAGAAATGAGAAGATGCATTTGAGAAGGCGAGCAGCTATCATACATGCAGGTGATTTTGATGACCTTTTTTCCAGCCCTGGTTTCCTGCAAATGTCTTCTGCAGAACGGGATTCTCTGAGGGGTCGTTGGGCTCATAATTTTAGAAGCAGTCTCGAGAATGCTTAGGACGTGTTCCATTTGCTGTCAAAACCATTGCATTGGTTTAAATAACTTTTGATTGGATCTCTACCTTGCAGCTCTCCTTCGCATCCTTGCAGAGATGCTTGTGATATCCTCCATCGGTTATTCAAAACGTTTCTCTGGCAGAGATCGTTCTTCTTTACATTTGAAGACCGAATTCCTCCATGAACCGAGATTCGAGTATTTGAAAGAGGACTGAAAAAGTGATGTTTACATTTCCATTACACGGCATAAGGACGAGTAGTGGCCACTCTGCAGGTGCTGAATACTTCAGATAACACCCTCTTTCCGAAAGAAGTAACAGAGCATTCACTGATTTTGAAACATCCCTTTTCTTTCCTTCTAGATGCCTGAAATAACTGCTGAGGGGAGGATGTTAGTCGAGAAAAGATAAGATAGGTGAGATGTGGATTCGTCATGTGTGGACCTCGAATAGGAAGGAAGACCTTAGCGTACCGACAACATGAGAAATACAATGCTTTTGATTGAAATCGTCTTGGATATTAAACAAAGCTTATTTATACACTGTTAAATCAAGATTGTTTATGCACTGTTTAAAACTTTATGAGGAAGAAAATGTATTATATTCAATGTGGTTTTTAGAAATAAATATTCAAGAATACATCCTATGAAATTTTCCTGTCCTATGTAAAACTGTGGGTGAACATGCATATTGAGAGACGGGCGCAGAATATCTCCAAGCACGTCTCGGTTCCTTAAGGAGGGGGACGAACGCACGGAAGCACTCGTTTTAAAGAACTTATCCGGCGATTTATTGGTGAGAATGTTCTCTACACCTAGCAGAAAAACATGCCAGTGCGTCGAGGAACGAAATCGGGGTTTGAGTAGCGTTAGCGAGGCGTTCATCACGCGTAGGTTTAAAGTGCTAAAATTTGATCCTATGGGTTAATAGTCTCCGTTTTTCGTCCAGCATATAAACTAATGTTTTCGTAAACTACATTCCACGTTGATGTAAGCCCATGGATGATGCTTCGGGATGAATGTGTGCTGCTCTCGTTCGGACTCAATCGTGTATTCGGAAGTAGATTTGGCATGACTAAGGTGCGTGAAACGGATTATTCACAAACTTAAAGTAACCGATTCCAAATCTAAAGATCCAAATCCAAAACTTTCCGAAGGTCAAATCCATTTACAATTTTTCCGGGAGTAATTTGTACCAGTTCTTCGCCCCCGGCAGCATTAATCCGAATTTTCATGCAATTTTCTCCCGTTTACTCCATCAAAGGGGTCGATTCCCGCCGAGCGAAATTTTTCATTGGACGTTCGGGTAAAACCGATTTCTCGTTCAGGCATGGTACCCTTCCGAGACGAACACGTTTTATGAAATCTGTGCCTGCGTACGTAGTCCTTCAGCGAAATAACTCTCCTATAGTCATTCCACAAAAGCTGGCAGTACGGGAGGCTTATGGGGAAATAAATGCACGAATATTCCCATAAGAGCCTCTCAAAAGGCGTAAAGCTTTAGTTTTTGAATTTTATAACGGAGAGCGGGTCCGGATCAATCCGAATTACGGTAACGGGTCTATTAGTCTCGAGCAAAAAGTAACAATGATTAGCAATCGGAGCACTAAATCAATTACTCCCTCGGTTATATAATTCAAAAACTAAAGTTCTATTCAAGATATCGACTCAGAATAACCTGTAAATGAAAATAACACCATTTATCTCAATTTCTCTCGCGACAAGTTTTTCGTAACGCAAGAAACAAAAATTTTTTAGCCGATGTATATATTTGACTGCACGATCCAATTTTTCGGAGGTTGCGTTCCACTTAAATTATTTTTTACTAAAATTTTATCGGTCAAAAATTAATGTAAGTTAATTTTTTTGTATTCATAAGGTATAAAGAGTAATCTAAGAAAACACTAGCACTTTACGTTTGATAGGATGAGAGAAATGGCAGTTTTAGTATTGCTCAGGCTGGTGAGGTGACCATTTTTTTTTTCAACCCGCTATAAAATTTATTTCTTTTGTTGAAATGTTAAAGAAACTTCGTCAATGTATAGAACCATCCTTCCTTGTCCAAATTTTACCAAAAAGTTGGAAAAAAATTCACCAAAAATAGTTGAAAATATTAATTTCATCCGTTGCGAAGGCAAATTTTGTGGATATCGCGGATATTCCAGAAAAATGACCCGGCGTACGAGGCTATTCGATTTCTCCATAAGCCCATACTGCCTAGAAAAGTGGAACAGACTATAGATACGAAGCTTTTTGCTATTTTGAATATAGATCGTAATGTAGAGCGTGCGCTTTTCTCAGCGGGGTGTTACAGCAATATTTGTCCATGGGTCCAAACCACTTTCCATTTTAAAAAATGCCTTCGAAACGTAGCACTTGTTTCTGTGCTCGCATTTCCGTATATGTTTTGTGGCGCTACTTGTGAATATTAAAATGAATATAAAATTTTTGTTTTCGCTTACCATGTAGAAACGAGTTTCTATCGCTAATCTTAAGCTATTTAGCGTGCAACCTGATTGATAATGTTGAACAGTGGTTATTCATGAACAACCTTAAATGTGCGATAAAATTTCGCTAAAACCGAACAAATTCATCTAATCATAAAGTCTTTTCCAAGGTAATATTCTCAATTCTGTCTATACACGTATTTGTTATTCGATATCTGGGAATGAGGTTATCTCCTAATGAAAGGGAGTCTTTCGGACGACTGCTCGTAACCTGATCGTCTCGCTTGCCACCTTGGAAAGATAATGCTCGTCGATGGATCTTTCTCCCTCTACTGTCAAAGTGGCCGTGGCAAAGGTAATATTTCGCTCTCCACGGATGCTACTTCGCTTTTCCGCAACCTTCATTTAGAAAACGGATTTCGCAACCATCTGTGACCTTTTGGAGCCCATAGCATTCTCAGAAGACGAAGGTTAGCTTTCGTGTAAGCCACTTACCATGCGTTCTTTATTCACGCAATGAGAAAGCTACGCATGAGGTGTCGTCCACAATCCGAGTTCGTCCGTAGGAATACCCTGTGCGAATCTTAATATTTCGCATCACGATCCGAAACTTGGGGTCCTCTTGACCTCTCAATGTTTTAACTATTTCTTAGAAAATGAGATAAATATTCGATTTTCCCCGGCTCAAATAGGCTGGAAATGTCAGTTGATGGAGACGTTTTCCTTTCTTGGCACGATTACTTTACCCTTTCGAGACGAAGACGTTTTCTGAAAACCTCTGTCTGCGTACGAGGTCCCAGTTATAGAGCGTACACCTTCCTAAGCGGGTTGTCGCATCCTTTTAATTGTACAAAGTCATCGAATCACAAGGCACTAAATCTTCGAACGCCTTTGCAACGGGTTAACGCGTAAGGGCGATCGGCAACTGCCGCATGTGCTCGTCCATCGGAGGCTCGCGCGTTTAAGGCACAGCAGGAACGCCAAACTTATGCGGAGAATCTAGTTCAGTTTAACGTCTCTTATTCAGAAACCGCGACATAAAAATCGGCGATAAAAATCGTTGTCCTATGCGCGAGCGGTAATGGATGAAAAACGCATTGGAAATCAATTTTATAGAAACTCGTTTGGTTCTCCATTTACACTTAAGTTTACGGATTAATTTGATTTGACACCCCTGTCGAGGTTTTTCGGTCACGCACACGCAATTTCTTGACGGCTGAATATAATTTCCGTTTCGGCGCACTGCGAATGTAAGACGCAGCCGATATGCAGCGAAACTTTGAACGTTATAACCTGGTTTATACACGGTCGATTAATTAATAATCGACCGCCCCAAATTGTCCCCTGTCGAAACGTTTACTTTATGCTTAAAATCCTGCAAATGCCCTGCCCAAAGTAATTTCCATTCATTAAATCGTTCCTCCCCGTTCCTCCCCGTCTATCGCGGGAGCTGTTTGTTGAATTCATTAGGAGTCATTCTTTCCGTTTAGTATAATTCTGTTCGCGAGTAACGAACATTAAGTAGTAAATTTAGCCATGCATTCGAATGAACTCTTGTCCTTAGAAATAACGAATCTCGAAGGAGTTTTAAGCGTAACGATTGCCAAATTTTGAATTTGCTACGTAGACCTTGGGAGCTCGAATGAGGAGAAGCGGATATAGTCCGTCATCGTTCGTCACAGGGAAACTTTTCTTAACTGAAATCCGACAGAGGGCTCCTCCCCATTGGTCTCACTCGGCAGTCGTTGCTCGTGAGAAACGTTTGTGACTAGTGCATCGAGTGGATTACGCTATTTCGTATCAATCCTATAGAGTATTGACGATTCTCCGCGGATAAAGTGATTGTGACCGTGTTAAGTGGTTATCGGTGCACATGGAAGATAGATAAAATACGGCAGCATCGCAAAGGAAGGCATCGTCTTGCGAGCGTGCGGAAAGAGATTTTGGTGAGGCTCCGAGGAGAATTGTAAGTTAAGATACCCAGTCCCATTGGAAATATCTCGGTAGGCCCTTTGCCTACGAAGACAAGGATTTGCCTCTCGAATTTTACTTGCCGATTGCTTCGTAGCGAGGAATTCCGAGTTCCTGGATTCCAATCCGTCGACATTACTCTGTCACTGTAAGCTAGATGAGATGATGATAGCAATAATAATATCGTTGAACGTTGGTTCTCAGCATTAGCGTTCATATGGTGTCGTATGTTATCGCTGCAAATCGAGCTTTATTAAGTTTTCGGAGCCGTTTCTTCTTACAGGGAGCTCGGGCGCAGCATCATAGTTCGTACGAAGATGCTTTTATCTTCAACAGAGTGCATTTAATTAGAGAAAAAGGAAAATTAACGACTGGTGAAAGGGAGGATGTTGACACGGCGAGGTCGCTGTGGAAAGTGCATTGCGCACGGTGGTATTTCGAGGCGCGATTGTCACCGGCGGGAATCTAAAATTCGAGAAAGATTTTCGAAAATAAACATGAGGTGAGTCGTAAACGATTAAAATTTCATGAAGACTAGTATTTATTATGATTTTTAGCTACTACGTGAGTCTTGCTGAGCAAATTTACCATTTTCATGATGTACGGTCCGCTTATTCTTCCGAATTGAAGAAAACCGCCATTACTCGCGGTCGACATAAAAGAAGAGAGAAATTTTGGTGATTTTCCATCGGTAATCAGATGAGGAAATATCTGGCAAGAAATGTAACAATACAGCGGCTGCACTGAAGGCGGTGGTACTTCTCTCAGCCAATCAGAAGCAAGATAAATGTTTAGCGGTGGTTCAAAATTTATAAATTTTCATTTTTCACGTTTAATTTAGGAAAGAAGTATTATAAACTATTCTCTGCATTTCGGATCGTGCCAAAGCTAAGATATGTCAAGTTTTCCTATCCTCTGAGTCTATTTTTACGATGAGCAGCTTTGCCAAAATCAGCATCCGTTTAGGAACGTATGCATGTAGTTGGTTGCTCTGACACAAGATTTTATTGTTAACTAATTTGAAGAGTACGACGCATGAATTAATAACCATCCGCTGTTACAAATCAATAAAATAGCCTTGACTGTGTTAGTGTAGCAGGAGTGAGCCACGGTTCTGGATGTTTGCTTCCTTTCCTAATGAATTCATCAAAATTCAATTCTAGGATGCCCTTGGAATCGACAACGCTCGCCGTCCTATCCACGAGGAGTGCAACGGGTATTCACGGAGTGGACCTCCATGACAATTCCTAGCTATTGGAAGAATTTGTGTGAGAATTCGACAAGATTACTTTTCAAGGTATGATCTCAAACTGTTCATATTTTTCTATACAAGGAAATGAGTTTCAATCTATTAATTGAGGAAAAATGTCGATAGTCACCCAACAGACGTTTTATTATTGGTGAAGGAAGAACACAATTATTTCTTTTTGTTGCGAACGATTGTGAAGAACAATTATAATACAAGAAGGGGCCATGAGCATTCAGGATTATCATCGTCCATTCTATCTGCAGTCGGGTCTTTTTTTCGTTGTTAAATTATTTTATTTCTCCTCCCTTTTCGTTACTTCTCCCTTCAAATCACTATGAATTAGAGTGAGATCAACATCATGTCATTTCAGCAGGCACTCTTTTCATCCTGTTCTCTGGATGACTATCCTTGGACCATCTATCGTCTCCGACCCTATCTATGCATTTCATGTCCAGTGTTTTCAACCGCGAATGCGTTGCCAAGTCATTACTTCTTCAATTTGAACTATTTTCTAGGCACCGTTTCAATTCTCTAAAGCTTTTCAACGTGCCTCCTAGAGTTCACAGGCTTAAGATAATGATTGCTTCTTTCTTCTTCATTCATGAAATTCTTCATCCTTTCTTATGCATCGTGAGTACATTCTTGGAGCATAGAATTAACATCTTCTTTTTGATTATTTCATTGGTTTGTACCACATAATTCTTGGTCCCAACGGTATATCTTCCATCGTACGCCATGCTACTTGGAGAACTCTGCAATGAAGAAACTTGTAGTATCTTTACTCCATGGAGCTGTTTCATGAGCGTATCCACTTCTCGTGTTTCCTGTATTTGTGTTTCTCTTAACCTCCTTCGTTTAGCATTTGCAAGGATGATTCCATAGTGTTTCAATTTTAACATCCCTCTCAGTTCCAAAGCCGATTACCCTCCCCCAAAGGAAATTCACTTCTGCTTGCAGAGGAAAACGTCGGCATTCAATGTTGCAGGCATTATCCTTCTTTAAACCTCTGGTCAAACTCTTCTCTATAACTCTTTGCATTCGTTCGCTCAAAGTAGGGACGAGGATTTGATGGAATTTGTGCACCAACCCTCAATCAATTCTTTACTGATATTTGGCAGATGAACTCCTTCCTGTCAGTCGTGTGGAATGCAAAATCCAAGTCGAGAAATGAGAAGATGCATTTGAGAAGGCGAGCAGCTATCATACATGCAGGTGATTTTGATGACCTTTTTCCAGCCCTGGTTTCCTGCAAATGTCTTCTGCAGAACGGGATTCTCTGAGGGGTCGTTGGGCTCATAATTTTAGAAGCAGTCTCGAGAATGCTTAGGACGTGTTCCATTTGCTGTCAAAACCATTGCATTGGTTTAAATAACTTTTGATTGGATCTCTACCTTGCAGCTCTCCTTCGCATCCTTGCAGAGATGCTTGTGATATCCTCCATCGGTTATTCAAAACGTTTCACTGGCAGAGATCGTTCTTCTTTACATTTGAAGACCGAATTCCTCCATGAACCGAGATTCGAGTATTTGAAAGAGGACTGAAAAAGTGATGTTTACATTTCCATTACGCGGCATAAGGACGAGTAGTGGCCACTCTGCAGGTGCTGAATACTTCAGATAACACCCTCTTTCCGAAAGAAGTAACAGAGCATTCACTGATTTTGAAACATCCCTTTTCTTTCCTTCTAGATGCCTGAAATAACTGCTGAGGGGAGGATGTTAGTCGAGAAAAGATAAGATAGGTGAGATGTGGATTCGTCATGTGTGGACCTCGAATAGGAAGGAAGACCTTAGCGTACCGACAACATGAGAAATACAATGCTTTTGATTGAAATCGTCTTGGATATTAAACAAAGCTTATTTATACACTGTTAAATCAAGATTGTTTATGCACTGTTTAAAACTTTATGAGGAAGAAAATGTATTATATTCAATGTGGTTTTTAGAAATAAATATTCAAGAATACATCCTATGAAATTTTCCTGTCCTATGTAAAACTGTGGGTGAACATGCATATTGAGAGACGGGCGCAGAATATCTCCAAGCACGTCTCGGTTCCTTAAGGAGGGGGACGAACGCACGGAAGCACTCGTTTTAAAGAACTTATCCGGCGATTTATTGGTGAGAATGTTCTCTACACCTAGCAGAAAAACATGCCAGTGCGTCGAGGAACGAAATCGGGGTTTGAGTAGCGTTAGCGAGGCGTTCATCACGCGTAGGTTTAAAGTGCTAAAATTTGATCCTATGGGTTAATAGTCTCCGTTTTTCGTCCAGCATATAAACTAATGTTTTCGTAAACTACATTCCACGTTGATGTAAGCCCATGGATGATGCTTCGGGATGAATGTGTGCTGCTCTCGTTCGGACTCAATCGTGTATTCGGAAGTAGATTTGGCATGACTAAGGTGCGTGAAACGGATTATTCACAAACTTAAAGTAACCGATTCCAAATCTAAAGATCCAAATCCAAAACTTTCCGAAGGTCAAATCCATTTACAATTTTTCCGGGAGTAATTTGTACCAGTTCTTCGCCCCCGGCAGCATTAATCCGAATTTTCATGCAATTTTCTCCCGTTTACTCCATCAAAGGGGTCGATTCCCGCCGAGCGAAATTTTTCATTGGACGTTCGGGTAAAACCGATTTCTCGTTCAGGCATGGTACCCTTCCGAGACGAACACGTTTTATGAAATCTGTGCCTGCGTACGTAGTCCTTCAGCGAAATAACTCTCCTATAGTCATTCCACAAAAGCTGGCAGTACGGGAGGCTTATGGGGAAATAAATGCACGAATATTCCCATAAGAGCCTCTCAAAAGGCGTAAAGCTTTAGTTTTTGAATTTTATAACGGAGAGCGGGTCCGGATCAATCCGAATTACGGTAACGGGTCTATTAGTCTCGAGCAAAAAGTAACAATGATTAGCAATCGGAGCACTAAATCAATTACTCCCTCGGTTATATAATTCAAAAACTAAAGTTCTATTCAAGATATCGACTCAGAATAACCTGTAAATGAAAATAACACCATTTATCTCAATTTCTCTCGCGACAAGTTTTTCGTAACGCAAGAAACAAAAATTTTTTAGCCGATGTATATATTTGACTGCACGATCCAATTTTTCGGAGGTTGCGTTCCACTTAAATTATTTTTTACTAAAATTTTATCGGTCAAAAATTAATGTAAGTTAATTTTTTTGTATTCATAAGGTATAAAGAGTAATCTAAGAAAACACTAGCACTTTACGTTTGATAGGATGAGAGAAATGGCAGTTTTAGTATTGCTCACGGCTGGTGAGGTGACCATTTTTTTTCAACCCGCTATAAAATTTATTTCTTTTGTTGAAATGTTAAAGAAACTTCGTCAATGTATAGAACCATCCTTCCTTGTCCAAATTTTACCAAAAAGTTGGAAAAAAATTCACCAAAAATAGTTGAAAATATTAATTTCATCCGTTGGGAAGGCAAATTTTGTGGATATCGCGGATATTCCAGAAAAATGAACCGGCGTACGAGGCTATTCGATCTCTCCATAAGCCCATACTGCCTAGAAAAGTGGAACAGACTATAGATACGAAGCTTTTTGCTATTTTGAATATAGATCGTAATGTAGAGCGTGCGATTTTCTCAGCGGGGTGTTACAGCAATATTTGTACATGGGTCCAAACCACCTTCCATTAAAAAAAATTTATTCTCTTTTCTCGGATTTATTCGCTTTTCTCGGATTTATTCGCTTTTCTCGGATTTATACGCATTTTACGGATTTAGTCGCTTTTCTCGGATTAATTCGCTTTTCTCGGATTTATTCGAGTTTTGCGGATTTATTGGCTTTTTGCGGAATTATTCGCTTTTCTCTGACTTATTCGCTTTTCTCGAATTTATTCGCTTTTCTCGGATTTATTCGCTTTTCTCGGATTTATTCGCTTTTCTCGGTTTTATTCGCTACTCTCGGATTTATTCGCTTTTCTCGTATTTATTCGCTTTTCTCGGATTTATACACTTCTTCGGATTTATTAAATTTTCTCGTATTTTTTCGCTTTTCTCGGATTTATACATTTCTTCGGATTATTAACTTTTCTCGGATTTATTCGCTTTTCTCGGTTTTATTCGCGTTTTGCGGATTTATTCGCTTTCTCGGATTAAGTCGCTTTTCTCGGATTTATTCGCGTTTTTCGGATTTATTCGCTTTTCTCGGATTTTATCGCTTTTCTCAGATTTATTCGATTTTCTCGGATTTATTTGCTTTTCCAGGATTTATTGGCTTTTCCCGGATTTATTCGCTTTTTTCGGATTTATTGGCTTTTCTCGGATTCATTCGCTTTTCGCGGATTTATTCGCTTTTCTCGGATTTATTCGCTTTTTGCGGATTTCTTCGCTATTCTCGGATTTATTCGCTTTTCTCGGATTTATTCGCTTTTCTTGGATTTATTCGCTTTTCTTGGATTTATTCGCTTTTCTCGGATTTATTCGCTTTTCTCGGAATAATTCGCTCTTCTCGGATTTATTCGCTTTTCTCGGATTTATTCGCTTTTTGCGGATTTTTTCGTATTTCTTTGATTTATTCGCTTTTTGCGGATTTCTTCGCTATTCTCGGAATTATTCGCTTTCCTTGGATTTATTCGCTTTTCTCGGATTTATTCGCATTTCTCGGATTTATACGCTTTTTTCGATATATTCGTTTAACTCGAATTTATTTGCTGATCTCGGATTTATTCGCTTTTCTCGTTTTTATTCGCTTTTCTATAAATACATTTAAATGAAATGAAAAAAAATAAATACATTTCTTCGGATTATTAACTTTTCTCGGATTTATTCGCTTTTCTCGGGTTTATTCACGTTTTGCGGATTTATTCGCTTTCTCGGATTAAGTCGCTTTTCTCGGATTTATTCGCGTTTTTCGGATTTATTCGCTTTTCTCGGATTTATTTGCTTTTCTTGGATTTATTCGCTTTTCTCGGATTTTATCGCTTTTCTCGGATTTATTCGCTTTTATCGGATTCATTCGCTTTTCTCGTATTTATTCGCTTTTCTCGGATTTATTTGCTACTCTCGGATTTGTTCGCTTTTCTCGTATTTATTCACTTTTCTCGGATTCATTCACTTCTTCGGATTTATTTACTTTTCTCGGATTTATTCGCTTTTCTCGGATATATTCGCTTTTCTCGGATTTATTCGACTTTCTCGGATTTATTCGCTTTTCTCGGATTTATTTGCGTTTTGCGGATTTATTCGCTTTCCTCGGATCTATTCACTTATCTCGGATTCATTCACTTCTTGGGATTTATTTACTAATCTCGGATTCATTCGCTTTTCTCATATTTATTCGCTTTTCTCGGATTTATTTGCATTTCTTGGATTAATTCCCTTTTTTCGATTTATTCGCTTTTCTCGGATTCATTCGCTTTTTTCATATTTATTCGCTTTTCTCGGATTTATTTGCATTTCTCGGATTTATTCGCTTTTTTCGATTTATTCGTTTTTCTCGGATTTATTCGCTTTTCCCGGATTTATTCGCTTTTCTCGAATTTATTCGCTTTTCTCGGATTTATTCGCTTTTCTCGGATTTATTCGCTTTTCTCGGTTTTATTCGCTACTCTCGGATTTATTCGCTTTTCTCGTATTTATTCGCTTTTCTAGGATTTATACACTTCTTCGGATTTATTAAATTTTCTCGTATTTTTTCGCTTTTCTCGGATTTATACATTTCTTCGGATTATTAACTTTTCTCGGATTTATTCGCTTTTCTCGGTTTTATTCGCGTTTTGCGGATTTATTCGCTTTCTCGGATTAAGTCGCTTTTCTCGGATTTATTCGCGTTTTTCGGATTTATTCGCTTTTCTCGGATTTTATCGCTTTTCTCAGATTTATTCGATTTTCTCGGATTTATTTGCTTTTCCAGGATTTATTGGCTTTTCCCGGATTTATTCGCTTTTTTCGGATTTATTGGCTTTTCTCGGATTCATTCGCTTTTCGCGGATTTATTCGCTTTTCTCGGATTTATTCGCTTTTTGCGGATTTCTTCGCTATTCTCGGATTTATTCGCTTTTCTTGGATTTATTCGCTTTTCTCGGATTTATTCGCTTTTCTCGGAATAATTCGCTCTTCTCG
This sequence comes from Pantala flavescens, assembly GCA_020796165.1. NCBI lineage: Eukaryota > Metazoa > Arthropoda > Insecta > Odonata > Libellulidae > Pantala > Pantala flavescens. Next base: position 17,034,064 of record CM036885.1, on the reverse strand, counting down.
GATTTATTCGCTTTTCTCGGATTTATTCGCTTTTCTCGTTTTTATTCGCATTTCTATAAATACATTTAAATGAAATGAAAAAAAATAAATACATTTCTTCGGATTATTAACTTTTCTCGGATTTATTCGCTTTTCTCGGGTTTATTCACGTTTTGCGGATTTATTCGCTTTCTCGGATTAAGTCGCTTTTCTCGGATTTATTCGCGTTTTTCGGATTTATTCGCTTTTCTCGGATTTATTTGCTTTTCTTGGATTTATTCGCTTTTCTCTGACTTATTCGCTTTTCTCGAATTTATTCGCTTTTCTCGGATTTATTCGCTTTTCTCGGATTTATTCGCTTTTCTCGGTTTTATTCGCTACTCTCGGATTTATTCGCTTTTCTCGTATTTATTCGCTTTTCTCGGATTTATACACTTCTTCGGATTTATTAAATTTTCTCGTATTTTTTCGCTTTTCTCGGATTTATACATTTCTTCGGATTATTAACTTTTCTCGGATTTATTCGCTTTTCTCGGTTTTATTCGCGTTTTGCGGATTTATTCGCTTTCTCGGATTAAGTCGCTTTTCTCGGATTTATTCGCGTTTTTCGGATTTATTCGCTTTTCTCGGATTTTATCGCTTTTCTCAGATTTATTCGATTTTCTCGGATTTATTTGCTTTTCCAGGATTTATTGGCTTTTCCCGGATTTATTCGCTTTTTTCGGATTTATTGGCTTTTCTCGGATTCATTCGCTTTTCGCGGATTTATTCGCTTTTCTCGGATTTATTCGCTTTTTGCGGATTTCTTCGCTATTCTCGGATTTATTCGCTTTTCTCGGATTTATTCGCTTTTCTTGGATTTATTCGCTTTTCTTGGATTTATTCGCTTTTCTCGGATTTATTCGCTTTTCTCGGAATAATTCGCTCTTCTCGGATTTATTCGCTTTTCTCGGATTTATTCGCTTTTTGCGGATTTTTTCGTATTTCTTTGATTTATTCGCTTTTTGCGGATTTCTTCGCTATTCTCGGAATTATTCGCTTTCCTTGGATTTATTCGCTTTTCTCGGATTTATTCGCATTTCTCGGATTTATACGCTTTTTTCGATATATTCGTTTTTCTCGAATTTATTTGCTGATCTCGGATTTATTCGCTTTTCTCGTTTTTATTCGCTTTTCTATAAATACATTTAAATGAAATGAAAAAAAATAAATACATTTCTTCGGATTATTAACTTTTCTCGGATTTATTCGCTTTTCTCGGGTTTATTCACGTTTTGCGGATTTATTCGCTTTCTCGGATTAAGTCGCTTTTCTCGGATTTATTCGCGTTTTTCGGATTTATTCGCTTTTCTCGGATTTATTTGCTTTTCTTGGATTTATTCGCTTTTCTCGGATTTTATCGCTTTTCTCGGATTTATTCGCTTTTATCGGATTCATTCGCTTTTCTCGTATTTATTCGCTTTTCTCGGATTTATTTGCTACTCTCGGATTTGTTCGCTTTTCTCGTATTTATTCACTTTTCTCGGATTCATTCACTTCTTCGGATTTATTTACTTTTCTCGGATTTATTCGCTTTTCTCGGATATATTCGCTTTTCTCGGATTTATTCGACTTTCTCGGATTTATTCGCTTTTCTCGGATTTATTTGCGTTTTGCGGATTTATTCGCTTTCCTCGGATCTATTCACTTATCTCGGATTCATTCACTTCTTGGGATTTATTTACTAATCTCGGATTCATTCGCTTTTCTCATATTTATTCGCTTTTCTCGGATTTATTTGCATTTCTTGGATTAATTCCCTTTTTTCGATTTATTCGCTTTTCTCGGATTCATTCGCTTTTTTCATATTTATTCGCTTTTCTCGGATTTATTTGCATTTCTCGGATTTATTCGCTTTTTTCGATTTATTCGTTTTTCTCGGATTTATTCGCTTTTCCCGGATTTATTCGCTTTTCTCGAATTTATTCGCTTTTCTCGGATTTATTCGCTTTTCTCGGATTTATTCGCTTTTCTCGGTTTTATTCGCTACTCTCGGATTTATTCGCTTTTCTCGTATTTATTCGCTTTTCTAGGATTTATACACTTCTTCGGATTTATTAAATTTTCTCGTATTTTTTCGCTTTTCTCGGATTTATACATTTCTTCGGATTATTAACTTTTCTCGGATTTATTCGCTTTTCTCGGTTTTATTCGCGTTTTGCGGATTTATTCGCTTTCTCGGATTAAGTCGCTTTTCTCGGATTTATTCGCGTTTTTCGGATTTATTCGCTTTTCTCGGATTTTATCGCTTTTCTCAGATTTATTCGATTTTCTCGGATTTATTTGCTTTTCCAGGATTTATTGGCTTTTCCCGGATTTATTCGCTTTTTTCGGATTTATTGGCTTTTCTCGGATTCATTCGCTTTTCGCGGATTTATTCGCTTTTCTCGGATTTATTCGCTTTTTGCGGATTTCTTCGCTATTCTCGGATTTATTCGCTTTTGTTGGATTTATTCGCTTTTCTCGGATTTATTCGCTTTTCTCGGAATAATTCGCTCTTCTCGGATTTATTCGCTTTTCTCGGATTTATTCGCTTTTCTCGTTTTTATTCGCTTTTCTATAAATACATTTAAATGAAATGAAAAAAAATAAATACATTTCTTCGGATTATTAACTTTTCTCGGATTTATTCGCTTTTCTCGGGTTTATTCACGTTTTGCGGATTTATTCGCTTTCTCGGATTAAGTCGCTTTTCTCGGATTTATTCGCGTTTTTCGGATTTATTCGCTTTTCTCGGATTTATTTGCTTTTCTTGGATTTATTCGCTTTTCTCGGATTTTATCGCTTTTCTCGGATTTATTCGCTTTTATCGGATTCATTCGCTTTTCTCGTATTTATTCGCTTTTCTCGGATTTATTTGCTACTCTCGGATTTGTTCGCTTTTCTCGTATTTATTCACTTTTCTCGGATTCATTCACTTCTTCGGATTTATTTACTTTTCTCGGATTTATTCGCTTTTCTCGGATATATTCGCTTTTCTCGGATTTATTCGACTTTCTCGGATTTATTCGCTTTTCTCGGATTTATTTGCGTTTTGCGGATTTATTCGCTTTCCTCGGATCTATTCACTTATCTCGGATTCATTCACTTCTTGGGATTTATTTACTAATCTCGGATTCATTCGCTTTTCTCATATTTATTCGCTTTTCTCGGATTTATTTGCATTTCTTGGATTAATTCCCTTTTTTCGATTTATTCGCTTTTCTCGGATTCATTCGCTTTTTTCATATTTATTCGCTTTTCTCGGATTTATTTGCATTTCTCGGATTTATTCGCTTTTTTCGATTTATTCGTTTTTCTCGGATTTATTCGCTTTTCCCGGATTTATTCGCTTTTCTCGGATTTATTCTCTTTTCTCGGTTTTTTTCGCTTTTATTCTTGGATTTATTCGCTATTTTCGATTTATTCGTTTTTCTCGGATTTATTCGCTTCTCCCGGATTTATTCGCAATTTTTGGATTTATTCTCTTTTCTCGGATTCATTCGTTTTTCTCATATTTATTCGCTTTTCTCGGATTTATTTGCATTTCTCGGATTTATTCGCTTTTCTCGGTTTTATTCGCGTTTTGCAGATTTATTCGCTTTTCTCGGAATTATTCGCGGTTTGCGGATTTATTCGCGGTTTTTCCGATTTATTCGCTTTTCTCGGATCTATTCGCTTTTCTTCGATTTATTCGCTTTTCTCGGATTTATTCGCTCTTCTCGGATTTATTCGCTTTTCTTCGATTTATTCGCTTTTCTCGGATTTATTCGCTTTTCTCGGATTTATTCGCTTTTCTCGGATTTATTCGCTTTTCTCGGATTTATTCGCTTTTCTCGTTTTTATTCGCTTTTCTCGGTTTTATTCGCTTTTCTCGGATTTATTAGTTTTTCCCGGATTTATTCGCTTTTTGCGGATTTATTCGCTTTTCTCGGATTTATAATCTTTTCTCGGATTTATTTGCTTTTCTCGGATTTATTCGCTTTTCTCAGATTTATTCTATTTTCTCGGATTTATTCGCTTTTCTCGGATTTATTGGCTTTTTCCGGATTTATTCGCTTTTTGCGGATTTATTCGCTTTTCTCGGTTTTTTTTGCATTTCTCGGATTTATTCGCTATTCTCGGATTTATTCGCTTTTCTCGGATATATTCGCTTTTCTTGGATTTATTCGCTTTTCTTGGATTTATTCGCTTTTCTCGGATTTATTCGCTTTTCTCGGAATAATTCGCTCTTCTCGGATTTATTCGCTTTTCTCGGATTTATTCGCTTTTTGCGGATTTTTTCGTATTTCTTGGATTTATTCGCTTTTTGCGGATTTCTTCGCTATTCTCGGAATTATTCGCTTTCCTTGGAATAATTCGCTCTTCTCGGATTTATTCGCTTTTCTCGGATTTATTCGCTTTTTGCGGATTTTTTCGTATTTCTTGGATTTATTCGCTTTTTGCGGATTTCTTCGCTATTCTCGGAATTATTCGCTTTCCTTGGAATTATTCGCTTTTCTCGGATTTATTCGCATTTCTCGGATTTATTCGCTTTTTTCGATATATTCGTTTTTCTCGAATTTATTTGTTGATCTTGGATTAATTCGATTTTCTCGTTTTTATTCGCTTTTCTCGAATTTATTCACATCTTCGGATTTATTATGTTTTCTCGGATTTATTCGCTTTCCCCAGTTTTATTCGCGTTTTGTGGATTTATTCGCTTTTCTCGGATTTAGTCGCTTTTCTCGGATTTATTGGCTTTTTCCGGATTTATTCGCTTTTCTCGGATTTATTTGCGTTTTGCGGATTTATTCGCATTCCTCGGATCTATTCACTTATCTCGGATTCATTCACTTCTCCGGATTTATTTACTAATCTCGGATTCATTCGCTTTTCTCGGATTTATTTGCATTTTTTTGGATTAATTCCCTTTTTTCGATTTATTCGCTTTTCTCGGATTCATTCGCTTTTTTCATATTTATTCGCTTTTCTCGGATTTATTCGCTTTTCTTCGGATTATTAACTTTTCTCGGATTTATTCGCTTTTCTCAGATTCATTCATTTTTCTCGGATTTATTCGCATTTCTCGGATTTATTCGCTTTTTTCGATATATTCGTTTTTCTCGAATTTATTAGCTTTTCTTGGATTTATTCGCTTTTCTCGGATTTATTTGCTGATCTCGGATTTATTCGCTTTTCTCGTTTTTATTCGCTTTTCTCGGTTTTATTCGCTTTTCTCGGATTTATTAGTTTTTCCCGGATTTATTCGCTTTTTGCGGATTTATTCGCTTTTCTCGGATTTATAATCTTTTCTCGGATTTATTTGCTTTTCTCGGATTTATTCGCTTTTCTCAGATTTATTCGATTTTCTCGGATTTATTCGCTTTTCTCGGATTTATTGGCTTTTTCCGGATTTATTCGCTTTTTGCGGATTTATTCGCTTTTCTCGGTTTTTTTTGCTTTTTGCGGATTTCTTCGCTATTCTCGGATTTATTCGCTTTTCTCGGATATATTCGCTTTTCTTGGATTTATTCGCTTTTCTTGGATTTATTCGCTTTTCTCGGATTTATTCGCTTTTCTCGGAATAATTCGCTCTTCTCGGATTTATTCGCTTTTCTCGGATTTATTCGCTTTTTGCGGATTTTTTCGTATTTCTTGGATTTATTCGCTTTTTGCGGATTTCTTCGCTATTCTCGGAATTATTCGCTTTCCTTGGAATAATTCGCTCTTCTCGGATTTATTCGCTTTTCTCGGATTTATTCGCTTTTTGCGGATTTTTTCGTATTTCTTGGATTTATTCGCTTTTTGCGGATTTCTTCGCTATTCTCGGAATTATTCGCTTTCCTTGGAATTATTCGCTTTTCTCGGATTTATTCGCATTTCTCGGATTTATTCGCTTTTTTCGATATATTCGTTTTTCTCGAATTTATTTGTTGATCTTGGATTAATTCGATTTTCTCGTTTTTATTCGCTTTTCTCGAATTTATTCAAATCTTCGGATTTATTATGTTTTCTCGGATTTATTCGCTTTCCCCGGTTTTATTCGCGTTTTGTGGATTTATTCGCTTTTCTTGGATTTAGTCGCTTTTCTCGGATTTATTGGCTTTTTCCGGATTTATTCGCTTTTCTCGGATTTATTTGCGTTTTGCGGATTTATTCGCATTCCTCGGATCTATTCACTTATCTCGGATTCATTCACTTCTCCGGATTTATTTACTAATCTCGGATTCATTCGCTTTTCTCATACTTATTCGCTTTTCTCGGATTTATTTGCATTTTTTGGATTAATTCCCTTTTTTCGATTTATTCGCTTTTCTCGGATTCATTCGCTTTTTTCATATTTATTCGCTTTTCTCGGATTTATTTGCATTTCTCGGATTTATTCGTTTTTCTCGGATTTATTCGCTTCTCCCGGATTTATTCTCTTTTCTCGGATTCATTCGTTTTTCTCATATTTATTCGCTTTTCTCGGATTTATTTGCATTTCTCGGATTTATTCGCTTTTTTCGATTTATTCGCTTTTCTCGGATTCATTCGTTTTTCTCATATTTATTCGCTTTTCTCGGATTTATTTGCATTTCTCGGATTTATTCGCTTTTTTCGATTTATTCGCTTTTCTCGGATTCATTCGCTTTTTTCATATTTATTCGCTTTTCTCGGATTTATTCGCTTTTCTCGTAATTATTCGCGGTTTGCGGATTTATTCGCGGTTTTTCGGATTTATTCGCTTTTCTCGAATTTATTCGCTTTTCTTCGATTTATTCGCTTTTCTCGGATTTATTCGCTTTTCTCGGATTTATTCGCTTTTCTTCGATTTATTCGCTTTTCTCGGATTTATTCGCTCTTCTCGGATTTATTCGCTTTTCTTCGATTTATTCGCTTTTCTCGGATTTATTCGCTTTTCTCGGATTCATTCGCTTTTCTCGGATTTATTAGCATTTCTCGGATTTATTAGCTTTTTTCGATATATTCGTTTTTCTCGAATTTATTAGCTTTTCTTGGATTTATTCGCTTTTCTCGGATATATTTGCTGATCTCGGATTTATTCGCTTTTCTCGTTTTTATTCGCTTTTCTCGGTTTTATTCGCTTTTCTCGGATTTATTCGAGTTTTGCGGATTTATTCGCTTTTTGCGGATTTATTCGCTATTCTCGGATTTATTAGTTTTTCCCGGATTTATTCGCTTTTTGCGGATTTATTCGCTTTTCTCGGATTTATAAGCTTTTCTCGGATTTATTTGCTTTTCTCGGATTTATTCGCTTTTCTCAGATTTATTCGATTTTCTCGGATTTACTCGCTTTTCTCGGATTATTTCGCTTTTCTCGGATTTATTCGCGTTTTTTGGATTTATTCGCTTTTCTCGGATTTAGTCGCTTTTCTCGGATTAATTCGCTTTTCTCGGATTTATTCGCGTTTTGCGGATTTATTCGCTTTTTTCTGATTTATTCGCTATTCTCGGATTTATTAGGTTTTCTCGGATTCATTCGCCTTTCTCGGATTTATTCGCTTTTCTTGGAATTATTCGCTTTTCTTGGATTTATTCGCTTTTCTCGGATTTATTTGCTGATGTCGGATTTATTCGCTTTTCTCGTATTTATTCGCTTTTCTCGGATTTATTCACATCTTCGGATTTATTATGTTTTCTCGGATTTATTCGCTTTCCTCGGATTTACTCGCTTTCCTCGGATTTATTCGCTTTCCTCGGATTTATTCTCGTTTTGTGGATTTATTGGTTGCTTCGGATTTAGTCATTTTTCTCGGATTAATTCGCTTTTCTCGGATTTATTCGAGTTTTGCGGATTTATTCGCTTTTTGCGGATTTATTGGCTTTTCTCGGATTTATTCGCTTTTCTCGGAATTATTGGCTTTTTTCGGATTTATTCGCTTTTCTCTGATTTATTTATTATATCTAGGTAAGAAAGCTGGGAATAAAATGACAAAAAAGCGCGATTATCGGCGAAAAATATCGTAATCTTCGTTTTATATATAAAAACTGGCGACTTTAATCAGAAATCTGTAAAGAAGCCGGACTTTAATGACAAAAACCGCGAATATCGGCGAAATACAGCGTAATTTTCGCTTTTTGAAAGGAACGGCGGCGATTTTTATGAGAAATTTTTTAAAAAGCCGGAATTTAAAGACAGAAAAGCGCGATAAAAGGTGAAAAATAGCGTAATCTTCGCTTTCTATGCAAAAAAGAGGCATTTTTTATAAGAAATTTGTTATAAAGCCGGATTTTAAAGACAAACGAGCGCGATTTTTGGCGAAATATAACAAAATCTTAATTTCATAAACGAAAAGAGGCGATTTTTCTATGAAATTTGTAAAAAAGCCGGATTTTAAAGACATAAAACGCGATTATGGCAATATAGAGCGTAATGTTCGCTCTTTAAACGAAAAAGAGATGATTTTTATCAGAAATTTGTTAAAAAGCCGGATTTTTAAGAAAAATGAGTGCGATTTTTGGCGACGTATTACGTAATCTTCGCTTCATAAACGAAAAGAGGCGATTTTTATAAGAAATTACTTAAAAACCCGGATTTTAAAGCCAAAAAGCGCGATTATGGCAGTGTATAGCGTAATCTTCGCTTTATAAACGACATAATGCGGATTTTAACAAGAAATTTGTTAAAAAGCCGGATTTTAAAGACAAACATGCGTAAATATATGCGAAATTTTACGTAATCTTCGCTTTATAAACGACGAAAAGGCGATTTTTACAAGAAATTTCTTAAAAGGCGGATTTTAAAGACAAACGAGCATGATTATCTGCGAAATATTACGTAATGTTCGCTTTAAAAAACGATTAGAGCTGACCTGTATAAGAAATTAGTTAAAAAGCCAGATTAAAAAAACATAAAAGCGCGATAATCGGCAATATATAGCTTAATCTTCACTCTTTTGACGAGAAAGAGGCGAATTTTATTAAAAATTTCTTAAAAAGCCGGAATTTAAAGACAAAAATGCGCGATTATCGGCGAAATATAGCGTAATCTTCGCTTCATAAACGAAAAAGAGGCGACTTTAATCAGAAATTTGATAAAAAGCCGGATTTAAAGGACAAAAAAGCGCGAATATCGGCGAAATACAGCGTAATTTTCCCTTTTTAAAAGAAACAGCGGCGACTTTTTTAAGAAATTTGTGAAAAAGCCTGATTTTAATGCCAAAAAGCGCGATTATGGCAGTGTATAGCGTAATCTTCGCTTTATAAACGACAATATGGCGATTTTTACAAGAAATTTTTTAAAAAGCCGGATTTAAAAGACAAACGTACGTAAATATATGCAAAATTTTACGTGATCTTCGCTTTATAAACAACAAAAAACGAGCGCTATTATTGGCTAAATATCTCGTAATCTACCTTCATAAACGAAAGAGAGGCGATTTTAAAAGAAATTGGTTAAAAAGCCGGAATTTAAAGACAAAAATGCGCGATTATCGGCGAAATATAGCGTTATCTTCGCTTCATAAACGAAAATGTGGCGATTTTTATAAGAAATTTCTTAAAAAGCCGGAATTTTAAGACAAAAATGCGCGATTATCGGCAAAATATAGCGTTATCTTCGCTTCATAAACGAAAATGAGGCGATTTTTATAAGAAATTTGTGAAAAAGCCGGATTTTAAAGACAAACGTGCGTAAATATATGCAAAATTTTACGTAATCTTCGCTTTATAAACGAAAAAAGGCGATTTTTATAAGAAATTTGTTAAAAGGTGGATTTTAAAGACAAACGAGCATGATTATCTGCGTAAATTACGTATTCTTCGCTTTATAACCGAAAAAGAGGCGTTTTTTATCAGAAATTTGTTGAAAAGCCGGATTTTAAAGAGAAACGAGCACTATTACTGGCAAAATATCTCGTAATCTACCTTCATAAACGAAAGAGAGGCGATTTTAAAAGAAATTGGTTAAAAAGCCGGATTTTAAAGGCAAACGAGCGCGATTTTTGGCGACATATTACGTAATCTTCGCTTCATAAACGAAAAGAGGCGATTTTTATAAGAAATTTCTTAAAAAGCCGGAATTTAAAGACAAAAATGCGCGATTATCGGCGAAATATAGCGTTATCTTCGCTTCATAAACGAAAATGAGGCGATTTTTATAAGAAATTTCTTAAAAAGCCGGAATTTAAAGACAAAAATGCTCGATTATCGGCGAAATATAGCGTAATCTTCGATTCATAAACGAAAAAGAGGCGACTTTTTTAAGAGATTTGTGAAAAAGCCTGATTTTAATGCCAAAAAGCGCGATTATGGCAGTGTATAGCGTAATCTTCGCTTTATAAACGACAAAATGGCGATTTTTACAAGAAATTTGTTAAAAAGCCGGATTTAAAAGACAAACGTGCGTAAATATATGCAAAGTTTTACGTAATCTTCGCTTTATAAACGACAAAAAGGCGATTCTTACAAGAAATTTGTTAAAAAGTGGATTTTAAAGACAAACGAGCATGATTATCTGCGAAAAATTACGTATTCTTCGCTTTATAACCGAAAAAGAGGCGATTTTTATAAGAAATTTGTGAAAAAGCCGGAATTTAAAGACAAACGTGCGTAAATATATGCGATATTTGCACGTAATCTTCGCTTTATAAACGACGAAAAGGCGATTTTTACAAGAAATTTGTTAAAAGGCGGATTTTAAAGACAAACGAGCATGATTATCTGCGAAATATTACGTAATCTTCGCTTTCCAAACGATTAGAGCTGACCTGTATAAGAAATTTGTTAAAAAGCCAGATTAAAAAAACATAAAAGCGCGATAATCGGCAATATATAGCTTAATCTTCACTCTTTAAACGAGAAAGAGGCGATTTTTATAAAAACTTTCTTAAAAAGCCGGAAGTTAAAGACAAAAATGCGCGATTATCGGCGAAATATAGCGTAATCTTCGCTGTATAAACGAAAATGTTTCGATTTCTATAAAAAATTTATTAGAAAACCGGAATTGAAAGCCAAAAAAGCGCGATTATCGGCAAAATATAGCGTGTTCTTCGCTTTATATAAAAAAAACCGGCGACTTTAATCAGATATTTGTTAAAAAGCCGGATTTAAAGGACAAAAAAGCGCGAATATCGGCGAAATACAGCGTAATTTTCGCTTTTTAAAAGAAAAAAGCGGCGACTTTTTTAAGAAATTTGTGAAAAAGCCTGATTTTAAAGCCAAAAAGCGCAATTATGGCAGTATATAGCGTAATCTTCGCTTTATAAACGACAAAATGGCGATTTTTATAAGAAATTTGTTAAAAAGCCGGATTTAAAAGACAAACGAGCACGATTTTTTGCAAAATTTTACGTGATCTTCGCTTTATAAACGACAAAAAGGCGATTTTTACAAGAAATTTGTTGAAAGGTGGATTTTGAAGACAAACGAGCATGATTATCTGCGTAAATTACGTATTCTTCGCTTTATAACCGAAAAAGAGGCGATTTTTATAAGAAATTTCTTAAAAAGCCGGAATTTTAAGACAAAAATGCGCGATTATCGGCAAAATATAGCGTTATCTTCGCTTCATAAACGAAAATGAGGCGATTTTTATAAGAAATTTCTTAAAAAGCCGGAATTTAAAGACAAAAATGCTCGATTATCGGCGAAATATAGCGTAATCTTCGATTCATAAACGAAAAAGAGGCGACTTTTTTAAGAGATTTGTGAAAAAGCCTGATTTTAATGCCAAAAAGCGCGATTATGGCAGTGTATAGCGTAATCTTCGCTTTATAAACGACAAAATGGCGATTTTTACAAGAAATTTGTTAAAAAGCCGGATTTAAAAGACAAACATGCGTAAATATATGCAAAGTTTTACGTAATCTTCGCTTTATAAACGACAAAAAGGCGATTCTTACAAGAAATTTGTTAAAAAGTGGATTTTAAAGACAAACGAGCATGATTATCTGCGAAAAATTACGTATTCTTCGCTTTATAACCGAAAAAGAGGCGATTTTTATAAGAAATTTGTGAAAAAGCCGGAATTTAAAGACAAACGTGCGTAAATATATGCAAAATTTTACGTAATCTTTGCTTTATAAACGACAAAAAGGCGATTTTTACAAGAAATTTGTTAAAAGGTGGATTTTAAAGACAAACGAGCATGATTATCTGCGAAAAATTACGTATTCTTCGCTTTATAACCGAAAAAGAGGCGATTTTTATCAGAAATTTGTTAAAAAGCCGGATTTTAAAGAGAAACGTGCGCGATTTTTGGCGACGTATTACGTAATCTTCGCTTCATAAACGAAAAGTGGCAATTTTTAAAAGAAATTACTTAAAAACCCGGATTTTAAAGCCAAAAAGCGCGATTATGGCAGTGTATAGCGTAATCTTCGCTTTATAAACGACATAATGGCGATTATAACAAGAAATTTGTTAAAAAGCCGGATTTTAAAGACAAACATGCGTAAATATATGCGATATTTGCACGTAATCTTCGCTTTATAAACGACGAAAAGGCGATTTTTACAAGAAATTTGTTAAAAGGCGGATTTTAAAGACAAACGAGCATGATTATCTGCGAAATATTACGTAATCTTCGCTTTCCAAACGATTAGAGCTGACCTGTATAAGAAATTTGTTAAAAAGCCAGATTAAAAAAACATAAAAGCGCGATAATCGGCAATATATAGCTTAATCTTCACTCTTTAAACGAGAAAGAGGCGATTTTTATAAAAACTTTCTTAAAAAGCCGGAAGTTAAAGACAAAAATGCGCGATTATCGGCGAAATATAGCGTAATCTTCGCTGTATAAACGAAAATGTTTCGATTTCTATAAAAAATTTATTAGAAAACCGGAATTGAAAGCCAAAAAAGCGCGATTATCGGCAAAATATAGCGTGTTCTTCGCTTTATATAAAAAAAACCGGCGACTTTAATCAGATATTTGTTAAAAAGCCGGATTTAAAGGACAAAAAAGCGCGAATATCGGCGAAATACAGCGTAATTTTCGCTTTTTAAAAGAAACAGCGGCGACTTTTTTAAGAAATTTGTGAAAAAGCCTGATTTTAAAGCCAAAAAGCGCAATTATGGCAGTATATAGCGTAATCTTCGCTTTATAAACGACAAAATGGCGATTTTTATAAGAAATTTGTTAAAAAGCCGGATTTAAAAGACAAACGTGCGTAAATATATGCAAAATTTTACGTGATCTTCGCTTTATAAACGACAAAAAGGCGATTTTTACAAGAAATTTGTTGAAAGGTGGATTTTGAAGACAAACGAGCATGATTATCTGCGTAAATTACGTATTCTTCGCTTTATAACCGAAAAAGAGGCGTATTTTATCAGAAATTTGTTGAAAAGCCGGATTTTAAAGAGAAACGAGCACTATTACTGCCAAAATATCTGGTAATCTACCTTCATAAACGAAAGAGAGGCGATTTTAAAAGAAATTGGTTAAAAAGCCGGATTTTAAAGGCAAACGAGCGCGATTTTTGGCGACATATTACGTAATCTTCGCTTCATAAACGAAAAGAGGCGATTTTTATAAGAAATTTCTTAAAAAGCCGGAATTTAAAGACAAAAATGCGCGATTATCGGCGAAAGATAGCGTTATCTTCGCTTCATAAACGAAAATGAGGCGATTTTTATAAGAAATTTCTGAAAAAGCCGGATTTTAAAGACAAACGTGCGTATATATATGCAAAATTTTACGTAATCTTCGCTTTATAAACGACAAAAAGGCGATTTTTACAAGAAATTTGTTAAAAGGTAGATTTTAAAGACAAACGAGCATGATTATCTGCGAAATATTACGTAATCTTCGCTTTACAAACGATTAGAGTTGACCTGTATAAGAAATTAGTTAAAAAGCCGGATTAAAAAAACATAAAAGCGCGATAATCGGCAATATATAGCTAAATCTTCACTCTTTTAACGAGAAAGAGGCGATTTTTATAAAAAATTTCTTAAAAAGCCGGAATTTAAAGACAAAAATGCGCGATTATCGGCGAAATATAGCGTAATCTTCGCTTCATAAACGAAAAAGAGGCGACTTTAATCAGAAATTTGATTAAGAGCCGGATTTAAAGGACAAAAAAGCGCGAATATCGGCGAAATATAGCGTAATTTTCGCTTTTTAAAAGAAACAGCGGCGACTTTTTTAAGAAATTTGTGAAAAAGCCTGATTTTAAAGCCAAAAAGCGCGATTATGGCAGTGTATAGCGTAATCTTCGCTTCATAAACGAAAATGAGGTGATTTTTATAAGAAATTTGTGAAAAAGCCGGATTTTAAAGACAAACGTACGTAAATATATGCAAAATTTTACGTAATCTTCGCTTTATAAACGACAAAAAGGCGATTTTTACAAGAAATTTGTTAAAAGGCGGATTTGAAAGACAAACGAGCATGATTATCTGCGAAATATTACGTATTCTTCGCTTTATAACCGAAAAAGAGGCGATTTTTATCAGAAATTTGTTGTAAAGCCGGATTTTAAAGAGAAACGAGCGCTATTATTGGCGAAATATCTCGTAATCTACCTTCATAAACGAAAAAAAAGGCGATTTTAAAAGAAATTGGTTAAAAAGCCGGATTTTAAAGACAAACGAGCGCGATTTTTGGCGACATATTACGTAATCTTCGCTTCATAAACGAAAAGAGGCGATTTTTATAAGAAATTTGTTAAAAGGTGGATTTTAAAGACAAACGAGCATGATTATCTGGGTAAATTACGTATTCTTCGCTTTATAACCGAAAAAGAGGCGTTTTTTATCAGAAATTTGTTGAAAAGCCGGATTTTAAAGAGAAACGAGCACTATTATTGGAAAAATATCTCGTAATCTACCTTCATTAACGAAAAACTTTCGATTTCTATAAAAAATTTATTAGAAAACCGGAATTGGAAGGCAAAAATGCGCGATTATCGTCGAAATATAGCGTAAACTTCTTTTTTTATAATCAAATAACGGGCGACTTTAATCAGAAATTTGTTGAGATGCCGGATTTTAAGGACAAAAATGCGCGAATATCGGCCAAATAAAGCGCAATTTTCGCTTAAAAAACGAAAAAAGCGGCGATTTTTATATGAAATTTTTTAAAAAGCCAGAATATAAAACAAAAATGCGCGATTATCGGCAAAATATTGCGTAATATTCGCTTCATAAACGAAAAATAGGCGATGTTTATAAGAAATTTGTTGAAAAGCCGGATTTTAATGACAAACGAGCGCGATTTTTGGCGAAATATTACGTAATCTTCGCTTTTTTAACAAAAAAGGCGATTATTATAAGAAATAGGTAAAAAGGACGGATTTAAAAAATCAAAAGAGCGCGACTTTCTGCGGTATATTACGTAATATTCGCTTAATTAACAAAAGAAAGGCGATTTTTATAAGTAATTTGTAAAAAAGCCGGATTTTAAACACAAACGAGCGCGATAATTGGCGAAATATTACGTAATCTTCGCTTTATAACCGAAAAAGAGGCGATTTTTATAAGAAATAGGTATAAAAGCCGATTTTAAAGACAAAATAGCGGGATAATCGGCGAAATATCGCGTAATCTTCGCTTTATAAACGAAAAAATTTCGATTTCTATAAAAAATTTTCTAGAAAACTGGAATTGAAAGCCAAAAATGCGCGATTATCGGCGAAATATTACGTAATCTTCGCTTCATAAACGAAAATGAGGCGATTTTTATAAGAAATTTAGGAAAAAGCCTGATTTTAAAGCCAAAAAGCGCGATTATGGCAGTGTATAGCGTAATCTTCGTTTTATTATCAAAAAACCGGCGACTTTAATTAGAAATTTGTTAAAAAACCGGATTTTTAGAACAAAAATGCGCGAATATCGGCAAAATAAAGCGTAATTTTCGCTTAATTATGAAAAGGAGGCGATTTTTTTAAGAAATTTGTTAAAATGCCGATTTTAAAGAATAAAGAGCGATAATCGGCAAAATATTGCGTAATCTTCGCTTAAGAAACAAAAAAGTCTCGATTTTTATAAGAAACTTATTAGATAAACCGGGATTTAAAGCCAAAAAGAGCGATAATCGGCGGAATATTACGTAATCTTCCCTTTTTTTACAAAAGAAAGGCGATTTTTGTGAGAAAGTTGTTAAAAAGCCGGATTTTTTAGACATACGAGCGCGATTATTGGCGAAATATTACGTAATATTCGCTTCAAAAACGAAAAAGAGAGATTTTTATAAGAAATTTGTTAAAACGCCGGATTTTAAATACAAAAGTGCGCGAGTTTCTGCGGAATATAACGTAATCTTCGCTTTATTAACAAAAGAAAGGTGATTTTTATATGCAATAGGTAAAAAAGACGGATTAAAAAAACAAAAGAGCGCGACTTTCTGCGGTATATTACGTAATATTCGCTTAATTAACAAAAGAAAGGCGATTTTTATATGAAATAGGTAAAAATAAGGGATTTAAAAAACAAAAGAGCGCGACTTTCTTCGGTATATTACGTAATATTCGCTTAATTAACAAAAGAAAGGCGATTTTATAAGTAATTTGTTAAAAGGCGGATTTTAAAGACAAACGAGCATGATTATCTGCGAAATATTACGTATTCTTCGCTTTATAACCGAAAAAGAGGCGATTTTTATCAGAAATTTGTTGAAAAGCCGGATTTTAAAGAGAAACGAGCGCTATTATTTGCGAAATATCTCGTAATTTACCTTCATGAACGAAAAAGAGGCGATTTTAAAAACAATTTGTTAAATAGCCGGATTTTAAAGACAAACGAGCGCGATTTTTGGCGAAATATTACGTAAACTTCTTTTCATAATCGAAAAGAGGCGATTTTTTAAGAAATTTGTTAAAAAGCCGGAATTTAAAGACAAAAATGCGCGATTATTGGTATAATATAGCGTAATCTTCTCTTTGTAACCGAAAAAGAGGCGGTTTTTATCAGAAATTTGTTAAAAAGCCGATTTTAAAGAGAAACGAGCGCTATTATTGGCGAAATATTTCGTAATCTTCGCTTCATAAACGAAAAACTTTCGAGTTCTATAAAAAATTTATTAGAAAACCGGAATTGGAAGCCAAAAATGCGCGATTATCGGCGAAATATAGCGTAATCTTCTTTTTTTATAATCAAAAAACGGGCGACTTTAATCAGAAATTTGTTGAGAAGCCGGATTTTAAGGACAAAAATGCGCGAATATCGGCAAAAGATAGCGTAATTTTCGCTTTTTAACAAAAGGAGGCTATTTTTATAAGAAATTTGTTAAAAAGCCGGAATTTAAGGCCAAAAAAGCTCGATTATCGGCCAAATAAAGCGCAATTTTCGCTTAAAAAACGAAAAAGCGGCGATTTTTATAAGAAATTTTTTAAGAAGCCAGAATATAAAACAAAAATGCGCGATTATCGGCAAAATATTGCGTAATCTTCGCTTTATAAACGAAAAAGAGAGATCTTAATAAGAAATATGTTAAAACGCCGGATTTTAAATACAAAAGTGCGCGAGTATCTGCGGAACATTACGTAATCTCGCTTTTTTAACAAAAGAAAGGCGATTTTTATATGAAATAGGTAAAAAAGACGGATTTAAAAAACAAAAGAGCGCGATTTTCTGCGGTATATTACGTAATATTCTCTTTTTTAACAAAAGGCGATTTTTATAAGAAAATTGTGAAAAAGCCGGATTTTGAAGAGAAACGAGCGCGATTATTGGCGAAATGTTACGTAATATTCGCTTCATAAACGAAAAATAGGCGATGTTTATAAGAAATTTGTTGAATAGCCGGATTTTAATGACAAACGAGCGCGATTTTTGGCGAAATATTACGTAATCTTCGCTTTTTTAACAAAAAAGGCGATTATTATAAGAAATAGGTAAAAAAGACGGATTTAAAAAAACAAAAGAGCGCGACTTTCTGCGGTATATTACGTAATATTCGCTTAATTAACAAAAGAAAGGCGATTTTTATAAGTAATTTGTAAAAAAGCCGGATTTTAAACACAAACGAGCGCGATAATTGGCGAAATATTACGTAATCTTCGCTATATATACGAAAAAGAGGCGATTTTTATAAGAAATAGGTATAAAAGCCGATTTTAAAGACAAAAAAGCGGGATAATCGGCGAAATATCGCGTAAATTTATCAGAAATTTGTTAAAAAGCCGATTTTAAAGAGAAACGAGCGCTATTATTGGCGAAATATTTCGTAATCTTCGCTTCATAAACGAAAAAATTTCGATTTCTATAAAAAATTTTCTAGAAAACTGGAATTGAAAGCCAAAAATGCGCGATTATCGGCGAAATATTACGTAATATTCGCTTTATAACCGAAAAAGAGGCGATTTTTATCAGAAATTTGTTGAAAAGCCGGATTTTAAAGAGAAACGAGCGCTATTATTTGCGAAATATCTCGTAATTTACCTTCATGAACGAAAAAGAGGCGATTTTAAAAAAAATTTGTTAAAAAGCCGGATTTTAAAGACAAACGAGCGCGATTTTTGGCGAAATATTACGTAAACTTCTTTTCATAAACGAAAAGAGGCGATTTTTATAAGAAATTTGTTAAAAAGCCGGAATTTAAAGACAAAAATGCGCGATTATTGGTATAATATAGCGTAATCTTCTCTTTGTAACCGAAAAAGAGGCGGTTTTTATCAGAAATTTGTTAAAAAGCCGATTTTAAAGAATAAAGCGCGACAATCGGCGAAATATAGCGTAATCTTCGCTTAAGAAACGAAAAAGTTTCGATTTGTATGAGAAATTTATTAGAAAACCGGAATTTAAAGCCAAAAAAGAGCAACTATCGGCGGAATATTTCGTAATCTTCGCTTTTGTAACATAAGAAAGGCGATTTTTGTAAGAAATTTGTTGAAATGCCGGATTTTATAAAATACGAGCGCGATTATTGGCGAAATATTACGTAATCTTCGCTTTATAAACTAAAAAGAGGCAATTTTATCAGAAATTTTTTGAAAAGCCGAATTTTAAGACAAACGAACGCGATTATTGTCGAAAAATTACGAAATCTCCGCTTCCTAAACGAAAAAGAGGCGATTTTTGTAAGAAATTTTTTAAAAAGCCGGAATTTAAAGACAAAAATGCGCGATTATCGGCGAAATATAGCGTTATCTTAGCTTCATAAACGAAAATGAGGCGATTTTTATAAGAAATTCAGGAAAAAGCCTGATTTTAAAGCCAAAAAGCGCGATTATGGCAGTGTATAGCGTAATCTTCGTTTTATTATCAAAAAACCGGCGACTTTAATTAGAAATTTGTTAAAAAACCGGATTTTTAGAACAAAAATGCGCGAATATCGGCAAAATAAAGCGTAATTTTCGCTTAATTATGAAAAGGAGGCGATTTTTATAAAAAAATTGTTAAAATACCGATTTTAAAGAATAAAGCGCGATAATCGGCGGAATATTGCGTAATCTTCGCTTAAGAAACAAAAAAGTTTCGATTTTTATAAGAAACTTATTAGATAAACCGGGATTTAAAGCCAAAAAGAGCGATAATCGGCGGAATATTACGTAATCTTCCCTTTTTTTACAAAAGAAAGGCGATTTTTGTGAGAAAGTTGTTAAAAAGCCGGATTTTTTAGACATACGAGCGCGATTATTGGCGAAATATTACGTAATATTCGCTTCAAAAACGAAAAAGAGAGATTTTTATAAGAAATTTGTTAAAACGCCGGATTATAAATACAAAAGTGCGCGAGTTTCTGCGGAATATAACGTAATCTTCGCTTTATTAACAAAAGAAAGGTGATTTTTATATGCAATAGGTAAAAAAGACGGATTAAAAAAACAAAAGAGCGCGACTTTCTGCGGTATATTACGTAATATTCGCTTAATTAACAAAAGAAAGGCGATTTTTATATGAAATAGGTAAAAATAAGGGATTTAAAAAACAAAAGAGCGCGACTTTCTTCGGTATATTACGTAATATTCGCTTAATTAACAAAAGAAAGGCGATTTTATAAGTAATTTGTTAAAAGGCGGATTTTAAAGACAAACGAGCATGATTATCTGCGAAATATTACGTATTCTTCGCTTTATAACCGAAAAAGAGGCGATTTTTATCAGAAATTTGTTGAAAAGCCGGATTTTAAAGAGAAACGAGCGCTATTATTTGCGAAATATCTCGTAATTTACCTTCATGAACGAAAAAGAGGCGATTTTAAAAACAATTTGTTAAATAGCCGGATTTTAAAGACAAACGAGCGCGATTTTTGGCGAAATATTACGTAAACTTCTTTTCATAAACGAAAAGAGGCGATTTTTATAAGAAATTTGTTAAAAAGCCGGAATTTAAAGACAAAAATGCGCGATTATTGGTATAATATAGCGTAATCTTCTCTTTGTAACCGAAAAAGAGGCGGTTTTTATCAGAAATTTGTTAAAAAGCCGATTTTAAAGAGAAACGAGCGCTATTATTGGCGAAATATTTCGTAATCTTCGCTTCATAAACGAAAAACTTTCGAGTTCTATAAAAAATTTATTAGAAAACCGGAATTGGAAGCCAAAAATGCGCGATTTTCGGCGAAATATAGCGTAATCTTCTTTTTTTATAATCAAAAAACGGGCGACTTTAATCAGAAATTTGTTGAGAAGCCGGATTTTAAGGACAAAAATGCGCGAATATCGGCAAAAGATAGCGTAATTTTCGCTTTTTAAAAAAAGGAGGCTATTTTTATAAGAAATTTGTTAAAAAGCCGGAATTTAAGGCCAAAAAAGCTCGATTATCGGCCAAATAAAGCGCAATTTTCGCTTAAAAAACGAAAAAGCGGCGATTTTTATAAGAAATTTTTTAAAAAGCCAGAATATAAAACGAAAATGCGCGATTATCGGCAAAATATTGCGTAATCTTCGCTTTATAAACGAAAAAGAGAGATCTTAATAAGAAATATGTTAAAACGCCGGATTTTAAATACAAAAGTGCGCGAGTATCTGCGGAACATTACTTAATCTCGCTTTTTTAACAAAAGAAAGGCGATTTTTATATGAAATAGGTAAAAAAGACGGATTTAAAAAACAAAAGAGCGCGATTTTCTGCGGTATATTACGTAATATTCTCTTTTTTAACAAAAGAAAGGCGTTTTTTATAAGAAATTTGTGAAAAAGCCGGATTTTGAAGAGAAACGAGCGCGATTATTGGCGAAATGTTACGTAATATTCGCTTCATAAACGAAAAATAGGCGATGTTTATAAGAAATTTGTTGAATAGCCGGATTTTAATGACAAACGAGCGCGATTTTTGGCGAAATATTACGTAATCTTCGCTTTTTTAACAAAAAAGGCGATTATTATAAGAAATAGGTAAAAAAGACGGATTTAAAAAAACAAGAGAGCGCGACTTTCTGCGGTATATTACGTAATATTCGCTTAATTAACAAAAGAAAGGCGATTTTTATAAGTAATTTGTAAAAAAGCCGGATTTTAAACACAAACGAGCGCGATAATTGGCGAAATATTACGTAATCTTCGCTATATATACGAAAAAGAGGCGATTTTTATAAGAAATAGGTATAAAAGCCGATTTTAAAGACAAAAAAGCGGGATAATCGGCGAAATATCGCGTAATCTTCGCTTTATAAACGAAAAAATTTCGATTTCTATAAAAAATTTTCTAGAAAACTGGAATTGAAAGCCAAAAATGCGCGATTATCGGCGAAATATTACGTAATCTTCGCTTCATAAACGAAAATGAGGCGATTTTTATAAGACATTTCTTAAAAAGCCGGAATTTAAAGACAAAAATGCGCGATTATCGGCGAAATATAGCGTTATCTTAGCTTCATAAACGAAAATGAGGCGATTTTTATAAGAAATTTAGGAAAAAGCCTGATTTTAAAGCCAAAAAGCGCGATTATGGCAGTGTATAGCGTAATCTCCGTTTTATTATAAAAAAACCGGCGACTTTAATTAGAAATTTGTTAAAAAACCGGATTTTAAGAACAAAAATGCGCGAATATCGGCAAAATAAAGCGTAATTTTCGCTTCATTATGAAAAGGAGGCGATTTTTATAAAAAATTTGTTAAAATGCCGATTTTAAAGAATAAAGCGCGATAATCGGCGAAATATTGCGTAATCTTCGCTTAAGAAACAAAAAAGTTTCGATTTTTATAAGAAACTTATTAGATAAACCGGGATTTAAAGCCAAAAAGAGCGATAATCGGCGGAATATTACGTAATCTTCCCTTTTTTTACAAAAGAAAGGCGATTTTTGTGAGAAAGTTGTTAAAAAGCCGGATTTTTTAGACATACGAGCGCGATTATTGGCGAAATATTACGTAATATTCGCTTCAAAAACGAAAAAGAGAGATTTTTATAAGAAATTTGTTAAAACGCCGGATTTTAAATACAAAAGTGCGCGAGTTTCTGCGGAATATAACGTAATCTTCGCTTTATTAACAAAAGAAAGGTGATTTTTATATGCAATAGGTAAAAAAGACGGATTAAAAAAACAAAAGAGCGCGACTTTCTGCGGTATATTACGTAATATTCGCTTAATTAACAAAAGAAAGGCGATTTTTATATGAAATAGGTAAAAATAAGGAATTTAAAAAACAAAAGAGCGCGACTTTCTTCGGTATATTACGTAATATTCGCTTAATTAACAAAAGAAAGGCGATTTTATAAGTAATTTGTTAAAAGGCGGATTTTAAAGACAAACGAGCATGATTATCTGCGAAATATTACGTATTCTTTGCTTTATAACCGAAAAAGAGGCGATTTTTATCAGAAATTTGTTGAAAAGCCGGATTTTAAAGCGTAACGAGCGCTATTATTTGCGAAATATCTCGTAATTTACCTTCATGAACGAAAAAGAGGCGATTTTAAAAAAAATTTGTTAAATAGCCGGATTTTAAAGACAAACGAGCGCGATTTTTGGCGAAATATTACGTAAACTTCTTTTCATAAACGAAAAGAGGCGATTTTTTAAGAAATTTGTTAAAAAGCCGGAATTTAAAGACAAAAATGCGCGATTATTGGTATAATATAGCGTAATCTTCTCTTTGTAACCGAAAAAGAGGCGGTTTTTATCAGAAATTTGTTAAAAAGCCGATTTTAAAGAATAAAGCGCGATAATCGGCGAAATATAGCGTAATCTTCGCTTAAGAAACAAAAAAGTTTCGATTTGTATGAGAAATTTATTAGAAAACCGGAATTTAAAGCCAAAAAAGAGCAACTATCGGCGGAATATTTCGTAATCTTCGCTTTTGTAACATAAGAAAGGCGATTTTTGTAAGAAATTTGTTGAAATGCCGGATTTTATAAAATACGAGCGCGATTATTGGCGAAATATTACGTAATCTTCGCTTTATAAACTAAAAAGAGGCAATTTTATCAGAAATTTTTTGAAAAGCCGAATTTTAAGACAAACGAACGCGATTATTGTCGAAAAATTACGAAATCTCCGCTTCCTAAACGAAAAAGAGGCGATTTTTGTAAGAAATTTTTTAAAAAGCCGGAATTTAAAGACAAAAATGCGCGATTATCGGCGAAATATAGCGTTATCTTAGCTTCATAAACGAAAATGAGGCGATTTTTATAAGAAATTCAGGAAAAAGCCTGATTTTAAAGCCAAAAAGCGCGATTATGGCAGTGTATAGCGTAATCTTCGTTTTATTATCAAAAAACCGGCGACTTTAATTAGAAATTTGTTAAAAAACCGGATTTTTAGAACAAAAATGCGCGAATATCGGCAAAATAAAGCGTAATTTTCGCTTAATTATGAAAAGGAGGCGATTTTTATAAAAAATTTGTTAAAATGCCGATTTTAAAGAATAAAGCGCGATAATCGGCGAAATATTGCGTAATCTTCGCTTAAGAAACAAAAAAGTTTCGATTTTTATAAGAAACTTATTAGATAAACCGGGATTTAAAGCCAAAAAGAGCGATAATCGGCGGAATATTACGTAATCTTCCCTTTTTTTACAAAAGAAAGGCGATTTTTGTGAGAAAGTTGTTAAAAAGCCGGATTTTTTAGACATACGAGCGCGATTATTGGCGAAATATTACGTAATATTCGCTTCAAAAACGAAAAAGAGAGATTTTTATAAGAAATTTGTTAAAACGCCGGATTTTAAATACAAAAGTGCGCGAGTTTCTGCGGAATATAACGTAATCTTCGCTTTATTAACATAAGAAAGGTGATTTTTATATGCAATAGGTAAAAAAGACGGATTAAAAAAACAAAAGAGCGCGACTTTCTGCGGTATATTACGTAATATTCGCTTAATTAACAAAAGAAAGGCGATTTTTATATGAAATAGGTAAAAATAAGGGATTTAAAAAACAAAAGAGCGCGACTTTCTTCGGTATATTACGTAAGATTCGCTTAATTAACAAAAGAAAGGCGATTTTATAAGTAATTTGTTAAAAGGCGGATTTTAAAGACAAACGAGCATGATTATCTGCGAAATATTACGTATTCTTCGCTTTATAACCGAAAAAGAGGCGATTTTTATCAGAAATTTGTTGAAAAGCCGGATTTTAAAGAGAAACGAGCGCTATTATTTGCGAAATATCTCGTAATTTACCTTCATGAACGAAAAAGAGGCGATTTTAAAAACAATTTGTTAAATAGCCGGATTTTAAAGACAAACGAGCGCGATTTTTGGCGAAATATTACGTAAACTTCTTTTCATAAACGAAAAGAGGCGATTTTTATAAGAAATTTGTTAAAAAGCCGGAATTTAAGGCCAAAAAAGCTCGATTATCGGCCAAATAAAGCGCAATTTTCGCTTAAAAAACGAAAAAAGCGGCGATTTTTATAAGAAATTTTTTAAAAAGCCAGAATATAAAACGAAAATGCGCGATTATCGGCAAAATATTGCGTAATCTTCGCTTTATAAACGAAAAAGAGAGATCTTAATAAGAAATATGTTAAAACGCCGGATTTTAAATACAAAAGTGCGCGAGTATCTGCGGAACATTACGTAATCTCGCTTTTTTAACAAAAGAAAGGCGATTTTTATATGAAATAGGTAAAAAAGACGGATTTAAAAAACAAAAGAGCGCGATTTTCTGCGGTATATTACGTAATATTCTCTTTTTTAACAAAAGAAAGGCGTTTTTTATAAGAAATTTGTGAAAAAGCCGGATTTTGAAGAGAAACGAGCGCGATTATTGGCGAAATGTTACGTAATATTCGCTTCATAAACGAAAAATAGGCGATGTTTATAAGAAATTTGTTGAAAAGCCGGATTTTAATGACAAACGAGCGCGATTTTTGGCGAAATATTACGTAATCTTCGCTTTTTTAACAAAAAAGGCGATTATTATAAGAAATAGGTAAAAAAGACGGATTTAAAAAAACAAGAGAGCGCGACTTTCTGCGGTATATTACGT
The DNA here is from genome assembly GCA_020796165.1 of Pantala flavescens. Taxonomy (NCBI): domain Eukaryota; kingdom Metazoa; phylum Arthropoda; class Insecta; order Odonata; family Libellulidae; genus Pantala; species Pantala flavescens. The sequence goes on along the minus strand of CM036885.1, from coordinate 17,008,819 downwards.
AATATTCGCTTAATTAACAAAAGAAAGGCGATTTTTATAAGTAATTTGTAAAAAAGCCGGATTTTAAACACAAACGAGCGCGATAATTGGCGAAATATTACGTAATCTTCGCTATATATACGAAAAAGAGGCGATTTTTATAAGAAATAGGTATAAAAGCCGATTTTAAAGACAAAAAAGCGGGATAATCGGCGAAATATCGCGTAATCTTCGCTTTATAAACGAAAAAATTTCGATTTCTATAAAAAATTTTCTAGAAAACTGGAATTGAAAGCCAAAAATGCGCGATTATCGGCGAAATATTACGTAATCTTCGCTTCATAAACGAAAATGAGGCGATTTTTATAAGACATTTCTTAAAAAGCCGGAATTTAAAGACAAAAATGCGCGATTATCGGCGAAATATAGCGTTATCTTAGCTTCATAAACGAAAATGAGGCGATTTTTATAAGAAATTCAGGAAAAAGCCTGATTTTAAAGCCAAAAAGCGCGATTATGGCAGTGTATAGCGTAATCTCCGTTTTATTATCAAAAAACCGGCGACTTTAATTAGAAATTTGTTAAAAAACCGGATTTTAAGAACAAAAATGCGCGAATATCGGCAAAATAAAGCGTAATTTTCGCTTAATTATGAAAAGGAGGCGATTTTTATAAAAAATTTGTTAAAATGCCGATTTTAAAGAATAAAGCGCGATAATCGGCGAAATATTGCGTAATCTTCGCTTAAGAAACAAAAAAGTTTCGATTTTTATAAGAAACTTATTAGATAAACCGGGATTTAAAGCCAAAAAGAGCGATAATCGGCGGAATATTACGTAATCTTCCCTTTTTTTACAAAAGAAAGGCGATTTTTGTGAGAAAGTTGTTAAAAAGCCGGATTTTTTAGACATACGAGCGCGATTATTGGCGAAATATTACGTAATATTCGCTTCAAAAACGAAAAAGAGAGATTTTTATAAGAAATTTGTTAAAACGCCGGATTTTAAATACAAAAGTGCGCGAGTTTCTGCGGAATATAACGTAATCTTCGCTTTATTAACAAAAGAAAGGTGATTTTTATATGCAATAGGTAAAAAAGACGGATTAAAAAAACAAAAGAGCGCGACTTTCTGCGGTATATTACGTAATATTCGCTTAATTAACAAAAGAAAGGCGATTATTATATGAAATAGGTAAAAATAAGGGATTTAAAAAACAAAAGAGCGCGACTTTCTTCGGTATATTACGTAATATTCGCTTAGTTAACAAAAGAAAGGCGATTTTATAAGTAATTTGTTAAAAGGCGGATTTTAAAGACAAACGAGCATGATTATCTGCGAAATATTACGTATTCTTTGCTTTATAACCGAAAAAGAGGCGATTTTTATCAGAAATTTGTTGAAAAGCCGGATTTTAAAGCGTAACGAGCGCTATTATTTGCGAAATATCTCGTAATTTACCTTCATGAACGAAAAAGAGGCGATTTTAAAAAAAATTTGTTAAATAGCCGGATTTTAAAGACAAACGAGCGCGATTTTTGGCGAAATATTACGTAAACTTCTTTTCATAAACGAAAAGAGGCGTTTTTTTAAGAAATTTGTTAAAAAGCCGGAATTTAAAGACAAAAATGCGCGATCATTGGTATAATATAGCGTAATCTTCTCTTTGTAACCGAAAAAGAGGCGGTTTTTATCAGAAATTTGTTAAAAAGCCGATTTTAAAGAGAAACGAGCGCTATTATTGGCGAAATATTTCGTAATCTTCGCTTCATAAACGAAAAACTTTCGAGTTCTATAAAAAATTTATTAGAAAACCGGAATTGGAAGCCAAAAATGCGCGATTATCGGCGAAATATAGCGTAATCTTCTTTTTTTATAATCAAAAAACGGGCGACTTTAATCAGAAATTTGTTGAGAAGCCGGATTTTAAGGACAAAAATGCGCGAATATCGGCAAAAGATAGCGTAATTTTCGCTTTTTAACAAAAGGAGGCTATTTTTATAAGAAATTTGTTAAAAAGCCGGAATTTAAGGCCAAAAAAGCTCGATTATCGGCCAAATAAAGCGCAATTTTCGCTTAAAAAACGAAAAAGCGGCGATTTTTATAAGAAATTTTTTAAGAAGCCAGAATATAAAACGAAAATGCGCGATTATCGGCAAAATATTGCGTAATCTTCGCTTTATAAACGAAAAAGAGAGATCTTAATAAGAAATATGTTAAAACGCCGGATTTTAAATACAAAAGTGCGCGAGTATCTGCGGAACATTACGTAATCTCGCTTTTTTAACAAAAGAAAGGCGATTTTTATATGAAATAGGTAAAAAAGACGGATTTAAAAAACAAAAGAGCGCGATTTTCTGCGGTATATTACGTAATATTCTCTTTTTTAACAAAAGGCGATTTTTATAAGAAAATTGTGAAAAAGCCGGATTTTGAAGAGAAACGAGCGCGATTATTGGCGAAATGTTACGTAATATTCGCTTCATAAACGAAAAATAGGCGATGTTTATAAGAAATTTGTTGAATAGCCGGATTTTAATGACAAACGAGCGCGATTTTTGGCGAAATATTACGTAATCTTCGCTTTTTTAACAAAAAAGGCGATTATTATAAGAAATAGGTAAAAAAGACGGATTTAAAAAAACAAAAGAGCGCGACTTTCTGCGGTATATTACGTAATATTCGCTTAATTAACAAAAGAAAGGCGATTTTTATAAGTAATTTGTAAAAAAGCCGGATTTTAAACACAAACGAGCGCGATAATTGGCGAAATATTACGTAATCTTCGCTATATATACGAAAAAGAGGCGATTTTTATAAGAAATAGGTATAAAAGCCGATTTTAAAGACAAAAAAGCGGGATAATCGGCGAAATATCGCGTAATCTTCGCTTTATAAACGAAAAAATATCGATTTCTATAAAAAATTTTCTAGAAAACTGGAATTGAAAGCCAAAAATGCGCGATTATCGGCGAAATATTACGTAATATTCGCTTTATAACCGAAAAAGAGGCGATTTTTATCAGAAATTTGTTGAAAAGCCGGATTTTAAAGAGAAACGAGCGCTATTATTTGCGAAATATCTCGAAATTTTCCTTCATGAACGAAAAAGAGGCGATTTTAAAAAAAATTTGTTAAATAGCCGGATTTTAAAGACAAACGAGCGCGATTTTTGGCGAAATATTACGTAAACTTCTTTTCATAAACGAAAAGAGGCGATTTTTATAAGAAATTTGTTAAAAAGCCGGAATTTAAAGACAAAAATGCGCGATTATTGGTATAATATAGCGTAATCTTCTCTTTGTAACCGAAAAAGAGGCGGTTTTTATCAGAAATTTCTTAAAAAGCCGATTTTAAAGAATAAAGCGCGATAATCGGCGAAATATAGCGTAATCTTCGCTTAAGAAACAAAAAAGTTTCGATTTGTATGAGAAATTTATTAGAAAACCGGAATTTAAAGCCAAAAAAGAGCAACTATCGGCGGAATATTTCGTAATCTTCGCTTTTGTAACATAAGAAAGGCGATTTTTGTAAGAAATTTGTTGAAATGCCGGATTTTTTAGACATACGAGCGCGATTATTGGCGAAATATTACGTAATCTTCGCTTTATAAACGAAAAAGAGGCAATTTTATCAGAAATTTTTTGAAAAGCCGAATTTTAAGACAACCGAACGCGATTATTGTCGAAAAATTACGAAATCTCCGCTTCCTAAACGAAAAAGAGGCGATTTTTGTAAGAAATTTTTTAAAAAGCCGGAATTTAAAGACAAAAATGCGCGATTATCGGCGAAATATAGCGTTATCTTAGCTTCATAAACGAAAATGAGGCGATTTTTATAAGAAATTCAGGAAAAAGCCTGATTTTAAAGCCAATAAGCGCGATTATGGCAGTGTATAGCGTAATCTTCGTTTTATTATCAAAAAACCGGCGACTTTAATTAGAAATTTGTTAAATAACCGGATTTTAAGAACAAAAATGCGCGAATATCGGCAAAATAAAGCGTAATTTTCGCTTAATTATGAAAAGGAGGCGATTTTTATAAAAAATTTGTTAAAATGCCGATTTTAAAGAATAAAGCGCGATAATCGGCGAAATATTGCGTAATCTTCGCTTAAGAAACAAAAAAGTTTCTATTTTTATAAGAAACTTATTAGATAAACCGGGATTTAAAGCCAAAAAGAGCGATAATCGGCGGAATATTACGTAATCTTCCCTTTTTTTACAAAAGAAAGGCGATTTTTGTGAGAAAGTTGTTAAAAAGCCGGATTTTTTAGACATACGAGCGCGATTATTGGCGAAATATTACGTAATATTCGCTTCAAAAACGAAAAAGAGAGAATTTTATAAGAAATTTGTTAAAACGCCGGATTTTAAATGCAAAAGTGCGCGAGTTTCTGCGGAATATAACGTAATCTTCGCTTTATTAACAAAAGAAAGGTGATTTTTATATGCAATAGGTAAAAAAGACGGATTAAAAAAACAAAAGAGCGCGACTTTCTGCGGTATATTACGTAATATTCGCTTAATTAACAAAAGAAAGGCGATTTTTATATGAAATAGGTAAAAATAAGGGATTTAAAAAACAAAAGAGCGCGACTTTCTTCGGTATATTACGTAATATTCGCTTAATTAACAAAAGAAAGGCGATTTTATAAGTAATTTGTTAAAAGGCGGATTTAAAAGACAAACGAGCATGATTATCTGCGAAATATTACGTATTCTTCGCTTTATAACCGAAAAAGAGGCGATTTTTATCAGAAATTTGTTGAAAAGCCGGATTTTAAAGAGAAACGAGCGCTATTATTTGCGAAATATCTCGTAATTTACCTTCATGAACGAAAAAGAGGCGATTTTAAAAACAATTTGTTAAATAGCCGGATTTTAAAGACAAACGAGCGCGATTTTTGGCGAAATATTACGTAAACTTCTTTTCATAAACGAAAAGAGGCGATTTTTATAAGAAATTTGTTAAAAAGCCGGAATTTAAAGACAAAAATGCGCGATTATTGGTATAATATAGCGTAATCTTCTCTTTGTAACCGAAAAAGAGGCGGTTTTTATCAGAAATTTGTTAAAAAGCCGATTTTAAAGAGAAACGAGCGCTATTATGGGCGAAATATTTCGTAATCTTCGCTTCATAAACGAAAAACTTTCGAGTTCTATAAAAAATTTATTAGAAAACCGGAATTGGAAGCCAAAAATGCGCGATTTTCGGCGAAATATAGCGTAATCTTCTTTTTTTATAATCAAAAAACGGGCGACTTTAATCAGAAATTTGTTGAGAAGCCGGATTTTAAGGACAAAAATGCGCGAATATCGGCAAAAGATAGCGTAATTTTCGCTTTTTAACAAAAGGAGGCTATTTTTATAAGAAATTTGTTAAAAAGCCGGAATTTAAGGCCAAAAAAGCTCGATTATCGGCCAAATAAAGCGCAATTTTCGCTTAAAAAACGAAAAAGCGGCGATTTTTATAAGAAATTTTTTAAAAAGCCAGAATATAAAACGAAAATGCGCGATTATCGGCAAAATATTGCGTAATCTTCGCTTTATAAACGAAAAAGAGAGATCTTAATAAGAAATATGTTAAAACGCCGGATTTTAAATACAAAAGTGCGCGAGTATCTGCGGAACATTACGTAATCTCGCTTTCTTAACAAAAGAAAGGCGATTCTTATATGAAATAGGTAAAAAAGACGGTTTTGAAAAACAAAAGAGCGCGATTTTCTGCGGTATATTACGTAATATTCTCTTTTTTAACAAAAGAAAGGCGTTTTTTATAAGAAATTTGTGAAAAAGCCGGATTTTGAAGAGAAACGAGCGCGATTATTGGCGAAATGTTACGTAATATTCGCTTCATAAACGAAAAATAGGCGATGTTTATAAGAAATTTGTTGAAAAGCCGGATTTTAATGACAAACGAGCGCGATTTTTGGCGAAATATTACGTAATCTTCGCTTTTTTAACAAAAAAGGCGATTATTATAAGAAATAGGTAAAAAAGACGGATTTAAAAAAACAAGAGAGCGCGACTTTCTGCGGTATATTACGTAATATTCGCTTAATTAACAAAAGAAAGGCGATTTTTATAAGTAATTTGTAAAAAAGCCGGATTTTAAACACAAACGAGCGCGATAATTGGCGAAATATTACGTAATCTTCGCTATATATACGAAAAAGAGGCGATTTTTATAAGAAATAGGTATAAAAGCCGATTTTAAAGACAAAAAAGCGGGATAATCGGCGAAATATCGCGTAATCTTCGCTTTATAAACGAAAAAATTTCGATTTCAATAAAAAATTTTCTAGAAAACTGGAATTGAAAGCCATAAATGCGCGATTATCGGCGAAATATTACGTAATCTTCGCTTCATAAACGAAAATGAGGCGATTTTTATAAGACATTTCTTAAAAAGCCGGAATTTAAAGACAAAAATGCGCGATTATCGGCGAAATATAGCGTTATCTTAGCTTCATAAACGAAAATGAGGCGATTTTTATAAGAAATTTAGGAAAAAGCCTGATTTTAAAGCCAAAAAGCGCGATTATGGCAGTGTATAGCGTAATCTCCGTTTTATTATCAAAAAACCGGCGACTTTAATTAGAAATTTGTTAAAAAACCGGATTTTAAGAACAAAAATGCGCGAATATCGGCAAAATAAAGCGTAATTTTCGCTTAATTATGAAAAGGAGGCGATTTTTATAAAAAATTTGTTAAAATGCCGATTTTAAAGAATAAAGCGCGATAATCGGCGAAATATTGCGTAATCTTCGCTTAAGAAACAAAAAAGTTTCGATTTTTATAAGAAACTTATTAGATAAACCGGGATTTAAAGCCAAAAAGAGCGATAATCGGCGGAATATTACGTAATTTTCCCTTTTTTTACAAAAGAAAGGCGATTTTTGTGAGAAAGTTGTTAAAAAGCCGGATTTTTTAGACATACGAGCGCGATTATTGGCGAAATATTACGTAATATTCGCTTCAAAAACGAAAAAGAGAGAATTTTATAAGAAATTTGTTAAAACGCCGGATTTTAAATACAAAAGTGCGCGAGTTTCTGCGGAATATAACGTAATCTTCGCTTTATTAACAAAAGAAAGGTGATTTTTATATGCAATAGGTAAAAATAAGGGATTTAAAAAACAAAAGAGCGCGACTTTCTTCGGTATATTACGTAATATTCGCTTAATTAACAAAAGAAAGGCGATTTTATAAGTAATTTGTTAAAAGGCGGATTTTAAAGACAAACGAGCATGATTATCTGCGAAATATTACGTATTCTTCGCTTTATAACCGAAAAAGAGGCGATTTTTATCAGAAATTTGTTGAAAAGCCGGATTTTAAAGAGAAACGAGCGCTATTATTTGCGAAATATCTCGTAATTTACCTTCATGAACGAAAAAGAGGCGATTTTAAAAACAATTTGTTAAATAGCCGGATTTTAAAGACAAACGAGCGCGATTTTTGGCGAAATATTACGTAAACTTCTTTTCATAAACGAAAAGAGGCGATTTTTATAAGAAATTTGTTGAAAAGCAGGAATTTAAAGACAAAAATGCGCGATTATTGGTATAATATAGCGTAATCTTCTCTTTGTAACCGAAAAAGAGGCGGTTTTTATCAGAAATTTGTTAAAAAGCCGATTTTAAAGAGAAACGAGCGCTATTATTGGCGAAATATTTCGTAATCTTCGCTTCATAAACGAAAAACTTTCGAGTTCTATAAAAAATTTATTAGAAAACCGGAATTGGAAGCCAAAAATGCGCGATTTTCGGCGAAATATAGCGTAATCTTCTTTTTTTATAATCAAAAAACGGGCGACTTTAATCAGAAATTTGTTGAGAAGCCGGATTTTAAGGACAAAAATGCGCGAATATCGGCAAAAGATAGCGTAATTTTCGCTTTTTAACAAAAGGAGGCTATTTTTATAAGAAATTTGTTAAAAAGCCGGAATTTAAGGCCAAAAAAGCTCGATTATCGGCCAAATAAAGCGCAATTTTCGCTTAAAAAACGAAAAAGCGGCGATTTTTATAAGAAATTTTTTAAAAAGCCAGAATATAAAACGAAAATGCGCGATTATCGGCAAAATATTGCGTAATCTTCGCTTTATAAACGAAAAAGAGAGATCTTAATAAGAAATATGTTAAAACGCCGGATTTTAAATACAAAAGTGCGCGAGTATCTGCGGAACATTACGTAATCTCGCTTTTTTAACAAAAGAAAGGCGATTTTTATATGAAATAGGTAAAAAAGACGGATTTAAAAAACAAAAGAGCGCGATTTTCTGCGGTATATTACGTAATATTCTCTTTTTTAACAAAAGAAAGGCGTTTTTTATAAGAAATTTGTGAAAAAGCCGGATTTTGAAGAGAAACGAGCGCGATTATTGGCGAAATGTTACGTAATATTCGCTTCATAAACGAAAAATAGGCGATGTTTATAAGAAATTTGTTGAAAAGCCGGATTTTAATGACAAACGAGCGCGATTTTTGGCGAAATATTACGTAATCTTCGCTTTTTTAACAAAAAAGGCGATTATTATAAGAAATAGGTAAAAAAGACGGATTTAAAAAAACAAGAGAGCGCGACTTTCTGCGGTATATTACGTAATATTCGCTTAATTAACAAAAGAAAGGCGATTTTTATAAGTAATTTGTAAAAAAGCCGGATTTTAAACACAAACGAGCGCGATAATTGGCGAAATATTACGTAATCTTCGCTATATATACGAAAAAGAGGCGATTTTTATAAGAAATAGGTATAAAAGCCGATTTTAAAGACAAAAAAGCGGGATAATCGGCGAAATATCGCGTAATCTTCGCTTTATAAACGAAAAAATTTCGATTTCTATAAAAAATTTTCTAGAAAACTGGAATTGAAAGCCAAAAATGCGCGATTATCGGCGAAATATTACGTAATCTTCGCTTCATAAACGAAAATGAGGCGATTTTTATAAGACATTTCTTAAAAAGCCGGAATTTAAAGACAAAAATGCGCGATTGTCGGCGAAATATAGCGTTATCTTAGCTTCATAAACGAAAATGAGGCGATTTTTATAAGAAATTCAGGAAAAAGCCTGATTTTAAAGCCAAAAAGCGCGATTATGGCAGTGTATAGCGTAATCTCCGTTTTATTATCAAAAAACCGGCGACTTTAATTAGAAATTTGTTAAAAAACCGGATTTTAAGAACAAAAATGCGCGAATATCGGCAAAATAAAGCGTAATTTTCGCTTAATTATGAAAAGGAGGCGATTTTTATAAAAAATTTGTTAAAATGCCGATTTTAAATACAAAAGTGCGCGAGTTTCTGCGGAATATAACGTAATCTTCGCATTATTAACAAAAGAAAGGTGATTTTTATATGCAATAGGTAAAAATAAGGGATTTAAAAAACAAAAGAGCGCGACTTTCTTCGGTATATTACGTAATATTCGCTTAATTAACAAAAGAAAGGCGATTTTATAAGTAATTTGTTAAAAGGCGGATTTTAAAGACAAACGAGCATGATTATCTGCGAAATATTACGTATTCTTCGCTTTATAACCGAAAAAGAGGCGATTTTTATCAGAAATTTGTTGAAAAGCCGGATTTTAAAGAGAAACGAGCGCTATTATTTGCGAAATATCTCGTAATTTACCTTCATGAACGAAAAAGAGGCGATTTTAAAAACAATTTGTTAAATAGCCGGATTTTAAAGACAAACGAGCGCGATTTTTGGCGAAATATTACGTAAACTTCTTTTCATAAACGAAAAGAGGCGATTTTTATAAGAAATTTGTTAAAAAGCCGGAATTTAAAGACAAAAATGCGCGATTATCGGCAATATATAGCGTATCTTCGCTTTATAAACGAAAAAGAGGCGATTTTAAAAAAAATTTGTTAAATAGCCGGATTTTAAAGACAAACGAGCGCGAATTTTGGCGAAATATTACGTAAACTTCTTTTCATAAACGAAGAGAGGCGATTTTTAAAAGAAATTTCTTCAAAAGCCGGAATTTAAAGACAAAAGAGCGCGATTTTTGGCGACATATTACGTAATCATCGCTTCATAATCGAAAAGAGGCGATTTTTATAAGAAATTTGTTAAAAGGTGGATTTTAAAGACAAACGAGCATGATTATCTGCGTAAATTACGTATTCTTCGCTTTATAACCGAAAAAGAGGCGTTTTTTATCAGAAATTTGTTGAAAAGCCGGATTTTTAAGAGAAACGAGCACTATTACTGGCGAAATATCTCGTAATCTACCTTCATAAACGAAAGAGAGGCGATTTTAAAAGAAATTGGTTAAAAAGCCGGATTTTAAAGAAAAACGAGAGCGATTTTTGGCGATATATTACGTAATCTTCGCTTCATAAACGAAAAGAGGCGATTTTTATAAGAAATTTCTTAAAAAGCCGGAATTTAAAGACAAAAATGCGCGATTATCGGCGAACTATAGCGTTATCTTCGCTTCATAAACGAAAATGAGGCGATTTTTATAAGAAATTTGTGAAAAAGCCGGATTTTAAAGACAAACGTGCGTAAATATATGCAAAATTTTACGTAATCTTCGCTTCATAAACGAAAATGAGGCGATTTTTATAAAAAATTTCTTAAAAAGCCGGAATTTAAAGACAAAAATGCTCGATTATCGGCGAAATATAGCGTAATCTTCGCTTCATAAACGAAAAAGAGGCGACTTTTTTAAGAAATTTGTGTAAAAGCCTGATTTTAAAGCCAAAAAGCGCGATTATGGCAGTGTATAGCGTAATCTTCGCTTTATAAACAACAAAATGGCGATTTTTACAAGAAATTTTTTAAAAAGCCGGATTTAAAAGACAAACGTGCGTAAATATATGCAAAATTTCACGTAATCTTCGCTTTATAAACGACAAAAAGGTGATTCCTACAAGAAATTTGTTAAAAGAAGGATTTTAAAGACAAACGAGCATGATTATCTGCGTAAATTACGTATTCTTCGCTTTATAACCGAAAAAAAGGCTATTTTTATCAGAAATTTTTTGAAAAGCCGGATTTTAAAGAGAAACGAGCGCTATTATTGGCGAAATATCTCGTTATCTACCTTCATAAACGAAAGAGAGGCGATTTTAAAAGAAATTGGTTAAAAAGCCGGATTTTAAAGGCAAACGAGCGCGATTTTTGGCAACATATTACGTAATCTTCGCTTCATAAACGAAAAGAGGCGATTTTTATAAGAAATTTCTTAAAAAGCCGGAATTTAAAGACAAAAATGCGCGATTATCGGCTAATTAGGGCGTTATCTTCGCTTCATAAACGTAAATGAGGCGATTTTTATAAGAAATTTGTGAAAAAGCCGGATTTTAAAGACAAACGTGCGTAAATATATGCAAAATTTTACGTAATCTTCGCTTTATAAACGACAAAATGGCGATTTTTACAAGAAATTTGTTAAAAAGCCGGATTTGAAAGACAAACGTGCGTAAATATATGCAAAAGTTTACGTAATCTTCGCTTTATAAACGACAAAAAGGCAATTTTTACAAGAAATTTGTTTAAAGGCGGATTTGAAAGACAAACGAGCATGTTTATCTGCGAAATATTTGTAATGTTCGCTTTACAAGCGATTAGAGCTGACCTGTATCAGAAATTAGTTAAAAAGCCGGATTAAAAAAACATAAAAGCGCGATAATCGGCAATATATAGCTTAATCTTCGCTTCATAAACGAAAAGAGGCGATTTTTATAAGAAATTTCTTAAAAAGCCGGAATTTAAAGACAAGAATGCGCGATTATCGGCGAAATATAGCGTAATATTCGCTTCATAAGAAAATGAGGCGATTTTTATCAGAAATTTGTTAAAAATACGGATTTAAAAGCCAAAAAAGCGCGATTTTTGGCGAAATATTACGTAATATTCGCTTCAAAAAGGAAGAGGAGGCAAATTTTATAATAAATTTGTTAAAAAGCCGGAATTTAATGACAAACGAGCGCGATTTTCGGCGAAATATTTCGTAATATTCGCTTTCTAAATGAGAAAGAGGCGATTTTTATCAGAAATTTGTTGAAAAGCCGGATTTTAAAGAGAAACGAGCGCTATTATTGGCGAAAAATTCCGTAATCTACCTTCATAATAAAAAAAGAGGCAATTTTAAAAGAAATTGGTTAACCCTTTTAGTGCTAACCGTCTTCCCGTGGTACAGTCGAGAAATGCAGAGGGTATTTATATAAAATGTAGCTACTAGGAAAAATAAACATTGTATAGTTAATTTGTTAGATATCTTGAAGCGGTTTTTTTTAAATTAATGAAAGGAAATTGAACATTTATAACGTTATTTTTATATATTTACTGATATATAAGTTTTTTTTATTTCAACGTCCTAAAGTTTAACAACATTATCTTATCTATTATATTATTTCATTATCTGCGAAATATTACGTAATGTTCGCTTTACAAACGATTAGAGCTGACCTGTATCAGAAATTTGTTAAAAAGCCGGATTAAAAAAAAACATAAAAGCGCGATAAATGGCAATATATAGCTTAATCTTCACTCCTTAAACGAGAAAGAGGCGATTTTTATAAAAAATTTCTTAAAAAGCCGGAATTAAAAGACAAGAATGCGCGATTATCGGCGAAATATAGCGTAATCTTCGCTTCATAAGAAAATGAGGCGGTTTTTATCAGAAATTTGTTAAAAAGCCGATTTTAAAGAGAAACGAGCGCTATTATTGGCGAAATATTTCGTAATCTTCGCTTCATAAACGAAAAACTTTCGATTTCTATAAAAAATTTATTAGAAAACCGGAATTGGAAGCCAAAAATGCGCGATTATCGGCGAAATATAGCGTAATCTTCTTTTTTTATAATCAAAAAACGGGCGACTTTAATCAGAAATTTGTTGAGAAGCCGGATTTTAAGGACAAAAATGCACGAATATCGGCAAAAGATAGCGTAATTTTCGCTTTTTAACAAAAGGAGGCTATTTTTATAAGAAATTTGTTAAAAAGCCGGAATTTAAGGCCAAAAAAGCTCGATTATCGGCCAATTAAAGCGCAATTTTCGCTTAAAAAACGAAAAAGCGGCGATTTTTATAAGAAATTTCTTAAAAAGCCGGAATTTAAAGACAAAAATGCGCGATTATCGGCTAATTAGGGCGTTATCTTCGCTTCATAAACGTAAATGAGGCGATTTTTATAAGAAATTTGTGAAAAAGCCGGATTTTAAAGACAAACGTGCGTAAATATATGCAAAATTTTACGTAATCTTCGCTTTATAAACGACAAAATGGCGATTTTTACAAGAAATTTGTTAAAAAGCCGGATTTGAAAGACAAACGTGCGTAAATATATGCAAAAGTTTACGTAATCTTCGCTTTATAAACGACAAAAAGGCAATTTTTACAAGAAATTTGTTTAAAGGCGGATTTGAAAGACAAACGAGCATGATTATCTGCGAAATATTTGTAATGTTCGCTTTACAAGCGATTAGAGCTGACCTGTATCAGAAATTAGTTAAAAAGCCGGATTAAAAAAACATAAAAGCGCGATAATCGGCAATATATAGCTTAATCTTCGCTTCATAAACGAAAAGAGGCGATTTTTATAAGAAATTTCTTAAAAAGCCGGAATTTAAAGACAAGAATGCGCGATTATCGGCGAAATATAGCGTAATATTCGCTTCATAAGAAAATGAGGCGATTTTTATCAGAAATTTGTTAAAAATACGGATTTAAAAGCCAAAAAAGCGCGATTTTTGGCGAAATATTACGTAATATTCGCTTCAAAAAGGAAGAGGAGGCAAATTTTATAATAAATTTGTTAAAAAGCCGGAATTTAATGACAAACGAGCGCGATTTTCGGCGAAATATTTCGTAATATTCGCTTTCTAAATGAGAAAGAGGCGATTTTTATCAGAAATTTGTTGAAAAGCCGGATTTTAAAGAGAAACGAGCGCTATTATTGGCGAAAAATTCCGTAATCTACCTTCATAATAAAAAAGAGGCAATTTTAAAAGAAATTGGTTAACCCTTTTAGTGCTAACCGTCTTCCCGTGGTACAGTCGAGAAATGCAGAGGGTATTTATATAAAATGTAGCTACTAGGAAAAATAAACATTGTATAGTTAATTTGTTAGATATCTTGAAGCGGTTTTTTTTAAATTAATGAAAGGAAATTGAACATTTATAACGTTATTTTTATATATTTACTGATATATAAGTTTTTTTTATTTCAACGTCCTAAAGTTTAACAACATTATCTTATCTATTATATTATTTCATTATCTGCGAAATATTACGTAATGTTCGCTTTACAAACGATTAGAGCTGACCTGTATCAGAAATTTGTTAAAAAGCCGGATTAAAAAAAAACATAAAAGCGCGATAAATGGCAATATATAGCTTAATCTTCACTCCTTAAACGAGAAAGAGGCGATTTTTATAAAAAATTTCTTAAAAAGCCGGAATTAAAAGACAAGAATGCGCGATTATCGGCGAAATATAGCGTAATCTTCGCTTCATAAGAAAATGAGGCGGTTTTTATCAGAAATTTGTTAAAAAGCCGATTTTAAAGAGAAACGAGCGCTATTATTGGCGAAATATTTCGTAATCTTCGCTTCATAAACGAAAAACTTTCGATTTCTATAAAAAATTTATTAGAAAACCGGAATTGGAAGCCAAAAATGCGCGATTATCGGCGAAATATAGCGTAATCTTCTTTTTTTATAATCAAAAAACGGGCGACTTTAATCAGAAATTTGTTGAGAAGCCGGATTTTAAGGACAAAAATGCACGAATATCGGCAAAAGATAGCGTAATTTTCGCTTTTTAACAAAAGGAGGCTATTTTTATAAGAAATTTGTTAAAAAGCCGGAATTTAAGGCCAAAAAAGCTCGATTATTGGCCAATTAAAGCGCAATTTTCGCTTAAAAAACGAAAAAGCGGCGATTTTTATAAGAAATTTTTTAAAAAGCCAGAATATAAAACAAAAATGCGCGATTATCGGCAAAATATTGCGTAATCTTCGCTTTATAAACGAAAAAGAGAGATCTTAATAAGAAATATGTTAAAACGCCGGATTTTAAATACAAAAGTGCGCGAGTATCTGCGGAACATTACGTAATCTCGCTTTCTTAACAAAAGAAAGGCGATTCTTATATGAAATAGGTAAAAAAGACGGATTTGAAAAACAAAAGAGCGGTATTTTCTGCGGTATATTACGTAATATTCTCTTTTTTAACAAAAGAAAGGCGATTTTTATAAGAAATTTGTGAAAAAGCCGGATTTTGAAGAGAAACGAGCGCGATTATTGGCGAAATGTTACGTAATATTCGCTTCATAAACGAAAAATAGGCGATGTTTATAAGAAATTTGTGAAAAGCCGGATTTTAATGACAAAACGAGCGCGATTATTGTCGAAAAATTACGAAATCTCCGCTTCCTAAACGAAAAAGAGGCGAATTTTATAAGAAATTTGTGAAAAAGCCTGATTTTAAAGCCAAAAAGCGCGATTATGGCAGGGTATGGCGTAATCTTCGCTTTATAAACGACAAAATGGCGATTTTAACAAGTTATTTGTTAAAAGGCGGATTTTAAAGACAAACGAGCATGATTATCTGCGAAATATTTGTAATGTTCGCTTTACAAACGATTAGAGCTGACCTGTATCAGAAATTAGTTAAAAAGCCGGATTAAAAAAACATAAAAGCGCGATAATCGGCAATATATAGCTTAATCTTCACTCCTTAAACGAGAAAGAGGCGATTTTTATAAAAAATTTCTTAAAAAGCCGGAATTAAAAGACAAGAATGCGCGATTATCGGCGTAATATAGCGTAATCTTCGCTTCATAAGAAAATGAGGCGATTTTTATCAGAAATTTGTTAAAAATACGGATTTAAAAGCCAAAAAAGCGCGATTTTTGGCGAAATATTACGTAATATTCGCTTCAAAAAGGAAGAAGAGGCAAATTTTATAAGAAATTTGTTGAAAAGCCGGATTTTAATGACAAACGAGCGCGATTTTTGGCGAAATATTACGTAATCTTCGCTTTTTTAACAAAAGAAAGGCGAAATTTTATGAAATAGGTAAGAGAGACGGATTTAAAATACAAAAAAGCGCGACTTTGTGCGGAATATTACGTAATCTTCGCTTTTTTAACAAAAGAAAGGCCATTTTTATAAGGAATAGGTAAAAAAGCCTGAATATAAAGACAAAAAAGCGCGATAAACGGAGAAAAATAGCGCAATCTTCGCTTTTTAAACGAAAAAGAGAGATTTTTGTAAGAAATTTGTTAAAACGCCGGATTTTAAATGCAAAAGTGCGCGAGTTTCTGCGGATTATTACGTAATATTCGCTTAATTAACAAAGGAAAGGCGATTTTTATAAGAAGTTTGTAAAAAAGCCGGAATTTTGAAGCCAAAAAAGCGCGATAATCGGCGAAATATTACTTAATCTTCGCTTTACAAACGAAAAGGAGCCAAATTTTATAAGAAATTTGTTAAAAATCCGGATTTAAAAACCAAAAAGGCGCGAAATATTACGTAATCTTCGCTTCATAAACGAAAATGAGGCGATTTTTATAAGACATTTCTTAAAAAGCCGGAATTTAAAGACAAAAATGCGCGATTATCGGCGAAATATAGCGTTATCTTAGCTTCATAAACGAAAATGAGGCGATTTTTATAAGAAATTTAGGAAAAAGCCTGATGTTAAAGCCAAAAAGCGCATTATGGCAGTGTATAGCGTAATCCTCGTTTTATAATCAAAAAACCGGCGACTTTAATTAGAAATTTGTTAAAAAACCGGATTTTAAGAACAAAAATGCGCGAATATCGGCAAAATAAAGCGTAATTTTCGCTTAATTATGAAAAGGAGGCGATTTTTAAAAAAATTTGTTAAATAGCCGGATTTTAAAGACTAACGAGCGCGATTTTTGGCGAAATATTACGTAAACTTCTTTTCATAAACGAAAAAGAGCCAAATTTTATAAGAAATTTGTTAAAAAGCCGGAAATTAAAGACAAAAATGCGCGATTATCGGCAATATATAGCGTAATCTTCGTTTTATATACATAAAACCGGTGACTCTAATCAGAAATTTTTTAAAAAGCCGGATTTAAAGGACAAAAAAGCGCGAATATCGGCAAAAAATGGAGAAAATTTCACTTTTTAAACGATAAGAGGCGATTTTTATAAGAAATTGGTTAAAAAGCCGATTTTAAAGAATAAAGCGCGATAATCGGCGAAATATAGCGTAATCTTCGCTTAAGAAACAAAAAAGTTTCGATTTGTATGAGAAATTTATTAGAAAACCGGAATTTAAGCCAAAAAAGAGCAACTATCGGCGGAATATTTAGTAATCTTCCCTTTTGTAACAAAAGAAAGGCGATTTTTGTAAGAAATTTGTTGAAATGCCGGATTTTTTAGATATACGAACGCGATTATTGGCGAAATATTACGTAATCTTCGCTTTATAAACGAAAAAGAGGCGATTTTTATCAGAAATTTTTTGAAAAAGCCTGATTTTAAAGCCAAAAAGCGCGATTATGGCAGGGTATGGCGTAATCTTCGCTTTATAAACGACAAAATGGCGATTTTAACAAGAAATTTGTTAAAAGGCGGATTTTAAAGACAAACGAGCATGATTATCTGCGAAATATTTGTAATGTTCGCTTTACAAACGATTAGAGCTGACCTGTATCAGAAATTAGTTAAAAAGCCGGATTAAAAAAACATAAAAGCGCGATAATCGGCAATATATAGCTTAATCTTCACTCCTTAAACGAGAAAGAGGCGATTTTTATAAAAAATTTCTTAAAAAGCCGGAATTAAAAGACAAGAATGCGCGATTATCGGCGAAATATAGCGTAATCTTCGCTTCATAAGAAAATGAGGCGATTTTTATCAGAAATTTGTTAAAAATACGGATTTAAAAGCCAAAAAAGCGCGATTTTTGGCGAAATATTACGTAATATTCGCTTCAAAAAGGAAGAAGAGGCAAATTTTATAATAAATTTGTTAAAAAGCCGGAATTTAATGACAAACGAGCGCGATTATCGGCGAAATATTTCGTAATATTCGCTTTCTAAATGAGAAAGAGGTGATTTTTATAAGAAATTTGTTAAAAAGCCGGAATTTAAAGGCAAAAAATCGCGATTATCGGCGAAATATAGCGTAATCTTCGCTTTATAAACGAAAAAGAGGCGATTTTTATAAGAAATTTGTTGAAAAGCCGGAATTAAATGCCAAAAAAGCGCGATTATCGGCAAAATATAGCGTAATCTTCGCTCTACTAACAAAAGAAAGGCGATTTTTATATGAAATAGGTAAAAAAGACGGATTTAAAAAACAAAAGAGCGCGACTTTCTGCGGTATATTACGTAATATTCGCTTAATTAACAAAGGAAAGGCGATTTTTATAAGTAGTTTGTAAAAAAGCCGGAATTTTTAAGCCAAAAAAGCGCGATAATCGGCGAAATATTACTTAATCTTCGCTTTACAAACGAAAAAGAGCCAAATTTTATTAGAAATTTGTTAAAAATCCGGATTTAAAAGCCAAAAAAGCGCGATTATCGGCAATATATAGCGTATGTTCGCTTTATAAACGAAAAAGAGGCGATTTTTATCAGAAATTTGTTGAAAAGCTGGATTTTAAAGACAAACGAGTGCGAATATTGTCGAAAAATTACGTAATCTTCTTTTCATAAACGAAAAAGAGGCGAATTTTATAAGAAATTTGTGAAAAAGCTTGATTTTAAAGCCAAAAAGCGCGATTATTCATTTAATTAGATTAAAAAAAACAGCCAAAATGGCCCATAACATTGAATCGATAACAATAGAGTGAAAATAAATGAAGAGGTACAATAATCGTAATATACATAAAAAATATAAGATAGTTTTAACAAATATGTAAAATAAAAAAAACGAACAACGAAACAATAAACAAGTGCAAAGATTAATGGATGGAAGGTATGAGTGAATTGATGGAAGAAAACAGTTCAAGGTAAGGGTTAAGGGACAAAAGAGAATTGAATAATGCAGGAAGGCGAAAGAAGATTGACCTCTGAGAGATTGAAAGCCGGTAACGAGGTATGTGAAGAAGGTGAATAGAATAATAGAAAGTAAATTATATGTGAAGGCAGCGGGAAGGGCGGGGAGGGACGCGAAGGGAGAAACAAGAGAGGATATCGGTAGATCTGCAGCGGCCGTTGAATATTCCGTGGAGAAATTTTATATCAAATGTTTTGCGACGGTGAGGAAGAGAGGAAATACCTAGAGAGGAAAGGATTTGGTCACGGGAGACGTTATGAAGGTGGGGAACACGTAGTCGAACTATTGAGGCGAAGAAGTTTAAGGGACGGTTTAAGCTTTTGAGGGTGGAAGGGGTAGCAGTTTGCCATATTGGGCTGCAATAGTCCAATATGGGGGTAACGCAGCCAGAGAAAAAGGACTTTAGAGCTAAGTGGTCACTTATATCGGTAAACCGGAATAGTATTCCTACCAGAGACATACACCTTGAGGTGACCCAGTGAATATGTTCTCGGAAAGACAATTTGGTGTCAAAAATCACCCCAAGATCTTTGTGGGAAAGGACAGAATTAATTTTATCATTACCAAGGTGGTAAACTGGTGGAGCAACGACTCTCTTCAGTGAAAAAGTCATCGTCGCGGACTTGGAGGGGTTTACTTTCAAATGCCATAACTCGCACCAAGACTCGACAGCATTCAGCGCAAGTTGGAGGGAGTTATGATCCTCCGCGCTCTCAATAATCTTGAAGATTTTGCAGTCGTCCGCGTAGAGTAAAATTTTAGCTCCTTTTGAGGTAACAGTTTCCACCAGATCATCAATGAAGAGGACGAACAATAGCTGACCAAGGACGCTACCCTGGGGGACTCCAGAGGGGACGGGAGAGGAAGAGGAGGCAAATCCATCGAGGACAACACGTTGCCTACGATGAGAAAGAAAGTCTGATAGAAGAGAAAGGAAAGGTCCATGAATATTATAGCGATGCTCGAGTTTGTGTCTAAGAAGGTGATGGTTAACGGAATCGAAAATTAGAGAAGTCAAGGTAGCATACATCGAGATTGGAAGAATTTTCGAAGGCAGTAATTATATGATGACAGAGAACGGAGAGATTAGTTAGACAGGAACCGCCAGGAAGGAAACCATGCTGATGTGGAGAGATATAAGAAAGTGTGAAAGAGAGCAAGCGATTGTGAATGATACGTTCAAAGAGGATAGAGAGAAGAGGAAGTATAGAAATGGGGCGATAGTTTTCCACCAGATTCTTGCGACCACACTTCAGAATCGGTATAACATTCGCAGTTTTCCAAGAAGAAGGAAAAATACCTGATGAGAAAAATCTGTTGAAGATAATTGTAATAGGAAAGTAAATGCAGCGGGCGGTGCGCCGGAGGAAAATTGAACCAATGTCATCGGGTCCAGTGGCTTTGTTCTCTGGTAGAGCAACAAGAAGCTTCAAAACTTCGTTGGGAGAGGTGGAGATGAGTGAGATGGAATGGGGGCACACTGGCTGGAGCGGAGGAGGGGACAGGAGGTTCACAGATGCAGAAAAATTGGAGAAAAAGTAGTCACTGAGAGCAGATATTCTTTCCTCCCCATCGAAAGTATGTACACCAAGGGACAGCTGGGGTGGCACGCGCGAGGATTTTCTTCTTAGGTTGACCAAGGTCCAAAACCGCTTGCAGTTACCCCTGATATCACTAGTGATGTTTTTGATGTACTGGGAGTAATCACGCCTAAGAAGTTTCCTACATTCCCGACGAAGTTCAGAAAACGATTTTCGGGTGAATGGGTTAGGGAAAGATTTCCATAATCTCCAGGCGGCTTCCTTGTCCTTAAGGGTAAAGGCAGTCAAGGGTGATATCCAAGAGTCTCTTTTCTTGGAGATCCTACGGGTGGGCACGTGGTCCTTTATAACGCTGTCAAGTAAATCGTAGAAGAAGGAGAGAGCGTCGTCGGGGGTGCCGATCTCCAGGAGGTCCCATGGCAATATATAGCGTAATCTTCGCTTTATAAACGACAAAAAGGCGATTTATACAAGAAATTTGTTAAAAAGCCCGATTTTAAAGACAAAGGTGCGTAAAAATATGCGAAATTTTACGTGATCTTCGCTTTATAAACGACAAAAAGGCGATTTTTACAAGATATTTGTTAAAAGGCGGATTTTAAAGACAAACGAGCATGATTATCTGCGAAATATTACGTATTCTTCGCTTTATAACCGGAAAAGAGGCGATTTTTATCAGAAATTTGTTGAAAAGCCGGATTTTAAAGAGAAACGAGCACTATTATTGGCAAAATATTACGTAATATTCGCTTCATAAACGAAAAGAGGCGATTTTTATAAGAAATTTGTGAAAAAGACGGATTTTAAAGACATAAAAGCGCGAAAATCGGCAATTGATAGCTTAATCTTCACTATTTAAACGAGAAAGAGGCGATTTTTATAAGAAATTTCTTAAAAAGCCGGAATTTAAAGACAAAAATGCGCAATTATCGGCGAAATATAGCGTAATCTTCGCTTCATAAACGAAAATGAGGCGATTTCTATAAAAAATTTATTAGAAAACCGGAATGGAAAGCCAAAAAAGCGCGATTATCGCCCAAATATAGCGTGATCTTCGTTTTATAAACAAAGAACCGGCGACTTTAATGAGAAATTTGTTAAAAAGCCGGATTTTTTAGACATACGAGCGCGATTATCGGCGAAATATAGCGTAATCTTGGCGTTTTAAACGAAAAAGCGGCGATTTTTATAAGAAATCTGTTAAAAAGCCGGAATTTAAGGCCAAAAAATCTCGATTATCGGCGAAATACAGCGTAATTTTCGCTTTATGAAAGAAAAAGAAGAAATTTTTATAAGAAATTTGTTAAAGAGCAGGAATTAAAAGCCAAAAAAGTGTAATTATCGGCGAAATATAGCGTAATCTTGGCGTTTTAAACGAAAAAGCGGCGATTTTTATAAGAAATCTGTTAAAAAGCCGGATTTTAAGGACAAAAAAGCGCGATTATCGGCGAAATATAGCGTAATCTTCGCTTAATAAACGAAAAAGGGGAGATTTTTATAAAAAATTTTTTAAAAAGACGGATTTAAAAGACAAACAATCGCGATTATCGGCGAAATAATACGCAATCTTCGCTTTATAAACGATTAAAGGCGAGTTTTATAAGAAATTTGTTAAAAAGCCGGATTTGAAAGAGAAAAAAGCGCGATAATCGGCGAAATATAGCGTTATCTTCGCTTAAATAAATAAACAAAAAAAGTCTATTGTATAAATGCAGGCTATTGAATGCGCAAAAACTAAATCCAGCTAAATATATGATATTAAAATTGAATATGTTTTTATGAACAAGCCTACTTAACGTTACTACCCTAAGTTCGACCACGTGGCGAAAATACTCAAGACTGCTAAAATTATACTAATTAGCATTTCCGGATTTTGACTTAATTGGAAAGAACGTCCGCTTCGATTATTAAACGTATTGAAAACGGGATAAAGATAACCACATACGGAAGAATTAATTTAGTAACGATAAATTCCAACCACGTGGCGAAAATTCGTACTCTTTCATATACTGAATTACGATTTAAATTAAAATAAAAATCTGTTACGCTTGATGTATTAATTAAACCAATAGGAAGAAATTCGAAGAGGAAAGAAAAATATCCGTTTAATGCCTAAAATGAAAGACATAAACTTCAACTTGGCTATAGCATGGTCATTTTTACTTACGAAGTTAGAGGTCCTTTTTTGCAGATTTCCAATCTCTCTTGAAGAATTCATTGTAATCGGGTTTTATTTGGACACTTAAGCACTCGAACGAAATATTTTAAATATTAATATAAAATTTAAAAGTAAGTAAAAATAAACATCGTTTCTGAAGGGATCGAATTTACGTGATGTTATCGTGTGAATGCCCGAAAGAAGCTACGGCTCCTTCACTTTCCTTTTCGTTCAGCAGCTTGAGTCATTTTTGTTTAGAAAGTGGAATACATACTCAACGACAAATGCTCTCCATCACAATACAAAAAAGGGAAGGAGATTCGTAAGCAAGTAGACCCGGAGTATTGAAATATATTCATATCTATGTATTAAACGGAAATAAACTAAATTATTATTGAATTACTGAATACAAGATAAACTATCGTTGCATATAATTCACCTCCCGATAGAAAATGAACCAGTTTTTAAATTAGTACTTGAAAATTATCTAAATATCATCCGATTATAACAAGTTATATATTTCAATTCCAATAATAATTCACAGCAATTATCAGCGATTCAGTGATGAACGATGATTGCAGTATACGTAAATACAGAAAAAATCCCATTGGAAAATGTCGTGGCCTACAATTTTAATCGAAAAATTCCTTTGAATCTTACCTATTTAAATTACATATATATCTCAATACGACGATGTATATAAAGCGTAGTATCTAAGTTATATGTTGATTGCATATTGGACTGTGTTAAACTATTTTTTAGAAATTGTAAACATCCCTTAATTAACTAAAATATACTTCGTATAAGCGACTTAAATACTTCTCTTAAGTTATCAAATTAGGATCATCGTTTTCTACATCTACATCTACATAAGTACCCTGCAAGCCGCCTTTCGTTGTGTGGCAGGGGGTGTAAACAGCTATTCTATTTTACCGCGTATTTTAATCTATTGTTGTCGCATATCGTGCGCGGGAAAAAGGAATTCTTAAAACGATTCGTCCTAGCATCTATTTCTCGTATTTTATGCGCATTATCGAATCGGCCTAGATAGCAGGGGGGTCGCATAGTTTCAATTACGTCTTCCGAAAACGTACTTTCTCTAAACTTATCTAATAAACGCAATCTGGCTGCTAATTTTCTATCTGCTAATGTTTCCCAACCTGCGTCTCATAATAGTTTCGTTACGCTTGCCTTTTTATCGTAGCAATTCTTTACAAACCTTATTGCTTTTCGTTGGACCTTTTCTAGTTCGCGGGTACTAATTTCGTCCGCGGAATCCCAAATACTAGATGCGTATTCTAGTTGTGGTCTTACTAACGCGAAGTAACAACGCTCTCTCACTCTTTCGTCGCTTTTACCTACGATACGCCTAATGAAGCCGAGTTTTCTTTTTGCTTTACCGCAAATATTCCGTATGTGTGGTCTCCAATTTAAGTTATTTGCGAGAGTAATTCCGAGATATTTAACCGAGTCAACTACATTAACATCTAGTTCGTTAATTTGATACGCTTTATTCATACGCATTTGTTTTCTTTCGAGGAAATTTACTACGGAGCATTTACTAACGTTAAGGTCAAGTTGCCATTTTTCGCACCAACGTTGGATACGAATTAAATCTCTTGACAAAGACACACGATCCTCCTCGGTGGATATTTCTCTATAAATCACCGTATCATCCGCAAATATTCGCACTTTACTTTCGATATCGAAGCTCAAGTCGTTTATATATATTAAGAATAGAAGTGGCCCAATTACGCTGCCCTGTGGAACGCCCGAGGTAACTTTGACTTTGTTTGAAGTCACGCCATCAAGTAAAGCTTGTTGTTCCCTATCGCGGAGAAAATCCCTTATCCAGTCAATTATTTCTTTATTAATACCGATTAATTTTAACTTGTAAATTAATTTGTTGTGAAGGACCGTGTCGAAAGCGTTCTTAAAATCGAGGAAGATAGCATCTTCTTGCTTCAAATTCTCGGCTGATTTCAGGATATCGTGAACGAATAACGCTAGCTGAGTTTCGCATGATCTAAATTTTCTGAAGCCATGTTGGTTCTTATCTAAAAAATTAACTCTATCTAGGAATTTCATAAGTGAGCTGACAACGATATGCTCCATCACTTTTCCCGACAGTGAAGTTAACGATATTGGTCTATAATTACTTGGGTCCTCTTTAAGTCCCTTTTTATAAACGGGCGTAACGCTAGCTATCTTCCAAAAAGATCTCCGAGATCCGTTTAGCATAATAATTTTACTTTGAGCAGCTGTCGGGTGTTTAGAAAATGGAATCATATATATAATCGTTAAAATAAAAGGTTGAAACTCGAATGAAAACTATGTATCTTATACAGATGAAATTAATACGACAATCCGTATTGCATTTCAAAAATAACTAAATCATTCATTGAATACCGCTTAATGATGCATTAGGGAAAATGTATTGCAAAATAACGAGAAATATTAATTTAATAAATTAAAAATATTCACTGCAAAATAGAAAACGTTGTGGATTACACCCTTCGAACTTAATATATTTCGTTTCCGTAAACCTACCGTTAATTTGTCAATGATCAGAGAATAGAATGGTATGCAAGGTGATATCTCAATTTAATCTTTGATAGGATAACGGACCTAATAAAACTATATTATAGACATCATAGATATCCATTAATTAACTAGAAAAGCATAAGTATACATCCACTTGTATATATATCTGAAGAAGTGATACGCGGATCATTGTTCTGTTACGTTTTTAGATTATAGAGCAACTGTATAATCGCTAAAAAACGTGAGTTAAATCTTGAGTGAAACTAAGAATATTACATATTTCGTCATCCTTCACTTATTTCAAATACTTCAAGTTTCAATTTAAATTTGAATAGAGTACTTATTTAAATTAGATTCTAATATTGAAATTAAAGAAAGTTGTAAATCGTTCAAGACTATTTCAAGTACGTTAGGAATCATCGAATGAGATCAATTCTCGTACTTAATACGCGTAGTTATACGAAAAGCAATGTTACGTTGTATTCAGAAAATTAAAGCAAAGAAGTGTTGAAAATAGGAATAAAGCTCTCGCGAGTACTATCCATTTATTATAGAAATAGTTGTAGTGATTTATTAATGATCAATGGCATCAGTGCTTAAATATCACGATGACTCAAAGCATAATTAATATTTCAATGATAATTAAATTTCCTCGTTGGCGTCGTAAATCATTTAAAGTTATAAATTATTATATAATCTTTCGTTAATTATAGTTTCATTCGGGAATAACATTGAATCGCATTACTTTCCGCTTATGTATTTATTCTAAGTTTCGTTAAACAATCATTAATTGCGGAAACCGTTCCTTAAATGTGTTTCGCAACACGTTACATTCAAAAAAACGGAAGTAGAATTCAATATGAGATTGAATTTAAGTATTGTTGATTTGTTGTTCCTGAAAAAGAAGTTTATTATATTGCTTTTTAAAAGAGAAAGGGGAAGGAGAATTTTTAACTATGAAAAGATTTGTTAAATGTTTTAGATTTTTGATTGGGTATTTGCATCAAGTTTGATCCCCTTGTGTAACGTTTATGGAGAGAGGACATGCGGGTGAAAGATGAGAGGTATTGAGGTACATTATTGAATTCGATGGAGAAGAAAAGTGAGAGAAGTTGTAATATTCTTCTACTTACGAGTTTTAGCAGTGACAAATTATTATAATAAGGTGATATGTGATCGTACTTCAATATGTTGCAAATAAATCGGACACAAGAATTTTGCACTTTTTGGAGTTTGTAAGTAGACTCGTCTGTGAGATCTTGATAGACAGAATCAGCATAGTCAAAAAGAGGGAAAAGAAGAGACTGTACGAGATACTTCTTGAGAGGTTGAGGGAGAATATTTTTAAGGCGCATTAAAGAGTAGAGGGATCTGTTAACCTTACTGCAAACATTAGTGACGTGATCGCCCAGAGTGAGAGTCTCATTAATAACGAGTCCTAGATTGATAACTGATTTTACGTAGGGGATATTGTCGTCGCCTATTCTGAGCGGAGGTGGATGATTGAGAACGGCAAGAAGTTTACGGGAGACTATTATGATTGAGTGACTTTTTTAAGGGTTTATTGTGAGTTGGTTCATGAGACTCCAATCGTTCAAGGCAGCAAGATCAGTGTTCATGCGACATATAGCATTTTAAATAGAAACAACGGGTGAATGTAGGTATAATAGATGGAATGAATTTACGAAGGAAGTAACTTGTTCATGAATCAATTTTTCAAAAGCTTTGGCCATAACAGGTAGAATGCTTATAGGTCTGTACTGGTTGGTAGAGTGGGAGGACTTTTTGGGAAGAGGACGCACCAGTGATAGTTTCCAAAGTGATGGGAATATTGCTTGTTGAATTGAGCAATTAAAGATGTTTGTAACTATAGGCAATATAAAAGGAATTAATTTAA
This sequence comes from Pantala flavescens, assembly GCA_020796165.1. NCBI lineage: Eukaryota > Metazoa > Arthropoda > Insecta > Odonata > Libellulidae > Pantala > Pantala flavescens. The sequence continues at coordinate 16,981,695 of CM036885.1, read as the reverse complement.
GAATGAAGGAGATTTGAATTCCATCAACTCCTTGTGATTGAGATTTTATTTGACGTAATGAGCGGAGGACTTGAAATTGTGATACAGGAGAAAATTGAAATTTGGGGAGTGAATGGTTAGACGATGATGCTCGATCTTGAATGTTATCAATGTATGAATTCTTGAGCTGGGTGTTTACATTTGATATGCGGATTAGGAATTCATAATTGGGTATTGAGTGAAACATCTTCAGGAAGACGATTTTATCGGTCCTTCCGATTCCTACCAGTTTGAGATTGTTCCGCAGTGTTTTACTTCTTAGTCCGCTCTTAAAGATTTGATGAATATATTTCAATTTAGAATTTCTAATCAATTGTTTGGTTCTCTTTCTTAACTTTTTGTAGCACTTGAAATACTCAATATTTTTGAACAATATAAAGTTTCTATATGCGGCATCACGTTAAACCATGGACTGCCTTATCTCGGTGTTAATCCATGGAAATTTAGGTTTAGAAACCCTAATTATAGTTATGGGACAATGTGAATCAAGAAGGAGAAGCAGGAATTCGTTTAAGGTGTTCACTTTCTCGTTAATGTCGCTGAGTTGTTCAATACATTACCATGGAATAGTTGATACGTCATCTAATAGTTGATTTTCATTGATATTTTTAAGGTTCCGGTAGGTAATGAATTTAGGAATAGTTTTAGATATCATACCAAAGATATAATACCAAACTCAGGTTTTGAAATATTACTTCAGGATTAGATATGAAAGGACCGTAAATCAAAAAATAAATCATATTATGTAGTTTATTAAGTCACAGAAATTTGAAATGTTACTTCAGGATTAGCTGTGGAAGGACCGAAGAAGAAAAATGAAACACACGAATCAAATGATTGAAATAAGCCAACTCATTTACATCAATTACTTCTTTACGAGCTCTACTCTACTACATTCAGATGGAAAAATTAACAAATCTCCTGCTTTTATAGAATAGAAATTAAATTATAATTATGAATACTATTTCTCCAATCCTATTTCACAATCTTAAGGGCCAGTCTATGGTAATAGAATGCGTTTCTCTGATGAATGTAATCAACGAAGCTATTTTTAGCAATTTTAGCTGAAGCATCCAAAACTGAAATGTGTCGTGTAGCGTGATTTAAAATTGGTCCAAATAGATTAATTTTAAGTCTAATATATTGAATTGCATTAATACAAATGCAATAAAAAATTAGGTTCGTGGAAAACAATGGAAATTATTAACTGTTGTACTAATATTAAATATTGCAAATTTCAGCTATTTTTGCCAAATATTGGATGGGTTGCATTGGTGTTCGTCAATTGTGGTCAAATTTATAAATAAATAGACTAAATTTACCCGTAACCCGTATGTAATAAGAGTGAAAAACTAGAAACCTGTTTTTATATTTTGCCTACGTCCCACTACGCGGCCCACCCTCCGATCACGCGACGCGACCCACCCTCCGATACCCCGACGCGACCCACCCTCCAATCATACGACGCGACCCACCCTCCAATCACACGACGCGACCCACCCTCCGGTCCCGCGACACGACCCACCCTCCGGTCCCGCGACGCGACCCACCCTCCGATAACCCGACGCGACCCACCCTACGGGCCCGCGACGCGACCCACCCTCCGGTCCCCCGTCGCGGCCCACCCTCCGATCCCCCTACGCGACCCTCCCCCTGGTGCCGCGACGCGACCCAGCCTCCGGTCCCCTTACGCGACCCACCCTCCGGTCCCGCGGCGCGGCCCACCCTCCGATCCCCCTACGCGAGCCACCCTCCGGACCCCCGTCGCGGCCCACCCTCCGGTTTCCCTACGCGACCCTCCCCCTGGTCCCGCGACGCGACCCACCCTCCGGTCCCCCTACGAGACCCTCCCCCTGGTCCCGCGACGCGGCCCACCCTCCGATCCCCCGTCGCGGCCCACCCTCCGATCCCCCTACGCGACCCTCCCCCTGGTCCCGCGACGCGCCCCACCCTCCGGTCCCGCGACGCGACCCATCCTCCGATACCCCGACGCGACCCACCCACCGATCCCCCTACGCGACCCACTCTACGGTCCCCCGTCGCGGCCCACCCTCCGATCCCCCGTCGCGGCCCACCCTCCGGTCCCACTACGCGACCCACCCTCCGATCCCCCGTCGCGGCCCACCCTCCGGTCCCACTACGCGACCCACCCTCCGATCCCCCGTTGCGGCCCACCCTCCGGTTTCCCTACGTGACCCTCCCCCTGGTCCCGCGACGCGGCCCACCCTCCGATCCCGCGGCGCGGCCCACCCTATTCGGCCCACGCCTTACCTTTATTACCACCTTCAGGTCCTCTTCCATCCGCAGAAGTCCCATTCCTCAAAGGTCCTCTTCCATCTACCTACGAAACAGCCTATGATAAGATTCAGGACATTATTATAACATAATTACTACAAAAATAATTTAAGATACGCAAATCAGTTACGTCCACTTCACATTTATATTAAGTCGATAACATTCAGCAATTAATTCTATAAAATCAAACACCACATTAAATCTATTTCTGAATAATAGTTTTACGGAATTTATTCATGCCTTATTCGTGAAGTGAATTCTTCCTTCGCTTTTTCAATATTAAGAATTGATTCAAATTTAAAATTTAAATAAATCCCAACTATACGTCAAGGTTTAAAGAAATCAGAACAATAATTATCAAATAATTCTCGAATTATATCTATAATATATATTTATTCGCACTTAACAGTTGCAAAAATAAATTAGAGCTAATTTTGTTTTAATAATGTGGTAATCGTTGAATTTATCGCTTCAAATCAATTCGCATCAATGAAATATTAGTTACAATCGTATAATTGATACAATAAACAAAAAATAATCAAATTATTTTATTTGCTGTCATTTTTAGAATCGTTTGTAAGTATTTAATATTTCTATCCGATAAACAGCTTAAATTATTATTATATTGAAAGAAGAATGAAAATTTTTTAAAAAATCCATCATTAACCATCCGAAAATTCTTTAAAAAAACATTTTTAATTTTAAATTGCTTAACTTTAATATTTGCATTCAAATTTAAATGTAATTTCTTTTTCAAATATATTTCATCAGTAGTTTTAGAATTCCAAATTTAGCTATAGTTGCATTTCTTAAGATTTTATAACGGTAATAACTAGAGTTTATTAACTGCATTATTAAATTAAAATTATCCATTTAGAATAACATGTCGATATATTTTTAGAATATTGAGCGATTATTCAATGATATATAGAAAATAAAATTATAAACTCGGTACAAAATTCCTTGGGCATGGAAATCCATAAGTTGAAAAAAATCTTCGTTATCCATTTTAATGCAAAATATACTACGTACTTTATTTATATATTAAAGTTTCTAAGTCGGAAATAAATAAAATTTTCTTTTGAATATATACTGTGAACGCAAATTATTCTTCCGTGTCAAGAAATCAGAAAGCTAAGTGACAAAGATCATCATACGACAATGTTAAAAGTTCCGCGATAAAACATTTAAATAGCTTTTAATCGCAATTAATTTAATCGTTGTATAAGTAATCGTATTACCTAATGATTTAACTAATTTCAACATTGTTTATTACGTTATGCAAATGGCGGATTCGTAGATCGGTTAAATATAAAAAATTGAGAATATCCAATAATTTAAATAAATGCAGGCTATTGAATGCGCAAAAACTGAATCCAGCTAAAATATAATATTAAATTTGAATATGTTTTTATGAACAAGCCTACTTAACGTTACTACCCTAAGTTCGACCACGTGGCGAAAATACTCACGACTGCTAAAATTATACTAATTAGCATTTCCGGATTTTGACTTAATTGAAAAGAACGTCCGCTTCGATTATTAAACGTATTGAAAACGGGATAAAGATAACCACATACGGAAGAATTAATTTAGTAACGATAAATTCCAACCACGTGGCGAAAATTCGTACTCTCTCATATGCTGAATTATGATATAAGATAAATTATAAGATGATTTCGTTTTCGTACACCATTCGTAATTGCTAAAAAACGTGAATTAAACATGTGTGAAACTAAGAATATTACATATTTCGTCATCCTTCACTTATTTCAAATACTTCAAGTTTCAATTTATATTTGAATAGAGTACTTATTTAAATTAGATTCTAATATTGAAATTAAAGAAAGTTGTAAATCGTTCAAGACTATTTCAAGTACGTTAGGAATCATCGCATGAGATCTATTCTCGTACTTAATACGCGTAGTTATACGAAAAGCAATGTTACGTTGTATCCAGAAAATTAAAGCAAAGAAGTGTTGAAAATAGGAATAAAGCTCTCGCGAGTACTATCCATTTATTATAGAAATAGTTGTAGTGATTTATTAATGATCAATGGCATCAGTGCTTAAATATCACGATGACTCAAAGCATCATTAATATTTCAATGATAATTAAATTTCCTCGTTGGCGTCGTAAATCATTTAAAGTTATAAATTATTATATAATCTTTCGTTAATTATAGTTTCATTCGGGAATAACATTGAATCGCATTACCTTCCGCTTATGTATTTATTCTAAGTTTCGTTAAACAATCATTAATTGCGGAAACCGTTCCTTAAATGTGTTTCGCAACACGTTACATTCAAAAAAACGTTAGTAGAATCCAATATTCAAACGAAATAAACTTGGATGGATTCAGATTCTGAAAAGTACGTCGGCTATCAATGATACGTAATTGCCACGTGGTCTAACCGGAAGTCGTTGTTACATGTCCGAAAATGAGTGGAGATTTAATAAAAAGGAGGTTTTATCACTATCGAAGATTATAAAATTGAATCGGAAACTTTCAAAATGAGATATTCATGAGCGATTCCGTATTTGAGAATGATTCGATCGAACTATGACTACGAGGCGGTTATCAAGTTTTATGACATAAATACTTGTTTCGTCATGTAACCGACGTACAAGTTAAACGCACGGTAAACATTTCTTTCTCTTTTAAAGGAAGGAAACAAAGGCACGATCATTCGGAAGATACTTCGACAGCGGCACCTTTCTTTAAAAAAATCGGACTAAATATATCCATCCAAAATTCAAATCGATTCTGAATGAAATAGATACCGACAAAGAAAGTAACATAGTCTATTAAAGAACATAATAGTTTTAAAAAAATCGTATATTTCCTACCTTTCGTGTCCCAGCCATTCCAATCGTTGGCGTCCTGACTCCGTGATGAGGTTCCATCGCAGCTTTCTTTCCGCTTATATATTCAATATCGATAATTATTAATTCGGAAATTACCGAAAACGATTCAACCAGATAAACTAACGCACTTTTAAAACTTTCAGTGACGAATTTAAATTTTAACGGTTTTCTTGAACAAAGCGGCAGCACGACGTTGCTAGAAGAATTCCCAGAAGACAATGGCAATTTTGCAACACCGCTAAAGTTGAACCAAAATCCTCGCTTCTGATTGGCTGGTTACGATTGACCACGCCCGCTTTAGCGTTCCTTTATCTTTTCCATATTTAATAATTTAATTATTTTAATTAATTACAATGTAAATGATGATTAAATGATTCAAATTAATTTTTACAATTATTAGGGTAAATATATTCATTAATACTTATCGTTTGAATATTATGTATGGGAAGTTGAAGAAGTTCACTCAAGCAAATTCTCATACTCATTCGTTATGAAAAATTTGACGTCCAATGCTTTTGTTTTACTGGAAAATTCATTAAGTTTTAATAACAAATGGAAATTAAAATTAAAACTTCGGTCTTACCCCTGAAATTATTTAATAATAATGTTTATTCACAACATCTACCTGAGATTGTGAATGAGATATTTTTCGAAGTATCTTCTCAATGGTACGTCAATAGACTATAGTCGAAATAGATTGGAGGTAAACGTGAAAGTAATCTCATATCATTCATCGTGAATATTAATGTCAACTTAAGAAATAAATAAATCACTCTATAAGTTCATCAATCCTCTGATGGCTACCTTTGTTGCTAAAATGTTTGAAAACATATGTATCTGATTTAAAAGTTATATTACTTTGAGATCAATTTACTAGAAAAGCTTACTTACCTTTGATAGCCTTTCCATTTCTCTTGAATGGAACTACCCTCCAAAGGAACCTTCTTTATTTGGCCACCGCACTTTAATTAGAAATGTTTTTCTTAACAAACACACGTTCATATTTAGACACTTAACAATTTTAAAAACACCCACACCTCACTCACTCTTTATATATTGCTTGCACTTATTTCATCACTGATTTTAGCAATAGCAGGTATCAAATTGCCAGAATAAAGCAAAACGTTGCACTTTCCACGTAATATTTAAGTTAATACGTGGAATTTTTGGTATACGTCGTCACTAATTGCACCCGAGAGGTCACATGTCACTCAATTCACTATAAATCATAGGCGAGGCATTTTCGATTCTTTTCTTGCGGAAATGTCTCAAAACTCGAGCGATTACATGATTATTTTTGTATTATTATCGAAATAGAGAACGTTATTATTTCCATCTGTATAATCGTTACTTTAATGATTCAATAGTGTTCATGATCATACACAAATAGAAAACTTGTGTACAATTGAATAAAATGAACCTTTCAAATTCACCCTTCAAACTTTGGGCATGTATCTGCACATTCATAAAATTCTCGAGGCACTATTTTCGGTGGCTAAAGCTGTAGTTACACAATCACTCTTTGATGTAATCAAAAATAAACATCAACCATGAATACACACTTTAAGTCACTCACTAAAGCGTTGCACCAGAATACCTTGCACTATTTTCGGACAATGAAAGAAAATTAAAACACACCTACTATTCCTACTCCTACAACTTCCAACTGAATGTAATGGGCCTTCCTTTCGTATCACAGACGGATCACTAACTTATAGAGATGTGAATAAAACACTTCTCACTCTTCGAACGTAATCAGCATATCCTAACATTCAATATGCAAGAGGAGTCATAACTGCACCAATGTCGGTGGCTTGAATACGTCATCTTTTCGCCACGAGAATGTATTCCAAAATGAACAATGACCAATGAATATCCACTTATGTTTCACCCTTTGAAGCACCATACACCATATTATGTTGCACTTCATGATGACGATGAAAGACTGAAGTAATATTCTAAGAGATAACGATTCAAAATACCCATACTTTCCCCCTGAACTAATTTCGGACAACTATTTACTTTCTAGCGAAAGTGCAGAAATATTCTGGCGTTACTCATTTAGTACGACCTCGAAATTTTATGAAACGCTTTAGCCGTTATTTCAAGGTAAACCTTTTTTGGTTACTTAAATGAATACTCGAAATCGTAATAAATAGATCTTTCACAAGTAGAGCGTTCCTTATTATTTTGTGATCGCGCGATGACCAGGATTCAATATACTTAAACTTATCCCATGATCCATTTATTTAAGTTAGCTAAACCTTCCTTTATAACCAAGTTTTTCATTGAAATAGCCGCTAGGGTTAAAGCGTTTCATAAAATTTCGAGGTCGTACTAAATGAGTAACGCCAGAATATTTCCGCCCTTCGAAAGGAAGTAAATAGTTGTACAAAACAAGCTCATGTAGAGACAGAGAGTGAATCACATGTTTTTGAATCATGGAATTGGTCATCAAGTACGTATAGTGCAAGTTATTCTGGTGCAACGCTTAAGTGAGTGACTTAAAGTGTGTATTCACTGGTTGATGTTTATTTTTTAATACATCAAAGAGTGATTGTGGAACTGCAACTTAAGCCACCGACAATAGTGCCTCGAGAATTTTTTGTATGTGGAGATACGTGTCCAAAGTTTGAATGCTGAAACATTATATTCACATGTACACAAGTGTTTCATTCGTAAATAATCATGAAGAGACTTCGATCAGCATGCAAAGGCCACAAAGGTGTTTTACTTCAAATTATTAAAGATTGGGAAAATTTGAATCCATGGCAATTTCTATGTGTTATTTTATAATATTGTGCATTAGAAAGGTAAATACTTAACCAAATACTTTTAAATCGAGTACATACAAGCGTAGCATTAAATTGCTGGAAAATATTTCGAATTTATGCAATTTTAACGTAAAAAATATCGATCCTTTCGAAGAAATCGCGAATTATCTTGACTGAAGTAATTAACAGCTCGGTATGAGCATGGCCATATTTATGCTATAACATAATATGGACATGAAAATTTAAGTGTGAACCCAAATATTTTTAATTCTAATACATACGAGCGTTGCTATGAATTCTTCTTCTATAATATTTTACGGAGTCCTCAGGTCCGTATGGGCATTGTATGAGTTTAGTGTGCATATATTAAAATCCTATTATCCATAATTTACCTTTAAGGAACGATTATAAAGCTGGAAATAATAACGTTCTCTATTTCGATAATAAAACAAAAATGGTCATGAAATCGTTCAAGGGTTTTCAACACAATATAACCGTAGGAAATAAGTAACTTTTCATCTGCTGAAATTCATTTGTAAGCATTTTATGATTTTTTCTTTTCAAAGTAGTTAATATTTTCAAGATGGCTACCCTCTTGAGAACATGTGCGCGTTAGGAATTTAATAATATTACTCAATACGCAAAATAACCAATAATGAAATTTCCGATAATTAAAATAATAATTATTTATAGTGATTATGAATATAATTATTAATAAAAGAGTTATTATTAAGTATTAGCTTTGTTCAGTAGTGGTTTATCCAATACCATCAGCCAATCAGAATCGAGTATTTTACTGCAAACCGGATATCCGTTGCTTTGCTGTTAGTTAGTGGTGCTTCCTGTTTGAGTGATGTGCGTTTAACGACGTGCTGTCGAATTTCGGTGATTTTTCGAAAAAATATTTCGTTCGAGTGCTTAAGTGTTCAAATTAAACCCGATTACAATGGATTCTTCAAGATGCCGCAAAGAGAAGATTGGAAATCTGCAAAAAAGGACCTCTAACTTCGTAAGTAAAAATAACCATGCTATAGCCGAGTTGAAGTTTATGTCTTTCATTTTAGGCATTAAACGGATATTTTTCTTTCCTCTTCGAATTTCTTCCTATTGGTTTAATTAATACATCAAGCGTAACAGATTTTTATTTTAATTTAAATCGTAATTCAGTATATGAAAGAGTACGAATTTTCGCCACGTGGTTGGAATTTATCGTTACTAAATTAATTCTTCCGTATGTGGTTATCTTTATCCCGTTTTCAATACGTTTAATAATCGAAGCGGACGTTCTTTTCAATTAAGTCAAAATCCGGAAATGCTAATTAGTATAATTTTAGCAGTCGTGAGTATTTTCGCCACGTGGTCGAACTTAGGGTAGTAACGTTAAGTAGGCTTGTTCATAAAAACATATTCAAATTTAATATTATATTTTAGCTGGATTCAGTTTTTGCGCATTCAATAGCCTGCATTTATTTAAATTATTGGATATTCTCAATTTTTTATATTTAACCGATCTACGAATCCGCCATTTGCATAACGTAATAAACAATGTTAAAATTAGTTAAATCATTAGGTAATACGATTACTTATACAACGACTAAATTAATTGCGATTAAAAGCTATTTAAATGTTTTATCGCGGAACTTTTAACATTGTCGTATGATGATCTTTGTCACTTAGCTTTCTGATTTCTTGACACGGAAGAATAATTTGCGTTCACAGTATATATTCAAAAGAAAATTTTATTTATTTCCGACTTAGAAACTTTAATATATAAATAAAGTACGTAGTATATTTTGCATTAAAATGGATAACGAAGATTTTTTTCAACTTATGGATTTCCATGCCCAAGGAATTTTGTACCGAGTTTATAATTTTATTTTCTATATATCATTGAATAATCGCTCAATATTCTAAAAATATATCGACATGTTATTCTAAATGGATAATTTTAATTTAATAATGCAGTTAATAAACTCTAGTTATTACCGTTATAAAATCTTAAGAAATGCAACTATAGCTAAATTTGGAATTCTAAAACTACTGATGAAATATATTTGAAAAAGAAATTACATTTAAATTTGAATGCAAATATTAAAGTTAAGCAATTTAAAATTAAAAATGTTTTTTTAAAGAATTTTCGGATGGTTAATGATGGATTTTTTAAAAAATTTTCATTCTTCTTTCAATATAATAATAATTTAAGCTGTTTATCGGATAGAAATATTAAATACTTACAAACGATTCTAAAAATGACAGCAAATAAAATAATTTGATTATTTTTTGTTTATTGTATCAATTATACGATTGTAACTAATATTTCATTGATGCGAATTGATTTGAAGCGATAAATTCAACGATTACCACATTATTAAAACAAAATTAGCTCTAATTTATTTTTGCAACTGTTAAGTGCGAATAAATATATATTATAGATATAATTCGAGAATTATTTGATAATTATTGTTCTGATTTCTTTAAACCTTGACGTATAGTTGGGATTTATTTAAATTTTAAATTTGAATCAATTCTTAATATTGAAAAAGCGAAGGAAGAATTCACTTCACGAATAAGGCATGAATAAATTCCGTAAAACTATTATTCAGAAATAGATTTAATGTGGTGTTTGATTTTATAGAATTAATTGCTGAATGTTATCGACTTAATATAAATGTGAAGTGGACGTAACTGATTTGCGTATCTTAAATTATTTTTGTAGTAATTATGTTATAATAATGTCCTGAATCTTATCATAGGCTGTTTCGTAGGTAGATGGAAGAGGACCTTTGAGGAATGGGACTTCTGCGGATGGAAGAGGACCTGAAGGTGGTAATAAAGGTAAGGCGTGGGCCGAATAGGGTGGGCCGCGCCGCGGGATCGGAGGGTGGGCCGCGTCGCGGGACCAGGGGGAGGGTCACGTAGGGAAACCGGAGGGTGGGCCGCAACGGGGGATCGGAGGGTGGGTCGCGTAGTGGGACCGGAGGGTGGGCCGCGACGGGGGATCGGAGGGTGGGTCGCGTAGTGGGACCGGAGGGTGGGCCGCGACGGGGGATCGGAGGGTGGGTCGCGTAGTGGGACCGGAGGGTGGGCCGCGACGGGGGATCGGAGGGTGGGTCGCGTAGTGGGACCGGAGGGTGGGCCGCGACGGGGGATCGGAGGGTGGGCCGCGACGGGGGACCGTAGGGTGGGTCGCGTAGGGGGATCGGTGGGTGGGTCGCGTCGGGGTATCGGAGGGTGGGTCGCGTCGCGGGACCGGAGGGTGGGGCGCGTCGCGGGACCAGGGGGAGGGTCGCGTAGGGGGATCGGAGGGTGGGCCGCGACGGGGGACCGGAGGGTGGGTCGCGCCGCGGGCCCGTAGGGTGGGTCGCGTCGGGGTATCGGAGGGTGGGTCGCGTCGGGGTATCGGAGGGTGGGTCGCGTCGTCGGACCGGAGGGTGGGCCGCGTTGGTTGATGAGAGGATTCGGAGGAGGGTTCGAAATTAATAGAAAAATTTGGTTGAAGTATGCAAAATATAAAGACAAAAGTTTCTAGTTTGTCACCCTTATTACATCACGGGTAAATTAATCTATACATTTATAAATTTGACCACAGTTGACGAATACCAATGCAACCCATCCAATAACTGGCAACAAAACAGCTGAAATTTGCAATATTTAATATTAATACAACAGTTAATAATTTCCAACATTTTCCACGAACATAATTTTCATATTGCATTTGTATTAATGTAATTCAAAATATTTGGCTTAAAATTAATCTTTTTGGAGCAATTATAAAATAATGCTCTTATCTCCACTCACGACGCATTTCCGTTTTAAATGCTTCAGCTAAAATTGCTAGAAATTGCTTCGTTGATTACATTCACCAGAGAAACGCATTTCATTACCATAGAATGGCCCTACAAATTGTAAAATGGGATAGGATAAATAGTATTCGTAATTATAACTTAATTTCTATTCTATGAAAGCAGGAGATTTTTAAATTTTTCCATCCATTTTTCCGTGCATCCAACATTCAAATTGCCAAAACATAGTAATTTGCTTAAAAGTACTCTTCCATGATTTTGGAAGGAGGTAGGATTAATTATATTATTATTATATTAAATTTGTACATTTACTATTTTATAACCGCCCATATAATTTTATGTTCTTCTCTACAGACTTATAGCGCTAAAAATCAATGCAGAAGGCAACCGGCTACCGATGACGGAAAATGACACTATCATGCTATTTACTCTCTGCATTTTATTTAAATGTATTGATGAAATTTGCTCTGTGACTTCAAAAACTACTTAATGTGTTTCTTTTTTCTGATTTACGGTCCTACCACATCTAATCCTGAAGTAATATTTCTCTAATCCTGAACTAATATTCGATTCTGGGGGCGCTAAATATAGAACTCTAGACCCCATGGGGTCCAGAGGTTCGATCTCCGAGACGTAACGTGAGTGGGGAGAGATTAATAAAAAGAGGAGAATGGCAGAAATAATGAGGGCGGTATAGCAAGCCATTCAAACATTACTTAGGGGATTATTTTTATCCTAATTTTTACAGATAATTCTATTTACATTCACGAAAAGCTTTACTAAAAGTGTCGGACACAATATTCAAACAAAATTTGTTTTCTTTATCTCTTGACAAAACGGGAGTGAATAAAATGATGGGAGAGTAATTTAATAAGGATATGTATACATATATTTCAAAAATTCCCATACATTGCATTCAATTGTAAGTAAAAAGAAACTCGTTAACACAGAGGAACTATATCACTTATAATTTCACATATCACATACAGTTTTTATATATCACTCAGATGAGGGCATTGACGCATAGAATAAAAAAGTTACAACTGAGAACGTGAATACGGAATTACTAAAAGATATTCAAGAGATATTTTGGATTATCCCCTCCTCTAATAGTATCGAGACCTGAATAAGTTCAACCTGAGAAAAATATCAGAAATTTATCTGCAGGTACATATATAAAACTACACTGTGGAAAAGAATCCTGTGTTTAAAAAGGAAAAAGAATCGCATCCATATTTCAAATACTATATTTCGCTTACACTTTCTTGAGGTTACAATGTAACTTAAATATTATAAGGTAAGTATAATCATAAAAACCTGAACTTCGAAGATAAAGGTGTTAAAATAGAGGCGCAAAGCATTTCGCGATAAGTACAGCTGATTAAAATTTGAGACACACTTATATGAGGCCGTTTTACTCGCACAACTCAGAACTACATTGTGATATTACAACTAAACACCATTACGACACATTTAAACATTGTGACATGTCGGTATTTATAAAACCCAAATGCGCGGAATACATCGATTTACAATGGAGGCATTTCACGATAAGTACAGATGATTACAATTAGAGGCTGTTTTTCTCGCAGAACTACATTGTGATTTTACGCAGTTAAACTTTATCATAAATATAATTCTTACACATACAATACAGTTATGATGTTCACATTACTCCATACGGGTGTTCATACAAGAAGCCAAACGCACTAACATAGTGCAACGGTCTACTGGTAAATGCTCGAAGGAAATTCGAAGATGGAAGAACCGAAAAAGAGAATGCATTCTCAAATATTCTGGACACATCAGCCGACAATGTGAAAATAGTGGGATGAAGATCAAGTGTGTGCAAGGACGATCGGAGGTGAAAAAGAGAACCATCAAAGAGAGGGTTGATCCTGAATAGAAGAATTTCAGGAGAACCTTGTTCACCGACGTGGCTAGCCAAACGAACGACTCAAGTACGGAAGAAGAGCGACTGCTCCAAAACAAAGTGTGCGAACAAGATCATTTGGCGTACAGTACATTACGAAATATTAACACTCAGAATGCGGGTTGTATGATAGGCAACTTCCAAATCATTGCACGTATTAGCAAATTCATTCCAACATGATATACGGAAGGATAAATTTCACCATAACAATAGGTTAACTACCAAGATACCATCTATTGAACAAATAAAGTACAACTTGTTACATTTCATCAAGCTGCTTCAGTGACGGCTACCCCAAAAGGATCCAGCTTCAGGGAAGATCCTCCTCGAACCTTGAGTGAGCAGCTGGTGCAGCTTCTACTGAAAAGATTCAAGCACGGTTAAGGAAAGCGATTGCATTTTAAGGGATGTAAAATGGAGTATCAAAATAAGCTCACCCTGCAAGCACATTCAATATCTCCTTCCCATGGGTTTGCATCTTCCACATGACTTCTTTTCCTCGATCTAACAATACTACAATCTTCTCTGCAGAATCCACAGCTTCATGCTAAGCATCTTCTATTGCCGAAGCACAAGCAGCGTGGCCTCATGAAGGTAAATATTTACGTTAACACGGACGGCAAATCAAATAACAACAATTGACTATCATGGAAATAATCTTACCCACCTTTTTCTAACTGAACACAATATTCCTTCGCCGAACCGTGAGAAATCCCATCTGAGGAAGCACTGTGGATGCACTGCGCGCACGGAACCATCTTCTCTGCGCTTGAAGTAAAAAAAAAGGGTAAGCAACTGGAGAAGTCGAAAAAGAGAACAAGGAATGAGTTTTACTTTACTTTCGTCCGATTCCGGGGTTACCGACGGTCTTGGATAAATGGCGCATCTTGAAATTCTCAGCAAAGGATACTGCTTAACTTATCCTGAAATAATCATTCCTACGTCCGGTTAAGAGATATTTATCAGTGATCCAAAATCATTCCGATCATATGTTATGGATGCGAACAAAATTGACTGCCATTTACACCCGAGCAGTCAAGGGAGTGAAATTGCCACATTACCAATTCGTGTCCCAGCATATCTTCTAGGTCTTTCGCGGCGGTAGTAGAAATGCAGGAAAAACTTTGTCTTGGCTGCTGGAGTAAACGGGACCGCTATCAACATCTTCTCATCCGCCCCTTGCAGACGAGCTGAAATCGATTGATTGTTTCAATAGACGTTACAACCTTTTGGAATTATAATGTCAAATGTGTAATTCAATGAAGCTCATTTTTATGCAAATAAGCCGATGATGTATTATTTCGTGAGCTTCCCTACTTCTTCCCGTGGTAGATGCCTTCCTCACGTTTTCCAAACCGCTCTCGAAAAGGTCTTCTTGTTCCACAGCCACGCGATCGGTTTCCTGAAGAGATAAAGCATTAATCTAAACCATGATGGTCGTTTACGAAAAGTAGGGAAGAACAATCGACAACTCTTGCTGCTATGTGAAATTCGTTGACTGAAGATAAATCCTTCCTACCTTTATTTCCTCATGCATTCAAGATCTCGACTGATTTACAGATGGTCGTCCTCTTCGGAAGCGTTGCACAATAGCAATCAATTCCCAAGTAGTACGCAAAGCTGAAAATAATGAGACACGATTACGAATACGTGCGCGTGAATCTGAATTCAAATTACAAGTTCACTCACATTCTTTGATTCTCCGTCTCCATCGATGGAATGGTTCAGTAATTTCTCGAATTATTCCTCTCCCCGAGGCTAAGCATCCTGCTGGAGGGCTGATCCTCCTCGTCCGTAGTTGGTGCAGTTTCCTATAGAAGACATATATTAGTTTGAGGAAATCGAATTCACTTTGTCACGATTACGACAAGTCGAATCAAAAATACTCACCCTGCCAGCTCAGTCAAAACCTTCGTCTCCATGTGGACCTTCCTTACGACATAACTTCCTGAATCTCGATGAGCTACACGGCAGAGCCCGCCGTCACACCTCAGGATCTTCTCACAAGCACCGTTCCCTCGTCATGGTAAAATATTTACGTTAATATGGACGGCAAAAGATAGAATTCTTCAATTGACTGTCATGGAAATAACCTTACTCACCGTTTTGTAACTGAACAAAGTATTACTTCGCCGACCCGCGCTTCTCATGAATGGACGAACCTGGATCAAACGGAAACATTTTTTAATATGCAAGCAAATATTACTGTAAATGGTCCCGCATCATGTTCTCATGCAAACTGGGATTATAATAGAAAGGACGTTACTTGCGATGGAATCATATGGAATTCTCGCGGTAAAAGTTTTGGAAGTTGGCCTTCCTCCTCTCGCGATATCAAATCTTCTTACGGTATCAATCCCTCGATGCACATTGAAACATTGTGACATGTCGGTATTTATAAAACCCAAATGCGCGGAATACATCGATTTACAATGGAGGCATTTCACGATAAGTACAGATGATTAAAATTTGAGGCTGTTTTTCTCGCAGAACTACATTGTGATTTTACGCAGTTAAACTTTATCATAAATATAATTCTTACACATACAATACAGTTATGATGTTCACATTACTCCATACGGGTGTTCATACAAGAAGCCAAACGCACTAACATAGTGCAACGGTCTACTGGTAAATGCTCGAAGGAAATTCGAAGATGGAAGAACCGAAAAAGAGAATGCATTCTCAAATATTCTGGACACATCCGCCGACAATGCGAAAATAGTGGGATGAAGATCAAGTGTGTGCAAGGACGATCGGAGGTGAAAAAGAGAACCATCAAAGAGAGGGTTGATCCTGAATAGAAGAATTTCAGGAGAACCTTGTTCACCGACGTGGCTAGCCAAACGAACGACTCAAGTACGGAAGAAGAGCGACTGCTCCAAAACAAAGTGTGCGAACAAGATCATTTGGCGTACAGTACATTACGAAATATTAACACTCAGAATGCGGGTTGTATGATAGGCAACTTCCAAATCATTGCACGTATTAGCAAATTCATTCCAACATGATATACGGAAGGATAAATTTCACCATAACAATAGGTTAACTACCAAGATACCATCTATTGAACAAATAAAGTACAACTTGTTACATTTCATCAAGCTGCTTCAGTGACGGCTACCCCAAAAGGATCCAGCTTCAGGGAAGATCCTCCTCGAACCTTGAGTGAGCAGCTGGTGCAGCTTCTACTGAAAAGATTCAAGCACGGTTAAGGAAAGCGATTGCATTTTAAGGGATGTAAAATGGAGTATCAAAATAAGCTCACCCTGCAAGCACATTCAATATCTCCTTCCCATGGGTTTGCATCTTCCACATGACTTCTTTTCCTCGATCTAACAATACTACAATCTTCTCTGCAGAATCCACAGCTTCATGCTAAGCATCTTCTATTGCCGAAGCACAAGCAGCGTGGCCTCATGAAGGTAAATATTTACGTTAACACGGACGGCAAATCAAATAACAACAATTGACTATCATGGAAATAATCTTACCCACCTTTTTCTAACTGAACACAATATTCCTTCGCCGAACCGTGAGAAATCCCATCTGAGGAAGCACTGTGGATGCACTGCGCGCACGGAACCATCTTCTCTGCGCTTGAAGTAAAAAAAAAGGGTAAGCAACCGGAGAAGTCGAAAAAGAGAACAAGGAATGAGTTTTACTTTACTTTCGTCCGATTCCGGGGTTACCGACGGTCTTGGATAAATGGCGCATCTTGAAATTCTCAGCAAAGGATACTGCTTAACTTATCCTGAAATAATCATTGCTACGTCCGGTTAAGAGATATTTATCAGTGATCCAAAATCATTCCGATCATATGTTATGGACGCGAACAAAATTGACTGCCGTTTACACCCGAGCAGTCAAGGGAGTGAAATTGCCACATTACCAATTCGTGTCCCAGCATATCTTCTAGGTCTTTCGCGGCGGTAGTAGAAATGCAGGAAAAACTTTGTCTTGGCTGCTGGAGTAAACGGGACCGCTATCAACATCTTCTCATCCGCCCCTTGCAGACGAGCTGAAATCGATTGATTGTTTCAATAGACGTTACAACCTTTTGGAATTATAATGTCAAATGTGTAATTCAATGAAGCTCATTTTTATGCAAATAAGCCGATGATGTATTATTTCGTGAGCTTCCCTACTTCTTCCCGTGGTAGATGCCTTCCTCACGTTTTCCAAACCGCTCTCGAAAAGGTCTTCTTGTTCCACAGCCACGCGATCGGTTTCCTGAAGAGATAAAGCATTAATCTAAACCATGATGGTCGTTTACGAAAAGTAGGGAAGAACAATCGACAACTCTTGCTGCTATGTGAAATTCGTTGACTGAAGATAAATCCTTCCTACCTTTATTTCCTCATGCATTCAAGATCTCGACTGATTTACAGATGGTCGTCCTCTTCGGAAGCGTTGCACAATAGCAATCAATTCCCAAGTAGTACGCAAAGCTGAAAATAATGAGACACGATTACGAATACGTGCGCGTGAATCTGAATTCAAATTACAAGTTCACTCACATTCTTTGATTCTCCGTCTCCATCGATGGAATGGTTCAGTAATTTCTCGAATTATTCCTCTCCCCGAGGCTAAGCATCCTGCTGGAGGGCTGATCCTCCTCGTCCGTAGTTGGTGCAGTTTCCTATAGAAGACATATATTAGTTTGAGGAAATCGAATTCACTTTGTCACGATTACGACAAGTCGAATCAAAAATACTCACCCTGCCAGCTCAGTCAAAACCTTCGTCTCCATGTGGACCTTCCTTACGACATAACTTCCTGAATCTCGATGAGCTACACGGCAGAGCCCGCCGTCACACCTCAGGATCTTCTCACAAGCACCGTTCCCTCGTCATGGTAAAATATTTACGTTAATATGGACGGCAAAAGATAGAATTCTTCAATTGACTGTCATGGAAATAACCTTACTCACCGTTTTGTAACTGAACAAAGTATTACTTCGCCGACCCGCGCTTCTCATGAATGGACGAACCTGGATCAAACGGAAACATTTTTTAATATGCAAGCAAATATTACTGTAAATGGTCCCGCATCATGTTCTCATGCAAACTGGGATTATAATAGAAAGGACGTTACTTGCGATGGAATCATATGGAATTCTCGCGGTAAAAGTTTTGGAAGTTGGCCTTCCTCCTCTCGCGATATCCAATCTTCTTACGTTATCAATCCCTCGATGCACATTGAAACATTGTGACATGTCGGTATTTATAAAACCCAAATGCGCGGAATACATCGATTTACAATGGAGGCATTTCACGATAAGTACAGATGATTACAATTAGAGGCTGTTTTTCTCGCAGAACTACATTGTGATTTTACGCAGTTAAACTTTATCATAAATATAATTATTACACATACAATACAGTTATGATGTTCACAATACTCCATACGGGTGTTCATACAAGAAGCCAAACGCACTAACATAGTGCAACGGTCTACTGGTAAATGCTCGAAGGAAATTCGAAGATGGAAGAACCGAAAAAGAGAATGCATTCTCAAATATTCTGGACACATCAGCCGACAATGCGAAAATAGTGGGATGAAGATCAAGTGTGTGCAAGGACGATCGGAGGTGAAAAAGAGAACCATCAAAGAGAGGGTTGATCCTGAATAGAAGAATTTCAGGAGAACCTTGTTCACCGACGTGGCTAGCCAAACGAACGACTCAAGTACGGAAGAAGAGCGACTGCTCCAAAACAAAGTGTGCGAACAAGATCATTTGGCGTACAGTACATTACGAAATATTAACACTCAGAATGCGGGTTGTATGATAGGCAACTTCCAAATCATTGCACGTATTAGCAAATTCATTCCAACATGATATACGGAAGGATAAATTTCACCATAACAATAGGTTAACTACCAAGATACCATCTATTGAACAAATAAAGTACAACTTGTTACATTTCATCAAGCTGCTTCAGTGACGGCTACCCCAAAAGGATCCAGCTTCAGGGAAGATCCTCCTCGAACCTTGAGTGAGCAGCTGGTGCAGCTTCTACTGAAAAGATTCAAGCACGGTTAAGGAAAGCGATTGCATTTTAAGGGATGTAAAATGGAGTATCAAAATAAGCTCACCCTGCAAGCACATTCAATATCTCCTTCCCATGGGTTTGCATCTTCCACATGACTTCTTTTCCTCGATCTAACAATACTACAATCTTCTCTGCAGAATCCACAGCTTCATGCTAAGCATCTTCTATTGCCGAAGCACAAGCAGCGTGGCCTCATGAAGGTAAATATTTACGTTAACACGGACGGCAAATCAAATAACAACAATTGACTATCATGGAAATAATCTTACCCACCTTTTTCTAACTGAACACAATATTCCTTCGCCGAACCGTGAGAAATCCCATCTGAGGAAGCACTGTGGATGCACTGCGCGCACGGAACCATCTTCTCTGCGGTTGAAGTAAAAAAAAGGGTAAGCAACTGGAGAAGTCGAAGAAGAGAACAAGGAATGAGTTTTACTTTACTTTCGTCCGATTCCGGGGTTACCGACGGTCTTGGATAAATGGCGCATCCTGAAATTCTCAGCGAAGGATAACGAAGGTAAACGGGACCGCTATCAACATCTTCTCATCCGCCCCATGCAGACTAGCTGAAATCGATTGATTGTTTCAATAGACTTTACATCCTTTTGGAATTATAATGTCAAATGTGTAATTCAATGAAGGTCATTTTTATGCAAATACGCCGATGATGTATTATTTCGTGAGCTTCCCTACTGCTTCCCGTGGTAGATGCCCTCCTCACGTTTTCCAAACCGCTCTCGAAAAGGTCTTCTTGTTCCACAGCCACGCGATCGGTTTCCTGAAGAGATAAAGCATTAATCTAAACCATGATGGTCGTTAACGGACAGTAGGGAAGAACAATGAGACAACTCTTGCTGCTATGTGAAATTCGTTGACTGAAAATAAATCCTTCCTACCTTTAATTCCTCATGCATTCAAGATACCGACTGATTTACAGATGGTCGTCCTCTTCGGAAGCGTTGCACAATAGCAATCAATTCCCAAGTAGTACGCAAAGCTGAAAATAATGAGACACGATTACGAATACGTGCGCGTGAATCTGAATTCAAATTACAAGTTCACTCACATTCTTTGATTCTCCGTCTCCATCGATGGAATGGTTCAGTAATTTCTCGAATTATTCCTCTCCCCGAGGCTAAGCATCCTGCTGGAGGGCTGATCCTCCTCGTCCGTAGTTGGTGCAGTTTCCTATAGAAGACATATATTAGTTTGAGGAAATCGAATTCACTTTGTCACGATTACGACAAGTCGAATCAAAAATACTCACCCTGCCAGCTCAGTCAAAACCTTCGTCTCCTTGTGGATCTTCTTTACGACATAACTTCCTGAATCTCGATGAGCTACACGGCAGAGCCCGCCGTCACACCTCAGGATCTTCTCACAAGCACCGTTCCCTCGTCATGGTAAAATATTTACGTTAATATGGACGGCAAAAGATATAATTCTTCAATTGACTGTCATGGAAATAACCTTACTCACCGTTTTGTAACTGAACAAAGTATTACTTCGCCGACCCGCGCTTCTCATGAATGGACAGACCTGGATCAAACGGAAACATTTTTTAATATGCAAGCAAATATTACTGTAAATGGTCCCGCATCATGTTCTCATGCAAACTGGGATTATAATAGAAAGGACGTTACTTACGATGGAATCATATGGAATTCTCGCGGTAAAAGTTTTGGAAGTTGGCCTTCCTCCTCTCGCGATATCCAATCTTCTTACGTTATCAATCCCTCGATGCACATTGAAACATTGTGACATGTCGGTATTTATAAAACCCAAATGCGCGGAATACATCGATTTACAATGGAGGCATTTCACGATAAGTACAGATGATTACAATTAGAGGCTTTTTTTCTCGCAGAACTACATTGTGATTTTACGCAGTTAAACTTTATCATAAATATAATTCTTACACATACAATACAGTTATGATGTTCACATTACTCCATACGGGTGTTCATACAAGAAGCCAAACGCACTAACATAGTGCAACGGTCTACTGGTAAATGCTCGAAGGAAATTCGAAGATGGAAGAACCGAAAAAGAGAATGCATTCTCAAATATTCTGGACACATCAGCCGACAATGCGAAAATAGTGGGATGAAGATCAAGTGTGTGCAAGGACGATCGGAGGTGAAAAAGAGAACCATCAAAGAGAGGGTTGATCCTGAATAGAAGAATTTCAGGAGAACCTTGTTCACCGACGTGGCTAGCCAAACGAACGACTCAAGTACGGAAGAAGAGCGACTGCTCCAAAACAAAGTGTGCGAACAAGATCATTTGGCGTACAGTACATTACGAAATATTAACACTCAGAATGCGGGTTGTATGATAGGCAACTTCCAAATCATTGCACGTATTAGCACATTCATTCCAACATGATATACGGAAGGATAAATTTCACCATAACAATAGGTTAACTACCAAGATACCATCTATTGAACAAATAAAGTACAACTTGTTACATTTCATCAAGCTGCTTCAGTGACGGCTACCCCAAAAGGATCCAGCTTCAGGGAAGATCCTCCTCGAACCTTGACTGAGCAGCTGGTGCAGCTTCTACTGAAAAGATTCAAGCACGATTAAGGAAAGCGATTGCATTTCAAAGAATGTAAAATGGAGTATCAAAATAAGCTCACCCTGCAAGCACATTCAATATCTCCTTCCCATGGGTTTGCATCTTCCACATGATTTCTTTTCCTCGATCTAACAATACTACAATCTTCTCTGCAGAATCCACAGCTTCATGCTAAGCATCTTCTAATGCCGATGCACAAGCAGCGTGGCCTCATGAAGGTAATATATTTACGTTAACATCAAACGGGAAAATCAAATAACAACAATTGACTATCATGGAAATAATCTTACCCACCTTTTTCTAACTGAACACAATATTCCTTCGCCGAACCGTGAGAAATCCCATCTGAGGAAGCACTGTGGATGCACTGCGCGCACGGAACCATCTTCTCTGCGGTTGAAGTAAAAAAAAGGGTAAGCAACTGGAGAAGTCGAAGAAGAGAACAAGGAATGAGTTTTACTTTACTTTCGTCCGATTCCGGGGTTACCGACGGTCTTGGATAAATGGCGCATCCTGAAATTCTCAGCGAAGGATAACGAAGGTAAACGGGACCGCTATCAACATCTTCTCATCCGCCCCATGCAGACTAGCTGAAATCGATTGATTGTTTCAATAGACTTTACATCCTTTTGGAATTATAATGTCAAATGTGTAATTCAATGAAGGTAATTTTTATGCAAATACGCCGATGATGTATTATTTCGTGAGCTTCCCTACTGCTTCCCGTGGTAGATGCCCTCCTCACGTTTTCCAAACCGCTCTCGAAAAGGTCTTCTTGTTCCACAGCCACGCGATCGGTTTCCTGAAGAGATAAAGCATTAATCTAAACCATGATGGTCGTTAACGGACAGTAGGGAAGAACAATGAGACAACTCTTGCTGCTATGTGAAATTCGTTGACTGAAAATAAATCCTTCCTACCTTTCATTCCTCATGCATTCAAGATACCGACTGATTTACAGATGGTCGTCCTCTTCGGAAGCGTTGCACAATAGCAATCAATTCCCAAGTAGTACGCAAAGCTGAAAATAATGAGACACGATTACGAATACGTGCGCGTGAATCTGAATTCAAATTACAAGTTCACTCACATTCTTTGATTCTCCGTCTCCATCGATGGAATGGTTCAGTAATTTCTCGAATTATTCCTCTCCCCGAGGCTAAGCATCCTGCTGGATGGCTGATCCTCCTCGTCCGTAGTTGGTGCAGTTTCCTATAGAAGACATATATTAGTTTGAGGAAATCGAATTCACTTTGTCACGATTACGACAAGTCGAATCAAAAATACTCACCCTGCCAGCTCAGTCAAAACCTTCGTCTCCTTGTGGATCTTCTTTACGACATAACTTCCTGAATCTCGATGAGCTACACGGCAGAGCCCGCCGTCACACCTCAGGATCTTCTCACAAGCACCGTTCCCTCGTCATGGTAAAATATTTACGTTAATATGGACGGCAAAAGATAGAATTCTTCAATTGACTGTCATGGAAATAACCTTACTCACCGTTTTGTAACTGAACAAAGTATTACTTCGCCGACCCGCGCTACTAATGAATGGACGTACCTGGATCAAACGGAAACATGTTTTAATATGCAAGCAAATATTACTGTAAATGGTCCCGCATCATGTTCTCATGCAAACTGGGATTATAATAGAAAGGACGTTACTTACGATGGAATCATATGGAATTCTCGCGGTAAAAGTTTTGGAAGTTGGCCTTCCTCCTCTCGCGATATCCAATCTTCTTACGTTATCAATCCCTCGATGCACATTGAAACATTGTGACATGTCGGTATTTATAAAACCCAAATGCGCGGAATACATCGATTTACAATGAGGCATTTCACGATAAGTACAGATGATTACAATTAGAGGCTGTTTTTCTCGCAGAACTACATTGTGATTTTACGCAGTTAAACTTTATGATAAATATAATTATTACACATACAATACAGTTATGATATTCACAATACTCCATACGGGTGTTCGTACAAGAAGCCAAACGCACTAACATAGTGCAACGGTCTACTGGTAAATGCTCGAAGGAAATTCGAAGATGGAAGAACCGAAAAAGAGAATGCATTCTCAAATATTCTGGACACATCCGCCGACAATGCGAAAATAGTGGGATGAAGATCAAGTGTGTGCAAGGACGATCGGAGGTGAAAAAGAGAACCATCAAAGAGAGGGTTGATCCTGAATAGAAGAATTTCAGGAGAACCTTGTTCACCGACGTGGCTAGCCAAACGAACGACTCAAGTACGGAAGAAGAGCGACTGCTCCAAAACAAAGTGTGCGAACAAGATCATTTGGCGTACAGTACATTACGAAATATTAACACTCAGAATGCGGGTTGTATGATAGGCAACTTCCAAATCATTGCACGTATTAGCAAATTCATTCCAACATGATATACGGAAGGATAAATTTCACCATAACAATAGGTTAACTACCAAGATACCATCTATTGAACAAA
Source organism: Pantala flavescens (assembly GCA_020796165.1). Classification (NCBI taxonomy): domain Eukaryota; kingdom Metazoa; phylum Arthropoda; class Insecta; order Odonata; family Libellulidae; genus Pantala; species Pantala flavescens. The sequence goes on along the minus strand of CM036885.1, from coordinate 16,956,864 downwards.
TAAAGTACAACTTGTTACATTTCATCAAGCTGCTTCAGTGACGGCTACCCCAAAAGGATCCAGCTTCAGGGAAGATCCTCCTCGAACCTTGAGTGAGCAGCTGGTGAAGCTTCTACTGAAAAGATTCAAGCACGGTTAAGGAAAGCGATTGCATTTAAGGGATGTAAAATGGAGTATCAAAATAAGCTCACCCTGCAAGCACATTCAATATCTCCTTCCCATGGGTTTGCATCTTCCACATGACTTCTTTTCCTCGATCTAACAATACTACAATCTTCTCTGCAGAATCCACAGCTTCATGCTAAGCATCTTCTAATGCCGATGCACAAGCAGCGTGGCCTCATGAAGGTAATATATTTACGTTAACATCAAACGGGAAAATCAAATAACAACAATTGACTATCATGGAAATAATCTTACCCACCTTTTTCTAACTGAACACAATATTCCTTCGCCGAACCGTGAGAAATCCCATCTGAGGAAGCACTGTGGATGCACTGCGCGCACGGAACCATCTTCTCTGCGGTTGAAGTAAAAAAAAGGGTAAGCAACTGGAGAAGTCGAAGAAGAGAACAAGGAATGAGTTTTACTTTACTTTCGTCCGATTCCGGGGTTACCGACGGTCTTGGATAAATGGCGCATCCTGAAATTCTCAGCGAAGGATAACGAAGGTAAACGGGACCGCTATCAACATCTTCTCATCCGCCCCATGCAGACTAGCTGAAATCGATTGATTGTTTCAATAGACTTTACATCCTTTTGGAATTATAATGTCAAATGTGTAATTCAATGAAGGTAATTTTTATGCAAATACGCCGATGATGTATTATTTCGTGAGCTTCCCTACTGCTTCCCGTGGTAGATGCCCTCCTCACGTTTTCCAAACCGCTCTCGAAAAGGTCTTCTTGTTCCACAGCCACGCGATCGGTTTCCTGAAGAGATAAAGCATTAATCTAAACCATGATGGTCGTTAACGGACAGTAGGGAAGAACAATGAGACAACTCTTGCTGCTATGTGAAATTCGTTGACTGAAAATAAATCCTTCCTACCTTTAATTCCTCATGCATTCAAGATACCGACTGATTTACAGATGGTCGTCCTCTTCGGAAGCGTTGCACAATAGCAATCAATTCCCAAGTAGTACGCAAAGCTGAAAATAATGAGACACGATTACGAATACGTGCGCGTGAATCTGAATTCAAATTACAAGTTCACTCACATTCTTTGATTCTCCGTCTCCATCGATGGAATGGTTCAGTAATTTCTCGAATTATTCCTCTCCCCGAGGCTAAGCATCCTGCTGGATGGCTGATCCTCCTCGTCCGTAGTTGGTGCAGTTTCCTATAGAAGACATATATTAGTTTGAGGAAATCGAATTCACTTTGTCACGATTACGACAAGTCGAATCAAAAATACTCACCCTGCCAGCTCAGTCAAAACCTTCGTCTCCTTGTGGATCTTCTTTACGACATAACTTCCTGAATCTCGATGAGCTACACGGCAGAGCCCGCCGTCACACCTCAGGATCTTCTCACAAGCACCGTTCCCTCGTCATGGTAAAATATTTACGTTAATATGGACGGCAAAAGATAGAATTCTTCAATTGACTGTCATGGAAATAACCTTACTCACCGTTTTGTAACTGAACAAAGTATTACTTCGCCGACCCGCGCTACTAATGAATGGACGTACCTGGATCAAACGGAAACATGTTTTAATATGCAAGCAAATATTACTGTAAATGGTCCCGCATCATGTTCTCATGCAAACTGGGATTATAATAGAAAGGACGTTACTTACGATGGAATCATATGGAATTCTCGCGGTAAAAGTTTTGGAAGTTGGCCTTCCTCCTCTCGCGATATCCAATCTTCTTACGGTATGAATCCCTCGATGCACATTGAAACATTGTGACATGTCGGTATTTTTAAAAGCCAAATGCGCGGAATACATCGATTTACAATGGAGGCATTTCACGATAAGTACAGATGATTACAATTAGAGGCTGTTTTTCTCGCAGAACTACATTGTGATTTTACGCAGTTAAACTTTATGATAAATATAATTATTACACATACAATACAGTTATGATGTTCACAATACTCCATACGGGTGTTCGTACAAGAAGCCAAACGCACTAACATAGTGCAACGGTCTACTGGTAAATGCTCGAAGGAAATTCGAAGATGGAAGAACCGAAAAAGAGAATGCATTCTCAAATATTCTGGACACATCAGCCGACAATGCGAAAATAGTGGGATGAAGATCAAGTGTGTGCAAGGACGATCGGAGGTGAAAAAGAGAACCATCAAAGAGAGGGTTGATCCTGAATAGAAGAATTTCAGGAGAACCTTGTTCACCGACGTGGCTAGCCAAACGAACGACTCAAGTACGGAAGAAGAGCGACTGCTCCAAAACAAAGTGTGCGAACAAGATCATTTGGCGTACAGTACATTACGAAATATTAACACTCAGAATGCGGGTTGTATGATAGGCAACTTCCAAATCATTGTACGTATTAGCAAATTCATTCCAACATGATATACGGAAGGATAAATTTCACCATAACAATAGGTTAACTACCAAGATACCATCTATTGAACAAATAAAGTACAACTTGTTACATTTCATCAAGCTGCTTCAGTGACGGCTACCCCAAAAGGATCCAGCTTCAGGGAAGATCCTCCTCGAACCTTGAGTGAGCAGCTGGTGCAGCTTCTACTGAAAAGATTCAAGCACGGTTAAGGAAAGCGATTGCATTTTAAGGGATGTAAAATGGAGTATCAAAATAAGCTCACCCTGCAAGCACATTCAATATCTCCTTCCCATGGGTTTGCATCTTCCACATGACTTCTTTTCCTCGATCTAACAATACTACAATCTTCTCTGCAGAATCCACAGCTTCATGCTAAGCATCTTCTAATGCCGATGCACAAGCAGCGTGGCCTCATGAAGGTAAATATTTACGTTAACACGGACGGCAAATCAAATAACAACAATTGACTATCATGGAAATAATCTTACCCACCTTTTTCTAACTGAACACAATATTCCTTCGCCGAACCGTGAGAAATCCCATCTGAGGAAGCACTGTGGATGCACTGCGCGCACGGAACCATCTTCTCTGCGGTTGAAGTAAAAAAAAGGGTAAGCAACTGGAGAAGTCGAAGAAGAGAACAAGGAATGAGTTTTACTTTACTTTCGTCCGATTCCGGGGTTACCGACGGTCTTGGATAAATGGCGCATCCTGAAATTCTCAGCGAAGGATAACGAAGGTAAACGGGACCGCTATCAACATCTTCTCATCCGCCCCATGCAGACTAGCTGAAATCGATTGATTGTTTCAATAGACTTTACATCCTTTTGGAATTATAATGTCAAATGTGTAATTCAATGAAGGTCATTTTTATGCAAATACGCCGATGATGTATTATTTCGTGAGCTTCCCTACTGCTTCCCGTGGTAGATGCCCTCCTCACGTTTTCCAAACCGCTCTCGAAAAGGTCTTCTTGTTCCACAGCCACGCGATCGGTTTCCTGAAGAGATAAAGCATTAATCTAAACCATGATGGTCGTTAACGGACAGTAGGGAAGAACAATGAGACAACTCTTGCTGCTATGTGAAATTCGTTGACTGAAAATAAATCCTTCCTACCTTTAATTCCTCATGCATTCAAGATACCGACTGATTTACAGATGGTCGTCCTCTTCGGAAGCGTTGCACAATAGCAATCAATTCCCAAGTAGTACGCAAAGCTGAAAATAATGAGACACGATTACGAATACGTGCGCGTGAATCTGAATTCAAATTACAAGTTCACTCACATTCTTTGATTCTCCGTCTCCATCGATGGAATGGTTCAGTAATTTCTCGAATTATTCCTCTCCCCGAGGCTAAGCATCCTGCTGGAGGGCGGATCCTCCTCGTCCGTAGTTGGTGCAGTTTCCTATAGAAGACATATATTAGTTTGAGGAAATCGAATTCACTTTGTCACGATTACGACAAGTCGAATCAAAAATACTCACCCTGCCAGCTCAGTCAAAACCTTCGTCTCCTTGTGGATCTTCTTTACGACATAACTTCCTGAATCTCGATGAGCTACACGGCAGAGCCCGCCGTCACACCTCAGGATCTTCTCACAAGCACCGTTCCCTCGTCATGGTAAAATATTTACGTTAATATGGACGGCAAAAGATATAATTCTTCAATTGACTGTCATGGAAATAACCTTACTCACCGTTTTGTAACTGAACAAAGTATTACTTCGCCGACCCGCGCTTCTCATGAATGGACAGACCTGGATCAAACGGAAACATTTTTTAATATGCAAGCAAATATTACTGTAAATGGTCCCGCATCATGTTCTCATGCAAACTGGGATTATAATAGAAAGGACGTTACTTACGATGGAATCATATGGAATTCTCGCGGTAAAAGTTTTGGAAGTTGGCCTTCCTCCTCTCGCGATATCCAATCTTCTTACGTTATCAATCCCTCGATGCACATTGAAACATTGTGACATGTCGGTATTTATAAAACCCAAATGCGCGGAATACATCGATTTACAATGAGGCATTTCACGATAAGTACAGATGATTACAATTAGAGGCTTTTTTTCTCGCAGAACTACATTGTGATTTTACGCAGTTAAACTTTATCATAAATATAATTCTTACACATACAATACAGTTATGATGTTCACATTACTCCATACGGGTGTTCATACAAGAAGCCAAACGCACTAACATAGTGCAACGGTCTACTGGTAAATGCTCGAAGGAAATTCGAAGATGGAAGAACCGAAAAAGAGAATGCATTCTCAAATATTCTGGACACATCAGCCGACAATGCGAAAATAGTGGGATGAAGATCAAGTGTGTGCAAGGACGATCGGAGGTGAAAAAGAGAACCATCAAAGAGAGGGTTGATCCTGAATAGAAGAATTTCAGGAGAACCTTGTTCACCGACGTGGCTAGCCAAACGAACGACTCAAGTACGGAAGAAGAGCGACTGCTCCAAAACAAAGTGTGCGAACAAGATCATTTGGCGTACAGTACATTACGAAATATTAACACTCAGAATGCGGGTTGTATGATAGGCAACTTCCAAATCATTGCACGTATTAGCACATTCATTCCAACATGATATACGGAAGGATAAATTTCACCATAACAATAGGTTAACTACCAAGATACCATCTATTGAACAAATAAAGTACAACTTGTTACATTTCATCAAGCTGCTTCAGTGACGGCTACCCCAAAAGGATCCAGCTTCAGGGAAGATCCTCCTCGAACCTTGACTGAGCAGCTGGTGCAGCTTCTACTGAAAAGATTCAAGCACGATTAAGGAAAGCGATTGCATTTCAAAGAATGTAAAATAGAGTATCAAAATAAGCTCGCCCTGCAAGCAAATTCAATATCTCCTTCTCATGGGTTTGCATCTTCCACATGACTTCTTTTCCTCGATCAAACAATACTACAATCTTCTCTGCAGAATCCACAGCTTCATGCTAAGCATCTTCTAATGCCGATGCACAAGCAGCGTGGCCTCATGAAGGTAATATATTTACGTTAACACGGACGGCAAATCAAATAACAACAATTGACTATCATGGAAATAATCTTACCCACCTTTTTCTAACTGAACACAATATTCCTTCGCCGAACCGTGAGAAATCCCATCTGAGGAAGCACTGTGGATGCACTGCGCGCACGGAACCATCTTCTCTGCGCTTGAAGGAAAAAAAAGGGTAAGCAACTGGAGATGTCGAAGAAGAGAACAAGGAATGAGTTTTACTTTACTTTCGTCCGATTCCGGGGTTACCGACGGTCTTGGATAAATGGCGCATCTTGAAATTCTCAGCAAAGGATACTGCTTAACTTATCCTGAAATAATCATTCCTACGTCCGGTTAAGAGATATTTATCAGTGATCCAAAATCATTCCGATCATATGTTATGGACGCGAACAAAATTGACTGCCATTTACACCCGAGCAGTCAAGGGAGTGAAATTGCCACATTACCAATTCGTGTCCCAGCATATCTTCTAGGTCTTTCGCGGCGGTAGTAGAAATGCAGGAAAAACTCTGTCTTGGCTGCTGGAGTAAACGGGACCGCTATCAACGTCTTCTCATCCGCCCCATGCAGACGAGCTGAAATCGATTGATTGTTTCAATAGACGTTACAACCTTTCGGAATTATAATGTCAAATGTGTAATTCAATGAAGCTCATTTTTATGCAAATACGCCGATGATGTATTATTTCGTGAGCTTCCCTACTGCTTCCCGTGGTAGATGCCCTCCTCACGTTTTCCAAACCGCTCTCGAAAAGGTCTTCTTGTTCCACAGCCACGCGATCGGTTTCCTGAAGAGATAAAGCATTAATCAAAACCATGATGGTCGTTAACGAACAGTAGGGAACAACAATCGACAACTCTTGCTGCTATGTGAAATTCGTTGACTGAAGATAAATCCTTCCTACCTTTCATTCCTCATGCATTCAAGATACCGACTGATTTACAGATGGTCGTCCTCTTCGGAAGCGTTGCACAATAGCAATCAATTCCCAAGTAGTACGCAAAGCTGAAAATAATGAGACACGATTACGAATACGTGCGCGTGAATCTGAATTCAAATTACAAGTTCACTCACATTCTTTGATTCTCCGTCTCCATCGATGGAATGGTTCAGTAATGTCTCGAATTATTCCTCTCCCCGAGGCTAAGCATCCTGCTGGAGGGCGGATCCTCCTCGTCCGTAGTTGGTGCAGTTTCCTATAGAAGATATATATTAGTTTGAGGAAATCGAATTCACTTTGGCACGATTACGACAAGTCGAATCAAAAATACTCACCCTGCCAGCTCAGTCAAAACCTTCGTCTCCATGTGGATCTTCCTTACGACATAACTTCCTGTATCTCGATGAGCTACACGGCAGAGCCCGCCGTCACACCTCAGGATCTTCTCACAAGCGCCGTTCCCTCGTCAAGGTAAAATATTTACGTTAATATGGACGGCAAAAGATAGAATTCTTCAATTGACTGTCATGGAAATAACCTTACTCACCGTTTTGTAACTGAACAATTTATTCCTTCGCCGACCCGCGCTTCTCATGAATGGACGTACCTGGATCAAACGGAAACATTTTTTAATATGCAACCAATATTGCTGTAAATGGTCCCGCATCATGTTCTCATGCAAACTGGGATTATAATAGAAAGGACGTTACTTGCGATGGAATCATATGGATTTCTCGCGGTAAGAATTTCAGAACTTGGCCTTCCTCCTCTCGCGATATCCAATCTTCTTACGTTATCAATCCCTCGATGCACATTGAAACATTGTGACATGTCGGTATTTTTAAAAGCCAAATGCGCGGAATACATCGATTTACAATGAGGCATTTCACGATAAGTACAGATGATTACAATTAGAGGCTGTTTTTCTCGCAGAACTACATTGTGATTTTACGCAGTTAAACTTTATCATAAATATAATTCTTACACATACAAAACAGTTATGATGTTCACATTACTCCATACGGGTGTTCATACAAGAAGCCAAACGCACTAACATAGTGCAACGGTCTACTGGTAAATGCTCGAAGGAAATTCGAAGATGGAAGAACCGAAAAAGAGAATGCATTCTCAAATATTCTGGACACATCCGCCGACAATGCGAAAATAGTGGGATGAAGATCAAGTGTGTGCAAGGACGATCGGAGGTGAAAAAGAGAACCATCAAAGAGAGGTTTGATCCTGAATAGAAGAATTTCAGGAGAACCTTGTTCACCGACGTGGCTAGCCAAAAGAACGACTCAAGTACGGAAGAAGAGCGACTGCTCCAAAACAAAGTGTGCGAACAAGATCATTTGGCGTACAGTACATTACGAAATATTAACACTCAGAATGCGGGTTGTATGATAGGCAACTTCCAAATCATTGCACGTATTAGCAAATTCATTCCAACATGATATACGGAAGGATAAATTTCACCATAACAATAGGTTAACTACCAAGATACCATCTATTGAACAAATAAAGTACAACTTGTTACATTTCATCAAGCTGCTTCAGTGACGGCTACCCCAAAAGGATCCAGCTTCAGGGAAGATCCTCCTCGAACCTTGACTGAGCAGCTGGTGCAGCTTCTACTGAAAAGATTCAAGCACGATTAAGGAAAGCGATTGCATTTCAAAGAATGTAAAATAGAGTATCAAAATAAGCTCGCCCTGCAAGCAAATTCAATATCTCCTTCTCATGGGTTTGCATCTTCCACATGACTTCTTTTCCTCGATCAAACAATACTACAATCTTCTCTGCAGAATCCACAGCTTCATGCTAAGCATCTTCTAATGCCGATGCACAAGCAGCGTGGCCTCATGAAGGTAATATATTTACGTTAACACGGACGGCAAATCAAATAACAACAATTGACTATCATGGAAATAATCTTACCCACCTTTTTCTAACTGAACACAATATTCCTTCGCCGAACCGTGAGAAATCCCATCTGAGGAAGCACTGTGGATGCACTGCGCGCACGGAACCATCTTCTCTGCGCTTGAAGGAAAAAAAAGGGTAAGCAACTGGAGATGTCGAAGAAGAGAACAAGGAATGAGTTTTACTTTACTTTCGTCCGATTCCGGGGTTACCGACGGTCTTGGATAAATGGCGCATCTTGAAATTCTCAGCAAAGGATACTGCTTAACTTATCCTGAAATAATCATTCCTACGTCCGGTTAAGAGATATTTATCAGTGATCCAAAATCATTCCGATCATATGTTATGGACGCGAACAAAATTGACTGCCATTTACACCCGAGCAGTCAAGGGAGTGAAATTGCCACATTACCAATTCGTGTCCCAGCATATCTTCTAGGTCTTTCGCGGCGGTAGTAGAAATGCAGGAAAAACTCTGTCTTGGCTGCTGGAGTAAACGGGACCGCTATCAACGTCTTCTCATCCGCCCCATGCAGACGAGCTGAAATCGATTGATTGTTTCAATAGACGTTACAACCTTTCGGAATTATAATGTCAAATGTGTAATTCAATGAAGCTCATTTTTATGCAAATACGCCGATGATGTATTATTTCGTGAGCTTCCCTACTGCTTCCCGTGGTAGATGCCCTCCTCACGTTTTCCAAACCGCTCTCGAAAAGGTCTTCTTGTTCCACAGCCACGCGATCGGTTTCCTGAAGAGATAAAGCATTAATCAAAACCATGATGGTCGTTAACGAACAGTAGGGAACAACAATCGACAACTCTTGCTGCTATGTGAAATTCGTTGACTGAAGATAAATCCTTCCTACCTTTCATTCCTCATGCATTCAAGATACCGACTGATTTACAGATGGTCGTCCTCTTCGGAAGCGTTGCACAATAGCAATCAATTCCCAAGTAGTACGCAAAGCTGAAAATAATGAGACACGATTACGAATACGTGCGCGTGAATCTGAATTCAAATTACAAGTTCACTCACATTCTTTGATTCTCCGTCTCCATCGATGGAATGGTTCAGTAATGTCTCGAATTATTCCTCTCCCCGAGGCTAAGCATCCTGCTGGAGGGCGGATCCTCCTCGTCCGTAGTTGGTGCAGTTTCCTATAGAAGATATATATTAGTTTGAGGAAATCGAATTCACTTTGGCACGATTACGACAAGTCGAATCAAAAATACTCACCCTGCCAGCTCAGTCAAAACCTTCGTCTCCATGTGGATCTTCCTTACGACATAACTTCCTGTATCTCGATGAGCTACACGGCAGAGCCCGCCGTCACACCTCAGGATCTTCTCACAAGCGCCGTTCCCTCGTCAAGGTAAAATATTTACGTTAATATGGACGGCAAAAGATAGAATTCTTCAATTGACTGTCATGGAAATAACCTTACTCACCGTTTTGTAACTGAACAATTTATTCCTTCGCCGACCCGCGCTTCTCATGAATGGACGTACCTGGATCAAACGGAAACATTTTTTAATATGCAACCAATATTGCTGTAAATGGTCCCGCATCATGTTCTCATGCAAACTGGGATTATAATAGAAAGGACGTTACTTGCGATGGAATCATATGGATTTCTCGCGGTAAGAATTTCAGAACTTGGCCTTCCTCCTCTCGCGATATCCAATCTTCTTACGTTATCAATCCCTCGATGCACATTGAAACATTGTGACATGTCGGTATTTATAAAACCCAAATGCGCGGAATACATCGATTTACAATGGAGGCATTTCACGATAAGTACAGATGATTACAATTAGAGGCTGTTTTTCTCGCAGAACTACATTGTGATTTTACGCAGTTAAACTTTATCATAAATATAATTCTTACACATACAAAACAGTTATGATGTTCACATTACTCCATACGGGTGTTCATACAAGAAGCCAAACGCACTAACATAGTGCAACGGTCTACTGGAAAATCCTCGAAGGAAATTCGAAGATGGAAGAACCGAAAAAGAGAATGCATTCTCAAATATTCTGGACACATCAGCCGACAATGCGAAAATAGTGGGATGAAGATCAAGTGTGTGCAAGGACGATCGGAGGTGAAAAAGAGAACCATCAAAGAGAGGTTTGATCCTGAATAGAAGAATTTCAGGAGAACCTTGTTCACCGACGTGGCTAGCCAAAAGAACGACTCAAGTACGGAAGAAGAGCGACTGCTCCAAAACAAAGTGTGCGAACAAGATCATTTGGCGTACAGTACATTACGAAATATTAACACTCAGAATGCGGGTTGTATGATAGGCAACTTCCAAATCATTGCACGTATTAGCAAATTCATTCCAACATGATATACGGAAGGATAAATTTCACCATAACAATAGGTTAACTACCAAGATACCATCTATTGAACAAATAAAGTACAACTTGTTACATTTCATCAAGCTGCTTCAGTGACGGCTACCCCAAAAGGATCCAGCTTCAGGGAAGATCCTCCTCGAACCTTGAGTGAGCAGCTGGTGCAGCTTTTACTGAAAACATTCAAGTACGGTTAAGGAAAGCGATTGCATTTTAAGGGATGTAAAATGGAGTATCAAAATAAGCTCACCCTGCAAGCACATTCAATATCTCCTTCCCATGGGTTTGCATCTTCCACATGACTTCTTTTCCTCGATCAAACAATACTACAATCTTCTCTGCAGAATCCACAGCTTCATGCTAAGCATCTTCTAATGCCGAAGCACAAGCAGCGTGGCCTCATGAAGGTAAATATTTACGTTAACACGGACGGCAAATCAAATAACAACAATTGACTATCATGGAAATAATCTTACCCACCTTTTTCTAACTGAACACAATATTCCTTCGCCGAACCGTGAGAAATCCCATCTGAGGAAGCACTGTGGATGCACTGCGCGCACGGAACCATCTTCTCTGCGCTTGAAGGAAAAAAAAGGGTAAGCAACTGGAGATGTCGAAGAAGAGAACAAGGAATGAGTTTTACTTTACTTTCGTCCGATTCCGGGGTTACCGACGGTCTTGGATAAATGGCGCATCTTGAAATTCTCAGCAAAGGATACTGCTTAACTTATCCTGAAATAATCATTGCTACGTCCGGTTAAGAGATATTTATCAGTGATCCAAAATCATTCCGATCATATGTTATGGACACGACAAAATTGACTGCCATTTACACCCGAGCAGTCAAGGAGGTGAAATTGCCACATTACCAATTCGTGTCCCAGCATATCTTCTAGGTCTTTCGCGGCGGTAGTAGAAATGCAGGAAAAACTTTGTCTTGGCTGCTGCAGTAAACGGGACCGCTATCAACATCTTCTCATCCGCCCCATGCAGACTAGCTGAAATCGATTGAATGTTTCAATAGACGTTACAACCTTTTGGAATTATAATGTCAAACGTGTAATTCAATGAAGCTCATTTTTTTGCAAATACGCCGATGATGTATTATTTCGTGAGCTTCCCTACTGCTTCCCGTGGTAGATGCCCTCCTCACGTTTTCCAAACCGCTCTCGAAAAGGTCTTCTTGTTCCACAGCCACGAGATCGGTTTCCTGAAGAGATAAAGCATTAATCAAAACCATGATGGTCGTTAACGAACAGTAGGGAAGAACAATCGACAACTCTTGCTGCTATGTGAAATTCGTTGACTGAAGATAAATCCTTCCTACCTTTATTTCCTCATGCATTCAAGATACCGACTGATTTACAGATGGTCGTCCTCTTCGGAAGCGTTGCACAATAGCAATCAATTCCCAAGTAGTACGCAAAGCTGAAAATAATGAGACACGATTACGAATACGTGCGCGTGAATCTGAATTCAAATTACAAGTTCACTCACATTCTTTGATTCTCCGTCTCCATCGATGGAATGGTTCAGTAATGTCTCGAATTATTCCTCTCCCCGAGGCTAAGCATCCTGCTGGAGGGCGGATCCTCCTCGTCCGTAGTTGGTGCAGTTTCCTATAGAAGATATATATTAGTTTGAGGAAATCGAATTCACTTTGTCACGATTACGACAAGTCGAATCAAAAATACTCACCCTGCCAGCTCAGTCAAAACCTTCGTCTCCTTGTGGATCTTCCTTACGACATAACTTCCTGAATCTCGATGAGCTACACGGCAGAGCCCGCCGTCACACCTCAGGATCTTCTCACAAGCACCGTTCCCTCGTCATGGTAAAATATTTACGTTAATATGGACGGCAAAAGATAGAATTCTTCAATTGACTGTCATGGAAATAACCTTACTCACCGTTTTGTAACTGAACAATTTATTCCTTCGCCGACCCGCGCTTCTCATGAATGGACGTACCTGGATCAAACGGAAACATTTTTTAATATGCAAGCAAATATTACTGTAAAAGGTCCCGCATCATGTTCTCATGCAAACTGGGATTATAATAGAAAGGACGTTACTTACGATGGAATCATATGGAATTCTCGCGGTAAAAGTTTTGGAAGTTGGCCTTCCTCCTCTCGCGATATCCAATCTTCTTACGTTATCAATCCCTCGATGCACATTGAAACATTATGACATGTCGGTATTTATAAAACCCAAATGCGCGGAATACATCGATTAACAATGGAGGCATTTCACGATAAGTACAGATGATTACAATTAGAGGCTGTTTTTCTCGCAGAACTACATTGTGATTTTACGCAGTTAAACTTTATCATAAATATAATTCTTACACATACAATACAGTTATGATGTTCACAATACTCCATACGGGGGTTCATACAAGAAGCCAAACGCACTAACATAGTGCAACGGTCTACTGGTAAATGCTCGAAGGAAATTCGAAGATGGAAGAACCGAAAAAGAGAATGCATTCTCATATATTCTGGACACATCCGCCGACAATGCGAAAATAGTGGGATGAAGATCAAGTGTGTGCAAGGACGATCGGAGGTGAAAAAGAGAACCATCAAAGAGAGGGTTGATCCTGAATAGAAGAATTTCAGGAGAACCTTGTTCACCGACGTGGCTAGCCAAAAGAACGACTCAAGTACGGAAGAAGAGCGACTGCTCCAAAACAAAGTGTGCGAACAAGATCATTTGGCGTACAGTACATTACGAAATATTAACACTCAGAATGCGGGTTGTATGATAGGCAACTTCCAAATCATTGCACGTATTAGCACCTTCATTCCAACATGATATACGGAAGGATAAATTTCACCATAACAATAGGTTAACTACCAAGATACCATCTATTGAACAAATAAAGTACAACTTGTTACATTTCATCAAGCTGCTTCAGTGACGGCTACCCCAAAAGGATCCAGCTTCAGGGAAGATCCTCCTCGAACCTTGAGTGAGCAGCTGGTGCAGCTTCTACTGAAAAGATTCAAGCACGGTTAAGGAAAGCGATTGCATTTTAAGGGATGTAAAATAGAGTATCAAAATAAGCTCACCCTGCAAGCACATTCAATATCTCCTTCCCATGCGTTTGCATCTTCCACATGACTTCTTTTCCTCGATCTAACAATACTACAATCTTCTCTGCAGAATTCACAGCTTCATGCTAAGCATCTTCTAATGCCGATGCACAAGCAGCGTGGCCTCATGAAGGTAATATATTTACGTTAACACGGACGGAAAATCAAATAACAACAATTGACTATCATGGAAATAATATTACCCACCTTTTTCTAACTGAACACAATATTCCTTCGCCGAACCGTGAGAAATCACATCTGAGGAAACACTGTGGATGCACTGTGCGCACGGAACCATCTTCTCTGCGCTTGAAGTAAAAAAAAAGGGTAAGCAACTGGAGAAGTCGAAGAAGAGAACAAGGAATGAGTTTTACTTTACTTTCGTCCGATTCCGGGGTTACCGACGGTCTTGGATAAATGGCCCATCCTGAAATTCTCAGCGAAGGATACTGCTTAACTTATCCTGAAATAATCATTGCTACGTCCGGTTAAGAGATATTTATCAGTGATCCAAAATCATTCCGATCATATGTTATGGACGCGAACAAAATTGACTGCCATTTACACCCGAGCAGTCAAGGAGGTGAAATTGCCACATTACCAATTCGTGTCCCAGCATATCTTCTAGGTCCTTCGCGGCGGTAGTAGAAATGCAGGAAAAACTTTGTCTTGGCTGCTGCAGTAAACGGGACCGCTATCAACATCTTCTCATCCGCCCCATGCAGACGAGCTGAAATCGATTGATTGTTTCAATAGACTTTACATCCTTTTGGAATTATAATGTCAAATGTGTAATTCAATGAAGGTCATTTTTATGCAAATACGCCGATGATGTATTATTTCGTGAGCTTCCCTACTGCTTCCCGTGGTAGATGCCCTCCTCACGTTTTCCAAACCGCTCTCGAAAAGGTCTTCTTGTTCCACAGCCACGCGATCGGTTTCCTGAAGAGATAAAGCATTAATCAAAACCATGATGGTCGTTAACGAACAGTAGGGAACAACAATCGACAACTCTTGCTGCTATGTGAAATTCGTTGACTGAAGATAAATCCTTCCTACCTTTCATTCCTCATGCATTCAAGATACCGACTGATTTACAGATGGTCGTCCTCTTCGGAAGCGTTGCACAATAGCAATCAATTCCCAAGTAGTACGCAAAGCTGAAAATAATGAGACACGATTACGAATACGTGCGCGTGAATCTGAATTCAAATTACAAGTTCACTCACATTCTTTGATTCTCCGTCTCCATCGATGGAATGGTTCAGTAATGTCTCGAATTATTCCTCTCCCCGAGGCTAAGCATCCTGCTGGAGGGCGGATCCTCCTCGTCCGTAGTTAGTGCAGTTTCCTATAGAAGACATATATTTGTTTGAGGAAATCGAATTCACTTTGTCACGATTACGACAAGTCGAATCAAAAATACTCACCCTGCCAGCTCAGTCAAAACCTTCGTCTCCTTGTGGATCTTCCTTACGACATAACTTCCTGAATCTCGATGAGCTACACGGCAGAGCCCGCCGTCACAGCTCAGGATCTTCTCACAAGCACCGTTCCCTCGTCATGGTAAAATATTTACGTTAATATGGACGGCAAAAGATAGAATTCTTCAATTGACTGTCATGGAAATAACCTTACTCACCGTTTTGTAACTGAACAAAGTATTACTTCGCCGACACGCGCTACTAATGAATGGACGAACCTGGATCAAACGGAAACATGTTTTAATATGCAAGCAAATATTACTGTAAATGGTCCCGGCTCATGTTCTCATGCAAACTGGGATTATAATAGAAAGGACGTTACTTACGATGGAATCATATGGAATTCTCGCGGTAAAAGTTTTGGAAGTTGGCCTTCCTCCTCTCGCGATATCAAATCTTCTTACGGTATCAATCCCTCGATGCACATTGAAACATTGTGACATGTCGGTATTTTTAAAAGCCAAATGCGCGGAATACATCGATTTACAATGGAGGCATTTCACCATAAGTACAGATGATTACAATTAGAGGCTGTTTTTCTCGCAGAACTACATTGTGATTTTACGCAGTTAAACTTTATGATAAATATAATTATTACACAAACAATACAGTTATGATGTTCACAATACTCCATACGGGTGTTCGTACAAGAAGCCAAACGCACTAACATAGTGCAACGGTCTACTGGTAAATGCTCGAAGGAAATTCGAAGATGGAAGAACCGAAAAAGAGAATGCATTCTCAAATATTCTGGACACATCCGCCGACAATGCGAAAATAGTGGGATGAAGATCAAGTGTGTGCAAGGTCGATCGGAGGTGAAAAAGAGAACCATCAAAGAGAGGGTTGATCCTGAATAGAAGAATTTCAGGAGAACCTTGTTCACCGACGTGGCTAGCCAAAAGAACGACTCAAGTACGGAAGAAGTGCGACTGCTCCAAAACAAAGTGTGCGAACAAGATCATTTGGCGTACAGTACATTACGAAATATTAACACTCAGAATGCGGGTTGTATGATAGGCAACTTCCAAATCATTGCACGTATTAGCACATTCATTCCAACATGATATACGGAAGGATAAATTTCACCATAACAATAGGTTAACTACCAAGATACCATCTATTGAACAAATAAAGTACAACTTGTTACATTTCATCAAGCTGCTTCAGTGACGGCTACCCCAAAAGGATCCAGCTTCAGGGAAGATCCTCCTCGAACCTTGAGTGAGCAGCTGGTGCAGCTTCTACTGAAAAGATTCAAGCACGGTTAAGGAAAGCGATTGCATTTTAAGGGATGTAAAATGGAGTATCAAAATAAGCTCACCCTGCAAGCACATTCAATATCTCCTTCCCATGGGTTTGCATCTTCCACATGACTTCTTTTCCTCGATCTAGCAATACTACAATCTTCTCTGCAGAATCCACAGCTTCATGCTAAGCATCTTCTAATGCCGATGCACAAGAAGCGTGGCCTCATGAAGGTAATATATTTACGTTAACACGGACGGAAAATCAAATAACAACAATTGACTATCATGGAAATAATCTTACCCACCTTTTTCTAACTGAACACAATATTCCTTCGCCGAACCGTGAGAAATCCCATCTGAGGAAACACTGTGGATGCACTGCGCGCACGGAACCATCTTCTCTGCGCTTGAAGTAAAAAAAAAGGGTAAGCAACTGGAGAAGTCGAAGAAGAGAACAAGGAATGAGTTTTACTTTACTTTCGTCCGATTCCGGGGTTACCGACGGTCTTGGATAAATGGCCCATCCTGAAATTCTCAGCGAAGGATACTGCTTAACTTATCCTGAAATAATCATTGCTACGTCCGGTTAAGAGATATATATCAGTGATCCAAAATCATTCCGATCATATGTTATGGACGCGAACAAAATTGACTGCCATTTACACCCGAGCAGTCAAGGAGGTGAAATTGCCACATTACCAATTCGTGTCCCAGCATATCTTCTAGGTCTTTCGCGGCGGTAGTAGAAATGCAGGAAAAACTTTGTCTTGGCTGCTGCAGTAAACGGGACCGCTATCAACATCTTCTCATCCGCCCCATGCAGACGAGCTGAAATCGATTGAGTGTTTCAATAGACTTTACATCCTTTTGGAATTATAATGTCAAATGTGTAATTCAATGAAGGTCATTTTTATGCAAATACGCCGATGATGTATTATTTCGTGAGCTTCCCTACTGCTTCCCGTGGTAGATGCCCTCCTCACGTTTTCCAAACCGCTCTCGAAAAGGTCTTCTTGTTCCACAGCCACGCGATCGGTTTCCTGAAGAGATAAAGCATTAATCAAAACCATGATGGTCGTTAACGAACAGTAGGGAAGAACAATCGACAACTCTTGCTGCTATGTGAAATTCGTTGACTGAAGATAAATCCTTCCTACCTTTCATTCCTCATGCATTCAAGATACCGACTGATTTACAGATGGTCGTCCTCTTCGGAAGCGTTGCACAATAGCAATCAATTCCCAAGTAGTACGCAAAGCTGAAAATAATGAGACACGATTACGAATACGTGCGCGTGAATCTGAATTCAAATTACAAGTTCACTCACATTCTTTGATTCTCCGTCTCCATCGATGGAATGGTTCAGTAATGTCTCGAATTATTCCTCTCCCCGAGGCTAAGCATCCTGCTGGATGGCTGATCCTCCTCGTCCGTAGTTGGTGCAGTTTCCTATAGAAGATATATATTAGTTTGAGGAAATCGAATTCACTTTGTCACGATTACGACAAGTCGAATCAAAAATACTCACCCTGCCAGCTCAGTCAAAACCTTCGTCTCCTTGTGGATCTTCCTTACGACATAACTTCCTGAATCTCGATGAGCTACACGGCAGAGCCCGCCGTCACACCTCAGGATCTTCTCACAAGCACCGTTCCCTCGACATGGTAAAATATTTACGTTAATATGGACGGCAAAAGATAGAATTCTTCAATTGACTGTCATGGAAATAACCTTACTCACCGTTTTGTAACTGAACAATTTATTCCTTCGCCGACCCGCGCTTCTCATGAATGGACGTACCTGGATCAAACGGAAACATTTTTTAATATGCAAGCAAATATTACTGTAAAAGGTCCCGCATCATGTTCTCATGCAAACTGGGATTATAATAGAAAGGACGTTACTTACGATGGAATCATATGGAATTCTCGCGGTAAAAGTTTTGGAAGTTGGCCTTCCTCCTCTCGCGATATCCAATCTTCTTACGTTATCAATCCCTCGATGCACATTGAAACATTGTGACATGTCGGTATTTTTAAAAGCCAAATGCGCGGAATACATCGATTTACAATGAGGCATTTCACGATAAGTACAGATGATTACAATTAGAGGCTGTTTTTCTCGCAGAACTACATTGTGATTTTACGCAGTTAAACTTTATCATAAATATAATTCTTACACATACAATACAGTTATGATGTTCACAATACTCCATACGGGTGTTCGTACAAGAAGCCAAACGCACTAACATAGTGCAACGGTCTACTGGTAAATGCTCGAAGGAAATTCGAAGATGGAAGAACCGAAAAAGAGAATGCATTCTCATATATTCTGGACACATCCGCCGACAATGCGAAAATAGTGGGATGAAGATCAAGTGTGTGCAATGACGATCGGAGGTGAAAAAGAGAACCATCAAAGAGAGGGTTGATCCTGAATAGAAGAATTTCAGGAGAACCTTGTTCACCGACGTGGCTAGCCAAAAGAACGACTCAAGTACGGAAGAAGAGCGACTGCTCCAAAACAAAGTGTGCGAACAAGATCATTTGGCGTACAGTACATTACGAAATATTAACACTCAGAATGCGGGTTGTATGATAGGCAACTTCCAAATCATTGCACGTATTAGCACATTCATTCCAACATGATATACGGAAGGATAAATTTCACCATAACAATAGGTTGACTACCAAGATACCATCTATTGAACAAATAAAGTACAACTTGTTACATTTCATCAAGCTGCTTCAGTGACGGCTACCCCAAAAGGATCCAGCTTCAGGGAAGATCCTCCTCGAACCTTGAGTGAGCAGCTGGTGCAGCTTCTACTGAAAAGATTCAAGCACGGTTAAGGAAAGCGATTGCATTTTAAGGGATGTAAAATGGAGTATCAAAATAAGCTCACCCTGCAAGCACATTCAATATCTCCTTCCCATGCGTTTGCATCTTCCACATGACTTCTTTTCCTCGATCTAACAATACTAATTTCTTCTCTGCAGAATCCACAGCTTCATGCTAAGCATCTTCTAATGCCGATGCACAAGCAGCGTGGCCTCATGAAGGTAATATATTTACGTTAACACGGACGGAAAATCAAATAACAACAATTGACTATCATGGAAATAATCTTACCCACCTTTTTCTAACTGAACACAATATTCCTTCGCCGAACCGTGAGAAATCCCATCTGAGGAAACACTGTGGATGCACTGCGCGCACGGAACCATCTTCTCTGCGCTTGAAGTAAAAAAAAAGGGTAAGCAACTGGAGAAGTCGAAGAAGAGAACAAGGAATGAGTTTTACTTTACTTTCGTCCGATTCCGGGGTTACCGACGGTCTTGGATAAATGGCCCATCCTGAAATTCTCAGCGAAGGATACTGCTTAACTTATCCTGAAATAATCATTGCTACGTCCGGTTAAGAGATATATATCAGTGATCCAAAATCATTCCGATCATATGTTATGGACGCGAACAAAATTGACTGCCATTTACACCCGAGCAGTCAAGGAGGTGAAATTGCCACATTACCAATTCGTGTCCCAGCATATCTTCTAGGTCTTTCGCGGCGGTAGTAGAAATGCAGGAAAAACTTTGTCTTGGCTGCTGCAGTAAACGGGACCGCTATCAACGTCTTCTCATCCGCCCCATGCAGACGAGCTGAAATCGATTGATTGTTTCAATAGACTTTACATCCTTTTGGAATTATAATGTCAAATGTGTAATTCAATGAAGGTCATTTTTATGCAAATACGCCGATGATGTATTATTTCGTGAGCTTCCCTACTGCTTCCCGTGGTAGATGCCCTCCTCACGTTTTCCAAACCGCTCTCGAAAAGGTCTTCTTGTTCCACAGCCACGCGATCGGTTTCCTGAAGAGATAAAGCATTAATCTAAACCATGATGGTCGTTAACGAACAGTAGGGAAGAACAATCGACAACTCTTGCTGCTATGTGAAATTCGTTGACTGAAGATAAATCCTTCCTACCTTTCATTCCTCATGCATTCAAGATACCGACTGATTTACAGATGGTCGTCCTCTTCGGAAGCGTTGCACAATAGCAATCAATTCCCAAGTAGTACGCAAAGCTGAAAATAATGAGACACGATTACGAATACGTGCGCGTGAATCTGAATTCAAATTACAAGTTCACTCACATTCTTTGATTCTCCGTCTCCATCGATGGAATGGTTCAGTAATGTCTCGAATTATTCCTCTCCCCGAGGCTAAGCATCCTGCTGGAGGGCGGATCCTCCTCGTCCGTAGTTGGTGCAGTTTCCTATAGAAGATATATATTAGTTTGAGGAAATCGAATTCACTTTGTCACGATTACGACAAGTCGAATCAAAAATACTCACCCTGCCAGCTCAGTCAAAACCTTCGTCTCCTTGTGGATCTTCCATACGACATAACTTCCTGAATCTCGATGAGCTACACGGCAGAGCCCGCCGTCACACCTCAGGATCTTCTCACAAGCACCGTTCCCTCGTCATGGTAAAATATTTACGTTAATATGGACGGCAAAAGATAGAATTCTTCAATTGACTGTCATGGAAATAACCTTACTCACCGTTTTGTAACTGAACAATTTATTCCTTCGCCGACCCGCGCTTCTCATGAATGGACGTACCTGGATCAAACGGAAACATTTTTTAATATGCAAGCAAATATTACTGTAAATGGTCCCGCATCATGTTCTCATGCAAACTGGGATTATAATAGAAAGGACGTTACTTACGATGGAATCATATGGAATTCTCGCGGTAAATGTTTTGGAAGTTGGCCTTCCTCCTCTCGCGATATCCAATCTTCTTACGTTATCAATCCCTCGATGCACATTGAAACATTGTGACATGTCGGTATTTATAAAACCCAAATGCGCGGAATACATCGATTTACAATGAGGCATTTCACGATAAGTACAGATGATTACAATTAGAGGCTGTTTTTCTCGCAGAACTACATTGTGATTTTACGCAGTTAAACTTTATGATAAATATAATTATTACACATACAATACAGTTATGATGTTCACAATACTCCATACGGGTGTTCATACAAGAAGCCAAACGCACTAACATAGTGCAACGGTCTACTGGTAAATGCTCGAAGGAAATTCGAAGATGGAAGAACCGAAAAAGAGAATGCATTCTCAAATATTCTGGACACATCAGCCGACAATGCGAAAATAATGGGATGAAGATCAAGTGTGTGCAAGGACGATCGGAGGTGAAAAAGAGAACCATCAAAGAGAGGGTTGATCCTGAATAGAAGAATTTCAGGAGAACCTTGTTCACCGACGTGGCTAGCCAAACGAACGACTCAAGTACGGAAGAAGAGCGACTGCTCCAAAACAAAGTGTGCGAACAAGATCATTTGGCGTACAGTACATTACGAAATATTAACACTCAGAATGCGGGTTGTATGATAGGCAACTTCCAAATCATTGCACGTATTAGCACATTCATTCCAACATGATATACGGAAGGATAAATTTCACCATAACAATAGGTTGACTACCAAGATACCATCTATTGAACAAATAAAGTACAACTTGTTACATTTCATCAAGCTGCTTCAGTAACGGCTACCCCAAAAGGATCCAGCTTCAGGGAAGATCCTCCTCGAACCTTGAGTGAGCAGCTGGTGGAGCTTCTACTAAAAAGATTCAAGCACGGTTAAGGAAAGCGATTGCATTTTAAGGGATGTAAAATGGAGTATCAAAATAAGCTCACCCTGCAAGCACATTCAATATCTCCTTCCCATGCGTTTGCATCTTCCACATGACTTCTTTTCCTCGATCTAACAATACTAATTTCTTCTCTGCAGAATCCACAGCTTCATGCTAAGCATCTTCTAATGCCGATGCACAAGCAGCGTGGCCTCATGAAGGTAATATATTTACGTTAACACGGACGGAAAATCAAATAACAACAATTGACTATCATGGAAATAATCTTACCCACCTTTTTCTAACTGAACACAATATTCCTTCGCCGAACCGTGAGAAATCCCATCTGAGGAAACACTGTGGATGCACTGCGCGCACGGAACCATCTTCTCTGCGCTTGAAGTAAAAAAAAAGGGTAAGCAACTGGAGAAGTCGAAGAAGAGAACAAGGAATGAGTTTTACTTTACTTTCGTCCGATTCCGGGGTTACCGACGGTCTTGGATAAATGGCCCATCCTGAAATTCTCAGCGAAGGATACTGCTTAACTTATCCTGAAATAATCATTGCTACGTCCGGTTAAGAGATATTTATCAGTGATCCAAAATCATTCCGATCATATGTTATGGACGCGAACAAAATTGACTGCCATTTACACCCGAGCAGTCAAGGAGGTGAAATTGCCACATTACCAATTCGTGTCCCAGCATATCTTCTAGGTCTTTCGCGGCGGTAGTAGAAATGCAGGAAAAACTTTGTCTTGGCTGCTGGAGTAAACGGGACCGCTATCAACGTCTTCTCATCCGCCCCATGCAGACTAGCTGAAATCGATTGATTGTTTCAATAGACTTTACATCCTTTTGGAATTATAATGTCAAATGTGTAATTCAATGAAGGTCATTTTTATGCAAATACGCCGATGATGTATTATTTCGTGAGCTTCCCTACTGCTTCCCGTGGTAGATGCCCTCCTCACGTTTTCCAAACCGCTCTCGAAAAGGTCTTCTTGTTCCACAGCCACGCGATCGGTTTCCTGAAGAGATAAAGCATTAATCTAAACCATGATGGTCGTTAACGAACAGTAGGGAAGAACAATCGACAACTCTTGCTGCTATGTGAAATTCGTTGACTGAAGATAAATCCTTCCTACCTTTCATTCCTCATGCATTCAAGATACCGACTGATTTACAGATGGTCGTCCTCTTCGGAAGCGTTGCACAATAGCAATCAATTCCCAAGTAGTACGCAAAGCTGAAAATAATGAGACACGATTACGAATACGTGCGCGTGAATCTGAATTCAAATTACAAGTTCACTCACATTCTTTGATTCTCCGTCTCCATCGATGGAATGGTTCAGTAATGTCTCGAATTATTCCTCTCCCCGAGGCTAAGCATCCTGCTGGAGGGCGGATCCTCCTCGTCCGTAGTTGGTGCAGTTTCCTATAGAAGATATATATTAGTTTGAGGAAATCGAATTCACTTTGTCACGATTACGACAAGTCGAATCAAAAATACTCACCCTGCCAGCTCAGTCAAAACCTTCGTCTCCTTGTGGATCTTCTTTACGACATAACTTCCTGAATCTCGATGAGCTACACGGCAGAGCCCGCCGTCACACCTCAGGATCTTCTCACAAGCACCGTTCCCTCGTCATGGTAAAATATTTACGTTAATATGGACGGCAAAAGATAGAATTCTTCAATTGACTGTCATGGAAATAACCTTACTCACCGTTTTGTAACTGAACAATTTATTCCTTCGCCGACCCGCGCTTCTCATGAATGGACGTACCTGGATCAAACGGAAACATTTTTTAATATGCAAGCAAATATTACTGTAAATGGTCCCGCATCATGTTCTCATGCAAACTGGGATTATAATAGAAAGGACGTTACTTACGATGGAATCATATGGAATTCTCGCGGTAAAAGTTTTGGAAGTTGGCCTTCCTCCTCTCGCGATATCCAATCTTCTTACGTTATCAATCCCTCGATGCACATTGAAACATTGTGACATGTCGGTATTTATAAAACCCAAATGCGCGGAATACATCGATTTACAATGAGGCATTTCACGATAAGTACAGATGATTACAATTAGAGGCTGTTTTTCTCGCAGAACTACATTGTGATTTTACGCAGTTAAACTTTATCATAAATATAATTCTTACACATACAATACAGTTATGATGTTCACAATACTCCATACGGGTGTTCGTACAAGAAGCCAAACGCACTAACATAGTGCAACGGTCTACTGGGAAATGCTCGAAGGAAATTCGAAGATGGAAGAACCGAAAAAGAGAATGCATTCTCAAATATTCTGGACACATCAGCCGACAATGCGAAAATAATGGGATGAAGATCAAGTGTGTGCAAGGACGATCGGAGGTGAAAAAGAGAACCATCAAAGAGAGGGTTGATCCTGAATAGAAGAATTTCAGGAGAACCTTGTTCACCGACGTGGCTAGCCAAACGAACGACTCAAGTACGGAAGAAGAGCGACTGCTCCAAAACAAAGTGTGCGAACAAGATCATTTGGCGTACAGTACATTACGAAATATTAACACTCAGAATGCGGGTTGTATGATAGGCAACTTCCAAATCATTGCACGTATTAGCACATTCATTCCAACATGATATACGGAAGGATAAATTTCACCATAACAATAGGTTGACTACCAAGATACCATCTATTGCACTTATAAGGTAGTACTTGTTACTTTTCATCAAGCTGCTTCAGTGACGGCTACCCCAAAAGTATTACATTTAATTTCATATTACGAAACCATTCGCGAAATACAATTTTCTGTGGGAATCTACAAAGTTTATTTTATTACTATGGCATTCTACGAAGGTACTCCTTCTCACATTGATTTCACTGCTCCATTATAATTATGCTTAGCGAAACTCATTAAGTTTTTCCCCATTACTGCGCCTTACGTTTCCTTCAATATTTAGCAATTGAAAATATTCAGCACCCAAATGGCTTTCAAGTATTTCATACTTAGCCACAATATTGTGGTAAATGTATAAAGAATTATTTATTCCCCTTTCTTGATGGTTAACTGCCACTAAGTCACTAAGCCAACTTAGTAGTGAGGTAAGTATAAACATATGAATATTCATAAAATTTTATTTGACTAATTAATTGTTGTTTGCATACTCCAAAATATATCATGCTCCTTAATTTTATATAGTTAGCAAAATGAACACTATTATCACTTATTTTACTATGCTTTTACTAAGAACAGAACGTCATTAATTACAGGACATAATTCAACATCTTTCTTGTTTCATTCATATATTATTTCATTACCCATAGATTTTTTTCTCTCAATTTCTAAGATGTTGTGCGATCAAATATAATATATTACATAATTATCTAAATTCTTATGATCTCTGTTGTTTATCTTTTAATCCAATGCATTCAATATTTGCTGCTTAATAAAAGATTGTAACTCTCAAATTAAAAGATCATGTATATCATTATCTGAGAATAATAATACTTTACAAAAGGTAAAAATATAGTACGAATAGAGCATCAATTGATAAAATAATAACCTGCTACTGAAACTATATGTCCCTAGAAATAAGTGCCTTTTTATCAAGGTGCTTCCTTTTCTCTAGAATATTTTTAATAAATTTATGTAATAGAAGAGCGGTTCTAATTTCATGTGTTTATATTTAAAGTGTCGTTTCAGGTGAGTCGTTAAACGTTTAATTGGACTTTTTTTAAATTTTAACCAAATGTTATTAAAATTGATTGAATAATTAAAACATTTTATGAAAAAATTCAATCCCGAAATTCATATAAAGTCGTTAACTGTTTCAGAAATTGCAATTGCAAATAATATAAGTCAATATGGTTTTCTCGAATTATGTTAATAACCTTGCGTTAGAATTTATAAACTGCAACCGAATTAAAAAGTAATTAAAAATAAATATCGTTTTTGAAGGAATCGAATTTACGTGGTGTTATCGTGTGCATGTCCGAAAGAAGCTACGGCTCCTTCACTTTCCTTTTCGTTCAGCAGCTTGAGTCATTTTTGTTTAGAAAGTGGAATACATACTCAAGGACAAATGCTCTCCATCACAATACAAAAAAGGGAAGGAGATTCGTGAGCAAGTAGACCCGGAGTATTGAAATATATTTATAACTATGTATTAAACGGAAATAAACTAAATTATTATTGAATCACTGAATACAAGATAAACTATCGTTGCATATAATTCACCTCACGATAGAAAATGATTCAGGTTTTAATTTAATAATTGAATGTTATCTAAATAACATCCGATTATGACAAGTTAAATATTTCAATTTCAATAATAATTCGGAACAATTATCATTCCATGCTGCGATGAACGATGATTGCAGTATACGTAAATACAGAAAAAATCCTATGAATTGGAAAATGTCGTGGCCTACAATTTTAATCGCAAAATTCCTTTGAATCTTACGTATATAAGTTACAAATATATCTCAATACGACGATGTATACATAGAGTAGTATCTAAGTTACATGTTGATTGCATATTGGACCGTGTCAAACTATTTTAAAAAATTCTAAAAATTCCTTAACTGATTAAAAAACACTCCTTATAGTCGTACTTATATAATTCTCTTATGTAATCAAAATGGTATCATTGTTTTCGAGATCCGTTTAGCGTAATAATTTTACTTTGAGCAGCTGTCAGGTGCTTAAAAAATATTATATCTAAATCTATATATCTAAATATTATATATATATATATATATATATATATATATATATATATATATATATATATATATATATATATATATATATATATATATATATATATATATATATATATATATATATATATATATTATATTTATTAGAATAAATTATATAATCGTTAAAATAAAAGGTTGAAACTCGAAATAAAACTATGTATCTTATACAGACGAAATTTATATGACAATCCGTATTGCATTTCAAAAATAACTAAATCATTCATTGAATACCGCTTAATGATGCAATAGGGAAAATGTATTGCAAAATAACGAGAAATATTAATTTAATAAATTACAAATATTCACTAAGAAATAGAAAACGTTGTGGATTACACCCTTCAAACTTAATATATTTCGTTTTCGTAAACCTACCGTTAATTTTTCAATGATCAGAGAATAGAATGGTATGCAAGGTGATATCTCAATTTAATCTTTGATAGGATAACGGACCTCATAAAACTATATTATAGACATCATAGTTATCCATTAATTAACTAGAAAAGCATAAGTATACATCCACTTGTATATATATCTGAAGGAGTGATACGCGGATCATTGTTCTCGGGAAGTGTTAATCATCATTAATTGTACTTTTATTAGAAGGGTTGTTACGTTTTTAGATTATAGAGCAACTGTATAATCGCTAAAAAACGTGAGTTAAATCTTGAGTGAAACTAAGAATATTACATATTTCGTCATCCTTCACTTATTTCAAATACTTCAAGTTTCCATTTAATTTGAATAGAGTACTTATTTAAATTAGATTCTAATATTGGAATTAAAGAAAGTTGTAAATCGTTCAAGACTATTTCAAGTACGTTAGGAATCATCGCATGAGATCTATTCTCGTACTTAATACGCGTAGTTATACGAAAAGCAATGTTACGTTGTATTCAGAAAATTAAAGCAAAGAAGTGTTGAAAATAGGAATAAAGCTCTCGCGAGTACTATCCATTTATTATAGAAATAGTTGTAGTGATTTATTAATGATCAATGGCATCAGTGCTTAAATATCACGATGACTCAAAGCATAATTAATATTTCAATGATAATTAAATTTCCTCGCTGGCGTCGTAAATCATTTAAAGTTATAAATTATTATATAATCTTTCGTTAATTATAGTTTCATTCGGGAATAACATTGAATCGCATTACTTTCCGCTTATGTATTTATTCTAAGTTTCGTTAAACAATCATTAATTGCGGAAACCGTTCCTTAAATGTGTTTCGCAACACGTTACATTCAAAAAAACGTTAGTAGAATCCAATATTCAAACGAAATAAACTTGGATGGATTCAGATTCTGAAAAGTACGTCGGCTATCAATGATACGTAATTGCCACGTGGTCTAACCGGAAGTCGTTGTTACATGTCCGAAAATGAGTGGAGATTTAATAAAAAGGAGGTTTTATCACTATCGAAGATTATAAAATTGAATCGGAAACTTTCAAAATGAGATATTCATGAGCGATTCCGTATTTGAGAATGATTCGATCGAACTATGACTACGAGGCGGTTATCAAGTTTTATGACATAAATACTTGTTTCGTCATGTAACCGACGTACAAGTTAAACGCACGGTAAACATTTCTTTCTCTTTTAAAGGAAGGAAACAAAGGCACGATCATTCGGAAGATACTTCGACAGCGGCACCTTTCTTTAAAAAAATCGGACTAAATATATCCATCCAAAATTCAAATCGATTCTGAATGAAATAGATACCGACAAAGAAAGTAACATAGTCTATTAAAGAACATAATAGTTTTAAAAAAATCGTATATTTCCTACCTTTCGTGTCCCAGCCATTCCAATCGTTGGCGTCCTGACTCCGTGATGAGGTTCCATCGCAGCTTTCTTTCCGCTTATATATTCAATATCGATAATTATTAATTCGGAAATTACCGAAAACGATTCAACCAGATAAACTAACGCACTTTTAAAACTTTCAGTGACGAATTTAAATTTTAACGGTTTTCTTGAACAAAGCGGCAGCACGACGTTGCTAGAAGAATTCCCAGAAGACAATGGCAATTTTGCAACACCGCTAAAGTTGAACCAAAATCCTCGCTTCTGATTGGCTGGTTACGATTGACCACGCCCGCTTTAGCGTTCCTTTATCTTTTCCATATTTAATAATTTAATTATTTTAATTAATTACAATGTAAATGATGATTAAATGATTCAAATTAATTTTTACAATTATTAGGGTAAATATATTCATTAATACTTATCGTTTGAATATTATGTATGGGAAGTTGAAGAAGTTCACTCAAGCAAATTCTCATACTCATTCGTTATGAAAAATTTGACGTCCAATGCTTTTGTTTTACTGGAAAATTCATTAAGTTTTAATAACAAATGGAAATTAAAATTAAAACTTCGGTCTTACCCCTGAAATTATTTAATAATAATGTTTATTCACAACATCTACCAGAGATTGTGAATGACATATTTTTCGAAGTATCTTCTCAATGGTACGTCAATAGACTATAGTCGAAATAGATTGGAGGTAAACGTGAAAGTAATCTCATATCATTCATCGTGAATATTAATGTCAACTTAAGAAATAAATAAATCACTCTATAAGTTCATCAATCCTCTGATGGCTACCTTTGTTGCTAAAATGTTTGAAAACATATGTATCTGATTTAAAAGTTATATTACTTTGAGATCAATTTACTAGAAAAGCTTACTTACCTTTGATAGCCTTTCCATTTCTCTTGAATGGAACTACCCTCCAAAGGAACCTTCTTTATTTGGCCACCGCACTTTAATTAGAAATGTTTTTCTTAACAAACACACGTTCATATTTAGACACTTAACAATTTTAAAAACACCCACACCTCACTCACTCTTTATATATTGCTTGCACTTATTTCATCACTGATTTTAGCAATAGCAGGTATCAAATTGCCAGAATAAAGCAAAACGTTGCACTTTCCACGTAATATTTAAGTTAATACGTGGAATTTTTGGTATACGTCGTCACTAATTGCACCCGTGAGGTCACATGTCACTCAATTCACTATAAATCATAGGCGAGGCATTTTCGATTCTTTTCTTGCGGAAATGTCTCAAAACTTGAGCGATTTCATGATTATTTTTGTATTATTATCGAAATAGAGAACGTTATTATTTCCATCTGTATAATCGTTACTTTAATGATTGAATAGTGTTCATGATCATACACAAATAGAAAACTTGTGTACAATTGAATAAAATGAACCTTTCAAATTCACCCTTCAAACTTTGGGCATGTATCTGCACATTCATAAAATTCTCGAGGCACTATTTTCGGTGGCTAAAGCTGTAGTTACACAATCACTCTTTGATGTAATCAAAAATAAACATCAACCATGAATATACACTTTAAGTCACTCACTAAAGCGTTGCACCAGAATACCTTGCACTATTTTCGGACAATGAAAGAAAATTAAAACACACCTACTATTCCTACTCCTACAACTTCCAACTGAATGTAATGGGCCTTCCTTTCGTATCACAGACGGATCACTAACTCATAGAGATGTGAATAAAACACTTCTCACTCTTCGAACGTAATCAGCATATCCTAACATTCAATATGCAAGAGGAGTCATAACTGCACCAATGTCGGTGGCTTGAATACGTCATCTTTTCGCCACGAGAATGTATTCCAAAATGAACACTGACCAATGAATATCCACTTATGTTTCACCCTTTGAAGCACCATACACCATATTATGTTGCACTTCATTCGGACGATGAAAGACTGAAGTAATATTCTAAGAGACAACGATTCAAAAATACCCATACTTTCCCCCTGAACTTGTTTCGAACAGCTATTTACTTTCTAGCGAAAGTGCAGAAATATTCTGGCGTTACTCATTTAGTACGACCTCGAAATTTTATAAAACGCTTTAGCCGTTATTTCAAGGTAAACCTTTTTTGGTTACTTAAATGAATACTCGAAATCGTAATAAATAGATCTTTCACAAGTAGAGCGTTCCTTATTATTTTGTGATCGCGCGATGACCAGGATTCAATATACTTAAACTTATCCCACGATCCATTTATTTAAGTTAGCTAAACCTTATTTTATAAACAAGTTTTTCATTGAAATAGCCGCTAGGGTTAAAGCGTTTCATAAAATTTCGAGGTCGTACTAAATGAGTAACGCCAGAATATTTCCGCCCTTCGGAAGGAAGTAAATAGTTGTACAAAACAAGCTCATGGAGAGACAGAGAGTGAATCACATGTTTTTGAATCATGGAATTGGTCATCAAGTACGTATAGTGCAAGTTATTATGGTGCCATGCTTAAGTGAGTGACTTAAAGTGTATATTCACTGGTTGATTATTTTTCCAAATTCAAGTTCGAAGGGTGTAATTGACAAAATTTTCCATTTCGCAGTCAATATTTTAATTTATTGACTTAATTTTAAATTTATTAAATTAATATTTCTTATTATTTAGCTATACATTTTCCCTGTTGCATCATTAAGCGATATTTAATTAATGATTTAGTTATTTTTACAAGTTGAAATTTTTGAAATGCAATACGGATTGTCATATAAATTTCGTCTGTATAAGATACATAGTTTTATTTCGAGTTTCAACCTTTTATTTTAACGATTATATATTTTATTCTAATAAATATAATATATATATATATATATAATATTTAGATATATAGATTTAGATATAATATTTTTTAAACACCTGACAGCTGTACGTCTAAATTCTCTATAGAAAAGTTAGAACTGTAAGTATTCAAGGGCGCTCATTGCTCCCTAGGACCCCTTGTCAGAGGCCCTCTTCTTCTCACACTTTTTCATTTACTCACCACTTCACCCCATCCCTATCCTTCTTCCTCTGTAGCCTCTCTGGCCTATAAACAAACTTAATGTGCTGGATGCCCTTCTCTCTCCTTTTGGGGGATTTCCGAGTGCAGTGGGCAGTTGGTAACAGGAACGCGAGGAAGGCAGTAGTGCCGAATTAAAGTTCTGTGTTGGAAGCAAGGACTTATTACGTTTTATTTCTGTTCCCTTTTTGTTCCCTGAGCGAATCCCGCCTCGAGTTGGGCCTTTGGGTGTCAGAAGTGGGATACAGCCTCAGGGAACAAATATATCAGAGAAGGACAAGTCATGGCATCCCGTGTGAGTATTGGGGACCGGGAAGTGAATCTCCAGGAGGCGATTGACGAGCTCAGCATGAGGATTGGAGAGCTTAATCGGGAAAATGCGAGTTAGAGGCGGTCACTCGGAAGTGGTGAGACAGAAGTTGCGCACAGAAAGAACTTCCCCCTGATATCTCTCGTGGATGTCTTTTCGGGAGAGTCGAAAGGAGTCACGTCTTTCTTTGAGAAGATCGAGAAAACTGCAGAACTGAGTGGATGGGGCGACATCGAGAAGCTGCACGTTGCTTCTCTTCGGTTGGGAGGAGAGGCCGCCGAGTATTATCGGAGTAAAAAGTGTAGGGAGGCGCCGTCATATGAAGTACTCAAACACCTTCTAGTAGAGAGGTTTAAGACAAAGAAAAGCGCCCGTTTTTATCGAGAAAAGCTTGCGTCGATCCGGATGGGACGTTGAGGGTTTTGCCGATAGAATCCGCACCATCAACGCTCATACGTACGAAGCAGCGGGGACCGCAGATTACGTCGCCGCAGTGCGTTCTGAAGTAGATCAACGGGCACTAGACCCCTTCCTCAATGGATTACCGAGAGAACTGAGCCGGCAAGTCCGACTAACAGCGCCAGAGACCCTCGACGAAGCTGTTCGACAGGCGGTACGAATAGATGAAGTCGAGAGAAGAACCGGGAACCCATTGAGGAGAGTTTTCCGTGTTCCGAGTGAGCAAGTTTGCTTTTCCTGCGGGCACATGGGACACTTGGCACGGCAGTGTCCAAGAGGACGACCTTGCTTCACCTGCGGACGCACGGGGCATTTCGCCCGGAGCTACGCCTCGCGACCATCTATGCGTCATCGGCAGAGGGATTTAAACAACGAGAGGGTTGGCCGGATTTTAAAGACAAACGAGCGTGATTATCTGCAAAATATTACGTAATCCTCGCTTCATAAACGAAAAAGAGTCGATTTGTATAAGAAATTTGTTAAAAAGTCGGATTTTAAAGACAAAAAAGCGCGATTATCGGCAAAATATAGCGTAATCTTCGCTTTAAAAACGAAAAAGAGGCGATTTTTACAAGAAATTTATTAAAAAGCCGGATTTAAAAGACCAAAAAGCGAAACTATCTGCGAAATATTACGTAATCTACGCTTTAAAAACAATAGAGAGGCGATTTTTATAAGAAATTTGTTAAAAAGCCAAATTTTAAAGACCAAAGAGCGTGATTATCGGCGAAATATTACGTAATCTTCGCTTTACAACAGAAGAAGAGACAATTTTTATAAGAAATTTGTTAAAAAGCCGGAATTTAAAGCCAAAAAAGCGCGATTATCGGCGAAATATTACGTAATATTCGCTTTATAAACAATAAAGGGGAAATTTTTTTAAGAAATTGGTTAAAATGAATATTTTTCAAGACAAAAAAGAGAGCGATTATCTGTGGAATATATTATAATCTTCTAAAAGAGAAAAAGAGAAGAATTAAGATTAATAAATCCGAGAAAAGCCAATAAATCCGAGAATGGCGAATAAATTCGAGAAATGCGAATAAATCCGAGAAAAGCGAATAAATCCGAGAAAAGCGAATAAATTCGAGAAATGCGAATAAATCCGAGATAAGTGAATAAATCCGAGAAAAGCGAGTAAATCCGAGAAATGCAAATAAATCCGAGAAATGTAAATAAATCCGAGAAAGAAGCATAAATCCGAGAAAAGCGAATTAATCCGAGAAAAGCGAATTAATCCGAGAAAAGCGAATTAATCCAAGAAAAGCGAATTAATCCGAGAAAAGCGAATAAATCATAGAAAAGCGAATAATTCCGAGAAATGGGAATAAATCCGAGAAAAGCGAATAAATCCGAAAAAAAACAATAAATCCGAGAATAGCGCATAAATCCGAAAAAAGCGAATATATAAGAAAAAAGCGAATAATTCCGAGAAAAGCGAATAAATCCGACAAAAGCGAATAAATCCGAAAAATGCGCATAAATCCGAGAAAAGCGATCAAATCCGAGAAAAGAGAATAAATCCGAGAAAAGGGAATAAATACATGAAAAGCGAATAAATCCGAGAAAAGCGAATAAATCAACAAAATGCGAATAAATCCGAGAAAAGCGAAAAAATCCGACAAATGCGATTAAATCCGAGAAAAGCGATTAAATCCGAGAAATGCGATTCAATCCGAGAAAAGCGAATAAATCCGAAAAATGTGAATAAATCCGAGAAAAGCGATTAATTCCGAGAAAAGAGAATAAAACCGCAAAAAGCGAATAGATCCGAGAAAAGCGAATAAATCCGAGAAATGCGATTAAATCCGAGAAATGCGATTAAATCCGTGAATTGCGATTAAATGCGAGAAAATCGAATAGATCCGCAAAAAGCGAATAAATCCGAGAAATGCGAATAAATCCGAGAAATGCGATTAAATCCGAGATAAGCGAATAAATCCGAGAAAAGCGAGTAAATCCGAGAAATGCAAATAAATCCGAGAAAAAAGCATAAATCCGAGAAATGGGAATTAATCCGAGAAAAGCGATTATATCCGAGAAAAGAGAATAAATCCGAGAAATGAGAATAAAGCCGCAAAAAGCGAATAAATCCGTGAAAAGCGAATAAATTCGAGAAAAGTGAATAAATCCGAGAAAAGCAAATGAATCCGAGGAAAGAGAATAAATCCGAGAAAAGAGATTTAATCCGAAAAAAGCGAATATATAAGAAAAAAGCGAATAAATCTGAGAAAAGCGATCAAATCCGAGAAAAGCGATCAAATCCGAGAAAAGCGAATAAATCCGAGAAAAGCGAATAAATCCGAGAAATGCGATTAAATCCGAGAAATGCGATTAAATCCGAGAAAAGCGAATAAATCCGACAAAAGCGAATAAATCCGAAAAATGCGCATAAATCCGAGAAAAGCGATCAAATCCGAGAAAAGAGAATAAATCCGAGAAAAGCGAATAAATCAACAAAATGCGAATAAATCCGAGAAAAGCGAAAAAATCCGACAAATGCGATTAAATCCGAGAAAAGCGATTAAATCCGAGAAATGCGATTCAATCCGAGAAAAGCGAATAAATCCAAAAAATGTGAATAAATCCGAGAAAAGCGATTAATTCCGAGAAAAGAGAATAAAACCGCAAAAAGCGAATAGATCCGAGAAAAGCGAATAAATCCGAGAAATGCGATTAAATCCGAGAAATGCGATTAAATCCGTGAATTGCGATTAAATGCGAGAAAATCGAATAGATCCGCAAAAAGCGAATAAATCCGAGATGTGAATAAATCCGAGAAATGCGATTAAATCCGAGATAAGCGAATAAATCCGAGAAAAGCGAGTAAATCCGAGAAATGCAAAGAAATCCGAGAAAAAAGCATAAATCCGAGAAATGGGAATTAATCCGAGAAAAGCGATTATATCCGAGAAAAGAGAATAAATCCGAGAAATGAGAATAAAGCCGCAAAAAGCGAATAAATCCGTGAAAAGCAAATGAATCCGAGGAAAGAGAATAAATCCGAGAAAAGAGATTTAATCCGAAAAAAGCGAATATATAAGAAAAAAGCGAATAAATCCGAGAAAAGCGATCAAATCCGAGAAAAGCGATCAAATCCGAGAAAAGCGAATAAATCCGAGAAAAGCGAATAAATCCGAGAAATGCGATTAAATCCGAGAAATGCGATTAAATCCGAGAAAAGCGAATAAATCCGAGAAAAAAGAATAAATCCGCAAAAAGTAAATAAATCAGATAAATGCGAATAAATCCGAGAAATGCGATTAAATCCGAGAAAAGCGATTAAATCCGAGAAATGCGATTAAATCCGCAAAAATCAAATAAATCCGAGAACAGCGAATAAATCCGAGAAAAGCGAATAATTCCGAGAAAAGCGAATAAATCCGCAAAAAGCGAATAAATCCGAGAATTGCGAATAAATCCGGAAAAAGTTAATAAATCCGCAATAATTGAATAAAACCGTGAAAAGCGAATAATTCCGAGAAAAGCGAAGAAATCCGAGTTATTCGTTATTTTTTTATATATTTTATTATATGTATATTTCGTTATAATAGTCGCGCTCTTTTGTCTATAAAATTTAACCAATTTCTTATAAAAATCGTCTCTCTTTTCTTTATAAAGCTAAAATTACGTAATATTCCGCAGAACTTCGCGCTCTTTTGTGTATAAAATCCGATCTGAAATTTTAATCGTTTACGACTCACCTCATGTTTATTTTCGAAAATCTTTCTCGAATTTTAGATTCCCGCCGGTGACAATCGCGCCTCGAAATACCACCGTGCGCAATGCACTTTCCACAGCGACCTCGCCGTGTCAACCTCCTCCCTTTCACCAGTCGTTAATTTTCCTTTTTCTCTAATTAAATGCACTCTGTTGAAGATAAAAGCATCTTCGTACGAACTATGATGCTGCGCCCGAGCTCCCTGTAAGAAGAAACGGCTCCGAAAACTTAATAAAGCTCGATTTGCAGCGATAACATACGACACCATATGAACGCTAATGCTGAGAACCAACGTTCAACGATATTATTATGGCTATCATCATCTCATCTAGCTTACAGTGACAGAGTAATGTAACCTTTCGACGGATTGGAATCCAGGAACTCGGAATTCCTCGCTCCGAAGCAATCGGCAAGTAAAATTCGAGAGGCAAATCCTTGTCTTCGTAGG
Source organism: Pantala flavescens (assembly GCA_020796165.1). NCBI lineage: Eukaryota > Metazoa > Arthropoda > Insecta > Odonata > Libellulidae > Pantala > Pantala flavescens. The sequence goes on along the minus strand of CM036885.1, from coordinate 16,920,000 downwards.
CAAAGGGCCTACCGAGATATTTCCAATGGGACTGGGTATCTTAACTTACAATTCTCCTCGGAGCCTCACCAAAATCTCTTTCCGCACGCTCGCAAGACGATGCCTTCCTTTGCGATGCTGCCGTATTTTATCTATCTTCCATGTGCACCGATAACCACTTAACACGGTCACAATCACTTTATCCGCGGAGAATCGTCAATACTCTATAGGATTGATACGAAATAGCGTAATCCACTCGATGCACTAGTCACAAACGTTTCTCACGAGCAACGACTGCCGAGTGAGACCAATGGGGAGGAGCCCTCTGTCGGATTTCAGTTAAGAAAAGTTTCCCTGTGACGAACGATGACGGACTATATCCGCTTCTCCTCATTCGAGCTCCCAAGGTCTACGTAGCAAATTCAAAATTTGGCAATCGTTACGCTTAAAACTCCTTCGAGATTCGTTATTTCTAAGGACAAGAGTTCATTCGAATGCATGGCTAAATTTACTACTTAATGTTCGTTACTCGCGAACAGAATTATACTAAACGGAAAGAATGACTCCTAATGAATTCAACAAACAGCTCCCGCGATAGACGGTAAGGAACGGGGAGGATCGATTTAATGAACGGAAATTACTTTGGGCAGGGCATTTGCAGGATTTTAAGCATAAAGTAAACGTTTCGACAGGGGACAATTTGGGGCGGTCGATTATTAATTAATCGACCGTGTATAAACCAGGTTATAACGTTCAAAGTTTCACTGCATATCGGCTGCGTCTTACATTCGCAGTGCGCCGAAACGGAAATTATATTCAGCCGTCAAGAAATTGCGTGTGCGTGACCGAAAAACCTCGACAGGGGTGTCAATCAAATTAATCCGTAAACTTAAGTGTAAATGGAGAACCAAACGAGTTTCTATAAAATTGATTTCCAATGCGTTTTTCATCCATTACCGCTCGCGCATAGGACAACGATTTTTATCGCCGATTTTTATGTCGCGGTTTCTGAATAAGAGACGTTAAACTGAACTAGATTCTCCGCATAAGTTTGGCGTTCCTGCTGTGCCTTAAACGCGCGAGCCTCCGATGGACGAGCACATGCGGCAGTTGCCGATCGCCCTTACGCGTTAACCCGTTGCAAAGGCGTTCGAAGATTTAGTGCCTTGTGATTCGATGACTTTGTACAATTAAAAGGATGCGAAAACCCGCTTAGGAAGGTGTACGCTCTATAAATGGGACCTCGTACGCAGACAGAGGTTTTCAGAAAACGTCTTCGTCTCGAAAGGGTAAAGTAATCGTGCCAAGAAAGGAAAACGTCTCCATCAACTGACATTTCCAGCCTATTTGAGCCGGGGAAAATCGAATATTTATCTCATTTTCTAAGAAATAGTTAAAACATTGAGAGGTCAAGAGGACCCCAAGTTTCGGATCGTGATGCGAAATATTAAGATTCGCACAGGGTATTCCTACGGACGAACTCGGATTGTGGACGACACCTCATGCGTAGCTTTCTCATTGCGTGAATAAAGAACGCATGGTAAGTGGCTTACACGAAAGCTAACCTTCGTCTTCTGAGAATGCTATGGGCTTCAAAAGGTCACAGATGGTTGCGAAATCCGTTTTCTAAATGCACGTTGCGGAAAAGCGAAGTAGCATCCGTGGAAAGCGAAATATTACCTTTGCCACGGCCACTTTGACAGTAGAGGGAGAAAGATCCATCGACGAGCATTATCTTTCCAAGGTGGCCAGCGAGACGATCAGGTTACGAGCAGTCGTCCGAAAGACTCCCTTTCATTAGGAGATAACCTCATTCCCAGATATCGAATAACAAATACGTGTATAGACAGAATTGAGAATATTACCTTGGAAAAGACTTTATGATTAGATGAATTTGTTCGGTTTTAGCGAAATTTTATCGCACATTTAAGGTTGTTCATGAATAACCACTGTTCAACATTATCAATCAGGTTGCACGCTAAATAGCTTAAGATTAGCGATAGAAACTCGTTTCTACATGGTAAGCGATAACAAAACTTTTATATTCATTTTAATATTCACAAGTAGCGCCCCAAACATATACGGAAATGCGAGCACAGAAACAAGTGCTACGTTTCGAAGGCATTTTTTAAAATGGAAGGTGGTTTGGACCCATGGACAAATATTGCTGTAACACCCCGCTGAGAAAAGCGCACGCTCTACATTACGATCTATATTCAAAATAGCAAAAAGCTTCGTATCTATAGTCTGTTCCACTTTTCTAGGCAGTATGGGCTTATGGAGAAATCGAATAGCCTCGTACGCCGGGTCATTTTTCTGGAATATCCGCGATATCCACAAAATTTGCCTTCGCAACGGATGAAATTAATATTTTCAACTATTTTTGGTGAATTTTTTTCCAACTTTTTGGTAAAATTTGGACAAGGAAGGATGGTTCTATACATTGACGAAGTTTCTTTAACATTTCAACAAAAGAAATAAATTTTATAGCGGGTTGAAAAAAAATGGTCACCTCACCAGCCGTGAGCAATACTAAAACTGCCATTTCTCTCATCCTATCAAACGTAAAGTGCTAGTGTTTTCTTAGATTACTCTTTATACCTTATGAATACAAAAAAATTAACTTACATTCATTTTTGACCGATAAAATTTTAGTAAAAAATAATTTAAGTGGAACGCAACCTCCGAAAAATTGGATCGTGCAGTCAAATATATACATCGCCTAAAATTTTTTTGTTTCTTACGTTACGAAAAACTTGTCGCGAGAGAAATAGAGATAAATGTTGTTATTTTCATTTACAGGTTATTCTGAGTCGATATCTTGAATAGAACTTTAGTTTTTGAATTTTATAACCGAGGGAGTAATTGATTTAGCGCTCCGATTGCTAATCATTGTTACTTTTTGCTCGAGACTAATAGACCCGTAAGCGTAATTCTGATTGATCCGGACCCGCTCTCCGTTATAAAATTCAAAAACTAAAGCTTTACGCCTTTTGAGAGGCTCTTATGGGAATATTCGTGCATTTATTTCCCCATAAGCCTCCCGTACTGCCAGCTTTTGTGGAATGACTATAGGAGAGTTATTTCGCTGAAGGACTACGTACGCAGGCACAGATTTCATAAAACGTGTTCGTCTCGGAAGGGTACCATGCCTGAACGAGAAATCGGTTTTACCCGAACGTCCAATGAAAAATTTCGCTCGGCGGGAATCGACCTTATGATGGAGTAAACGGGAGAAAATTGTATGAAAATTCGGATTAATGCTGCCGGGGGCGAAGAACTGGTACAAATTACTCCCGGAAAAATTGTAAATGGATTTGACCTTCGGAAAGTTTTGGCTTTGGATCTTTAGATTTGGAATCGGTTACTTTAAGTTTGTGACAAATCCGTTTCACGCACCTTAGTCATGCCAAATCTACTTCCGAATACACGATTGAGTCCGAACGAGAGCATCACACATTCATCCCGAGGCATCATCCATGGGTTTACATCAACGTGGAATGTAGTTTACGAAAACATTAGTTTATATGCTGGACGAAAAACGGAGACTATTAACCAATAGGATCAAATTTTAGCACTTTAAACCCACGCGTGATGAACGCCTCGCTAACGCTACTCAAACCCCGATTTCGTTCCTCGACGCACTGGCATGTTTTTCTGCTAGGTGTAGAGAACATTCTCACTAATAAATCGCCGGATAAGTTCTTTAAAACGAGTGCTTCCGTGCGTTCGTCCCCCTCCTTAAGGAACCGAGACGTGCTTGGAGATATTCTGCGCCCGTCTCTCAATATGCATGTTCACCCACAGTTTTACATAGGACAGGAAAATTTCATAGGATGTATTCTTGAATATTTATTTCTAAAAACCACATTGAATATAATACATTTTCTTCCTCTTAAGTTTTAAACAGTGTATAAATAAGCTTTGTTTAATATCCAAGACGATTTCAATCAAAAGCATTATATTTCTCATGTTGTCGGTACGTCAAGGTCTTCCTTCCTATTCGAGGTCCATACATGACGAATCCACATCTGACCTATCTTATCTTTTCTCGACTAACATCCTCCCCTCAGCAGTTATTTCAGGCATCTAGAAGGAAAGAAAAGGGATGTTTCAAAATCAGTGAATGCTCTGTTACTTCTTTTGGAAAGAGGGAGTTATCTGAAGTATTCAGCACCTGCAGAGTGGCCACTACTCGCCCTTATGCCGTGTAATGGAAATGTAAACATCACTTTTTCAGTCCTCTTTCAAATACTCAAATCTCGGTTCATGGAGGAATTCGGTCTTCAAATGTAAAGAAGAACGATCTCTGCCAGTGAAACGTTTTGAATAACCGATGGAGGATATCACAAGCATCTCTACAAGGATGCGAAGTAGAGCTGCAAGGTAGAGATCCAATCAAAAGTTATTTAAACCAATGCAATGGTCTTGACAGCAAATGGAACACGTCCTAAGCATTCTCGAGACTGCTTCTAAAATTATGAGCCCAACGACCCCTCAGAGAATACCGTTCTGCAGAAGACATTTGCAGGAAACCAGGGCTGGAAAAAGGTCATCAAAAACACCTGCATGTATGATAGCTGCTCGCCTTCTCAAATGCATCTTCTCATTTCTCGACTTGGATTTTGCATTCCACACGACTGACAGGAAGGAGTTCATCTGCCAAATATCAGTAAAGAATTGATTGAGGATTGGTGCACAAATTCCATCAAATCCTCGTCCCTAGTTTGAGCGAACGAATGCAAAGAGTTATAGAGAAGAGTTTGTCCAGAGGCTTTAAGAAGGATAATGCCTGTAACATTGAATGCCGACGTTTTCCTCTGCAAGCAGAAGTGAATTTCCTTTGGGGGAGGGTAATCGGCTTTGGAACTGAGAGGGATGTTAAAATTGAAACACTATTGAATCATCCTTGCAAATGCTAAACGAAGGAGGTTAAGAGAAACACAAATACAGGAATCACGAGAAGTGGATACACTCATGAAACAGCTCCATGGAGTAAAGATACTACAAGTTTCTTCATTGCAGAGTTCTCCAAGTAGCATGGCGTACGATGGAAGATATACCGTTGGGACCAAGAATTATGTGGTACAAACCAATGAAATAATCAAAAAGAAGATGTTAATTCTATGCTACAAGAATGTACTCACGATGCATAAGAAAGGATGAAGAATTTCATGAATGAAGAAGAAAGAAGCAATCATTATCTTAAGCCTGTGAACTCTAGGAGGCACGTTGAAAAACTTTAGAGAATTGAAACGGTGCCTAGAAAATAGTTCAAATTGAAGAAGTAATGACTTGGCAACGCATTCGCGGTTGAAAACACTGGACATGAAATGCATAGATAGGGTCGGAGACGATAGATGGTCCAAGGATAGTCATCCAGAGAACAGGATGAAAAGAGTGCCTGCTGAAATGACATGAAGTTGATCTCACTCTAATTCATAGTGATTTGAAGGGAGAAGTAACGAAAAGGGAGGAGAAATAAAATAATTTAACAACGAAAAAAAGACCCAACTGCAGATAGAATGGACGATGATAATCCTGAATGCTCATGGCCCCTTCTTGTATTATAATTGTTCTTCACAATCATTCGCAACAAAAAGAAATAATTGTGTTCTTCCTTCACCAATAATAAAACGTCTGTTGGGTGACTATCGACATTTTTCCTCAATTAATGGATTGAAACTCATTTCCTTGTATAGAAAAATATGAACAGTTTGAGATCATACCTTGAAAAGTAATCTTGTCGAATTCTCACACAAATTCTTCCAATAGCTAGGAATTGTCATGGAGGTCCACTCCGTGAATACCCGTTGCACTCCTCGTGGATAGGACGGCGAGCGTTGTCGATTCCATGGGCATCCTAGAATTGAAATTTGATGAATTCATTAGGAAAGGAAGCAAACCTCAAGAACCGTGGCTCACTCCTGCTACACTAACACAGTCAAGGCTATTTTATTGATTTGTAACAGCGGATGGTTATTAATTCATGCGTCGTACTCTTCAAATTAGTTAACAATAAAATCTTGTGTCAGAGCAACCAACTACATGCATACGTTCCTAAACGGATGCTGATTTTGGCAAAGCTGCTCATCGTAAAAATAGACTCAGAGGATAGGAAAACTTGACATATCTTAGCTTTGGCACGATCCGAAATGCAGAGAATAGTTTATAATACTTCTTTCCTAAATTAAACGTGAAAGATGAAAATTTATTAATTTTGAACAACCGCTAAAATTACATTTATAAAACAAAAGTAGAACTAATTTATTGTTGTAACTGTTAAGTGCGAATGAGTATAAATTTTAGGTATTATTCGAGAATTACATGATAATTATTGTTCTGATTATTTTAAACTTTTTTAAGTAAAGTTGGGATTTTTTCTTAAACTTTAAATTTGTATCAATTTTTAATTTTGAAGAAGCGAAGGAAGAATTTACTTAGAATAACACATTAATAAATTTCTTTAAACAATTATTCAGAACCATTATGCATGTGTTTAAGAGGTTACAACGTAATAAAATTAAATGTGGAGTTAATTATAAATTATAATATTTTATATAATAATTTTATATATATATATAATAATTTTATAAAATTAATTGCTGAATATTATCGATATAATATAAATGTGAAGTGGACGTAACTGATTTGCATCCTTAAATTATAGTTGAAGTAATAATGTTATTATAATGTCCTGTCTTTAGTTTATCTTCCCGTCTAAAGTCTATCAACCACCTATTCCAAAGCTCTCCTTTCGTTAACAGGTCTCCTTATTCTGGTGTGAGCAGCTTCAGGATTACTCGTTCAAATAATATATTTTCTTAAATAAATATGGGTGAATAGTAAGTTAATATTATAAATAATACTAATGGAAATCATGCACACTATGTGATTGGTATTCACTTATCTTTTACTTATAAAGGAGAACTGTATCCGAATACAAATAATCAAACAGTACCATTCTACTTCTTTTGCCGTTCTAAGAAAGATGGAGATTTTTAACAAAATATTGATTGAAGTAGACAAACTATAAACACAGTTGTGGGTTTTTTCATGTTTATTAAATCACGGTGATATTCATTCTATACACTCTTAATTTTAACAACAATGGACGAACACAAATGCAACCCATCCAAAAACTGAAAAAAAGATTAAATTTGCAATATTAAAAATTAATAGAACACTAAAGAATTTCCATCGTTTTTCACGAACAAAACTTTTATATTGCATTTATAAAATTGCTATAAAAATAACTTCGATATTACATTCACCAGAGAAACGCATTTTATAACCATAGACTTGTCCTACAAATTGTAAAATAGGATTGGAGAAATAGTATTCATAAATACAATTTAATTTCTATTCAATGAAAGCAGGAGATTTTTTAATTTTTCCATCTGCATATAGTAGAGTAGAGCTCGTGGAGAAGTTGTTGATACGCATATGTTGGGATACTTATAAAATTAATTTGGCAGTACTGTCTGGAATCAGTGGCGACCCAAGGAAGGGTGTGCATCCAACATTTAAAATGCCAAAACATAGGAATTCGCTTAAAAAGAACTCTTTCATGATGCGGGAAAGAAAAAGGTTTAATTATATTATTATTATATTAAATTTGTACATTAACTATTTTATAACAGCTCATATGATTTTATGTTCTTCTCTACAGACTTATAGCGCTAAAAATCAATGCAGAAGGCAACCGATGACGGAAAATGACTCTACCATGTTATTAACTCTCCGCAAATTATTTAAATGTAGTGATAGAAGTTGCTCTGTGACTTAATAAACTACATAATGTGATTCATTTTTCTGATTTACGGTCCACATCTAATCCTGAAGTAATATTTCAAAACCTAGGTTGGTAACTAGTAATATAAAGACATCGTTAGAAGAACTCAGTCTCTGTAACGGTGTTATAAGAAAGAAGAACATGAATAGTCTGATAGTGAAATACTTTTTAATAGGGAGAAATCACAAATACATCCCCAAGTTATTATTAGGTTGATTCGTTAGGTCAACCCACGGTTAAAGTATACTTTATTTTCTTTTCTAGATCAACTGTAACGAATACTAAAACTGACCAAATTATAGCTACATTGTTTAATTAATATATTTACACAATAATTTCATAATGAATATGCTTTTATGATAACATGAATGAGAGCATTCAAGGAGAAGTCGAAGGTCGCTGCCGCCCGATCGGAGATCCGCGTTACGTTCGTAATAAAATATTCTCTCTAAAATTTTAAATATGAAAGTTAACAACACTAGTGGAAAGTTCATAAAACGATGCAAATATTGATACCAATAAAGATGAAATATCTTGAAAGATAGACCCAAATTCCTTTGTTCGAAGGAAATCGAAACCGACGCTCAGTATTTCTAGAAAGTATAACTCTTTTACCTTGGATTGTTATAGTTTTTAAACGTGAATAATTAGCACTTCTTTGTTAGCACAAATATTATTCCAGTATATTGAAAAGGTTTAATATCAAATCCTTCCAATATCATTTTTCTCCACAATTTTCAAAGGGCAACAGTGCATCGGATTCTCTCTTTTATAATATATGGGACTATAAGAAATGCGGTCTTTTCCCAATGCGAAACTGAGTGTAGGCAAATAGAGTATTGGTGCATGCACCCCCTGTCACACCCCGAAAGGTGGCTTGGAGGGTATTTACTTTTATATCGATTTTAAATCAACCAATAAAACTGGGGTACCGTTATGTTCACTTTTTTTAAATAAATATTTCACTTTATGTTTTTTAAATCTTTTGTATATTTTGCAAAATTTTTGCTGCTTTTTTTTCTTTCAATTTCAAAAAATTCCGCCTCTTTTGTTTTCATAAAAATCGATTTCAAAGATTTTCAAAATTTTATTCTTTGATATTTTTTTGAAAAATATTGTTTTAAACAAACAAAAACCTTTTCTCCTGTTTTTTAAAAAAGAACTATTTTCCGATCGGACACTCCAAGCGTCAAAATTTATAAATTTCACTTTTTTTGATAAAATCAAGTAAACATTAAATTAAAATTTGACATCTAAGGATTTTTACTATTTCACCTTCAGTTGCCTTTTTTATTATTAAATTTCATGTCTATGGCAACAAATAAATGCAGCTGAGACACAAAGAAATGTAATGAGCAAATTGGGTACAATTAATGTATGAAGAATATTTCCAAGAAGAGTCTTAATATAGGATTGAAAATCACATATGAGCTGATAAAGGAACAAGATTTTTGGTCTTATTTGAACACTAATACTTTAGCAAGAAAGAAGTATCAAGAAACGCTTGGATGACCCTGAATTCCAAAATAATCTCATTTGATATTACTAAAATGGATGAATTTTTTCCCAGTCACATGATGATGAGAAACAGAAAGTAAAATGGCCATCATATTGTACAGCAGAGATGCGAATCATTAAAAAAAGGCTCTTTTCAAAGAAAGAATTTATTTCAGCAACAATAATCAAGGTAGATTTTTTCCAAAATATAAGCCAAGGCAGTATTCTATAGACAGTCAAGCATCTTTAGAAGTTTTTTTAAGTATGATAAAATGAGGTGAGAATGAAATGAGGCAATCAGAGTGGAATAATTTCTAGAAACCTTTTCTAGGCTTTATAGTGAAAATAATAAGTTGAGAGGCACCTGGATTGATTGTATTTTGAATAAAGATTGTGTGCAAGAATGGTTTTTACATATAATGATCAAACATAAAATTTGAAAATCAAACAGGTTATTCAGTTGATTTGATGAAAATAATTGCAATATCTAGAAACCTTAATATAGTTTTTATATAATTTATATAAAGTAATATTGTATAATTCTTTAATTTACTGATTTTATTTCACTGTTGATAAATACCAACCAGTTACCAAGTATATTCACATCGCTATATAGACTAATCATATTGCATTGAAATTTCTCTCAAACAGCAGAATCAAGAATTATGCAGTTTAATGGAACATGGGATCAGTGTAACCTATATTTCATGAAATTATACTATTGCACTATACATGTATAGCAGAGCATCATAAAATGAGATATATTGTATGACTATTGGGGTATAAGTAATGGGACATCTTTTAATGTCATGTAAACTTATCAAACCATATTTTCTTTAATAAATAAGATATATCAGATTAAATGTGCTACATTATGAAAATACTTCAGAGGAAATTTTAAAAATATTACTAAAGGTTCTGTTTCATAAAATTCAATATATTAAATAACGTTTTAAATTAAGCTCCCTTCCTTTTTTATATCAAATAATATTAATCCAGCTCCATTATCATACATTAGCTATTTACAATAATTCAATACATTAGTGAAGACGAATAAAATGTAAACTCAGTAGTGGGAAAGAGATAAGTGATAATGGAATGGCAATAATGAGTAATTCATGTCCTCTATTTTAAGAACAACATGTGACAATATGTAAGTATTTACTGAATTTTAAGTTTTCCAAATGCTTACCTATATTATAGAAATAGCAGACAGACATTAAAAATCATTCATATTATCTTAATTTATTCCTTTTGAATATAGATTTTTAATTCACCTCTTATATATCGTATGTTATGTGAAATTCATAACCGAGCTTGGATTTTAAATTCATGCAATCAATATACAGTCCTTCTTGCCTCTATCTACATATCTAGAGGAATTTGTTTTCCTGTAGTCCCATGTTTTCAATGATATCTCAGACTCAGCAAAACTATTAATGACAATCAAAAGAAATGTTGGTTGCTGGTATAGCAATCCAATTAAAAATTCAAACAAACTAAATGCACAGTAAATGATTACTAAATTCAACATCTCCACAAAGGTCTTTTATTTCTTGGGGTTTCACATCATTTTCCATTGTAGTATAACAGTTGAGAATATTGTCTCGGCACAGATATTAATAAACTTGCATTAATTCAAACATCTTCAGAGATATAAGAGATAGTTTTCTTTCAAAGATTTCTGCAAGTATAGATTCTGGTTTTTATAAATTACAATGGCAGTGATCGTTTTTCCCTTTCCAATTAAAGTACTCACATTCCACGGTTTTCCATTCCCCATACAAAAAATACTCTCAAAATATCACAGTCAATAGATCCTTGCAACTTCATTGGCTGCTCTCCATAAATGTGCAGCTCTTACATGTCCAGTATATGACTAATAATTTATGTCCAGTATAGGAAAGAAATGCAAAATATTAAGAAATGTCTCAACAAGTTCTTTGTCCATAATACATTAACAGCTCATCAAATCATTAATACTTTTGGATTTTTCCTAGTTGATAGAGAACCCTTCTAACCAATTACTCCAAGTTATTTTGATTCTTAATTAGATAAATGTGATGAATATGACACAACTGTTTCAAATAAAAACCTAAGTACCTAAGTTCTTAGGTAGAAAAGAAACTTGAGAATTAACTAAAACTATGGAAGCAACTCAGTCATGCCTGGTTCTATGTAATATTTAATATTAAAAGTATTAAGGAACTTGGCTTTATAAATATGTTGTCCAGAAATCCCATCTTGTAGTCTGGAGTAAGTACATGAATCATGCAAAATAGGACTAAAAGGAGTAGAGAATTTCTTCAATTTCCTAAAGATTGTGTAATAGTATTAAAACAAGCATTTGTTTCATAGCTTATAGGAAATGACAAACTACAAAGAGAAAAGTTAGTATATTGAAAACTATAGCATCATTTTAAATAAATTTTTAAATACTAGATTTCCTAGGAAATTATGATACTGAATTATGTAGGTCACGACACATGACTTTGTCATTTTCTTCATATTTATTTCCATCAGGGATATACATAACAATAATCTAATGAGAACTTTAAATTAAAAGAAAATAATGCTCAGGCATTAAAAATTTTGATTCGCTCATGACAGTTTTCAGCATTATTTTTATAACTTCTATAAATGGACATCTATCCTCATTAAATTTTATTTCACATTTGTCCTCTCATAACCAATATGAAACCCATATCCAATCACCATCAGAAACACTGCATTGTGTAAATAGTTCAATCACTACAATCACAATCTCAGTTGTAATCATAATAGAACAATAACAACTTTACTAATTAATAATGACTGAATAGATTAAAAATCACAATAGACCCATTTTGGATGGTCAGCCAATAGCACCATTATCTACCATCCAATGCTTTAAAATCAATCTATGTACAAAAATAATGTCATCCAAGCAAGAGATAAGACTATTCATTGACCTAAATACATGCATTCACCTTCACTGACACTGGTAAAGGATACATCAAAAGCTGAATCACTAGCAAAGAATCTATATCTCTTAAAAATTCTTTCAATCGTTCACTCCATTGGAAGTCAAATCCATACACAATCAGTTGACATGGCACTTGAGGACAATTATAAAAACAACCCGAGACAACAGATTTTTCATTTAAATCTACATTCTTAGTTTCTCTTAATAAGATAATTGTCTGATTCAAACAAGCTGCATTTTTTACAAGAAATAAGCAACCTCATCCACACACACACACTCATTGAGTTTCCTTGAATATTAACAAAAAGGTGGGTCTGTAATCAGAGGATACTGTTCAAGAAGAGTGGGAATCATTCATAACACAAGTAAACATCATCAGTTCTGAAGACAGTGTGTGCCCCCTCAATTCATCCTATACAGGACGATGATGATATACGAGCCTATTCTGGAAATGTTGAGGTATTAAAGAGTAGAGGGTATTAAAGAGGCATTAGAATGTTGAGTTAGCAATTAAAGAGATAGGAGACAACTAACCTGTGAAGTGATTGATCAGTGATGAATCTTGAAAATTCAAATTCTTTTAATTGCATTAAAACATGTTGGCTGCTGTGAAAATTATTTTTGATCAATTCTTATATTCAATGTTTCAGAAAGATAATCCATTAACTTAATCTCTCAGAGTTATTTATAATTAAATTGCTAAGATACAACCTTTTAAATATATTATCTAATGAATTTAACCAGGGTAAAGTATCTTAAGTCACAGTGATAAAATTAATCTTTACATCAATCAAAAAGAAATCATCAGATCCATTAACATAAACTATATACTTCTTAAATTTTTAGTTGTTTAATTTTTTAGTTTTATGATTTAAGTTTTTAGCATATAGCTTTATGTTCTTCAGTTTAAGTTCACAACTTTAATGTGAGTTTAACCAAATGAAAATCATATCATAGTTTTTAATATATAATATTTATCATGATAAATAACACATGCCATGATTTAATGACTTTGTTAATGCACAATAAGTTTCAAAATTTAATTAATATTCCTCTTTAAGGATAATTAAACTTAATGGAATAGGTTTAGTTGTATTTTACTTTTTGTTATCATGCTAAATATGCAATTCACATTATTTATTTAGCAACCTTTTAATTTTACCAATCTATTGAAGTGAGATTAAAATCTCTAATTTTATCAGTCTACCTTTTAATCATTTTGACTTCTTTAGATTTTATCCAGTAATTTAAGGTAGTAATGAATTCTTCGGGTGTCTCCAATGATAACTAGTCATGAAAATTTTCTGTGATGTATTACTCACCTAATTAATATTTAGTAGAATATCACAATAAGCTCTGGCAATAGCGAATTCACAAGCCATAATTTGATATTATTTAAGCTTTCCTGTTTTCCTTTAATTGGTTTCCCTAGTAGAGTTGGAACATAAGCGTAACATTACAGAAGAGAGCGTAGCTAATTTAATGGAAGCATGAAAATTATTTTGTTTCTTAACTTTCAGGCATTCCAGATTGCCAACTTAATACAAGAGTATGCAGAGGTATTATCATATCATATAATCACCACATGAAGTTTGCCGCAGGGAGGTAAAAAAAAAAACAAAGAAAAATATAAATAGTTAGCATTCTACACAAACCAGTTCCTCCACTGGTGGCTGAAGAAACTCCTCTCAGTGAAGTATCTCAGTGTCTATGCATACATTTTGCATTTAAGAATCAGTCTGATTTGAACAGCAGTAACTGACCAAAAACTGGAACGAGTTGATAATGCACTTCGAAGGATATTTGAAGCTGAATTAAAGTAAGAATGAATGCAGAGTCAGGATATTGTGTATTGTACCCAAAATTAGAGAGCAGGAAACTGTGATGCTCTGCCTAAATATCTGGATGAAGACAATCAATTTCTTTGGTTTTATTCCATTAGTTTTTTCTCAATCAAAGAAGAGGAATTCCAAGGTATAGTCTTAGTTATGCATTTAACATACTGTACTGCATAGGACTAAAGCCCGAGAAATTTATTTTTGCTAATGTTACTTTTTTGTTAGGGATGATGATGTATTATTATGAATTGTTCAATGATGCTAAGAAACATCATTTTTGATTCGATGATGTGACTAATAAAACCACTCTCACAGATATGAATTGTAGGTTTTTATCCAGAGGAATAAAATTCTATTACATCAATTAAATTTCAATTATATGCAAGGAAATTATTAAATCAATGGAGTATTATGTTTTATTTGAACGGACACAACTATTTCCTTTATTATCTGTACTCTCTAAACCAAAGAATTCTCGCAACATAAGGGTTATTATTGGAAAGTGAAGTTACAATGATTACATACGAACAGGTCTGAGGAAAGATAGATTTTAGTATCAGAATCTTTTCATTTACTAATATAGTATGTCATAATGAGGAAGTTATATTCCAATTGTTGATCAAGCAAAGTCAGGTTAATGTATTAGAAAAATGAATGACATAAGAGGGTATAAATTAGAGATATCATTCATCAAAAATATAAAAAGCTTTTATATTTCAGACCATCTGTAAAAGAAAGAAGCCAAAGTTAAAAAATATTTATGTGAGAGAAAAAAACAAATCAAATATATCCCATTAGTTACAATTTATTGCCATAAACTTGATCAGGTTTTAGAATCCTCCATTGTTAATTGGGATGCTTCTTCAACTCAGTTTAAAATTTCACAAATCATTTACCTTACATTAAACAATTAAAGAATCCAAACATACGAATAACTATCTAAAAAACTCATTAGCAAACGTGGTTGAGCAGATATCTGAAAATCGGTGGATAATTTCTGCGTAGCCATGGTGGAGTGGAACATGACCAAGAAGTTAAATGGAATTCAAAGGTTCCAAAATATGCCATTAACCACTGCAAAGATGACCAAACGATAAAGTGCACTAAAACTAGCATAGTTTTGTGTAACCATGCACGAAGGTATTTGTATACATAGTTACCTTAAAAAATATAACTTGAAGATTTAAGTGTGAACTCCATTGCTATTTGAGCCTCAAATTTTTTATAACAAGATATATTTTAAAACATACAAAATTTAAAATAAGGTGATATCCAAATATAAAATTAAATAACATTCAAATATTTTAATTTCACTTTAAAGAGTAAGATTTGAAAAATATGAAATAATAACTTTATTAATAATAAGGTGCACAAACCATCTTATGACCCCAATGTCATAGAGGCCAAAATCTAATTAGCCTGGTCACGATCCAAGACTTCTTTCGCATGTGCTGTTTAAGCACGAAAGGAAATTGGAAGGAGATACAAAAGGGTAAGAAAAGAAAGGTAAAAGAGAAATGATTTGGTAAGGAAATAGTGTAATTTAAAGATCAAAACAGGATAGAAATTGGTTCTTGACAATCAATATAGTATTATAAATTCAGTATTCAAAATAAAATGCAACAAATAGATTTCGATATTTTATGATGATTGATTACTGCAAGATTGCTAAAAATCTGATACTCTGAGCTGATGAAACAAATATATAAATAAAGATCTAATGTTTTTAAGAAAATGATTAGTTAATCATGAAAGATATGCTCTTTAGCTGGCATCATACTAATCAGCTATACTCTAAAAAGTTGCTTTATATTATTGCAAATATGATTACAGTAACCCCAAAGATACACATTAATATATTACAGAGAGCTACCAAGTTTATTCATTGTGCAAACACAATTTTCTATTCTTAAAAAAAAAGGAATGGGAACTTTTATATAAAAAAGTGTGCAACACAAAAAAAAGAAAATTTTAAATGTATCTTTATATGATAACGAGCTGTGCCTGCTCCTAACAGGCGCTCGTAATCTTATTAAAGTTGACAAACAACATATTGGGTCTACCAGAAAGTTCTGTCCGTTCCGGTTACAATGTTTCAACAATTAAGCTCATATTCATTAAACAAATATTTGGATCTCTCTTTTAATCGCTTACAATGTATACACATTTTCGTCTTACATTAACAAAACGAAGACCACTATTCTTGTTGGTATTAAGTGAGACGCAATCGCATACCCATGGTTTCTGTCCTAAAAAATTTCTTGCAGGGCAAACAATTCAAGGAAGAAATCAGACAAACACCGGTTAAATTATTGGCTTCTAGAGATAAGACATTCTTTAAAAATGGGATGTACAAAATGCCATCACGCTGGATAGAAGTCATAAATGATAATTATATTATTCAATAAACTTTATTCAAAGTATGAAAAATTTATTCTTTTTCACATTCTAAAAACGGACAGAACTCTTCTGTAGATATATTATGGATATAAAGGAGTTAATGCAGCAGACAGACACACAATGCAACCATAAACTATATTTCATGACCAAAATAAGAAACTTTATTCAATTTCCCTTCTTTTGGTGCTAATTTCAAATCCATACGTGGGTTAATACTACTATAATTTTGCAAAAGCAAGGAAGCATGCAGGTGAGAAATCGAAGTTTACATGTACATCTTATGGGAACAGTTATTCCCTTCTGGAGTCGAACCGAGTACTCTAAATTGAGAAACTTTTTCCAAAAACCTTTCTGGAGATTTACGTAATGATTTTTTAAATTCTCAGAACAATTGGATGTATGGATTTTGAGTCTATAGTGTACAGACAGACAGACACACACACAACACACACTAATCAAGTATACAATTATGAAATTTGTTACCAAATTAGGTAACGTCATTAACTCACCAAGTTCATTCAATCCCTTGAATTTATCCCGATATCACTTTTAATTTAATATCAATTAACCATTTACTCTACAAAAAGTATACGTAAATATTTACGTTGCTATAAACAAACATAATTTAAATACTGATTTCTCAATACGTTCTTAATAGAAAATTCAACAATCGCATTCGTGGTAACTAAGAAATAGTTTGTTTACAGCCTCAAAAATTCATCAAAATTATCATCTAATTTCTCCAAATTCTCGTGATTTCTGATCATAAACTATATTTCATGACCAAAATAAGAAACATTATTCAAGTTTCCTTCTTTTAGTGCTGCTTTCAAATCCATACGTGGGTTATTTCTAATTTAATTTTGCAAAAGAAAGGAAGCATGCAAGTGATAAAATCTAAGTTTACATGTATTTCTTACGAGAACACTGTAAACACCAGACACACACCAAACGGATTTTATTTATATAGATAATGTAACTGTATACATGAAAGTAACTCTGTATTCTTACCGGTCAACTCTGTATTTTTAATGAAGTTATGGAAGTGTTTTGAAAAGAGACTTGTAATCCAAATTTTTTCTGTCTTTATGGCTTCATATAAATGCATATGGCAATCAACAGAATTCTATTTTCTTACACCTTAAGGTCCATATATGTGAGGAGAAAAACAGGTCCAAGCAGTTACATGATCATATGAGCACCTTGAAGAGAGTCAGGTCAAGCATTTGCATTTAAACACAAGCTTTTGTTGCCATTCATTTGAGAGTTTAAAGTAATTTTTGGGAATTACAATTTAATTACTTTTCAGTGATACCATTCCTACCTGTCATTTGTATCTGTAATCGGAAAAAATAAACAATTGCTATAGCATCTTGGAATAGAAGTCGAAAATCAGACTTTTTTTTAAATGATTAATCACCATTTTCAACCACAACAAGCAAGCATTTTGAAACTGAGCAAGTCATCAATGCGCATATAACTGATATGTAAAATTATTAAAAATACACACAGTAAATAAAAAATCTTATACTTTTAGATAAAAGAAATTCTTCCCAACTGACAAAAAAAGAATAAATGTTTGAATATTACAATAAATCATACATGGGTCTACAACATGCACAAACAATAATATACTAAAAGTAGTTTAAATTAATTAGAAAAAATTGCTATCCCTATATATCTTCGTACCTAAAAAATAATTCCTTTATCACATTTAAATTAATTAAAACATAAATATATATTATACCTACAACAATATGCATACCCTTTTCACACCATCAATAAAGATGATATCATGATCTTATAAATGTTGCCTTGTTGGAATGACCTCTTGTTCCCATTCTTGATGTCAGCAATAACAATCAACCACTACAAATCTCCAAAATAGAATAGAAAAAAAGATGATGAAAACTTTAAGCATGCATGCTCAGTAAATAGAATAAATAGTCGCTCGATTTAGAGAAAAAATTAATTCAAACAACAAGATGGAAAAATTAATAAATATATGCAAACCTAGATCCTTCCATATTTTGATGTACATTGATCTCCTCTACAAACTACACTCAGAATCCACTCTCTTCACTTCAAGCAAATGGTCTGGTTGTAAGCAATCCACCTCCTTCCCAGCGAGGAAGAAACAGTATACAAAGAGAAAAATAAAATTAATTATCACAAAGTGCAATAATAAAGTGTCAATCAAATGATTAAAAAAATTAATATTTTTAAATGCAAATATTTCATCTCACTCTATTATCATTCGAACTGCACATTGCCTCCTATCAGCCATAAGTACATCATCAGCCTGCATTTGTTTTCCTCGCAAACATTGAACAACTATCAAAGGAAAATAATTCTCATAAATTATATTTCTCATAATTAGGCATTGCCAAAAATCCGACAAAATACTAACCTTAGGGAAAGTGAAGAGATACAGTCATCTCCCACCACCGCTTGTTTAATATAATACTGCACAAAATAAGGCACCATGGAAATCTGCAATATAAAATTATTAAACAAGCCTTAATTGTATAAACCAAAAATTAATTTATTGCACCGAAAATTGTATATTCAATGCATTATATGTTTAAAGAATATTCACAATAATGTTAAATAATTACATATATGTGATGATTACCCAATGGAAATTCCTCTTTCTGGTGGTTTTCATTTCCTCACCATCCCTGCATCAATACTTGGAATGACCCTGTTGTTCCTATTCTTGATGTCGGCGATAGCAACCTATCCTTACGAATCACCAATATAGAATTGAAAAAATGATAATGAAAACTTTATGTGTACATGCTAAGTAAGTGAAATAAATGATCACTCAATAAAGAGAATAAATTACATCAATAATGTAAACAAGATGGAAAAATTACTAAATATCAGCGAGCCTGAATCATTCAATATTTTGATGGTATTGATACATTGATCTCCTCTACAAACTACACTAGGAATTACTAAATCTTAAAACAGGAAATATTCCTGTTTTAAGATGAACACCACCGACCAATTAAAGGAAACGGCTGCATTGCTAATCTTAACACACGTTTTGCACTTTTAGAAACAAAGGCCTGAATTTTCAGCCTACTACGTACACATAATGAACACTGACTATTCACGTTTCTGTTAGATACTTAAAAGCTGTGATTCATGCTAGGTAGCGTTGTGAGCAAGACGATTCGGTTTGACAGCGGAAGTTCGAAGAGCCACACAAAATCCCGCCTATTTAGTATGACGCTAGTATTCCATCCTAATGGGAGTTTAGATTATCGTACAAGCGACCTCCATTCCACTTTACATAATTCAAAGTTTGATGGAATAGTTTAGGTTTTCCGTAGATTCTGTGTAGAACCTCAAATATGACCATTCTTTTCTCAGAAATCCCAGTTAGGATCTGAATGAGACATTTAAATGTAAACATTATTATATGAGCAGAAACAACTACGTACGCAGTTCTTGTGAACATTAGTGAACGCAAGGTTTAAGGGGGAAACCTGGTTTAGAGGCCAAAATTTAAGAATTTTTTTTAGAGAAACGGTGGAATTAGTTACGGCATTAACCCTTTCGAGACGAATGCCGGGAAAACCCGGCGGAAATTTTCCAGGCTCAGAATACGAATGCCGGATTTTTCCGTCGGCAGTACATATCGTGCAAGTGTGCTGATGCAAAGGATTATGGTTTATAGTCTAACCTTTTCGACCTTTTTCTAGCGAGTTTCAGACCTTTTTCCTTAAAGGAAACCTTGCCTCGGGGGTAATTAAGCCCTTTTCCCAGCATGGTGCCGCTGCAAATTAATTTTTATTGCAATTGCAAGTTTTGCTAAATATTTAAATTAAGAAATAATTGTTTATATTGCCTTGGAAAAGAAAACCTTGTAATTTGATGACTTTGTACAATTTTTAAACGAAATTTTATCGCAAATAATAAGGTAGTTAATGAGTAACTCAATTTCATCATTATCATTTAGGTTTCGCGCTATATCGCTTAAAATTGGCGTTAGAATTTCGTTTAAAATTACTACATAGTCAACGAAATGCAAAATTTTAATATTCATTGCAATATTTGCAAGTAGTCCTACAAAAGCTATACGAAAATACTACTGTATTAATAATGGTCAGTCTTCAAAGCAATGCTGTAAAAGAGAAAGTGGATTACCCGCGGAAAGTGTTCATAATTGCCGTTGCTGAGGATAGGCTATGGCACCCCGCTGGGAAAAGGGTACGCTCTATGCCTGGCAAATTCAGAGTAGCGAAAACGATCCGTATCACAGGGAAGATTTTCAGAAAATGTCTCCGTCTCGAAAGGGTTAAAAGTGGTAATAGTAAATGGTAAAAGTGGTAAATGGTAATGGTAAAAGTGGTAAAAGTAAATCATTTCATCCATTTGTGTATTATAACTCTAAGAATATGCAAAACATTTTTGTAGAAATTACAAACCGAAGATATTTTTTCTACCGGGGCATATGTAAAATATCACGCATGACACGAAAAATGATGAACATCCTAGCGTCTTTAATTTTCCTTTGATTTCGGAAATCTATTATTTTTAATACATTCATCTCCTTGGCGAACCTCAAATACGTTCACGAAGTAAAGAAGAATCTCAATAGTTTAAATAGTTTTCATGCAATCGCGGACGCAAAGAAACAATTTTGAGAACAACGCGTTTTCGCAGCTGAGTTCTCTTTTTCGTTGGATGTGTGTTTAGGATACCCGTTCGAAGCCATAAAACATGTGTTCCTCGAGTATCCTCCGAGAGCAGTCGTCTGCGGAGTTCAGCTGCGTCGGCTTAAGACGGCAAGTAGCAAGTTCGCTTTAAGATCTGAAACTCTGGGATCATATTCTTGAAAGTTAAAATCTTTATATTAAAATATGAATTTTTTGACCGGCTAAACCAGGGCCCGCCTTAAGAAAACATTTACGGATGTGAATAATTATATGAATGATTTGCCTTTATTTAAGTTACATAATTCCTAAGCTTAGTTCTTCATTAACGAAAAGCAAATGTATACATTTTTGGTGCTAATATTTCGCTTCACTAAAGAATTTTAAATTTATTATTTAATTCATGGTACGCCTTTTCAATCAGAAAGTGGTTCTTAATAGTAAATGTTGAAAGATTTATAGCACAATTAGAGAATATGGAAAACCAGGATTTACCTCGCAAACTTGTGTTAAATCGTGTTTTGGAATTGTCATCAAATTATACTCTGCTAAAATTATTATTTTCTGAGCATCTTTGCGTCCTATAATTCAGGTTTTTCTTACAAGGGGATCCTTAGGACTGGAGATGGATCGCCGAAGAGGTGCTAATTCCTCGTCAAAGCGCACGGGAATAATGCAGCCACCAAGGGGGTGGTAGAAGCCTCTTGAGAGCTCGGTAGCCGTGAGAGTAGAATTAGTAATATTTTGTAAAAAATGTACACAGTAGATTACCTCCGATTACCACCACATGAATCCTCCAGTGTTTCTCAAGAATAAGCAGTCCTTTTTTTATCTCTTTCTAGATGATTAGACCTGAGCCCTGCAACTGAGGATATGCTTCTTTATGCAGACGACTGCGAGGTAATCTAAAACGCAGTTGACTGCCGGAATTTCCAAAGAAAACTAAGCATAACATTGTTTCGATCAATGGAAAATGAAACCAACCCCAGCAAATGACACATCGTGTATTTCAGAACGCTAGAACGCCTTAACTATTCATTGGAAATATAAAGTATCTTCTCTTTCCCTAAAATCTTTTTTCTTTTGATCTAACGAAAATATAGACAGCTACATTCCATTCAAGGTCGAGCATTGAACTCCTTTCCTAAGTTTCCTATGGCAACCACAGCTTTGACTTCGATGATGAAGATAACATATCATTGAGGGATATATTACCTGTTTGAAATTAAGTAAAAAATGAATATATAAAATTGGATTTCAATGCATAATTCTAAATAGGAACCAAAAAATAGAGCAACACTTTCGGCTTGAGCACATCTTTCTTACATTTCAATTTCCTAAATATTAATAGAATCCCAAATAAATGTCTCTCTCTCTCTGCTCTCTCCTCTTCCAACTCCTTATGCAGTCTTCTGATCAAAGCGTCCTTCTCTTCTGTAGAACTTTTCTCTCTCTTCCTTGAGCAGGTGCTGCACTGCCAATAATCTTCTTTCTTTCAATTCTTCTAGTTACTTTCACTTTTTCTCAAGAGTGACCTTACTCGTTTACTGCTGAGCGCTGACTGACTGTAAATGACTCTCAAGGAAATAACTTCCTATCTACCCAAAATGAGCTAAGTATTGACTACAACTTGGACTTCTTGTTTTCATTTAAACTGTGATACATGTTGAGAAATGTATCAAATGATTCTCTGGAAGTAAACCTGTCACCAAACCTGTATGTTATAATATGCATATTGACTGAATTTGAAAAGATTTGTGATATTTCAGCAAGATGGAAGTCATTACTTTTGGATGTTACAATCACTGTCTGTATTAAAATTGCTATCAAATTATTGTTTATTATTTTAATCCTTTCTTATCTCAAAGAAAATGTTAGAGTAAAATGTATAATTAAAATTTCTTTATGACCTCTATGGAGAAATTTAATTTTAAGATTTAAAAAAAAATCTGACCAATTTTGAAATTTAATTTTTGTCCCATAAAGTTTATTTTTAGGGTTTTCAATTTCATCCCCTTTCAACTATCTGTAAGTGTGACCATTAACCCTCTTAGAGCTGCATAACTTCTTAATCATATCCATCGAAGACTAATAGCTCTTCAATATTCCTATTTCCAATATCAATTAATTATAATGCTGCAAATATCATGATCATATGTTTTTCAATGAATAAGATGTTTGCTTAGCTACATAAAATAAAAATGTAACAAGTTGATCAAATACTTAATTTAAAGGATATGAATTTCATAATTATTCCTTTTATAAAGTCTTCCAATCCAATCCATAGGGTATTTCGTGAAATACATTACTATTTTTTGTGAACAAAATTGAGATCTGATCGCCAAAGAAGGCTTATTTTTCTTTTATAAATATATATATTATATATTTCTATATAATATAGCTAGATATTGTGATTGAGATTGTAAGTATATGAAAACTGTAAATTGTTAAACTTCAGTGCATGAGGTAATACATTAACTGGTTTCAAAAATTTTGCAAATACATTAGAGTTTATGTCCTTTCCCATATAGGATATTAAACTCCATGTAGAAATAGACCTAAAATAAATTTCTTATTGACATTCAAAGGGGCATGTAAATACTAATGCACTATATTAACCTCCAAACATTATTGCACTAGGTAAAGGGCATTGTTGGAAAATAAAGTACGAATACTCATAAGCAATATAGCAACAGGACCAGTTAGAAGAAACTGCTGCCAATTTAAAATGTACTTGATGCGATGTAAAGAAAATTTACAATTAGAAATTTTAGGTAAGGAGATGAAAAACCAGAAATCACATTCCATTAAAGTTTACACAAGGAATAGAGAGATACAGGCTTCATTCAACATGATTGTTGCTACTACAACTATTTGTTTGCCACTCCAAGCAAATACTTTAAACCTATAGTTATCCTAACATATTGATATCTAATTGTACCATTGTTTTTGTGAGTTAGGATTTGATTTTTCCTTATACCACTTCAATACTAGTCTTCTACAACTCTCTGTTAACATGAAAACCATTGTTAAATGTTATCAATGCCTTTGAACTCTTTACCATAACCAAATGTATGAGAAACATTTACTATGAAAGTGGACTTGTTGTAATACCATTCATGGCTGAAAGTAAAATATACAGATAAACGTAAGATACCTTCATTTTCTTAACCGCTTTGAAACTCAGGTTATTTATGTCATCTCAGGCCTGTATTAATGCTAAGCTTGCATTGAAATTCCACTTTAACTTCCATTTATAATGATGCAGTTTAATTTCCCATTTATTCTTTGAGCATTATTCCCCCAGGAGAATTCATCAATTGGTATGCTTAAAATTCTTGCCTATTACAGTGTTTAAAAGACTGGGGCATTGTAATAAATATGTGATAAAATGATAAATGAAAGTGGGTTATATCCAGTTAACTAACTTGTAGTGCAAACTTATCATATTCAACATCAAATTCAAAAAGGAAAAAACTGAACATATAACTGCTTATCGTGGATACCATTTGCACTTGCATTAATTCTCTAATTAAAGTTAAACTACTTTAACTTTAAAGTAAAGTGTAAATCTTGCTCATTCTTCAGTTTGTTCCTTTGGTTGAATATTCTTGGATTCAGAAAATCAAAGTTGGCACATAGTGATTACTCTTTTATGTAGCACAGTAGTATATAGTATTGAATTGATTCAAGAGAGTTCGCTCTTATAATTAAGAACTTAATGATTGATGTATGAATATAATAAAGTTAATGTATTCATCACAAATTCATTCTTAGTCACCTTAGTTTAGCTATGGTTTTCAGTAATTTATAAGGTGTTAATATAAGATTTTTTAAAAGTTAATCCATTAGGTTGCAGTTGACTATTAATTTTGAGAATATTAAGATAATTGTTTACCCTTAAAATACCAAAATTACAATAAATTAGTTTTATCTGATCACTGAAATTTCATTGATAAAAATTCTTGGTAAATGTACCGTAAAAATAAAAAATCAACACTATAGCTATAATAGCTATATTAACATCATGATAAAAGCAAGTTTACTCTGGATATCAGGATCATTTTAATTAAGCTGATAAGAAGATATAAGATCATAAAATAGCAAATCCATTATTAGACACAATAATTTCCTGACTGTTATACTTCCTTGAATAACTGTTTTAATATTATAAGAATGACCATTTTCCATAGTTTTCTAAAACTAAGCCATATCCCATATTTAACCCAACTATTTTACATACAGATTAAAATTTTAATATTATATTTGCATTATATATATATATATATATATATATATATATATATATATATATATATATATATATATATATATATATATATATATATATATATATATATATATATATATATATATATACAAATGAGGAATTAGAATGAAAGATCATGATATGAAACAAGGGTAGAAAATTTAGAATGTGAAAACTCATAATAAAGATTGATTGGAATTATCTTAAACATTAATTACATTATCCAAGAATATGCAAGGATGAAGTATATTTTATTTGAGAGCTATCCAACAAGAGAGTAACATATATTCTTTGAATAGATGATACCTTTACTTGATATTCCTACATTATCATTGATTCACCTTCATTTAATGAGTCATCATTGATGTATTAAATAATTGAAGTGATGGAATAATCAAGTTCATTTTAAATCCTTCCCAATAAAAATTATAAAATAATGTCTTTGCAAGTAGTGATCTCAATGCTTGTATTGCTAAAATGAATGCTATCTCTGAAAGTGATCATCTTGAGAGAGGGATTTTGATCATATT
Organism: Pantala flavescens; assembly: GCA_020796165.1. Classification (NCBI taxonomy): domain Eukaryota; kingdom Metazoa; phylum Arthropoda; class Insecta; order Odonata; family Libellulidae; genus Pantala; species Pantala flavescens. Next base: position 16,894,059 of record CM036885.1, on the reverse strand, counting down.
CTGTAAATAGTTATTATCTGAATCTTTAGTGGTGCATTATTCAAAATTCACATTTTGCAAATATATTAGTTGCCAAGCATCTAGAAAGTTTCTGAAATTTTCAAAATAATAAGAATGAGAAAATAATAAAAAATAACCTCTAAATTCTTTTATATTTTATCTTAGTTTACTCTTCATGCGTTATGAATACATAAAAGTCAAATTACACTAATTTTTGTTTAACTTTATCTTCGTAAATAAATAATTTATGTGGAAAGTAAGCTTCGAAAAATTTGATCGTGCAGAGAAATTTATATATCGCCTAAAACTTGTTTCTTAAGTTACAAAGAGCAAATCGCGATAGAAGTTGAGATAAATATTGTTATTTTTGTTTTATTTTTACAGGTTATTCAGGGCAGGTTCGGATCAATCTTAATTAGGCTCTCGAGAGAAAAACAATAAAAATGATTAACTAATTCAATTACTCTCTCGGGTTTAAATGTCAATACTGCCTAGAATTTTGGAACGGCCTACAGATTGGTATTTTAAATCGCCACCAATTTTCGGTCGTAACTGAACCGCCATCTCCCGGAGGTGGATGAAAGTATTCATTCTGTGTTTGGGAGCGCGATGGTAATGACGCCTGGATGTGGAACCCGAGTTATCAGAGGAGAAAAGGTAGGCAAATAGTATGAAAGACCGCTAAAACAGTATCTGGTACGAATATTATAATAATATTAATTGAATGGATTATGAAGTATTAAGTAATATTCTGACGTTAGTTGAACTTTCATAACGCTAAGCTCGATGTTACTTTTAAATAAATTTTTATTACTCCGCCGTTTGTTGCGAAAAGCTCTTCTAAAACAAGTCAATAACGGTCGTATCCATCGTCGCTAAGTTTTTACTCTCTATTAAAAGAAGAATTTATTAATTATTTTTTCAGAAAACTTTCGCAATGGAGCTGCTTGTTACTCTTTGCTTTGATTGGCTCGATCTTTCTTCATAATTATTATGGTGTTTTAGCTTTTTACTTCATTCGTTGACTAATATATGTTTAATCATGTGATTTTTGGAGCGATTATACCTCTAATGTTTCTTTGATTTCTGCACCTTCAGTTACCACACATTATGGTTATGAAATAACTTAAATCGATCTTCTCTTAGAGTATACTGAATGATTTCGTCTCGTACACATTAAGTTTCGGCTGTTGACGTTTCATCAATTTCACTGATGTGATAATACTGCTCGTTTCTCTAAAACCCAGTGCACAACCCACTTTATATAATCCGTTTTCAAGGATATTGCAATCAGTGGCATAAAGATAATCAGTCTTCCGTTTTTGTCCAGATATGTCATTCGTATTCCGTAATTATTTCTGTAATCTTTGCCCTGTTAACCATTCATGGCGGTTCGTTTTTATCTCATCGGCATTGAAATTTTCCCGCATTCTAATGGCAACCCTTTTGACGCGAACCTAGGGGGTGACCGCTATGACTCGTTTTGAGTTTCAGCGGAGGGAAGTTGAGATAAAGTAAAAATTACGTGTTTGGTTGGTCAGAGATGAGATATATAGTGAGCTATGCTCCGATACAATCATGAAGAGAAATTGTTTGTTAACGGTGTCAGGAGTGAGATCATTATTAGCGACAGTGACGGCTGCACCCGACTCCCTTCGCGCCGAGGTCCGCGTTACGTCCGTTATAACATTCGTTGTTGACAAAACCGTTGATTGTAGTTGGAGAAATTGGAAAATAAATTAATTCAGTCTTTCCCGAGAATCTTTCTCGCTGGAAGTTTTTAATGTGAATAGAACAGAGGCAGGTAAATATGCATTTAATAGATTCCCCGTTTTTCTGGACAGTATAACTTTATTTTAACGATTATTATAATACTTGTACGTGTTGATGTTCTCAAATATTTTCCTCTGTTTGAAATTGTTTTATAAAACAAAGTACAGTGGTTCCTCGAGTTACGAGCTGGAGCTCGGGCCATATTTTCGTTCGAGATACGAGCCCAAATTTTGTTTCCGGAGCGTCCAGCTAGTTGGTGCGCAGGGTCGAGCATCATCCGAGAAAATCACTCACTCGCACGTGTTACCCGCTTGAATCGAAGTGTATCTTGTGCGCTGTAATCATTTTTGCGTGATAACTGAACTTTTTTACAGTACAGGAAGTGCAGCCAAGAAACAAGTGATAATTAAATTTACGTTAATGTTAAGGTTAGTTTAAATTTAAAGTTAAGAGCATTGTTTTAAGTATTTTCTTTTATTTGAAATAATTAAAATATTGCGTTAGTTTAAAGTTACGAAAATGGTTTTAAGTTTTAAAAAAGCGGCGTTTACGCATGTGTCTAGAGTGCCTACACTCCTTCCCTCCTCCTCGCCGTTCACCTTCGTTAGCCGAACTTACCCGTCACCTAAGTAAGACTATTTTTCTAAATAACTTTTATTTCTTTGTTTCACAATTTTGTGATGTATTTGTAAATTATACATATTTATTTGTTAGTTAAAACATATATTTAGCCATAATATTAATGGCATTTTAATTACTTTCAATGGGGAAAAATGCTTCGAGATACGAGCAATTTGACATACGAGCAAGGTTACGGAACGAATTAAACTCGTATCTCGAGGTACCACCGTACCCCGATTTCATTCTTATCTCCAAATGTTGCAACAGCGCGCTGAGTTCTCCCGTTTCCATTATATTCGGTTCAAGAAATACGTTGTCTATCCTTCAATTCAAACGGATAGTATAATACGATACGCGCGAACAGCCGACGTGGGAACAAAAAAGCGGAACGAGAGACATTAAGTGGTATTTAATTTCGCTACTCGTGATTTCGCGCCGTAGGAGAATGCTCGCCCATATGTCTCGATTACCCTGAGTAGCATTCTCTATAGTCCGTTCCACAAGAGCTGGCAGTATTTTTATTGTGACCCCAACGCTGTGCACCGAGCGGCAGTCGATCTTTCTATTTTCGTGGTCGCTTATATTCATCTCATTCGTGCCATCGTAATCGAACATTTTAACGATAAAATAATAGCTCTTTGTACACAGATTTTAATAATTTTAAATATTACCAATAATATTAAATTTTGTCGCAAATAATAAGGTCGTTAATAAATAACCCATCATTTTTTTCATTTAGGTCATCTTATTTTAGGGCCGGTGTAGCGGTACCATACTCAATAGCAAAGCTGCTTCCAGAAAACAAAGCTCCAAAAGTACGTCGTCGGTCACTGCACTATCAGCTCATGTCTCACTTGAGATATAGAGTTTTCAAAATCGATTGTCACTCAAACTTTAAGTTATCGGAGTTCTTCCTTGCAGGTCTGTTCGTGAGTTTTTTGTTCTGTAAAACATTGAGTAAATTCGACCTTTCGTGGTGTGGACGGAAGTGTTTGTGAAGCGTATGAATAAAATATATCCATATTATTCTTTTATAGACACAAAATTTAGATCTAATTCGTGATTATGGAGAGTGGAAGGAGGAGAGCAATCGGAGCGCTAAATCAATTACTCTCTCGGTTATAAAATTCGAAAGCTAAAGTTCTATTCAAGATATCGACTCAGAATAAGCTGTAAATGAAAATAACATTTATCTCTATTTCTCTCGCGGCGAGTTTTTCGTAACGTAAGAAACAAAATTTTCAGGCGATGTATAAATTTGACTGCACGATCCAATTTTTCGGAGGTTGCGTTCACCTTAAATTATTTTTTAATAAAATATGATGACTCAAAAATTAATATAATTTGAATTTTATGTATTCATAAGGTATAAAGAGTATTCTAAGAGAAAACTAGCACTTTACGATAGATAGGATGTGAGAAATGGCAGTTTTAGTATTGTTCACGGCGGGTGAGGTGACCATTTTTTTTTCATTCCGCTGTAAAATTTATTTCTTTTGTTTAAATGTTGAAAAAACTCCGTCATTATATAGAACCGTCCTTCCTTGTCCAAATTTCACCAAAAAATTGGAGAAAAATCCTCCAAACTAAGTTGAAAATCTTAATTTCATCCGTTGCAAAGGCAAATTTTGTGGATATCGCGGATATTCCGGAAAAATGACCCGGCGTACGAGGCTATTCGATTTCTCCATAAGCCCCATACTGCCTAGAAAAGTGGAACAGACTATAGTCTCATTCAAAAGTCAGGAGACACCTATGTTTACACTCCTTGTCAGGGTAATCGAGATCTATGGACGAGCATTCTCCCGAAATCACGAGTAGCGAAATTAAATACCACTTAATGTCTCTCGTTCCGCTTTTTTGTTAGTTTTTAGAATTTAAATTTAAGTCTTAAACATCCTTTTATAGAAGTTTGAATTCATCGAAAATAGCTACTTCTTCTGCATAATTTACTCCCTTATTATGGACGAATTTGAAAAATTAAAACCTAGCAATTAATCTTCTTACCTCCCTTAACGGTATGTGTGAAGTATAAGAAGATTAAGATTAAAATCTGTTGTAATTTGGGAAATAAAACACTTCTGTTTTCGTCCATCGAGGTAGCAGATCGCGCGACCTCTACGAAGTCTGAAAGTAGTGGAAAGGACTTGGAGGAGGGGAAGTTATCGGATAAGGCTCGCTATCAAGGATCCCGAAGGAGAGTAGATTCTACGGGGAACCTGGATTTGAGGCCCGAAATTTATTGAATTTTTAGGATTTTTTCATAGAAATAGTGATTTACATGTATATTGCTAGTCCGTACATTCGTGCATATATCTTCAAGAGTATGAAAAACATTTCTAAGAAATTATTGACAAAATTTATTGTTTCTTTAGGGGAAATGTTATGGGTATTCTGAATTGACCCGGAAATTTGTGTGCGTCTTTAAATTTTCGTTAGCTTTCGGAAATCCTATTTTCCTTGTATATAATGCATGTATATTGTCGGTAAACCTAATAAAATAACTTGAAACGGCCGTTTTGGATGAGCTCTACGGCAACATGAAATGTGGTCGTTCGATGAGGATTTTCATTACGAACATAAGTTGTGAGTAGAAGATTTGTTAGACTAGAAGCATGGATGACACAAAGTTCCTTTACCTAATCCAGATCTTTTGATTTCCACCCATTATGGTGCACGTAAAAATCATTAATTCTGCTCGCCATACTCATTATTGCGAAAAAAATATTTGGAAGGCTAATCATACTCTTTGTTTAGAATAATTGAAAGATAGAATAATAATTATTTAATAAGAGTAATTATTAAGAATGATTAATAAATAATTATTATTTATAAATTAAATATGTTGAATTATTTTTGCATTCAAACATGAACTTTTGTTCAGAATTAGTAGTACAATGATCTGATCGGAGATATTCACGAAGAGCGAATCGAACCCAGGACCTCATCGATCCTACGGACGTCGATGGAATTCTCCCCACACATACTTAACCAGAATGAGACTGTTTTTGGTATACTGACTCGTCTTTTGCCAGCAAATGAATGTCGAAGATAACACGATCCTTATCAATGTATCAATTTCAGTCTCGCTTGGGAACTGCGAAGTGAAGAGGCTTCCCACCCCTCCAACCTTTTCTCGAACGCCAGTTAGTGCCAACAGCTCCCTAAAAGTCAGCAAATGATCCTCCCTGTCATCTGTTAGTTCTCCAGCAAGGAATTTACACATATGTCCCCCGAATTTTCAATAGGACTAGCAAAGAACGATAGAGGATTAAAATTAAGAAGACCCATCTTTTTTTAAGCCACTTCTAAATTTAGCAGATATTGCTGGGGAAAGCCAGACCAAAACTGTGAAAGGAAACAGGAAGAGAGTGGTGGCAAATATGGAGTGACTGGCTAAAGATAAGCTGATGCAATTAAGATATTTCAGGATAAAACAAGCTTGATGAAAATCTATGCAATTGATATGGCAGGAGTAATGAGTGTTCACACAGGACCAGACGTTATTACATCTTAATTTTATCCAGGCACTCTTTTTTGGTTTCAAGTTTCTGACCAACATGTCACACCCATTTATGCCCTACCTATACCTATAAAAGAGTGAGATTATATATATTGTATTTCATATGCTTGAAAATTTGAAAAATAAAATTCAACTTATTTATGAAGTTCATGTAGTGCAATCTGTCTTCTCATGTAATCCAATGTCGTACATTTTAACCTCTATTAAAACTCCTGGAAGAGACTGCGAACCTCCAGAAAAGCTAAAAGAAAATTTTTCATTGAGAAGTGATATATGGGAAAGAGGACATTGGATGAGAGAATTATCAATATATTTAAAATAGATAACGTAATATATAATAATAATAATTATACATTGAAGATAACATATTATAATTATTATTATTTACTGTTAGTAGAATTGGAATAAAATATTAATGTGAATTAATCTAGCTATATTGCAACAGGAAAAGTACATTTCTACTCACAAACCGAATAAGGGGAAGGATCCTTTGCAATTTGGCTTACTAAATCACCAGAATTATTAGGAAATCCATGAAAAGAAAAGAAGTCTAAGAAGGAAATTTTATATATAAGATTTCCCTCTATGCAGGTCTTCATTCACATCCCTTCATAATTTCCTGATAAATGGATGATAAGAATCTCAACTTTTGTAGTTAAATTTTAGGTAATTGTCTAAAACAGGTATCAATGAATTGAAAGGGTTCTTGCTTACCAGGACATTCATCCTTCTCCAAGCCACCAGTGTAGACTTAATTGTATACAGTGGTACCTTGAGATACGAATTTAATTCGTTCTGTGATCATCGTCGTATGTCAAAAAAATCGTATCTCAAAGCAATTTTTCCCATTTAAAATAATTTAATATATATTAATGCGTTCTAGCGATATGAAACTAACCCAAAACACAGTTAAATTACATATAATATACACAATTTGTATATAAATAAACGAGAAATAACACACAATGTTTATTAATTTATTTATTAATACATTAATAACACATGTAGCGGCCATCGGCCGTCAATAATCGCTTCAGAAACAGAGTCACCTGCCAATTGCTTCTCCTTAATCCATAATAAAAGTAGCTGTTCCATCTCATCATGTTATATTAGTTCGTAGCTTTGAAATAATGGTGACGCCTTTGGAAGGTTGCAGCTTCTTTATCGCTTCCTTCTGCTTGATGATCGTGGATATTGTAGAAGGATTGCGGCCATACTCATTTGCCAAGTCGATGATACGAACGCCACGCTCATGCTTTGCAATAATTGCATGTTTCACTTCCATTGAGATCATTTTCTTAGGCTTCTTCTTTTCACCAGCTTTGTCTTTAACTTTGGGATCCATAGTTAAAATAACAAAATATGCAGAGTACAGTATGTATACCTACTATCCAAAATGACACCAAAAACAGGGACAAACAAAGCGAATAACACAGCGACGGGTGAACGATGCGGCGTCAACCACAGTCCTCACCAATGCAATTATCGCACATCGCAAATTCGTATCTCAAATTTTTCGTTGTATGTCGAGGTATAAATTTTAGAATATTTCATGTCGTATCTCAAAACATTCGTATGTTAGGACATTCGTATCTCAAGGTACCACTGTATTAGGTTCCAACTTCCCTATCTCTCCAAAAAGAAACCTGCCAACGACTTTAAAGGTATCATAGCATACGTTTACTTTCCATTGCCTGGAAGCAACGAAATGAAATCAATTTTAAATGACAACATTCATGTTGTGAAACCTTTTTCCAGAAGACATTGACTGTTGTATATTCCACCCTATCTTTCATTAGGTAGGGAACTATTCCCTTCCACCCTCGGACCAAATATTTTCAAGGATCCTCCTTTGTGATTTGCCTTGATGCCTCTCCAGAGTTAAAAGGAAATTCAGGAGTTTCCAAGATATTCTGAAAAGGTAATTTTTTGCTATTTAATTGTTCTTTTAAATTTCTAAAATAGTATTTAATTGATGCATTATAACTTTCCCATAATATGCACATAAAGAAGAAATTATTCCTAGGATGAATGTAAAATATATGGTACTATATCCATCTGTAAAATGAAGACATTTTAATATCTGAAATACAACAAACCGCTAATGACATCAAAATTTTCATCCTATCGGTTTAACTTAGTCCTATAAGGTTATAGATGGATCTGGCTTCCCTTTCATTCCAAAATGTATCGTTCCTGTGCTTAAAAAAGAAATCATAGCATATGTTGAATTTCATTTGCTTGGAAATGTTATAAGTAAGTTCAACTTAATTGATATCATTCATGCAGTGAAACATGTCTTCAGATGTCCCTGAATGATGTTTATTCCATCCTCCATTTTCACTTCTGAGAGAGACTGCTATGCTCTATGAATGCTATGGAAAATATATATTAAATGCTTGTCATTTCAGGTAGAGTGAAATATGATGAGAGCAATTGCATGCAAAATTAGAATATAACATTCCTGTGTGTTTCTCTACCTTTCATCGGGTAGGGAACTATCCATTTCCACTCTGGGAGCAAATATTTGGAGTATCCTCCTTTGTGATTTGCCTTGATGCCTCGGCAGCGTTATGAGGAAATCCAAGAGATTCCAAGATATTCTTAAAAGGTTAGTTTTTTCCATTTTAATGATCTATAAGTTTCTAAAATTGAATTAAATTGATGGAATATAACTAACCCATAATATGGAAATAATGGATCTATTTATCCAAGGGTAAATGTTAAATTTATGGTCCGATATCCATCTGTAATATGAGGACATTTTAAAATCCCAAATACAGTGAACAAACCCTGCAGGTCTTCATTCCCATCATATCATAATTACCTGATATTTGGATGATAAGAATCTAAATATTTGTAGTTATATTTGATGTAATTGTTTAAAACAGGTATCAATGAAAATGAAAGGGTTCTTGCTTACCAGGAAAATCATTCTTCTCCAAGTTACCAAAGAGGACTCTATTGATTATTAGGTTCCCACTTCCCTTTCTCCGAAAAAGAACACTGACAACCACTTAAAGAAATCATAGCATACGTTGACTTTCTATTGTCTGGAAATGACCAAATTAAATTAAGTTTAAATAACAACGCTCATCTTGTTCAACCTGTCTCCATATGTCCTTGAATGTCTTTTGTTCCATCCTATCTTTCTTCATGTAGGGAACTTTTCCTTTCCATTCTCGGACCAAATATAGTAGAGGATCCTCCTTTGTGATTTGCCTTGATGCCTCGCCAGAGTTAAAAGGAATTCCAGGAGTTTTCAAAATATTCTGAAAAGGTTAGTTTTTTCTATTTAATTGTTCTATTAAGTTTCTAAAATAGAATGAAATTGATGGAATATAACTTAACTTTCAGTTTCTTCAGTTAGGGAACTATTCCCTTCCACTCTCGGACCAAATATAGTAGAGGATCCTCCTTTGTGATTTGCCTTGATGCCACGGCAGAGTTAAAAGGAAATCCAGGAGTTTTCAAAATATTCTGAAAAGATTAGTTTTTTCTATTTAATTGTTCTATTAAGTTTTTAAAAGAGAATTTAATTGATGGAATATAGCTTAACTTTCAGTTTCTTCAGTTAGGGAACTATTCCCTTCCACTCTCGGACCAAATATAGTAGAGGTTCCTCCTTTGTATTTGCCTTGATGCCTCGCCAGAGTTAAAAGGAAATCCAGGAGTTTTCAAAATATTCTGAAAAGATTAGTTTTTTCTATTTAATTGTTCTATTAAGTTTCTAAAAGAGAATTAATTTGATGGTATATAACTTATCTTTCAGTTTCTTCATTTAAGGAACTATTCCCTTCCACTCTCGGACCAAATATAGTAGAGGATCCTCCTTTGTATTTGCCTTGATGCCTCGCCAGAGTTAAAAGGAAATCCAGGAGTTTTCAAAATATTCTGAAAAGATTAGTTTTTTCTATTTAATTGTTCTATTAAGTTTCTAAAAGAGAATTAATTTGATGGTATATAACTTATCTTTCAGTTTCTTCATTTAAGGAACTATTCCCTTCCACTCTCGGACCAAATATAGTAGAGGATCTCTCTTTGTATTTGCCTTGATGCCTCGCCAGAGTTAAAAGGAAATCCAGGAGTTTTAAAAATATTCTGAAAAGATTAGTTTTTTCTATTTAATTGTTCTATTAAGTTTCTAAAAGAGAATTTAATTGATGGATTATAACTTAAATTTCAGTTTCTTCAGTTAAGGAACTATTCCCTTCCACTCTCGGACCAAATATAGTAGAGGATCTCTCTTTGTATTTGCCTTGATGCCTCGCCAGAGTTAAAAGGAAATCCAGGAGTTTTAAAAATATTCTGAAAAGATTAGTTTTTTCTATTTAATTGTTCTATTAAATTTCTAAAATAGAATGAAATTGATGGAATGTAACTTAATTTTCAGTTTCTTCAGTTAGGGAACTATTCCCTTCCACTCTCGGACCAAATATAGTAGAGGATCCTCCTTTGTATTTGCCTTGATGCCTCGCCAGAGTTAAAAGGAAATCCAGGAGTTTTCAAAATATTCTGAAAAGATTAGTTTTTTCTATTTAATTGTTCTATTAAGTTTCTAAAAGAGAATTTAATTGATGGAATATAGCTTAACTTTCAGTTTTTTTAGTCAGGGAACTATTCCCTTCCACTCTCGGACCAAACATAGTAGAGGATCCTCCTTTGTATTTGCCTTGATGCCTCGCCAGAGTTAAAAGGAAATCCAGGAGTTTTCAAAATATTCTGAAAAGATTAGTTTTTTCTATTTAATTGTTCTGTTAAGTTTCTAAAAGAGAATTTAATTGACGGAATATAACTTAACTTTCAGTTTCTTCAGTTAGGGAACTATTCCCTTCCAATCTCGGACCAAATATAGTAGAGGATCCTCCTTTGTATTTGCCTTGATGCCTTGCCAGAGTTAAAAGGAAATCCAGGAGTTTTCAAAATATTCTGAAAAGATTAGTTTTTTCTATTTAATTGTTCTATTAAATTTCTAAAATAGAATGAAATTGATGGAATATAACTTAACTTTCAGTTTCTTCAGTTAGGGAACCATTCCCTTCCACTCTCTGACCAAACATAGTAGAGGATCCTCCTTTGTATTTGCCTTGATGCCTCTCCAGAGTTAAAAGGAAATCCAGGAGTTTTCAAAATATTCTGAAAAGATTAGTTTTTTCTATTTAATTTTCTGTTAAGTTTCTAAAAGAGAATTTAATTGACGGAATATAACTTAACTTTCAGTTTCTTCAGTTAGGGAACTATTCCCTTCCAATCTCGGACCAAATATAGTAGAGGATCCTCCTTTGTATTTGCCTTGATGCCTCGCCAGAGTTAAAAGGAAATCCAGGAGTTTTCAAAATATTCTGAAAAGATTAGTTTTTTTTTTTAATTGTTCTATTAAGTTTCTAAAATAGAATGAAATTGATGGAATATAAGTTAACTTTCAGTTTCTTCAGTTAGGGAACTATTCCCTTCCACTCTCGGACCAAATATAGTAGAGGATCCTCCTTTGTATTTGCCTTGATGCCTCTCCAGAGTTAAAAGGAAATCCAGGAGTTTTCAAAATTTTCTGAAAAGATTAGTTTTTTCTATTTTAATGATCTATAAGTTTCTAAAATTGAATTAATTTGATGGAATATAACTTACCCATAATATGGAAATAATGGATCAATTTAACCAAGGGTAAATGTTAAATTTATGGTCCGATATCCATCTGTTATTTGAAGACATTTTAAATACCCAAATACAGTGAACAAACCCTGCAGGTCTTCATTCCCATCATATCATAATTACCTGATATTTGGATGATAAGAATCTAAATATTTGTAGTTATATTTGATGTAATTGTTTAAAACAGGTATCAATGAAAATGAAAGGGTTCTTGCTTACCAGGACATTCATTCTTCTCCAAGTTACCCATGTAAACTTTATTGATTATTAGGTTCCCACTTCCCTTTCTCCCAAAAAAGAACACTGACAACAACTTAAAGAAATCATAGCATACGTTGACTTTCTATTGTCTGGAAGTGACCAAATTAAATTAAGTTTAAATAACAACGCTCATCTTGTTCAACCTGTCTCCATATGTCCTTGAATGTCTTTTGTTCCATCCTATCTTTCTTCATGTAGGGAACTTTTCCTTTCCACTCTCCGACCAAATATAGTAGAGGATCCTCCTTTGTACTTGCCTTGATGCCTCGCCAGAGTTAAAAGGAAATCCTGGAGTTTTCAAAATATTCTGAAAAGATTAGTTTTTTCTATTTAATTGTTCTATTAAATTTCTAAAATAGAATGAAATTGATGGAATATAACTTAACTTTCAGTTTCTTCAGTTAGGGAACTATTCCCTTCCACTCTCGGACCAAATATAGTAGAGGATCCTCCTTTGTGATTTGCCTTGATGCCTCGCCAGAATTAAAAGGAATTCCAGGAGTTTTCAAAATATTCTGAAAAGGTTAGTTTTTTCTATTTAATTGTTCTATTAAGTTTCTAAAATAGAATGAAATTGATGGAATATAACTTAACTTTCAGTTTCTTCAGTTAGGGAACTATTCCCTTCCACTCTCGGACCAAATATAGTAGAGGATCCTCCTTTGTGATTTGCCTTGATGCCTCGCCAGAGTTAAAAGGAATTCCAGGAGTTTTCAAAATATTCTGAAAAGGTTAGTTTTTTCTATTTAATTGTTCTATTAAATTTCTAAAATAGAATGAAATTGATGGAATATAACTTAACTTTCAGTTTCTTCAGTTAGGGAACTATTCCCTTCCACTCTCGGACCAAATATAGTAGAGGATCCTCCTTTGTGATTTGCCTTGATGCCTCGCCAGAGTTAAAAGGAAATCCTGGAGTTTTCAAAATATTCTGAAAAGATTAGTTTTTTCTATTTAATTGTTCTATTAAATTTCTAAAATAGAATGAAATTGATGGAGTATAACTTAACTTTCAGTTTCTTCAGTTAGGGAACCATTCCCTTCCACTCTCTGACCAAACATAGTAGAGGATCCTCCTTTGTATTTGCCTTGATGCCTCTCCAGAGTTAAAAGGAAATCCAGGAGTTTTCAAAATATTCTGAAAAGATTAGTTTTTTCTATTTAATTTTCTGTTAAGTTTCTAAAAGAGAATTTAATTGACGGAATATAACTTAACTTTCAGTTTCTTCAGTTAGGGAACTATTCCCTTCCAATCTCGGACCAAATATAGTAGAGGATCCTCCTTTGTATTTGCCTTGATGCCTCGCCAGAGTTAAAAGGAAATCCAGGAGTTTTCAAAATATTCTGAAAAGATTAGTTTTTTTTTTAATTGTTCTATTAAGTTTCTAAAATAGAATGAAATTGATGGAATATAAGTTAACTTTCAGTTTCTTCAGTTAGGGAACTATTCCCTTCCACTCTCGGACCAAATATAGTAGAGGATCCTCCTTTGTATTTGCCTTGATGCCTCTCCAGAGTTAAAAGGAAATCCAGGAGTTTTCAAAATTTTCTGAAAAGATTAGTTTTTTCTATTTTAATGATCTATAAGTTTCTAAAATTGAATTAATTTGATGGAATATAACTTACCCATAATATGGAAATAATGGATCAATTTAACCAAGGGTAAATGTTAAATTTATGGTCCGATATCCATCTGTTATTTGAAGACATTTTAAATACCCAAATACAGTGAACAAACCCTGCAGGTCTTCATTCCCATCATATCATAATTACCTGATATTTGGATGATAAGAATCTAAATATTTGTAGTTATATTTGATGTAATTGTTTAAAACAGGTATCAATGAAAATGAAAGGGTTCTTGCTTACCAGGACATTCATTCTTCTCCAAGTTACCCATGTAAACTTTATTGATTATTAGGTTCCCACTTCCCTTTCTCCCAAAAAAGAACACTGACAACAACTTAAAGAAATCATAGCATACGTTGACTTTCTATTGTCTGGAAGTGACCAAATTAAATTAAGTTTAAATAACAACGCTCATCTTGTTCAACCTGTCTCCATATGTCCTTGAATGTCTTTTGTTCCATCCTATCTTTCTTCATGTAGGGAACTTTTCCTTTCCACTCTCCGACCAAATATAGTAGAGGATCCTCCTTTGTACTTGCCTTGATGCCTCGCCAGAGTTAAAAGGAAATCCTGGAGTTTTCAAAATATTCTGAAAAGATTAGTTTTTTCAATTTAATTGTTCTATTAAATTTCTAAAATAGAATGAAATTGATGGAATATAACTTAACTTTCAGTTTCTTCAGTTAGGGAACTATTCCCTTCCACTCTCGGACCAAATATAGTAGAGGATCCTCCTTTGTGATTTGCCTTGATGCCTCGCCAGAATTAAAAGGAATTCCAGGAGTTTTCAAAATATTCTGAAAAGATTAGTTTTTTCTATTTAATTGTTCTATTAAGTTTCTAAAATAGAATGAAATTGATGGAATATAACTTAACTTTCAGTTTCTTCAGTTAGGGAACTATTCCCTTCCACTCTCGGACCAAATATAGTAGAGGATCCTCCTTTGTGATTTGCCTTGATGCCTCGCCAGAGTTAAAAGGAATTCCAGGAGTTTTCAAAATATTCTGAAAAGGTTAGTTTTTTCTATTTAATTGTTCTATTAAATTTCTAAAATAGAATGAAATAGATGGAATATAACTTAACTTTCAGTTTCTTCAGTTAGGGAACTATTCCCTTCCACTCTCGGACCAAATATAGTAGAGGATCCTCCTTTGTGATTTGCCTTGATGCCACGCCAGAGTTAAAAGGAAATCCAGGAGTTTTAAAAATATTCTGAAAAGATTAGTTTTTTCTATTTAATTGTTCTATTAAGTTTCTAAAAGAGAATTTAATTGATGGAATATAACTTAACTTTCAGTTTCTTCAGTTAAGGAACTATTCCCTTCCACTCTCGGACCAAATATAGTAGAGGATCCTCCTTTGTATTTGCCTTGATGCCTCGCCAGAGTTATAAGGAAATCCAGGAGTTTTCAAAATATTCTGAAAAGATTAGTTTTTTCTATTTAATTATTCTATTAAGTTTCTAAAAGAGAATTAATTTGATGGAATATAACTTATCTTTCAGTTTCTTCATTTAAGGAACTATTCCCTTCCACTCTCGGACCAAATATAGTAGAGGATCTCTCTTTGTATTTGCCTTGATGCCTCGCCAGAGTTAAAAGGAAATCCAGTAGTTTTCAAAATATTCTGAAAAGATTAGTTTTTTCTATTTAATTGTTCTATTAAGTTTCTAAAATAGAATGAAATTGATGGAATATAACTTAACTTTCAGTTTCTTCAGTTAGGGAACGATTCCCTTCCACTCTCGGACCAAATATAGTAGAGGATCCTCCTTTGTATTTGCCTTGATGCCTCGCCAGAGTTAAAAGGAAATCCTGGAGTTTTCAAAATATTCTGAAAAGATTAGTTTTTTCTATTTAATTGTTCTATTAAATTTCTAAAATAGAATGAAATTGATGGAATATAACTTAACTTTCAGTTTCTTCAGTTAGGGAACTATTCCCTTCCACTCTCGGACCAAATATAGTAGAGGATCCTCCTTTGTGATTTGCCTTGATGCCTCGCCAGAGTTAAAAGGAAATCCAGGAGTTTTAAAAATATTCTGAAAAGATTAGTTTTTTCTATTTAATTGTTCTATTAAATTTCTAAAATAGAATGAAATAGATGGAACATAACTTAAATTTCAGTTTCTTCAGTTAGGGAACTATTCCCTTCCACTCTCGGACCAAATATAGTAGAGGATCCTCCTTTGTGATTTGCCTTGATGCCACGCCAGAGTTAAAAGGAAATCCAGGAGTTTTAAAAATATTCTGAAAAGATTAGTTTTTTCTATTTAATTGTTCTATTAAGTTTCTAAAAGAGAATTTAATTGATGGAATATAACTTAACTTTCAGTTTCTTCAGTTACGGAACTATTCCCTTCCACTCTCGGACCAAATATAGTAGAGGATCCTCCTTTGTATTTGCCTTGATGCCTCGCCAGAGTTATAAGGAAATCCAGGAGTTTTCAAAATATTCTGAAAAGATTAGTTTTTTCTATTTAATTGTTCTATTAAGTTTCTAAAAGAGAATTAATTTGATGGAATATAACTTATCTTTCAGTTTCTTCATTGAAGGAACTATTCCCTTCCACTCTCGGACCAAATATAGTAGAGGATCTCTCTTTGTATTTGCCTTGATGCCTCGCCAGAGTTAAAAGGAAATCCAGTAGTTTTCAAAATATTCTGAAAAGATTAGTTTTTTCTATTTAATTGTTCTATTAAGTTTCTAAAAGAGAATTTAATTGATCGAATATAGCTTAACTTTCAGTTTCTTCAGTTAGGGAACTATTCCCTTCCACTCTCGGACCAAATATAGTAGAGGATCCTCCTTTGTATTTGCCTTGATGCCTCTCCAGAGTTAAAAGGAAATCCAGGAGTTTTAAAAATATTCTGAAAAGATTAGTTTTTTCTATTTAATTGTTCTATTAAATTTCTAAAATAGAATGAAATTGATGGAATATAACTTAACTTTCCGTTTCTTCAGTTAGGGAACTATTCCCTTCCACTCTCGGACCAAATATAGTAGAGGATCCTCCTTTGTATTTGCCTTGATGCCTCGCCAGAGTTAAAAGGAAATCCAGGAGTTTTAAAAATATTCTGAAAAAAATAGTTTTTTCTATTTACTTGTTCTGTTAAGTTTCTAAAAGAGAATTTAATTGACGGAATATAACTTAACTTTCAGTTTCTTCAGTTAGGGAACTATTCCCTTCCAATCTCGGACCAAATAAAGTAGAGGATCCTCCTTTGTGATTTGCCTTGATGCCACGGCAGAGTTAAAAGGAAATCCAGGAGTTTTCAAAATATTCTGAAAAGATTAGTTTTTTCTATTTAATTGTTCTATTAAGTTTTTAAAAGAGAATTTAATTGATGGAATATAGCTTAACTTTCAGTTTCTTCAGTTAGGGAACTATTCCCTTCCACTCTCGGACCAAATATAGTAGAGGTTCCTCCTTTGTATTTGCCTTGATGCCTCGCCAGAGTTAAAAGGAAATCCAGGAGTTTTCAAAATATTCTGAAAAGATTAGTTTTTTCTATTTAATTGTTCTATTAAGTTTCTAAAAGAGAATTAATTTGATGGTATATAACTTAACTTTCAGTTTCTTCAGTTAGGGAACTATTCCCTTCCACTCTCGGACCAAATATAGTAGAGGATCCTCCTTTGTATTTGCCTTGATGCCTCGCCAGAGTTATAAGGAAATCCAGGAGTTTTCAAAATATTCTGAAAAGATTAGTTTTTTCTATTTAATTGTTCTATTAAGTTTCTAAAAGAGAATTAATTTGATGGAATATAACTTATCTTTCAGTTTCTTCATTTAAGGAACTATTCCCTTCCACTCTCGGACCAAATATAGTAGAGGATCTCACTTGGTATTTGCCTTGATGCCTCGCCAGAGTTAAAAGGAAATCCAGTAGTTTTCAAAATATTCTGAAAAGATTAGTTTTTTCTATTTAATTGTTCTATTAAGTTTCTAAAAGAGAATTTAATTGATCGAATATAGCTTAACTTTCAGTTTCTTCAGTTAGGGAACTATTCCCTTCCACTCTCGGACCAAATATAGTAGAGGATCCTCCTTTGTATTTGCCTTGATGCCTCGCCAGAGTTAAAAGGAAATCCAGTAGTTTTCAAAATATTCTGAAAAGATTAGTTTTTTCTATTTAATTGTTCTATTAAATTTCTAAAATAGAATGAAATTGATGGAATATAACTTAACTTTCAGTTTCTTCAGTTAGGGAACTATTCCCTTCCACTCTCGGACCAAATATAGTAGAGGATCCTCCTTTGTATTTGCCTTGATGCCTCGCCAGAGTTAAAAGGAAATCCAGGAGTTTTCAAAATATTCTGAAAAGATTAGTTTTTTTTTTTAATTGTTCTATTAAGTTTCTAAAATAGAATGAAATTGATGGAATATAACTTAACTTTCAGTTTCTTCAGTTAGGGAACTATTCCCTTCCACTCTCGGACCAAATATAGTAGAGGATCCTCCTTTGTGATTTGCCTTGATGCCTCGCCAGAGTTAAAAGGAAATCCAGGAGTTTTCAAAATATTCTGAAAAGATTAGTTTTTTCTATTTAATTGTTCTATTAAATTTCTAAAATAGAATGAAATTGATGGAATGTAACTTAATTTTCAGTTTCTTCAGTTAGGGAACTATTCCCTTCCACTCTCGGACCAAATATAGTAGAGGATCCTCCTTTGTATTTGCCTTGATGCCTCGCCAGAGTTAAAAGGAAATCCAGGAGTTTTCAAAATTTTCTGAAAATATTAGTTTTTACTATTTAATTGTTCTATTAAATTTCTAAAATAGAATGAAATTGATGGAATATAACTTAACTTTCAGTTTCTTCAGTTAGGGAACTATTCCCTTCCACTCTCGGACCAAATATAGTAGAGCAGCTGTGCGCAACCTGCGGCCGTACGGCCGCATGCGGCCGTGGGCAAGGACTTTGGCGGCCGTGGACGTCTATATTAAAGTGTACGTAGTGGCGGCCGTGCCGGTGTAGGGTCTCTGGACCCCAGCGAGTACGGGGTCTCAACGCTGCGGAATCTTATCTCTATCTATCTCATCTCTTACTCTGGGTGTTTTCAAACCCAGGAATAGATTAGAAGTCACGTTACTAGCGGCTAGCTCGGCTTTAACGCGAACGAAGACCAAGACTTCCTGATACAATTGCTATAACGGTTTTTTGTCCTATATGACGTTACGTAGATATATTTTACATATGTAGACCAGTAAATAGAATATTGTCACATGCATCATACTTGTTTTAGTGAATAATCTATAAATTTTTACATAAATCATAAAAAATTATTAAGCGTACTTGGACTTATTGGCGGCCGTTATTAAAGTAAAAAGTCTGTAGTGCGGCCGTCAATAGCGGAAAGGTTGCGCATCCCTGTAGTAGAGGATCCTCCTTTGTATTTGCCTTGATGCCTCGCCAGAGTTAAAAGGAAATCCAGGAGTTTTAAAAATATTCTGAAAAGATTAGTTTTTTCTATTTAATTGTTCTATTAAATTTCTAAAATAGAATTTAATTGATGGAATATAACTTAACTTTCAGTTTCTTCAGTTAGGGAACTATTCCCTTCCACTCTCGGACCAAATATAGTAGAGGATCCTCCTTTGTATTTGCCTTGATGCCTCGCCAGAGTTAAAAGGAAATCCAGGAGTTTTCAAAATATTCTGAAAAGATTAGTTTTTTCTATTTAATTGTTCTATTAAGTTTCTAAAAGAGAATTTAATTGATGGAATATAGCTTAACTTTCAGTTTTTTTAGTTAGGGAACTATTCCCTTCCACTCTCGGACCAAACATAGTAGAGGATCCTCCTTTGTATTTGCCTTGATGCCTCGCCAGAGTTAAAAGGAAATCCAGGAGTTTTCAAAATATTCTGAAAAGATTAGTTTTTTCTATTTAATTGTTCTGTTAAGTTTCTAAAAGAGAATTTAATTGACGGAATATAACTTAACTTTCAGTTTCTTCAGTTAGGGAACTATTCCCTTCCACTCTCGGACCAAATATAGTAGAGGATCCTCCTTTGTGATTTGCCTTGATGCCTCGCCAGAGTTAAAAGGAAATCCAGGAGTTTTCAAAATTTTCTGAAAATATTAGTTTTTACTATTTAATTGTTCTATTAAATTTCTAAAATAGAATGAAATTGATGGAATATAACTTAACTTTCAGTTTCTTCAGTTAGGGAACTATTCCCTTCCACTCTCGGACCAAATATAGTAGAGGATCCTCCTTTGTATTTGCCTTGATGCCTCGCCAGAGTTAAAAGGAAATCCAGGAGTTTTAAAAATATTCTGAAAAGATTAGTTTTTTCTATTTAATTGTTCTATTAAATTTCTAAAATAGAATTTAATTGATGGAATATAACTTAACTTTCAGTTTCTTCAGTTAGGGAACTATTCCCTTCCACTCTCGGACCAAATATAGTAGAGGATCCTCCTTTGTATTTGCCTTGATGCCTCGCCAGAGTTAAAAGGAAATCCAGGAGTTTTCAAAATATTCTGAAAAGATTAGTTTTTTCTATTTAATTGTTCTATTAAGTTTCTATAAGAGAATTTAATTGATGGAATATAGCTTAACTTTCAGTTTTTTTAGTTAGGGAACTATTCCCTTCCACTCTCGGACCAAACATAGTAGAGGATCCTCCTTCGTATTTGCCTTGATGCCTCGCCAGAGTTAAAAGGAAATCCAGGAGTTTTCAAAATATTCTGAAAAGATTAGTTTTTTCTATTTAATTGTTCTGTTAAGTTTCTAAAAGAGAATTTAATTGACGGAATATAACTTAACTTTCAGTTTCTTCAGTTAGGGAACTATTCCCTTCCACTCTCGGACCAAATATAGTAGAGGATCCTCCTTTGTGATTTGCCTTGATGCCTCGCCAGAGTTAAAAGGAAATCCAGGAGTTTTCAAAATTTTCTGAAAATATTAGTTTTTACTATTTAATTGTTCTATTAAATTTCTAAAATAGAATGAAATTGATGGAATATAACTTAACTTTCAGTTTCTTCAGTTAGGGAACTATTCCCTTCCACTCTCGGACCATATATAGTAGAGGATCCTCCTTTGTATTTGCCTTGATGCCTCGCCAGAGTTAAAAGGAAATCCAGGAGTTTTAAAAATATTCTGAAAAGATTAGTTTTTTCTATTTAATTGTTCTATTAAATTTCTAAAATAGAATTTAATTGATGGAATATAACTTAACTTTCAGTTTCTTCAGTTAGGGAACTATTCCCTTCCACTCTCGGACCAAATATAGTAGAGGATCCTCCTTTGTATTTGCCTTGATGCCTCGCCAGAGTTAAAAGGAAATCCAGGAGTTTTCAAAATATTCTGAAAAGATTAGTTTTTTCTATTTAATTGTTCTATTAAGTTTCTATAAGAGAATTTAATTGATGGAATATAGCTTAACTTTCAGTTTTTTTAGTTAGGGAACTATTCCCTTCCACTCTCGGACCAAACATAGTAGAGGATCCTCCTTCGTATTTGCCTTGATGCCTCGCCAGAGTTAAAAGGAAATCCAGGAGTTTTCAAAATATTCTGAAAAGATTAGTTTTTTCTATTTAATTGTTCTGTTAAGTTTCTAAAAGAGAATTTAATTGACGGAATATAACTTAACTTTCAGTTTCTTCAGTTAGGGAACTATTCCCTTCCAATCTCGGACCAAATATAGTAGAGGATCCTCCTTTGTATTTGCCTTGATGCCTTGCCAGAGTTAAAAGGAAATCCAGGAGTTTTCAAAATATTCTGAAAAGATTAGTTTTTTCTATTTAATTGTTCTATTAAATTTCTAAAATAGAATGAAATTGATGGAATATAACTTAACTTTCAGTTTCTTCAGTTAGGGAACTATTCCCTTCCACTCTCGGACCAAATATAGTAGAGGATCCTCCTTTGTGATTTGCCTTGATGCCTCGCCAGAGTTAAAAGGAAATCCTGGAGTTTTCAAAATATTCTGAAAAGATTAGTTTTTTCTATTTAATTGTTCTATTAAATTTCTAAAATAGAATGAAATTGATGGAGTATAACTTAACTTTCAGTTTCTTCAGTTAGGGAACCATTCCCTTCCACTCTCTGACCAAACATAGTAGAGGATCCTCCTTTGTATTTGCCTTGATGCCTCTCCAGAGTTAAAAGGAAATCCAGGAGTTTTCAAAATATTCTGAAAAGATTAGTTTTTTCTATTTAATTTTCTGTTAAGTTTCTAAAAGAGAATTTAATTGATGGAATATAGCTTAACTTTCAGTTTTTTTAGTTAGGGAACTATTCCCTTCCACTCTCGGACCAAACATAGTAGAGGATCCTCCTTCGTATTTGCCTTGATGCCTCGCCAGAGTTAAAAGGAAATCCAGGAGTTTTCAAAATATTCTGAAAAGATTAGTTTTTTCTATTTAATTGTTCTGTTAAGTTTCTAAAAGAGAATTTAATTGACGGAATATAACTTAACTTTCAGTTTCTTCAGTTAGGGAACTATTCCCTTCCAATCTCGGACCAAATATAGTAGAGGATCCTCCTTTGTATTTGCCTTGATGCCTTGCCAGAGTTAAAAGGAAATCCAGGAGTTTTCAAAATATTCTGAAAAGATTAGTTTTTTCTATTTAATTGTTCTATTAAATTTCTAAAATAGAATGAAATTGATGGAATATAACTTAACTTTCAGTTTCTTCAGTTAGGGAACTATTCCCTTCCACTCTCGGACCAAATATAGTAGAGGATCCTCCTTTGTGATTTGCCTTGATGCCTCGCCAGAGTTAAAAGGAAATCCTGGAGTTTTCAAAATATTCTGAAAAGATTAGTTTTTTCTATTTAATTGTTCTATTAAATTTCTAAAATAGAATGAAATTGATGGAGTATAACTTAACTTTCAGTTTCTTCAGTTAGGGAACCATTCCCTTCCACTCTCTGACCAAACATAGTAGAGGATCCTCCTTTGTATTTGCCTTGATGCCTCTCCAGAGTTAAAAGGAAATCCAGGAGTTTTCAAAATATTCTGAAAAGATTAGTTTTTTCTATTTAATTTTCTGTTAAGTTTCTAAAAGAGAATTTAATTGACGGAATATAACTTAACTTTCAGTTTCTTCAGTTAGGGAACTATTCCCTTCCAATCTCGGACCAAATATAGTAGAGGATCCTCCTTTGTATTTGCCTTGATGCCTCGCCAGAGTTAAAAGGAAATCCAGGAGTTTTCAAAATATTCTGAAAAGATTAGTTTTTTTTTTTAATTGTTCTATTAAGTTTCTAAAATAGAATGAAATTGATGGAATATAACTTAACTTTCAGTTTCTTCAGTTAGGGAACTATTCCCTTCCACTCTCGGACCAAATATAGTAGAGGATCCTCCTTTGTATTTGCCTTGATGCCTCTCCAGAGTTAAAAGGAAATCCAGGAGTTTTCAAAATTTTCTGAAAAGATTAGTTTTTTCTATTTTAATGATCTATAAGTTTCTAAAATTGAATTAATTTGATGGAATATAACTTACCCATAATATGGAAATAATGGATCAATTTAACCAAGGTTAAATGTTAAATTTATGGTCCGATATCCATCTGTTATTTGAAGACATTTTAAAATCCCAAATACAGTGAACAAACCCTGCAGGTCTTCATTCCCATCATATCATAATTACCTGATATTTGGATGATAAGAATCTAAATATTTGTAGTTATATCTGATGTAATTGTTTAAAGCAGGTATCAATGAAAATGTAAGGGTTCTTGCTTACCAGGACATTCATTCTTCTCCAAGTTACCCATGTAAACTTTATTGATTATTAGGTTCCCACTTCCCTTTCTCCCAAAAAAGAACACTGACAACAACTTAAAGAAATCATAGCATACGTTGACTTTCTATTGTCTGGAAGTGACCAAATTAAATTAAGTTTAAATAACAACGCTCATCTTGTTCAACCTGTCTCCATATGTCCTTGAATGTCTTTTGTTCCATCCTATCTTTCTTCATGTAGGGAACTTTTCCTTTCCACTCTCCGACCAAATATAGTAGAGGATCCTCCTTTGTATTTGCCTTGATGCCTCGCCAGAGTTATAAGGAAATCCAGGAGTTTTCAAAATATTCTGAAAAGATTAGTTTTTTCTATTTAATTGTTCTATTAAGTTTCTAAAAGTGAGTTAATTTGATGGAATATAACTTATCTTTCAGTTTCTTCATTGAAGGAACTATTCCCTTCCACTCTCGGACCAAATATAGTAGAGGATCTCTCTTTGTATTTGCCTTGATGCCTCACCAGAGTTAAAAGGAAATCCAGTAGTTTTCAAAATATTCTGAAAAGATTAGTTTTTTCTATTTAATTGTTCTATTAAGTTTCTTAAAGAGAATTTAATTGATCGAATATAGCTTAACTTTCAGTTTCTTCAGTTAGGGAACTATTCCCTTCCACTCTCGGACCAAATATAGTAGAGGATCCTCCTTTGTATTTGCCTTGATGCCTCTCCAGAGTTAAAAGGAAATCCAGGAGTTTTAAAAATATTCTGAAAAGATTAGTTTTCTCTATTTAATTGTTCTATTAAATTTCTAAAATAGAATGAAATTGATGGAATATAACTTAACTTTCCGTTTCTTCAGTTAGGGAACTATTCCCTTCCACTCTCGGACCAAATATAGTAGAGGATCCTCCTTTGTATTTGCCTTGATGCCTCTCCAGAGTTAAAAGGAAATCCAGGAGTTTTAAAAATATTCTGAAAAGATTAGTTTTTTCTATTTACTTGTTCTGTTAAGTTTCTAAAAGAGAATTTAATTGACGGAATATAACTTAACTTTCGGTTTCTTCAGTTAGGGAACTATTCCCTTCCAATCTCGGACCAAATATAGTAGAGGATCCTCCTTTGTATTTGCCTTGATGCCTCGCCAGAGTTAAAAGGAAATCCAGGAGTTTTCAAAATTTTCTGAAAAGATTAGTTTTTTCTATTTAATTGTTCTATTAAGTTTCTAAAATAGAATGAAATTGATGGAATATAACTTAACTTTCAGTTTCTTCAGTTAGGGAACTATTCCCTTCCACTCTCGGACCAAATATAGTAGAGGATCCTCCTTTGTGATTTGCCTTGATGCCTCGCCAGAGTTAAAAGGAAATCCAGGAGTTTTCAAAATATTCTGAAAAGATTTGTTTTTTCTATTTAATTGTTCTATTAAATTTGTAAAATAGAATGAAATTGATGGAATATAACTTAACTTTCAGTTTCTTCAGTTAGGGAACTATTCCCTTCCACTCTCGGACCAAATATAGTAGAGGATCCTCCTTTGTATTTGCCTTGATGCCTCTCCAGAGTTAAAAGGAAATCCAGGAGTTTTAAAAATATTCTGAAAAGATTAGTTTTCTCTATTTAATTGTTCTATTAAATTTCTAAAATAGAATGAAATTGATGGAATATAACTTAACTTTCCGTTTCTTCAGTTAGGGAACTATTCCCTTCCACTCTCGGACCAAATATAGTAGAGGATCCTCCTTTGTATTTGCCTTGATGCCTCTCCAGAGTTAAAAGGAAATCCAGGAGTTTTAAAAATATTCTGAAAAGATTAGTTTTTTCTATTTACTTGTTCTGTTAAGTTTCTAAAAGAGAATTTAATTGACGGAATATAACTTAACTTTCAGTTTCTTCAGTTAGGGAACTATTCCCTTCCAATCTCGGACCAAATATAGTAGAGGATCCTCCTTTGTATTTGCCTTGATGCCTCGCCAGAGTTAAAAGGAAATCCAGGAGTTTTCAAAATTTTCTGAAAAGATTAGTTTTTTCTATTTAATTGTTCTATTAAGTTTCTAAAATAGAATGAAATTGATGGAATATAACTTAACTTTCAGTTTCTTCAGTTAGGGAACTATTCCCTTCCACTCTCGGACCAAATATAGTAGAGGATATTCCTTTGTGATTTGCCTTGATGCCTCGCCAGAGTTAAAAGGAAATCCAGGAGTTTTCAAAATATTCTGAAAAGATTTGTTTTTTCTATTTAATTGTTCTATTAAATTTGTAAAATAGAATGAAATTGATGGAATATAACTTAACTTTCAGTTTCTTCAGTTAGGGAACTATTCCCTTCCACTCTCGGACCAAATATAGTAGAGGATCCTCCTTTGTATTTGCCTTGATGCCTCTCCAGAGTTAAAAGGAAATCCAGGAGTTTTAAAAATATTCTGAAAAGATTAGTTTTTTCTATTTACTTGTTCTGTTAAGTTTCTAAAAGAGAATTTAATTGACGGAATATAACTTAACTTTCAGTTTCTTCAGTTAGGGAACTATTCCCTTCCAATCTCGGACCAAATATAGTAGAGGATCCTCCTTTGTATTTGCCTTGATGCCTCGCCAGAGTTAAAAGGAAATCCAGGAGTTTTCAAAATTTTCTGAAAAGATTAGTTTTTTCTATTTAATTTTCTGTTAAGTTTCTAAAAGAGAATTTAATTGACGGAATATAACTTAACTTTCAGTTTCTTCAGTTAGGGAACTATTCCCTTCCAATCTCGGACCAAATATAGTAGAGGATCCTCCTTTGTATTTGCCTTGATGCCTCGCCAGAGTTAAAAGGAAATCCAGGAGTTTTCAAAATATTCTGAAAAGATTAGTTTTTTTTTTTTAATTGTTCTATTAAGTTTCTAAAATAGAATGAAATTGATGGAATATAACTTAACTTTCAGTTTCTTCAGTTAGGGAACTATTCCCTTCCACTCTCGGACCAAATATAGTAGAGGATCCTCCTTTGTATTTGCCTTGATGCCTCTCCAGAGTTAAAAGGAAATCCAGGAGTTTTCAAAATTTTCTGAAAAGATTAGTTTTTTCTATTTTAATGATCTATAAGTTTCTAAAATTGAATTAATTTGATGGAATATAACTTACCCATAATATGGAAATAATGGATCAATTTAACCAAGGTTAAATGTTAAATTTATGGTCCGATATCCATCTGTTATTTGAAGACATTTTAAAATCCCAAATACAGTGAACAAACCCTGCAGGTCTTCATTCCCATCATATCATAATTACCTGATATTTGGATGATAAGAATCTAAATATTTGTAGTTATATCTGATGTAATTGTTTAAAGCAGGTATCAATGAAAATGTAAGGGTTCTTGCTTACCAGGACATTCATTCTTCTCCAAGTTACCCATGTAAACTTTATTGATTATTAGGTTCCCACTTCCCTTTCTCCCAAAAAAGAACACTGACAACAACTTAAAGAAATCATAGCATACGTTGACTTTCTATTGTCTGGAAGTGACCAAATTAAATTAAGTTTAAATAACAACGCTCATCTTGTTCAACCTGTCTCCATATGTCCTTGAATGTCTTTTGTTCCATCCTATCTTTCTTCATGTAGGGAACTTTTCCTTTCCACTCTCCGACCAAATATAGTAGAGGATCCTCCTTTGTATTTGCCTTGATGCCTCGCCAGAGTTATAAGGAAATCCAGGAGTTTTCAAAATATTCTGAAAAGATTAGTTTTTTCTATTTAATTGTTCTATTAAGTTTCTAAAAGTGAGTTAATTTGATGGAATATAACTTATCTTTCAGTTTCTTCATTGAAGGAACTATTCCCTTCCACTCTCGGACCAAATATAGTAGAGGATCTCTCTTTGTATTTGCCTTGATGCCTCACCAGAGTTAAAAGGAAATCCAGTAGTTTTCAAAATATTCTGAAAAGATTAGTTTTTTCTATTTAATTGTTCTATTAAGTTTCTTAAAGAGAATTTAATTGATCGAATATAGCTTAACTTTCAGTTTCTTCAGTTAGGGAACTATTCCCTTCCACTCTCGGACCAAATATAGTAGAGGATCCTCCTTTGTATTTGCCTTGATGCCTCTCCAGAGTTAAAAGGAAATCCAGGAGTTTTAAAAATATTCTGAAAAGATTAGTTTTCTCTATTTAATTGTTCTATTAAATTTCTAAAATAGAATGAAATTGATGGAATATAACTTAACTTTCCGTTTCTTCAGTTAGGGAACTATTCCCTTCCACTCTCGGACCAAATATAGTAGAGGATCCTCCTTTGTATTTGCCTTGATGCCTCTCCAGAGTTAAAAGGAAATCCAGGAGTTTTAAAAATATTCTGAAAAGATTAGTTTTTTCTATTTACTTGTTCTGTTAAGTTTCTAAAAGAGAATTTAATTGACGGAATATAACTTAACTTTCGGTTTCTTCAGTTAGGGAACTATTCCCTTCCAATCTCGGACCAAATATAGTAGAGGATCCTCCTTTGTATTTGCCTTGATGCCTCGCCAGAGTTAAAAGGAAATCCAGGAGTTTTCAAAATTTTCTGAAAAGATTAGTTTTTTCTATTTAATTGTTCTATTAAGTTTCTAAAATAGAATGAAATTGATGGAATATAACTTAACTTTCAGTTTCTTCAGTTAGGGAACTATTCCCTTCCACTCTCGGACCAAATATAGTAGAGGATCCTCCTTTGTGATTTGCCTTGATGCCTCGCCAGAGTTAAAAGGAAATCCAGGAGTTTTCAAAATATTCTGAAAAGATTTGTTTTTTCTATTTAATTGTTCTATTAAATTTGTAAAATAGAATGAAATTGATGGAATATAACTTAACTTTCAGTTTCTTCAGTTAGGGAACTATTCCCTTCCACTCTCGGACCAAATATAGTAGAGGATCCTCCTTTGTATTTGCCTTGATGCCTCTCCAGAGTTAAAAGGAAATCCAGGAGTTTTAAAAATATTCTGAAAAGATTAGTTTTCTCTATTTAATTGTTCTATTAAATTTCTAAAATAGAATGAAATTGATGGAATATAACTTAATTTTCCGTTTCTTCAGTTAGGGAACTATTCCCTTCCACTCTCGGACCAAATATAGTAGAGGATCCTCCTTTGTATTTGCCTTGATGCCTCTCCAGAGTTAAAAGGAAATCCAGGAGTTTTAAAAATATTCTGAAAAGATTAGTTTTTTCTATTTACTTGTTCTGTTAAGTTTCTAAAAGAGAATTTAATTGACGGAATATAACTTAACTTTCAGTTTCTTCAGTTAGGGAACTATTCCCTTCCAATCTCGGACCAAATATAGTAGAGGATCCTCCTTTGTATTTGCCTTGATGCCTCGCCAGAGTTAAAAGGAAATCCAGGAGTTTTCAAAATTTTCTGAAAAGATTAGTTTTTTCTATTTAATTGTTCTATTAAGTTTCTAAAATAGAATGAAATTGATGGAATATAACTTAACTTTCAGTTTCTTCAGTTAGGGAACTATTCCCTTCCACTCTCGGACCAAATATAGTAGAGGATCCTCCTTTGTGATTTGCCTTGATGCCTCGCCAGAGTTAAAAGGAAATCCAGGAGTTTTCAAAATATTCTGAAAAGATTTGTTTTTTCTATTTAATTGTTCTATTAAATTTGTAAAATAGAATGAAATTGATGGAATATAACTTAACTTTCAGTTTCTTCAGTTAGGGAACTATTCCCTTCCACTCTCGGACCAAATATAGTAGAGGATCCTCCTTTGTATTTGCCTTGATGCCTCGCCAGAGTTAAAAGGAAATCCAGGAGTTTTCAAAATATTCTGAAAAGATTAGTTTTTTCTATTTAATTGTTCTATTAAGTTTCTAAAAGAGAATTAATTTGATGGAATATAACTTATCTTTCAGTTTCTTCATTTAAGGAACTATTCCCTTCCACTCTCGGACCAAATATAGTAGAGGATCCTCCTTTGTGATTTGCCTTGATGCCTCGCCAGAGTTAAAAGGAAATCCAGGAGTTTTAAAAATATTCTGAAAAGATTAGTTTTTTCTATTTAATTGTTCTATTAAATTTCTAAAATAGAATGAAATTGATGGAATATAACTTAATTTTCAGTTTCTTCAGTTAGGGAACTATTCCCTTCCACTCTCGGACCAAATATAGTAGAGGATCCTCCTTTGTGATTTGCCTTGATGCCTCGCCAGAGTTAAAAGGAAATCCAGGAGTTTTCAAAATATTCTGAAAAGATTAGTTTTTTCTATTTACTTGTTCTGTTAAGTTTCTAAAAGAGAATTTAATTGACGGAATATAACTTAACTTTCAGTTTCTTCAGTTAGGGAACTATTCCCTTCCAATCTCGGACCAAATATAGTAGAGGATCCTCCTTTGTATTTGCCTTGATGCCTCGCCAGAGTTAAAAGGAAATCCAGGAGTTTTCAAAATTTTCTGAAAAGATTAGTTTTTTCTATTTAATTGTTCTATTAAGTTTCTAAAATAGAATGAAATTGATGGAATATAACTTAACTTTCAGTTTCTTCAGTTAGGGAACTATTCCCTTCCACTCTCGGACCAAATATAGTAGAGGATCCTCCTTTGTGATTTGCCTTGATGCCTCGCCAGAGTTAAAAGGAAATCCAGGAGTTTTAAAAATATTCTGAAAAGATTAGTTTTTTCTATTTAATTGTTCTATTAAATTTCTAAAATAGAATGAAATTGATGGAGTATAACTTAACTTTCAGTTTCTTCAGTTAGGGAACCATTCCCTTCCACTCTCTGACCAAACATAGTGGAGGATCCTCCTTTGTATTTGCCTTGATGCCTCTCCAGAGTTAAAAGGAAATCCAGGAGTTTTCAAAATATTCTGAAAAGATTAGTTTTTTCTATTTAATTTTCTGTTAAGTTTCTAAAAGAGAATTTAATTGACGGAATATAACTTAACTTTCAGTTTCTTCAGTTAGGGAACTATTCCCTTCCAATCTCGGACCAAATATAGTAGAGGATCCTCCTTTGTATTTGCCTTGATGCCTCGCCAGAGTTAAAAGGAAATCCAGGAGTTTTCAAAATATTCTGAAAAGATTAGTTTTTTTTTTTTTAATTGTTCTATTAAGTTTCTAAAATAGAATGAAATTGATTGAATATAACTTAACTTTCAGTTTCTTCAGTTAGGGAACTATTCCCTTCCACTCTCGGACCAAATATAGTAGAGGATCCTCCTTTGTATTTGCCTTGATGCCTCTCCAGAGTTAAAAGGAAATCCAGGAGTTTTCAAAATTTTCTGAAAAGATTAGTTTTTTCTATTTTAATGATCTATAAGTTTCTAAAATTGAATTAATTTGATGGAATATAACTTACCCATAATATGGAAATAATGGATCAATTTAACCAAGGTTAAATGTTAAATTTATGGTCCGATATCCATCTGTTATTTGAAGACATTTTAAAATCCCAAATACAGTGAACAAACCCTGCAGGTCTTCATTCCCATCATATCATAATTACCTGATATTTGGATGATAAGAATCTAAATATTTGTAGTTATATTTGATGTAATTGTTTAAAACAGGTATCAATGAAAATGAAAGGGTTCTTGCTTACCAGGACATTCATTCTTCTCCAAGTTACCCATGTAAACTTTATTGATTATTAGGTTCCCACTTCCCTTTCTCCCAAAAAAGAACACTGACAACAACTTAAAGAAATCATAGCATACGTTGACTTTCTATTGTCTGGAAGTGACCAAATTAAATTAAGTTTAAATAACAACGCTCATCTTGTTCAACCTGTCTCCATATGTCCTTGAATGTCTTTTGTTCCATCCTATCTTTCTTCATGTAGGGAACTTTTCCTTTCCACTCTCCGACCAAATATAGTAGAGGATCCTCCTTTGTGATTTGCCTTGATGCCTCGCCAGAGTTAAAAAGGAATTCCAGGAGTTTTCAAAATATTCTGAAAAGGTTAGTTTTTTCTATTTAATTGTTCTATTAAGTTTCTAAAATAGAATGAAATTGATGGAATATAACTTAACTTTCAGTTTCTTCAGTTAGGGAACTATTCCCTTCCACTCTCGGACCAAATATAGTAGAGGATCCTCCTTTGTGATTTGCCTTGATGCCTCGCCAGAGTTAAAAGGAATTCCAGGAGTTTTCAAAATATTCTGAAAAGGTTAGTTTTTTCTATGTAATTGTTCTATTAAATTTCTAAAATAGAATGAAATAGATGGAATATAACTTAACTTTCAGTTTCTTCAGTTAGGGAACTATTCCCTTCCACTCTCGGACCAAATATAGTAGAGGATCCTCCTTTGTGATTTGCCTTGATGCCACGCCAGAGTTAAAAGGAAATCCAGGAGTTTTAAAAATATTCTGAAAAGATTAGTTTTTTCTATTTAATTGTTCTATTAAGTTTCTAAAAGAGAATTTAATTGATGGAATATAACTTAACTTTCAGTTTCTTCAGTTAAGGAACTATTCCCTTCCACTCTCGGACCAAATATAGTAGAGGATCCTCCTTTGTATTTGCCTTGATGCCTCGCCAGAGTTATAAGGAAATCCAGGAGTTTTCAAAATATTCTGAAAAGATTAGTTTTTTCTATTTAATTGTTCTATTAAGTTTCTAAAAGAGAATTAATTTGATGGAATATAACTTATCTTTCAGTTTCTTCATTTAAGGAACTATTCCCTTCCACTCTCGGACCAAATATAGTAGAGGATCTCTCTTTGTATTTGCCTTGATGCCTCGCCAGAGTTAAAAGGAAATCCAGTAGTTTTCAAAATATTCTGAAAAGATTAGTTTTTTCTATTTAATTGTTCTATTAAGTTTCTAAAATAGAATGAAATTGATGGAATATAACTTAACTTTCAGTTTCTTCAGTTAGGGAACGATTCCCTTCCACTCTCGGACCAAATATAGTAGAGGATCCTCCTTTGTATTTGCCTTGATGCCTCGCCAGAGTTAAAAGGAAATCCTGGAGTTTTCAAAATATTCTGAAAAGATTAGTTTTTTCTATTTAATTGTTCTATTAAATTTCTAAAATAGAATGAAATTGATGGAATATAACTTAACTTTCAGTTTCTTCAGTTAGGGAACTATTCCCTTCCACTCTCGGACCAAATATAGTAGAGGATCCTCCTTTGTATTTGCCTTGATGCCTCTCCAGAGTTAAAAGGAAATCCAGGAGTTTTAAAAATATTCTGAAAAGATTAGTTTTTTCTATTTAATTGTTCTATTAAATTTCTAAAATAGAATGAAATTGATGGAATATAACTTAACTTTCAGTTTCTTCAGTTAGGGAACTATTCCCTTCCACTCTCGGACCAAATATAGTAGAGGATCCTCCTTTGTATTTGCCTTGATGCCTCTCCAGAGTTAAAAGGAAATCCAGGAGTTTTAAAAATATTCTGAAAAGATTAGTTTTTTCTATTTACTTGTTCTGTTAAGTTTCTAAAAGAGAATTTAATTGATGGAATATAACTTAACTTTCAGTTTCTTCAGTTAGGGAACTATTCCCTTCCAATCTCGGACCAAATATAGTAGAGGATCCTCCTTTGTGATTTGCCTTGATGCCTCGCCAGAGTTAAAAGGAAATCCAGGAGTTTTCAAAATTTTCTGAAAAGATTAGTTTTTTCTATTTAATTGTTCTATTAAGTTTCTAAAATAGAATGAAATTGATGGAATATAACTTAACTTTCAGTTTCTTCAGTTAGGGAACTATTCCCTTCCACTCTCGGACCAAATATAGTAGAGGATCCTCCTTTGTGATTTGCCTTGATGCCTCGCCAGAGTTAAAAGGAAATCCAGGAGTTTTCAAAATATTCTGAAAAGATTAGTTTTTTCTATTTAATTGTTCTATTAAATTTGTAAAATAGAATGAAATTGATGGAATATAACTTAACTTTCAGTTTCTTCAGTTAGGGAACTATTCCCTTCCACTCTCGGACCAAATATAGTAGAGGATCCTCCTTTGTATTTGCCTTGATGCCTCGCCAGAGTTATAAGGAAATCCAGGAGTTTTCAAAATATTCTGAAAAGATTAGTTTTTTCTATTTAATTGTTCTATTAAGTTTCTAAAATAGAATGAAATTGATGGAATATAACTTAACTTTCAGTTTCTTCAGTTAGGGAACTATTCCCTTCCACTCTCGGACCAAATATAGTAGAGGATCTCTCTTTGTATTTGCCTTGATGCCTCGCCAGAGTTAAAAGGAAATCCAGTAGTTTTCAAAATATTCTGAAAAGATTAGTTTTTTCTATTTAATTGTTCTATTAAGTTTCTAAAAGAGAATTTAATTGATCGAATATAGCTTAACTTTCAGTTTCTTCAGTTAGGGAACTATTCCCTTCCACTCTCGGACCAAATATAGTAGAGGATCCTCCTTTGTATTTGCCTTGATGCCTCGCCAGAGTTAAAAGAAAATCCAGTAGTTTTCAAAATATTCTGAAAAGATTAGTTTTTTCTATTTAATTGTTCTATTAAATTTCTAAAATAGAATGAAATTGATGGAATATAACTTAACTTTCAGTTTCTTCAGTTAGGGAACTATTCCCTTCCACTCTCGGACCAAATATAGTAGAGGATCCTCCTTTGTATTTGCCTTGATGCCTCTCCAGAGTTAAAAGGAAATCCAGGAGTTTTAAAAATATTCTGAAAAGATTAGTTTTTTCTATTTAATTGTTCTATTAAATTTCTAAAATAGAATGAAATTGATGGAATATAACTTAACTTTCAGTTTCTTCAGTTAGGGAACTATTCCCTTCCACTCTCGGACCAAATATAGTAGAGGATCCTCCTTTGTATTTGCCTTGATGCCTCTCCAGAGTTAAAAGGAAATCCAGGAGTTTTAAAAATATTCTGAAAAGATTAGTTTTTTCTATTTACTTGTTCTGTTAAGTTTCTAAAAGAGAATTTAATTGATGGAATATAACTTAACTTTCAGTTTCTTCAGTTAGGGAACTATTCCCTTCCAATCTCGGACCAAATATAGTAGAGGATCCTCCTTTGTGATTTGCCTTGATGCCTCGCCAGAGTTAAAAGGAAATCCAGGAGTTTTCAAAATTTTCTGAAAAGATTAGTTTTTTCTATTTAATTGTTCTATTAAGTTTCTAAAATAGAATGAAATTGATGGAATATAACTTAACTTTCAGTTTCTTCAGTTAGGGAACTATTCCCTTCCACTCTCGGACCAAATATAGTAGAGGATCCTCCTTTGTGATTTGCCTTGATGCCTCGCCAGAGTTAAAAGGAAATCCAGGAGTTTTCAAAATATTCTGAAAAGATTAGTTTTTTCTATTTAATTGTTCTATTAAATTTGTAAAATAGAATGAAATTGATGGAATATAACTTAACTTTCAGTTTCTTCAGTTAGGGAACTATTCCCTTCCACTCTCGGACCAAATATAGTAGAGGATCCTCCTTTGTATTTGCCTTGATGCCTCGCCAGAGTTATAAGGAAATCCAGGAGTTTTCAAAATATTCTGAAAAGATTAGTTTTTTCTATTTAATTGTTCTATTAAGTTTCTAAAATAGAATGAAATTGATGGAATATAACTTAACTTTCAGTTTCTTCAGTTAGGGAACTATTCCCTTCCACTCTCGGACCAAATATAGTAGAGGATCTCTCTTTGCATTTGCCTTGATGCCTCGCCAGAGTTAAAAGGAAATCCAGTAGTTTTCAAAATATTCTGAAAAGATTAGTTTTTTCTATTTAATTGTTCTATTAAGTTTCTAAAAGAGAATTTAATTGATCGAATATAGCTTAACTTTCAGTTTCTTCAGTTAGGGAACTATTCCCTTCCACTCTCGGACCAAATATAGTAGAGGATCCTCCTTTGTATTTTCCTTGATGCCTCGCCAGAGTTAAAAGGAAATCCAGTAGTTTTCAAAATATTCTGAAAAGATTAGTTTTTTCTATTTAATTGTTCTATTAAATTTCTAAAATAGAATGAAATTGATGGAATATAACTTAACTTTCAGTTTCTTCAGTTAGGGAACTATTCCCTTCCACTCTCGGACCAAACATAGTAGAGGATCCTCCTTTGTATTTGCCTTGATGCCTCGCCAGAGTTAATAGGAAATCCAGGAGTTTTCAAAATATTCTGAAAAGATTAGTTTTTTCTATTTAATTGTTCTGTTAAGTTTCTAAAAGAGAATTTAATTGACGGAATATAACTTAACTTTCAGTTTCTTCAGTTAGGGAACTATTCCCTTCCAATCTCGGACCAAATATAGTAGAGGATCCTCCTTTGTATTTGCCTTGATGCCTTGCCAGAGTTAAAAGGAAATCCAGGAGTTTTCAAAATATTCTGAAAAGATTAGTTTTTTCTATTTAATTGTTCTATTAAATTTCTAAAATAGAATGAAATTGATGGAATATAACTTAACTTTCAGTTTCTTCAGTTAGGGAACTATTCCCTTCCACTCTCGGACCAAATATAGTAGAGGATCCTCCTTTGTGATTTGCCTTGATGCCTCGCCAGAGTTAAAAGGAAATCCTGGAGTTTTCAAAATTTTCTGAAAAGATTAGTTTTTTCTATTTAATTGTTCTATTAAGTTTCTAAAATAGAATGAAATTGATGGAATATAACTTAACTTTCAGTTTCTTCAGTTAGGGAACTATTCCCTTCCACTCTCGGACCAAATATAGTAGAGGATCCTCCTTTGTGATTTGCCTTGATGCCTCGCCAGAGTTAAAAGGAAATCCAGGAATTTTCAAAATATTCTGAAAAGATTAGTTTTTTCTATTTAATTGTTCTATTAAATTTCTAAAATAGAATGAAATTGATGGAATATAACTTAACTTTCAGTTTCTTCAGTTAGGGAACTATTCCCTTCCACTCTCGGACCAAATATAGTAGAGGATCCTCCTTTGTGATTTGCCTTGATGCCTCGCCAGAGTTAAAAGGAAATCCAGGAGTTTTCAAAATTTTCTGAAAATATTAGTTTTTACTATTTAATTGTTCTATTAAATTTCTAAAATAGAATGAAATTGATGGAATATAACTTAACTTTCAGTTTCTTCAGTTAGGGAACTATTCCCTTCCACTCTCGGACCAAATATAGTAGAGGATCCTCCTTTGTGATTTGCCTTGATGCCTCGCCAGAGTTAAAAGGAAATCCAGGAGTTTTCAAAATATTCTGAAAAGATTAGTTTTTTCTATTTAATTGTTCTATTAAATTTGTAAAATAGAATGAAATTGATGGAATATAACTTAACTTTCAGTTTCTTCAGTTAGGGAACTATTCCCTTCCACTCTCGGACCAAATATAGTAGAGGATCCTCCTTTGTATTTGCCTTGATGCCTCGCCAGAGTTATAAGGAAATCCAGGAGTTTTCAAAATATTCTGAAAAGATTAGTTTTTTCTATTTAATTGTTCTATTAAGTTTCTAAAATAGAATGAAATTGATGGAATATAACTTAACTTTCAGTTTCTTCAGTTAGGGAACTATTCCCTTCCACTCTCGGACCAAATATAGTAGAGGATCTCTCTTTGTATTTGCCTTGATGCCTCGCCAGAGTTAAAAGGAAATCCAGTAGTTTTCAAAATATTCTGAAAAGATTAGTTTTTTCTATTTAATTGTTCTATTAAGTTTCTAAAAGAGAATTTAATTGATCGAATATAGCTTAACTTTCAGTTTCTTCAGTTAGGGAACTATTCCCTTCCACTCTCGGACCAAATATAGTAGAGGATCCTCCTTTGTATTTGCCTTGATGCCTCGCCAGAGTTAAAAGGAAATCCAGTAGTTTTCAAAATATTCTGAAAAGATTAGTTTTTTCTATTTAATTGTTCTATTAAATTTCTAAAATAGAATGAAATTGATGGAATATAACTTAACTTTCAGTTTCTTCAGTTAGGGAACTATTCCCTTCCACTCTCGGACCAAACATAGTAGAGGATCCTCCTTTGTATTTGCCTTGATGCCTCGCCAGAGTTAAAAGGAAATCCAGGAGTTTTCAAAATATTCTGAAAAAATTAGTTTTTTCTATTTAATTGTTCTGTTAAGTTTCTAAAAGAGAATTTAATTGACGGAATATAACTTAACTTTCAGTTTCTTCAGTTAGGGAACTATTCCCTTCCAATCTCGGACCAAATATAGTAGAGGATCCTCCTTTGTATTTGCCTTGATGCCTTGCCAGAGTTAAAAGGAAATCCAGGAGTTTTCAAAATATTCTGAAAAGATTAGTTTTTTCTATTTAATTGTTCTATTAAATTTCTAAAATAGAATGAAATTGATGGAATATAACTTAACTTTCAGTTTCTTCAGTTAGGGAACTATTCCCTTCCACTCTCGGACCAAATATAGTAGAGGATCCTCCTTTGTGATTTGCCTTGATGCCTCGCCAGAGTTAAAAGGAAATCCTGGAGTTTTCAAAATTTTCTGAAAAGATTAGTTTTTTCTATTTAATTGTTCTATTAAGTTTCTAAAATAGAATGAAATTGATGGAATATAACTTAACTTTCAGTTTCTTCAGTTAGGGAACTATTCCCTTCCACTCTCGGACCAAATATAGTAGAGGATCCTCCTTTGTGATTTGCCTTGATGCCTCGCCAGAGTTAAAAGGAAATCCAGGAATTTTCAAAATATTCTGAAAAGATTAGTTTTTTCTATTTAATTGTTCTATTAAATTTGTAAAATAGAATGAAATTGATGGAATATAACTTAACTTTCAGTTTCTTCAGTTAGGGAACTATTCCCTTCCACTCTCGGACCAAATATAGTAGAGGATCCTCCTTTGTGATTTGCCTTGATGCCTCGCCAGAGTTAAAAGGAAATCCAGGAGTTTTCAAAATTTTCTGAAAATATTAGTTTTTACTATTTAATTGTTCTATTAAATTTCTAAAATAGAATGAAATTGATGGAATATAACTTAACTTTCAGTTTCTTCAGTTAGGGAACTATTCCCTTCCACTCTCGGACCAAATATAGTAGAGGATCCTCCTTTGTATTTGCCTTGATGCCTCGCCAGAGTTAAAAGGAAATCCAGGAGTTTTAAAAATATTCTGAAAAGATTAGTTTTTTCTATTTAATTGTTCTATTAAGTTTCTAAAAGAGAATTTAATTGATGGAATATAGCTTAACTTTCAGTTTCTTCAGTTAGGGAACTATTCCCTTCCACTCTTGGACCAAATATAGTAGAGGATCCTCCTTTGTATTTGCCTTGATGCCTCGCCAGAGTTAAAAGGAAATCCAGGAGTTTTCAAAATATTCTGAAAAGATTAGTTTTTCTATTTAATTGTTCTATTAAGTTTCTAAAATAGAATGAAATTGATGGAATATAACTTAACTTTCAGTTTCTTCAGTTAGGGAACTATTCCCTTCCACTCTCGGACCAAATATAGTAGAGGATCCTCCTTTGTATTTGCCTTGATGCCTCTCCAGAGTTAAAAGGAAATCCAGGAGTTTTCAAAATTTTCTGAAAAGATTAGTTTTTTCTATTTTAATGATCTATAAGTTTCTAAAATTGAATTAATTTGATGGAGTATAACTTACCCATAATATGGAAATAATGGATCAATTTATCCAAGGTTAAATGTTAAATTTATGGTCCGATATCCATCTGTTATTTGAAGACATTTTAAAATCCCAAATACAGTGAACAATCCCTGCAGGTC
The DNA here is from genome assembly GCA_020796165.1 of Pantala flavescens. NCBI lineage: Eukaryota > Metazoa > Arthropoda > Insecta > Odonata > Libellulidae > Pantala > Pantala flavescens. The sequence goes on along the minus strand of CM036885.1, from coordinate 16,855,325 downwards.
TTCATTCCCATCATATCATAATTACCTGATATTTGGATGATAAGAATCTAAATATTTGTAGTTATATTTGATGTAATTGTTTAAAACAGGTATCAATGAAAATGAAAGGGTTCTTGCTTACCAGGACATTCATTCTTCTCCAAGTTACCCATGTAAACTTTATTGATTATTAGGTTCCCACTTCCCTTTCTCCCAAAAAAGAACACTGACAACAACTTAAAGAAATCATAGCATACGTTGACTTTCTATTGTCTGGAAGTGACCAAATTAAATTAAGTTTAAATAACAACGCTCATCTTGTTCAACCTGTCTCCATATGTCCTTGAATGTCTTTTGTTCCATCCTATCTTTCTTCATGTAGGTAACTTTTCCTTTCCATTCTCGGACCAAATATAGTAGAGGATCCTCCTTTGTGATTTGCCTTGATGCCTCGCCAGAGTTAAAAGGAATTCCAGGAGTTTTCAAAATATTCTGAAAAGGTTAGTTTTTTCTATTTAATTGTTCTATTAAGTTTCTAAAATAGAATGAAATAGATGGAATATAACTTAACTTTCAGTTTCTTCAGTTAGGGAACTATTCCCTTCCACTCTCGGACCAAATATAGTAGAGGATCCTCCTTTGTATTTGCCTTGATGCCTCGCCAGAGTTAAAAGGAATTCCAGGAGTTTTCAAAATATTCTGAAAAGGTTAGTTTTTTCTATTTAATTGTTCTATTAAGTTTCTAAAATAGAATGAAATAGATGGAATATAACTTAACTTTCAGTTTCTTCAGTTAGGGAACTCTTCCCTTCCACTCTCGGACCAAATATAGTAGAGGATCCTCCTTTGTGATTTGCCTTGATGCCTTGCCAGAGTTATAAGGTAATTCTGGTAATGCCATGGAGCACTGAGAGGGCATTTCTTTCTATTTTAATGTTCCATAAAATTCTAAAATTAAATTAAATTGATGGTACATAACCTCCCCCTTTAATATGCACATAAAGAAGAAATTTTTCCAAGCATGAATATTGAATATGAGGTCCTATATCCTTCTCTAAAATTAAGACGCTAAAATTCCCTATTACAAGAACAAACTCTGCAGGGTTTCATTCCCATCATACTGTAATTACCTGATATTTGTATGATAAGAATCTCAATATTTGTAGATATAATTGGGGTTATTATGTAAAATAGGTTTATATTAAAATGAATTGGTACTTCCTTACCAGGACATTCATCCTTCTCCAAGTTACCAATGTAGATTTCATTGATTATTAGGATCCCACTTCCCTTTCCCTCCAAAAAGAATCCTGCCAAAGACTGGCAAGATATTATAGCATTCATTGACTTTCCATTGCCTGGAAGTGACCAAAGTAAATAAATTTTAAATGATAACACTCATCCTGTTAAACCTGTCTCCATGTGTCCTTGAATGTTGTATATTCCTCCTGTCAGGTAGGGAACTATATCTTTCCACCTTCGGACCAAGTATAGTAGAGGATTCTACTTTGTGATTTCCCTTGATGCCTTGCCAGTGATATAAGGAAATCGTGAAATGCCAAAGAACCCTAAAAGGGATGTTTTTTATTTAAATGATCTATGATAACTAAAATAGAAATAATTTGTTTGGAATATAAGTAACCAATAATATTCACATAATGAAGTAATTTTTCCTTGGATGAACGTAAAATATATGGTACTATATCCATCTGTAAAATGAAGAAATTTTAATATCTGAAATACAACAAACCGCTAATGACATCAAAATATTTCCCTTACTTCTTTACCTTATTCCATTTTCTTTAAGATTTTCCTCTCTGCATGTCTTCATTCTCATCCAATCGTAATTTCCTGATAAATGGATGATAAGAAGCTCAACATTTCTAGTTTTATTTGAGGTAATTGTTGAAAACAGGTATCAATGAAAATGAAACGGGCATTCACGGAGTGGACCACCATGACAATTCCTAGCTATTGGAAGAATTTGTGTAAGAATTCGACAAGTTTACTTTTCAAGGTATGGTCTCAAACTGTTCATATTTTTCTATACAAGGAAATGAGTTTCAATCCATTAATTGAGGAAAAATGTCGATAGTCACCCAACAGACGTTTTATTATTGGTGAAGGAAGAACACAATTATTTCTTTTTGTTGCGAACGATTGTTAAGAACAATTATAATACAAGAAGGGGCCATGAGCATTCAGGATTATCATCGTCCATTCTATCTGCAGTCGGGTCTTTTTTTCGTTGTTAAATTATTTTATTTCTCCTCCCTTTTCGTTACTTCTCCCTTCAAATCACTATGAATTAGAGTGAGATCAACATCATGTCATTTCAGCAGGCACTCTTTTCATCCTGTTCTCTGGATGACTATCCTTGGACCATCTATCGTCTCCGACCCTATCTATGCATTTCATGTCCAGTGTTTTCAACCGCGAATGCGTTGCCAAGTCATTACTTCTTCAATTTGAACTATTTTCTAGGCACCGTTTCCATTCTCTAAAGCTTTTCAACGTGCCTCCTAGAGTTCACAGGCTTAAGATAATGATTGCTTCTTTCTTCTTCATTCATGAAATTCTTCATCCTTTCTTATGCATCGTGAGTACATTCTTGGAGCATAGAATTAACATCTTCTTTTTGATTATTTCATTGGTTTGTACCACATAATTCTTGGTCCCAACGGTATATCTTCCATCGTACGCCATGCTACTTGGAGAACTCTGCAATGAAGAAACTTGTAGTATCTTTACTCCATGGAGCTGTTTCATGAGCGTATCCACTTCTCGTGTTTCCTGTATTTGTGTTTCTCTTAACCTCCTTCGTTTAGCATTTGCAAGGATGATTCCATAGTGTTTCAATTTTAACATCCCTCTCAGTTCCAAAGCCGATTACCCTCCCCCAAAGGAAATTCACTTCTGCTTGCAGAGGAAAACGTCGGCATTCAATGTTGCAGGCATTATCCTTCTTTAAACCTCTGGTCAAACTCTTCTCTATAACTCTTTGCATTCGTTCGCTCAAAGTAGGGACGAGGATTTGATGGAATTTGTGCACCAACCCTCAATCAATTCTTTACTGATATTTGGCAGATGAACTCCTTCCTGTCAGTCGTGTGGAATGCAAAATCCAAGTCGAGAAATGAGAAGATGCATTTGAGAAGGCGAGCAGCTATCATACATGCAGGTGATTTTGATGACCTTTTTTCCAGCCCTGGTTTCCTGCAAATGTCTTCTGCAGAACGGGATTCTCTGAGGGGTCGTTGGGCTCATAATTTTAGAAGCAGTCTCGAGAATGCTTAGGACGTGTTCCATTTGCTGTCAAAACCATTGCATTGGTTGAAATAACTTTTGATTGGATCTCTACCTTGCAGCTCTCCTTCGCATCCTTGCAGAGATGCTTGTGATATCCTCCATCGGTCATTCAAAACGTTTCACTGGCAGAGATCGTTCTTCTTTACATTTGAAGACCGAATTCCTCCATGAACCGAGATTCGAGTATTTGAAAGAGGACTGAAAAAGTGATGTTTACATTTCCATTACACGGCATAAGGACGAGTAGTGGCCACTCTGCAGGTGCTGAATACTTCAGATAACACCCTCTTTCCGAAAGAAGTAACAGAGCATTCACTGATTTTGAAACATCCCTTTTCTTTCCTTCTAGATGCCTGAAATAACTGCTGAGGGGAGGATGTTAGTCGAGAAAAGATAAGATAGGTGAGATGTGGATTCGTCATGTGTGGACCTCGAATAGGAAGGAAGACCTTAGCGTACCGACAACATGAGAAATACAATGCTTTTGATTGAAATCGTCTTGGATATTAAACAAAGCTTATTTATACACTGTTAAATCAAGATTGTTTATGCACTGTTTAAAACTTTATGAGGAAGAAAATGTATTATATTCAATGTGGTTTTTAGAAATAAATATTCAAGAATACATCCTATGAAATTTTCCTGTCCTATGTAAAACTGTGGGTGAACATGCATATTGAGAGACGGGCGCAGAATATCTCCAAGCACGTCTCGGTTCCTTAAGGAGGGGGACGAACGCACGGAAGCACTCGTTTTAAAGAACTTATCCGGCGATTTATTAGTGAGAATGTTCTCTACACCTAGCAGAAAAACATGCCAGTGCGTCGAGGAACGAAATCGGGGTTTGAGTAGCGTTAGCGAGGCGTTCATCACGCGTAGGTTTAAAGTGCTAAAATTTGATAGTCTCCGTTTTTCGTCCAGCATATAAACTAATGTTTTCGTAAACTACATTCCACGTTGATGTAAGCCCATGGATGATGCTTCGGGATGAATGTGTGCTGCTCTCGTTCGGACTCAATCGTGTATTCGGAAGTAGATTTGGCATGACTAAGGTGCGTGAAACGGATTATTCACAAACTTAAAGTAACCGATTCCAAATCTAAAGATCCAAATCCAAAACTTTCCGAAGGTCAAATCCATTTACAATTTTTCCGGGAGTAATTTGTACCAGTTCTTCGCCCCCGGCAGCATTAATCCGAATTTTCATGCAATTTTCTCCCGTTTACTCCATCAAAGGGGTCGATTCCCGCCGAGCGAAATTTTTCATAGGACGTTCGGGTAAAACCGATTTCTCGTTCAGGCATGGTACCCTTCCGAGACGAACACGTTTTATGAAATCTGTGCCTGCGTACGTAGTCCTTCAGCGAAATAACTCTCCTATAGTCATTCCACAAAAGCTGGCAGTACGGGAGGCTTATGGGGAAATAAATGCACGAATATTCCCATAAGAGCCTCTCAAAAGGCGTAAAGCTTTAGTTTTTGAATTTTATAACGGAGAGCGGGTCCGGATCAATCCGAATTACGGTAACGGGTCTATTAGTCTCGAGCAAAAAGTAACAATGATTAGCAATCGGAGCACTAAATCAATTACTCCCTCGGTTATATAATTCAAAAACTAAAGTTCTATTCAAGATATCGACTCAGAATAACCTGTAAATGAAAATAACACCATTTATCTCAATTTCTCTCGCGACAAGTTTTTCGTAACGCAAGAAACAAAAATTTTTTAGCCGATGTATATATTTGACTGCACGATCCAATTTTTCGGAGGTTGCGTTCCACTTAAATTAATTTTTACTAAAATTTTATCGGTCAAAAATTAATGTAAGTTAATTTTTTTGTATTCATAAGGTATAAAGAGTAATCTAAGAAAACACTAGCACTTTACGTTTGATAGGATGAGAGAAATGGCAGTTTTAGTATTGCTCAGGCTGGTGAGGTGACCATTTTTTTTTTCAACCCGCTATAAAATTTATTTCTTTTGTTGAAATGTTAAAGAAACTTCGTCAATGTATAGAACCATCCTTCCTTGTCCAAATTTTACCAAAAAGTTGGAAAAAAATTCACCAAAAATAGTTGAAAATATCAATTTCATCCGTTGCGAAGGCAAATTTTGTGGATATCGCGGATATTCCAGAAAAATGACCCGGCGTACGAGGCTATTCGATTTCTCCATAAGCCCATACTGCCTAGAAAAGTGGAACAGACTATAGATACGAAGCTTTTTGCTATTTTGAATATAGATCGTAATGTAGAGCGTGCGCTTTTCTCAGCGGGGTGTTACAGCAATATTTGTCCATGGGTCCAAACCACTTTCCATTTTAAAAAATGCCTTCGAAACGTAGCACTTGTTTCTGTGCTCGCATTTCCGTATATGTTTTGTGGCGCTACTTGTGAATATTAAAATGAATATAAAATTTTTGTTTTCGCTTACCATGTAGAAACGAGTTTCTATCGCTAATCTTAAGCTATTTAGCGTGCAACCTGATTGATAATGTTGAACAGTGGTTATTCATGAACAACCTTAAATGTGCGATAAAATTTCGCTAAAACCGAACAAATTCATCTAATCATAAAGTCTTTTCCAAGGTAATATTCTCAATTCTGTCTATTCACGTATTTGTTATTCGATATCTGGGAATGAGGTTATCTCCTAATGAAAGGGAGTCTTTCGGACGACTGCTCGTAACCTGATCGTCTCGCTTGCCACCTTGGAAAGATAATGCTCGTCGATGGATCTTTCTCCCTCTACTGTCAAAGTGGCCGTGGCAAAGGTAATATTTCGCTCTCCACGGATGCTACTTCGCTTTTCCGCAACGTGCATTTAGAAAACGGATTTCGCAACCATCTGTGACCTTTTGGAGCCCATAGCATTCTCAGAAGACGAAGGTTAGCTTTCGTGTAAGCCACTTACCATGCGTTCTTTATTCACGCAATGAGAAAGCTACGCATGAGGTGTCGTCCACAATCCGAGTTCGTCCGTAGGAATACTCTGTGCGAATCTTAATATTTCGCATCACGATCCGAAACTTGGGGTCCTCTTGACCTCTCAATGTTTTAACTATTTCTTAGAAAATGAGATAAATATTCGATTTTCCCCGGCTCAAATAGGCTGGAAATGTCAGTTGATGGAGACGTTTTCCTTTCTTGGCACGATTACTTTACCCTTTCGAGACGAAGACGTTTTCTGAAAACCTCTGTCTGCGTACGAGGTCCCATTTATAGAGCGTACACCTTCCTAAGCGGGTTGTCGCATCCTTTTAATTGTACAAAGTCATCGAATCACAAGGCACTAAATCTTCGAACGCCTTTGCAACGGGTTAACGCGTAAGGGCGATCGGCAACTGCCGCATGTGCTCGTCCATCGGAGGCTCGCGCGTTTAAGGCACAGCAGGAACGCCAAACTTATGCGGAGAATCTAGTTCAGTTTAACGTCTCTTATTCAGAAACCGCGACATAAAAATCGGCGATAAAAATCGTTGTCCTATGCGCGAGCGGTAATGGATGAAAAACGCATTGGAAATCAATTTTATAGAAACTCGTTTGGTTCTCCATTTACACTTAAGTTTACGGATTAATTTGATTTGACACCCCTGTCGAGGTTTTTCGGTCACGCACACGCAATTTCTTGACGGCTGAATATAATTTCCGTTTCGGCGCACTGCGAATGTAAGACGCAGCCGATATGCAGCGAAACTTTGAACGTTATAACCTGGTTTATACACGGTCGATTAATTAATAATCGACCGCCCCAAATTGTCCCCTGTCGAAACGTTTACTTTATGCTTAAAATCCTGCAAATGCCCTGCCCAAAGTAATTTCCGTTCATTAAATCGTTCCTCCCCGTTCCTCCCCGTCTATCGCGGGAGCTGTTTGTTGAATTCATTAGGAGTCATTCTTTCCGTTTAGTATAATTCTGTTCGCGAGTAACGAACATTTAGTAGTAAATTTAGCCATGCATTCGAATGAACTCTTGTCCTTAGAAATAACGAATCTCGAAGGAGTTTTAAGCGTAACGATTGCCAAATTTTGAATTTGCTACGTAGACCTTGGGAGCTCGAATGAGGAGAAGCGGATATAGTCCGTCATCGTTCGTCACAGGGAAACTTTTCTTAACTGAAATCCGACAGAGGGCTCCTCCCCATTGGTCTCACTCGGCAGTCGTTGCTCGTGAGAAACGTTTGTGACTAGTGCATCGAGTGGATTACGCTATTTCGTATCAATCCTATAGAGTATTGACGATTCTCCGCGGATAAAGTGATTGTGACCGTGTTAAGTGGTTATCGGTGCACATGGAAGATAGATAAAATACGGCAGCATCGCAAAGGAAGGCATCGTCTTGCGAGCGTGCGGAAAGAGATTTTGGTGAGGCTCCGAGGAGAATTGTAAGTTAAGATACCCAGTCCCATTGGAAATATCTCGGTAGGCCCTTTGCCTACGAAGACAAGGATTTGCCTCTCGAATTTTACTTGCCGATTGCTTCGTAGCGAGGAATTCCGAGTTCCTGGATTCCAATCCGTCGAATGGTTACATTACTCTGTCACTGTAAGCTAGATGAGATGATGATAGCAATAATAATATCGTTGAACGTTGATTCTCAGCATTAGCGTTCATATGGTGTCGTATGTTATCGCTGCAAAGCGAGCTTTATTAAGTTTTCGGAGCCGTTTCTTCTTACAGGGAGCTCGGGCGCAGCATCATAGTTCGTACGAAGATGCTTTTATCTTCAACAGAGTGCATTTAATTAGAGAAAAAGGAAAATTAACGACTGGTGAAAGGGAGGATGTTGACACGGCGAGGTCGCTGTGGAAAGTGCATTGCGCACGGTGGTATTTCGAGGCGCGATTGTCACCGGCGGGAATCTAAAATTCGAGAAAGATTTTCGAAAATAAACATGAGGTGAGTCGTAAACGATTAAAATTTCATGAAGACTAGTATTTATTATGATTTTTAGCTACTACGTGAGTCTTGCTGAGCAAATTTACCATTTTCATGATGTACGGTCCGCTTATTCTTCCGAATTGAAGAAAACCGCCATTACTCGCGGTCGACATAAAAGAAGAGAGAAATTTTGGTGATTTTCCATCGGTAATCAGATGAGGAAATATCTGGCAAGAAATGTAACATTACAGCGGCTGCACTGAAGGCGGTGGTACTTCTCTCAGCCAATCAGAAGCAAGATAAATGTTTAGCGGTGGTTCAAAATTTATAAATTTTCATTTTTCACGTTTAATTTAGGAAAGAAGTATTATAAACTATTCTCTGCATTTCGGATCGTGCCAAAGCTAAGATATGTCAAGTTTTCCTATCCTCTGAGTCTATTTTTACGATGAGCAGCTTTGCCAAAATCAGCATCCGTTTAGGAACGTATGCATGTAGTTGGTTGCTCTGACACAAGATTTTATTGTTAACTAATTTGAAGAGTACGACGCATGAATTAATAACCATCCGCTGTTACAAATCAATAAAATAGCCTTGACTGTGTTAGTGTAGCAGGAGTGAGCCACGGTTCTGGATGTTTGCTTCCTTTCCTAATGAATTCATCAAAATTCAATTCTAGGATGCCCTTGGAATCGACAACGCTCGCCGTCCTATCCACGAGGAGTGCAACGGGTATTCACGGAGTGGACCTCCATGACAATTCCTAGCTATTGGAAGAATTTGTGTGAGAATTCGACAAGATTACTTTTCAAGGTATGATCTCAAACTGTTCATATTTTTCTATACAAGGAAATGAGTTTCAATCCATTAATTGAGGAAAAATGTCGATAGTCACCCAACAGACGTTTTATTATTGGTGAAGGAAGAACACAATTATTTCTTTTTGTTGCGAACGATTGTGAAGAACAATTATAATACAAGAAGGGGCCATGAGCATTCAGGATTATCATCGTCCATTCTATCTGCAGTCGGGTCTTTTTTTCGTTGTTAAATTATTTTATTTCTCCTCCCTTTTCGTTACTTCTCCCTTCAAATCACTATGAATTAGAGTGAGATCAACATCATGTCATTTCAGCAGGCACTCTTTTCATCCTGTTCTCTGGATGACTATCCTTGGACCATCTATCGTCTCCGACCCTATCTATGCATTTCATGTCCAGTGTTTTCAACCGCGAATGCGTTGCCAAGTCATTACTTCTTCAATTTGAACTATTTTCTAGGCACCGTTTCAATTCTCTAAAGCTTTTCAACGTGCCTCCTAGAGTTCACAGGCTTAAGATAATGATTGCTTCTTTCTTCTTCATTCATGAAATTCTTCATCCTTTCTTATGCATCGTGAGTACATTCTTGGAGCATAGAATTAACATCTTCTTTTTGATTATTTCATTGGTTTGTACCACATAATTCTTGGTCCCAACGGTATATCTTCCATCGTACGCCATGCTACTTGGAGAACTCTGCAATGAAGAAACTTGTAGTATCTTTACTCCATGGAGCTGTTTCATGAGCGTATCCACTTCTCGTGTTTCCTGTATTTGTGTTTCTCTTAACCTCCTTCGTTTAGCATTTGCAAGGATGATTCCATAGTGTTTCAATTTTAACATCCCTCTCAGTTCCAAAGCCGATTACCCTCCCCCAAAGGAAATTCACTTCTGCTTGCAGAGGAAAACGTCGGCATTCAATGTTGCAGGCATTATCCTTCTTTAAACCTCTGGTCAAACTCTTCTCTATAACTCTTTGCATTCGTTCGCTCAAAGTAGGGACGAGGATTTGATGGAATTTGTGCACCAACCCTCAATCAATTCTTTACTGATATTTGGCAGATGAACTCCTTCCTGTCAGTCGTGTGGAATGCAAAATCCAAGTCGAGAAATGAGAAGATGCATTTGAGAAGGCGAGCAGCTATCATACATGCAGGTGATTTTGATGACCTTTTTTCCAGCCCTGGTTTCCTGCAAATGTCTTCTGCAGAACGGGATTCTCTGAGGGGTCGTTGGGCTCATAATTTTAGAAGCAGTCTCGAGAATGCTTAGGACGTGTTCCATTTGCTGTCAAAACCATTGCATTGGTTTAAATAACTTTTGATTGGATCTCTACCTTGCAGCTCTCCTTCGCATCCTTGCAGAGATGCTTGTGATATCCTCCATCGGTCATTCAAAACGTTTCACTGGCAGAGATCGTTCTTCTTTACATTTGAAGACCGAATTCCTCCATGAACCGAGATTCGAGTATTTGAAAGAGGACTGAAAAAGTGATGTTTACATTTCCATTACACGGCATAAGGACGAGTAGTGGCCACTCTGCAGGTGCTGAATACTTCAGATAACACCCTCTTTCCGAAAGAAGTAACAGAGCATTCACTGATTTTGAAACATCCCTTTTCTTTCCTTCTAGATGCCTGAAATAACTGCTGAGGGGAGGATGTTAGTCGAGAAAAGATAAGATAGGTGAGATGTGGATTCGTCATGTGTGGACCTCGAATAGGAAGGAAGACCTTAGCGTACCGACAACATGAGAAATACAATGCTTTTGATTGAAATCGTCTTGGATATTAAACAAAGCTTATTTATACACTGTTAAATCAAGATTGTTTATGCACTGTTTAAAACTTTATGAGGAAGAAAATGTATTATATTCAATGTGGTTTTTAGAAATAAATATTCAAGAATACATCCTATGAAATTTTCCTGTCCTATGTAAAACTGTGGGTGAACATGCATATTGAGAGACGGGCGCAGAATATCTCCAAGCACGTCTCGGTTCCTTAAGGAGGGGGACGAACGCACGGAAGCACTCGTTTTAAAGAACTTATCCGGCGATTTATTAGTGAGAATGTTCTCTACACCTAGCAGAAAAACATGCCAGTGCGTCGAGGAACGAAATCGGGGTTTGAGTAGCGTTAGCGAGGCGTTCATCACGCGTAGGTTTAAAGTGCTAAAATTTGATAGTCTCCGTTTTTCGTCCAGCATATAAACTAATGTTTTCGTAAACTACATTCCACGTTGATGTAAGCCCATGGATGATGCTTCGGGATGAATGTGTGCTGCTCTCGTTCGGACTCAATCGTGTATTCGGAAGTAGATTTGGCATGACTAAGGTGCGTGAAACGGATTATTCACAAACTTAAAGTAACCGATTCCAAATCTAAAGATCCAAATCCAAAACTTTCCGAAGGTCAAATCCATTTACAATTTTTCCGGGAGTAATTTGTACCAGTTCTTCGCCCCCGGCAGCATTAATCCGAATTTTCATGCAATTTTCTCCCGTTTACTCCATCAAAGGGGTCGATTCCCGCCGAGCGAAATTTTTCATAGGACGTTCGGGTAAAACCGATTTCTCGTTCAGGCATGGTACCCTTCCGAGACGAACACGTTTTATGAAATCTGTGCCTGCGTACGTAGTCCTTCAGCGAAATAACTCTCCTATAGTCATTCCACAAAAGCTGGCAGTACGGGAGGCTTATGGGGAAATAAATGCACGAATATTCCCATAAGAGCCTCTCAAAAGGCGTAAAGCTTTAGTTTTTGAATTTTATAACGGAGAGCGGGTCCGGATCAATCCGAATTACGGTAACGGGTCTATTAGTCTCGAGCAAAAAGTAACAATGATTAGCAATCGGAGCACTAAATCAATTACTCCCTCGGTTATATAATTCAAAAACTAAAGTTCTATTCAAGATATCGACTCAGAATAACCTGTAAATGAAAATAACACCATTTATCTCAATTTCTCTCGCGACAAGTTTTTCGTAACGCAAGAAACAAAAATTTTTTAGCCGATGTATATATTTGACTGCACGATCCAATTTTTCGGAGGTTGCGTTCCACTTAAATTAATTTTTACTAAAATTTTATCGGTCAAAAATTAATGTAAGTTAATTTTTTTGTATTCATAAGGTATAAAGAGTAATCTAAGAAAACACTAGCACTTTACGTTTGATAGGATGAGAGAAATGGCAGTTTTAGTATTGCTCAGGCTGGTGAGGTGACCATTTTTTTTTTCAACCCGCTATAAAATTTATTTCTTTTGTTGAAATGTTAAAGAAACTTCGTCAATGTATAGAACCATCCTTCCTTGTCCAAATTTTACCAAAAAGTTGGAAAAAAATTCACCAAAAATAGTTGAAAATATCAATTTCATCCGTTGCGAAGGCAAATTTTGTGGATATCGCGGATATTCCAGAAAAATGACCCGGCGTACGAGGCTATTCGATTTCTCCATAAGCCCATACTGCCTAGAAAAGTGGAACAGACTATAGATACGAAGCTTTTTGCTATTTTGAATATAGATCGTAATGTAGAGCGTGCGCTTTTCTCAGCGGGGTGTTACAGCAATATTTGTCCATGGGTCCAAACCACTTTCCATTTTAAAAAATGCCTTCGAAACGTAGCACTTGTTTCTGTGCTCGCATTTCCGTATATGTTTTGTGGCGCTACTTGTGAATATTAAAATGAATATAAAATTTTTGTTTTCGCTTACCATGTAGAAACGAGTTTCTATCGCTAATCTTAAGCTATTTAGCGTGCAACCTGATTGATAATGTTGAACAGTGGTTATTCATGAACAACCTTAAATGTGCGATAAAATTTCGCTAAAACCGAACAAATTCATCTAATCATAAAGTCTTTTCCAAGGTAATATTCTCAATTCTGTCTATTCACGTATTTGTTATTCGATATCTGGGAATGAGGTTATCTCCTAATGAAAGGGAGTCTTTCGGACGACTGCTCGTAACCTGATCGTCTCGCTTGCCACCTTGGAAAGATAATGCTCGTCGATGGATCTTTCTCCCTCTACTGTCAAAGTGGCCGTGGCAAAGGTAATATTTCGCTCTCCACGGATGCTACTTCGCTTTTCCGCAACGTGCATTTAGAAAACGGATTTCGCAACCATCTGTGACCTTTTGGAGCCCATAGCATTCTCAGAAGACGAAGGTTAGCTTTCGTGTAAGCCACTTACCATGCGTTCTTTATTCACGCAATGAGAAAGCTACGCATGAGGTGTCGTCCACAATCCGAGTTCGTCCGTAGGAATACTCTGTGCGAATCTTAATATTTCGCATCACGATCCGAAACTTGGGGTCCTCTTGACCTCTCAATGTTTTAACTATTTCTTAGAAAATGAGATAAATATTCGATTTTCCCCGGCTCAAATAGGCTGGAAATGTCAGTTGATGGAGACGTTTTCCTTTCTTGGCACGATTACTTTACCCTTTCGAGACGAAGACGTTTTCTGAAAACCTCTGTCTGCGTACGAGGTCCCATTTATAGAGCGTACACCTTCCTAAGCGGGTTGTCGCATCCTTTTAATTGTACAAAGTCATCGAATCACAAGGCACTAAATCTTCGAACGCCTTTGCAACGGGTTAACGCGTAAGGGCGATCGGCAACTGCCGCATGTGCTCGTCCATCGGAGGCTCGCGCGTTTAAGGCACAGCAGGAACGCCAAACTTATGCGGAGAATCTAGTTCAGTTTAACGTCTCTTATTCAGAAACCGCGACATAAAAATCGGCGATAAAAATCGTTGTCCTATGCGCGAGCGGTAATGGATGAAAAACGCATTGGAAATCAATTTTATAGAAACTCGTTTGGTTCTCCATTTACACTTAAGTTTACGGATTAATTTGATTTGACACCCCTGTCGAGGTTTTTCGGTCACGCACACGCAATTTCTTGACGGCTGAATATAATTTCCGTTTCGGCGCACTGCGAATGTAAGACGCAGCCGATATGCAGCGAAACTTTGAACGTTATAACCTGGTTTATACACGGTCGATTAATTAATAATCGACCGCCCCAAATTGTCCCCTGTCGAAACGTTTACTTTATGCTTAAAATCCTGCAAATGCCCTGCCCAAAGTAATTTCCGTTCATTAAATCGTTCCTCCCCGTTCCTCCCCGTCTATCGCGGGAGCTGTTTGTTGAATTCATTAGGAGTCATTCTTTCCGTTTAGTATAATTCTGTTCGCGAGTAACGAACATTTAGTAGTAAATTTAGCCATGCATTCGAATGAACTCTTGTCCTTAGAAATAACGAATCTCGAAGGAGTTTTAAGCGTAACGATTGCCAAATTTTGAATTTGCTACGTAGACCTTGGGAGCTCGAATGAGGAGAAGCGGATATAGTCCGTCATCGTTCGTCACAGGGAAACTTTTCTTAACTGAAATCCGACAGAGGGCTCCTCCCCATTGGTCTCACTCGGCAGTCGTTGCTCGTGAGAAACGTTTGTGACTAGTGCATCGAGTGGATTACGCTATTTCGTATCAATCCTATAGAGTATTGACGATTCTCCGCGGATAAAGTGATTGTGACCGTGTTAAGTGGTTATCGGTGCACATGGAAGATAGATAAAATACGGCAGCATCGCAAAGGAAGGCATCGTCTTGCGAGCGTGCGGAAAGAGATTTTGGTGAGGCTCCGAGGAGAATTGTAAGTTAAGATACCCAGTCCCATTGGAAATATCTCGGTAGGCCCTTTGCCTACGAAGACAAGGATTTGCCTCTCGAATTTTACTTGCCGATTGCTTCGTAGCGAGGAATTCCGAGTTCCTGGATTCCAATCCGTCGAATGGTTACATTACTCTGTCACTGTAAGCTAGATGAGATGATGATAGCAATAATAATATCGTTGAACGTTGATTCTCAGCATTAGCGTTCATATGGTGTCGTATGTTATCGCTGCAAAGCGAGCTTTATTAAGTTTTCGGAGCCGTTTCTTCTTACAGGGAGCTCGGGCGCAGCATCATAGTTCGTACGAAGATGCTTTTATCTTCAACAGAGTGCATTTAATTAGAGAAAAAGGAAAATTAACGACTGGTGAAAGGGAGGATGTTGACACGGCGAGGTCGCTGTGGAAAGTGCATTGCGCACGGTGGTATTTCGAGGCGCGATTGTCACCGGCGGGAATCTAAAATTCGAGAAAGATTTTCGAAAATAAACATGAGGTGAGTCGTAAACGATTAAAATTTCATGAAGACTAGTATTTATTATGATTTTTAGCTACTACGTGAGTCTTGCTGAGCAAATTTACCATTTTCATGATGTACGGTCCGCTTATTCTTCCGAATTGAAGAAAACCGCCATTACTCGCGGTCGACATAAAAGAAGAGAGAAATTTTGGTGATTTTCCATCGGTAATCAGATGAGGAAATATCTGGCAAGAAATGTAACATTACAGCGGCTGCACTGAAGGCGGTGGTACTTCTCTCAGCCAATCAGAAGCAAGATAAATGTTTAGCGGTGGTTCAAAATTTATAAATTTTCATTTTTCACGTTTAATTTAGGAAAGAAGTATTATAAACTATTCTCTGCATTTCGGATCGTGCCAAAGCTAAGATATGTCAAGTTTTCCTATCCTCTGAGTCTATTTTTACGATGAGCAGCTTTGCCAAAATCAGCATCCGTTTAGGAACGTATGCATGTAGTTGGTTGCTCTGACACAAGATTTTATTGTTAACTAATTTGAAGAGTACGACGCATGAATTAATAACCATCCGCTGTTACAAATCAATAAAATAGCCTTGACTGTGTTAGTGTAGCAGGAGTGAGCCACGGTTCTGGATGTTTGCTTCCTTTCCTAATGAATTCATCAAAATTCAATTCTAGGATGCCCTTGGAATCGACAACGCTCGCCGTCCTATCCACG
The DNA here is from genome assembly GCA_020796165.1 of Pantala flavescens. Taxonomy (NCBI): domain Eukaryota; kingdom Metazoa; phylum Arthropoda; class Insecta; order Odonata; family Libellulidae; genus Pantala; species Pantala flavescens. The sequence goes on along the minus strand of CM036885.1, from coordinate 16,839,451 downwards.
AGGAGTGCAACGGGTATTCACGGAGTGGACCTCCATGACAATTCCTAGCTATTGGAAGAATTTGTGTGAGAATTCGACAAGATTACTTTTCAAGGTATGATCTCAAACTGTTCATATTTTTCTATACAAGGAAATGAGTTTCAATCCATTAATTGAGGAAAAATGTCGATAGTCACCCAACAGACGTTTTATTATTGGTGAAGGAAGAACACAATTATTTCTTTTTGTTGCGAACGATTGTGAAGAACAATTATAATACAAGAAGGGGCCATGAGCATTCAGGATTATCATCGTCCATTCTATCTGCAGTCGGGTCTTTTTTTCGTTGTTAAATTATTTTATTTCTCCTCCCTTTTCGTTACTTCTCCCTTCAAATCACTATGAATTAGAGTGAGATCAACATCATGTCATTTCAGCAGGCACTCTTTTCATCCTGTTCTCTGGATGACTATCCTTGGACCATCTATCGTCTCCGACCCTATCTATGCATTTCATGTCCAGTGTTTTCAACCGCGAATGCGTTGCCAAGTCATTACTTCTTCAATTTGAACTATTTTCTAGGCACCGTTTCAATTCTCTAAAGCTTTTCAACGTGCCTCCTAGAGTTCACAGGCTTAAGATAATGATTGCTTCTTTCTTCTTCATTCATGACATTCTTCATCCTTTCTTATGCATCGTGAGTACATTCTTGGAGCATAGAATTAACATCTTCTTTTTGATTATTTCATTGGTTTGTACCACATAATTCTTGGTCCCAACGGTATATCTTCCATCGTACGCCATGCTACTTGGAGAACTCTGCAATGAAGAAACTTGTAGTATCTTTACTCCATGGAGCTGTTTCATGAGCGTATCCACTTCTCGTGTTTCCTGTATTTGTGTTTCTCTTAACCTCCTTCGTTTAGCATTTGCAAGGATGATTCCATAGTGTTTCAATTTTAACATCCCTCTCAGTTCCAAAGCCGATTACCCTCCCCCAAAGGAAATTCACTTCTGCTTGCAGAGGAAAACGTCGGCATTCAATGTTGCAGGCATTATCCTTCTTTAAACCTCTGGTCAAACTCTTCTCTATAACTCTTTGCATTCGTTCGCTCAAAGTAGGGACGAGGATTTGATGGAATTTGTGCACCAACCCTCAATCAATTCTTTACTGATATTTGGCAGATGAACTCCTTCCTGTCAGTCGTGTGGAATGCAAAATCCAAGTCGAGAAATGAGAAGATGCATTTGAGAAGGCGAGCAGCTATCATACATGCAGGTGATTTTGATGACCTTTTTTCCAGCCCTGGTTTCCTGCAAATGTCTTCTGCAGAACGGGATTCTCTGAGGGGTCGTTGGGCTCATAATTTTAGAAGCAGTCTCGAGAATGCTTAGGACGTGTTCCATTTGCTGTCAAAACCATTGCATTGGTTTAAATAACTTTTGATTGGATCTCTACCTTGCAGCTCTCCTTCGCATCCTTGCAGAGATGCTTGTGATATCCTCCATCGGTCATTCAAAACGTTTCACTGGCAGAGATCGTTCTTCTTTACATTTGAAGACCGAATTCCTCCATGAACCGAGATTCGAGTATTTGAAAGAGGACTGAAAAAGTGATGTTTACATTTCCATTACACGGCATAAGGACGAGTAGTGGCCACTCTGCAGGTGCTGAATACTTCAGATAACACCCTCTTTCCGAAAGAAGTAACAGAGCATTCACTGATTTTGAAACATCCCTTTTCTTTCCTTCTAGATGCCTGAAATAACTGCTGAGGGGAGGATGTTAGTCGAGAAAAGATAAGATAGGTGAGATGTGGATTCGTCATGTGTGGACCTCGAATAGGAAGGAAGACCTTAGCGTACCGACAACATGAGAAATACAATGCTTTTGATTGAAATCGTCTTGGATATTAAACAAAGCTTATTTATACACTGTTAAATCAAGATTGTTTATGCACTGTTTAAAACTTTATGAGGAAGAAAATGTATTATATTCAATGTGGTTTTTAGAAATAAATATTCAAGAATACATCCTATGAAATTTTCCTGTCCTATGTAAAACTGTGGGTGAACATGCATATTGAGAGACGGGCGCAGAATATCTCCAAGCACGTCTCGGTTCCTTAAGGAGGGGGACGAACGCACGGAAGCACTCGTTTTAAAGAACTTATCCGGCGATTTATTAGTGAGAATGTTCTCTACACCTAGCAGAAAAACATGCCAGTGCGTCGAGGAACGAAATCGGGGTTTGAGTAGCGTTAGCGAGGCGTTCATCACGCGTAGGTTTAAAGTGCTAAAATTTGATAGTCTCCGTTTTTCGTCCAGCATATAAACTAATGTTTTCGTAAACTACATTCCACGTTGATGTAAGCCCATGGATGATGCTTCGGGATGAATGTGTGCTGCTCTCGTTCGGACTCAATCGTGTATTCGGAAGTAGATTTGGCATGACTAAGGTGCGTGAAACGGATTATTCACAAACTTAAAGTAACCGATTCCAAATCTAAAGATCCAAATCCAAAACTTTCCGAAGGTCAAATCCATTTACAATTTTTCCGGGAGTAATTTGTACCAGTTCTTCGCCCCCGGCAGCATTAATCCGAATTTTCATGCAATTTTCTCCCGTTTACTCCATCAAAGGGGTCGATTCCCGCCGAGCGAAATTTTTCATAGGACGTTCGGGTAAAACCGATTTCTCGTTCAGGCATGGTACCCTTCCGAGACGAACACGTTTTATGAAATCTGTGCCTGCGTACGTAGTCCTTCAGCGAAATAACTCTCCTATAGTCATTCCACAAAAGCTGGCAGTACGGGAGGCTTATGGGGAAATAAATGCACGAATATTCCCATAAGAGCCTCTCAAAAGGCGTAAAGCTTTAGTTTTTGAATTTTATAACGGAGAGCGGGTCCGGATCAATCCGAATTACGGTAACGGGTCTATTAGTCTCGAGCAAAAAGTAACAATGATTAGCAATCGGAGCACTAAATCAATTACTCCCTCGGTTATATAATTCAAAAACTAAAGTTCTATTCAAGATATCGACTCAGAATAACCTGTAAATGAAAATAACACCATTTATCTCAATTTCTCTCGCGACAAGTTTTTCGTAACGCAAGAAACAAAAATTTTTTAGCCGATGTATATATTTGACTGCACGATCCAATTTTTCGGAGGTTGCGTTCCACTTAAATTAATTTTTACTAAAATTTTATCGGTCAAAAATTAATGTAAGTTAATTTTTTTGTATTCATAAGGTATAAAGAGTAATCTAAGAAAACACTAGCACTTTACGTTTGATAGGATGAGAGAAATGGCAGTTTTAGTATTGCTCAGGCTGGTGAGGTGACCATTTTTTTTTTCAACCCGCTATAAAATTTATTTCTTTTGTTGAAATGTTAAAGAAACTTCGTCAATGTATAGAACCATCCTTCCTTGTCCAAATTTTACCAAAAAGTTGGAAAAAAATTCACCAAAAATAGTTGAAAATATCAATTTCATCCGTTGCGAAGGCAAATTTTGTGGATATCGCGGATATTCCAGAAAAATGACCCGGCGTACGAGGCTATTCGATTTCTCCATAAGCCCATACTGCCTAGAAAAGTGGAACAGACTATAGATACGAAGCTTTTTGCTATTTTGAATATAGATCGTAATGTAGAGCGTGCGCTTTTCTCAGCGGGGTGTTACAGCAATATTTGTCCATGGGTCCAAACCACTTTCCATTTTAAAAAATGCCTTCGAAACGTAGCACTTGTTTCTGTGCTCGCATTTCCGTATATGTTTTGTGGCGCTACTTGTGAATATTAAAATGAATATAAAATTTTTGTTTTCGCTTACCATGTAGAAACGAGTTTCTATCGCTAATCTTAAGCTATTTAGCGTGCAACCTGATTGATAATGTTGAACAGTGGTTATTCATGAACAACCTTAAATGTGCGATAAAATTTCGCTAAAACCGAACAAATTCATCTAATCATAAAGTCTTTTCCAAGGTAATATTCTCAATTCTGTCTATTCACGTATTTGTTATTCGATATCTGGGAATGAGGTTATCTCCTAATGAAAGGGAGTCTTTCGGACGACTGCTCGTAACCTGATCGTCTCGCTTGCCACCTTGGAAAGATAATGCTCGTCGATGGATCTTTCTCCCTCTACTGTCAAAGTGGCCGTGGCAAAGGTAATATTTCGCTCTCCACGGATGCTACTTCGCTTTTCCGCAACGTGCATTTAGAAAACGGATTTCGCAACCATCTGTGACCTTTTGGAGCCCATAGCATTCTCAGAAGACGAAGGTTAGCTTTCGTGTAAGCCACTTACCATGCGTTCTTTATTCACGCAATGAGAAAGCTACGCATGAGGTGTCGTCCACAATCCGAGTTCGTCCGTAGGAATACCCTGTGCGAATCTTAATATTTCGCATCACGATCCGAAACTTGGGGTCCTCTTGACCTCTCAATGTTTTAACTATTTCTTAGAAAATGAGATAAATATTCGATTTTCCCCGGCTCAAATAGGCTGGAAATGTCAGTTGATGGAGACGTTTTCCTTTCTTGGCACGATTACTTTACCCTTTCGAGACGAAGACGTTTTCTGAAAACCTCTGTCTGCGTACGAGGTCCCATTTATAGAGCGTACACCTTCCTAAGCGGGTTGTCGCATCCTTTTAATTGTACAAAGTCATCGAATCACAAGGCACTAAATCTTCGAACGCCTTTGCAACGGGTTAACGCGTAAGGGCGATCGGCAACTGCCGCATGTGCTCGTCCATCGGAGGCTCGCGCGTTTAAGGCACAGCAGGAACGCCAAACTTATGCGGAGAATCTAGTTCAGTTTAACGTCTCTTATTCAGAAACCGCGACATAAAAATCGGCGATAAAAATCGTTGTCCTATGCGCGAGCGGTAATGGATGAAAAACGCATTGGAAATCAATTTTATAGAAACTCGTTTGGTTCTCCATTTACACTTAAGTTTACGGATTAATTTGATTTGACACCCCTGTCGAGGTTTTTCGGTCACGCACACGCAATTTCTTGACGGCTGAATATAATTTCCGTTTCGGCGCACTGCGAATGTAAGACGCAGCCGATATGCAGCGAAACTTTGAACGTTATAACCTGGTTTATACACGGTCGATTAATTAATAATCGACCGCCCCAAATTGTCCCCTGTCGAAACGTTTACTTTATGCTTAAAATCCTGCAAATGCCCTGCCCAAAGTAATTTCCGTTCATTAAATCGTTCCTCCCCGTTCCTCCCCGTCTATCGCGGGAGCTGTTTGTTGAATTCATTAGGAGTCATTCTTTCCGTTTAGTATAATTCTGTTCGCGAGTAACGAACATTTAGTAGTAAATTTAGCCATGCATTCGAATGAACTCTTGTCCTTAGAAATAACGAATCTCGAAGGAGTTTTAAGCGTAACGATTGCCAAATTTTGAATTTGCTACGTAGACCTTGGGAGCTCGAATGAGGAGAAGCGGATATAGTCCGTCATCGTTCGTCACAGGGAAACTTTTCTTAACTGAAATCCGACAGAGGGCTCCTCCCCATTGGTCTCACTCGGCAGTCGTTGCTCGTGAGAAACGTTTGTGACTAGTGCATCGAGTGGATTACGCTATTTCGTATCAATCCTATAGAGTATTGACGATTCTCCGCGGATAAAGTGATTGTGACCGTGTTAAGTGGTTATCGGTGCACATGGAAGATAGATAAAATACGGCAGCATCGCAAAGGAAGGCATCGTCTTGCGAGCGTGCGGAAAGAGATTTTGGTGAGGCTCCGAGGAGAATTGTAAGTTAAGATACCCAGTCCCATTGGAAATATCTCGGTAGGCCCTTTGCCTACGAAGACAAGGATTTGCCTCTCGAATTTTACTTGCCGATTGCTTCGTAGCGAGGAATTCCGAGTTCCTGGATTCCAATCCGTCGAATGGTTACATTACTCTGTCACTGTAAGCTAGATGAGATGATGATAGCAATAATAATATCGTTGAACGTTGGTTCTCAGCATTAGCGTTCATATGGTGTCGTATGTTATCGCTGCAAAGCGAGCTTTATTAAGTTTTCGGAGCCGTTTCTTCTTACAGGGAGCTCGGGCGCAGCATCATAGTTCGTACGAAGATGCTTTTATCTTCAACAGAGTGCATTTAATTAGAGAAAAAGGAAAATTAACGACTGGTGAAAGGGAGGATGTTGACACGGCGAGGTCGCTGTGGAAAGTGCATTGCGCACGGTGGTATTTCGAGGCGCGATTGTCACCGGCGGGAATCTAAAATTCGAGAAAGATTTTCGAAAATAAACATGAGGTGAGTCGTAAACGATTAAAATTTCATGAAGACTAGTATTTATTATGATTTTTAGCTACTACGTGAGTCTTGCTGAGCAAATTTACCATTTTCATGATGTACGGTCCGCTTATTCTTCCGAATTGAAGAAAACCGCCATTACTCGCGGTCGACATAAAAGAAGAGAGAAATTTTGGTGATTTTCCATCGGTAATCAGATGAGGAAATATCTGGCAAGAAATGTAACATTACAGCGGCTGCACTGAAGGCGGTGGTACTTCTCTCAGCCAATCAGAAGCAAGATAAATGTTTAGCGGTGGTTCAAAATTTATAAATTTTCATTTTTCACGTTTAATTTAGGAAAGAAGTATTATAAACTATTCTCTGCATTTCGGATCGTGCCAAAGCTAAGATATGTCAAGTTTTCCTATCCTCTGAGTCTATTTTTACGATGAGCAGCTTTGCCAAAATCAGCATCCGTTTAGGAACGTATGCATGTAGTTGGTTGCTCTGACACAAGATTTTATTGTTAACTAATTTGAAGAGTACGACGCATGAATTAATAACCATCCGCTGTTACAAATCAATAAAATAGCCTTGACTGTGTTAGTGTAGCAGGAGTGAGCCACGGTTCTGGATGTTTGCTTCCTTTCCTAATGAATTCATCAAAATTCAATTCTAGGATGCCCTTGGAATCGACAACGCTCGCCGTCCTATCCACGAGGAGTGCAACGGGTATTCACGGAGTGGACCTCCATGACAATTCCTAGCTATTGGAAGAATTTGTGTGAGAATTCGACAAGATTACTTTTCAAGGTATGATCTCAAACTGTTCATATTTTTCTATACAAGGAAATGAGTTTCAATCCATTAATTGAGGAAAAATGTCGATAGTCACCCAACAGACGTTTTATTATTGGTGAAGGAAGAACACAATTATTTCTTTTTGTTGCGAACGATTGTGAAGAACAATTATAATACAAGAAGGGGCCATGAGCATTCAGGATTATCATCGTCCATTCTATCTGCAGTCGGGTCTTTTTTTCGTTGTTAAATTATTTTATTTCTCCTCCCTTTTCGTTACTTCTCCCTTCAAATCACTATGAATTAGAGTGAGATCAACATCATGTCATTTCAGCAGGCACTCTTTTCATCCTGTTCTCTGGATGACTATCCTTGGACCATCTATCGTCTCCGACCCTATCTATGCATTTCATGTCCAGTGTTTTCAACCGCGAATGCGTTGCCAAGTCATTACTTCTTCAATTTGAACTATTTTCTAGGCACCGTTTCAATTCTCTAAAGCTTTTCAACGTGCCTCCTAGAGTTCACAGGCTTAAGATAATGATTGCTTCTTTCTTCTTCATTCATGAAATTCTTCATCCTTTCTTATGCATCGTGAGTACATTCTTGGAGCATAGAATTAACATCTTCTTTTTGATTATTTCATTGGTTTGTACCACATAATTCTTGGTCCCAACGGTATATCTTCCATCGTACGCCATGCTACTTGGAGAACTCTGCAATGAAGAAACTTGTAGTATCTTTACTCCATGGAGCTGTTTCATGAGCGTATCCACTTCTCGTGTTTCCTGTATTTGTGTTTCTCTTAACCTCCTTCGTTTAGCATTTGCAAGGATGATTCCATAGTGTTTCAATTTTAACATCCCTCTCAGTTCCAAAGCCGATTACCCTCCCCCAAAGGAAATTCACTTCTGCTTGCAGAGGAAAACGTCGGCATTCAATGTTGCAGGCATTATCCTTCTTTAAACCTCTGGTCAAACTCTTCTCTATAACTCTTTGCATTCGTTCGCTCAAAGTAGGGACGAGGATTTGATGGAATTTGTGCACCAACCCTCAATCAATTCTTTACTGATATTTGGCAGATGAACTCCTTCCTGTCAGTCGTGTGGAATGCAAAATCCAAGTCGAGAAATGAGAAGATGCATTTGAGAAGGCGAGCAGCTATCATACATGCAGGTGATTTTGATGACCTTTTTTCCAGCCCTGGTTTCCTGCAAATGTCTTCTGCAGAACGGGATTCTCTGAGGGGTCGTTGGGCTCATAATTTTAGAAGCAGTCTCGAGAATGCTTAGGACGTGTTCCATTTGCTGTCAAAACCATTGCATTGGTTTAAATAACTTTTGATTGGATCTCTACCTTGCAGCTCTCCTTCGCATCCTTGCAGAGATGCTTGTGATATCCTCCATCGGTCATTCAAAACGTTTCACTGGCAGAGATCGTTCTTCTTTACATTTGAAGACCGAATTCCTCCATGAACCGAGATTCGAGTATTTGAAAGAGGACTGAAAAAGTGATGTTTACATTTCCATTACACGGCATAAGGACGAGTAGTGGCCACTCTGCAGGTGCTGAATACTTCAGATAACACCCTCTTTCCGAAAGAAGTAACAGAGCATTCACTGATTTTGAAACATCCCTTTTCTTTCCTTCTAGATGCCTGAAATAACTGCTGAGGGGAGGATGTTAGTCGAGAAAAGATAAGATAGGTGAGATGTGGATTCGTCATGTGTGGACCTCGAATAGGAAGGAAGACCTTAGCGTACCGACAACATGAGAAATACAATGCTTTTGATTGAAATCGTCTTGGATATTAAACAAAGCTTATTTATACACTGTTAAATCAAGATTGTTTATGCACTGTTTAAAACTTTATGAGGAAGAAAATGTATTATATTCAATGTGGTTTTTAGAAATAAATATTCAAGAATACATCCTATGAAATTTTCCTGTCCTATGTAAAACTGTGGGTGAACATGCATATTGAGAGACGGGCGCAGAATATCTCCAAGCACGTCTCGGTTCCTTAAGGAGGGGGACGAACGCACGGAAGCACTCGTTTTAAAGAACTTATCCGGCGATTTATTAGTGAGAATGTTCTCTACACCTAGCAGAAAAACATGCCAGTGCGTCGAGGAACGAAATCGGGGTTTGAGTAGCGTTAGCGAGGCGTTCATCACGCGTAGGTTTAAAGTGCTAAAATTTGATCCTATGGGTTAATAGTCTCCGTTTTTCGTCCAGCATATAAACTAATGTTTTCGTAAACTACATTCCACGTTGATGTAAGCCCATGGATGATGCTTCGGGATGAATGTGTGCTGCTCTCGTTCGGACTCAATCGTGTATTCGGAAGTAGATTTGGCATGACTAAGGTGCGTGAAACGGATTATTCACAAACTTAAAGTAACCGATTCCAAATCTAAAGATCCAAATCCAAAACTTTCCGAAGGTCAAATCCATTTACAATTTTTCCGGGAGTAATTTGTACCAGTTCTTCGCCCCCGGCAGCATTAATCCGAATTTTCATGCAATTTTCTCCCGTTTACTCCATCAAAGGGGTCGATTCCCGCCGAGCGAAATTTTTCATAGGACGTTCGGGTAAAACCGATTTCTCGTTCAGGCATGGTACCCTTCCGAGACGAACACGTTTTATGAAATCTGTGCCTGCGTACGTAGTCCTTCAGCGAAATAACTCTCCTATAGTCATTCCACAAAAGCTGGCAGTACGGGAGGCTTATGGGGAAATAAATGCACGAATATTCCCATAAGAGCCTCTCAAAAGGCGTAAAGCTTTAGTTTTTGAATTTTATAACGGAGAGCGGGTCCGGATCAATCCGAATTACGGTAACGGGTCTATTAGTCTCGAGCAAAAAGTAACAATGATTAGCAATCGGAGCACTAAATCAATTACTCCCTCGGTTATATAATTCAAAAACTAAAGTTCTATTCAAGATATCGACTCAGAATAACCTGTAAATGAAAATAACACCATTTATCTCAATTTCTCTCGCGACAAGTTTTTCGTAACGCAAGAAACAAAAATTTTTTAGCCGATGTATATATTTGACTGCACGATCCAATTTTTCGGAGGTTGCGTTCCACTTAAATTAATTTTTACTAAAATTTTATCGGTCAAAAATTAATGTAAGTTAATTTTTTTGTATTCATAAGGTATAAAGAGTAATCTAAGAAAACACTAGCACTTTACGTTTGATAGGATGAGAGAAATGGCAGTTTTAGTATTGCTCAGGCTGGTGAGGTGACCATTTTTTTTTTCAACCCGCTATAAAATTTATTTCTTTTGTTGAAATGTTAAAGAAACTTCGTCAATGTATAGAACCATCCTTCCTTGTCCAAATTTTACCAAAAAGTTGGAAAAAAATTCACCAAAAATAGTTGAAAATATCAATTTCATCCGTTGCGAAGGCAAATTTTGTGGATATCGCGGATATTCCAGAAAAATGACCCGGCGTACGAGGCTATTCGATTTCTCCATAAGCCCATACTGCCTAGAAAAGTGGAACAGACTATAGATACGAAGCTTTTTGCTATTTTGAATATAGATCGTAATGTAGAGCGTGCGCTTTTCTCAGCGGGGTGTTACAGCAATATTTGTCCATGGGTCCAAACCACTTTCCATTTTAAAAAATGCCTTCGAAACGTAGCACTTGTTTCTGTGCTCGCATTTCCGTATATGTTTTGTGGCGCTACTTGTGAATATTAAAATGAATATAAAATTTTTGTTTTCGCTTACCATGTAGAAACGAGTTTCTATCGCTAATCTTAAGCTATTTAGCGTGCAACCTGATTGATAATGTTGAACAGTGGTTATTCATGAACAACCTTAAATGTGCGATAAAATTTCGCTAAAACCGAACAAATTCATCTAATCATAAAGTCTTTTCCAAGGTAATATTCTCAATTCTGTCTATTCACGTATTTGTTATTCGATATCTGGGAATGAGGTTATCTCCTAATGAAAGGGAGTCTTTCGGACGACTGCTCGTAACCTGATCGTCTCGCTTGCCACCTTGGAAAGATAATGCTCGTCGATGGATCTTTCTCCCTCTACTGTCAAAGTGGCCGTGGCAAAGGTAATATTTCGCTCTCCACGGATGCTACTTCGCTTTTCCGCAACGTGCATTTAGAAAACGGATTTCGCAACCATCTGTGACCTTTTGGAGCCCATAGCATTCTCAGAAGACGAAGGTTAGCTTTCGTGTAAGCCACTTACCATGCGTTCTTTATTCACGCAATGAGAAAGCTACGCATGAGGTGTCGTCCACAATCCGAGTTCGTCCGTAGGAATACCCTGTGCGAATCTTAATATTTCGCATCACGATCCGAAACTTGGGGTCCTCTTGACCTCTCAATGTTTTAACTATTTCTTAGAAAATGAGATAAATATTCGATTTTCCCCGGCTCAAATAGGCTGGAAATGTCAGTTGATGGAGACGTTTTCCTTTCTTGGCACGATTACTTTACCCTTTCGAGACGAAGACGTTTTCTGAAAACCTCTGTCTGCGTACGAGGTCCCATTTATAGAGCGTACACCTTCCTAAGCGGGTTGTCGCATCCTTTTAATTGTACAAAGTCATCGAATCACAAGGCACTAAATCTTCGAACGCCTTTGCAACGGGTTAACGCGTAAGGGCGATCGGCAACTGCCGCATGTGCTCGTCCATCGGAGGCTCGCGCGTTTAAGGCACAGCAGGAACGCCAAACTTATGCGGAGAATCTAGTTCAGTTTAACGTCTCTTATTCAGAAACCGCGACATAAAAATCGGCGATAAAAATCGTTGTCCTATGCGCGAGCGGTAATGGATGAAAAACGCATTGGAAATCAATTTTATAGAAACTCGTTTGGTTCTCCATTTACACTTAAGTTTACGGATTAATTTGATTTGACACCCCTGTCGAGGTTTTTCGGTCACGCACACGCAATTTCTTGACGGCTGAATATAATTTCCGTTTCGGCGCACTGCGAATGTAAGACGCAGCCGATATGCAGCGAAACTTTGAACGTTATAACCTGGTTTATACACGGTCGATTAATTAATAATCGACCGCCCCAAATTGTCCCCTGTCGAAACGTTTACTTTATGCTTAAAATCCTGCAAATGCCCTGCCCAAAGTAATTTCCGTTCATTAAATCGTTCCTCCCCGTTCCTCCCCGTCTATCGCGGGAGCTGTTTGTTGAATTCATTAGGAGTCATTCTTTCCGTTTAGTATAATTCTGTTCGCGAGTAACGAACATTTAGTAGTAAATTTAGCCATGCATTCGAATGAACTCTTGTCCTTAGAAATAACGAATCTCGAAGGAGTTTTAAGCGTAACGATTGCCAAATTTTGAATTTGCTACGTAGACCTTGGGAGCTCGAATGAGGAGAAGCGGATATAGTCCGTCATCGTTCGTCACAGGGAAACTTTTCTTAACTGAAATCCGACAGAGGGCTCCTCCCCATTGGTCTCACTCGGCAGTCGTTGCTCGTGAGAAACGTTTGTGACTAGTGCATCGAGTGGATTACGCTATTTCGTATCAATCCTATAGAGTATTGACGATTCTCCGCGGATAAAGTGATTGTGACCGTGTTAAGTGGTTATCGGTGCACATGGAAGATAGATAAAATACGGCAGCATCGCAAAGGAAGGCATCGTCTTGCGAGCGTGCGGAAAGAGATTTTGGTGAGGCTCCGAGGAGAATTGTAAGTTAAGATACCCAGTCCCATTGGAAATATCTCGGTAGGCCCTTTGCCTACGAAGACAAGGATTTGCCTCTCGAATTTTACTTGCCGATTGCTTCGGAGCGAGGAATTCCGAGTTCCTGGATTCCAATCCGTCGAATGGTTACATTACTCTGTCACTGTAAGCTAGATGAGATGATGATAGCAATAATAATATCGTTGAACGTTGGTTCTCAGCATTAGCGTTCATATGGTGTCGTATGTTATCGCTGCAAAGCGAGCTTTATTAAGTTTTCGGAGCCGTTTCTTCTTACAGGGAGCTCGGGCGCAGCATCATAGTTCGTACGAAGATGCTTTTATCTTCAACAGAGTGCATTTAATTAGAGAAAAAGGAAAATTAACGACTGGTGAAAGGGAGGATGTTGACACGGCGAGGTCGCTGTGGAAAGTGCATTGCGCACGGTGGTATTTCGAGGCGCGATTGTCACCGGCGGGAATCTAAAATTCGAGAAAGATTTTCGAAAATAAACATGAGGTGAGTCGTAAACGATTAAAATTTCATGAAGACTAGTATTTATTATGATTTTTAGCTACTACGTGAGTCTTGCTGAGCAAATTTACCATTTTCATGATGTACGGTCCGCTTATTCTTCCGAATTGAAGAAAACCGCCATTACTCGCGGTCGACATAAAAGAAGAGAGAAATTTTGGTGATTTTCCATCGGTAATCAGATGAGGAAATATCTGGCAAGAAATGTAACATTACAGCGGCTGCACTGAAGGCGGTGGTACTTCTCTCAGCCAATCAGAAGCAAGATAAATGTTTAGCGGTGGTTCAAAATTTATAAATTTTCATTTTTCACGTTTAATTTAGGAAAGAAGTATTATAAACTATTCTCTGCATTTCGGATCGTGCCAAAGCTAAGATATGTCAAGTTTTCCTATCCTCTGAGTCTATTTTTACGATGAGCAGCTTTGCCAAAATCAGCATCCGTTTAGGAACGTATGCATGTAGTTGGTTGCTCTGACACAAGATTTTATTGTTAACTAATTTGAAGAGTACGACGCATGAATTAATAACCATCCGCTGTTACAAATCAATAAAATAGCCTTGACTGTGTTAGTGTAGCAGGAGTGAGCCACGGTTCTGGATGTTTGCTTCCTTTCCTAATGAATTCATCAAAATTCAATTCTAGGATGCCCTTGGAATCGACAACGCTCGCCGTCCTATCCACGAGGAGTGCAACGGGTATTCACGGAGTGGACCTCCATGACAATTCCTAGCTATTGGAAGAATTTGTGTGAGAATTCGACAAGATTACTTTTCAAGGTATGATCTCAAACTGTTCATATTTTTCTATACAAGGAAATGAGTTTCAATCCATTAATTGAGGAAAAATGTCGATAGTCACCCAACAGACGTTTTATTATTGGTGAAGGAAGAACACAATTATTTCTTTTTGTTGCGAACGATTGTGAAGAACAATTATAATACAAGAAGGGGCCATGAGCATTCAGGATTATCATCGTCCATTCTATCTGCAGTCGGGTCTTTTTTTCGTTGTTAAATTATTTTATTTCTCCTCCCTTTTCGTTACTTCTCCCTTCAAATCACTATGAATTAGAGTGAGATCAACATCATGTCATTTCAGCAGGCACTCTTTTCATCCTGTTCTCTGGATGACTATCCTTGGACCATCTATCGTCTCCGACCCTATCTATGCATTTCATGTCCAGTGTTTTCAACCGCGAATGCGTTGCCAAGTCATTACTTCTTCAATTTGAACTATTTTCTAGGCACCGTTTCAATTCTCTAAAGCTTTTCAACGTGCCTCCTAGAGTTCACAGGCTTAAGATAATGATTGCTTCTTTCTTCTTCATTCATGAAATTCTTCATCCTTTCTTATGCATCGTGAGTACATTCTTGGAGCATAGAATTAACATCTTCTTTTTGATTATTTCATTGGTTTGTACCACATAATTCTTGGTCCCAACGGTATATCTTCCATCGTACGCCATGCTACTTGGAGAACTCTGCAATGAAGAAACTTGTAGTATCTTTACTCCATGGAGCTGTTTCATGAGCGTATCCACTTCTCGTGTTTCCTGTATTTGTGTTTCTCTTAACCTCCTTCGTTTAGCATTTGCAAGGATGATTCCATAGTGTTTCAATTTTAACATCCCTCTCAGTTCCAAAGCCGATTACCCTCCCCCAAAGGAAATTCACTTCTGCTTGCAGAGGAAAACGTCGGCATTCAATGTTGCAGGCATTATCCTTCTTTAAACCTCTGGTCAAACTCTTCTCTATAACTCTTTGCATTCGTTCGCTCAAAGTAGGGACGAGGATTTGATGGAATTTGTGCACCAACCCTCAATCAATTCTTTACTGATATTTGGCAGATGAACTCCTTCCTGTCAGTCGTGTGGAATGCAAAATCCAAGTCGAGAAATGAGAAGATGCATTTGAGAAGGCGAGCAGCTATCATACATGCAGGTGATTTTGATGACCTTTTTTCCAGCCCTGGTTTCCTGCAAATGTCTTCTGCAGAACGGGATTCTCTGAGGGGTCGTTGGGCTCATAATTTTAGAAGCAGTCTCGAGAATGCTTAGGACGTGTTCCATTTGCTGTCAAAACCATTGCATTGGTTTAAATAACTTTTGATTGGATCTCTACCTTGCAGCTCTCCTTCGCATCCTTGCAGAGATGCTTGTGATATCCTCCATCGGTCATTCAAAACGTTTCACTGGCAGAGATCGTTCTTCTTTACATTTGAAGACCGAATTCCTCCATGAACCGAGATTCGAGTATTTGAAAGAGGACTGAAAAAGTGATGTTTACATTTCCATTACACGGCATAAGGACGAGTAGTGGCCACTCTGCAGGTGCTGAATACTTCAGATAACACCCTCTTTCCGAAAGAAGTAACAGAGCATTCACTGATTTTGAAACATCCCTTTTCTTTCCTTCTAGATGCCTGAAATAACTGCTGAGGGGAGGATGTTAGTCGAGAAAAGATAAGATAGGTGAGATGTGGATTCGTCATGTGTGGACCTCGAATAGGAAGGAAGACCTTAGCGTACCGACAACATGAGAAATACAATGCTTTTGATTGAAATCGTCTTGGATATTAAACAAAGCTTATTTATACACTGTTAAATCAAGATTGTTTATGCACTGTTTAAAACTTTATGAGGAAGAAAATGTATTATATTCAATGTGGTTTTTAGAAATAAATATTCAAGAATACATCCTATGAAATTTTCCTGTCCTATGTAAAACTGTGGGTGAACATGCATATTGAGAGACGGGCGCAGAATATCTCCAAGCACGTCTCGGTTCCTTAAGGAGGGGGACGAACGCACGGAAGCACTCGTTTTAAAGAACTTATCCGGCGATTTATTAGTGAGAATGTTCTCTACACCTAGCAGAAAAACATGCCAGTGCGTCGAGGAACGAAATCGGGGTTTGAGTAGCGTTAGCGAGGCGTTCATCACGCGTAGGTTTAAAGTGCTAAAATTTGATAGTCTCCGTTTTTCGTCCAGCATATAAACTAATGTTTTCGTAAACTACATTCCACGTTGATGTAAGCCCATGGATGATGCTTCGGGATGAATGTGTGCTGCTCTCGTTCGGACTCAATCGTGTATTCGGAAGTAGATTTGGCATGACTAAGGTGCGTGAAACGGATTATTCACAAACTTAAAGTAACCGATTCCAAATCTAAAGATCCAAATCCAAAACTTTCCGAAGGTCAAATCCATTTACAATTTTTCCGGGAGTAATTTGTACCAGTTCTTCGCCCCCGGCAGCATTAATCCGAATTTTCATGCAATTTTCTCCCGTTTACTCCATCAAAGGGGTCGATTCCCGCCGAGCGAAATTTTTCATAGGACGTTCGGGTAAAACCGATTTCTCGTTCAGGCATGGTACCCTTCCGAGACGAACACGTTTTATGAAATCTGTGCCTGCGTACGTAGTCCTTCAGCGAAATAACTCTCCTATAGTCATTCCACAAAAGCTGGCAGTACGGGAGGCTTATGGGGAAATAAATGCACGAATATTCCCATAAGAGCCTCTCAAAAGGCGTAAAGCTTTAGTTTTTGAATTTTATAACGGAGAGCGGGTCCGGATCAATCCGAATTACGGTAACGGGTCTATTAGTCTCGAGCAAAAAGTAACAATGATTAGCAATCGGAGCACTAAATCAATTACTCCCTCGGTTATATAATTCAAAAACTAAAGTTCTATTCAAGATATCGACTCAGAATAACCTGTAAATGAAAATAACACCATTTATCTCAATTTCTCTCGCGACAAGTTTTTCGTAACGCAAGAAACAAAAATTTTTTAGCCGATGTATATATTTGACTGCACGATCCAATTTTTCGGAGGTTGCGTTCCACTTAAATTAATTTTTACTAAAATTTTATCGGTCAAAAATTAATGTAAGTTAATTTTTTTGTATTCATAAGGTATAAAGAGTAATCTAAGAAAACACTAGCACTTTACGTTTGATAGGATGAGAGAAATGGCAGTTTTAGTATTGCTCAGGCTGGTGAGGTGACCATTTTTTTTTTCAACCCGCTATAAAATTTATTTCTTTTGTTGAAATGTTAAAGAAACTTCGTCAATGTATAGAACCATCCTTCCTTGTCCAAATTTTACCAAAAAGTTGGAAAAAAATTCACCAAAAATAGTTGAAAATATCAATTTCATCCGTTGCGAAGGCAAATTTTGTGGATATCGCGGATATTCCAGAAAAATGACCCGGCGTACGAGGCTATTCGATTTCTCCATAAGCCCATACTGCCTAGAAAAGTGGAACAGACTATAGATACGAAGCTTTTTGCTATTTTGAATATAGATCGTAATGTAGAGCGTGCGCTTTTCTCAGCGGGGTGTTACAGCAATATTTGTCCATGGGTCCAAACCACTTTCCATTTTAAAAAATGCCTTCGAAACGTAGCACTTGTTTCTGTGCTCGCATTTCCGTATATGTTTTGTGGCGCTACTTGTGAATATTAAAATGAATATAAAATTTTTGTTTTCGCTTACCATGTAGAAACGAGTTTCTATCGCTAATCTTAAGCTATTTAGCGTGCAACCTGATTGATAATGTTGAACAGTGGTTATTCATGAACAACCTTAAATGTGCGATAAAATTTCGCTAAAACCGAACAAATTCATCTAATCATAAAGTCTTTTCCAAGGTAATATTCTCAATTCTGTCTATTCACGTATTTGTTATTCGATATCTGGGAATGAGGTTATCTCCTAATGAAAGGGAGTCTTTCGGACGACTGCTCGTAACCTGATCGTCTCGCTTGCCACCTTGGAAAGATAATGCTCGTCGATGGATCTTTCTCCCTCTACTGTCAAAGTGGCCGTGGCAAAGGTAATATTTCGCTCTCCACGGATGCTACTTCGCTTTTCCGCAACGTGCATTTAGAAAACGGATTTCGCAACCATCTGTGACCTTTTGGAGCCCATAGCATTCTCAGAAGACGAAGGTTAGCTTTCGTGTAAGCCACTTACCATGCGTTCTTTATTCACGCAATGAGAAAGCTACGCATGAGGTGTCGTCCACAATCCGAGTTCGTCCGTAGGAATACCCTGTGCGAATCTTAATATTTCGCATCACGATCCGAAACTTGGGGTCCTCTTGACCTCTCAATGTTTTAACTATTTCTTAGAAAATGAGATAAATATTCGATTTTCCCCGGCTCAAATAGGCTGGAAATGTCAGTTGATGGAGACGTTTTCCTTTCTTGGCACGATTACTTTACCCTTTCGAGACGAAGACGTTTTCTGAAAACCTCTGTCTGCGTACGAGGTCCCATTTATAGAGCGTACACCTTCCTAAGCGGGTTGTCGCATCCTTTTAATTGTACAAAGTCATCGAATCACAAGGCACTAAATCTTCGAACGCCTTTGCAACGGGTTAACGCGTAAGGGCGATCGGCAACTGCCGCATGTGCTCGTCCATCGGAGGCTCGCGCGTTTAAGGCACAGCAGGAACGCCAAACTTATGCGGAGAATCTAGTTCAGTTTAACGTCTCTTATTCAGAAACCGCGACATAAAAATCGGCGATAAAAATCGTTGTCCTATGCGCGAGCGGTAATGGATGAAAAACGCATTGGAAATCAATTTTATAGAAACTCGTTTGGTTCTCCATTTACACTTAAGTTTACGGATTAATTTGATTTGACACCCCTGTCGAGGTTTTTCGGTCACGCACACGCAATTTCTTGACGGCTGAATATAATTTCCGTTTCGGCGCACTGCGAATGTAAGACGCAGCCGATATGCAGCGAAACTTTGAACGTTATAACCTGGTTTATACACGGTCGATTAATTAATAATCGACCGCCCCAAATTGTCCCCTGTCGAAACGTTTACTTTATGCTTAAAATCCTGCAAATGCCCTGCCCAAAGTAATTTCCGTTCATTAAATCGTTCCTCCCCGTTCCTCCCCGTCTATCGCGGGAGCTGTTTGTTGAATTCATTAGGAGTCATTCTTTCCGTTTAGTATAATTCTGTTCGCGAGTAACGAACATTTAGTAGTAAATTTAGCCATGCATTCGAATGAACTCTTGTCCTTAGAAATAACGAATCTCGAAGGAGTTTTAAGCGTAACGATTGCCAAATTTTGAATTTGCTACGTAGACCTTGGGAGCTCGAATGAGGAGAAGCGGATATAGTCCGTCATCGTTCGTCACAGGGAAACTTTTCTTAACTGAAATCCGACAGAGGGCTCCTCCCCATTGGTCTCACTCGGCAGTCGTTGCTCGTGAGAAACGTTTGTGACTAGTGCATCGAGTGGATTACGCTATTTCGTATCAATCCTATAGAGTATTGACGATTCTCCGCGGATAAAGTGATTGTGACCGTGTTAAGTGGTTATCGGTGCACATGGAAGATAGATAAAATACGGCAGCATCGCAAAGGAAGGCATCGTCTTGCGAGCGTGCGGAAAGAGATTTTGGTGAGGCTCCGAGGAGAATTGTAAGTTAAGATACCCAGTCCCATTGGAAATATCTCGGTAGGCCCTTTGCCTACGAAGACAAGGATTTGCCTCTCGAATTTTACTTGCCGATTGCTTCGTAGCGAGGAATTCCGAGTTCCTGGATTCCAATCCGTCGAATGGTTACATTACTCTGTCACTGTAAGCTAGATGAGATGATGATAGCAATAATAATATCGTTGAACGTTGGTTCTCAGCATTAGCGTTCATATGGTGTCGTATGTTATCGCTGCAAAGCGAGCTTTATTAAGTTTTCGGAGCCGTTTCTTCTTACAGGGAGCTCGGGCGCAGCATCATAGTTCGTACGAAGATGCTTTTATCTTCAACAGAGTGCATTTAATTAGAGAAAAAGGAAAATTAACGACTGGTGAAAGGGAGGATGTTGACACGGCGAGGTCGCTGTGGAAAGTGCATTGCGCACGGTGGTATTTCGAGGCGCGATTGTCACCGGCGGGAATCTAAAATTCGAGAAAGATTTTCGAAAATAAACATGAGGTGAGTCGTAAACGATTAAAATTTCATGAAGACTAGTATTTATTATGATTTTTAGCTACTACGTGAGTCTTGCTGAGCAAATTTACCATTTTCATGATGTACGGTCCGCTTATTCTTCCGAATTGAAGAAAACCGCCATTACTCGCGGTCGACATAAAAGAAGAGAGAAATTTTGGTGATTTTCCATCGGTAATCAGATGAGGAAATATCTGGCAAGAAATGTAACATTACAGCGGCTGCACTGAAGGCGGTGGTACTTCTCTCAGCCAATCAGAAGCAAGATAAATGTTTAGCGGTGGTTCAAAATTTATAAATTTTCATTTTTCACGTTTAATTTAGGAAAGAAGTATTATAAACTATTCTCTGCATTTCGGATCGTGCCAAAGCTAAGATATGTCAAGTTTTCCTATCCTCTGAGTCTATTTTTACGATGAGCAGCTTTGCCAAAATCAGCATCCGTTTAGGAACGTATGCATGTAGTTGGTTGCTCTGACACAAGATTTTATTGTTAACTAATTTGAAGAGTACGACGCATGAATTAATAACCATCCGCTGTTACAAATCAATAAAATAGCCTTGACTGTGTTAGTGTAGCAGGAGTGAGCCACGGTTCTGGATGTTTGCTTCCTTTCCTAATGAATTCATCAAAATTCAATTCTAGGATGCCCTTGGAATCGACAACGCTCGCCGTCCTATCCACGAGGAGTGCAACGGGTATTCACGGAGTGGACCTCCATGACAATTCCTAGCTATTGGAAGAATTTGTGTGAGAATTCGACAAGATTACTTTTCAAGGTATGATCTCAAACTGTTCATATTTTTCTATACAAGGAAATGAGTTTCAATCCATTAATTGAGGAAAAATGTCGATAGTCACCCAACAGACGTTTTATTATTGGTGAAGGAAGAACACAATTATTTCTTTTTGTTGCGAACGATTGTGAAGAACAATTATAATACAAGAAGGGGCCATGAGCATTCAGGATTATCATCGTCCATTCTATCTGCAGTCGGGTCTTTTTTTCGTTGTTAAATTATTTTATTTCTCCTCCCTTTTCGTTACTTCTCCCTTCAAATCACTATGAATTAGAGTGAGATCAACATCATGTCATTTCAGCAGGCACTCTTTTCATCCTGTTCTCTGGATGACTATCCTTGGACCATCTATCGTCTCCGACCCTATCTATGCATTTCATGTCCAGTGTTTTCAACCGCGAATGCGTTGCCAAGTCATTACTTCTTCAATTTGAACTATTTTCTAGGCACCGTTTCAATTCTCTAAAGCTTTTCAACGTGCCTCCTAGAGTTCACAGGCTTAAGATAATGATTGCTTCTTTCTTCTTCATTCATGAAATTCTTCATCCTTTCTTATGCATCGTGAGTACATTCTTGGAGCATAGAATTAACATCTTCTTTTTGATTATTTCATTGGTTTGTACCACATAATTCTTGGTCCCAACGGTATATCTTCCATCGTACGCCATGCTACTTGGAGAACTCTGCAATGAAGAAACTTGTAGTATCTTTACTCCATGGAGCTGTTTCATGAGCGTATCCACTTCTCGTGTTTCCTGTATTTGTGTTTCTCTTAACCTCCTTCGTTTAGCATTTGCAAGGATGATTCCATAGTGTTTCAATTTTAACATCCCTCTCAGTTCCAAAGCCGATTACCCTCCCCCAAAGGAAATTCACTTCTGCTTGCAGAGGAAAACGTCGGCATTCAATGTTGCAGGCATTATCCTTCTTTAAACCTCTGGTCAAACTCTTCTCTATAACTCTTTGCATTCGTTCGCTCAAAGTAGGGACGAGGATTTGATGGAATTTGTGCACCAACCCTCAATCAATTCTTTACTGATATTTGGCAGATGAACTCCTTCCTGTCAGTCGTGTGGAATGCAAAATCCAAGTCGAGAAATGAGAAGATGCATTTGAGAAGGCGAGCAGCTATCATACATGCAGGTGATTTTGATGACCTTTTTTCCAGCCCTGGTTTCCTGCAAATGTCTTCTGCAGAACGGGATTCTCTGAGGGGTCGTTGGGCTCATAATTTTAGAAGCAGTCTCGAGAATGCTTAGGACGTGTTCCATTTGCTGTCAAAACCATTGCATTGGTTTAAATAACTTTTGATTGGATCTCTACCTTGCAGCTCTCCTTCGCATCCTTGCAGAGATGCTTGTGATATCCTCCATCGGTCATTCAAAACGTTTCACTGGCAGAGATCGTTCTTCTTTACATTTGAAGACCGAATTCCTCCATGAACCGAGATTCGAGTATTTGAAAGAGGACTGAAAAAGTGATGTTTACATTTCCATTACACGGCATAAGGACGAGTAGTGGCCACTCTGCAGGTGCTGAATACTTCAGATAACACCCTCTTTCCGAAAGAAGTAACAGAGCATTCACTGATTTTGAAACATCCCTTTTCTTTCCTTCTAGATGCCTGAAATAACTGCTGAGGGGAGGATGTTAGTCGAGAAAAGATAAGATAGGTGAGATGTGGATTCGTCATGTGTGGACCTCGAATAGGAAGGAAGACCTTAGCGTACCGACAACATGAGAAATACAATGCTTTTGATTGAAATCGTCTTGGATATTAAACAAAGCTTATTTATACACTGTTAAATCAAGATTGTTTATGCACTGTTTAAAACTTTATGAGGAAGAAAATGTATTATATTCAATGTGGTTTTTAGAAATAAATATTCAAGAATACATCCTATGAAATTTTCCTGTCCTATGTAAAACTGTGGGTGAACATGCATATTGAGAGACGGGCGCAGAATATCTCCAAGCACGTCTCGGTTCCTTAAGGAGGGGGACGAACGCACGGAAGCACTCGTTTTAAAGAACTTATCCGGCGATTTATTAGTGAGAATGTTCTCTACACCTAGCAGAAAAACATGCCAGTGCGTCGAGGAACGAAATCGGGGTTTGAGTAGCGTTAGCGAGGCGTTCATCACGCGTAGGTTTAAAGTGCTAAAATTTGATAGTCTCCGTTTTTCGTCCAGCATATAAACTAATGTTTTCGTAAACTACATTCCACGTTGATGTAAGCCCATGGATGATGCTTCGGGATGAATGTGTGCTGCTCTCGTTCGGACTCAATCGTGTATTCGGAAGTAGATTTGGCATGACTAAGGTGCGTGAAACGGATTATTCACAAACTTAAAGTAACCGATTCCAAATCTAAAGATCCAAATCCAAAACTTTCCGAAGGTCAAATCCATTTACAATTTTTCCGGGAGTAATTTGTACCAGTTCTTCGCCCCCGGCAGCATTAATCCGAATTTTCATGCAATTTTCTCCCGTTTACTCCATCAAAGGGGTCGATTCCCGCCGAGCAAAATTTTTCATAGGACGTTCGGGTAAAACCGATTTCTCGTTCAGGCATGGTACCCTTCCGAGACGAACACGTTTTATGAAATCTGTGCCTGCGTACGTAGTCCTTCAGCGAAATAACTCTCCTATAGTCATTCCACAAAAGCTGGCAGTACGGGAGGCTTATGGGGAAATAAATGCACGAATATTCCCATAAGAGCCTCTCAAAAGGCGTAAAGCTTTAGTTTTTGAATTTTATAACGGAGAGCGGGTCCGGATCAATCCGAATTACGGTAACGGGTCTATTAGTCTCGAGCAAAAAGTAACAATGATTAGCAATCGGAGCACTAAATCAATTACTCCCTCGGTTATATAATTCAAAAACTAAAGTTCTATTCAAGATATCGACTCAGAATAACCTGTAAATGAAAATAACACCATTTATCTCAATTTCTCTCGCGACAAGTTTTTCGTAACGCAAGAAACAAAAATTTTTTAGCCGATGTATATATTTGACTGCACGATCCAATTTTTCGGAGGTTGCGTTCCACTTAAATTAATTTTTACTAAAATTTTATCGGTCAAAAATTAATGTAAGTTAATTTTTTTGTATTCATAAGGTATAAAGAGTAATCTAAGAAAACACTAGCACTTTACGTTTGATAGGATGAGAGAAATGGCAGTTTTAGTATTGCTCAGGCTGGTGAGGTGACCATTTTTTTTTTCAACCCGCTATAAAATTTATTTCTTTTGTTGAAATGTTAAAGAAACTTCGTCAATGTATAGAACCATCCTTCCTTGTCCAAATTTTACCAAAAAGTTGGAAAAAAATTCACCAAAAATAGTTGAAAATATCAATTTCATCCGTTGCGAAGGCAAATTTTGTGGATATCGCGGATATTCCAGAAAAATGACCCGGCGTACGAGGCTATTCGATTTCTCCATAAGCCCATACTGCCTAGAAAAGTGGAACAGACTATAGATACGAAGCTTTTTGCTATTTTGAATATAGATCGTAATGTAGAGCGTGCGCTTTTCTCAGCGGGGTGTTACAGCAATATTTGTCCATGGGTCCAAACCACCTTCCATTAAAAAAAATTTATTCTCTTTTCTCGGATTTATTCGCTTTTCTCGGATTTATTCGCTTTTCTCGGATTTATACGCATTTTACGGATTTAGTCGTTTTGCTCGGATTAATTCGCTTTTCTCGGATTTATTCGAGTTTTGCGGATTTATTGGCTTTTTACGGAATTATTCGCTTTTCTCGGATTTATTCGCATTTCTCGAATTTATTCCCTTTTCTCGGATTTATTCGATTTTCTCTGATTTATTCGCTTTTCTCGAATTCATTCGCTTTTCTCGGATTTATTCGCTTTTCTCGGATTTATTCGCTTTTCTCGGTTTTTTTCGCTACTCTCGGATTTACTCGCTTTTCTCGTATTTATTCGCTTTTCTCGGATTTATACACTTCTTCGGATTTATTAAATTTTCTCGTATTTTTTCGCTTTTCTCGGATTTATACATTTCTTCGGATTATTAACTTTTCTCGGATTTATTCGCTTTTCTCGGGTTTATTCGTGTTTTGCGGATTTATTCGCTTTCTCAGATTAAGTCGCTTTTCTCGGATTTATTCGCGTTTTTCGGATTTATTCGCTTTTCTCGGATTTATTCGCTTTTCTTGGATTTATTCGCTTTTCTCGGATTTTATCGCTTTTCTCGGATTTATTCGCTTTTATCGGATTCATTCGCTTTTCTCGTATTTATTCGCTTTTCTCGGATTTATTTGCTACTCTTGGATTTGTTCGCTTTTCTCGTATTTATTCACTTTTCTCGGATTCATTCACTTCTTCGGATTTATTTACTTTTCTCGGATTTATTCGCTTTTCTCGGATATATTCGCTTTTCTCGGATTTATTCGACTTTCTCGGATTTATTCGCTTTTCTCGGATTTATTTGCGTTTTGCGGATTTATTCGCTCTCCTCGGATCTATTCGCTTTTCTTGGATTTATTCTCTTTTCTCGGATTCATTCGCTTTTCTCATATTTATTCGCTTTTCTCGGATTTATTTGCATTTCTCGGATTTATTCGCTTTTTTCGATTTATTCGCTTTTCTCGGATTCATTCGCTTTTTTCATATTTATTCGCTTTTCTCGGATTTATTTGCATTTCTCGGATTTATTCGCTTTTTTCGATTTATTCGTTTTTCTCGGATTTATTTGCTTTTCCCGGATTTATTCGCTTTTCTCGGATTTATTCTCTTTTCTCGGATTTATTAATTTTTCTCGGTTTTACTCGCTTCTTTCGGATTAATTCGCGTTTTGCGGATTTATTCGCTTTTCTCGGATCTATTCGCTTTTCTTCGATTTATTCGCTTTTCTCGGATTTATTCTCTCTTCTCGGATTTATTCGCTTTTCTTCGATTTATTCGCTTTTCTCGGATTTATTCGCTTTTCTAGGATTCATTCGCTTTTCTCGGATTTATTCGCATTTCTCGGATTTATTCGCTTTTTTCGATATATTCGTTTTTCTCGAATTTATTAGCTTTTCTTGGATTTATTCGCTTTTCTCGGATTTATTTGCTGATCTCGGATTTATTCGCTTTTCTCGTTTTTATTCGCTTTTCTTGGATTTATTCACATCTTCGGATTTATTATGTTTTCTCGGATTTATTCGCTTTCCTCGGATTTATTCGCGTTTTGTGGATTTATTCGCTTTTCTCGGATTTAGTCGCCTTTCTCGGATTAATTCGCTTTTCTCGGTTTTATTCGCTTTTCTCGGATTTACTCGAGTTTTGCGGATTTATTCGCTTTTTGCAGATTTATTCGCTATTCTCGGACTTATTAGTTTTTCCCGGATTTATTTGCTTTTCTCGGATTTATTCGCTTTTCTCAGATTTATTCGATTTTCTCGTATTTATTCGCTTTTCTCGGATTTATTGGCTTTTTCCGGATTTATTCCCTTTTTGCGGATTTATTCGCTTTTCTCGGATTTATTCGCTTTTTGCGGATTTCTTCGCTATTCTCGGATTTATTCGCTTTTCTCGGATTTATTCGCTTTTCTTGGATTTATTCGCTTTTCTCGGATTTATTCGCTTTCCTCGGAATAATTCGCTCTTCTCGGCATTATTCGCTTTTCTCGGATTTATTCGCTTTTTGCGGATTTTTTCGTATTTCTTGGATTTATTCGCTTTTTGCGGATTTCTTCGCTATTCTCGGAATTATTCGCTTTCCTTGGATTTATTCGCTTTTCTCGGATTTATTTGCATTTCTCGGATTTATTCGCTTTTTTCGATATATTCGTTTTTCTCGAATTTTTTTGCTGATCTCGGATTTATTCGCTTTTCTCGTTTTTATTCGCTTTTCTCGGATTTATTCACATCTTCGGATTTATTATGTTTTCTCGGATTTATTCGCTTTCCCCGGATTTATTCGCGTTTTGTGGATTTATTCGCTTTTCTCGGATTTAGTCCCTTTTCTCGGATTAATTCGCATTTCTAGAATTTATTCGCTTTTCTCGGATTTATACGCTTTTCTCTGATTTATTCGCTTTTCTCGAATTTATTCGCTTTTCTCGGATTTATTCGCTTTTCTCGGATTTATTCGCTTTTCTCGGATCTATTCGCTTCTCTTCGATTTATTCGCTTTTCTCGGATTTATTCTCTCTTCTCGGATTTATTCGCTTTTCTTCGATTTATTCGCTTTTCTCGGATTTATTCGCTTTTCTAGGATTCATTCGCTTTTCTCGGATTTATTCGCATTTCTCGGATTTATTCGCTTTTTTCGATATATTCGTTTTTCTCGAATTTATTAGCTTTTCTTGGATTTATTCGCTTTTCTCGGATTTATTTGCTGATCTCGGATTTATTCGCTTTTCTCGTTTTTATTCGCTTTTCTCGGATTTATTCACATCTTCGGATTTATTATGTTTTCTCGGATTTATTCGCTTTCCTCGGATTTATTCGCGTTTTGTGGATTTATTCGCTTTTCTCGGATTTAGTCGCTTTTCTCGGATTAATTCGCTTTTCTCGGTTTTATTCGCTTTTCTCGGATTTACTCGAGTTTTGCGGATTTATTCGCTTTTTGCAGATTTATTCGCTATTCTCGGACTTATTAGTTTTTCCCGGATTTATTCGCTTTTTGCGGATTTATTCGCTTTTCTCGGATTTATAAGCTTTTCTCGGATTTATTTGCTTTTCTCGGATTTATTCGCTTTTCTCAGATTTATTCGATTTTCTCGGATTTATTCGCCTTTCTCGGATTTATTGGCTTTTTCCGGATTTATTCCCTTTTTGCGGATTTATTCGCTTTTCTCGGATTTATTCGCTTTTTGCGGATTTCTTCGCTATTCTCGGATTTATTCGCTTTTCTCGGATTTATTCGCTTTTCTTGGATTTATTCGCTTTTCTCGGATTCATTCGCTTTTCTCATATTTATTCGCTTTTCTCGGATTTATTTGCATTTCTTGGATTTATTCGCTTTTTTCGATTTATTCGCTTTTCTCGGATTCATTCGCTTTTTTCATATTTATTCGCTTTTCTCGGATTTATTTGCATTTCTTGGATTTATTCGCTTTTCTTCGATTTATTCGCTCTTCTCGGATTTATTCGCTTTTCTTCGATTTATTCGCTTTTCTCGGATTTATTCGCTTTTCTCGGATTCATTCGCTTTTCTCGGATTTATTCGCATTTCTCGGATTTATTCGCTTTTTTCGATTTATTCGTTTTTCTCGAATTTATTAGCTTTTCTTGGATTTATTCGCTTTTCTCGGATTTATTTGCTGATCTCGGATTTATTTGCATTTCTCGGATTTATTCGCTTTTTTCGATTTATTCGTTTTTCTCGGATTTATTCGCTTTTCCCGGATTTATTCGCTTTTCTCGGATTTATTTGCTACTCTTGGATTTGTTCGCTTTTCTCGGATTTATTAATTTTTCTCGGTTTTATTCGCTTCTTCGGATTTATTATGTTTTCTCGGATTTATTCGCTTTACTCGGATTTATTCGCGTTTTGTGGATTTATTCGCTTTTCTCGGATTTAGTCGCTTTTCTCGGAATAATTCGCTTTTCTCGGTTTTATTCGCTTTTCTCGGATTTATTCGAGTTTTGCGGATTTATTCGCTTTTTGCGGATTTATACGCTATTCTCGGATTTATTAGTTTTTCCCGGATTTATTCGCTTTTTGCGGATTTATTCGCTTTTCTCGAATATATAAGCTTTTCTCGGATTTATTTGCTTTTCTCGGATTTATTCGCTTTTCTCAGATTTATTCGCTTTTCTTGGATTTATTCGCTTTTCTCGGATTTATTTGCTGATGTCGGATTTATTCGCTTTTCTCGTATTTATTCGCTTTTCTCGGATTTATTCACATCTTCGGATTTATTATGTTTTCTCGGATTTCTTCGCTTTCCTCAAATTTACTCGCTTTCCTCGGATTTATTCGCTTTCCTCGGATTTATTCTCGTTTTGTGGATTTATTGGTTTTTTCGGATTTAGTCATTTTTCTCGGATTAATTCGCTTTTCTCGGATTTATTCGCTTTTCTCGGATTTATTCGAGTTTTGCGGATTTATTCGCTCTTTGCGGATTTATTCGGTATTCTCGGATTTATTCGCTTTTCTTGGAATTATTAGCTTTTTCTGGATTTATTCGCTTTCCTTGTATCTATTCGCTTTTCTCGGATTTTTTCGCTTTTGTCGGATTTATTCGCTTTTCTTGGATATATTCGGTTTTCTCGGATTTATTGGCTTTTCTCGGATTTATTCGCTTTTCTCGGATTTATTGGCTTTTTTCGGATTTATTCGCTTTTCTCTGATTTATTTATTATATTTAGGTAAGAAAGCTAAATGACAAATGACAAAAAAATGACAAAAAAGCGCGATTATCGGCGAAAAATATCGTAATCTTCGTTTTATATATAAAAACTGGCGAATTTAATCAGAAATTTGTAAAGAAGCCGGACTTTAAGGACAAAAAAGCGCGAATATCGGCGAAATACAGCGTAATTTTCGCTTTTTGAAAGAAACGGCGGCGATTTTTATGAGAAATTTTTTAAAAAGCCGGAATTTAAAGACAGAAAAGCGCGATAAAAGGTGAAAAATAGCGTAATCTTCGCTTTCTATGCAAAAAAGAGGCATTTTTTATAAGAAATTTGTTATAAAGCCGGATTTTAAAGACAAACGAGCGCGATTTTTGGCGAAATATAACATAATCTTAATTTCATAAACAAAAAGAGGCGATTTTTATATGAAATTTGTAAAAAAGCCGGATTTTAAAGACATAAAACGCGATTATGGCAATATAGAGCGTAATGTTCGCTCTTTAAACGAAAAAGAGGCGATTTTTATCAGAAATTTGTTAAAAAGCCGGATTTTTAAGACAAACGAGTGCGATTTTTTGCGAAATATTACGTAATCTTCGCTTTTTTAACAAAAGAAAGGCGATTTTTATAAGAAATAATTAAAAATGCCGGAATTTAAAGAGAAAAAAGCGCGATTGACGGTAAAAAATAGCGTTATCTTCGCTTTCTATTCGGAAAAGAGGCTTTTGTTATAAGAAATTTGTTAAAAACACGGATTTTATAGACAAACGAGCGCGAAAAGTGGCGAAATATTACGTAATCTTCGCTTTATAACCCAAAAAGAGGCGAATTTTAAAAGAAATTAGTGAAAAAGCCTGATTTTAAAGCCAAAAAGCGCGATTATGGCAGTGTATAGCGTAATCTTCGCTTTAGAAACGACAAAATGGCGATTTTTACAAGAAATTTGTTAAAAAGCCGGATTTAAAAGACAAACGTACGTAAATATATGCAAAATTTTACGTGATCTTCGCTTTTTAAACGACAAAATGGCGATTTTTACAAGAAATTTGTGAAAAAGCCGGATTCTTAAGACAAACGTGCGTAAATATATGCAAAATTTTACGTAATCTTCGCTTTATAAACGACGAAAAGGAAATTTTTACAAGAAATTTGTTAAAAGGTGGATTTTAAAGAGAAACGAGCGCTATAATTGGCGAAATATCTCGTAATCTACCTTCATAAACGAAAAAGAGTCGATTTTTATAAGAAATTTCTTAAAAAGCCGGAATTTAAAGACAAAAATGCGCGATTATTGGCGAAATATAGCGTTATCTTCGCTTCATAAACGAAAATGAGGCGATTTTTATAAGAAATTTGTGAAAAAGCCGGATTTTAAAGAAAACGTGCGTAAATATATGAAAATTTTACGTAATCTTCGCTTTATAAACGACAAAAAGGCGATTTTTACAAGAAATTTGTTAAAAGGTGGATTTTAAAGACAAACGAGCATGATTATCTGCGAAAAATTACGTATTCTTCGCTTTATAACCGAAAAAGAGGCGATGTTTATCAGAAATTTGTTGAAAAGCCGGATTTTAAAGAGAAACGAGCGCGATTTTTGGCGACGTATTACGTAATCTTCGCTTCATAAACGAAAAGAGGCATTTTTTATAAAAAATTACTTAAAAACCCGGATTTTAAAGCCAAAAAGCGCGATTATGGCAGTGTATAGCGTAATCTTCGCTTTAGAAACGACAAAATGGCGATTTTTACAAGAAATTTGTTAAAAAGCCGGATTTAAAAGACAAACGTACGTAAATATATGCAAAATTTTACGTAATCTTCGCTTTATAAACGACAAAAAGGCGATTTTTACAAGAAATTTGTTAAAAGGTGGATTTTAAAGACAAACGAGCATGATTATCTGTGAAAAATTACGTATTCTTCGCTTTATAACCGAAAAAGAGGCGATTTTTATCAGAAATTTGATGAAAAGCCGGATTTTAAAGAGAAACGAGCGCGATTTTTGGCGACGTATTACGTAATCTTCGCTTCATAAACGGAAAGAGGCAATTTTTATAAGAAGTTACTTAAAAAGCCGGAATTTAAAGACAAAAATGCGCGAATATCGGCGAAATATAGCGTTATCTTCGCTTTTTAAAAGAAACAGCGGCGACTTTTTTAAGAAATTTGTCAAAAAGCCTGATTTTAAAGCCAAATAGCGCGATTATGGCAGTGTATAGCGTAATCTTCGCTTTAGAAACGACAAAATGGCGATTTTTACAAGAAATGTGTTAAAAAGCCGGATTTAAAAGACAAACGTACGTAAATATATGCAAAATTTTACGTAATCTTCGCTTTATAAACGACAAAAAGGCGATTTTTACAAGAAATTTGTTAAAAGGTGGATTTTAAAGACAAACGAGCATGATTATCTGTGAAAAATTACGTATTCTTCGCTTTATAACCGAAAAAGAGGCGATTTTTATCAGAAATTTGGTGAAAAGCCGGATTTTCAAGAGAAACGAGCGCGATTTTTGGCGACGTATTACGTAATCTTCGCTTCATAAACGAAAAGAGGCAATTTTTATAAGAAATTTCTTAAAAAGCCGGAATTTAAAGACAAAAATGCGCGATTTTCGGCGAAAGATAGCGTTATCTTCGCTTCATAAACGAAAATGAGGCGATTTTTATAAGAAATTTCTTAAAAAGCCGGAATTTAAAGACAAAAATGCTCGATTATCGGCAAAATATAGCGTAATCTTCGATTCATAAACGAAAAAGAGGCGACTTTTTTAAGAAATTTGTGAAAAAGCCTGATTTTAAAGCCAAAAAGCGCGATTATGGCAGTGTATAGCGTAATCTTCGCTTTATAAACGACAAAATCGCGATTTTTACAAGAAATTTTTTAAAAGAAGGATTTTAAAGACAAACGAACATGATTACCTGCGAAAATTACGTATTCTTCGCTTTATAACCGAAAAAGAGGCGATTTTTATCAGTATTTTGTTGAAAAGCCAGATTTTAAACAGAAACGAGCGCTATTATTGCCGAAATATCTCGTAATCTACCTTCATTAACGAAAAACTTTCGATTTCTATAAAAAATTTATTAGAAAACCGGAATTGGAAGCCAAAAATGCGCGATTATCGGCGAAATATAGCGTAAACTTCTTTTTTTATAATCAAAAAACGGGCGACTTTAATCAGAAATTTGTTGAGAAGCCGGATTTTAAGGACAAAAAAGCGCGAATATCGGCAAAAGATAGCGTAATTTTCGCTTTTTAACAAAAGGAGGCTATTTTTATAAGAAATTTGTTAAAAAGCCGGAATTTAAGGCCAAAAAAGCTCGCTTATCGGCCAAATAAAGCGAAATTTTCGCTTAAAAAACGAAATAGCGGCGATTTTTGTAAGACATTTTTTAAAAAGCCAGAATATAAAACGAAAATGCGCGATTATCGGCAAAATATTGCGTAATCTTCGCTTTATAAACGAAAAAGAGAGATCTTAATAAGAAATATGTTAAAACGCCGGATTTTAAATACAAAAGTGCGCGAGTATCTGCGGAAAATTACGTAATCTCGCTTTTTTAACAAAAGAAAGGCGATTTTTATATGAAATAGGTAAAAAAGACGGATTTAAAAAACAAAAGAGCGCGATTTTCTGCGGTATATTTCGTAATATTCTCTTTTTAACAAAAGAAAGGCGATTTTTATAAGAAATTTGTGAAAAAGGCGGATTTTAAAGACAAACGAGCATGATTATCTGCGAAATATTACGTAATCTTCGCTTTAAAAAACGATTAGAGCTGACCTGTATAAGAAATAAGTTAAAAAGCCAGATTAAAAAAACATAAAAGCGCGATAATCGGCAATATATAGCTTAATCTTCACTCTTTAAACGAGAAAGAGGCGATTTTTATCAGAAATTTGATGAAAAGCTGGATTTTAAAGAGAAACGAGCGCGATTTTTGGCGACGTATTACGTAATCTTCGCTTCATAAACGAAAAGAGGCAATTTTTATAAGAAATTACTTAAAAAGCCGGAATTTAAAGACAAATATGCGCGAATATCGGCGAAATATAGCGTTATCTTCGCTTTTTAAAAGAAACAGCGGCGACTTTTTTAAGAAATTTGTGAAAAAGCCTGATTTTAAAGCCAAATAGCGCGATTATGGCAGTGTATAGCGTAATCTTCGCTTTAGAAACGACAAAATGGCGATTTTTACAAGAAATTTGTTAAAAAGCCGGATTTAAAAGACAAACGTACGTAAACATATGCAAAATTTTACGTAATCTTCGCTTTATAAACGACAAAAAGGCGATTTTTACAAGAAATTTGTTAAAAGGTGGATTTTAAAGACAAACGAGCATGATTATCTGTGAAAAATTACGTATTCTTCGCTTTATAACCGAAAAAGAGGCGATTTTTATCAGAAATTTGATGAAAAGCCGGATTTTAAAGAGAAACGAGCGCGATTTTTGGCGACGTATTACGTAATCTTCGCTTCATAAACGAAAAGAGGCAATTTTTATAAGAAATTACTTAAAAAGCCGGAATTTAAAGACAAAAATGCGCGAATATCGGCGAAA
The DNA here is from genome assembly GCA_020796165.1 of Pantala flavescens. Taxonomy (NCBI): domain Eukaryota; kingdom Metazoa; phylum Arthropoda; class Insecta; order Odonata; family Libellulidae; genus Pantala; species Pantala flavescens. The sequence goes on along the minus strand of CM036885.1, from coordinate 16,805,477 downwards.
TATAGCGTTATCTTCGCTTTTTAAAAGAAACAGCGGCGACTTTTTTAAGAAATTTGTGAAAAAGCCTGATTTTAAAGCCAAATAGCGCGATTATGGCAGTGTATAGCGTAATCTTCGCTTTAGAAACGACAAAATGGCGATTTTTACAAGAAATGTGTTAAAAAGCCGGATTTAAAAGACAAACGTACGTAAATATATGCAAAATTTTACGTAATCTTCGCTTTATAAACGACAAAAAGGCGATTTTTACAAGAAATTTGTTAAAAGGTGGATTTTAAAGACAAACGAGCATGATTATCTGTGAAAAATTACGTATTCTTCGCTTTATAACCGAAAAAGAGGCGATTTTTATCAGAAATTTGGTGAAAAGCCGGATTTTCAAGAGAAACGAGCGCGATTTTTGGCGACGTATTACGTAATCTTCGCTTCATAAACGAAAAGAGGCAATTTTTATAAGAAATTTCTTAAAAAGCCGGAATTTAAAGACAAAAATGCGCGATTTTCGGCGAAAGATAGCGTTATCTTCGCTTCATAAACGAAAATGAGGCGATTTTTATAAGAAATTTCTTAAAAAGCCGGAATTTAAAGACAAAAATGCTCGATTATCGGCAAAATATAGCGTAATCTTCGATTCATAAACGAAAAAGAGGCGACTTTTTTAAGAAATTTGTGAAAAAGCCTGATTTTAAAGCCAAAAAGCGCGATTATGGCAGTGTATAGCGTAATCTTCGCTTTATAAACGACAAAATCGCGATTTTTACAAGAAATTTTTTAAAAGAAGGATTTTAAAGACAAACGAACATGATTACCTGCGAAAATTACGTATTCTTCGCTTTATAACCGAAAAAGAGGCGATTTTTATCAGTATTTTGTTGAAAAGCCAGATTTTAAACAGAAACGAGCGCTATTATTGCCGAAATATCTCGTAATCTACCTTCATTAACGAAAAACTTTCGATTTCTATAAAAAATTTATTAGAAAACCGGAATTGGAAGCCAAAAATGCGCGATTATCGGCGAAATATAGCGTAAACTTCTTTTTTTATAATCAAAAAACGGGCGACTTTAATCAGAAATTTGTTGAGAAGCCGGATTTTAAGGACAAAAATGCGCGAATATCGGCAAAAGATAGCGTAATTTTCGCTTTTTAACAAAAGGAGGCTATTTTTATAAGAAATTTGTTAAAAAGCCGGAATTTAAGGCCAAAAAAGCTCGCTTATCGGCCAAATAAAGCGAAATTTTCGCTTAAAAAACGAAATAGCGGCGATTTTTGTAAGACATTTTTTAAAAAGCCAGAATATAAAACGAAAATGCGCGATTATCGGCAAAATATTGCGTAATCTTCGCTTTATAAACGAAAAAGAGAGATCTTAATAAGAAATATGTTAAAACGCCGGATTTTAAATACAAAAGTGCGCGAGTATCTGCGGAAAATTACGTAATCTCGCTTTTTTAACAAAAGAAAGGCGATTTTTATATGAAATAGGTAAAAAAGACGGATTTAAAAAACAAAAGAGCGCGATTTTCTGCGGTATATTTCGTAATATTCTCTTTTTAACAAAAGAAAGGCGATTTTTATAAGAAATTTGTGAAAAAGGCGGATTTTAAAGACAAACGAGCATGATTATCTGCGAAATATTACGTAATCTTCGCTTTAAAAAACGATTAGAGCTGACCTGTATAAGAAATAAGTTAAAAAGCCAGATTAAAAAAACATAAAAGCGCGATAATCGGCAATATATAGCTTAATCTTCACTCTTTAAACGAGAAAGAGGCGATTTTTATCAGAAATTTGATGAAAAGCTGGATTTTAAAGAGAAACGAGCGCGATTTTTGGCGACGTATTACGTAATCTTCGCTTCATAAACGAAAAGAGGCAATTTTTATAAGAAATTACTTAAAAAGCCGGAATTTAAAGACAAATATGCGCGAATATCGGCGAAATATAGCGTTATCTTCGCTTTTTAAAAGAAACAGCGGCGACTTTTTTAAGAAATTTGTGAAAAAGCCTGATTTTAAAGCCAAATAGCGCGATTATGGCAGTGTATAGCGTAATCTTCGCTTTAGAAACGACAAAATGGCGATTTTTACAAGAAATTTGTTAAAAAGCCGGATTTAAAAGACAAACGTACGTAAACATATGCAAAATTTTACGTAATCTTCGCTTTATAAACGACAAAAAGGCGATTTTTACAAGAAATTTGTTAAAAGGTGGATTTTAAAGACAAACGAGCATGATTATCTGTGAAAAATTACGTATTCTTCGCTTTATAACCGAAAAAGAGGCGATTTTTATCAGAAATTTGATGAAAAGCCGGATTTTAAAGAGAAACGAGCGCGATTTTTGGCGACGTATTACGTAATCTTCGCTTCATAAACGGAAAGAGGCAATTTTTATAAGAAGTTACTTAAAAAGCCGGAATTTAAAGACAAAAATGCGCGAATATCGGCGAAATATAGCGTTATCTTCGCTTTTTAAAAGAAACAGCGGCGACTTTTTTAAGAAATTTGTGAAAAAGCCTGATTTTAAAGCCAAATAGCGCGATTATGGCAGTGTATAGCGTAATCTTCGCTTTAGAAACGACAAAATGGCGATTTTTACAAGAAATGTGTTAAAAAGCCGGATTTAAAAGACAAACGTACGTAAATATATGCAAAATTTTACGTAATCTTCGCTTTATAAACGACAAAAAGGCGATTTTTACAAGAAATTTGTTAAAAGGTGGATTTTAAAGACAAACGAGCATGATTATCTGTGAAAAATTACGTATTCTTCGCTTTATAACCGAAAAAGAGGCGATTTTTATCAGAAATTTGGTGAAAAGCCGGATTTTCAAGAGAAACGAGCGCGATTTTTGGCGACGTATTACGTAATCTTCGCTTCATAAACGAAAAGAGGCAATTTTTATAAGAAATTTCTTAAAAAGCCGGAATTTAAAGACAAAAATGCGCGATTTTCGGCGAAAGATAGCGTTATCTTCGCTTCATAAACGAAAATGAGGCGATTTTTATAAGAAATTTCTTAAAAAGCCGGAATTTAAAGACAAAAATGCTCGATTATCGGCAAAATATAGCGTAATCTTCGATTCATAAACGAAAAAGAGGCGACTTTTTTAAGAAATTTGTGAAAAAGCCTGATTTTAAAGCCAAAAAGCGCGATTATGGCAGTGTATAGCGTAATCTTCGCTTTATAAACGACAAAATCGCGATTTTTACAAGAAATTTTTTAAAAGAAGGATTTTAAAGACAAACGAACATGATTACCTGCGAAAATTACGTATTCTTCGCTTTATAACCGAAAAAGAGGCGATTTTTATCAGTATTTTGTTGAAAAGCCAGATTTTAAACAGAAACGAGCGCTATTATTGCCGAAATATCTCGTAATCTACCTTCATTAACGAAAAACTTTCGATTTCTATAAAAAATTTATTAGAAAACCGGAATTGGAAGCCAAAAATGCGCGATTATCGGCGAAATATAGCGTAAACTTCTTTTTTTATAATCAAAAAACGGGCGACTTTAATCAGAAATTTGTTGAGAAGCCGGATTTTAAGGACAAAAAAGCTCGCTTATCGGCCAAATAAAGCGAAATTTTCGCTTAAAAAACGAAATAGCGGCGATTTTTGTAAGACATTTTTTAAAAAGCCAGAATATAAAACGAAAATGCGCGATTATCGGCAAAATATTGCGTAATCTTCGCTTTATAAACGAAAAAGAGAGATCTTAATAAGAAATATGTTAAAACGCCGGATTTTAAATACAAAAGTGCGCGAGTATCTGCGGAACATTACGTAATCTCGCTTTTTTAACAAAAGAAAGGCGATTTTTATATGAAATAGGTAAAAAAGACGGATTTAAAAAACAAAAGAGCGCGATTTTCTGCGGTATATTTCGTAATATTCTCTTTTTAACAAAAGAAAGGCGATTTTTATAAGAAATTTGTGAAAAAGGCGGATTTTAAAGACAAACGAGCATGATTATCTGCGAAATATTACGTAATCTTCGCTTTAAAAAACGATTAGAGCTGACCTGTATAAGAAATAAGTTAAAAAGCCAGATTAAAAAAACATAAAAGCGCGATAATCGGCAATATATAGCTTAATCTTCACTCTTTAAACGAGAAAGAGGCGATTTTTATCAGAAATTTGATGAAAAGCTGGATTTTAAAGAGAAACGAGCGCGATTTTTGGCGACGTATTACGTAATCTTCGCTTCATAAACGAAAAGAGGCAATTTTTATAAGAAATTACTTAAAAAGCCGGAATTTAAAGACAAATATGCGCGAATATCGGCGAAATATAGCGTTATCTTCGCTTTTTAAAAGAAACAGCGGCGACTTTTTTAAGAAATTTGTGAAAAAGCCTGATTTTAAAGCCAAATAGCGCGATTATGGCAGTGTATAGCGTAATCTTCGCTTTAGAAACGACAAAATGGCGATTTTTACAAGAAATTTGTTAAAAAGCCGGATTTAAAAGACAAACGTACGTAAACATATGCAAAATTTTACGTAATCTTCGCTTTATAAACGACAAAAAGGCGATTTTTACAAGAAATTTGTTAAAAGGTGGATTTTAAAGACAAACGAGCATGATTATCTGTGAAAAATTACGTATTCTTCGCTTTATAACCGAAAAAGAGGCGATTTTTATCAGAAATTTGATGAAAAGCCGGATTTTAAAGAGAAACGAGCGCGATTTTTGGCGACGTATTACGTAATCTTCGCTTCATAAACGAAAAGAGGCAATTTTTATAAGAAATTACTTAAAAACCCGGATTTTAAAGCCAAAAAGCGCGATTATGGCAGTGTATAGCGTTATCTTCGCTTTATAAACGACATAATGGGGATTTTAACAAGAAATTTGTTAAAAAGCCGGATTTTGAAGACAAACGTGCGTAAATTTATGCAAAATTTTACGTAATCTTCGCTTTATAAACGACAAAAAGGCGATTTTTACAAGAAATTTGTTAAAAGGCGGATTTGAAAGACAAACGAGCATGATTATCTGCGAAATATTACGTAATCTTCGCTTTAAAAAACGATTAGAGCTGACCTGTATAAGAAATTAGTTAAAAAGCCAGATTAAAATAACATAAAAGCGCGATAATCGGCAATATATAGCTTAATCTTCACTCTTTAAACGAGAAAGAGGCGATTTTTATAAAAAATTTCTTAAAAGGCCGGAATTTAAAGACAAAAATGCGCGATTATCGGCGAAATATAACGTAATCTTCGCTAAATAAACGAAAATGTTTCGATTTCTATAAAAAATTTATTAGAAAACCGGAATTGAAAGCCAAAAAAGCGCGGTTATCGGCAAAATATAGCGTGTTCTTCGTTTTATATACAAAAAACCGGCGACTTTAATCAGAAATTTGTTAAAAAGCCGGATTTAAAGGACAAAAAAGCGCGAATATCGGCGAAATACAGCGTAATTTTCGCTTTTTAAAAGAAACAGCGGCGACTTTTTTAAGAAATTTTTGAAAAAGCCTGATTGTTAAGCCAAAAAGCGCAATAATGGTAGTGTATAGCGTAATCTTCGCTTTATAAACGACAAAAAGGCGATTCTTACAAGAAATTTGTTAAAAGAAGGATTTTAAAGACAAACGAACATGATTATCTGCGAAAAATTACGTATTCGTCGCATTATAACCGAAAAAGAGGCAATTTTTATCAGTATTTTGTTGAAAAGCCAGATTTTAAAGAGAAACTAGCGCTATTATTGCCGAAATATCTCGTAATCTACCTTCATAAACGAAAAAGAGGAGATTTTAAAAGAAATTTCTTAAAAAGCCGGAATTTAAAGACAAAAATGCGCGAATATCGGCGAAATATAGCGTTATCTTCGCTTCATAAACGAAAATGAGGCGATTTTTATAAGAAATTTGTGAAAAAGCCGGAATTTAAAGACAAACGTGCGTAAATATATGCAAAATTTTACGTAATCTTCGCTTTATAAACGACAAAAAGGCGATTTTTATAAGAAATTTCTTAAAAAGCCGGAATTTAAAGACAAAAATGCGCGAATATCGGCGAAATATAGCGTTATCTTCGCTTCATAAACGAAAATGAGGCGATTTTTATAAGAAATTTGTGAAAAAGCCGGAATTTAAAGACAAACGTGCGTAAATATATGCAAAATTTTACGTAATCTTCGCTTTATAAACGACAAAAAGGCGATTTTTACAAGAATTTGTTAAAAGGTGGATTTTAAAGACAAACGAGCATGATTATCTGCGAAAAATTACGTATTCTTCGCTTTATAACCGAAAAAGAGGCGATTTTTATCAGAAATTTGTTGAAAAGCCGGATTTTAAAGAGAAACGAGCGCTATTATTGGCGAAATATCTTGTAATCTACCTTCATAAACGAAAGACAGGCGATTTAAAAGAAATTGGTTAAAAGGCCGGATTTTAAAGACAAACGAACGCGATTTTTGGCGACATATTACGTAATCTTCGCATCATAAACGAAAAGAGGCGATTTTTATAAGAAATTTCTTAAAAAGCCGGAATTTAAAGACAAAAATGCGCGAATATCGGCGAAATATAGCGTTATCTTCGCTTCATAAACGAAAATGAGGCGATTTTTATAAGAAATTTGTGAAAAAGCCGGAATTTAAAGACAAACGTGCGTAAATATATGCAAAATTTTACGTAATCTTCGCTTTATAAACGACAAAAAGGCGATTTTTACAAGAAATTTGTTTAAAGGTGGATTTTAAAGACAAACGAGCATGATTATCTGCGAAATATTACGTAATCTTCGCTTTACAAACGATTAGAGCTGACTTGTATAAGAAATTAGTTAAAAAGCCGGATTAAAAAAACATAAAAGCGCGATAATCGGCAATATATAGCTTAATCTTCACTCTTTTAACGAGAAAGAGGCGATTTTTATAAAAAATTTCTTAAAAAGCCGGAATTTAAAGACAAAAATGCGCGATTATCGGCGATATATAGCGTAATCTTCGCTTCATAAACGAAAAAGAGGCGACTTTAATCAGAAATTTGTTAAAAAGCCGGATTTAAAGGACAAAGAAGCGCGATTTCGTCGAAATACAGCGTAATTTTCGCTTTTTAAAAGAAACAGCGGTGACTATTTTAAGAAATTTGTGAAAAAGCCTGATTTTAAAGCCAAAAAGCGCGATTATGGCAGTGTATAGCGTAATCTTCGCTTTATAAACGACAAAATGGCGATTTTAACAAGAAATTTATTAAAAAGCCGGAATTTAAAGACAAACGTGCGTAAATATATGCAAAATTTTACGTAATCTTCGCTTTATAAACGACGAAAAGGCGATTTTTACAAGAAATTCGTTAAAAGGCGGATTTTAAAGACAAACGAGCAGGATTATCTGCGAAATATTACGTAATGTTCGCTTTACAAACGATTAGAGCTGACCTGTATCAGAAATTAGTTAAAAAGCCGGATTAAAAAAACATAAAAGCGCGATAATCGGCAATATATAGCTTAATCTTCACTCCTTAAACGAGAAAGAGGCGATTTTTATAAAAAATTTCTTAAAAAGCCGGAATTAAAAGACAAGAATGCGCGATTATCGGCGAAATATAGCGTAATCTTCGCTAAATAAACGAAAATGTTTCGATTTCTATAAAAAATTTATTAGAAAACCGGAATTGAAAGCCAAAAAAGCGCGATTATCGGCAAAATATAGCGTGTTCTTCGTTTTATATACAAAAAACCGGCGACTTTAATCAGAAATTTGTTAAAAAGCCGGATTTAAAGGACAAAAAAGCGCGAATATCGGCGAAATACAGCGTAATTTTCGCTTTTTAAAAGAAACAGCGGCGACTTTTTTAAGAAATTTTTGAAAAAGCCTGATTGTTAAGCCAAAAAGCGCAATAATGGTAGTGTATAGCGTAATCTTCGCTTTATAAACGACAAAAAGGCGATTCTTACAAGAAATTTGTTAAAAGAAGGATTTTAAAGACAAACGAACATGATTATCTGCGAAAAATTACGTATTCGTCGCATTATAACCGAAAAAGAGGCAATTTTTATCAGTATTTTGTTGAAAAGCCAGATTTTAAAGAGAAACTAGCGCTATTATTGCCGAAATATCTCGTAATCTACCTTCATAAACGAAAAAGAGGAGATTTTAAAAGAAATTTCTTAAAAAGCCGGAATTTAAAGACAAAAATGCGCGAATATCGGCGAAATATAGCGTTATCTTCGCTTCATAAACGAAAATGAGGCGATTTTTATAAGAAATTTGTGAAAAAGCCGGAATTTAAAGACAAACGTGCGTAAATATATGCAAAATTTTACGTAATCTTCGCTTTATAAACGACAAAAAGGCGATTTTTACAAGAACTTGTTAAAAGGTGGATTTTAAAGACAAACGAGCATGATTATCTGCGAAAAATTACGTATTCTTCGCTTTATAACCGAAAAAGAGGCGATTTTTATCAGAAATTTGTTGAAAAGCCGGATTTTAAAGAGAAACGAGCGCTATTATTGGCGAAATATCTTGTAATCTACCTTCATAAACGAAAGACAGGCGATTTAAAAGAAATTGGTTAAAAGGCCGGATTTTAAAGACAAACGAGCCTGATTTTTGGCGACATATTACGTAATCTTCGCTTCATAAACGAAAAGAGGCGATTTTTATAAGAAATTTCTTAAAAAGCCGGAATTTAAAGACAAAAATGCGCGAATATCGGCGAAATATAGCGTTATCTTCGCTTCATAAACGAAAATGAGGCGATTTTTATAAGAAATTTGTGAAAAAGCCGGAATTTAAAGACAAACGTGCTTAAATATATGCAAAATTTTACGTAATCTTCGCTTTATAAACGACAAAAAGGCGATTTTTACAAGAAATTTGTTTAAAGGTGGATTTTAAAGACAAACGAGCATGATTATCTGCGAAATATTACGTAATCTTCGCTTTACAAACGATTAGAGCTGACTTGTATAAGAAATTAGTTAAAAAGCCGGATTAAAAAAACATAAAAGCGCGATAATCGGCAATATATAGCTTAATCTTCACTCTTTTAACGAGAAAGAGGCGATTTTTATAAGAAATTTCTTAAAAAGCCGGAATTTAAAGACAAAAATGCGCGAATATCGGCGAAATATAGCGTTATCTTCGCTTCATAAACGAAAATGAGGCGATTTTTATAAGAAATTTGTGAAAAAGCCGGAATTTAAAGACAAACGTGCGTAAATATATGCAAAATTTTACGTAATCTTCGCTTTATAAACGACAAAAAGGCGATTTTTACAAGAAATTTGTTTAAAGGTGGATTTTAAAGACAAACGAGCATGATTATCTGCGAAATATTACGTAATCTTCGCTTTACAAACGATTAGAGCTGACTTGTATAAGAAATTAGTTAAAAAGCCGGATTAAAAAAACATAAAAGCGCGATAATCGGCAATATATAGCTTAATCTTCACTCTTTTAACGAGAAAGAGGCGATTTTTATAAAAAATTTCTTAAAAAGCCGGAATTTAAAGACAAAAATGCGCGATTATCGGCGATATATAGCGTAATCTGCGCTTCATAAACGAAAAAGAGGCTACTTTAATCAGAAATTTGTTAAAAAGCCGGATTTAAAGGACAAAGAAGCGCGAATTTCGTCGAAATACAGCGTAATTTTCGCTTTTTAAAAGAAACAACGGCGACTATTTTAAGAAATTTGTGAAAAAGCCTGATTTTAAAGCCAAAAAGCGCGATTATGGCAGTGTATAGCGTAATCTTCGCTTTATAAACGACAAAATGGCGATTTTAACAAGAAATTTATTAAAAAGCCGGAATTTAAAGACAAACGTGCGTAAATATATGCGAAATTTTACGTAATCTTCGCTTTATAAACGACGAAAAGGCGATTTTTACAAGAAATTCGTTAAAAGGCGGATTTTAAAGACAAACGAGCATGATTATCTGCGAAATATTACGTAATGTTCGCTTTACAAACGATTAGAGCTGACCTGTATCAGAAATTAGTTAAAAAGCCGGATTAAAAAAACATAAAAGCGCGATAATCGGCAATATATAGCTTAATCTTCACTCCTTAAACGAGAAAGAGGCGATTTTTATAAAAAATTTCTTAAAAAGCCGGAATTAAAAGACAAGAATGCGCGATTATCGGCGAAATATAGCGTAATCTTCGCTTCATAAGAAAATGAGGCGGTTTTTATCAGAAATTTGTTAAAAAGCCGATGTTAAAGAGAAACGAGCGCTATTATTGGCGAAATATTTCGTAATCTTCGCTTCATAAACGAAAAACTTTCGAGTTCTATAAAAAATTTATTAGAAAACCGGAATTGGAAGCCAAAAATGCGCGATTATCGGCGAAATATAGCGTAATCTTCTTTTTTTATAATCAAAAAACGGGCGACTTTAATCAGAAATTTGGTGAGAAGCCGGATTTTAAGGACAAAAAAGCTCGATTATCGGCCAAATAAAGCGCAATTTTCGCTTAAAAAACGAAAAAGCGGCGATTTTTATAAGAAATTTTTTAAAAAGCCAGAATATAAAACAAAAATGCGCGATTATCGGCAAAATATTGCGTAATCTTCGCTTTATAAACGAAAAAGAGAGATCTTAATAAGAAATATGTTAAAACGCCGGATTTTAAATACAAAAGTGCGCGAGTATCTGCGGAACATTACGTAATCTCGCTTTTTTAACAAAAGAAAGGCGATTTTTATATGAAATAGGTAAAAAAGACGGATTTAAAAAACAAGAGAGCGCGATTTTCTGCGGTATATTACGTAATATTCTCTTTTTTAACAAAAGAAAGGCGATTTTTATAAGAAATTTGTGAAAAAGCCGGATTTTGAAGAGAAACGAGCGCGATTATTGGCGAAATGTTACGTAATATTCGCTTCATAAACGAAAAATAGGCGATGTTTATAAGAAATTTGTTGAAAAGCCGGATTTTAATGACAAACGAGCGCGATTTTTGGCGAAATATTACGTAATCTTCGCTTTTTTAACAAAAAAGGCGATTATTATAAGAAATAGGTAAAAAAGACGGATTTAAAAAAAAAAAAGAGCGCGACTTTCTGCGGTATATTACGTAATATTCGCTTAATTAACAAAAGAAAGGCGATTTTTATAAGTAATTTGTAAAAAAGCCGGATTTTAAACACAAACGAGCGCGATAATCGGCGAAATATCCCGTAATCTTCGCTTTATAAACGAAAAAATTTCGATTTCTATAAAAAATTTTCTAGAAAACTGGAATTGAAAGCCAAAAATGCGCGATTATCGGCGAAATATTACGTAATCTTCGCTTCATAAACGAAAATGAGGCGATTTTTATAAGAAATTTAGGAAAAAGCCTGATTTTAAAGCCAAAAAGCGCGATTATGGCAGTGTATAGCGTAATCTTCGTTTTATTATCAAAAAACCGGCGACTTTAATTAGAAATTTGTTAAAAAACCGGATTTTAAGAACAAAAATGCGCGAATATCGGCAAAATAAAGCGTAATTTTCGCTTAATTATGAAAAGGAAGCGATTTTTATAAAAAATTTGTTAAAATACCGATTTTAAAGAATAAAGCGCGATAATTGGCGAAATATAGCGTTATCTTCGCTTCATAAACGAAAATGAGGCGATTTTTATAAGAAATTTGTGAAAAAGCCGGAATTTAAAGACAAACGTGCGTAAATATATGCAAAATTTTACGTAATCTTCGCTTTATAAACGACAAAAAGGCGATTTTTACAAGAAATTTGTTTAAAGGTGGATTTTAAAGACAAACGAGCATGATTATCTGCGAAATATTACGTAATCTTCGCTTTACAAACGATTAGAGCTGACTTGTATAAGAAATTAGTTAAAAAGCCGGATTAAAAAAACATAAAAGCGCGATAATCGGCAATATATAGCTTAATCTTCACTCTTTTAACGAGAAAGAGGCGATTTTTATAAAAAATTTCTTAAAAAGCCGGAATTTAAAGACAAAAATGCGCGATTATCGGCGATATATAGCGTAATCTGCGCTTCATAAACGAAAAAGAGGCTACTTTAATCAGAAATTTGTTAAAAAGCCGGATTTAAAGGACAAAGAAGCGCGAATTTCGTCGAAATACAGCGTAATTTTCGCTTTTTAAAAGAAACAACGGCGACTATTTTAAGAAATTTGTGAAAAAGCCTGATTTTAAAGCCAAAAAGCGCGATTATGGCAGTGTATAGCGTAATCTTCGCTTTATAAACGACAAAATGGCGATTTTAACAAGAAATTTATTAAAAAGCCGGAATTTAAAGACAAACGTGCGTAAATATATGCGAAATTTTACGTAATCTTCGCTTTATAAACGACGAAAAGGCGATTTTTACAAGAAATTCGTTAAAAGGCGGATTTTAAAGACAAACGAGCATGATTATCTGCGAAATATTACGTAATGTTCGCTTTACAAACGATTAGAGCTGACCTGTATCAGAAATTAGTTAAAAAGCCGGATTAAAAAAACATAAAAGCGCGATAATCGGCAATATATAGCTTAATCTTCACTCCTTAAACGAGAAAGAGGCGATTTTTATAAAAAATTTCTTAAAAAGCCGGAATTAAAAGACAAGAATGCGCGATTATCGGCGAAATATAGCGTAATCTTCGCTTCATAAGAAAATGAGGCGGTTTTTATCAGAAATTTGTTAAAAAGCCGATGTTAAAGAGAAACGAGCGCTATTATTGGCGAAATATTTCGTAATCTTCGCTTCATAAACGAAAAACTTTCGAGTTCTATAAAAAATTTATTAGAAAACCGGAATTGGAAGCCAAAAATGCGCGATTATCGGCGAAATATAGCGTAATCTTCTTTTTTTATAATCAAAAAACGGGCGACTTTAATCAGAAATTTGGTGAGAAGCCGGATTTTAAGGACAAAAAAGCTCGATTATCGGCCAAATAAAGCGCAATTTTCGCTTAAAAAACGAAAAAGCGGCGATTTTTATAAGAAATTTTTTAAAAAGCCAGAATATAAAACAAAAATGCGCGATTATCGGCAAAATATTGCGTAATCTTCGCTTTATAAACGAAAAAGAGAGATCTTAATAAGAAATATGTTAAAACGCCGGATTTTAAATACAAAAGTGCGCGAGTATCTGCGGAACATTACGTAATCTCGCTTTTTTAACAAAAGAAAGGCGATTTTTATATGAAATAGGTAAAAAAGACGGATTTAAAAAACAAGAGAGCGCGATTTTCTGCGGTATATTACGTAATATTCTCTTTTTTAACAAAAGAAAGGCGATTTTTATAAGAAATTTGTGAAAAAGCCGGATTTTGAAGAGAAACGAGCGCGATTATTGGCGAAATGTTACGTAATATTCGCTTCATAAACGAAAAATAGGCGATGTTTATAAGAAATTTGTTGAAAAGCCGGATTTTAATGACAAACGAGCGCGATTTTTGGCGAAATATTACGTAATCTTCGCTTTTTTAACAAAAAAGGCGATTATTATAAGAAATAGGTAAAAAAGACGGATTTAAAAAAAAAAAAGAGCGCGACTTTCTGCGGTATATTACGTAATATTCGCTTAATTAACAAAAGAAAGGCGATTTTTATAAGTAATTTGTAAAAAAGCCGGATTTTAAACACAAACGAGCGCGATAATCGGCGAAATATCCCGTAATCTTCGCTTTATAAACGAAAAAATTTCGATTTCTATAAAAAATTTTCTAGAAAACTGGAATTGAAAGCCAAAAATGCGCGATTATCGGCGAAATATTACGTAATCTTCGCTTCATAAACGAAAATGAGGCGATTTTTATAAGAAATTTAGGAAAAAGCCTGATTTTAAAGCCAAAAAGCGCGATTATGGCAGTGTATAGCGTAATCTTCGTTTTATTATCAAAAAACCGGCGACTTTAATTAGAAATTTGTTAAAAAACCGGATTTTAAGAACAAAAATGCGCGAATATCGGCAAAATAAAGCGTAATTTTCGCTTAATTATGAAAAGGAAGCGATTTTTATAAAAAATTTGTTAAAATACCGATTTTAAAGAATAAAGCGCGATAATTGGCGAAATATTGCGTAATCTTCGCTTAAGAAACAAAAAAGTTTCGATTTTTATAAGAAACTTATTAGATAAACCGGGATTTAAAGCCAAAAAGAGCGATAATCGGCGAAATATTATTTAATCTTCCCTTTTTCTTACAAAAGAAAGGCGATTTTTGTAAGAAATTTGTTGAAAAGCCGGAATTTAAAGACAAAAATGCGCGATTATTGGTATAATATAGCGTAATCTTCTCTTTATAACCGAAAAAGAGGCGATTTTATCAGAAATTTGTTAAAAGCCGGATTTTAAAGAGAAACGAGCGCTTTTATTGGCGAAAAATTCCGTAATCTACCTTAAAAAATGAAGAAGAGGCGATTTTAAAAGAAATTGGTTAATAAGCCAGAATTTAAAGACAAAAATGCGCGATTTTCGGCGAAATATAGCGTTATCTTCCCTTCATAAACGAAAATGAGGCGATTTTTATAAGAAATTAGTTAAAAAGCCGGATTTTAAAAACATAAAAGCGTCATAATCGGAGTATATAGCATAATCTTCACCCTTTAAACGAGAAAGAAGCTATTTTCATAAGAAATTTCTTAAAAAGCCGGAATTTAAAGACAAAAATGCGCGATTATCGGCAATATATAGCGTAATCTTCGTTTTACATACATAAAACCGGTGACTTTAAACAGAAATTTTTTAAAAAGCCGGATTTTAAGGACATAAAAGCGTCATAATCGGCAATATATAGCATAATCTTCACTCTTTAAACGAGAAAGAAGCGATTTTCATAAGAAATTTCTTAAAAAGCCGGAATTTAAAGACAAAAATGCGCGATTATCGGCAACATATAGCGTAATCTTCGTTTTACATACATAAAACCGGTGACTTTAATCAGAAATTTTTTAAAAAGCCGGATTTTAAGGACAAAAAAGCGCGAATATCGGCAAAAGATGGCGAAAATTTCACTTTTTAAACGATAAGAGGCGATTTTTATAAGAAATTGGTTAAAAAGCCGATTTTAAAGAATAAAGCGCGATAATCGGCGAAATATAGCGTAATCTTCGCTTAAGAAACAAAAAAGTTTCGATTTGTATGAGAAATTTATTAGAAAACCGGAATTTAAAGCCAAAAAAGAGCAACTATCGGCGGAATATTTCGTAATCTTCGCTTTTGTAGCAAAAGAAAGGCGATTTTTGTAAGAAATTTGTTGAAATGCCGGATTTTTTAGACGTACGAGCGCGATTATTGGCGAAATATCACGTAATCTTCGCTTTATAAACGAAAAAGAGGCAATTTTATCAGAAATTTTTTGAAAAGCCGAATTTTAAGACAAACGAACGCGAATATCGGCAAAAGATGGCGAAAATTTCACTTTTTAAACGATAAGAGGTGATTTTTATAAGAAATTGGTTAAAAAGCCGATTTTAAAGAATAAAGCGCGATAATCGGCGAAATATAGCGTAATCTTCGCTTAAGAAACAAAAAAGTTTCGATTTGTATGAGAAATTTATTAGAAAACCGGAATTTAAAGCCAAAAAAGAGCAACTATCGGCGGAATATTTCGTAATCTTCGCTTTTGTAACAAAAGAAAGGCGATTTTTGTAAGAAATTTGTTGAAATGCCGGATTTTTTAGACATACGAGCGCGATTATTGGCGAAATATCACGTAATCTTCGCTTTATAAACGAAAAAGAGGCAATTTTATCAGAAATTTTTTGAAAAGCCGAATTTTAAGACAAACGAGCGCGATTACTGTCAAAAAATTACGAAATCTCCGCTTCCTAAAGGAAAAAGAGGCGATTTTTATAAGAAATTTTTTAAAAAGCCAGAATATAAAACAAAAAAGCGCGATTATCGGCGAAATATAGCGTATTCTTCGCTTTATAAACGAAAAAGCGGCGATTTTTATAAGAAATTTCTTAAAAAGCCGGAATTTTAAGACAAAAATGCGCGATTATCGGCGAAATATTGCGTAATCTTCGCTTTATAAACGAAAAGAGAGAACTTAATAAGAAATGTGTTAAAACGCCGGATTTTAAATACAAAAGTGCGCGAGTATCTGCGGAACATTACGTAATCTTCGCTTTTTTAACAAAAGATACGCCATTTTTATATGAAATAGGTAAAGAGGACGGATTTAAACAACAAAAGAGCGCGATTTTCTGCGGTATATTACGTAATATTCTCTTTATTAACAAAAGAAAGGCGATTTTTATAAGTAGTTTGTAAAAAAGCCGGAATTTTTAAGCCAAAAAAGCGCGATAATCGGCGAAATATTACTTAATCTTCGCTTAACAAACGAAAAAGAGCCAAATTTTATAAGAAATTTGTTAAAAATCCGGATTTAAAAGCCAAAAAAGCGCGATTATCGGCAATATATAGTGTATCTTCGCTTTATAAACGAAAAAGAGGCGATTTTTATCAGAAATTTGATGAAAAGCCGGATTTTAAAGAGAAACGAGCGCGATTTTTGGCGAAATATTTCGTAAACTTCTTTTCATAAACGAAAAGAGGCGATTTTTATAAGAAATTTGTTAAAAAGCCGGAATTTAAAGACAAAAATGCGCGATTATTGGTATAATATAGCGTAATCTTCTCTTTATAACCGAAAAAGAGGCGATTTTATCAGAAATTTGTTGAAAAGCCGGATTTTAAAGAGAAACGAGCGCTTTTATTGGCGAAAAATTCCGTAATCTACCTTCAAAAATGAAAAAGAGGCGATTTTAAAAGAAATTGGTTAAAAAGCCGGAATTTAAAGACAAAAATGCGCGATTATCGGCAATATATAGCGTAATCTTCGTTTTATATACATAAAACCGGTGACTTTAAACAGAAATTTTTTAAAAAGCCGGATTTTAAGGACAAAAAAGCGCGAATATCGGCAAAAGATGGCGTAAATTTCACTTTTTAAACGATAAGAGGCGATTTTTATAAGAAATTGGTTAAAAAGCCGATTTTAAAGAATAAAGCGCGATAATCGGCGAAATATAGCGTAATCTTCGCTTAAGAAACAAAAAAGTTTCGATTTGTATGAGAAATTTATTAGAAAACCAGAATTTAAGCCAAAAAAGAGCAACTATCGACGGAATATTTCGTAATCTTCGCTTTTGTAACAAAAGAAAGGCGATTTTTGTAAGAAATTTGTTGAAATGCCGGATTTTTTAGATATACGAGGGCGATTATTGGCGAAATATTACGTAATCTTCGCTTTATAAACGAAAAAGAGGCGATTTTTATCAGAAATTTTTTGTGAAGCCGGGTTTTAAAGACAAACGAGCGCGATTATTGTCGAAAAATTACGAAATCTCCGCGTCCTAAACGAAAAAGAGGCGAATTTTATAAGAAATTTTTGAAAAAGCCTGATTTTAAAGCCAAAAAGCGCGATTATGGCAGGGTATAGCGTAATCTTCGCTTTATAAACGACAAAATGGCGATTTTAACAAGAAATTTGTTAAAAGGCGGATTTTAAAGACAAACGAGCATGATTATCTGCGAAATATTTGTAATGTTCGCTTTACAAACGATTAGAGCTGACCTATATCAGAAATTAGTTAAAAAGCCGGATTAAAAAAACATAAAAGCGCGATAATCGGCAATATATAGCTTAATCTTCACTCCTTAAACGAGAAAGAGGCGATTTTTATAAAAAATTTCTTAAAAAGCCGGAATTAAAAGACAAGAATGCGCGATTTTTGGCGAAATATTACGTAATATTCGCTTCAAAAAGGAAGAAGAGGCAAATTTTATAAGAAATTTGTTAAAGATCCGGATTTAAAAGCCAAAAAAGCGCGATTATCGGCAATATATAGCGTATCTTCGCTTTATAAACGAAAATGAGGCGATTTTTATCAGAAATTTGTTAAAAATACGGATTTAAAAGCCAAAAA
Source organism: Pantala flavescens (assembly GCA_020796165.1). NCBI lineage: Eukaryota > Metazoa > Arthropoda > Insecta > Odonata > Libellulidae > Pantala > Pantala flavescens. Next base: position 16,787,607 of record CM036885.1, on the reverse strand, counting down.
AGCGCGATTTTTGGCGAAATATTACGTAATCTTCGCTTTATAAACGAAAAAGAGGCGATTTAAATCAGAAATTTTTTGAAAAGCCGGATTTTAAAGACAAACGAGCGCGATTATTGTCGAAAAATTACGAAATCTCCGCTTCCTAAACGAAAAAGAGGCGATTTTTATAAGAAATTTTTTAAAAAGCCAGAAAATAAAACAAAAATGCGCGATTATCGGCGAAATATAGCGTTATCTTAGCTTCATAAACGAAAATGAGGCGATTTTTATAAGAAATTTAGGAAAAAGCCTGATTTTAAAGCCAAAAAGCGCGATTATGGCAGTGTATAGCGTAATCTTCGTTTTATAATAAAAAAACCGGCGACTTTAATTAGAAATTTGTTAAAAAACCGGATTTTAAGAACAAAAATGCGTGAATAACGGCAAAATAAAGCGTAATTTTCGCTTAATTATGAAAAGGAGGCGATTTTTAAAAAAATTTGTTAAAAATACGGATTTAAAAGCCAAAAAAGCGCGATTTTTGGCGAAATATTACGTAATATTCGCTTCAAAAAGGAAGAAGAGGCAAATTTTATAATAAATTTGTTAAAAAGCCGGTATTTAATGACAAACGAGCGCGATTATCGGCGAAATATTTCGTAATATTCGCTTTCTAAATGAGAAAGAGGTGATTTTTATAAGAAATTTGTTAAAAAGCCGGAATTTAAAGGCAAAAAATCGCGATTATCGGCGAAATATAGCGTAATCTTCGCTTTATAAACGAAAAAGAGGCGATTTTTATAAGAAATTTGTTGAAAAGCCGGAATTAAATGCCAAAAAAGCGCGATTATCGGCAAAATATAGCGTAATCTTCGCTCTATTAACAAAAGGAAGGCGATTTTTATATGAAATAGGTAAAAAAGACGGATTTAAAAAACAAAAGAGCGCGACTTTCTGCGGTATATTACGTAATATTCGCTTAATTAACAAAGGAAAGGCGATTTTTATAAGTAGTTTGTAAAAAAGCCGGAATTTTTAAGCCAAAAAAGCGCGATAATCGGCGAAATATTACTTAATCTTCGCTTTACAAACGAAAAAGATCCAAATTTTATAAGAAATTTGTTAAAAATCCGGATTTAAAAGCCAAAAAAGCGCGATTTTCGGCAATATTTAGCGTATCTTCGCTTTATAAACGAAAATGAGGCGATTTTTATCAGAAATTTGTTAAAAATACGGATTTAAAAGCCAAAAAAGCGCGATTTTTGGCGAAATATTACGTAATCTTCGCTTTTTTAACAAAAGAAAGGCGAAATTTTATGAAATAGGTAAGAGAGACGGATTTAAAAAACAAAAAAGCGCGACTTTGTGCGGAATATTACGTAATCTTCGCTTTCTTAACAAAAGAAAGGCCATTTTTATAAGGAATAGGTAAAAAAGCCTGAATTTAAAGACAAAAAAGCGCGATAAACGGAGAAAAATAGCGCAATCTTCGCTTTTTAAACGAAAAAGAGAGATTTTTGTAAGAAATTTGTTAAAACGCCGGATTTTAAATGCAAAAGTGCGCGACTTTCTGCGGTATATTACGTAATATTCGCTTAATTAACAAAGGAAAGGCGATTTTTATAAGTAGTTTGTAAAAAAGCCTGAATTTTTAAGCCAAATAGCGCGATAATCGGCGAAATATTACTTAATCTTCGCTTTACAAACGAAAAAGAGCCAAATTTTATAAGAAATTTTTTTAAAAATCCGGATTTAAAAGCCAAAAAAGCGCGAAATATTACGTAATCTTCGCTTCATAAACGAAAATGAGGCGATTTTTATAAGACATTTCTTAAAAAGCCGGAATTTAAAGACAAAAATGCGCGATTATCGGCGAAATATAGCGTTATCTTAGCTTCATAAACGAAAATGAGGCGATTTTTATAAGAAATTTAGGAAAAAGCCTGATTTTAAAGCCAAAAAGCGCGATTATGACAGTGTATAGCGTAATCTTCGTTTTATAATCAAAAAACCGACGACTTTAATTAGAAATTTGTTAAAAAACCGGATTTTAAGAACAAAAATGCGCGAATATCGGCAAAATAAAGCGTAATTTTCGCTTAATTACGAAAAGGAGGCGATTTTTAAAAAAATTTGTTAAATAGCCGGAATAGCTTTTATTGGCGAAAAATTCCGTAATCTACCTTCAAAAATGAAAAAGAGGCGATTTTAAAAGAAATTGGTTAATAAGCCAGAATTTAAAGACAAAAATGCGCGATTTTCGGCGAAATATAGCGTTATCTTCCCTTCATAAACGAAAATGAGGTGATTTTTATAAGAAATTTGTTAAAAAGCCGGAATTTAAAGACAAAAATGCGCGATTATCGGCGAAATATAGCGTAATCTTCGCTTTATAAACGAAAAAGAGGCGATTTTTATAAGAAATTTGTTGAAAAGCCGGAATTAAATGCCAAAAAAGCGCGATTATCGGCAAAATATAGCGTAATCTTCGCTCTATTAACAAAAGAAAGGCGATTTTTATATGAAATAGGTAAAAAAGACGGTTTTAAAAAACAAAAGAGCGCGACTTTCTGCGGTATATTACGTAATATTCGCTTAATTAACAAAGGAAAGGCGATTTTTATAAGTAGTTTGTAAAAAAGCCGGAATTTTTAAGCCAAAAAAGCGCGATAATCGGCGAAATATTACTTAATCTTCGCTTTACAAACGAAAAAGAGCCAAATTTTATAAGAAATTTGTTAAAAATCCGGATTTAAAAGCCAAAAAAGCGCGATTATCGGCAATATATAGCGTATCTTCGCTTTATAAACGAAAAAGAGGCGATTTTTATCAGAAATTTGTTGAAAAGCTGGATTTTAAAGACAAACGAGTGCGAATATTGTCGAAAAATTACGTAATCTTCTTTTCATAAACGAAAAAGAGGCGAATTCTATAAGAAATTTGTGAAAAAGCTTGATTTTAAAGCCAAAAAGCGCGATTATTCATTTAATTAGATTAAAAAAAACAGCCAAAATGGCCCATAACATTGAATCGATAACAATAGAGTGAAAATAAATGAAGAGGTACAATAATCGTAATATACATAAAAAATATAAGATAGTTTTAACAAATATGTAAAACAAAAAAAACGAACAACGAAACAATAAACAAGTGCAAAGATTAATGGATGGAAGGTATGAGTGAATTGATGGAAGAAAACAGTTCAAGGTAAGGGTTAAGGGACAAAAGAGAATTGAATAATGCAGGAAGGCGAAAGAAGATTGACCTCTGAGAGATTGAAAGCCGGTAACGAGGTATGTGAAGAAGGTGAATAGAATAATAGAAAGTAAATTATATGTGAAGGCAGCGGGAAGGGCGGGGAGGGACGCGAAGGGAGAAACAAGAGAGGATATCGGTAGATCTGCAGCGGCCGTTGAATATTCCGTGGAGAAATTTTATATCAAATGTTTTGCGACGGTGAGGAAGAGAGGAAATACCTAGAGAGGAAAGGATTTGGTCACGGGAGACGTTATGAAGGTGGGGAACACGTAGTCGAACTATTGCGGCGAAGAAGTTTAAGGGACGGTTTAAGCTTTTGAGGGTGGAAGGGGTAGCAGTTTGCCATATTGGGCTGCAATAGTCCAATATGGGGGTAACGCAGCCAGAGAAAAAGGACTTTAGAGCTAAGTGGTCACTTATATCGGTAAACCGGAATAGTATTCCTACCAGAGACATACACCTTGAGGTGACCCAGTGAATATGTTCTCGGAAAGACAATTTGGTGTCAAAAATCACCCCAAGATCTTTGTGGGAAAGGACAGAATTAATTTTATCATTACCAAGGTGGTAAACTGGTGGAGCAGCGACTCTCTTCAGTGAAAAAGTCATCGTCGCGGACTTGGAGGGGTTTACTTTCAAATGCCATAACTCGCACCAAGACTCGACAGCATTCAGCGCAAGTTGGAGGGAGTTATGATCCTCCGCGCTCTCAATAATCTTGAAGATTTTGCAGTCGTCCGCGTAGAGTAAAATTTTAGCTCCTTTTGAGGTAACAGTTTCCACCAGATCATCAATGAAGAGGACGAACAATAGCTGACCAAGGACGCTACCCTGGGGGACTCCAGAGGGGACGGGAGAGGAAGAGGAGGCAAATCCATCGAGGACAACACGTTGCCTACGATGAGAAAGAAAGTCTGATAGAAGAGAAAGGAAAGGTCCATGAATATTATAGCGATGCTCGAGTTTGTGTCTAAGAAGGTGATGGTTAACGGAATCGAAAATTAGAGAAGTCAAGGTAGCATACATCGAGATTGGAAGAATTTTCGAAGGCAGTAATTATATGATGACAGAGAACGGAGAGATTAGTTAGACAGGAACCGCCAGGAAGGAAACCATGCTGATGTGGAGAGATATAAGAAAGTGTGAAAGAGAGCAAGCGATTGTGAATGATACGTTCAAAGAGGATAGAGAGAAGAGGAAGTATAGAAATGGGGCGATAGTTTTCCACCAGATTCTTGCGACCACACTTCAGAATCGGTATAACATTCGCAGTTTTCCAAGAAGAAGGAAAAATACCTGATGAGAAAAATCTGTTGAAGATAATTGTAATAGGAAAGTAAATGCAGCGGGCGGTGCGCCGGAGGAAAATTGAACCAATGTCATCGGGTCCAGTGGCTTTGTTCTCTGGTAGAGCAACAAGAAGCTTCAAAACTTCGTTGGGAGAGGTGGAGATGAGTGAGATGGAATGGGGGCACACTGGCTGGAGCGGAGGAGGGGACACGAGGTTCACAGATGCAGAAAAATTGGAGAAAAAGTAGTCACTGAGAGCAGATATTCTTTCCTCCCCATCGAAAGTATGTACACCAAGGGACAGCTGGGGTGGCACGCGCGAGGATTTTCTTCTTAGGTTGACCAAGGTCCAAAACCGCTTGCAGTTACCCCTGATATCACTAGTGATGTTTTTGATGTACTGGGAGTAATCACGCCTAAGAAGTTTCCTACATTCCCGACGAAGTTCAGAAAACGATTTTCGGGTGAATGGGTTAGGGAAAGATTTCCATAATCTCCAGGCGGCTTCCTTGTCCTTAAGGGTAAAGGCAGTCAAGGGTGATATCCAAGAGTCTCTTTTCTTGGAGATCCTACGGGTGGGCACGTGGTCCTTTATAACGCTGTCAAGTAAATCGTAGAAGAAGGAGAGAGCGTCGTCGGGGGTGCCGATCTCCAGGAGGTCCCATGGCAATATATAGCGTAATCTTCGCTTTATAAACGACAAAAAGGCGATTTATACAAGAAATTTGTTAAAAAGCCCGATTTTAAAGACAAAGGTGCGTAAAAATATGCGAAATTTTACGTGATCTTCGCTTTATAAACGACAAAAAGGCGATTTTTACAAGAAATTTGTTAAAAGGCGGATTTTAAAGACAAACGAGCATGATTATCTGCGAAATATTACGTATTCTTCGCTTTATAACCGGAAAACAGGCGATTTTTATCAGAAATTTGTTGAAAAGCCGGATTTTAAAGAGAAACGAGCACTATTATTGGCAAAATACTACGTAATATTCGCTTCATAAACGAAAAGAGGCGATTTTTATAAGAAATTTGTGAAAAAGCCGGAATTTAAAGACAAAAATGCGCAATTATCGGCGAAATATAGCGTAATCTTCGCTTCATAAACGAAAATGAGGCGATTTCTATAAAAAATTTATTAGAAAACCGGAATGGAAAGCCAAAAAAGCGCGATTATCGCCCAAATATAGCGTAATCTTCGTTTTATAAACAAAGAACCGGCGACTTTAATGAGAAATTTGTTAAAAAGCCGGATTTTTTAGACATACGAGCGCGATTATCGGCGAAATATAGCGTAATCTTGGCGTTTTAAACGAAAAAGCGGCGATTTTTATAAGAAATCTGTTAAAAAGCCGGAATTTAAGGCCAAAAAATCTCGATTATCGGCGAAATACAGCGCAATTTTCGCTTAAAAAACAAAAAAGCGGCGATTTTTATAAGATATTTTTTAAAAAGCCATAATTTAAAAAAAAGCGCGATTATCGGCGAAATACAGCGTAATTTTCGCTTTATGAAAGAAAAAGAAGAAATTTTTATAAGAAATTTGTTAAAGAGCAGGAATTAAAAGCCAAAAAAGTGTAATTATCGGCGAAATATAGCGTAATCTTCGCTTTATAAACGATAAAGAGGCGATTTTTATAAGAAGTTTGTTAAAAAGTCGGATTTTAAGGACAAAAAAGCGCGATTATCGGCGAAATATAGCGTAATCTTCGCTTAATAAACGAAAAAGGGGAGATTTTTATAAAAAATTTTTTAAAAAGACGGATTTAAAAGACAAACAATCGCGATTATCGGCGAAATAATACGCAATCTTCGCTTTATAAACGATTAAAGGCGAGTTTTATAAGAAATTTGTTAAAAAGCCGGATTTGAAAGAGAAAAAAGCGCGATAATCGGCGAAATATAGCGTTATCTTCGCTTAAATAAATAAACAAAAAAAGTCTATTGTATAAATGTAGGCTATTGAATGCGCAAAAACTAAATCCAGCTAAATATATGATATTAAAATTGAATATGTTTTTATGAACAAGCCTACTTAACGTTACTACCCTAAGTTCGACCACGTGGCGAAAATACTCACGACTGCTAAAATTATACTAATTATCATTTCCGGATTTTGACTTAATTGAAAAGAACGTCCGCTTCGATTATTAAACGTATTGAAAACGGGATAAAGATAACCACATACGGAAGAATTAATTTAGTAACGATAAATTCCAACCACGTGGCGAAAATTCGTACTCTTTCATATACTGAATTACGATTTAAATTAAAATAAAAATCTGTTACGCTTGATGTATTAATTAAACCAATAGGAAGAAATTCGAAGAGGAAAGAAAAATATCCGTTTAATGCCTAAAATGAAAGACATTAACTTCAACTTGGCTATAGCATGGTTATTTTTACTTACGAAGTTAGAGGTCCTTTTTTGCAGATTTCCAATCTCTCTTGAAGAATTCATTGTAATCGGGTTTTATTTGGACACTTAAGCACTCGAACGAAATATTTTAAATATTAATATAAAATTTAAAAGTAAGTAAAAATAAACATCGTTTCTGAAGGGATCGAATTTACGTGATGTTATCGTGTGAATGCCCGAAAGAAGCTACGGCTCCTTCACTTTCCTTTTCGTTCAGCAGCTTGAGTCATTTTTGTTTAGAAAGTGGAATACATACTCAACGACAAATGCTCTCCATCACAATACAAAAAAGGGAAGGAGATTCGTAAGCAAGTAGACCCGGAGTATTGAAATATATTCATATCTATGTATTAAACGGAAATAAACTAAATTATTATTGAATTACTGAATACAAGATAAACTATCGTTGCATATAATTCACCTCCCGATAGAAAATGAACCAGTTTTTAAATTAGTACTTGAAAATTATCTAAATATCATCCGATTATAACAAGTTATATATTTCAATTCCAATAATAATTCACAGCAATTATCAGCGATTCAGTGATGAACGATGATTGCAGTATACGTAAATACAGAAAAAATCCCATTGGAAAATGTCGTGGCCTACAATTTTAATCGAAAAATTCCTTTGAATCTTACCTATTTAAATTACATATATATCTGAATACGACGATGTATATAAAGCGTAGTATCTAAGTTATATGTTGATTGCATATTGGACTGTGTTAAACTATTTTTTAGAAATTGTAAACATCCCTTAATTAACTAAAATATACTTCGTATAAGCGACTTAAATACTTCTCTTAAGTTATCAAATTAGGATCATCGTTTTCTACATCTACATCTACATAAGTACCCTGCAAGCCGCCTTTCGTTGTGTGGCAGGGGGTGTAAACAGCTATTCTATTTTACCGCGTATTTTAATCTATTGTTGTCGCATATCGTGCGCGGGAAAAAGGAATTCTTAAAACGATTCGTCCTAGCATCTATTTCTCGTATTTTATGCGCATTATCGAATCGGCCTAGATAGCAGGGGGGTCGCATAGTTTCAATTACGTCTTCCGAAAACGTACTTTCTCTAAACTTATCTAATAAACGCAATCTGGCTGCTAATTTTCTATCTGCTAATGTTTCCCAACCTGCGTCTCATAATAGTTTCGTTACGCTTGCCTTTTTATCGTAGCAATTCTTTACAAACCTTATTGCTTTTCGTTGGACCTTTTCTAGTTCGCGGGTACTAATTTCGTCCGCGGAATCCCAAATACTAGATGCGTATTCTAGTTGTGGTCTTACTAACGCGAAGTAACTACGCTCTCTCACTCTTTCGTCGCTTTTACCTACGATACGCCTAATGAAGCCGAGTTTTCTTTTTGCTTTACCGCAAATATTCCGTATGTGTGGTCTCCAATTTAAGTTATTTGCGAGAGTAATTCCGAGATATTTAACCGAGTCAACTACATTAACATCTAGTTCGTTAATTTGATACGCTTTATTCATACGCATTTGTTTTCTTTCGAGGAAATTTACTACGGAGCATTTACTAACGTTAAGGTCAAGTTGCCATTTTTCGCACCAACGTTGGATACGAATTAAATCTCTTGACAAAGACACACGATCCTCCTCGGTGGATATTTCTCTATAAATCACCGTATCATCCGCAAATATTCGCACTTTACTTTCGATATCGAAGCTCAAGTCGTTTATATATATTAAGAATAGAAGTGGCCCAATTACGCTGCCCTGTGGAACGCCCGAGGTAACTTTGACTTTGTTTGAAGTCACGCCATCAAGTAAAGCTTGTTGTTCCCTATCGCGGAGAAAATCCCTTATCCAGTCAATTATTTCTTTATTAATACCGATTAATTTTAACTTGTAAATTAATTTGTTGTGAAGGACCGTGTCGAAAGCGTTCTTAAAATCGAGGAAGATAGCATCTTCTTGCTTCAAATTCTCGGCTGATTTCAGGATATCGTGAACGAATAACGCTAGCTGAGTTTCGCATGATCTAAATTTTCTGAAGCCATGTTGGTTCTTATCTAAAAAATTAACTCTATCTAGGAATTTCATAAGTGAGCTGACAACGATATGCTCCATCACTTTTCCCGACAGTGAAGTTAACGATATTGGTCTATAATTACTTGGGTCCTCTTTAAGTCCCTTTTTATAAACGGGCGTAACGCTAGCTATCTTCCAAAAAGATCTCCGAGATCCGTTTAGCATAATAATTTTACTTTGAGCAGCTGTCGGGTGTTTAGAAAATGGAATCATATATATAATCGTTAAAATAAAAGGTTGAAACTCGAATGAAAACTATGTATCTTATACAGATGAAATTAATATGACAATCCGTATTGCATTTCAAAAATAACTGTCATTCAATAATAATAATTCTGTAATAATCATTCATTGAATACCGCTTAATGATGCATTAGGGAAAATGTATTGCAAAATAACGAGAAATATTAATTTAATAAATTAAAAATATTCACTGCAAAATAGAAAACGTTGTGGATTACACCCTTCGAACTTAATATATTTCGTTTCCGTAAACCTACCGTTAATTTGTCAATGATCAGAGAATAGAATGGTATGCAAGGTGATATCTCAATTTAATCTTTGATAGGATAACGGACCTAATAAAACTATATTATAGACATCATAGATATCCATTAATTAACTAGAAAAGCATAAGTATACATCCACTTGTATATATATCTGAAGAAGTGATACGCGGATCATTGTTCTGTTACGTTTTTAGATTATAGAGCAACTGTATAATCGCTAAAAAACGTGAGTTAAATCTTGAGTGAAACTAAGAATATTACATATTTCGTCATCCTTCACTTATTTCAAATACTTCAAGTTTCAATTTAAATTTGAATAGAGTACTTATTTAAATTAGATTCTAATATTGAAATTAAAGAAAGTTGTAAATGGTTCAAGACTATTTCAAGTACGTTAGGAATCATCGAATGAGATCAATTCTCGTACTTAATACGCGTAGTTATACGAAAAGCAATGTTACGTTGTATTCAGAAAATTAAAGCAAAGAAGTGTTGAAAATAGGAATAAAGCTCTCGCGAGTACTATCCATTTATTATAGAAATAGTTGTAGTGATTTATTAATGATCAATGGCATCAGTGCTTAAATATCACGATGACTCAAAGCATAATTAATATTTCAATGATAATTAAATTTCCTCGTTGGCGTCGTAAATCATTTAAAGTTATAAATTATTATATAATCTTTCGTTAATTATAGTTTCATTCGGGAATAACATTGAATCGCATTACCTTCCGCTTATGTATTTATTCTAAGTTTCGTTAAACAATCATTAATTGCGGAAACCGTTCCTTAAATGTGTTTCGCAACACGTTACATTCAAAAAAACGGAAGTAGAATTCAATATGAGATTGAATTTAAGTATTGTTGATTTGTTGTTCCTGAAAAAGAAGTTTATTATATTGCTTTTTAAAAGAGGAAAGTGAAGGAGAATTTTTAACTATGAAAAGATTTGTTAAATGTTTTAGATTTTTGATTGGGTATTTGCATCAAGTTTGATCCCCTTGTGTAACGTTTATGGAGAGAGGACATGCGGGTGAAAGATGAGAGGTATTGAGGTACATTATTGAATTCGATGGAGAAGAAAAGTGAGAGAAGTTGTAATATTCTTCTACTTACGAGTTTTAGCAGTGACAAATTATTATAATAAGGTGATATGTGATCGTACTTCAATATGTTGCAAATAAATCGGACTCAAGAATTTTGCACTTTTTGGAGTTAGTAAGTAGACTCGTCTGTGAGATCTTGATAGACAGAATCAGCATAGTCAAAAAGAGGGAAAAGAAGAGACTGTACGAGATACTTCTTGAGAGGTTGAGGGAGAATATTTTTAAGGCGCATTAAAGAGTAGAGGGATCTGTTAACCTTACTGCAAACATTAGTGACGTGATCGCCCAGAGTGAGAGTCTCATTAATAACGAGTCCTAGATTGATAACTGATTTTACGTAGGGGATATTGTCGTCGCCTATTCTGAGCGGAGGTGGATGATTGAGAACGGCAAGAAGTTTACGGGAGACTATTATGATTGAGTGACTTTTTTAAGGGTTTATTGTGAGTTGGTTCATGAGACTCCAATCGTTCAAGGCAGCAAGATCAGTGTTCATGCGACATATAGCATTTTAAATAGAAACAACGGGTGAATGTAGGTATAATAGATGGAATGAATTTACGAAGGAAGTAACTTGTTCATGAATCAATTTTTCAAAAGCTTTGGCCATAACAGGTAGAATGCTTATAGGTCTGTACTGGTTGGTAGAGTGGGAGGACTTTTTGGGAAGAGGACGCACCAGTGATAGTTTCCAAAGTGATGGGAATATTGCTTGTTGAATTGAGCAATTAAAGATGTTTGTAACTATAGGCAATATAAAAGGAATTAATTTAAGAATGAAGGAGATTTGAATTCCATCAACTCCTTGTGATTGAGATTTTATTTGACGTAATGAGCGGAGGACTTGAAATTGTGATACAGGAGAAAATTGAAATTTGGGGAGTGAATGGTTAGACGATGATGCTCGATCTTGAATGTTATCAATGTATGAATTCTTGAGCTGGGTGTTTACATTTGATATGCGGATTAGGAATTCATAATTGGGTATTGAGTGAAACATCTTCAGGAAGACGATTTTATCGGTCCTTCCGATTCCTACCAGTTTGAGATTGTTCCGCAGTGTTTTACTTCTTAGTCCGCTCTTAAAGATTTGATGAATATATTTCAATTTAGAATTTCTAATCAATTGTTTGGTTCTCTTTCTTAACTTTTTGTAGCACTTGAAATACTCAATATTTTTGAACAATATAAAGTTTCTATATGCGGCATCACGTTAAACCATGGACTGCCTTATCTCGGTGTTAATCCATGGAAATTTAGGTTTAGAAACCCTAATTATAGTTATGGGACAATGTGAATCAAGAAGGAGAAGCAGGAATTCGTTTAAGGTGTTCACTTTCTCGTTAATGTCGCTGAGTTGTTCAATACATTACCATGGAATAGTTGATACGTCATCTAATAGTTGATTTTCATTGATATTTTTAAGGTTCCGGTAGGTAATGAATTTAGGAATAGTTTTAGATATCATACCAAAGATATAATACCAAACTCAGGTTTTGAAATATTACTTCAGGATTAGATATGAAAGGACCGTAAATCAAAAAATAAATCATATTATGTAGTTTATTAAGTCACAGAAATTTGAAATGTTACTTCAGGATTAGCTGTGGAAGGACCGAAGAAGAAAAATGAAACACACGAATCAAATGATTGAAATAAGCCAACTCATTTACATCAATTACTTCTTTACGAGCTCTACTCTACTACATTCAGATGGAAAAATTAACAAATCTCCTGCTTTTATAGAATAGAAATTAAATTATAATTATGAATACTATTTCTCCAATCCTATTTCACAATCTTTAGGGCCAGTCTATGGTAATAGAATGCGTTTCTCTGATGAATGTAATCAACGAAGCTATTTTTAGCAATTTTAGCTGAAGCATCCAAAACTGAAATGTGTCGTGAAGCGTGATTTAAAATTGGTCCAAATAGATTAATTTTAAGTCTAATATATTGAATTGCATTAATACAAATGCAATAAAAAATTAGGTTCGTGGAAAACAATGGAAATTATTAACTGTTTTACTAATATTAAATATTGCAAATTTCAGCTATTTTTGCCAAATATTGGATGGGTTGCATTGGTGTTCGTCAATTGTGGTCAAATTTATAAATAAATAGACTAAATTTACCCGTAACCCGTATGTAATAAGAGTGAAAAACTAGAAACCTGTTTTTATATTTTGCCTACGTCCCACTACGCGGCCCACCCTCCGATCACGCGACGCGACCCACCCTCCGATACCCCGACGCGACCCACCCTCCAATCATACGACGCGACCCACCCTCCAATCACACGACGCGACCCACCCTCCGGTCCCGCGACGCTACCCACCCTCCGGTCCCCCGTCGCGGCCCACCCTCCGATCCCCCTACGCGACCCTCCCCCTGGTCCCGCGACGCGGCCCACCCTTCGATCCCCCGTCGCGGCCCACCCTCCGATCCCCCGTCGCGGCCCACCCTCCGGTTTCCCTACGCGGCCCACCCTCCGATCCCCCGTCGCGGCCCACCCTCCGATCCCCCTACGCGACCCTCCCCCTGGTCCCGCGACGCGACCCACCCTCCGGTCCCCCTACGAGACCCTCCCCCTGGTCCCGCGACGCGGCCCACCCTCCGATCCCCCGTCGCGGCCCACCCTCCGATCCCCCGTCGCGGCCCACCCAACGGGCCCGCGACGCGACCCACCCTCCGGTCCCCCGTCGCGGCCCACCCTCCGATCCCCCGTCGCGGCCCACCCTCCGGTCCCACTACGCAACCCACCCTCCGATCCCCCGTCGCGGCCCACCCTCCGGTCCCACTACGCGACCCACCCTCCGATCCCCCGTCGCGGCCCACCCTCCGGTCCCACTACGCGACCCACCCTCCGATCCCCCGTCGCGGCCCACCCTCCGGTTTCCCTACGCGACCCTCCCCCTGGTCCCGCGACGCGGCCCACCCTCCGATCCCGCGGCGCGGCCCACCCTATTCGGCCCACGCCTTACCTTTATTACCACCTTCAGGTCCTCTTCCATCCGCAGAAGTCCCATTCCTCAAAGGTCCTCTTCCATCTACCTACGAAACAGCCTATGATAAGATTCAGGACATTATTATAACATAATTACTACAAAAATAATTTAAGATACGCAAATCAGTTACGTCCACTTCACATTTATATTAAGTCGATAACATTCAGCAATTAATTCTATAAAATCAAACACCACATTAAATCTATTTCTGAATAATAGTTTTACGGAATTTATTCATGCCTTATTCGTGAAGTGAATTCTTCCTTCGCTTTTTCAAAATTAAGAATTGATTCAAATTTAAAATTTAAATAAATCCCAACTATACGTCAAGGTTTAAAGAAATCAGAACAATAATTATCAAATAATTCTCGAATTATATCTATAATATATATTTATTCGCACTTAACAGTTGCAAAAATAAATTAGAGCTAATTTTGTTTTAATAATGTGGTAATCGTTGAATTTATCGCTTCAAATCAATTCGCATCAATGAAATATTAGTTACAATCGTATAATTGATACAATAAACAAAAAATAATCAAATTATTTTATTTGCTGTCATTTTTAGAATCGTTTGTAAGTATTTAATATTTCTATCCGATAAACAGCTTAAATTATTATTATATTGAAAGAAGAATGAATTTTTTTTTAAAATCCATCATTCACCATCCGAAAATTCTTTAAAAAAACATTTTTAATTTTAAATTGCTTAACTTTAATATTTGCATTCAAATTTAAATGTAATTTCTTTTTCAAATATATTTCATTAGTAGTTTTAGAATTCCAAATTTAGCTATAGTTGCATTTCTTAAGATTTTATAACGGTAATAACTAGAGTTTATTAACTGCATTATTAAATTAAAATTATCCATTTAGAATAACATGTCGATATATTTTTAGAATATTGAGCGATTATTCAATGATATATAGAAAATAAAATTATAAACTCGGTACAAAATTCCTTGGGCATGGAAATCCATAAGTTGAAAAAAATCTTCGTTATCCATTTTAATGCAAAATATACTACGTACTTTATTTATATATTAAAGTTTCTAAGTCGGAAATAAATAAAATTTTCTTTTGAATATATACTGTGAACGCAAATTATTCTTCCGTGTCAAGAAATCAGAAAGCTAAGTGACAAAGATCATCATACGACAATGTTAAAAGTTCCGCGATAAAACATTTAAATAGCTTTTAATCGCAATTAATTTAATCGTTGTATAAGTAATCGTATTACCTAATGATTTAACTAATTATAACATTGTTTATTACGTTATGCAAATGGCGGATTCGTAGATCGGTTAAATATAAAAAATTGAGAATATCCAATAATTTAAATAAATGCAGGCTATTGAATGCGCAAAAACTGAATCCAGCTAAAATATAATATTAAATTTGAATATGTTTTTATGAACAAGCCTACTTAACGTTACTACCCTAAGTTCGACCACGTGGCGAAAATACTCACGACTGCTAAAATTATACTAATTAGCATTTCCGGATTTTGACTTAATTGAAAAGAACGTCCGCTTCGATTATTAAACGTATTGAAAACGGGATAAAGATAACCACATACGGAAGAATTAATTTAGTAACGATAAATTCCAACCACGTGGCGAAAATTCGTACTCTCTCATATGCTGAATTATGATATAAGATAAATTATAAGATGATTTCGTTTTCGTACACCATTCGTAATTGCTAAAAAACGTGAATTAAACATGTGTGAAACTAAGAATATTACATATTTCGCCATCCTTCACTTATTTCAAATACTTCAAGTTTCAATTTTAATTTGAATAGAGTACTTATTTAAATTAGATTCTAATATTGAAATTAAAGAAAGTTGTAAATCGTTCAAGACTATTTCAAGTACGTTAGGAATCATCGCATGAGATCAATTCTCGTACTTAATACGCGTAGTTATACGAAAAGCAATGTTACGTTGTATTCAGAAAATTAAAGCAAAGAAGTGTTGAAAATAGGAATAAAGCTCTCGCGAGTACTATCCATTTATTATAGAAATAGTTGTAGTGATTTATTAATGATCAATGGCATCAGTGCTTAAATATCACGATGACTCAAAGCATAATTAATATTTCAATGATAATTAAATTTCCTCGTTGGCGTCGTAAATCATTTAAAGTTATAAATTATTATATAATCTTTCGTTAATTATAGTTTCATTCGGGAATAACATTGAATCGCATTACCTTCCGCTTATGTATTTATTCTAAGTTTCGTTAAACAATCATTAATTGCGGAAACCGTTCCTTAAATGTGTTTCGCAACACGTTACATTCAAAAAAACGTTAGTAGAATCCAATATTCAAACGAAATAAACTTGGATGGATTCAGATTCTGAAAAGTACGTCGGCTATCAATGATACGTAATTGCCACGTGGTCTAACCGGAAGTCGTTGTTACATGTCCGAAAATGAGTGGAGATTTAATAAAAAGGAGGTTTTATCACTATCGAAGATTATACAATTGAATCGGAAACTTTCAAAATGAGATATTCATGAGCGATTCCGTATTTGAGAATGATTCGATCGAACTATGACTACGAGGCGGTTATCAAGTTTTATGACATAAATACTTGTTTCGTCATGTAACCGACGTACAAGTTAAACGCACGGTAAACATTTCTTTCTCTTTTAAAGGAAGGAAACAAAGGCACGATCATTCGGAAGATACTTCGACAGCGGCACCTTTCTTTAAAAAAATCGGACTAAATATATCCATCCAAAATTAAAATCGATTCTGAATGAAATAGATACCGACAAAGAAAGTAACATAGTCTATTAAAGAACATAATAGTTTTAAAAAAATCGTATATTTCCTACCTTTCGTGTCCCAGCCATTCCAATCGTTGGCGTCCTGACTCCGTGATGAGGTTCCATCGCAGCTTTCTTTCCGCTTATA
Organism: Pantala flavescens; assembly: GCA_020796165.1. NCBI lineage: Eukaryota > Metazoa > Arthropoda > Insecta > Odonata > Libellulidae > Pantala > Pantala flavescens. The sequence goes on along the minus strand of CM036885.1, from coordinate 16,771,050 downwards.
TATTCAATATCGATAATTATTAATTCGGAAATTACCGAAAACGATTCAACCAGATAAACTAACGCACTTTTAAAACTTTCAGTGACGAATTTAAATTTTAACGGTTTTCTTGAACAAAGCGGCAGCACGACGTTGCTAGAAGAATTCCCAGAAGACAATGGCAATTTTGCAACACCGCTAAAGTTGAACCAAAATCCTCGCTTCTGATTGGCTGGTTACGATTGACCACGCCCGCTTTAGCGTTCCTTTATCTTTTCCATATTTAATAATTTAATTATTTTAATTAATTACAATGTAAATGATGATTAAATGATTCAAATTAATTTTTACAATTATTAGGGTAAATATATTCATTAATACTTATCGTTTGAATATTATGTATGGGAAGTTGAAGAAGTTCACTCAAGCAAATTCTCATACTCATTCGTTATGAAAAATTTGACGTCCAATGCTTTTGTTTTACTGGAAAATTCATTAAGTTTTAATAACAAATGGAAATTAAAATTAAAACTTCGGTCTTACCCCTGAAATTATTTAATAATAATGTTTATTCACAACATCTACCAGAGATTGTGAATGAGATATTTTTCGAAGTATCTTCTCAATGGTACGTCAATAGACTATAGTCGAAATAGATTGGAGGTAAACGTGAAAGTAATCTCATATCATTCATCGTGAAAATTAATGTCAACTTAAGAAATAAATAAATCACTCTATAAGTTCATCAATCCTCTGATGGCTACCTTTGTTGCTAAAATGTTTGAAAACATATGTATCTGATTTAAAAGTTATATTACTTTGAAATCAATTTACTAGAAAAGCTTACTTACCTTTGATAGCCTTTCCATTTCTCTTGAATGGAACTACCCTCCAAAGGAACCTTCTTTATTTGGCCACCGCACTCTAATTAGAAATGTTTTTCTTAACAAACACACGTTCATATTTAGACACTTAACAATTTTAAAAACACCCACACCTCACTCACTCTTTATATATTGCTTGCACTTATTTCATCACTGATTTTAGCAATAGCAGGTATCAAATTGCCAGAATAAAGCAAAACGTTGCACTTTCCACGTAATATTTAAGTTAATACGTGGAATTTTTGGTATACGTCGTCACTAATTGCACCCGAGAGGTCACATGTCACTCAATTCACTATAAATCATAGGCGAGGCATTTTCGATTCTTTTCTTGCGGAAATGTCTCAAAACTTGAGCGATTTCATGATTATTTTTGTATTATTATCGAAATAGAGAACGTTATTATTTCCATCTGTATAATCGTTACTTTAATGATTGAATAGTGTTCATGATCATACACAAATAGAAAACTTGTGTACAATTGAATAAAATGAACCTTTCAAATTCACCCTTCAAACTTTGGGCATGTATCTGCACATTCATAAAATTCTCGAGGCACTATTTTCGGTGGCTAAAGCTGTAGTTACACAATCACTCTTTGATGTAATCAAAAATAAACATCAACCATGAATACACACTTTAAGTCACTCACTAAAGCGTTGCACCAGAATACCTTGCACTATTTTCGGACAATGAAAGAAAATTAAAACACACCTACTATTCCTACTCCTACAACTTCCAACTGAATGTAATGGGCCTTCCTTTCGTATCACAGACGGATCACTAACTCATAGAGATGTGAATAAAACACTTCTCACTCTTCGAACGTAATCAGCATATCCTAACATTCAATATGCAAGAGGAGTCATAACTGCACCAATGTCGGTGGCTTGAATACGTCATCTTTTCGCCACGAGAATGTATTCCAAAATGAACAATGACCAATGAATATCCACTTATGTTTCACCCTTTGAAGCACCATACACCATATTATGTTGCACTTCATTCGGACGATGAAAGACTGAAGTAATATTCTAAGAGACAACGATTCAAAATACCCATACTTTCCCCCTGAACTAATTTCGGACAACTATTTACTTTCTAGCGAAAGTGCAGAAATATTCTGGCGTTACTCATTTAGTACGACCTCGAAATTTTATGAAACGCTTTAGCCGTTATTTCAAGGTAAACCTTTTTTGGTTACTTAAATGAATACTCGAAATCGTAATAAATAGATCTTTCACAAGTAGAGCGTTCCTTATTATTTTGTGATCGCGCGATGACCAGGATTCAATATACTTAAACTTATCCCATGATCCATTTATTTAAGTTAGCTTAACCTTCCTTTATAACCAAGTTTTTCATTGAAATAGCCGCTAGGGTTAAAGCGTTTCATAAAATTTCGAGGTCGTACTAAATGAGTAACGCCAGAATATTTCCGCCCTTCGAAAGGAAGTAAATAGTTGTACAAAACAAGCTCATGTAGAGACAGAGAGTGAATCACATGTTTTTGAATCATGGAATTGGTCATCAAGTACGTATAGTGCAAGTTATTCTGGTGCAACGCTTAAGTGAGTGACTTAAAGTGTGTATTCACTGGTTGATGTTTATTTTTTAATACATCAAAGAGTGATTGTGGAACTGCAACTTTAGCCACCGACAATAGTGCCTCGAGAATTTTTTGTATGTGGAGATACGTGTCCAAAGTTTGAATGCTGAAACATTATATTCACATGTACACAAGTGTTTCATTCGTAAATAATCATGAAGAGACTTCGATTAGCATGCAAAGGCCACAAAGGTGTTTTACTTCAAATTATTAACGATTGGGAAAATTTGAATCCATGGCAATTTCTGTGTGTTATTTTGTAATATTGTGCATTAGAAAGGTAAATACTTAACCAAATACTTTTAAATCGAGTACATACAAGCGTAGCATTAAATTGCTGGAAAATATTTCGAATTTATGCAATTTTAACGTTAAAAAGATCGATCCTTTCGAAGAAATCGCGAATTATCTTGACTGAAGTAATTAACAGCTCGGTATGAGCATGGCCATATTTATGCTATGACATAATATGGACATGAAAATTTAAGTGTGAACCCAAATATTTTTAATTCTAATACATACGAGCGTTGCTATGCTATAATATTTTACGGAGTCCTCAGGTCCGTATGGGCATTGTATGAGTTTAGTGTGCATATATTAAAATCCTATTATCCATAATTTACCTTTAAGGAACGATTATAAAGCTGGAAATAATAACGTCCTCTATTTCGATAATAAAACAAAAATGGTCATGAAATCGTTCAAGGGTTTTCAACACAATATAACCGTAGGAAATAAGTAACTTTTCATCTGCTGAAATTCATTTTTTACGAATTTTATGATTATTTCTTTTCAAAGTAATTAATATTTTCAAGATGGCTACCCCCTTGAGAACATGTGCGCGTTAGGAATTTAATAATATTACTCAATACGCAAAATAACCAATAATGAAATTTCCGATAATTAAAATAATAATTATTTATAGTGATTATGAATATAATTATTAATAAAAGAGTTATTATTAAGTATTAGCTTTGTTCAGTAGTGGTTTATCCAATACCATCAGCCAATCAGAATCGAGTATTTTACTGCAAACCGGATATCCGTTGCTTTGCTGTTAGTTAGTGGTGCTTCCTGTTTGAGTGATGTGCGTTTAACGACGTGCTGTCGAATTTCGGTGATTTTTCGAAAAAATATTTCGTTCGAGTGCTTAAGTGTTCAAATTAAACCCGATTACAATGGATTCTTCAAGATGCCGCAAAGAGAAGATTGGAAATCTGCAAAAAAGGACCTCTAACTTCGTAAGTAAAAATGACCATGCTATAGCCAAGTTGAAGTTTATGTCTTTCATTTTAGGCATTAAACGGATATTTTTCTTTCCTCATCGAATTTCTTCCTATTGGTTTAATTAATACATCAAGCGTAACAGATTTTTATTTTAATTTAAATCGTAATTCAGTATATGAAAGAGTACGAATTTTCGCCACGTGGTTGGAATTTATCGTTACTAAATTAATTCTTCCGTATGTGGTTATCTTTATCCCGTTTTCAATACGTTTAATAATCGAAGCGGACGTTCTTTTCAATTAAGTCAAAATCCGGAAATGCTAATTAGTATAATTTTAGCAGTCGTGAGTATTTTCGCCACGTGGTCGAACTTAGGGTAGTAACGTTAAGTAGGCTTGTTCATAAAAACATATTCAAATTTAATATTATATTTTAGCTGGATTCAGTTTTTGCGCATTCAATAGCCTGCATTTATTTAAATTATTGGATATTCTCAATTTTTTATATTTAACCGATCTACGAATCCGCCATTTGCATAACGTAATAAACAATGTTAAAATTAGTTAAATCATTAGGTAATACGATTACTTATACAACGATTAAATTAATTGCGATTAAAAGCTATTTAAATGTTTTATCGCGGAACTTTTAACATTGTCGTATGATGATCTTTGTCACTTAGCTTTCTGATTTCTTGACACGGAAGAATAATTTGCGTTCACAGTATATATTCAAAAGAAAATTTTATTTATTTCCGACTTAGAAACTTTAATATATAAATAAAGTACGTAGTATATTTTGCATTAAAATGGATAACGAAGATTTTTTTCAACTTATGGATTTCCATGCCCAAGGAATTTTGTACCGAGTTTATAATTTTATTTTCTATATATCATTGAATAATCGCTCAATATTCTAAAAATATATCGACATGTTATTCTAAATGGATAATTTTAATTTAATAATGCAGTTAATAAACTCTAGTTATTACCGTTATAAAATCTTAAGAAATGCAACTATAGCTAAATTTGGAATTCTAAAACTACTAATGAAATATATTTGAAAAAGAAATTACATTTAAATTTGAATGCAAATATTAAAGTTAAGCAATTTAAAATTAAAAATGTTTTTTTAAAGAATTTTCGGATGGTGAATGATGGATTTTAAAAAAAAATTCATTCTTCTTTCAATATAATAATAATTTAAGCTGTTTATCGGATAGAAATATTAAATACTTACAAACGATTCTAAAAATGACAGCAAATAAAATAATTTGATTATTTTTTGTTTATTGTATCAATTATACGATTGTAACTAATATTTCATTGATGCGAATTGATTTGAAGCGATAAATTCAACGATTACCACATTATTAAAACAAAATTAGCTCTAATTTATTTTTGCAACTGTTAAGTGCGAATAAATATATATTATAGATATAATTCGAGAATTATTTGATAATTATTGTTCTGATTTCTTTAAACCTTGACGTATAGTTGGGATTTATTTAAATTTTAAATTTGAATCAATTCTTAATTTTGAAAAAGCGAAGGAAGAATTCACTTCACGAATAAGGCATGAATAAATTCCGTAAAACTATTATTCAGAAATAGATTTAATGTGGTGTTTGATTTTATAGAATTAATTGCTGAATGTTATCGACTTAATATAAATGTGAAGTGGACGTAACTGATTTGCGTATCTTAAATTATTTTTGTAGTAATTATGTTATAATAATGTCCTGAATCTTATCATAGGCTGTTTCGTAGGTAGATGGAAGAGGACCTTTGAGGAATGGGACTTCTGCGGATGGAAGAGGACCTGAAGGTGGTAATAAAGGTAAGGCGTGGGCCGAATAGGGTGGGTCGCGCCGCGGGATCGGAGGGTGGGCCGCGTCGCGGGACCAGGGGGAGGGTCGAGTAGGGAAACCGGAGGGTGGGCCGCAACGGGGGATCGGAGGGTGGGTCGCGTAGTGGGACCGGAGGGTGGGCCGCGACGGGGGATCGGAGGGTGGGTCGCGTAGTGGGACCGGAGGGTGGGCCGCGACGGGGGATCGGAGGGTGGGCCGCGACGGGGTATCGGAGGGTGGGTCGCGTCGCGGGACCGGAGGGTGGGGCGCGTCGCGGGACCAGGGGGAGGGTCGCGTAGGGGGATCGGAGGGTGGGCCGCGACGGGGGACCGGAGGGTGGGTCGCGTCGCGGGCCCGTAGGGTGGGTCGCGTCGGGGTATCGGAGGGTGGGTCGCGTCGTCGGACCGGAGGGTTGGTTGATGAGAGGATTCGGAGGAGGGTTCGAAATTAATAGAAAAATTTGGTTGAAGTATGCAAAATATAAAGACAAGTTTCTAGTTTGTCACCCTTATTACATCACGGGTAAATTAATCTATACATTTATAAATTTGACCACAGTTGACGAATACCATTGCAACCCATCCAATAACTGGCAACAAAACAGCTGAAATTTGCAATATTTAATATTAATACAACAGTTAATAATTTCCAACATTTTCCACGAACATAATTTTCATATTGCATTTGTATTAATGTTATTCAAAATATTTGGCTTAAAATTAATCTTTTTGGAGCAATTATAAAATAATGCTCTTATCTCCACTCACGACGCATTTCCGTTTTAAATGCTTCAGCTAAAATTGCTAGAAATTGCTTCGTTGATTACATTCACCAGAGAAACGCATTTCATTACCATAGAATGGCCCTACAAATTGTAAAATGGGATAGGATAAATAGTATTCGTAATTATAACTTAATTTCTATTCTATGAAAGCAGGAGATTTTTAAATTTTTCCATCCATTTTTCCGTGCATCCAACATTCAAATTGCCAAAACATAGTAATTTGCTTAAAAGTACTCTTCCATGATTTTGGAAGGAGGTAGGATTAATTATATTATTATTATATTAAATTTGTACATTTACTATTTTATAACCGCCCATATAATTTTATGTTCTTCTCTACAGACTTATAGCGCTAAAAATCAATGCAGAAGGCAACCGGCTACCGATGACGGAAAATGACACTATCATGCTATTTACTCTCTGCATTTTATTTAAATGTATTGATGAAATTTGCTCTGTGACTTCAAAAACTACTTAATGTGTTTCTTTTTTCTGATTTACGGTCCTACCACATCTAATCCTGAAGTAATATTTCAAATTTCTGTGACTTAATAAAAACTACATAATGTGAATCATTTTTCTGATTTACGGTCCTTCCATATCTAATCCTGAAGTAATATTTCATTCGATTCTGGGGGCGCTAAATATAGACCTCTAGACCCCATGGGGTCCAGAGGTTCGATCTCCGAGACGTAACGTGAGTGGGGAGAGATTAATAAAAAGAGGAGAATGGCAGAAATAATGAGGGCGGTATAGCAAGCCATTCAAACATTACTTAGGGGATTATTTTTATCCTAATTTTTACAGATAATTCTATTTACATTCACGAAAAGCTTTACTAAAAGTGTCGGACACAATATTCAAACAAAATTTGTTTTCTTTATCTCTTGACAAAACGGGAGTGAATAAAATGATGGGAGAGTAATTTAATAAGGATATGTATACATATATTTCAAAAATTCCCATACATTGCATTCAATTGTAAGTAAAAAGAAACTCGTTAACACAGAGGAACTATATCACTTATAATTTCACATATCACATACAGTTTTTATATATCACTCAGATGAGGGCATTGACGCATAGAATAAAAAAGTTACAACTGAGAACGTGAATACGGAATTACTAAAAGATATTCAAGAGATATTTTGGATTATCCCCTCCTCTAATAGTATCGAGACCTGAATAAGTTCAACCTGAGAAAAATATCAGAAATTTATCTGCAGGTACATATATAAAACTACACTGTGGAAAAGAATCCTGTGTTTAAAAAGGAAAAAGAATCGCATCCATATTTCAAATACTATATTTCGCTTACACTTTCTTGAGGTTACAATGTAACTTAAATATTATAAGGTAAGTATAATCATAAAAACCTGAACTTCGAAGATAAAGGTGTTAAAATAGAGGCGCAAAGCATTTCGCGATAAGTACAGCTGATTAAAATTTGAGACACACACTTATATGAGGCCGTTTTACTCGCACAACTCAGAACTACATTGTGATATTACAACTTAACACCATTACGACACATTTAAACATTGTGACATGTCGGTATTTAAAAAACCCAAATGCGCGGAATACATCGATTTACAATGGAGGCATTTCACGATAAGTACAGATGATTACAATTAGAGGCTGTTTTTCTCGCAGAACTACATTGTGATTTTACGCAGTTAAACTTTATCATAAATATAATTCTTACACATACAATACAGTTATGATGTTCACATTACTCCATACGGGTGTTCATACAAGAAGCCAAACGCACTAACATAGTGCAACGGTCTACTGGTAAATGCTCGAAGGAAATTCGAAGATGGAAGAACCGAAAAAGAGAATGCATTCTCAAATATTCTGGACACATCAGCCGACAATGCGAAAATAGTGGGATGAAGATCAAGTGTGTGCAAGGACGATCGGAGGTGAAAAAGAGAACCATCAAAGAGAGGGTTGATCCTGAATAGAAGAATTTCAGGAGAACCTTGTTCACCGACGTGGCTAGCCAAACGAACGACTCAAGTACGGAAGAAGAGCGACTGCTCCAAAACAAAGTGTGCGAACAAGATCATTTGGCGTACAGTACATTACGAAATATTAACACTCAGAATGCGGGTTGTATGATAGGCAACTTCCAAATCATTGCACGTATTAGCACATTCATTCCAAAATGATATACGGAAGGATAAATTTCACCATAACAATAGGTTAACTACCAAGATACCATCTATTGAACATATGAAGTACAACTTGTTACATTTCATCAAGCTGCTTCAGTGACGGCTACCCCAAAAGGATCCAGCTTCAGGGAAGATCCTCCTCGAACCTTGAGTGAGCAGCTGGTGCAGCTTCTACTGAAAAGATTCAAGCACGGTTAAGGAAAGCGATTGCATTTTAAGGGTTGTAAAATGGAGTATCAAAATAAGCTCACCCTGCAAGCACATTCAATATCTCCTTCCCATGGGTTTGCATCTTCCACATGACTTCTTTTCCTCGATCTAACAATACTACAATCTTCTCTGCATAATCCACAGCTTCATGCTAAGCATCTTCTAATGCCGATGCACAAGCAGCGTGGCCTCATGAAGGTAATATATTTACGTTAACACGGACGGAAAATCAAATAACAACAATTGACTATCATGGAAATAATCTTACCCACCTTTTTCTAACTGAACACAATATTCCTTCGCCGAACCGTGAGAAATCCCATCTGAGGAAACACTGTGGATGCACTGCGCGCACGGAACCATCTTCTCTGCGCTTGAAGTAAAAAAAAAGGGTAAGCAACTGGAGAAGTCGGAAAAGAGAACAAGGAATGAGTTTTACTTTACTTTCGTCCGATTCCGGGGTTACCGACGGTCTTGGATAAATGGCCCATCCTGAAATTCTCAGCGAAGGATACTGCTTAACTTATCCTGAAATAATCATTGCTACGTCCGGTTAAGAGATATTTATCAGTGATCCAAAATCATTCCGATCATATGTTATGGACGCGAACAAAATTGACTGCCATTTACACCCGAGCAGTCAAGGGAGTGAAATTGCCACATTACCAATTCGTGTCCCAGCATATCTTCTAGGTCTTTCGCGGCGGTAGTAGAAATGCAGGAAAAACTTTGTCTTGGCTGCTGGAGTAAACGGGACCGCTATCAACGTCTTCTCATCCGCCCCTTGCAGACGAGCTGAAATCGATTGATTGTTTCAATAGACGTTACATCCTTTTGGAATTATAATGTCAAATGTGTAATTCAATGAAGCTCATTTTTATGCAAATAAGCCGATGATGTATTATTTCGTGAGGTTCCCTACTTCTTCCCGTGGTAGATGCCTTCCTCACGTTTTCCAAACCGCTCTCGAAAAGGTCTTCTTGTTCCACAGCCACGCGATCGGTTTCCTGAAGAGATAAAGCATTAATCTAAACCATGATGGTCGTTTACGAAAAGTAGGGAAGAACAATCGACAACTCTTGCTGCTATGTGAAATTCGTTGACTGAAGATAAATCCTTCCTACCTTAATTTCCTCATGCATTCAAGATCTCGACTGATTTACAGATGGTCGTCCTCTTCGGAAGCGTTGCACAATAGCACTCAATTCCCAAGTAGTACGCAAAGCTGAAAATAATGAGACACGATTACGAATACGTGCGCGTGAATCTGAATTCAAATTACAAGTTCACTCACATTCTTTGATTCTCCGTCTCCATCGATGGAATGGTTCAGTAATTTCTCGAATTATTCCTCTCCCCGAGGCTAAGCATCCTGCTGGAGGGCTGATCCTCCTCGTCCGTAGTTGGTGCAGTTTCCTATAGAAGATATATATTAGTTTGAGGAAATCGAATTCACTTTGGCACGATTACGACAAGTCGAATCAAAAGTACTCACCCTGCCAGCTCAGTCAAAACCTTCGTCTCCATGTGGACCTTCCTTACGACATAACTTCCTGAATCTCGATGAGCTACACGGCAGAGCCCGCCGTCACACCTCAGGATCTTCTCACAAGCACCGTTCCCTCGTCATGGTAAAATATATACGTTAATATGGACGGCAAAAGATAGAATTCTTCAATTGACTGTCATGGAAATAACCTTACTCACCGTTTTGTAACTGAACAAAGTATTACTTCGCCGACCCGCGCTTCTCATGAATGGACGTACCTGGATCAAACGGAAACATTTTTTAATATGCAAGCAAATATTGCTGTAAATGGTCCCGCATCATGTTCTCATGCAAACTGGGATTATAATAGAAAGGACGTTACTTGCGATGGAATCATATGGAATTCTCGCGGTAAAAGTTTTGGAAGTTGGCCTTCCTCCTCTCGCGATATCAAATCTTCTTACGGTATCAATCCCTCGATGCACATTGAAACATTGTGACATGTCGGTATTTTTAAAAGCCAAATGCGCGGAATACATCGATTTACAATGGAGGCATTTCACGATAAGTACAGATGATTACAATTAGAGGCTGTTTTTCTCGCAGAACTACATTGTGATTTTACGCAGTTAAACTTTATCATAAATATAATTCTTACACATACAATACAGTTATGATGTTCACATTACTCCATACGGGTGTTCATACAAGAAGCCAAACGCACTAACATAGTGCAACGGTCTACTGGTAAATGCTCGAAGGAAGTTCGAAGATGGAAGAACCGAAAAAGAGAATGCATTCTCAAATATTCTGGACACATCAGCCGACAATGCGAAAATAGTGGGATGAAGATCAAGTGTGTGCAAGGACGATCGGAGGTGAAAAAGAGAACCATCAAAGAGAGGGTTGATCCTGAATAGAAGAATTTCAGGAGAACCTTGTTCACCGACGTGGCTAGCCAAACGAACGACTCAAGTACGGAAGAAGAGCGACTGCTCCAAAACAAAGTGTGCGAACAAGATCATTTGGCGTACAGTACATTACGAAATATTAACACTCAGAATGCGGGTTGTATGATAGGCAACTTCCAAATCATTGCACGTATTAGCAAATTCATTCCAACATGATATACGGAAGGATAAATTTCACCATAACAATAGGTTGACTACCAAGATACCCTCTATTGAACAAATAAAGTACATCTTGTTACATTTCATCAAGCTGCTTCAGTGACGGCTACCCCAAAAGGATCCAGCTTCAGGGAAGATCCTCCTCGAACCTTGAGTGAGCAGCTGGTGCAGCTTTTACTGAAAACATTCAAGCACGGTTAAGGAAAAAGATTGCATTTTAAGGGATGTAAAATGGAGTATCAAAATAAGCTCACCCTGCAAGCACATTCAATATCTCCTTCCCATGGGTTTGCATCTTCCACATGTCTTCTTTTCCTCGATCAAAATATACTACAATCTTCTCTGCAGAATCCACAGCTTCATGCTAAGCATCTTCTAATGCCGAAGCACAAGCAGCGTGGCCTCATGAAGGTAAATATTTACGTTAACACGGACGGCAAATGAAATAACAACAATTGACTATCATGGAAATAATCTTACCCACCTTTTTCTAACTGAACACAATATTCCTTCGCCGAACCGTGAGAAATCCCATCTGAGGAAGCACTGTGGATGCACTGCGCGCACGGAACCATCTTCTCTGCGCATGAATTAAAAAAAAGGGTAAGCAACTGGAGAAGTCGAAAAAGAGAACAAGGAATGAGTTTTACTTTACTTTCGTCCGATTCCGGGGTTACCGACGGTCTTGGATAAATAGCGCATCCTGAAATTCTCAGCGAAGGATACTGCTTAAATTATCCTGAAATAATCATTGCTACGTCCGGTTAAGAGATATTTATCAGTGATCCAAAATCATTCCGATCATATGTTATGGACGCGAACAAAATTGACTGCCATTTACACCCGAGCAGTCAAGGGAGTGAAATTGCCACATTACCAATTCGTGTCCCAGCATATCTTCAAGCTCTTTCGCGGCGGTAGTAGAAATGCAGGAAAAACTTTGTCTTGGCTGCTGGAGTAAACGGGACCGCTATCAACGTCTTCTCATCCGCCCCTTGCAGACGAGCTGAAATCGATTGATTGTTTCAATAGACGTTACATCCTTTTGGAATTATAATGTCAAATGTGTAATTCAATGAAGCTCATTTTTATGCAAATAAGCCGATGATGTATTATTTCGTGAGCTTCCCTACTTCTTCCCGTGGTAAATGCCTTCCTCACGTTTTCCAAACCGCTCTCGAAAAGGTCTTCTTGTTCCACAGCCACGCGATCGGTTTCCTGAAGAGATAAAGCATTAATCTAAACCATGATGGTCGTTTACGAAAAGTCGGGAAGAACAATCGACAACTCTTGCTGCTATGTGAAATTCGTTGACTGAAGATAAATCCTTCCTACCTTTATTTCCTCATGCATTCAAGATCTCGACTGATTTACAGATGGTCGTCCTCTTCGGAAGCGTTGCACAATAGCAATCAATTCCCAAGTAGTACGCAAAGCTGAAAATAATGAGACACGATTACGAATACGTGCGCGTGAATCTGAATTCAAATTACAAGTTCACTCACATTCTTTGATTCTCCGTCTCCATCGATGGAATGGTTCAGTAATTTCTCGAATTATTCCTCTCCCCGAGGCTAAGCATCCTGCTGGAGGGCTGATCCTCCTCGTCCGTAGTTGGTGCAGTTTCCTATAGAAGACATATATTAGTTTGAGGAAATCGAATTCACTTTGTCACGATTACGACAAGTCGAATCAAAAATACTCACACTGCCAGCTCAGTCAAAACCTTCGTCTCCATGTGGACCTTCCTTACGACATAACTTCCTGAATCTCGATGAGCTACACGGCAGAGCCCGCCGTCACACCTCAGGATCTTCTCACAAGCACCGTTCCCTCGTCATGGTAAAATATATACGTTAATATGGACGGCAAAAGATAGAATTCTTCAATTGACTGTCATGGAAATAACCTTACTCACCGTTTTGTAACTGAACAAAGTATTACTTCGCCGACCCGCGCTTCTCATGAATGGACGAACCTGGATCAAACGGAAACATTTTTTAATATGCAACCAATATTGCTGTAAATGGTCCCGCATCATGTTCTCATGCAAACTGGGATTATAATAGAAAGGACGTTACTTGCGATGGAATCATATGGATTTCTCGCGGTAAGAATTTCAGAACTTGGCCTTCCTCCTCTCGCGATATCCAATCTTCTTACGTTATCAATCCCTCGATGCACATTGAAACATTGTGACATGTCGGTATTTATAAAACCCAAATGCGCGGAATACATCGATTTACAATGGAGGCATTTCACGATAAGTACAGATGATTACAATTTGAGGCTGTTTTTCTCGCAGAACTACATTGTGATTTTACGCAGTTAAACTTTATCATAAATATAATTCTTACACATACAATACAGTTATGATGTTCACATTACTCCATACGGGTGTTCCTACAAGAAGCCAAACGCACTAACATAGTGCAACGGTCTACTGGTAAATGCTCGAAGGAAATTCGAAGATGGAAGAACCGAAAAAGAGAATGCATTCTCAAATATTCTGGACACATCAGCCGACAATGCGAAAATAGTGGGATGAAGATCAAGTGTGTGCAAGGACGATCGGAGGTGAAAAAGAGAACCATCAAAGAGAGGGTTGATCCTGAATAGAAGAATTTCAGGAGAACCTTGTTCACCGACGTGGATAGCCAAACGAACGACTCAAGTACGGAAGAAGAGCGACTGCTCCAAAACAAAGTGTGCGAACAAGATCATTTGGCGTACAGTACATTACGAAATATTAACACTCAGAATGCGGGTTGTATGATAGGCAACTTCCAAATCATTGCACGTATTAGCAAATTCATTCCAACATGATATACGGAAGGATAAATTTCACCATAACAATAGGTTGACTACCAAGATACCATCTATTGAACAAATAAAGTACAACTTGTTACATTTCATCAAGCTGCTTCAGTGACGGCTACCCCAAAAGGATCCAGCTTCAGGGAAGATACTCCTCGAACCTTGACTGAGCAGCTGGTGCAGCTTTTACTGAAAACATTCAAGCACGGTTAAGGAAAGCGATTGCATTTTAAGGGATGTAAAATGGAGTATCAAAATAAGCTCACCCTGCAATCACATTCAATATCTCCTTCCCATGGGTTTGCATCTTCCACATGTCTTCTTTTCCTCGATCAAACAATACTACAATCTACTCTGCAGAATCCACAGCTTCATGCTAAGCATCTTCTAATGCCGAAGCACAAGCAGCGTGGCCTCATGAAGGTAAATATTTACGTTAACACGGACGGCAAATGAAATAACAACAATTGACTATCATGGAAATAATCTTACCCACCTTTTTCTAACTGAACACAATATTCCTTCGCCGAACCGTGAGAAATCCCATCTGAGGAAGCACTGTGGATGCACTGCGCGCACGGAACCATCTTCTCTGCGCATGAAGTAAATAAAAAGGGATAGCAACTGGAGAAGTCGGAAAAGAGAACAAGGAATGAGTTTTACTTTACTTTCGTCCGATTCCGGGGTTACCGACGGTCTTGGATAAATGGCCCATCCTGAAATTCTCAGCGAAGGATACTGCTTAACTTATCCTGAAATAATCATTGCTACGTCCGGTTAAGAGATATTTATCAGTGATCCAAAATCATTCCGATCATATGTTATGGACGCGAACAAAATTGACTGCCATTTACACCCGAGCAGTCAAGGGAGTGAAATTGCCACATTACCAATTCGTGTCCCAGCATATCTTCTAGGTCTTTCGCGGCGGTAGTAGAAATGCAGGAAAAACTTTGTCTTGGCTGCTGGAGTAAACGGGACCGCTATCAACGTCTTCTCATCCGCCCCTTGCAGACGAGCTGAAATCGATTGATTGTTTCAATAGACGTTACATCCTTTTGGAATTATAATGTCAAATGTGTAATTCAATGAAGCTCATTTATATGCAAATAAGCCGATGATGTATTATTTCGTGAGCTTCCCTACTTCTTCCCGTGGTAGATGCCTTCCTCACGTTTTCCAAACCGCTCTCGAAAAGGTCTTCTTGTTCCACAGCCACGCGATCGGATTCCTGAAGAGATAAAGCATTAATCTAAACCATGATGGTCGTTTACGAAAAGTAGGGAAGAACAATCGACAACTCTTGCTGCTATGTGAAATTCGTTGACTGAAGATAAATCCTTCCTACCTTTATTTCCTCATGCATACAAGATCTCGACTGATTTACAGATGGTCGTCCTCTTCGGAAGCGTTGCACAATAGCAATCAATTCCCAAGTAGTACGCAAAGCTGAAAATAATGAGGCACGATTACGAATACGTGCGCGTGAATCTGAATTCAAATTACAAGTTCACTCACATTCTTTGATTCTCCGTCTCCATCGATGGAATGGTTCAGTAATTTCTCGAATTATTCCTCTCCCCGAGGCTAAGCATCCTGCTGGAGGGCGGATCCTCCTCGTCCGTAGTTGGTGCAGTTTCCTATAGAAGACATATATTAGTTTGAGGAAATCGAATTCACTTTGTCACGATTACGACAAGTCGAATCAAAAATACTCACCCTGCCAGCTCAGTCAAAACCTTCGTCTCCATGTGGACCTTCCTTACGACATAACTTCCTGAATCTCGATGAGCTACACGGCAGAGCCCGCCGTCACACCTCAGGATCTTCTCACAAGCACCGTGTCCTCGTCATGGTAAAATATATACGTTAATATTGACGGCAAAAGATAGAATTCTTCAATTGACTGTCATGGAAATAACCTTACTCACCGTTTTGTAACTGAACAAAGTATTACTTCGCCGACCCGCGCTTCTCATGAATGGACGAACCTGGATCAAACGGAAACATTTTTTAATATGCAAGCAAATATTACTGTAAATGGTCCCGCATCATGTTCTCATGCAAACTGGGATTATAATAGAAAGGACGTTACTTACGATGGAATCATATGGAATTCTCGCGGTAAAAGTTTTGGAAGTTGGCCTTCCTCCTCTCGCGATATCAAATCTTCTTACGGTATCAATCCCTCGATGCACATTGAAACATTGTGACATGTCGGTATTTTTAAAAGCCAAATGCGCGGAATACATCGATTTACAATGGAGGCATTTCAGGATAAGTACAGATGATTACAATTAGAGGCTGTTTTTCTCGCAGAACTACATTGTGATTTTACGCAGTTAAACTTTATCATAAATATAATTCTTACACATACAATACAGTTATGATGTTCACATTACTCCATACGGGTGTTCATACAAGAAGCCAAACGCACTAACATAGTGCAACGGTCTACTGGTAAATGCTCGAAGGAAATTCGAAGATGGAAGAACCGAAAAAGAGAATGCATTCTCAAATATTCTGGACACATCAGCCGACAATGCGAAAATAGTGGGATGAAGATCAAGTGTGTGCAAGGACGATCGGAGGTGAAAAAGAGAACCATCAAAGAGAGGGTTGATCCTGAATAGAAGAATTTCAGGAGAACCTTGTTCACCGACGTGGCTAGCCAAACGAACGACTCAAGTACGGAAGAAGAGCGACTGCTCCAAAACAAAGTGTGCGAACAAGATCATTTGGCGTACAGTACATTACGAAATATTAACACTCAGAATGCGGGTTGTATGATAGGCAACTTCCAAATCATTGCACGTATTAGCAAATTCATTCCAACATGATATACGGAAGGATAAATTTCACCATAACAATAGGTTGACTACCAAGATACCCTCTATTGAACAAATAAAGTACAACTTGTTACATTTCATCAAGCTGCTTCAGTGACGGCTACCCCAAAAGGATCCAGCTTCAGGGAAGATCCTCCTCGAACCTTGAGTGAGCAGCTGGTGCAGCTTTTTCTGAAAATATTCAAGCACGGTTAAGGAAAGCGATTGCATTTTAAGGGATGTAAAATGGAGTATCAAAATAAGCTCACCCTGCAAGCACATTCAATATCTCCTTCCCATGGGTTTGCATCTTCCACATGTCTTCTTTTCCTCGATCAAACAATACTACAATCTTCTCTGCAGAATCCACCGCTTCATGCTAAGCATCTTCTAATGCCGAAGCACAAGCAGCGTGGCCTCATGAAGGTAAATATTTACGTTAACACGGACGGCAAATGAAATAACAACAATTGACTATCATGGAAATAATCTTACCCACCTTTTTCTAACTGAACACAATATTCCTTCGCCGAACCGTGAGAAATCCCATCTGAGGAAGCACTGTGGATGCACTGCGCGCACGGAACCATCTTCTCTGCGCATGAATTAAAAAAAAAGGGTAAGCAACTGGAGAAGTCGAAAAAGAGAACAAGGAATGAGTTTTACTTTACTTTCGTCCGATTCCGGGGTTACCGACGGTCTTGGATAAATAGCGCATCCTGAAATTCTCAGCAAAGGATACTGCTTAACTTATCCTAAAATAATCATTGCTACGTCCGGTTAAGAGATATTTATCAGTGATCCAAAATCATTCCGATCATATGTTATGGACACGAACAAAATTGACTGCCATTTACACCCGAGCAGTCAAGGGAGTGAAATTGCCACATTACCAATTCGTGTCCCAGCATATCTTCAAGCTCTTTCGCGGCGGTAGTAGAAATGCAGGAAAAACTTTGTCTTGGCTGCTGGAGTAAACGGGACCGCTATCAACGTCTTCTCATCCGCCCCTTGCAGACGAGCTGAAATCGATTGATTGTTTCAATAGACGTTACATCCTTTTGGAATTATAATGTCAAATGTGTAATTCAATGAAGCTCATTTTTATGCAAATAAGCCGATGATGTATTATTTCGTGAGGTTCCCTACTTCTTCCCGTGGTAGATGCCTTCCTCACGTTTTCCAAACCGCTCTCGAAAAGGTCTTCTTGTTCCACAGCCACGCGATCGGTTTCCTGAAGAGATAAAGCATTAATCTAAACCATGATGGTCGTTTACGAAAAGTCGGGAAGAACAATCGACAACTCTTGCTGCTATGTGAAATTCGTTGACTGAAGATAAATCCTTCCTACCTTTATTTCCTCATGCATTCAAGATCTCGACTGATTTACAGATGGTCGTCCTCTTCGGAAGCGTTGCACAATAGCAATCAATTCCCAAGTAGTACGCAAAGCTGAAAATAATGAGACACGATTACGAATACGTGCGCGTGAATCTGAATTCAAATTACAAGTTCACTCACATTCTTTGATTCTCCGTCTCCATCGATGGAATGGTTCAGTAATTTCTCGAATTATTCCTCTCCCCGAGGCTAAGCATCCTGCTGGAGGGCTGATCCTCCTCGTCCGTAGTTGGTGCAGTTTCCTATAGAAGACATATATTAGTTTGAGGAAATCGAATTCACTTTGTCACGATTACGACAAGTCGAATCAAAAATACTCACACTGCCAGCTCAGTCAAAACCTTCGTCTCCATGTGGACCTTCCTTACGACATAACTTCCTGGATCTCGATGAGCTACACGGCAGAGCCCGCCGTCACACCTCAGGATCTTCTCACAAGCACCGTTCCCTCGTCATGGTAAAATATATACGTTAATATGGACGGCAAAAGATAGAATTCTTCAATTGACTGTCATGGAAATAACCTTACTCACCGTTTTGTAACTGAACAAAGTATTACTTCGCCGACCCGCGCTTCTCATGAATGGACGTACCTGGATCAAACGGAAACATTTTTTAATATGCAACCAATATTGCTGTAAATGGTCCCGCATCATGTTCTCATGCAAACTGGGATTATAATAGAAAGGACGTTACTTGCGATGGAATCATATGGATTTCTCGCGGTAAGAATTTCAGAACTTGGCCTTCCTCCTCTCGCGATATCCAATCTTCTTACGGTATCAATCCCTCGATGCACATTGAAACATTGTGACATGTCGGTATTTATAAAACCCAAATGCGCGGAATACATCGATTTACAATGGAGGCATTTCACGATAAGTACAGATGATTACAATTTGAGGCTGTTTTTCTCGCAGAACTACATTGTGATTTTACGCAGTTAAACTTTATCATAAATATAATTCTTACACATACAATACAGTTATGATGTTCACATTACTCCATACGGGTGTTCCTACAAGAAGCCAAACGCACTAACATAGTGCAACGGTCTACTGGTAAATGCTCGAAGGAAATTCGAAGATGGAAGAACCGAAAAAGAGAATGCATTCTCAAATATTCTGGACACATCAGCCGACAATGCGAAAATAGTGGGATGAAGATCAAGTGTGTGCAAGGACGATCGGAGGTGAAAAAGAGAACCATCAAAGAGAGGGTTGATCCTGAATAGAAGAATTTCAGGAGAACCTTGTTCACCGACGTGGATAGCCAAACGAACGACTCAAGTACGGAAGAAGAGCGACTGCTCCAAAACAAAGTGTGCGAACAAGATCATTTGGCGTACAGTACATTACGAAATATTAACACTCAGAATGCGGGTTGTATGATAGGCAACTTCCAAATCATTGCACGTATTAGCAAATTCATTCCAACATGATATACGGAAGGATAAATTTCACCATAACAATAGGTTGACTACCAAGATACCATCTATTGAACAAATAAAGTACAACTTGTTACATTTCATCAAGCTGCTTCAGTGACGGCTACCCCAAAAGGATCCAGCTTCAGGGAAGATACTCCTCGAACCTTGACTGAGCAGCTGGTGCAGCTTTTACTGAAAACATTCAAGCACGGTTAAGGAAAGCGATTGCATTTTAAGGGATGTAAAATGGAGTATCAAAATAAGCTCACCCTGCAAGCACATTCAATATCTCCTTCCCATGGGTTTGCATCTTCCACATGACTTCTTTTCCTCGATCAAACAATACTACAATCTTCTCTGCAGAATCCACAGCTTCATGCTAAGCATCTTCTAATGCCGAAGCACAAGCAGCGTGGCCTCATGAAGGTAAATATTTACGTTAACACGGACGGAAAATCAAATAACAACAATTGACTATCATGGAAATAATCTTACCCACCTTTTTCTAACTGAACACAATATTCCTTCGCCGAACCGTGAGAAATCCCATCTGAGGAAGCACTGTGGATGCACTGCGCGCACGGAACCATCTTCTCTGCGCATGAAGTAAAAAAAAAGGGATAGCAACTGGAGAAGTCGGAAAAGAGAACAAGGAATGAGTTTTACTTTACTTTCGTCCGATTCCGGGGTTACCGACGGTCTTGGATAAATAGCGCATCCTGAAATTCTCAGCAAAGGATACTGCTTAACTTATCCTAAAATAATCATTGCTACGTCCGGTTAAGAGATATTTATCAGTGATCCAAAATCATTCCGATCATATGTTATGGACGCGAACAAAATTGACTGCCATTTACACCCGAGCAGTCAAGGGAGTGAAATTGCCACATTACCAATTCGTGTCCCAGCATATCTTCAAGCTCTTTCGCGGCGGTAGTAGAAATGCAGGAAAAACTTTGTCTTGGCTGCTGGAGTAAACGGGACCGCTATCAACGTCTTCTCATCCGCCCCTTGCAGACGAGCTGAAATCGATTGATTGTTTCAATAGACGTTACATCCTTTTGGAATTATAATGTCAAATGTGTAATTCAATGAAGCTCATTTTTATGCAAATAAGCCGATGATGTATTATTTCGTGAGCTTCCCTACTTCTTCCCGTGGTAGATGCCTTCCTCACGTTTTCCAAACCGCTCTCGAAAAGGTCTTCTTGTTCCACAGCCACGCGATCGGTTTCCTGAAGAGATAAAGCATTAATCTAAACCATGATGGTCGTTTACGAAAAGTCGGGAAGAACAATCGACAACTCTTGCTGCTATGTGAAATTCGTTGACTGAAGATAAATCCTTCCTACCTTTATTTCCTCATGCATTCAAGATCTCGACTGATTTACAGATGGTCGTCCTCTTCGGAAGCGTTGCACAATAGCAATCAATTCCCAAGTAGTACGCAAAGCTGAAAATAATGAGACACGATTACGAATACGTGCGCGTGAATCTGAATTCAAATTACAAGTTCACTCACATTCTTTGATTCTCCGTCTCCATCGATGGAATGGTTCAGTAATTTCTCGAATTATTCCTCTCCCCGAGGCTAAGCATCCTGCTGGAGGGCTGATCCTCCTCGTCCGTAGTTGGTGCAGTTTCCTATAGAAGACATATATTAGTTTGAGGAAATCGAATTCACTTTGTCACGATTACGACAAGTCGAATCAAAAATACTCACACTGCCAGCTCAGTCAAAACCTTCGTCTCCATGTGGACCTTCCTTACGACATAACTTCCTGGATCTCGATGAGCTACACGGCAGAGCCCGCCGTCACACCTCAGGATCTTCTCACAAGCACCGTTCCCTCGTCATGGTAAAATATATACGTTAATATGGACGGCAAAAGATAGAATTCTTCAATTGACTGTCATGGAAATAACCTTACTCACCGTTTTGTAACTGAACAAAGTATTACTTCGCCGACCCGCGCTTCTCATGAATGGACGTACCTGGATCAAACGGAAACATTTTTTAATATGCAACCAATATTGCTGTAAATGGTCCCGCATCATGTTCTCATGCAAACTGGGATTATAATAGAAAGGACGTTACTTGCGATGGAATCATATGGATTTCTCGCGGTAAGAATTTCAGAACTTGGCCTTCCTCCTCTCGCGATATCCAATCTTCTTACGGTATCAATCCCTCGATGCACATTGAAACATTGTGACATGTCGGTATTTATAAAACCCAAATGCGCGGAATACATCGATTTACAATGGAGGCATTTCACGATAAGTACAGATGATTACAATTTGAGGCTGTTTTTCTCGCAGAACTACATTGTGATTTTACGCAGTTAAACTTTATCATAAATATAATTCTTACACATACAATACAGTTATGATGTTCACATTACTCCATACGGGTGTTCCTACAAGAAGCCAAACGCACTAACATAGTGCAACGGTCTACTGGTAAATGCTCGAAGGAAATTCGAAGATGGAAGAACCGAAAAAGAGAATGCATTCTCAAATATTCTGGACACATCAGCCGACAATGCGAAAATAGTGGGATGAAGATCAAGTGTGTGCAAGGACGATCGGAGGTGAAAAAGAGAACCATCAAAGAGAGGGTTGATCCTGAATAGAAGAATTTCAGGAGAACCTTGTTCACCGACGTGGATAGCCAAACGAACGACTCAAGTACGGAAGAAGAGCGACTGCTCCAAAACAAAGTGTGCGAACAAGATCATTTGGCGTACAGTACATTACGAAATATTAACACTCAGAATGCGGGTTGTATGATAGGCAACTTCCAAATCATTGCACGTATTAGCAAATTCATTCCAACATGATATACGGAAGGATAAATTTCACCATAACAATAGGTTGACTACCAAGATACCATCTATTGAACAAATAAAGTACAACTTGTTACATTTCATCAAGCTGCTTCAGTGACGGCTACCCCAAAAGGATCCAGCTTCAGGGAAGATACTCCTCGAACCTTGACTGAGCAGCTGGTGCAGCTTTTACTGAAAACATTCAAGCACGGTTAAGGAAAGCGATTGCATTTTAAGGGATGTAAAATGGAGTATCAAAATAAGCTCACCCTGCAAGCACATTCAATATCTCCTTCCCATGGGTTTGCATCTTCCACATGACTTCTTTTCCTCGATCAAACAATACTACAATCTTCTCTGCAGAATCCACAGCTTCATGCTAAGCATCTTCTAATGCCGAAGCACAAGCAGCGTGGCCTCATGAAGGTAAATATTTACGTTAACACGGACGGAAAATCAAATAACAACAATTGACTATCATGGAAATAATCTTACCCACCTTTTTCTAACTGAACACAATATTCCTTCGCCGAACCGTGAGAAATCCCATCTGAGGAAGCACTGTGGATGCACTGCGCGCACGGAACCATCTTCTCTGCGCATGAAGTAAAAAAAAAGGGATAGCAACTGGAGAAGTCGGAAAAGAGAACAAGGAATGAGTTTTACTTTACTTTCGTCCGATTCCGGGGTTACCGACGGTCTTGGATAAATGGCCCATCCTGAAATTCTCAGCGAAGGATACTGCTTAACTTATCCTGAAATAATCATTGCTACGTCCGGTTAAGAGATATTTATCAGTGATCCAAAATCATTCCGATCATATGTTATGGACGCGAACAAAATTGACTGCCATTTACACCCGAGCAGTCAAGGGAGTGAAATTGCCACATTACCAATTCGTGTCCCAGCATATCTTCAAGCTCTTTCGCGGCGGTAGTAGAAATGCAGGAAAAACTTTGTCTTGGCTGCTGGAGTAAACGGGACCGCTATCAACGTCTTCTCATCCGCCCCTTGCAGACGAGCTGAAATCGATTGATTGTTTCAATAGACGTTACATCCTTTTGGAATTATAATGTCAAATGTGTAATTCAATGAAGCTCATTTATATGCAAATAAGCCGATGATGTATTATTTCGTGAGCTTCCCTACTTCTTCCCGTGGTAGATGCCTTCCTCACGTTTTCCAAACCGCTCTCGAAAAGGTCTTCTTGTTCCACAGCCACGCGATCGGATTCCTGAAGAGATAAAGCATTAATCTAAACCATGATGGTCGTTTACGAAAAGTAGGGAAGAACAATCGACAACTCTTGCTGCTATGTGAAATTCGTTGACTGAAGATAAATCCTTCCTACCTTTATTTCCTCATGCATACAAGATCTCGACTGATTTACAGATGGTCGTCCTCTTCGGAAGCGTTGCACAATAGCAATCAATTCCCAAGTAGTACGCAAAGCTGAAAATAATGAGGCACGATTACGAATACGTGCGCGTGAATCTGAATTCAAATTACAAGTTCACTCACATTCTTTGATTCTCCGTCTCCATCGATGGAATGGTTCAGTAATTTCTCGAATTATTCCTCTCCCCGAGGCTAAGCATCCTGCTGGAGGGCGGATCCTCCTCGTCCGTAGTTGGTGCAGTTTCCTATAGAAGACATATATTAGTTTGAGGAAATCGAATTCACTTTGTCACGATTACGACAAGTCGAATCAAAAATACTCACCCTGCCAGCTCAGTCAAAAC
The DNA here is from genome assembly GCA_020796165.1 of Pantala flavescens. Lineage (NCBI taxonomy): Eukaryota > Metazoa > Arthropoda > Insecta > Odonata > Libellulidae > Pantala > Pantala flavescens. The sequence goes on along the minus strand of CM036885.1, from coordinate 16,746,662 downwards.
CTTCGTCTCCATGTGGACCTTCCTTACGACATAACTTCCTGAATCTCGATGAGCTACACGGCAGAGCCCGCCGTCACACCTCAGGATCTTCTCACAAGCACCGTGTCCTCGTCATGGTAAAATATATACGTTAATATTGACGGCAAAAGATAGAATTCTTCAATTGACTGTCATGGAAATAACCTTACTCACCGTTTTGTAACTGAACAAAGTATTACTTCGCCGACCCGCGCTTCTCATGAATGGACGAACCTGGATCAAACGGAAACATTTTTTAATATGCAAGCAAATATTACTGTAAATGGTCCCGCATCATGTTCTCATGCAAACTGGGATTATAATAGAAAGGACGTTACTTGCGATGGAATCATATGGAATTCTCGCGGTAAAAGTTTTGGAAGTTGGCCTTCCTCCTCTCGCGATATCAAATCTTCTTACGGTATCAATCCCTCGATGCACATTGAAACATTGTGACATGTCGGTATTTTTAAAAGCCAAATGCGCGGAATACATCGATTTACAATGGAGGCATTTCAGGATAAGTACAGATGATTACAATTAGAGGCTGTTTTTCTCGCAGAACTACATTGTGATTTTACGCAGTTAAACTTTATCATAAATATAATTCTTACACATACAATACAGTTATGATGTTCACATTACTCCATACGGGTGTTCATACAAGAAGCCAAACGCACTAACATAGTGCAACGGTCTACTGGTAAATGCTCGAAGGAAATTCGAAGATGGAAGAACCGAAAAAGAGAATGCATTCTCAAATATTCTGGACACATCAGCCGACAATGCGAAAATAGTGGGATGAAGATCAAGTGTGTGCAAGGACGATCGGAGGTGAAAAAGAGAACCATCAAAGAGAGGGTTGATCCTGAATAGAAGAATTTCAGGAGAACCTTGTTCACCGACGTGGCTAGCCAAACGAACGACTCAAGTACGGAAGAAGAGCGACTGCTCCAAAACAAAGTGTGCGAACAAGATCATTTGGCGTACAGTACATTACGAAATATTAACACTCAGAATGCGGGTTGTATGATAGGCAACTTCCAAATCATTGCACGTATTAGCACATTCATTCCAACATGATATACGGAAGGATAAATTTCACCATAACAATAGGTTAACTACCAAGATACCATCTATTGAACAAATAAAGTACAACTTGTTACATTTCATCAAGCTGCTTCAGTGACGGCTACCCCAAAAGGATCCAGCTTCAGGGAAGATCCTCCTCGAACCTTGAGTGAGCAGCTGGTGCAGCTTTTACTGAAAATATTCAAGCACGGTTAAGGAAAGCGATTGCATTTTAAGGGATGTAAAATGGAGTATCAAAATAAGCTCACCCTGCAAGCACATTCAATATCTCCTTCCCATGGGTTTGCATCTTCCACATGACTTCTTTTCCTCGATCTAACAATACTACAATCTTCTCTGCAGAATCCACAGCTTCATGCTAAGCATCTTCTAATGCCGATGCACAAGCAGCGTGGCCTCATGAAGGTAATATATTTACGTTAACACGGACGGAAAATCAAATAACAACAATTGACTATCATGGAAATAATCTTACCCACCTTTTTCTAACTGAACACAATATTCCTTCGCCGAACCGTGAGAAATCCCATCTGAGGAAACACTGTGGATGCACTGCGCGCACGGAACCATCTTCTCTGCGCTTGAAGTAAAAAAAAAGGGTAAGCAACTGGAGAAGTCGAAGAAGAGAACAAGGAATGAGTTTTACTTTACTTTCGTCCGATTCCGGGGTTACCGACGGTCTTGGATAAATGGCCCATCCTGAAATTCTCAGCGAAGGATACTGCTTAAATTATCCTGAAATAATCATTGCTACGTCCGGTTAAGAGATATTTATCAGTGATCCAAAATCATTCCGATCATATGTTATGGACGCGAACAAAATTGACTGCCATTTACACCCGAGCAGTCAAGGGAGTGAAATTGCCACATTACCAATTCGTGTCCCAGCATATCTTCTAGGTCTTTCGCGGCGGTAGTAGAAATGCGGGAAAAACTTTGTCTTGGCTGCTGCAGTAAACGGGACCGCTATCAACATCTTCTCATCAGCCCCATGCAGACGAGCTGAAATCGATTGATTGTTTCAATAGACTTTACATCCTTTTGGAATTATAATGTCAAATGTGTAATTCAATGAAGGTCATTTTTATGCAAATACGCCGATGATGTATTATTTCGTGAGCTTCCCTACTGCTTCCCGTGGTAGATGCCCTCCTCACGTTTTCCAAACCGCTCTCGAAAAGGTCTTCTTGTTCCACAGCCACGCGATCGGTTTCCTGAAGAGATAAAGCATTAATCAAAACCATGATGGTCGTTAACGAACAGTAGGGAAGAACAATCGACAACTCTTGCTGCTATGTGAAATTCGTTGACTGAAGATAAATCCTTCCTACCTTTTATTCCTCATGCATTCAAGATACCGACTGATTTACAGATGGTCGTCCTCTTCGGAAGCGTTGCACAATAGCAATCAATTCCCAAGTAGTACGCAAAGCTGAAAATAATGAGACACGATTACGAATACGTGCGCGTGAATCTGAATTCAAATTACAAGTTCACTCACATTCTTTGATTCTCCGTCTCCATCGATGGAATGGTTCAGTAATTTCTCGAATTATTCCTCTCCCCGAGGCTAAGCATCCTGCTGGAGGGCTGATCCTCCTCGTCCGTAGTTGGTGCAGTTTCCTATAGAAGACATATATTAGTTTGAGGAAATCGAATTCACTTTGTCACGATTACGACAAGTCGAATCAAAAATACTCACACTGCCAGCTCAGTCAAAACCTTCGTCTCCATGTGGACCTTCCTTACGACATAACTTCCTGGATCTCGATGAGCTACACGGCAGAGCCCGCCGTCACACCTCAGGATCTTCTCACAAGCACCGTTCCCTCGTCATGGTAAAATATATACGTTAATATGGACGGCAAAAGATAGAATTCTTCAATTGACTGTCATGGAAATAACCTTACTCACCGTTTTGTAACTGAACAAAGTATTACTTCGCCGACCCGCGCTTCTCATGAATGGACGTACCTGGATCAAACGGAAACATTTTTTAATATGCAACCAATATTGCTGTAAATGGTCCCGCATCATGTTCTCATGCAAACTGGGATTATAATAGAAAGGACGTTACTTGCGATGGAATCATATGGATTTCTCGCGGTAAGAATTTCAGAACTTGGCCTTCCTCCTCTCGCGATATCCAATCTTCTTACGGTATCAATCCCTCGATGCACATTGAAACATTGTGACATGTCGGTATTTATAAAACCCAAATGCGCGGAATACATCGATTTACAATGGAGGCATTTCACGATAAGTACAGATGATTACAATTTGAGGCTGTTTTTCTCGCAGAACTACATTGTGATTTTACGCAGTTAAACTTTATCATAAATATAATTCTTACACATACAATACAGTTATGATGTTCACATTACTCCATACGGGTGTTCCTACAAGAAGCCAAACGCACTAACATAGTGCAACGGTCTACTGGTAAATGCTCGAAGGAAATTCGAAGATGGAAGAACCGAAAAAGAGAATGCATTCTCAAATATTCTGGACACATCAGCCGACAATGCGAAAATAGTGGGATGAAGATCAAGTGTGTGCAAGGACGATCGGAGGTGAAAAAGAGAACCATCAAAGAGAGGGTTGATCCTGAATAGAAGAATTTCAGGAGAACCTTGTTCACCGACGTGGATAGCCAAACGAACGACTCAAGTACGGAAGAAGAGCGACTGCTCCAAAACAAAGTGTGCGAACAAGATCATTTGGCGTACAGTACATTACGAAATATTAACACTCAGAATGCGGGTTGTATGATAGGCAACTTCCAAATCATTGCACGTATTAGCAAATTCATTCCAACATGATATACGGAAGGATAAATTTCACCATAACAATAGGTTGACTACCAAGATACCATCTATTGAACAAATAAAGTACAACTTGTTACATTTCATCAAGCTGCTTCAGTGACGGCTACCCCAAAAGGATCCAGCTTCAGGGAAGATACTCCTCGAACCTTGACTGAGCAGCTGGTGCAGCTTTTACTGAAAACATTCAAGCACGGTTAAGGAAAGCGATTGCATTTTAAGGGATTTAAAATGGAGTATCAAAATAAGCTCACCCTGCAAGCACATTCAATATCTCCTTCCCATGGGTTTGCATCTTCCACATGACTTCTTTTCCTCGATCAAACAATACTACAATCTTCTCTGCAGAATCCACAGCTTCATGCTAAGCATCTTCTAATGCCGAAGCACAAGCAGCGTGGCCTCATGAAGGTAAATATTTACGTTAACACGGACGGAAAATCAAATAACAACAATTGACTATCATGGAAATAATCTTACCCACCTTTTTCTAACTGAACACAATATTCCTTCGCCGAACCGTGAGAAATCCCATCTGAGGAAGCACTGTGGATGCACTGCGCGCACGGAACCATCTTCTCTGCGCATGAAGTAAAAAAAAAGTGATAGCAACTGGAGAAGTCGGAAAAGAGAACAAGGAATGAGTTTTACTTTACTTTCGTCCGATTCCGGGGTTACCGACGGTCTTGGATAAATGGCCCATCCTGAAATTCTCAGCGAAGGATACTGCTTAACTTATCCTGAAATAATCATTGCTACGTCCGGTTAAGAGATATTTATCAGTGATCCAAAATCATTCCGATCATATGTTATGGACGCGAACAAAATTGACTGCCATTTACACCCGAGCAGTCAAGGGAGTGAAATTGCCACATTACCAATTCGTGTCCCAGCATATCTTCTAGGTCTTTCGCGGCGGTAGTAGAAATGCGGGAAAAACTTTGTCTTGGCTGCTGGAGTAAACGGGACCGCTATCAACGTCTTCTCATCCGCCCCTTGCAGACGAGCTGAAATCGATTGATTGTTTCAATAGACGTTACATCCTTTTGGAATTATAATGTCAAATGTGTAATTCAATGAAGCTCATTTATATGCAAATAAGCCGATGATGTATTATTTCGTGAGCTTCCCTACTTCTTCCCGTGGTAGATGCCTTCCTCACGTTTTCCAAACCGCTCTCGAAAAGGTCTTCTTGTTCCACAGCCACGCGATCGGATTCCTGAAGAGATAAAGCATTAATCTAAACCATGATGGTCGTTTACGAAAAGTAGGGAAGAACAATCGACAACTCTTGCTGCTATGTGAAATTCGTTGACTGAAGATAAATCCTTCCTACCTTTATTTCCTCATGCATACAAGATCTCGACTGATTTACAGATGGTCGTCCTCTTCGGAAGCGTTGCACAATAGCAATCAATTCCCAAGTAGTACGCAAAGCTGAAAATAATGAGGCACGATTACGAATACGTGCGCGTGAATCTGAATTCAAATTACAAGTTCACTCACATTCTTTGATTCTCCGTCTCCATCGATGGAATGGTTCAGTAATTTCTCGAATTATTCCTCTCCCCGAGGCTAAGCATCCTGCTGGAGGGCGGATCCTCCTCGTCCGTAGTTGGTGCAGTTTCCTATAGAAGACATATATTAGTTTGAGGAAATCGAATTCACTTTGTCACGATTACGACAAGTCGAATCAAAAATACTCACCCTGCCAGCTCAGTCAAAACCTTCGTCTCCATGTGGACCTTCCTTACGACATAACTTCCTGAATCTCGATGAGCTACACGGCAGAGCCCGCCGTCACACCTCAGGATCTTCTCACAAGCACCGTGTCCTCGTCATGGTAAAATATATACGTTAATATTGACGGCAAAAGATAGAATTCTTCAATTGACTGTCATGGAAATAACCTTACTCACCGTTTTGTAACTGAACAAAGTATTACTTCGCCGACCCGCGCTTCTCATGAATGGACGAACCTGGATCAAACGGAATCATTTTTTAATATGCAAGCAAATATTACTGTAAATGGTCCCGCATCATGTTCTCATGCAAACTGGGATTATAATAGAAAGGACGTTACTTACGATGGAATCATATGGAATTCTCGCGGTAAAAGTTTTGGAAGTTGGCCTTCCTCCTCTCGCGATATCAAATCTTCTTACGTTATCAATCCCTCGATGCACATTGAAACATTGTGACATGTCGGTATTTATAAAACCCAAATGCGCGGAATACATCGATTTACAATGGAGGCATTTCACGATAAGTACAGATGATTACAATTAGAGGCTGTTTTTCTCGCAGAACTACATTGTGATTTTACGCAGTTAAACTTTATCATAAATATAATTCTTACACATACAATACAGTTATGATGTTCACATTACTCCATACGGGTGTTCATACAAGAAGCCAAACGCACTAACATAGTGCAACGGTCTACTGGTAAATGCTCGAAGGAAATTCGAAGATGGAAGAACCGAAAAAGAGAATGCATTCTCAAATATTCTGGACACATCCGCCGACAATGCGAAAATAGTGGGATGAAGATCAAGTGTGTGCAAGGACGATCGGAGGTGAAAAAGAGAACCATCAAAGAGAGGGTTGATCCTGAATAGAAGAATTTCAGGAGAACCTTGTTCACCGACGTGGCTAGCCAAACGAACGACTCAAGTACGGAAGAAGAGCGACTGCTCCAAAACAAAGTGTGCGAACAAGATCATTTGGCGTACAGTACATTACGAAATATTAACACTCAGAATGCGGGTTGTATGATAGGCAACTTCCAAATCATTGCACGTATTAGCACATTCATTCCAACATGATATACGGAAGGATAAATTTCACCATAACAATAGGTTAACTACCAAGATACCATCTATTGAACAAATAAAGTACAACTTGTTACATTTCATCAAGCTGCTTCAGTGACGGCTACCCCAAAAGGATCCAGCTTCAGGGAAGATCCTCCTCGAACCTTGAGTAAGCAGCTGGTGCAGCTTTTACTGAAAATATTCAAGCACGGTTAAGGAAAGCGATTGCATTTTAAGGGATGTAAAATGGAGTATCAAAATAAGCTCACCCTGCAAGCACATTCAATATCTCCTTCCCATGGGTTTGCATCTTCCACATGACTTCTTTTCCTCGATCTAACAATACTACAATCTTCTCTGCAGAATCCACAGCTTCATGCTAAGCATCTTCTAATGCCGATGCACAAGCAGCGTGGCCTCATGAAGGTAATATATTTACGTTAACACGGACGGAAAATCAAATAACAACAATTGACTATCATGGAAATAATCTTACCCACCTTTTTCTAACTGAACACAATATTCCTTCGCCGAACCGTGAGAAATCCCATCTGAGGAAACACTGTGGATGCACTGCGCGCACGGAACCATCTTCTCTGCGCTTGAAGTAAAAAAAAAGGGTAAGCAACTGGAGAAGTCGAAGAAGAGAACAAGGAATGAGTTTTACTTTACTTTCGTCCGATTCCGGGGTTACCGACGGTCGTGGATAAATGGCCCATCCTGAAATTCTCAGCGAAGGATACTGCTTAAATTATCCTGAAATAATCATTGCTACGTCCGGTTAAGAGATATTTATCAGTGATCCAAAATCATTCCGATCATATGTTATGGACGCGAACAAAATTGACTGCCATTTACACCCGAGCAGTCAAGGAGGTGAAATTGCCACATTACCAATTCGTGTCCCAGCATATCTTCTAGGTCTTTCGCGGCGGTAGTAGAAATGCAGGAAAAACTTTGTCTTGGCTGCTGCAGTAAACGGGACCGCTATCAACATCTTCTCATCAGCCCCATGCAGACGAGCTGAAATCGATTGATTGTTTCAATAGACTTTACATCCTTTTGGAATTATAATGTCAAATGTGTAATTCAATGAAGGTCATTTTTATGCAAATACGCCGATGATGTATTATTTCGTGAGCTTCCCTACTGCTTCCCGTGGTAGATGCCCTCCTCACGTTTTCCAAACCGCTCTCGAAAAGGTCTTCTTGTTCCACAGCCACGCGATCGGTTTCCTGAAGAGATAAAGCATTAATCAAAACCATGATGGTCGTTAACGAACAGTAGGGAAGAACAATCGACAACTCTTGCTGCTATGTGAAATTCGTTGACTGAAGATAAATCCTTCCTACCTTTTATTCCTCATGCATTCAAGATACCGACTGATTTACAGATGGTCGTCCTCTTCGGAAGCGTTGCACAATAGCAATCAATTCCCAAGTAGTACGCAAAGCTGAAAATAATGAGACACGATTACGAATACGTGCGCGTGAATCTGAATTCAAATTACAAGTTCACTCACATTCTTTGATTCTCCGTCTCCATCGATGGAATGGTTCAGTAATTTCTCGAATTATTCCTCTCCCCGAGGCTAAGCATCCTGCTGGAGGGCTGATCCTCCTCGTCCGTAGTTGGTGCAGTTTCCTATAGAAGACATATATTAGTTTGAGGAAATCGAATTCACTTTGGCACGATTACGACAAGTCGAATCAAAAGTACTCACCCTGCCAGCTCAGTCAAAACCTTCGTCTCCATGTGGACCTTCCTTACGACATAACTTCCTGAATCTCGATGAGCTACACGGCAGAGCCCGCCGTCACACCTCAGGATCTTCTCACAAGCACCGTGTCCTCGTCATGGTAAAATATATACGTTAATATTGACGGCAAAAGATAGAATTCTTCAATTGACTGTCATGGAAATAACCTTACTCACCGTTTTGTAACTGAACAAAGTATTACTTCGCCGACCCGCGCTTCTCATGAATGGACGAACCTGGATCAAACGGAAACATTTTTTAATATGCAAGCAAATATTACTGTAAATGGTCCCGCATCATGTTCTCATGCAAACTGGGATTATAATAGAAAGGACGTTACTTGCGATGGAATCATATGGATTTCTCGCGGTAAGAATTTCAGAACTTGGCCTTCCTCCTCTCGCGATATCCAATCTTCTTACGGTATCAATCCCTCGATGCACATTGAAACATTGTGACATGTCGGTATTTATAAAACCCAAATGCGCGGAATACATCGATTTACAATGGAGGCATTTCACGATAAGTACAGATGATTACAATTAGAGGCTGTTTTTCTCGCAGAACTACATTGTGATTTTACGCAGTTAAACTTTATCATAAATATAATTATTACACATACAATACAGTTATGATGTTCACAATACTCCATACGGGTGTTCATACAGGAAGCCAAACGCACTGACATAGTGCAACGGTCTACTGGTAAATGCTCGAAGGAAATTCGAAGATGGAAGAACCGAAAAAGAGAATGCATTCTCAAATATTCTGGACACATCCGCCGACAATGCGAAAATAGTGGGATGAAGATCAAGTGTGTGCAAGGACGATCGGAGGTGAAAAAGAGAACCATCAAAGAGAGGGTTGATCCTGAATAGAAGAATTTCAGGAGAACCTTGTTCACCGACGTGGCTAGCCAAACGAACGACTCAAGTACGGAAGAAGAGCGACTGCTCCAAAACAAAGTGTGCGAACAAGATCATTTGGCGTACAGTACATTACGAAATATTAACACTCAGAATGCGGGTTGTATGATAGGCAACTTCCAAATCATTGCACGTATTAGCACATTCATTCCAACATGATATACGGAAGGATAAATTTCACCATAACAATAGGTTAACTACCAAGATACCATCTATTGAACAAATAAAGTACAACTTGTTACATTTCATCAAGCTGCTTCAGTGACGGCTACCCCAAAAGGATCCAGCTTCAGGGAAGATCCTCCTCGAACCTTGAGTGAGCAGCTGGTGCAGCTTCTACTGAAAAGATTCAAGCACGGTTAAGGAAAGCGATTGCATTTTAAGGGTTGTAAAATGGAGTATCAAAATAAGCTCACCCTGCAAGCACATTCAATATCTCCTTCCCATGGGTTTGCATCTTCCACATGACTTCTTTTCCTCGATCTAACAATACTACAATCTTCTCTGCAGAATCCACCGCTTCATGCTAAGCATCTTCTAATGCCGATGCACAAGCAGCGTGGCCTCATGAAGGTAATATATTTACGTTAACACGGACGGAAAATCAAATAACAACAATTGACTATCATGGAAATAATCTTACCCACCTTTTTCTAACTGAACACAATATTCCTTCGCCGAACCGTGAGAAATCCCATCTGAGGAACCACTGTGGATGCACTGCGCGCACGGAACCATCTTCTCTGCGCTTGAAGAAAAAAAAAGGGTAAGCAACTGGAGAAGTCGAAGAAGAGAACAAGGAATGAGTTTTACTTTACTTTCGTCCGATTCCGAGGTTACCGACGGTCTTGGATAAATGGCGCATCCTGAAATTCTCAGCGAAGGATACTGCTTAACTTATCCTGAAATAATCATTGCTACGTCCGGTTAAGAGATATTTATCAGTGATCCAAAATCATTCCGATCATATGTTATGGACGCGAACAAAATTGACTGCCATTTACACCCGAGCAGTCAAGGAGGTGAAATTGCCACATTACCAATTCGTGTCCCAGCATATCTTCTAGGTCTTTCGCGGCGGTAGTAGAAATGCAGGAAAAACTTTGTCTTGGCTGCTGGAGTAAACGGGACCGCTATCAACGTCTTCTCATCCGCCCCATGCAGACGAGCTGAAATCGATTGATTGTTTCAATAGACGTTACATCCTTTTGGAATTATAATGTCAAATGTGTAATTCAATGAAGCTCATTTTTATGCAAATAAGCCGATGATGTATTATTTCGTGAGCTTCCCTTCTTCTTCCCGTGGTAGATGCCTTCCTCACGTTTTCCAAACCGCTCTCGAAAAGGTCTTCTTGTTCCACAGCCACGCGATCGGTTTCCTGAAGAGATAAAGCATTAATCTAAACCATGATGGTCGTTTACGAAAAGTCGGGAAGAACAATCGACAACTCTTGCTGCTATGTGAAATTCGTTGACTGAAGATAAATCCTTCCTACCTTTATTTCCTCATGCATTCAAGATCTCGACTGATTTACAGATGGTCGTCCTCTTCGGAAGCGTTGCACAATAGCAATCAATTCCCAAGTAGTACGCAAAGCTGAAAATAATGAGACACGATTACGAATACGTGCGCGTGAATCTGAATTCAAATTACAAGTTCACTCACATTCTTTGATTCTCCGTCTCCATCGATGGAATGGTTCAGTAATTTCTCGAATTATTCCTCTCCCCGAGGCTAAGCATCCTGCTGGATGGCTGATCCTCCTCGTCCGTAGTTGGTGCAGTTTCCTATAGAAGACATATATTAGTTTGAGGAAATCGAATTCACTTTGCCACGATTACGACAAGTCGAATCAAAAATACTCACCCTGCCAGCTCAGTCAAAACCTTCGTCTCCTTGTGGATCTTCCTTACGACATAACTTCCTGAATCTCGATGAGCTACACGGCAGAGCCCGCCGTCACACCTCAGGATCTTCTCATAAGCACCGTTCCCTCGTCAGGGTATATTTACGTTAATATGGACGGCAAAAGATAGAATTCTTCAATTGACTGTCATGGAAATAACCTTACTCACCGTTTTGTAGCTGAACAATTTATTCCTTCGCCGACCCGCGCTTCTCATGAATGGACGTACCTGGATCAAACGGAAACATTTTTTAATATGCAAGCAAATATTGCTGTAAATGGTCCCGCATCATGTTCTCATGCAAACTGGGATTATAATAGAAAGGACGTTACTTGCGATGGAATCATATGGATTTCTCGCGGTAAGAATTTCAGAACTTGGCCTTCCTCCTCTCGCGATATCCAATCTTCTTACGTTATCAATCCCTCGATGCACATTGAAACATTGTGACATGCCGGTATTTATAAAACCCAAATGCGCGGAATACATCGATTTACAATGGAGGCATATCACGATAAGTTCAGATGATTACAATTTGAGGCTGTTTTTCTCGCAGAACTACATTGTGATTTTACGCAGTTAAACTTTATCATAAATATAATTCTTACACATACAATACAGTTATGATGTTCACATTACTCCATACGGGTGTTCATACAAGAAGCCAAACGCACTAACATAGTGCAACGGTCTACTGGTAAATGCTCGAAGGAAATTCGAAGATGGAAGAACCGAAAAAGAGAATGCATTCTCAAATATTCTGGACACATCAGCCGACAATGCGAAAATAGTGGGATGAAGATCAAGTGTGTGCAAGGACGATCGGAGGTGAAAAAGAGAACCATCAAAGAGAGGGTTGATCCTGAATAGAAGAATTTCAGGAGAACCTTGTTCACCGACGTGGCTAGCCAAACGAACGACTCAAGTACGGAAGAAGTGCGACTGCTCCAAAACAAAGTGTTCGAACTAGATCATTTGGCGTACAGTACATTACGAAATATTAACACTCAGAATGCGGGTTGTATGATAGGCAACTTCCAAATCATTGCACGTATTAGCACATTCATTCCAACATGATATACGGAAGGATAAATTTCACCATAACAATAGGTTAACTACCAAGATACCATCTATTGCACTTATAAGGTAGTACTTGTTACTTTTCATCAAGCTGCTTCAGTGACGGCTACCCCAAAAGTATTACATTTAATTTCATATTACGAAACCATTCGCGAAATACAATTTTCTGTGGGAATCTACAAAGTTTATTTTATTACTATGGCATTCCACGAAGGTACTCCTTCTCACATTGATTTCACTGCTCCATTATAATTATGCTTAGCGAAACTCATTAAGTTTTTCCCCATTACTGCGCCTTACGTTTCCTTCAATATTTAGCAATTGAAAATATTCAGCACCCAAATGGCTTTCAAGTATTTCATACTTAGCCACAATATTGTGGTAAATGTATAAAGAATTATTTATTCCCCTTTCTTGATGGTTAACTGCCACTAAGTCACTAAGCCAACTTAGTAGTGAGGTAAGTATAAACATATGAATATTCATAAAATTTTATTTGACTAATTAATTGTTGTTTGCATACTCCAAAATATATCATGCTCCTTAATTTTATATAGTTAGCAAAATGAACACTATTATCACTTATTTTACTATGCTTTTACTAAGAACAGAACGTCATTAATTACAGGACATAATTCAACATCTTTCTTGTTTCATTCATATATTATTTCATTACCCATAGATTTTTTTCTCTCAATTTCTAAGATGTTGTGCGATCAAAAATAATATATTACATAATTATCTAAATTCTTATGATCTCTGTTGTTTATCTTTTAATCCAATGCATTCAATATTTGCTGCTTAATAAAAGATTGTAACTCTCAAATTAAAAGATCATGTATATCATTATCTGAGAATAATAATACTTTACAAAAGGTAAAAATATAGTACGAATAGAGCATCAATTGATAAAATAATAACCTGCTACTGAAACTATATGTCCCTAGAAATAAGTGCCTTTTTATCAAGGTGCTTCCTTTTCTCTAGAATATTTTTAATAAATTTATGTAATAGAAGAGCGGTTCTAATTTCATGTGTTTATATTTAAAGTGTCGTTTCAGGTGAGTCGTTAAACGTTTAATTGGACTTTTTTTAAATTTTAACCAAATGTTATTAAAATTGATTGAATAATTAAAACATTTTATGAAAAAATTCAATCCCGAAATTCATATAAAGTCGTTAACTGTTTCAGAAATTGCAATTGCAAATAATATAAGTCAATATGGTTTTCTCGAATCATGTTAATAACCTTGCGTTAGAATTTATAAACTGCAACCGAATTAAAAAGTAATTAAAAATAAATATCGTTTTTGAAGGAATCGAATTTACGTGGTGTTATCGTGAGCATGTCCGAAAGAAGCTACGGCTCCTTCACTTTCCTTTTCGTTCAGCAGCTTGAGTCATTTTTGTTTAGAAAGTGGAATACATACTCAAGGACAAATGCTCTCCATCACAATACAAAAAAGGGAAGGAGATTCGTGAGCAAGTAGACCCGGAGTATTGAAATATATTAATAACTATATATTAAACGGAAATAAACTAAATTATTATTGAATCACTGAATACAAGATAAACTATCGTTGCATATAATTCACCTCACGATAGAAAATGATTCAGGTTTTAATTTAATAATTGAATGTTATCTAAATAACATCCGATTATGACAAGTTAAATATTTCAATTTCAATAATAATTCGGAACAATTATCATTCCATGCTGCGATGAACGATGATTGCAGTATACGTAAATACAGAAAAAATCCTATGAATTGGAAAATGTCGTGGCCTACAATTTTAATCGCAAAATTCCTTTGAATCTTACGTATATAAGTTACAAATATATCTCAATACGACGATGTATACATAGAGTAGTATCTAAGTTACATGTTGATTGCATATTGGACCGTGTCAAACTATTTTAAAAAATTCTAAAAATTCCTTAACTGATTAAAAAACACTCCTTATAGTCGTACTTATATAATTCTCTTATGTAATCAAAATGGTATCATTGTTTTCGAGATCCGTTTAGCGTAATAATTTTACTTTGAGCAGCTGTCAGGTGTTTAAAAAATATTATATCTAAATCTATATATCTAAATATTATATATATATATATATATATATATATATATATATATATATATATTATATTTATTAGAATAAATTATATAATCGTTAAAATAAAAGGTTGAAACTCGAAATAAAACTATGTATCTTATACAGACGAAATTTATATGACAATCCGTATTGCATTTCAAAAATAACTAAATCATTCATTGAATACCGCTTAATGATGCAATAGGGAAAATGTATTGCAAAATAACGAGAAATATTAATTTAATAAATTACAAATATTCACTAAGAAATAGAAAACGTTGTGGATTACACCCTTCAAACTTAATATATTTCGTTTTCGTAAACCTACCGTTAATTTTTCAATGATCAGAGAATAGAATGGTATGCAAGGTGATATCTCAATTTAATCTTTGATAGGATAACGGACCTCATAAAACTATACTATAGACATCATAGTTATCCATTAATTAACTAGAAAAGCATAAGTATACATCCACTTGTATATATATATGAAGGAGTGATACGCGGATCATTGTTCTCGGGAAGTGTTAATCATCATTAATTGTACTTTTATTAGAAGGGTTGTTACGTTTTTAGATTATAGAGCAACTGTATAATCGCTAAAAAACGTGAGTTAAATCTTGAGTGAAACTAAGAATATTACATATTTCGTCATCCTTCACTTATTTCAAATACTTCAAGTTTCCATTTAATTTGAATAGAGTACTTATTTAAATTAGATTCTAATATTGGAATTAAAGAAAGTTGTAAATCGTTCAAGACTATTTCAAGTACGTTAGGAATCATCGCATGAGATCTATTCTCGTACTTAATACGCGTAGTTATACGAAAAGCAATGTTACGTTGTATTCAGAAAATTAAAGCAAAGAAGTGTTGAAAATAGGAATAAAGCTCTCGCGAGTACTATCCATTTATTATAGAAATAGTTGTAGTGATTTATTAATGATCAATGGCATCAGTGCTTAAATATCACGATGACTCAAAGCATAATTAATATTTCAATGATAATTAAATTTCCTCGTTGGCGTCGTAAATCATTTAAAGTTATAAATTATTATATAATCTTTCGTTAATTATAGTTTCATTCGGGAATAACATTGAATCGCATTACTTTCCGCTTATGTATTTATTCTAAGTTTCGTTAAACAATCATTAATTGCGGAAACCGTTCCTTAAATGTGTTTCGCAACACGTTACATTCAAAAAAACGTTAGTAGAATCCAATATTCAAACGAAATAAACTTGGATGGATTCAGATTCTGAAAAGTACGTCGGCTATCAATGATACGTAATTGCCACGTGGTCTAACCGGAAGTCGTTGTTACATGTCCGAAAATGAGTGGAGATTTAATAAAAAGGAGGTTTTATCACTATCGAAGATTATAAAATTGAATCGGAAACTTTCAAAATGAGATATTCATGAGCGATTCCGTATTTGAGAATGATTCGATCGAACTATGACTACGAGGCGGTTATCAAGTTTTATGACATAAATACTTGTTTCGTCATGTAACCGACGTACAAGTTAAACGCACGGTAAACATTTCTTTCTCTTTTAAAGGAAGGAAACAAAGGCACGATCATTCGGAAGATACTTCGACAGCGGCACCTTTCTTTAAAAAAATCGGACTAAATATATCCATCCAAAATTAAAATCGATTCTGAATGAAATAGATACCGACAAAGAAAGTAACATAGTCTATTAAAGAACATAATAGTTTTAAAAAAATCGTATATTTCCTACCTTTCGTGTCCCAGCCATTCCAATCGTTGGCGTCCTGACTCCGTGATGAGGTTCCATCGCAGCTTTCTTTCCGCTTATATATTCAATATCGATAATTATTAATTCGGAAATTACCGAAAACGATTCAACCAGATAAACTAACGCACTTTTAAAACTTTCAGTGACGAATTTAAATTTTAACGGTTTTCTTGAACAAAGCGGCAGCACGACGTTGCTAGAAGAATTCCCAGAAGACAATGGCAATTTTGCAACACCGCTAAAGTTGAACCAAAATCCTCGCTTCTGATTGGCTGGTTACGATTGACCACGCCCGCTTTAGCGTTCCTTTATCTTTTCCATATTTAATAATTTAATTATTTTAATTAATTACAATGTAAATGATGATTAAATGATTCAAATTAATTTTTACAATTATTAGGGTAAATATATTCATTAATACTTATCGTTTGAATATTATGTATGGGAAGTTGAAGAAGTTCACTCAAGCAAATTCTCATACTCATTCGTTATGAAAAATTTGACGTCCAATGCTTTTGTTTTACTGGAAAATTCATTAAGTTTTAATAACAAATGGAAATTAAAATTAAAACTTCGGTCTTACCCCTGAAATTATTTAATAATAATGTTTATTCACAACATCTACCAGAGATTGTGAATGAGATATTTTTCGAAGTATCTTCTCAATGGTACGTCAATAGACTATAGTCGAAATAGATTGGAGGTAAACGTGAAAGTAATCTCATATCATTCATCGTGAAAATTAATGTCAACTTAAGAAATAAATAAATCACTCTATAAGTTCATCAATCCTCTGATGGCTACCTTTGTTGCTAAAATGTTTGAAAACATATGTATCTGATTTAAAAGTTATATTACTTTGAGATCAATTTACTAGAAAAGCTTACTTACCTCTGATAGCCTTTCCATTTTTCTTGAATGGAACTACCCTCCAAAGGAACCTTCTTTATTTTGGCGACCGCACTTTAATTAGAAATGTTTTTCTTAACAAACACACGTTCAGATTTAGACACTTCACAATGGCAAAAAGCACCCACACCTCACTCACTATTTATATATTGTTTGCACTTATTTCATCACTGATTTTAGCAATAGCAGGAATCAAATTGCCAGAATAAAGCAAAACGTTGCACTTTCCACGTAATATATAAGTTAATCCGTGGAATTTTTGGTATACGTCGTCACTTATTGCACCCGAGAGGTCACATGTCACTCAATTCACTATAAATCATAGGCGAGGCATTTTCGATTCTTTTCTTGCGGAAATGTCTCAAAACTTGAGCGATTTCATGATTATTTTTGTATTATTATCGAAATAGAGAACGTTATTATTTCCATCTGTATAATCGTTACTTTAATGATTGAATAGTGTTCATGATCATACACAAATAGAAAACTTGTGTACAATTGAATAAAATGAACCTTTCAAATTCACCCTTCAAACTTTGGGCATGTATCTGCACATTCATAAAATTCTCGAGGCACTATTTTCGGTGGCTAAAGCTGTAGTTACACAATCACTCTTTGATGTAATCAAAAATAAACATCAACCATGAATATACACTTTAAGTCACTCACTAAAGCGTTGCACCAGAATACCTTGCACTATTTTCGGACAATGAAAGAAAATTAAAACACACCTACTATTCCTACTCCTACAACTTCCAACTGAATGTAATGGGCCTTCCTTTCGTATCACAGACGGATCACTAACTCATAGAGATGTGAATAAAACACTTCTCACTCTTCGAACGTAATCAGCATATCCTAACATTCAATATGCAAGAGGAGTCATAACTGCACCAATGTCGGTGGCTTGAATACGTCATCTTTTCGCCACGAGAATGTATTCCAAAATGAACACTGACCAATGAATATCCACTTATGTTTCACCCTTTGAAGCACCATACACCATATTATGTTGCACTTCATTCGGACGATGAAAGACTGAAGTAATATTCTAAGAGACAACGATTCAAAAATACCCATACTTTCCCCCTGAACTTGTTTCGAACAGCTATTTACTTTCTAGCGAAAGTGCAGAAATATTCTGGCGTTACTCATTTAGTACGACCTCGAAATTTTATAAAACGCTTTAGCCGTTATTTCAAGGTAAACCTTTTTTGGTTACTTAAATGAATACTCGAAATCGTAATAAATAGATCTTTCACAAGTAGAGCGTTCCTTATTATTTTGTGATCGCGCGATGACCAGGATTCAATATACTTAAACTTATCCCACGATCCATTTATTTAAGTTAGCTAAACCTTATTTTATAAACAAGTTTTTCATTGAAATAGCCGCTAGGGTTAAAGCGTTTCATAAAATTTCGAGGTCGTACTAAATGAGTAACGCCAGAATATTTCCGCCCTTCGGAAGGAAGTAAATAGTTGTACAAAACAAGCTCATGGAGAGACAGAGAGTGAATCACATGTTTTTGAATCATGGAATTGGTCATCAAGTACGTATAGTGCAAGTTATTATGGTGCCATGCTTAAGTGAGTGACTTAAAGTGTATATTCACTGGTTGATTATTTTTCCAAATTCAAGTTCGAAGGGTGTAATTGACAAAATTTTCCATTTCGCAGTCAATATTTTAATTTATTGACTTAATTTTAAATTTATTAAATTAATATTTCTTATTATTTAGCTATACATTTTCCCTGTTGCATCATTAAGCGATATTTAATTAATGATTTAGTTATTTTTACAAGTTGAAATTTTTGAAATGCAATACGGATTGTCATATAAATTTCGTCTGTATAAGATACATAGTTTTATTTCGAGTTTCAACCTTTTATTTTAACGATTATATATTTTATTCTAATAAATATAATATATATATATATAATATTTAGATATATAGATTTAGATATAATATTTTTTAAACACCTGACAGCTGTACGTCTAAATTCTCTATAGAAAAGTTAGAACTGTAAGTATTCAAGGGCGCTCATTGCTCCCTAGGACCCCTTGTCAGAGGCCCTCTTCTTCTCACACTTTTTCATTTACTCACCACTTCACCCCATCCCTATCCTTCTTCCTCTGTAGCCTCTCTGGCCTGTAAACAAACTTAATGTGCTGGATGCCCTTCTCTCTCCTTTTGGGGGATTTCCGAGTGCAGTGGGCAGTTGGTAACAGGAACGCGAGGAAGGCAGTAGTGCCGAATTAAAGTTCTGTGTTGGAAGCAAGGACTTATTACGTTTTATTTCTGTTCCCTTTTTGTTCCCTGAGCGAATCCCGCCTCGAGTTGGGCCTTTGGGTGTCAGAAGTGGGATACAGCCTCAGGGAACAAATATATCAGAGAAGGACAAGTCATGGCATCCCGTGTGAGTATTGGGGACCGGGAAGTGAATCTCCAGGAGGCGATTGACGAGCTCAGCATGAGGATTGGAGAGCTTAATCGGGAAAATGCGAGTTAGAGGCGGTCACTCGGAAGTGGTGAGACAGAAGTTGCGCACAGAAAGAACTTCCCCCTGATATCTCTCGTGGATGTCTTTTCGGGAGAGTCGAAAGGAGTCACGTCTTTCTTTGAGAAGATCGAGAAAACTGCAGAACTGAGTGGATGGGGCGACATCGAGAAGCTGCACGTTGCTTCTCTTCGGTTGGGAGGAGAGGCCGCCGAGTATTATCGGAGTAAAAAGTGTAGGGAGGCGCCGTCATATGAAGTACTCAAACACCTTCTAGTAGAGAGGTTTAAGACAAAGAAAAGCGCCCGTTTTTATCGAGAAAAGCTTGCGTCGATCCGGATGGGACGTTGAGGGTTTTGCCGATAGAATCCGCACCATCAACGCTCATACGTACGAAGCAGCGGGGACCGCAGATTACGTCGCCGCAGTGCGGGATGAAGTAGATCAACGGGCACTAGACGCCTTCCTCAATGGATTACCGAGAGAACTGAGCCGGCAAGTCCGACTGACAGCGCCAGAGACCCTCGACGAAGCTGTTCGACAGGCGGTACGAATAGATGAAGTCGAGAGAAGAACCGGGAACCCATTGAGGAGAGTTTTCCGTGTTCCGAGTGAGCAAGTTTGCTTTTCCTGCGGGCACATGGGACACTTGGCACGGCAGTGTCCAAGAGGACGACCTTGCTTCACCTGCGGACGCACGGGGCATTTCGCCCGGAGCTACGCCTCGCGACCATCTATGCGTCATCGGCAGAGGGATTTAAACAACGAGAGGGTTGGCCGGATTTTAAAGACAAACGAGCGTGATTATCTGCAAAATATTACGTAATCCTCGCTTCATAAACGAAAAAGAGTCGATTTGTATAAGAAATTTGTTAAAAAGTCGGATTTTAAAGACAAAAAAGCGCGATTATCGGCAAAATATAGCGTAATCTTCGCTTTAAAAACGAAAAAGAGGCGATTTTTACAAGAAATTTGTTAAAAAGCCGGATTTAAAAGACCAAAAAGCGAAACTATCTGCGAAATATTACGTAATCTACGCTTTAAAAACAATAGAGAGGCGATTTTTATAAGAAATTTGTTAAAAAGCCAAATTTTAAAGACCAAAGAGCGTGATTATCGGCGAAATATTACGTAATCTTCGCTTTACAACAGAAGAAGAGACAATTTTTATAAGAAATTTGTTAAAAAGCCGGAATTTAAAGCCAAAAAAGCGCGATTATCGGCGAAATATTACGTAATATTCGCTTTATAAACAATAAAGGGGAAATTTTTTTAAGAAATTGGTTAAAATGAATATTTTTCAAGACAAAAAAGAGAGCGATTATCTGTGGAATATATTATAATCTTCTAAAAGAGAAAAAGAGAAGAATTAAGATTAATAAATCCGAGAAAAGCCAATAAATCCGAGAATGGCGAATAAATTCGAGAAATGCGAATAAATCCGAGAAAAGCGAATAAATTCGAGAAATGCGAATAAATCCGCAAAAAGCGAGTAAATCCGAGAAAAGCGAATAAATTCGAGAAATGCGAATAAATCCGAGATAAGTGAATAAATCCGAGAAAAGCGAGTAAATCCGAGAAATGCAAATAAATCCGAGAAATGTAAATAAATCCGAGAAAAAAAGCATAAATCCGAGAAAAGCGAATTAATCCGAGAAAAGCGAATTAATCCGAGAAAAGCGAATAAATCATAGAAAAGCGAATAATTCCGAGAAATGGGAATAAATCCGAGAAAAGCGAATAAATCCGAAAAAAACCAATAAATCCGAGAATAGCGCATAAATCCGAAAAAAGCGAATATATAAGAAAAAAGCGAATAATTCCGAGAAAAGCGAATTAATCCGAGAAAGCGAATAAATCCGAAAAATGCGAATAAATCCGAAAAATGCGCATAAATCCGAGAAAAGCGATCAAATCCGAGAAAAGCGAATAAATCTGAGAAAAGCGAATACATCCGAGAAAAGCGAATAAATCAACAAAATGCGAATAAATCCGAGAAAAGCGAAAAAATCCGACAAATGCGATTAAATCCGAGAAAAGCGATTAAATCCGAGAAATGCGATTCAATCCGAGAAAAGCGAATAAATCCGAAAAATGTGAATAAATCCAAGAAAAGCGATTAAATCCGAGAAAAGAGAATAAAACCGAGAAATGCGATTAAATCCGAGATAAGCGAATAAATCCGAGAAAAGCGAGTAAATCCGAGAAATGCAAATAAATCCGAGGAAAAAGCATAAATCCGAGAAATGGGAATTAATCCGAGAAAAGCGATTATATCCGAGAAAAGAGAATAAATCCGAGAAATGAGAATAAAGCCGCAAAAAGCGAATAAATCCGTGAAAAGCGAATAAATTCGAGAAAAGTGAATAAATCCGAGAAAAGCAAATGAATCCGAGGAAAGAGAATAAATCCGAGAAAAGAGATTTAATCCGAAAAAAGCGAATATATAAGAAAAAAGCGAATAAATCCGAGAAAAGCGATCAAATCCGAGAAAAGCGATCAAATCCGAGAAAAGCGAATAAATCCGAGAAAAGCGAATAAATCCGAGAAATGCGATTAAATCCGAGAAATGCGATTAAATCCGAGAAAAGCGAATAAATCCGAGAAAAAAGAATAAATCCGCAAAAAGTAAATAAATCAGATAAATGCGAATAAATCCGAGAAATGCGATTAAATCCGAGAAAAGCGATTAAATCCGAGAAATGCGATTAAATCCGAGAAATGCGATTAAATCCGAGAAAAGCAAATAAATCCGCAAAAATCAAATAAATCCGAGAACAGCGAATAAATCCGAGAAATGCGATTGAATCCGAGAAAAGCGAATAAATCCGAGAAAAGCGAATAATTCCGAGAAAAGCGAATAAATCCGCAAAAAGCGAATAAATCCGAGAATTGCGAATAAATCCGGAAAAAGTTAATAAATCCGCAATAATTGAATAAAACCGTGAAAAGCGAATAATTCCGAGAAAAGCGAAGAAATCCGAGTTATTCGTTATTTTTTTATATATTTTATTATATGTATATTTCGTTATAATAGTCGCGCTCTTTTGTCTATAAAATTTAACCAATTTCTTATAAAAATCGTCTCTCTTTTCTTTATAAAGCTAAAATTACGTAATATTCCGCAGAACTTCGCACTCTTTTGTGTATAAAATCCGATCTGAAATTTTAATCGTTTACGACTCACCTCATGTTTATTTTCGAAAATCTTTCTCGAATTTTAGATTCCCGCCGGTGACAATCGCGCCTCGAAATACCACCGTGCGCAATGCACTTTCCACAGCGACCTCGCCGTGTCAACATCCTCCCTTTCACCAGTCGTTAATTTTCCTTTTTCTCTAATTAAATGCACTCTGTTGAAGATAAAAGCATCTTCGTACGAACTATGATGCTGCGCCCGAGCTCCCTGTAAGAAGAAACGGCTCCGAAAACTTAATAAAGCTCGATTTGCAGCGATAACATACGACACCATATGAACACTAATGCTGAGAACCAACGTTCAACGATATTATTATGGCTATCATCATCTCATCTAGCTTACAGTGACAGAGTAATGTAACCTTTCGACGGATTGGAATCCAGGAACTCGGAATTCCTCGCTCCGAAGCAATCGGCAAGTAAAATTCGAGAGGCAAATCCTTGTCTTCGTAGGCAAAGGGCCTACCGAGATATTTCCAATGGGACTGGGTATCTTAACTTACAATTCTCCTCGGAGCCTCACCAAAATCTCTTTCCGCACGCTCGCAAGACGATGCCTTCCTTTGCGATGCTGCCGTATTTTATCTATCTTCCATGTGCTCCGATAACCACTTAACACGGTCACAATCACTTTATCCGCGGAGAATCGTCAATACTCTATAGGATTGATACGAAATAGCGTAATCCACTCGATGCGCTAGTCACAAACGTTTCTCACGAGCAACGACTGCCGAGTGAGACCAATGGGGAGGAGCCCTCTGTCGGATTTCAGTTAAGAAAAGTTTCCCTGTGACGAACGATGACGGACTATATCCGCTTCTCCTCATTCGAGCTCCCAAGGTCTACGTAGCAAATTCAAAATTTGGCAATCGTTACGCTTAAAACTCCTTCGAGATTCGTTATTTCTAAGGACAAGAGTTCATTCGAATGCATGGCTAAATTTACTACTTAATGTTCGTTACTCGCGAACAGAATTATACTAAACGGAAAGAATGACTCCTAATGAATTCAACAAACAGCTCCCGCGATAGACGGTAAGGAACGGGGAGGAACGATTTAATGAACGGAAATTACTTTGGGCAGGGCATTTGCAGGATTTTAAGCATAAAGTAAACGTTTCGACAGGGGACAATTTGGGGCGGTCGATTATTAATTAATCGACCGTGTATAAACCAGGTTATAACGTTCAAAGTTTCACTGCATATCGGCTGCGTCTTACACTCGCAGTGCGCCGAAACGGAAATTATATTCAGCCGTCAAGAAATTGCGTGTGCGTGACCGAAAAACCTCGACAGGGGTGTCAATCAAATTAATCCGTAAACTTAAGTGTAAATGGAGAACCAAACGAGTTTCTATAAAATTGATTTCCAATGCGTTTTTCATCCATTACCGCTCGCGCATAGGACAACGATTTTTATCGCCGATTTTTATGTCGCGGTTTCTGAATAAGAGACGTTAAACTGAACTAGATTCTCCGCATAAGTTTGGCGTTCCTGCTGTGCCTTAAACGCGCGAGCCTCCGATGGACGAGCACATGCGGCAGTTGCCGATCGCCCTTACGCGTTAACCCGTTGCAAAGGCGTTCGAAGATTTAGTGCCTTGTGATTCGATGACTTTGTACAATTAAAAGGATGCGACAACCCGCTTAGGAAGGTGTACGCTCTATAACTGGGACCTCGTACGCAGACAGAGGTTTTCAGAAAACGTCTTCGTCTCGAAAGGGTAAAGTAATCGTGCCAAGAAAGGAAAACGTCTCCATCAACTGACATTTCCAGCCTATTTGAGCCGGGGAAAATGGAATATTTATCTCATTTTCTAAGAAATAGTTAAAACATTGAGAGGTCAAGAGGACCCCAAGTTTCGGATCGTGATGCGAAATATTAAGATTCGCACAGGGTATTCCTACGGACGAACTCGGATTGTGGACGACACCTCATGCGTAGCTTTCTCATTGCGTGAATAAAGAACGCATGGTAAGTGGCTTACACGAAAGCTAACCTTCGTCTTCTGAGAATGCTATGGGCTCCAAAAGGTCACAGATGGTTGCGAAATCCGTTTTCTAAATGCACGTTGCGGAAAAGCGAAGTAGCATCCGTGGAAAGCGAAATATACCTTTGCCACGGCCACTTTGACAGTAGAGGGAGAAAGATCCATCGACGAGCATTATCTTTCCAAGGTGGCCAGCGAGACGATCAGGTTACGAGCAGTCGTCCGAAAGACTCCCTTTCATTAGGAGATAACCTCATTCCCAGATATCGAATAACAAATACGTGTATAGACAGAATTGAGAATATTACCTTGGAAAAGACTTTATGATTAGATGAATTTGTTCGGTTTTAGCGAAATTTTATCGCACATTTAAGGTTGTTCATGAATAACCACTGTTCAACATTATCAATCAGGTTGCACGCTAAATAGCTTAAGATTAGCGATAGAAACTCGTTTCTACATGGTAAGCGAAAACAAAAATTTTATATTCATTTTAATATTCACAAGTAGCGCCACAAAACATATACGGAAATGCGAGTACAGAAACAAGTGCTACGTTTCGAAGGCATTTTTTAAAATGGAAGGTGGTTTGGACCCATGGACAAATATTGCTGTAACACCCCGCTGAGAAAAGCGCACGCTCTACATTACGATCTATATTCAAAATAGCAAAAAGCTTCGTATCTATAGTCTGTTCCACTTTTCTAGGCAGTATGGGCTTATGGAGAAATCGAATAGCCTCGTACGCCGGGTCATTTTTCTGGAATATCCGCGATATCCACAAAATTTGCCTTCGCAACGGATGAAATTAATATTTTCAACTGTTTTTGGTGAATTTTTTTCCAACGTTTTGGTAAAATTTGGACAAGGAAGGATGGTTCTATACATTGACGAAGTTTCTTTAACATTTCAACAAAAGAAATAAATTTTATAGCGGGTTGAAAAAAAATAGTCACCTCACCAGCCGTGAGCAATACTAAAACTGCCATTTCTCTCATCCTATCAAACGTAAAGTGCTAGTGTTTTCTTAGATTACTCTTTATACCTTATGAATACAAAAAAATTAACTTACATTAATTTTTGACCGATAAAATTTTAGTAAAAAATAATTTAAGTGGAACGCAACCTCCGAAAAATTGGATCGTGCAGTCAAATATATACATCGCCTAAAATTTTTTTGTTTCTTACGTTACGAAAAACTTGTCGCAAGAGAAATAGAGATAAATGTTGTTATTTTCATTTACAGGTTATTCTGAGTCGATATCTTGAATAGAACTTTAGTTTTTGAATTTTATAACCGAGGGAGTAATTGATTTAGCGCTCCGATTGCTAATCATTGTTACTTTTTGCTCGAGACTAATAGACCCGTAAGCGTAATTCTGATTGATCCGGACCCGCTCTCGGTTATAAAATTCAAAAACTAAAGCTTTACGCCTTTTGAGAGGCTAGGTTGCTCCCTTATGGGAATATTCGTGCATTTATTTCCCGATAAGCCTCCAGTACTGCCAGCTTTTGTGGAATGACTATAGGAGAGTTATTTCGCTGAAGGACTACGTACGCAGGCACAGATTTCATAAAACGTGTTCGTCTCGGAAGGGTACCATGCCTGAACGAGAAATCGGTTTTACCCGAACGTCCAATGAAAAATTTCGCTCGGCGGGAATCGACCCCTTTGATGGAGTAAACGGGAGAAAATTGCATGAAAATTCGGATTAATGCTGCCGGGGGCGAAGAACTGGTACAAATTACTCCCGGAAAAATTGTAAATGGATTTGACCTTCGGAAAGTTTTGGCTTTGGATCTTTAGATTTGGAATCGGTTACTTTAAGTTTGTGACAAATCCGTTTCACGCACCTTAGTCATGCCAAATCTACTTCCGAATACACGATTGAGTCCGAACGAGAGCATCACACATTCATCCCGAAGCATCATCCATGGGTTTACATCAACGTGGAATGTAGTTTACGAAAACATTAGTTTATATGCTGGACGAAAAACGGAGACTATTAACCCATAGGATCAAATTTTAGCACTTTAAACCTACGCGTGATGAACGCCTCGCTAACGCTACTCAAACCCCGATTTCGTTCCTCGACGCACTGGCATGTTTTTCTGCTAGGTGTAGAGAACATTCTCACTAATAAATCGCCGGATAAGTTCTTTAAAACGAGTGCTTCCGTGCGTTCGTCCCCCTCCTTAAGGAACCGAGACGTGCTTGGAGATATTCTGCGCCCATCTCTCAATATGCATGTTCACCCACAGTTTTACATAGGACAGGAAAATTTCATAGGATGTATTCTTGAATATTTATTTCTAAAAACCACATTGAATATAATACATTTTCTTCCTCTTAAGTTTTAAACAGTGTATAAATAAGCTTTGTTTAATATCCAAGACGATTTCAATCAAAAGCATTATATTTCTCATGTTGTCGGTACGTCAAGGTCTTCCTTCCTATTCGAGGTCCATACATGACGAATCCACATCTGACCTATCTTATCTTTTCTCGACTAACATCCTCCCCTCAGCAGTTATTTCAGGCATCTAGAAGGAAAGAAAAGGGATGTTTCAAAATCAGTGAATGCTCTGTTACTTCTTTTGGAAAGAGGGAGTTATCTGAAGTATTCAGCACCTGCAGAGTGGCCACTACTCGCCCTTATGCCGTGTAATGGAAATGTAAACATCACTTTTTCAGTCCTCTTTCAAATACTCAAATCTCGGTTCATGGAGGAATTCGGTCTTCAAATGTAAAGAAGAACGATCTCTGCCAGTGAAACGTTTTGAATAACCGATGGAGGATATCACAAGCATCTCTACAAGGATGCGAAGTAGAGCTGCAAGGTAGAGATCCAATCAAAAGTTATTTAAACCAATGCAATGGTCTTGACAGCAAATGGAACACGTCCTAAGCATTCTCGAGACTGCTTCTAAAATTATGAGCCCAACGACCCCTCAGAGAATACCGTTCTGCAGAAGACATTTGCAGGAAACCAGGGCTGGAAAAAGGTCATCAAAAACACCTGCATGTATGATAGCTGCTCGCCTTCTCAAATGCATCTTCTCATTTCTCGACTTGGATTTTGCATTCCACACGACTGACAGGAAGGAGTTCATCTGCCAAATATCAGTAAAGAATTGATTGAGGATTGGTGCACAAATTCCATCAAATCCTCGTCCCTAGTTTGAGCGAACGAATGCAAAGAGTTATAGAGAAGAGTTTGTCCAGAGGCTTTAAGAAGGATAATGCCTGTAACATTGAATGCCGACGTTTTCCTCTGCAAGCAGAAGTGAATTTCCTTTGGGGGAGGGTAATCGGCTTTGGAACTGAGAGGGATGTTAAAATTGAAACACTATTGAATCATCCTTGCAAATGCTAAACGAAGGAGGTTAAGAGAAACACAAATACAGGAATCACGAGAAGTGGATACACTCATGAAACAGCTCCATGGAGTAAAGATACTACAAGTTTCTTCATTGCAGAGTTCTCCAAGTAGCATGGCGTACGATGGAAGATATACCGTTGGGACCAAGAATTATGTGGTACAAACCAATGAAATAATCAAAAAGAAGATGTTAATTCTATGCTACAAGAATGTACTCACGATGCATAAGAAAGGATGAAGAATTTCATGAATGAAGAAGAAAGAAGCAATCATTATCTTAAGCCTGTGAACTCTAGGAGGCACGTTGAAAAACTTTAGAGAATTGAAACGGTGCCTAGAAAATAGTTCAAATTGAAGAAGTAATGACTTGGCAACGCATTTGCGGTTGAAAACACTGGACATGAAATGCATAGATAGGGTCGGAGACGATAGATGGTCCAAGGATAGTCATCCAGAGAACAGGATGAAAAGAGTGCCTGCTGAAATGACATGAAGTTGATCTCACTCTAATTCATAGTGATTTGAAGGGAGAAGTAACGAAAAGGGAGGAGAAATAAAATAATTTAACAACGAAAAAAAGACCCAACTGCAGATAGAATGGACGATGATAATCCTGAATGCTCATGGCCCCTTCTTGTATTATAATTGTTCTTCACAATCATTCGCAACAAAAAGAAATAATTGTGTTCTTCCTTCACCAATAATAAAACGTCTGTTGGGTGACTATCGACATTTTTCCTCCATTAATAGATTGAAACTAATTTCCTTGTATAGAAAAATATGAACAGTTTGAGATCATACCTTGAAAAGTAATCTTGTCGAATTCTCACACAAATTCTTCCAATAGCTAGGAATTGTCATGGAGGTCCACTCCGTGAATACCCGTTGCACTCCTCGTGGATAGGACGGCGAGCGTTGTCGATTCCAAGGGCATCCTAGAATTGAAATTTGATGAATTCATTAGGAAAGGAAGCAAACCTCAAGAACCGTGGCTCACTCCTGCTACACTAACACAGTCAAGGCTATTTTATTGATTTGTAACAGCGGATGGTTATTAATTCATGCGTCGTACTCTTCAAATTAGTTAACAATAAAATCTTGTGTCAGAGCAACCAACTACATGCATACGTTCCTAAACGGATGCTGATTATGGCAAAGCTGCTCATCGTAAAAATAGACTCAGAGGATAGGAAAACTTGACATATCTTAGCTTTGGCACGATCCGAAATGCAGAGAATAGTTTATAATACTTCTTTCCTAAATTAAACGTGAAAAATGAAAATTTATAAATTTTGAACCACCGCTAAACATTTATCTTGCTTCTGATTGGCTGAGAGAAGTACCACCGCCTTCAGTGCAGCCGCTGTATTGTTACATTTCTTGCCAGATATTTCCTCATCTGATTACCGATGGAAAATCACCAAAATTTCTCTCTTCTTTTATGTCGACCGCGAGTAATGGCGGTTTTCTTCAATTCGGAAGAATAAGCGGACCGTACATCATGAAAATGGTAAATTTGCTCAGCAAGACTCACGTAGTAGCTAAAAATCATAATAAATACTAGTCTTCATGAAATTTTAATCGTTTACGACTCACCTCATGTTTATTTTCGAAAATCTTTCTCGAATTTTAGATTCCCGCCGGTGACAATCGCGCCTCGAAATACCACCGTGCGCAATGCACTTTCCACAGCGACCTCGCCGTGTCAACATCCTCCCTTTCACCAGTCGTTAATTTTCCTTTTTCTCTAATTAAATGCACTCTGTTGAAGATAAAAGCATCTTCGTACGAACTATGATGCTGCGCCCGAGCTCCCTGTAAGAAGAAACGGCTCCGAAAACTTAATAAAGCTCGCTTTGCAGCGATAACATACGACACCATATGAACGCTAATGCTGAGAACCAACGTTCAACGATATTATTATTGCTATCATCATCTCATCTAGCTTACAGTGACAGAGTAATGTAACCATTCGACGGATTGGAATCCAGGAACTCGGAATTCCTCGCTACGAAGCAATCGGCAAGTAAAATTCGAGAGGCAAATCCTTGTCTTCGTAGGCAAAGGGCCTACCGAGATATTTCCAATGGGACTGGGTATCTTAACTTACAATTCTCCTCGGAGCCTCACCAAAATCTCTTTCCGCACGCTCGCAAGACGATGCCTTCCTTTGCGATGCTGCCGTATTTTATCTATCTTCCATGTGCACCGATAACCACTTAACACGGTCACAATCACTTTATCCGCGGAGAATCGTCAATACTCTATAGGATTGATACGAAATAGCGTAATCCACTCGATGCACTAGTCACAAACGTTTCTCACGAGCAACGACTGCCGAGTGAGACCAATGGGGAGGAGCCCTCTGTCGGATTTCAGTTAAGAAAAGTTTCCCTGTGACGAACGATGACGGACTATATCCGCTTCTCCTCATTCGAGCTCCCAAGGTCTACGTAGCAAATTCAAAATTTGGCAATCGTTACGCTTAAAACTCCTTCGAGATTCGTTATTTCTAAGGACAAGAGTTCATTCGAATGCATGGCTAAATTTACTACTTAATGTTCGTTACTCGCGAACAGAATTATACTAAACGGAAAGAATGACTCCTAATGAATTCAACAAACAGCTCCCGCGATAGACGGTAAGGAACGGGGAGGAACGATTTAATGAATGGAAATTACTTTGGGCAGGGCATTTGCAGGATTTTAAGCATAAAGTAAACGTTTCGACAGGGGACAATTTGGGGCGGTCGATTATTAATTAATCGACCGTGTATAAACCAGGTTATAACGTTCAAAGTTTCGCTGCATATCGGCTGCGTCTTACATTCGCAGTGCGCCGAAACGGAAATTATATTCAGCCGTCAAGAAATTGCGTGTGCGTGACCGAAAAACCTCGACAGGGGTGTCAAATCAAATTAATCCGTAAACTTAAGTGTAAATGGAGAACCAAACGAGTTTCTATAAAATTGATTTCCAATGCGTTTTTCATCCATTACCGCTCGCGCATAGGACAACGATTTTTATCGCCGATTTTTATGTCGCGGTTTCTGAATAAGAGACGTTAAACTGAACTAGATTCTCCGCATAAGTTTGGCGTTCCTGCTGTGCCTTAAACGCGCGAGCCTCCGATGGACGAGCACATGCGGCAGTTGCCGATCGCCCTTACGCGTTAACCCGTTGCAAAGGCGTTCGAAGATTTAGTGCCTTGTGATTCGATGACTTTGTACAATTAAAAGGATGCGACAACCCGCTTAGGAAGGTGTACGCTCTATAACTGGGACCTCGTACGCAGACAGAGGTTTTCAGAAAACGTCTTCGTCTCGAAAGGGTAAAGTAATCGTGCCAAGAAAGGAAAACGTCTCCATCAACTGACATTTCCAGCCTATTTGAGCCGGGGAAAATGGAATATTTATCTCATTTTCTAAGAAATAGTTAAAACATTGAGAGGTCAAGAGGACCCCAAGTTTCGGATCGTGATGCGAAATATTAAGATTCGCACAGGGTATTCCTACGGACGAACTCGGATTGTGGACGACACCTCATGCGTAGCTTTCTCATTGCGTGAATAAAGAACGCATGGTAAGTGGCTTACACGAAAGCTAACCTTCGTCTTCTGAGAATGCTATGGGCTCCAAAAGGTCACAGATGGTTGCGAAATCCGTTTTCTAAATGCACGTTGCGGAAAAGCGAAGTAGCATCCGTGGAGAGCGAAATATTACCTTTGCCACGGCCACTTTGACAGTAGAGGGAGAAAGATCCATCGACGAGCATTATCTTTCCAAGGTGGCAAGCGAAACGATCAGGTTACGAGCAGTCGTCCGAAAGACTCCCTTTCATTAGGAGATAAGTGATTTCGAATGACATGACTTATAGTGATGAATAGCGAGCTACTTATAGTGGATTATATAAAAAGGGTGTAACGTATGAGAGAAACTTATGGAGCATAAATACCTTCATTCGATTCAAAATATACGATTACCAGCATAAAAGGCAAAACCTTTCCAAAAAATATTAAAATGACTGTTAAAACGTATTGCATTGAAAGCGTAGCGTACTTTGTCACTGACGAAATGAAACAATAATAATGAACTTCTTATTTGAAAGATTATTTGCAGAGCGAGTAAGCAAATCGAAAAATGGAGAGGATACTTCGAAAGAAGCCATATTGATCCGTAGTTTCATTAGATCACAGGATAATCGTCGTTTGAAATTTAATTTTTAATTTTTTTTGCTAACTTCTAAAGAACTTAAATGGTGGAATATTAAAATAAACCGTGTTTTCATACGCAGTTCAATGAAAAACGAATTCGAATTTAATCATTTTCCAAAATAGACTAACTCGCTCACCTGTGCATATGAGAGAATCATAACGATCAAAATTTCAAAATGGCTACCTTTGCACTAACAAATATTGTATGAAGTGAATATCATAAAACAAATTAAATATTAATAATGAAAATCGCAGATGGGTTATAATAAAATAAGTTAATTTTTAATAATAAAATTATGATAATAAATATAGAATTTAACAAAAAAGCAGAAATAATCTGTATCATCTATGGCAACAGTGGTATCGATTTCGGCCAATCAGAAGCAAGGATTTATGTTTTTGGCGGTTTTATTGTTAGTTCGCGATTGGTTCCTGAGCGCGTTGGACGTGTATTGAAGGATGTTTTAATTACTGCATAATCGTGAGTGGATATTTATTTAAATCTTTTATCGAAATGTATGAGATTTTCGTAAGAATTTACCATCGCGGAGAGAAATAAATTTCACGAAAGATAGTGAATATTTTTACTATGACCTATGCGGGAGCTAAGCTTTTCAAAAAATTCCTGAAGTTCGTTTCGATACCTTACCTTTCCTTCAAATTTTCCATTCTTTCCTTTGATATCATAAATCAATCGGTAAAAAAACTTCATTCTTACAATATTAGTCTCTTTGAAAGGGGACCGTTTTCGTCTGCTTTGGAAATACTAGGCCGAATTAAGTTTTTATAAACGGCACCTTTCGTCCTTCTTTTACATTTCTTTTATTATCTAGTGAATATTAAATAATTACCAATAAACATACATATCTGAAAAAGCGATTGATATGTAATAATCTGTATCATAAGAAAAGGAAATTTTTAGAGAAATATATTATTCTTTACGTTATGAAGTCATACATTCTTACATAAAGTATCCGAAAGTAAATTATAACTTCTTAAAATTATTTTAAATAAATGTTAAAAAATATGTAGACTGATTATTTAAATTTTGTTTGGTCTCCGAAAGGGTTTGCTTATATTTAGTGTAATTAATAAAGAATTAGATTTAAGTAAACATTCATACGCGTAGTATATTTGATTTCCCACGCAATTCCTATGCCAGCATTATTCTCGGTATCAAGAATCGATGCTTGTAATTTAAATCGTTCCTTATTATTGATCATTAAATATTATAAATTTACTATTAAGTATTTATTAATTAATTACATTTCTTCTATCGAATCTTACCCATGAAACGTAGACATCTGTTGATTTTTTTTTCAAAGTCGACTATATACGTATATAAGCGAAGTTTGACTCGTCTTATGGTTTTTACATCATCAAATCAAATTCAGCTCCACTTCCTATGTAGAATAAGCCATCACGGAATACTCACGTCCGTAATACATGTTGAAAAGCTTTTAAGAAACTCGGATTTATTAAGAGGATAGTCGGTAAGAGAGTAGAAAAAGGTCGCGAGCGATGTTGCGCTAGTCAGACCACACCGTACAAATCATGCGCCCTCCCTACTATATAGGTCGATCGGATACAGCAAATAAAATATAAATAATATAATAATAAAAGCACTCGTTAACTCTTATTTTACTCGTAACAGACACACCATACTCGTATGTTAACATTTCACTCTTTGTTAAACTTTATCTCACATTTTATGCAAAACTTGCGACGATTTTTTAAATTCATTTTTCTTTTCGACAAATAAAAATCGCCGAGCTCATAGGAACACGTCTTACCTTAGCGGATACTACAATTAAAATAAACTGCAAAAAAATTGAAAATTTTACCATTAACTTGGAACATATGTAACAACATTTTTTAAAAATTTCTATGTTCTCCGTACACTAAAACAGGTAAAATCATTTATAATTTATGTAAGGTATGAAAATTAAAAAACGCCCTTTTTGTGTTCATATATTTATTGCCTGATTACAATCAAATTTCTTGTGAATTAGTATGCAAAGTCTCACAAAAGGATTGCCTGTGAGTAGAAACGAATCAATTTGAGCTTACTGTAAGTTAGAGTACTCATATGCTAAACATTTAGAAAAATATCTATTCCCAAGTCATATGTCCCTTATCAATCTATACACATACATATTTTCTTTCAGAGCTTTCCTATGGATCCCTGCGTCTGCACCACGAGGAAATAGAGCAGCTTAGGAGATCACACATCAACACAGATCAAGGACTCATTTTAAACTGGTAAGCTCTTTATCTTCAGGCTATCTTTTGATAATATTGTTTGAGACATTGAAAGCGATCTAACAGATGGACCAAGAACCTTTTCTTGAATCAGAATCCTGGGAGCAAGTTATTTCAAATGAGCAAACTATGGGTAATATGAATTCAAATAACTTATCTTTCATTTATGATCATTGTATGATAAAAGAATCTCAAAACTTACCCTTCTTGTGTTCATTGATTTCTGGATTTCCTCTGTAGTTCTTGTGGTGCTGTGTGTAGAGTCTGCAAAAAGGATACTGGTACAATCCTGGGATCATCCGTGAGTAAAAAGAATTCAATTTCAGTTGGGTTACCTGAAGGTGGGAAATATATATTCAATTATTTTCTAACGATGCTTTCTGTAATACTTCTGTTCCTAACTGATGTGTCCCTTAACAAACTATTCCATTAAATATAATCTTTCACAGTTTCCAGGGGCTCTCTGAATATGGCAGGACGAGGAACAGTGGAACACAGGTTTCGATTTCTGAATGTAATTGATGCTTTTGAATAATTCCACTTATGCCTTCACATCATTAGCTTGAAACGATTAACAAAGATATACAATGTACGCAAAGATAAGAGAAACTAAAGAGAGTACCTGAATGATTGGAAGAAGTATACATAACTACGAAAGCAAAGAAAATTCATTTAAATCTAAACTCTATTATGACCAATAAAATTGTAACAACATGTGGAAAGATTTATTTTCATCGAACCAAAGCTACACGGGATAAGGAAAAAACAAGGACCGTTAGAAACCATTACCTTCCACAATTTGGACTTTTTTGAAAACTGCTACATGAAATTTCCTGATGAAATCATTGGATTATATATTATGGAACACTGAAAACATTTATACGTATCATACAGATGTTTAAGGAATATTTTCTTCTTTAAGTATCCACAAAAGAAATATAAGATAAGGGCAAATTGTGTCAGTAGTTGATCTAGTAAAGTATAAATATGTTTGATCGTTATAATATTTAAATATCAAAACTTACTTTTTCAAGAATCCTTGAGAAACTGATAATTTTCCTAAAAAATTCTGGCAATGCCATAAGCCAAATCCCAAAGGAGGATCCTCTACTAACTTTGGTCCATAAGTAGAAAGAGATGGTTCCCTATCAGACTGAAATAGAGAAACACTGGATTTTCATATTCTGATTTTGCATGCAATTGCTCTCATCATATTTCACTCTACCTGAAAACGACAAGCATTTAATATATATTTTCCATAGCATTCATAGAGCATAGCAGTCTCTCTCAGAAGTGAAAATTGAGGATGGAAAATACGACATTCAGGGACATCTGAAGACAGGTTTCACTGCGTGAATGATATCAATTAAGTTGAACTTACTTATATCGTTTCCAAGCAAATAAAATTCAACATATGCTATGATTTCTTTTTTAGGTACAGGAAGAATACATTTTGGAATGAAAGGGAAGCCAGATCCATCTGTAACCTTAAAGGACTTAGTTAAACCGGTAGGATGAACATTTGACGTCATTATCGGTTTGTTGTATTTGGGATATTCAAATGTCTTTATTTTACAGATGGATAAAGGACCTTATATTTCACATTTACCCTTGGAAAAATTGATTCATTATGTGCATATTATAGGTAAGTTATATTCCATCAATTTTATTAAATTTTAGAACTTTATGGGACATTAAATTAGAAAAAAATGCCATTTCAGTGCTCCATGGCATTTCCTGGATTACCTTATAACTCTGGCAAGACATCCAGGCAAATCAAAGAGGGGGATCCTCTACTATATTTGGTCCAAGAGTGGAAAGAAATTGTTCCCTACCTCATGAAAGATAGGGTGGAATATACAACATTCAAGGTCTTCTGGAGACAGGTTTCACAACATGAATGTTGTCATTTAAAATTTATTTAATTTCGTTACTTCCAGGCAATGGAAAGTAAATATATGCTATGATACCTTTAAACTATGATACCCTAACTGAAGAAACTGAAAGTTAAGTTATATTCCATCAATCCTTGTAAAAATTTTTTCTTTTCGTGCATATTATGGGTAAGTTATATACCATCAATTTAATTCAATTTTAGAAACTTAATAGAACAATTAAATAGAAAGAACTAACCTTTTCAGAATATTTTGAAAATTCCTGGATTTCCTTTTAACTCTGGCGAGGCATCAAGGCAAATCACAAAGGAGGATCCTCTACTGTATTCGGTCCGAGAGTGGAAAGGAAAAGTTCCCTACATGAAGAAAGATAGGATGGAACAAAAGACATTCAATGACATATGGAGACAGGTTGAACAAGATGAGCGATGCTATTTAACCCTTTTACTGCCAGTCCATTTCGGGCGGTATGTACGAAGACTGCCAAGGCTATTTTCCGGAATATGCAGGATTTCAGATTTTAAATTATTTCAGCTACTTTACTTTATTTCATTCATCTAGATTTTTTCCCGATGCTAAAGATATATTTATAGTTTAGAACCATAGATTGATTATGGGGGTTTATTTAAATTTTCATAAAGATAAATAATAACAAAGTAATTATAATATATGTAAAACCCAAAATTCTCCGTTTTTTCACTTTGTGATTTATAAAATATTATATACGTGGAATAAAATTGTAATATTTTTTGATATTATTTAGTTTTCTTGCCTTTGGTTAAGTTTTATAGTGATAAAACTATTTTTGCCAGAGATATAAAATATTTTATCTGACTCTACAGTCACGGTCCCATCAGCTAGCGCACTTACACTTATGGAATCATTCACCAAGAAGTCCTTTTTTGCATTTTCCACACACAGTTCTGCATCTTTTTCTTTATTTTATTCCTTTTTCCCTCTTACACTACACACGCACAGTTCCTTTCTTTTTCATTTGGCATTATTTTAAGTTTTTTTGAGGTATGTCTCTGAAGATCCGGGTTGCATATCTCGGTTTTGCTTATATAAAAATAGGCGGGCCAAAAAAGAATATTTACTTATCTAGCTGGAAACTGACACTCTAAAACGAATACTTAGAGCCACAAGAAAAGAGTTCAGCACGACTTGCGACAAACACGAAAGATAATACTGTGCAGGATGACGCTGGCCCGAAGTAACGAAAATATCCGGACGAATTAACGAGGAAAGATCACTGTAAAACATCAAAATATATCGCAAGGTAAGGTGAAACCATATAAGTTAGATAAAGTAAGTAGTAGAGATACAGCACATGTGTATTAAATGAGACGGCAGCCGTTGAAATGGTCACAATCACGACATACATAGTGTCAAATAAGTTGGGACGATATATCGCCCACTGACATTTTTCGCACAACTAGCGAGGGCCGATATATCCGCCTGCTGGCAGTAAAAGGGTTAACATTAATTTAATTTGTTCACTTCCAGGCAATGGAAAGTCAAAGTATGCTATGATATCGTTTAGGTCGTTGGCAGGCTTCCCAGAAAGTGGGAACCTAATAAAAAATAAAGTTTACATTGGTAACTTGGAGAAGGATGAATATCCAGGTAAGCAAGAACATTCATTTTAATTTATAACTATTTTGTACAATTACCTCAAATATAACTAATGTTTTGATTCATATCATCCAAATATCAAGTAATTATGATAAGATGGGAATGAAGACCTGCAGAGTTTGTTTACTGTATTTAGGATTTTAAAATGTCTTCATATTACAGATGGATATAGGACCATAAATTTAACATTTACCCTTGGATAAATTGATCCATTATTTCCATATTATGGGTAAGTTATATCCCATCATTTTAATTCAATTTTAGAACTTTATGGAACATTAAAATAGAAAAAATATGCCCTTTCAGTGCTCCATGGCATTTCCAGGATTACCTTATAACACTGGCGAGGCATCAAGGTAATTCACAAAGGAGGATCCTCTACTGTATTTGGTCCAAGAGTGGAGAGGAATAGTATCCTACATGATGAAAGATAGGATGGAACAAACAACATTAAAGGTCTTCTGGTGACAGGTTTAACAAGATGAGTGTTATCATTTAATTTAAATTTAATTTGGTCACTTCCAGACAATAGAAAGTCAATGTATGCTATGATTTCATTAAGTTGTTGCCAGTATTCTTTTTGGAGAGAAAGGGAAGTGGGAACCTTATAATCAATAGAGTCCTCTTTGGTAACTTGAGAAGAATGAATTTCCTGGTAAGCAAGAACCTATTCATTTTAAAATAAACCTATTTTACACAATTACCTTAATTATAACTACAAATATTGAGATTCTTATCATCCATAGATGAGGTAATTATGATATGATGGTTGGCAGGATTATTTTTGGAGAGGAAGGGAAGTGGGATCCTAATAATCAATAAAGTCTACATTGGTAAATTGGAGAAGGATGAATGTCCTGGTAAGCAAGAACCCTTTCATTTTCATTGATACCTGTTTTCAACAATTACCTCAAATAAAACTAAAAATGTTGAGCTTCTTATCATACATTTATCAGGAAATTACGATTGGATGAGAATGAAGACCCGCAGAGAGGGAAATCTTAAAGATAATGGAATAAGGTAAAGAAGTAAGAGAAATATTTTGATGTCATTAGCGGTTTGTTGTATTTCAGATATTAAAATGTCTTCATTTTACAGATGGATATAGTACCATATATTTTACATTCATCCTAGGAATAATTTCTTCTTTATGTGCATATTATGGGAAAGTTATAATGCATCAATTAAATACTATTTTAGAAATTTAAAAGAACAATTAAATAGCAAAAAATTACCTTTTCAGAATATCTTGGAAACTCCTGAATTTCCTTTTAACTCTGGCGAGGCATCAAGGCAAATCACAAAGGAGGATCCTTGAAAAATATTTGGTCCGAGGGTGGAAGGGAATAGTTCCCTACCTAATGAAAGATAGGGTGGAATATACAACAGTCAAGGTCTTCTGGAAAAAGGTTTCACAACATTAATGTTGTCATTTAAAATTGATTTAATT
The DNA here is from genome assembly GCA_020796165.1 of Pantala flavescens. Classification (NCBI taxonomy): domain Eukaryota; kingdom Metazoa; phylum Arthropoda; class Insecta; order Odonata; family Libellulidae; genus Pantala; species Pantala flavescens. Next base: position 16,706,944 of record CM036885.1, on the reverse strand, counting down.
TCTTTACTTCCAGGCAATGATAAGTAAACATATGCTATGATACCTTTTAAGTCGTTGGCAGGTTTCTTTTTGGAAGGGTGGAAGGGAATAGTTCCCTACCTAATGAAAGATAGGGTGGAATATACAACAGTCAAGGTCTTCTGGAAAAAGGTTTCACAACATTAATGTTGTCATTTAAAATTGATTTAATTTCTTTACTTCCAGGCAATGATAAGTAAACATATGCTATGATACCTTTAAAGTCGTTGGCAGGTTTCTTTTTGGAGAGATGCCCTCTCAGTGCTTCATGGCATTTCCAGGAAAACCTTATAACTCTGGCGAGGCATCAACGCAAATCACAAAGGAGGATCCTTGAAAATATTTGGTCCGAGGGTGGAAGGGAATAGTTCCCTACCTAATGAAAGATAGGTTGGAATATACAACAGTCAATGTCTTCTGGAAAAAGGTTTCACAACATGAATGTTTTCATTTAAAATTGATTTCATTTCGTTACTTCCAGGCAATGGAAAGTAAACGTATGCTATGATACCTTTAAAGTCGTTGGCAGGTTTCTTTTTGGAGAGATAGTGAAGTTGAAACCTAATATACAATTAAGTCTACACTGGTGGCTTGGAGAAGGATGAATTTCCTGGAAAGCAAGAACCCATTCATTTTAATATAAACCTATTTTATACAATTACCTCAATTACAACTACAAATATTGAGATTCTTATCATCCAAATATCAGGTAATTATGGTATGACGGGATTGAAAACCTGCAGAGTTTGTTCTTGTATTAGGGAATTTTAACGTCTTCATTTTAGAGACGGATATAGGACCTTATATTTATAATTCATCCTTGTAAAAATTTCTTCTTTATGTGCATATTATTGGTAAGTTATATTCCAAACAAAATTATTCAATTTCAGATATTATAGAACATTTGAATAAAAAACATCCCATTATAGGGTTCTTTGGTATTTCACGATTTCCTTATATCACTGGCAAGGCATCAAGGCAAATCACAAAAGAGGATCCTTTACTATATTTGGTCCAAGGGTGAAAGGGAATAGTTCCCTACATGAAGAAAGATAGGATGGAACAAACAACATTCAAGGACATATGGAGACAGGTTGAACAAGATGAGAGTTGTTATTTAAAATTAATTTAATTTGGTCACTTCCAGGCAATGGAAAGTCAACGTATGCTTTGACATGTTTTCAGTGTTTGGCAGGGTACTTTTTGTAGAGAATGGGAAGTGGGGACCTAAAGATGAATAAAATGCAGATTGGTAACTTGGAGAATGATGAATTTCCGGGTGAGCAAGAACCAATATATTTTAATTTATACCTATTTTATACAATCAACCCAAATATAACTACAAATTTTGAGATTCTTTTCAATTAAATATCAGGTAATTAGGATATGATGGAAATGAAGACCTGCAGAGTTTGTTCGTTGTATTTGGGATTTTAAAATGTCTTCATTTTACAGATGGATATATGTCCATATATATTTAACATTCATCCTTGTAAAAATTTTTTCTTTTCGTGCATATTATGGGTAAGTTATATAACATCAATTTAATTCAATTTTAGAAACTTAATAGAACAATTAAATAGAAAAAACTAACCTTTTCAGAATATTTTGAAAATTCCTGGATTTCCTTTTAACTCTGGCGAGGCATCATGGCAAATTACAAAGGAGGATCCTCTACTATATTTGGTCCGAGAGTGGAAAGTAAAAGTTCCCTGCATGAAGAAAGAAAGGATGGAATAAACAACATTCAAGGTCTTCTGGAGACAGGTTTCACAACCTAACTGTTGATATTTAAAATTAATTTCATTTGGTCACTTTAAGGCAATGGTAAGTCAATGTATGCTTTGATTTCCTTTCAGTCTTTGGCAGGATTATTTTTGGAGAGATAGGGAAGTGGGATCCTAATAATCATTAAAGTCTACATTGTTAAATTGGAGAAGGATGAATGTCCTGGTAAGCAAGAACCCTTTCATTTTCATTGATACCTGTTTTCAACAATTACCTCAAATAAAACTAAAAATGTTGAGCTTCTTATCATACATTTATCAGGAAATTACGATTGGATGAGAATGAAGAACCGGAGAGAGGGAAATCTTAAAGATAATGGAATAAGGTAAAGAAGTAAGAGAAATATTTTGATGTCATTAGCGGTTTGTTGTATTTCAGATATTAAAATGTCTTCATTTTACAGATGGATATAGTACCATATATTTTACATTCATCCTAGGAATAATTTCTTCTTTATGTGCATATTATGGGAAAGTTATAATGCATCAATTAAATACTATTTTAGAAATTTAATAGAACAATTAAATAGCAAAAAATTACCTTTTCAGAATATCTTGGAAACTCCTGAATTTCCTTTTAACTCTGGCGAGGCATCAAGGCAAATCACAAAGGAGGATCCTTGAAAAATATTTGGTCCGAGGGTGGAAGGGAATAGTTCCCTACCTAATGAAAGATAGGGTGGAATATACAACAGTCAAGGTCTTCTGGAAAAAGGTTTCACAACATTAATGTTGTCATTTAAAATTGATTTAATTTCTTTACTTCCAGGCAATGATAAGTAAACATATGCTATGATACCTTTAAAGTCGTTGGCAGGTTTCTTTTTGGAGAGATGCCCTCTCAGTGCTTCATGGCATTTCCAGGAAAACCTTATAACTCTGGCGAGGCATCAAGGCAAATAACAAAGGAGGATCCTTGAAAATATTTGGTCCGAGGGTGGAAGGGAATAGTTCCCTACCTAATGAAAGATAGGTTGGAATATACAACAGTCAATGTCTTCTGGAAAAAGGTTTCACAACATGAATGTTTTCATTTAAAATTGATTTCATTTCGTTACTTCCAGGCAATGGAAAGTAAACGTATGCTATGATACCTTTAAAGTCGTTGGCAGGTTTCTTTTTGGAGAGATAGGGAAGTTAGAACCTAATACACAATTAAGTCTACACTGGTGGCTTGGAGAAGAATGAATTTCCTGGTAAGCAAGAACACATTCATTTTAATTAATACATATTTTATACAATTACCTCAAATATAACTACAAATATTGAGATTCTTATCATCCAAATATTAGGTAATTACGGTATCACGAGAATGAAAACCTAAAGAGTTTGTTCTTGTATTTGGGATATTATAATGTATTAATTTTAGAGACGGATATAGAACCTTATATTCCATATTCATCCTTGGAAAATTTTTTCTTTTCGTGCATATTATACGTAAGTTATATACCATCATTATAATTCAATTTTAGAATTCAATGGAACATTAAAATAGAAAGAAATGCCCTCTCAGTGCTTCATGGCATTTCCAGGATTACCTTATAACTCTGGCGAGGCATCAAGGCAAATCACAAGGAGGATCCTCTACTATATTTGGTCCAAGAGTGGAAAGGAATTGTCCTCTACCTAATGAAAGATAGGGTGTAATATACAACATTCAAGGTCTTCTTGAGAAAGTTTTCACAACATGAATGTTGTCATTTAAAATTGATTTCATTTCGTTGCTTCCAGGCAATGGAAAGTAAACGTATGCTATGATACCTTTAAAGTCGTTGGCAGGTTTCTTTTTGGAGAGATAGTGAAGTTGAAACCTAATATACAATTAAGTCTACACTGGTGGCTTGGAGAAGGATGAATTTCCTGGAAAGCAAGAACCCATTCATTTTAATATAAACCTATTTTATACAATTACCTCAATTACAACTACAAATATTGAGATTCTTATCATCCAAATATCAGGTAATTATGGTATGACGGGATTGAAAACCTGCAGAGTTTGTTCTTGTATTAGGGAATTTTAACGTCTTCATTTTAGAGACGGATATAGGACCTTATATTTAATATTCATCCTTGTAAAAATTTCTTCTTTATGTGCATATTATTGGTAAGTTATATTCCAAACAAAATTATTCAATTTCAGATATTATAGAACATTTGAATAAAAAACATCCCATTATAGGGTTCTTTGGTATTTCACGATTTCCTTATATCACTGGCAAGGCATCAAGGCAAATCACAAAAGAGGATCCTTTACTATATTTGGTCCAAGGGTGAAAGGGAATAGTTCCCTACATGAAGAAAGATAGGATGGAACAAACAACATTCAAGGACATATGGAGACAGGTTGAACAAGATGAGAGTTGTTATTTAAAATTAATTTAATTTGGTCACTTCCAGGCAATGGAAAGTCAACGTATGCTTTGACATGTTTTCAGTGTTTGGCAGGGTACTTTTTGTAGAGAATGGGAAGTGGGGACCTAAAGATGAATAAAATGCAGATAGGTAACTTGGAGAATGATGAATTTCCGGGTGAGCAAGAACCAATATATTTTAATTTATACCTATTTTATACAATCAATTCCAAATATAACTACAAATTTTGAGATACTTTTCAATTAAATATCAGGTAATTAGGATATGATGGAAATGAAGACCTGCAGAGTTTGTTCGTTGTATTTGGGATTTTAAAATGTCTTCATTTTACAGATGGATATATGTCCATATATATTTAACATTCATCCTTGTAAAAATTTTTTCTTTTCGTGCATATTATGGGTAAGTTATATAACATCAATTTAATTCAATTTTAGAAACTTAATAGAACAATTAAATAGAAAAAACTAACCTTTTCAGAATATTTTGAAAATTCCAGGATTTCCTTTTAACTCTGGCAAGGCATCATGGCAAATCACAAAGGAGGATCCTCTACTATATTTGGTCCGAGAGTGGAAAGTAAAAGTTCCCTACATGAAGAAAGAAAGGATGGAATAAACAACATTCAAGGTCTTCTGGAGACAGGTTTCACAACCTAACTGTTGATATTTAAAATTAATTTCATTTGGTCACTTTAAGGCAATGGTAAGTCAATGTATGCTTTGATTTCCTTTCAGTCTTTGGCAGGATTATTTTTGGAGAGATAGGGAAGTGGGATCCTAATAATCAATAAAGTCTACATTGTTAAATTGGAGAAGGATGAATGTCCTGGTAAGCAAGAACCCTTTCATTTTCATTGATACCTGTTTTCAACAATTACCTCAAATAAAACTAAAAATGTTGAGCTTCTTATCATACATTTATCAGGAAATTACGATTGGATGAGAATGAAGACCCGCAGAGAGGGAAATCTTAAAGATAATGGAATAAGGTAAAGAAGTAAGAGAAATATTTTGATGTCATTAGCGGTTTGTTGTATTTCAGATATTAAAATGTCTTCATTTTACAGATGGATATAGTACCATATATTTTACATTCATCCTAGGAATAATTTCTTCTTTATGTGCATATTATGGGAAAGTTATAATGCATCAATTAAATACTATTTTAGAAATTTAATAGAACAATTAAATAGCAAAAAATTACCTTTTCAGAATATCTTGGAAACTCCTGAATTTCCTTTTAACTCTGGCGAGGCATCAAGGCAAATCACAAAGGAGGATCCTTGAAAAATATTTGGTCCGAGGGTGGAAGGGAATAGTTCCCTACCTAATGAAAGATAGGGTGGAATATACAACAGTCAAGGTCTTCTGGAAAAAGGTTTCACAACATTAATGTTGTCATTTAAAATTGATTTAATTTCTTTACTTCCAGGCAATGATAAGTAAACATATGCTATGATACCTTTTAAGTCGTTGGCAGGTTTCTTTTTTGAGAGATGCCCTCTCAGTGCTTCATGGCATTTCCAAGAAAACCTTATAACTCTGGCGAGGCATCAAGGCAAATCACAAAGGAGGATCCTTGAAAAATACTTGGTCCGAGGGTGGAAGGGAATAGTTCCCTACCTAATGAAAGATAGGGTGGAATATACAACAGTCAATGTCTTCTGGAAAAAGGTTTCACAACATGAATGTTTTCATTTAAAATTGATTTCATTTCGTTACTTCCAGGCAATGGAAAGTAAACGTATGCTATGATACCTTTAAAGTCGTTGGCAGGTTTCTTTTTGGAGAGATAGTGAAGTTGAAACCTAATATACAATTAAGTCTACACTGGTGGCTTGGAGAAGGATGAATTTCAACACTAACTACAAATATTGAGATTATTATCATCCAAATATTAGGTAATTACCGTATCACGAGAATGAAAACCTACAGAGTTTGTTCTTGTATTTGGGATATTATAATGTATTAATTTTAGAGACGGATATAGAACCTTATATTCCATATTCATCCTTGGAAAATTTTTTTCTTTTCGTGCATATTATACGTAAGTTATATACCATCAATATAATTCAATTTTAGAATTCAATGGAACATTAAAATAGAAAGAAATGCCCTCTCAGTGCTTCATGGCATTTCCAGGAAAACCTTATAACTCTGGCGAGGCATCAAGGCAAATCACAAAGGAGGATCCTTGAAAATATTTGGTCCAAGAGTGGAAAGGAATTGTACTCTACCTAATGAAAGATAGGGTGGAATATACAACATTCAAGGTCTTCTTGAGAAAGTTTTCACAACATGAATGTTGTCATTTAAAATTGATTTCATTTCGTTGCTTCCAGGCAATGGAAAGTAAACGTATGCTATGATACCTTTAAAGTCGTTGGCAGGTTTCTTTTTGGAGAGATAGTGAAGTTGAAACCTAATATACAATTAAGTCTACACTGGTGGCTTGGAGAAGGATGAATTTCCTGGAAAGCAAGAACCCATTCATTTTAATATAAACCTATTTTATACAATTACCTCAATTACAACTACAAATATTGAGATTCTTATCATCCAAATATCAGGTAATTATGGTATGACGGGATTGAAAACCTGCAGAGTTTGTTCTTGTATTAGGGAATTTTAACGTCTTCATTTTAGAGACGGATATAGGACCTTATATTTAATATTCATCCTTGTAAAAATTTCTTCTTTATGTGCATATTATTGGTAAGTTATATTCCAAACAAAATTATTCAATTTCAGATATTATAGAACATTTGAATAAAAAACATCCCATTATAGGGTTCTTTGGTATTTCACGATTTCCTTATATCACTGGCAAGGCATCAAGGCAAATCACAAAAGAGGATCCTTTACTATATTTGGTCCAAGGGTGAAAGGGAATAGTTCCCTACATGAAGAAAGATAGGATGGAACAAACAACATTCAAGGACATATGGAGACAGGTTGAACAAGATGAGCGTTGTTATTTAAAATTAATTTAATTTGGTCACTTCCAGGCAATGGAAAGTCAACGTATGCTTTGACATGTTTTCAGTGTTTGGCAGGGTACTTTTTGTAGAGAATGGGAAGTGGGGACCTAAAGATGAATAAAATGCAGATAGGTAACTTGGAGAATGATGAATTTCCGGGTGAGCAAGAACCAATATATTTTAATTTATACCTATTTTATACAATCAACCCAAATATAACTACAAATTTTGAGATTCTTTTCAATTAAATATCAGGTAATTAGGATATGATGGAAATGAAGACCTGCAGAGTTTGTTCGTTGTATTTGGGATTTTAAAATGTCTTCATTTTACAGATGGATATATGTCCATATATATTTAACATTCATCCTTGTAAAAATTTTTTCTTTTCGTGCATATTATGGGTAAGTTATATAACATCAATTTAATTCAATTTTAGAAACTTAATAGAACAATTAAATAGAAAAAACTAACCTTTTCAGAATATTTTGAAAATTCCTGGATTTCCTTTTAACTCTGGCGAGGCATCATGGCAAATTACAAAGGAGGATCCTCTACTATATTTGGTCCGAGAGTGGAAAGTAAAAGTTCCCTACATGAAGAAAGAAAGGATGGAATAAACAACATTCAAGGTCTTCTGGAGACAGGTTTCACAACCTAACTGTTGATATTTAAAATTAATTTCATTTGGTCACTTTAAGGCAATGGTAAGTCAATGTATGCTTTGATTTCCTTTCAGTCTTTGGCAGGATTATTTTTGGAGAGATAGGGAAGTGGGATCCTAATAATCAATAAAGTCTACATTGTTAAATTGGAGAAGGATGAATGTCCTGGTAAGCAAGAAACCTTTCATTTTCATTGATACCTGTTTTCAACAATTACCTCAAATAAAACTAAAAATGTTGAGCTTCTTATCATACATTTATCAGGAAATTACGATTGGATGAGAATGAAGACCCGCAGAGAGGGAAATCTTAAAGATAATGGAATAAGGTAAAGAAGTAAGAGAAATATTTTGATGTCATTAGCGGTTTGTTGTATTTCAGATATTAAAATGTCTTCATTTTACAGATGGATATAGTACCATATATTTTACATTCATCCTAGGAATAATTTCTTCTTTATGTGCATATTATGGGAAAGTTATAATGCATCAATTAAATACTATTTTAGAAATTTAATAGAACAATTAAATAGCAAAAAATTACCTTTTCAGAATATCTTGGAAACTCCTGAATTTCCTTTTAACTCTGGCGAGGCATCAAGGCAAATCACAAAGGAGGATCCTTGAAAAATACTTGGTCCGAGGGTGGAAGGGAATAGTTCCCTACCTAATGAAAGATAGGGTGGAATATACAACAGTCAAGGTCTTCTGGAAAAAGGTTTCACAACATTAATGTTGTCATTTAAAATTGATTTAATTTCTTTACTTCCAGGCAATGATAAGTAAACATATGCTATGATACCTTTAAAGTCGTTGGCAGGTTTCTTTTTGGAGAGATGCCCTCTCAGTGCTTCATGGCATTTCCAGGAAAACCTTATAACTCTGGCGAGGCATCAAGGCAAATAACAAAGGAGGATCCTTGAAAATATTTGGTCCGAGGGTGGAAGGGAATAGTTCCCTACCTAATGAAAGATAGGTTGGAATATACAACAGTCAATGTCTTCTGGAAAAAGGTTTCACAACATGAATGTTTTCATTTAAAATTGATTTCATTTCGTTGCTTCCAGGCAATGGAAAGTAAACGTATGCTATGATACCTTTAAAGTCGTTGGCAGGTTTCTTTTTGGAGAGATAGTGAAGTTGAAACCTAATATACAATTAAGTCTACACTGGTGGCTTGGAGAAGGATGAATTTCCTGGAAAGCAAGAACCCATTCATTTTAATATAAACCTATTTTATACAATTACCTCAATTACAACTACAAATATTGAGATTCTTATCATCCAAATATCAGGTAATTATGGTATGACGGGATTGAAAACCTGCAGAGTTTGTTCTTGTATTAGGGAATTTTAACGTCTTCATTTTAGAGACGGATATAGGACCTTATATTTATAATTCATCCTTGTAAAAATTTCTTCTTTATGTGCATATTATTGGTAAGTTATATTCCAAACAAAATTATTCAATTTCAGATATTATAGAACATTTGAATAAAAAACATCCCATTATAGGGTTCTTTGGTATTTCACGATGTCCTTATATCACTGGCAAGGCATCAAGGCAAATCACTAAAGAGGATCCTTTACTATATTTGGTCCAAGGGTGAAAGGGAATAGTTCCCTACATGAAGAAAGATAGGATGGAACAAACAACATTCAAGGACATATGGAGACAGGTTGAACAAGATGAGCGTTGTTATTTAAAATTAATTTAATTTGGTCACTTCCAGGCAATGGAAAGTCAACGTATGCTTTGACATGTTTTCAGTGTTTGGCAGGGTACTTTTTGTAGAGAATGGGAAGTGGGGACCTAAAGATGAATAAAATGCAGATAGGTAACTTGGAGAATGATGAATTTCCGGGTGAGCAAGAACCAATATATTTTAATTTATACCTATTTTATACAATCAACCCAAATATAACTACAAATTTTGAGATTCTTTTCAATTAAATATCAGGTAATTAGGATATGATGGAAATGAAGACCTGCAGAGTTTGTTCGTTGTATTTGGGATTTTAAAATGTCTTCATTTTACAGATGGATATATGTCCATATATATTTAACATTCATCCTTGTAAAAATTTTTTCTTTTCGTGCATATTATGGGTAAGTTATATAACATCAATTTAATTCAATTTTAGAAACTTAATAGAACAATTAAATAGAAAAAACTAACCTTTTCAGAATATTTTGAAAATTCCTGGATTTCCTTTTAACTCTGGCGAGGCATCATGGCAAATTACAAAGGAGGATCCTCTACTATATTTGGTCCGAGAGTGGAAAGTAAAAGTTCCCTACATGAAGAAAGAAAGGATGGAATAAACAACATTCAAGGTCTTCTGGAGACAGGTTTCACAACCTAACTGTTGATATTTAAAATTAATTTCATTGATCACTTTAAGGCAATGGTAAGTCAATGTATGCTTTGATTTCCTTTCAGTCTTTGGCAGGATTATTTTTGGAGAGATAGGGAAGTGGGATCCTAATAATCAATAAAGTCTACATTGTTAAATTGGAGAAGGATGAATGTCCTGGTAAGCAAGAAACCTTTCATTTTCATTGATACCTGTTTTCAACAATTACCTCAAATAAAACTAAAAATGTTGAGCTTCTTATCATACATTTATCAGGAAATTACGATTGGATGAGAATGAAGACCCGCAGAGAGGGAAATCTTAAAGATAATGGAATAAGGTAAAGAAGTAAGAGAAATATTTTGATGTCATTAGCGGTTTGTTGTATTTCAGATATTAAAATGTCTTCATTTTACAGATGGATATAGTACCATATATTTTACATTCATCCTAGGAATAATTTCTTCTTTATGTGCATATTATGGGAAAGTTATAATGCATCAATTAAATACTATTTTAGAAATTTAATAGAACAATTAAATAGCAAAAAATTACCTTTTCAGAATATCTTGGAAACTCCTGAATTTCCTTTTAACTCTGGCGAGGCATCAAGGCAAATCACAAAGGAGGATCCTTGAAAAATACTTGGTCCGAGGGTGGAAGGGAATAGTTCCCTACCTAATGAAAGATAGGGTGGAATATACAACAGTCAAGGTCTTCTGGAAAAAGGTTTCACAACATTAATGTTGTCATTTAAAATTGATTTAATTTCTTTACTTCCAGGCAATGATAAGTAAACATATGCTATGATACCTTTAAAGTCGTTGGCAGGTTTCTTTTTGGAGAGATGCCCTCTCAGTGCTTCATGGCATTTCCAGGAAAACCTTATAACTCTGGCGAGGCATCAAGGCAAATAACAAAGGAGGATCCTTGAAAATATTTGGTCCGAGGGTGGAAGGGAATAGTTCCCTACCTAATGAAAGATAGGTTGGAATATACAACAGTCAATGTCTTCTGGAAAAAGGTTTCACAACATGAATGTTTTCATTTAAAATTGATTTCATTTCGTTACTTCCAGGCAATGGAAAGTAAACGTATGCTATGATACCTTTAAAGTCGTTGGCAGGTTTCTTTTTGGAGAGATAGGGAAGTTAGAACCTAATACACAATTAAGTCTACACTGGTGGCTTGGAGAAGAATGAATTTCCTGGTAAGCAAGAACACATTCATTTTAATTAATACATATTTTATACAATTACCTCAAATATAACTACAAATATTGAGATTCTTATCATCCAAATATTAGGTAATTACGGTATCACGAGAATGAAAACCTAAAGAGTTTGTTCTTGTATTTGGGATATTATAATGTATTAATTTTAGAGACGGATATAGAACCTTATATTCCATATTCATCCTTGGAAAATTTTTTCTTTTCGTGCATATTATACGTAAGTTATATACCATCATTATAATTCAATTTTAGAATTCAATGGAACATTAAAATAGAAAGAAATGCCCTCTCAGTGCTTCATGGCATTTCCAGGAAAACCTTATAACTCTGGCGAGGCATCAAGGCAAATCACAAGGAGGATCCTCTACTATATTTGGTCCAAGAGTGGAAAGGAATTGTACTCTACCTAATGAAAGATAGGGTGGAATATACAACATTCAAGGTCTTCTTGAGAAAGTTTTCACAACATGAATGTTGTCATTTAAAATTGATTTCATTTCGTTGCTTCCAGGCAATGGAAAGTAAACGTATGCTATGATACCTTTAAAGTCGTTGGCAGGTTTCTTTTTGGAGAGATAGTGAAGTTGAAACCTAATATACAATTAAGTCTACACTGGTGGCTTGGAGAAGGATGAATTTCCTGGAAAGCAAGAACCCATTCATTTTAATATAAACCTATTTTATACAATTACCTCAATTACAACTACAAATATTGAGATTCTTATCATCCAAATATCAGGTAATTATGGTATGACGGGATTGAAAACCTGCAGAGTTTGTTCTTGTATTAGGGAATTTTAACGTCTTCATTTTAGAGACGGATATAGGACCTTATATTTATAATTCATCCTTGTAAAAATTTCTTCTTTATGTGCATATTATTGGTAAGTTATATTCCAAACAAAATTATTCAATTTCAGATATTATAGAACATTTGAATAAAAAACATCCCATTATAGGGTTCTTTGGTATTTCACGATTTCCTTATATCACTGGCAAGGCATCAAGGCAAATCACTAAAGAGGATCCTTTACTATATTTGGTCCAAGGGTGAAAGGGAATAGTTCCCTACATGAAGAAAGATAGGATGGAACAAACAACATTCAAGGACATATGGAGACAGGTTGAACAAGATGAGAGTTGTTATTTAAAATTAATTTAATTTGGTCACTTCCAGGCAATGGAAAGTCAACGTATGCTTTGACATGTTTTCAGTGTTTGGCAGGGTACTTTTTGTAGAGAATGGGAAGTGGGGACCTAAAGATGAATAAAATGCAGATAGGTAACTTGGAGAATGATGAATTTCCGGGTGAGCAAGAACCAATATATTTTAATTTATACCTATTTTATACAATCAACCCAAATATAACTACAAATTTTGAGATTCTTTTCAATTAAATATCAGGTAATTAGGATATGATGGAAATGAAGACCTGCAGAGTTTGTTCGTTGTATTTGGGATTTTAAAATGTCTTCATTTTACAGATGGATATATGTCCATATATATTTAACATTCATCCTTGTAAAAATTTTTTCTTTTCGTGCATATTATGGGTAAGTTATATAACATCAATTTAATTCAATTTTAGAAACTTAATAGAACAATTAAATAGAAAAAACTAACCTTTTCAGAATATTTTGAAAATTCCTGGATTTCCTTTTAACTCTGGCGAGGCATCATGGCAAATTACAAAGGAGGATCCTCTACTATATTTGGTCCGAGAGTGGAAAGTAAAAGTTCCCTACATGAAGAAAGAAAGGATGGAATAAACAACATTCAAGGTCTTCTGGAGACAGGTTTCACAACCTAACTGTTGATATTTAAAATTAATTTCATTTGGTCACTTTAAGGCAATGGTAAGTCAATGTATGCTTTGATTTCCTTTCAGTCTTTGGCAGGATTATTTTTGGAGAGATAGGGAAGTGGGATCCTAATAATCAATAAAGTCTACATTGTTAAATTGGAGAAGGATGAATGTCCTGGTAAGCAAGAAACCTTTCATTTTCATTGATACCTGTTTTCAACAATTACCTCAAATAAAACTAAAAATGTTGAGCTTCTTATCATACATTTATCAGGAAATTACGATTGGATGAGAATGAAGACCCGCAGAGAGGGAAATCTTAAAGATAATGGAATAAGGTAAAGAAGTAAGAGAAATATTTTGATGTCATTAGCGGTTTGTTGTATTTCAGATATTAAAATGTCTTCATTTTACAGATGGATATAGTACCATATATTTTACATTCATCCTAGGAATAATTTCTTCTTTATGTGCATATTATGGGAAAGTTATAATGCATCAATTAAATACTATTTTAGAAATTTAATAGAACAATTAAATAGCAAAAAATTACCTTTTCAGAATATCTTGGAAACTCCTGAATTTCCTTTTAACTCTGGCGAGGCATCAAGGCAAATCACAAAGGAGGATCCTTGAAAAATATTTGGTCCGAGGGTGGAAGGGAATAGTTCCCTACCTAATGAAAGATAGGGTGGAATATACAACAGTCAAGGTCTTCTGGAAAAAGGTTTCACAACATTAATGTTGTCATTTAAAATTGATTTAATTTCTTTACTTCCAGGCAATGATAAGTAAACATATGCTATGATACCTTTAAAGTCGTTGGCAGGTTTCTTTTTGGAGAGATGCCCTCTCAGTGCTTCATGGCATTTCCAGGAAAACCTTATAACTCTGGCGAGGCATCAAGGCAAATAACAAAGGAGGATCCTTGAAAATATTTGGTCCGAGGGTGGAAGGGAATAGTTCCCTACCTAATGAAAGATAGGTTGGAATATACAACAGTCAATGTCTTCTGGAAAAAGGTTTCACAACATGAATGTTTTCATTTAAAATTGATTTCATTTCGTTACTTCCAGGCAATGGAAAGTAAACGTATGCTATGATACCTTTAAAGTCGTTGGCAGGTTTCTTTTTGGAGAGATAGGGAAGTTAGAACCTAATACACAATTAAGTCTACACTGGTGGCTTGGAGAAGAATGAATTTCCTGGTAAGCAAGAACACATTCATTTTAATTAATACATATTTTATACAATTACCTCAAATATAACTACAAATATTGAGATTCTTATCATCCAAATATTAGGTAATTACGGTATCACGAGAATGAAAACCTAAAGAGTTTGTTCTTGTATTTGGGATATTATAATGTATTAATTTTAGAGACGGATATAGAACCTTATATTCCATATTCATCCTTGGAAAATTTTTTCTTTTCGTGCATATTATACGTAAGTTATATACCATCATTATAATTCAATTTTAGAATTCAATGGAACATTAAAATAGAAAGAAATGCCCTCTCAGTGCTTCATGGCATTTCCAGGATTACCTTATAACTCTGGCGAGGCATCAAGGCAAATCACAAGGAGGATCCTCTACTATATTTGGTCCAAGAGTGGAAAGGAATTGTACTCTACCTAATGAAAGATAGGGTGTAATATACAACATTCAAGGTCTTCTTGAGAAAGTTTTCACAACATGAATGTTGTCATTTAAAATTGATTTCATTTCGTTGCTTCCAGGCAATGGAAAGTAAACGTATGCTATGATACCTTTAAAGTCGTTGGCAGGTTTCTTTTTGGAGAGATAGTGAAGTTGAAACCTAATATACAATTAAGTCTACACTAGTGGCTTGGAGAAGGATGAATTTCCTGGAAAGCAAGAACCCATTCATTTTAATATAAACCTATTTTATACAATTACCTCAATTACAACTACAAATATTGAGATTCTTATCATCCAAATATCAGGTAATTATGGTATGACGGGATTGAAAACCTGCAGAGTTTGTTCTTGTATTAGGGAATTTTAACGTCTTCATTTTAGAGACGGATATAGTACCTTATATTTATAATTCATCCTTGTAAAAATTTCTTCTTTATGTGCATATTATTGGTAAGTTATATTCCAAACAAAATTATTCAATTTCAGATATTATAGAACATTTGAATAAAAAACATCCCATTATAGGGTTCTTTGGTATTTCACGATTTCCTTATATCACTGGCAAGGCATCAAGGCAAATCACAAAAGAGGATCCTTTACTATATTTGGTCCAAGGGTGAAAGGGAATAGTTCCCTACATGAAGAAAGATAGGATGGAACAAACAACATTCAAGGACATATGGAGACAGGTTGAACAAGATGAGAGTTGTTATTTAAAATTAATTTAATTTGGTCACTTCCAGGCAATGGAAAGTCAACGTATGCTTTGACATGTTTTCAGTGTTTGGCAGGGTACTTTTTGTAGAGAATGGGAAGTGGGGACCTAAAGATGAATAAAATGCAGATTGGTAACTTGGAGAATGATGAATTTCCGGGTGAGCAAGAACCAATATATTTTAATTTATACCTATTTTATACAATCAACCCAAATATAACTACAAATTTTGAGATTCTTTTCAATTAAATATCAGGTAATTAGGATATGATGGAAATGAAGACCTGCAGAGTTTGTTCGTTGTATTTGGGATTTTAAAATGTCTTCATTTTACAGATGGATATATGTCCATATATATTTAACATTCATCCTTGTAAAAATTTTTTCTTTTCGTGCATATTATGGGTAAGTTATATAACATCAATTTAATTCAATTTTAGAAACTTAATAGAACAATTAAATAGAAAAAACTAACCTTTTCAGAATATTTTGAAAATTCCTGGATTTCCTTTTAACTCTGGCGAGGCATCATGGCAAATTACAAAGGAGGATCCTCTACTATATTTGGTCCGAGAGTGGAAAGTAAAAGTTCCCTACATGAAGAAAGAAAGGATGGAATAAACAACATTCAAGGTCTTCTGGAGACAGGTTTCACAACCTAACTGTTGATATTTAAAATTAATTTCATTTGGTCACTTTAAGGCAATGGTAAGTCAATGTATGCTTTGATTTCCTTTCAGTCTTTGGCAGGATTATTTTTGGAGAGATAGGGAAGTGGGATCCTAATAATCAATAAAGTCTACATTGTTAAATTGGAGAAGGATGAATGTCCTGGTAAGCAAGAAACCTTTCATTTTCATTGATACCTGTTTTCAACAATTACCTCAAATAAAACTAAAAATGTTGAGCTTCTTATCATACATTTATCAGGAAATTACGATTGGATGAGAATGAAGACCCGCAGAGAGGGAAATCTTAAAGATAATGGAATAAGGTAAAGAAGTAAGAGAAATATTTTGATGTCATTAGCGGTTTGTTGTATTTCAGATATTAAAATGTCTTCATTTTACAGATGGATATAGTACCATATATTTTACATTCATCCTAGGAATAATTTCTTCTTTATGTGCATATTATGGGAAAGTTATAATGCATCAATTAAATACTATTTTAGAAATTTAATAGAACAATTAAATAGCAAAAAATTACCTTTTCAGAATATCTTGGAAACTCCTGAATTTCCTTTTAACTCTGGCGAGGCATCAAGGCAAATCACAAAGGAGGATCCTTGAAAAATATTTGGTCCGAGGGTGGAAGGGAATAGTTCCCTACCTAATGAAAGATAGGGTGGAATATACAACAGTCAAGGTCTTCTGGAAAAAGGTTTCACAACATTAATGTTGTCATTTAAAATTGATTTAATTTCTTTACTTCCAGGATGTGATAAGTAAACATATGCTATGATACCTTTTAAGTCGTTGGCAGGTTTCTTTTTGGAGAGATGCCCTCTCAGTGCTTCATGGCATTTCCAGGAAAACCTTATAACTCTGGCGAGGCATCAAGGCAAATCACAAAGGAGGATCCTTGAAAATATTTGGTCCGAGGGTGGAAGGGAATAGTTCCCTACCTAATGAAAGATAGGGTGGAATATACAACAGTCAATGTCTTCTGGAAAAAGGTTTCACAACATGAATGTTTTCATTTAAAATTGATTTCATTTCGTTACTTCCAGGCAATGGAAAGTAAACATATGCTATGATACCTTTAAAGTCGTTGGCAGGTTTCTTTTTGGAGAGATAGTGAAGTTGAAACCTAATATACAATTAAGTCTACACTGGTGGCTTGGAGAAGGATGAATTTCAACACTAACTACAAATATTGAGATTATTATCATCCAAATATTAGGTAATTACGGTATCACGAGAATGAAAACCTACAGAGTTTGTTCTTGTATTTGGGATATTATAATGTATTAATTTTAGAGACGGATATAGAACCTTATATTCCATATTCATCCTTGGAAAATTTTTTTCTTTTCGTGCATATTATACGTAAGTTATATACCATCAATATAATTCAATTTTAGAATTCAATGGAACATTAAAATAGAAAGAAATGCCCTCTCAGTGCTTCATGGCATTTCCAGGATTACCTTATAACTCTGGCGAGGCATCAACGCAAATCACAAAGGAGGATCCTTGAAAATATTTGGTCCGAGGGTGGAAGGGAATAGTTCCCTACCTAATGAAAGATAGGGTGGAATATACAACATTCAAGGTCTTCTTGAGAAAGTTTTCACAACATGAATGTTGTCATTTAAAATTGATTTCATTTCGTTGCTTCCAGGCAATGGAAAGTAAACGTATGCTATGATACCTTTAAAGTCGTTGGCAGGTTTCTTTTTGGAGAGATAGTGAAGTTGAAACCTAATATACAATTAAGTCTACACTGGTGGCTTGGAGAAGGATGAATTTCCTGGAAAGCAAGAACCCATTCATTTTAATATAAACCTATTTTATACAATTACCTCAATTACAACTACAAATATTGAGATTCTTATCATCCAAATATCAGGTAATTATGGTATGACGGGATTGAAAACCTGCAGAGTTTGTTCTTGTATTAGGGAATTTTAACGTCTTCATTTTAGAGACGGATATAGGACCTTATATTTAATATTCATCCTTGTAAAAATTTCTTCTTTATGTGCATATTATTGGTAAGTTATATTCCAAACAAAATTATTCAATTTCAGATATTATAGAACATTTGAATAAAAAACATCCCATTATAGGGTTCTTTGGTATTTCACGATTTCCTTATATCACTGGCAAGGCATCAAGGCAAATCACAAAAGAGGATCCTTTACTATATTTGGTCCAAGGGTGAAAGGGAATAGTTCCCTACATGAAGAAAGATAGGATGGAACAAACAACATTCAAGGACATATGGAGACAGGTTGAACAAGATGAGAGTTGTTATTTAAAATTAATTTAATTTGGTCACTTCCAGGCAATGGAAAGTCAACGTATGCTTTGACATGTTTTCAGTGTTTGGCAGGGTACTTTTTGTAGAGAATGGGAAGTGGGGACCTAAAGATGAATAAAATGCAGATTGGTAACTTGGAGAATGATGAATTTCCGGGTGAGCAAGAACCAATATATTTTAATTTATACCTATTTTATACAATCAACCCAAATATAACTACAAATTTTGAGATTCTTTTCAATTAAATATCAGGTAATTAGGATATGATGGAAATGAAGACCTGCAGAGTTTGTTCGTTGTATTTGGGATTTTAAAATGTCTTCATTTTACAGATGGATATATGTCCATATATATTTAACATTCATCCTTGTAAAAATTTTTTCTTTTCGTGCATATTATGGGTAAGTTATATAACATCAATTTAATTCAATTTTAGAAACTTAATAGAACAATTAAATAGAAAAAACTAACCTTTTCAGAATATTTTGAAAATTCCTGGATTTCCTTTTAACTCTGGCGAGGCATCATGGCAAATTACAAAGGAGGATCCTCTACTATATTTGGTCCGAGAGTGGAAAGTAAAAGTTCCCTACATGAAGAAAGAAAGGATGGAATAAACAACATTCAAGGTCTTCTGGAGACAGGTTTCACAACCTAACTGTTGATATTTAAAATTAATTTCATTTGGTCACTTTAAGGCAATGGTAAGTCAATGTATGCTTTGATTTCCTTTCAGTCTTTGGCAGGATTATTTTTGGAGAGATAGGGAAGTGGGATCCTAATAATCAATAAAGTCTACATTGTTAAATTGGAGAAGGATGAATGTCCTGGTAAGCAAGAAACCTTTCATTTTCATTGATACCTGTTTTCAACAATTACCTCAAATAAAACTAAAAATGTTGAGCTTCTTATCATACATTTATCAGGAAATTACGATTGGATGAGAATGAAGACCCGCAGAGAGGGAAATCTTAAAGATAATGGAATAAGGTAAAGAAGTAAGAGAAATATTTTGATGTCATTAGCGGTTTGTTGTATTTCAGATATTAAAATGTCTTCATTTTACAGATGGATATAGTACCATATATTTTACATTCATCCTAGGAATAATTTCTTCTTTATGTGCATATTATGGGAAAGTTATAATGCATCAATTAAATACTATTTTAGAAATTTAATAGAACAATTAAATAGCAAAAAATTACCTTTTAAGAATATCTTGGAAACTCCTGAATTTCCTTTTAACTCTGGCGAGGCATCAAGGCAAATCACAAAGGAGGATCCTTGAAAAATACTTGGTCCGAGGGTGGAAGGGAATAGTTCCCTACCTAATGAAAGATAGGGTGGAATATACAACAGTCAAGGTCTTCTGGAAAAAGGTTTCACAACATTAATGTTGTCATTTAAAATTGATTTAATTTCTTTACTTCCAGGCAATGATAAGTAAACATATGCTATGATACCTTTAAAGTCGTTGGCAGGTTTCTTTTTGGAGAGATGCCCTCTCAGTGCTTCATGGCATTTCCAGGAAAACCTTATAACTCTGGCGAGGCATCAAGGCAAATAACAAAGGAGGATCCTTGAAAATATTTGGTCCGAGGGTGGAAGGGAATAGTTCCCTACCTAATGAAAGATAGGTTGGAATATACAACAGTCAATGTCTTCTGGAAAAAGGTTTCACAACATGAATGTTTTCATTTAAAATTGATTTCATTTCGTTACTTCCAGGCAATGGAAAGTAAACGTATGCTATGATACCTTTAAAGTCGTTGGCAGGTTTCTTTTTGGAGAGATAGGGAAGTTAGAACCTAATACACAATTAAGTCTACACTGGTGGCTTGGAGAAGAATGAATTTCCTGGTAAGCAAGAACACATTCATTTTAATTAATACATATTTTATACAATTACCTCAAATATAACTACAAATATTGAGATTCTTATCATCCAAATATTAGGTAATTACGGTATCACGAGAATGAAAACCTAAAGAGTTTGTTCTTGTATTTGGGATATTATAATGTATTAATTTTAGAGACGGATATAGAACCTTATATTCCATATTCATCCTTGGAAAATTTTTTCTTTTCGTGCATATTATACGTAAGTTATATACCATCATTATAATTCAATTTTAGAATTCAATGGAACATTAAAATAGAAAGAAATGCCCTCTCAGTGCTTCATGGCATTTCCAGGAAAACCTTATAACTCTGGCGAGGCATCAAGGCAAATCACAAGGAGGATCCTCTACTATATTTGGTCCAAGAGTGGAAAGGAATTGTACTCTACCTAATGAAAGATAGGGTGGAATATACAACATTCAAGGTCTTCTTGAGAAAGTTTTCACAACATGAATGTTGTCATTTAAAATTGATTTCATTTCGTTGCTTCCAGGCAATGGAAAGTAAACGTATGCTATGATACCTTTAAAGTCGTTGGCAGGTTTCTTTTTGGAGAGATAGTGAAGTTGAAACCTAATATACAATTAAGTCTACACTGGTGGCTTGGAGAAGGATGAATTTCCTGGAAAGCAAGAACCCATTCATTTTAATATAAACCTATTTTATACAATTACCTCAATTACAACTACAAATATTGAGATTCTTATCATCCAAATATCAGGTAATTATGGTATGACGGGATTGAAAACCTGCAGAGTTTGTTCTTGTATTAGGGAATTTTAACGTCTTCATTTTAGAGACGGATATAGGACCTTATATTTATAATTCATCCTTGTAAAAATTTCTTCTTTATGTGCATATTATTGGTAAGTTATATTCCAAACAAAATTATTCAATTTCAGATATTATAGAACATTTGAATAAAAAACATCCCATTATAGGGTTCTTTGGTATTTCACGATTTCCTTATATCACTGGCAAGGCATCAAGGCAAATCACTAAAGAGGATCCTTTACTATATTTGGTCCAAGGGTGAAAGGGAATAGTTCCCTACATGAAGAAAGATAGGATGGAACAAACAACATTCAAGGACATATGGAGACAGGTTGAACAAGATGAGAGTTGTTATTTAAAATTAATTTAATTTGGTCACTTCCAGGCAATGGAAAGTCAACGTATGCTTTGACATGTTTTCAGTGTTTGGCAGGGTACTTTTTGTAGAGAATGGGAAGTGGGGACCTAAAGATGAATAAAATGCAGATAGGTAACTTGGAGAATGATGAATTTCCGGGTGAGCAAGAACCAATATATTTTAATTTATACCTATTTTATACAATCAACCCAAATATAACTACAAATTTTGAGATTCTTTTCAATTAAATATCAGGTAATTAGGATATGATGGAAATGAAGACCTGCAGAGTTTGTTCGTTGTATTTGGGATTTTAAAATGTCTTCATTTTACAGATGGATATATGTCCATATATATTTAACATTCATCCTTGTAAAAATTTTTTCTTTTCGTGCATATTATGGGTAAGTTATATAACATCAATTTAATTCAATTTTAGAAACTTAATAGAACAATTAAATAGAAAAAACTAACCTTTTCAGAATATTTTGAAAATTCCTGGATTTCCTTTTAACTCTGGCGAGGCATCATGGCAAATTACAAAGGAGGATCCTCTACTATATTTGGTCCGAGAGTGGAAAGTAAAAGTTCCCTACATGAAGAAAGAAAGGATGGAATAAACAACATTCAAGGTCTTCTGGAGACAGGTTTCACAACCTAACTGTTGATATTTAAAATTAATTTCATTTGGTCACTTTAAGGCAATGGTAAGTCAATGTATGCTTTGATTTCCTTTCAGTCTTTGGCAGGATTATTTTTGGAGAGATAGGGAAGTGGGATCCTAATAATCAATAAAGTCTACATTGTTAAATTGGAGAAGGATGAATGTCCTGGTAAGCAAGAAACCTTTCATTTTCATTGATACCTGTTTTCAACAATTACCTCAAATAAAACTAAAAATGTTGAGCTTCTTATCATACATTTATCAGGAAATTACGATTGGATGAGAATGAAGACCCGCAGAGAGGGAAATCTTAAAGATAATGGAATAAGGTAAAGAAGTAAGAGAAATATTTTGATGTCATTAGCGGTTTGTTGTATTTCAGATATTAAAATGTCTTCATTTTACAGATGGATATAGTACCATATATTTTACATTCATCCTAGGAATAATTTCTTCTTTATGTGCATATTATGGGAAAGTTATAATGCATCAATTAAATACTATTTTAGAAATTTAATAGAACAATTAAATAGCAAAAAATTACCTTTTCAGAATATCTTGGAAACTCCTGAATTTCCTTTTAACTCTGGCGAGGCATCAAGGCAAATCACAAAGGAGGATCCTTGAAAAATATTTGGTCCGAGGGTGGAAGGGAATAGTTCCCTACCTAATGAAAGATAGGGTGGAATATACAACAGTCAAGGTCTTCTGGAAAAAGGTTTCACAACATTAATGTTGTCATTTAAAATTGATTTAATTTCTTTACTTCCAGGCAATGATAAGTAAACATATGCTATGATACCTTTTAAGTCGTTGGCAGGTTTCTTTTTGGAGAGATGCCCTCTCAGTGCTTCATGGCATTTCCAGGAAAACCTTATAACTCTGGCGAGGCATCAAGGCAAATCACAAAGGAGGATCCTTGAAAATATTTGGTCCGAGGGTGGAAGGGAATAGTTCCCTACCTAATGAAAGATAGGGTGGAATATACAACAGTCAATGTCTTCTGGAAAAAGGTTTCACAACATGAATGTTTTCATTTAAAATTGATTTCATTTCGTTACTTCCAGGCAATGGAAAGTAAACGTATGCTATGATACCTTTAAAGTCGTTGGCAGGTTTCTTTTTGGAGAGATAGTGAAGT
The DNA here is from genome assembly GCA_020796165.1 of Pantala flavescens. Classification (NCBI taxonomy): domain Eukaryota; kingdom Metazoa; phylum Arthropoda; class Insecta; order Odonata; family Libellulidae; genus Pantala; species Pantala flavescens. Next base: position 16,683,514 of record CM036885.1, on the reverse strand, counting down.
TGAAACCTAATATACAATTAAGTCTACACTGGTGGCTTGGAGAAGGATGAATTTCAACACTAACTACAAATATTGAGATTATTATCATCCAAATATTAGGTAATTACGGTATCACGAGAATGAAAACCTACAGAGTTTGTTCTTGTATTTGGGATATTATAATGTATTAATTTTAGAGACGGATATAGAACCTTATATTCCATATTCATCCTTGGAAAATTTTTTTCTTTTCGTGCATATTATACGTAAGTTATATACCATCAATATAATTCAATTTTAGAATTCAATGGAACATTAAAATAGAAAGAAATGCCCTCTCAGTGCTTCATGGCATTTCCAGGATTACCTTATAACTCTGGCGAGGCATCAACGCAAATCACAAAGGAGGATCCTTGAAAATATTTGGTCCGAGGGTGGAAGGGAATAGTTCCCTACCTAATGAAAGATAGGGTGGAATATACAACATTCAAGGTCTTCTTGAGAAAGTTTTCACAACATGAATGTTGTCATTTAAAATTGATTTCATTTCGTTGCTTCCAGGCAATGGAAAGTAAACGTATGCTATGATACCTTTAAAGTCGTTGGCAGGTTTCTTTTTGGAGAGATAGTGAAGTTGAAACCTAATATACAATTAAGTCTACACTGGTGGCTTGGAGAAGGATGAATTTCCTGGAAAGCAAGAACCCATTCATTTTAATATAAACCTATTTTATACAATTACCTCAATTACAACTACAAATATTGAGATTCTTATCATCCAAATATCAGGTAATTATGGTATGACGGGATTGAAAACCTGCAGAGTTTGTTCTTGTATTAGGGAATTTTAACGTCTTCATTTTAGAGACGGATATAGGACCTTATATTTAATATTCATCCTTGTAAAAATTTCTTCTTTATGTGCATATTATTGGTAAGTTATATTCCAAACAAAATTATTCAATTTCAGATATTATAGAACATTTGAATAAAAAACATCCCATTATAGGGTTCTTTGGTATTTCACGATTTCCTTATATCACTGGCAAGGCATCAAGGCAAATCACAAAAGAGGATCCTTTACTATATTTGGTCCAAGGGTGAAAGGGAATAGTTCCCTACATGAAGAAAGATAGGATGGAACAAACAACATTCAAGGACATATGGAGACAGGTTGAACAAGATGAGCGTTGTTATTTAAAATTAATTTAATTTGGTCACTTCCAGGCAATGGAAAGTCAACGTATGCTTTGACATGTTTTCAGTGTTTGGCAGGGTACTTTTTGTAGAGAATGGGAAGTGGGGACCTAAAGATGAATAAAATGCAGATTGGTAACTTGGAGAATGATGAATTTCCGGGTGAGCAAGAACCAATATATTTTAATTTATACCTATTTTATACAATCAACCCAAATATAACTACAAATTTTGAGATTCTTTTCAATTAAATATCAGGTAATTAGGATATGATGGAAATGAAGACCTGCAGAGTTTGTTCGTTGTATTTGGGATTTTAAAATGTCTTCATTTTACAGATGGATATATGTCCATATATATTTAACATTCATCCTTGTAAAAATTTTTTCTTTTCGTGCATATTATGGGTAAGTTATATAACATCAATTTAATTCAATTTTAGAAACTTAATAGAACAATTAAATAGAAAAAACTAACCTTTTCAGAATATTTTGAAAATTCCTGGATTTCCTTTTAACTCTGGCGAGGCATCATGGCAAATTACAAAGGAGGATCCTCTACTATATTTGGTCCGAGAGTGGAAAGTAAAAGTTCCCTACATGAAGAAAGAAAGGATGGAATAAACAACATTCAAGGTCTTCTGGAGACAGGTTTCACAACCTAACTGTTGATATTTAAAATTAATTTCATTTGGTCACTTTAAGGCAATGGTAAGTCAATGTATGTATTGATTTCCTTTCAGTCTTTGGCAGGATTATTTTTGGAGAGATAGGGAAGTGGGATCCTAATAATCAATAAAGTCTACATTGTTAAATTGGAGAAGGATGAATGTCCTGGTAAGCAAGAACCCTTTCATTTTCATTGATACCTGTTTTCAACAATTACCTCAAATAAAACTAAAAATGTTGAGCTTCTTATCATACATTTATCAGGAAATTACGATTGGATGAGAATGAAGACCCGCAGAGAGGGAAATCTTAAAGATAATGGAATAAGGTAAAGAAGTAAGAGAAATATTTTGATGTCATTAGCGGTTTGTTGTATTTCAGATATTAAAATGTCTTCATTTTACAGATGGATATAGTACCATATATTTTACATTCATCCTAGGAATAATTTCTTCTTTATGTGCATATTATGGGAAAGTTATAATGCATCAATTAAATACTATTTTAGAAATTTAATAGAACAATTAAATAGCAAAAAATTACCTTTTCAGAATATCTTGGAAACTCCTGAATTTCCTTTTAACTCTGGCGAGGCATCAAGGCAAATCACAAAGGAGGATCCTTGAAAAATATTTGGTCCGAGGGTGGAAGGGAATAGTTCCCTACCTAATGAAAGAAAGGGTGGAATATACAACAGTCAAGGTCTTCTGGAAAAAGGTTTCACAACATTAATGTTGTCATTTAAAATTGATTTAATTTCTTTACTTCCAGGCAATGATAAGTAAACATATGCTATGATACCTTTTAAGTCGTTGGCAGGTTTCTTTTTGGAGAGATGCCCTCTCAGTGCTTCATGGCATTTCCAGGAAAACCTTATAACTCTGGCGAGGCATCAAGGCAAATCACAAGGAGGATCCTCTACTATATTTGGTCCAAGAGTGGAAAGGAATTGTACTCTACCTAATGAAAGATAGGGTGGAATATACAACATTCAAGGTCTTCTTGAGAAAGTTTTCACAACATGAATGTTGTCATTTAAAATTGATTTCATTTCGTTGCTTCCAGGCAATGGAAAGTAAACGTATGCTATGATACCTTTAAAGTCGTTGGCAGGTTTCTTTTTGGAGAGATAGTGAAGTTGAAACCTAATATACAATTAAGTCTACACTGGTGGCTTGGAGAAGGATGAATTTCCTGGAAAGCAAGAACCCATTCATTTTAATATAAACCTATTTTATACAATTACCTCAATTACAACTACAAATATTGAGATTCTTATCATCCAAATATCAGGTAATTATGGTATGACGGGATTGAAAACCTGCAGAGTTTGTTCTTGTATTAGGGAATTTTAACGTCTTCATTTTAGAGACGGATATAGGACCTTATATTTAATATTCATCCTTGTAAAAATTTCTTCTTTATGTGCATATTATTGGTAAGTTATATTCCAAACAAAATTATTCAATTTCAGATATTATAGAACATTTGAATAAAAAACATCCCATTATAGGGTTCTTTGGTATTTCACGATTTCCTTATATCACTGGCAAGGCATCAAGGCAAATCACTAAAGAGGATCCTTTACTATATTTGGTCCAAGGGTGAAAGGGAATAGTTCCCTACATGAAGAAAGATAGGATGGAACAAACAACATTCAAGGACATATGGAGACAGGTTGAACAAGATGAGCGTTGTTATTTAAAATTAATTTAATTTGGTCACTTCCAGGCAATGGAAAGTCAACGTATGCTTTGACATGTTTTCAGTGTTTGGCAGGGTACTTTTTGTAGAGAATGGGAAGTGGGGACCTAAAGATGAATAAAATGCAGATAGGTAACTTGGAGAATGATGAATTTCCGGGTGAGCAAGAACCAATATATTTTAATTTATACCTATTTTATACAATCAACCCAAATATAACTACAAATTTTGAGATTCTTTTCAATTAAATATCAGGTAATTAGGATATGATGGAAATGAAGACCTGCAGAGTTTGTTCGTTGTATTTGGGATTTTAAAATGTCTTCATTTTACAGATGGATATATGTCCATATATATTTAACATTCATCCTTGTAAAAATTTTTTCTTTTCGTGCATATTATGGGTAAGTTATATAACATCAATTTAATTCAATTTTAGAAACTTAATAGAACAATTAAATAGAAAAAACTAACCTTTTCAGAATATTTTGAAAATTCCTGGATTTCCTTTTAACTCTGGCGAGGCATCATGGCAAATTACAAAGGAGGATCCTCTACTATATTTGGTCCGAGAGTGGAAAGTAAAAGTTCCCTGCATGAAGAAAGAAAGGATGGAATAAACAACATTCAAGGTCTTCTGGAGACAGGTTTCACAACCTAACTGTTGATATTTAAAATTAATTTCATTTGGTCACTTTAAGGCAATGGTAAGTCAATGTATGCTTTGATTTCCTTTCAGTCTTTGGCAGGATTATTTTTGGAGAGATAGGGAAGTGGGATCCTAATAATCAATAAAGTCTACATTGTTAAATTGGAGAAGGATGAATGTCCTGGTAAGCAAGAACCCTTTCATTTTCATTGATACCTGTTTTCAACAATTACCTCAAATAAAACTAAAAATGTTGAGCTTCTTATCATACATTTATCAGGAAATTACGATTGGATGAGAATGAAGACCCGCAGAGAGGGAAATCTTAAAGATAATGGAATAAGGTAAAGAAGTAAGAGAAATATTTTGATGTCATTAGCGGTTTGTTGTATTTCAGATATTAAAATGTCTTCATTTTACAGATGGATATAGTACCATATATTTTACATTCATCCTAGGAATAATTTCTTCTTTATGTGCATATTATGGGAAAGTTATAATGCATCAATTAAATACTATTTTAGAAATTTAATAGAACAATTAAATAGCAAAAAATTACCTTTTCAGAATATCTTGGAAACTCCTGAATTTCCTTTTAACTCTGGCGAGGCATCAAGGCAAATCACAAAGGAGGATCCTTGAAAAATATTTGGTCCGAGGGTGGAAGGGAATAGTTCCCTACCTAATGAAAGATAGGGTGGAATATACAACAGTCAAGGTCTTCTGGAAAAAGGTTTCACAACATTAATGTTGTCATTTAAAATTGATTTAATTTCTTTACTTCCAGGCAATGATAAGTAAACATATGCTATGATACCTTTTAAGTCGTTGGCAGGTTTCTTTTTTGAGAGATGCCCTCTCAGTGCTTCATGGCATTTCCAGGAAAACCTTATAACTCTGGCGAGGCATCAAGGCAAATCACAAAGGAGGATCCTTGAAAATATTTGGTCCGAGGGTGGAAGGGAATAGTTCCCTACCTAATGAAAGATAGGGTGGAATATACAACAGTCAATGTCTTCTGGGAAAAGGTTTCACAACATGAATGTTTTCATTTAAAATTGATTTCATTTCGTTACTTCCAGGCAATGGAAAGTAAACGTATGCTATGATACCTTTAAAGTCGTTGGCAGGTTTCTTTTTGGAGAGATAGTGAAGTTGAAACCTAATATACAATTAAGTCTACACTGGTGGCTTGGAGAAGGATGAATTTCAACACTAACTACAAATATTGAGATTATTATCATCCAAATATTAGGTAATTACGGTATCACGAGAATGAAAACCTACAGAGTTTGTTCTTGTATTTGGGATATTATAATGTATTAATTTTAGAGACGGATATAGAACCTTATATTCCATATTCATCCTTGGAAAATTTTTTTCTTTTCGTGCATATTATACGTAAGTTATATACCATCAATATAATTCAATTTTAGAATTCAATGGAACATTAAAATAGAAAGAAATGCCCTCTCAGTGCTTCATGGCATTTCCAGGATTACCTTATAACTCTGGCGAGGCATCAACGCAAATCACAAAGGAGGATCCTTGAAAATATTTGGTCCGAGGGTGGAAGGGAATAGTTCCCTACCTAATGAAAGATAGGGTGGAATATACAACATTCAAGGTCTTCTTGAGAAAGTTTTCACAACATGAATGTTGTCATTTAAAATTGATTTCATTTCGTTGCTTCCAGGCAATGGAAAGTAAACGTATGCTATGATACCTTTAAAGTCGTTGGCAGGTTTCTTTTTGGAGAGATAGTGAAGTTGAAACCTAATATACAATTAAGTCTACACTGGTGGCTTGGAGAAGGATGAATTTCCTGGAAAGCAAGAACCCATTCATTTTAATATAAACCTATTTTATACAATTACCTCAATTACAACTACAAATATTGAGATTCTTATCATCCAAATATCAGGTAATTATGGTATGACGGGATTGAAAACCTGCAGAGTTTGTTCTTGTATTAGGGAATTTTAACGTCTTCATTTTAGAGACGGATATAGGACCTTATATTTAATATTCATCCTTGTAAAAATTTCTTCTTTATGTGCATATTATTGGTAAGTTATATTCCAAACAAAATTATTCAATTTCAGATATTATAGAACATTTGAATAAAAAACATCCCATTATAGGGTTCTTTGGTATTTCACGATTTCCTTATATCACTGGCAAGGCATCAAGGCAAATCACAAAAGAGGATCCTTTACTATATTTGGTCCAAGGGTGAAAGGGAATAGTTCCCTACATGAAGAAAGATAGGATGGAACAAACAACATTCAAGGACATATGGAGACAGGTTGAACAAGATGAGCGTTGTTATTTAAAATTAATTTAATTTGGTCACTTCCAGGCAATGGAAAGTCAACGTATGCTTTGACATGTTTTCAGTGTTTGGCAGGGTACTTTTTGTAGAGAATGGGAAGTGGGGACCTAAAGATGAATAAAATGCAGATAGGTAACTTGGAGAATGATGAATTTCCGGGTGAGCAAGAACCAATATATTTTAATTTATACCTATTTTATACAATCAATTCCAAATATAACTACAAATTTTGAGATACTTTTCAATTAAATATCAGGTAATTAGGATATGATGGAAATGAAGACCTGCAGAGTTTGTTCGTTGTATTTGGGATTTTAAAATGTCTTCATTTTACAGATGGATATATGTCCATATATATTTAACATTCATCCTTGTAAAAATTTTTTCTTTTCGTGCATATTATGGGTTAGTTATATAACATCAATTTAATTCAATTTTAGAAACTTAATAGAACAATTAAATAGAAAAAACTAACCTTTTCAGAATATTTTGAAAATTCCTGGATTTCCTTTTAACTCTGGCGAGGCATCATGGCAAATTACAAAGGAGGATCCTCTACTATATTTGGTCCGAGAGTGGAAAGTAAAAGTTCCCTACATGAAGAAAGAAAGGATGGAATAAACAACATTCAAGGTCTTCTGGAGACAGGTTTCACAACCTAACTGTTGATATTTAAAATTAATTTCATTTGGTCACTTTAAGGCAATGGTAAGTCAATGTATGCTTTGATTTCCTTTCAGTCTTTGGCAGGATTATTTTTGGAGAGATAGGGAAGTGGGATCCTAATAATCAATAAAGTCTACATTGTTAAATTGGAGAAGGATGAATGTCCTGGTAAGCAAGAACCCTTTCATTTTCATTGATACCTGTTTTCAACAATTACCTCAAATAAAACTAAAAATGTTGAGCTTCTTATCATACATTTATCAGGAAATTACGATTGGATGAGAATGAAGACCCGCAGAGAGGGAAATCTTAAAGATAATGGAATAAGGTAAAGAAGTAAGAGAAATATTTTGATGTCATTAGCGGTTTGTTGTATTTCAGATATTAAAATGTCTTCATTTTACAGATGGATATAGTACCATATATTTTACATTCATCCTAGGAATAATTTCTTCTTTATGTGCATATTATGGGAAAGTTATAATGCATCAATTAAATACTATTTTAGAAATTTAATAGAACAATTAAATAGCAAAAAATTACCTTTTCAGAATATCTTGGAAACTCCTGAATTTCCTTTTAACTCTGGCGAGGCATCAAGGCAAATCACAAGGAGGATCCTCTACTATATTTGGTCCAAGAGTGGAAAGGAATTGTACTCTACCTTATGAAAGATAGGGTGTAATATACAACATTCAAGGTCTTCTTGAGAAAGTTTTCACAACATGAATGTTGTCATTTAAAATTGATTTCATTTCGTTGCTTCCAGGCAATGGAAAGTAAACGTATGCTATGATACCTTTAAAGTCGTTGGCAGGTTTCTTTTTGGAGAGATAGTGAAGTTGAAACCTAATATACAATTAAGTCTACACTGGTGGCTTGGAGAAGGATGAATTTCCTGGAAAGCAAGAACCCATTCATTTTAATATAAACCTATTTTATACAATTACCTCAATTACAACTACAAATATTGAGATTCTTATCATCCAAATATCAGGTAATTATGGTATGACGGGATTGAAAACCTGCAGAGTTTGTTCTTGTATTAGGGAATTTTAACGTCTTCATTTTAGAGACGGATATAGGACCTTATATTTATAATTCATCCTTGTAAAAATTTCTTCTTTATGTGCATATTATTGGTAAGTTATATTCCAAACAAAATTATTCAATTTCAGATATTATAGAACATTTGAATAAAAAACATCCCATTATAGGGTTCTTTGGTATTTCACGATTTCCTTATATCACTGGCAAGGCATCAAGGCAAATCACAAAAGAGGATCCTTTACTATATTTGGTCCAAGGGTGAAAGGGAATAGTTCCCTACATGAAGAAAGATAGGATGGAACAAACAACATTCAAGGACATATGGAGACAGGTTGAACAAGATGAGCGTTGTTATTTAAAATTAATTTAATTTGGTCACTTCCAGGCAATGGAAAGTCAACGTATGCTTTGACATGTTTTCAGTGTTTGGCAGGGTACTTTTTGTAGAGAATGGGAAGTGGGGACCTAAAGATGAATAAAATGCAGATTGGTAACTTGGAGAATGATGAATTTCCGGGTGAGCAAGAACCAATATATTTTAATTTATACCTATTTTATACAATCAACCCAAATATAACTACAAATTTTGAGATTCTTTTCAATTAAATATCAGGTAATTAGGATATGATGGAAATGAAGACCTGCAGAGTTTGTTCGTTGTATTTGGGATTTTAAAATGTCTTCATTTTACAGATGGATATATGTCCATATATATTTAACATTCATCCTTGTAAAAATTTTTTCTTTTCGTGCATATTATGGGTAAGTTATATAACATCAATTTAATTCAATTTTAGAAACTTAATAGAACAATTAAATAGAAAAAACTAACCTTTTCAGAATATTTTGAAAATTCCTGGATTTCCTTTTAACTCTGGCGAGGCATCATGGCAAATTACAAAGGAGGATCCTCTACTATATTTGGTCCGAGAGTGGAAAGTAAAAGTTCCCTACATGAAGAAAGAAAGGATGGAATAAACAACATTCAAGGTCTTCTGGAGACAGGTTTCACAACCTAACTGTTGATATTTAAAATTAATTTCATTTGGTCACTTTAAGGCAATGGTAAGTCAATGTATGCTTTGATTTCCTTTCAGTCTTTGGCAGGATTATTTTTGGAGAGATAGGGAAGTGGGATCCTAATAATCAATAAAGTCTACATTGTTAAATTGGAGAAGGATGAATGTCCTGGTAAGCAAGAACCCTTTCATTTTCATTGATACCTGTTTTCAACAATTACCTCAAATAAAACTAAAAATGTTGAGCTTCTTATCATACATTTATCAGGAAATTACGATTGGATGAGAATGAAGACCCGCAGAGAGGGAAATCTTAAAGATAATGGAATAAGGTAAAGAAGTAAGAGAAATATTTTGATGTCATTAGCGGTTTGTTGTATTTCAGATATTAAAATGTCTTCATTTTACAGATGGATATAGTACCATATATTTTACATTCATCCTAGGAATAATTTCTTCTTTATGTGCATATTATGGGAAAGTTATAATGCATCAATTAAATACTATTTTAGAAATTTAATAGAACAATTAAATAGCAAAAAATTACCTTTTCAGAATATCTTGGAAACTCCTGAATTTCCTTTTAACTCTGGCGAGGCATCAAGGCAAATCACAAAGGAGGATCCTTGAAAAATATTTGGTCCGAGGGTGGAAGGGAATAGTTCCCTACCTAATGAAAGATAGGGTGGAATATACAACAGTCAAGGTCTTCTGGAAAAAGGTTTCACAACATTAATGTTGTCATTTAAAATTGATTTAATTTCTTTACTTCCAGGCAATGATAAGTAAACATATGCTATGATACCTTTTAAGTCGTTGGCAGGTTTCTTTTTTGAGAGATGCCCTCTCAGTGCTTCATGGCATTTCCAGGAAAACCTTATAACTCTGGCGAGGCATCAAGGCAAATCACAAAGGAGGATCCTTGAAAATATTTGGTCCGAGGGTGGAAGGGAATAGTTCCCTACCTAATGAAAGATAGGGTGGAATATACAACAGTCAATGTCTTCTGGAAAAAGGTTTCACAACATGAATGTTTTCATTTAAAATTGATTTCATTTCGTTACTTCCAGGCAATGGAAAGTAAACGTATGCTATGATACCTTTAAAGTCGTTGGCAGGTTTCTTTTTGGAGAGATAGTGAAGTTGAAACCTAATATACAATTAAGTCTACACTGGTGGCTTGGAGAAGGATGAATTTCAACACTAACTACAAATATTGAGTTTATTATCATCCAAATATTAGGTAATTACGGTATCACGAGAATGAAAACCTACAGAGTTTGTTCTTGTATTTGGGATATTATAATGTATTAATTTTAGAGACGGATATAGAACCTTATATTCCATATTCATCCTTGGAAAATTTTTTTCTTTTCGTGCATATTATACGTAAGTTATATACCATCAATATAATTCAATTTTAGAATTCAATGGAACATTAAAATAGAAAGAAATGCCCTCTCAGTGCTTCATGGCATTTCCAGGATTACCTTATAACTCTGGCGAGGCATCAACGCAAATCACAAAGGAGGATCCTTGAAAATATTTGGTCCGAGGGTGGAAGGGAATAGTTCCCTACCTAATGAAAGATAGGGTGGAATATACAACATTCAAGGTCTTCTTGAGAAAGTTTTCACAACATGAATGTTGTCATTTAAAATTGATTTCATTTCGTTGCTTCCAGGCAATGGAAAGTAAACGTATGCTATGATACCTTTAAAGTCGTTGGCAGGTTTCTTTTTGGAGAGATAGTGAAGTTGAAACCTAATATACAATTAAGTCTACACTGGTGGCTTGGAGAAGGATGAATTTCCTGGAAAGCAAGAACCCATTCATTTTAATATAAACCTATTTTATACAATTACCTCAATTACAACTACAAATATTGAGATTCTTATCATCCAAATATCAGGTAATTATGGTATGACGGGATTGAAAACCTGCAGAGTTTGTTCTTGTATTAGGGAATTTTAACGTCTTCATTTTAGAGACGGATATAGGACCTTATATTTATAATTCATCCTTGTAAAAATTTCTTCTTTATGTGCATATTATTGGTAAGTTATATTCCAAACAAAATTATTCAATTTCAGATATTATAGAACATTTGAATAAAAAACATCCCATTATAGGGTTCTTTGGTATTTCACGATTTCCTTATATCACTGGCAAGGCATCAAGGCAAATCACAAAAGAGGATCCTTTACTATATTTGGTCCAAGGGTGAAAGGGAATAGTTCCCTACATGAAGAAAGATAGGATGGAACAAACAACATTCAAGGACATATGGAGACAGGTTGAACAAGATGAGCGTTGTTATTTAAAATTAATTTAATTTGGTCACTTCCAGGCAATGGAAAGTCAACGTATGCTTTGACATGTTTTCAGTGTTTGGCAGGGTACTTTTTGTAGAGAATGGGAAGTGGGGACCTAAAGATGAATAAAATGCAGATTGGTAACTTGGAGAATGATGAATTTCCGGGTGAGCAAGAACCAATATATTTTAATTTATACCTATTTTATACAATCAACCCAAATATAACTACAAATTTTGAGATTCTTTTCAATTAAATATCAGGTAATTAGGATATGATGGAAATGAAGACCTGCAGAGTTTGTTCGTTGTATTTGGGATTTTAAAATGTCTTCATTTTACAGATGGATATATGTCCATATATATTTAACATTCATCCTTGTAAAAATTTTTTCTTTTCGTGCATATTATGGGTAAGTTATATAACATCAATTTAATTCAATTTTAGAAACTTAATAGAACAATTAAATAGAAAAAACTAACCTTTTCAGAATATTTTGAAAATTCCTGGATTTCCTTTTAACTCTGGCGAGGCATCATGGCAAATTACAAAGGAGGATCCTCTACTATATTTGGTCCGAGAGTGGAAAGTAAAAGTTCCCTACATGAAGAAAGAAAGGATGGAATAAACAACATTCAAGGTCTTCTGGAGACAGGTTTCACAACCTAACTGTTGATATTTAAAATTAATTTCATTTGGTCACTTTAAGGCAATGGTAAGTCAATGTATGCTTTGATTTCCTTTCAGTCTTTGGCAGGATTATTTTTGGAGAGATAGGGAAGTGGGATCCTAATAATCAATAAAGTCTACATTGTTAAATTGGAGAAGGATGAATGTCCTGGTAAGCAAGAACCCTTTCATTTTCATTGATACCTGTTTTCAACAATTACCTCAAATAAAACTAAAAATGTTGAGCTTCTTATCATACATTTATCAGGAAATTACGATTGGATGAGAATGAAGACCCGCAGAGAGGGAAATCTTAAAGATAATGGAATAAGGTAAAGAAGTAAGAGAAATATTTTGATGTCATTAGCGGTTTGTTGTATTTCAGATATTAAAATGTCTTCATTTTACAGATGGATATAGTACCATATATTTTACATTCATCCTAGGAATAATTTCTTCTTTATGTGCATATTATGGGAAAGTTATAATGCATCAATTAAATACTATTTTAGAAATTTAATAGAACAATTAAATAGCAAAAAATTACCTTTTCAGAATATCTTGGAAACTCCTGAATTTCCTTTTAACTCTGGCGAGGCATCAAGGCAAATCACAAAGGAGGATCCTTGAAAAATATTTGGTCCGAGGGTGGAAGGGAATAGTTCCCTACCTAATGAAAGATAGGGTGGAATATACAACAGTCAAGGTCTTCTGGAAAAAGGTTTCACAACATTAATGTTGTCATTTAAAATTGATTTAATTTCTTTACTTCCAGGCAATGATAAGTAAACATATGCTATGATACCTTTTAAGTCGTTGGCAGGTTTCTTTTTTGAGAGATGCCCTCTCAGTGCTTCATGGCATTTCCAGGAAAACCTTATAACTCTGGCGAGGCATCAAGGCAAATCACAAAGGAGGATCCTTGAAAATATTTGGTCCGAGGGTGGAAGGGAATAGTTCCCTACCTAATGAAAGATAGGGTGGAATATACAACAGTCAATGTCTTCTGGAAAAAGGTTTCACAACATGAATGTTTTCATTTAAAATTGATTTCATTTCGTTGCTTCCAGGCAATGGAAAGTAAACGTATGCTATGATACCTTTAAAGTCGTTGGCAGGTTTCTTTTTGGAGAGATAGTGAAGTTGAAACCTAATATACAATTAAGTCTACACTGGTGGCTTGGAGAAGGATGAATTTCCTGGAAAGCAAGAACCCATTCATTTTAATATAAACCTATTTTATACAATTACCTCAATTACAACTACAAATATTGAGATTCTTATCATCCAAATATCAGGTAATTATGGTATGACGGGATTGAAAACCTGCAGAGTTTGTTCTTGTATTAGGGAATTTTAACGTCTTCATTTTAGAGACGGATATAGGACCTTATATTTATAATTCATCCTTGTAAAAATTTCTTCTTTATGTGCATATTATTGGTAAGTTATATTCCAAACAAAATTATTCAATTTCAGATATTATAGAACATTTGAATAAAAAACATCCCATTATAGGGTTCTTTGGTATTTCACGATTTCCTTATATCACTGGCAAGGCATCAAGGCAAATCACTAAAGAGGATCCTTTACTATATTTGGTCCAAGGGTGAAAGGGAATAGTTCCCTACATGAAGAAAGATAGGATGGAACAAACAACATTCAAGGACATATGGAGACAGGTTGAACAAGATGAGCGTTGTTATTTAAAATTAATTTAATTTGGTCACTTCCAGGCAATGGAAAGTCAACGTATGCTTTGACATGTTTTCAGTGTTTGGCAGGGTACTTTTTGTAGAGAATGGGAAGTGGGGACCTAAAGATGAATAAAATGCAGATAGGTAACTTGGAGAATGATGAATTTCCGGGTGAGCAAGAACCAATATATTTTAATTTATACCTATTTTATACAATCAACCCAAATATAACTACAAATTTTGAGATTCTTTTCAATTAAATATCAGGTAATTAGGATATGATGGAAATGAAGACCTGCAGAGTTTGTTCGTTGTATTTGGGATTTTAAAATGTCTTCATTTTACAGATGGATATATGTCCATATATATTTAACATTCATCCTTGTAAAAATTTTTTCTTTTCGTGCATATTATGGGTAAGTTATATAACATCAATTTAATTCAATTTTAGAAACTTAATAGAACAATTAAATAGAAAAAACTAACCTTTTCAGAATATTTTGAAAATTCCTGGATTTCCTTTTAACTCTGGCGAGGCATCATGGCAAATTACAAAGGAGGATCCTCTACTATATTTGGTCCGAGAGTGGAAAGTAAAAGTTCCCTGCATGAAGAAAGAAAGGATGGAATAAACAACATTCAAGGTCTTCTGGAGACAGGTTTCACAACCTAACTGTTGATATTTAAAATTAATTTCATTTGGTCACTTTAAGGCAATGGTAAGTCAATGTATGCTTTGATTTCCTTTCAGTCTTTGGCAGGATTATTTTTGGAGAGATAGGGAAGTGGGATCCTAATAATCAATAAAGTCTACATTGTTAAATTGGAGAAGGATGAATGTCCTGGTAAGCAAGAACCCTTTCATTTTCATTGATACCTGTTTTCAACAATTACCTCAAATAAAACTAAAAATGTTGAGCTTCTTATCATACATTTATCAGGAAATTACGATTGGATGAGAATGAAGACCCGCAGAGAGGGAAATCTTAAAGATAATGGAATAAGGTAAAGAAGTAAGAGAAATATTTTGATGTCATTAGCGGTTTGTTGTATTTCAGATATTAAAATGTCTTCATTTTACAGATGGATATAGTACCATATATTTTACATTCATCCTAGGAATAATTTCTTCTTTATGTGCATATTATGGGAAAGTTATAATGCATCAATTAAATACTATTTTAGAAATTTAATAGAACAATTAAATAGCAAAAAATTACCTTTTCAGAATATCTTGGAAACTCCTGAATTTCCTTTTAACTCTGGCGAGGCATCAAGGCAAATCACAAAGGAGGATCCTTGAAAAATATTTGGTCCGAGGGTGGAAGGGAAAAGTTCCCTACCTAATGAAAGAAAGGGTGGAATATACAACAGTCAAGGTCTTCTGGAAAAAGGTTTCACAACATTAATGTTGTCATTTAAAATTGATTTAATTTCTTTACTTCCAGGCAATGATAAGTAAACATATGCTATGATACCTTTTAAGTCGTTGGCAGGTTTCTTTTTGGAGAGATGCCCTCTCAGTGCTTCATGGCATTTCCAGGAAAACCTTATAACTCTGGCGAGGCATCAAGGCAAATAACAAAGGAGGATCCTTGAAAATATTTGGTCCGAGGGTGGAAGGGAATAGTTCCCTACCTAATGAAAGATAGGTTGGAATATACAACAGTCAATGTCTTCTGGAAAAAGGTTTCACAACATGAATGTTTTCATTTAAAATTGATTTCATTTCGTTACTTCCAGGCAATGGAAAGTAAACGTATGCTATGATACCTTTAAAGTCGTTGGCAGGTTTCTTTTTGGAGAGATAGGGAAGTTAGAACCTAATACACAATTAAGTCTACACTGGTGGCTTGGAGAAGAATGAATTTCCTGGTAAGCAAGAACACATTCATTTTAATTAATACATATTTTATAAAATTACCTCAAATATAACTACAAATATTGAGATTCTTATCATCCAAATATTAGGTAATTACGGTATCACGAGAATGAAAACCTAAAGAGTTTGTTCTTGTATTTGGGATATTATAATGTATTAATTTTAGAGACGGATATAGAACCTTATATTCCATATTCATCCTTGGAAAATTTTTTCTTTTCATGCATATTATACGTAAGTTATATACCATCATTATAATTCAATTTTAGAATTCAATGGAACATTAAAATAGAAAGAAATGCCCTCTCAGTGCTTCATGGCATTTCCAGGATTACCTTATAACTCTGGCGAGGCATCAAGGCAAATCACAAGGAGGATCCTCTACTATATTTGGTCCAAGAGTGGAAAGGAATTGTACTCTACCTTATGAAAGATAGGGTGTAATATACAACATTCAAGGTCTTCTTGAGAAAGTTTTCACAACATGAATGTTGTCATTTAAAATTGATTTCATTTCGTTGCTTCCAGGCAATGGAAAGTAAACGTATGCTATGATACCTTTAAAGTCGTTGGCAGGTTTCTTTTTGGAGAGATAGTGAAGTTGAAACCTAATATACAATTAAGTCTACACTGGTGGCTTGGAGAAGGATGAATTTCCTGGAAAGCAAGAACCCATTCATTTTAATATAAACCTATTTTATACAATTACCTCAATTACAACTACAAATATTGAGATTCTTATCATCCAAATATCAGGTAATTATGGTATGACGGGATTGAAAACCTGCAGAGTTTGTTCTTGTATTAGGGAATTTTAACGTCTTCATTTTAGAGACGGATATAGGACCTTATATTTATAATTCATCCTTGTAAAAATTTCTTCTTTATGTGCATATTATTGGTAAGTTATATTCCAAACAAAATTATTCAATTTCAGATATTATAGAACATTTGAATAAAAAACATCCCATTATAGGGTTCTTTGGTATTTCACGATTTCCTTATATCACTGGCAAGGCATCAAGGCAAATCACAAAAGAGGATCCTTTACTATATTTGGTCCAAGGGTGAAAGGGAATAGTTCCCTACATGAAGAAAGATAGGATGGAACAAACAACATTCAAGGACATATGGAGACAGGTTGAACAAGATGAGAGTTGTTATTTAAAATTAATTTAATTTGGTCACTTCCAGGCAATGGAAAGTCAACGTATGCTTTGACATGTTTTCAGTGTTTGGCAGGGTACTTTTTGTAGAGAATGGGAAGTGGGGACCTAAAGATGAATAAAATGCAGATTGGTAACTTGGAGAATGATGAATTTCCGGGTGAGCAAGAACCAATATATTTTAATTTATACCTATTTTATACAATCAACCCAAATATAACTACAAATTTTGAGATTCTTTTCAATTAAATATCAGGTAATTAGGATATGATGGAAATGAAGACCTGCAGAGTTTGTTCGTTGTATTTGGGATTTTAAAATGTCTTCATTTTACAGATGGATATATGTCCATATATATTTAACATTCATCCTTGTAAAAATTTTTTCTTTTCGTGCATATTATGGGTAAGTTATATAACATCAATTTAATTCAATTTTAGAAACTTAATAGAACAATTAAATAGAAAAAACTAACCTTTTCAGAATATTTTGAAAATTCCTGGATTTCCTTTTAACTCTGGCGAGGCATCATGGCAAATTACAAGGAGGATCCTCTACTATATTTGGTCCAAGAGTGGAAGGGAATAGTTCCCTACCTAATGAAAGATAGGTTGGAATATACAACAGTCAATGTCTTCTGGAAAAAGGTTTCACAACATGAATGTTTTCATTTAAAATTGATTTCATTTCGTTACTTCCAGGCAATGGAAAGTAAACATATGCTATGATACCTTTTAAGTCGTTGGCAGGTTTCTTTTTGGAGAGATGCCCTCTCAGTGCTTCATGGCATTTCCAGGAAAACCTTATAACTCTGGCGAGGCATCAAGGCAAATCACAAGGAGGATCCTCTACTATATTTGGTCCAAGAGTGGAAAGGAATTGTACTCTACCTAATGAAAGATAGGGTGGAATATACAACATTCAAGGTCTTCTTGAGAAAGTTTTCACAACATGAATGTTGTCATTTAAAATTGATTTCATTTCGTTGCTTCCAGGCAATGGAAAGTAAACGTATGCTATGATACCTTTAAAGTCGTTGGCAGGTTTCTTTTCGGAGAGATAGTGAAGTTGAAACCTAATATACTATTAAGTCTACACTGGTGGCTTGGAGAAGGATGAATTTCCTGGAAAGCAAGAACCCATTCATTTTAATATAAACCTATTTTATACAATTACCTCAATTACAACTACAAATATTGAGATTCTTATCATCCAAATATCAGGTAATTATGGTATGACGGGATTGAAAACCTGCAGAGTTTGTTCTTGTATTAGGGAATTTTAACGTCTTCATTTTAGAGACGGATATAGGACCTTATA
Source organism: Pantala flavescens (assembly GCA_020796165.1). NCBI lineage: Eukaryota > Metazoa > Arthropoda > Insecta > Odonata > Libellulidae > Pantala > Pantala flavescens. Next base: position 16,665,198 of record CM036885.1, on the reverse strand, counting down.
TTTATAATTCATCCTTGTAAAAATTTCTTCTTTATGTGCATATTATTGGTAAGTTATATTCCAAACAAAATTATTCAATTTCAGATATTATAGAACATTTGAATAAAAAACATCCCATTATAGGGTTCTTTGGTATTTCACGATGTCCTTATATCACTGGCAAGGCATCAAGGCAAATCACTAAAGAGGATCCTTTACTATATTTGGTCCAAGGGTGAAAGGGAATAGTTCCCTACATGAAGAAAGATAGGATGGAACAAACAACATTCAAGGACATATGGAGACAGGTTGAAAAAGATGAGCGTTGTTATTTAAAATTAATTTAATTTGGTCACTTCCAGGCAATGGAAAGTCAACGTATGCTTTGACATGTTTTCAGTGTTTGGCAGGGTACTTTTTGTAGAGAATGGGAAGTGGGGACCTAAAGATGAATAAAATGCAGATAGGTAACTTGGAGAATGATGAATTTCCGGGTGAGCAAGAACCAATATATTTTAATTTATACCTATTTTATACAATCAATTCCAAATATAACTACAAATTTTGAGATACTTTTCAATTAAATATCAGGTAATTAGGATATGATGGAAATGAAGACCTGCAGAGTTTGTTCGTTGTATTTGGGATTTTAAAATGTCTTCATTTTACAGATGGATATATGTCCATATATATTTAACATTCATCCTTGTAAAAATTTTTTCTTTTCGTGCATATTATGGGTAAGTTATATAACATCAATTTAATTCAATTTTAGAAACTTAATAGAACAATTAAATAGAAAAAACTAACCTTTTCAGAATATTTTGAAAATTCCTGGATTTCCTTTTAACTCTGGCGAGGCATCATGGCAAATTACAAAGGAGGATCCTCTACTATATTTGGTCCGAGAGTGGAAAGTAAAAGTTCCCTACATGAAGAAAGAAAGGATGGAATAAACAACATTCAAGGTCTTCTGGAGACAGGTTTCACAACCTAACTGTTGATATTTAAAATTAATTTCATTTGGTCACTTTAAGGCAATGGTAAGTCAATGTATGCTTTGATTTCCTTTCAGTCTTTGGCAGGATTATTTTTGGAGAGATAGGGAAGTGGGATCCTAATAATCAATAAAGTCTACATTGTTAAATTGGAGAAGGATGAATGTCCTGGTAAGCAAGAACCCTTTCATTTTCATTGATACCTGTTTTCAACAATTACCTCAAATAAAACTAAAAATGTTGAGCTTCTTATCATACATTTATCAGGAAATTACGATTGGATGAGAATGAAGACCCGCAGAGAGGGAAATCTTAAAGATAATGGAATAAGGTAAAGAAGTAAGAGAAATATTTTGATGTCATTAGCGGTTTGTTGTATTTCAGATATTAAAATGTCTTCATTTTACAGATGGATATAGTACCATATATTTTACATTCATCCTAGGAATAATTTCTTCTTTATGTGCATATTATGGGAAAGTTATAATGCATCAATTAAATACTATTTTAGAAATTTAATAGAACAATTAAATAGCAAAAAATTACCTTTTCAGAATATCTTGGAAACTCCTGAATTTCCTTTTAACTCTGGCGAGGCATCAAGGCAAATCACAAAGGAGGATCCTTGAAAAATATTTGGTCCGAGGGTGGAAGGGAATAGTTCCCTACCTAATGAAAGATAGGGTGGAATATACAACAGTCAAGGTCTTCTGGAAAAAGGTTTCACAACATTAATGTTGTCATTTAAAATTGATTTAATTTCTTTACTTCCAGGCAATGATAAGTAAACATATGCTATGATACCTTTAAAGTCGTTGGCAGGTTTCTTTTTGGAGAGATGCCCTCTCAGTGCTTCATGGCATTTCCAGGAAAACCTTATAACTCTGGCGAGGCATCAAGGCAAATCACAAGGAGGATCCTCTACTATATTTGGTCCAAGAGTGGAAGGGAATAGTTCCCTACCTAATGAAAGATAGGTTGGAATATACAACAGTCAATGTCTTCTGGAAAAAGGTTTCACAACATGAATGTTTTCATTTAAAATTGATTTCATTTCGTTACTTCCAGGCAATGGAAAGTAAACATATGCTATGATACCTTTAAAGTCGTTGGCAGGTTTCTTTTTGGAGAGATAGGGAAGTTAGAACCTAATACACAATTAAGTCTACACTGGTGGCTTGGAGAAGAATGAATTTCCTGGTAAGCAAGAACACATTCATTTTAATTAATACATATTTTATACAATTACCTCAAATATAACTACAAATATTGAGATTATTATCATCCAAATATTAGGTAATTACGGTATCACGAGAATGAAAACCTACAGAGTTTGTTCTTGTATTTGGGATATTATAATGTATTAATTTTAGAGACGGATATAGAACCTTATATTCCATATTCATCCTTGGAAAATTTTTTTCTTTTCGTGCATATTATACGTAAGTTATATACCATCAATATAATTCAATTTTAGAATTCAATGGAACATTAATATAGAAAGAAATGCCCTCTCAGTGCTTCATGGCATTTCCAGGATTACCTTATAACTCTGGCGAGGCATCAAGGCAAATCACAAGGAGGATCCTCTACTATATTTGGTCCAAGAGTGGAAAGGAATTGTACTCTACCTAATGAAAGATAGGGTGGAATATACAACATTCAAGGTCTTCTAAGAAAGTTTTCACAACATGAATGTTGTCATTTAAAATTGATTTCATTTCGTTGCTTCCAGGCAATGGAAAGTAAACGTATGCTATGATACCTTTAAAGTCGTTGGCAGGTTTCTTTTCGGAGAGATAGTGAAGTTGAAACCTAATATACTATTAAGTCTACACTGGTGGCTTGGAGAAGGATGAATTTCCTGGAAAGCAAGAACCCATTCATTTTAATATAAACCTATTTTATACAATTACCTCAATTACAACTACAAATATTGAGATTCTTATCATCCAAATATCAGGTAATTATGGTATGACGGGATTGAAAACCTGCAGAGTTTGTTCTTGTATTAGGGAATTTTAACGTCTTCATTTTAGAGACGGATATAGGACCTTATATTTAATATTCATCCTTGTAAAAATTTCTTCTTTATGTGCATATTATTGGTAAGTTATATTCCAAACAAAATTATTCAATTTCAGATATTATAGAACATTTGAATAAAAAACATCCCATTATAGGGTTCTTTGGTATTTCACGATTTCCTTATATCACTGGCAAGGCATCAAGGCAAATCACAAAAGAGGATCCTTTACTATATTTGGTCCAAGGGTGAAAGGGAATAGTTCCCTACATGAAGAAAGATAGGATGGAACAAACAACATTCAAGGACATATGGAGACAGGTTGAAAAAGATGAGCGTTGTTATTTAAAATTAATTTAATTTGGTCACTTCCAGGCAATGGAAAGTCAACGTATGCTTTGACATGTTTTCAGTGTTTGGCAGGGTACTTTTTGTAGAGAATGGGAAGTGGGGACCTAAAGATGAATAAAATGCAGATAGGTAACTTGGAGAATGATGAATTTCCGGGTGAGCAAGAACCAATATATTTTAATTTATACCTATTTTATACAATCAATTCCAAATATAACTACAAATTTTGAGATACTTTTCAATTAAATATCAGGTAATTAGGATATGATGGAAATGAAGACCTGCAGAGTTTGTTCGTTGTATTTGGGATTTTAAAATGTCTTCATTTTACAGATGGATATATGTCCATATATATTTAACATTCATCCTTGTAAAAATTTTTTCTTTTCGTGCATATTATGGGTAAGTTATATAACATCAATTTAATTCAATTTTAGAAACTTAATAGAACAATTAAATAGAAAAAACTAACCTTTTCAGAATATTTTGAAAATTCCTGGATTTCCTTTTAACTCTGGCGAGGCATCATGGCAAATTACAAAGGAGGATCCTCTACTATATTTGGTCCGAGAGTGGAAAGTAAAAGTTCCCTACATGAAGAAAGAAAGGATGGAATAAACAACATTCAAGGTCTTCTGGAGACAGGTTTCACAACCTAACTGTTGATATTTAAAATTAATTTCATTTGGTCACTTTAAGGCAATGGTAAGTCAATGTATGCTTTGATTTCCTTTCAGTCTTTGGCAGGATTATTTTTGGAGAGATAGGGAAGTGGGATCCTAATAATCAATAAAGTCTACATTGTTAAATTGGAGAAGGATGAATGTCCTGGTAAGCAAGAACCCTTTCATTTTCATTGATACCTGTTTTCAACAATTACCTCAAATAAAACTAAAAATGTTGAGCTTCTTATCATACATTTATCAGGAAATTACGATTGGATGAGAATGAAGACCCGCAGAGAGGGAAATCTTAAAGATAATGGAATAAGGTAAAGAAGTAAGAGAAATATTTTGATGTCATTAGCGGTTTGTTGTATTTCAGATATTAAAATGTCTTCATTTTACAGATGGATATAGTACCATATATTTTACATTCATCCTAGGAATAATTTCTTCTTTATGTGCATATTATGGGAAAGTTATAATGCATCAATTAAATACTATTTTAGAAATTTAATAGAACAATTAAATAGCAAAAAATTACCTTTTCAGAATATCTTGGAAACTCCTGAATTTCCTTTTAACTCTGGCGAGGCATCAAGGCAAATCACAAAGGAGGATCCTTGAAAAATACTTGGTCCGAGGGTGGAAGGGAATAGTTCCCTACCTAATGAAAGATAGGGTGGAATATACAACAGTCAAGGTCTTCTGGAAAAAGGTTTCACAACATTAATGTTGTCATTTAAAATTGATTTAATTTCTTTACTTCCAGGCAATGATAAGTAAACATATGCTATGATACCTTTTAAGTCGTTGGCAGGTTTCTTTTTGGAGAGATGCCCTCTCAGTGCTTCATGGCATTTCCAGGAAAACCTTATAACTCTGGCGAGGCATCAAGGCAAATCACAAAGGAGGATCCTTGAAAATATTTCGTCCGAGGGTGGAAGGGAATAGTTCCCTACCTAATGAAAGATAGGGTGGAATATACAACAGTCAATGTCTTCTGGAAAAAGGTTTCACAACATGAATGTTTTCATTTAAAATTGATTTCATTTCGTTACTTCCAGGCAATGGAAAGTAAATGTATGCTATGATACCTTTAAAGTCGTTGGCAGGTTTCTTTTTGGAGAGATAGGGAAGTTAGAACCTAATACACAATTAAGTCTACACTGGTGGCTTGGAGAAGAATGAATTTCCTGGTAAGCAAGAACACATTCATTTTAATTAATACATATTTTATACAATTACCTCAAATATAACTACAAATATTGAGATTCTTATCATCCAAATATTAGGTAATTACGGTATCACGAGAATGAAAACCTACAGAGTTTGTTCTTGTATTTGGGATATTATAATGTATTAATTTTAGAGACGGATATAGAACCTTATATTCCATATTAATCCTTGGAAAATTTTTTTCTTTTCGTGCATATTATACGTAAGTTATATACCATCAATATAATTCAATTTTAGAATTCAATGGAACATTAAAATAGAAAGAAATGCCCTCTCAGTGCTTCATGGCATTTCCAGGATTACCTTATAACTCTGGCGAGGCATCAAGGCAAATCACAAGGAGGATCCTCTACTATATTTGGTCCAAGAGTGGAAAGGAATTGTACTCTACCTAATGAAAGATAGGGTGGAATATACAACATTCAAGGTCTTCTTGAGAAAGTTTTCACAACATGAATGTTGTCATTTAAAATTGATTTCATTTCGTTGCTTCCAGGCAATGGAAAGTAAACGTATGCTATGATACCTTTAAAGTCGTTGGCAGGTTTCTTTTCGGAGAGATAGTGAAGTTGAAACCTAATATACTATTAAGTCTACACTGGTGGCTTGGAGAAGGATGAATTTCCTGGAAAGCAAGAACCCATTCATTTTAATATAAACCTATTTTATACAATTACCTCAATTACAACTACAAATATTGAGATTCTTATCATCCAAATATCAGGTAATTATGGTATGACGGGATTGAAAACCTGCAGAGTTTGTTCTTGTATTAGGGAATTTTAACGTCTTCATTTTAGAGACGGATATAGGACCTTATATTTAATATTCATCCTTGTAAAAATTTCTTCTTTATGTGCATATTATTGGTAAGTTATATTCCAAACAAAATTATTCAATTTCAGATATTATAGAACATTTGAATAAAAAACATCCCATTATAGGGTTCTTTGGTATTTCACGATTTCCTTATATCACTGGCAAGGCATCAAGGCAAATCACAAAAGAGGATCCTTTACTATATTTGGTCCAAGGGTGAAAGGGAATAGTTCCCTACATGAAGAAATATAGGATGGAACAAACAACATTCAAGGACATATGGAGACAGGTTGAACAAGATGAGAGTTGTTATTTAAAATTAATTTAATTTGGTCACTTCCAGGCAATGGAAAGTCAACGTATGCTTTGACATGTTTTCAGTGTTTGGCAGGGTACTTTTTGTAGAGAATGGGAAGTGGGGACCTAAAGATGAATAAAATGCAGATAGGTAACTTGGAGAATGATGAATTTCCGGGTGAGCAAGAACCAATATATTTTAATTTATACCTATTTTATACAATCAATTCCAAATATAACTACAAATTTTGAGATACTTTTCAATTAAATATCAGGTAATTAGGATATGATGGAAATGAAGACCTGCAGAGTTTGTTCGTTGTATTTGGGATTTTAAAATGTCTTCATTTTACAGATGGATATATGTCCATATATATTTAACGTTCATCCTTGTAAAAATTTTTTCTTTTCGTGCATATTATGGGTAAGTTATATAACATCAATTTAATTCAATTTTAGAAACTTAATAGAACAATTAAATAGAAAAAACTAACCTTTTCAGAATATTTTGAAAATTCCTGGATTTCCTTTTAACTCTGGCGAGGCATCATGGCCAATTACAAAGGAGGATCCTCTACTATATTTGGTCCGAGAGTGGAAAGTAAAAGTTCCCTACATGAAGAAAGAAAGGATGGAATAAACAACATTCAAGGTCTTCTGGAGACAGGTTTCACAACCTAACTGTTGATATTTAAAATTAATTTCATTTGGTCACTTTAAGGCAATGGTAAGTCAATGTATGCTTTGATTTCCTTTCAGTCTTTGGCAGGATTATTTTTGGAGAGATAGGGAAGTGGGATCCTAATAATCAATAAAGTCTACATTGTTAAATTGGAGAAGGATGAATGTCCTGGTAAGCAAGAACCCTTTCATTTTCATTGATACCTGTTTTCAACAATTACCTCAAATAAAACTAAAAATGTTGAGCTTCTTATCATACATTTATCAGGAAATTACGATTGGATGAGAATGAAGACCCGCAGAGAGGGAAATCTTAAAGATAATGGAATAAGGTAAAGAAGTAAGAGAAATATTTTGATGTCATTAGCGGTTTGTTGTATTTCAGATATTAAAATGTCTTCATTTTACAGATGGATATAGTACCATATATTTTACATTCATCCTAGGAATAATTTCTTCTTTATGTGCATATTATGGGAAAGTTATAATGCATCAATTAAATACTATTTTAGAAATTTAATAGAACAATTAAATAGCAAAAAATTACCTTTTCAGAATATCTTGGAAACTCCTGAATTTCCTTTTAACTCTGGCGAGGCATCAAGGCAAATCACAAAGGAGGATCCTTGAAAAATACTTGGTCCGAGGGTGGAAGGGAATAGTTCCCTACCTAATGAAAGATAGGGTGGAATATACAACAGTCAAGGTCTTCTGGAAAAAGGTTTCACAACATTAATGTTGTCATTTAAAATTGATTTAATTTCTTTACTTCCAGGCAATGATAAGTAAACATATGCTATGATACCTTTTAAGTCGTTGGCAGGTTTCTTTTTGGAGAGATGCCCTCTCAGTGCTTCATGGCATTTCCAGGAAAACCTTATAACTCTGGCGAGGCATCAAGGCAAATCACAAAGGAGGATCCTTGAAAATATTTCGTCCGAGGGTGGAAGGGAATAGTTCCCTACCTAATGAAAGATAGGGTGGAATATACAACAGTCAATGTCTTCTGGAAAAAGGTTTCACAACATGAATGTTTTCATTTAAAATTGATTTCATTTCGTTACTTCCAGGCAATGGAAAGTAAACGTATGCTATGATACCTTTAAAGTCGTTGGCAGGTTTCTTTTTGGAGAGATAGGGAAGTTAGAACCTAATACACAATTAAGTCTACACTGGTGGCTTGGAGAAGAATGAATTTCCTGGTAAGCAAGAACACATTCATTTTAATTAATACATATTTTATACAATTACCTCAAATATAACTACAAATATTGAGATTCTTATCATCCAAATATTAGGTAATTACGGTATCACGAGAATGAAAACCTACAGAGTTTGTTCTTGTATTTGGGATATTATAATGTATTAATTTTAGAGACGGATATAGAACCTTATATTCCATATTAATCCTTGGAAAATTTTTTTCTTTTCGTGCATATTATACGTAAGTTATATACCATCAATATAATTCAATTTTAGAATTCAATGGAACATTAAAATAGAAAGAAATGCCCTCTCAGTGCTTCATGGCATTTCCAGGATTACCTTATAACTCTGGCGAGGCATCAAGGCAAATCACAAGGAGGATCCTCTACTATATTTGGTCCAAGAGTGGAAAGGAATTGTACTCTACCTAATGAAAGATAGGGTGGAATATACAACATTCAAGGTCTTCTTGAGAAAGTTTTCACAACATGAATGTTGTCATTTAAAATTGATTTCATTTCGTTGCTTCCAGGCAATGGAAAGTAAACGTATGCTATGATACCTTTAAAGTCGTTGGCAGGTTTCTTTTCGGAGAGATAGTGAAGTTGAAACCTAATATACTATTAAGTCTACACTGGTGGCTTGGAGAAGGATGAATTTCCTGGAAAGCAAGAACCCATTCATTTTAATATAAACCTATTTTATACAATTACCTCAATTACAACTACAAATATTGAGATTCTTATCATCCAAATATCAGGTAATTATGGTATGACGGGATTGAAAACCTGCAGAGTTTGTTCTTGTATTAGGGAATTTTAACGTCTTCATTTTAGAGACGGATATAGGACCTTATATTTAATATTCATCCTTGTAAAAATTTCTTCTTTATGTGCATATTATTGGTAAGTTATATTCCAAACAAAATTATTCAATTTCAGATATTATAGAACATTTGAATAAAAAACATCCCATTATAGGGTTCTTTGGTATTTCACGATTTCCTTATATCACTGGCAAGGCATCAAGGCAAATCACAAAAGAGGATCCTTTACTATATTTGGTCCAAGGGTGAAAGGGAATAGTTCCCTACATGAAGAAATATAGGATGGAACAAACAACATTCAAGGACATATGGAGACAGGTTGAACAAGATGAGAGTTGTTATTTAAAATTAATTTAATTTGGTCACTTCCAGGCAATGGAAAGTCAACGTATGCTTTGACATGTTTTCAGTGTTTGGCAGGGTACTTTTTGTAGAGAATGGGAAGTGGGGACCTAAAGATGAATAAAATGCAGATAGGTAACTTGGAGAATGATGAATTTCCGGGTGAGCAAGAACCAATATATTTTAATTTATACCTATTTTATACAATCAATTCCAAATATAACTACAAATTTTGAGATACTTTTCAATTAAATATCAGGTAATTAGGATATGATGGAAATGAAGACCTGCAGAGTTTGTTCGTTGTATTTGGGATTTTAAAATGTCTTCATTTTACAGATGGATATATGTCCATATATATTTAACGTTCATCCTTGTAAAAATTTTTTCTTTTCGTGCATATTATGGGTAAGTTATATAACATCAATTTAATTCAATTTTAGAAACTTAATAGAACAATTAAATAGAAAAAACTAACCTTTTCAGAATATTTTGAAAATTCCTGGATTTCCTTTTAACTCTGGCGAGGCATCATGGCCAATTACAAAGGAGGATCCTCTACTATATTTGGTCCGAGAGTGGAAAGTAAAAGTTCCCTACATGAAGAAAGAAAGGATGGAATAAACAACATTCAAGGTCTTCTGGAGACAGGTTTCACAACCTAACTGTTGATATTTAAAATTAATTTCATTTGGTCACTTTAAGGCAATGGTAAGTCAATGTATGCTTTGATTTCCTTTCAGTCTTTGGCAGGATTATTTTTGGAGAGATAGGGAAGTGGGATCCTAATAATCAATAAAGTCTACATTGTTAAATTGGAGAAGGATGAATGTCCTGGTAAGCAAGAACCCTTTCATTTTCATTGATACCTGTTTTCAACAATTACCTCAAATAAAACTAAAAATGTTGAGCTTCTTATCATACATTTATCAGGAAATTACGATTGGATGAGAATGAAGACCCGCAGAGAGGGAAATCTTAAAGATAATGGAATAAGGTAAAGAAGTAAGAGAAATATTTTGATGTCATTAGCGGTTTGTTGTATTTCAGATATTAAAATGTCTTCATTTTACAGATGGATATAGTACCATATATTTTACATTCATCCTAGGAATAATTTCTTCTTTATGTGCATATTATGGGAAAGTTATAATGCATCAATTAAATACTATTTTAGAAATTTAATAGAACAATTAAATAGCAAAAAATTACCTTTTCAGAATATCTTGGAAACTCCTGAATTTCCTTTTAACTCTGGCGAGGCATCAAGGCAAATCACAAAGGAGGATCCTTGAAAAATACTTGGTCCGAGGGTGGAAGGGAATAGTTCCCTACCTAATGAAAGATAGGGTGGAATATACAACAGTCAAGGTCTTCTGGAAAAAGGTTTCACAACATTAATGTTGTCATTTAAAATTGATTTAATTTCTTTACTTCCAGGCAATGATAAGTAAACATATGCTATGATACCTTTTAAGTCGTTGGCAGGTTTCTTTTTGGAGAGATGCCCTCTCAGTGCTTCATGGCATTTCCAGGAAAACCTTATAACTCTGGCGAGGCATCAAGGCAAATCACAAAGGAGGATCCTTGAAAATATTTCGTCCGAGGGTGGAAGGGAATAGTTCCCTACCTAATGAAAGATAGGGTGGAATATACAACAGTCAATGTCTTCTGGAAAAAGGTTTCACAACATGAATGTTTTCATTTAAAATTGATTTCATTTCGTTACTTCCAGGCAATGGAAAGTAAACGTATGCTATGATACCTTTAAAGTCGTTGGCAGGTTTCTTTTTGGAGAGATAGGGAAGTTAGAACCTAATACACAATTAAGTCTACACTGGTGGCTTGGAGAAGAATGAATTTCCTGGTAAGCAAGAACACATTCATTTTAATTAATACATATTTTATACAATTACCTCAAATATAACTACAAATATTGAGATTCTTATCATCCAAATATTAGGTAATTACGGTATCACGAGAATGAAAACCTACAGAGTTTGTTCTTGTATTTGGGATATTATAATGTATTAATTTTAGAGACGGATATAGAACCTTATATTCCATATTAATCCTTGGAAAATTTTTTTCTTTTCGTGCATATTATACGTAAGTTATATACCATCAATATAATTCAATTTTAGAATTCAATGGAACATTAAAATAGAAAGAAATGCCCTCTCAGTGCTTCATGGCATTTCCAGGATTACCTTATAACTCTGGCGAGGCATCAAGGCAAATCACAAAGGAGGATCCTTGAAAATATTTGGTCCGAGGGTGGAAGGGAATAGTTCCCTACCTAATGAAAGATAGGGTGGAATATACAACAGTCAATGTCTTCTGGAAAAAGGTTTCACAACATGAATGTTTTCATTTAAAATTGATTTCATTTCGTAACTTCCAGGCAATGGAAAGTAAACGTATGCTATGATACCTTTAAAGTCGTTGGCAGGTTTCTTTTTGGAGAGATAGTGAAGTTGGAACCTAATATACAATTAAGTCTACACTGGTGGCTTGGAGAAGGATGAATTTCCTGGTAAGCAAGAACCCATTCATTTTAATATAAACCTATTTTATACAATTACCTCAATTACAACTACAAATATTGAGATTCTTATCATCCAAATATCAGGTAATTATGGTATGACGGGATTGAAAACCTGCAGAGTTTGTTCTTGTATTAGGGAATTTTAACGTCTTCATTTTAGAGACGGATATAGGACCTTATATTTAATATTCATCCTTGTAAAAATTTCTTCTTTATGTGCATATTATTGGTAAGTTATATTCCAAACAAAATTATTCAATTTCAGATATTATAGAACATTTGAATAAAAAACATCCCATTATAGGGTTCTTTGGTATTTCACGATTTCCTTATATCACTGGCAAGGCATCAAGGCAAATCACAAAAGAGGATCCTTTACTATATTTGGTCCAAGGGTGAAAGGGAATAGTTCCCTACATGAAGAAATATAGGATGGAACAAACAACATTCAAGGACATATGGAGACAGGTTGAACAAGATGAGAGTTGTTATTTAAAATTAATTTAATTTGGTCACTTCCAGGCAATGGAAAGTCAACGTATGCTTTGACATGTTTTCAGTGTTTGGCAGGGTACTTTTTGTAGAGAATGGGAAGTGGGGACCTAAAGATGAATAAAATGCAGATAGGTAACTTGGAGAATGATGAATTTCCGGGTGAGCAAGAACCAATATATTTTAATTTATACCTATTTTATACAATCAATTCCAAATATAACTACAAATTTTGAGATACTTTTCAATTAAATATCAGGTAATTAGGATATGATGGAAATGAAGACCTGCAGAGTTTGTTCGTTGTATTTGGGATTTTAAAATGTCTTCATTTTACAGATGGATATATGTCCATATATATTTAACGTTCATCCTTGTAAAAATTTTTTCTTTTCGTGCATATTATGGGTAAGTTATATAACATCAATTTAATTCAATTTTAGAAACTTAATAGAACAATTAAATAGAAAAAACTAACCTTTTCAGAATATTTTGAAAATTCCTGGATTTCCTTTTAACTCTGGCGAGGCATCATGGCCAATTACAAAGGAGGATCCTCTACTATATTTGGTCCGAGAGTGGAAAGTAAAAGTTCCCTACATGAAGAAAGAAAGGATGGAATAAACAACATTCAAGGTCTTCTGGAGACAGGTTTCACAACCTAACTGTTGATATTTAAAATTAATTTCATTTGGTCACTTTAAGGCAATGGTAAGTCAATGTATGCTTTGATTTCCTTTCAGTCTTTGGCAGGATTATTTTTGGAGAGATAGGGAAGTGGGATCCTAATAATCAATAAAGTCTACATTGTTAAATTGGAGAAGGATGAATGTCCTGGTAAGCAAGAACCCTTTCATTTTCATTGATACCTGTTTTCAACAATTACCTCAAATAAAACTAAAAATGTTGAGCTTCTTATCATACATTTATCAGGAAATTACGATTGGATGAGAATGAAGACCCGCAGAGAGGGAAATCTTAAAGATAATGGAATAAGGTAAAGAAGTAAGAGAAATATTTTGATGTCATTAGCGGTTTGTTGTATTTCAGATATTAAAATGTCTTCATTTTACAGATGGATATAGTACCATATATTTTACATTCATCCTAGGAATAATTTCTTCTTTATGTGCATATTATGGGAAAGTTATAATGCATCAATTAAATACTATTTTAGAAATTTAATAGAACAATTAAATAGCAAAAAATTACCTTTTCAGAATATCTTGGAAACTCCTGAATTTCCTTTTAACTCTGGCGAGGCATCAAGGCAAATCACAAAGGAGGATCCTTGAAAAATACTTGGTCCGAGGGTGGAAGGGAATAGTTCCCTACCTAATGAAAGATAGGGTGGAATATACAACAGTCAAGGTCTTCTGGAAAAAGGTTTCACAACATTAATGTTGTCATTTAAAATTGATTTAATTTCTTTACTTCCAGGCAATGATAAGTAAACATATGCTATGATACCTTTTAAGTCGTTGGCAGGTTTCTTTTTGGAGAGATGCCCTCTCAGTGCTTCATGGCATTTCCAGGAAAACCTTATAACTCTGGCGAGGCATCAAGGCAAATCACAAAGGAGGATCCTTGAAAATATTTCGTCCGAGGGTGGAAGGGAATAGTTCCCTACCTAATGAAAGATAGGGTGGAATATACAACAGTCAATGTCTTCTGGAAAAAGGTTTCACAACATGAATGTTTTCATTTAAAATTGATTTCATTTCGTTACTTCCAGGCAATGGAAAGTAAACGTATGCTATGATACCTTTAAAGTCGTTGGCAGGTTTCTTTTTGGAGAGATAGGGAAGTTAGAACCTAATACACAATTAAGTCTACACTGGTGGCTTGGAGAAGAATGAATTTCCTGGTAAGCAAGAACACATTCATTTTAATTAATACATATTTTATACAATTACCTCAAATATAACTACAAATATTGAGATTCTTATCATCCAAATATTAGGTAATTACGGTATCACGAGAATGAAAACCTACAGAGTTTGTTCTTGTATTTGGGATATTATAATGTATTAATTTTAGAGACGGATATAGAACCTTATATTCCATATTAATCCTTGGAAAATTTTTTTCTTTTCGTGCATATTATACGTAAGTTATATACCATCAATATAATTCAATTTTAGAATTCAATGGAACATTAAAATAGAAAGAAATGCCCTCTCAGTGCTTCATGGCATTTCCAGGATTACCTTATAACTCTGGCGAGGCATCAAGGCAAATCACAAAGGAGGATCCTTGAAAATATTTGGTCCGAGGGTGGAAGGGAATAGTTCCCTACCTAATGAAAGATAGGGTGGAATATACAACAGTCAATGTCTTCTGGAAAAAGGTTTCACAACATGAATGTTTTCATTTAAAATTGATTTCATTTCGTAACTTCCAGGCAATGGAAAGTAAACGTATGCTATGATACCTTTAAAGTCGTTGGCAGGTTTCTTTTTGGAGAGATAGTGAAGTTGGAACCTAATATACAATTAAGTCTACACTGGTGGCTTGGAGAAGGATGAATTTCCTGGTAAGCAAGAACCCATTCATTTTAATATAAACCTATTTTATACAATTACCTCAATTACAACTACAAATATTGAGATTCTTATCATCCAAATATCAGGTAATTATGGTATGACGGGATTGAAAACCTGCAGAGTTTGTTCTTGTATTAGGGAATTTTAACGTCTTCATTTTAGAGACGGATATAGGACCTTATATTTAATATTCATCCTTGTAAAAATTTCTTCTTTATGTGCATATTATTGGTAAGTTATATTCCAAACAAAATTATTCAATTTCAGATATTATAGAACATTTGAATAAAAAACATCCCATTATAGGGTTCTTTGGTATTTCACGATTTCCTTATATCACTGGCAAGGCATCAAGGCAAATCACTAAAGAGGATCCTTTACTATATTTGGTCCAAGGGTGAAAGGGAATAGTTCCCTACATGAAGAAAGATAGGATGGAACAAACAACATTCAAGGACATATGGAGACAGGTTGAACAAGATGAGAGTTGTTATTTAAAATTAATTTAATTTGGTCACTTCCAGGCAATGGAAAGTCAACGTATGCTTTGACATGTTTTCAGTGTTTGGCAGGGTACTTTTTGTAGAGAATGGGAAGTGGGGACCTAAAGATGAATAAAATGCAGATTGGTAACTTGGAGAATGATGAATTTCCGGGTGAGCAAGAACCAATATATTTTAATTTATACCTATTTTATACAATCACCCCAAATATAACTACAAATTTTGAGATTCTTTTCAATTAAATATCAGGTAATTAGGATATGATGGGAATGAAGACCTGCAGAGTTTGTTCGTTGTATTTGGGATTTTAAAATGTCTTCATTTTACAGATGGATATAGGACCATATATTTAACATTTACCCTTGAAAAAATTGATCCATTATTTGCATATTATGGGTAAGTTATATTCCATCAATTTAATTCAATTTTAGAAACTGAATAGAACAATCAAATAGAAAAAAATTACCTTTTCAGGATATCTTGGAATCTCCTGGATTTCATTATAACTCTGACAAGGCATCAAGGCAAATCACAAAGGAAGATACTCCAAAAATTTGGTCCAAGAGTAGAAAGGGATAATTCCCTACCTGATGAAAGGTAGAGAAACGCACAGGAATGTTATATTCTGATTTTGCATGTCATTGCTCTCATCATATTTTACTCCACCTGGAGACGACAAGCATTTAATATATATTTTCCATATCATTCATAGAGCATAACAGTCTCTCACAGAAGTGAAAATGGAGGATGGAATATACGACATTCAGGGACATCTAAAGACAGGTTCATTGCATGAATAATATCAATTAAGTTGAACTTACTTATAACATTTCCAAGCAAATAAAATTCAACATATGCTATGATTTTTTTTTAGGCAAAGGTAGGATACATTTTGGAATGAAAGGGAAGCCAGATCCATCTGTAACCTTAAAGGACTTAGTTAAACCGATAGGATGAACATTTTGATGTCAATATCGGTTTGTTGAATTTGGGATATTATAATGTCTTCATTTTACAGATGGATATATGTCCATATATTTAACATTCATCCTTGTAAAAATTTTTTCTTTTCGTGCATATTATGGGTAACTTATATTCCATAATTTCATTCAATTTTAGAACTATATGGAACATTAAAATAGAAAGAAATGCACTTTCAGTGTTTACTATATTTGGTCCGAGAGTGGAAAGGAAAAGTTCCCTACATGAAGAAAGAAAGGATGGAATAAACAACACTCAAGGTCTTCTGGAGACAGGTTTCACAACCTAACTGTTGATATTTAAAATTAATTTAATTTGGTCACTTTAAGGCAATGGTAAGTCAATGTATGCTTTGATTTCCTTTCAGTCTTTGGCAGGATTATTTTTGGAGAGATAGGGAAGTGGGATCCTAATAATCAATAAAGTCTACATTGGTAAATTGGAGAAGGATGAATGTCCTGGTAAGCAAGAACCCTTTCATTTTCATTGATACCTGTTTTCAACAATTACCTCAAATAAAACTAAAAATGTTGAGCTTCTTATCATACATTTATCAGGAAATTACGATTGGATGAGAATGAATACCCGCAGAGAGGGAAATCTTAAAGATAATGGAATAAGGTAAAGAAGTAAGAGAAATATTTTGATGTCATTAGCGGTTTGTTGTATTTCAGATATTAAAATGTCTTCATTTTACAGATGGATATAGTACCATATATTTTACATTCATCCTAGGATTAATTTCTTCTTTATGTGCATATTATGGGAAAGTTATAATGAATCAATTAAATACTATTTTAGAAATTTAAAAGAACAATTAAATAGCAAAAAATTACCTTTTCAGAATATCTTGGAAATTCCTGAATTTCCTTTTAACTCTAGCGAGGCATCAAGGCAAATCACAAAGGAGGATCCTTGAAAAATATTTGGTCCGAGGGTGGAAGGGAATAGTTCCCTACCTAATGAAAGATAGGGTGGAATATACAACATTCAAGGTCTTCTTGAGAAAGTTTTCACAACATGAATGTTGTCATTTAAAATTGATTTCATTTCGTTGCTTCCAGGCAATGGAAAGTAAACGTATGCTATGATACCTTTAAAGTCGTTGGCAGGTTTCTTTTTGGAGAGATAGTGAAGTTGGAACCTAATATACAATTAAGTCTACACTGGTGGCTTGGAGAAGGATGAATTTCCTGGTAAGCAAGAACCCATTCATTTTAATATAAACCTATTTTATACAATTACCTCAATTACAACTACAAATATTGAGATTCTTATCATCCAAATATCAGGTAATTATGGTATGACGGGATTGAAAACCTGCAGAGTTTGTTCTTGTATTAGGGAATTTTAACGTCTTCATTTTAGAGACGGATATAGGACCTTATATTTAATATTCATCCTTGTAAAAATTTCTTCTTTATGTGCATATTATTGGTAAGTTATATTCCAAACAAAATTATTCAATTTCAGATATAATAGAACATTTGAATAAAAAACATCCCATTATAGGGTTCTTTGGTATTTCACGATTTCCTTATATCACTGGCAAGGCATCAAGGCAAATCACTAAAGAGGATCCTTTACTATATTTGGTCCAAGGGTGAAAGGGAATAGTTCCCTACATGAAGAAAGATAGGATGGAACAAACAACATTCAAGGACATATGGAGACAGGTTGAACAAGATGAGAGTTGTTATTTAAAATTAATTTAATTTGGTCACTTCCAGGCAATGGAAAGTCAACGTATGCTTTGACATGTTTTCAGTGTTTGGCAGGGTACTTTTTGTAGAGAATGGGAAGTGGGGACCTAAAGATGAATAAAATGCAGATTGGTAACTTGGAGAATGATGAATTTCCGGGTGAGCAAGAACCAATATATTTTAATTTATACCTATTTTATACAATCACCCCAAATATAACTACAAATTTTGAGATTCTTTTCAATTAAATATCAGGTAATTAGGATATGATGGGAATGAAGACCTGCAGAGTTTGTTCGTTGTATTTGGGATTTTAAAATGTCTTCATTTTACAGATGGATATAGGACCATATATTTAACATTTACCCTTGAAAAAATTGATCCATTATTTGCATATTATGGGTAAGTTATATTCCATCAATTTAATTCAATTTTAGAAACTGAATAGAACAATCAAATAGAAAAAAATTACCTTTTCAGGATATCTTGGAATCTCCTGGATTTCATTATAACTCTGACAAGGCATCAAGGCAAATCACAAAGGAAGATACTCCAAAAATTTGGTCCAAGAGTAGAAAGGGATAATTCCCTACCTGATGAAAGGTAGAGAAACGCACAGGAATGTTATATTCTGATTTTGCATGTCATTGCTCTCATCATATTTTACTCCACCTGGAGACGACAAGCATTTAATATATATTTTCCATATCATTCATAGAGCATAACAGTCTCTCACAGAAGTGAAAATGGAGGATGGAATATACGACATTCAGGGACATCTAAAGACAGGTTCATTGCATGAATAATATCAATTAAGTTGAACTTACTTATAACATTTCCAAGCATATAAAATTCAACATATGCTATGATTTCTTTTTTAGGCAAAGGTAGGATACATTTTGGAATGAAAGGGAAGCCAGATCCATCTGTAACCTTAAAGGACTTAGTTAAACCGATAGGATGAACATTTTGATGTCAATATCGGTTTGTTGAATTTGGGATATTATAATGTCTTCATTTTACAGATGGATATATGTCCATATATTTAACATTCATCCTTGGAAAAATTGATCTACTATTTGCATATTATGGGTAAGTTATATTCAATCAATTTTATTCAATTTTAGAACTTTATGGAACATTAATACAGAAAAAAATGCCCTTTCAGTGCTCCATGGCATTTTCTGGATTACCTTATAACTCTGGCGAGGCATCAAGGCTAATAACAAATTGAGGATCCTCTACTATATTTGGTCCGAGAGTGGAAGAGAATATTTCCCTAACTGAAGAAACTGAAAGTTAAGTTATATTCCATCAATTAAATTCTATTTTAGAAACTTAATAGAACAATTAAATAGAAAAAACTTACCATTTCAGAATATTTTGAAAACTCCTGGATTTCCTTTTAACTCTGGCGAGGCATCAAGGCAAATCACAAAGGAGGATCCTCTACTATATTTGGTGTGAGAGTGGAAAGGCAAAGTTCCCTACATGAAGGAAGATAGGATGGAACAAAAGACATTCAAGGACATATGGAGACAGGTTGCACTACATGATTGTTTTCATTTAAAATTAATTTTATTTGGTCACATCCTGGCAATAGAAAGTCAACGTATGCTATGATTTCTTGGGTCTTCTTAGGTCGTTGTCAGGGTTCTTTTTGGAGAGAAAGAGAAGTAGGAATGTAATAAACAATAAATTCTACACTGGTGGCTTGAAGAAGGATGAATGTCCTGGTAAGCAAGAACCCTTTCAATTCATTGATACCTGTTTCAGACAATTACCTAAAATTTAACTACAAAAGTTGAGATTCTTCTCATCCATTTACCAGGAAATTATGATGGGATGTGAATGAAGACCTGCATAGAGGGAAATCTTAGATCTTAAGGCTGCTGTAGCGCTCGCCGAAAACGGCCGTTTATAGACTGTCTCATTTCCAAAATAACGAGATTAATATTCATTGTAGAGATTTCCGGTTTTCAGCATTTGCAAGAGAAATGATTGATACCGTACTTTTAGTTTTTAGAATTTAAATTTAAATCCTTTTATGGACGTTGAATGCTTTGGAATTCAGAAAAATTAGCTTCTTTTTCATCACAAGTCACTCGCTTACTATGAAAGAATTTGAAAAAATAAAAAGACAAAACCCGACATCAAATCTTGCTATAACGGTATGAGAAAACATGTATGGGGGTTACAGATCAAAATCAGCTGTAATTTGGGAAATGGAAAACCTCTGTCGAGGTAGCTGATTGCGCGACCTCTGCACAGCCTGAAAGTAGGGGAAAGGACTCGGAGGGGAAATTCTCCGAGAGACGGCGATCAGGGTGGCAGCCGTGTTCTTATATTTTTGAAGTGAAGCGGTGGAGACCGAACGGTCTCCTTCACCGTGTGATTAGATAAGTCAATTCGCTATGTAATCCATACGACTATGAGCGTACGAATTTAGTTACAATGTTTTGGGCACCTGGACTGTAGTTCGTCGCTTCGTCCTTGGAACGTGAATGTGACAATCGAGCATTACGCAGAAACACAGACTTTTCCCGACTAGTGCCTTATAACAGTAACATATTATAAATAAAAATATATTTGGAAGAGTAATCATACTTTTTGTTTAGAATTATTTAAAGGTAGAAAAATTATTATTAAAAATACCAGTACTACACTATATAAAAATTATAATTAAATAGAACTAATAATCATTACTAAATAATAATTATTAAACAAAACTAATAATTTTTACTAACAAGAGGACCTTTAGGACTGCGGCACGGGATATTGGATAGGACCGGTATGGATGTGTAGCTTAGATATTACTTATAACAACCTGAAAATACAAGGGGCCAACGCTCCCTCGTTGCTCTGTAATTAATGTTTAAAAATCGTCAATTCTAGCCGCTTCCAATATAACCCTCCCGGGTATCTTCAGCTGAACAAGCAAATGGTTGCGTGGTGCTAGCATGTTAGATACATAATGTCATTGGACGTGGTTCGAATCCGGATTAAAATCTTTATTTTTTTTTCTTCAATCACTTTCTTTTTTTGGAAAACATTGAATCAATTTAAATGCTTGTCTTATTATTTTATTTTTCATGGCTCATATAATTTAAACATATTTAAAATAAAAAAATTTTAAAGGACCGTAGCAGATAAATGTAAACGTTTTAATTGTGTTACCAATATGTAGAATATACATTATTCCACAGAAATACACCCCAATGTATCAACCGTCTAATAGGTATTTTTACGGATAAATTAAAAATGTAATCAAAAGCATACAAAACTCTCAAGAGGTGATTTCATCAGCAATATATATATATATATAATTGTACTTCAGTCGCTTGTACTTCAATGATCACCCAAAAATATTTGAAGCATTTCATGAAAAAAATTTAAACTTTTCAAAAGTATCAATGTAAAAAAATATTTATAGTATAATGTCGAAGTAACCAAGAATTTACTGCTATTCAAAAATTAGTATTGTGTGGATGATATTTAATTTAATTACAGGTAGGGTTGGGATTATAATTGGAGATAATTTTCCTTGTGTTTTGGTATCTCCAACGACCCTTTCTATTATGAAACAGTCAAAACGTTGACATCCATCTGCTACGGTCCTTTAAAACTTTTGTATAGTAAATATGTTTAAATTATATGAGCCATGAAAAATAAAATAATAAGACAAGCATTTAAATTGATTAAATGTTTTCCAAAAAAAGAAAGTGATTGAAGAAAAAAAAATAAAGATTTTAATCCGGATTCGAACCACGTCCAATGACATTATGTATCTAACATGCTAGCACCACGCAACCATTTGCTTGTTTAGCTGAAGATACCCGGGAGGGTTATATTGGAAGCGGCTAGAATTGACGATTTTTAAACATTAATTACAGAGCAAAGAGGGAGCGTTGGCCCCTTGTATTTTCAGGTTGTTATAAGTAATATCTAAGCTACACATCCATACCGGTCCTATCCAATATCCCGTGCCGCAGTCCTAAAGGCCCCCTTGTAAAATATAAATTATTATTATCGATAAATTAATTTTACATTAAATATGTAAAATTATTTTTGAATTCCGAATACGGATATTTGTTCAGAATTATTAGTTACTAAAATGCTCTGTTCAAAGATCATCACGAAGAGCAAATCGAACCCGGGACTGCATCGATCGAAGTCGTACGGACCTCAATGAGAATCTCTCCACTATTTCTAAACCCGAATGAGACTGTTCTGGGATAACTAATTCGTCTTCTGCGAGCAAACGAATTTCGAAGATAACACGATACTTATCAATGTATCAATTTCAGTCTCGCTTGGGAACTGCGAAGTGAAGAGGCTTCCCACCCCTCCAACCTCGTCTCAATCGCCAGTTGGTGCCAACCGCTTCAAAAAAGTCAGCAAATGATCCTCCCTGTGTTCTGTTAGTTCTCTAAGTTACCACTTTTCGTGCTCTGAGACGCGACCGTTAAATTCGGAAATCTCCGAGCGCTACAGCAGCCTTAAGATGGGTCTTCTTAATTTTAATCCTCTATCGTTCTTTGCTAGTCCTATTGAAAAGTCGGGGGACATATGTGTAAATTCCTTGCTGGAGAGCTAACAGATGACAGGGAGGATCATTTGCTGACTTTTAGGGAGCTGTTGGCACTAACTGGCGTTCGAGAAAAGGTTGGAGGGGTGGGAAGCCTCTTCACTTCGCAGTTCCCAAGCGAGACTGAAATTGATACATTGATAAGGATCGTGTTATCTTCGACATTCATTTGCTGGCAAAAGACGAGTCAGTATACCAAAAACAGTCTCATTCTGGTTAAGTATGTGTGGGGAGAATTCCATCGACGTCCGTAGGATCGATGAGGTCCTGGGTTCGATTCGCTCTTCGTGAATATCTCCGATCAGATCATTGTACTACTAATTCTGAACAAAAGTTCATGTTTGAATGCAAAAATAATTCAACATATTTAATTTATAAATAATAATTATTTATTAATCATTCTTAATAATTACTCTTATTAAATAATTATTATTCTATCTTTCAATTATTCTAAACAAAGAGTATGATTAGCCTTCCAAATATTTTTTTCGCAATAATGAGTATGGCGAGCAGAATTAATGATTTTTACGTGCACCATAATGGGTGGAAATCAAAAGATCTGGATTAGGTAAAGGAACTTTGTGTCATCCATGCTTCTAGTCTAACAAATCTTCTACTCACAACTTATGTTCGTAATGAAAATCCTCATCGAACGACCACATTTCATGTTGCCGTAGAGCTCATCCAAAACGGCCGTTTCAAGTTATTTTATTAGGTTTACCGACAATATACATGCATTATATACAAGGAAAATAGGATTTCCGAAAGCTAACGAAAATTTAAAGACGCACACAAATTTCCGGGTCAATTCAGAATACCCATAACATTTCCCCTAAAGAAACAATAAATTTTGTCAATAATTTCTTAGAAATGTTTTTCATACTCTTGAAGATATATGCACGAATGTACGGACTAGCAATATACATGTAAATCACTATTTCTATGAAAAAATCCTAAAAATTCAATAAATTTCGGGCCTCAAATCCAGGTTCCCCGTAGAATCTACTCTCCTTCGGGATCCTTGATAGCGAGCCTTATCCGATAACTTCCCCTCCTCCAAGTCCTTTCCACTACTTTCAGACTTCGTAGAGGTCGCGCGATCTGCTACCTCGATGGACGAAAACAGAAGTGTTTTATTTCCCAAATTACAACAGATTTTAATCTTAATCTTCTTATACTTCACACATACCGTTAAGGGAGGTAAGAAGATTAATTGCTAGGTTTTAATTTTTCAAATTCGTTCATAATAAGGGAGTAAATTATGCAGAAAAAGTAGCTATTTTCGATGAATTCAAACTTCTACAAAAGGATGTTTAAGACTTAAATTTAAATTCTAAAAACTAACAAAAAAGCGGAACGAGAGACATTAAGTGGTATTTAATTTCGCTACTCGTGATTTCGGGAGAATGCTCGTCCATAGATCTCGATTACCCTGACAAGGAGTGTAAACATAGGTGTCTCCTGACTTTTGAATGAGACTAGCATAGGTCGATAGAGGATCAATTCTCCAAGTTTACTGATTCATACGGATGGTTCTATATATTGACGGAGTTTTTTCAACATTTAAACAAAAGTAATAAATTTTATAGCGGAATGAAAAAAAATGGTCACCTCACCAGCCGTGAACAATACTAAAACTGCCATTTCTCACATCCTATCTATCGTAAAGTGCTAGTTTTCTCTTAGAATACTCTTTATACCTTATGAATACATAAAATTCAAATTATATTAATTTTTGAGTCATCATATTTTACTAAAAAATAATTTAAGGTGAACGCAACCTCCGAAAAATTGGATCGTGCAGTCAAATTTATACATCGCCTGAAAATTTTGTTTCTTACGTTACGAAAAACTCGCCGCGAGAGAAATAGAGATAAATGTTATTTTCATTTACAGCTTATTCTGAGTCGATATCTTGAATAGAACTTTAGCTTTCGAATTTTATAACCGAGAGAGTAATTGATTTAGCGCTCCGATTGCTCTCCTCCTTCCACTCTCCATAATCACGAATTAGATCTAAATTTTGTGTCTATAAAAGAATAATATGGATATATTTTATTCATACGCTTCACAAACACTTCCGTCCACACCACGAAAGGTCGAATTTACTCAATGTTTTACAGAACAAAAAACTCACGAACAGACCTGCAAGGAAGAACTCCGATAACTAATCTCAAGTGAGACATGAGCTGATAGTGCAGTGACCGACGACGTACTTTTGGAGCTTTGTTTTCTGGAAGCAGCTTTGCTATTGAGTATGGTACCGCTACACCGGCCCTAAAATAAGATGACCTAAATGAAAAAAATGATGGGTTATTTATTAACGACCTTATTATTTGCGACAAAATTTAATATTATTGGTAATATTTAAAATTATTAAAATCTGTGTACAAAGAGCTATTATTTTATCGTTAAAATGTTCGATTACGATGGCACGAATGAGATGAATATAAGCGACCACGAAAATAGAAAGATCGACTGCCGCTCGGTGCACAGCGTTGGGGTCATAATAAAAATACTGCCAGCTCTTGTGGAACGGACTATAGAGAATGCTACTCAGGGTAATCGAGACATATGGGCGAGCATTCTCCTACGGCGCGAAATCACGAGTAGCGAAATTAAATACCACTTAATGTCTCTCGTTCCGCTTTTTTGTTCCCACGTCGGCTGTTCGCGCGTATCGTATTATACTATCCGTTTGAATTGAAGGATAGACAACGTATTTCTTGAACCGAATATAATGGAAACGGGAGAACTCAGCGCGCTGTTGCAACATTTGGAGATGAAATCGGGGTACGGTGGTACCTCGAGATACGAGTTTAATTCGTTCCGTAACCTTGCTCGTACGTCAAATTGCTCGTATCTCGAAGCATTTTTCCCCATTGAAAGTAATTAAAATGCCATTAATATTATGGCTAAATATATGTTTTAACTAACAAATAAATATGTATAATTTACAAATACATCACAAAATTGTGAAACAAAAAATAAAAGTTATTTAGAAAAATAGTCTTACTTAGGTGACGGGCAAGTTCGGCTAACGAAGGTGAACGGCGAGGAGGAGGGAAGGAGTGTAGGCACTCTAGACACATGCGTAAACGCCGCTTTTTTAAAACTTAAAACCATTTTCGTAACTTTAAACTAACACAATATTTTAATTATTTCAAATAAAAGAAAATACTTAAAACAATGCTCTTAACTTTAAATTTAAACTAACCTTAACATTAACGTAAATTTAATTATCACTTGTTTCTTGGCTGCACTTCCTGTACTGTAAAAAAGTTCAGTTATCACGCAAAAATGATTACAGCGCACAAGATACACTTCGATTCAAGCGGGTAACACGTGCGAGTGAGTGATTTTCTCGGATGATGCTCGACCCTGCGCACCAACTAGCTGGACGCTCCGGAAACAAAATTTGGGCTCGTATCTCGAACGAAAATATGGCCCGAGCTCCAGCTTGTAACTCGAGGAACCACTGTACTTTGTTTTATAAAACAATTTCAAACAGAGGAAAATATTTGAGAACATCAACACGTACAAGTATTATAATAATCGTTAAAATAAAGTTATACTGTCCAGAAAAACGGGGAATCTATTAAATGCATATTTACCTGCCTCTGTTCTATTCACATTAAAAACTTCCAGCGAGAAAGATTCTCGGGAAAGACTGAATTAATTTATTTTCCAATTTCTCCAACTACAATCAACGGTTTTGTCAACAACGAATGTTATAACGGACGTAACGCGGACCTCGGCGCGAAGGGAGTCGGGTGCAGCCGTCACTGTCGCTAATAATGATCTCATTCCTGACACCGTTAACAAACAATTTCTCTTCATGATTGTATCGGAGCATAGCTCACTATATATCTCATCTCTGACCAACCAAACACGTAATTTTTACTTTATCTCAACTTCCCTCCGCTGAAACTCAAAACGAGTCATAGCGGTCACCCCCTAGGTTCGCGTCAAAAGGGTTGCCATTAGAATGCGGGAAAATTTCAATGCCGATGAGATAAAAACGAACCGCCATGAATGGTTAACAGGGCAAAGATTACAGAAATAATTACGGAATACGAATGACATATCTGGACAAAAACGGAAGACTGATTATCTTTATGCCACTGATTGCAATATCCTTGAAAACGGATTATACTAAGTGGGTTGTACACTGGGTTTTAGAGAAACGAGCAGTATTATCACATCAGTGAAATTGATGAAACGTCAACAGCCGAAACTTAATGTGTACGAGACGAAATCATTCAGTATACTCTAAGAGAAGATCGATTTAAGTTATTTCATAACCATAATGTGTGGTAACTGAAGGTGCAGAAATCAAAGAAACATAAGAGGTATAATCGCTCCAAAAATCACATGATTAAACATATATTAGTCAACGAATGAAGTAAAAAGCTAAAACACCATAATAATTATGAAGAAAGATCGAGCCAATCAAAGCAAAGAGTAACAAGCAGCTCCATTGCGAAAGTTTTCTGAAAAAATAATTAATAAATTCTTCTTTTAATAGAGAGTAAAAACTTAGCGACGATGGATACGACCGTTATTGACTTGTTTTAGAAGAGCTTTTCGCAACAAACGGCGGAGTAATAAAAATTTATTTAAAAGTAACATCGAGCTTAGCGTTATGAAAGTTCAACTAACGTCAGAATATTACTTAATACTTCATAATCCATTCAATTAATATTATTATAATATTCGTACCAAATACTGTTTTAGCGGTCTTTCATACTATTTGCCTACCTTTTCTCCTCTGATAACTCGGGTTCCACATCCAGGCGTCATTACCATCGCGCTCCCAAACACAGAATGAATACTTTCATCCACCTCCGGGAGATGGCGGTTCAGTTACGACCGAAAATTGGTGGCGATTTAAAATACCAATCTGTAGGCCGTTCCAAAATTCTAGGCAGTATTGACATTTAAACCCGAGAGAGTAATTGAATTAGTTAATCATTTTTATTGTTTTTCTCTCGAGAGCCTAATTAAGATTGATCCGAACCTGCCCTGAATAACCTGTAAAAATAAAACAAAAATAACAATATTTATCTCAACTTCTATCGCGATTTGCTCTTTGTAACTTAAGAAACAAGTTTTAGGCGATATATAAATTTCTCTGCACGATCAAATTTTTCGAAGCTTACTTTCCACATAAATTATTTATTTACGAAGATAAAGTTAAACAAAAATTAGTGTAATTTGACTTTTATGTATTCATAACGCATGAAGAGTAAACTAAGATAAAATATAAAAGAATTTAGAGGTTATTTTTTATTATTTTCTCATTCTTATTATTTTGAAAATTTCAGAAACTTTCTAGATGCTTGGCAACTAATATATTTGCAAAATGTGAATTTTGAATAATGCACCACTAAAGATTCAGATAATAACTATTTACAGAATATGATCAAAATCCCTCTCTCAAGATGATCACTTTCAGAGATAGCATTCATTTTAGCAATACAAGCATTGAGATCACTACTTGCAAAGACATTATTTTATAATTTTTATTGGGAAGGATTTAAAATGAACTTGATTATTCCATCACTTCAATTATTTAATACATCAATGATGACTCATTAAATGAAGGTGAATCAATGATAATGTAGGAATATCAAGTAAAGGTATCATCTATTCAAAGAATATATGTTACTCTCTTGTTGGATAGCTCTCAAATAAAATATACTTCATCCTTGCATATTCTTGGATAATGTAATTAATGTTTAAGATAATTCCAATCAATCTTTATTATGAGTTTTCACATTCTAAATTTTCTACCCTTGTTTCATATCATGATCTTTCATTCTAATTCCTCATTTGTATATATATATATATATATATATATATATATATATATATATATATATATATATATATATATATATATATATATATATATATATATAATGCAAATATAATATTAAAATTTTAATCTGTATGTAAAATAGTTGGGTTAAATATGGGATATGGCTTAGTTTTAGAAAACTATGGAAAATGGTCATTCTTATAATATTAAAACAGTTATTCAAGGAAGTATAACAGTCAGGAAATTATTGTGTCTAATAATGGATTTGCTATTTTATGATCTTATATCTTCTTATCAGCTTAATTAAAATGATCCTGATATCCAGAGTAAACTTGCTTTTATCATGATGTTAATATAGCTATTATAGCTATAGTGTTGATTTTTTATTTTTACGGTACATTTACCAAGAATTTTTATCAATGAAATTTCAGTGATCAGATAAAACTAATTTATTGTAATTTTGGTATTTTAAGGGTAAACAATTATCTTAATATTCTCAAAATTAATAGTCAACTGCGACCTAATGGATTAACTTTTAAAAAATCTTATATTAACACCTTATAAATTACTGAAAACCATAGCTAAACTAAGGTGACTAAGAATGAATTTGTGATGAATACATTAACTTTATTATATTCATACATCAATCATTAAGTTCTTAAATATAAGAGCGAACTCTCTTGAATCAATTCAATACTATATACTACTGTGCTACATAAAAGAGTAATCACTATGTGCCAACTTTGATTTTCTGAATCCAAGAATATTCAACCAAAGGAACAAACTGAAGAATGAGCAAGATTTACACTTTACTTTAAAGTTAAAGTAGTTTAACTTTAATTAGAGAATTAATGCAAGTGCAAATGGTATCCACGATAAGCAGTTATATGTTCAGTTTTTTCCTTTTTGAATTTGATGTTGAATATGATAAGTTTGCACTACAAGTTAGTTAACTGGATATAACCCACTTTCATTTATCATTTTATCACATATTTATTACAATGCCTCAGTCTTTTAAACACTGTAATAGGCAAGAATTTTAAGCATACCAATTGATGAATTCTCCTGGGGGAATAATGCTCAAAGAATAAATGGGAAATTAAACTGCATCATTATAAATGGAAGTTAAAGTGGAATTTCAATGCAAGCTTAGCATTAATACAGGCCTGAGATGACATAAATAACCTGAGTTTCAAAGCGGTTAAGAAAATGAAGGTATCTTACGTTTATCTGTATATTTTACTTTCAGCCATGAATGGTATTACAACAAGTCCACTTTCATAGTAAATGTTTCTCATACATTTGGTTATGGTAAAGAGTTCAAAGGCATTGATAACATTTAACAATGGTTTTCATGTTAACAGAGAGTTGTAGAAGACTAGTATTGAAGTGGTATAAGGAAAAATCAAATCCTAACTCACAAAAACAATGGTACAATTAGATATCAATATGTTAGGATAACTATAGGTTTAAAGTATTTGCTTGGAGTGGCAAACAAATAGTTGTAGTAGCAACAATCATGTTGAATGAAGCCTGTATCTCTCTATTCCTTGTGTAAACTTTAATGGAATGTGATTTCTGGTTTTTCATCTCCTTACCTAAAATTTCTAATTGTAAATTTTCTTTACATCGCATCAAGTACATTTTAAATTGGCAGCAGTTTCTTCTAACTGGTCCTGTTGCTATATTGCTTATGAGTATTCGTACTTTATTTTCCAACAATGCCCTTTACCTGGTGCAATAATATTTGGAGGTTAATATACTGCATTAGTATTTACATGCCCCTTTGAATGTCAATAAGAAATTTATTTTAGGTCTATTTCTACATGGAGTTTAATATCCTATATGGGAAAGGACATAAACTCTAATGTATTTGCAAAATTTTTGAAACCAGTTAATGTATTACCTCATGCACTGAAGTTTAACAATTTACAGTTTTCATATACTTACAATCTCAATCACAATATCTAGCTATATTATATAGAAATATATAATATATATATTTATAAAAGAAAAATAAGCCTTCTTTGGCGATCAGATCTCAATTTTGTTCACAAAAAATAGTAATGTATTTCACGAAATACCCTATGGATTGGATTGGAAGACTTTATAAAAGGAATAATGATGAAATTCATATCCTTTTAAATTAAGTATTTGATCAACTTGTTACATTTTTATTTTATGTAGCTAAGCAAACATCTTATCCATTGCAAAACATATGATCATGATATTTGCAGCATTATAATTCATTGAAATTGGAAATAGGAATATTGAAGAGCTATTAGTCTTCGATGGATATGATTAATAAGTTATGCATCTCTAAGAGGGTTAATGGTCACACTTACAGCTGATCTTAGACGATTAATTCTTTATGTTGCAAATTGTTTCGATAATATTCGTTCAATTGAATAAAGATTGTACAATTTCTGGAGAAACAATTGAATTGATTTAATACCTCTGATAAGTTCTTCCTTTTAGAAGGGAATGATGGAAATGGTTTGAGTAATATTTTATTTTCAATTTTACCGCCTAGGACATATATCGACAGACATTTAATTGCTGAGGATAGGTGGCGCTAATCTATACTATTCTCCGGCATTTCAGTGCTTTGATTAGTGTGAGATTGACCTCCAGCGCAAGAGATTGGCTGAGGTTCTACACGTTTCTGATGTACTACAACGAGTGACCGAAACAAGGTTCAAGTAATGACCATATTACAATTAAGTATTACATAAATTATGCGTATTAACTGTTGTATAGAGTACTTAAGACGTAACTTTTTCCGTTAAAACTCGAGTAAGAATGCCTTTCAAAATTTATTTGCCATTCCTCCATTGCGAAGTTATTTTAAATTCCCCTATGTTAAGAGGTTAAGGGAGAAATTTGAAGGTAGATTTTACGAAAGTTAAGATGTATGCTTTGCAATTCAATTTTTTCAATGATAAGGTAAGGTAAGGTAGCGCCAGATTCATTTGGATATAACATGGTAGTCCTTGTTGTTCCACAAGGCTTGATTTACTCAATTTCTTTCATATATATTATCAAATATTCGCGTAAGAACGATTGAAATAGAATCGAAAGGGCAACCGGTCCGTTAAGACGAGATCATTTAGTTGCGGACATCATTCGGGAAGTTTAGGAGCCGTTGCTCGTAATTTTGACGTTCTGTATAGAAGGGGTTGCAGGTAATCCAGTTCTGTACTTCTTTCAGTGTACAATGAAAAGTGAGAATTATCATATTTATGACCCTTCAGAGGTCTTTTCGCATCTGATCAGTTTTGAATTTTCATGGTTTTAATCAATTTCAACTGCCATTTAAGTATTAAATATTAATTAGGGAGATTCACCGATTAATGTCTAATTCTCATTTAGAGTTCAGTAATTTTAAAAATCGCATCACTTAGATTATATCAGTGCAATTGATTTAGAATGCGTAATTGCTTCATTACCTTTGGTTTATTCCGTTTTTTTTATTTTCCGTACTGCAAAGAAGTCGATCGAAGACGATTTGATTATCAAGATTGCTTTCTTAGGTTTTCACTTCTCTATAGATGGTTAGGGAATTCATTTGAAGCTATTGTCCGTTTATATGATAAAACCTTTTTCATCATGTAGTCTACTTGGACAAACGGAACTCGCTTTCAAATGTCGCTTTCTATGTGAAAATTATAAGTTTGCAAATAAATCATTTTTAAAGTAATGTTTTCATTTCGAAATTTCAAAATGCTTTTTCTTCGTTACAGTATGAATCGTCTGTGATGAATCCTTGAAAGAACATCATCAAACGTGGTTCAGAGAAGAACATCTCCCGTTAAAACTGTCAAACTGTACCTTTCAGCAGTTGCACAAACTTTTAGCTGTGCCTGCGCAGGCGCACGTAATCTAATTAAAGACGACAAACAATATAAATATATATAAAGGAGTTAATGCGGCAGACAGAGACACGCAATGCAATCGTAAACTATATTTCATGACCAAAATAAGAAACTTTATTCGATTTACCTTCTTTTGGTGCAACTTTCAAATCCATACGTGGGTTATTACTAATTTAATTTTGCAAAAGAAAGGAAGCATGCAAGTGATAAAATCTAAGTTTACATGTATTTCTTACGAGAACACAATAAACACCGGACACAACGGATTTTATATATATAGATAGATTTATTCAATAATTCCTTAACAACCCTTATCATGCTAAACTCGGAAGAAAAGCACCATATGTGCGTCACCATCTCGGAAAGGCTCCGACACAGCTTCAAATGCGTTCTCCGCAAAGAAGGGTTGTGTCACTGAGAGTAAAAAACAGTAGTTATTCGTACATAAAAAGCTTAAAAAACCTCTATAACTGAAAATATGTTTATTTCTATAGTCTGTTCCACTTTTCTAGGCAGTATTGTCTCATGGGAAAATCGAATAGCCTCGTACTCCGGATCATTTTTCCGGAATATCCGCGATATCCACAAAATTTGCCTTCGCTACGGATAAAACTAAGATTTTGAGGTTAGCTGGGTCGATTTTTTTCCCGAATTTTTGGTGAAATATGTATGAGAAAACATTGTTCTACATATTGATGAACATTTTTCATCATTTTAACAAAAGAAATAATTTTATGGAGGAATGAAAAAAAATGCACCCCTTACCGGCTGTGAACATTACTAAAACTGCCATTTCTCTCATCCTATCAAACGTTTTTTAGTTATTATTTTAAATCTGAGAGAGTAATTGATTTAACGCTCCGATTGCAAATCATTGTTTCTTTTTGCTCGAGACTAATAGACCCGTAAGCGTAATTCGGATTGATCCGGACCCGCTTTCAGGTACAAAATTCAAAAACTAAAGTTCTATTCAAGATATTGACTAGGAATAACCTGTAAATGAAAATAATATTTATCTTCATTTCTCTCCCGACAAGTTTTTCGTAACGTAAGAAACAAAATTTTTAGTTTAAAATAAATTTAGTTTAATTAAATATAAATTATTAGTTGAATTTTTAGTTTAAGAAACAAAAAATTTTGTGGGACGGACTATACTAATCTTCTCATGAAAGTCGACATGCCACCATGAAATTGAAAAACCAGCATTCGCAATCATTATTAGAAAATACCCTCTTGCGACTAAGAAAAACAATTACGAAGAGAGTATTTTTCAGTCTTCAGGTATTTTATGCGCTGGCTCAACGCAAAATTCCATCTTTATGATAAAATGGATACTGTTATACTTTTCCATTATTGCTAAATGTATTTTACAGCAATCCTAAATTATCAACTTCATCGTGAAAGGATTTTCACACGTACAGCCAGGGGTGGCCAAATTTTCGGTACTAAAGATCGAATAATTATCAAGTGGGGGAAAATAAGTCAATTATATGCTCGAAATTATTTAATTTAATAATAATTTTCACTTACAATACAGTCACTGTAAAAAAATCTATGAGATTTAACATTTTTCTACTCCAATATAGAAATCATCACCTTTACTAATATGGTTTTAAAAAAGATAAACGACCAGACGTCCTCACGTGAAAATTTAATAATCATTAATTCCAAGTAAATAATTACTTTTTGGATGTTCGAGAGTGTAAGGTGGCAGAAGCTATTTATGACATTGGCAAATCCTCAGACTGCACTAAACTGTGATCCGTGATCCACTAGTTGGCAACCCCCGCCATTAATATGATTTCTTTAAATATAAGATACCCAAACTATAGTTGGCAATCATGTATTAAGTTGAACCACAAAATTAACGAATCATCAAATAAATTTCCCTGATCCGTAGTTTTCATTAGCGTGAGACATGTATAAGATATTTTATTCCTGCGATGAAATTAAATTCTCCTTTCTAATTGAACGTGTAAATCAAAAACCAAGAAATTCATTCCCATGAAACCTCAACAATAAAAAATAAAAAAATTAAAGCGACCTTTGATTACAAAAGCTATTAGTGCTAGAAAATGATCATTGTTCAAATCCACAAAAGATGGCAGTAATGGAAGCATATGGGGAAATAAATGCACGTAAATTGACATTGTCAAGGGACCAACATAGCGTCTCGAAAGGGGTCAGTTAATTAGTTTGACGGTAATTACGGATTAATAAAGATTATCTTTATTAGGCTCTCGGTTCTACAGTCTCGAGTAGAAAAGTAATCAGTCGGCTCAGTTGCCTTTATTCTTAAAAGAAAAGATTTTGACACATAGCGGAGCTAAAAAAATGCCACCTATATACTTAATAATATTAAAAATGTAACAACCTGTAAAGTAAAATTTAGAATCTTCACAAAAGCAAATATCTGGAATTTTGATAAAATTGATCTCTTTAGTGACAAAGATTTAATCATTTCCATCTTATTACTTATCGTTCGGTCGTACGTCTATCTAAAGTCACCGCAGTGCAATAATAGAGATTATTACATACCAAAAGTGGTTTTTATGTACGTTTCTACGTTCATATAGTAGTTCAAAAACTACTTTTCATGTGTCCGAATTAAAAGGTGATTATTTTTATATTTTCATCGTAAAAAGCTGATCCTCAACTGCCGATGACAAAGTGGTTCTGAGTAAGCGATGCCGAACAGAACTCCACTTTTCAAAGAAATCCATTTGACATCGCAATCCGTTTGATTTCTAAATGGAGAATTAATTAAAGGCCAATTAGTAGAGCTCATTTTCTATCTGAAAATGAAAGAAGATTCAATTTAAAGTATCCCTCACTTTCGGATACTGTAGAGAGCATATACGTAACATAGAAGTCCTTCGGCGATGGAACAATAATGAAACAGAGTTGCTTTTTGTTCTATGAAATTTGTTTTTTTTTTCCCGAATACTCTCATATTCGCTCTCATTTAATTAACGAATGCTCTCATAGAACGGTTTCTATGGGAAAATGTTGACTTCTCAATATGAACTTTTGGGTTTTTGCTGAAAAAATGGTGTTCTCTTCGTGGACTCATGCAAAATGGCATTCGTTTACAGAATTCGTGGACAATATGAGAGCGAAATCCTTTAAATGTCGATGGCAATATGAAGAAAGTATGGATTGCGGCTGATAAAACGAACATATATTTAATAACGGCTAAATTCGAATTTATCGGAATCAATCAATTTAATTAACGATTCAAATTCTTTTGTGGTTATAATAATATAATAATTTTATAATATAATTTTACTCAAATAGAAAGAAGTGAAAATATATATGTTGACACAATTAATAATCTGTTTTACACGAATATACTTAAAATAGAAACTAATGCTATTACCTGTATACAGTAATTTTAAAAATACCATAAAAGGAGTAATTCGAAATGAAAGATTAGAGGATTTCTCATTGAAAGCAAAGATTCTTATATATTTCAAGGGGTCCACAAGAACTTTTTCAAGCAATACTTTCACCAGTAAAAGATGTTTAAGTGTGGCATCTTTAAGGTCACCTTGGACGAATGGCCTTTCCCTGCAGTCCTTTGAAAGTCACCTGCTTTCTCATTTCTAATCAACTGACCTGCGAATCATGAAACTCTCGCATTTATATCGCAGCGGATATTTATTTCTAATAGCTAATTATTTATAAGGATATTATAATAAATTTTAGATATATTTGGTACAAAATAAAAGAGTATTTACTTTCAGAATATCATATCACAATTTAATGAGCTAATTTTTAAATTGTTTTAATATTTAAAAATCGATTAATTGTATACATAAGTATTAAATATACGTCATCGAATGCTGAGGATGTATTGTAGTATTACATTTAAATAATTTAATTATCGACTCACTCAATGAATGAATTTTACAATTCATTTATTTTCGGTATCCGTACCATCAATCATTTGCCAAGATTTTCTCTATTACTGCTATTATAATGAATTGCCAATGGCGGAGGTATAATATTTGACTGCAAATACTTACCTATCATACGCAAGTACTTATAATGTTGAGGTACCGGGCTTGAGTCCAGGCTAAGGAGCAAATTTTTCCCCTCAGGGTGTACATAAATGTATATTTGTCCGTATATGAAATCACACGTAATTGGGTAATTTCACCTGATTGTGATAAATAAATTAATATTACTTGTAATCTTTTATATACGAAACAAATGCATGTCTTTATAATATATATCTTTATGTATATAATATACTTATTTTCGTAAATAAGTATCCTCTTTCTCATTACATTGTACCGATCGCATTCGATTATAATCTACGTTCAATGCTTTCGCAAACTAGTAAGAATAATCTCCGAAAGTGATATTTATTTATATCTTTTTAATTATCTTTGAATATCGTATTTTCTCTATAAATTTTTTATTCTTGAATATTCTTGATTTCCATCAAAACAAAACACCTATTTTGAGATTCTAATAAATCATTTCTAACAATAACTTTGACATACAATTACAAAGTGCATTCTTCGTAGAAAATTTCATCAGTTCCACAGGTGACCTAAGACTTTTGGATCTATAAAATTGGTTTTTTTATTAACTGGAAGAACTTTGAAGAATATTTTGAATAGTAGTTTCCTGAGATTATGATACACATCACAGCAAATACAACACAAAGTATTGCAAAAGATTTAGAAAAGGTAATTATTAAGATCATTGTTGTTGATGAGTAAAAACCACGGTATTATTAGTTTTAAATAACTTGATTATTATTAAACTCGATTGCATACAACTGGAGGAAAACAGTTGAATTCATTCTGAAATAGCTATTAATAAATTAATTACGAGAAGTATGAAGAATAAGTCGTCACCCAATACTTTCTGCTCTTAAAAGATACAATAGCGAATATTCGCGCAAAGGAATTAGATTAATTTTAGAAGAATATCAAATAGTGTTTCTTCAGAACAGCACACAGCATTTACGGGATCACGATGAATTAGATGGCATATCTAAGTAATTAAGTAATTACTCCCAAATATCAAAGAAATCAGTACTTCAAGCACAGTTATTAATGTAAGCATAATGTAGAACAACTTCCAGTTGAAAATGTTGCATATTGGTTATTCCCAGCAATAAATATACCGTGCGATATAAAAGTGATACTTTTTAAAAGTATTTCTAGGCCTCCTTTACTGATTAAATTCCAAAGAGCGCGTTTGAAAAGTATGTGAAAAAAAAACAACCATGCCAAGCGACAAATTATACTCCAAATAATAAACGAGAAATAAATAATTATAGTATTCCCTCATAATTTATTCCCTTTTATATTGCCCTAAAAAGGCTGCTAAGAGTGTATTTAGTTAAAAGAAGCAACTCAATGTATTGAATTATAAAGTCGGGATCTCTTTTCTATTATAGAGCATTATATCTGAATAATTCAAATGGGCCCCTTTTAGAAACATCGTCTCGTAAACATCTGAAATAAACGTATTTTCGAAGATAATAATAATCCTTTGACGAAAAAAGAAAATAATCAATCCGATTGTTGGCTTTTCTGTTTGATGAAATCTTTGATCTGACAGCAATTGTACGATTTTTTGAAAGGGGCGTATTGTATAAATATATATTGTTTATATCGCATTTATGCTGTAATGATATAAGCAGTAATAAACCATTTAATGCGGAAGATATATTTCGCAACCCGTTGGCTCCTTTAGTGAGAGACAGTTTTTTGAACAGTTGAACACAAATCAATCAAAAGGATGTTTCACTTGCATTTCACAAAAGTGTTTTTAATTGGTATTTTTACGATAATGCTTTTTACATAAAACTAATTTTCACTCCGAAAGCTATCAAAATGATGGAAATACTGAAGACAGATTTTGCAATGTTTAATCTTTTTTAATTATGGATGAAGTAACACGTTACTTTAATAGTCATTTTATCAAAATCCAGCAAGGAATCTAGAAAAGACTGTTGGAATTCTTAGGATTTAATAAATGACTGCAAACCTATTTTACCCGTCCTAATGTGAGAGGCCGGTGTCTTACGCGAGAAGTTGTTAATTTCTTAAGAATCTCTTACAAAACATTAAATGCACGTTTGGTGGATGTTCTTTAAAAAAATATGTCTTTAAAGATCCTTCGAAGATTCATGAGCAATTGATTTGAAGGTAATCGCTTCAATATAATATGTTTTAATATCGAAGAGAAGCACCGAGTGAATAACATTTCGAAATCAAATATCATAAAACTGCATTTTATCAATTTTCCACATATTTTAGGATACAACCTAGTAAATCCATTACTAGTGTTACCGTGAGAACCATTTCATACATGAGTCACAATATCCGGATGATGCGAATCATATATCAGACGAACCGAATTTCACGATTTCGGCGAATATTAAAGTTTTCCGATAACTTGAAGACCTCAAATTTGTGAAAACATATAGTAGTATATATAATTACAAAAAAATTTAAATAAATAAAAGGCTAAAACGATAAAGCCGCGCAGGAATAATAGAGCATAAAACTGAAAGTAAATAATATCTTGGCTGATTTCTGAAACAGTCGATATTTACGTCATTTATGTTTCCTTTCTCCATTTTCTGGAGCTCTCATGTCTTTCTCCAAAGAATATGTGTGCTTAACCCATTTTCAAGTCGTCTTTCTCTTTTTTTTATGGAAAGATGCTCCTCTTCCTTAAACGTTGACTGTTTATTCAATTTTCCCTTTTCTAGATATTCTATGGTTCATTGTCTGACATTGACATCTATGTTTTCGTACGATTTTACAACAAAATCAGTTATATTTACTCTTAAAATATACTCATACGTTCCATTTAGAGATAGTGGAAACGAAAACCAATTTATATCAATTATAGTTCACTCAAAGGATAAAATAAGATCGATTGGAATCCTCAAGAAATATTTTGATAGTTATTGACTTTAAACGATGAAATAATAAATGCGATAATTTCCAATTTCGAGTAATCGAGAATAATAAAAATTTCCTAAAGTGAATAATTTCGAATGTCAAGTTAAGAACATTAATCGTTTAAGTATTTACTCAAATACAGTATAACAACCTTGCAACCATATCAATTCTACTCATTAAAATTTTTCTCAAGAATTGCAATCAGATTTTAAAAATAGATGCAATACTTCATAAATGAGCTTTATTCTATGGAAGAGCCCTGCAAATGTATCCTTAGATAAAAATTAGCTCTTTAATGGTCAATGAATATTACGAGGTTTATCAGTAAAATGTGAATCATCCATTAATTACATTGTTTCGTCTATAAACATTTAGTCATAAGTGTTATAAACAACTGATTTTTCAAAAATGAGCGTTTGAATTTTATGATGAACAATATAGAATATTGGTTGTGAAAGCCTTAAAATCATATCAAAATAAGGTGGAAATTTTTTTCTCGGTTTTATATACAGAAACACTAGGTAGATTTTTGTGTAAGTAATCCGAAACAGAAATGAGATATTATGAGTCTGTGTATTTATTGAGAACGTTTGGATTCCAAGTAAAAAAGGCTCATATTATATTGAATGGTGATCTGAAATCATGAGGAGTTTTGCTATGATGAAAAGTTTTCTTTGGCGATGAATGGACTCCTGTGGCATTTGCCATCTTAAAAAGGAGAAATATTTATGAATGTACATAGATGCGGAAATGAGAAACATTCATAACATATAGAAGCATTTTAAATCCGTTTCAAGTGTTAAAAGGGCATTAAAAATTGAGAGACATAATTTGTTCGAAGACCTTATTTTTATTCTATATAAGAGTCACTCTTCAGTAAACCAATTGTACGATGACAATTTAATAGAATGCAACTTCAGGCTCATATTTTTTCGATTGTCATTGTACATTATAAAATGCAAACAATTTAAAATTACTTCAAATAAAGGAATTTGATTCGTTAATCGATGAGGTTTTTAATGGCGAGGTCAATGCATGGGGAGGGGAAGGCGGAGGGGGATCGGGGCCAGACGAGCGGTGTCTACAGTTGACCGCCAGTCGACGCAGTTCCGTTGCTCGGGCAGTGTGTAAAGAATATGGAACGCATCTTCGGCGGTGGGACTCGGAGAGTCTTCGTACCAAAAAGGTAATCTCTTCTGTATAAACATTTATTTGTGGGGTTTATTTTATTCATATTTTATATTCATTGGATACAACGATATAATCTTTTCTTTAAACTTTCCTCAGAATATTATCATTCGAAAAAATATTTCAGAATAATATTTTCCATTTTTTAGCACTCGTCGAAACATGCAATTTCTTGTGCATTTGTAATTTGAGTGATTATTGTACCAAAATTCTAAACGATCAACCGCAACTTTTAGCTTATTTTTGGAATGTGCCTAAATTCATCAAATTGACTAAATATAGGAAGTATATGCCTTTCACATTTTAATTAATAAGTGATGTATTTTAGAATTAGTTTATAACTACTTTTATTTAGTCAAATGTTCCGATGAGAACATCAATAGAGGTAAAATGTCACTTAATAATTTTAAAATGTTATTGGACTGCAATTCATAATTACAGCAAAGGTATTTTAATCATTTTCATTTTCGATGAACAATTTCCATGGCACATTCTCTTTATATTTATTTATTTTTAACTGCCATTAAGTAAACTTTATTATTGTTACGTAACTCAATTGGTATTACTCT
Source organism: Pantala flavescens (assembly GCA_020796165.1). NCBI lineage: Eukaryota > Metazoa > Arthropoda > Insecta > Odonata > Libellulidae > Pantala > Pantala flavescens. The sequence goes on along the minus strand of CM036885.1, from coordinate 16,624,017 downwards.
TTCATAGAATCTTCATTGTCGACTGACGAAAGCGTGCGATTATGAATCAAAGTAGATCTTGAAATGTCAATCGAAATGAGAAACGGATTTCCCATAACAACTGCTAATCATTATTATATTCTAATGAGTTTGTAAAACTAAAGAGAGGTTAATAATGGATTTTATTAACAAAGTAAAAAGTATTTTATTATTATTTCCAAGGAAATTTATATAATGAACAAGCGATAATTACTTACACTATTATGAATTTATTTTCCACTTTCGTTTAGATAATGGGCTTTATTTGGCAAAATTAGGACCTTCGAGTACCGCTTTCCATTTAACCACATTTATGAGAAAAATTACGATCTCATGACATTAATGATATATCACAAATACACTAAATTGCATGATTTAGGTATATTTACATATTCTTTTCGGGAAATCACAATGAGTCACCTTCTATACATTCATTGTGATTTCGTTAGATAAATAAAATCATAAAACGCATTTTTTTACTGTAAAATACTACTACAGAATGGGTATTGTTTGCAGGAGATTTTTCTAGCGCCTCTAACGAATGATAGCTCCTTTCACTATTTGTGGTCAATAAATTAATAAAATTTTAAATATAATACATTAATGACATTTTAGTTATTAATGATATTTCACAAAAGGAGCATTTAAGATCAACTCTTCTTGAGTATAATCTCTTGAATTTTTTGAGAGAGAATAATATATTAATGAAAATTACCTTCATTCTTCCTATTGGCTTATCTCAGGAAAATCAAATATCGGTAACAAACGGCGAAAACTATAAAATTTTATTTATTTTTGGAGTTTAATATCCCAACATTTCGTGTTTGGTGCGGAATTCCCATCGAATTTTAGGATGATTCGCCCTAAAAAATAGTAAAAGGGTCAACAGAAGATCGTTAACGAGATTACTCATTTGTTTGGTTTCAGTGTCTCGGACGGGCGTTTGTTGTCGTAACTATGGAAATCTGAAGTTCTTATTTAATAATTTCACGATACAATGTGTTTTGGAAATTGGGTGTTGAATTAATCCATTCCAAATGTACGGAATTAGGAATAAAATGAATGGATCTCGCTTCCATTTTGTTGGAGACAATTAATTTTTTAATTATCAAACTAAGAAATGGAAAAGAAAATTAGTCGTGGTTATACGTGACAATAGTTAAAAAAGGAGATGAAAATCGGTTAATTAACTGTAAAATTTTTGACAATGCATTCAAAACTACTTTGAACCGAAAAATTCTTTTTAAAAAAAACACTTCTTACTTCGCTTATCTTCTTAAGGTATGAAAGAGGTATATTCTTCATTCAGAAAATTTAAAATTCAATATTTATGCCAAAACAGGTTTAGAACGATTTGAAGATTAAAGCTGAATTTGAACCAACATCCAAAAAGAATATTTCATACGAAAACAACGATTTCTCCGCTTTAACAAGTCTTATTTCATTCTTTTACTTTTTGACATGAATAACATTCTGTTGAACCTTACATATCACTAAAATACTTATCACTTAATTGAAATATGTGCAAATACATGAAAAAATTAAAAATTTTATCATAAAAATTTTACTTATATTGAAACCTTTGTTTAAAAAAGTGGCTTATAAACAGAAAATTGTAAAAAAAGCAGTCTTCGAATTAAAAGGCATAAAAGTTGTGAATTTTGAAAATGATCATATTTATTATCGTATAACACACATTTTAATATTAGTTTCAGAAAAAAACTAAATTTTCTATAATGAACTAAGAAGCTAAAAAAGGTAGTTCAGAAACAATTTTCGAAATATTTGAGTGATTGATATTAAAGGTAATGGAAGTAAAAGCAGCTGTTTTACCCAAGAAATTTTCCTTAAACATCGCTAAATACGATTTCTGCATTATTATCTGGATGGGCTGTTTTTTCAGCCAATAACATCCAAGCATATCTATGAAAGACTTTGAGATAATTTGACGTCTTTGCTGTTCCCTTTTGTCTCCTAAAAGTCGGAAAAAGAGGAGGAATAGTGAAAAAAGGAAAGAAAACTTTAGAATATATATTAGGATAAAGTTAGATTATATTCTAATATTTAGGGAAATACAGCGATACTATTTTCCTCTGGAGCAGTGATTCAGCTGTCTTTCAAATTCATCGCTGAACACTTCAGTCAATAAAATACCAAATTGTACACTTTCTTCGTTTGACAATGCATCCACCCTTCTAAATCCATTTGGAAGATCGACTGATGAGCGAAGAAATCATGATACTTAATCTTATTCCTAATTTTTTTGAGGTATTTATAGTGCCAAAATTTGATATCTATATTCAGACAATTCTGATTTGCATTTAAAGTCTATTCAACGTATAAATGCCTTAAATGATAATTTTTTAGCTTCGTTAAATATAAAATCGCAGCAGTTGAATCTATCTTCTGTTCAATATAATAAATATTGCTTAAAATATCGAGTATTCTGTAATATCAGTAACCCGTTTTGGAGATGCAGAAATTCAATCTTGGGAGCATGAAAATATATTCATTATCGTGGAACCATTTTTATAATTCTCAAATCGTGAAGACTTAATATTGAAAAAGTATTTTTCTCTTTCGTGAGACGCAATTATCGGTTTAAGAAATTAGATATATATTATGTTGGATGTATTATCCATTTTTCGCAATTAAATGCAATATTTCGCAATAAAATGTTTGGAAAGACCATTTAATTAATTCTGAAGGAAACTTTTTTGCAAGTGGTATTTTAATCCTCCAAAATTTGAACATTTGCAATTTTATCGCTAAATAAGCAGCTGTATTGTAAATTGTAAAGGCGAAATTAAGCGATTAAATTGTTAAAAATTTAATGGTTAACAAAATTTGGGAAACTTTTCTAAATTTGATGAATTCAATATCATAAGCATTTAATGTTTTAATGTACATCTAGAAAACAGAAATTAATATCAAATATTCATTATTGTTAATACTTTATTTTCTTTGACTTTGTATTTAGCAAAAAGCATTTAACTAATATATAAGAAAATATCGAATGTATCTTGATTTGACAGTGGCATCAATGGAAGAGAGATTATAAAAAATTCCTTTCAAACCAGTTTCATGGTGGAGTGAATAACATTGGGGAACTGCTGTAACAATGGAGACTGTGTTTGTATGAATATATATATATATATATATATATATATATATATATATATATATATATATATATATATGCAGTCGTATGACAGATGTGTATCGTTCCAACCTGTGACTCACATCTATTCTACGATACATTGGTCTGTAATCTGTTTTCTGATGACGAAATCAAATTCAGTAATAAACATTTTTAAATACAGTTATCGTATAAAGAAATCTGATTAAATATTCTACTTTTAACGGCTGATAGTAATAGATTTATTTTTATCAATCCATCATCTTAATGCGTTCTATCATATGTAATACATTAACCAATGAATATATGAAAGAGAACTTCGAAATAAATATCTATTCATTTGTCTCCAAACGAAAGTTAGAATCTAAAGTTATCTTCGAACCATTTATCAAACTTATTTGAAAAATTCAACTAATCTGAACACTAAATCAGTCAAAGTGAACGTGAAAACCATTTGTATCAAAAATATATGGATGAAAAGGAAAGAGAGAATTTTGATTAAGTGGAATAAAAGAAGTTTGGAGTTCGATGAAAGAAATCTGCTGTTTGTGAAAGGATAAATATTTGATGCTCACTTTTTGGTGAAAGCTTCTTCAAATGTCCCTTCACTATTTTAAATTGTTCATTTTCCAACAAACTAAAGGTTTTTTACCAATCAGGTCTTAGATTTGATAAAAACTTTGAACTGTAATTCATGGAAAGATTTCTCCCAGTCATCTAATGTGTGAACATCGAAGTCACTGAGCAGATATTCATAGGAATAAATAGTTACGTAGGACGGTGCTTTTACACTCTTCATATTTAAAGAATAGCTTGCAGTACGTATTGTTACGATAAAATGATTAGGCGTCGACTGAAGTGTTCGTGATATTCAAGATCATGGTTCGGTCAAGGTCATGCGCGTGAGCATTGTTTCCAAAATGTCACGGTTGGTCTCTGATCGAACAAGTGACGGCTTTTATAAAAAGCGGAAGTTCCTCTTCCGCATTTTATGATCACTTCCTATATTCCGGAAAGTTTGTTAAATGGCCGAAAAATTTTAATTTGCATCACAGAATAAACTTTGAATCTTTCTAAAATCAATAAATGTTCGATGCAGAACGAAAAAAAAACATAAATAGGTAAAATTTGATGATTTTTATTAGATGACTCAATATTTTCTAAAATTTGATGATCCATAGGATTACTTTCAATTGTTGTTATTGACTTTTCCATTTTCTTGTATGTATTTTGATTGAAGTGACTTTGATAAACGTAGTTTATAAAATTTTTGAAGAACTACTTCTTTCAGAAGTTCCTTTCAAAGAAATGGAACGAAAGGCACAACCGAATGTTTCACTCCAATTCACGCACTCAATCGGTCATTTTCACTTGAATGCTTGTGATGACCCACTTCTTACCTTTGTGAGTAGGTCGTGCAATTTTGTACTACCGAGAGAAAAAAACTTCTTCCTATTTAATCTATTAACGCCCATTTAAAAGATATGGAAAGTGCTAAAATTAACAATAGACGAATAACGAATTCTTAACAGAAAAAATTTCCTTAGATTCAAACAAGTATAAAAGGATCCCAATAATTCTTCATTTACAATGAATAATTTAAAAAGGTTTAATGCTGGAATCAACTATGCATATTGTTATTTATCTTTCCAGTACATTATTACCACTAAAATTATACTGATTACTTGGCTATCATATTTATTTCAAATTGTAATTAATATTAGCTCATTATTTATCGTCGATAAACTTGCTTGTGAATTTCAAAATAATGTAAGGAAACAGTAGCAACTGGTCCTTTCTTTACTTCTAAAAGAAAATAAAATTACAATGATAAATTTTGCTACGAGTACTAGTTCTCCCAGAGTTATGCATATTGTCTATCTAATGTCATTCGTGGAACGTTTTTGTAAACTTCATTGGCAATGATGCTCGAGGATTCAATATCCAATTTTAATTCATATCCAACATTAATAAAATTTGAGGTATATATTTCGGGTTCAAAATAAATTCCAGATTAAGACTGAAATTTATTAAATGTGAGATTAAAACTGCAGTCCTTTAGAAGCATTTGAAAAAATCGAATCTCACGAGAAAAAACTAAGCTTTCCCTCCTTATTCAATTATTTTGTGTATAATAAACCAACAATTTAACATTTCATCAGGCATACCTCGGCAATAATACAATACTAGTTAGCCACGCACTTTTGAATTGCACTCTTAAATTCGAAAATTCAATACGTAATCAATATCGTTTACAATATTCTTTTGACTATAAAAATACTTCGTTCGCATTTCCATTGTTCAGATCTCGGAGGACATCCATTCGCTGAATGCATTCTATTAAAATGCTGATGATAAATTTTTTTATAAGCAGAAATTGTGCATCGCGGCTCTTTAATGCGCGCTCAATGTTTACAACATCAAAATAAGATTTATTCCCTCCAATAAAAATAGAGATTAATAAAGTAAAACAAAACTATTATTATTTAATTTTATTATTATAAATATTAAAAAGAGGGATTCAAATTCTTTCTTTCAAACCTCTCAGTTTTACTTGTACCGTGGCAAAATATCTCAGATAATCTAATTCCAAATGTATCGAAACGCTAAAATATCCTAAGGGAGTAATAAATTTAACAGTCGTAATTGAGTGAAATAGAATTGCATTATCTTCGACGGAATTTCTTTGTTCGAGAAAAATAAAGATCTGTTTGAAGGGTTTATTCCGTAAAATACTTTTTTACGGATCAATAAATTTTTAATATTTTCACTATTTAAACCAAAAAAAGGGTTTGCAGAAGGATTTATTTTATACGAATTAATTTCCGAATTCATTTGATAAACTTGAATGATGGCTGTAATTTTGGGATATTTTCGCGATAAACTTGTGTCTTCATCGAACTACAGAATTCGTTGAACATTGATGAGTTAATCGGGAAAAACTGTTTTTGAGACACCCATCGTATTAAAATCATCGAATGAAGGGCTTTTCGCAAGAATTGAATACAGATTCTTCAGCAAATACAACTTGAATGCTCATTTTGAAGAAAGCATTTGTTCCTCCACTCGAATGACTGTTTCGCTGCAAAATAAAAACGAATGAATATCTTGCTGTTTTCTGCCTCTCTTGCTCACAATGAAATAACAAAAATAATTTAGAAGTACATTTTGTCTCTCTTTAACTTTTCGATATTACCAATAAATATCCATCGAATACATGGCTTTTAATTTGATAGGATATTTCCACACAATTGTAAATGAACTCTTTATTGCCATACTTTAATTGGAAAGGATTCATAGGCCATAATTTCACATTCAATTCTAACATCGTCAGATATACATGCCTTCATTAATGCATTTAAATGCCTTCGTTAATATTTCACTACTCTTTTACACTCTATCGTAAAATTCTACTTCGACAGTGCTCAAATTTTGTCCATAATTTAGAGCAGAGATAAAGCAATACTGTAAGTGAAAAATCCATACATTGAATTAGGACATACTTATTTAATATAAGAGGTTGAATTCCGAATAACATTTTCATCTGAAAAAAGATTTATGTGAGTCTCCTTTAATGACGGAAGAGTGCAAAAGTGTGTTGGGTAGAACCAGTTCCTTCATTTCACTCGGTGCGGTTACGGATTCCTCATGAAAGCGATCTGAAATTGGGTCAGCACCCGGAACCCGATGACTGCGTCTTTTGACCTCTCCTGCGTGGGAAGACAAACTACTGAATCAACATAATTATCGTATACTCTATAAAATATTGGTTAGATATTTGATACATTTTGATGAAATAAAATATATCTTAAAGATTATTTCTGTAGATTTCATATTCTTTTATTTTGGTTCTTTGGTTTCTATAGGGAAGTTATTATCTCATGGGAACTCTTAACGTTCGTTAATTTCGTTTTTGTACCATTGGCGTCAGAATTCCTAGTGAGATGTTTCACAGCAGAACTTGATCTCTTGGCCGCATCGACGTTCTTTGACAGTGTGTTGCATATAATTGTTAAGCAATTACTATTTACTATTGAAATGAAGAATAAGAAATGAGAATCCTGTGTTTATTCTTTCAAGAAAAACTATTTCCGGACAAATGTGAAATTCTTTGACAAACATATTCATATGAATGTTGTAACTATTTAAGGTATATATCGAATACTCTAATATTGAAAATGATTTTACTCCGAGAAACACAAACTTGACCATTGCTTCGACCAAATGCTTCCATTTATAATATGTAAATATTTGATGAATAGTTGAAATACAAAGATATTCATTGATAAAGAATGTTGACCTTGAAATGACACTCGGATTAGGAGGATAAAAAGAACAGAAACAACTTGCCAAAGTGGATAAAATTGCTATTTTTTGTAAATCACATCAAAAGGCGATGATCTTTGGACGAAGCACTCGAACGCCCAACAATGCATTTCTCACTTCCTTTGTTTGCCACATCACATTTACGAGCTTTGATCGATTTAATCGTTTCTCCATTTTCGCTCATATCGAAACATTTTTGGCTGATTTTTCGTCTGAAAGTATAACCTGCAACTAAAACTGCATTGAAACGTTTTTGAATAAATTATTTTATTATTGAATATTTTTACACTTCTTTTTAGCTAATGCTCAAATTCTTCATTAGTGAAATACATTTATACCTTTTTAGACAGGAATAAAGTATTTCTTGAAAATTTCAAATCATTTGTTCTGAAAAACTCGATCTTAGTTGTACACAAGGGAGGTGATTCACCGTTTACTCTTACTTCGATATGAATACAGCAGTTGATATACATTTAGAAGTTTCATTTGGTACCAATGTAAGGAGCTTATCCTTTCACAATATTAAGCATAAGAAACTAAGCTTTGAACCAGATTTTCATGTGTGCGTATGACTTACTTTCGGAGTTGACTTAATTGGGGAAAAAATATCATTTTCATCATTTTATCGCAGATATTGGTTCCCTCGATGTTCCGTTACAATTAAACTTTGTAAAAATTATGGAGTTTGTGAAAGTATTTCAAATTTGCAAGAGTTAGAGCACCTTTCTTGTTTGTCTTCCTCATTTTTAAATGCCGTTCACATATTAAAAACAATAATAAGAGATAATAATATAATTATCTTCGTACATTCGTGACGTATGGAATGAAATTTTCAAGGCGACCCAATCGGCTATTTTTATCTGTGCGCGATCTTGATAAGTATTTAAATTTTTCAGTATTAATATTATGAAAGTGGAATGTAAAAAGGACCGATGCAACTAAACATCTTTTACTAAAAGGCACTTATTTGAACAAAACGTACCTCAAGAAAAATTCATAAAGTGTATCAGTTTGGATGTAACATATAAAATAGACAATATCTTGACAATCAAAAACAGGTGGTACGCAATTAATAGATTTTCACTAATGAATACTCGTGATCTACTTTAGGAATCCATATCAACAGAAAACACTTGATTGGCTCTAAGTAACATACCTTCATGGCATTTACGAAACAGCAACATAAAAAATCTAGAAGATAAAAAAAAATTGGTTGCACTAGAATTAAGAAGCTAGTTGAAGTGATATCGACATAGGGCAGTTGGGGGACATTCGAGTCATGTCGATAATTTTAACTTTCATGAACAAGTTGCACGAATTTTCAATCTATTCTTTAATCTTTGTCATAGAACGACTCATCCATTGATGAATATTCTAACAATATCTACTTGAAATAGAAATTTATTCCTTGAGTAGATGAAAATCGTCTTCTTTTTAATTAATATTATATGTCATAAATCAAAAAGATTATCGATGCAAAATCTTCGAAGTTCTTCACCTTCGATTATGCTTCGGCATTCTTGCATTTCAAAGGTTTCGTGTATCACTTTATTTCTTCAGTGATTCCATGAATATTCTAACATTCTATTTGAACATTAATATAGTATATATAATAAATATATATATTTGAACATTAATGTCAATGCCTGCATATACTCCTGTCTAATTAAAATGAACTCATATCGGCCAACTCAGACTTATTCCGTTATAATTGAGGACCCGCATCTGACTAAGGGCAAAAGAGGATACGCTTAAAACCATTGATTATTAATACCCCACGTATTGAAATGAAAGACGGAAGATTTTTTCGAATAATGGAATCGGAAAACATATCGAAAGCCGAGATAAATTGAAAGAGAAATTCCACTTCGATTTTGGTCATTCGTGTGTTTGTTTAATAAACGGTGGTTGGCCCTAATTCGTGTATATTCTATTTTGGAATCCGTTTCGCTATAAATGCCTCATGATCGCTTGAGTGAGGCAAAATTTTTATATCGCAAAAGCCAATGTAATGAGTGATATACGCACTAATCATATGAATAAGCAGAAATAAAGATCGCTATCATTACGCCAAATTATGCATAAAGAAAAATGTTATTCTCTTTTTGGTTTACTTCATCCTCTTGTATCTATTTACAATGATGTGCGATAGATTTTCCATTCTTTCATGTATAAAATGTATTTACGTATGTACCACAAGCGGCTACTGAAATATGAATGTTGTGGACATTCTCAATTCATCGTGAATTGTGCAATGCATTATTTGTTACGTTGGATTAACGGTAATATTTTGACGTTCGAACTAAAATAAATAAGACTAAAGATTCCTTTCGTCACCAGGACGACGGAGTTAGTTGCCCTGGTCGCTCTCTCCACCACAGTTTTCCTCTTCATTCACACAAGGGAACTGCACACGAAGCTGAGACAAATGGAAGGTAAACTGAATCCAGAAGACGAAACTCCATATCAATCAACGCCACCACCGATAGCAACTCGGCAACACATTGGTAAGTTGTTTGCCATTAAATGCAAATAGCGCAAATTACTTTGCAAAATTTAGAATCGTTTCTTCCTTACCGGAAAACACTGAAGCATATACAAAAGAGGAGGAAGAAATTTTCCTCTCGGTTGCGTCCGTTGTTTAGAATCATAGTCCACAAAGTGGGTGTTTGTAGGGATGATAAATAAACATTGATTTCAGACCACGGCTATTTAATTTATGAGAATGGAAATTATTTGCTTGAAACTTTATGGATTAAAGAGGATTTTACACCTTTATTTCAAAAGAAATAAATTATGTAACGGAATGAAAAAAAATGGCTGCGATATCGGCCCGAGAGCTTGTTAAAACTGCCATTCCTCTCATCCATCATAAAATGCTATCATTTTCTTGGATTACTCTTCATACTTTATGAATAGATAAAAGTCAATTTATACTAATTTTTGATTAACCATATCTTAGTAGAAAATAATGTAACTTAATTAAGAGATTATTCATCAAGTGAAGAATAGTGAAAGACCTTTTCTTATTTTTCTCAATATATTGCCTAAATTTATTAAGTACGGAATTGTAAAATTAAATAAGTATAATAGTAGTGTATTCTACGATGCTATACTATAGTTATTTATCAGAATTTATATAGAACAAGTTAATCGGTTTTAACAATACGTGGAAGCCGATTCTCAGAAGAATAGCACAAAGCAGGATCGTGATCAATCACACAGGTGAAAGGGATACGAACCCTACAGATATATAAAGCGACAAGAATTTAGGGACCTTCTTTTAAAAGACACCTAATAGATGGCAGGACTATTATCCACCAAACGAATAGAGCAAAACATTTCCGTTTCTGGAACGCCGTTCTGTATATAGAATTCATCTTTATGGGACAAATTTAAGCCAAGGAAATTAGTACTCAGACGACTAATTTCACGACCACCGCTGGCGAGAGAACAAAGATAATTAGTACATACACTTCTTCGAGATATACATTAGTTACGCAATGACACACTCACTGTTATTATGTGCGAAAATAAGTAATGGTAGAACAAACAACTGTAACTTCCTCATTTCCAAAGCGACAAAAATTTACATTTTATTGATAAAGAGAAATTATAAATTGGTTAACAAATTGTTTATTCTGCTACGTTTGTTTATCGACAGTAAGATTCTGTAATTTTTGTAGCGTTGTTCTTATGTCAATTGTAATTTTGATGAAGTCACTTAGCACTGCGCCTGCCTAATTAATATCGTCGAATTTGATGAAAAAGTAAGAATGTTGAACCATAAAGTGAAAAAGCGGATTTAAATGTACAATAAACATAAAAAAATAGTAACAAAAAATTGAAGGAACGTTACATTCTTACTAATTCGAACTTACGAAGCAATTCCAATTCCAAAAACATCTTCATTTAGAGTGTTTTGAAACAAGAAAATGAGATTTTGTAAGGTAGCAATTTTTTGATATGAAGTTACAAAAAAGGGCAAATGGATAACCAGATAATGGAACCAGAAAGTGCCAGCGGGGGGAACACTAAAAACTTTAAAATAGATTCAATGAATGCTCCAAAAAGAATCTCAAACGGGAAAATTGTGAACGGTGAAAAATGATAAAATTTAGAGTATACACTCCCCTCAATGCACTGGCATTCAAAGAAACAATTGGAATGTGTTATCCATTTAAAATTGCAAATTGTTTTACCTCTTACAGCTTAGAAATGTCAAAACATGCACACGATAAACAAACATACCGGAAACAAACTCAACCTTGACACGTTAACAAACGAAATATTCATGGCATCTAGAACATTAGAATCGACCTAATATCGGTGGCCATCAATACCAGGAAATATTAGAAAAACATAGAAAACACAAACTGAGCAAAAGAACAATTAAGACATACTTGGCTCTGGACGGTCCATAGACTTCGTTCACATAAGGTCAGAGAAGGTTTTAAAAATTATTGAGGCAAGAATACGGTATTGAGTCATACAATATATAAATTCCACCGAATATCGTCGTACCCTGATTCTTATACGACGAAAGTGAAAACTGAAAAACAAAGAGTTGTAAGAACCCCTCCAAACACCATTTGCACCTTGAATACACAATGCGATTTATGAAACACTAAATCAGAGATCGAAGTACCACAACATAGTCACCCTCTGCCACACGCCACCGGCAGATGGACGCTGTATGAGCCGATGCACAAATATATCGATAAGAAAAACACTAAGTAAGGCAACATGGCAGAGGAGGGCGCAACAATGCGGTTCAAATCACAAGAGGAACCACCATCCATGCACACCACCTCGAGGTACTCTTACCAGCAGCACGAAAAGGAACTTGTTAGCTTAAAATAATTAAAATTATATACAGTTTCAGCTCTGGAAATAAAAGCTTGAAAGCTAATGAAAAGTACAAATACTTCTAGGGGAGTACTACCCCTAGCAGAGCTCTTGCATTATATTATAATCCAAGAAAACTATTACAAGAATACCTAAAAAAGGAAAAGAAGAGAGAACATGCAATGGAAGGTCCTAAGAGTCTATACGATGCCCTCCTTCACCTATTGGCTTCGTAAGCATAAAACGAAGGTTGTAGTTTCACAAATTTTTAACAAACTCCCAAATGATCTAAAAGCCTAAACCAATATGTCTGAAGCGAAAAGAAGGATAAAGAGGTATCTTCTCGATAAAATTTCTTAAATGTGTGTATCTGTTGTATGTATAATAGATTATCTTTCCATTACATAGATATGCTCTAGATTATTTTGAGTCAGATTAGTACTGTTTATAATGAAAGTACTAACGGATATATTACTATTATAGTAAGTTAAATAGTGCATAAATGCATAATGTAATAGTATAGCATAATAATGAAATTCATAATATAGTTTAATACTATCCAACTTAGTGTTTCTAAAAAATGTAAGCAATTAAATTAAAATATAATTAATATATAATTGGCAACTTGACATTTACGTTAGTAAATGCTCCGTAGTAAATTTCTTCGAAAGAAAACAAATGCGTATGAATATAGCGTACCAATTAACGAATTAAATGTTAATATAGTAGACTCGGTTAAATACCTCGGAATTACACTCAAAAATAACTTAAATTGGAGCACACACATACGGAATATATGCGGTAAAGCAAATAGAAAACTCGGCTTCATTAGGCGTATTGTTGGTAGAAGCGACGAAAGAGTGAGAGAGCGTTGTTACTTCGCGTTAGTAAGACCACAACTAGAATACGCATCTAGTATTTGGGATCCCGCGGACGAAAATAGTACCCGCGAACTAGAAAAGGTTCAACGTAAAGCAATAAGATTGGTAAAGAATTGCTACGATAAGAAGGCAAGCGTAACGAAACTTTTATTAGTCGCAGGCTGGGAAATATTAGCAGATAGAAGATTTGCAGCCAGATTGCGTTTCACGCTGCTATCTAGGCCGATCCGATAATGCGCGTAAAATATGCGAAATAGATGGAAGAATCGCTTTAAAAATTTCTTCCGCGCACGATATGCGATAATAGTAGACTAAAATACGCGATAAATTAAAATACCGTATTTCCCCATGAATAAGCACCCCCTTTGTATAAGCCACCCATTTTTTGACTGTGAAATTTTGGAAAAAATATTTTAATAGAGAAACAAGTTACAGAAAAACAACGGTTAACAAGAGTTGTGCTTGTTGTTGTTTTTGATTTTAATATCGCCGGACATCATCGTCTTGTAATATTCAGGTGTGGGGTCAAGAATAATGTAATTAGTAATAGTAATGTATTAGTAAGGTATTAGTCTCGTAATAATGCTATCACTTACAATTGTTTACAAAAAAAGAGCAACATACGGCTGAAAAAGCATTTTTCACTCATAAAATTTTTACCTGCATTGTATATGCCACCCCCTACTTTTTGGACGTGCAAATTTTGGAAAAAAGGGGTTATACATGGGGAAATACGGTAGGTGTTTACACCCCCTGCCAAACGCCTAAAGGCGGCTTGCAGGGTACTTATGTAGATGTAGATAAATATATATTTCTTTGCATCTAACTCTGAATTTTACATTGTACAAATTATTATTTTTCCTCTTGTAATGATCCTTAACTGAATACACAATATTTTTGTATGATGTACACTATTACAACTTTCTGTACTGAAATTTAATTTTCTTCGCATAACTCAAGAGCCACCAGATGAGTCAACTCCTGGCTCAGGTGGACCTTATAGTTTATACTTTTTCTGTTTTTTTTTGTTGTACTGTATTATTATTATCTGTACTGTAATCATGACTAGTATAATTTACATTATGTATGTATTTCCTAATTATAATCAATGAAATAATTCTAATAACTGTAAAGACAAAGTCAGTGGTTAACTTATATTTTAACTATAATAAAAGCGCATATACTATTAAATATATTAGTTTATATATAATAATTATTATATTATAATAATAATTATTATTACTGTTGAAAGTACGTGTATTTGATAAAACGTCCACTAGGTTTGCACTTTAATGACTTCCTTTTAGCATTGCCGAGAGGTGGAAGAGCCGTTTTCTCTGCATCCGCAACTGGGAACGAGATCTCGTCATCCGGGAATAGCGGTAATAGTGCGTTTCCAGCGGAGACTGCGTTGGCCCTCAACAACACCGCGCGTGCAGCACTCGACATCGTGTTCTTTAACAGGGTTCCGAAAGTCGGTAGTCAGACTTTCATGGAACTGCTTCACAGGTTGTCGCTGCGCAACGGATTCGCATTTCGAAGGGACAGAATTCAAAGAGTCGAAACGATAAGGCTCAGCCCTGAAGACGAGGTGAGGACATGTTTCTAAATGTTCATCGATGAATGGGTTCTTGCAACCATTTGCTATACGCGAATGAGGGATTTCTAAAAAAAGTTCAATCGTTCGCTCAAAGTCGTTCTATTGTTTTTATCGATGGTCTTCTTAAACTCACTTGGAAAAAGAGGATTATTTAGTGGTATTCCCTACCTTTATAGTGAGAAATAATCTTCAATGATTCCTTATATTTTGAAAAATACTTTATCAATATCTGCATCTGCTGAAAGTATAATTAGGCGATTTCAATTTGATGCAATCGATGTCTTTTGATTGAATCTTTACTGTATAATGTCAAGCCCAAACCGCTTTGGCCACGGAGTCGCCGATTTTTTTGCGTAATGGCCCACTAAATTTCACCTAGGAAAAAATGGAAAACCGACCCTATCATATATCATGGGTTCGATTCTAGGAGGCCCCAAAAATCGACTTTCCCCCATAAGGATGCATGGGGCCATTTTTCAAATAATTTTAGAAAATACTTCCCATTGAGCTAGAAGGATAAGATCTCACGTAGCTATTGCTATCATATATTTCTACGGAATAATTGTATAATTTAGCTGCAACTGGTCACGAGTTCGATGCCAGGAGGTGACATATTTTCAGATTTTGTAAAATCGTAGCTCTCTTAGTATGATATGTAGATCATTCAAACTTACTACACGTATAGATACGTACATAATGTACATCGAAAATATCAACACTTGCCTATGTGTCATGGGTTCGATTCCAGAGCCTCCCGTAATCTCGATTTTTCCCATAAGGAAAGCATTGACCATATTTCCGAAAGCTTTTTATGACACTTCCCAACCGCGCAGAGGTTCAAAATGTCACACAGCCATAAAAGGGACCATTCTCATATAAAAACACCCCTTAGATTGCCGTAAATGGTCGTTGGTTCGATTCTAGGGGGCGTTAACTATATCTCCATAAGAAATGCATAGGGAAAATAGAACTCTTTTTTGAGGCCTTTCCTGAATGAATTTCCTTTTGAAATTTGTAGTGCTTCTAAAGTCAATCATAATCAAACGAATTATGAAATTATTTGGGGCAGTATAACCTTGGTTGGACGCCGGGGCGGAAATAATGCTGCCGTAAGAAATGCATGGGAAATCGAGTTCAGTGCATTGTCCTCTGCGATAATGTCCTTTAGTTCATGTTTATCGATGTTTGAGCAGAGTAATCTTTCAAAAAATTTTATTTTTCACTAAAGATATATACGAGGGCGGTCCGATAAGTACTTAGCCTCCATGCCTGGTGGAGCCAGTATCGCAAATGCAATTTACTTTCGTGTAGTACATTCTTGTAGACGGATACTGTCGGAATTTTAGCCGGATCGGGCACATAGTTTTGTTATGACCGCGTGTGGAAGAGGGAGGGAGAGCCCACGGATTTTAGAAAAATGGAAAAAAAGCGATATCGGTCGGAGATTCGATTTTTGTTTTTGGAAGGGAAATCGCGCAGTGCAATCAAAGAGCGTTTGGATGCTGTGTACGGTGACTATTCTCCTTCGATGGCGACCGTCAAAAATTGGTTTAATTAGGTTCAACATGATCGCACGTCAGTTTTTGATGAGACACGTCCAGGTGCCCCGAAAACGGCTACCACGGAGGATAATGTGATAAAAATCCACAATATCGTATTGGTAAACCGCCGATTGTAGGTGCGCGAGATAGCTGAGACAGTAGGCATTTCAAAAGATCTTGCGGGTCAAATCCTCCATGAAATTTTGGGAATGAGAAAGCTGTCGGCGCGATGGCTGCCGCGTTTGCTCACTCCGTACAACAAGCGCAGCCGTATGACCACTTCAGAGCAGTTTTTGACGGTGTAGAAGCGCAATCCGAAGGAGTTTCTGCGTCGTTTCGTGACAGTCAACGAAACATGGATCAACTGGTACACACCAGAGACCAAGGAACGGTCGAAACAGTGGACTTCACCCGGCGAACGTGCTCCGAAGTGGGCGAAGACTGTCCTATCGGCTGAAATGGTGATGGCCACCGTTTTCTGGGATTCACAAAGTGCGATCCACATCGACTACCTGAAGAAGGGCAAAACGGTCATAGGGCTATACTATGTCGAAATATTCGGCCGATTCGACGCCGAATTGAAGAAAAAACGAGAAAGTGGAGGTGGAGAAAAAAGTGCTCTTCCACCATGATAACGCACCGGCTCACACCTCCGCCCTCGCCACGGCCAAATTGGTCGAATTAGGCAACAAACTGCTGCCCCATCCACCGTATTCTCTAGATTTAGCCCCGTACAACTTCTTTCTGTTTCCAAACTTGAAAAAAATCACTCGCGGGGCAGAAATTTCACTCGAATGAGGAGGCTAACGCCGCAACGGTGGCATATTTTGCAGACCTTTAGAAAACGTATTTTTCAAAGGGGTTAAGTTGGAAAATCCCTGAGTCAAGGGTATCGAGCTAAAATGAGACCATATTGAAATATATATATCCACTTTTCCGAAATTTTTGTTTTTCTTTTGTAGGCTAAGTACTTATCGGACCGCCCTCGTAATAGCATTGCTTGCTATTAGCAAGCAATTTACTCGTACTAAATATTTATCCTTACAATTTCTCGCGAAGAGACAAACATAAGTTGTGGATTGAATTTTCTCAGAATATTAAGGAGGGAGCTACTATTATTCGAAAACTTTCGTAAGAAAATCATGCACGGATCGCTGTGAGAGAACAAAAACAGAATTTCAGAATTCTATTTCATACATCTGCATATTTACCCTCCGACGTAGGGGTGCATACGCTGTACTCCCTTTTCCGATTATTTTCTTTGTAATTCTAGGAAATTGACATATTAATAACTGATTCTATATCAGTTGTTCATCAGTGCTACAGTAATAAAACAACTTTGTAAATTTCCACACAAAATTGGTATATTCGCGACCGGTTTCGTAATATAAATGAAGATGTAATTTTACAAAGTTGTTTTTATTACTATGGCATTCCACGAAGTCACGCCTTCTCACATTGATTTCATCAGTGCTACGTTTCGGATAAAGAAACACACTTTCTCAGTGATACATAATCCATAGTTATGTGTGACTGGAGCACTCTCAAACGGGCTCTTTGCATGCAACGGTTAAAATTTTCTCGATCCACCGGCTAGGATCGAAAAAAGCTGGCCAAAAATACGAAATGCGTTTTTTTTAGAGTGCGGACTATGAAACTATGCATGGTCAATCTCAAATTTGTTGCATTATTCTCGTTAATCAGCTCCGACTGGCTGCCATGGTCAGCACCCTGCGGCCGCCGTCTGTCTACATAAAACACGTCTGCTTCACTAATTTTACCAAGTGAGTACCTCTCTTATGTAAAAAACTTGTAGTTATTCATAATCTCATTAATAAATACCAAACTCTTAATGCATAGACCATAGAATTGAAAAATAACAGGTGTAAATGTAACGTTCGATTGGCTATAGTAGCTTCCATTTGACAATTTCAAATATTTCAGTCTGAGACTGTCAAAAAAAATAAAATTAGCATTTATAGAACAATTGCTGTGTCTTATTTTTTGAGCAAATTTTCCGGTAATTATTATGAACTGTGACTAAAAAGTCTATTCGTATGCGTAAAAGGGTTCATTTTAATGTAAATAATTGATGGACAAGTGGTAATTTTTGGAAGAAGGAGAATGTTTTAATATCAATTCATCAACTTGACGCTATAAGTTTCGATATTTATGATCTGAAAAATGTCATAATGTGATTCGATAACACTGCAGTTATGGACCTGTGGTCTCTTTTTAATAATATTCTTCGTTACAGTCACGAAATATTTCACCTATAGTTAATGTTTGTCGCAATGAAAATACGGGAAAAGGAAACGTTGTCATTGTGATGTAGAATTACGATTAATCGCTGTCCCATTGAGGAAAAATGAACCCAATATTTCAATGAGAAAACAGACAAGGTTAATGGCAAGAAGAATAGTAACTAAAATTATAGATATAATAAACAGAGCTTCCGTGTGATAATAAATTCCAGTTGGATATATATCGCCCGTTAAATATATTTCCCGTATCGAAGAGTAAATCTTCGGGGTTAATGCAGTATTAGACATTAATCAATGTAGATTCAGAGCATTATTCGATTTAAAAGAAACTCAAACAGATACTTAAGAAACAGTTTGTTGGTATTGCATTGTATACTGACGGACATTTTTTCTTGAGCAGATTCGGTCTTCCCGAACCAATATACGTGAACCTAGTGAGAGATCCAGTGGAGCGTGTCATCTCTTGGTATTACTACGTGAGAGCGCCATGGTACTACGTGGAGAGGAAACAGGCCTTCCCGGATATCCCTCTACCCGATCCTATGTGGCTCAAAAAGGTTTCAGATTAAAATGAAATTTAAAATAACATTGGATAGATTAACAAATCTTTTGAAATGTCCGCTGTTAGTTGTTATTATGCTAATTTTCACAACTTCTTAAACACAGAGTTTAATTCATATTAACTGATAATTGGTTTTAAACACAAAAATCACTGATCCATTTCTATTAAAATGGTTTAAATTCCCATTTCTAGCAATTGTATTTGTGTAAACAGTTGACTAAAATTTAAAGCCCGAAGTGTTTGATAACAGTAATAGGAAAGAATGAATATGCTCTTACCTAAGCCATTTAAATATTCACTTCTAAATAGAGAAAACAGAATCTTACAGAAATAGGTTCTAGAGTACATTCATAGATCGCGAGAAGGTTGTTCATTTATGTATTTCATTAATTACTTCCTCAAGGATTTCGAAACCTGTGTTCTTAGAGGAGACAGGGAGTGCACCTACATCACTGGAGAGATGAGGGAAGGGATTGGTGACCACCGAAGACAATCGTTGTTTTTTTGCGGTCATAGTGAAGATTGCACGTAAGTGGAGCGGAACAAAAATGTCGAAGCATTCCGACCATAGACTTTAGATTGAAATATTTCGGCTCT
The DNA here is from genome assembly GCA_020796165.1 of Pantala flavescens. Lineage (NCBI taxonomy): Eukaryota > Metazoa > Arthropoda > Insecta > Odonata > Libellulidae > Pantala > Pantala flavescens. The sequence goes on along the minus strand of CM036885.1, from coordinate 16,604,241 downwards.
TGAATATTGCAATAGAATTTTCTTTCGGCAATACGCGATGGGCCGTTTTTGGTCCATCAGTCGTAATTCAATAGACTCTGAAGCGATTGTAGAAGACATAACTTCTTAGCAATAGTTTAATGCATTCTGTAGATTTTCCAATGTCATAAATTTTTTGAATTCTGACTTCTTGATAATATGATCTTAGCTAAATATCCTACAAAAACAAAAACTATTCATTATGAGATCGATAAGTACGTCGCGAAAATTCAAAATATAATTTTGAAGGTTTTGAAAAAATTAAAAAATCTTTATCTACCTTGAATTAATATATATTTTAAATTATTATCTATGTTCCTAAAAATTAAGTAGTAGTATCCTTCCGATGGCCTAAAAAAACGCTAAAAATATAATATTAAAATCAAATATTTAGCCAAATTGCTCTTCATAACTAATTTTTCATATTTAAGAACAAAGAGTACAACAAATTATACATTTTAAGTCAATAGAAATCTATCAATAAATTTTGTCGGAAAATCAACTTTTTAGGTACCTCATGTGCAAAATGCTATTGACAAAAGTTGGGTTTGGATATTTGTTTTCTTCATAAGCCTACATCCAGAAAACGAAATCAGTAATTTAAAATATAAAAATAGATTTTAATATATATTTTCCTTATCCACCCTTATCTTGCTGGAATGCTTCATCTACTGTGCTGAAACAGCACATAGTATGCCTTCTTTTCTCTTAACGATAGACTACGCATACGTGATTGTTGACAAGTCGATCGCGACACACTTTCTTAAATAAATGGTCGATCTGAGATACAGAAAAGTTTGCGACCCTTGATGTTGAGTAACTTTCTTTCTACATATTATCCACAATAGGTTATTCTATAATCCATAATATTTATGAAATTAATTAACATTTACTGCAGTTCAAATTTTATTTTGAAAATCCATAATTTATTTTCGGTAGGCCATTCAACACAGAGAGTGCAGTACAGAAAGCCAAATGGTCTGTGGAACGCCATTATGCAGTAGTAGGAGTACTTGAAGATCTGAACACAACACTCCAGGTTCTTGAGGCTTATGTACCACGATACTTTGCCGGTGCCAGACAAGTTTTTAAAGGTGAGACTGTGGATTGATGTTAAAATACTAATACTTAATCTATAATATAATTATAAATGGTAGAGATTTTTATCCTTATAAATACTATCAATTAATAAGAACAGGAAGGGATGGGTGTTATTATTATCCCCAAAAGAGCAAGAAATAAAAAATGTTTTAAAGACCTTGAGCCCAGAGATAATAAAATGAACCCATTGAAATGTATGAATTAGAGCACATAACAAAAGATATTAGGTTATTAAAATACCATAGTATTTGGTTTTACACCATAAATAATAAAAATTATCCTCTTCTTCTTTCATTTATTAAAAAAGAATACATGAATGGATATCCCTTAAGATGGGTTTCTAAAGTGGGTATATATCTATTCTTAAAGTTTTTGTATTTATGGAATAATTTATGGAATTTGAGAATATTTCTAGCAATGAAAATTAATATCTTAGGATATTTCAAATAAAGCAACTTTTTAATCAAACTGGTATATTACTTCAGACAAAGTGTTCAAAATATTTATAAAGATTTCCTTCATATTATATAAAACTATGAATATATACTTAAATTTTTCATACATGAAGTTGGACTCAATCAAATAGAAAAGTAGTTCTGACAAAAGAATTGTATTATGGGAAATATCAAAGTAAACATCATCATCTAAAATAATTATTTTACAAAAATACCTGAAATTTTATGTACATGAACAACTTTTCTGATTGAATTTTTGCATGAATCTGCTACTTTAAAACTGCTATGCGATTTCATTACTAAAGATCATTTAGAATCCATTGCCTGATGGTTTCTTAGAGAGGAGTATTCCATTCAACATTTGTTGTCAAAAATTGCATTCCTCTGTAAAAACTGTGAAAAGTTATTAATTTTTTCTCCTTTTTCTATATCAGATGAGGTTTCTCGTTTTGCCCAAATCAACAGAAACCCTTTCAAACCTTCAGTCAGGGAAGAAGTCAAGCAAATAGTGAGAAGAAATTTCACGAGAGAAACAGACTTTTATGAATTCTGCCGCCAACGTTTGCACAGACAACTTGCAGCCTTAAATTTAAAAGGGGTATGAATTGACTGCAAGCTTGGAATAGAAATTGAATGATTCACTACTGCAGGAAGCCATAATAATTATTGTGCCTAAGAAGAGTTTATCCTGCAATCTAACTATAGCATTGCTCATATTTGTTCATCAATTTGTATTTATCATCAAATCATCAATTTCAGCTTAATCTGAACATATTCATTATCACTGTCATTTTCATAACTTGTATCACAGTGTGATTTAACTCTTACAAGGGGTTTGTGATTCTTACTGTTATATTGTGTGTGAATTTTCATGTATTGTTTAATTGTTGTCTTTTTATTCTTTGATAAAAAGTAATGCAAAATTTTTCTTGCCACTGCAAGCTTTAAGATATTTTGTAAATTTTTTTCATAACCATATAATGTCAAGAAAATTGATAAATAAGGTGGATGTTATTACTGAGTCATGCTTTAATATCTTAGTGTTGTTGTGTAATGATGTACTACCTTCTTCTGTGATGAAATAAGAAAGGATAATTATAAAGGAATCACTAGAAATGTGTAGTATATAAGGAATTGGTAGTGCAGGAAAAAGGAAATTAATTTTCAGGAAAGTTTATTATAAATAATAAATATATTTTGGTGACTCAAAAGGCTAAAATACAATATGTTCATAATTGTTATCTTCTATGAGAAAGAGTGACCCTTCTGAAAAATGAGATCTTCTGTACCCATTGGTGCCATTGACCAACATAAGAACGATTTCAGATAAAGGAAAGAAGAAACAAATTTCTTTCTATTAATCAAAAATCATTTTCCATTGCTAGAAAGATTTTAAGATTAATTTCTCATTAGATTTAATGTTAGAATAATATAAAGAAACTAAATATATGTTAATGTATATAAATTTTAAGTCTGCTCAGCCATGGCAATGATATTTATTATACATAAGATAGAAGCAATTTTTATACCTTGGGAACTCTATTTTTAAATGCAGCAGTTTAAAATGTAAAGGTCAAAATAAAATATTTGTACATGGAAAGGTTGCCTTCCACATCAACCTTTCCTTGTGATTCCTGAAGTGGGGTTAATTATGCTTTGAATGGGCGGTGCCTCTAATGCCATGCTCTTGCATACATTGAGTCACTTGAAACCTCTCTATACATAATAGGTGATTAGAGTACTGGCATTACACATTTGCACTTAATAAAATTACACCAAAAGTAATTTTGAGATATAAATCAGAATAAACTGAACTGTAAATCTCCATTAAAATCAAAGGACAAAAGATAAAGTATAAATTGCAAACAGAACTGAGGGACCATTTGGGTCCATCTTAAGGACAAAATAGCAAATTGAAGGTAAGATTCAGTATTATTACAATTATGCAAATAATTATGATAGTGTATTTATGTCTTCATCTAAAAGTGTAATTTCTGGGATAGAATAACTATAGAATCTTATTCTTAGGGAATATAGAATTTTGATTGTTATCCAATGCGCTAGTTACATATACATTTTTTAAATCTATTGTTTAACTGTATTATTTATAATTAAGCCATCTCATATGACAAAATCAAGCAAGAAAAACAGCTGTTAATTAAGGACCAGTAAGATATAAACTTCTTCACTGACACTCCAATTGCTAAATAAAATAAAAGTTGTAAGGGATCAAACAAGTTGGGTTTTACATACTCAATTCTTATAAAGATGACTCATCTTAAGTAATATCAATCAACTTCAAGCCAGTCTAAGCTACTTGATCATTTTCTTCACACTTGTTTTATTTAAAATTTGGAACATTATGCAATTCCACAAATTAATAATCTAATCATATAATTTTTTCGATGACATGTCATAGAATACCCATAATAATTATGGCTGAAATGGTATACAGATTTTAATATCTTTACATCTAACATGAGCTTTCAAAGTTAAATAAAATGAATACCTTTGAAATATAGTTTCAAAAACATAATCAATTAAATTTCTATGCTTGCAGACATTAGTTTTATGTGAAATATCAAGACTATCAAGAAATGACTTAGATATGTAGGTTAAGGATGTAGGGAAAATGAATGTAAACCTATGCATTTAACATCCTAAGCACTGCGGTGGGTGATAATATATTTTATTAGATTTTTCAGACATGCATTCGGGTGATGCAGATATATTAAGGAAAAGTTTTGAAATGAACATGTAAAAGATTTTGACTAAGATATCTCATCCTGAATACAGATTGCAATTGCTAATAGCTCTCAAAACTGGAAACATGCAAGATTTATATTAAAAAAAGGATAACTATATTAACTATAACATTATAAAATATAAAAAATATAGAAATAGAGAACATATTTCTTTTCTGTTGTTGCAAAGGAGAATTTTTGGTGAACGAAAATTAAACAAGCTACTTATCTATAGAATTAGTCAAAGGAAATTATAATCATAAAAAATGAAGGAGTAATGGCAAATACACATTCCAAGATTTTCTCTTAATTTTTAACAGAGAAAATTTTAATAAGAGAACCTGCAAAGTTAATAAAATGTAGGAAATATCCTCCTCTGAGCAATTTAGAAAATTAGTGTATAGCTTCTAAATGGTGAAACGGATCTTGCATGATTAAGATTATTTTTTCTGTCACAGCAGATGAGTTATGAAGTTAACATCACCAGGGATTAAGGATTTAGATTTCTCATACAGGTTGATATCTACAATTCCCTATTTAACTGAGAGATCTTTACCCTTGTTTCTAAAGTTCCAAGTAGATCAATGATTGTAGCACCTATTTTCTACATTTTAAGTATTTATATTAATTTATAAATAAAATCCATCCCAACTGAATCAGTCAATTTTTTCATTTATAATCTTTTGATTTTGTGTTTACCATCAATCATCACCTTTTTCAGTTGTTAATTTTTATTTGTCACAAAGTATTATACATGTTTACTTTAACAGGAGCATTGAAAAGAATTCCCCTTCCATCATCTCAGGTACTAGTAAATTTACATTTATACATAATTGCTAATATACATATTTATTTATTTAGCTTTCTGAATCAGCCATTTCAACAATAGGATTTCTTTCTTTGGACTTTTTCCCTTCAAGATACAGGCTCTAATGATCACATTTTCCTTGGTGTAAATGGTAAAAGTTATAACAAGTGGGCAATCCTCTTCCTTCAAATACAAAGGGAACTACAATGTACAAAGCATTGACTGGCACATTTATGACAACACCTGACATTACAAGGTAATTACGATAATATAGCTAGCTGAGCAAACCTTATGGGCAATAAGAATAAAAGCTTTCTTCAGACAAATCAATTTCACAAATTGGATAAATGAGAACTCAATTCACAGTTTGCTACAAAACATGTAAACTTGTATTGATATTATAACACTAGAATTAGATTACCTATAGAGCAACTTCCTAATGTTTTCTCTCCCAAGTATAAAAAGAAAAAATATAATGTATGTTTCTTGGAAGAAATTGGCAATACTAGCATTCATTTTATGTACACAGACGTGTATGTATGTATATACACACGTGCATACAAACACATTCAGTACAAGGATTTGAGGATTAATTCCTGAGATTTTGCCAAGTTATTTCAAGTAAAAAATTATACATGTATTTGATACAGACTTCTTAAACACCCACCCAGACACACACACACACACACATACATCCATATATATATATGTATATATGTATAAATATATATATATATATATATATATATATATATGTATATATAAATGACATATACATATATATATATATATATATATAAATGACCAAAGGCAGTGATATGAACTTGAAAGTAAGTTGCAAAAAGTAAGCCTAAGTTTGTGCTGCTTACATCAAAATGAATAGCATTTGCTCGCACTATTTTCACCCAAACCGACTTAGGGTCCAAATCCTTGTATGCTTTTTTAGCTACAAAATGAATGATCATGGAAAGATAGATTCTATTTATCCAGCAAATAAACATAACTAAGAATCCAATACACAAAGTAAAACACTAGTGAAATCAATTTGCCATTTAACTCCTAATAAAGGATTTAGAATAAATTATCATCAATAGATAAATGAATTTATGATTTAAATTGACTAAAACCACTAGTGTTCTTAAGTTTAAGTTCAAGCAATACCGGTAAGACCAATAAGATCCTAAAATACTGCTATTATGTGCATTCAAATTGCTTACAATTGAGAAGTCAAACAGCTACATTGAATGGAGTTATTAAAGCATCTGTAAAATGTAGATCTAGGAGAGGTTTCCTACATGAGGTTATTCCAGTGATTCAACACAACTGAAGCATAGCAAAACATGCTGAGTACTTCAAGATTTGTCTTTCACTTTTACGGCACCATTTTATTAGAACCAGAATTTTTATATTCCCAAACACCAAGAACAATCCCAGAAAAACAAGGAATTGGTGAGGTGTATCTCAGTTTCATATAATATAAATCATTCCCAAGGATATTAATTTGCAAGAATGTTAAATTTTCATTGACAAAAATTAGCCAAATATTTTTGGTAGTGCTATCACATGAGGATCATTTATGACTGAGCAAGCCAATTCTTCCTTGAACCACCAACCATTTCACATCAACCACAAAAGAAAAATATCACTTTCTCGAGGTAACATGAAGTCAAACCCTCTTTACTAATTGAAAGAGAAATACGAGCAGTGGATATTGTTCACACTGAAGTGTTGTCTATGAATTCCTCCATCTGTTTTATTCATATTCATGAGTAATACTTCAGAAAGCATAAAAATATAACTAATAAAATAAGAGTGTTCATGAAAGTCTATGATAAGATTTGCTGCCTTCTCAATCACTCCATTTGAGATAACAATGGATAACTAACACCGTGTTAACCTAATATTTTCCCTAATGTTTTTTTTTATATCATAAAAATAGTATTGGACAAGAAAATTTATCATTTGAATGCACAGTATTTTAATTACCCAATATATTTATTGCACTGGTATTATAGCAAGCAACTAGCTCAAGCCTCAAGCACAAAGAGCACAAGAGACAGCAAGAAAGTTGTTTATCCATTCAGACTCCTTACCATTGCCTTTTGATTTAAAACTGATATGGTAGAAAATCATAAATCTATCCAATTCAATAATTATCTCCAAGATTCATGTTTGATTTAATCACAAATCTCTAGGCCAGATAAAAATAAATACATCCTTAATTATATAATTGCTTATGAGTATAACTTCCGCTTCAAACAATCATCAATATTATACCTATTTTGGGCGGAATTTTATATGAATTATTCATTCCTCCTATAAACCAAAGAGTCTACCGTCCACACTTACTGGCCACAATACCAATCTCTCCTCATCTCAAGACGGACTTAAGCGTATAAAATGGAGGAGTTCACAGACACAATTTATTACTTTGACACACATATCGGTAAAGTTAATCTTAATCAGGATATAGCATATATTTAATGCATAAAGCAATACTTCAAGGCTCACTCACCACTATTGCAATGATGCATGAGAATTTAAATAAATTTCAGATGGATGAACCACAGGAGGGACTAGAAAAAGAGGAGATATTGGAGATATGTAATCGAAGCATTAAACAATACCTATCCACTGATTAGAATACTTGTTATACATAGTTCTTCCTCTCATTAAAAAACAAAATAAATGCTACCTTGAACATTGAATTTACATGTTCAACAACTCAATAATAAAATTATTTTTCAGCTAGTTAATCTTGGGTATTTTACATTATTAGCAGATAATTACTACGATAAAGCTACTCTGTGGGAAGCAACATCAAAAGAAATTTATCTTAATAATTTCATCAGAAACCCAAATAATTGGTCATTCCCTTTATCGTGTCAGAATATAATTTACAACTGAATTACTGCCATCTCACTAGAAAATTCTGAAGAATTAAGAAAATAAGTCAACAGTATACAATTTGCAGGAACTCCTCTCATGTTGTCAACCAGTTAATGGAGCTGGTCCAATGTTTCGGTTGCTGACTCCACAGCCTTTTAGCACTTCCCTCAAGATGGCTGTCTAGTTAGCAGCTCAAACATTGAACCAGCTCCATTTTATCACCTGGTTGCCAACACAAGAAGAGTTTCTGCAACAAATCCACCGGGAAAGCACCAGATCCTTCAGTACATATTTGATTAGGCACTCATTCATTGATTTCCTTTGCTGACCTTGAGAGATCTCAGAAGTAAAATAGAAGATTCAATTCTTCTCGCTATGGCTGTTTTGATGGCAAAAGTGCTCTCTACCATCTGGGTATATATGGAACAGATGAGTATCAGTGATAAACGTATGAGACTATAATGTGGTCATATAAAGAGTTTAAAATTTAAACATTACATAATAAGTTCTTAGTAAATATCTTTACAACACCCATTCCATAAAATTTCATATTAGAAACAATATTCCAAGAAATCGAGGAATGTTGGCAAAGAGATTTTACCAGAGGGATAAAATCCTTTTCAAAAATCATAGAATCCAAACATTTAAAAAATATACAATAAAAATTATATGAATGTTAAAAACCTGTATGATTACATTCAACTCTTGATTTCAATTAGTAATAATATATAAAGCAGCCATTTAAGCATGATTGCATAGAGACAAGGCCAGCTTCCTTGACGATAAACTTATCCATGGACTCAATGTTGAAATAATAGAAGGATGATAGTGGAGTCATGTAGGCACACAAAAGGAGCTCATTTCTATTACAAAGATTAGAAAACTATTTTCCGAAAGATAAAAAATTGATTGCATCAAAATTAATTTCTACCTTTGAAAATCATGAAAATCTCACCAAAAATATAAAAACAAGAAACTGAGTAAAATTTTCTTTTGGATGGTCTGGATGTCTTCAAAACAGCTAGATATATTTCTGTTGAAATTTCTGCCCATGTATTTCTAAAATTTAGTATTTGGTATCTCCAGAGTCAATTAGCTTAGAGGAACGTTGCCCAACCAGAATCTGGTGATGGGAGGGATAAGTATTGGAAGGCTTGGGTTTGACTCCTAGGGTTCATAGGGGTTTGAGGTGGATTATCTTCTTCTTTAGTCTTTGAAGATGACCCTGGCATAGTTATAAGGGGCTCCACTGAAAATACATAATTGGCACCCATGTTATTATCCCAGTACTGAGAACCTTGACACTGGAATCGGACAGCAAATTCCAGTCGACCCCCATTTGGTATCCTTCTCGGAAATGGAGCTGCACCTATGCTCCCTCCAGTAGGTGGTATACCAGGACGAATCTCAAAAGCAAATCTGTCTGAGAAACCATCACAGGAACCAGGAAGATAGGAGGCTGGAACATCTGCATGAGACCTCCAACCATCTGCACTAGCTCTGGCATGAACCGTCTTATGGAAGGCTACATTACGGACTCTGACTGTGCCCAATACACTCCAACTGTTAACCCCAAAGAAATCCGAACCATCATCTTCTTCATCATCCATATCCTCCTCCATTGCACTCTCCAAGCACACAAATCGCTCTCTAACCCTATCCATGAAGTCTGCCGCTGCACCAGGCTGAGGAAATAAAGGAGTTAAGTGATACCGTCTAGGTCTACGAGCTGAGGCAATTACTCTTGTGGTAGATCCAATTTCCCAATGAGCATCAACTGAAACAGGTTCAAAACTTGATTCTGGAGCTAAATCTTGAAATGCTGACCGAGGCACATGAGGGATCTCATCCAAGAAGGTTCTCACATCTGCGAGGTCCAAACCCAAAACATCAGCAAACCTGACAATCTTCTTCCGTGATGGTGTTCCAGGTGGTGTCTTCCCAGTCTTCAAAGATGTTGACCTTCTAACCCTTGGGGTCCGTTCTTGCCTTTCCTCCTCCTCATCAAACTCTTCATGACCCTCCACAGCTCTTCTTTGTGTTTCTTGATCTAATGATCCTATATGACCCTCTTCCTTAGCCCTCCCATCCTCATCCATCACAGAGAATATTATCACATCACTTTCTCCCTTCCTTGCCCTTGAAGCCATCTCTTCACAGATCAACCTGACTGCCTTGAGATCCATATCAGAACTGTCTGCATCAAGGTATTTCTTCCTTAGCTCTGCTTCATCCACGGTTTCCTCCTCAGGAGAGCACTCACCTTCACCCGATGGTCTTGGTTCAGGTGCTTCTCTTCCTTCTTCAGTATCATCGATGTCTTCAACTCCAGCATCTTTCCCATATATTGTCTCCGCAAGGGTTTGTATGTCTCTTTCCATGGAATCTTCTGATAGTAGATCCTCCTCTTCACCTGTAAACTTCTCACTCTTATCCTCTTCACTTAACTCTCCTGAAGCACACGGTTCATTATCTTTTACTTCTTCAATAGGGATCTGCTCCAATGCTGGCTTGCTTTCTTCTCCCTTGTCTACTATATGGAGCAGTTTCAGGTCAAATGATAAAATGTTTGCTTCTATTGCACCAGGTTCATCAAAGGATGGATTATGGATCTCCTCCACTTCTTCCACTCCTAATGAATTGATTGGACTTTGACAACTGTAAACTTCTTTTTTATTATCTGTAGTTGCTGCCATATTATTCTCAACTTGAACCATCTCTTTTTCTGAAGCAGAGTGAAGAGCAACAGATGTAGATTCATTTACCTCTTCAATAACCTTCTCAACTTCCAATGCAGGAGATTTTTCCAGGACATTCTCTAAACAGTGGAGAGGCATGCAGTCAATATCCATCGGAGAAGTAGGTGAACAAGGTGGGGTGTATGATGTTGGAGAGCTGATATCTTTAGAGTTGACAGGGAAGGAGAGATCAGGGCTTTGTAGGAGAGGTGGTGTGATGGGTGACCTAGCATGATGGCTATGTTGATAGTATGAATAAGGACTCCAATACTCTGGTCCCCCTCTTCCATCCATCTCGTCACCATTTCCTGATGAGATATATCTTATACCAGCTCCAAGCCCATTTTCTGGAGACATAGATGAAGGACTCCAGGAAGCTTCTGGAGGAGAATCAACTCCTGCTTGCGGATAGCACTCCACAAAATTGGGAAGAGCTGCTTCTCCGTCGCCAGACAATGGTTCCACCTTCTGGGGAAGAGACCACTTAGCCTCTCTTCTCCTCCTACTAACCCTTTGGTAAGAAGATCTTGAGTATTGCTCCCTATCAGGAGATGATGAGTGCCATGCTCCAGATGAAAATCCTGCGTCGTGAGGAGGTGAGTAGTAACCGTTTGCAGGGGTGTTGATCCCAGCGACTCCAGACTCCGATCCGTTGCTTCCAGATCTGGGAGGTGTTCCAGAATTAGGGGATCCAAGGCTCTCTAGACCAGAGTCTAGGCGTGGTCTGGGTGAGGATGGAGGTGAAGAGGAAGGAGATGGAGTGTGTACCACTGGACCAACTGTAGGATGTGGTTGCCGTATAGTTACTGTGCCTGAAAGGTTAAAGAAAGCCATACTAAAATAAAGCAAAACAATGAGTATTGTAAATAGAGATGGTTCCCAAAGTACTCACTACTTCCTATTTTAAGGATTTTCTACTTTTTGGTTGGAATACAATCAATATTCAGCATAAATTTCAGCAAATTTTTGGCTATATGTTTCCCATAATTAATTATTCTGATCAAAAAGAAAAGATCAAATTTTTACTGGAAATAGAAATTGGAGAAAGATCATTAACAAAAATAATATATTATATACGATATCTTAGAAATGGTTTAGTTGGTAAAAAGTAAAGAAAGTATGGTCCAATGACATTTCAGAGATATAAATGTTATTTTTCAATTTGAAAGATAGTAGTATAAATTTTATTGAAAACACCCTTATAATTATTTCCCTTTATGTACCTATACATATTGTGACAAGTTGGGTGGCTAATATTTATTTTCAAAGAAACAAGATTTGTATTCTATCCTTCTATACATTCAGATTCTATATAGTCTCAAAATAATGCCTCACACACAATGTATTAATATGAATTTATTATATCCTTAAACGCTCAAAGTTCATTTCTAACATTTTTGGATCAATCCTCTTTATCTATCCATTTATTATTCTAATTATATATATCTATTTGTACCAAAGCAGGATAGTCTTTCTTAATGCGATTTTTAAGTCACGGCAGTTACTACTTTGATATCATATCCCTCTTTAAGCTACTTCCATTGCGGTATACACCTTACTAAAAGAACCTAAGTTTGAGGGCACCTCAATGAACAATGTTACAAAAATTCTTAAACTGATGATATTGACCATTCTTCATTGAAGACCACTTATGCAATAAATGAACTCGGAATTATTAAATCCATAATTTGATGGAAGATATTTAAAACACTTGCCCCAAGATTTGACAAATATTGATTACACTTTCTAACATTCATAAAAGAAATTAAAAGCTGAGAGTAAAAATTGAGATGCTCTCATGTAGTACGAAAATCATTGGATTTATTCACTTCAGATATTTAAGGGCTTTTGATATTAATAAAATATCACTCTCTTGTTATAAATGATACATATTAACAGTCAAATCTAAATGTGAAATGGGTAGGTTGCTATTATAATGATATCTATTATATATAGCTGCTTCAGGGGGATACAAATATATATGTCGGATTTTCCACCATAAGAATACGTGAGGTGGATTTTTGACGATTTCTAAAAATACTTCCCAAGCACTAAGAACAACCAAATTACATGCGACTATAGCTATTATATGTTTATGCACGAAAATACTATTATTTATCCAAGAAAGATCATGGGTTCAATGCCAGGAGGTAACATATTCTCAAATTTTGAAAAATAATATCTACCTTAATACATAGGTCATTCAAACTTCCTTTGCTTATCGATACGTATGTAATGTACTTTCAAAAATATCAGAAGACGCCTGTGTGTCATGGGTTCGATTCGAAATACATGGGCCATATTTCCGAAATTTTTTTTGGGCACTTCCCGATAGTATAGAAGTTTTTAATTTCACACAGCATTAAAGGGCCGAATTTGTACATAAAGCTTACATAAGATTGTCGTAAATGGTCGTTGGTTCGATTCTAGAGAGCGTTTACTATATCTCCATAATAAATGCATAGGAACTCCTTTCGAGGCAACCCCTGAATGAATTTTCTTTTGATATATGGAGTGTTCATAAAGACAATCATACTCAAGCGAATTATTAAGTAAGCGAACCTTTACTAGTATTACATAAGCTCAACGATAACTCAGAGTACACTAGAGATGTCCGAAAAATCAAATAATCGAAAAAGCAAAACGAAAATCGGCTGAGGATACGCCGCTCATTAACGCAGGGGATTGAGTTCATACCTCCGCGGTTGCCGCAATCCAGCCTTCTACGCGGGACTTCGACTCCATCCGACGGCCCCCAGCCCACTAGCCCTTCCTCGTCCGTGGCTGAGCCTCCGAGGGATCGCAGCCGCGTGTGCAGACGTCGAGCGAACGACTCGGCACGCCCTCGGCAGCTGACGGGCAGAAAGGCACCAAGTCCGCAAGACTCTGTGGGCATTCCTCGCTTCCGTCTGCATCCGCACCTCCCGGCGCCGCTTTCCTCCGCGCCCGCCACCGCTCTCGCCTACCCTGCACCCGCAAACAAAGAGTCATTGATATTTTCGTTTTAATTCTTCCCAAATCGTACGATCCGCAACAGAAGTTGTATTAGACTTATAAAACCGTATGGTTAGAATCTCATTCGTCTAATTCGAAGAAAATAGTATTAAATTATGCAAGAGGTAAGAGAATCGTGTGCTATCAACTTATTCCATGTACTTACAATCTCATTAGTAAATCTGTTTACAAAGCTTGATAGGCAATTTAAACCGATATAACTGTGACTCGATATTTAATCGGCATTTAATAATTAATTTACGGAAGGATATCGATAGGAAAACAAGATGAACAAATACAAAGAAGGCGGAAGAGAGAAAAAGAATTCATGGGGAAAGTATAAAATTAGTTTGGAAGAAAGACAAATTAAATATTACATATGTTACGAAACTGAGAATATTAATGGATCTTCCAAAGTTAAAATATTACCAATATTTGGTCAATTGACTAAATATGCTGTTACGCATTGACTCGTTATCTATACATGATAGGTGATTAGAGTACTGGCATTACACATTTGCACTTAATAAAATTACACCAAAAGTAATTTTGAGATATAAATCAGAATAAACTGAACTGTAAATCTCCATTAAAATCAAAGGACAAAAGATAAAGTATAAATTGAAAACAGAACTGAGGGACCATTTGGGTCCATCTTAAGGACAAAAAAGCAAATTGAAGGTAAGATTCAGTATTATTACAATTATGCAAATAATTATGATAGTGTATTTATGTCTTCATCTAAAAGTGTAATTTCTGGGATAGAATAACTATAGAATCTTATTCTTAGGGAATATAGAATTTTGATTGTTATCCAATGCGCTAGTTCGATATATATTTTATTAGATCCATTTTTAAGTGTATTATTTATTCATATATACAGCCATTCATTCGTATCAAATTTTCGATTCAACCTAGGTTTTAGGATATTTATCAAAGAAAGACGTATCGATAGCATTTGAGGTGGGTCAGTTGCGTACAAGAATAGAACGAGGGGGCAACAATCGTTGGCAAGGATACCATAAAAATTAGATGTGGAGTCAGCGACACACAATCTGATCATAAAATAGTTTACGGATCATTTTGGTTATATTTTACTTGTTTTTTTTGGGTGTGAATCGATCTGACTTGGTGATAAAACATACAAATTATGATGAGATGTTATTCTGTATCTACATGTATATCTTAATTATCATTCTTACTTTCTCATCACATCAGAAATTTTCTGCTTACATCGTCTACGCATATTCAATCTTTACTTACTTGATAAGAATAAATTATATTAATTCCCATAATCACTTAATCAGTATAAAAATTTATTAAAGGTCATTTAGAAACGATATACAAATCCCTAACACAAAAAACGGATAAAGAGAACCAATTTTTACACATTCGATTTTGTCTTTTTTGAAGGATGAACGGCAATAATAAAAAGTGACAAAATAAATTATCTTTCATCTGAATAAAATGGATGCAAATCGGTATTCTAAATGAAATTATGAGCAAAACTAAAATTATAACAATTTGTCATCTTTCGTAAGATTTAAGAGATTCGATAAACTTGCTGTCAAATGATAATTCCCAAAAGAAAGCAATGGTTTCAATCAAAAGAAATCTTGACTTCCACAGTCCAAATAATCCGAAAAGAATTCGCGTGCCCAAAATCTTGGCATTTTAATAACGGAAATGCTTATTTTTTAACACTTTCTAATCGGAGATATGCAAACAAACATTCAAATAGCACCTTAAATATCAGTTAATAAGACGAAATTATGGAATTTGATATCGACATATTTCATAGAATTAAGAGACTTATCCCACGAGATTTCTTTATAACTAAATTATTACAATTTCTTGTAATAAAAGAATTTCCAAGGAAACGAAAGATTAGAATTCATGCTATTTTACCCACGTTTCTGGCTTGGAATACTTCATTTTATACGAAATTTTAGAAACTTATCATAATTCGCAAACAATTTTCGCAATCTCTATGAGCCCTCGATTGGCCCTGGACTAAAGAAATTGGCACCTTCTCAGCCAAGTGGGCGTTTAACGACCTTCTTTTATTTAAAGCTCTCCAAAAATATAATTTTCAGTGGGTTCAACGGCTCATCCCCATTCACACAGAGATGCTTTCGTGAATAGCAACGAAGTAATAATAAAAGCGAATGTCGATATCATTCTCCGTTAAAAATATATCTAAATATCTGATAAATCTAAAAAGTCTAACCATTTAACATCTTATACAGAAAGTCCAATTTATGACCTGTTCCGTCGTTTGATTTTTTATCTTACCACACTTTTGATAGGCGCAAATTCGCTATTTATTCCATAAATTTCTCTTCCTAAGAAGTGCATTAATGATCTTGGATTCTATCATCGCATCCGTTATTGGACAGAAATATCCTCAACTCAGTGTTTTATTATGAATAAATAACTTCTATCGAGTGATATACAAAAAAACAATTGAAACAAAGTGAACAACCAAAGTCATCTCCGCCTACCACATTCTTATGCCTCACTTTTAATGAAAACTTGCGTAAGAATTAAAAAATTAAGTTTTGCAAACTTTACAGTATTTACTCTATGTTCACTTCCTTAATAAACCCTCATAAATTATTGTGTCTTTAAACAAACGCTTCACTTAGAAAATGCGTTTCACATATTAATGCGTTGGAAATTATTTTCATACTTCACCTATTTTGGAAGTCACACTGAAATTATTATCGATATAATATTTTCTGATCTTGTGTAGATGAATCGTACGGGAAATGTATCCGACAGCAATCTAACTACCTTCAATTAAAATGAATATTGAAATGGAAAAGTTCTGACAAAGTATAGGAGGAATATCTCAATCAATTGAAATATAATGATTTGAGAGTATCTTCAAAGGAACTACATTTTAAAACGAAGAAGTTTTGGAAAATTACCGATCCATCATCCTGTTCCATGTTATCTATAAAATGTGGATTTATAGGATCACCAATAGTCTGGATTCCAATCCAGCACGATGGAACACACTGTAAGAAACTAAAATGATTTTTTGATTAAAAATTCGATCTCCCATACATACAAAGTTCTAAAAAGAAGTTTTTTTTAATTATACAACGCAACTAAATTCAGCAATATATTGCGTAAATTAATTTTCTTTTGTTTCGATTAAATTCGATAAGATGATTATAATTGTTTCATACTCTTTGCCTATGAATGGGGTCCCTAATTAATTACATTAAAATGTCGATCTCCATCTTCTAACGCTGAATTAGCGGCTGAGGAGGAAATTTTCCTCTCAGGGTTTCTTGCGTTTCTTTAAAAAGACGGAAGATTTTTTCGAATAATGGAATCGGAAAACATATCGAAAGCCGAGATAAATTGAAAGAGAAATTCCACTTCGATTTTGGTCATTCGTGTGTTTGTTTAATAAACGGTGGTTGGCCCTAATTCGTGTATATTCTATTTTGGAATCCGTTTCGCTATAAATGCCTCATGATCGCTTGAGTGAGGCAAAATTTTTATATCGCAAAAGCCAATGTAATGAGTGATATACGCACTAATCATATGAATAAGCAGAAATAAAGATCGCTATCATTACGCCAAATTATGCATAAAGAAAAATGTTATTCTCTTTTTGGTTTACTTCATCCTCTTGTATCTATTTACAATGATGTGCGATAGATTTTCCATTCTTTCATGTATAAAATGTATTTACGTATGTACCACAAGCGGCTACTGAAATATGAATGTTGTGGACATTCTCAATTCATCGTGAATTGTGCAATGCATTATTTGTTACGTTGGATTAACGGTAATATTTTGACGTTCGAACTAAAATAAATAAGACTAAAGATTCCTTTCGTCACCAGGACGACGGAGTTAGTTGCCCTGGTCGCTCTCTCCACCACAGTTTTCCTCTTCATTCACACAAGGGAACTGCACACGAAGCTGAGACAAATGGAAGGTAAACTGAATCCAGAAGACGAAACTCCATATCAATCAACGCCACCACCGATAGCAACTCGGCAACACATTGGTAAGTTGTTTGCCATTAAATGCAAATAGCGCAAATTACTTTGCAAAATTTAGAATCGTTTCTTCCTTACCGGAAAACACTGAAGCATATACAAAAGAGGAGGAAGAAATTTTCCTCTCGGTTGCGTCCGTTGTTTAGAATCATAGTCCACAAAGTGGGTGTTTGTAGGGATGATAAATAAACATTGATTTCAGACCACGGCTATTTAATTTATGAGAATGGAAATTATTTGCTTGAAACTTTATGGATTAAAGAGGATTTTACACCTTTATTTCAAAAGAAATAAATTATGTAACGGAATGAAAAAAAATGGCTGCGATATCGGCCCGAGAGCTTGTTAAAACTGCCATTCCTCTCATCCATCATAAAATGCTATCATTTTCTTGGATTACTCTTCATACTTTATGAATAGATAAAAGTCAATTTATACTAATTTTTGATTAACCATATCTTAGTAGAAAATAATGTAACTTAATTAAGAGATTATTCATCAAGTGAAGAATAGTGAAAGACCTTTTCTTATTTTTCTCAATATATTGCCTAAATTTATTAAGTACGGAATTGTAAAATTAAATAAGTATAATAGTAGTGTATTCTACGATGCTATACTATAGTTTACTCTTCGATCCTAAAACGCTTTAAAATATGAAAATAACAGTAATTAGATTTCAAAATGAAATATTACGAAAAATTCGAATGGCACCGACAACTCACTTCCATCAATGCAGATACTAAAATTTAGATTTTTGTACATTTAATAGAACCACTATTTTTCGTACAGATAATCCCCTAAAAATCATAATTTCTTGAAAAAATAAGTTACAAATGTATTTTGCAATAACGAAAAATAAATGCCATATACCGATGAACAATTTCACGGGAAGCCTTCCAACTGATTCGTGCTGAAACTAACGATTATTAATATTTTTGCAGCATTACATTATAATTTATATTTCCTCGAATTACAGATCGTGAAATAGATTTGCCCTAATTTGGATTTGTACCTACATTTTACATGTTCCACCATGATGAAGTGGATTTGGTCGACTTTTTCTCAAATTCTGGTGAAATTAGGATAACAATGAATGTTTCTATTGATCAAAGAGAATTTAAAAGTTTAAGAGAAATTAACTTTTTAATTACCATATCTTAATAATAAAATCATTTAAGTGGAACGTGGAAAGTATTCTAATTTCACATCCATCTATTCATAAGATACAAAGAAAAATCTAAAAAAACTAGCATTTTATTTTGGATAGCAATGTCAGTTTTCATATATTTTTCGGGCCATGGTATTCATTTACTTTTCGCTTTTAAATTTATATATTTCATTATTGAGTTCACTGTATGAAGAATTATTTTTATTCAAATTTCACCGGAATTTAAGTAAAAATCTACCAGAATAAGCTGCAAATCTTGATTTCATCCTTTGAAAACTGCGTAATGTGGGGGAGGAGGCCTTTTTGGTTCCCAACCGCAGTTTACGTATATTTATTTTCCATAAGTTTCCCAGGAACACATTATAGAACGGGTAGAAAAATTGGGATTACCATATCTGGCTAAAATCCGATCCGTAGGGTACTATTCTAGTGGACTACAGACTCACTTTTCCAAAAGACTATAGAATAAGGAAGACTGCGTAATTATACTGGAAGCCCTAATATAGCGAAATCCAAAAGGTAACAATTTCGCGCCATGGGGAAAACCCCACCGCCAAAAATTCGGTTACTTTCACTACGCCCTGCTGATTTCGCTGAATTTTATAACCGAGAGCGGGTCCGGATCAATCCGATTTAAGCTTACGGGTCTATGAGTCTCGAGCAAAAAAGTAACAATGATTAGCAATCGGAGCGCTAAATCAATTACTCCCTCGGTTAAAATTCAAAAACTAAAGTTCTATTCAAGATATCGACTCAGAATAACCTGTAAATGAAAATAAAAACATTTATCTCAATTTCTCTCGCGACAAGTTTTTCGTAACGTAAGAAACAAAAAATTTTTAGGCGATGTATAAATTTGACTGCACGATCCAATTTTTCGGAGGTTGCGTTCCACTTAAATTATTTTTTACTAAAATTTTATCAGTCAAAAATTAATATAAGTTGACTTTTTTGTATTCATAAGGTATAAAGAGTAATCTAAGAAAAAACTAGCTCTTTTAGCGTTAGATAGGATGAGAGAAACGGCAGTTTTAGTATTGATCACGGCTGGTGAGGTGACCAGTTTTTTCTCATTCCGCTATAAAATTTATTTCTTTTGTTTAAATGTTGAAGAAACTTCGTCAATATATAGAACCATCCTTCCTTGTCCAAATTTCACCAAAAAATTGGAAAAAAATCCACCAAACTTAGTTGAAAATATTAATTTCATCCGTTGCGAAGGCAAATTTTGTGGATATCGCGGATATTCCGGAAAAATGACCCGGCGTACGAGGCTATTCGATTTCTCCATAAGCCCCATACTGCCTAGAAAAGTGGAAAAGACTATAGTGAGTGCTCGGCGATGGCTGACTTATCTGGCTGTTTCAGCCTGATGCATCGCGTGTGTTCCGATATCCTTGTGTCGTTGGCTCGGCCTGTCTCTCCAATGTATGTCGCCCCGCACTCACAGGGGACGCGGTACACCACGGGGGTCCTCAGCCCAAGCTGGTGTTTTATTCTTGTGAGGTGGGTCCCTAGTTTTCTGGGGGGCAAGTGCACGGTTTTGATATTGTGTTTGGCCAGTATCCTCGCGATGACTATAGACACCGGGGCTGTGTAGGGCAGATAGGCAGTAGCCGTTGGTTTCTCTTCCGGGGTTTTGTTAGTAGCGCCGCAGGCTCCTCCCTTAGTGGGTATCCGTTCTGTAGGAAGGTCGTCCATTTGGAAGACAACAACTTGAACCGTGACAAAGGAATCGGTTTAAACAATACGTGGAAGCCGATTCTCAGAAGAATAGCACAAAGCAGGATCACGACCAATCACACAGGTGAAAGGGATACGAACAATACTCGTAGATAAGACCACCGTCTCCGTGCACCTCTACTTCTCCTGAAGATGGCCACGAAGAATGTGGCCGAAACGCTGGCTCTAGCCGAAGCCTGCACCCGGTTGGAAACCCGTGAAACATTTCTAAATCAGTTACGTCGGGAAAGACCGAGATCATTTCTCAATGCAATGGGTATTTTGAAAATAGAAATTTTTTCGCTCGTGTAACTAGCCAAGATGCAACTTTGCCTGAAATTGCATTTTTGTAAGCTGTACCATTTTCTAGTAATTGAGTTTTATGCACCGCGAAACAACTTGGAAAAAGTGTCGTTTTTTGGGTACATTAGTTTATATTTCTTCTTGCAGTAAATTACGTACTCAATCTGCAGTAGCGAAAAATTATACTCAAAGTATATAAAAAAATACATAGCTTGATGCTCAAACCATTCCTCTACGTTCAGTACTTTGCTAGCAAGAAATTCACAAAGTAAAGGTGCACATAATTAATACTTCGACTTTAGGGACCTTCTTTTAAAAGACACCTAATAGATGGCAGGACTATTATCCACCAAACGAATAGAGCAAAACATTTCCGTTTCTGGAACGCCGTTCTGTATATAGAATTCATCTTTATGGGACAAATTTAAGCCAAGGAAATTAGTACTCAGACGACTAATTTCACGACCACCGCTGGCGAGAGAACAAAGATAATTAGTACATACACTTCTTCGAGATATACATTAGTTACGCAATGACACACTCACTGTTATTATGTGCGAAAATAAGTAATGGTAGAACAAACAACTGTAACTTCCTCATTTCCAAAGCGACAAAAATTTACATTTTATTGATAAAGAGAAATTATAAATTGGTTAACAAATTGTTTATTCTGCTACGTTTGTTTATCGACAGTAAGATTCTGTAATTTTTGTAGCGTTGTTCTTATGTCAATTGTAATTTTGATGAAGTCACTTAGCACTGCGCCTGCCTAATTAATATCGTCGAATTTGATGAAAAAGTAAGAATGTTGAACCATAAAGTGAAAAAGCGGATTTAAATGTACAATAAACATAAAAAAATAGTAACAAAAAATTGAAGGAACGTTACATTCTTACTAATTCGAACTTACGAAGCAATTCCAATTCCAAAAACATCTTCATTTAGAGTGTTTTGAAACAAGAAAATGAGATTTTGTAAGGTAGCAATTTTTTGATATGAAGTTACAAAAAAGGGCAAATGGATAACCAGATAATGGAACCAGAAAGTGCCAGCGGGGGGAACACTAAAAACTTTAAAATAGATTCAATGAATGCTCCAAAAAGAATCTCAAACGGGAAAATTGTGAACGGTGAAAAATGATAAAATTTAGAGTATACACTCCCCTCAATGCACTGGCATTCAAAGAAACAATTGGAATGTGTTATCCATTTAAAATTGCAAATTGTTTTACCTCTTACAGCTTAGAAATGTCAAAACATGCACACGATAAACAAACATACCGGAAACAAACTCAACCTTGACACGTTAACAAACGAAATATTCATGGCATCTAGAACATTAGAATCGACCTAATATCGGTGGCCATCAATACCAGGAAATATTAGAAAAACATAGAAAACACAAACTGAGCAAAAGAACAATTAAGACATACTTGGCTCTGGACGGTCCATAGACTTCGTTCACATAAGGTCAGAGAAGGTTTTAAAAATTATTGAGGCAAGAATACGGTATTGAGTCATACAATATATAAATTCCACCGAATATCGTCGTACCCTGATTCTTATACGACGAAAGTGAAAACTGAAAAACAAAGAGTTGTAAGAACCCCTCCAAACACCATTTGCACCTTGAATACACAATGCGATTTATGAAACACTAAATCAGAGATCGAAGTACCACAACATAGTCACCCTCTGCCACACGCCACCGGCAGATGGACGCTGTATGAGCCGATGCACAAATATATCGATAAGAAAAACACTAAGTAAGGCAACATGGCAGAGGAGGGCGCAACAATGCGGTTCAAATCACAAGAGGAACCACCATCCATGCACACCACCTCGAGGTACTCACTGAGGTTAGAAAACTCGACTTTTAAAGGCATTCCAGCGCCATCTGTGTCCTTTAGGTTGAAACTTACTGACTTTCTCAGTTAAAGAGGCCTTTCAATTGATTTTCGTTAAGGGTGTCAAATATTTGAGACGAATTTGTCTTACGATTCAAGGTAATGTGCAAGTTAGATCACCCGTGAGCAGTGTACGCGTGACAAAAACTGATGCAACGAGATGCGCTTACGACATGTTATTTCGGAACGTCTTAAGGGTTACAAATATAATTCTTAAATCTTATAAAAGTAAATTCTTAGGGCGTTCAAAATGCAAATTTAAAATACCATTCTTTCCCCTCTTATACACTCAAAAGCAGCATAAAAGAAATAATTCATAAATGAAAGTAACTGTATTGCAATTATCAAAGTTTCTTTTCTTCGTGTCAGAGTAATTAATAGGATTTGAATAGTTAATGTGAAAGTGTCGAGGAAACTTCCCTTTCCTGACACGAAACCTACATTAATCACGAAATCTTTGATTTTTAATAGTTTATCATTCAAAGTTTCATTTCTTTCTGCGTAGGTGCATTTATGTTTTAACAAAGTAAATTTAAATGACTTTTAATATCAATTGCTTTAACTTTGGCGTTGCGTTGAAAATGAAAATCCTTTCTACAAACGAATTGAATTTGCTAACAGATATTGCGCCACTGTTATTTGTTACAAAAATGGGTTGATTAGGCTAAAAGAAATTAGGGAAGAATACTCGTTAATGTCAAAGATCGACTATAATTAGGTGGACGTGGCTAACAATGACATTTAATGCTTTAGAAATCTGGCGTGCCTACCGGTGTATTTTAAGAACCTCCTAAGAGTTAAAAATAAAATTGTATCATTCGCAACTCTAAAATGCAATGGTCTTTTCTTCTGTTGAACTTTTCAAATTCGCAATGGATCCAAAGGAGGTGCACGAACATCCTCAGATGCCGTCACTGGGTTCGATGAGATCAATTCGACCAATGGATGATTCTATTTGTTGAAACTTCGATCAAAGCTTTTAGTTGTGTTGAGAATCCCGGCGACGAACCCAATTAAGACGAAATGTTCGATTTTCAAACTTGTTTCGAGTATATTGGTTTCCTTCAGTCAGTTCAACATGTCCATCCTGTGCTCGAATATTCGTATAGAGAGGAACATTTCGGTAATTAGATCATTATTCGTTCTACTTGGAAAATCCAACAGTAAACAAATGGATGAATTTTCCATTGGATGAAAATTTGGAGTAATTATGTTGAGATATCCGCTGTGGTATTAGCACTTTTATTTTTTGTAAGGTTTCTCTCGCATCTTTTTTAAAATGCACTCAAATAATCCCAGCAATGTTTTCGGCCGCTCCAACATGGTACAAGCAAATTATTTTAATAATTTACTAGGAATTTTAATTTTATCAGATATCCAGATTTACTTTTTGTTTCGTCATTACTTTGATTCCATACAATGTATTGGTAATGTAACTATTTCCATTATATAAAAGATGCATTTGTGGGTCGCAAATTCACTGACGAAAGTGTTTTGAGAAAACATTACCCAGAATAGTAATAATGAAGATTCACTGACTGAGGAAGATAAGACATTAAAATTAATTTTTCATAGCTCTCCCTAAATGAAAAAAAAATAATTTATCTGCAGTCTAAGGCTCAAATAACTGAGATCTTTTTCTTTAAGAAGATAAACTAAAGGCAGTGGTATATTCTTACTTCGACGACTGCAATCGATTCCTTAAAACTATAACTACCGACAGTGAAATCCTACCATAGTATGAGACATTACAAGATATAACGATAAAATAAAAAAAATATTTTCGATAAGCAAATGTTTATTGTCTTCATGAATTTTGTATCTAATACTTAATTTTTTCCCTATTACAGCACTTACCATTCTTCTGTATCTTTTCGTGATTCATCTGCTGTCCCTTCCCATCGTTCAAATCTGCCGATATGGTCCTCCAATTGAATCCCGACGTATCGTGGCTTCGGAAAAGAACTTCTCATTCAATAATAAGACCATTACCACATCATTAAAGATCAGGTGTGATACTCGACAAAAAACTTCCTTTTTAGAGCAGAAATTTCGTAAAGATCAAACGTCCGCGGAACATCTTTGCACCCACACATCCCAATCGCATTCTATCGAATCTTAAATTTCTTTTTAAAAATAGTCTGTTTCCGAGCGTATTCTTATAAGGATACGTCAAAAAGTAATATTTTAAACTAGATCGATTCAATTAAAACCTCTCTCCCCTTTCCACATATTTCCTTTCTAGATAATATTACCAACAAGATTGATCTGTTTCCATCAAGAGCGACTTGTTTAGCTGTGATTGGCCACGCGCTATTAGTTGATAAATAAAAAGGGCGATTTATGAGTAATTCGTGTACCCATTATAATCGGGGCTTTCGATGCAAAATATGCTTCGTTAGAGTCATACTTCCAGAAGAGACAGTTG
Source organism: Pantala flavescens (assembly GCA_020796165.1). Lineage (NCBI taxonomy): Eukaryota > Metazoa > Arthropoda > Insecta > Odonata > Libellulidae > Pantala > Pantala flavescens. Next base: position 16,578,942 of record CM036885.1, on the reverse strand, counting down.
AGCATGTCCATGTTAGTATTTTGATGCTTCTTCACTCCACAAAATGCGTGTGTAAATGAAAAAATCGCAAAACATATAAGGTTATACAAAATACAAATAAATTTAAACAGAAGCGTAGAATTAATTTTCCTATTCCCAACTACCACCTTGCTAGTACTTTTCTGAATTTCTAGTTATTTATTACGTATATTCATATGGCTAATTAAGCAGTTGTTGCCTGCAAGTACCTAAGAAGGGAACCTGGTTTAAAGGCTTAAAATCTAAGGAATTTTTTTATAGTTATACGAAAAATACAGAAATCCTAAGTTTGTGTATTGTATCTTTGAGTGCATGAAGCTTCAAAAACTTCAGTTTTTGAAGCTTCATGCACTCTCGAAGAAAAAATTCCGCTTATTTATGGCAATAAAAACTGTTCATATTTACATTTTCATCAATATATGGGTTTCAACGAATAGACAAAGTAATGTTCTAAAAGTAAACAAAAATAATTTCAATACTTATATAGTTTTTGCGCAATCGTGCACAATTCAAAAAGACTGTTTTCAGAAAATTGCCTTTAAAGTGAAATCAATATGAGAAGGAGTGACTTCGTGGAATTCCATAGCAATAAAATGCAATTTTACAGGAAGATGTAATTTTATATTACCGGTCGTGAATATAGCATGTTTTTGTGGAAATTTACAAAGTTGTTTTTATTGCCTTTAAAGTTTCAGCTACGAATATCTATCAGAATTCATAAACTGCTGTCATCTGATGGTCCAATAAAGTTGGTGTGCATAGGAAACTCCATTCGTTTAAATGAATACTCTCAACGAAATCATCGTCCCGTACAATGCTTCTTCTCGCGGTCATAGTTGTTGGCATAAAAACTGAATTCCCACATGATTTATATCTACAATTCTTCCATTACCACGAAATATAAAACATCCTCATTAATGTCTACAGGTGTTTAGGCAGCGAGTTTAATTATGTGTTTTCTATAATTTAGATTTTTCTGCCGTCGAGCTGCATTTTTCTTTCGTCTGGAAGATATGATGAATATGCCTTCGGTAAGTCGTCAGAAAGTGTATGAAATTTCGGCGAAGCGGTTTATGGTGTTAAAAATCAGTGACGATGAATTGATGCACTCTTCGGTCCTAACGAACAAAAATCTTGCGTCATTTGTGCTACTTTAGGGATGAGGAGTATCGCTTAAATCCACGAGTATGTGCGACTGGAAACTCTTCCGAAGACCAAAAAAGAATTTTTGCATTCAATGGATGATATATCCTTTCTACATACCTCTACATACATTTACAATATATATTTCGCCATCATCATCACCATGCATTAAGTTCTGTGTTTAGCATTAACCAAACCGTTCTTAAAAGATGTTGTATAAGCCATGAAACGTGTGTTCCTCACCCCAATGATAGTTGATCCGCACTAACTCATCGGCTTCAGAAATACGCCGTAGATTTCTTAATATCACCGAAACTTTGGGAAAACATTCCTAATGCGCTCTTCTAAAACTGAAGAAAATCGGATACTTTTTGATAAACCGCCCGAATGGCTCTCAACAGCTTCCAACGCAGCATTTGCTTGCTCTCGAAGACATCGGTTGTGTTCGGCGGCTTCATCCGTCAGATATCGGATGAAATCTATTGCAGCTCAATGATCCCAAAAAAGAATAAAAAGCTCTCTTTAAGACCCGGACTTCTTCTGCACACAACACTCTTGCAAAAATATTTTATACTCCGATTCTGAAAACCCCTCAAATTTTGATGTTTATTATCTTTGATAAGTTGATTGTGAAGTTGGCATAATATTGACGTAGAACACTAGCTCACTTATCCACTGTGTCCAATGGTTACGCATCGACAGATTTGAATAATATTTTGTAATGTAACGATAATTGGGATGTAAATAAATGATAGGTAATCACTGACAAGGGGACCTTTAGGACTGCGGCATGGGATATTGAATAAGACCAGTATGGATGTGAAGCTTAGATATTACTTATAACAACCTGAAAATACTAGGGGCCAACGCTCCCTCGTTTCTTTGTAATTATTATTTGTAATGTAATGTTTAAAAATCGTCAATTCTAGCCGCTTCCAATTAAGCCCAACAATATATAATTATAATATATAATTATAATATATAATTATAATAAGGCAACAACTTATCAACAAACAAACGGTGGCGAGGTGCTAGCGTGTTAGATTCCAATACTATACGTGGTTCGAACCCGGTTTAAACTTTTCGTTTTTTTCTTCAATCAATATATATATATATATATATATATATATATATATATATATATATATATATATATATATATATATATATATATATATATATATATATATATATATATATATATATATATATATATATATATATATATATATAATTTATTGATTGATATAAGTCGAGATAACAATTGCAAATCATAATTCCACATTTAATTCCACATAAAACCACATTTCAATAGTAAAGATTAACCTTAAATAACCAAAATTTTTATACATAAAATAACTTCGCTATTATTACCAAATCCTATGAATAATCATTCTATATTGTTCTGTCTTTCTGTTAATGATTTATTTATTTGTAAGAGAAAATAAATAATCAAACCGAAGAATAAAATCAGCCCAAAATGAAAGTCAATGAAATATTACTTTAATCATTCCACATACTCAATTTAACACACAGAGATGAAACAAATAGTTGAAACAACTCTGAAAATCCCTTTTTTAATGATGCAGAAAGTTCAATAAAAATCTTGTGAATTATTGATCATAATTAGAGAACAGTTACAGAATTCAATTTCCGAGATAATATCAGCGAAAATATGGCAGAGGTACGATCAAACTTTGGCATTCGATGAAAAGAAAAGATATTTTATACACAAACTAAGAAATTTGAAAGATGACGAACAGCAGATATTAACTTTGCACGACCAAAAACAAAAGAGGGACGAATCGATTTCCTGTATTTCAATTTTATCTACTGAGCTCCATAAAAGTCTTCAATTTCTGTTATATTTCAATGCGCAACGTTAATCGAGCAAAGAAATAGATTTTCGGATGTGAATCGCTCCATCAAAGGAGGAAAATTAAGTCATAAGGGAAGATATTTAAAGTAGGTTTTGATACTATAATATTAAAATTACTGATATGATATAATGACTTTTAGGAAAAATATTTAAACATTTTGAGGACGAGCACAGCTATAATTATAACACTGGAGATAAGAACGATATTACCCTAAACGTAGACTGTCAATATATGATCCCATACTACTTGGGTGTAAAATAATAAAATACCAAAAGAATTCTAAGAAAAGTATAAGAAAATACGTAATAACTTTTAAAGAGAACAAAAAAATTATTATCTGAAAAGTGCTACTACGCAGTAAAATAAATTTTGGACGACAAGAGCCACTATATTTATAGTTTCCAAGGTCATTCTCTACATCGGAGATTGATTTTTAGCTGATTCATACATTTTCAGTAATCAGAGATTTCGTTTACATTTTTAAAATTGTTACAGTAAATATTGTAAATATGCTTGTGTGCGAATTTTACAAAATTGTCAAGTAATGTATATTCAGAAGTAAGAAATGCTTGGGATAGATTTTCAAAACAGCTTACGGTTGCTATTTTTGCACAAAATTGTAAATAAATAAATGTTTATAACTTTTTCACATGCTGACTACTTTCTATTTTTCTAACTTCAGTTGACGAATGAACTAGTTATGAAATGTATTTCATTGTGTTACCCAAATAATCAATGAAGATCGACACCGTAAGAGGAAAATTTCCTCCTCGACCGGGATTTGAACCAGGGAGGCATTTAAAGATACTAATTTTGCCTCATAATGAGCGTATTTCGACAAAATAATTATTTAATTCGGTTAAAAATGTACTTTTACTATTTTGAAATTACCTTTTTCAACAATGACGGAAATTATATGAAGAATGACAGCCCAAAACTTAATATATATTAAAGAAATGGTTCAGTGAAATATTTCCTTCTTGGGATATCGAACAAGTAGAATGTTAAAACTCAAAATGATAAGCAAACTTTTAGATGAAAATTTAAACAGGGTTAATTGAAGTCATATCCAACTACAATCTCAATGTTTTATCCAAATTATTATCATAATTGCATCCAAAATAGATTCTTTTAATCCTGAATTTTACACTCGCGAGGAAGGTACATTTAAGTTCGAGTTCATTTTAGCGAATGTGTGCTTACCTACAGAATGTAATAAAAATGGTTCCTGACCGAATTCGCCTTCATTGCGCATCTCTTTGTCATTACTGAAACGAGTATTCCGCACATTTATAATAATTTATCAATAAATTTGCATTCTTTGGAGGTTATATTATCGATCCAAAAAATGCATAATAAACTCAAATTTTTATGAAAGATATCTAAGGAATATAAGTGATAGTTTCTATCTAAAGATCGAGCTTTCATCATCAATTTCGTTATAGCTTCCTTTCACATGCTATTTCCAGAAAAACGCCGTAAAAATACTTGAACGTACCAAAGATAAATAAACATTAACGATAAGTAGCCAATGGGTCGTCAAACCAACATTTAATTGCTGGAATATATAAATTCGCGATATGTTTGCACAAACGAACACTCAATATAGGGCTTTTTTCCAAGTAATGGGAATCACCTACATACAACGAGTAATTAGAATTTTTGTGGTTTAACACCCCCTGCAATACAACTGCCATCTTTTTCGATCGGTATATTTTAGATTTCATTTGGAATCTATTAACAACTAAATCGCACTGAAACACTTGAAATCCTTTCACTCAACTCACGATTAAAAAATGACATCTTATTAGTAAAAGAATTTATATTGAACATCATGAGATGAAATAGAAAATGTGCAGATTATTCCTCTCAAGTACATGAAATTATGATAAAAACTAACAAATAATATGAAAATTAATAAAGTAAACAATCGAATTGCATTTTCACGCGATCTTATGCTTCAGTGGCCTCTATGGGTCATGCGGTCCTTGGAAAATCGATTTGGGGGTCCCTTAGCAACGTCAGGGCAAAAGGTTTAATAAAAGTAAATTGTGGCACCTTCGCATTGATTTGGAAGTAAAATAATATTAAACAATAATAAACAATTGTTAGCAATTTCTACATCCATCAGAGTCATTAATAAAATTTTTTAAAGTATTTTAGAATAAAAGTTATGTAATTTCAATAAATGTATCTTCTTAAAAATTTTTTCTTTATATTTTTTACAACACCATTAACCATTAAGACATTAAAGTAATAATTTTCAGTAATTTAAGTAATATTCTATCATACTTATATGTAGTTTTTCACTCAGCGTCCGCGTTTTGAAATGAGGTCCAAAAGAAACACTGTTATACTCCTTATTTAGCCCATGAACCTCGCTGATTCGAGAATTAGTCCGTAGATCTCTCGTTTTCAATAAAATTACTAAGAAAGTGTTCACAAGAGTTCCCTCATTCCACCAAAATAAGGTTCTATTTATGAAAGCATTAGGTAGTGAAAATAAGCAGAGAAATACACTGTAATATTTTATTTCTATAATACCTAAATTTTATATGATCTCAATTCTCGGAAATTTTTCTTAAATCATTCACTCTTTTGATCGTCTTTTAAATTTTTTATAACAAATAGAAGAATAAAAAAACTGATGGCTGACATGATTTCAATGCATCGGTTTACTCTGTCATATATGCGGTTTTAGAGAACACTCCAGAATTTGAAGGAACCAAAACGTATACAATAGGGAGATCCGAGAGACGCGTCCTCCTTTGAGTCACTTTTACATTCCAAAGAAATGAATAGATATTTGATGCATTCAACATTTTTGAGGGTATCTTTCAAAATCATCACATTCGTAAATAATAGGTAAAATTATAACATTATCGATAAGAGCAATATACAAAATCACAATTATTATATATCTATTATATATAGCTGCTTGGGGGATATATATATATATATATATATATATATATATATATATATATATATATATATATATATATATATATATATATAATGTATATATAGGATACGAGAGTCAGGCCTAAACCACTGAGGCCACGGGGTAGCTGATTTTTTTAAATGGCCCACTAAATCTCACCAAGGAAAGCGGAAACCCACTCTACCTATCGCGATTTCGATTCTAGGAGGCCGCAAAAATCGACTTTTCCCCGTAATAATGAATGAGGTCGTTTGTCAAAGATTTTTTTACAAAATAATTCCCTAAAGACAGAAAGATAAGATTTCATGTAGATTTCATTTCTACTGCCATTATATATTTCTACAGAAAAATGGTATAGTTTAGCAGCAACTGGTCATAGGTTCGATATCAGGAAGTAAAATATTCCCAATTTTTAAAATCGTATCTCTCTTAACATGATACATGGATCATTAAAACTTTCTTAACTTATAGATATGTATATTATGCACTCCAAAAAAATGAACAGTTGCCTATGTATCATGGGTTCGATTCCAGAGCGACCCGTAATCTCGATTTTCCCCTTAAGAACTACACAGGCTGCATTTTAAAAGATTTAAGGGCACTTTCCGTTGGTGTGGAAGATTTAAATTTCATACATGCATCGATAAACCGATCCGGTATACCGATATAGCGGTAAACATTCATACCGGTAACATGGTTCGATTCTAGGGGGCGTTAACTATATCTCCGTAAGAAATGCATAGGGAACTCCTTTTGAGGCACTTCTTGAATGAATTCCCTTTTGAAATTTGCAGTATTTATTAATACAATAATACTCAAGCGAATTATTAAAGTATTTCTCGTAGAATTTCCTTGGTTTGACTCCGGGACGGGAATAATTCTGCCGTAAAATATGCATGGGAAATCAAAATCAATGCAATGTCCTTTCGTTTATGTTTAGCATGACTTATCAGAATAATCTTTCGAAAAATCTTACTTTTTATTAAAAGATATATTTTCCGATTGCTCGCTGTCAGCAAGCGCACCTTTACTCGTAATTTACGACTGATGACAATTATATAAAAGCACATTCGATTTGAAAGGTAGATTGGAGTTCATTAGGAAGAAAGTCATTGTTATATCTAACAAAAAATCAAAAAACACTTTTAACTGCTCGAAGTAATAAACTTTTAATTCGTGTCCTCTTCTTTCCTGTTCCGTGATAAAGAGAAACATAGAATCCATTTCTCTCGTCCTTTATCTTTTTGATGAGAGGTAAAGCGCCCTTTTCAATCCGAGGGCATTGGCCTATCATTTTATAGGTCATCGCCCTATATATATAAATGCGATCTACTTCTCAAGGTGTTATTTACTTTTTTGAGAAAACGAATTTGTTAACATCGGTTCTCCTTCTGTACAGACAGTAAACTTTTGATTCAGCCCGGATATGATTTAAAGGAAAGGTATCCTTGCATATGATTGGAAACATTTTTACTCAAATATTATAGGATCTTAGGGAAGTGTACGATTCTCGAATTAAATTTTTATCTTTATAAACTTACGCATTCAAAAGGATACTTAGTTATTACTTATGTTTTATAAAAAGTGCTTCAGAATCAATTAAACGCCAATGAGTTGAGACACGATGAAATTTTCTCTATGCAGATAAATTCTTAAAACATATACGATTGCATAAACTTATGATTAATAATTAAAACCATTGAAGAATGAGATGGTCGAAAATTAGAGGTGAGTAGGTCACGTGATATTAGAGTGACATGAACTCGCGAATCGAGATACTTTCCGAAGAAATAGTTTGAATACACTGGAGTACTCCTTCTGCAGATGAGCGAAAGAATTTCAATTTGGTAAGAAGACGGTCGTTGCTGGAATCATTGCCATAATGGAGACGATGGTAGTAGATAGTTTACCAAATATTATTTGCTGCATTTTTACTGAGGAATTAGATATGAAAAATTATCATAAATCTATTTTTTCATTCAGTTTCATTTTCGATGGCTTGATAGGAAATCTCAAGTGACTAAGTTATAATATTAATTTCCCGCGATCATATCAACTTAGAATAATTTTACATCCTATTCTACCAAATTTTAAAAGGTTCTGGATTTAATGTATTAATAATATAGAATTCCAACGCATGAGTGGTTCGCGAAAATTACCGAATTCTGAAAAATGAGGGGATTTGAGACTCAGATGCACAAATGAATGAACTCAAAGCCAAACAATTCCGTGCACCAAAAATTGATCTATTTCCAGTAATCCTAACTACGCTAACTAATTTTGAAATCCAGATACTAAAATAGAAGTAATTACGAAAAATATCTGTGGACACATATTTACTTAAGATTGCACACAGTATATATTCCCATTCTCTATTTCCTCAATCTCTTTCATTTATTTGTACACATACATTTACACATATGCTCACTCACTAGTATTCAAGAATAGCTTAAGAAGTCAAGATTTATACGTGATTTGTATGTGTTTCTTTTATATAACAAAGGTTCCTTTTCAATATTCAGTCGCGATGAAGAAACATAACATAAAGTTTTCTTTATCTAATAAAAATAAAGTTCCAGGCTTCTTTATGAGTTAATCTTAATGCGGAGTTTTATAGCGAATAACACGGTTTGGGAATGATAATTAAGTATTTTTAAAACTGCACAATATCAAACAGATTAACTGATTTCGTAATGGACATCCATCAAAATGGTAGCAACATACACTACAAATCCATATTTTAGGTTAAAAAAATTCTAGTAATAATATTGGAAACTGAGTCGGTAGATTGGATGAGTTCAAACATATTTGTCACAAAACTTGGCATTACTCATCGCCATGCGAAACTCTCACGTGGAATTCCATCTCAAAGGTGACTTATTACTCAATCAGAAAGATTATTACGTGTTTTATCGAATACGGAACAGACAAATCGTAATAATATTTTAGATTAGAATAATAGTTTTAGACCATTTATTCGGTTAGGCTGAGGTAGGCTTATCATAAACTTTTTATAAACAAATTTAAATACAAAACAAATAATCAGTGGTCAGTTTGCGTCGAAAATAATATAATGAAAGATTGATAATTGCTTAGCTTGTCCCCATACCATCAAAAATATTCCTAATATTCCCTCAGTATTATATATATATAAACTGAGATAATAATATTCTATTATTTCTGTTGAACAGAAATTTAGAGAAGTGACGATATTCGCAGCCATCACATGTTCATAGATAAAAATAAAATAGATCGTGATTTGCATCGAAAAATTTAATGATCTAAAAAAAATTGAATGAAGGTATTAATTAATAACGCGTTAATTTCTTATCCGAAAGGGCTTTCGACCACTTCAATTCTATTTTCCTATACATTTAGCACGAGAATGCCAATATTGATTCATCTTCTCCCATAACTTTCAGAAAGCAGTGAAATCAAATGAATGAATTTGCAACGAACAATTTTTTTCCAAATTGCCTTCATCTCTCCTTATATCCGAACTCAATCCGCTTTTTTCTACATTTCTTTTCAATATTATTAATTAATGATAGAGTTCCTCTTCATTTGTGCCTTCAGCTATAATCAAAATAGCTAAGAATTCACAAGAACATCTCTTTATTTTTGTAAACTAGAATTAAGAACAGACAAGGAATATTACAACATTTCTATAAGGTCTTCTCTCCATCTAGGTTTTTCTTATTATTAATTATCTTTCGTAAGACACTAACTTGGCGGCGCTTTAAATAATATTAATTCCTTAGAGATTTCTATCAATAATATTGTACTATTAACGAAAATAGAAATAAACCTCTTTGGGAAACCGTTATGCATGGAAAGGAATCATTCAGCCATAATGTACGAATCGCTATAATAAATGCTTTGAATTCTTCGAGGCACGATGTGATACCGCTGTTTTACAAAATTCAACTTCCATTTTTCTTGTTTTCGAAGATATATCAGAAAATATTCGACTATTCATTAATAATAATTCGATAATAAATATATAACTGATATTCGATAAGCATCAAATTAGTATTTTATTTCCCAAAAACAAACCTCTAGAAGTAAAAAGAAATTGCTCGATAATATGCGATGAACTACAAAATCTTGGGTAACGATTAATTTAATTAACGATTAGTGAAGATTAATAATTCGATAGAACGAATTCTCTAAGAACCGCAAACACATTAGATACTAATCTAATGTGTTTGTAATTATTTTTAAGAACTCAATGCTGAAAGAGCACTAAAGAAATATTTAAAAGAAGATATGTCGGGAAATAAGAAAACTCAGTGGATACGTCTCCAGGAAAAAGTACAAAAAATAATTTCAGAGTTTCAATAATCAGCTCGTTTAGGTTTTATTAATTCATGGTTTCCGAGCAAATTTATTTTTTCAATTTCTATACTTAGTAATTCGTCTTCCTGATATATTTTCAACTAAATAAAGCGTGACAAAATTCTCTAGCAGTCAAAATACGAATTTTGAAACTTCATGAATTTTTCTACTTCAGCAACGCTTGTTTAAAATATCGCTGCGCGATATTATAGGAATCCCTTACTGAAATACACTGCAGTAGGGAGTTCAAAAAGTCTCTAGCGGTCAACAGCTGGGGAAAGGATATCTGGCGAAGGGTGTCTTCCGGGAACACGCAAATCCTCCAGCGATATTTTAGGAAATCAGCCTCTTAATACTTGGATTCCGAAGCAAGGATGTCTTACCTATAATATTCCCTGATTATTTTGGAAATTACATTTCAAGTATTCACATTAAAAAATTGCAAAAGGGGAGGCAAATAATTTTTCTCATTATTTTTACTTTTTAAAGTAAATCTAAGAGTTTTTTGAAAGGAGGAGGAGGATGAAGACCAGTGAAAATAATTCGAAGCGATTGATTCCGCAAAGCCTAGGGCAACATTCTCTCGCAACTGTAACATTGTTTACTATTGAGTGACCTCCGTCAACGGTCAACAATGAACATCAAAATAACAAAAGGATTAGCATTGCAATTCTTCAAAACTCAATCAAACTCTCGGTAATATAACTGTGACATACAAAAATATCCAAATCTAGACACTAATGCGACCAGTATATTGTCTTGCCGTACCGTGAGTATTAGTTCCGTCTCTACAAGTTCAGAATACGTTGGTACTCACCTAAGCACTGAAAAGGAAAGAGAGCTGGGAACCGCTCCAGCAGATAAATTCCAAGTGTTTGTTTCGGGACTTGGGATATTCCTATTCGAATCCCGCAACAGTCACCGGCCGTGTGACGAGCGCGGCAGCAGCATATACCCACTGCACCCTCCAAGGACGAAGGAAGGTCGTATGAAACTGATCTTCCCCCACCCTTGGGCCAGGCTTCGTAGCAGACGACGCTCGTGGAACTGGATGAAATGGAATTGCAATGACAATCCATGGATATTGATAGAAATACAAATTGGAATGAATTATTCGAGAAGAACACTCAGAACCGAGATGAAACTTTACGTCATCAAAACCTAATAAAAATATGGATTTAAGGAGCGAAATTCGTATCGATTATCATCGACAGCACATTGAGTTTTAGGTCGCGGAGGGAAGCTATTAAGGCTATATTATAACCTCAATTACAAATAGCTCACTGATAATCGGAAGCTATTTCCTTTTGATAAATGTAATACCAAAATAATATCATTCTAAATATCGCAGTTTTTTGTTTTCCTAATTTGTATTCTCTCACAAGCTGGCAGCACAGTACTTACGCGAAATCGTGGCGTTCGGCAGCGGGACGGTAATGCTCGCCGAACATTAATTCGACTACAATTTAAATATATCACGGCAGGTTTTGAATTGGTCCAAAACTCTTCTATTGAAAACTCATCCTTTACACAATTTTAGCTTGTGATAAGGAGCATAGGGGGAAAAATTCTGTGCAATAAAATTCTTGTTTCTCCTAAATGATCATTTAGTTGCTCCACTGCCATATGATTTACATGCGTAGAATCCCTGGTGTCATCTATCGCAAGAGGTATATTTTCATATCGGCTATTGTAATTCTTTTATCTTCTGTAATTCTACTCTTGCATTGGGGTGTGCTTTGCACTAACTTACAAACTTGGCAAGATGTATCTAATCTGGTAAGTCACAGTACATCGCCAAATAATTGTATCTAATTTTTAAGTATTAATGCGTATATATTCATCAATATTCTTAGAGTATATTCTGCTACGTAGGTTTTTCTCATAATATCGTGCATATAGATGTAGTTCTTTCTAGATCGCTGATCGTTACGGATGCTGTACGTGACTTTGCTAGATAATCGTTGTATGTTTACTATCGTTGCAAATCTTTCTTAGAATGTTGTTCAATCATTGATTATTTCGATATATTTCATTTTAGTAACTTATACGTTAGCGTGAAACACTCTTCAAAAGGTATTATTTACATTTGTACGTACATCTTATCTGTATTTTTCGATCAACACAGGTCCGCTACCTCAGGAAATATATCGCGGAATCTCTTGTGATAGCTATGCTATCCTTTCGTTGGTCCAGTCGTTATGAACGCTATTCACGTTAATATTAATTATATGAAGAAAGAAGTTCGAACATAGAATGCACATCTGTGTTATCCTCTACTATTTTGACCAATGTGATAATCGATTGGAAATCACAAGTTAGAATTATAACATTTTTAATTGGCTGCGCCATTGTAGTAGAGGCTTACTCCTTCATATTTATCAGTGTTTCTTCGGAAAAAGGTGTAGATGTATTATTTCAAGATAGAATTTTAGTTTTCATTTCATGATCTTTATCGTATCCTAAGGTGTGAACCGTACATTATCGGCCAATTTTCAATTTGTAGCTAAAATAAAACATTTTTTGAATTCAGTGCGAACTGCATCGCCAAGGGAAAGCCATAGGTAGTCTATGTAAAGCACTATGCATCAGCAACCAATTCCACTCACTCACTTGCCATCCATTCCATGTTGGTAAGGATTCTGTATTCTCTGCTATATGGTCAGTATCTGGAAACCCACGGGTTGTCTTTAAGGCAATTACGCTTGGTTCTAACGAAGAAAAGGATTACATGTCTGAATATTCAGTAAGTCCCTCAATAAATTGTGATAGCCTAATTGTACTAAATTTATTTATAAAGCTGCTCATTTATTTTTGAATTCATCCAAGCTCATATTAAAATTTTTTTTGGTAATCAAATTAGTTACTTTCCCTGAAGAGGACCAGCTTACTTAAAATAGATTGTTATGGTATTTTGCTTCTTAAAAGTTAGTATGTTGTATAATATCATACTAATTTTTACATTTGGCAGCTAAACATCCTCAAATTGAGGTGCTAAATAACACAGTTATTAATTGGAAAGTAAAGAAGCTGAAATACATAGTTCAAATCATACAGATGATTTGAGTTATGTGGATTTGCTCTCTTTACCAGCTACATCATTAATTGTAACTCAGTAATAATGAAATTTCATAGAACAAATAGTTCTAATTCAATAACTTCTACTTTCTTTAGAAGATAAATTTATATCTGAGAGTACCATGATTTATAAGTAATCTGTTTTATTAGAGAATTTTATAAACCATTATTTACTTATAAATGGAGAGTTGTTAAATGCAAACTTTTTTATGAGTATACTTATTCCTTGTTCAGTTTTAGTATATTTTCCGTATGGTTCAGTGCATGGTCAAAGTGAATTGCTGCTCATTAATATTGTTTGTTCTTATTATTTTTATTTCCATTAAAACTTCATTTTTTTAAAGTCCTATTAGTGACTCATAGGTCAGACTATTTGGTTAAGAACCATCATAAAAAGTAAATTTCATTGTCAACCGTATTATTATGCCCAATTGAAACACTTTTAACTACGAAAACCTTGCTTACTTTGAATTATTTCATTTTATTAATTTGATATTTGTACAGTATGTTTTTGTTGTTTTATTATTTCAATTAAAACTAATGTATGAATCCTCTTTACATAAATAAATAAACAATTAATAAATATACACATTTTTTATTTTAGATTAAGCAAAAAAAAATTATTTTTAATCCTGAGTTATGTAATTGATTGGTGGTTCATGTGAATGATTGTATATATGGATGACTTAAACTTAGATAAGATGGAGATGAAAATAAATGGATATGTGAAGTTCTTCATTGGCTACATCCCTTCATGTTGCAAAAATACTTTAATTTTCTCTTCTATTTAATTAAGAGTGTAAAAGGCATATTTATATGCCTTTAATTGATAAAATACTTATCTTCAGAGGAAATTAATTAATGCTACATTCATATTTTTTCTTCAAATGTTTTCTTACAGTAAATGTTTCAAATGTTTTTCTTCTGAAATTTATTCATTTTTATAAATTATGAAAGAATAAATTTCTCTGAATCAGGTGAAGTGTTGTTGTTGTCCGTTATGTAATCAAATGGATAAAATAGTCTTCAGTAATGGAAAGATTTTCAAAAAGCTTTGTACTTTTTACACAAAAATATTTTATTTCAGCACACACTGTTTGTTTTTTAATAAAAATATTTTTGGGGTAAAAAGTACAAAGCTTTTTGAAAATCTTTCCATTACTGAAGAGTATTTAATAATTATATTTTTGAATATTTTGAAGAATAATTATTAATTTAATTTTGTAATTCTTGATCATGCATATGCTCAAAAACAACTTATGATACTCTGAAACAAATATGAACTGATAGGCCTTTAAGTAAAGGAAACTTTAACCATATAGTCTTTGCGAGCCATCCTTTAGTATGATATTAGATCAATAGTGGGAGTAAATTATTTCTAAATGTAGGTTTTTTGAGAAATATATTCAATGAAGACCATTGTAAATTTCCTTAACTTGTATGAAATACACCAATGTCTAATACTGCTCGCTGTAATTTAAGGTATTTTGGACTGACACTAATGGGAACTACAAGTATCCAACAGAGGAACAGTTTGAAAGAATGATCATTGATCTAGTTTCCAACAAACTAAATGTTACAATCCCAAAGGAAAAGCTGCAAAGATTAGGACGTATTGGTCCATCAGCTATGGAAGTTTTGTCTGGAAAGGCAATTGACAGGAGACACCGTGAAATGGAGGCAGCATGGCTCTTACTACAAGTAATTCACTGCTAATAAACTCTCAATTGTACTTAGAAATATGTTGATAAGTAGGATTTAGAAACATTCCTCGTGAATCTATAACCCTTTTTAAATTATCATTTCTCATGTTAAATATGATTAATTACGAATTACAACTCTTCCTCATGTGGGAAAATTTCCTTAAACAATATTAAGATCAGTAGAAATTACACTCAAATACTAACTGGGTAAACCCCATTTTTAAAGAACTTTGAAATTCTAGTGATAAGAACGTTATCATTGATAAGTGATGTTTTAATTGAAATTCATGAATTTTAATAGCATGAGAGCAATTCTGTGACTATTAAGTAAGTGGTTGGTTAGTAGTATGCCAGTAGTTAGAGTAGTACAATCTCTTTCTGGTAAGTTGAGTAGTTGTCTGAGAATCAGAGAATTAAGGGTCACATCAGATATTAGATGAATGGTTATCGTGATCATGAAATATTAACGAATAATCATTTCTAGTTTGCAAGTAAGAAATTGATTAACTTGAATAATTTTCTGAGAGAAATCCAAATATTTTTAATGTCTTAAATTAGGCCTATAAGCCAGGTGGCCCAAAGGATTGGGCCAATAACATGAATTGCAAGGATTTCCTGCGATTTATGCAAAAATAACTGTCACTCTCATCCATAAGATTCATATCAAAAGGAAATCTCTCTTAAGCTTAACTTAACTACCTGAATTACTGGAGGAATCTTTGAGCATTACTGAGAGTTATTAAAAAATCTGTTTGAACTGATAAATTTATTCTATTTTGTTTTGTAAAGATGCTTCAAATCACAACAAAATGTATAAGACGATTAGCAAGGGGAACTTATAAAATTATGTATATTACCTCTCCGAATTATAATAGTAGAAAATAAGTCTCGATACACCTTACTATAATGCAGAATGGTAATTGATAGTATTATCATACTCACAAAAGCTAATTAAGAAAAGTGTGTTAGAAAAGATTATGATAGAACTCTGAACAGGAATGAAATAATAATACCTTATATTTAATGCATGGAAAATGTCTATATATCAGAATCTCCAAATGAGCGTCTTAGTTGTTTCTGAATGAATGTCACTCTGGAAGGAAAATCTCATCAACCACTAATTTTTACCATGTAGGGGAATTTCTCAGAAATTCACATCCATTATAATATTAAACTTTTCGTTGATACACTTCAAATGAATTTATGAATAACAACAAAGAATGGTTTATTTGCTAGAAATAGGAGAAGGAAATAATTTTACTTAGCCTGATATGTTCATTTTTTTTTGAAACCGATCACTAGTACAAGGTGTGCAATTTTCATCATTTTTTCTTTTCCTCTCTTAAATTTTTCAAAATACTCTTGAACTACTCATCAGCCTATTTTAATACTTGAAACAATATTATGTGCATTCAGAAGGGTATCATTAGGCCTAGAGCAAACACTGAAGTATACTTTTGTTTAGAGTATTGCAAGAAAAAATCTTTACAAGATTTCTGGCTGTACTACAATTGATTTCCTTTATTATCTAAGCAACAATTTTTCGAATATCTTAATGAATCTTTTTATTTACATATAAGAATTCTTGATTCTTAGGAATGAGATGATAATGTTTCATTGTTCTTGCTTGCATTGTTTATTTTATAGTATCACACTTTTATGTTTTCTCAGGGCCATGAATACCTTGTATCGATACTATTTGAAGAGAGAGAAATTTTTCCAAGAGTATTAGGAACATGTGGCCCTTACTTTGCATCAGAATGGGTTGATCCTTTGGAGTGGAGAGACACTAAAGAGGATTGGATAAATAGAGTTCATGCAGCAGTACTTGTCTTAGAGCTGCTAGAAGCTCTTGAAGACACACCTCCAGTCTTCAAACTTTGTGATATACGCCCTGGTCACTTTGGAATTACTAGTGATGGATCAAAGGCCAAGGTTTGTCTTGCCTCTTTGCATTATTTTAAGTACTGACATGAATATGCATAAACTCCTGAAGCATATCTGAGTTAAACAGCATGAAGCATGCTGATTGATTGAGTTCCATTGATGCATTTTACATCAATCGAATTTCTTGTGCACTAATATTCATTTATTGTCTCTTTTCATTAATATGAATTCAAATTATTAAATTTAGTATTTATTTAAACCACAAAAATAACATTATTTAGTACATGTTTGCCTATATATCAGCCCTTTATATATTATGTTACAAATTAAAATCTAAGTGACATATAAAATGTAATTACATTTGTATTTAAATATATGTCATTACATTTAAAATGTAATTACACGTATTTAAATTGACTAATAAATATTGAAGACTATGTGGCTATTGTTGATTGATTTTTTTTCCTATTTTTCATGTTAATAAGTTTTACATTTTGCAATATAAAATGTAAATGAATGATAAATATGAATCAATGAATAATAAACTTAACATTACATAACAATTTTACTTTAAATTTTCATATTCTTGTGCATGTATCAAGCAGTCGAGGAGGACTTTGAAAATACAACTTTGTAGACTTCAATAGGGTTGAATGATGTAACTAATGAAGATATTCTTAACTCCTTCCTTATTGCAGTAAAAGAATTTAAACATAGAATCAAAAACTAATCTAAATATCTTTCTAAATTAAATTTACAAACTATATAATCCAATTATTCTGTATTCTAATTTATCTAATCAGACACACTTAAGATTTTACATATTAAAGTAACATATTAGGAAGTATGAGTTTTTCTGTAAATATGAAGAGTATATTGATGTTTTGGCATTTTAACATGGCCACCAGATGATTGTATTCTTGTAAGCTACATTTTCAAAAAGATAATATATCTATTTATGTAATTGATGGAAATATTATATCAAATCCTTTATTTCTTATTTCTTACATTTTTAATTATATAAAATACATGTTAATTTGGTACTGAAATATTGCTATAAATTTGTACATCTAAAAAACAATTGTTCTTTACATGAACCCAGTAATTCTGAAAAGGTAAATACTTAATATAACTCTAAATAATATCTCTCTCTCTATTGATGTTCAGTGTTAAATACTCTAGCATACTAAGTATAGAATACAAATAAATGGATTTAGAGACTAAGAAAAATAAGTACATGACTTAGACTCAAACCAAATCTCTTTCATTTTATGTAAGTATTCTAGCTAAAAATTATCATCAATTTCAGTTCTCATTGACATAATTCGTACATTAATGATAGTCTATTATGAGTATCTGAGTAGACTGTTTTGCTAAGTTCATCTTACAATATTTTTATATTATTAATGGTTGTAGTAAAGTTTAGACGAAGGCAATATTCAATTGATTTTATATTCATCTCTGATTTTTTGATTTCTTCTTATTAATAGAAATAGATGCAAAAAACATATCATATCACAGGGGCTACATTTGACTGGGAGGAGCTTTAGGTAGAAGTTTAAAGATATTTTACTGTTATTTTGATGATGCTAAGTAGATTAAATAATATAAGAGCATCATTTTACTTGTAAGACTTGCGATTCATTTTATATGCAAGGATAAGGATGAATTGTTTGACAAAATATATATATATATATATATATATATATGTGTAATGTTTAATAATATATTAAAGTGATGTCAATTCATCTGTAAGAGTATGTTTACCTGGATTAGGTCCTGGATTCAGATGCAGCCCTTCCGCATGCTGTTGCAAATCAAATGACTAGAGACTACAGTCCTTGCACCAAAGATGAAGACTGCCATTATTTTGACTGTAAGTCAAAGTGTTCTCATGGTAAATGCAGCCATCCTGTATTAAATAATAATCTACAGGTAAGTCATGACTGTAAAAGAGAGCATATATTTCTAAAGATGATTTTAAAGAGGTAAAAAATATTTTGAGCATTATATTACATCATCATTATCATCTACCATTTAACTCTATTCAAGAAATGCCTCTTCAAAAGCTCTCTTAATTTCTTTTTTCAAAGCTTCGCTATGTCTTACTATGTCTCAATGTTGCTTCTATAATCTTATACTTGATCTCTTCACATCCTCAGTATCAAGTTAGGATTTCCTGAAGTTCAAATGTTCTCCTTTTTTATAAAAATGAAATATTTTTTATTTATATTATAAATATAATTGTCAAATATCTGGATTCCAAATACAGCGAAAAATTTTAAATACCTTTTAGTTTTGTATCTAAATTAAACAAACAGCTACCTATAATATCTACATATAATATTGATTGTATCACCTAAAATAAATTTTCATAAAAAATAAATGGCACAGAACTTTTAAATATCTTTTGTCCTATTATTAGATTAATAGACTGAGGAGCATAATCTTGGCAGAGCTATTTCTAAAATATTTATGACATAATCCATGGTTTGATACCAGTTTTTCTCCAATATAAATCATTTCTTTGAAATTATTTTTTTTAAATATGGATAATTATGAGCATGGATGAATATTTAAGTCACGACTTTTTAGCCTTCAAAAATTTCTACCCAAGTCCTGCCTATTAAAACTAATGTGCTTGTTACTCCTTAAAGAAAACGACGTAATGAATTAATGTGGCTCAAAATGGAATACCATCTTAAGTCATCAACATTCTTTATTTAATAATAATAACGTCTTTATTAAGGGCGAAATTGAGACTGATTAGTCTTCTATTTAACTCTGTCTAAATTAAGTATAATTTTAAATAACTATAAATTATGTATCAAAAAGTTAAATTAATCATATTTTTAGAGTAAATAACTAAATTTGTGGAATTAAAAAACCCCAACTGAAGCTTAGGGGAAAAAAATTCCATAGCAGGAAAACACCCACAAAGAAGGGTGAAAAACCTGAGCAAACCTACTGATAGTGCAAGCTAAAAGAAATAAAATGAGTACAACCTAGAAGAAAAATATAAAGGATGAAATAGTTACAACATGAGAATACAAATTATAAATACAGCAAAGAAAAAACGTTATAAATATACTAAATATTTTTGAATAACCATGTATAGCAGAAGGACCTATTAATAATATTGATAGCCCCACTTGGCACTATCCACTGTCTATGATGTTTTTAGTTCATGAATAACTATATATCTTTTATAATATATTGTAAGACTTATTACCTAATAATAATTCTATGAAGCAAAGTCAGAGCGAAGAAATGATGTTAATTGAAGATTAAGAAGATACTGTCCGGAGCTAAGGTGTACTATTGTGGTTGTTGATTCTCTAGCAGCAGAGTGAAGCATTTCTTTATAATGTTTGAATTGATAAAGAAGACATAATATCACGTGGTAGGGCGTTCCGTAATTTGATGGCGGTTATTAAAAATGATTTGTGATATGTCTCTGTTTTGTGCTTTGGAATAAGTAGTTTGCATTTCCCTTTAGTATTACAGTTATGGACTGATAGTAATTTGATGAATTCTGTGGAGATGTTAAAATATAAAATTTTCTACGAGGTTCGAGTTTTAACCAAGACAGTTTCCAATGGAATTCTGAGATCTGGTAGTATTTCTTAAAGTTAAAGATAGATGTAACAGAAGCATTCTGTGCCCATTTACAATGTAGATTCTTGGAATGTAGTAGTACAGCCATGTTTTATTTGTTGGAAAGATTTGTTTCTCCTAAAATGATCATTGTTCTGATGCATGCCAGTATTTCATATGAGTTCCAATTAAATATATGATATGAAAGACAATTTTTCATTCCTGTAATTTAGCATGCTAATAAAAATAGATTGCTAGTGTAAGAGGACATTAGTAATAAAATTGAGTTCGAAATTGTTATTGATTCATGTATACTTCCATTATCCAAAGACAGAATATTTGGATATAATTATTGTATTATTTAATGAAAAGTTCCTGTCTCTTATGAAATAGGTGGTGTGTGAAAAAGTTTTCCTCAGCCAAATACTTCCAGGTGGTGCAGTAATACTTCCAGGATTGCTCATGTCTGATCTCACCCCCTCATCATTGTCTGTCCTCTTACGTCTTTGTGTAAATCATTCAAATGATGAGGGAGCTGAGTATGTTCGTAAGAGGCTGTATGCAACACTCTCTCAAATGGAAATGGCTCTAGTAGATGAAGTAATCTGACAAGTCTCAAAAAGAATAGCCTGGTCCAAAAATTGTATTCCTAAATACTTATATCGCATCTTTCAGTTGGTTTGTTTCCAAACTTTGCTCAATTTTATGTGTCATACTGTACCCATCCCAATTTTTAGAATATTTCCAATTTGAGCCAAAAGATATTACTTTTATTTCTAGAAAAAGCTGTATAACTAACTACACTAACATGTCATAATATGCACATCTATCATCAAGTTTTCTCATAAAATAATTTTCAGGTCACAATATGAGTTACCTAATTAGAATTTTGAATGTTAGACAGTATTGTTGGAACTGTCAATCACAAAACTCTATGATTGTAAGTGTTCCAGTTTCATATTTTAAATTATGTTTTAAAATATTAAATGACATTGAATTCGGTACGGATTTAATGCTTAGTATGTTGATGGACAGAGTTTTTAACTGCGATAATTTTATAAATAATCACTATATAATTTGTATCTCACTATGATGACTGAACTTTTCACTTTCTTATGCACAAATCTTCTTTAGGTATTTTGTTGAAGCTTTGTTTTTCCATTACAATTTACATGCAATAATATAAAACTGTTTCAATTCAAGAAGGGAATTCTGAACACAATTTATCTTTAATTATCTGGTAAATGTTTTATTAATGATAGATTTTAATCTTGTTTGACACTGTTCCATTGTAACCCTCTTTTCTCTATGTGTATTGTAACCTATTCTCTCTATGTGTATGTGCGTATCTATTATTTACAGCTGCTTCCTAGATGTATATAGGCAGTACAGAAAGAACCCGCTTAGCGCTGTTTCAGTATAACGCGGTTTTTTTGGGGTTCCGCTAAATCGCACACTATTGATACTTGTTGTATATGTGTGCAAATGAAACGGCCATGCACCAACCAAAAGCGGTACAATGTATAGCGACGGTGTATACTGTGTATCTTTTTCAACGATCTTTTGTTAGGCTGCTCAGAATAAAGGTTCCAATTGTATTCTCCTAAGACGTAATCCCAGTACAAACGCAGCTTTTCTGTGTCACAATTGATTTATTTGTTCTCATGAAGGTTTTTAGGAGTATAAAGATATAAAAATAATAATTTATTTTATTGTGATAAATTCGGAAAGAACTGATAATTTTTATTCTTTGTTCTTTTCAATAATCCCCAATACATATTTACATATGTACGTGTTACATTGCCTCGTCTTACGCTCGAAGTTATTGGAACGTAACCCCCGCGTTAAACGGGGTCTTACTGTATATGCTCAGCCTAAACTACTGGGTCCGCACTGATTTTTTTGCATGATGACGCACTCTACCTCATCTGGGAAAAAATCAGAAACTGATCCTACCTATCATGGGTTCGATTCTAGGTGGTACCAAAATTAGACCCCTGTGAGGATGTGTAGGGTCAATTTTCAAAGTGTTTTATAAAACATTTGCCGATTAAATTATTAAAGATTTATTTATTTGTTAAATAAATAAAGATTTAAATTTCACATACCTAAAGGAAGAATTTATATTCATATTTTTCTGTTAAGAGTTTATAAAGAATAGTTTAGATTTGATTCTAGTGGTTGTTTACTATTTCCCCATAAGAAATATATAGGAAAAATAGAGAACATTTTAAGGCACTTCCTTATAGTTTTTAGCTATAAATTCGCAGTGTTTAAAGACCATGATAAGTTATGCAAAAGATAAACAATTATTGTAGACGTTGTATATTATAGACGGTGGTCTTATCTACGAGTAGGGTTCGTATCCCTTTCACCTGTGTGATTGGTCGTGATCCTGCTTTGTGCTATCTTTCTGAGAATCGGTTGCCACGTATACGTGGATAGCACAAAGCGGGATCACGACCAATCACACAGGTGAAAGGGATACGAACCCTACTCGTAGATAAGACCACCGTCTCCGTGCACCTCTACTTCTCCTGAAGATGGCCACGAAAATTGTGGCCGAAACGTCGGCTTTAGCCGAAGCCTGCACCCGGTTGGAAACCCGTGAAACATTTCTACATCAGTTACGCCGGGAAAGACCGAGATCAAGAAAACTTTTACTCGTATATAGACACACACATAAAGGATTGATGTGAATGTTGTTTCATTCATTATTATTCAAAAGTCTTTTATTGATTAGAAATGAATTACTGAGATCAAATATTACTGAAAAAATAGAGTATTTGCTCAAATAAAATCACTTTTAAGTTCTTTTTGATCCAATGATTGTATATTACAATAAGGTAAACAAAAATTTCCAATTCCTATTACATCAAAAAGAAACCTTTTTAGTTTACAGTGATTCCGATATTATCTATATACAGGGTTCATAATAAAAGTAATGCGCATGATTTTGTTGTGACGCGACTATCTATTGTTGCGTGCTCGGATCGGTCGGAAAATGAGGTGTAAAGTCTGTTCTTTCAAACGCGCCCAATTTTAGCTTGATCCGAGCAGTGAGAGCTGAAGAACGTGTCTTTGCGGGAAGTGTGTGTTTTTTGTCTCTATAACACGGCGAGAAGGACGGTATGAAAGTAATACGCATTTTCTGGGAAAAATATATTTATCGATCCTATCGGTACAAATGCTTAATAATCTTCAAAATAAACCCCTCCTGCATCAAAACACTTGTGGAGACGTGTCTACCAGTCCTGGAAGGCACCATAAAACTCCTCCTCAGGAATGCCTTTCAAAAACGATGTCACATGCGTTTGAATGTTTTCCGCGGACTCCCAATGTTTTCCTTTCAATTCTCTCTTCAATTGAGGAAACAAAAAAAGGTCAGACGGAGTTACATAGGGACTGTAAGGTGGCTGGAGGACCACTGGGGTCCTCAAACCAGGAAGTTGGTATCGATGAAGGCCGTGTGGCTGGAGGCATAGTCTTAGTGGAGTTTGACCGCGTCTTTGATGTCAGCCCTCACGCGCAAACATTTTGCATTTGCAGATCCTCGGTCAAAATTACATGTACCGCAAGTGTAGACAAGTTTAGGGTGTCAGCGATTTGCTGGATGCTCAATCGACGGTTAGAACGCAAAACTTGACTCACGCGTGTCACATTTTCATCGGCTCTTGCCGTTGTTGGTCGTCCATCTCGCCGTGTTACAAAGACAAAAAAAACACTTCACGCAAAGACACGTTCTTCAGCTCTCACTGCTCGGATCAAGCTAAAATTGGGCGCGTTTGAAAGAACAGACTTTACACCTCATTTTCCGACCGATCCGAGCACGCAATCATGCGCATTACTTTTATAATGAACCCTGTACATGGTCTGTCCTGAAAGTAGGACTGATTTTTTCCTGCACGCACGGACGGGAATTTTGTGGATTGCAAATAGAGGAGAGGACTATAACGAAGCGCTGACAACAATTGGAAGTCGATTCCCAGCTCTTGCGTTCTGTGGATTTTAGTTTCCTCGGACCTCTGTCAAGTGACCACGTCACCACGGTCTCACCGATCCGTGGTGACGTCCTTTCAACGGGTTTTAAAGTTTTGGAAAGAGAAAGAAGTCCGGGGGAGCAATATCTGAGCTGTAGGGTGGGTGAGGCAGGGTTGCAAAACCGTTTTTCACCAGGAAGTTGGAAACAATGAACGCGGTGTGGGCCCGCGCATTGTCGTGATGCAGGACCCAAGAGGCGGAGATAGCTGGTCGGACACGGACGATGCGTTTTCGCTGTCTTTCGAGTACTCGCACGTAAAAAGTTCGTCCGATAACATTCTCACACTCATTCGACGGTCAGTGTTCAATAATTTTTTCACTCGCGCCACATGGTCGTCCGTTTTCGAGGTCGAAGGGCGTCCGTCTTCTCTCCCCTCTCGAAAAAGGTTGTGCCGCTCAAATGCGGTTGATCTGCTCGTTGCACTGTTCCCGTAAGCTGCCTTGATGAGTTTATGTGTCTCCTTGCCGTTTTATCCGAGTTTTTAACGTAGAATTTCACTGCGTAGCGCTGCTCCAGCAAACGGTCCATTGCGTACCGTGACGATGTCACTTGACAGAGGTCCGAGGAAACTAAAATCCACAGAACGCAAGAGCTGGGAATCGACTTCCAATTGTTGTCAGCGCTTCGTTACAGTCCTCTCCTCTATTTGCAATCCACAAAATTCCCGTCCGACCGTCCGTGCGTGTAGGAAAAAATCAGTCCTACTACTTTCAGGACAGACCATGTATATATTTTTTATGCCACTTTTTATTTATGCAGCTGAGATGAAGGATGTTTGGGTAAAATTCAAGAATAACTGAAAAAAATCACTCACAGGTGAATGACTTGAGTATGCATTTCAATACTTGATTCTTGGCCATTGCTTCGATTGTCACTTGCTACATTTCATTGTACTCTACTACCCTAATACAAAAAGTGTACCAAACCAAGCTATAAAGCAGCTTGAACATCCTTTATATTTTTATTATATGTATATCACTTATTAATATTGCGATATAATAATTCATAATTTACAATTAAATGCAAAGCACTTACTCTGCCTTCTAATAATTAACAAAAAATAGTAATTCAAATTACATTTATAATATGTGAATCATTTTCATGAAAATTTTAAGCACTGTAATTTTTATCTCAACATTTTCTCCATTGTATGCTGTTATGCTTCACTCCTTCCAATTAGATAGAAATTTATGGACATATGTATATACAGATTAGCAGTTTTAGTAAATATACCACAGTATGTTTTTGAAAGGTTGATTACTTAACCATACTATTGTTAATATAAGGTAAAAATATACATATGATATGTTCTATAAACATCCAAATTAAGAAGTATTTTACTCATTTGGAATAAAGATTTTAATTTTTGATAATTAAAAATTCTAATTTGTTACAACATTATTTGCATGTATGAAGTAAGAAGGAAAATTCCATTTAGGGATTCATTAATTTTCATTTAATTTAATTGCCTCAAATACATTTGTATTAGACATTTCCATCCTTTGATATCAGGCAAACCAATATATTTTGTCATTCCACATTCTATGATAACCATAGTCATTTTATATAACTTACTATTAAGTTAGATTTTGTGACTGAGAATGAACTATACATATTTTGTCAATGCTTTATTGTGTTTTTTATTTTAATTGATATGAATGAATTAAATATGATTTGAGATATATTTTCTCTGATTTATTTTTCATTAAAGTGAGGATGAAAGCTGTTATCACCCAATAAGAGAAAATATCCTTAACTGCACTTCGTAATGCGCAAGTTAACATAAGTACCAATACTTTAAAGTAAAAGGGGATACTTGAACTAATACGAATATAATAATTTTCTCTACATTTTATACAAGGAACTGTTACAGAGATAAATAGTCAAGTAGAATACTTCAAATTTATAGACCATCAATTCAAGATATCTAATGAAAAATGGTGATTATTATAATAATAATGATTGAGTGGTAGTACCTTTTCAATGAATAATAAGGTGCTTCAAACACTACTTCAGTTGATTTTTTCCTTTACCCCAAAGATAATTTGTACAAGGTTGTCAATGCCATATACTTTTTTGGCTAGTCAAATTTGCAACTTTGAAGGTTAATTTACTTCAGTAAGAACAAGCAACCTTGCAGAGAAATCCTAAAGAAAGAAATACGATTGAATTGCCTAATAACTCTGTAATAGGTATGCAGAATATCAAAGACAATAAGTAAAGAAAATTATAATCTGACAGAAAGAAAAGTCCGTTGTTGGGCCACAAACCAGCATACACCATGCAAAAAAGACAGATCAAAAAAGCTCTACAAATGTTTCTAGCAACTGCAGTACCACATCTACTTGTAAGGCTCAAGCTCAGAAGAGGACTTAACTAACAAGGGGATCTTTAGGACTGTGGCACAGTTTTTAATAAAATTGGAATGGGTATGTAGCTTAAACATCACTTACAACAACCTGGTCAATCAGCGATGATTGAAATGGTCATTTAAATAAATGATCAATTGCCGGTAAACAAAATCGTATCTATCTTAATATGATACATAGATCATTCAAACTTAATTAACGTTATAGATACATATGAAGTGTACTTCGAAAAAAATCAACAGTTGCCTATGTGTCACTGGTTCGATTCCAGAGCAACCCGTAATCTCGATTTTCCCCATAAGAAATACATTGGCCATATTTCCGAAAACTTTTTAGGGCACTTACCAACCACGCAGAGATTCAAAATTTCACAAAGCCATAAAAGGGACAATTCTCACATAAAAGCGTCCCTAAGATTGTCATATATGATCGTTAGTTCGATTCTAGGAAGTGTTTACTCTATGTCCAAAAGAAATGCATAGAGAATCAAGAACTCCTATTGAGACCATGCCTGAATGAATTTCCTTTCGAAATGAATGAAATTTGGCGTGTTTATAAAGACAATCATACCCAAGCGATTAATTATGGTATTTTTCGCAGGGTGTACTTGGTTCGACGCCGGGGCGGGAATAAATTTGCCAGAAGTAATGCATGGGAATACGATGTCGATCTATACATGCGCTCCGATAATTTCATTTAGTTTTTCTTTAGGAATGTGTACGAAGATTAAACTTCCAAATATATATATATATATATACATACAAAGTCGATTCCGGTTAATCTGACCACATCGGGACGTGATCATTTTGGTCCTAATAACCGGAAGGTCCGATTACACGAACATACCTTATGTTACAGGACGAGACGTGCTATATGTAATTAAAATGTCATTATTACCTTTATTGTGCGGCACACGCGTATGGCGAACATATAAACAAGAACTAAACTAAAATCACTACGAACATCTAACGCAGTAATGGGACTGCCTTCATTTCCCTCATCTATGAAATAGCAGCGCTAAGTTTCAATGCATTTCCTGTCATCCTGTGTTGTAACTTGCACCGACTCATTAGGGGCGTCATCATCACTTTCCTGGTCTTCCGATGCTGTAGTGCGTTTTGCTATAATTCGAGCAACAATTTTTAAGCGTAATCGTAATCTTCATTTTCATCGTAGCATTAAAGATCGTTGTCGATGGATAGAAATGAAATTCCGACTGTACTCAGGCGACTTGAGGCTTCTTTTTCATCTTCACGTTCTTTGGTCCGTTTAAACGGAATTTTGGTCCAAATAAGCGAATAATATTAGGTTTATGTACATAGAATTCGTTTCGGTTCTTAAAGATTCGGTCCGAATAAGCGGCTGGTCCGGTTACCCGGATTATATATATATTTTTTTGAGCCATTCCCTTCTTGTGTGAAAACTAAGTTGAAAAAGACATTGAGATATTAAAATAGAAATGCTTGAATTTGTGTATGAAGTTTAAATAACCAAAAAGAGTAATAGTGCGGTAATAAGGTTTATTAAGGTAATTTTAGAAGGTTTTAAACTTTAAATGTATATTTATGTAAATTAAGGGCATTGGTTTAAATTCAGATATATTGCTTATTGTTTTTTTGGACAAATATTTCTTGTAAGTTTTATTTGTTATCAGTTGCCACCACAAACCACATCCAATAACAACAGTAATAGTAAAATAAGAAAGTTATAATTTGGGTCCCTATTTTACAGGGACAATTGACAGGAATCTGCAAGGTTCTCTGATAAAATGAAAGAAACAATAATACATTTACATTGCACAGATGTATATTATTCCAACAGAAGTATAGTTCCTTTAACATCAGAGCAACTTTTAAAGAAAATATGCATTTATATGGTAAAGCAGTGAGTCAACCAAATGGGAAATATCAATATAGAAGAAAAACTGCTATACATCTGACAGAACCAGATTAGAATATGGATAAGCTAAGATGCCTCTTAATTAACAAATAAACAGAATTGTGGTTCCTCTTTCGGGGATAATAATCTTCCTTAGCAAGTGTTAGATAGATGAATGTTGTTCAACTGTTGTTCAATGTCATTACTTACACTTCTGCAAAAACAAAAACAAACCAATGACTAA
Source organism: Pantala flavescens (assembly GCA_020796165.1). Lineage (NCBI taxonomy): Eukaryota > Metazoa > Arthropoda > Insecta > Odonata > Libellulidae > Pantala > Pantala flavescens. The sequence continues at coordinate 16,549,821 of CM036885.1, read as the reverse complement.
AGTAGGTACAATAATATTTTGATCTGAAGATATTATGTACTTCATGTTAATTTGAAAGAAATTATGCGAATATATGTCAATTACATTTAACAAATAATGAAAACACAAATACATATCACTACAATTTACATGAAAAGCATAAATACAGCAATTATCTCAACTGAAATTAAAATTATACAGTAGAAATGCAAAAAATTAACCCAACATTGTTATTAAAAATGCATAGAGCACCTAATCGATTGAATACGCAATTTTTTGGAATCTCCATTGCAGAGTTTACACAAGGACAATAAACATATAAATATTATCATTTCCATTGAGATAAATGGATTAAAATATTATCTAGAGTCCATTCATTAGAGAAAGAACATTTCAAAATTCTTAATAGAGAAGCTCAATAAGATGATTCCCTAAACACCTTGTTCAACCTATTATACTACTATCTTGAATGAGATACCAAATTTAGAAAAGAGAAATACAAATTTGCCATATTGCAAAATAAGTATTTTATAACCACTGCACAAAAATGACACGTGAATGATAAAAGACTATATACGAAACTGATTCACATTAACCTTTAGCATCCTTAGCAAGTTTCTCTAGCTTGGATATCACTCTTGATAAATCTGCATCTCTGTGCAATTTAACATACTGACAGTGTCGAATGTCAAATATACTTGTCCACCCAGGAACTGATGTCTCAAGCAGTCTTAGATGATCCTCTAATTCAGCTGAAATTTAATTTCAAAGAGATATCAGTGCTTCAGGTTCCTAATAAAATTCTGAAATTTTACAATAAAAGACTATGAAACAATTTTATTGCTGAACGGAGTCTTTGCACTGTTTCCAATAAAACATTATGCTTCTCAAGAAAAAGAAAGGTGTAATAATTCATCGACATAATAAAATATTGCATGGATATTATGTGCATGGATATTGCATGGATAATTTCATTTACCTGTAACTCCTTTCTTCTCTTAGATAGAGTTCTATAATTTTTCAATTTAATTTTGCAAAGATCAGAGAAAAATTTGCATTTTAATACACTTACATAAAACATAAATTTTCCTCCAAATGAGAACAAATAGAATAATTACAAAAGTATAGTTGTTAAAAAAATTACAGAACATGCTCAAGATTAGAAACCAATTTGCATACCAGTTCCTAGGGCTTATGACATAAGATCATCATGCAATCACTTGAATTTACAAAAATTGTTTTAGAAATGCTGTTACCCCCAATTTGTTTTAGTTTTTATCCAAGCTAATAAAAGGTTCTGCACCTTTTCAATTCACGGTGTCCATCATACCTGGATTTATTTCTGTCCCATAATTTATTCAGGCTCAGTTCACTTTACTACTATCAAAATGATGCTGTTCAAATAGCAGATCAATTGTCAAAGCTGACTTTTATTTGAGTAAGTTACTTAAAAATAACAAAATTTATAATAAGAGTGGTGGACTAAAGGTAAGATCAAACTGAATTTGGAGCTTGCCCTGAGCCACAAACATGTTTTAACAGTTTATATCTTTTTGAATTAAAATATTGTAAACATGCTTTACATCTACACAGAGACTCCTCATGTTTGAGTAACACATCAATAATGTAACACTTGAATTCAGAATAGAAATGTCTCTTTTGAGATAAAATCCAGAATCCCTAGATGAGCTTTTTCACATTCCATTGTTGGAAAGAAGCAAAAATACACCATATTTTTGCATACTGTAGGCCAAACTTTTTATGCACTTTTGCTCTTACATCTACATAAGTACCCTGCAAGCCACCTTTCGGCGTGTGGCAGGGGGTGTAAACACCTTTTCTATTTTACCGCGTATTTTAATCTATTGTTGTCGCATATCGTGCGCGGGAAAAAGGAATTCTTAAAACGATTCGTCCTAGCATCTATTTCTCGTATTTTACGCGCATTATCGGATCGGCCTAGATAGCATAATTTCAATTACGTCTTCCGAAAACGTACTTTCTCTAAACTTATCTAATAAACGCAATCTGGCTGCTAATCTTCTATCTGCTAATGTTTCCCAACCTGCGTCTGATAATAGTTTCGTTACGCTTGCCTTCTTATCGTAGCAATTCTTTACCAATCTTATTGCTTTTCGTTGGACCTTTTCTAGTTCGCGGGTACTATTTTCGTCCGCGGGATCCCAAACACTAGATGCGTATTCTAGTTGTGGTCTTACTAACGCGAAGTAACAACGCTCTCTCACTCTTTCGTCGCTTCTACCAACAATACGCCTAATGAAGCCGAGTTTTCTTTTTGCTTTACCGCAAATATTCCGTATGTGTGTGCTCCAATTTAAGTTATTTGCGAGAGTAATTCCGAGATATTTAAATCACATCACTGAAAACATACCAATAGGATGTAGTGTATTCCATTGAATATCTCAAATCATGCCCTTCTTTCATGAACTTAAAATCACATTCAAATTTAATTACCTCATTATAAATTATTTCAAATGCAATTCAAAGAAACTATGACATGATATAAATCCAACACGGGTTTAATTTAATACAAGTTGAAGCCATCCTATTTTAAATTGATTCAGAGCAATAGATGCCTATGTATGCATATCAATTACTTTGTTTCCCATTCAGGGTGCATGTTAATACTCATTTTGTTTTACCTTATATCTTGTATAGTTATACTATTGATAATTATAATTTAATATATCACATATTATACACCTATGAACACCAAAAAATTTAGAAAAAACTTACATGGTTTGAGGTTTCCTCTGTAGCTATCACCCATTTTTTTAATCACATGTTCAAGGGACAGGACTCCCTTTCGTTCAGATACAAATATACCACGTAATATTCGAGCTAGTTCAGGTAGGCGGGACAATCTTTCTGCTTTCTTCTCTTCTGCAGGGGACATAGTCATAGTCATCATTGCTCTAGCAGCTTGCTTTTCTCTCACCTTCAAATTAACTTAAGATTAGACTTTTTCTAGAATTGCATAAATATATCCTAAGAAAATCTACCAAGTTATATAGCACAAACTTAACTTTCTCCTAAACAAGTATTAATCAACACCAATATTAATTGATGATTGAAATTACCAATAATAATTGTAAATGAGAGGATTTATGAAATATCAGGATTACACAGGTACACTCTATCTCAAAGCACACAAGAATTAGACGGGATCGTACTTTTCCCACTATTTTACATAATTTCTAAAATTGTGGAAAAAGTACGATCCCGTCTAATTCTTGAGTGTCTTTAAGTCCATGTTTATTAATGTTTTAGCATTCTCAAAAGTCATCTTCTGGGTTTCAATATCATTAAATCTTTCACCAATATACATATTGTCAGTGGCTGCCTTTCACTACCCTAGGTGATGGCTGCATCTTGTATAACAGCTGCCACTATTTTTGTTGCTGGGTAATTATTCTTAATATTCTACTCCATACTTTGCTAAATACAAATTCTTCCTCTCCAATCGTGTCACATTGACAATTCATATAATTTCTACAGGATCCCAAAATCCACATCTCTGGACATTGTAGAAGTTGATTTAGAGATTTCAGACTGACAAATTCAATATTAAGAATACCACAACTGATATTGATTGATATACCAAAACACAATGAATGTTTTTTAAATCATCTCATTTGTTGTTATTTCTCTCCTGTTCGAGTAAAACTCACTCACAAGGGACACTATATACAAAAGAGGTTCTTAGATCAATGTGAATGGAATATTAGAAAAAAAAAATTACCCTGAGACCCAGCTGATTGTCTAACATAGCTCTTGTAAATCATAAGCTAGGAAAGAAGCTAATCATTAGATGGTATATATTACTAAAAGTATGGAGTATTAATAAAGATCAATAGAAAATTGGATGAGATTCAATTACCTTTTTAAGTAATGATGCACCCTTAGTTCAAAAGAAGAATGCCAAGGCTAACAAAAGACCCATTAAATAAAAAGATTCTCTATACAGAGAAGGAAACTGAAGTGAAATGTAAACTATTCATCAGGACTAGGGTATTTGCTTAAGAGAGTTGCATTCATGTATGATAGGAAGATAAAAAAAATCTAGTGAGAATTGAGGCAACATAGAAGAATATAGCCATGTTAAATATTATGAAAGAAAAGATATATATCATGGAGAGAAAACTAATTTTAATACTGTCTTGAAAGAGCCTATTAGAAAGAGGGCTATTTTCAATACAAATGGCAAAAATATTAGAATTGTGACCTAATTCAATATAAATTTAAAATACAATAAAATTTAAACTTTTTAAGGTTTTAGGTTACAGTTGAGTTAACCCCTTCCACTGCATAACTTTGGAAACATCTTGGTTCTATTCACAATTTATTTATCACATTTTTAATGAAATATTATACATATATATTTATAAGTGGACACAAATATTGCTTTTTATTGATGTTTTTATTTTAATAATAAATGCTAAACAATAAAAGAAGGAAAAGTAAATATTTAATGCATCGAGCTGTTTAAAAAATTATGATAAAATTAAAATATACATTATTATATTTTATTATATTATTATATTTGATTAATATATAACAAACCTTTTTAAGGATAGACAAAGGTACCCCTTTCAAAGCTGGATTTAAGAAAGGTGGTTCTGCATTAGTTAAACAGACTTCACTGCCCTTGTCTTCCAATTTCTTCGAATCTCCTTCACTTAATTTCTCCAAGGCCCTTTCCATTCTTGAACTGCATCCAAAAAGATTACGAGCTTTACCTAAAAACAAGAATTTGAGCCTAAATGATATAGCAGGTAATTCAGTAATCCTGATAATAATCACTGTGACATTCATTAGGACAGTAAAAATGTTGTAAGTGGTCGCTGGTTTGATTCTAGGGAGTGTTAACTCTATGTCCAAAGGAAATGCATAGGGAATTAAGGACTCTTTTTGAGGTACTTCCTTAAGGTATTTCCAATTGAAATTTGGATTGTTTATAAAGTCAATCATACTCAAGCAAATGATGACTGTGTTTTTGCAGTATGGCCTTGGTTCAATGCCAGGGTGGTAATAAAAAATTGCACTGAAAAATGTCCATAAGTCTATGTTCAAGTATGTTTAAGCAGAGTAAACCTCCAAAAAATCTTACTTTCCATTAAAAATATATTAAAGCATTGCTTGCTAATAGCAAGCAATCGTTGAAAGTATTTTTTAACAAAAAATAAGATTTTTCAAAAGCTTATTGTGCTCCCTAATTGCTAAATATATACTAGAGGACATTTTGCAGCAAACATTGCATTGATTTCAATTTCCTACACATTACTTAAGGTAGGATTACTTCCGTACCAGGGTCAAACCAAGTACATCCTGCAAAAAATACTATAATTACTTGGTTTAATATAGCTCTCTTAATAAACACTGCAATTTTCAAAAGGAAATTTGTTCAGGAAGTTCTTCAAAAGGGGTCCCTTTTCCTCTATACTTCTCTAAACGCCCTATAGAATCGAACGAACAACCATTTACGACCATCTTATGTAAGCTTTTATGTACAAATTTGGCCACTTAATGCCGGTGTAAAAATAAAAACTTCTTCACTATTGGGAAGTGCTTAAAAGAATTTCGGAAATATATCCCATGTATTTCTTATGGGAAGATCAAGACTACGGGACACTCTGGAATTGAACCCATGACACAGGCATCTTCTAATATTTTTAAAAGTACATTTATATAAGTATCGATAAGTCCAGGAGGATCTTTTGAGCATTCTTGAGATTTCAACCAATTTTCTCAAAATATGCTTAAAGAATTTCTGCATGTTAAACTTTTAAAATATTTTAAAGTTATGATTTAAGTACTAACTTAGAACATCCCTGGCAGAAGAACATCTTTCTTGGGTATCTGGAGGAAGAGGCAATTCTTCTGGATCAACCTCGGGTAGAAGATCCACTTCAAATGAAGGATGCCATCTGGTTAATTTCTCCCTTGGAACTACCATTGGAGGATCAAGAGAGCGTAAAAATTGCTGAAAACAATTGATAACTGGTTGACAAAACAGAAGAACATTCTATTTTCTAAGTATATATGCAGCCCTTCTTGAAATTAGCATAAAAAACTACACGTCTAAAATAAAACATACTTTAACCAAAAGTAATTTTTCCTAGTTATTTTTAGAGTTGTTATTGGAACAGAAAAAATTAGCAAAATATCTTTTATTAGAGAAGATGACAAAGGTGTACTAAGAATCATGTCCTCACTGAGGTGATATAGCAAACACAACATGAATGCACCTGAATTATGGTTGAACTAGAATAACATTATCATTTCTCATACAGAGTATCATCAAGGCAACAAAAATCAAACTGGATCAATGGATTTATTACCTATCCTATGTAAAATGACTATACCAGTGCTGGAAATAATTCATTAACCCATTTATGCCTAGCGTTCCATTATTGGAACGGTAGTTACAACGAAGTTATTTTGTATCCTATCGCTTACAACAATTCTGGGAAGTGGGTGAAAACTTCCTGCCTTCTTTGTAAGGGTATGTATAGCATAACTGAATTCACGGCATTAGTCACTGAGCGAACACAGAGCTAGGTGAACGTTGTAAAACTTTGCTTTATTTTTTTGTCGATTTTTCAAGACCCACTCGATAAACTTTAATTACAACTTAAGTGATTTACCTTCTATAGATTTTATTTTTTTTCTATTAATACTTGAATACTCACTGTTTCATGTCATAATCAGAAAATACAGAAAATTTTATTCATATACAAGTTAGAGGATAGAAAAGTTGAGTGTTCCATTTTTGGTACACTAGGCACAACCACTACTGTGACTTCGCCATATACTCTTTTATTTACATATATAGCCTTTATCTTTGTTTTTTAATTTTCACCACTTTTAAGTCTCAAGTTGTGTAAAACATTAACCCTACACAAAATAGCTGACCTGTTGTAGACAAATTATGACATAAAAGCAAATGCAATTATCATAGAACCTCCTGAAAATGCAACAACTCCTGTTTCTGATGAGGACTCTGTTGATAAAGAAGGTGGAACAATAAATAATCTGCCTGATTCTTTGCGTGCCCCTGCGTACCTTGTTCAAGATGATTTTGATCCAGAATAGAGATGCATGCTATTTGTACCAAACGAAATATGCTTCAGCTTTGACGAGTCTATGATTCTTTACTTCGGTCGTCATGAACGCAAACAGTTTATTCGTGGAAAACCTATTCGGTTTGGGTACAAGTTTCGATCTGGTGCCACAGGCCTAGGTTACATTTGTTGGTTTCAACCATATCAAGGTAAAAACCCAAACACTTATTATGAGGAATATAGTGTCGGTGCATCCGTTGTCCTACAATTTACTGAAGCACTCATGAAGGAGCACCCTGGACATTGCACTTTTTGATACACTCAGTTCAAATGGTCATCAAGCAACCGGCACAGTGAGAAAAAATCAAATCGACAAACCCCCATTGGAATCAGAAGATGCTCTAAAAAATAAAGAAAGGGTTGCGTTTGATTACAGAACTGAAGGCAAAGGCACTATTGTATGCTGAATGATAAGTGTTGTCACAGTTGCATCATCTGGGGCTGGTGTCAATCCACTGTGCCTTGTAAATTGCTATTCACAAAAACATTTAAAAAAATCCTAGTGCAGCAGCCAAATATGATAAAAGTATATAAAAAATATATGGGAAGAGTAGAGAGAGCAGATGAAAATATTGACAAATATAGAGCATCAATTCATGGCAAGAAGTGGTACTCAAGCCATTTGTTGTTCTGCTTCAAATTAGCTCTACAAAATGCTTGGCAGCTGCATAAAAATTACGATCCAAAGCCAATGGATCTTTTGGAGTTTCGTCGCTGTGTAGCATGCCATTATCTGGAGACCCATGGTAATTCGGCCCAAACTGGGAAGACCTTCTCAGAAACGCAATATTGACTCCTGTTATGATGGCCAGAATCATTTAATTGCAAAACAATCAAAACAAACCAAAGAATTGTGGCATGCCACAAAAATACCACTTTTTGCTGTAAAAAATGCAACGTAGCCCTTCATATAAAGTGCTCACAGGACTATCATACCAAAGAGTACATTTTACGTATTACATAGTTTTTTTGCCTAGTGTTCCATTTTTGGAACACCATGTTACCTTGCAACCATGTAACTTTCACTAAATTTTCTTTCAAATTTTTGTTTTTTAATTTTTTAACCTAATATATATGAATATCAGAAAAAAATTCAAAAATTTTTACCTCCGGCATAAATGGGTTAATTCATTAATATACTATTTTATGAATGGCTAAATCTCAACTAAATAAGTCGTACTTAAATTTCTTTGGGTAAAGCATAGAAGTGCATATTAAAATTTGGAGTATCAAATGACTTGTTAAAATTTTTAATAAACAGACTAATTGAAAAGACTAACAAATGAATGATGAATGAACTATGAATAAAAACATCTACCCAAAAAGTATCATCCAAGTCACTAATGTTTCTGCTCTTTAAAGCTACATTTTATTAACTACATGAAAAATGTAAGGTTTTTTGAGTTAATCTAGTAGTCAACCCATTTGTTAGACTTTTCATTATCCATCCCAAAGAACATTCTATAAAATAGCTTGTTTAAGAGAGAAAGAAGGATTGAAATGGCAGCTACAACATGTAAAGAAAGTAGCTTGACACAATAAATTTAGGTGTTAAACCATAGCAATATAAGCTTTTAAAAGACCATAGTATGAGGTGTATTAGGATGTGTAGACTAAAGAAAATAGAGATGAAGTAATGCTCATGGAATGATAATGGGGATCACAGAGAAAACTGAAGAGTTTGCGTGTATGTTACAAATATAATTAATCAGCAGTTCTGATCATTCTGGAAATATTATCAAATAATTACTCTCTTCTGTATTTTGGGATTGAAACTAAAATGACTATATTTTCAGAAATAAGGCTCAAAAGAGAGATGAATGAAATTAGCTATTCACTATAATTGCAAAAAGAACTTGCAGTATCCTTTAAATATTATGAACATCGTTTACAAAAAAGATATAGTAAATGAGGTTTCATGTTGCAAATAAGATACCAAAGTAATTGTATTTCATTTTAAGATGTTTTGAAGTTATTTGCAAGTCATCACTTCTTGATGGTTGTTTACTGCAATACTAAAAAAATAATTATCTATGCAACTGAGTATTTCTCATTTTTCACTTTTGACAACATTTTAAATCAATAATATTATTTTCAAAATAAAAATTGAAAACGATTTAAACAATGGAAATTTACAACTCTGCTGACATACCCTGAACCTTACTCATAGTGCTTCTTTAAAATGACAAAATAAAATGGCCTCTAAAAGAAACTGCAACAGCATGATTCTGGTAATACTATTGGTAATAACTGGTATCTGGTAATAGAATTGAATTCAAATTTATCACACACCAAAGATTTTCAATCACAGAAATGAGTACATTTACTTATAAGCTCAAAAGATTTGGATTATTAAGGTTACTTATAAAAAAACTTGAATTATGTCAGAAAATTTTCCACAATTTGTAAATGATATACAGAACACCATGATACAGAATTCCATGAACACAAGTATCACCTCATGATGGTCCTTCACAATTTCCAAAAGATTCCTATGAAAGGTGTGTCTCCTCTCTAGAAGTATTGAAGGTGTCATACTAATAACTTTTCCCTCAGATTTTGCAATATCATTTTTATCGGAAACTCCTGAAATATGACAAAACAAGTAACTGATTATGAACATATGGTTTACTAATATAATTAAATAAATTTGACATTTCCTGCAGAAAATTTGCTTAACAAGTGACCAGTTTTGTAATTTTAAACTACATCTTCAGGGCTGAGAATATAATTTAAAATCACAAAAACAGTTGCTAGTAAAGCAAATTTCCTGTGGAAATCACAAAGTTTTTTCATTATTTTATGGCTTTCCATTAAGTCACACCACCTTATATTAATTTCATTATGGTTTAATAAAGGATAACCTTCACTCACCATCTTCTTTGGGTTTTAAAATGGGTTTAACCACAAGCTCATAGCGCTCAGCCTTTGTGGAAGATACAGTCAGTTGGTTAACTTTTGCGTAGTAAACTTCAAAGGCATTTGGATAAACCTTCTTAATTTGCCCAAGATGGCGATCTGTCATAGTTCTGAAAAAAAGGTGATTTTCAGGTCACAACAAGAGAACTTGCATCAAATACTTCATGCATCCAATGGTTTAGATACATTTCCGTACAATCAATATTAGCAAACAAAAGTTGAACTTTTAATAGAATCTTTCCAAGGTGAAAAATTTGTATTCAACAATATAAATTCAAAGGTGTATAATTTTTAAATAGATATTCAACCAACTTCTTCAGACAGTCTCACAAAACATCTATAAATGTCTTTTGAAAATCCCTACTTCTATAAATACATTATATGGATTTAAATTATGATGAAGCAGTTTCAGTAGGGGTTCATAGTAAGCATCCTTAAGGAGGGAATCTGGTTAAGAGTCAAAACATTAATACTTTTATTTTTCAAAAATATTATAAAATTTAAGAATATAATCCTGAAGTTTAGATCGTTATGCAAAATATTAAGAAATCTACAGCTCATTTCTTAAGCTGTTGCAGCTGAACTCCGAGTGTGGACAACATCTCTCAATTAGCTATCTCGAATGGTACTTCAAGAATACATTTTATGGCTTATACAACTCAGATCCTACATCAGAATGCTTTGGGTATCCTTAATCCTTCACAGGAAGATGATGGCAAAATCTGCAACGCAATGTATGTATAGGTAATGGCTTAATATTGTACGTTGAATGAAGATCCTTTTTTAGTAAAGCCAGTTTTGAAGTGAGTTTATGAGCTTCCAATCGCAAATACCTAAGGGTTTTTTAATTATCGAGTATTGAGAAAATTTTATATCCAAATTTTTTTCAAATAAGCTTTAGTTTTTTAAGTTACTTCCTGCAGTAACTGTTTCCTGGGTATTTATTTATTACTAGCTGTAGCTTGTACTATAGTTATACCAATACAAGAAATAATAGAAAATTTAAAAATTAAAAATACTATCCTCAGATTATATTGATAAAAAATATAGATATGAAATAGATCACGGAAGGAATAAAAATGAAATCTATATACACTGTAAAATTAAAATATGTTGTGTCATTTATACAAAACTGACGTACAAATATGAATAATACAATTCATAACGAAACTACTTCGTACAAGAAAAAATTATGAAATCTCAGTTTAAAAAACTTCCAAGAATAATATACCTTCTCATCATTTCCTGGACAGCTGATCGAAGTTTGCCTAGGGTGATTAGCTCCTTACGATTCATCATCATGGCAGAAACAACATCTACACAACGGAAGATTTCTGCAAGACAGCGGTACTGATATGGAAGAGCAAGTGGAGAGGACTTAGATGGGGAAGCAAACGGAATCTTAGATGGAGACACACGCTGAGGTGAAGTAATGATAGCGTAGCGTTGATATGCAGGGATAGGAGACGCTGGAGGACTCTTGCATGGACTGGTGAGCATGCTCTTCTTGGGGCTGAAAAAATCCATACAGAGTTTTAATTTCTTAGCATCAATTATTTAGCATTTAAATCACACATTTACTTTCAACCATGTAAATTATGAATAAAAACTCATAAGGATTTACAAGAGGTAAGTACAAATTTATCTAAAATCATGTGCCTTGAAATATACCCAATTAATAATAGACAAGGAATCTTGCAATTACAATAATATCAGATAAAATTTGAAAAAAGGATATCCCTAGAGAAACCTGTCCCAAAATCTATTATGAAATTGATTCTTTGGAAAAGTTAAGCAAAGGTGAAAATTTTTTTTCACTTTAACTGTGAAAAAACGCACACTTTAAAAAAAGTGCTAAGTTATATTCTATCCCATCCTTTACTTCAGAGGTCTCCAAACTTTCCTTAGGGCCATACTGATTACTCCAGTAAGTTCCGAGAGCCAAAACCATATTATCATTGTTGCCGGAGGTAAAAAGTGAAATTAGTTTTAGTTGGAAATTAGAATAAGTTGGATTCATTTCAATAATTTGTTAGTTATTATTTACTGAAGTTAAATTTTCTGCATATTATACATGTCTTTACTCATTAAATTTCTGTGTTTCTTTATCCAACTTATCACAAAAACAAAAAGCCTACAGCAATCATAAAATTAGAATAATTCAATGAACTAAATTTAATTTGCTATAAAAAATATGTTCTCTAAAAGGAGTTTTCAAGTATTCTAGCTCTCCACAGCCGAACAAAATCTGTCCAACAATGAGGGCCGGATGTGGTCCTTGGGACGTAGTTTGGAGACCCCTGCTTTACTTGATTCTTTGATATCATACTTAACCTCCAAGCAAGTAGGACAAAGCATCTGCATTTAATCAATTCCTCACTTCCTTCATGCCTTTAATCTGAGCTATTTAAATAACAAATGGTTGTCATCTAACTTAAAAGCTTTACTTTTGTTTAGGATTTTCTGATTGTATTTTCGTGAATGGGTGCTGCCATGTAAAATGCTCACATTATGTATTAGTATAAGATTGCCAGCCTTTTAGCTTTTCTCAATTGTCTACAATTCATAGCTATAACCTTTTCACCAAGTTTATTCTAAATCACATGTGAATTTTAATTACCTGACTTATAATTTATGCCTTTAGATCTGCATTTACTAAATAGAGGTAAAACTTTTAGTTTCAATTACTAGCAGGAAAGATTCTTAGTTATTACTAAGAATCCCTAATTACTAATCCCTTACTAACCAATCATTCAAGTAAAAGTCTCCTGTATGTATATTATATTCTAGTACAAAAATTGATGTAATTACAAATTTTATGTAACCCTATCAACTACTGGGTTGTATTTTGTATGATTGTTTGATAGAGAACATAGTTATATTGCATTTATCCTTCTATTTCAAAGAAACATACTTCAAAAACACACAAGAATAAGACGTGATCATACTATTTCCGCAATTTTATTATAATACTACAGATTTACTGTTCACAGAAGCTTAGCATTTGAGCCGTACCTAATGATGGGATCACTCGCTGAAATCGGTAGTATTATAATAAAATTGTGGAAAAGTATGATCACATCTTATTCTTGTGTTTTTGAGATGGAATTCCACAAAACAAAACCTCCTTCTGTGAAACATATTTCCCCCATCTTGCACTAACAACTAATACTTTGTTTCTTCAGACTCATCAGTTCCCCTTTGATTTTTACTGTTCCCTATACATTGTCCTTGTAGTAAATCAGATGCAAAAGTCAGCGCTGAATAAATATGTCAACTCCTATTTTTTCTTGAATAATCAAGGAAATTTGACATATATCAAGTCACTTCTGCAAATGTGTGTCAAAAAATTTATCCTCAAACATAGTATGTAAATTACCAGAATCTAAAAGAGCTTAGAAACTGCAAGGATCAACTGGAATGACCATCCCTTAGCAATAATCATGATTAAAAGAAAAAGAAACCAACATCAAAAATAAGAAAACTAACAACAGAAGAAAGAATTCCTAATCAATATGCACCCTGGAAGCACTTAAACCATGTGTGGCTTCAAATCATCTGTAGAACGGACCTTTGCTAGGAGAAAGACAACCTTTTCATATATAGCTGGGAAAATATTTGTGATATATGAACATAAATAGAGGAAATGGAGCAAGACAAAGTGGAAAGAAGCATCATCTCACATCTATCTACTTTGGGTATAAAGGCTGTTATCAATTTGAGTAAGTTGCAACACCTGGATAAAACACTGGGATATGCTCCATTATGTATAAGTATGGGGTTAAAGGTCAAATTCATTGACAAGCAAAATTCACTTACAGTTTGCGTACAAAGAACCAGAAATTTTCACACAGAAAACCAACCATTGACAATAGTATTTGAAGATGTCATTCCTCTAATACCAGCAATGAATGAAAGGTACTCAGTTTCACTACAGTAACAATGTTGTTTAAACAAATTACTGTTAGATCCTTCAAATATTTGCACTCACCTACACACAATTGGTACCTCAAACTCAATAGACTGAAATTTTTGTAGAGAAGGAGAAGCACTCGATTCTCTCTCAGCCTCTCTAATTTTGGCAGCACAGCTGGATATACGTGATATGGACTCTCTCAATTCAGTCAGCCTTGGACTTTTAATTATTCTACCTTTTATTTCAGCAAGTGAGAGCTCCTAAAATAATAACAATGCAAACTTAAACAACAAAGAAAATTCATTCTCATAAAGATATTTAATTTCTCTCTTTCTGATTAGAAGTTAAAACAGCACGAAGCAAATAATTTTGATGCTTCTAATTACTTAGAAAACAAAGAGCCTTCAATTAAAAATTATCTAAGCAGTAAATCACTCCAACAACATATTGACCAAGACAGAAGTTAATATCACTACTAAATTATATTTTTCTTAAATAACAGAACTGGCATAGAATTGTAGCAATGCATGTTATTCATAGTATTTCACAAAATCCTTAATTTCCAGTAAAAGTATTCATAATTTACTATTGAACAGAGCACTACTGTTTCAAACCTTATTAAAATTTAGGTACAATCTATTATATTCACATAGGATACATCAATATATTTGAGGAAAAAAAATATTCCATAAATTTTATAAAAGTAATACATTCATTCCCTGCTAGCATGTCTGAAATACCTCAAAATACCACCTTCACCTCAAGAATAATTTGTTTAAGCAATTTTACAATAACATTCACATCTGGCATCAATGCTTTTGCTTATCTTTATTTTGCTTATATTTTAATCCATTATTCTTCCAAGAATACACCTATATGGTCAACTTATGCCTGTGTTTTGCCAGCAGTGCTGCTGACCAAACGTTGCAAACCAGCTGACCAGCTCGCTGTCCTCCCGAAGAAGAAAACACTACACAAAAATGGTTAGCAACAATCACTACATAAACTAGCAAGAAATTTAAATTCTACAGGTTATTCCAGATAGAAAATATTTTAAGTACTTAAATGTAATGATCTAACAAGACATTTCATTGAATTAGAGCAGAAAAACCAAATATAATCTGTATAAACAATGAAAATAGAAGGCTTCTTACAATTACCACAAAAGATATTTATTTAAGGTGAATATTCATCTTCCGGAAGATCAACCAAAGGGTAACAACCATGGCTTTTAGTTATGTATTTTTCTGGTACCGGTTTAGGGTATTGAATATATATTGATATTTTATAACAACAATAACCTATGGTTGAAAGATAAATAAGAAGTTTCGAAAATCTTTCAGTATCATTTCTTTATATTAGTTCACTTTAACTCTACAATGTTAGAAACCGTTCTTTTTTCACCAACCTTACGGGACAATTTTGTCAAACTTCCTGATGCAGCAGCTGTTTGATATTTTTTTTCATGACACTCCAAATTTCTTTGTTCTGCTGAGTCTGCTTTTTCCGTAACAATGCTTACTTCTAATTGATGTTTCTTTAAGTCATTAACCTTGACGGGTGATAAAGTACCTTTCTTCTCGAAAGTAACAGTTCTCTTTTTAGGTGACTTGAGAGATGTCTTTTCATTTTCATTCCTCTTACTATGATGTTCATCGTTCTGAAAAATGTGATATTTCAATAAAATGATGAAGACACCCCCTTCATTTGAAAGACTTCTAACTGCGTAAAGAACTCAAAATAGTTGACGAATAACAAAGTGAAACGAACACTTCGATTTAAATTTACATCAACTACTTTTGACTTTACTGTACAATGAGAGCAAAGTCGACATCAACATTTGTACGGGATGAAACGCCCACTAAATAATCAGAACTGTTTATATAAGATACACCAAGAAAATATAATATTCATTTTTGAAATATTATACATATATATATATTAAAAAAATAAATTAAGTCGACAATACAAACGAGGAAGACAGATATTTCTGAATAAATTACGACTAGGCAGCGCATATCGTTAGCATACACAGAACGAATATTTTCATATTAACGTCAATTTCAAGAACCGCCAAATATACTAGAAAATAATGATAGAGGCTAACCTTAAGTTCCGAAGATTTGATTTCAGGAGTACTTTCATGAATTTGAATCTCATCCAGCTCAGTTCCATTTTCAGATTCTTCTTCCGAGTTACTCCGCATTTTATTGCAACCCTCAGAAAACACATCTTTCAAATTTTTCTGCCGTGGCTTACCGATAATTTCTATTGCTTTACATTTGCTCTTAGGTTTGTCGAGCTTTATCCTACTTTTTCTCGATTTCGTGATTGATAACGAATTACCATTATCTGATTTCTTCTCATTGACTGAAATATCTGATATGCTTGACACGACAGTATCTATAGGTTTCCGAAACACTAAAACTGTACCTTGTTCCTCAGTTCTAGTCAAGTTTCTTACTTCCGAATTACAGGCATCTATAATGCGAACCTTCGAATGCTTTTTGAATTCTTCAATCGAGCTCCGTTTACGGGCACTATAGAAAGAGGTTAATGTAGATTGTATAGACATTTTCAGTGACGGTTTCCACTCAACAACAACATTCGTCGCTCACGAAATCAGTGGCAAGATCTATTTCTGGCGGGAAAAGTATAAGAGATAATAACGACATCTATAATCACTTTCTATTTACGTACGTGTTTATAATATGCGATCAATTAAGATAGCGTAACGTACGAAGCATTTTTAGTATTTGGATTTTAATAAAAGCATAGCTGTTAATATGAAATGAAGAAGGCAAATAAAATGTAGGATAATACCTAAACTACCATCCATTCAAGCAGAGCACTCAGTGCTACCACTACATTTGATACTAAGAAAGGATTTTGGGAAAATGCACGTTGAATTAATGCAAGTTATTATCTCTTCGCGTTCAATATTCAGCAGCCGAACGAATATTTTATTATTCATTTTGTGATATGATGGAATTAATTGAATGGTAGCTTTCTCGGATATGGATTTCTTAACTTTGACGTTCATTATATGCTATAATTATTCAAGATTTAAATTTTCAGACGAGCATATTATAAATAATGTACGTTATGCATCGGTATTAATTATTTACTATTGTTAAGTTGTTGCTCGTCAAGATATTCGAATATCTGATTGCTTTTGTTCTATTTGTTTCTACGCCATCTGCAATGTTCTCAGATTTTTGGTGACCAGGCCGCCATAATCAAACAACTGTGATAAAAGCTTGAATGTGCTGATAGTTATACGTATTTTGTCCCATTAACTTGAAAATTTTGCGTAATGAGTACCAAACCTGATGCCAATCGTCGTGTACTTGCTATCAAAGCAAAAAAGAAACGTCACAAAGGAGGCAAGCGTACAGGAAAGAACGAAGATCAGAGACCAGCTACATCTAGGCCTAGCAATTCGAACAGGTTGGAAGCACGCCATTCCTCATCTTATGAATCCATTTCTGAAGGTGAAGAATCCGAAGAATATAGCTCTGACGAAGAAGAACAAGAAGATCCGAAGGATTATTGCAAGGGCGGATACCATCCAGTGAAAATTGGTGACTTGTTCCAGAACAGGTATCGTGTCACCCGAAAGTTAGGATGGGGACATTTCTCAACAGTATGGCTTTGTTGGGACCTTGTTGACAAGCGATTTGTTGCTTTAAAGGTAGTAAAAAGTGAATCTCATTTTACGGAGACGGCGTTGGATGAAATTAAATTGCTCAAACGGGTTAATGAGAGCGATGTTCACGACCCTAAAAGACACAAGACAGTGCAGTTGCTAAATGATTTTAAAATCAGTGGAGTTAATGGAACTCATGTCTGCATGGTTTTCGAAGTGCTTGGAGAAAATTTATTGAAATTAATAATAAGGAGCAATTACAGAGGCATTCCTATTGCAAATGTCAAATCCATTATAAGACAGGTGTTGGAAGGCTTGGATTACTTACACACAAAATGTAGAATAATTCATACTGATATTAAGCCTGAAAATGTCCTGCTCTGTGTAGACGAAAGCTATGTTCGTAAATTAGCTGTAGAAGCCACCGAACTTCATAGCACTGGTGGTAAATTACCCACATCTCTAGTGAGTACAGCTCCTAAAGAGCTGCGGGATCAAGTGAGTGGAGGGAAGATGTCTAGAAATAAAAAGAAAAAACTGAAAAAGAAAGCAAAACGCCAAAGTGAGTTGTTAAAGATACAAATGCAACAAATTGAAGAAGTAGAGGAACAAAATTCTGGAGATAAAAGCTTCGAAGGCCGAGATCAGGTTTCTATGATAGATGAAAATACTGAATTGGGTAATGTTGAAATAGAGAGGAAAGAGAAATACAATGGTGAAAAGGATTCGGCCGAAGACAATGATACATGTCAGAATGGATGTGTCAAGGATATGATATCATGTGGAGAAGATGTAAGCGCTACTGACAATTACAGTGATGAAGGAAATGCATCATTTCAAAATGGTAACAAATGTGAAGAAACAGAAAAGCAGGGCTCAGGAGATGAGGAACACTCTGATCAACTCAGAAAGGAAGAATCAATGCGGGACAAAACTAGACAAGACCCAGCGTTTGAAGTCTGCCCCATCGAGGTGAAAATTGCTGATTTAGGGAATGCGTGTTACGTGGACCATCACTTCACAGAAGACATTCAAACCAGGCAGTATCGTGCATTAGAAGTTATTCTAGGATCCCCTTATAACACAGCTGCAGACATATGGAGCACTGCTTGTATGGCATTTGAGTTGGCGACAGGAGATTATTTATTCGAACCCCGTCCTGGTCGTTACTATTCTCGAGATGACGATCACATTGCTCACATAATTGAACTTCTCGGTGACATTCCTCGCCGTATTGCGCTTTCGGGAAATCATTCTGTAAGGTTTTTTAATAAGAAGTGCGAGTTAAGGCATATTCAGGGTCTTAAAAGTTGGGGTTTGGAAGATGTACTTAAAGAGAAATATCAATGGAGCACCAAGGACGCTCGTGATTTTGCGTCGTTCTTAAAGCCTATGTTAGATTATGACCCACTACGTAGGGCAACTGCTGCGGCGTGTCTCGAGCACCCTTGGCTGAAAGATCAAGAGTAATGATATAAGATAACACTTTCTATTTATTATGGCCATAGTATATAAATTATCTCGTATTCGTTGATTATAATTTTGAAATTTTGTGTTTATTTATTACAGTTTATGCACTAGGAGAGTTATACCGTAATCATTTATTGACAATTTTTTTGACCTTTTTTTTGACTGATAATATTAAATGCTTCTCTCGTTAAACACCAAAGCATTCGACCGGCAATTGTGTTTTGGATTTATATCGGCTGTTAATGAAATCGCAAGGATATTTTAATGATCGTGAAGACTCAGATGTGGCTCGGCATTGAATGTGATACATCCAGATGTGCTACTGTTGGTTTTTTATTTGTATCACTAGTTAGGAATTCGCAGCGATTGTTGAAAATTACGAAAGCATATTGTAAAGAACTACTCATCTATTCACTCTTACCTTAATTTCATGTAGAATAATCTTAATTATCGCAAAGTACTATTAAGGTACGGCTGCAAAATTTTATGAAAGGTAAGAAATTGAAGATACCACAAATGAACTGCCTGACCTTGGAGTGATAGCTAAGTAGACGTCGCCGATTACGAAGGTTGATACCAGTTTTCGATAAGGAGAGCTGAACCACTTGTTGTTTTGGTGCTAAGAAGATTCTTGTAGTTGATTTTAGATTTATGTACATTTCCCCGACTTCGGAAGAAGTTCGTTTACTTGTAGTTGAGTATCAGGATGGGTACCCGAGGTGACTTAGAGGCTTGCATTGTAGGTGCTGGTGTTGTGGGGTTAACAACAGCTTTACTCATTCAAAATGAATTCCCCAATATCAACCTGTCCATAGTTGCCAATCTTTTTAATCAAAAAACCACAAGTGATGGAGCTGCTGGATTATTTTATCCTAGTTCAAGCTATTCTGGACCTAATCTTGAGATAACCAAGTAAGTCATTTTACAACTCTATCTAAGCCTCCCTTTCATATGCTGAAAAGCTGTTTTCAGGATATTCATGTGAATTTAGGTCTTGCTTATTATGGAGTTACTTTTTACCGTCGAACAACGTTTTTTATCCATTTATTTAACTCTTTTATTCATTTATTATATACTCTATCCTATTCCTGTATGAATATACTTACAAGTTGCATTTAGAACTCCTACATTATTGTTTGTTAAGTGTAACATTACTTATGTAAATCATCTATGTAATAAGTTGATCCTAAATTGGTTCAATGTAGAAATAAAATTTCTCCTTGGTCATTGAATTTATATTCTCATATTAGATATTTACATTGTATTTTATCATTAACAAATAACAATGTATATTTAAAATATATTCCTCCCAGGAAATGGATGTTGGATTCCTACTTGTATTATGATGGTCTCAGACTTTCTTCAGAGGGGGATAGATCTGGTGTCTTTCCACTATCTGGCTACAAATTTTCCAGATACTCTCCAAAAGCTGTTAGGGTAGGTATATCTTTATGTAAAATATTTTATTATGTTTTAGGCACTGATTATTCTTTGAAGTGTTAAGGAGTTTAAAATAGAAATATTTAATTGAAATTCTTCTGCATGTTAGTTTTACCATTTACCATTAATAGGAGTGACATCTCCATATAGTGCTATTCTATGTTAGTATTTTAAGAATTGGTTTTTCTTACTTTGTATGCTAATTTCAAAAGGTTTAAACTGAAGTGAAAGAAACCTAATGTCACCTGATGACAGATGTGGAATTGATGCATCATGGTGGTGTAGTGGTCAGCAAGTGGGAGACCTGGGTTTGAGTCCCAGTCATGTCTCTTTGTTTCTCTTCTTTTTAACCTCATTCTATATTACTCTATCTCTTAATGGTAATAAGATAACTGATTCTAGAATTGAAAGTATGAATTTTTTTCTCATACAACATATTTAAAAGAAGGTAAAGCATAAGTGGATAATAATCTACATTATTTTGCTGTATAAATTAAAATAAATCTCAACAAGATTCCTCTATTAATTCTCATGTGGAAATAATATTTTGTTTAGCTTAAAAGTTATTAACATAGCCAAACTAAGGCAACAATCATAGGGCCATTATTTAATTTGAAATAACTTGTCATAAATTAAGTGTCATAATTTTTCTGCTCTATTTATTATATAATTAAATGTTAAATCATTTCTTTATCAAATCCAAAATAGGAATATATATTGTATGTAAAATAATAAATATATATATATATATATATTGTGTCTGATGAAAATATGTATCCATATTCATGACAAGTCCTATTTCTAGTGTTTATCTCACCTTCATAAAAGTAATTTTAAAATAATCTCAGCATATTGTTGTGAGTAAATTATGGAATTATCTTCATTTGGTAAACCTACGCCAGGTTGGACTGTTTTTTCTCTTTTTCTTGATTTTCCCTGGTTAGTGGCATATCAAGTTGAACTAACATCTCACAAAACACAATAAAGTCACAAAAACTGATTTTAGTGTAATAGGCTTTCTCACAGAAAAATTTCTAGTTATGTTCATCTTTTGTGAATGTACAGCCCTATTTAAACTTGGCTGATTAACTTTTCATTTTACAAAATACAAATAGTTAATTACAATATGAGCATCCGGTTCTGCTCTAAAACTTTTCAGCATTTACTTTTGGTGATTAGTAATGTGATGATTAACAGTGATGTTTTCCCTTACTTTAATTGGTATAAAATCTAATGTCCACTTTAATGAAAATATAATAGAACTTTTAATTTAAACTGTAAAACTTAGATCACTAAAATTTTAATATAATGGAAACCACTGGCTTCCCACCTGGAACAGTCCCTTTTATACTGTGGTAGTACGTATGAAATGTATCTTAAATATGGATAAGGCTAGAAGAAGGTTTTTTGTTCATTTCTTGAAAAAAGTATCAGTTGAGCTATCTTCCTTGAAATAAGCAGTGGTTTCTTCATAATTGCATAGAGTAAATCTGTGAAAGAACAGAAATTTTCATTATTTTATTTTTGCATAGACAATCTTATTGGCTCCGACTGTAATGCTTCTGTTTCCGAATTTTTTGTCCAGAATCACTACATGGAAGAAGTAGCACCTGTGTATCGTAATGTATCTGAGGAAGAACTGAATCTTTATCCTGGAAATTGGAAATACGGCACTTTCTGTGAAACCTTGGGAATTGAATGTCGCCAGTATTTACCATGGGCATTGTCAAGGTAAGTCCTAACATTCTTTTAGGGAAACTATTTTTGCACTTTTACAGCAACCACTGAAGAAATTTTCCTCTACTTAACCTTTACACTACAAATGTTTTTGTACATTTCTGGGCTATATTCACAATTTATTTTTCATAATGTTTTTTTTTTCCCAAAGTACTGGTTAGTTAAAGATATTCTACAGATTGTAATTAACATAGAATAGTGAAATTAAGTGTTTAGTAGTACATATTTTAAAGTATATTGACATATATATTATTTTTAGTATTATATATTATAAGCTAAACTTTTGAGAGGATTACTTCTGTCATAGGTTGTCGTCTAATTCAGAGGTTCCCAAACTTTTTTGTGTCATAGACCCTTGCTATATTTTTTTGGTTTTGGGTAGACTCCCTACTTACCTGAAAATAATACCATGTCAATTTCTAACTGTAGTGAAGTTTAGAGTTAAAAACTTAAAGTAAAAACACGTTAAGTTTTACACAATTTTTAAATAATGGCATGCAAATATGTACGAACATGCAACTATAAAAATTAGTATGCACTATTATTTTGAAAGGATTCTATCTGTCTTTCAATGATAAGGGCTACCATTAGAGCTGAGGTCAATATGTTTGCAATCGCCCACTACAGGTTACGAAAAAGACGTTAATTCTAATTACAAACATTTTATATGAGTGACTGTAACCATGTAGCAGTAAACTGAAACTTCGGATTGTTACGTACACATAAATATTGCATTTCACTCAAATCCTGTAAGGGGTGACATTTCATGTTGCCAAAATTTCATGAACGTACAACTCATATTATAAAATATTACAAAGTAAGTAATTTGATACTATCAGTGTATGTTGAGATCCACTATCGTGGACCCCCATAAATACTGTTGTAGACCCCTTACAGACCCCTGGGGGTCTATGGGGGGGATATAGACCTCATTGGGAATTGCTGGTCTAATTAGTCAACACACCTTTACTTTCTTGTAAAAATGAAAGTGAGTGGTCCTTGTAAGTGTTTGCTGATTTTGAGTATGAAAATAGTAGATGGAAAATTATATGGTGGAAGGTTGACAAAACAAATACTCAGATAGTGAGATAAGAATTGCTAATTGTAAATTGCTATCACAAATAATAAGTTTAAATTGCATGCTGAGTAAATATATTCACATTCTCTCAAATAAAGCACTGTTTTTTAAAGAATATGCTTAAAAATATCTTTCAAGAAAAGTTAACTGCCAAATCATATCTCTCAGACTCAGTGACCATTTTAGTAAATTTTATTAATTCTATTTCGGCAAATTGCATGAAACATAATTTATTTAGGTGAATCAAAGATACATTATTATGATCAAAGAGTCCGAAGATCATTATATCGCACCTACATAGTGTTAAAAGAATTCAAATATGATTAAGAGTGTGTCATTGTAGGAATTGCAATTCAATGCTAGGGGTTAAATCTGTACAATAGGTTATATTAGTATTTTTTCGTTGAAAATGCAATCTTATAAATAAGTATTGAAAAGAGTTAACTGATGTGATTGGTTAGGGATCATTTAATATATTTCCAATTGCACTTGAAGTAACTGTCTAACATTGAAATGCTGATTACCTGTTTTGCTCTCTAAAAACAGAGCACCAGTTGTATGCTTAAATTTTCATATTTTGTGAAATAATTGCTAAAACATTTTCTCAGAATAACAGCAAACGAAATTCATAAGCAGAAGTAAAATCTCTTTTGTAAAATATTCAATCTATTTCAGTAACGAATCTCTATAACATTTTCAAGATTTAGAGTGTGATATTTCTTGTCTCAAGCTGTGTTTATAATCAATCTCAAATAGTACGTACTAGTATTAGAAGTCTGTGGTGAATTCACATTGAGGAATGGTGGAATGAGTAATTGGATGAATTAAGAATATGTGGTTATTTTACATTAGATTAATTTTGATTTGATAATTTATCGAAAAAAGTTTTGTTAATTTGATGGTAATCAATGTACATTTAAGAATTTTGGAGTATTTGAATAATTGCAAGTAAATCGTAACCTAATCATAATTAGGTAATAGAAATGTGACTCGATAATATGCCTAAATATATTTTTTGCACTCTTATTCTGATATAAATCTAACAAGATAGTTATTAAGTATAGGTTTTGCAGAAAATTTCTGACTCTTATTATGATTGCAAAATTTAGAAATCCATGGAGTGGATGAAAATGAATATGAAATTTTAAAGTTCTTTAGTTTGAGTTATTTTCAGAATGTATTTAACAATAGTTTATTTATCACAAATAGACTAAACCCAATTACATGTGATCCAATTGAAAAATAAATTTAGTACCACATTTTCATATTTTCCATGTCCAATTCAGGCCTATTATCAAATCAAATTTCTCCTATCACCGTATATTATATACTGGTTATGATTTACGAATAATCATTCAAATACTCAAACTCTCTTAAATTGATTCACATCAAATTAATATTTTTCAGTGTATTCTATTACTTTATTCTATTACATTAATACATGTATTACATGCAATGACTGCAAGTAATCTATTGCTATATGTCTGCTATAATTAACTTATATATATATATACAAACTAATACGAACTAGTATCACAAGTAAACTTAAACCAATAAGATGCTCTTGGCAAGTTTAGAGACTTTTTGGGGCAACTGAATTTGTGCTAATATGAAGCTATGGCTAAATTTATGTGAATGAGATAATGAGTAAAGCCATAAACACAGCTATATATTTATGATTTCTTCCATATTGTAAAGTAAACATTTACTCTAGTTATCTCATTGTTAAATTTCTTTCTCTGTGCTCACCTGTTTTCTTTTAATGATGTTGTAAAACCTTATTATTTTTAAAAATTATATTGTATTTAATTGGGTGCAATTCTGCTTGTGATAAAATAAAATATTATTATAATGGAATGGTACTAAAACTATATAATGGTTCTTAGAACCCTTAAAATATTGGACAGGTAAGTGTAAGTGCTTATGTTAGCAGAGAGAACCAAATTATAAGAAGTTAGGTTTTTATTGTAGGAAACTTCTTTGGAATGGAGTCTTCACAAAGGTGGAAAGATGAAGAATTAATATCTGTTGATGTAGAAAAACTCATGCTAAAGTAGAAATATTGATAGCATTTTCTCCAAATGGAATTTTCAAATCAATAGACTGAATATCTCCATTTTTTTTCATCAGAGTAGTTTTAAATATGGCCATAAATGCTCTCTCAACATTATTTTACATTTGATCTGGGATTTTGGACACGGTAAAAATTTAGGTAGTAGGTATTGAGGTATAATTTTAAATTTAATTCATAAGTCTGCTATGTTGTTATTAATTGCAAAAAAAGCAAACAGTGATGCAAAATAATTTTTCACAGTCCCTATCTTGCAATGCTTATGGAAATTTTTATCTGAAAAGTCACCAACCATCCACAGCTGATTTCATTGCCAGGCATTAAAACAATCCTTCAGTTTTTTATTCAAATTTTTCAGAAAATTTAATGCTAGTAAATGAGATTATAATGAAAAATTAGGTTTCCACATTCTGGAAATCATATATTGTACATAGTAAATTCAGGCTATAAAGAGCATGAAGTGTTAACTCTAAATTGTGTGTAACGTATTATTTATTTATAAATTTACCTATTGTAAATCATCATTTAAAAGAGAGCAGTATAAGGTTCTAAGTCCCTATTTTAACTGTAAGTCATTTTCTTGCAATTGTTTGTGTGGCAATGATATAACTAAGATATGCACGCACTAGTAAAGAGTGAATTAAATTTGCATTGACTGCACTTTATTTCAGTGTTAACTCTAATTTATGAAATATCAAGGGATGGTTCTATGCTTCTTAAAAATTATATTCAGTATCTGATACATGTCTTTTACAGGCAAAATTGAGTTTAAGTAAAGAGTATTTTTTAAAATTCTGCTTTGAAATGTGAATTACTGATTTGTTTGTTTATTTTTAATTTTCTTTTTTTAGATTTAAAGAAAATGGAGGGAAAATTCTATCAAGGAAGATTGAAAGCTTTGATGAATTAGCCAATGATTTTGATTTGGTTATGAATTGCTCAGGGTTGGGGTCCCAGCAGCTTTGCCAGGATCACCAACTAGTACCCATACGTGGCCAAGTGATAAAGGTTTGATTTCTTCCTTCAATTATTCTTATAAATAGATTTTGCTCTTCTTAAAGTAAACTTAAATTTTTAATCAACTTGTCTTTTCCTTTGTATTTGTTCCAGTTTGATGAAATTCTAAAGCCACGCTTAACATTTTTTGCTTGCTTGTAGAAGTGGAATACCTGAAGCAATATTTTTATATCCTACATGTCTATATGTTACTTTCAGTACACTAAAGAGTATGGCTTCTAATTTTCAATAAGTATTATCTTTGGTAGAATTTATTTTGTAACTCTTAATGAGCTAAGGGAGGAAAAATTCAATATTTTTCATTGTAGATTCATTGTAGATTGAAAATTATGAAAAGTTAGAAAACAAATGGGTTGGTTAAGAATGCATAGAATATATATGAATAAAAGAATACACAGTAAGACCCCGCTTAAAGGTGTTTCAATATAACACGTTTTTTTTGGGGGGGTTCCCCTAAATTGCACTCTGTATTGATACTTGTTTTATATGTGTACAAAGAAACAGCCATGCACTAACCAAAAACGGAGCACTTTATAGCGACAGTGATACGTAGATATACTATGTATTTTTTCAACACTCTTTTGTTAGTCTATCCAGAAAAAAGGTTCTAACTGTATTCTCCTAAGTCACAATCCTAGTAAAAACGCAGATTTACTGCATCTCGATTTATTTGTTCTCATCAAGGTTATTATGTGTATAAAGATATAAGCATATTATATTTTATTGTGATAAATTCGGCAAGAACTAATAAATTTTCTTATTCTTTGTTCTTTTCACTGATCCTCATTACACTTACTACTTATGTATGTGTTACATTGCCTCGTTTAACGCTGTTTTGTTTAGAGCTTGAAGTTATTGGAACATATCCTCCGTCTTACTGTATATGAATTTCAGAATTTGAAGGATAATTTATTGAAAAAAAAGATTATTGAGATTTTTTCTTGTATCTAGAATTAAAAAGATTAAAATAATTATTCAAACAAAAATTCAATATTTTTTAAGTGTCATATAGGTTGTAAATACAATGTCATGGTTATAAATATTACAAAAATTCCCTTTCATAAATATTAAGGTCTTTATTGAATCAGGGCAAAATTTAGTCTGTGAATATCACTCTTACATTTAAACCCTTCATGCACAAAAATATCAAATACCAGATCAGAAAAACTTTCCCTTTGCCAGGACTCAAACCTGGGACCTCAGGAGCACTCAATGTGCACTCAGCCACCAAGGTCGGTATAACCTAAAATTGATGATAGCTATTGAAATGCAAAATTAAACATTACTTTTGATGAAGTATTATTTGTGTGTCCCTGGACTAAGTGAATTTATTGCTTAGTATGCAACTTATTGGAATTATTATTATTATTGCATCAAATGAGTATGTCATTCTTTTAACCCTCTTACTGCAGATGGGCCAATCTATCAGCCCATCTGCAGTACCCCGCTTTTTCTACTGAGCAGAACTCCTCCATTAGAGTGTATCTGTTACTTCTGCTTTCTTCTTTGTTATATCTGGTACTTGAGAAACAAACCGATAGTTGTGCTGAATAAGGCATATTTAATTTTATTTTTCATCTGATATGATGGTACATATGTATCTCGATGAGCGGCGTGAACTCAAATACTGGAAAATTAGGCAATTGAATGTTTTCTCCTGCATTTTTTGAACAGTTATGTTCTTTAAAAAAATTACCCACAGGCATGAAACCAATGACACGCTTATCGTTTGTAATTAGTATTATATAAGACCTTTCCTAGTAGTGGCTTCAAATAAAAAAAGTCACCCGTGGAACATCAAAATAATCCCTTATTGGGGAATTAAGCTTTAAAAAAGAAACTCCAAAGAAAAGAGAAAGACTTCGTATAGTGTGCTAGTTGATAGTAAAAGAGGATACGAGCACGCACCGTTTGTGCAAAATGTAAGACTTGACTTATTGGTGTATGCTTCCCGCAACACAAGTGCCAAAGGGTACATATTTCTTAAAATGCAACTTTTGAATAAGCTATCGCAAATTTTTCATTAAAATTTTATGCTTAAATAGTAAAAAGACCAAGCTATTGACTGAATGTGTAATAACAAACATTTCTTTTTGTTAAAATGCATATTTTGTATTATTATTTACTAGTTTCCAGATATATAAATTTTTATAGTATTAAGTAAAAGTGGTAAACACGCAAATTCTTTTTTTTTTTCATTTTGAACTTTATGATGATATTCAAAAACGGTAAAAAATATAAGAATGAATAGCTGTATCTATAATTATTACAATTTATTAAACAAAAACCTGCATTTTTGCAGAAAATGCCTCCGCAATTTTGGCATACACCTCAAAAATTGGGTCCACAGTAAAAGGGTTAATATAACATTGCCACTCTTTAGTTTACAGTTTTATTTGATGGCAAAACAAATTATTACAATACAAATTCATTTAGATAGTTGATTTCAATAGTCTAAGGCAGGGGTCTCCAAACTTTCCAGCCTTAGGGCCATACTGATTACTCCAGTAAGTTCTGAGAGCCAAAACCGTATTATCATTGTTGCCAGTGGTAAAAGTGAAATAGTCCAGTGATGAAAAAAAGTCGCGGGCTGGACAAAATCTGTCTGTGGGCCAGATGTGGCCCTTGGGCCGTAGTTTGGAGACCCCTGGTCTAAGGTATAGCTGATGTTTCTGTGCATTCACCATTAGCAAGTTGAGAGAATGGACAAAATGGTTACGACTCTGATGATACTGCAGTATGATTGTGCTGTGGTGATACTTGAAGTGTTAAATACAGCACTTGCATATAACTGTTGTCTTAATTGCAAAGGTTAACACACAAAATTTCCAGCGCTAATTTTGAGTGATATTTTTTCTTGTACCACAGATGGAATACTTAATTTATCCTAGGAATAAATATAAAGAAATACTCAATTCATGAAAACTCATAATCCATGAAAGACAATTGTAAAGAAATTTTTAATATGGTAACATTTCCTTACAGTTGATATGGTTCAATGCAATTGCAAGTTTAGTTGCATCTTGATCAATTCTGCATCATAAGTATTTTAAAAATTCACAATTTATTATATTGTTGCTAATTGGTACTATTCAGTAATTGTCTGGAAACAGTTGTTTGTAGGGTCAATATTAACTAGATATAAAAATCAATCTAGTTTCAGTTAAATAAAATACTTAATTGCCCCAATATTTGATACCTTGTTTAAAATTCAAACTGAAATCTTCACCTTGCAGGTTCATGCTCCATGGCTCAAACAATTTGTCTTTGGTGAAGGTGAAACCTATATCATTCCTAGTGGCAGAGGTCGAGTAACTCTTGGTGGTTGCCGCCAGTATGAAAATTACAGCTTGGAAGTAAGTCCAAGAGACACTGATACGATAAGAGAGTTAACCCATTTTATGATTCCAAGGTTAGCTAATGCTCCTGAACTGGAAATTTGGGTTGGTTTGAGACCTCATCGCCAGCCAGTTCGTGTAGAAGCAGAGATGTTGAACATTCCTAGCAGAGGAGGTGGAGCCTTGAAGGTCTGTTGCTGTTATATCTATCATGTATTATTATTTCATATCCAAAAGCTTTATTAAAATGTAAATTGTTAAATGCCTTATACACTCCACTGTAGCTGTTTACAATTAGCATTTGCTTCCTCTTCTAAAAGTGATTCAATTTACATGGTAAATTACCTGTATTATAAAAAGTTAAAACTTTAATTAATTCCTTGTAATTTTAAAATTGTCTCAGTTATTAATTATCTTAGGCTTCAATTGTATTCCTTTAGCATTTGAATGACTGGATGGATTTCAGATGGATTTTCTCTCTTTTTGGTTAAAAATTATATCTAGCATAAGAAAGGAAGTGCAGTATTCTCTCTTTTTAGTTTGGTAAAGGAAAAGAAAGTAAACCGAGGAATAGGAGGTTGAAAAACGGAATTGGATTCAAACCACAGCTGCTGAAATTCATCAGTGGGAGCTGTGATAATGGATTTTTAAAAATTGATTGCATGGAAACTAGGAAGTGTTGGGCTCTATACTTTTTAGGCTTTTATTATTATTTTCCAAGAAGCATACCCAAACCAATTTAATGAGGGTTATTTGTCACAGTCCTAAAGGTCCCCTTGTCAGTAGTAGTAACGTGAGGAACATAAAAATACTAGTTGGTATTAGAACATTAGTTTGCAATATTTGGGGAAGCTTCATTATTTATAATCAAGGAAACTAAACAAAATTGTTTAGAAAAGTATTCCTAAGTTTCCTATTTTTATTCAGATTTTATCATTTGGACTTTTATTAAGAATTGCTTTCTTCATTTGCATTATTTGTTATTGTTCTTGTATGTTGTGTATAACACATATAGAAAATCTTTGTGAGTACTTTAGATGTGTATGGCAGACTCTCATTGGTATTTTCATCTCTTTCTCTAACCATTTTTCTCTGATAGAGCACACTAGAAGTAGGGTTCTGTTGAGCTGGCTCAAAAAAGATGATGAAACTTTAACATTCCTATGTCTCTCTGAATCAGAGGGTAGTATTATTTGTTTTAACATTTCATTTTTCTGTTGAAGATATTATAAAATTCTCTAAGTTTTTTACTAAAAACAAAGTTAATTGGGGCAAATAAACCTTATGCAGTGATAAATGTCTTAATTTACGTTATTGGAATAATTGGCATAAGAAATATCAATATTCTTAGTTTATTAAAATTTTAAATGATTTATTGTGTAAGAATCACTTTTTATAGAATGAATTTTTGAAGGTGGTGCACAACTATGGACATGGAGGTTATGGTGTCACAACAGCACCTGGTACAGCGAAATATGCTGTGGGCCTTTTTCGCCAGTTACACTCAGCTAGCAGAGGAAGTCAACATAGTAAACTATGAATTATAAAATTTCAGATGTACATATTCATTAGGGAAAGGTGATCTTAAGTTTCTTTATTAGATTTGTCCTAATTTTCAAGCACTCCTAGATCAGGTGGTTCATATATTGCTGCTGTATATCATGTTATAATAAAATTATCTTCACCCGGTATTGCTTATTTTCTCTGCACAGTAACCACTAATATTTTTGCCAATACTTAGGAGAGGTAGGAAACATTTTTAGCAATAGACGCAATGAAATTTTGCTGTAATGTATTATTTCTTCTTTCTGCATTTTCATATTTCAATCTGAATACTAAAATATGTGCCTGTTCTTACTAATAAAATAAAAGAACATTAAATACATCGGTTCAGGGTCAAAATGTTGTTAAAAGACTTCCATATATAGGCATAGGTTTAACAGAGGTCAAGAATGCCTTGTTATCGTTGAGGCATCGGCAATTAAAATGAAGCACATACAAGAAATGATTATTGTAGAAATAATTCCTCCAATCCATTCATAGTTAACCATTAATGGCTGTTGAACTAAGATATAATTGTCGATTATAAAAAAATTAATGCAGAGAGTACAAGCTTAGTTCTTCTTTATTATTTTCCTATGAATTTGTAAATATATTTATTTAATTCTATTTGAATCAGTAAATTTCACACAACGAATGTCATATGAAAAGATTTGAGAGAAGCAGAAAAAGAAAGGGTACTGATATTTCAGGTCATAGGGGTATTCTATAGTCTGTTCTACTTTTATAGGCAGTATTGTCTTACGGGGAAATCAAATAGCCTCGTACGCCGGGTCATTTTTCCGGAATATCCGCGATATCCACAAAATTTGCCTTCGCTACGGATAAAATTAAGATTTTCAGGTTAGCTGGGTCGATTTTTTTCCCGAATTTTTGGTGAAATATGTATGAGAAAACATTGTTCTACATATTGATGAACATTTTTCATCATTTTAACAAAAGAAATAATTTTATGGAGGAATGAAAAAAATGTACCCCTTACCGGCTGTGAACATTACTAAAACTGCCATTTCTCTCATCCTATCAAACGTTTTTTAGTTATTATTTTAAATCTGAGAGAGTAATTGATTTAACGCTCCGATTGCAAATCATTGTTACTTTTTGCTCGAGACTAATAGACCCGTAAGCGTAATTAGGATTGATCCGGACCCGCACTCAGGTATAAAATTCAAAAACTAAATTTCTATTTAAGATACCGACTCAGAATAACCTGTAAATGAAAATATCATTTACCTCAATTTCTCTCGCGACAAGTTTTTCGTAACGTAAAAAACAAAATTTTTAGGCGATGTATAAATTTGATCCAATTTTTCGGAGGTTGCGTTCCAATTAAATTATTTTTTACTGAAATATAATCACTCAAAATTTAATATAAGTTGACTTTTATGTATTCATAAGGTATACGGAGTAATCTAAGAAAAAACTAGCACTTAATGTTTGATAGGATTAGAGAAATGGCAGTTTTAGTAATGTTCACGAATGGTAAGGCGACCATTTTTTTTTCATTCCGCTATAAAATATATTTCTTTTGTTGAAAAAACTTCGTCAATATATTGAACCATCCTTCCTTCTTCAAATTTCACCAAACAATTTGAAAAAAATCCACCAAACTAAGTTGAAAATATTTATTTTATCCGTGGAAGTACCTCAGAAATAATTAACTGACGGCTGGGGAGAGGCTAGGTTGCTCCCTTACGGGAATTTACGTGCATTTATTTCCCCATAAGCTTCCCGTACTGCAAGCTTTTGTGGAACGGACAATAGTAGAGATATCACTAGAAAAGATAGGTATATTTGCATCATTAATTTGATGTGATTAATAGAATTTATATCCATGGTTCAAATATATCATGGGAATGATATCTTTATTTCAACAATTTAAAATACAAAGAATTATAATTACAGGTTTAGGATAGTATAAACAATTTTATATGTAAACTAATGCACCAATGTTTTCATCACCTAGGAGTGACAGAATTACGGAAGCTATTGAAACTACCTTTAATTAAAAACCAAGAAGATCTTTCTTCAGAGGTACAATATTTTATAATCATAATTTTTTTACAAAGAAATATATGAGAACAAATTTATGTAGTAATATATTGTATTCTACTTGCTAAGAAAGTACTTCAAGCTTGACAAGATTAATATAAAGAGCTTGGATAGTTCCAGAGAATATGATGGACTGAAACACTTGCACACTGTAAACTAATATCACGATTATTTATTCCAAACTACATGCAGAAAATACATAAGATGTGTTAGTGACACTAAATAAGTTTTTGGTTATGAATAATTTCATTTTTTTACTTTGAATAATTTCTAAATTCAGTCTCTTAAGAGCTTTCTCCTTGCTGTCATAACTAAATACCGTAACAGAACCAATTAGGTTAAGGATGGCATTGTTAAATGTCTCAATTCATCATCTTTTTTAAAGGAATGTGATACAATTCTCTGTTTAATTCAACTGCTCTTTGGACATGAGGAAATGTTAATAGTTAAAGCACTCCTTTACATGATTCCTTCAATCAAGCTCACCTTCATAGTACAATAATATATACTGCGTGCAAAAGCAAGAAGAGCGAGGAAAATAGGACCTGGAAAAAAATAACCTTCCATTCAATAAATGTTAAATTCTGATGAACAGAAAATGAAATTCAAGACATTATTTATCACAAATATGACATTTTAAATTAATGGTGCAAACCAACCTCTGTAATTATTAAAAACTATTATTAAAGAAACAACTTTTTCAAAGATGATTCTATTCGAAATAATTTCCATAAAGGACCTTCTGTTCAAGCAATACAGAGATTAAAAAAGGGTGGATTGATTATAGCTTGAGAGAGATATTGATTGTGATAATGGATTAAAGACAGCAGAACACATTGTTTCTAAGAGAAAAAAACCACCTTGAACTTGAATGAAATAATAAAAATGAAGTCAAGTAATTGTTTGTCCCAAGTACAATAAATAAAATGACATCTGTTACAAACCTTAATTGATTTATAGCATACAATAATAAGGATGAGGTGGGAATTTCGAGTCAATGTGAACTTCAGGGATAATTTACATTAAAGATGAAATTCAAATAATACAAAGAATTATTTTACCACAAATCAAAGTATAAGATATTTCTTTATTTGATATGAATGGTATTTAATTTTTAGATATGCGTATATAAATAATAGATATGGAACACAGGAATATTCAACCAAGCTGTAGAAGGCAAAAATATTGCAATCTCAATAAATTTTACATCTATAACAAATAAATAGAATAAATAAATCTTGAGATTTTGAATTATTCTACTAATAATTAATAAAGATGCTCCATTTTCAACAACTTTTAAATTACATCCATGGGTAATAAAATCATTAAATATTAATTATGCATCATTGACATATATGATACCCAACAACAAAGTTATTTTCAATATATCACAGAAGGGATAAATGAACTATATAACTAATATTTCCAAATAGTACAACAATTTTGATAATTTTCCTAAACCAAATTAAACAAGCAGAGTATTTCTTTAAAGAGAAATATTAGTAGCATATATTCATTCAATAATGAACAGCCAAACTTAATACATCCTACAATAACTGAAAAACACTTACCAACATAAGCAACATAATAACCACCGTTGTTTGCCGCCAATCTATATGTACCAACCTATCAGAAAAAAGAGGATAATGTTAAATACCTTATAGAAAAGAATATAAAATTAATAATCCTATACAGGATTTGAAGATATGTAATATAATATTACATCGCCAAAAGAACTGAAGGCTATCCAAAGATCAAATTATAGAAGTGTTTCGAGGATACACAGAAGCATCGGCACAAGTGCATAATATCTATTGGGGACTTATTTGGTGGCGACAGCATTGATTAAGATAAATAAATAATTTTTTAAAACCTTAAATACTCACAGTCACTCCTATTCCAACAGCCAATAAGATCAGTCCACCGATTAAAAATAGGATACCCCTACCATGAGCAAATTCAGGGCCAACTGATGACCTGAAATTGAAATTAAATATTAAACTATTTCTTTCAAATGAAGACATTATTGTAACACTGACAATGTTGATACCTACACTTTCCTACAATGTGGGCACCTAGCTAGGGCATTGGTCAACGAATTGAACTGAAAAGAGAAAACCCAAGTAAGTACAGAAAAAGGCAATTTGTTAAGATCAAAAGAAAAAATGGAATTCTATTAACATTTAACAAGGATATCATTATTAAAAATTATGGAAGGTTAAAGAGGGGATAATGGCAGTGTTTGATAAGCAGTATGTGTTCAAAAAGCATGCTTTAGTCTCAATTAATTGAAAGAGCTATGGAAAGTATTAGAGTGTTTTTATTAACAATTCACTAAAAGCTGATCCAATTCTAAGAAAAAATACATCCCAGGAGATTTAACCAGCTAAATTGAAAGTAAAATTCAGTTTCAGTTCAGTATATCACGTTAAAGGTTGAAAATAAGTTAATTTAACAGTATTATCAATTACAGAATACTATTAAGTTAATTAATGATACAAATGAAATGCATAATTTTACAAGTAAAGGTGCGCTTGCTGACAGCAAGCAATGCTATAATATATTAACAAAGAAAAATAAGATTCTTCGGAGGATTACTCCGCTCAAACATTGCTAAACATTAACTAAAGGACATTATTGCAGCGGACAATGCACTGAATTCTATTTCCCATGCATTTCTTACAGCAGCATTATTCCAACCCCGGCATCGAACCAAGGCCATCCTACAAAAATCACTGTCATTCTTCACTTATGTATGATTATAAACACTCCGAATTTGAAAATAAAATTCTTTCAGGAAGTACCTCAAAATGAGTCCTTAATTCCCTATGCATTTCTTAAGAGGATATTGTTAACGCCTCCTAGTATCGAACCAACGACCATTTACGACAATCTTAGGAATGTTTCTAAGTAAGAATGGTCCCTTTTATGGCTGTGTGAAATTTTGAATCTTTGCGCAGTTGGGAAATATCATAAAAAGCTTTTGGAAATATGGTCAATGCTCCCCTAATGAAAAAAATCGAGATTACGGGATGCTCTGGAATCGAACCCGTGGCACACAGGCCGGTGTTGATCTTTTCAAAGTACATTATATACGTATCTATATGTGTAGAAAGTTTGAATTATCTACATATCATATTAAGAAAGCTACGATTTTTTGAAATTTGAACGTATTTCACCTCCTGGCATCGAACCCATGACCAGTTTTAGCTAAATTATACCATTTTTCCATAGACATATAGAATAGCAATAGCTAGATGAAATCTTATCCTTCTAGCTCAATGGGAAGTATTTTTAAAAATTATTTGAAAAATGGCCCATGCATTCTAAAGGAGGAAAGTGGATTTTTGGGGGCTCCTGGAATCGAACCCATGTAGGGTGGATTTTCAATCTTTTCCTAGGAGAGATTTAGTGGGCCATTACGTAAAAAAATCAGCGGCTCCGTGGCCCCAGCGGTTTGGGCCTGGCATTAATATCCTATATATATGTTTTATATATATATATATATATTTATATATATATAATTTTATATCTATCTAAACTTTCTCATTCATAAAGAATGCATTAATCATAATAAAATGAATTAAATATTTAAATTAAATTTTTGACATAATAACTATATATTTGCAAGCCTAGAAACATGGCTTGACAAAAAGTATGTATATTTGTATCCATTCCTTCAACATAGTTACTCATCAGAGAAAAAGTAGTGCTTAATTATTAATCTCCAATTCAATATAAATTCTTACACCCTACAAAATTTTAATTTTGGATTATGATGGATACAAACAATGTGTTTGAAATTACATCATTAGGATTTCCTTCTAAGAATTGAATACAACCTTTTTTAAAGAATATTGGTCAATCAATAAATATAAATTATACCAAGAATTACTTTATCATTCAATATCAAAATCTTTATGAATCAAATATCAATCATATCAAGAATTAATTAATTATTAATATTATAATTTACTTGCCAAGAATGTGTCATGACAGTGGGCACATGTGACTCTGCACATGCCAGGCATTGGTGGAACTGGAGGAGTTGCAGGACTCGGAGCAAGATTGATAATCCGTTTGCAATTTGTCCGAGGACAAGCAATCCTCTGCGATGAGCTCTTACAGATAAGCAAACAGTTGCATGGGCAACGAACGTACTTCTTTCCCAATGGTGCATTTCTGATAGGCTATATGAAATAAAAGTTAAATATCATCTTCATATTAGCAAGGAAGAGTAGTTAATCAATAAGATCAACCACTAATTTAAAATAAGAATGAATGTTGTTATCCAAGCGGTTATACAAAAATAAATCCGAAAGACCAGTTTCAACAGCCAAAATGGCAACATATTTTTGTTAGAAAATAATTATATGGTTTATTGCTTCAAGATACAGGATGGGGATCATTAGAACAGAGAAGACCAGAGCATAGATTCATTTACTAAATAGATTCAGAGAATGAACATTCAACGATAACGTAGTATAGATCATGCACCCTACCTGCTATATAGTCCAATCACATACAACTGATAAAATAAGGGAAATAAAAGCAAAAATGAACAAATCCAAAAATTTGTTTTTCTCTCAAACAATGAGAATACAAGAGAATAATTGTCTAAGGAATTAAAGTCGCGATGCATTCACCCCTGCCACACTCCAAAAGGTGGCTCGCAGCATATCTACATAGACATAGACAAACATATTGAAAATAGAAAGTTCACTCTCATTTATTTTGGATGGTTTCCTGCAATATTAGGCCATAACACCAGGTTATGGCACTTCAATATTTCTAGACAAAAATCAACCAGTGGTTAAAAAATTTACATTGCCAAAAATATATGAATTATTTATAGATATAACAAGAATATTAAATGAAACTAATTATAAATTTATTATCGTATATAATATACAAATCTAAATTAATTTTACAGTTAAAATTTAAATTTCAATGATAATAATCAA
Organism: Pantala flavescens; assembly: GCA_020796165.1. Taxonomy (NCBI): domain Eukaryota; kingdom Metazoa; phylum Arthropoda; class Insecta; order Odonata; family Libellulidae; genus Pantala; species Pantala flavescens. Next base: position 16,511,486 of record CM036885.1, on the reverse strand, counting down.
ACTTTCTTTTACATGAAATAACTTTCAAAATTTAAATATTTTAATCATTAACATCATGATTATAAACAAAAATTATTACCAAGGCATGATAACTATTCCACATCAATACATTACAGCATGAGATACAGAAGATAACAAACAGATAATAGGAAATCTATTTGGAATTTTTAATTTGCCTAACGCTGAGTATATGACTGAAACACTTCAATTAAAATTGATACTTCATTGTGCATAACAAGATGACTGGAACTATCCAGAACAATGTATACGTAAAGGCTCTTAAAATAGAAATAATCGATGATACAGCACATTAGCTGACTTTTGCAATTGGATAGAGCTGCAATAGCACAATATGAAGGGATTAACTAAATTCAATTCATAATAAAGATTCAATCATCAATAAATCGGTCCATTAAATAAACTACCTTTACGTTTTCTCAACTGAGATACAAACGTTACTTACTGTTGCTTCGTTACAATGGCTACATTTCACAACATGCTGATCACGCTTCCCAGTAATGTCAATCATTTCCTGACAAACTCGACAGGTCACCATGGGTACCCCACCGGGCGTTGAAGTCCTATACGGCGGTGGCAGTTCATCAGGACCCACGGACGAGGTCGTAGTCGATGCGTCTAACGTTATGAAGCAAGTAATGAAAATAAATTGGCGAAAAGATATAGGATATATATATATTGATGGAGATAACTCGTGAAGACAGGTAAACAATATATTTCACTGCATCAATTGCTAAGATGATGACAGGGCGATGATTCACCCTGTTATTCCAGCAATTGTTTTGATAAATTAAATAAGAATTGGGAACAACGTTAAACACTATAACAGTCATCTACATATCAACCATCGCAAAGTGAAACAGCTGATTTTCAAAGGCGTATACACATTCTATTGAATATAGTTACGAAACAACATACTGAAGATATATACATATATATGATTACGAATAAAATATTTTATTGAATAGCTTAACACAGAATTCGTTTTCTCACCTTGGGTCGGCTCTGCACGTTTGCCATCATAGGTACTATGGTTGTCATTTTTCAATAAAGGTTGCTTCTCACCTCTCGGCATATTTAATGACAGGAATCTTCTTGACAAATGAAATAGCAATCACGTGAATGTCTCTCCCAGGTGGCTCCACGGCTGGCAATAATGTTGATCTACCGAAAGGAGCGGGAATTCAAAGTCGATCACATTTAGTCAAAGTTTATTACACAATTATAATTGCTAATTAATAGCAGAATATTAAAGTAATTTATCTTAAAGAACTTTTAGTTCAAATGAATGAAGCTGTTTGGTATACAATGAGTGGAAATTATGATAATGAAAATTGTCTCCTTCATTTCCACAATATATTTAATCGACCTAGATAGATGGTTTTGATTGCTTCTATGGATGAAAAATTAAAATTCAGTTCGGTTAAAAGAGGTGACCGGTTTCTTATCCGTATTTCTCCGATTGGGAATCAGTCGAACGATCGTACAAAAGACCAAAGCGATACAATGGGTAGTGGAAATGGATTTGAATTCTCGGTTTCCATTTGAGAGAAAGATAAGGAGCAAATATTTTCCCCGCGTTGAAAAGGATCGGGAAGTCGAAAACAAGTGACTCACATATATATAATATACACATAAATTGAATTTTTTCTGCCCGATAACAATGATCTATTAAAAATGTTTCCATTTAATTAAAGAATAAAATGTACCTTAATTTGTATACTTGTGATCAAAATCAAAACATAAGGAGTCAATATATTTAGGTTCAACACTTGGTTTTCCATTGCTAAATATAAGTCTTGATAAAAAATTCCGATGTTTGAGAATTGTAAACTAAATTGCAAACAATTATAGAAATTTGCCTAAGTTTCCAACCACGTAACGTATAGATCATATTTTTGGAAGGAGCCATCGCTCTCTCTGCCGTGAAATCGCCTAACTGCCTAATCCATCCTATACATGTATGTATGTTTGTATGTATGAAAGACAACATAAATTTAAAGATTTAAAGATCTATAGAATATTATTATATCTATTCTCTAACTTGTATCTAGCAGGTGTCAAGTGATAGGTATTCTATTCTACCAGTATCAAAGTATTATTTGATATGTCGCCTATAATGGGTTATGCTAAGTTTTAACTTCATTTATAGCTCGAAACGATTTTTTCTATTTGATATTAGTCTCTAAAACATCACCAATATCTTGACGATCCTAACTATCCGTCTAAAGCTAGTTGTGGTTTAAACTATGGAAATCTACCATTTCTACGCATTTTGGTCTTGTTATTTCATAACTCAATCTAGAATAATACACCAAAGTGCAATCCAAGCAGAAGTTATCAAACAGAAGTATGTACATCATCAAGAATTCACAGTTTTTTCCATTACAGTACAGTATTCTAGATAAAATAACTACAGGGTGCGACAACTTAACTTCCTTTTCTTAAAACTAAATAAATCCCATTGTATAAATCAAAAACGTTTTTAATTTTTTTAATAGTGTAAAAAAATATCTAAAGTTTTTTTTACTTATTTTAAATATCAAAACAGGTAAACTTCTTCCCCATTTTCCGTACACTGACAATGAGTAAGTCGATTTTCGAGCGCTTCCACGACTCTTCCCAGCATAGGAGGGGTTATTTTAGCAATTTCTTCCTTCTATTGGTTAAGCCCTTGGGCGGCTCACCTAAACAAGGGACTTCAAATAACCGAAAAATAGGCCAAATCGGGAGAGCATCTAATTGAGATGAGGCGCTACCTCAAAACAGCCATCGATGCTCTTTGCACCGTATTGTTGAAACCGAATGTCTCCTGAGTCCAATTCATTTAGCAAAGGAAAAAAAAATCCTGTAACATGTTTAAAGAACGGCCTGAATTCAATGTCACTGTGACTTAATATTTTTCAAAGAACCAAAGGCCAATAATTCCAACTGAGGAAATTGCACACCATTTTAGATGAATGGAAAAGTGTTTGATGCAATTCTTGAGAATTAATGTCAGCCCAAACGGGGATAAAGTAAAGTGATTCTGAAAGGCGGTTCGCGATTACATGCACTCGAAAAATAGGACTCAACGGAAAACGCACACTCCTTACTATTTCAACGTAAGGCGGCAATTAAACTTAATAAAAACAAAACTATAGTTACGCGTATTGAGAAACAATAATAGAAATTTACAACAATACAACAATAGAAATTTTTTCTCAGTAGCCCTGATATATTTGTACTTTACTCCTTCGTTGGAATTCATTAATACGTAAACTCATCGCTCAGCGGATAATATGTCCTGGTTTTCCATTAAAATATTCTAGTAGTACATTTTATTCCAATGAAATAGTTATATATTTAAATAGAAAGATATTATTCCGTAGGCAAAAGAAACTATTCCATAGGTTTCTAGAGTTAAATCGAGTTTTCTGTAAAGTAATTGTGTGTGCAATACTATGATTTACAATTGATAAATAATTTCAAAAATAGAAAGTTTTGTCCTTCTTGATCCAATAATGAAAAAATAAAACTGGAGTCGTGGGATTTAATATTCTTAGTCACGTCAACGTCGTTAATATTTAATATTCAACGGATTTAATATTCTTTGTCACTCCAAAATGAATCAAATCTTCCCTGAACTGCATGTATATATGTCATATTGTCATACAGAAAGGTTCCCTGTGTGTTACACAAGTGAATATGTCATAGTATAGAAACATTTACATATTCTTTTTGCATTATCTACATAGAGAGTAGAAGTCTAAGAATCATATGATAGACCATAAAATAGATATGATTTTTAGACCTCTACTCGATCTCTAAGTTGCTAACATCTTGATGAAGAAACGTCAGTTCTAAGTATTAAGTCATTAGTAAATAATTTCGATTTTAACGTTTACTCTATGATGTTAGCTGATTGGTAAATTCCCACCGAATAATATATATTGCGCGAATACATAGGCCGGTGAGTTTTTAAAATTACATTTACAGTGACTGTATTTCATGACAATTAAGTCAAAGTATGTCATTTCTGAACGTTGAATTCCTAAATTTTATGCAAGCAACACTCAGTGCATCGCTTGTCTGACTGAGCTATTAAAAAGAGGTCTGGTTTCCTTGTTTCCAAGGGGTGCTTCAAATTGGATTTTAAAGCCGGCTATAGGGGAGAATTATTTCTGTAGGTCAATACCACTCTCACATTAGGCAATTATATGCCTTAGGCTTTCTCAATAGTGTTGATGAACGTATTTTTACTTAAAGAACTTACTGTGATATATATCCCCGAAACAATCTTGTTTATAGTTATATAATTTTATTTGAAACAGGGTGGAATTAAACGACAACAGCTATAAAATTGTGCCCAATATGCGATCTCGCTAGAGGTTGGCCTCTAGTTTTCATTATAGGAATAAATGTTGTATAGTCTGTTCATATAATTTTGGTTCACAGTTATTAGAATTATTGCCGATGATACGTCAGAATTGTATCAGAACGATAATCTTGGATTTAAGTCGTGACATTATGTTCCGCACTGAACATTTTGCCTTCTTTCCGCAGTCACTAGGAGTAAATTATGGAGTATTCATAGACATTTCATATGAAATTTTCGATGATCATAATTTATTTATTTGCGAAACTTATAGTTAAAGTCATATGATCAGAGAAGTTCGCTGTAATAAAATTACTCGGCATAAAGCTTCCATGAAACGTAAACGTGGACAATGCGGTTCAGTGAACAAATTTTCATTGCCTCTAATAAGCAAGATACGAAATGGAAAATTATCAATTCGACCAAGATGTTATGTAACTACCCTTGAGTCATTCAAGACTACCTTCGCGTCCAGTTTTCAGTTTAACTTTGTTACGTAAGAATAACATGACCCTTGGAGATGCCTTTTTTGCCTTTCTTAGTTGGCTTCCGACAAACAATAACTTCTAAAATATAAAAATGTAGATCGTTCTAATATATATATATGAGTTGTGCAGAAAATAATGAGACGAAAATATGAATTCTATTTATCTTTCCAGCAGATCTAATGTTGATTTTGAGACTAGACACTCTCAGAGAAGGAGAAGGATGGTTTAAATTAAAAATTGAAAGATTGATACGAAAATAATATTTAGGAGGTACAGCTAGCGTGAATATATACACTAAGTATAATCTACATTTAGTACAAACTGAGCTTGATAGATGTCAGAATATGAAGATGAATCTAACATGCCATCTATTGTGTAAATCGGAAATCGTGTGGACGTGTAGTAGTCGAGTTCAGTTTTGCACGAATGACGAACATGGGAGCAAAAAATATTAATTAAAATAGTCAAATAGATGTTGTTTAAGAATTGAATAATTGGTTTCTCCATCTTCCATTTAATAATATTGAGAGACAATCTCCTACACTCTACGTCAGAGATTTTCATCTTTTCTCTCTTGATCACAATCACTATGAAGAAATGTTTCTAAATGATTAGGGAAACTCGTCACTTGAGATAATCGTGTGCACAGTATTGCTGGTGTTATCTCTTTGAATTTGAAGTAGAGAGAGAAGATCGACTGGTAAGTTACTAGCTGCAGATGAGAGTAATAGGTATCAAATCTATACACGTCAGTAGTTCTCTATATTATGATAAAATATTCGTCGAAACAGGACATGTATGATTGCTGCATAGCATGGCATATGTCACGAAAAGCGGAACCTAGTTCCGACTGCGGTAGTTGTTTATCTGGTTAATCTTATTTATTGCTCAAAGATATTTCTTTATGCCATTAAATACTCATATGATGTACTTTTATTCAGAGGTATTCTCAATTCCAGAAAAGTCCGATCTTTAAGTTAGTTTAGGTAGTTAGCAACGTGAACTTTCTTAGTACTATACCTTTATACTAACTATCCTTTATGTATCCCTTCATTGTAAGTATTTTATTGTTTGCCCTATGATGATGAAAGTTATTTGGAAAGTACCGCTATTGATTTAATAAGGAATTTTTCACGTTATGACTTTAATTTGTATCTTGCCGACCTTTAAATTATTAATTGGACTGGCAAGTCCAATCCTTAAATCTCTTTTTCATTCACAGGAGTAGAGGCGGATACTTTTCGCTAAAAACGTGACTGATTCTGAGAGCGAAGCAAAAATAGTTGGTCGGCTTGCTAAACGTAGTCTTGTGAAACCACTACCAGGCCATGAGACTTTTAAATATAAACTTTGACTAGCTGCTGATCCCGAAGTAATTACAGCAGTATTTTCCTGTATAATTTGAATCCATGCACCTGTCGCTTGCACTAAGTCTATTTTGAGTAAGAAATATGACACGAGAAATCTACAAGTGGTTACTTCAATTGAGTTAGCAGCGCCCCGAATTGCTATTAGTATTCTTCACAGTTGCAGTACTTCTATAGTACTTTTGCAAGCCATTTTGTTGAAGAAGTTTTTAGTTCAGTTTTTGGTGATAAAATTTGAATTAATTTCATTTGAGAGTCTAACTTTATGGGGATGTTTGTTTACTTTTTAGTAGGATATTAATTTTTATCTCTTTGACGTGCAGATTTCTGAGAGTGAACCCTTGATACGAGAATTATCTCCGAGTTAAGACGTCATCGGTGGCCCTTCTTAGGAAGTTAGATTAATAAGAGCATTTGATTGACAGCGGGTCGAAAATGATCTCCTCACGGTATTTAATTCGACGACGTGTATTTAGCTTGCCTGCCTTTCACAGTTGTCGGGAGAGAGTCGGACCTAGAGGGACTTCATCAAGTTTTCTCGTACAACTCAGAGAGATGGCCAACGAAAACTCATCTTGCAAGTGTGTAACTCTGCACAACATGAATCCTTGCATCAAAACCATGGAATATGCTGTGCGTGGTCCCTTGGTGATCAGAGCCACGGAAATTGAGAAGGAGTTAGAGAAGGTAAGGAAAGGTATTCTCGATAAGTAAGGGAATGTCTTTCTTTTATTACATGAAGTTTGGACGCCGTCTTTTCTTTGCTTTTCATTTTGTTTTTAATTCATCATTACGTTTGACCTAGTAATAGTAGTCCATATGCTTGTTCGCAGCGTTTCCGCGCATTGATCGTTGTATCAGGTAATGAATGTTTTTATTCTCTCCTTTTTAGGTTAGGGCATATCTGAGTCAATCTTATCGTACATTTATGTCATAATCGAACTTTAAAATATAATCTTTTAAGTAATCACTTATATTTCGTATTTTTTGCATCGTTGGTTGATATTTTCTTATAACGGCGAACTGAGTATAATATTTTATACTAATTAATTAAATGACGCTATCAATGAATAATATTTTTACCTTGTTTGTAAATCACAAAAATTAATGAACACGTATAACTTAGATAAAACAGTTTATCATGCACTGAAGTTTAAGAAAAGTTTTACCTTTTCATTCTCAGGGCGTGAAGAAACCATTTGATCAAGTGATAAAAGCAAATATCGGTGATTGCCATGCTATGGGACAAGTTCCCATCACATTTATTCGACAGGTAAATTAAATGCGTTGAAATGTGTGTGTTATATGTTCTTTTGAAGTTTTTGAAAGTACCCATTTTCTAATTCATGTGGTCTAATCCTTTGAAATGCATGCTCTTCTCATTCTTCTAATGACTCCTTATATTTAGGTTTTGGCTCTAGTATCATATCCACCCCTTTTAGAAAGCTCAGACTTTCCCGAGGATGCAAAAACTAGAGCCAGGGCTATACTCAAATCCTGCAGAGGAGGAAGTGTGGGTAAGTTTTAATTCATTTTTTTGGAATTTGTTTTTCAAATGAATGATGGAATATATGGAATATCTCCATCAGTATAAATCAAAGTTAATTTATTATTCATTAATTCTAGATGTTAATTTTCATTAGGTTAAAGTACTATTAATATCCTTTATCCATATATCTTTGATCTCTCTTAAATTGCAGGATCCTACAGTGATTCTCCAGGAATTGAGATGATTCGAAAGCATGTGGCAGAGTATATACATCGTCGAGATGGAATTCCTTCCAATTATGAGGATGTAATACTGAGTGCTGGAGCATCTGATGCCATCAAAGTGTGTTGAATCTGAAAGTGTATCATCTTTGCTCATTATACTAATATTTATCTACATATTTTATCAAAATATTTTAAAATTAATTTTATATTTTATTTATATATAATATTTTGCTAATATTGTTTTAGAAGAAAGTCATATCATGTTTAAGCAAACTTAAGAAAATAATTGTTTACCTCTAAAAGTAGCCAATTCAATTAAATGAACTTCAAAAAGATGTAGTATATATCATGCATGCAAAATCAGAAATAGGTAAAATTATAAAGTAAATATTCCTCTTAATTTGTTTGTCGCCTCAGAAAATTTTCAACCGTTCTTTTTATATGTTAGACCAAAATCTATTAATTGACTCAATGTAGATATTGAGTTAACCACTTCCCTGTTGAAGTGATAATTTGATTGTTGGATGTATCATTTATTATTAAGAGGCTGAAGCTTGTTTATAAAATTAGCACATCTAAGTGGTGCTAATATTGTCAACCAATTGAATGTGAAGTTGAAGTTGCTCATGCCTGAGGTCAATCATGTGATAAATTGTGAATCATGAAGATGACTAAGCTGAAATTAATAGTGGTAATGGTCATTTTAACTTATCAGAGTTATCCATTCATTCAACTTGTCTTTGATTACCATTCAATGAAATTCTGAATACATCATGATCTACATAATATTTTAAGGAAATTTTAAAAATTAATGTTAGGGAATTAGTAAGAGAGCTATCAAAATTTCCTCTCCAAAAATAGATATTCTTATGAATTACTTTAGAAAATTTTGTATTTTGTGTACTGAAATGTATTGTATATTTGTTATGCTTATTTAATGACATCTTCAACTGACTGATGAACAATCAGGTGATACCATATTCTTATTCTTATCAGTTCTTGGAAAAGTTTATAATTATTTCTTTTAGTTTTTATACATATATCTGTAAGTTTTTGTATATTGTAAATATTGAAAATATCAGTAGAGAGTGATTTTTTTTGATAGATTATTTTCAAAGTACATTATTTTCTATAAATATTTTTGAGATTAGGAATATAGCAACTAATAACATTTTCTTTTTTCAGTCTGTTTTGAAACTTTTGATTTGTAAAGTGGACGGTAGGAGACCTGGTGTCATGGTCCCTATTCCTCAGTATCCTCTTTATTCTGCAACACTTGCTGAATTTCACATGCATCAGGTATTGTAAAATTATGTCCTTTTTTTTCTTTTAACTATCCTCTTTTTGCTCCATTATTGTTCATTTATTATTTTTTTTAATATTACGCTTTAAAAAAGGTAATTATATAATTGGATAGTGCCAAGTGTATTGTCTATGGTTTTTATCAGTCTCTTGAAGCTCTGAAAGTTATTGAAATATGAGTTTAATGCTAGTTTATTTCACTTCAAGATATATTTGCCTACAGAACTCAATGATCATGGATTCTTTCTGAAAGAACAACATTATTTGCTTGAATTTTGAATTCATAAAAGTTAGTGTTCACATTATTCACCAAGAGAATATCAGTGATGAAGAAAAGTGGTTTCCAGTCTAAAATAGCAATGTGGAAATTAAAGGAATGAAATTATTTTAACAGTTTTAATTTAGGGTTTTATATTGCCAACTGCACCAAAATAGAATCTAACATGAGTTGAAAACATGAACAAGAGAGAGATTGAAATGATGCATAGATAAAGTATGTTGAGTGTAGAATTTATTTAGAAGGTATGGGTTTTGAATAAATATCCTAATTCTATATTTGATAAAGGTAATATCATCTCGTTTCGTATAATAATTTTTTATTTTCCTCGTTGTTAGCCTTTAAAATTGAGGTTCCTCACCGAAAGATTTGCTTTCTGCTTTAAAAGCTTTATATAATAAACTTGTTTGATTTACATATATACTAGAATTATTCAAGAACTACATAAAGCTCTAAAATTGCCATCCCTTTCTCATCCCTCATGAATGTTAACCGAATACCATATACAATAAAATTTTGTTTGTGGAATATTTAGTGAGCATAGTTAATTTTTAAAATTGGGATTAACTATGTCCTTGATTGGGGATATATTTCATGTAAAGTAAATAAAATTACTCATTCTAGTATTGGAGTTAACCCTAAATTTTCCAATACTTTTCCATTTAGATTCTTGATATGTATTTGAGGTATGTTGATATTACTCTGTACCTAATTCTAAGAATATGGGAGGGTTGATTATTTTTTTCTAAATAGTTTTGATAAAAGTAGGTTTTAAGAAGATGTGGTTAATTTATTATGTAAAAGGGAAGCTAAGGAAAGTATAAGAAAAAAGGTGATTTAATCCTTTCGAGACGGAGACATTTTCTGAAAATTTTCCCTGTGATACGGAGTGTTTTCGCTACTCTGAATTTGCCAGATATAGAGCGTACCCTTTTCTCAGCGGGGTGTCCTGAGCTATCCTCAGCAACGGCAATGGTTAGCATAATACCTGCCCTGCAAGTGAGAGACCTGGCTTCAAGTTCCTGTCATGTGGATATTTTTCACCTCTCTTTAACTTTACTCTTTTGATACTTAGAATCTTGTATATTTCTAAAGAACTATTCAAAAGATTTTATTCTGTAAGGACCAGAATTAAAAAAAATAGAATGTTTCATCCAAGAAAATTGTCTAATGTTGGCCATAAATAAATTTTATTAGTTATTTTGGCTTAATGTTATTAATTGAGAAACAGGTTCACCCTTTTGGTATTCATATTCTCCTCTGATTTTAAGGGAAAATAATCTCAGACAAGTGAAAGTGAAAAATTATAAAGGAAAGGACATTTTGGTAGGCCTTAGAAATGTACATTCCTTTCTTAATAAATATAAAGAACTTCTAACTGAAAATAGTGTGCATTTAAAGTGAATCACTTTTTGGGTGGTTTTAAAACTCTTGCTTAAAAAATTAGTAATTTTGCAATTATGAATTTTTAAATGTATATTTTATATGCAATTTAATATAATTTTTGATATGGTATGGTTTTGATTTATGATAACTTTTAAAAATATTATTATTGCAAGAATGATCAAAATTTTTAATTTTACTTCTTACTTTTTATATAATTTCCCAGATTGGGTACTACTTAGATGAGAACAATGCTTGGGGTCTGAATATCAGTGAGTTACAAAGAGCATTGGATGAAGCAAGGAAAGAATGCAATCCTCGTGCCATAGTTGTTATAAATCCAGGCAACCCAACCGGTTAGTAATGAATCTAATCAACTTCTTATTCAAAACTTGTTAAAGCTAATTACAGAAACAAAATTACAAGACTGAAAAATTCTTAAGAATTTCTTGCAGAAATTGTTTCTTTTATTAAAAATTAATGTTAACATTACACAATTATTACATTTACAATTACATAATAATAAGTTGATATTATTTTGTGAAATAATGAAAAGGTTGTTCATAAAATGCATGTACTGTATATTGAAATAATTTTTATCTTATAAATATTTAATATATTAGCTAAACTTGATTACAAAAAATTAATGTTTTTGTAATTGTATATGGCAACGTGAAATTTGTTTTCTAGGTCAGGTATTATCAAAGGAAAACATAGTGGAAATTCTTAAGTTTGCCCATCGAGAATCCTTGTTAGTTTTAGCTGATGAAGTTTACCAAGACAATATATATGCTGATGGGAGCAAGTTCTTTTCCTTTAAAAAAGTAATGACTGAAATGGGATCACCCTACAGTGAGATGGAATTGGCCTCATTTATGTCTTGCTCTAAAGGTACATTTTCATTTACAGGATGAATTGTAATATTTTGGATTATTTTTAATTTCCCTCTAAAAATTAACCCTTAAGGCTTGCTGAAAATTATTTCTTGTGAGTTGATTTAATTAAATTTTTATTTTCATACATAATTAATGTAAAATTGGCCTTCTCAAGCAAAGTCCGTTTTGAAATTGGGCCACAAAAATGGCATAATTATGCTCAACACTACTGTTAATATATTTTTGATGTGATCTTGTACTTGTTTCAGTGAAGGGAAATGATTAGCATTGTAAATAAATGTCACGTGTTTGTATTGAACGTTTTTAAGATATTATTATAAATTTTTCCATTTTATGTAAATGCATGTTAATTTTCTGGATACTAATAATTTTTTTAATGGTTCTGATAATTAAATATCTATTTCACCAATGGAGGGAATTTTGAAGATCAATTCTTAGTAACATCCCTTTTAACCATTCTTAATTATTATTCTTGAAATTACCTGTTTTTCTAATCTTCTTTCTCCATTCTAATGGCATTTGGTATTTGCTCAACTTATAGTTTATATTATTCACTGTACAACCTTCTATCTCTCTGCAATTCCTTCAATTGTTCATAAGTATTGTTCACAACTTGTTCAGTTATTATAAATCATTTTTGGTAGCTTTATTTCTAATTCATTAGGAATTTTTTCATCTACCATCAAAATTGACTCTTTTCAAAGTTATGAATGACCTCTGACTCCAGGAAAGTTTTGCCCATTTCTTATAAACTACCGTTCAAATGTTCAAATATCATCTTGTACCTAAAGAATTGGAATTGGAAGCATTGGATTATCTGTCAAAATTTTCAACTTCTGATAATCATAGCCCTCCATATTCATTGATTCCTCATTGCCAATTATCTTCTCTTTGCCATAAATTTTCTCATTTTTGCTGGAGTCCTGAATCTTCTATATGCACATTCAAACCCTATAACTATTAATTAAGCACTCTGAATTTACTTCTTTAGGAGTGGGTGAAAAGTAATTCATTCATGGCAAACAGTGATATTCAATGTAATGAAAATTCCTCTGTAAAGACTAATTTTTGACTTGAAGGAAAGCATAGATAATATATTTAGAGTATTTGCTAATCACTTTGCATCTTTATCTCAAGTTCTTAGTATAATAATGATCATAACACTAAAATTTACTTTTCAAAGATAAAAAGCACAGTCTTTGCAAAAAATAATAAAATATATTAGGTGACAGAATTTTTAATGCATAGTTACATTTTCAGAAGTATAATACATCTAAAGATGAATATAAAATAATAAATATATATAGAATTAAGATACTCTTCAACAGATTTAAAGTTTTTAGTAAGTGGATAGTTCCATATTATGATTTGAAAGCTAGATAATGAACTTACAAGTTCTATTTCTTTTGCAAGTTTCTTATATAAAGGAATAGAGAGATGGACTATTATGACAACAAGTGGTGCAAGTATAGGAAATGAGAAGCCTTTTAGATGTTTAAAAAAAACCACAGATGTCAAGCTTGTTAATAAGAGATGAAAGAGTATGAATACTTGTCTCACAGATAGCTGTTGATTTGGAGAGAAAATTTTGTAGTTTTCCAGAAAAAATCAGGACATTAATGATAGGCTTTTTCAAAAATTTTGGAAAATGGTTTTGTGTGGCAATGTGTCTACATGTATATCTACAGGTACACTGTTGTACTATAAAAATGATGAGGTCATTTTTTTTTGGAGAAATGGTATGACCTGAGTTTGTACAGTGCAAAGTGATTCATATATTTCATATAGCTCTGTTGTTATTGAGCAAATCTAAGACATAATCTCCGAGTTGCTACAAGTAGCTGTATCCTGCATAAGTATCCAGAAAATCTGGGCAATAAACTTATTGTACCATGAATGAACGGATGATAATCTTCTCTTTGATTTTTTATTAAAAATATCTATATAAAGTTCTCTTCTCTTATCTTTTATTTACAGACTTATGATTTCACCTTATGCTTTTTATCACATGAAACTAGCAAAATATCTGTTTGGAAATGAGAATTGGGTTATACTCTATGAAAGTCAAGAATTTCAGATTTTACCCCTTAATTTTTTCTTTGTCTCTTTAAATTTTTATAGTATTGTTTTAGCCCTTGACTCAGTCCACTAGCTGTTGTAGATTTGTTACAATTATAGTAATGCTATATTGGGCATTTTATTTTTATGTTATAAAAACACACTTTAGAGATATATTTTGTTTCTCTTAATGTTTTATATATAAAGCCTTGTACTGAAAGAAACTCCCGCTCTTATTTATTATAAAAGGATATATGGGTGAATGTGGTCTTCGTGGTGGGTATACCGAAGTAATAAACTTTGACCCTGAAGTCAAGGCCATGCTTTTGAAGAGTATATCTGCTATGCTGTGTCCCACAGTTCTTGGACAGGTAAGAATTTTTGCAGGTAACTCTAAAGTGAAAAATTGGAGCAATTCAAGAATCATAATGTCTAAATCAATCATAGTGGGCATTATTGAATATATTGATCCAGCTGATGAATTTGATTAGAATATAAGAGAATTATGATTGAATTCTTTAGTTTCTCCAGCCAGTATTAATTTATTCAATGTATAATTTTTTTGCAATATAAACGTTTTATTTTAATAGACAGTTATGGATGTAGTGGTGAACCCCCCACAGCCCGGAGAGCCATCCTATGATCAGTTTATAGCTGAAAAAGCTTCTGTATTGAAGTCTTTGGCATTGAGGGCTAGGATGGTAGCTGACACATTCAACAGCATGAAAGGAATTACTTGTAATCCTGTGCAAGGTGCTATGTATGCATTCCCCCAGGTAAATCACATTTCACCAATTTTAGTGATTGATTTTAAGGAATGAAACACTACCTCGTGGTTCATTCACTAGCATGTAAAATTGCTTATAGAACTGCACTTAGTTTGAATCCGGTTTATGATTTTCTTTTTTTTTTCTTCAATCAATTCTTCAAAATTAATTTTTTGAGCAAACATTTAATCAATTCAAATGCTGCCTTCATTGTTCATTTCAAATTTCATGGTTCACGTAACGTTAACAGAAAATACAAAAAATTTTTAGTTCTTTGTAATATATGATCATTGCAAGGGTTTACCAATACTGAAATGTTTCAACCGCCATAAAGGTATTTATTTTGGATAAATTAAGAATGTAATCAAAAGAATACAAAACTCTCAAGAGGTGATTTCATCAGAAATTGAGCTGAATACTTATGCAGATGATAGTCGAATTCACCCTATTGTGCATCACTAACTTTCTGCATCAATAATATATGATATGATTTGACATGCTTGGTATGCCAGTATATTGAGGTCAGCATTTTTAAACCTAAACCACATCTTTCTCTTCGACTTTACAAAATACAAATTTTAATGTGAATCAACCTATTTTTGGCAGTTCCCCTTGTAAGATATGGTTACTCAAAAATTAGTATAATTTGACTTCTATGTATTCGTAAGGTATAAAGAGTAATCTAAGAAAGCACTAGCATTTTATGTTGGATAGGATGAAAGCAATGGTAGTTTTAATAATATTCTCGCGCCAATTTCGCAACCACTTTTAAATTCTGCTATAAAATTTATTTCTTTCGTTATAAGGATGAACAATCTTCATCAATTGTTAAAGTCATCTTTTCTTACACAAATTTCATCAAAATTTCAGAAAAAATCGACTTAACTTAGCTGAAAGTCTTAATTTTATCCGTAAATCTCCGTATTACGGCGTAACTGATCCCTTTTGAGAAGCTAGTTTGTTGCCTTTAAGGGAAGTTACGTGCATTTATTTCCCCATAAACTTTCCGTACTGCCAGCTTTTGGGGAACGGACTATAGACACAACTTTTTCTACATCTGCCATAATTATTTTATTCAAAAAGAGAAAAGTGGGATAGTTTCCTTGGTGTGCGGCCCCGTCTCCGTGCAAATGGGCCTATATATAGTACATGGTACAATATTGTATTGCTCGTTCAACGTAAGACGCCCGACACGAAGACGACACACGTGTGGGTATCGGTGCTACTATATATATACGTTTCAGTTACGCTGCTTAAAACTATTTTTTGAATGGAAATATGATAACAGTACACAAGAGATTCAGTATAAATCACAATTCAGTATAAACTAGTCAGTTCGCACGGACTTTTTAAACTTTTTTCCTTGTGTGACCGACTCAATGAGAGTTCATCTAATATGCCGTTAAATACGGCATGTTAATTAATTTTGGAAACATGGAATTAGAAAACAAATGATTAAAGACAAGAAGAATTTTGAGAGTAAGGTTATTAAAGGAAACCTTTTGAGAGTAAATATTTGGCAGTGATGTTATTATTTTTTGTATATATATTAGGAATTTCTAGTATTTTTGGACCATGATATGGCAATTTTATCTGATTTTAATTTGACTTGTGATTTGGTGGTATGGTATTTTATATGGTTTTTCATTATTTATGGTAGTTTATCTTATGTTATTTGTGATACTGTGTTATATCTGACTGTAATTTTGTCCCACCTGACAAGTAGTCCCTCTGTAACCCATTTACTTTAATAATTATAGTAGATAAGATAATGAGTAGAACATTAAAACATCTCATGGCTGCCCTTGGCAAGAACACTGTTTTCATGGATGAATCACTCTTAATATCTTCGCAAACATAAGATCTATACCTTGCTGTTGTTCAAATCTGATTCGTTTAGGCAGTAAAAAATATGAATTAAATATATGTTAGTTGATTAAAAATTGATAAGAATAATAACTATGAAAATGTCCTCATATGCTTTAGTGTAAAATTTAGCTCAAATATGCTCTTCTTATAAACAAGATTTATTAGTATTTTCAATTTATGATTAAGTGAATAACTTTTATCGAGACCTTGTAAGGATAGTATTGATAGAAAAAAAATTTCCTTTAAAAAAATTGTTTATTTCCTAAGTGCCACCTTGCAATACAAGTAACAGGCCTTGTATTGGAAGTATATACTATAATATAGTTTCCCATAAAGAAAAATAAAATTGAGTTTTCTACTATTTAATATCAACACAATATTTTCCACTTGAAAATTTCTAATGTAAAATGCTTCAAATATATATGTGTTTTATAATAAATAGAATTCAATATTATTTTTATAAAAGTAAATATCTGTAAATTAATTATGATATTTCATAAATAGAATTTTAAATTAAAATGGAATAATTTATTAAATCGTGTAAAATTCCTTTATTTTCATTTAATATTATTTCATATTTTTTACTTTCAATAGATCCATCTTCCTACAAAAGCCATAGAGAAAGCTAAGTCTCTTAAACAAAGTGCTGATACATTTTATGCATTCCAGCTTCTTGAAAATACAGGCATCTGTATAGTACCTGGTTCTGGTTTCGGACAGCAACCTGGCACATATCATTTCAGGTATTATTGATGTGATGATGTTTAGAGATATGCAGTGAATTAATTTAAAGTGTACGTTAATAATCTACCTGGTATTACAATAATCTTATTAATATAAGTTAGTATCTGTAATGCCAGCTAGCCAAAATGTATGCATTTGTTCCCTTTCAATGTGAGATAAATTCTTTCTGACCAAGTCCTTTCAACGCAGTCATACACCTCTTGCTAATCCAGTGTTTTCAAATTTCTTGGTAGCTCTTCACTTTGAAAACAATGTTGAAACTTATTCTTGTTACCTTATAATATTTTATTGACACTACTGTTGTGTGGCTTTATCTCCCGGTAAGATGAAAAAAATACAACATATTCAGGAAGGCAAAGGAAGGGAAGGAGAAGGTAGCTAGAAAGAATAAAAAAATATTGCATAACTGCTAACAATGGTGGAAGTAAATGGTAGGAGAATGTAGTTAATGATCACTGAAAAAGATTTCCATGGTTATTAACATCTCTTACTGTTATTTATTTATTGTTAAATACCTCTCTGTAGTTTCTACAAATTATTATGGACAATTTTCAGGAGTTTTGTGCTACTTTCTCATGAGAATTTAAAATTTTGCACAGTCCTTGTTGTTCAACCTCGTAGCACAGTTTTTAAGCACTAATGCTTTAAGTAATGGATAATGATAATCATTAATTCTTCTGCTAATGATAAATTTGATCATTATTTCATAGTAACAATAAAGTTGGTCTAACACAATTTATTTTTTTGAACAGACAAATTTTCTTACAATTATTGAATTGAGAATTATATGTTTCTCAACATTAAAAAATTAATACAAATCTGTATTTCATTTTCAAAATGGAAAATATCTCTTTTCTGAAATTCCTTATACCATTTTAATTTTAATCATTAAATGGACAAAATATTGTAGTTGATAATAGTCTATGTATCCATAAGTATAATCCATGTGAGGCTGTGACGATAATTGTTATATGTATTTAAGAAGTACTCTCTCTTCAACCTATCCCCTAAGTATTCCTTTGGGTTGCCTTTATTATTATTATTCTTTCAAATATTCTATTATTAAATAAATTGGTATGAAGATACTATGATTATCAACCTTTTTCTTGATTTAGAGATAGAATTCAATATTTTATTGATCCGATGGACTTTAAATTAATTATTTGTATATTAGGTTATAATAAATTGTTAGATTAACTTATTTATAAACAAATATTATCATTCAAATATTTATGAAGAATGTAGTTGCAAAATCTTTTAATTATGTTTCCAGGACCACAATTTTACCTATGCCTGATAAACTGAAGGTAATGCTGGAAAAGCTCAGGAAGTTCCATGACGGATTTTTAGAAGAATATAATTAGGTATGAAGATGAACTTTGCAGCAGGGTGAAACAAAAATGTATTCATATAAAGAAAATGCTGGTCATATGAGATTTTTATTGAATTGGGTAAATATTATAAACAGCTCAAGAAGTAACAATAATGTTATTAGACAATAATGTCATATGTGTTTTTGAATTTATTTTTTTATGTTTTTCTTTCTCCTAGATAAATAGTGTGAGAGTAAATAGGAAATAGAAAAATCTGAGGTTGATATTTGCGTTTGTCCTGAGATTAAATATTTTATGAATATATAAATAGTTTACAGTAGATTAAACTCTTGTGAGTAGAAGCTCAGATGACTTATAAAATATGGATCAGGGTTTGTTAAGTATAGATTCTTACAAACCATCATCACAAATGTTTGAATGTTATTGTTTATTGTTTTATCATTACGCCTAATTGTTATAAATACTTTTAATTTGGTGTAAGCTAAAGAAATATTTTTATAGCATGTATGTGGTTATAGAGATTTTTGATAATACTGAAGTATTTTGGATGTTTTCTGCAGGAAAAGTGTATATATATATATATATATATATATATATATATATATATGTATATATATATATATATATATATATATATATATGTATATATATATATATGTATATATATATATATATATATATATATATATATATATATATATATATATATATATATATTTTTGCTTAAGTGTAATGTAGAAGTGAATTATTACTTAGTATTAATATAATTTTCTTTTACATGTATGTGCTGTATATTGTTGGAAGAATTTTAGATGATTTATTCCCCTTTCAGACAATGCTTTACCATGTGCAAATATAATCCTATTTTCATTATTATATATAATATAAATATAATCCTATTTTCATTATATATATATATATATATATATATATATATATTTTTGCTTAAGTGTAATGTAGAAGTGAATTATTACTTAGTATTAATATAATTTTCTTTTACATGTATGTGCTGTATATTGTTGGAAGAATTTTAGATGATTTATTCCCCTTTCAGACAATGCTTTACCATGTGCAAATATAATCCTATTTTCATTATTTTGTATTGCATTTAAGTGAGCAATAGCTACAAATTTTAAGTATCAATACATATTATTTGTATAGGGAGAATGAATTTTGCGGAATAATCGTGATGGAGTGTATTGCCAAATTGTATATAGAACATTTCAAATTTACTTTTGTGATGTGTTTCAAAGAAATTTTATTGTGATAAATTTTAATTTGTCATATATGTACATATCCATGTGTTTTCAGGTTTCTTGAGAATGAAACACCTTTTTATAACTATATTTTTTTGGAAAATAAGAAATTTTTTGTAGAAGGTGATAGGAATTTCAGCAGAGTGAATTCATGATATTTTCCCAATTAATCTTTTCTAGATTTTCGTTTTATTTGCTCATTGATCTTTGCAAATGATAATATTCATGATGATGTTTACTGCACAATAATATTTATCCTGTTATAGGTCTACTTTCATTCTCAGAATTCATCTTCCTTTCATATCTTCATCATATCATTTGCACAAATATATCAAGATTTATCTATTAAAAATATTTTTGAAAATGAAATTTAGTCTTAAAGGAAATTATAAAAATAATGATTCTTTATAACATTATTGGTAAAAGGTAGTATTGTATCCTAAAAATTAGCTCAAGAGTCATTATTGGACTTTAAAGAATTATATGTTTTAAGAGTTAAATAACTGATGTTTTTAAATACTGAACTGTTAAATTAGTGATGGATTTAGTTGATTTAGTGGTTAAATGAATAATTATATTATACTGAATTGTCTTAGGGAAAGAGATTCCAAACATCATTTATAGAAATACTGAATATTCCTCAAGATTTTGCTTTTTATATAATGTGTTCATTATAGTTTTTGTGGGCATGTTAATCTTTAAAGCAATTTTATGAACTAATGAAAGTATTTTGTGTTGATATCTGTTCATTACTTATCCATTGATGTCTTTTCAATGATATTTAAAAAATGTTAGACATTTATACTTAATTGAATTTTAGAAACCATTATTTTAGCTTGCAAAGCATTGTGGTGCTAACTCATAAATAGTAACAAATAAAAAATAAATTTTCAAGTATCATGCATATAAATATTATGAAATTTAAATGCCTTATTAATTGGTAATTATGTTTTTTCTTTGGATTGAATACTGCTTTTCTAAATTCATGATATTGTGTCAGTTGATTTATATTGGTTATATGAAAGATTCATTTTATAAAAATCATGATCCAAAATGTGGTATTGATTTTTCCAGTTTAGTTCCCAGCCAAGTTTAGTGTAAGAAATAAACAACCTGAAATAAAAATTGGTTAGAGTTGTGAAAATATCATCGCTCCATAATAGAACACCAGCAATGTTTTAAATAATTAAAAAATTATGATAAATGATTCAACTCACTTTGCTCATACATGCATTCATGTGCATTTGTGATGAGTGTTTGTAATTTAGTCAGATTGACTAAACTTGCCAAGAGGAATAGTTTTTTTAGTTTTATTAAAGTAGGTAAAATGTATTTCTTGTTTTAGCAATTAATTTCATCTTATTCTTTGCTTCAATGAAGAGTATGATTACTGTTCAAATTCATGGTATGGAAGAAGTTGTGATGGACATCTGAGACTTCTATCAATAGGTTTTTTTGTGGAATCTTGTTTGTCAATGAATTAGTATGTTTAGGTAGCTGTATTGTAGCTTGATTATAGCTTCTGCTTCCCCTTAAACTAAGAGAAACCTTTCTTGAAGGTTAAAAATGGTTAATGTTTTAAGTTAAATTTCTTGCTATATGGTATATAAGTCAGGATACATTAAAATATTTTAATTTTAGATTCAGTCCTCTTGTTATCCTATCAATTTTGAGTTCAAAAGATGATAAATTTCATTATTCATGCTATTACATCTGAATATTGTTGTCTTAATTATTTATCTTAACTTCTCATTATTATGTATCTCTGTGAATTTAAAGATTAAAATCATTTGTTGACATTGTTATGTTATTTTTTAGAATTCTATGTTAGAACTGATAAGAGAATTTGATTTATTAAAGTGTATGATGCAATGTTTTATTATGTTATATCATTGATTCCCTTTGTCTAAAGTGCCTAAAGAATCTTGGCAATGTATTGGGAATAAAAATATATATATTGTTCTTCCACTTTAAATTTTCCCATGGATTTAACAGACATGAGAATCACAGAAGAATAAAAGTTGATTATTTTGGCTCTTCTTATCTGATGTCTCTATATCGAGAGAAAACTTACGTTTATAGAAAAATCCAATAATATGAAGCTAAATGTAAAGTGAAAATAAAGATTTTAAAATGTCAATGGGCTTCTTAAAAAGCCAAGATGGCAAAGTAGAATTTTCTGTATCTGTTTTTTGAAAAATATCAAACAAAATGTTTGGAATACTGAAGACCATTATTGGGCCAAGGGATTGAGAAAAAAAACCACATTTGAAGAAGTTATACTTCTGCTTAGGGTATGCGTTGGTGCACTTCTCAAAGTTCTGTTGGTCAAAATGGAATGTAAGTTCCAATAATTAGGAAACGTACAGTTTAACTGTTTATGCACAAATTAACTTCTTTATATCTAAGCTTCGAAAGATATTTTGTTACATGAAATTTAATGTCAAGCATTGAAACATTTAAGTCTGTTATTATTTGAATTTTTTCTATAATCCCAATTTTTTAGCATATTAATAGAAGAATGAATAAAAAAGTTTTTAAAAATAGGAATGTTGATAAAAATTTAAACATACTCCCAAAACTTTACTTTTTAAAAGGATTATTTGATTTACCCATACGTTTTTAATAAAATACATATGTAATAGTAGTTTTTTCAAGGAGGCAAGGAAGTTGACCAAGTCTGGAATTTCCGATTGTAGGATGAACTTTATTTATTTAATTTTTTTTTGTTTTTAGCAATCCTCAGTTTTAGCTTGAGGAGCTTATTTAATAATTTTGGGCTGATGGATCTAATTTTGAGTTATCCATCATTATTATTACAATTTCTCATTCAAGATTTAAAATCTTAGCTTAATCTATCAATGACTATATGCTACCAGAATAAGTTAATTTTTAAAAATAAAATATATTCTTTCAATTAATACCCATAAAATATTTTCATTTTACTACACTTCCTAAGTCAATAATGTGTGTCTTAATCAATGAATGAATTTTATATTATTGTGTTCATTTCCATTATTTGTTGAATTTTTGAAATTGTTGATGTAAGGTCTTATTTTCTTGTATAAGAAAACATGCTCTATGCTTGCAAAATGAAACAAATAAATTTTGGACAACCATTTTATTATAATAAACAGTAAAAAGTACACTCTATCACAGCACTAAACATTTGCTTCATTCAGTAACATGAATTGAGCTGCCCTAGTGTGTCTTTCACCATTAATGAAAGGTAATAAAATATTGTACGTGTCATTTATTTGAGCTGCATGTGTTGATTTGCATTTCACATCAATGATTACACATAGTGTAATAAAAACAATTGTTGTGAGGGAAAATGTTATAGAGGGAAAACAATTTTTGCTTATTCAATTAATTTTTTAGAGCCATTTTACATAGCCCTTTTAAGCATTTCCTTAGAAATGCTTAAAAAGGGCTAGTGTATTTGATTAGGTCCATTTAATGTATTAAGAGGCCACATCTCTTGGAAACATTCAGAATTTGTGAAACCCCAGTCAGCATCGCTATAACTCAAGTGAATTTTATTCACATCAGGTAACCACTGTCACTCTTGCATTTTGCGTAACTTTATGGATGTTTAAAGGTGCACATGTATGTACAGAAAAGAAGATCTATATACACCCAAAAACACAAAATATAGGAGGGAAGTAGCAAATGACACAATTTGTAAACAAAATATTGTTAAATAAAAGAGTAGATTTACAGGAAGTGAGTAAAATTATGACTCACGCTTTAAATGATATATATATATATATATTCTACTGGAGTCACTAATATTTTGCAGCACCATAAACCAGAATACAAATTATGAAATATTTGTAATCCACAAAGCTCCTCTATTTGTTCATCGTTTATAAACTATTGTACTACATACAAATTTTCATTCTCAAACCCAAATTTGAATGGGATTCTCTCTAGAAAGCTCATTTTATGATTGTGGTGTTATGAAAGTGAGTAAAGATACAGAAGAGATAATCGTGAGCAACAAGACAATGATCAAAAATTGGAGGGATTCTGTGTTGTAAAACTCATTTAAGTTTTGATTACTCAATAATTTGTGCTTCATTGAATCATCTATATAAAGGCATTTATATCAAAAGAGATGGAGCACAATATTCTTGGGCTCTTATTTCTTAAACGTAAAAAAATGAAGCTTCCCCTTACACTCGGGCCTCTAAGGTTCCATTTACTCTCAGTAAATAGGAATATATCAGTTTATTTGAGTTTTCTCTTCAATCAATGAAACAAAACTAAAGTCAGGGAATTCATTACATCACAATGTTGAAGTGAAAAATGTATGAAAATGAGTTCAAAATATGAGACTTCAGTTCAACTGGTCCAATTCAAAGAGTATTAAGAATGTTATTGTTTCAGTATAAGATGACATGTTCATGTCTTCAATTTTGAAATATTATATTAATGCTCACTGATTAACCTTAGAAAAGTTACAAAACATAATAACTTTAAGAATTCCCTATGATACATAGGCATGACTGCCTATGCAGGAGCAGTTGATTTTCTGTACTTTTAGTAATGAGTTTTGAGGTATAAAGGTTAACACTAGATTATTATTATTATGTACAGTCTAATGCAATTCTAACCTAATTTTGATTGAGATTGGGCTCAAACAACTTTTATGAAAAATAAATACTGGCAATAAGTCTGGCAAATTCTATTCCAAGAGCAAGAATGATTTTCAAGAGACCAACTTTAGTGATTTGCAAATTATGATAGATGTAAGATTTGAATTTGTTCAAAATAATTTATTTGCTTAACCTGAAATTAAATCAATTATGGACCATTGACTTATTCTAATATAAATTTTTAAAACTATCAGTATATTTCTGGGATGAGAGACGAGATAAATAAGAAGTATAAAAGAAAGAGAAGTTTTTATACCTACATTTACTTGGACCACCTTTTCCAATTGATACCCATTGGAAGCTAGAAAGTGATACTTAACTATTTATATCCATAGAATTAAGCTGAAATGAAACTATAATAATAAAAATTGGATTCCTAGAAAGCAGCTAATTAATCAAGCACAAGATCATAAACAAAGGCAAATTTAGTTATATCTCCCAAGTATCAAGTTAGACTCTTCATTAATTTTATAAAAATTAGAGAAATATTGGAACCATGTTTAACTGAAGTACTCATATAATCCATCTAAATTGTCATATATTCTAATCCTTTGAGTTTCAAAGTATGATTACTGAAATAAATTTCAGTCATACTTTTACTTTATAATACAACCATTATCCTTTGTCTGATTCTTTTCATGTTCAATAAAAGACATTCTATCAATTCAATTCTAATGGTCCATTTCAAATGGTTCATTAAAAAAATCAGTTCTTCCCTATATGTTTTTAAGGCGTTTCTTCAATATAATTATATACCTCAAAGTAATCACTAGCTTCTTCCATCTCATCAAACGCTGGTATCATAATATTCCCACCATTAAATGGAGATTCATTTTATTATTGACAAATAGTTATTTTTAATGGAAAATTTTGTCCATCACATACTACTATGCTCTGATTTAACTAATTTTTAGAGGGTATTTACAATTATCCATTCATTTAGTGCAATGAATTTCTGTATTATAAAGTTTAATTCAAAGAACTATATTTATATTGTAAAACTAAGATATCATGATCAGCCTTTTAAGTAAATGATCTTGATAGTAAAAATTATAGTGGTAAACAAAAATATTTTAAAGAGAAACAGAAAATAACTGTATTTTGACTTCAATGATATCAAGCTTTACAAGCTTTTTTTTAATGTTCATACACATAAGACGAAAATTTTTGTGAATCTTTAGTTCATCAGATTATAGTAGATTTTAATGTGACTTGTTGGGATAGAATGACACAAAATTTATAATGAGGAAAATAAGAAAAAATGTCACTTGGATGTTAATGAGCTGAAATGAATTTATAATTTATGCAATGTTAAGTTTTTAATCATATCATTTCTCTCGCTGTAAAAGGTTTGGGTTTTAAATGTATCTGGATCTCCCATGTTAAAAATTTAATGTAAGTATTTGAAACTCTAATAATAAAATCTGCTGTAAATCAGAGGTGAAATTGTAGATTGAAAAGAACTTAAATGTTGCACTTGAGTTTCTTTGTTAAATAATCATATAATAAATGGATTATTAAATATTAAAATCTTTCTTCTACATAAACTGTGGAATGAAACTGTAGTCTAACTCCCTCATATTTATCATTCTATAAATAAGATATTTCAAATCATTATATTAATAAATCCTTTCATTCATAATGCAATGAATAAAATGGAAAAAAAAAAATCAAAAACAATTGGTTTAAATACCCTGTGTTATATCATTAAAAATTGACAAGTCAAATAATCTTGGGCAAGAAGAACCAAAACACTCATCATAAATTTATTTTACTAAGTGATTACTCATTTTGAAGCAGTTTTATTCAATTGATGATTCGCAAGCAGAATCTTGATGCAGAGACGTATAAAATTTTTGATATCTTATCATTGTGTTTGTAAATCTGAGTACCAGAAGTGCTTTTTATCGAAAATACTTCAATCCTGTCACCACCAAAAACTTCTCAATAAAGAGTTCAGAATCAAGCACTGCTATATGAGCTGCTCGGCCAATCAGGGAGTTAGCTGTGTTAGGTAGTGCATGATGAACATCATAGCGGACAAAAGTAACTTCTGGGCGCCCAATAATTGGAGATAGGATGTTGTGAACCATTTCCCGGTATGCAGCTCCTGAGTAAATAGAAATTATTGAGCTGTTGAATTGTTGAATCTAATTTGGACCTTAGATAGCATAAGAAATTAGTATTCTTAAATTTTAGAAGTATTCTTATAACATCAGTATAACAAGACATTAGTCAGATAATTACATTTAAATGAGACTTAAGTCTGCATAATAAGATGTTAATTACAGCATTTATGTACATCTCACTTTATCTAACTGAATACCTGTAACAGATGTGTCTTTCACAGCAGCTTTGCAAAGCTCAATTCTTGCAGAATGAAGGGGAACATATCTATCTTGAGACGAACCACAAAGTAAGAGATGCTTAAAATGGTGAAGATAGGATCTGTGGCTTAGGCGGTACAGAAAAGTCTGACGTACATCTGGTGCATCTTTCAGGGACAATTGAAGCAAGGATCCTGATTTTTTCCACTTCTGCATGAACCACATTCCTAATTATGTAGAAATATTTAATTTTATTAATACTCAACAGAGCCAACATTTAATGGAATAATCTAATCTCTGTAATGAATAAGTAGCTAAATTTTGCTGATCATAATTTCACATTCACTCCACATATCAGAGAATCCTTTGCATAATTTAATTTCCCTACTTAGATAGAATTTAGCTGTCTGTCAACTTCATAAGAATGGAAATAGAAATCACTTATTAATTATCACCCAATATCTTTATCCTAACTTTTTCTAAGATCTTTGAAAATGTTATATTTTCAGGGCTAACAAAGTTCTTGGAAAATCATCAGGTCTTTTCTTCCATGCAGGATGGCTTTATAATGAGACAACTCAACTGCAGTTTTTTTTGTTATAGCTAAAATTTACCATTATTGTGACAAAAATCAGGAAGTTACTGCTTTATTTCATGAATTTGCCTAAGCCATAACCTTCTGTTAAAAATGGAATACATTGGGATAAAGTGCTTTGCATACTGTCACCGTTGTCTGCTGATGCCCTTGTGTTGCATCCAGGCGGCAGGATTAGAGACCTGAGGGGTAGGATAGGGGGACGGTCGGAACAGAAAAAAAAAACAAGAATGTATGTGCAAAAAAAGAACTAAGTGCGGGAGTCATGGGTAGTTCTATCTTGCATGTTTTTGTGCGACAATATGATTGAATTAATTTATATCTGACTTATAGACACCGAATAGAGCTTCAAAGTTATTAACCAAAGAAATTTTGCTCTTAGACCATTTTTACCCATATATCAATGATCTCTCTAAATTTTGTACTAAAGGGAATATGACAATGCCTCATATTTTTTTGGATAATGTCTCAAATTTGATTTTATCTTCCTCCAACATTCTAAATTCTCATGATATTAACAAATCTACTATTTTTGAGTCAACATAGAGCATCAAAAACAAACTGATGTTAAACAATAGAAAGACAACTTATATGCAACTTAATACCCCTCCAAAAATAATACATCCAAAAATTAATAAAATAACCAAAGTCATCCACTTTGTCATGAAGTGGAAAAAGTCGAGCATTTTGGCCTCAATCTCTGAAGTTATTTTTATGGAATGTAGAGCCAAATTAATGAATCAATCAACTCAATCCCTTTCACTTTTCATCCAATTAGTTCAGTCAGGATCAGAGTCCAAAGAAGAGTTCCTTTTCAATAATTGATTTAGAAATTTTTAAATGCAAACTGATCATCAAATTAATCAGTCTCCATTTAAACTATATTTAAGTAGGTGTTATTTTATGTCATACATTGTCATGATGATTTAAGAGAGTAAACATTAATTCTATGATTCTAGTATTAAGTTGATTGCTCTGAAAGATAGATTACTCACCCATATTGACCAATCCACTATTGTTGTACAATGTACCTAAATGAGGACCTGAGAGAGAAAGAAATGTGTGCAGACGAGGAAGTAAATGCTTCATCTGGGGACGAGCAATGGCAGAACGAATAATGATGTTTCCCAATGAATGTCCAACAAAGCTAACTCGGGCTGGATTCAGACCATATGCCTCCACATGATAGAGGATTTCAGCTACTAGTTTATCCGTCATTGTGTCAAAATCTGAGAAGGTATCCCCCTGAAATAGTATTTAAACATTTAAATCTGAGTTAGATACACAGGATCATTTCTTTTATCAAAAATTATGATATCTACCAAACTTGTCAATTAAAATACATTACAAATAACACATGTGTTTCGATTTTCAAAATAGTAAGAATTTGAAGGTAAATGATCAATAACATTGAATAACACTTGTTTACCTAAAATAAAATAAAGCATTTTTTATGATGGGTGTAAAGGTTCAAATTCAGAAGAGAAACATAATGTGCTTTGAGGATAAAATGTGCTCGATCAGATATATGAATGCAGTATATAGAGAGGATATCATAAAGTAAGGGAATGATGATAAAAAGTATTATGATTTGTCTCTTCATGAATATATTCTTTAATGAAAATGTAAAGCTTCAAAGAGACCAAATGACAGAGAATATATATATAAGACCTGTAGAATTGTGAACAGATGAATTATCCAGAAGACATTTTAAAGAGTAATGGTTCTCACCTGATTACGCTCTGACATGAGGAATTCTAAATTTGCACCAGGAAGTCCCATTTCCAGATAAGTGCGTACAAGGCGGAGATCTGCTGAATTTCCATCTAGACCATGAACACAAACTATCAAGTGTAAACCTCCTGGGGAAAATATACGATATTCATCACTTATATGGAAGTAGGGGAGGGTTGATGCCAAAGTTGGGAAGTCACTGAAAAATTAATAGAAAGCATACAGAGATATCATTTCCTAATTTAAAGGAGCAATCAAGAAACTATTTAGCTTAATTTGGGGTTAAGTTTAAATGTAAAAAAGTAAGCATCTTTTGCTGCAGTTACAGCTGTTAATCTTAGTTTTTCCTGTGGTTTGTGAAAGGTCAAGATGTGTTTTTGTGACATGATGTTTTGACACAGGAATTTCATCTTCATAAATGTTAAATCAATAAGAAGAGGAATTTTCAGAAAAAATAAGGTACATTTAACACTATATTTTTACTTTCAGTTTTAGATTGTTGCATTAAAAATACTTTGAAGGTTATATTCTCAATATAAATACTTAAAAAATTGAGGCTGTTCTAACACAAAAACCCCGTGTCTAGAAATTAATCATTTTCAAAAATTCTCTCATCCTTGAATTTATGAGATACATCCTCACTCTCTTTAATAACCACTGAATTAACATCTCACAAAGGGAGACATAAAATTACCTGTAATTTATCTGGAAAAGTCAGTTACATGCATTTCATTGGCTGTCAAGTTACTTAGGATGGATTTGAGGATAAAAGATGAAGCTTGGAAATATTCCAAAGTGTGAACACAATCATCAGAGCATAAGAACTACATTCACCATTACCAAGAAAATGCAGCATTTTTAAAGTAGCAAAAGGATTACAATGTAATTGAGGCATATTACAGTGAAATATCTGAGATAAATTTCATACTCTTATGAATTTTAAATGAAATGTATAATTAAAATCATTATGGCAAATATATATCATTGTTACAATTGAGATAAAATTCAATACTTGACTATAATTTCTTCTTTCTAACTATTTAATATTGAAAACATCAAGGTTAATAAAATCAAGTAACCATTTGTGTAAGAATAAAGACACATCTAATTATTTGAAAAATTCTTTACAGATACCTCTAGCTTATATAAAGCTAGATGTAATGAAATAATCAAGATTAGAGATTTGGCAGTTAACTTCAATATACAAATAACAGTTAGGAGGAAACTATATCTACCATGCTCAAAAATGTCCTTTCTCTATTTGTCAATGATTTTAATTTAATTACAAGGTAGTTAAATCAATTGACTTCTACTATTATTATATTCCTAATTGGCTACTATTGAAAGAGTATATTTCTCCATAACAAATGAATTCTGCATTTCAATTGTAACTAAAAAAGTATTTTGTATTTATTATTTACATGTGGTATACTATTTCTAAGGTATCAGTATATAGAATGGAAAAGAAATTTCCCTGTTTGTTGCTTTATTATTACCTGTATATCATGCCTGTGAAGTTCATTTGACGCTTGAACTCTTCCTTGCATTTTATAAAACTCAATTGACTTTCATCTTCATTCAGCATACCATTACTACCAGTTGTGGAACTAGCACATTGCCTATGTTTGTCTAGTTCATCACCCTCATTTCCTGTGCAACACTCACATGATACATCTCCTGTTCCTGAGTCTGCAGTTGAGCAATGTGGTTGTTGTGGCTTTGAGGCCATCACTGTCCTTTCACTGGTATCACTTATTATCCTATCCTCTGAAAGGTCACTGATAGGTAGACCTGATTGAGAAGATATATCAGAGCTTAAACTTGGACCCTTGTCCACTGAGTCTACGCTCCTGGCTGGAGTTGTAGGGGTTATTCCTCTAAGCACTTCCTGTTGAGGGTGCTGCCAAGTTGCATATGCTTGTGTCTTAAGTGACTGCTGTTGGGCTAAAAGTTCAACAAACAGTGGTTGTATCTGACTTAGGGGAAGTTGTTGGTAAATATTATTCTGTTTCATCAGCTGCTGGTGGGGCTGGATGATTGGCTGAAAGGTTTGCTGTAATTGCTGCGGATGGGTCTGTTGAATTTGTTGTTGTTGATTTGATTGTATTTGCTGCTGGAGGGATTGATGTAACTGCTGCTGATGAATTTGTTGCTGTTGGGTAGGCTGACTGTACTGAATCTGCAGTTGAAGCTGGTTTGGATGCAATTGCTGACCCTCTAATAGCTGTTGGGTTTGTTGTATTTGATGCTGAGATTGAATCTGCTGAGGAGACTGTTGAGGTTGCACTTGTGGAGAAGTATGTTGAGGATGTTTGTGATGCTGCTGAGGCTGTCTTTTCTGCTGTTGATGATGATGCTCAAGCAAAAGTAGAAGAGGCTCAGTGTTGCACAAGCATTTTGTTCGATCAGCTGCATTATTCCTTTGGGAGATTAGTAAAATTAAACCAGTAATATCAGAATAATTTTAAGAGCACAGAATGAACATTTTGAAATGTTCATTTAATTTCTCTTTCCATGATAATGGACAAGAAAGGTTGAAACACTTTAACACCCATGCATAAGAAAACTACTTGTATATGAAAAATTGCAGGAAGAGATGCTGATAAATATCATTCACAGAAATAAAATTGAATAATCGTGCATACTTCCCGAACTGATCAGAATTTTTACTTATGCATATGTCACACATGATTGTTATGATACAAAGTGTTCTTCTATCTTAAACTCATATGGGCATCTTAATATTTCAGTTTTACAGAAAAATATTTGTTTCCTAAAATAAAATAATTATGTATAATTAATAACAATAATATATATTATAGATAAAACAAATTTCATATTTATTATATATTATGAACAGTTATTTTTATCTTTGATAAAAATTGTATAAGCAGTCCATAAACTATTACTGTAATTTAGAGCATTTTAGCTAATAATCTATCACTCAAATGTTAAAAATGAATTCCATTTATTACTTAAATAATTCTAATTAACTACTTTTAATACATGTAATTTGGAAATTAATAAAAGTTGGATTGAGATTTTTTTACGGTGATATTTTAAAATTAAAACTATTCAGTTTCAAATACATTAGGAATGTATTCTGATGAAATGGCATTAATGATACTTGATTTTATTAAAGCTATTTGATTTATTATTTGAACATATTAACCCATTTCTATATGAAAATTAGACAAATTGTTTCATTTAATATACTCCTTTAATATAAATAATAATATAATAAGTAAATGAGATGTGATCATAAATGATAATCATAATACCAGAATTTTCTATGTGATTTATTGCATCTGAAATGATTTGGATTAATTAGATGTTATTGCGCGTTTTATTTATTTATGATTTCATTTGATAAATGAAATTGATTATCGGATTAACTCAGTTTTAATTATGATCAGCCAAGTGAATAGATATCATGAGGAAGGAAGCTAGAATAAATTAAACTCAGGCTGCAATTTTTGTACTTTAAATTTATGATTGCACAATCACTCTTGGCTCAGGTATAGATTACCCAACTCAGAAATTCAGATCATGATATTATCTACATCATTACATATTAGGTATAGTAAAAAGTGATCCATTATTTTTCTGCATAAGAAAATTCTTTATTTAGTATGGGTGGAATAATCCGAATTATGTAAAATATGCACCGTTTTTTCTATAACTTGTTTACATTTTGAAGGTAATTTCATCATGCCTCTCATAGAAACTCTCGTCCCAATTGTTAAATAACTGGGGCAGTCGATTTCTCTTCTCTCGAAGCCAATTGCACACCAGCCAAACATTCGCCATAGACAGGAACAGGTGGTGCGAGGTCTGGACTATAAGGTGGATGCATGAGAACCTCCCAACCAAGTTCTCGGCGAGTTACTATCGATGTGTGCGGTTATCCTGCTGAAACACGATTCCACTCCTATTGGCTATAGCTCTTCTGGGCGATTGCTCTCTTCCAATTGCTGGTCCGAATTAAGAGTTTGAGGAACAGCTCATAGTAGATGATTCTTTCCTACACACAACAAAACCTTCCTGGTTGTCAATCCTAGCTTTGTGCCGGCTCACTGCCCTTCAAATGAAGGGCAGTGAGCCGGCAGTGACCAAAACCGTTTTCACTTGACGTTGCTGCAAGTGATCCACTTCTCGTCGCCTGTCACCATCCGCTTCAGAAATGGGTCGATTTTGTTACGATACAGCAGCGATTCGCAGATGGAAATTCGGTCCATGAGTTTTTTTCGTTAACTCGTGTGGCAACCGTACATCGAGCTTCTTAATGTATAACCTTCTGAAGTGGTTCCTAAGTATTTTTGTGCAATTTTTAGATCCAAGACAGTTGGATAGCTTGTGTGACGACGATTTCCATTGTTTTATCGACATTTTCGACAATCGCCCTTCCACAGCGTGGTGCATCTTTGACATTTAAATTACCGGAACAAAACCAAAATTGTGCATGATTGGAGGTTACAGGATCAGGGCCATAAACACTGTATATAGTTATAGTCAAATTTTCAGCTACTTAACTTGCGTTTTCGTCTTTATCGAAGAGATATTGTAGAATGTGGCATATTTTCTCTTAACTGGTGTCCATCTTTGACATGCGCTAAAACGCTACCGAGTCAAGCAATCAAAACCTCTTCCGGAAGGTTTATTAGTACAAAATCTCTTCTTTCGGAGGCCATCTGTCGTGATCCAATCGCATTTATACATCGAATGATACAGATTACTAAAGCCATCTGTTGAAAAAAATAATGGACTACTTTTTACTAGACCTATTACTAAAGTATAATATAATTTAGAAGTTGTTCTATTTTTATCTAGAATAAAAGTGGACCATAGTTAGCTTGTAGAAATTGGTTTTGATTTAAAAATAATAAATTATAATCATAGTATTATAATAAGTTGATTTGATTGATTAGTTATTTGATTTGATGAATATTTCAACATTAGTTAATTTCATAATTAGTCGAAAATTCAAAAAATAGGTAAACTAAACTTGCAGCACTTAATAGAAAACGTATCCAGAATTTATGAATGAGATAATTTGTTTTTGAGTGTTTCAATACAAATCTACTTTAGATTAGCCATCACAAGAAGACTCATGCACATACTTTGGTGAAGGGACTTTATGATTTCTTCTCCTCGGGCCTGTTCCAACTGAGCTGACACATGCTTCTTCAGTGTGAGAATCCCCAACTACACTCACTTCGGTTTCCTGATTTCCTTTCGCTAAATGTCTATCAACAGTTAAAGGTTCTCTTGGAGAAACATCCTTCTTCTCACTATTAGAAGTTCTGCCTACATTCACTGCAGGTCTTCTCTTCCCCATGTCTCCCAAACTTTCATAAATATGAAACGTTGAATGTGGGGTGGTTGGTGGGGCTGAAGCTGGAGGAGGATCTCTAAATTGTTCTGGTGGTAATTTTGGAATGGCTGCTATAGCTGTTAAAGGAGCTGGAGTAATGGATGAAGATTCTTTTGGTAAAGTAGCTATTTCTTCTCGTTTCATATTGACTTCTTTCTTATTAACTGTGGATTCACCAGTTGTTGGTTTGGGAAACAAAGGGGGATCTCTGAACTGCTTTGGAGGAGGAAGGGGGATTTCTTCATATGGATGTCTACGACGTGGCACTGTCAGTTCCTTGTGTGACATTGAAAGCTGTGAACGAGGGGTTTGAGGTGGATGTAAGGGAAGATCAGGATCTTTAGTTTGTTGTGTTTGCAGCTCCACTGCTGATCCCAAAGCTCTCTTCTTCCCCAATTGCTCCAATTTGGCACGAAGTAATTCACCATTCAGAGCTCTTCGAGAGGCAATAGCTGAGACTTGCTTGGCTGTAGAGGTTATGGTCTTTGATCTTGGATTAACATCACTCTCTGGGCTAAGTTGACCACTAGAAAGGTCACCAGAGGTATGACGGCTTGAGTTAGAAACCCATCCACTTTGCTCAGAAGTGACATCTCCACCGGCTGATGAAGGTGATGAAGGAGGTGAGGAAGATCCAGATGATGATGGTGAGGATGGAGGTGGAGAGGTTGGAGAAGAAGATAATGGAGAGGATGATGACCTACGAGGAGATTTAACAGATTTCACAGCCTTAATTGATTTGGCAGAGGTAATAACTGCCGTCGATTTTGCCTGAACTTTCTTTCTCCTTGTTTTAGGCTTTTTAGTAGGAATTATGGGTATGGGAGGTGGCACTATTGGATCATCAGTGGGTGTGACATTGTTTGGAAGTATATTAGTTGGTCCAGTGGGCTCAACAGATAGGAGAGCATGATCAGAGGCACTATAAAGTCCAACCTGTATGCTACTCAATGTAGGAGTATCGACAGATGTGGAAGGGGCAGCAGTCAAATTCGGCATAGACTCACTTGCCATGTCAGTCATTGGAGGAATGGCAGGAGAGAGGACACCAGATGGAGAGAGGGGTGGTACAGATGCTACTCCTCCAACAGCTATAGAGGACCTCCTTCTGGATGGTTCCCAGTGTATGGCTGGTACAGAGAGGGTGCTGCGCGAATGTTTGATGGTATGGCTTGTTTTAGTTTTATTCCCTGACTGTCCAGATCCTTTAACCCTCGCATGCTTACCACCAACTGCCAATGCACCACTGAGTTCAAAGGGGACACTGGTGCTTTGCTCCAATCTCCTATAACCCAGCAGTGCTACTGAATCTGAAGATGCATTACCATTTGAGGTTCCAGAAGAAGAGGAAGAAGAGGAATGGTTATGAGGTCCTGTTCCATTAGCCAATCTGAGCTCTAATCTTAAACTGTTCTTCAATTTTTCCTTTAAAGTAGGTCGAAACAAAATTTGGGATGACTGAGAGGGCGCTGGAGGAGTTGGTTGAGTGGATGTGTGTCTGATGACACAGTCTGTGCTTCTCTCTCTGCGTATATGCTGTTGCTTTGTATGACGATGTGGGCTGCTACGTTTCTGCTGATGAGAATGATGGTGTGGATGTGGTAAGGTAGAGGGAGCAGATGGTGGTTCAATCCTTTTCGAGGAAGTTTGCATTGGAGGAGGAGAGATGGGAATTGCAGGTGTCCTTCTGTTTGGTCTTGGTAAAGAACTTGCAAAACCAGATGCAGCAGCTGGTGCAGATGATGGTAAAAGAGGAGGTGGGGAAGAACCTGTCAAAACATTAGCAGCATTAGCACGGCGTGTGGTGGCAGTTCTCCTTCCAGGACGAGTGACAGTGGCACCAGCAGCTGCTAATGCTGCTGCTGCTGCTGCTGCTGCTGCAGAATTAGTTCCTCTTGTTTCAAGCTCTGTCCTTAATTGGTCAAGGGATTTACTATGAGAAGGGATTGATTTTCGAAGACCTTCACCAGCTATTAAAGGATCTACTCTCACTTGCTGCTGATAGGCATATGGGTGTGGATGCATCTGAAAGAGGAAAAAAACACAAGAAAGATTAGTTAAAGGTTAATAGAAATGTGAAGAGTGAATATATAGAGTAATATCAGTATTTATTTTGAATTTTTATTTATGAACATTTAGTTTTTAAAAAGTTCATGAAAGTGAACTCAGTATTGCATTTAAAAGCTATTTTCCTAATGATTAATAGATGAAATTCCCTAAATTATACAACCTGGATCAAATATAAATTATAAAAAATTTAAAACATTATTACACTCTTTCAAACAAACATCACTTCCTGAACTCGCCCTTCTGATGTCCATTGTGAATTTGCTCCCTCTCCCACCCCCAAACATATAGGTAACCCTCCAATATTTCTAATTCAATTCTATATCTATATCTAAATTATTATTTTTACACTTTGTGTTCTCTCTTGACCTCCCCTTCCATTTGCTTACAACTTCCTCTATGAACATTTGCTTACTTTATCTGATGATGAAACTCTAGCATCCCTGGTGATGAAACTGATCACAACAAATAATCTAAGTGGAATTTTCCCTTATTTAAGTTTTGCTCATTTAAAGTTATTTTTCACCTGTATTAGAATGGAATTCCACAAATTTAAGGCTTTGTCAATTGTATTCATAAAACTTTCTGTAATACCTGGAAAACAATTCATGAATATATTCTTATATATTCTCTATAATTTTTAAAAATGCTGCTTACCGTTTTGTAATAAATGATACATTTGAATGACTTTATTCAGTGCCACATCATCACAATTATATGTGACCATATAGTTAGTTTTCATTCAAAGGTTTCAATTAGGTATATGAGAATAGCTGAACAGCATCTTTTGCTGCTAGTGCAATAATACTTAAAAGATTCTCATCCAATTGTTCCCGTGCAACCATGGATATTATAATTCATACTATATAGGTAAATTTAAAGCTTACCTCATATTTGGGATGCAATGGAATTTGAGGAATTTGCTGGACTTGTTGCCTGAAGGCAACTGGAACAGGTGTAGTATGCTTGGGTGGTTGATGCGTAGATGCAGTGGAAGATGCTCTTCCCTGTGTGACAGTTTCAGAGGGAAGAGGCTGTCTTGGTCTTGCTGGTAATGGTTGCTTGGCAGGTGTAGGAATCTTATGGGATCGAGATTCTAAGATTTCTACTATACCACAGCTGCAATCTTCAGAGGAGGCATTGATTGCAGATGCTCCTGTATTCATTCTTATGGAAGAACTACCATCACTAGAGGATACTATTCCAGAAGATCCTACAACTCCTAGTGGAGAACCGCTTACATTTGCATCATGTTTTTTGTCCATATCTCCTGTACTGAGGAAAGGTTCTGAAAAATTGATTTATAGAACATTTTCTACCTTCCAGATGCATCCAGACTTTGTTATTGCAGGATTATCTTAATACTTTGAGATCCAGCAGATACAATATGTTATGCAGAAGACAAAATATCCACTTAAATTAGTCAATAGGAAATTACTTTTATAAAAATTAATAACAACTCAAAATTTCAATATCTTATAAATGTAATAATTTATGCATAGGATACAAATACTAATATGTAAATTCAAAAAGTTTAAAAACTTCGTTATCCAGATATAAAGTACATAAATTAGGTCCTTTAGATAGCACTATTACAATTTCAGGAATGATGAAGAATTGTATTCAATAGTTTATTTACAACTATTGTTTATTCACTTTCATAATGCTTAGAGACCATCCCATAATATTCTAAATTAATATTAATGGATGAATTCTTGTATAAGTATTGTGATTATTTTTTGATATTTCTGAAAATTACTGATATCTCTTATAATTTTCTTTTTAACTGCGAATGAGATTTTTAAAAGATTTATAGCTTTTGCTGCTTTACCTGACTTACGGGTGGCAACAGATCGTCTTCTAGCAAACTCTGATACTTCTTGGTATTGGTCCTCAAAGATAATAGGCAGTGTTGATGCATCACCATCCACCTCAGTGCATTGTATTGGTAATGGCGGCAGTGAAGCCAGGTACCGAGAACGTCTCAAGGATTCAGAAGCAGCCAGGTAACTTTGATAATAAGTTGCATCATAACAGCCAGCAGCTGATTGGCGAGGATTATCAATCACAAAGAATGCCTCAGCAAACCGCTTAACCTAAATCAATATGAAAAATATTCTGGTTGTTCTTTCAAGATATATAATTTTGTTACAAAGAATTTACTCTAAGCCAATTATTAAAAAATAATAGATGAAAGAAATAGAACATTGCAAGTTAAATGAATCCTGAAAAATATGATGAGAGGATTGCCATATATTGTTTCCTATTCTTATTTGTTTCAATATCAGAACCATAAGAATAGAAACTTGACATATAAGAATATATCACAAGGCAAGTGTCCATAATGCATGGCTACATTGCTCATGCCTTTACTGTCACGTATTGCATGTCACTGCTCAACAGCAAGAAGTCACCATGGCTGCTATGCATCATTTATTATTTATGATAATTATGGTACCATAGAACTATAAAATATTTCAGGAGAAAATCTGAGGTAGGTAGTTGTATGTTGGTAGCCAACGGTCTTTCAGCAAAGGATTATCAGGAAGGAAAAACTTTAAGGAATTTCTGAGTCTGCAATTCTCTATTCGTTGTCTAAATAAAGATGTATTTGGACTGAGAGGGTCTTCTCAACTACGAGCTTCACACAAGGAGACACTGAGATGACCATTCTTATGATTAACATTAAGATTACATATTTTATATGGAATCAGTGCCTCTTTTGTCTGAAATTTTGGATTTCTGACTCAAATTCTGATCTGAAAATTATGAAATAAATGTTATAATATTTGGTTTCACTTCCTCGAAAGATATTCTCAATGCAAATAAATGAGTCTAGATAAATATTTTCAAAAGTACTTGTTCCACAACAAGTCTTGTTATGAAAATTTACTAAGCCTCATTTATTTTTGTAGGACAGCAACTATGTTATAATCAAGTTTTTTAAGTTTTAGCAAAATCTCTATATCCACTAAA
This sequence comes from Pantala flavescens, assembly GCA_020796165.1. NCBI lineage: Eukaryota > Metazoa > Arthropoda > Insecta > Odonata > Libellulidae > Pantala > Pantala flavescens. The sequence continues at coordinate 16,471,923 of CM036885.1, read as the reverse complement.
AAAGTAGGGTTTTGGAGTGTCATAGCTAATTTGGATCATTATCAGGATATTATGTGCTAATAAACAGTCTCTATTCACTATAATTTATTATTATTTAACCCTATGATAAAGTTTTATTTTGCATAAAAATATAGAACTTTGCTGAAGATGTTAGCTTACCCTGAGATTATGGTGATACCTGGCCAGATGTTGGTGCACAGGGTCCTTGCATGTAAATGCTTCGAGAAACTGTTGCCATAGTAATATATTCTCAGCACACAGTTGCGCAATATCACTATTAGCTAATGCAACAAATTCCTCTTCTACTTCTACCATCTGTAAAAAATTCACATTAAATAAGAAAATATTGAACTTTTTTATTGAAGTTGACTTTAATGCTGTGTAAAGGAGAAAATATTTCAATGATTCTGAACTTGCTGTTGCTGAATTCTGAGGAAATATTTGGAAATAATTACAACCTATCCAGCTTTTTAAAACATTTTTTGCTAAACACCAGGGGTAATCTGAAAAATAAGTTAATTTTTTTGCTATGTATTTATTTTAAATAAGTTTGAGAATGAAACTGTAAATAAATTTTTGTACATGGCATTACATGAACAGCAAGTTCCTGTCTTTCCATCAGACTTTTTAAACCTGATAGGTTTACAATATTTATCTTGGGTGATTGAACAAACATGAGCTGGTTTACCATGCATGGGTCTTTGGAGTTTTAATTTTCCCAAATGTTTTACAGCCAATTTTCTACACATTATCTACTAAATTGATTCTCTTTTCTATATGGAGTGTAGGTTATATCTCCGTTAACTATGGTCTTGAGGAAACCATTGCAATTCTATAGTGGTTCAAAAATTTGCAAACTGCGATCACTCTTAGTGACTTGTGCCATGGATATGCTCTCTCAGAACCCATCTATATCAAATTACTTGATAATCAATATTTTCTATGACAATCTTATAAATGATTGATTATAAGACCCCTGAGAAACACTCATTAAGTTCTTCCATGTTGGAGCAGTGATATTTATGATTAGTATTCCTGCTCAATGCCCAAACTTTGTCTGTGGCATATGGGAATTCAGTTCTTCCATTTTCATCCTTAGCTGAATTCTTCGTACTTCAAAATCAGGTATGTATCTCCTCAGCTTTGAATCACTCTTTACACCCTAATAACTTGAGAGACAATAGATGACAAAATGACATGATTCAACACTGAGTGCTCCATTTGAATTGTTTTCTTTTTACCTTTTTTTAGTTATTGCAACTCTTCACCAAACATCCTCTATAGAGGGTCCTCTTTTGTGCAACTTTGCCAAAAAAATACTAAGGCAAATAGAGATCTAAAGATGACTAATCTTTATTGGATGACTCTTACATAAGGGTAACAGGCTTATTATGGTTGTAGGAAATTTACTCCTCTTCAATTATAAGAATTTAAACTAGCTTCCCAATTAGAGGCGTAACTTTGATTACCTATAATCTGCTACTTAAGGTAAGTTTTCTATTACTGTAGTTTTCAAATATCTCTTTAGTGATTCCATTTGATTATATAATTTTTATCTAGGAAAAATGGATATTTTTAATGCATTATTCACACTAAAGATATTTAGAGAATAGCCAAATACTATTATCATAAACTACTACAGCTATTATAAAATCCTATATGGAAATAACAAGATTTATGGTATTATTTCAACATAACTCCAAAATAGGGATGTGAAATATAAAAGACGATAATTACTAGGCAAAGTAAATGATAATGAGAGAGAAAAAAGGTCTCAGCTGGGTCATGAACCAGCTTTTCAAAAATGACAGTTGGAAAAAGCTCTGTAAATGCCTTGGACAATATCACCACCAAATTTACTCATCACTAAGGCACTCAGTAGGGGTTTATCAGAAATGAGTTGCTCTGGTGCAAAATTTAAAAAATGCAATCTATAAACATTCATATTTCCTAAATTTTTGGCAAGAAGCAGTTTAAAAATAGGTATTTTCATAAATAATATCCTCAATCTCACTACACCAGTCTTTTTGAAAAGACATCCATGAATACACTTCTTATTAGATAGAGTTGCTTATAACACTATGAGAAGTGAAACTTATCACCTTAATGATAAAAAGTATTAAAGTGTGTTATTAATTGGCCAAATGTTTACTGCAGGTGCAATGTACACAATGTTCAACACAAAATACTCATATTTAAGTAAAATTTATATTATAATCCTGATTTTAAAAATTCCAGTAAAAACACAATCATTCCAGGAATTAACCTTACCTTCAGCCTGTCCCACTGAAAGTCAGCACTAGTGATTTTATTGTTCGATAAAAGAGAGCTCGGTAATCGATGCTCATAATGCTGGTTGCTTGCTGTCTGATTACTGTTTTTTTGACAATCCTATTTGGGGAATAGAAATGGTAATTATAAATTATTAGACATTCCTTTGAATAATTAAATTTCTTGATCTTTTAGTTAAAATTAAATAATAAAAAAATGTTTATCTAAGTGTATCAACCATACATATAAAAGTCAATCAAAACAATAACCACAAAGGCCTACAGTAGCAATGTGTGCAGAAGATTCTTTTACTATCCTTCTACAACAGTGGCCTATGTTTTAAATGATTTTGATTTTGGACATAACATCCACAGAGGTCAAAATGTATATATCCTAGATATATAGCATTGGTAGAAATTTATAAAAGTTTATTTCAAGTCAGAAACTTATTTTTTCTGAATTATAAAATAATATTAGTTCATAATTGTGTTAAATCAAATTATAAAATGGAGCTGCCCACTCAATAAAACATCAAGCTAACTTAAAGTTTATTTCAAATTATAGTTTTTGCAAATAATAGGATCTGGTGCATTGATAAATTGAATGATTCAACACAATATGAATTATTTATTATTGCTTGTTAAGACTTGCAGTAGATTATATTATTTTTCAAACTTGATAAAAAAATGGAATTGTACATTATGTTATGGAAGGAATCTTTTTAGGGTTACTTGAGCTGTTTTCTTACAATTTCCGAACAAAAGAAGGGATTCCATTATGTCGCATCCTACATGCAGAAAAACCAAAATTTTCAAAGCACCTTTTAAATGAAATCAACTATAATTTGCATGAGTTTGCATTCCATAGAAAGATTTGAAGTCATTGGAAAAGGACTTATAAATTCATGTTTCAAAAATGAAATATTGCAATTCAAAACTTAGTTATAAGATTTCATTAATCAATTACCTTTGTGAGGTCTGTCAAGTTTCCTAGCTTCTGCAAACATTCCTGAAGTTGCTGCTGTGTTTGAGATGTTTGACCCTGCTGTTGTGCACCCTGTCCACCTCCAGAATGGGATGATATGGGAGAAGAACCCTGCTGTTGCACCCGCTGTTGTTGTAACTGCAGTTGCTGCTGTTGAATTTTAGCTTGCTGCCACGCTGGAAGAAGTCTCATGAACTCTTGAAGCTTTGATTGCAAAGACTCATAGGCAGCAAGCAAGACACTGCACACTTCTCTATGGACATGGCGAGCATGAGATAACCTACTACTGCTGCTGATTCCTACACTTCCTACAGTGCTGCTTCCCAAAGAAGTGCTTCCACAACCCACAGGTGAGGATGAAGAGGAGGAACTAACACATTTAGTTGTACCCTGAAATGTTATTGACATGTGTCACTAAAACCTAAATAATTTTGCTACTCAAAAACACCAAGATAGACAAAAGAATTTATAAAAACTCTTCTAAAATTTTCATTTGCAGTAAAGATAAATTTCACACTATATTTTAGAGAAAAAATGATTACCGTATTTGACAGCATATAAGATGCACTTTTTTCACTAAATTAGGTCTCAAAAAATTTACCCATGTCTTGTATGTGAAGGCATTGGTATCAGTGCTTAAAACTATTTGTTCAAAAAAATACCCTTGGAAATATGACGAAAGGTTAAGCCATACCATTCAGTATAAACTAGGAGCGATAAATTAAGCTAAAGTGCATGGTAACAGGGCAATAGTAAGTCATTATGTTATTGTGGTACCGCGCTGTTGCACAGACTATAAAAATTCTTTTTTCTTGTGTGTGGCCTGCTTAATTAGGGTGCGTCTTATATGCCGTCAAATACGGTAATTAAAAATTAGCATAATTTTCATAATCCTTCAATATAATTTAATGATCAGCATTTAAATTCTTTCAAGATTTGATGATTGAAACTCATATAAGGTTTATTATTATTGAAATTAAAATTTGAATTTTGTATTGAAAGTTGAAAATTTATTTCTGCAAAAAGCTATACATAAAACTTTGAAACATGAATAAATACACTTAAAAGCACCAAAAATAAATTACATCATTTCATTTAACACTAAAAAAGAATTGAAATCATTCATTGAGATTTATCAATCATGATTTAGGAAAAGAACTTTGACCAATACAAAGAAAGTTAAATTCAAGATAGAATTTACTGTTTTATATTTCAATATTCTATAAGCACAATTAAAAGGAACATATGATAATGTAGATAAATGGAAAGTATTTTCCATTTCCAATCTTGTTTATTCTTAAGTAAAATATAAAAATTATATAATTAAATATATACTTTACAAAATAAACAAGAGATACATTCAGCAATAATATATTCATGAGTATCACCTTCATTTATCAGCTATTTCAGCTAAAGCATATTTTTAAAAACAGTCTAACCTTAGGGATATCATAGTCTACATTTGGAAATATAAAAATCACCTTTTGCAAATTAAATTATTTAGTGAATAGTATTATATTTCATCTTGTACAGGATAAATTCAATGAAAATTGATTTTTTTAAAATTAAAGTGAAGAAAATGGAGAGTATTCACTATATATACTGCTAATCATAATTATTTGTGATTATTTATTGACTGAATGTTTTAGAATATTTTTTATATTTTAACATTGATAATTTAATTTTCAAATGGATAAATATATTACAGTTATAATTGTTACTGTAACAATTCAAAAATGTATCTATTCAATCTCTCAAATAAAGGATTGGATGAATTTTAATTATTTTCAATCACTCAAAAATCAAAAAATAATATTACTTATTTATTAAGAAATATATATTTTGAATTTTGCATTAATAACAGACATACTGAACAAAAATATTATTTGATTATATGGATGTTTTTTTTTCTTTAAACTTCCAAGAATGAAAAGAATATTTTCAGTTAGAATAATGATAGAAGATTTAAAGTATATTATTTAGATGAAAACAATTTTTCATATACCAAACTGAAAATCATATACAATGAGTTGCATTTAAAAGTTGGAAATTATTTTGCAAGCAAGGTTTTCATGAGATCATCAAGCGATTATTTCTGTCAGAACTCCAATTTCATAAATAGTATTGATCTCAAAATTGGTAGCTAGACAGCTTTCAACAGGCAGTCAACTAAAACTGTTACACAGGAATCAAAATTCCAGTTCCAAAATAATGCTAGATGGAAGCAGCTAAACAACTTCCATCAAAATTTCATTCAAAATTCACACTACACTTGGATACACAAGATGGAAATGGAAATTCATATACTTTTTTGCCCTTTCCTCTCACCAGGTGTCCACCAAAGAATACGGTTTCCATTGTCGATTGAGGCGTCTGTCTGAAGTTCAGTCTCTGAGTCGTTCCCAACCACGTTTTACCACTACGAGGAGTGCTGTAAAAGAATGGTTTTCTTTAAGAATTGCTGCCTAATAAAATTCTTCATGAATTATACCATACATTGTCCACCATATGAACTTTTATGATGAAATGAAATACCAGTTGATACATATATTTGCAAATCTACATAATTACAAAGTACCCTTTCACCCTTCATCATGAGCCTATTCTTTATCACTCTATTTTTGAAAAAGCCAGATTTAGGAAGGGATAATAAACCACATCCATCCATGTGCTACTGCAGATAATTAACAGAACAAATGAGATACAGCCTTTATATCATCCAGTCAACTTGACTAGTTCATTTCTTCATCTACACTCTCAGAACTAGAAAGGTGCACAATATAGAGAGTATATCCAACTTGATGAAATATCTGCAAGAATTCAACAGCATCAAAGACCGTTCACAAACAAACTGAGAATAGAGGTCAACAAGGTGACATGCTTTCACTTATCCTATTCACAATAGTTTTGAATGAAGGTCACCTGATATAGCTATCTCTGCAGTAAATCAAGTTGCAGATCTCTGAATCAAAAGTTGGAACCTTTGGAAGAAACACACTTATTCTCAAATAAAGTACAACTAAGAAACAGAAAAGGATGGTACTTTATCAATATATCCTACCTATACTGACCTATGGAAGTGAAACATGGGTGTTTCATAAAAAATAATATAAAGGCTGCATAAAATAAAAAGAGGTATGAAATGCTGTGTGTTAGGAATCATAAGGAGGAACAAAAAATGTTTACGAGGAAAGATGATTGATTAGAAAAGATTTTATTATTTACTTGTAAGTTACTTGCAAATATTGCCTCAAAATTGATAAATTCAGAGAAATCTGGATGAGATCTCAATCCTATGTCAGATGATGACATCTACTAGCTTCAGAGGCAAAATTGTTAGTATGCTATCAGATGGATTGGGATGTATTGTAAGAATGGTCTGCTCTAACTATAATTTTCTCTCAAAAATGAATGACAGAAATGAATAAAAAACATGTCTTAGTAGTCTTTTACATAATCCATATAATCAATTAACATAATAGGCTAGTGTCTAGGATTTAAATAATAAAGTATTACCATTGAAATTAAGTGATGCATTAGTGGCTTACTTTTAATAAGAATAATTCTTCATGTGTATCATGAAAAGAAATATGATATTAACCAGACAAGGGAGTATAAGGAAGACTAAAATTTATGACAGATACTGTTGCTAGAAGTTATGGTTAAATAATATTTCCTCATAATATATGGAAAGCTTTGCATGGACAATTCAGGCTTTCAATTCTTATTCATTTTCTATATCAATCAAGGTTATATAATAACAAAACTACCTGTTAATTCAGCTGATAAATTTTTGTTTCTAGGCTAAAGTGATATTTTATTTCAACACTGGATACTCAAAAATTAGGTTACACTTAACTAGTTCAGATAAATCAATGTGACAGGATATTATATTTTTAAGTTTAGTTCACCCCTTAGTTAAAATTTGCTATTAAATCCAAATTATGATCGCAGACTAAAAAATCTAATTTACCATGTAGTCTTCTCACTCATATCCTGCATGATTGCAGGATATTAGTGATGTATGTAGTCATGCAGGATATTAGTTGAACAAACTATGGAGAAGTGAGAAACTTATTTTATGGTAATTATATATAATTTTACATTAGCTGCTTAAAATAGCATATGAATTATAAATGAGCAGCAAAAATTTATAATATAGTAATGAGATTGTATTTTGAAGAATATACCTGTATTTCTGCATTGGTCCTTCATTTTGAATTCTAATTATAAGTGTAATAGTGTAATTAGTTTGGCAGTTACTGATGATTTTTTGCATTTTTTTACATGCAGTATGAATAGTATTAGTTTATCACTCACCAGCTTTGTACATAGTGCAGGATACTTTTCCTGATTAGGCATCATTAAGGGAAAAGAAAGAATTTTCCTTTATAGAATTAATTCATCAAATCAGCAGTCATTATCTCTAAATAATGCTTTAAATGATTGGATCAGAAAAGTATATCCCTGAATAATACTTTGACATCATTATCAACATATCCCTTTCAGTTTGAAATAATTTAAAAAATGATGATTCTCTTTAATTATCAGAGTAAAAAATTATACTCTTAGTTACATAATTATCTTATTAATCATAATATGTCCATAATGCTGAAAAATCATATACTATATGACAAATCACATGATATAATCATAATATAGTCATATGATATGAAATTATTGTTAATAAATACTAAACATATTTTTATGAAATCAAATAGTCAATATTCATTTATGAAAGGTCATCAGTTAAAAACTTACCTGAATAAATTGCTAGAGAACTAATTATTAATATGCTAAATATACTGTAAATAAAAATTTAATATTCCTTATAATTTGTTCCTTACAATATAGCGGGTAAATTTTTATACCTACAAAGTTTAGAACCTGGACAACAGAAAAAAATGTGAACAATTATCTTACTAAGTTTGATTACATTTATTTCTTCATTCTGTATTTATACAGATACTTTCTTTGATTCTAGATAGTTAAAACTATTTGCATGATAAAAAAAGGTTTTCTAAAATAAATATTTAATCATTATTTTCACTTACTTAATGTATGGTTGATGCAGTGCTACCAATGTAGCATGAACAGTTATTGTAATAGCAGCCAAATGGAAATAGTCAAACAGAACTGGAAGATGATAATGAAGACCTTTTGTAGGCAAGAAGCGTAATATTAATGTTCTCCCAGAGACACAAGATATTGAGCTGTGCTGCTCAGGTCCAAAAGTTTGTTCAGTAAACCAAAGTTCAACTTGAAGTTGAAAATCTGCCCTTTCTAATGTTTCTTCAATCTGAAATAAAGAATATATTGAATTAATGCAAAGTTAAAGATAATAGTCATTACTAATTAATTCTATTCATTTCAAAGTTGAAGGATGCTGGTAATGACAAACTAAGTATACAGCATTTCCACAACCATGTGATAAAAGAAAAAAGAGGAACTTATGACAAGGTGATGAGTGGCTGAAATTTGAAATTAAGCCAATTATTTCACATTGAAATAATAGTGTCTGTAAACAACAAGAAGACAATATACAGGGATTTAAAGTAATATATTATATCTTCATAAATAATCTGCATTTACTTAGGCATAGACTGATCATTACCTAAATTAAACTATGTAAATACTGTCGAACCTTGAACCCTGTAATGTTTTCTAAAACTTACTTGTAATGCAAAACTCTGATTGAATTAAAAATTCAATAGTAATTCAGTAGTATATTCCAAAAAATAAATTCCCTTAAACCTCATCTTAATATTATATATTACATATTATATACTTTTTATAGATAAATATATGCATTATTTATGCGCATACATACATCTGCAAAAGATATGCATTTATTATATATAATACCTCTCCTGATGAAGTACTACCAATAATTCCTGGCTATGACACTCAATATAACCCCATAAGCTCTACAGTGGTCAGTTTCTGGCTATGCTTTCTGATGTCCTTGACATTCACCTCTAGTACTATAATCTTGGTACAAGAGGTACAAAATAGGTATAAAATCTTATTGATTACAGGCTCTCCAGGCAATTGCTTAAACTCAAGTTGCATTCAACAATGCTGTTTGGCCTAAGCATCTTCTGTGCAGAAATAAGAGCTCTGTTAGTGACCACTACCCATGCTTTTTTGGAAATATTGAAGGAGGCAACCATGTGAAAGCTGATTTTCTAAGCACTCTGAAAGTTAGATTGGGTCCTTAATTTACTTCAAAATAACATTCAAAGAGTTAGCATTAAATGCAATATGACCTGCTGATCTTTGGGTTGTGGAAAAATGGTGTTAGAAAGCTGCTACTAGATGAATTCAATTCTTCAAAGAGGCTATCTTCTAGGAGGATGTGAAGGAGCATTGTCCATAATATGCAAGATGTGGTTGATATACATATGATTTACATTTTACACAGATAGACCAAACACTTAATTTATCCACTTTGTGAAAAAGTGTTATGTTACGCAAGCCTTGTTATTGATTCTCTATGTGACATCAACAGATATGCTTATAGTTGACTCACAGGGGCTTTCCAGTATCTGATAGTCTTCTTCAATAAAAATGGTTTATTTTTCATATCACCACTAGTATTTTCAGAAAAATACAGTGTGTGACAGTTTTTCATTTCACTTCAGCTCTGTAATGCTATAAAAAAGGTCACTTTGACATCTTTTCCAGAAGAAACCCATCTAATTAAACTTAAAAACCTGCATCAGATAAACCTCAGAATACATAAGATAATATATGCTGATGAAGTTAACTTAACGACTGACCTTGCTTTGTTTCCTCCCAATACTGTGGTTTTTCTCAAAAACTACTCCAATCTCTCAGTGGTTCATTAGCCACTGTGAGAGGGTGTTTGAATTCGATATTTTCACTCTCACAATTGTCTTTCAGCTTAATTTTAATTTTTGGAGTTTTAAGCTTAGCAAAAAAATAAACAATAGGTCACATTGTGATGTTCAATTGTGTGTACAGGTTCCTGTGTCTCTTCAATCAACCATTGGCATTTACTATGTCAATATCAATTCTCACTTGGCTTATGAAATCATCTTCTCTGGTAACTCATCAATAAACAACCACGTCAGGCCAAATTTGCAATATTCAATCACTTACATTTTGAACATATTTGCAATATCCAATCACTTAGACTATCAAAACCCCTCAACACTCCATTTCACAAATTTAAAATAAACTTCCAAAAAAAATTGAAGACTGCTCTTCTACTACATCTTTGGCATTTCAGGTTATAAGGTCATAACCTAATGACTAATAAAGCCTACTAAAATATTCATGAATATCATAAGGATGTTTTTTAATATGCTCCATCTAGTTAAATAATCTTGATGTTTTTGTTTACTATATTTTGTATAATATTGTTCTTCTGTTTTGTAACTTATATACTTTAAATTGTATTGCAACTATTTTCATTGTCTTCTTTTGCTTTAGTGTAACTTTATATTTTGTATTTAGACTAAGTCTTTACTACTTTATTTAGTCCAGGATAAAATAAATTTGAATTTGAATGTACTGAAGACAAACAATAGAATTCTATAGCTTTTGAACAACATTTTTAAAATCTAAAATATTAAACAATATTTGAGGGATCAGCTAACCAGTAATATACCATATTTTTGGGACCATAAGACGCATCGGACCATAAGACGCACCATTTTCTAGAGAAGGGAAATGCAGAAAAAAAAAGATTCTGTAACAAATAGTGTCCTAAAATATTTTATGTACATTAAAATCCAACAGCACAGTCATAAACACATGTAATCAACACTGTTAAGTAAACAGCAGCATTTAGAACCATTATTAACAAATGAAGTCAGCAAAAGACAAAATTACGTTATGTAACGCTCAAGTAATGTTCAGGCTCCTTTTTTTTCTACATTCGGACCATACGATGCAGGGACTTTTTCCTCTCATTTCTGGAGGGAAAAAAGTGCGTCTTATGGTCCGAAAAATACGGTAAATGCACTAGAATTGAAAAAAAACCAATAAGTACCATAATACAATGAAAGTTATGAGATTTAGTCACAATAAATGGATATAATAATTCCTTTTTTTCTCTATTACATAATATAAATTTGGACTTTGATGTCATTAATTATTATATAAATACATGTTATATATTATATAAGTGTTTTAGGAGGAATGGTACATTACTAACCTTGTGGCTGTCCACCAAAATATGAGCTCTGAAGGTAACTACATCATCTAAAAGCACCTCTTCATTCCGGTATAGTATCTGGAAAGTTTTACTCACACCAAAACCATTTACAACACAGGCAGGAAAAACAAGTTCTTTACCCACTGAAAGTAGGTAAACAGAGTTAACAACAAATTAAAAAAAGAATAATTTAAGAAAACTGAGTTCTAATGCCTCTAACAAAATTAGATGGGAAGAACTGAAAAACTTCTTTGTTCAATATTATCTTTTCTGATGAATCATCATCATAACTGAGTAAGAGACGGGAGAAAATTTTTTATGATAAATATTTATACTGGATTAGAGGAATAGAACTCAAAGCAAAATGATGAATTCTTAGTGGATTACCACGTAAAATATAAATCCATTACATCTCTATTTTAGTATATTTCTACACCACAAAAAGTTTAATCAAAAAGAAAGAAATTTGTATAGCAATGTAAATTATGCTCTAACACTGCTGCATAAGTATTTAATTCTTTACGTTAAATTATTTTAACTCAATATATCCTTGATTCTTTATCTTGATCACAGCAGAAATTAGTTATTTCTCAATGAAATACTATGTTATATGCAGGAGGAGATATTTCAGTTTTAATCTTGCCAAATGCAGATGACTCTTTGTATACCCATCTGCTTTTATTATATTTGATTGGTCTCTCTCTTTAAAACAAATATATTCTATTTCCTATTAAACCATAAAGAAATATTTTACAGAACATAGTACTGTGAGTTTTGGAGAAAAACAACTCACATTGGTTACGTGCTAGATTCACCTCCACTTTCACAGGAAGCTTTGGTGAGACTCGTAGTGCTGTTCTAACTTGATAAAACCTAAAAATTAAAGAATATTTGTATCAAACTTTCCATGCACTCTGGAATTCTAAATTTAATAAACCATTTCCTAATTAAAGTTTAAATTATTTATTATCCAAAAAATTTTAAGCCCTCATTTTAAAGAATATGATAAAATTTGATTATCCATTTTGATTCATTTTCTCAATTATAACATACAGCACAGTGATTAATATGGGTAACACATTCAGTACAGTTGAAATTTAATTCTTCATAATTATTTTCTTTCAAAGCAATCTTCATATCAAATTCTAATTTCATCTTGTTCTTACACTTAACTAAAAAGAGTACAGCAACTCATTGTGTGTAACCACCTTTTTATGAAATCGATAAATTAAACATTGACTGAGATAATAATAAGACTCATGAAAATTTTAAACTTTTAATTTCCTCAATGCTATTCATAAAACAATACTGAATATCAATTCATGGTAAGCCTTGCTTTCCATGAATTGAGATATGCTTTAGTTCAACGATCCTTAAAGTTAGAATTCAATAATTTGTCAGTCATCAGCCTACTCACTACCGAGTTTATACAAATTATATCAACTTAAATTGAGCTTACTGATCTTACCCTATCCTATTAGCTTCTATACTCTTTTAAGGAGCTTTTTGAGAGATCAAGAAACACCGAGTTCCCTAACAGCTAGGGCGTTCTGATATATGATAGTTTGCATTGGTAACATTTAAGGAATACATTTTTACTATTGGAATTGAATGTTCTTTCAGGTTCATCTTTGGAGTTTCATTGTGAAATAAAGTTCAAATCATTACAGAAAATGTACGGTACGGTCTCTCTTTAAAAGAGCATATCAAAGGCGAATGGTCCAATATTGTACTGTTGATAAGTCGTCTATAAAAAATACGAATCGGTTCAACCCTAATGGATTTTATCCGATAAATATCCGGATTAAATTCCATCTAATACCAATTGTTTTCAAGTAAGAGTCTCTATTTCCATGAAATTAATAATATATTATAATAAATGAAAGATATTCTATAAATACTTCCCTCAATCATTTAATGCCATATACTCAGGAAAACGTAATTTTCAAATTCTACCTCTGTTCTTAATCCTTTTTTATAATTCTTTTTATACTTTAGCCTTCAAAATGTTTCACCGTCCAGCAGACTATTGAGGCGCATCCAAAACATGTGCACGTGACTTCTCTCAAAATATGGGTTTTTAAATTCGTTTGTTGAGTAACATGAAAAGACCGCTAGGAATTGAAATATGATTTATTTCGTAATAATAACGTATCATAATTTATCACCATTTGAAGGTGAAATGAAGCATTTTACTCAAAAATCATTGTAAAGCATCTCTACGAAAGTATTAATTTTTCAAGACTAATCTCATTAAATTCTCGAGATGAAAATAAGTTTCATTGATTGAAATTGTAGTAGAAGCATAGGAAGCGTATTTCGACAGTCTTCCAGATTCTCTTCTCTGGAAAAGAATACATTAATTAGAAGATAATATTTACAAGTCCATTGAGGATCAGGTAGATTATTTTTTCATATTCAACGAGAAAACTTACTGAACATGGTACTGTCCATAGCTAACCTTAGCTCTTTCCTTTATCCCATAGATTTCGAATTCCTCATATAATAAACGTCTCTAGAACCTTTAAGAGAATGGATCATTTTTTATATTCTTAGTGAGAATGAAGGTGCTGCTTCTGCTTCTGAAGGTGAAAAGTCCATCCACTAGTACAAGTAATTATCTTCTGGAATCTGCTAAATTCGTCTGGTAAGGTATGTCTTCCCATTTACGTTATTCTTCTACATCTTTTCTTGACAGTTGAAACTGGTTTTGGTCGAACGTTGACATTCGCCATAACTATTTTTGTCTTTAATGTATCGATTTTAACCAATCTCCCGTGATGGTTTCATACAAAATTGGCTAATAATGCACCACACCCAGTAAATCCCATGGAATTTGTAGCTGAAGTTCTAAGTCATGGACAATGATGATGTATGTTATGTATAATGGGGTTTACCGCACGATTTTCAAGTATTGTGGCACAATAAAACTTCTCCGCAAAAATACATTCTCCGCATGAATTTTCAAACTTTTAAAATTAAACAGTTTCTAAACTTCGCCGTCATGACTGACTTCGAAATATTGATTGCAGTACCTTATTAGAGATGCGCTGATATATTTAACTTTAAGGAATGAGTTTTGTTGGAGGAAAAGGGGATTAAATAAGAAATATTAATTCAAATTTCGGTACGTTTCAAAGTAACTGCAGAAGAGTAACTGAAGAAATAAATTTGTAGATTAAAGATTTGTGAGATATTGATTGCGAAAAAGCAGTCGCTAGCTATATTTCCACCCAAAGCCAGGTTCGGTAAAACGATACGATTTCAAAAAAATCTATAAGTAAGCTAAATATACAGCCATTTAATTTTGTAAATGATGCAAAATTATTCTTATTTTCTTATACTGCTGGTCTCGGTGGCGGAGTGGGAACATTCTAACGCAGAGCTTCACGGGTTCAAATCCCGGCTTTGGAGATAAAGTGTTAAATAAAAAGCTGTTGATAAATAAAGTATTTTTGCCAGTCTCTATGTAGCTTACCAATTCACTTTTAAATGATTTCATGTAATCGGGTAATTGAATTACTGGGAAAAACTCTCATTATTAGCTCATAAACAAAGGAGGATAAAATTGTGTGCTTATTATTTAGCACAGTTTTATGGTATCGCTGTAATATTTACTCCAGTTGCTCCTTGTTTAGCAAGAATATGTAGACAGTAAATGTAGTTAACATCACAAAGTGATGTGGCTATAGCGAGCTTTTGCACTTTTCAACCTCTTGCTTCTTTATGGAAGGCAGGAAGTCCTTCGAACACTTTTCAGAAGTCCATCTTAATCAATGGTTGCATTTATTAGCTATTCAGTGGTTCAAAGCCTCTCTCATTTGAGGTCAATTTTCCAATTATTCAAGTATTTGCTCACATGTTTCTATTTTTCCACATTCATTTTCAGAGAAACTGATATCATATCAATATTTCTTACCATTTACGCTCATTTGTCAGGCGAATAATTCGTTCGTCGATACTTTCGTCAGCGACGAAAGATTGTGCCTTGGGAAATAATGGACGAAGTAATTTACCTTCACGGAATAATTTTGTTAGAAAATACCGTCTTGAATGATAACTACTAATGGGATTAGCACATGCTGAAGGAAGGTTTTTATTAACGATCAAATAAAAATCCATGAAAGAGAAATTTAGAATTTTTGTGAAGCCGATCTTTTAAGAAGGAAAATTAAATTTGATCCCCGAATGAAATATGGACGAGAAAAAGTATTCACAGAACGAATCGATATAAATGAGGTATTTATATTCTGCGTAAATTATTCACTAATTATTTGCTGTACAGCATTTCTGTGTACACAGTTTGACGCACATTTGACGAATCACCAAAGCTGCAAATAACCTTTAAAAATATAAAAGAATAAAGTAAAAAATTCAACCCACCCAAATCCGGAGGAGTCTATTGACCGACGATCATTCGCCCGACGCTCGACTGACCGACAGCTTACTTTACCGCCGGTTCGACTGAACAACAGCTCCATAGACAGGTAGAATCTGACCGACAACTCGCATGAAATTATTTATGATTTGAATAAATAGGCGTCGTTGCAAAAATTATTTAAAATCGTTAGTTTAAAGAATCGGTTATCAGGCTTCCCGTGAAATTATAAATCGGTAGTTGACACTAATTTTTTGTTATTAAAAAATGCCAATGAAAGTTAATTATTCACGATATTCTGAATTTAATTAATTTATCTGTACGAATATAGTTACAAAAATCTATATTTTGAATCTGCGTTGATATTTCGGGTGCGTCAAAGAATTCACTTCACTGCTTCAAAAAATTTATTAAGTAGTTTTAATGTTTAATTTTGTGTTCTTTAAAAATATAAATTTATACATAATTGCACCAAATATAGATTTTTGTACAATTAAGAAAACAGCATCATTATTTTAGCATTGCTTGCAATTGTCTGAATTTTATGGTCAATGAGTTTATTTTCAATTCTCGACTCTGATTTGAACGCTTCCAAAGGATGTTTGCATGTTGTAATTGAGAAATGTGCCGTCGTGGACAGCTCGCTGTAAAGGTGAAGGGTCGCACGAGGTGGGTGACGTCAGATGCGTAATGTAAATTATAAATTTGCTGTTTTTCATAGGTATTGTAAACAGGGATAAAACTCCAACGTAATTTAACTCTTTTGCAGAAGAATTTTACATAAATGTATTATTTACGATAGTCCTCGTTCGATGGATCGATTGAATATTTTTAAATAAGAGGGAAACTAAAATCGACTTGAAAATAGGAACTTTGGATGTGAGTATTCAATTGTTGCATCTGATGACACTGTTTTGTGGCAATAGTAATATTTGTGTCTCCAAAACACGGAAACTCAAGAAATAGGAAGTCTTTCTTCTTTTGATCCCGGGAATGCGTTTCGACTGAAGAAGAGTTCAAATACAATGAAATTAAAAACTTAGTATTTTCCACACTGAGGTTTATTCTGCGACCGGTTTCGTAAAATAATTTTACATCTTATTTCATTGTATTATGGCTTTCCACGAAGTCACGCCTAAAAATATCGATTTTAAGAGTTCAAATTACAGTTTTTAGCGAAAAATTAATAATAAGAAACGTCTTCATACGACGCATAACTATAATATGAACCGTAAGATGGTTGTTTTAGGTTTCGTCGTAATTTAGAGTTGCTCAGATCCGAGATTCTGTAGATAAATGAAGTCCGCGAAATTTAATTGAAAATTAATATTTTGATGCAAAAGAATCCTTCATTATTGTGATTCGGAGTGATTTCTTAATGTAATGGTTAATTGCACATTTTTGTAATCTTCTTCTGAAAATGAATTTCATTACAATCATCCCTTCAGCATAAAATACGGCAAAGTAAAAGAAATCTGCTAGTATTTTTAAAAGTTAACTTTTAAAGATTTGGATCTCAAAAGACAGATGAATTGTATTAGTGGCATTCAAATACGAAATATCATATAAGGGGGATTATATAATACAGGTTGAGGTATAGAGATTATATTATAGGTATATAACACGTAGAGAGTATTGTATTAATTTAAATAGTAAAATTAGTTTTTAACTATTTTTTTTACGAGGTTCAAGATTTCTTCTCGTATTTATATTACGATTGGGTAAAGTCTCGCCAAGGAAAGGCGACCGAATAAATCTCCTCATCAATTGGAATTGTTATGCGGCCGAAGGTATACTTTAAAGATATACCAAAACATTCAATTTTAATATCATCATATTTGTGAGACACAGTTTGGCGTTGTGCTCTTCATGCTACGAATGACAAGTGCAACGTTTCATTCCTAAGTGTTCCGCACTTATTTTGTCTGTAGTACTATACAGAGTGCCTTTTTCAACACAAAAACATCCTAAATGCTAATTGGATATCACCTCTACGAAATCCACGTCGACGTAGAACATATAACACAACATAATATCTTTCGACACTTGTTCCCATCTTCTTCTCGGTCTCTTGGTATCCACCAATGCTGACCACTTAAGGAATTCCCCATTCTATCCGTCTTCGGTATCACGCTTCCTGTGATCCCAAGCATTCCTTATGAATTTCAGAACCCATGTTTCACTACGTTAAGACAGAGTGATTTTGATTGATTCTTTGGAATTCTTGAGTTTCTTCCAAAGGCTCCCACTTTGATTCTTCCACTTCAATAATTCTTTTCTCGTGTCTTCACAAGTTGTCCGAGGTACGTGTATTCTGAGCACACTTTCTTGATTTCTTCAAGATTTATAGGCACTTGCTTTGCAAATGAATTATACATTTACTTTGTTTTGCTGAAATTTATCATGAGTCCTGTCTTCTGCCATATCCAGTTATTGAAGACTCTTTTTCTGATCTTGTATACTTCAGTTTCTTCATGTTGCATTATTGAAGGATTGGTATTTTTATAAATGTTACGGAGAAGATGAATGTATTCTTCTTCTACCCCTTGTCTCTGTAGGGGTTGTAGTATGGAGGAAGTATTTAATAAAAAACCTTTGCATAGTCAAAACACAGAACTAATAGAATCCCGTAAATATCTGTCCTGTTGATAATTCGCTGTAGTGTATGGATGTGTAACCTCTTCGGAATCAGGATTTTTCTCTCGGCTGCTTAGCTGTTGTCATCAAACGTATTATCCTCATCAATGTTTTGTAGACAACTGGGAGCAGACTGATGGGGTTCATCAAATCCTCCTTTTCTGTGAGGACGAGTGGGTATTTTTCCTTCTCTAAGTTAATGCTTCCGCTAAGATGCAATTTCTCTCCAAGTAGAAAATATTCTGCCAATACTCCATCTGCTCCACTTCCTTTTTTATTCTATTAATGGTTACTTCTTCTGGTAGAATGGAAGCTAGGATTTTTCATTGAAGTATCGTTTTTCCTCTTCACAGTTATCTGTTTTCTTGTAAATGCGACTGAAGTTACCCTGTTTGTGGCGCCATCTTCCATTTGTATAGCCTTAGGCGTTGTCTGGCCTTCTTCATGCTTTTGCCATTCACAATCGCTTCTTTTACAATCTTATCGTTGAAATTCTTGACGTCCTCTTTGATCTTCTGATCGACTTGCAAAGCTCCATGTACTCTATGCCACCTCCTGCAGTGTCTGAGTTCTTCAGTTCCTCGTTTTCCAGGTTTCATCTCTGATTTTTTTATCTGTTGGTCCTCAGGAGAACATCCTACTTCTTTTGCTACCCCCATCAAAATTTTAGTGACTTCCAAATCTCCTTCCTTCTGAGAATCTATTTATTAGTACAAATCCTTGTTCTCTTCTAGTTTCTAAACCTCATTTCTATTTTTAGAACTCCTTGCGTTCCATTCAGATATCGATCTTCGCTCTGTAACTCACTAACCTATTGTCACTCCCTTTGTTGAAGTTGTCCTCCGGTAAGAGTTTGTTAGTGGTCTATTTCATTTTTGACTCCATTAGGGCCCCTCCACTTCTTGAAGTGCATATTCTGCAAACTGACTTCATTCATTTCTCTAGTCCATATTGTACGGCGACAGTATCATCGACTTCCCGCTGAACGAGCGTCGCCCATAATTACTTTAAAGAAGTGGTCTTGCTTCTTAGATTGTCCGAATTTCTTCTTCGCTGCTGTGGATGCTTAGACTTGGATGACCAGAACCGAGTATCGCCTATTAATCTTGAGCACTACTCGATCAGATGTACTTTCTCTATTCTCTTCCATTTCTAGTTGATCAACCATTCTTCCATCCTCCACTATAAATAAATAGCCCTCTATAAGAGTGTTGGGGTCTTGTAGCTTTCTTCGATAACATTCCATTTTCTCTGCTTCTTTTAGTAGCTCCAGAAGTCAATCTGCGGCAGTTGTGCGTCGCGAGGTTAGTGGCACCCCTGTAATGTCACCCGGACATTCGAGTGGGTTGTGCTTATGGTGAATTTCCATTACAGAGACTCATCATGAAAATACGACAGTAATCAATCAGTAATCAAGTACGACATTAATATGGACGCTTTTATGTGAGAATGGATGTGTGAAATTTCGAACCTCTGCGTGGCTTGGAAGTGCCATAAAAAGTTTCCGGAAATCCATCCCGTGTATTTCTTATGGGGATTAAAATCGAGATTACGGGTCACTCTGAAATCGAACCCATGACACCTAGGCAAGTGTTGATTTTTTCAAAGTACATTATGTACGTTTCTATACGTGTAGAAAGTTTGAATGATCTATGTCTCATATTAAGAGAGATACAATTCTTCAAAATTTGAAAATATTTCACCTACTGGAATCAAACCAGTTGTACGTAAACTATAGCATTTTTCCATATATATATATATATATATATATATAATAGCAATAGCTACATGAAATCTTATCCTTCTAGCTCAATGGGAAGTATTTTAGAAAATTATTTAAAAAAAAGGCCCCATGCATTCCCTATGTTATTTTTTATCCAGAATAGATCATGGGTTCGATACCAGTACATGAATAAAGTTAATCATACTTAAGCGAATGATGACAGTGTTTTCGGAGGAAGGGTTTGGTTCGACGCCGGGGCGGTAATAATACTGCCCAAAGAAAAGCGTACGAAATCGAAGTCAATGCAATGTACGCTGAGAAAATGTACTTTAGGTTATGCTTAGCATGATTTATCCGAATGATCTTTCGGAAAATCTTACGTTTTATTAAAAGATATATATTTCGATTGCTTACTAACAGCAAGCGCACATTTACTCGTAATATATATAATGTAATATAAAAGATACATTTTCTGTGAAAGAAAAAATCATTTCGTTAAAAATAATTTTCTTCTAACATCGAAGTTATAGAAACTCTGAGGATATTTCTCAGTAAAATCTCATTGGCAATAATTACCATCCTTTATCAGGTGTACAAAAGAAGAGAAGTTTCAGTCATCACAATATTGCATTAGAGGCAACATTGATGAACAGGGCCAACAAAACTGATGAAGTCTTTATTGTAAAAGATTAGCAACATTGTAGCGAAGCCTTAAAAACTGCTGACTATGAAAACTAAATGATCCGTATCATTGCGTAGATGAGAAACAAGATTCGCCCCAAAAGATTGACTCGTAAGAAACGGTGTCTAAGAGAATAATCCGTCTCCGATAAAACAAAGAAGATTTAGAAATTACGTTTCAATTACGTAAATAATTGCATTAAGTGAAAGAGAACTCAATGAAGTGTCTTATGGAAAATCATGTGTAGAACAGCGTTTAAAAAGTTGAATATGGTTGCACGGAAAAGCTACAAAAAATTTAATTTCTCGGTAATTGTAGAGCATACGTACTTGGAACAAACAGAGAAAATATTAATGTGACCATTAATAAGAAATTTGATCTTACCAATGGTTTATAAAAGAAAGCATCGAAATATACAAAAAGTGAAACAAAGAGAGATTACGGTTTTAATGTCGACAATTTAACGGAGGTCTCAACCAATTACATAATTCGATTGGTCTTTTCATTGTTGTCTCCGTATGGAAGGTCGTTCATAATCTCGTCGTTGCACGAATCTACAGCTGCCGTATTTTTATAAGTATTCTTTCAAGCAAATTGTTGTCACTTGGATCGGATGGGTGGTGTTCCGATACTTCAAAATTTCCCTCAAGATCTTGTCAACGGTAGAGATAACCCTCATCAGCAGAGTTTCCTCATCTTTCCGAAACTAATTGCCTTCTTTGGCGATCGCTAACAGATGAGTGGTGAAAGAACGCTTTCGACGCTAAGACTTTTAAATTTATTAAATATGATATATCGGAAAAAGGATAAATGAAAATCTGTAACTTTTTTGAGGTCCATAAATATCTGGAAGTAGTACAGTGATATCATGTTTAGTTTACAAATACAATGAATAGGGATATTTTATGGGAGAGAGAACTTCATTAGGGAATACGTGTAAGATTAATATTTTTTAAATTTTCAACACTTCTTGCTATTGATATTTTGAAATTCTAATAGAAAGCTATTATATATAGATATTTTTATGATTATCTTCCATTTGAAATTACCTCTGATGTGACTAATGAAAATATTATTTACATTTTATATTGATTTCGCATCAAGTGAATAAATGAAATAGTAATGACGTACAATTTTAGCTATTCTATGAATCGTTTGGAAAGAGCTATCCACAATCAGTTTCCTATTTAATGTCTCTATGAAGAGCCAACCGATCTTGTCTCTTTAAACCGCTAGCAATTGCAGATCCAATCAGCATTTGGGTCGATGTTAATTAGAACTTGATGATCTTTGACAAGAGGTTTAGAGGTTGATGGAAGACGATAATTTACTGACAAAAAAATGAGTGAAAAAACATATTCCAAAAATAAATGAAAAATTAGCATATAAAATTTAAAATAATGGATTAAAATTTTATGATCTTGCAAATTTAGTTGTTTAAGTGTATAAATGTAAAGTAAAACGGCTGTAATAGTTAAACTGTGTTCATTTCACTTTATAACTATTGTATTCTTTTTTAGAAAATATCATTCACGTGACACACCAACTCAAACCAAAAGATTATAAATCGACATTTACTATATTTTACTAATACAGAAAGATCCTGATTTTTACAATTGTGTCCTTTTCATTTATTATTAATTAAAGATGTTTATCATCTATATTTTTCCTTCTATTCAGTAAAACTAGGAGTTTTTTAATACAAAATTCCAAACTAAAGAAAAAAATTTTCTGAAAAATATTTTATTTATGAAATTATTTATTTAAAAAGGTATATTCTAGCTTGCTTTGTTTCATGTTAACATCAACAGATTTTCTTAATAAACAATTCAGGTTTAACTTCCCTCCTAGAAATTAATCCAGCTTGGTTAGATGGATCCTTTAAACGCTTCTTATAATGCATTTGAATGAAGATTTCTTTTGCTGAATAATTCTAAAATTATTGAATTATTCTTCAAATTTTAGGATTTTCTTAGCAAAAAATCTTCAGTCTCTATTTCTATTCTATTTGAAACAATTTTTTACGAATCGTATGATCTGAAATATATCATCTTATAGAAATAGCTGGATAAATGTTTCATATGTACCAGAACATTATTATCACAATAAAAGCTTTATTAAAAAACTGCATTGTATGAATATAAATAAAGAACTAGAAATTATAAAATAAAAAATAGCAAATCAAAATGACAGTATGGAGGAATAGGAAAAACGATATATTTCATTATTTTAGACATCATTGAGGTGAAAGATAAGAGTATAACAGAATAAAACAACGAAAGATGCAATTTCGGTTGACAGAAAAGATGCGAAAACTATAGCAAAAAGAAAAGTGAGATAAACAGATCGATATTTTTTTATCTTTTAGAAAAGAGATGGTCAAAGAGTTCATATCTGAATCGCTTTACAATAGCTACAATTTTTATATCTCTAGGAAAAGAGATCCATAATTCAAATCCTTGAAAAGTATTTAAGCACATATTTAAACCTAGAGTTTCGTATGTTAGTTGCTCTCACTTTGAATCTAGAAATATACGTTGTTAATTTTACGAAATGGTTAAGAACTTTTGAAAACTGAAAAAACATGAATTTCCCTCTTCCAAATGTTGAAACAGAATTACGAAGAACAAATGTAGCGAAACGCAAGAAAGTCTCAAAAGTTCACTTTTTATATCATCTTATGAAATTTAATAGAAATTAAAGCCCTGAAAATGAGTGCTAAAATCATTTATGTGGGATTAAGAGGTTATTTCCTCAATCGCCAACAATACATAAATGGTTTACAATGAGAGAGAGACAATTAATTGATGTGATATCGGAACAGCTTGATTTCCTTGTCTGCACTATTTTTTACTATACTAACTTTAGTGGTTTGTTAACACGTATTATTTTAGTAGACATAATTCGTCTTTTTCATCAAAAAGGAATTCAAGTGAATATAAACTTAGAAATTTCATTTAGTTGACGAAAGTTCGCGGGGAATCGTTAATGATAACAACAATGAATTAAATGAAAACGTGGTAATCTAACTGAAGGAATGGTTAAAACCGGAAATCATGGAAAAGGTGTGGAATATTGGACGACAGTGAATCTGGGCAAAATATATCGGTAAAAAAGGTATGAATCATCTTGGGGGAGTGCAAAAGTTTATATCGTATTAACTGTATATTGAGCAATATAAAAGCGATTTTTAAAGAAATTCTTCAGTGGTCATTGTCACACAGAAACAGCAGTGAGTATCTTCTGGCCCTGTTCATTGATTACTTTGAATAATGCGTACAAATCGCACGCAAAATTTCTCGACCAGATGAATATCAGAGTGAATTTAAAGATTTAAATCATCTACATTCAAATGAATAGCTCCAATAATTCCAATGCTTTGGTAGTCCTTTGAGATTGAAATACTCTGATATTTGTTTTCTAATTACAGCGTCGCTTTTTCGAATAGATGTTTAAGATTAGAAAAAGTGCGCTCGGAGTCATAAACTTCAACTGCATTAAAATATAATTCCATTTTTTTAAACCTATGAAATATCCCTGTATGAAGTGAATTTCAAAATTAGGTCATTAATGATTTGTTTGGGGAAAACTCTTATAAAACAAGATTCAAAAAGCATTTTAAACTTTTTTGTTGAAATTTTATTTCGGTCTTCCAAAAGTAACAAAGAGCTTGGGTGTGTTCCTTTATTCTTACTCCGGGGAAAACTCGTCTTCTAAGAATTCAAATCGCTCTGAATTGCAGATTTAGTTCTTTTAATCAATTACGCAATTCCGATTTAAAATGATAGTTTTCTCATCATCTAAGAGAGGTACAAATCCTGGCCATCTCTCCCGTTTATGTACGTCCGTTGTTAAATTTAGAACGACACCGTCTACAAAGTAGATACTATTCGTGCTGAATAAATTAATTCAAGTATCATCTCCCGATGTAGAATCCCATATTAGTTTATAAATAATTTCACTCCATGTTTTTAATTTTTATTTATTGATCGATATATTACCCATCTTTTGTGGTTTGAATATTCATTTTGTCAACTAAAAGCTCCATTCTTTTCTGTTTTCAATTGTTCTAGGAATAATCATTTTATCGTCATACTTTAAACGTCCGATTCTTTAAGAAGTCTGGTATTCTTTCGAGAACTATACATTCATATAAAACTCTCATACTTTTCAGAAGGAATATTTGAAAACATAATTGGGACTGGTTTCAGTGAAGAGCTCTCTTTCGTTTTACAACAATTTAAATTTACAACTTGCATTACATGGGTTGAAGAGTATTTCACTTTACAAAAAAGCAAATAATTTCCACTTAAGGAAAATTTACATCCATTCATCTATTTTTATAGTTAGAATCAACTATTCAACTTTAATGTTAACGCATGAGATCGTGTATTAGTTACATTTTGTCAAACAAGAACGATGAATGATGAGCAGAAACAAAAATAGTTACTCTTAGTACATTGTACTATACTATACCCATATCCGGAAAGTAAGTTTTTATTGAAAACACATGTAAATATTCTCGAAAATGTTTGTTATTTTAAACATCTTCATAGCTCTTAATAACTGATAGATAAGCTTTAAGTCTATCCTTTCTTTTGCGTCAGAATATCACGATCCAAAAGAATCTTTCTTCGACTGTTGGCATTTGAAGCATCTTCTCCACCTTCGGACTCATTCATTGGATGAGTTCATTGAATTTCTCGTTATCATCATGTTGTAAACCCCAAAATGAATTTAAAATTAATTATACCTCAAGATACTTATTAAAAGAAAGAAATATTCCGGAAACGAAATGTTCGGACGGTTTTTCGGCATTTTAAAATTTTATTATATTATCGTATATTGTTATTTATCGATTATTTATATATTAAATAGATTTTACAGAAGAGAAATGAAAATATTAACGTTCAAAAACATCCTTCGTATCTGAATACGTAGTATTTGTTCGATTTAGGGATTTTCCATTTGGACAATTCAGTGGAATTTTAGGTCAGCGATAAAGGTGCCTCATTCATACAAACCCAGAATATCTAGACAGTGACTCTGTATTGATCCTACACGGGCTTTCACAGAATCGCTTCTTTTTACCTCTTACATTTATTGAAAATTTACCAGTGCTTTCTAAAATGTTTCATCCTTAAAACGTAAATTCTAAATCTTCACTTAATGAGAGAGACACAGTTTGGTCTAGTTATTCACGTTAAGAAATTTATATATTTTGTATTCCTTAATTGACCTTTTATTGATTTATTTTGTATATTGCATTCATTGTATATTTGATAAATCATGCGCAATCACGCGAAACAGTCATTCCTTAGCAACTGAGTCTGATTAGGAAATAGCAACAGTAAATAAATTCAAGTCAAAGAGCGCATGCGGTGTAAGAAGCGAAAATTTTCTTGCGTAATCATGATAAAAAACTACTATTTATTTAGCTTTATTCAGAGCTGTTCGGAATTTCAACCACCTTGAAGGTAAGCTTAAAATTTTAAGGAATCGACAGTTATTTTTAAAATTGAAAGAAAAAGTACTTCGTATTTTCCACAGGATCTCGTGATATCTTGTGGAAAATACAAAGTAATTTTTCTTTCAATTTAGAATGCCGTTCCACGAAGTACGGCCATCCACGACAGAATTTATTTTTTAGTTGTTTTGAGGATCAAAATCATTACAAAGAAAGTTGCCTCTTATTTAAAAAGAACTTCGTCCAATAGAAGGCGAAGAAAGTTTTTCTGGAGAATCCCTCGATGGGCCGGAGGAAAAGCAGAAATACGTAACCATAGAAATATTTGAGCACATGAAATACTCATACGGGATAAATTAAGTCATCTGCCTTAATTCCTTAAACTAATTATAAAGGGAATATCATTGAATAGTATTCCTCGGCTAAGTCTCAGTTCCGGATCACTCGTCCTCATTTATTCCCTCAATAATACCATGGCGAAGTTTTTCACGATGTACTGACATAAATTGTACGCATCCTCTAACACATCCCTCGTGTTTGAAAGTTTGTGTCAACATTCGCTTGAAAACGATGTTCTCCAAAAGAACGAGTTTTGAACGAATCACTGGGTCATGAAATAAAAATAATAAATTTTGAGATGACAATTGGAAAATGCATTAAGTAGAATTTAGCATCGTTCTTACAAATTCTGCGGAAGACAACATTTAATGTAAACATTTATTCTCTACCCTTTGTAGGATTTCTTAAAAAATATGGATGCCTACAAAATCAGATCGAAATGCGTTTCAAACGCTTAGTTTCTCATTTACGGAGGCCGCCTTTAATCCTTTTGATATCTCATTCAAATAAAAGTAGCTCCTTTTAAAGGAAAGATACTTAAAATCTACTTTTTCGAGTTCGAAATGACTCTACACTCGAATGCGATAACTCATGAAAATCGGGTGAAAAGTGTCGCATTTGGGAAAAGCGAATTCAAAATCACATTCGGCCTAAAAATAATTACAAAAGTTGAGGCACTCCTAATTTCAGAATGACTTGGTACTGTTTTAAAAAATATTCGAATCCCTAATAATCTTATTTTCTACAAATATTTGTTAAATTATCTTACTTCAAATGGAACCGCATTATTCAGGTACCGGAAGATTGGAAATATGCAACGGTAGATGCATAAAGGGGGAAGAGACCAATAAGAGTGTTCAAATCGAGTGATTATAATCATCAAGTTTATGTTAAATGGACCACACATAATGGATAAATCATCAACTTGGTTTATGAGTATCTGTATTCATTGAAGTTTTCTAGTATTATTCTTTTATCGGTTTTTTAGAGAAGTAACATTTTAAAACTTTGTTTTCACTCTTTAAGAAATAAGTTGCTTTTTGTTTATTGAACAATTGCGAAATTAAATTAATTTCATTGTTAAATATTTATGAGAGACCGTGGAATTAGGCAAAAATGCACGAAAAAGAAATTAAAATGCGTAATATATATGACATAAATTAGATAAATAATAATTACCATTATTACCATAGAATTTGTAATAATTGTATGCAGATACTTAAATATTCTTTAAAAATCTTGAAAGGGCAGGGCTATTAAGAAAAGAAAATTTTTCAAATTCGAATATAAACCGAGTCTAGTAGTTAAAAATTATGAATACTTACGCGCCAAGGGACACCTCAATAAAATTGTTTGCTCGAGTAAAAAACAAAACGAAAATTAATATAGCTTTAAACTATCGCTCGATGTTCCAAGAACTGCGAGTTTAACTAAAATTTCGAATTTAGCGATTCATACGATAGACTTTGGGAAATCTCAATCACCATTTTCGATCTGAAACAAGAGCTCTCTAAATGTTTATAAAATATATTTCAATCAAAAATATTAGGCTTTTTTGTAAATGACAATGATAATGCTCAGGAAAAATAAAAGAAACTTTCATTAAATTGTTAAATGAAAGGTACCTGTCATGGAATACTGCTAAATAAATCGCCGTTGAGTTTTTTGTCATTCCATTGATTTTACGTCAAACATAAATTCTTGTCTATTCATTTACAGTAGGCATCCTAAGCTCCTAGTATCAGCGGTTCACTTAACAGCAAATGAAATGCCAATTTATCTTTTATTTCCAATTATGTCTTAAATGAAATTTCTTTTATCTTGACCTCTCGAGTAAGTTTATTTGGTTTCGGGAATCTGTTGAATGAAGTTCAATCATCCGTTGAGTTCTATCTACTTCCAACGCATTGTTTAAGCCACACAATCACAAACTAAATGCATTAATAATACGAAAGAGCAACAATCCATAAAAAAATCTCTTAAATTATTCATTTAAATTGTTTCTTACAAATTCCGGATATTGACATGCGATTTGAGGCTCTCTAAACAGCCGAAACGAATTTTTGGCCGCATCCGTTTTTTCATTTAAAAAATCAACAAATTTTCTAATGTATTTCTATGGCTCCTCACGATTCGAGAATAGATTTATTAAGCCACGTGAAGCTGCTTTCTGTAGTTTTCTCTTTTCTCTTTGCTATCCCATACATTCGTAGCATATTTAAAAATAGAACTATTGTTAAGTATCCAACTTCATTTTCAGTAAAAATAATTCGACATTTCTCATCGTAAAGTTCAAATCGTAATTTCTTAGTAAAAGCCGAAGTCTACATGAATATATTCCTGAGAACATTATAATCATAAAATTGACTCTCTCAGAACATGTATTTTAGTTCTCTTTGATGTCTCTATTCATCCTTTTATATTGTGCAATTATTGGCATTTTCTTAATGAAAACTCTTATCGATTAGCCTTTATTATAATTATTTATATCTTCGATTGGATTGCGTGACTAAATTGCTAAGAAATAATCTTAACCGATCTTAGAATTCATCCTTAAAATTGAAGGAAAATCAGAACATTTGTAATGCTGTTAATTTTGATCTAAATTTAACAAGGTCCACCAATTTATATACAAAATATATAAATTGCCCATAACAGGAGCATCATTTTATCAATTGGACAATCCTCTTCACCTTTCCGATGCCCGCATTTTCATACCTCGAGAAAACTTCCACTATTCAGAGAGTCAAATTAAGATTTAGCATTGAAATATTTTTCTGGAAATTTATCCTCGTTTCTGATGTAGGATTGAATGCACATCTCTTGGTTGAGCGTTAAGAATCGGCTATAGAAGTTAAACATGTCTTAACTACCAAAAGTAGATAGACTTCAACCCCCGTGTTTGTCTCAAAAGAAATGGAAGCAGTAAACAGGCAACTCTCTCTAATTTAGATTAATAGTCAATCAATTCAATGGCCATTTTAGATAGACGTTCGTTAGTAACAGCAATTCTGTCCTGAGAAGTAGTGCAGATCCATTAGGTTAAAATAAATTGAAAAAGGTTGTGAAAAATACATAGTTATTCCACTCATAGCCCCGCATTCGAACCCCCGTCTTTTTATATGGACATAGAACATAGGCATTGTTTTACCGAAGAATAATTTAATGGCGATTGCAAGCAATTACTTGAGCGAATTAAAAGGAAATTCTATGTAACTCTCGTCGTCAATGAGAAGGGCAACCAAATCCAAGGCTCAATGAAATCCACAATAATTGAGGGAATAGTGGCCTAAATTGAGGTTCGAAGAAAGGGCAAATTCGGAAACGAAAAATTAAAAGTCGAGTGATTTTTTTGACTTAGCAAACCTTCGATGTAAATCAAGGTTATTTTTTGTCTAATGAAAGCGATCGAATATTTTTGCAGTAAACTTTTTCTTCACTTAAGTGATGCATTTAATTCCAGAATTGTTGTGGATAAACGCTCTTATAGAGCCGAAAACAACTTCATCTGATAGAAGGTGAAGATTTTATCAGAATAAAATTTAGGATTTCTTTACTATTCCCTTGTCATTATTTCATGGATGTTCACGATGCTATTGAAAGTGCATGATGGCAAGGAATCATTTAATTAGTGGACGTCGATTGTTGAAAATTGTTGTTTGTTTCAAAATGTTACTAAACACAGTAAACTTAGAAAACTAAGTAAACACAGAAATATATACCCTTCGCAGAACTTTAAATTTTATGGAGTTCTATTGATCCTTCATTTAACAGAAAACTTGGGCTTATAATTTTCTGTAGTCGATGAATGATGTGCATTATTAATGCAAACTCACCCTCTCTGGAACAGGTCTACATTGTAGAACTTGTGGAGTTCCACAGAGAACTCCACAGTGGCTTGAAGTTCACTCATGTCGGAGCCTTAGGGCACCTTGACCCAATCAACTCCGTCATCTCAGCCTTAAGTAAAGAACAATGGATTATCAATTTAACTGTTCATCTCAATTTTGGGCCATTGATTAGATTAAAGGTTAGACTAACGAAAAGTCTTTATCAATTCATTTACATGATATATTATTAAATATTTTATTTATAATAGGAAGGTAATGTATATATTGTTTCTTTATCTGATATATCATTATTACTGATGGATTGAAGTAGGTAATTTTAAAAGAAGCTAATGATTTCAAAAATATATATTTGACATTGAATATCTTTCATATTTCATTTAAAATTCTTCCTGTAATTTAAAAGCTTCAACATTAATGTACACGATAAAATATGTAAAATTGTTTGAAAAAGACAATAATTTTATAATATGTTCTTTTCGTATTATATAATATCCTGAAGATTGTATCTTCTTAAAAAATCTCTTATAAGGAATTCGCAGATTTCTATTATATAAATTTTCTTCTCTGAACTTTAATTTGCTAATCCACTATAATGGAATGGATGATTTAATTTTCACCTAAACCTATGATCGTTAAATAGGAATGAAAATTAAAAGCGGTATTGACTATTTTTAATTAGGATATCCTCAAAACTATTCCCTCTTAAGTTTGAATTAATCATCATTCAATCGTATCAACCATTTTAATCCGATATTGGACTTAACTCCAATAATTTGTTTGCAATCAAAGAAAGTGAATAAAAACTAATTGAAATTAGATATATTTGTCAAATACCGGGAAAATCGAGCGACTTAAAACTTTCAAAGGAGAGAAGTTCTTTCCATCCAACAACATGAAGAGTAATATTTCTTTGCGATGAATTAAATACGAATAAATCTCATGAAAAGTAAACACTATTTTCATGATCTTCAGATGATAAAACAATACTCTACCATAAGTGATATGACATTCACATGCTAATGGATTTTATGAGACAATGATTGTTGTAGTCGCACAGTTGGATTCATATCGATGATTACCATTTGAATATTTAAAATGACATAAAATTGATATATTATGCAATTAAATAACATCTAAAGGCTAAATCAATTATCAAACCCACAGACCAGTTTTTGGCGAAAAAGATACTGTTCAATATCGTGATTGTTATATAATGGTAGTGGAAAATTCATGAATCAAAATCTGTATTATTTAACATAATCTTTTTTCACCAAAAAGATTTAATTACAATCCTAAGCATTTAATGTAGTTGTAGATTTTATTTTGTATTTCATTCACTTTGAATGAAAGGTTGGTAAGTTAGGAAGAAGTTATAAATAAATCATTTATCTCACAAATGATACGAGACTCTTCAATTCGCCGAAATTGAAGACATTTTAATATTATTTTAATTAGTGTATCCGATGGGAGGGCGCATTCTTTCTTCTCTGAATCTATTTAGTAAATCTACGCTTCGAACTTCTATCGATTCACGTTCTTCATCATTTTATCTCGAAATTGGCAAATGAAATAAAACGGAAATGATGGCCCTTTTACTAAACGTGCAAAATTTAAAAATTTCACAATAAAGAGCTGTAAAATGTTATTATAATTGCATTAGTTAGTTAAATTTCTCAAATTTTTTTTCTTTTCAATCTTCAGCTTCAAGGAAACTTTAATAGAATCATTTTAAAAAAGCAAATTCTCAAAATTTAAGTTTGAATCGAATTGCCTTACTTTGATCTTTTCGCTAAAAATCACCCGTTCTAATGATAGGAAGTGCCAGAAAACATAGGAAAAGAATCTCGGCTGTTTATTTCCGACGCAATGTGTGACATCATTCTATGTTTCAGTATCTGTCCTAATTTTAGTTTCTTCACGGAATTCGAGACTACAGTGACGAACAATTCATTGTTAAAATAAGAACTAATAATTGGAAAACGCTGACCAATTATATCTTTTCAGATATCACGAGTAACTTAAATTCTTAAAACTGTGTAAGCGAAGAATTCATGAGGAATTTGTTTAATTTCAATTTTGAATACATCCGATATCGGAAAAGTTTTGAGGAATCGACGGAAAATTATTAAAAAACGCTGCTTTCAGAATGCCTTCTAATCGAACCCCGCTTTAGATTCGATTTTCCTTTTTATTTTAACGGATTCGGTTTTTATTCGTAATCGACTGAATCAGCTGATCATTTTTGGCACCATTCGTACCTTTTCATCTCAATTCGATAGATTAATTGCTCTCTTCTATCCAAAGCTCTCTCTAAAATGCAAGAAGAGCAGAAACCTTAGCATGAAAAGGAATGAACTATTCCGTAAATAATCATAAATGAAACGTTTGTAAATGAATCAGAGGATAAAAATCCGAGAGGTTGACATCCTTTTGGATGATTGTTGTCCAGTCGAAACCCGTTAATATAACGATTGCTTTTAAAATAAACTTCAGAAGACATGCTTTTGGGATGTTTTGATTTTTAGGCAAAATGTATAAAGTGTCCTTTATATCGGATCGGATGTTTGCTGCGTGTGATAATCATAATTGTGAATTCGCACATTTTGAGAAATATAAGTAATTTATTGTTCGGTACCTATAGAATCAAATGCATTCGTGACATTCATAAACCGCTATGGTTTATGGACGGGGAATCAATAGAATACCGTTCGCGAATGTAATTAATTGATAGATTTTCAGAGCAATTTTTACTGTCAAAATTTTTTCAACAGCTCAAGATAAAATTCAAATTTCTCAATGATTAATCATCCAATCACATGAAGAAATAGAAAAATAGTTTTAATGTCTTTAAAATTTTTCATCTCGTTATGTTACGTTCCCATCTTGTTAAGGCTACTACTTCAGTTATTTCAGCGGAGTAAATTCAGAAGAAAATTTTACATACATTTCACTGTATACTTATGATTATGAATTTCCTAGAAAAGAGCGATTTTGCGAAAAGACACTGAAATGATTGAATTACTTAATCAGTAAAATACATATAAAACAGTTCTCCTGAGTTTTCTTTCAGTTGTGAATTTTGGAAAACATTTCTCAATATTTTTGATTCAACATTGTAACAATTAAAGGGCAAATTTAGTGACCAATACTATGAACACTATCTGAGCCATGAAAATAACTAAAATCGTTTGAAACGGTAATCGTCCTATTGAATTCGTTTCAACCATTTCCACGCAACTACAGGTAACGCTACAATTTTTATGCTAATTTTCTACGCAAAAAATATTTGAGTTTCTTAAATCGCATTTCTATAAAAACACGAGAATAATGGAAAAAGATGAATCCGTGAATCGCGTAAGCTTTCCTTTAATTTAAAATCAAATCCTCTTTAGGTAAAATATTTAAATCTTTGCTTTTCATATGGAATTAAAACCATCCCAATGTGAGAGTTCTAATCCATAAAGTGACCGTTTTCTACGAACATTCTGCTCTGTGAACGAGAATTACGGCAAGAATTAATTTTCTATATCTTGTACTTTGATATAATCAAAATGAAATCATTATTATTTATAGATATACATTGGAAAGATTCATTCCCTCCTATTTGAAGTTGCCATGGTCCTATAGTTCATTAGAGACGTATGCCATTTATATTGTGACGATAAAGGATTAATGTTATGGCGAAGATCATAATGCGTAAATTATTACATCTTACTGAAACACATCCTGAAGTTGGAGCCATTCAAATGCATAAAAGTGTTGTTATTTCAACGGGGGGCCATTTTCAAATTCGTAATAGATCATATACTATGCATATACTTGCACATCGCAGAAGTTCTTCCTATAGGTATCGAATGGCTTCAAATAATTTACGCGTCACCTTCCAATAAAACCTTTCTCGGAAATGGTTCAGCAGTTTCCAACCAAAGCTTTCATCGAAAACGATTCCAAACATTTACGTACGTCGCGACCACCTGCTCAAAACAACTATTGATGGAAGCTTCGAAGAACATAAACGATTGTTCTACGCAATTAAGAAGTTATACGATAACCTTTTATGAGATCCAATATTCACTTACATTGGTGTTTAATTGAACTCTATGCGCATCTTATATAGTTATTAGAATCCATAATGGTTTAGTGATGACTGAACTTATGCGCGGATTTTTGCATTATCTTATCCTTTGATTAGCACTCATACAACAGGGTATCAACACCTATCTCCAAATATCAATAAGCGGGCACTTACCATTAGCACATGGGTCGTACTCCCATTTCCACTTAAATTGCAAACACTAGGACACCAGGGTTTAAAGACGCACACTTCGACCTCCCGCACAGAGGAATTTAATTCCTTGCGTCTGCGGAGAGGACAACCCGGCCATGGGCCACTCCCTCCTCCGCTTAACCTACTTATCGATCCCTCCTTCGAGGGTTTTTCGAGGGGTTGTGCCGCTACCCTGTCACTGCGGCAGCCATCTTCTGTGGGGGGGAATTCTCTGCTGGGGGCCAACTTCGCTCGGCCGTCTGTAGATGGCACGGGCGTCCTAAGCACTCACGTAGTTGGTGGATAAGTGCGCTGTATTTTAGCGGGAGTTCGAATTCATAATCAATATCTCCCGTAATTTTGCTCACATTTTTAGAAGTTCTTAAATATACTTTATAATGAGAAAATAATCTTCGATACTTTGTCTTTTATTTTGGGATTTGAAAATGGTATTCTCCTCATTAGAGGAATTTCATTCAAGACGATATTTAGACTCGATCGGTCCTCAACATGAAGGCAACTTATTACGACAGAGAAAAAAATAGCAACGAAACACTGCCGTATTCGCTGTATTTTTAAATGAGAGCAAATCGAGGAAAGCAAAATTTATTGCATTCGGAATTGTTGAGAAAATATAATGGGAATACTCAGACAAAGGTTTTGATAACAAAGCGAAACCGCAGAGTATCTAAAAGATATAATAATATAGAGCAATAATAATTGAAGTAAAATGTGATCGTAGATAAATTACTCAAAATACATTCAGTGAATATTAAAATTAGAGAACTATAAATGCCAAGAGCTGGTGATATTATTATCAACCAAAATAGATTAGTTATGGAACTAACAATGGATGAGGTGATTATTAAATTGAAGAGAATAAATAATCTTTAAACTCATTAAAGGAATCAGAACTCCAGGAGCATCATTGCCCCACTTAATGTCTGACAATCGTTAAATGAAGGAATAGATTTTAAAGATTGGAAAATAACGAATCTTACTCCGTTTCAAAAAATCAGAGCAAATTAAGGTACTTTCAAATTCTTTGCCAATAAACGGAACTTATTAACTGAAAAAGCATTTAATCAGCAATTCTTCGGGTTTCCACGAATTTATTAAATATAAACCTACATTCTCCCTATGAACGTCACTACAAATATATATTTGAGAAGGACAGTTACTGTTTCCACCAAATTTACACGAAAAGCTAACGTTCAATTAAGAAAGTATTTTCCAGTTATTGTGTCCAGTGTGTTATTCCAGTCTTGTGACCGATTTCACGATAAATTAGAAAAATTGAATCAAACGATTATAAAATTAGCGCAAAAATCTTTCCATTTCAGTTCTGCAATTCAAATGAGGGTCCCCTTCGCTTCTTTTTTTAAATTTCACCTTAAGAACTTACTGTTACAACTAAACAAAACTGTTAAAATAAATATCAGGGGGAAATCGCTGAATTTCTCAAATCAATACATCTACATATTCACTCTGCCGCCAAGGCGTTTGGCAGGGGGTGCACTAGGACTCTACTTTCCTAGGCGGTTGTTTTCGCATATAGGTCACTGAAAAAATGAATTTTTGAAGCGATCATAAGATCGGCCTATATACCACGGAGGACGCATAGTACTTACTCTCTCTGAATTTATTTAGTAATTTAATTCTTTGTACCGACCTTCTTTCTTCGAACGATTCTCAACCAGTGTCCATTAGCATCTGTGTCACTGTTTTATCGTAACAATTTTTTACAAAACGTATCGCCTTACGTTGGACCTTTTCTAATTCTCGAATGCAGTCTTTATTGGCAGGGTCTCATGTGTTGCACGCGTACTCAAGGTGAGGCCTTACTAACGTAAAGTAACATCGTTCGCGAAAATTTTCACAGCTCTTACCGACTATTCTCTTGACGAAACCGAGTTTCTTTTGTGCTAGTCCACATACATGGTCTGTCCTGAAAGTAGTAGGACTGATTTTTTCCTGTTCGCACGGACGGTCGGACGGGAATTTTTTGGATTGCAAATAGAGGGGGGGACTGTAACGAAGCGCTGACAACAATTGGAAGTCGATTCCCAGCTTTTGCGTTCTGTGTATGTTAGTTTTCTCGGACCTCTGCAAGTGACCTCGTCACGGTACGCAATGGACCGTTTGCTGGAGCAGCGCTACGCAGTGAAATTCTGCGTTAAAAACTCGTAAAAAATGGCAAGGAGAGACACAAACTCATCAAGGCAGCTTAAGGTTTGATTTTTCAACCGTATTTGAGCGGCACAAGCTTTTTCGGGACGTCGAAGACGCCGAGCGCTCCGGACGCCCTTCGACCTCGAAAACGGACGAAAATGTGGCGCGAGTGAAAAATTATTGAACACTGTGAGTGTGAGAATGTTATCGGACGAACTTTTTACGTTAAAGTACTCGAAAGACAGCGAAAACGCAACGCAACGTGTCCGACCCGCTATGGCCGCCTCGTGGGTCCTGCATCGCGACAATGCGCGGGCCCACACGCGCTCATTGTTTCCAACTTCCTTGAGAAAAACGGTGTTGCATCCCTGCCTCACCCACCCTACAGCCTAGATATTGCTCCCTCGTACTTCTTTCTCTTTCCAAAATTTAAAAATCCGCCAAAAGGACGTCACCACGGGTCGGTGAGACCATGGTGACGTTCCGTGACGAGGTCACTTGACAGAGGTCCGAGAAAACTAACATACACAGAATGCAAAAGCTGGGAATCGACTTCCAATTGTTGTCAGCGCTTCGTTACAGTCCCCCCCTCTATTTGCAATCCAAAAAATTCCCGTCCGACCGTCCGTGCGAACAGGAAAAAATCAGTCCTACTACTTTCAGGACAGACCATGTATGTTGCGGTTGTGGGCACTCCAATGTAAGTTACTATTTGTTAGCGTAACTCCAAGATATTTGACGGATTCCACTATTGCTAAACCTTTTCCGTGGAGGCCAAATGAAAAGTAGTTGTTGATGGATTTTCTTTTAAAAAACTGAACATTTATGAGCGTTGCGCTCCAATAACCCGTAATCGCACCATTTCAAGATGATATCTTAATCTTTCTTCGGGGTTAACTTATACTCTCTACTTTTTATTTCCTTGTATCACCGTATCGTCTGCAAATATTCTAACGTTACTATCAATGAGACTTCCAAGGTCGTTAATAAATACTAAATAAAAGTAAAGGCCCAATTACGCTACCCTGTGGTACTCCCGAGGACACTTTAACGGGGTTGGATAACTCCATCTATAACTACTCGCTGTTCTTCGTCGGAGAGAAATTTTTCTATCCAATTTATTACTTCGCCATTTATATCAGCAACTTTTAATTTGTGTATAAACTTGTGATTAGAGACCTTGTCAAACGCTTTCCGAAAGTCTAAAAATATTGCATCCACTTGCTTTTTCTTCTCGGCAGATATTAAGATGTCCTGGACTAATAATGCAAGTTGAGACTCACAAGATCGCGTCTTACGAAAAACATGTTGGCCAACCAATTAAAGAGCTTACGTAAGAAAAAGTTTTGCACAAAATGTGAAATAAAGGTTACCTAGGAGTGTGAAATGTTAACATACGACTAGGGTGTGTCTGTTACGAGTAAAATAAGAGTTTACGAGTACTTTAGAGTAGAGTACAGAGTACTGTAATGATATCGCAGTCTCGATATTCGTCGGCAAAAGCTCCGGGGCACTTTTTCTTATTTCAATAATTAAAAAGAACTTGCAACGATTTTAATTCATTTTTTTCGACAGATAAAAATCACCGAGCTCATAGGAACACGTTTTAACTTAGCGGCTGCTACAAGTAAATGCAAACAAAATTGAAAATTTTACCATCAACTAGGGACATATTTACCAACATTTAAAAAAATATTTTTGGTGTACCGGACGCTCCAAACACGCAAAATTTCCTTTTTTTATCAAACCACATACACTGTGCTAGAAATAATTTAAATTATTGGCTTATGTTTAAAGAATGCATATTTTAGATATGGATACGAATGAAATAAAGGATGATTGGATTTGAATAAAATGTGCACTCATACTCTTTTTGGAGTAAATGATTTGATCTACTTATCTCTTTTTCATAGGGAACTTTATCGATGATTACAAAAACATTGTTTTCTCATTAAAATATAAAATGTTTCTATGAACTCGAGTTATCCATTGAAATGCTTTTAAATTTTATTTTTCACGACAAAACAAAATAATTAAGATTTTCAGAAAAGGAATGTGTAATCAGAAGAATTAAAATGTTATATATAATGTTATATATTTTGAGATTTAGAATCGCTTAGATTCATAAGATTTTTCGAAAATATGGAAAGAGCCAAAGTTGGTTTCCATGCATTCAACTGTCAACATCTGGATCATGAGGTTTGAAAGCGGTCGTTGAATAAATGGAAACTAACTTTGGCTCTTTCGTTGAACATGATACATTTCCACCACATCCTGCCCAATTGTGTGAATGCTATTTTTTGGAAATAATTTAGCTTTTTATCTAAAACCGTATCCAGTGGCAGATCTGACTGCATGTATATATGTAATAAATAGAGCATTTGAAAATTACAGGTTCCGAAAATGTAAAATTAAAGTTCTTAGGGCATTTGCTCAAATCCAAGAGATGAGATGGAAAATAATTAATTTTTGGAAGTTAACACATAATTGAAAATTTATTTTTACGCTATATTTAAGAGTGCGAACATTTCCGATTTATCTTTTGTCGGAACATCCGAGGGATAAAGGATTCCTTATTTTGCGGACACGTAATATAAAAAACATTTACGTCAATTTCTTGGAGGTTGAACTTGAAGCGATGTATCTTACACAAAAGAGAAAAAGATTACTAATTTCAACAA
Organism: Pantala flavescens; assembly: GCA_020796165.1. NCBI lineage: Eukaryota > Metazoa > Arthropoda > Insecta > Odonata > Libellulidae > Pantala > Pantala flavescens. The sequence continues at coordinate 16,432,286 of CM036885.1, read as the reverse complement.
ATAAATCCTATAAGCACGATTAATTCAATTAAACAAACTTAATTGTACGGTAAATATTATTTATTATTCACGCAGAAGTTTAAATCTTTAAGATTTACATGTACACATTCTTTGATGAAAACATATATATTATCACTCAACATGTTTACATAAATGGGCCCAAGCACAATTATAAACCATTAACTCAAGATATCTTTCTTATTAGAATGCCCATACATAAAAACATAAAACTAGAATATTTCTAAAATACAGTTAACACTGAATATTTTACAAGACGCATAATTCAGTTGATTAGCCATTAAAAATAGTCCTTCATTATATTACAATGACTGAGGTATATGACGTCAGCGTCGATCACGTCCAATTGTTCATTTTAGAATTTTTTTAAAAACAAATCGAATAAAAGGTTCACTTGTGAAATGAAACATTGCCGTAGCAACTTGTACTCTTGTAATGCATTTAATAGGAAAAAAGGACATGAAGGTACGAAATGTGAAGAATTTGGTACATAATGTCGATCACTCGTGGAAGGTGAATATCATGCCTAACAGTTGCTCAGCAGGTGTTACCCTCTACTTTTTCTCTGAGAATCTTCCATACTTAGAATTGCCAGTTACTCATTTATTATACTCATTCCATCAAAATGTTGAAAATGAATGTTTTATGGTTCTATCATTCATTAATAAACAAATAGTGAATTGGCAAATATATTGTTTTCGTTCGGCCGAATTACAGAATTATATTTGACAAATTTAAATCCGTTTCATAATCCCAGTATCGAATCTGAGAAAACATTTCAAAACATGAATGAGAATGTATAAATATTAGAATTAAATATGCAGCTTTGTAGAATGAGATTTTGGACCATCCGATACATTATCGTCAACTTTATTACTATTTCATTCATGCCTTTCTTTTAAAAACATATTGCACTAAAATGTCGGCCTGTTATATTTGTGTTGAAAAAATATTTTTCCTCTTTTACCAGCTTCCATCTTATTTACATTTTTATTCCATCGTCAAACCTAATTTTTGATCCAATTTGATATCGTACTTATTTTAGGAGATTAATTATTAACACTTAATTATCCGCAAATCCAATTTATCGATCGAATGCTCCGAATTGAATTTGTCATTCAAATCACGTGGATCTCAACCAAAAGGAGTTGTACAAATGATTAATATTTTTAGTAAAAGTTCGATATAGTGTTTCTATTTCAACGAACATTCTATTGAAAAAGTGCAATTTCATTATCTACAAATCAGAATTCTTTTCGTACTTCACAAGTGTTGTAGGACCAAATCTTCTTAGGCAGTTTGGCTTCTGCTCAAACATCACTGGACTTCGCATACAAAAAACGTTTCAAAAGAGCATGGAGTATCGTTCCATTTCAGTCCTTTGCCGTCCCTGTTCCACAATTCCAAACAGTGTTCCTCTTCTCCATTCTCATAACGGAAGTTGTTTGGTTCTCCGGCGTTCCAGTTGGTGTAAGTGACAGGACGACCTGTCGACAACCAGAAGAACGTGCCCTCCTCACCTTGGTCCGTTCCAGAAGTCCAGAAGTGCTCGTGTCCTAGTCCTGGAAGCCAAATGTTTTATAGAGAGAATTGCGTTTAAAGTGATTTAATGATTGAAAAATAAATATTATTTGATAATTAGTTGGTATAATGCATTGTTCATTTTGTTAATTTAATTAATTAGTAATGAAATAAAATTAGGATGTATTCACATCTTGAGAATTTCAAACTGACACGCATGATACTGACATATTTGTGAAGGATTATGATTATATATTACATTGAAAGTTATTACTCGGTAAATTGCGAATGAAATGAAAAAAAGAAATGAACAGAAGGCTATGTTTACTTACTCTGTAATGTGAAGATCGTGTGAACCAATCTTTGAACTGTTTTAATTTCTCCTTTCCTTGTTTTCAACGTCTCATTTACCGAATAATTATTCAGAACTTTCATTTTCAATTATACAATTTAGAACAATGAAAACCTATACTTCGCCGCAATTTCTGATGGCAAACAATGAATATTCTATTATATAACAGGATTATCTGGTGCTATCTGAATCAGATACACAAAAGGCATAAAGCAGAAACAAAATGTTAAGCAAATAAATCCAGAAAGTCGAAGAAAAGGAGCTATAGACTCTGGGAATCATTTTCAACTCCTTCAAAAGATAAACGAATCCGCGTAGCGACAGTGTGCAACAAGAAGAAGCATTTTCTGTCTGTTAAAAGGTCTCTCCAAACAAGTAATTCAAGAAGTAATTACCTGAACGGAGTGACCTTTTTACAAGCCATCCACATCCGGAAATCTATATATTCCCGAAGGAAGTGAAATATCGCGAAAAATCATAGGCCCAACGATGCAACGAAAAACGTATCCTGAATATAATGGCCAATTAATGAAAGCACGTTTAGGATTCAGAGAATTAGCTCAACGAAATCTAACACGATCAGATGGTTTCTCAAGTGAATACTCAATTAAAAGTGATAAATGATGGGATAAAACGCTTGAAAATCGCACTTTAAAATGCCCACTACGAAAATTTCGACATGTAAAAAACCCATTTAACTACGAAAACCTTATGAGCAAAACCGTGTATTAAACTCGTTCGGAAGTGAGAAATTAAACATCTTTTTGCTCTCACATTACTTCAGCGTGATTTCTAAGTTATTGTTCCTCCACCGTCACCTTTTATTAATCCCCCCTCTTTCAGCCTTTCATGAATGTGTCCACATCACATGGACTCCTCCACGTTCACTTTGCTCCGAAGAAACTGTTTTAATTGATCGAATTCGTCAATCGATGAATGAATTTCGACCGAAGGACAATTGTTGGCTTAATTAAGACGAACAATATGGTTTAACTCAATTATTGTCCTTCGTTAGGAAAGAAATACTCCTTAAAGAAGTTTCTTTTACTGTTTAACAGTTCGTACTTAGTAAGAACCAGATGACCTATCATCACTTTCCTTAGGAAAGAATTCAGATAAGTACTCCTGTGCTCTCTAATTGCAAATTTTTCATCTTTGACTGTAGAACCAAATTTACTATAATTTTATCTCCTTACTTTATTCATACTCGCAGTGATTAAGTAAAATGAACGAAAAGAATACAATTAATCAAATTTCCGTTTTCACACTCCATACTATTGTATAACGAATCAAAGGACTATGTATTTGAAGTTTTGAGAATTTGTAATGGCGATTCCTGCAGAGGTGTGTACACTCGTTGCATTTGTACTTTCTAATTTATAACGATACCAAGTGACGTATGGCAGGAAGTGTTAATAAAATGTCCATTATTTTAAAAATTATTTACATGAAAAATAATTATTTAAATTCTTGGATAATAGAATCTTGAAAAGAGAATTCTAGGTAGAAACAAAGATTTTTCTTTTATTACTTCTGTATAATTTTATTGAAGCAATTGTCTTCGGATCTCCCTTCGGCTGTTTGAAAGGTCGTCGGTGCGTATTTTTGGCCCTCAAATAGCATTAAGGGTTGGTCAACGTTCCAACTATCTGAAGCAGTCGAATGAAAATAGGATGGATGGATATTTTACGAGTAAAAGTTTGCTCTAAGGATTCGGTGAATACATCTAATAATGAATGCATAAAAGCTTTTTATGAACCACAAACTGCTCAGCCTAAATTTAAATTCATAACTTCAGACTATTTTAAATAAAACCCATATTATCTTTCAGCAGCATTCTTCCCGCTGTCAAATTAAGGAATGCCCATCACAAATATTCTCCAAAATTGCATTAATGTCATAGATTTTCAGAACTCTCCAAATATCAAGATAAACTACTATCTGTACGTACCTCGATATATTATATATATATATATACGAGTAAAGGTGTGCTTGCTGAAGCAGGCAATCGGAAAATATATCTTTTAATAGAACTTACGATTTTTCGAAAGATTAATCGGATAAATCATGCTAGGCTTTAACTAAAGTACGTTTTCGCCGCGTACATTGCATTGAGTTCGAGTTCCTATGCTTTTCTCTTGACAGCATTATTACACCTTGGCGTCGAACCAAGGCCATCCTACGAAAATCACTGTCATTTTTCCCTTTTGTATGACTATCTTTATAAATACTCCAAATTCCAAATGAAAATACCTTAAGGAAGAACCTCAAAATGAGCCTTAATTCAGTATGCATTTCTTATGAAGTTATAGTTAACGCCCCCTAGAATCGAACCAACGACCATTTACGTCAATCTTAGGGATGCCTTTATGTGAGAATGGTCCCTTTTATGGCTGTGAGAAATTTTGAACCTCTGCGCGGTTGGGAAGTGTCATAAAAAACTTTCGGCAATATGGTCAATGCTTTCCTTATTGGAAAAATCGAGTTTACGGGACGCTCTGGAATCGAACCCATGAAATCTAGGCAAGTGTTGATTTTTTTCGAAGTACATTATATACGTATCTAAAAGTGTAGAAAGTTTGAATGATCTACATATCATTGTAAAAGAGCTACGATTTTTCGAAATTTGAAAATATTTCACCTCCTGGCATCGAACCCATGACCAGGTGTACGTAAACAATAGCATTTTTCTATAGGTATAGATATTAGCAATAGCCATATAAAATCTAAACCTTCTAGCTCAATGGGAAGTATTTTAAAAAATTATTTGAAAAACGGCCCCATGCATCCTTATGGGGGAAAGTCGATTTTTGGGGCCTCTTAGAATCGAACCCATGATAGGTAGAGTGGATTTCCGAATTTTTCCTAAGTGAGATGTAGTGGGCCATTACGTAAAAAAATCGGCGTCACCGTGGCCGAAGCGGTCATAGTTATTTCGGGGTACTCAGAAATCGAACCTATGACATATAGAGAACTATAGATTTTCAATTTGCAACGTATGAAAGTTTGATACAGCTAAGTTTCATATATATCTAATTTCCGTTGAAGGCTGAAAAGAAATTTTTTAATTTGAGATAAAATAACCACCTGGCATCGAACGCATGACCATTTTAGGTGAACTTAATGTTTTTATATTATAAGACATATGAAATTTTATTATTCTATACACTAAGGGAATATTTTAAAGTATTTTTTTCAGCACCCGCAGTTTGGAAATTCGTATAATCGCATAATAGTCACAACGCAAATTCGGTCCGATTTTAATTCCTTTGATACGCACATTCTAACGACTCAGCAAACATCGTCAACTTGGATTGATCTCATCGCTGGGGGGATTTCAATTCACACTCTCCGCCAACTCACATCATGAAGTGTACTTTTCATATATATACACACAATACCGGAGATTAAATGAAGTTGAATTGCTTGAATATGCAAGTAGGTTGCCATAGAGATAGAACTCAAGGAGGATTTTGACGTTGAATTATTAAACGATCTCTTCTTATCGAGAATCGGAAGAACGATGGACAAGCGCATGTTCCGTGAATTCAAACTAAGGATTCATTACATTTTACCAACTACAAGAAGTGTAGAAATAAAAAGCTGATAAGAAATGCTAAATTAAGGTATGCGCATATAATATCGAAAGACAGCAAAACCTTTTTTTTTGGAAAAATTTGCGTTGCTCAAGTATCAGGAAATGTAGGGAACCGCCTCAATAAAATATGACTCTCTCTAGTTTTCCCGCTATAATCGACAAAGAACACAAATTTATTAGATCATTTGAAGAATTCTTCAGTGCCCCTTTCGCCATCAAATGATGAAACGCCCTACCAACTGATATCTTCTTCATCAATTCAAACAATTTAAGAAATTCTTAACTTCTAGAGAATCAACAACCAAATTAGTATTCCTTAGCTTCTGAAAGTATCTTCTTCATCTCCAATTAACATAATTTCTTCGCTCAGACTATACTTCATAGAATTAATATTAGGATATAAGTAAATATTACAAAAAAATATAACAGAACTATAGATATCCATGAAATAATGAACATCAAAGACAGTGAAAAGTTTGGACATTCGTTTGATGGCATAGGAATGGCATAAGAAAGGTCTTTATTATATTTGTAATATTAATAGTCTGACTATTTATGTGACAAATCAGCCCTTCTACTAAATATGGTTATTTAAAATGTTTGGTTTATTTATTATATTGTTTATTCGCTGTATTTATGATCTATATTTTTTATTGTAACTATTTCATCCTTTATATTTTTCTTTTAGCTTATACTATCAGTAGGATTGATTCCTTCTCCGGGTGTTTTCCTGCTATCAATTTTTTTCTCTAAGCTTCACTTAGGATTTTTTTAATTCCACAAATTTAGTTATTTTCTTTACAAATTTTATTAATATATCTTTTTAATACGTAAATTATATAATCGCGTTTAATAAAGACTTTATTGATAGCTTCTTCGGGGATAAATATATGTCACGCTGATTTTTTTTCAAACTTTGAAACAACTTCTAACTACGGTTCCCATCGATTGTGTCCATTAAGTGGATATAGAATTTGAAAAACGAAAAATCAATGACATTATGAAAATCGATTACTATCGAGATAAATTCGCAAAAACTCTTTTTTTGTAATTTTTTGTTTCGCATGAGATGTATATGTTATTAATAATTCGAAAAAGTTTATATTTATGCTCATATTTTGCGAGGATTTGAGTGCACCCATACGACGGATGATTTTTTCACGGAACGATGTGGTTTTATTGAAATTTTTTTTATATATTTCAATATTTGTTTTTCTCTTTCATTTGTTCGTCTTTCGTAAGCTAATATATTTTGGCTTATTATATTTTCTTTCGTGAATTGGATTAAATGAATCTTTTTAAAATAAATAGATATCTTTATTGATAATTGGAACGTTTTTACGTACTCAACAATTTATTTTACGAAATTAACAACATTTCATTGTGTTAATTTCGAAAACCTTGATGCGTTTTTAAAAATTTATTTGGATCCATTTAGGAAGGATGGGTTCTTTTTCTCGAATGCCACTTACATAAATGATAATGGTGAAATACGTTTTAATTATGCTCTTTTTCCTTTCTTATGCACCATAAAAATATATTAATATTCTTTTTTTGACAGAAGTATGAATTCATAATTAAATTCAAAGTATTGAAAAAGCATTATTGCGAAATTTATAGCATATAAATACATAAATATCCTTTCATGTTATTGTTCTTTTGAAAATGATAGAAAATAATGGAAGGAAAGATTGCAAACATTCAGAACAGAATGCGACAAATCCTCAGATCTATGAACTCGATTGATCATGAAATTTAAATTTCTCTTTAGATTGAAACTGTGCATCGGTCGAAGGAGTCCTAAGCTATACTTTTATAAAAGCATGTTGAGTTGGTATCTTATTTAACTGCTCTGCTAAAATACTAGAATGATTTATAAAATTAAAGTGTTTTCTCACGTAAGCATAATCTCATTTTCTGCGAACGTTATTTTCATGCCATTTATGATCGTTGAATCACATTTTAGAAGACCCTCATTTTGAGAGTTATCATAAATTAACTCCATAAAGGAAACCAACCCTCCTCACCAATGGATAATTATAGTCTCATTTTGAAAGACAAATTTCAAACTAAAAAGGGTAATGCGTAGCAGAATATGTGTGAATTTTCACATTCTTGGCCAATAAAAAGATGAGAAAAATCATCAAAACTAAGAATATATGTTCATATTAAAATTCCTTTCAGTTATAGAAATTAGTTACATTCTATTTATTTATTATATTTTTTTCATTTATTTGTTAAAATTTTCCTAAGAACGATGTTCTAACGGCGAAACGTGGAAAGATATGAGAATATAATTATTTAAACCGTTTATTTAAGAATTTTGAACATTTTTCAAGCTTTAAATTAATTTTGCGTAATTTTAAAATTCATTTCAATCGTATTTATTTAAACCAAATCTGAACAAATTCTGAGAATTATTCCGGTCTTTGATTTTTCGCAGAATTTTTAAAAAAGATGAACAAAATCTTTGGACGATTTCGGATGTTTTAAACCTATTTGCTTGATTTATAATACTAAATTCCCTCATTTAGTGCGAATGGAAATATTCGTGTCATAGCACAATATGCACTGAGCTGCAATGAAGTGATCCGAGTGCACAACTGTCGACGAAAGTCCGTGGATCTCGAGCATCGTCCATGTTTATCTTTCGTAAACGTATTAATTTCATAAAAATTCCTTTTACTTGCGTAATTTCCAGTTCAAAGACCTTATTATCTGTAAATGATCCTCTAAAACCCATCGGCTGTTGTCCCAGAAGCTCCTTCGACATGTCAAGAATAAGTGACATTTCAATTCTAATTAAGATTTCCATGAGCAATGTTAAATAAGTGGCGATAGGTGATCAATAAATCGCTCACCTATCAATACTTACAATAGGTTGATTTCACAATCGATATATATTTATATCTGTAGGATGTATAAGTCTGAGAAGTCGAAAATTTTCATTATAGGGCTCTCTTCGTAGGTCGACCTTGGAAGCCTTACCGAAATCTCGGATGTGTTTCTCCAGCTTCTCGCTCTCTTCTTGGCTCTCGATGCTCGCCAGGTGCATCCCGTGATACCTGCAGTATTGTGCCGCTCTGTACCAGTTCGCCTATTAGGAGTATATCTTTTTATTTTCAGGGTTTGAGGGACTGGTTTTTCCGTGTATGGGTTGAAGGCCGGACAATCCAAGTTTCATCATCTTAACAAGTTCGTCTTTGAAATCGAGTACTCGATGTCTTTTCACCGTTTCATATAAATATCTCAAATTGAACAAATATTGTAATTATAAATGTCCAATTCTTCGAGCAGCAATGTTTCCAATAGTTGTCTAAATTAATTTGCTGAGTTGATAAGGGAGTGTCCGAGCGATTATTATTCCTCTCTTTTATAAAATAGTTGCAATTGTCGTATTTGTTACCATTCCTCGCTTAAATGAACAAATATAAATAAAAAGTATTATTCTATCGAAATAAGATACTCTGATTGCAACATTTAATAAAAACAACTTAGTAAGTTTCCCTAGAAAAAAAAGTTTCTTTTTTTCCCTGTGGAAATTTACAAAGTTGTTTTTATTACTATGGCATTCCACAGTCTCACATTGATTTCATTAGCAATGTTTAATTCTTAAACAAAGAGTTTACTCAATGTTATTGGAAATGTTTATCTTTCTTGAAAGCGATGCGTTTAATTGCTGTTATAGAATGAAAATCAAAAGTTCATAATTAAAATTGATTCTATATATATATGAAGGTTAAATTTGATACTTGACGAAAATAGTTCATTATTTTCATATCGATAATATTTACCATTTTATAAGGACTGATGAAGAGATATTATCTATATTTTATTTGATTCATTCCTATTTGTAGCAGGAATAAAGGAAATTAAATCCATCTCAGTAACATAAGTAATCAATACTTCTTCAGAGCAATTTACATCAACTTCTACTATTTAAAACCTCAGTTTGTAACTTTGATTAGAATATTTATTTCTTTATTTTTTCTTTCTTAAAATACATTCTCAAATTAATAATCTTCAACTATAAGTTTTCCTATTCCCTTTCTTTCAATTCAAAATAATTGACTTCAAGCGAAGATTTCATTTGAATTGAAGAAATCTTTATTGTTCTGAGATTATTTTCGTCTGTTAGATATTTTATTTCAATATTGGAATCATTAAAAATCCTTGGCATTAGTAGGTCTGATAATATCTAATTAACAGCTATTTCTCAATTTCTGATGTCTTTTATGTACAGCTACTTCGGATGTCGATGTTTATGTTAAGTGAGCAATATGAACACTCGAAGAATTCTCTTTTCTTCGTTATTACATATAACAACTGATATATACATATTCACAGAGTTAAATTTATATATCTATTATGAAAGTTTTATATACCTGCTAACTTGTATATATATATATATATATATATATATATATATATATATATATATGAATCAAAAAGGATGCAATTCACGAATACCATTTATATTTTACGAAAGATTGCCATTTAGAAAAGGATGTGGAACCGAAATGACCTAAATACCGAAGTTATTAACGGGAGCCCCGAATCGAAATAATTAAATCATTTGGATAATCTCGTCTCTTAATAGAACTAAAAATATTCTGACAGTTACGTAACGTATTTAAATAGGCATTTGAAAAGTTTTTTTGTCAAAAGCGGTTAATGGATATAATTTAATTTCAATTTAATTTTAAAATAATTCAAAACATTTCGTTTGATTAAGCTGTTTGAAGATGATGTTTTTTCCGAAAGACTTAGAATGACTCGAAGGGCAAATTTTTCTCTAAATGTTGGTGCATTTCGACGGATTCTTTGTGTAGAATAATATATTCAACGAATGAAGTAAATTCATCGCAATCGATTTTAACGAATTTATAAGAAGTGTATTTCATTTTTACAAATCTAAGGATTTATATAAAAGAATGATTCACTATATGTGATTTCTAGCGATTGATTCTATCGTTAAGATCTTAAAGATATTATTTGACGACGAAATTATCGCGAACGCCCGGATGAGAACACTTCTATTTGAGGAGAGATTTAGATAAGTTATCATTTTAATTAAATAGTGAATCTATTTAATTGTGTAAATATAAGATTCGCAGATTTTTTTATTAAATTGAGAGATTAGATTAATTATAACCATTTCCTTCATTTCCTGTTTCGGATAAGTTTTCCTTCTCGAATTCTCTATAATATTTCTTACACTCACTTTTGCCATAAAGTAATCTAAAACTTTCAACTGTAATTTAGTAAAATCACTTTCATATCCACGAACACATTTAGAGTCGGTTTAAATGAGGAATACAGTCAAATTACCTTCTTCCTTCAAAGTACTTGAATGGTTTAGAAAGCGATGCTTTTAAAATATATATAAATAATTCATCTGAAACAATCCTTTTTCTTGCAATGAACGAGGAAAATAGTTGTTGTTCATCCCAATCGTCCCCTTTTTTAGAAAATAGTACTTGAAAAAGTTGCTTTCGCATCCGAGTGATTGAGTAAATCATGCGAAAGAGGTCATGCGAACGTGTTAATAAAGAACGGAAGATGTTTTTGAGGAGAAAGCGGCATAACCTGAATTTAAAAGTTTTTAAGGAAGAGTAACAAATGGGAGACGATGAAATGAGCTTCTCTTATTGGACGGTTTCATGTAATATCGCAAACCGTTTTTCATTTATTATTCTTCCTAAAAGCCGATCGAACGCATTTCGAAACAATGTGTTATCACTTTGTTTTATCATCCTCACGTCAATGAAGAAATAAGAATAATATGTAAGTCTGCCAACGACGCCTACTCTTCTAATTCCCCCGAACCCAATATTTTGGCTCGATTATGAAAATTCTTCAAAAGGAATCGTTTAAGTGATCAGTTTAAATGAAAATGAGAAGTTCCTCTCGTAAAGAAGTGCGGAAGTGTTAGAAAAGATTTGCAGGTGTGTGCTACCTTGAGCCTTTATGTGGTCCTCTAGCAGTTGGTTTTCCTCCGCGGACGAGATGCTAGCTAGTTGCATTCCGTGAAAGCGACAGAATCGGTTTGCTCTGTACCAGTTGGCCTGCAAAAGCAAAGTAGGCTGGATGAGGTGGGCTTATGTTTCAAGAGGGTGTGTTTAAGACATTAAACGATTCCCGTTTTGGCTTTGATCTTTTGATATATCAGTTATTATGAAGAGCGACTTGTCAATTTCTGTGCAATAGTGAAGTTGTCATTTTAAAGCTAATTTAATGATTTGTTAATCCAATTGCATAAAGAAGAAGGTCGAATGGGCACAAAAGATCTGAATAGTTGAAGACGAATAGTTGAAGAAGAAGACGAATCATAAAAGTGGAAAGGGAACGTTCTTAGAAATCAAAGAGTTATTTGTGAGAAAGTTATAAAGGGGACAGGTTTCAACAAGGACAAGTGTACAATGTCTACTGCATGAGTTCTATGAGAATGCTCACTCAAACGAAATTTAAAGTAATTATATCAGCGCAAGTTGAATTAAACTCGATTTGTATTTACGGCTGGGTTTTTCACGGTCGAACTAAGGACAAATTGTACCGAAATGAGTTCAAAATGCATTTATTGATAGAAGACCACCAAAAAAGATGAAAATTAAAGAAGGGATGATTTTCATGGTCTTTGAAAATTGTCCAAATTACAGAGTAAAAGACTTTGAGGAAGTGCCTCAAAAGGTGTTCTTATTTTCCCATGTATTCCTTCTGGAGGAAAGCTCCTAGAATCGAACTCATTACCCTACTGCGGAAAGATCTTTTCTCTTCGAAATATTATAATGATTGCTTTGCTTTGTAAAGTTACAGCTGTCCATCTCTGCAAAAGTACTTAAAAATAATTATTCAAATACCCTCCCGTGCATTTTAAATGGAAGAATTTCAAATTACCCTGGCATTGAACCAATGACCATCGGTAAAAAAGGGATGACAGAAATAGATGTATGTTAGACGTATATAGAGATTCGCGAATTTTGAAACTTATAAAAAATATTTATGTAAAAAACTAAGGAAAATCTAGTCTATGGATTCTTTTGTGGTTAAATCCGATTTTGGAGCCTCCTTGAATCGGACTCATGATATTTCTGATTTTTGCAAAGTGAAGATGAGTTACGTAAAGAAATCAGCCGCCGAAATTAACACTAGACATTCGTGCCTATGTATGTGTGTATGCATGTGTATAAATATGTATATATATACTATTTATTAAAATTAATATTATTATGTAAATAATGGACTGAAAATCCAGCAAACGATTTGCAGAAGCCAATCATCATTGATGACGAGTGTATTGAAGGAAATGCCTTTAAAAGTACAGGATATTGTATTATCCTGATTAAACTCAATGTACTGGCAGCTTAAAAACATGTTCAAAGACTTCTAGATATATGTACCCAATATATGTGCTTAGGATCACAAGTATGGATCAATGAAGGCGAATTGAGCTCTGGTGAAGTGCCTTACGAATTATTCTCCAATGTTACTCAAGGGTGAATTTATCTGTTCAGACCAATGGAGGTATAACTTGGGTCTTTAAAGTATTATTAAAGGCCTTAAAAAAGCATTGATGTTAACAAGGAATAAGGAGGAGGAAAATGCAACATAAAAATAATTTCCAAAATGTATTGTAATGTGATTGGACATGTATCTGAAGGACAAACTTTGTAATCGTAGAGGGATGTACCAGCTCAAAGTACACCTAAAATCTAGAATATAGGTCCAGTTTTGGATGGAAAAGGAGAAGGAAAAACCAACAATGAAGAAGTACTTTCAAAAAGGGAACATATTGTCTTTGACATGCAGTGAACATTTATATTAGTTGCTCTTAACTGGATACTAAGAAATGTTGGGAGACAAAGGAGAAGACCAAAGGATAAAATGGAGCAGAGTCTTCATTAAACGCTAATATTTGGTGTCAGATTTATGATGATGTGGGTAATGTTTATTTAAAAATGTTAGTGGTTCTTTTCCTGTAACTTTCTAAGTATATTGCCTATTATTTTGTAACGTTACAGAATAATATGATAAATGTATTCAGATAATTTTTGCAAAGTAATCCTTCGGTGCAATATAAATTTTCTTTTAAATATATATAATTCTCTTAAACATATATAACGTTCTATTTCAGTTACGTTTGCTGATAGAAAGTTATCTATAAGCTTCTTAGTTATAATCTTGGAGGTTAAACTGTACCTGCCCCACATATATTGTCCAGTGTCAGTAAAATATTGATGGAAAAAAGTGTGAATGGAACCAGTATTAGTAGACATCAAAATTTTGACTGAGAATACTCTGTTCCAAAGCATCATTGAATACATCTCTCATCAAAAGGTAGCAACACCATGATTATCAAAATAGCTGACCTATAGGCATTAATAGTTATGAGCTAGGTAAATGCAGTGTCAAACATAGCTATCAACTCTTTACATTAATGGAAAGAATTGACAGATTCAACAAGTGTCTATCACAAACTTTTCCATATACCCTTTCAAAGATAATACATTTAGATCCATTTCGAGTTAGGGAATCAAAGACGCAGGTAGTTAATAATTTCTGATTGAATTTTTAATCATAGTTCTAATTACTTGTTTTATTTAACGTGCAATCAATGAATTTTTCAGCAAAATTTCAAATTATAACAAACTAGCTGTGCATTTGTATATATATTTATTAGGATTGAATTGAGGATTTGGATGAAAGATACGAAAGAGAGGAAAATTGGTCGAGTACCCACCAAATAATGAATATAAATTTGATAAAAACGTCCTCTTCTATAGTAAAGGTAGCTATTTTATGAACTCTTTTCACTTTTTCAGTAATAGAGTCATACAGCTAGTCTCATTGGCCAAACCATTGCTTTTTGATTTGAATAATTATCACTTGTTAAGATGATGAATCGTCTGTCCAGCAATTGGGGAAAAAGTGAATTCTTTACAGGTTAGGTTAAATCCTACAGAGGTTAAATATTATTTAATTCTCTATTTTAATAATGCATATAGTTATTTATTTTATATATTACATGGATAATTAACATTCTTACAAATTTCAAATTTTATAAGATTTATAAAAATCATTAACTTAAAAATGTATTTTGAAAAAATTATTAGAAAGAAAAAAAGATATGAAATATTTTGTGAATTGTCAGTTCTTAAAATTCAGTACAAAATATAAACCCTTAAAAGCAGTTCATTTCAGAATGTACACACTTGTTGGAGGTAGATCAATGAATTAAATACATATAGTGGAATTAGGGAATTTAAAGATATATTAATAAATTACTGACCTGCAATAAACTTTCACACAAATGAATAACAGAAGTTTGATGAAACTGTCATTCATAGTCTGTGATTAACATATCTTTTCATTGTGTAAATGTTTTAATACTTAAGGTAAATTTAACATATATAATAAAACAATCCTTCTGTGAAAAGGTTAAATTGATAAAATATTCTAATTTCATAATTTTTAAGTTGATTTTTGACTTTGAAGATTGTTCATCCATAAATAAATATATTCACAAATAATTCAGAAGTGAAGAGAGTGTTTAATTTGAAATAAATTATAATTCAAGCATTTACAAAGACAATAGGTTTATTTAAATTTGGTGAATTCTCTTCATAAAGCTCAAATATTCATAAATTTAGTGTCTTTCCATAAAGAATCCTATGTTTTGACAACTTTAAAAGTACCAAGAGATAAATATTTAATTCACACTATGTATCAAAGACCAAAGTTTTGAGATATAAAAGTTTTCTTCCTGCAACAGGATTATCAGGTTGTAAGAAAAAATGGAAAAATAAGATAATAGTAGTCTCTAGTGACATTTGTTATTTATATTATGAAAGTGAACATGAAATGTACATTTTAAAATCAATATTGATAAAAAATTATATAAGATTCTCTGAAGATGTTACAGGACATCTTAAGACCTAATTTTATTTGAATCTGATAAATAATAATTATGTATAAATAGGTACAAAGGTAATACATTTTATTGAGAGAGATTAAGCTGTTAAATAACTTCACTCATAATTTCAATTCTGAAATTACCTCCGTTATATGGAGGAGTCAATTATGAAATAAATTCAGGAATATTTTTTTTTCTTCTTTCTTTTGAACTTTAATGAAAAACAATCATTGAGTATGAACACATCCCGAAGTCAAAAATCTCTGTATTTGAGGTGAATGACTGAAATTTACAAATAGAAAATGTATCCCCTTACCTTGAAGAAAATTCCTAAATAATATCTTTTCTCTCCCAGTTTGAGAAGTGGCATCGTCCATCTATTTAGGGCATTGGAACTGACAAAGGATGAAGATTCGTCCACGCAATTGGTGCAATCTTTAGTGGAAAGAAAACAGAAAACAGTTTTGAATATAAGTAGAAGTAGATAATGACAAGTTTTTAATTGATTAGACATCTCATAAATGGTGTTATTATTAGGATCATATCTTAAGTTTAAATATACTAAGGATTTTGATTATATGGAAGAATGTGATAGATTATCCTCTATCGTATTCCATTGATATAAGGCTTGATGTCATACTAGTATCACTGATAAATGATTACTATCACCAGTATAATTAGAAGTACTTGAAGTGACATCACTTATGCGTTAATGAAATATATGAGCTAATTTTTTACTTATGATTTTAGCATTTATCTATATATAATGGTACCTGTCCTAATATATATTTCTCTATTTTAACTCTCATTTATATTTAACCGATCCTTTGATAGCTTAAATTTTAATAACTCTATGTATGAGTGGTTAAGTTACTAAATTTCTAACTCATAGGTTCCAAAGTCAAATTCCGTGGAATGGTTATTATTCTTGTTAGTGAATGGGTTTATTTGCTCGTCTGTATATTTAATCACCTGTAATTTGGTAGATACATTTATTTGTGATATTATATAATAAAATATTATTATACTTATATTAGAAATACTTTTCGTCCGGTGACGAAAATACACTCCTGTAGTGAATACTTTTTCCTACTCGAATTTTTCAAATCAAGATTGCATTATTAAAAGTATAGATTTGAATACAAAATTTATAGAAGTTTTTTGTTTGTTTTCATTTTGTCTGAAGGGTGTGAGAAAAAGATGATGAATGAAAGTTCGTAAGTCGCGTGGGATTTATTTGAGAAAAGTGAAATCTTGTTTACATTTGAAACAATGGGAAAAGGAGTCCCTTTATTGTTTTGGACCTTCTTTAATTTAAATGAGGCAAGCGCAAAATGTCCCTGTATTTCTTATATACTTTCATTGTTCCATTCAACTTTATGATAATTTTTTTAACGCTTTAAAAGTTTATACAATAGAACTTCGTAAACCTCATACGTCATTGATGTTTACTTAATGTTCATTATTAATCTTATTCTATTTTGCGATTTTCTTTGAACAATCACAAAAAACAGTCGCATTGATTTGAATATCAGATAATATCATCCGTTGTTGTTATTGAACATGATAATAAATATTTTTCTTTAAGTAGAGCTCTTGAATTGTATTTGGAAAGGGAGTGCATTAATTTTCTCTGACTCAAAATTATAGGAGAGAGAAATAGTTCATAGATACAACTAATAAATATTTATTTACCAACTTCAGTTATTTCAAAAAAAAAATTCAACGCGAAAGGTTTATAATCAAATATCGTTAATATTAGATGAAAAGCAGTTAAATCTCGCAATAATAAAATTCCATGAATATGTGACGGCATTAAGGTAACTGGCCTTTATGACGAATAGTATGATTCACTGCCATATATCTCCGGAAGTGATAGACAAACTCTATTAAATGTGTTCTATTTTCATAACGCAACTGTTTTGTAACATTTTGAAATGTGGCAATATTTTCAAGGACCTCCATTCCAGGAATTTAAATTGGAGTGGAAGGGAAAGTGATGAATAGCCTAACGATAAGATCCCAAAGGAGGAGGAGGTTTATGTTTTTTTTTGTTTTGGATGCTAATTTAATGATACGATAAATGATATTAGTACGAAGTTGCGATAGAGTATGAGATCGAAAGATTTTTGATAATATATTAATGGAAGTTGATTTACAGAAAAGTTTAGCGTTATAAAGAAAAATAAGTATTTTATAGAATTTTTTACGGAGCGACATCGAATACACTCATAAATAGGTACAAAATGAACCGGATTGATCGGATTTAATGAACTAATGAATTACTTGAGGTATAAGGATACGATAAAGATAACATATAGATGACAGTTAAATGACGAGAAGGCTTTGTTCCACCAATTACTCTGAATTTTTAAGATGAAGATGCCATCTTCTTTTTAGATTTGTAATTGCAGAAGCCTTCCAATTGAAGGAAGTTAAACTGAAGCCATTTTTGAAAAATGTATAAACACCTAAATCGTCAATAAATCTGTGGTAAATATTTGCCTTATATATTTGAGCCCGCGAATCTTTTCTTTTTAGAAAATCAGTGTTTATAAACGTTTATGAGAAAGAAATGAACATTTTGAGTGCCTGAAAATATTCCAATTTCAATCTATCGATTTTTCTGATATTTATAAAATTAGAACGTGGGAAACCGTAATTAGAATTGAAGAAGAAACTTCATGATTTACATTTCATGATGGCGTTTGCGAATTAATGCCTTCAAATTATTTTATACTAGTTCTTCCTTGGGGTTCCTTTTCGGCATGAATTTTTGGTTCTGATATTCTATTGTTGAACATATTATAGAAGACTTCGTTCTTCTTAAAAGAATCATTTTAGACAATGAATTCTTCGAATCTTAGAAGATATTTATTTCATGTCCATTTATTTATAAATACGATATTCAAATTCTTATGCAGTTTCTTGTCTATCACCTAGTCACCTTTGTGTAAGAGAAATACTCAATCTACCTGAAAAAGTTAAATGGCTCTTTAAATTAGCTTTAAATACGTCATTTTTAGCTAATTTACTTAAAAGTTAAAATAAGCGTTGCTTAAAATGAATAATGAGGTTTTGAATGATAGAATTTGGTTTTACATTATTCGGATGAAATGAATATATGTTTTCTAATTCCCCAAATCATTGCTGTGTATCTAGTCTATCCATTTGTTCGAAAATTTATTTTTGAATATCGGAAGACTTTTTGAAGAAGAATCCTGTCCCTGAGCTCTCTCGAGAAGATGACCTTGAAAGTTCATGGACCGGTGGAAAGTGCACCACAGGTTTCGTACAGTCGAACTCTTCAAGAGTTAACTTGCCGTTTGCATGCAGAATTGACATTATTCATTGGATTGACGAATGAAAAGTGGATCATCACCATTTTTCAATTCTACAAGTATTTCTAGGAATATCCAGTAATCAGAAATAATTCTGTTATTGTTCATTCTTTCTTGCCATTTTACCAAACGTTCTCTGAATATTATTAATTTTTGATTCTAATCGATTACAGATATGCGCTTTTCGATATAATTTAACAAAATAATAATTCAAAAAATACAACTTATTTTTTACTCGAATAAACTCGTAGATTTCGAAAGTAAAGTATTACAATTTGATATTTTAAAGCTGACGTTGAATGCAAAAAAGTCCTTTTTTGTGCCTTTAAAAAATTCGATTTGATATCTGAAGTCGCAAATGAGTTCGCATAACTGTTTCTTGTGAACAACACATTCGATTGGAAGATATGGTGATTATGATAAGCGAAAAATTCTTCTATCGAAAAACTTATGCGGCACTTTTTCGGAAGAACAAATGCTCTTCGGTGAAATGAAGAGATTGTTATTTATGTCTTCGAATACCAGTTATTTTCCTCATTAACTCGGATTTATAATTTATGCGATTACTCTAGGATCAGATTTTTAAAATATTCATAAGTGGAATCAAAGGGAGGTGTATATTTTCCATTAAAGGCTCTCTAATAAGTTAACCGATCGAAAGGAAAACTTTCGCCCGAATTGGTTTCCACCAAACGGGTTTATCTGGAAGAGGAGCCATCGAATATATTCTACTTTAGTTGCGAGTAATCGTTCCTTTGTTTAACTATAGTTAACCTTTATTAAATAAGTCACAATACTTATATCTAAACCTTTTTTCATCCAAATTTATTACGAGGAATATCAAATTTCTTAATTATAGTAAATCATTTAATAGTTTATTATTTATTCGCATTTATTTTATTATTCATTATTAACCGAAAAAAAAGCTGCTATTAAAAAAACACTGGAATTGTTTGAACTTCCATGACATGTTTATGGAAATGAGGAGTGCTGATAATTGCAAAAGAAATATTCCGTCAATCAATATTACAATTTATAAGATCAAACTTTTACGTAGTTCACATGATCATCAGCTGAGGATGGGACTAAATGAATATGTCGAGGAAATATTATGAATTCTATGTTCACTTTTGTAAAATAAACCAAATATCATTTGGAAAGATTGAATTGAAATAGCTCCACTTGAAGATAGTCAAGGAGTAGAAGGAAAAAAATATGGACGACAAAATTGATCTATCATTTTATAAAACGAAAGTAGAATTGAAACTTTGACTCCACTGAATCCCTAATCAACAGAAAAATTTACTGAATTACAAGTGAATATGGGAATAATTGTTGGTGAGCAATACAAATTATTAAATTGATTATAAAATAATTGAAATAATTTTGGAGGCTGCTTGGATATCGGCTCAAATATTTTTTCCATCTTCAATTTTTCTCGTTCTCTTTGCCGATCTCTGAAAAAGGATCATTTCGAAAGAGAAAATTTGGAAATAGTGATCCGAAAAAAAAGTCAGATAGTTAATTTATATATATTATTTCCAATGACAAATTAACGAAAGTGCATCCGAAAGTTTTATAATGCTTAAACGCTACTCAAACTTAATTCAAAGTCATTACGTAAGCATATTTTGAGTTACATTTTCCATGTATTTCTTATGGCAGCTTTTTCCCGGGCGTCGAACTAAGGACAATCTATTGCATATCTTTCACTTGAGTTTCACGTTCTTTCCTTTTGAGTTCAAATACTTCTTGGATGAGCCTCAATATGTATCTCATGAGTGGAAGTCCCTCTAGAAGCTCGCTCTACTGCGGAACGATCTGATTATCCTATAAAGGTATCTATTATTGCTACAAAAAGTTACATCTGCCCAACTCTTCGTAAAGAATCTAAAGGTAATTGTTGAAATACGTATTTTAAATGGGATAATTTCAATTGAGCATCGAATCAATGAGAAGCGAATGAATGGCGGAAATAGATTTCTGTTAGGAGTATCTACAGATCTGTGAAGTTTGAAACTTCTATGTAATCGGGAAGTAGTGTTTTATATTGAGAATCGGAAAGCATTCCTAATGGAATAAGCCCGATTTTGGACCCTCCTAAAATCGAACCATGATATTTCCGATTTTTGGCAAGGTGAGGTTGAGTGAGCCATTAAGTAAAAAAATCAGCGGGCCCGTGGCCCCCATAATTATAATATACCCCCGTAATTCGAATATTTTACTTATTCATATTTAAAATCTCATAATTAATATCATGTAAAATTACAGAACTAAAATCCACTGGATCAAACCACAAGAATTGACGGTTGTGAAATATATCAGACATGATCTGGAATCGAACCCGGATATCCATATTTCCGTTCATTTGCTCTTCGAACATTATGATCATTCCGTTTCACCTTATAAAGCTTCGGGAATGATCGACGCTCACAGTGAAAGTAATTTTCCTCTCTCTATTTAATATCTCTTTAGATGCAACAGGAAATTCTCAGAATTGATTCATTCGCAGAACAACTTTCAAACCATTCTATTGGTGCATGGTACCATGAGGTCTCCCGCAGGGAGGTTCTCTTTTTGGCCACCAGAGGAGTGACGACAGATTCAAGGTCTCCAAACATTTTCAGGAAAAGAAAAATGTTCACGTTTTTCATGAAAAACTCTTATCATTTTGGGGCAGACTTTAATTGGATTCTATTTGTATTCCATTTCATTATAGTTTGTTATTGAATGTAAAATACGAAATCAAAGAATCAAGTGATCTGAGAGGCTGTTACACATTGATTTCTGGATCAAAGGAAAATGCCTTCAATACCGTGGAAGAATTTTCTTATTTTGCTCTCATAGATTGAGTAAATGAGAGCCTATGTAATCGTGGGGAATTCAGAATAAGCAATTAATGGAGAAAGTTCTATATTAAATTTAAAATAATGAAATAGTCTTTTTGGTGGAACAATTATTTATAAATTGTGAATTTTATTTTTTAAATATAAACATCCATTTGGTATGCTTACATCGGAAACGAATCAATTTAATAAAAAATTATGTAATAAAACTTGAATATTTATATTTGTTGAATATCTTATGTTTCAAAAAATTAAATTTGGTCATATTTTGAGGAATTACTTTTTTTTTAACTAATATCATTTTAAAATTAACTTTAATTTTAGAGAATTGCTTATCTTTGTGGTCTCCTTTGCTTTGGAAGAAACACATCTCCAAAGTGAATTGTATTAAAAACAGAATAAGTAGATATTGCTGTTAAAAGCATTGTTGGCATATCTAAAGGAATTGTGAATAATAATGCACAATTACCGTTTCGAAGTAATTTGCATAAATTAAATTTAGCGAAAGATCTCAATGAACTGATATTTTTAATGGAAAGAATCCCACAGAAATGGGCAAAAAATATTCTTTAAAATTTAATATAGAGGAAAAGTTACATTAAAAAACATTAAAATGATGAATTAAATTTTGATTCTATTGATCTCAACTGATAACATTTCAACGAATTTTTATCTGAAAAAGTAAAACAATCTCTTATACCTATCTCATAAAATTCCAGATATAAAACAACTATTTCCCTAAAATACAATCGTAAGTATTAAGGGTTCTCAATTTCAAAAATTTTCGTAACTGGATATAAACCTATATTCTAGATTTTAAGCGTCATTTGAGAAGGTGTACCCCTCTACTTTACAATTACAAAGTTTGCGAAGCCTTTAATTTTACTTTAAAGACCCAAGTTATACCTCCATTGGTCTGAACAGATAAATTCACCCTTGAGTAACATTGGAGAATAATTCGTAAGGCACTTCACCAGAGCTCAATTCGCCTTCATTGATCCATACTTGTGATCCTAAGCACATATATTGGGTACATATATCTAGAAGTCTTTGAACATGTTTTTAAGCTGCCAGTACATTGAGTTTAATCAGGATAATACAATATCCTGTACTTTTAAAGGCATTTCCTTCAATACACTCGTCATCAATGATGATTGGCTTCTGCAAATCGTTTGCTGGATTTTCAGTCCATTATTTACATAATAATATTAATTTTAATAAATAGTATATATATACATATTTATACACATGCATACACACATACATAGGCACGAATGTCTAGTGTTAATTTCGGCGGCTGATTTCTTTACGTAACTCAT
This sequence comes from Pantala flavescens, assembly GCA_020796165.1. NCBI lineage: Eukaryota > Metazoa > Arthropoda > Insecta > Odonata > Libellulidae > Pantala > Pantala flavescens. The sequence continues at coordinate 16,409,378 of CM036885.1, read as the reverse complement.
CTTCACTTTGCAAAAATCAGAAATATCATGAGTCCGATTCAAGGAGGCTCCAAAATCGGATTTAACCACAAAAGAATCCATAGACTAGATTTTCCTTAGTTTTTTACATAAATATTTTTTATAAGTTTCAAAATTCGCGATCTGTACATATGCCTTTAGTTATATTTTCAGTTAATTTGTGGAAACATCTTGTATTTTCAAACCTGCCTATACTCATTTTGTTTATTTCTATATTCTGTTATATTAATTGATTATATAACAATAAAATACTGATAATTCATCTTAGAAGACCTTCTATTAGAAATTGGATCTTTTTCGGAAATTCAACGGATGGCCTTAGTTGGGCCTTCGGTCGTACACTTCCCTCTTCGAAGACCACAAACCGTTCTTCTGTAAGCTCATACAACGTCGAAGGGCGATTCCATATGTGACCCCGTTCACAAGGTGTACTGAAAACACTTTCCCACAAACCACTTTTAACGAGCCCAAATTCTGATTTATTTCCGCTGTAATTTCATTTTAATTTATGTATTTGTTACTATGTTCCCTGTTTTTTGTTATAAGTTCATTGATGTATCGGTGAAATGGATTTCGCTTAATAAAGTCGATATCTTTTATAACAATTTAATAATCGATTCGAAGGAGACTAACGAAATAAGAGAGTGACTTAATTGTTTAATGCCTTAATACTTGTGAATCCATATTAGATACTTACGAATGGAGAAACGAGAATTCATCTATTGTATAGGATGCAATAGGTTTATTCATACTCATGAATATAATCGGCTGAAAGCCTCCAAAATGAGACTTCAAAACAACGATCTACTTTTAAATAGAATGTTTTTCGCACTGCTTCATCACATTTTAAGGACCTTTCCACCTCATAATGGCTTATATTTTTGCCTAAAGTGATGATTTGTCCTTCAGATGTGCCCATCGGCTGTTTTTACCATCCATAGCTTCGTGTTTGCTTCTCAGATGATGCTCAGAAAGTACCGCTCAAAAGTGAAAAATAGGTCCAAATCGATAAAATACATTTTCAAATATAAGATAATAATATATATATAAGATAATATAAGAAATATTTATAATAAGAAGATTCGAAACTCCATCGATACAAACGATTATATTGAATTAGATTATCGAATACCCTAAAAGCAAGTTAGGAGCAACTAGGAATTCGATTTAAAATAATTGCTTCGGATTATTATGACTCCTTTCATATTATTTATGACTCCTTTCGAACAATTTTCATGGAAATTCTTTGAAATTCCCATTTTATTCTTCCTGAATCGTTGCGACAATAAACGACTAAAGTTCTAATGAGTATAATTTGTTATGCAAATGATCAGTCAAATATCAACAGCAAAGGGTTTTATGTTCGACCTATTCTACACTTGATACGAGTGCGTAGGAGAATTCAGAGGATGAATTCTCGAAAGTGCAGTTGGATTCATACTTACCCTCCGATTTTGCTTTAATGCACGAAGTGATAAATAAGTCTTAAAAACGAACGTTCATCTCTGAAATATCTGTCATCAGTTAAACACCTTTGGCATAATATTCGGAGGATACGTTCTCCGTCTCTTCGTAATCCAGTACTTCGAAACCTCCGTTCAGAGTTCCAGTTCCTAGGAGGTTGTAGAAATTGGGCTCCCTTCTGTCGTCTGTCTCTTCTTCTTCCTCCACACTGTCGTAGTATTCGTCGTCGTCCTCATCGTCCCCTTTATCCCATCCTCGGGCTGCCACCGGCCATGGCCTCCTCTGCACCGCCACTGACTGAGGAAGGAGCCTCCGGCTGAGGAACTGGGCCAGTAGCCGTTCGCTCGATATATCACCTGTGTGTGCGAAAGGGATCGACATCATGGCGTCCGCTTCCGGGAAATTGATGATCTACGCAAATAAATGTGAAACTTGGTCCGTTTTGAATCGCAGCTCAAATAATAAATGTTGGAATTCTAGTGACGAAGTTTCACATTCTTACAAAAGTCAGTGAATCAAATATTGCAATTAAATTCGCTCATTCTTGGAAATATTCCCGCTTTCATAGTTGCGCATCGTCCTGGAAGTAATCTTGCAATTACTTTATGGTTAACCATTTTAACGTTTCAAAAGATTATCTGAAACGTTTCTTTGAAAATAAATTGTCTATTCCATCGAATCTTCTCTTTCCACCTTCTAAATATCCTTTAAAATTTATTTGTTCAGCCACGAAAAAAGTTTATTTATTTCTTTTCAGAGATTTTCAGTAAAATCGCCGAAGTTTAATCAAAAGCAATTGTACTTTTTTAATTTCCTGTATAGGCTATAGCAATCACTTAACTGATTCTCTCGATATATTAATTCCTAAATTTTTCCTCTTTATTACACTCAATGAGAAGTTCGTCGTCAATTGTATTAAGCCTTTCATCTGCTCTTTCAGTTGCTCCTCATCGGATGGCTCCTTCCAATCGAAGAGTAGGCGATGTTATAAATATGTGTTAGATGAACAATTTTCCGCAATCTTTGCATGAGAGTGGAATTCTACTCTCTTTCAAGTCGCTCAAATCAAAGTTGATTTTTCTTTTGATAACTCAAATTAATTTTCACCACGTCGATCAAATAATGCCAATGAATATTGACGGCTAAAAGAGGCCGAAGAACACTCATTATTGCAGTCCTTTTGGAATCCTCTTCCATCAGGAACACCATTTTATCCGCAGAATCTTCTTCTCTCGAATCACCGTCAATTATTCACTCATCTATATTTTTTCTTTCACTTGTTGTAGATTTAAGTAACGGCTTCATAGACTTTTTCTATACTTATTTCCAGGTATTTCAGAAATCAAGATCAAAACTCATCATAAATTAACTTCAATATTTTAGAGTTTCAAACGAAAATTAGTAAATCGACTTGCATTTTATTGACTACCCAAAATATTGCTCAGTTGTTAAACTCAGTTCTGCTCCCAATCGTATCATTCGTAGGAGGGGCTATTTTATTCCAAATATCATTAAGCGATTGAATTGAAATGACTAACGAGAGAATCACTTAACCGAAAGAATGATATTTTCATTCATTTCTCGTTTAATCTATGTTTAGGTGGACAAATAAGATTTGGAGAGAACGAATTTCTAATTAAATGGGTATATTTGATAGAAAGCTTATTTAGAAGATGTGGAAAAGAGTTCTCATTTCAAATGTTTATAATTTGAAAGTCATTATTTTATAAATCGAAATGGAAATTAAGTCACTTTTATCCATTTCACAATTTTGTACAATTCCATGTCATTATCCTTTTTTACGCTCGTATTTAGTGCAACCGACATCCAAAATAAATGTCTTAACTCAAACGATTCAGGCTTTTCGAATATTATTCGTAAAGAGCAAACATTTGGAATAAAATATGTGAAATAAAAATTTGGAAATAATATAAATATTTTGAAGGCCATTTAAATTCTTTAAATGCGCTTTAAATGCCGTTTAAAAAATTGAGAGGAATTTTGAAATATTAATTCAAATATCGGAAATGAATTTTTAAGGCCATTTCAAATAAGATGGATTTGAAATAAATATTAGAAGGCGCGAAAGAAAACTTTAAATAGAAATTTCCAGGTTTTTAATTATAAAAGATGGATTTATGGATGGATCATATTTGAAAAAATATAACAAAGTTCTTTCCGAAGGACAATTTTAATGCTCGACCGGTTTCGTCAGCGAGCTGACATATTTAGGTACCATTAGAGGAAATACTCGCATTAAATAGTTTAAGAAATTAGGGTGGAAAACGATGGTGGATTTTGTTCTTTAATATTTCGTTTTTTTTTTCGAATAAAAACATCTTCTCGAAAGTAAACACTAATGTCTGGAATTCATTTAATTCCAAATAAGTTGAGATGAATATCAGCATGAGTTTGTATCTTCAACTGTATTTTAACTTTCACTAGAATAACTTTCAATGACGTTTAAATTTGTTTCAAACACTTATTATTTATTTAACTTTTAGAAAGGAAATCGTGAACTAAGATATTATATATAATATTAAGATGATTGGAAAATAAATTCTTAATTATTTTCCTTTACTAATAATTTACGCAAAAAAAGTTTGCTTTCTAAATTAGATTTTCGCTATATTCGAGAGACATCCTAGATATGGCTCTCAATGAATTCAGCGAATATCAGAATTTCTATTTGTGAGATGAATCTTCTTTTGGAGCATTTTTTGACCCTGAGGTGTGACGAGTATGAATTACTTTTCCCAAATTTCGATGAAACTTTCTCGGAAGGAAATCAATTGTAATTTTTCATGATAAAAGTAGATCCACATTTGAAGCTCTCCATTTTTACTTATGATTGTACGTATTAGAGTTGACCGCCGAGTGAGAAACGGCGTGTTCCATATTGAAGCTAGAAAATTGACAGAGAAAGTGTCGATGTGGGACAGGTGTGGCTGGAAGTGGGCCGATCTTCATTTTCACTGAGGATGCTGTGTCACTCGACCCTTTGAATTTTTGTAGTAAATTTTCCAAAAAATTCCTTTTTATTCTATCTTAGAAGGAAGTTTATATGTAGTACTACTGAATTGCTCAATAGCCACTAGGAGTTGGCGATTCTGGACCTTATTTTTTGAGGTCTATTTACTTATTGATTAAATTCCAAATTAGTGAAATGGATTTGTGAAAGTAAATTTACAATTGAATTTGACTGTTATAGTTTAGAGATTTTTTTCGGGAAATCCTTCAAATTGTCTGAAAAGCAAAAAATCGAGTTTGATTAGATTCCAATGAAATCTTCTCGAGTAGAATATTTTCATTACGATCATTAAAAATCAATGTGCAAATATTGCCCAAAATTCAGCCATCAGAGAGGTTGCAAAGACAAATTCTATCAGAATACTCTGTAAAGAGCCCCTTTTCTTTATCTTCAATAAAATGTGTAATTTATGAGAGGATCAGTAACTGAAGACCTTTTAACGTATGTCTTTGTAGCATTAAATTGCTCAAAAGCCTTTATAAAATAGCAATTATTATCGTTTCAAAAACAATCATAGAAAAAATTGGCAGAAACATCGAATTTTCAAGGCTACAGCAAATGATAATGTACATAAATAAGGTTGAAATAACTCAACAGTAATAAGTTTGTTAGATTCCCCTTCGAGTTTCATTGTTGACTTTTCATCATCTATATTCGTGTCAGTTTACAATAGAAACTGCGTTGGGATGGAATTATTTGAACTTTCCAATTCGATTCAACCAATAGAATTCTTACCAAGTGTTCACCAAATTGAAGGCCTGCTTTCCATTATTCAAATATTATTTTTTTTCGAGATAGCGAATTCAAAATATTTAGCCGTTCGTTGGAAAAATTCCCTCGTTGCTTTTCTCCAATTGAATGTCGATTTTACTTTGGAGATACAGTAATCGGTACAAGTTTCGTCAAAATTCTTAGTTTACGAGCAGAATAATTGGAAACTCGATTTGTTTGTGAACTAATAGGATATCATTATCGATGAATATTTAAGGATGTTGATTCACTAGAATTTATCAGTCGGTGAGTGTCAATTTCATTATAATACCGTCGCAGCTTCATTCGACCGGAAACAATCACTCTTGTGGACATCTTGATTCGTATCGAGAGAGCAGCTTTTCGTTATGCTACGTTCTCGGAAATCGTGTAAATTATCAAATTGAATCCAATGATATGAAATCATGAAGAAGTGCAAATATATCTATCGGATGCAATGGCTCAAACAGTGCATGATTTAGTTCGTTACGTGAATATCCGTAATTAATGGAAAGTAGGGAATGAGGAGGAGAAAGTGGGAGAAAGGCCAATTTGACACACTTTTTGAGTCGCATTCTTGGTTCATCCCTCGAAAAACGAACAAAAACAGAATGAAGTTATTTCGAGTTGCTTCTTTGAAAATATACATAAATGGTGAGAAAATACATGCTCATTTCTAATCATTTTCCTATAAAATTATAATTGTATAATTTTCGGAGGTTTGATATCGTTCGATGACATTTTATTTATTCTGTACTGTTTATTATGTAATAAATACTAAATCATTCTTTTTGTATGCCGTAAATGTTAACAACATTTTTAGGGAGTGATGATTGAAATAATACTATAATTCGCAATTTTCTCTTCCCAATGGAAACGGAATTACATATTTATTAAAATAATTAAGAAATTATTTTGTAGTAATGAATTGTTCCGAGAGTTTTTATTAGTCTTTCGATCCATTGATTGAGCCAGAAACGCATAAGATTGGGAATATACTTTCTCAAAAAAAAACTTTCTTTCCTTATCTAAAGAAAGTTGCAGACCTAAGTTCTGTTTTTAGGAATGCTCATTTGAAACACGAAAAGTGACATTCTAGTTGTAGTGCCATATACGTCAAAGATCAGCGATTTCCTGCATTTAGATGTTTGTTTGTAGAGATGCAGGAAGTTCAACTTCTTTTTATGTCAAAATCATGGACTTTCACTTGTCTTTAGAACTTATTAATTAAAAGATGGACGAACTGTAAGATCTTAATTTATATTTGTGTGTATAATTACTATCTGAGTGGAAAAATTTTCCTAAAACAAAGTTCAAAGACTTCTATCATATAAAAAATCCATTTATATCAATAAAACATTATTCATTACGAAATTAAACTTAATATTACGAAAAGATTATAACAAAACTTCAGTAACCTAAAAATCAACCTCATTTCATTCGTAATTTCGAATTAGTTTCAATTATATATATGTATATTTAATGTATATGTATATTTATGTGTGTGTAATTTTATATCAAGCAGTGCTTTTTCCTATTAAATAACATAGACTCTAATTCAATTGCAAATGAGCTATTCATAAAGTTCTTATGTCATCAGATTCAAGATGAGTCCATAATAATTGAGGTGAAATGAAAAACTAATTTTATTATGGAAAGCTAAATATTAATCAATCAATTTTAAATATCAAGAGAGATATTTAAATGACAAATCTTGTGTCGAAGTTATCTTTAGTAAAGATAACTTCGATTTTTATTTAATTCCCTTTTATATAACTTCCGAAATTTTAAATAAAAGATCTGAAGAACTAATTTGACGATGAAAAATGGAACTTTATCGAATGACAATTAAATAAAAATTGATTTCCTATCCAATGTTTTCTGTTTTTTAGGAATTTTTATAAATAATTAAAGATTAATGATAAAATTCTATCGATTTTAGTTTTCATTTGTTTGAAATGCCGATACTTTTAAACTACAGAAACCTAAGACTTTGGTGAAGTTGTATCTCATTCTTAATAAATTGCATTTTCTTAGCGAGAGTTCGTTTTCGTAACAATCGATGCCATTCACAGGAGAGCATCCATCTTCAAATTTCGTAAGGATAATAAATATTAAACATTATGATATAATTTTATTCTACCGCTTAAAACGAGTCCTATATCTATACTTAAGAGATTGAAAAAGAATTCCACGAGTGGAATTGCGCGCGAATGCCTTTTTGGTCGAGGGAAAGTGCTCTTTCCATAATCAGCTTCCGGATTCTTTTGGTGTGCGTTTTCTTAATGGAAAAATATCGGTTTTAATGTTTGTCGTAAGAAGAAATGATAAATGAGGAGAACTGTGGTTATTTGCAGGTTCAGCTACATCTTCGCTAAAATTCGACAAATAGAAATTACATGGAATTCTCATAACGACTCCACAAGTTTCGTAATTCTGTAAAAGAAATTTAAAAGGCTTTTGGGCTGCATTATTACAGCAGTGAATTTGAAGAGATTTATTTGGTCTATATAACTGAAGATCCCCTTTCCTCTAAGTTCTATGTTCAATCGTTTGTGCTCATTTCTTTCAAGTGGTGGTTTTAGCAGGCATTCGTCATTAAAAAGGACAAAAAATTTCTTTATTAATAACAATTAAAGAAAAGGGAAGTATAGTAAGTTAGAAAGGATTAGACTGATGCAATTGGCTAACATCATCTTATTCTAAATAAGATGTCTCTCTATCATAAAAGTAAACTATTTTTTATTATAAAGAGCAGAAAATTAAAATTAATTAATTTAATCGTAAATTACTTTGATCGCTTACAGATAGAACATAATCCTTGGCACTTGTTAATTCAATATTATATGTATTTGAGAGTTGAAACACCAAAGAAATGTAATAACCCACAGATGTATACCCATTTTATAAAATGTCTGAATCACTACGGAAAATACTTAATGATTAAAAACAAATAAACTGCAGTATTTGATTACAAAATGTTCTTTTCGTTGGATTTCTTTTGTTTTGATTCGACGCGAGATTAACTCATCTGCTGCGTTAAAAGAATTTTATAAATATGAAAATAGCGATAGAAATTTTCTTCAAATGTTATTTGATATTTTAGTTTTAGTATTAAAATTATAGCTATATCTTCTTATCATTATTAATTAATTCAAAATATTATATATATTGGTTATATTAAAAGCAAAAGACTTCAAAAGTACACTCCAACGTCCTTCAAATCGATACTTAAAATTCTTTTTTTGTCATCGTAAATAAAGACTCAGTTTATAAAAATAAAATCAACACAAAAGTGGGTTTTAAGTTTGAATTGCGACTTTTTCGAAGACCTTTTGAAGGTTTAAATGATGAATCAATTCCTATTCTAAAGGTTCTGATATTCACTTGTCATCGTTTGGTATTATATGGACTTTCTACTTTCAAATGTCATAAAGATTCGCTGATGTATATAATGAAATATTTCTAACGGTTGAAGTATATGTTGAAATATGAAGTCGATGTTATCGTTTCCTCCATTCATCGTAAATAATGAATCCTCTTCGATAACGTAAAAATATATTTATACTCGCGTGTTTTTTAAATATCGCTTATTGTTCGATATCGTCATGGGTCAGTCGTTTGCCTTCAAAAGTCGCGGCGTAGGAGTAGAAAGTTATGAAACTGAGTCTGAGAATTTAGAAAGGCTACTTTATTAAGGCCGCGTTTGTTAACTAAACTCAGGCATTCAACATATTTACCAACAAAAGATTTCATAATAAGAACACGTCATAAAGGAAGAATTTGCAGGGTATTTATGTAGATATAGATGTAGAATTTACCCTCGTGGTATTAAGTTTTAACACAAATCATTCAAAATTTATGCAATTCCTGAATTGGACCGCAATTTTGTAATTGCAATTTGTGTATATTTTTCTCATCTAAATGAATTTAGGAGGATTTAAAGAAGAAAAATGCTCAGATGAATAGAGAATGCTAAAGTCTGTCTAAAAACGAATTTCTTTTAATTATAATTCCTTAAATCAATACATTTTAAAAGGATAATAATTAATTTTAAAAATTATTCCTCAGTTGAATCAAAATGGCAATTTTTAACTTTTAGTAAAGGGTTCTCAAGTTAAAAATTCTTAAATGAACTCTGAATTAATTAAAGAATTTCGATCGTTAATTTTGATATTTAAGTTTCAAACTTTCATCGTCAACGTTTCAAATCCACAATCACTCCATACCGAATAGATTTTCAGTAAAAAGTCGTTTGAACTATTTTTTGAGTTCAACATTTAGTTTCCATTTGTCAGCACACGCGAGATATTTGAGTGAAAAACCTCATTCAATTGAGAATCATAAGGTTTATTTCGAAGACAAATTCATTTCCTCGTTAACTTCATTAATCCTTTTCTTAAAAAGTATTGATAAATTTTATAGCTTTTCAGGATATAAAAGATACGGTTAGCTTGTTTTATCTTTGGTCTATTGTTTCTTTCCTATCCGATCTTGAAAAATTCTGAATCAAGTATTTTATATTTGTTTCGTAAAAAGAAATTGATTATTCACAAATCTATTTATTCGAATACTTTCATCAAAAAGGCCCCCAATTCGCCTCGTTCTTATACATTTGGATCGACTGAATTTAAAATATGGCATCTTGTATATGAAACTACCTCATGTTTTTCTGCTGTATTAGGTGTATTGAGTGTCTAAGAGGATAAGATCAATAATTTAATCGATTATGTCCAACTAATACTCTCATACGTATAGTTTTGTGTAGAACGAAATAGAGGCGTTTTTAAGTATTCTTCGTTATCATACTTTTGTAAAAGGACTATTTATATTCAAATTCAATTGTTTTGGATATTTCTTGGTTTAATTGTATTGAAATGCATTGATCTTTTTACATGTATTGCATTATTTTCATTTTGGAGACATTCTAATCAGTAGACAGCTCTGAAAATATTTCAACCGATTAAGGAAAATGTAATAACGAGAATTTTAGAGTTTCTATTTAGATCATCCAAGATGATAAATCATTTCATGTAAATTTTGATGATTACAAAGTTAATAAAAGTACCAAATCTCTTCAATTGCCTATTTTCGCTCAAACTTTCAAGAATAGAAAGAAATACGACTACATTTTAATATTTTACTAATAATTAAATATCAGTTTCCTTTTTTCTGGAGAATAAAATACTCGTCAGATATAACTTTGATATGCGAAATCATTTGATACGTGAAATAAGAAACATTTTTGAAAAAGGAACCAATCCTATTGCAGGTGAAAATGTCAATGAAATTTTAAATGAAAAAACTGGAATCCTTTCGTTAGAAGCAAAATTGGTCACGTGATTCGAGAAAGAATATTTAGTTTCATATTAAATTGTTCCACCTTTTTCGGATGGCCTTGGCCTTTTAAGTATTGCTCAAGTGAACATCTTCAAGGAGCCGTCTTTAATTCATATCAGACTTTCTTTGCATCAAATTCACAAGGCCAATATAACATACGCTTTATGGCGATATTTTCTCATAAAATAGCTAAATTTTAAATGTTCGTTTTAAAATGTTAACTAATGATATTGAAGGAAGAATCATCCCAAAATTGTTGTCTATAATGATCGAAGTTTTGAATTTTCGCAGTCCGTGGATTGAGATTAAGTACGATTCTGTCTAATTCTTGTATTGAAAAGGATTGATGAAAAGTTTCATATAAATATACATTCCGTATAATCACTGTCAATTCAATGATCATTCAAAATTGTGTTTTCTACGATGCGATCGCCATTTTTTGAAAGAAAAGGCTATTGTCGTTCGACAATTTTGTTTGCAGCTATTGTTTTTAACTTTTTAAATATTAAATAGTTGAATGTAGAAAATATAGGCTCATTATTAGAATGTTATAGTTTATTTCAAAACCCTAATTTCGATTGCCAACAAAAAATACTAAAGTTCATGAAAACTATCATTACAAATTTTGACCATTTCTTTACTACCAAATCTATAAATAGCAATGCCATTCAATTATTGACACTTAATATTTTCTCGGACAGCGAACGGAAACTTCATAATTATTGTAAATAAGAAAAAGATGCTATTTGAGCACTTATAGGAGTGTAGTGAAATCGTCAAGAGTTAATTCGAAAGATGGAGAATTTACGATTGTTTTTACGTATGAATTTAAAATTAATACTGACTAGTTAAATAATATGTTAAGCGTTGAAATTCTGTAATTCCTAATGAAATAGTGTCAGGGAAATAATTTCTAAGAGTTAAAATCTATGTGAAGATAGGTAATTTTGCAAATGAAAAAGACACTGATGAAAAAGCTATTTAAGAAGAGTGTATGGGAAATATTAGGTTGATTTTGGACCCCTGGAGTACCTTTAGTATGTCTTCTTTTTATAAGCGCTATTTTTATTAAAATAGATACTCGGATATTCTTTCTCTTACTAACTTTCTATTGATTTTAACTAAATCGGAGATGATTCACAAACACAGGATTCAAGGGATTGCCTGTCTCACCAACGACTATTTTTAAGTACAGAAAAGTGGTAGTCGTCCATTTGGGTCCATCCTCTTCTCTCGGATGACCTACAATCGGAGATTTAATGACGAATGACCTACTTTCCATTGAGGATTTATTTGAATTCCTGACCATTTCTCTCATAAAACAAGGAAATTTCCTATGATTTAAAATTTATGACGAAATATTTATCGTTTTGTTGTAGACATCGATCAAACGGAGTATGTCCTAATTTCAATGAGGAATTACTCTGTTTGATAGATGTTTAATTTCAATTATGACTTACAAATGATTCGATTCACAAACCGTTAACATTATCTATCTGATAAGTTTTATAGAAATCATAAAGATAGCCTGTAAATGTTTTATTCTTGCTTTTAAAATATAAAGCTTAAAATCTGTTTGTATTACATCTCACTATCCTGAAATTGGATTCTTATTGTTCACTTAGTTTTTTCAGTTTGGGTTTTGAAATCTTCGAATTACGCCCAGTTCATATGAAAAAGCCAAAATTTGCGTACAAACAATTATAGAGGGATGATTTTCCAATGGTTTTATTACACTTTTTCTATAACTATTCCATTTCCTAAACTTATCTCATGTAATCTGTCTTTCTTTATAGAAGAACAACTACCGTCTTAACAAATCGTTTGTAATGCGGATTTTAAATACGAATGTTCAATTTTCACTTTTGAGCGGTACTTTCTGAGCATCATCTGAGAAGCAAACACGAAGCTATGGATGGTAAAAACAGCCGATGGGCACATCTGAAGGACAAATCATCACTTTAGGCAAAAATATAAGCCATTATGAGGTGGAAAGGTCCTTAAAATGTGATGAAGCAGTGCGAAAAACATTCTATTTAAAAGTAGATCGTTGTTTTGAAGTCTCATTTTGGAGGCTTTCAGCCGATTATATTCATGAGTATGAATAAACCTATTGCATCCTATACAATAGATGCATTCTCGTTTCTCCATTCGTAAGTATCTGAAATAAGTTACTCAACATCATATCCACACACATGAAAGGAAGTTTTATTATCCGTGAAGTAATTATAATGAAGTTATTTACCCAAAAGCGTCTCTGAAGATTATTTTTATGAAAGTGACGAAGTCTAGAAGCTCTTTCGTCTCTGAGCAGTAGCGATAGATGTAATTATGGAAAACGATGAAATTGATCGTTCCAGTTTATCTACCAGTTGTTGGAGAGCGAAGAATTTTCTTATTAAGATAACAGATTACAGAAGTGTTGCTTATTAAGAAATAGTTATCCTCATCGTTTAACTAATCGAGAAGCAATAAGAAAAAAGTATATTTCTAGAGTTCCAAAGAAATAATCATTCATTTCTTAAATATATCTTTTATGTATTTCGACCAAATATTGAATACTTCTGCACAATTTCGCCGAATTGAGATACACCTCAAATTGAAGACATTAATAAGAGTTTTTGATTCTTAAGTATCCTTTGGCTGCTTTTATTTCCAGAAAACAACAAAAAATAATTTTCATAATAGAAATTCAAGAATTCGAAGGCCTTCCTAAGTGTTGAAGCGTTTAAACTTACATTAAATAGATTGGACGTACGTTCGCCAACTATCTTATTAGAGACTTTTTAAAAATCTAATTATTAAGTTCTCATGAGTCTCTTTTACTTTTTATTACCAGCTATTGACAAATTATTTATTTTCCAAGTAATTTATATCTGTTTTAAACTTTTAGAAGTTTAATTTTCTTCAATATAACTTATTTTAAGGAGTTATGACATTCTTTTCAGTTGCAAATTATAAGCAAATTCACAAGTTTATCACTGTGTCTCATATTTATATTTTCATTGCAGAAAACCCAATTATTTGACGGAATGTTTCTTTCTTTTTTGTAGATGTTCTCTTTACAAAGAAGTCGTCTCATGAGGCGCCGTGGAAGCGACGCTTTCCTATTTAAGAACAACAGTTTCTTTATTGACCAATGTTTCAACTAATATATCTTATTTTTCTTCTGAGTTTGGAATGTTCGGTAACTTCCATACAATGTATATCGCGCATGAGTAATGGGACACCGCGTAGAGAATAATAAAACCAAGGTCACATTCTATTCATAGGGACGAGACTTCTTCCACATCTTTAGATTTTAATCGATCGACTGAAATAGCGGTTTCACGAAAGAAAGGATTTAGATAAATTGCCATTGATTCGCTTCGAATGCATTGCTTGAAGAATCATTATAAGTGAAATGTGTCGTTTAAAAATTACACTTAAATATTTAATCTGAGCAAACTGAGCCAATAAAAGTGAATACGACTATAATGATCGAAATCACATACTGTACGATTTATCATTGGAAATAAATTTTTAAAAATAATTAGGTGAAATGATAAATAATAGAATCTGATAATGAAGGCCTTATTGCTTCTTCAGAATTAGCGGTTATCTTCGATACGCTTTCTTTTTCTCCTTTCCTTACTAATTAAGAGTATCGCTTATTTGCCAGCATAATTTATGCATAATATTTTTCACGCCTTTTTTTCTAAAACGATAAGTTTTCCCGAATAAATCTTTCAATTCTATGTATTCTCTCTTCAAATTCAGAATTTGATTATTTAATCAACATAGCCCATACAAACATCCAGTTTTTGGAAAGTGCTACTCAACAAAAAACGTACGCAAAGATCTACTTCGGGGAAAATTTCCTTCTTGGCCAGGATTTGAAACCGGGAATTTGATTATTATTCGAAAATCTTTAATGACTTAATTCCATATTTCGTAATTTATCTTTCTCAATAGCTGAAGTGGATCAAAAAATCTCAGAAAATTTCACATCTTTCCTTCCAATCATTTTCGAGTGATGATCATTTATTCTTTTTTAGATCATTGGAGTTTTAAAATTGTTGAGTTTACGCTTCAGATGCGTCTTCTTTTTAATCGAATAGTTTGATTCCATTTTCGCTCCCATTATTTCTACAATTCGCTCCACGTTTTCATTCAAAGTGCAGAAAATTGAAAAGGGTAAAGGGGTCATTTTAAGGATTTCTTCGTTCTTTCGGAAGCTTATAATAAATTACTAAAATCGATCGAAAGAGTAATTATGATAGCGGCTGTCTCTGATTGGTTGTAATCGCACAAAAATAGCTAAATTCCAATCGATCTCTGTTTTCAAATTTCCGAAAGAAAAAATAAATTCAAGAGGACTTTCTAAAGACTTCTCCAAACGTTGAACAGAAACAAATTTTAAATACGTGATTGAATAATAAGATTTAAACATAATAAGATTTAAAACGGAAAAATTCCATAATCTTTTGTAACTATTTAACTGATGTTTTCAATTAGAGTCTAATCTATACTTATTTCCAAATTTCGAATTTTTTTATGATCATTCGAAGTCTTTTCATCCAAATGTCTCGCGCGAGATGTCACTTCGGCGTTGAATGGTGATCGAACTTCATTTTTAGAACCATCGTTAAATTATGAAATCGACTATTATGAAACATTTGAAATCAAATGCTGTATTTATCCATGTTGGATATCGATGATTCAATTTTTTAAGATTCCTATAATTATATAAAGTTTAATAAATGTATGTAAAATAATTACTATAATTAATTCGAAGTGCGCAAATATCATTTAAAGGATTCGAAATATAAATTAATTCTTGTTTTGTCGCTTTTAACACTATTTTTCTTTGAGTGAGATTCCCCAAGAGAAGTTAAAAACAGAAATGAAGAAGGAACGAAATTGACAAAAACAGGAGGAGAATATATTCTCAGTCGTTCTTTGAGTAAACCAGATAAATTCATATTACGAATTAGAGAACAAAAGATTTGATCGAGTAAATTAGACGCAGTAATTAACGTGTTCAACAATTCAGAAAATGAGTAACGGTTGGAAAACCACGATTGTATTCTGCCAAAGGGATGTAACCGATTGTTAGCCGTAACGGTTCAAAATGGAAACTATTTACGTAATTGGCTTATGAGATGAAAAGGAATCTATGAAAATGACTTTGAGAAGATTAAAAAAGTAGCGAGACAGTCATAATTCGTTAAATTGGAAAAAAGTATCCCATCGAAATGTGGTAAATGTAAATCAGTAGTAATTTTATTTATTGTTTGAAAATATTCCTATCGCTTATCACAACATTAAGATATGAGTTAATAATACCTATTTTTATATTTTTGAAAGTCTATGATGAGATACTAGACAAATCTATAAATCCAACGTTTCCAGATTATTAAACTAGATGAAGTCTTACAAAGAGCATATTTAAATTAAAGGAAATCAAAATTATTGGCATAAATAGTTCCATTTCAGTGTTCAATGTTAAATTATGATGAGTTTCGCCGAGGAAAAATTTGAAATATGAAAGGCATCTCCTTTAAAACCAATAAGACTTAGAAGTTGAGAATGACCTGAGAATGCGTAAGCTGAAATCTAAGAAGGATAATGTAATTCGATACGTATATGGAAAGAAAAGTCATCTTTAAGATTTCAAGGAAAATAAGTACTAGAAAACTATCGTGTAGCAACATATATATATATATATATAACTTTCATAGCATTCTCGTCGATCATTAATATCTAATCAACTGAAGTCGATTTATTCTCTATGAAGAAATGTACTTGAGTTTGCACAGATGACGGTCTCCATGCATCGATTGACACATGAATTTTAGATATTTTAGGTACGATAATATTAGGAAATTTCATCTCTCGTGATATTCTTATATAAATAAGTATAATCCTCATATTTAAGGGCTTAAAACTTCCTATACTTCATGAACGTTCACTCCATGGAGAACTCTAGTTAGATTTATGTGTACGCTGCAACTTGAATTTCCCGAGGTCAAAGCCGTTTTCGGGAACATCGAATTTGATAGCAACAGTCATTGTTTTACTTTGTGGGGAAGTTTATGTCCATTTACATGTATGATCCGCTTACTGGAAGACTTATTTATGAAATGAGGCCATACATTTTTCTTCTCCAATTTTTCGGTAATGAGATTTTAAAATTGCAGTCTATTGACGGTGTTTCCAAGTGTGACATTTTGATGAGAGTCATTACGAAAGCACGTATGGTAACGATTAATTCCATTCAGAAAAATTTACCGTAATTGTTCTCGCTTTTAACGATCAAATTCTGTTTTATTCTGGTTTTTCCGTACTGTTTACTGCATAATATAATTTTTCATGCTTGGTTTTGTAATTTTAAGAAGTATATAGCATTTTTAATTTGCTGAATTTTCCCCCCTTCTTTTATGGTTTGTTAAATTCAAATGTTTAGTATACTGTCGCTAGATTTGAAAAATTCTATTTATTGCGGGATTTCATAGTATCATCAGTCCGGAGACACGACTTCTCTTATTCGTTTTATTTAATTTCATATCTCATTTTTATTTTACTTCATAGAGACTAGTTTCGTCGATATATCTATTTAAACTATTTGGTTCTAATTTTTGCTCAGTCGTAAAAACAACCTCCTTCAAAGAATCTATTCTCATTAACAAACTTAACCTAAATATCAGCCAATGCCAATTTTTGTATTAATTCTTAAAATCCAACGAAATTTGGCTCTCAATTCAGCGAGTGCTTTCAACTCACCAAGGTCTCTTTTGTGTCCCCTGCCCTGTTGCTGTTGGCCTGGAGACGCTAGTGCCGCTAACACGAAAATGGTCGCGAACAACTTCCACGTAACCTTTTGTCTATTGGAAGAGAAGCATGTGGATGTCATTTTCAATGTTCTTTGATCTTCAAAACTCAATAGACGATCACACACGAGCCCTCCAGCAAACACCACCACCTCTCACCAACTCTACTAGCTGACTGGCTCACTTTCTTCTTCACCTGCCCACACAGCTTCTCCCTCCCCCTTCATCTTAGACCTTTTGCCATTGGTTCAATTATTTTCTCGATTATGTGTCATTGAAATTTCTCCTTATTTTGTAAGGTACCTCACGTTAAGTTTTGATATATGATTACCTGTTTATTTCCTCCGGTAATCTCTATGATTATATTTCCTTCCTGATAGCGTAGAGAGATTTGTAGGGACTCAATAAATAAAATGACTCTAAAATAAAAATAAAATGTGAATTAATTAATTATTGATTAATAATCCAGGTTTTCCATTGTTTTAATTTATTTTAATATAAATATTTCGATGCTATTTTCTTAACCGTAGTTTTAACATATAATCTCAAAAATATTTGCTTTTTCTGATATACATATATATAGTTTAAAGTTGATTAAGCATTAAGTCTAATGAATTTGTCTCCAGCCTCAAATATTTAGTTCCTAGAAAATATTTTTTGCAAAATCTTCGTAAGTACAGAACTCCTACACAATTTTAGAAAAAGTATTTTTAGATATTCTTAATCATATTATCTTATGTGTCTGGAAGGGGAATTGTACATTCAAAAAGGATTTGGAGTGAGATTTTTTTTCTAATTGAATACCCTGGTTATCAATTTTCCATCTATGTAACACTCCTTTGATTATACTATGGATCTGGATAGTTTTTTATGCTTGTTTGATTTTGTTAAGAGAGTCGCAACCTTGCCTCTGCTTGCATATCTTCATCAAAATAAAACGCTCGATAGTTTTTTTCTTGGAAATAGATGAATAATGTAAAGAGGATAATTGATTTCGAATAGGTTCCAGAAGTCGCTTCGGCTGAAGATGCTTCATCTAGTTCTTTCTGTTTTCTCGGCCAGTACCTCTCAGTG
Organism: Pantala flavescens; assembly: GCA_020796165.1. Classification (NCBI taxonomy): domain Eukaryota; kingdom Metazoa; phylum Arthropoda; class Insecta; order Odonata; family Libellulidae; genus Pantala; species Pantala flavescens. The sequence continues at coordinate 16,390,889 of CM036885.1, read as the reverse complement.
GTAATTGATAGTACTTTTAGATGTTAATTACAAATTCACTATATCTTAACATACCTGAAAAGTTTAAGTATGAATAGTACTTCTTTTGGTATGACATTTTTTATGCGAATTATCATTTGTGGTAAACTACATTGATGGTCTCTTGTGTTCTTGGACAAAAGATAGAGCCCAGATAATGTAATTTGTCACAGTGTAAAGAACCGATCACCATCACTGCCTGAAAGAAACTGCGAGTCAGGAATGTTATGCGAAGTACCGTTTGTACGTACGATTTCCTGCCCTATGTAGTGATGGCCTGTACACGCTCTCGTTATATGTATTTATCTTGACACGTCAAACTCCTCTTATAGCAGGAGGTGTCAATACATCAATGCCACTAAATAGCTTTCCCATTTGTATTTCGAAGCCTATCAGGAAAGAAAGACCAGTAATATATATTTGCTATAATCTTACGAAACTCTTAAAACGTCTGAACGTATTACCAATTACTAATAAGACAAACGAATGAATCTGTGCGTCTTTTTCGTGATCATTATCATTAGTTCTCATTTAAATATGCATTCTGGAATTCGTTAGCATCTATGCAAAAGCATTGTCGTACCTGAAATTTGTTTTTAACCCTAAGTTTTGGAAAATTCAGGCAATTTAATATATTGCTCTGAAGTTCTGTAACTTCTGATGACAAATGAATGCAAATTATGATGAAATGATGAAAAACTGAATAATATGCTGAATTTTCTCTCTGCCAACTTCTATTTTCAACTTTAAAAATTTTAAAATCTGAGTTATAAGTACCTATTCTTGCACGTGGAAAATTATTGATGTAAATTTCTTGTACATTATCAAAAAATAGAACGAGGGCAGTTCATTTTTAACTTTTAAAAAGATAGGTTGAGTTTATTTTTTAAAGTTTAACTCTGAGAACTTATACAAGTGTTCTTTCTGTCAGCATAGAAGGAAATGTGCCATGAATCTCAACCTATTTGTTTGATTTTCTTTAGACAACATGTAGAAATATGCGATTCATTAATGAAACTCACTTTTTTCATTTCCCAAGTAGAAATTATTTTACTTATTCAAAAACTACAAAATCGAAATGATTACAATAATATTTAATACGGCTCTTAATACCAAATCACACAGCTTATATGTTGAGCCACTCAGTTTAAAAATTCATGTAAAAAAATCAAAGCAGACCATATGTTAATCATAATAAATGCTCAGAAAACTATAAAACAAAGAATTAACCTTGTATAAAAGAAATAAAAATACAAACAGCAAAATAACATAAGATGGACCATCATTATGAATGGTAAATAGTTCTCTTGCTATTCCTATCCTTAAGTAGACTTCCCTCTTACTTCTACAATCTTTTGTCCTCCATATCCAAATATGTTGAATCCCATACCTCCTCTCCTAAGATCAAACTATTCTAATTTTTTGCCACTTTACTTTTACCTTCTTTACTTTTGCAATATTTCTAACAATTCAATTCTGAGGAAATCCTTAAGCTATCCTCCATAATTACATATGCTATTACATGGATGTCAACATTTGCATTCTCTTATCTGCAAGAAGTAGCCAACACCACCAGTATGTCATCTGCACCTGGTGCTTGGAGCATTTTCCAAATCTTTCATTTATTTATAATCAAAGACCACACAAACAAGACCGTCCACTCTCTGGACAGTTACAGTGTGGCTCTAAACTTAACTACAGATGTTCACAAACTTCCAAACTCTCAGAGATGAATTTCCTCCTCAGCTAGGATTTGATCCCAAGTTAGAACATTAGCATGCTACACATTCTGCCAATGAGGCTGGCAAAAACAAGGCATTTCTACTGTTACATCATACAATTAAGTTTCTGCTACCAAGTTTCCTTAATTTTATTTTAAGCCCATTAGCTTTTCTTTTTCTCCATTTCAAGTTCTTTGGTTTATCTTTTGCTTTCTTGATAACAATTTAAATTACATAATAACATATTAATTATTCAAGTATTCTTTAGATATTACTCTTTAATTTGTGTCATTTATCTTCCACACTTGAGACTGCTCTCCTACATTCTAATATCTTTGATATTACCTGATCTCCAACTCTGATTTTTTACTATATTTTCTTTATCTTATTGATATTTCTTTATAAATGCCTTTCAAATCTTCAAGGTTCAAGGACCAAAGAGTACTATCATAGAATATGTCCAGGTAAATCCTAGACCTAGTTAATCAATCAAAAATACAACAGATAAATGTTTTGCAAATTAATGAGCAATATTAGCATCATTTTCAGCAATAATTTTTCTAAATAAATGATGATTAGATTTTTAGTGGTACTTAAAAGTGATTAAAATTTCAAAAGCACTGATTTTTGTATTATATTAATAAAATGCTATTTGCACTACTTCAAGATAGTCTTATATTGAATTCCTCTCTTTGTAAAGCTTGGTGGTCACCAGATGCTGTAACTTTGTACTCGTTGTGAAGAATGATGTATTTTAATTAAGATTTAAATTCCAGAGCAAATCACTTGGAGTATTTTGATGATTAAGTCTTTATCTTAGGCATTAAACACTAAATGCAAAGCAAGTTGCGATCTTCTTAAAAAATCTCATTGAATGAAGGATTACACAATAAACTTGCTCTGATGCTCATTAATGTAAATCAAGATACTATTTTTACAATTATTTATTTATTGTCTATTAGAACTACAAATAGGCACCAGGCCAGGTGGTAGCTCTACATTTACAGGGGGACATTAGTAATACTGCCTGGCATTTGCCCTAGTCGAGAGGGAAACCCCCCCAAAACCTCCTGAAGGCAGTCATGTTAAGATGAAGAGAAGTTATCATATTTGGTGCAATTAGGAAGTTTGACTGTTTGTTCATGGGTGATAAGCATTGGATTTCATCATTGCTAGGTCATTTTGTGATACTTCATATGTATTAGAATATGTCAGTTCATTAGTATATTGAAGTTCATGTACTCAATTGATTATCATTATATTCGACCTTATAGACATGTTTGACTTTCGATCTTTAAAGATTCTTTCAAACTGTGTAATTTTTAAATACCATATAACCAACCCAATAGCAAAAAAATAAGAAATATTAAAATTCCTACGCTGTATATTTCCAACCTCTGTATATTTCCATGTCTATATTGCATCTTCAGACCATTACTCCACTAGACAAACAAAAAGTTGTATTCTGTCCATCAAAATTATCACAAATGGAATGAAAAATTCTCGAGATCAGAAAAGCGCTTTTATAATACACGGGAAATAGTAAACTATGCTATCCCATTATGAAATTATTTCTTTACCCTCTCATTCATTGTTTCATCCCCCCCTATAACATTACAGTTTTTATCATATGCAATTCAAAGTTCTTTACACTCCTCAATTTTTTTCACCCGCTGCCTTCCCCTTTAAATAAACTCTAGAGAAACTAGTCGTAGCAGCTATTTGACAGCAGTTGGATGGTAAAAGCATGAAAAAGGTCTTTTCCCTATGTTGTGAAAAATTCTCCTGACTTAGCTTCTTCCATTATTGGATTTCGTAAATTTTAAATCATTCAAATTTTGCATCAAATTATTATCGATTTTTTTGGTGGCTTAAATGAAGAACTCCACCATCATAAGGTTAATTCAGCATTCAGTTTCATTTTTGATCCGGTAAATACACTAATATCCAAAATAATTCATTATTTCCTCTTTATTCTCCACTTGTCTTTATGCCTGGACATGCTCTTGAAATCAACCTTCAAGAACACTTACTCTAAACATAATTTCAAGATAGTTGCTCTATTGTATGACTTCGTTGAGAAAGATCCAAATTAATTTTCTCAGGAAAGGATATTAATAGAAATTAACACTTAAGATTTCCTCATAAACCCTTTTCTTCTCTTAAGATACATCTTTGAGGAGCAATTAGTTTCTAATTTTTTCATAAGATACATTTTCCACCCACGACTTCACATATTTGTATTCACACGGTACACATAAAATTTTCTGACACACACATACACAAATTGCAGGAAAATCTTTAACAGACAAATATGAGAGAAGAGTCAATTAAAATGGATTAGGAATTACAAAACATTTAAAACAGATTGAAATTAATCACATAAGATACCAACAACTGAACAGGAAACTATGCTCACTGCACTGATTTTCAGAAAGAAATTTTCAACTCTCCAGTCCACTGCTTCACATTTCACTGACACTCATATTAAACTTAATTTTTGTGCAACTAAGACCAAGAGGATGAAAAATGTTTCAAGTCCTTCGTTGCATCTTGTGCGTGGCACATCCCTTGGATATTGTAATAAGCACAAAAATAAGAAGTCCTGGACAAAGTTATTGCACCGTAAAGAAATAAGAAACTTAGTTGTAGCTCATGTAAGTGAGCCCTGATGAGCAATTCATAAATTTACTGTAAATTTTGAAGTAGCAATGAATGCATATAAAACCAAACACCTAATAAGATAGGTGAGCAGTCAAATAACACTGGAAATTACCAGATAAAATTATACAGTTTACATATAATAATCTAATATTGTACATAATTAAAATATTTTAAAATTCTTGAACAGAGGTCCATTTAAATTTTTATTCAAACACAAAAAATAATAAATCATTTAATTTACAACATTTATGACTTAATTTCAGACTCAAGATGGCAATCCATTCTTAACTTTATCTCACTTAAACGTCTTTTCATTGCATACACCCAGAAAGCATCTTTGCTGCAGCACAAAGTGATTGATCTAAAGAATACATAATATTTTCTATTTTTAATTTGCTGTTCTACCCTTCTGTGTTTACTGGCTCTCTTGCGTGATGTATGCGCACATGTTTGTTCATGTTAGACTTAGTACCAGATGCTTTTCCACACACATGACAGACATAAGGACGGAGCCCAGTGTGGATTCTAAGGTGCTCTTTCAGATAGTAACGCCTGTGAAAACGCTTGTGACAAATGGAACACTCAAATTTCTTCCCCGTCTCATGCTCTCGGGAATGACGCAAACAGTTATACTTACGCATGAACCTCCTGCCACAAAAGTTGCATACGTAAGGCCTCACCTTTCCGTGAGAGCGTATGTGAGCAACATAGTCCACCCTCCGGTGATATGCTGCCTTACATGTTGCACATTTGAAAGGTTTTGAATGTGGGCTTGCATGGACCCAGCGATGTAGCTGAAGGTTCCATTTGGTTGCAAAACATTTGCCACATATCCCACAGGAAAATGGTCGCTCTCCAGAATGAACCCTCATGTGGATATGAAGAGATGACTTGAGGTAAACAGCAGAGCATACTGGGCATTCTACATTTACATCTTCCTTTGCACCAGAAGGTACATATCGTTTGTCATGTACCTGCCTAATGTGCCGTGTCAAACCAGCCTTGTGGATAAACCGATCACTGCAATGAGGGCAGGTTTTGGGTTTGTCTTCGTGAGTTTCCTTATGCCATTCCAATTTCTTAACAGAGTGAAATACCGCACCACAGTGGCAGAAGAAGTCTCTCACTTTTCTCTTCACCTTCATGTGATGGTGTTTGCGATGCTGAATGAGGTTGCTATGACGACGGAATGCCCTCGGACAAAGAGGACATTGGAAAGGTGTGCGTCCAGTATGGGAATTGAGATGCTCTTCCATCTTCTGGTTTGTAACAAAAGCCTTGTCACACTGAGTGCACTTATATGGGCGTACACTCAGATGTCTTTTTAGATGAAGACGAAGGTTTTGCTGTCTACTGAACTGCTTTCCACACATGGAGCACTCCAAGGGATGCACCGTTCTAACATGATTGGTAAAGTCCACTGATGTTAGGAATTTTTCCATGCACGTGGGGCATTTGTACCTTGAATCTCTGTGGGCAGCCCTTCGATGGGCTGTGAGCGAACGGAGGGAGGGAAAGGACCGGTCACAGTCTGAACATGGATGAGAAGTTTCTGCACCCTTTTCTCCTTTAACACCAATCGTAACATTAGTTTCTTCCAATTCTGCACTTCCTTTCACATGGGTATTGTCCTCTTTTTCTACATTTTTCATCTCAGGGGTGTTCAAATCTACTGGTTCATCCTGATCCTTCAACTGCACAGGTTCCACCGGAGCCATCACCGATTCCATTTTAGAAGCGATACTCTTTTCACCATTATGCTTCTCTTTTTGGTGAACTCTCCTCTCTTTTGGGCAATTAAATACTTCTAAGCAATTCCAGCAATGGTATAAGCGTTTAGTCTTCATCTTTGAGGCATTACTGGTGGCTTTTGAGCTGCCTTCACAGCTTTTCTTGGAGCGTTGTCTCTTTTTCATTGTCGTTGTTTCTGAAACGGTGCCTCCAACATTATTTTCTTCATTTTTGTAAGAAGAGGTATTGGTCCAATTTTCCCCATTTAAAAGTAGCTGATCAGCTTGGGTTGCCCCTTGACGAGCAGATGCTGGAAATAACTGGCCAGAGAAGACAAAGTGTTAAAGATGTGAAGGGTAAAGAAAAAGCATGTTTTTATAATGCATTAAGATATTTGGCATAAAGAATAATACCAGTTAAATCACTACATATTGCATGATTTTCAACGTACAAAGTGAAAAAAAACATTTAAATGCATGCTTTTAGATAATGAAAATCTAATTCCACTTGAAAGGTATACTGACAGTGACTTTAGTCTTAAAATGATCTGACAAGGAGTGTAAACATAGGTGTCTCCTGACTTTTGAATGAGACTAGCATAGATCGATAGAGGATCAAAATTAAGAAGACACGTCTTTTTTTATAGACGTTTCTCGCCGTAAGTTTAGGAGATATTAACGTTCAAAGATTGCAATTTTTTTCAAATTTCGCGCCGGGACAACCCAAACCCGCTTATCTCAGATAAGACCTCTTCCGAGCTCCTCCGTTATCAGGGAGTTCGGTGGTGGAGTTGGTTAAGGCAGTAACAAAGCTTTTTCTAACCGTGATTTTTGCGCGGTGGACGCTGGTTCGCGACCCGGCAACTGAAATTTTTTTCTCTTTGCTTATAATTTTTTCGTCTCGTATTTAGCGTCTATTATACACTGTGCACATATTTTGGAGTTATTACGCGATCTAATCTTATTTTTTCTCTTAGGATTTCTCTTCAAGTTTACTTATTCGTATACTTAAAAACGAAGGTTTTTGTTAACAATCTCGGTAAATTTACCCAATCTTATACTGCAGAGTGTGGACTCACGATGTATGGAAAACTTCAGGTCTTCATACACCTTTACGAGACCTTTGAATTATTGGTGAAAATAGATCGCTAAACAGATGAATTTGAATATATCTTCATTACGGATATCAAATTCAGAAAATTATCGAGTGAATTTACGAATTATTTCTACTTAATCATTTATTCCGCTACGTCGAATCTTTATGCCTGTTCGATTCTTGGGGTGAGAAAACCAATCAAAGTATTTGCGCCCAATATTCGTCGACGGTATGGGTAAACCGTGATGTACGCTAGGGATGATCTCATCAAAGTCAACATCACTTAACAGCCAAGTGCTATGCACTTCTATCGACAGATGAAAACTTAAATCATAATACAGAGTTTCTCATTTAATTCGCAGAAGGAAGGGAATCAACATCTGAACATTAGGAATTATACTAGTCCATCTTTCATCATCAATTACAAGACTCAATTTGTAAAAAATGAACAGGTTCGAATGGCATGAAGTGAACTGATGAAGAATAGGGAAATATTGATCGCAAATTATGTAGATGCTCTGGAAATAAAACGTAAGGTCTATAAGTGCAAGAAAAACAGCCTTCATACACTATTCTTGGTGCAGATTTATTTGTGCTTAAATTACTTTTTGACAAATACCATGCGAGAGGCTGAAATCAACTATAATTCTATTGATTATTTATTAACCATCTTTAGATTTATTTACTGTGTAACATTATTACATATGTTAGTTTCCTTGAACTATTTCGATGGATTTTCCATTACTCTGGATAGTTAGGTTCAGAGTACAAGGGATAATGATGCGTAATATGCAGGCTTCCACTATCCAATGGCATTCTCACCCATTAACTGGTGTGCTCTAATTAAATAAATGATGCTATAAAGACTAGTTTACTTCAGTATGAATTAGTAAACTTGAAGAGAAATCCTAAGAGAAAAAATAAGATTAGATCGCGTAATAACTCCAAAATATGTGCACAGTGTATAATAGACGCTAAATACGAGACGAAAAAATTATAAGCAAAGAGAAAAAAATTTCAGTTGCCGGGTCGCGAACCAGCGTCCACCGCGCAAAAATCACGGTTAGAAAAAGCTTTGTTACTGCCTTAACCAACTCCACCACCGAACTCCCTGATAACGGAGGAGCTCGGAAGAGGTCTTATCTGAGATAAGCGGGTTTGGGTTGTCCCGGCGCGAAATTTGAAAAAAATTGCAATCTTTGAACGTTAATATCTCCTAAACTTACGGCGAGAAACGTCTATAAAAAAAGACGTGTCTTCTTAATTTTGATCCTCTATCGATCTATGCTAGTCTCATTCAAAAGTCAGGAGACACCTATGTTTACACTCCTTGTGAGTGCCAAAAGTTTTGTAAATGGATATTCCCATACCGTGATTTTAATTTTGCAGTTATTTTTAATAAAAACATTACTTGTTCATTTATTGCCATTTCAACATGATGTTTTCAGCATTTTAAAATAAAATATGCTGTATAATGGAAATGAAAAAAATCAGTTACTGACAACTGACAATGGTTATGATTCTATTTTAAATTTACAAGATTGACTAATTTTTCTTTATCTTTAAAAGACTAACATTTCTTGCAGTACATTTTTGTTGTCAAACCAAGATCTGCCCATAGTAGATGTAAAATGTAGCATTACTTGAATGGGAGTATAACGAAAAAATTGTATACTTCCTCACTATTGTATTTCATTAAGACTAGTTTTGGCACAGATGCCATCATCAAGTAAAGAAATAAGGGAGCAATGTATATCAGAAGAGAACAGTGAACCTATTCAAAAACGCTCTTCTCTCTCCTGTTTCAAAAGTGTCATGGTTTTAATAGTTTTCACTCCCAACCTCTGTGACCATATTAAAACCAAAATATCTTACAGCCAAATCATTACAAATTTCTAAATATATCCATAAATTTTAGGATGAAATTAACAGACTTCCTCTATCTTCCTATTTTCTGCATTTGACTGATTCAAGCAGGCAACTGAATATTGTGGATGAAAATTAAGACAGATTATGAAAATATTACTTAAAAAATTAAAGGAATAATTAAAGTTACCGAAAATCCTCCAGATGTCCAAATTGTTGTCCCCTCTGGTTTGGGAACATCATCTTCAATCATACCAGGGTCACCATAGTTGCTAACACTTCCCATTCCCTCCTGACCAGAAAGCTCACCTCTTGGAGGCATAGCTTCATTGGCCCTTATATCAGATACAAGACCTTCCTCTTCAAGAATTCCTTCTGGAATAGAAATGTCACTGAAACTCCCAGCCACTGGACCCAAACTCTCAAATATTCCCAAACGTTCCCTCATTTTATCTGTCTGTTCAATGAGTCGAGATGACAATATTATACTCATCCCATCTATCTGGAAGATGTTAACTGGACTAGGAGGAGCAGGTAAAGCATCATCAGTGTCACCAGGTGCAGGACGTACATGGAGAGGGGATTTTATGGGACTTACTTCTCTACAATTATCATCTTCATTTTGTGACCAATCTTTTTCTGGTTCCAGTGTGGCATTTTCTCCCCTTTCTACAACAATAACCTCATCATCTTCAATAGCTGATTGTTCTGTACATTTCTGAACTTTGGGCCCTACTTCTGAGGCACCAGTAGTAATTATTTCCGCTTCTTCGGCATTACACTTTGCATCCACACCATTTTGTGACTCTTTCTCTTTGATTGACTCCTCTATCAAGAGAATTTTTCCTTCATTTCCAATTCCTTCCACATTTTTCAGTTGTACATCTAAGTTCTTTTCTTGTTTTTCAGAATCAGTATTAGACACAACCAATCCATTCTCACTCTGCTGATTTTCCTCGGATAAGCTCCATTGATTTAACATAAAGACATTCTCTTCTGGACTTTGAGTTTGGCAGCAGCTCTCACTTTTATTTTGATCAACTTCATCACTTTCAAAGTAATCTTCACTGTGAAAGGGATCATCTATAACATCTTCTCTTGCATCTTCTTGAATCACCGAAGCTGGAAGTGAGGTGATATCTACCCATTCCTCTTGCCCCTCAACTTTTGAAATTCCCTTCTCAGGATTTTTGATTTGGTTAGGTGTTTCAGATCTGCAAACTTCTAATCTGGAGGAATCCTCTGATGAATCTTCTACCTCAACAATATCCTCATTCTGTTTTACCTCTGATGAGCCATCTACTTCAATAATATCTTCATTTTCTTTAGATTGATGTCTTTCAGAACTTACCAATGGAGAATCCTCGGCCAGACTCAAACTACTTTTCCTTACATCTTCAACTTTATGAGGATTCTCTTTGTAGTAATCTAAGATTGTGATCTGTTTCGGTTTGAGAATCTTTCCAGATCCTTTTCTGGAGCCTTCCATACTTAGGTCAACAACTTTTGAAGAAGTTGATGCTAGTTCTGAAGATGAAGAAGATTCATTTTTTGAACTCTGAGTTTGAATCTGTTTTGAAATGCAAGACTTTGGACCAATCTTTGTCTGATTCCTTCCACGGCGCATGGAACGACGGAGTGGATAAGTCGCATTATTGATAGGTTCTTCTTCATTAAGAGGAACTTTTTCAACCACCATCTTACTACCACAAGGAGATGGATTGCTTAGGACACAATCCAAATCCTGCACAGAATAGTTTGTATCTACACATTCTATCCTTTGTCTATCACTAGTGACTTGATCTACTGGAATCTTGACAACTTCAGGCTCCTTGTCTGAAGACAACATACGAACACCTTCACTGATACATTCACTTTCATGTCTCTCAGCATTCATGGGAGTAATTGAAGTAGCTACGAGAGGAGAGGCAGTCACAACCTGCTGCAGCACATTTGTTTGAACCTGAAGCAGAGAAAGTATCATATTTGTTTTTGAAATTCAATCATAAATGAAAAATGTATACTTCATAGAAAACAGTAAATGTGGACACATAATGATTGAGAATGTTAGGATACAAATTCAAAACATATTTACTACGATATAATTTAGAAAAATTACACATCATAAATCTAATAATTATAACTTTTCTCTGAAATGAAGGTAAATAAGTAATTCTTATATTTTTCTTTAATTCTTAATTCTTTTTATAAATTTAATTACTTGCAAATTCATTTCCATAGCTTCACTCTTAGAAGAAATACTTTAAAGTTTAAATAAAATTAAGTATACTAATCTAAGAGAGAAAGAAAACTCCAAATAGCTACTGTTATGTGAACAAAATAAGAGTTAAATTCCAACTAGCATGGGTTCAGGAGGGAAGAGTAACAGAATAGAGAATAACTTTATCCTCCCTAGTTGTTTACTGAACACATATTTAGAATAATAATTGCTTATCTATTTTTTGAGGGAGGTTTTTGGAGGGGGTTTTCCTCCCGTCTTCCGGTGATTGCTAGGCAACTCATTGTAAAATGGATGGGTCCCCTACTCCACCACTGACATGATTGATTGATCAAATCGCAGCTACTTTGAATAAATAAAGACCTTTCTGGAGGGAAGGATTTGGTTTAAATTTTTGCAAAACTACAGATTTATCATTACTATTTTGAGTTTTCTCAACTTTAATCTCCAAGAATCCATTAAACTGTTGAATGAATCCATCAAATTTATTGATATTGCAATTTTTCTTTAGAAATAAAAAATTCCCTGTTCCTGTGTCCCTCAAATGTAAAACATACAGTAAAAAAAACAAGAAGCTAGAAACATATTTGCATTTTTCTTGTCATCAAAAGTCCATCACCAAACCATTTATAGCAGGGTCTTACCATTTTACCTCTAATTACCACTAAACAATAAATAACTAATGGTCATCTTCAATTATACTTTAACATGTTAATGGCAGATATAATTTCAAAAATTAGAAAAATACAAAACCAAATAACTATTTTTAACTCTGAAGAGCTAACTTAATTCTCTCGATATTAAAGATTACAGTAAATCTTGGTGTAAAATTTCAAATTGATCAAAAATCCATTTTCCCTATATATTTTTATAATATCATTTTAATGTCATAAAATTAAATTATTGAACTATATTAATACCTAATGGTAGCTTTGATAGGCAAAAACATGGCCTAAGACTGTTGATAGCTGTTTAGTATACCAGATAAAATGTTTCAGATGATGATGAATCCATTTGACTTAGAAAAGTGTATAATTTTCTTTATCCAATGAGAGAATTAAAAAATAATGAAGACAATACATACATACATACTTGCTGGATGAGGAAATACCAGCTTACCAATTCATATAAGCATGTATTCTTTTATCACCAAAGATGAAAGATAATGGAAGCTTCAGTCTAGCAATAAGCACAGAGAATTTCCACAAATAGGTATTTACCACATTATACATTTGCTGTAGTAGGTTCAATTAATTAGATTTAATTTCTAAGGATAAGTTATTTCTTTCTTAATCTACAAAATGTCTGCTACAAAATTATGAAAGTTATTATAATAGTTCTGAAATAGAACATTGATAAAAAGTTCCAGATACCCAATTATCAGAGTAACAGAAAAAAGATAATTGATATTTCAGGTAAGATGAGATTAATAGGATTGAATGACTCTGCTATTTCATAAAAAAGCAGAGGGATAAATGCAGTAACTTATATGTTTTTATAGAATTTTTCCTTTACCTATGTTGATTAGATTAAATATTAGCATAATCTGCCAGAAGTGTTTTTTGTGAAAACAAATTCCTATTTATGTTGAAAAATCATAAATAGACAATATAATATTAAATATCAACATAAAATCATTATACAAGCCAGAAGACAAGGGTTACAAAAATTATTCCCAACTCAATCAATGTCTAAACTTTCCAAAAAATTAATCTTGGTACAACAAACCTGTTGGCATGTTTGTAAAGTTGGTCCTAGTCCAATTCCAGTAATTAGTCCTGGAGCAGCATATCCTGGATTACCAATGACTGGATCTACAGCGTAGGGATTGAACACCATTTGAAGAACAGAATTGCTACTGCTACTGCTGCTGCTACTGTACGCAGCATATTGCTGCTGGGGACTCATTGCTACCAAAAACGTTCCATCTCCACCTCCACAAAACTGCTGGTACGCAAAAGTACTCGCATATTGATTTCCTGAACTACCTGCCAATCCTATGGCAATAGGATGTACAGCATTTGGCTCAGCGTTCGGTGCACCTAGGCCATTATGAGAAGAGAGGCTGCTGGACAAATTTAAAGGACCTCCGATGCTATAAGGACTAGAGACTGAAACCGGTCCGGACGACGGCACAGTTGGTACGGCTTGTAGTGGACTTCCATAGTGATGAACAGAGGCTAACTGAGATTCTACGTTAGAATGAGCCGAGCTAACTGATTCAGATATAAGTTCACCATTTTCATTTGCGATTGAACTGGGCACTCTTAACGATGCACACCTCACCAATGCTTCGATAACCTGATCCTTCGGATGGGTATTCAGGTGGCTATGAAGAGTTATGCCCTCTCGAAGGTAGAGTGTGCAAACAGGGCATACATTTGGATCCATCGCGGAGGTCAATTTAGTTCTTGGTGGAGTAAAACCTATATTCCGGCCCAGTCCAATCGGGAAGCTCCATCATGTAATCATTGCTGAAAGTATACATACAATAAATGGTCGATCGTTGATATTTTCTAATGTAATGATTATCCAAATTTTACAGGTTACATTTTACTGTTTACCAGTGAAAACAGAAAATTAAGTAGCTATTTTAATTTGATTAGCAATTAAATGCAAGAAAATCGAAGTTGAGGAACAAACTAATGAAAACAGGCTATCAGGTCAATAAAAAAGCGGTAGGAGCAATGCAATTCTTACTTAATGAAGGTAACAAGGAAAGATCCATCTACAAGAGATGAAGAAAATGAGAAAAACAAACCTTTTTGTATCATCTGACTATCAGAAGGCAGTGCTGAAGATGATTACACCTTTAATTGTATGGCTTTAACTCAGAATCACTGCCCTACTTGGAGTTACCTACTCGCCGTACGCCATGTTGCACCAATACGAGAAATTTAATCCTAACACAGACACGAAATTATGCGCAATTTCATTTCAATTTCAGTTTAGTAGGTTTTGTTGCGAAAGACAAATTTCGAGAGCCAATTCTACAATTTTTATTCCCTGTTAATGTTAATGATAAGAGACTGAATGTGCATTTTAAAGAGTTGCAGGAAGTTTCGCACTTTACAGGAAGAATGCTTTATGCGAAATACTTGTAGCTGTTCAAAAAAATCATTAAAGTAGGACTTCTAATTTGACTTAGGAATTTCCATTTTCTCGTCTTGTGTAATTCATGGATTACATGTTTTGTCCCGCAATGAATGGAAGAATCGATCATTAAGTTCACAGGTGTAATTCAATATGAACTATGAAAACCAATGATAGCGCTACCATTTCTGTTCCACTGTAAACTAATGGAATTGGTATGAACAATCATTATACTTAAGTTAGAGAATATTTGTTGAGGTCAAAGTTGTTTTAATTTGATTCGTCTAGAACGGCGTGATTTATTTACAGTGGAGTAGTTATGTTATAGCCATTCAACTATTTTTAAACGCTGGATAACGTACCCACCTGAACAGAGAGCCGCAATTTCTTCGTATTATATACTTATGACCACCTCTTTAATAATACTTAATTCCCCAAAATCGCATTAAGTTGTCCATATTTCAGGTATTCTATAGTCTCATACTTCTCTGAATTTAGTTTGTCGTACTGTTTCTTTGGTAATTAATTCAATGATGAAAAACACCTACTTCTGAACAAAGCTGATTTGCAGTTCAATTTTGAAGCTTGATAATTTAATTTATTTTTCATTCAATATTTCTAAGTTATTTTATTTGGGTTTGTTTTAATTGTATTGAATTATTAAGGAATTCCACTATAAATAACTGAAGTCAAGGTTTTCTTTTAAGGAGGAAATAATTAATGACCTTATTAACCCAACGCTACAAATATTTGTTTATTTTAATATTTTAAGGAAAAATGATACTTAATTTCAAATATATGTAGAGATTTTTAGTCAAATCCTGTTGCTAGGAGTTGACTAAGTAAATATATATGTATATATTCCAAATTTTAATATCAATCCCATAAAATTTTTTTATCCCCAAAATTGTGATATCCATTCTCTTTTTAAGATAAAATTAATCAGAAGATGGTATGTGAATGATTGTACTGTTCAGGAGAAGGTCATCTTCTGTGCTCTCTCTTTTTTTGGATTAACCCAATTTGAAGAATATTGAAATATTTTGATTAATTAATTAAAGAGTAGTGTTTGGATCTTGTGCCTACAAAAAGATGAATTATTTCCATAAATCTGATTGGTTGATTGAGTAAACCCAGATTGTTTATTTTGAGTGATTGAGTATATTCATAGCTCTTGTACACACCATTTATGAAATTATGGCAGTATATACATGGATGATCTAGGTAACTATGGACTGTTATGGTTTTTTAGAAGTTATTTTGATGAAATATGCTTGAGCAGATTTTAAAAAAGGAAAGAAATATTATCGCTAGTTATGCAACTTGTAGTTGACATCAAGTTCCAACAAAATTAATATGAAATTATAAAAGTTAAAAAATATGAATCCCATTGGTTCCATTAGTTAAGTTGCTCAATATTTTATTGATGCTTTTTGTATAGCTATGTATTCATATTCCTCCAAGCAATTGGTTATGCTAATTCTTAATCTCTCCATTTCAAATTGGAAATTAGGGAGAAGGATTAGAAGTATAATTAGGCTATGGTAAAAATAAGGCTTTAACAATATTTCCATCCAAAATATAAAAAATACATCCTTCAATCAACAGTGGGTTAGCCTGAAGAATTACTATCCTTTATTTTTGTATCAATCTCACAATTTTCATAATGAGCTTCTTTAATGGAAATATATTTGGGGAACCCATGTGGTAGGTGGTGAATTGTTGAGGTACACTGAGGCTACAACAGACGCACATTGAAGATTGACTCCTTGAACCACTGAACGAAGCAGACAAAACCAAAGGGAAGGTTATTCGACCTACTGAAGTATGAAGAAAATCAGATTATCTGATTGCTTTCTTTAGAGGTATCACTTTTAGAGAAGAAAGAAGATGGAAGAATGATATGTAGGTTGCCTGTTAATAGGTAGTGATAATTTAACATGAAACATAAATTTGGATAAAATTAAAAGGATGCCTGAATGAAAGATTATGCAAACTTCTGCTAAGTATTTGTGTTTCTTTGTACAGGTGCATACTCTAATATATATATTATATTACACACAATATATAGTATAGTTGAACTCTTGCAAACTTAAATAAAAAGCAGATGTACAGAAAAGCAAAGTAGTTACTCCAAGTAATTATTATGATTTCTGTATAACACCAAGACATTATTACGAATACTGAAGTAAATATAAGAAACAAGCGTTGATAGAGTACTATCAGAAGGAGTACTTAAGTTCTAAAACTTAGATGCTCATTCAATGAAAGAGGGGCTCCAATGAAGACATCCTAACTCTGTTGACATAAAGATGTTAAGTAGGGTGTCAACTGTGTATATATCTAAGACTATAAATAAGAGGGAAAGGTATGGAATGCTATGGCTTTAAATGAGAGACAAGGAAATGTAATGTGTGGTTGAGCTAATGATAGAAGTTGAGATCATCAAAAAGGTGAGACCACTTAAATGAATATGAGAAGAAAGGACATCCACTGCACATCAAGAGTTGGAACCATTTTATGAATCAGAACCATAAAAATAATATATTAACATAATACTTATAATAAATAATACGTACAGAATAATAACTAATTTAGCAAAGGTAGATTCAGAATTGTGAAAATTGGAGAGGGCTTCAAACAAGATAAAATAAGAAAGGAACGACCGAGATGGTTAATAAGTATCAGTGAAAAATGTTAGATTAGAATAAAAAAAGATAATAATGAGCAGATGATGAAGAATAGAAAAAGTGTAATATAAGAATGGCAAAGGAAATTAGGAAAAAGATTAAGAAACATAATTGACGAAATGAGGAGAAAGATGTTGATAAAAGGGTTTAATTTCATGTTCAGGGAAGTTATACCAGAAAGATAGGTGGGATAGATAAGAAGATCTACTGATAATCCGAACACGGCAATAGCAAAAAATTAATAGATATGAAAGTCAAAGGATCTAGGTTGGTCAGACTGGAATCCAAGTCCTCTACCTATGTTAGAACTTGTTTCTTTTGTCATCTTACGCCCTCTACGTGAATACGTCATAGATTAGACCACTGTGCGCACCGACTGTGTTGTTAAGATTCGTCTGTGCTATATTCAGCTCCGTTAAATTACCTCAGCCTTGTGTTAAAACGACAGAATAATGTATTGCCTGCAATGGTTGATTCCTGTTTTGCTGATTCCTAAACCTTTAAATCCTGCATTAATGCAAACTCATGTGATGTTCATGACGCTTTACCTCGCTGGATTCTTTCTAGAAAGGAAACCATGTACCATTTGCAGTATTCTATTCTTGGCATCTGTGTCTCTGATATGCTACAGTGGTGTAGGGAACTGCTTATTTTGGAGCAATAATTGTGATTCAGTACAGTGTGAAAACGGATGAAACTATTAAGTTTGCTACGTTGCTGCTAAGATTCTCTTGTGTATAGATAATCTTCTGGATTACTATTCTTGAAGTGATATGTGATATTCTTGCACTGTTCTGTTTCGTTATACAGATACTAAGACATTATATGTGATAAAGTGTTTATTTATTTCGATAGCCCGTCATAATTGCCGACGATACCTTTCCTTATTATTTCTCAAGATCGACGATGGACTGAAGGTATTAAAAAGAATTATTTGTAATCCTCGAAGAAAATACTTGCAATAAATTCTGTTGCTCTGATTATTGGTTTATTACAATTACCATCAAGTGTAACTTATAGAAATCTGATGAAAACAAAGTGTTGCATCGAAACTGTGAAGCTACAATATCTTCAAGATCTTGGAACAGCTCATAATTGGTGATCTTTGCGTTTAAGTGATTCCTCAAGTTAAATTTAGTTCTTCTTTATTTAATTTATATTATTGCAATTCATCATCTTTCTCCCTAAAAATCTCTAACAAGCATGAGAAAGTAAATATTATTAGAGGTTCAATGAAAGAATGTCTGCAGCATAAATAATTTATTTTCATTTAAATCTTCTCTAGATGCATTTCATTTTTATAATACTAGATCTCTAAATAAATTATTAATGATTATCGTCGCCTAATTGCGATTTGATCGAAATGCTGTTAATATATTTCTATATTCGTAATATTTCATCTCGTTAATTTTATCATAGCTTTCGGTTGAACGTAAACAGCATGACTTAAAAAAATATCTCATGATCGTGTTAGTGTTAAGATTCAATGCCATTGTTCCTCTCAAGCTTGTTTTTTGATCGGTGCCTAAAGAAGTTATGGTTTTCCTTTCAATGGAGGTATTACCTAAGAAGTTATGGTATTCCTATCGATATGCAATTTATAGAATTCTGAAGTTAAGACACCTACAAAACCACCTTTTGAAGGAGGTTTTATACGATTACATTGTTCAGTGATATAAAAACTCTACTTACTAATGAATCAATTAATATTGATATGTACTTCTTCAAATTTTGAACGATGTAATATATTATATACTAGTTTTAGCTATGTAAGTGAGTAACGCTGCTGTGAATTAAAATTGGGAATTTAATGTTGATAAAACTCCAAATACCTGTTTTTGTGAGTAAATTTTCCGTTTAGTAATCCCCAGTTAATCCTTGCATCATTAACAAAAATCTTTTGAAATATATGCGTCATTTTTCTTAATATGCTTTCCTAATTATCACAATATTATATAACACGTATCTCTTTTCTTACTGTATATTTTAAGAAAATAGAAATAGGAGATAAAGGATAGATTAGTATATATATAGTCTTTAATAAGTGACTTTAACACACTAATTTTATGTTAAAATAACAAGCACCTTGATTTTTACTCAGAACCACCTTTCTCACTCTACCACTGCTGTTTTTCTTGGAAGATCATTGATTCAAGATATTATTGTTTACATAAACAACAAACATTCTATTTTTTATTATTTTTCTCTCTAATGTTAAGTTTCTTTCATTTGAAATCACTTAAGCAATACAAGTGTTTGTTGTAATGCTGAATTACATGAAAGAGCTGTAATTACAGTAATAATGATATAATTAATTTTATATTATTGTAATTAGTTAATAAGATTCTATATAAACTCTTTTTCTTGTTTTTAGGATATTACACCTTCCTGGTGTCATAACTCATCATTCTTGGTTTGAGAAAGACAATCATCATTTGTATAATGTTTACAAAGTGATATGTGAGATATTTTTTATTTCTATTATGAGACCTGCTGATCCATGTGGGGGAAGAGAATATAGAAATTTGATATGATAGCCTCAATAGTTCCCTCCTGAAGGTTAGGTTGAAAAAGAGGGTTATCAGTTACTCATTCTGAAAACACTGGACCCCTTCCCAATCCCTTTATTCCCTAGTATCATTCAAAGCGGGGGTATGAGAATATTACCTGTAATAAAATTGTGTATATTGTTATATTATTGCTATTATTTTATTATATTGAAAAAGGAATCATTTCCACTGCTCGACAGCTCAGTCACAGCTGTCTTCTTGAAATCGACAATAAATAAGACGACAACATTATCAACAGCAACAATGAGCTTAGTTCCTTAAAAAAATTCTCAATCAGTATTTGAGTTATTTTTAATATATTTATCAGCACTTAATTTTTCAACGATAATTGATCATTTTTGAGGTCATTTACTTTTTTACAGTTAAATATGATCCTTTATTGAGCTTGAACTGCATAAGATATATAATCATAACATGAAGTCATTCAGAGTTTGAATATCTATTACAAATAGACGCTTCGGGGGGGATATATATACAGTAAGACCCCGCTTAACGCGGTTTTGTGTACGAAGACGTTTCTGAAGATGAGGAACAAAAGGAACTCTCAATATATTTTCTAAAAAAAAGTTTAGCCACTGTAACCGAAGTTATGGATAAATTTGTACAAAATGATTTAAAGTCTGATAGAAGTTCAAAGGCAAGACGAAGTGTCATTAATGCGGTATCTCGTTATTGACAACTGCTTGCTGAACGAAACAGGAAAAGACAAACGACTTTAGATGACTTCGTCATAAAATACAAAGAATATACAATGAAGAACAACCTTCCTCGTCATAAACATGAGATCCTTATTCGAACTTCTTTCTATCATCATAAAAATCGATATTAACAATGAAGAAGTCTATACTCAATGTACTAATAAGTATTTAACAAGAAATGTTACAAAATATATAAAACAAAAAAGAACTGATAAATTTTCTTATTCTCTGTTATTTTTCACAGATCCCCTTTAAATATGTATGTACTTGTTAAGTTGCATCGTTTAACGCTGTTTCGTTTAGCGCTGCAACTTGCTGGAACGCATCCCCAATTCTAACTTTCTACACGTATAGATACAAATCAAATGTACTTCGAAAAAAAAATCAGCGCTTTCTTATGTCACGGGTTCAATTCAAGAGCGACCCGTAATCTCGATTTTCCCCATAATAAATACATTGGCCATATTTTTGAAAACCATTTAGGGCACTTCCCAACCGCGCAGAGGTTCAAAATTTCACACAGCCATTAAAGGGACCCCTTCCGACATAACAGCGACCGTAAAATGTCGAAAGTGGTCGTTGGTTCGATTCTAGGGAGTGTTTACCTTATGTCCATAAGAAATGCATAGGGAGTTAAAGACTCATTTTGAGGCTCTTCCTTATGGTATTTCCATTTGAAATTCGGAGCGTTTATAAAAACAATCATATTCAAGCGAATAATAAATATATTTTACGCATAATGTACTTGGTTCGACGCCGGGGCTGTAAAAATCCTGCAATAAGAAAAGCATACGAAATCGAACTCGATGTAACGTACGCTACGAAAAATGTACTTTAGTTTATGCTTAGCATAACTTTACAGAATAAACTTTCAAAAATCTTACGTTTTATTAAAAGATATATTACTTGCTGTCAGCAAGCGCACTCGTGTATATATATATTTATCCTTGTGAATGGTGAAATTTTTCGCAAGGTGATTATAACCCTCACAGCTTCAACAAACTCTTACATCGTACACCATGTTTACAATTACAAATTACAAAGAATTTGTATATAATTATTTCAGTATACCATGGGTGCGCAACCTGCGGCCATATACCTATACGGCCGTTGGCAAGGACTTTGGCGGCCGTGGATGTGTGGACAATTGCTGTTTTTAAAAATATGGTATAAAATAAAAGTTTTTTATTTTATACTCAATATGGTATAAATTAAAAAAACTTTTATTTTATACCATATTGAGTAACGCAGAAATTTTTTTACATATGTAGACCAGTAAATTGAATATGTCGCACATATCATACTCCGTTTTAATGTAAAATTTTTATATTTTTACATAAATCAAAAAGCATTATTAAGTTTACTTGGACTTACTGGAGGCCGTTCCTAAAGTAAAAAGTCTATAGTGCGGCCGTCAGTAGCGGAAAGGTTGCGCATCCCTGTAGTAGACGATCACTAGTGCTATCTGTAAATGAGCCGAGGAAATACGTAACCTTACTTCTTCTTGGGCAGAGTCGCTTCTCTGCGGGGTGAGTAGTAACATGATAGATGACGAACGACTTTTCTTGAATGCTTGGTAATCATGGCTTCCGAGAGGTACAGCTTTTCGTTAACTACTTTCAGGTATGCAATTTCCTTCTAAAATTTGTTTGAGTCAACTGTAATAGAAGTTAATAAAATCTTAATTAATATACGGCATTAGAAGACAATCGTCATTCTTTGAATAAAATTTCTATTCATCATTTCAGCCCCTCCGGCAAACTGGTTCAAATAGAATATGCTCTTGCTGCTGTAGCTGCTGGTGCCCCCTCCGTAGGCATTAAAGGTAAAACTTCAGCGTTATCATACTTCAGGAATTTATACTTTTAAGTGTTATATTAATTTTTTACACGGACATTTTATTTTCAGCCTCAAATGGCGTGGTACTAGCTACAGAAAACAAGCACAAGTCCATACTTTATGAAGAACACAGCGTAAGCAAAGTAGCTATGATTACTAATCATATTGGAATGGTTTATAGCGGTAAGTTTCCCTTGTTTTTTTAAATATTGACCATTTCCGGAATGGATCAATAGTGTCATTTATGACGTTTAAAGCTAATTAATCGACATCCTATCACGGTCTCATTTACCTATAATCTAACGTGTTCAGTTAGCTTAACTTAAAAACATTCCTAATTTTTTGTTATAACATTCTATGAATGTGTCACCTATCAAGAGTGGGATTCAAGTGACGATTTTACCTTTTTAATCCGTCATTTATACATAACTTTTGCTTAGATTTCATTTCTCTGAGAGTAATTGCAATGATGTGATCTCACTCATATCTCATCAATGTACCTAATAATGAAAATTTTAGAGAAGATTATTGATGGGTAATTAAATTCTAAATTTTACGATAGTCACTATCATTAAGTTATTTTATGATTCCTTTTACATGTATGTAATAAATTGTTTAATATAACGGTTTTAAATGCAAGTGAATTTCTGCTATTTTCGTTTTATTTATAGGCATGGGCCCTGACTATAGATTGCTTGTGAAAAGAGCAAGAAAGATGGCACAACAATACTATTTAGTTTACCAGGAGCCAATTCCAACTGCTCAGTTAGTGCAGCGCGTTGCCACTGTGATGCAGGAGTATACTCAGTCAGGGTTTGTAAAATTAATTCATAATAAGAGTGAATAGAATAATAATATGTAAGAGTATTAACAATATATGAGTGTGTGTATACTATCTGCAAGCAGCTATATATAATAGATATTAGTATAGTATATATATTATATATAGACACTTCGGGGGGATATATATAAATATACGAGTAAAGGTGCGCTTGCTAACAGCAAGCAATCAGAAACTATATCTTTTAATAAAACGTAAGAATTTTCGAAAGATTATTCGGATAAGTCATGCATACCAACGACCACTTACAATATTTTTACGGACGCTTTTATGTCGGAAGGGGTCCCTTTTATGGCTGTGTGAAATTTTGAACCACTGCGCGGTTGGGAAGTGCCCTAAAATGTTTTCGGAATTATGGTCAATGTATTTCTTACGGGAAATTAATTCTCAATTCTCAATAACTAATTTCTCAATGTATATGTATATATATCTCCCTGAAGCGTCTGTATGTAAAAGATATATCTATTATATATAGTATGTTACATCCCCCAAAGCAGCTATATTTATGGATATATATTCCCCCAAAGCAGCTATATATATTTGATGGGATGCAAATGTATTCATAAGTAAATTGTTATATTTGAATGCATATATATATTCCCCCTGAATTTCTTCAGGGGGAAATGAAAATGTCTAAAATGAAAATTGACTAACCAGTGTTGTCATGAACAGCCAAAATGGGTATTAAATTAGAGCGTAAAAGTTTTCCTTATTTGGGAAACTAATATAAACCTTTAGTTAAACCTTTATATCTTTAGGGTTGATTGGTTACTCTGAACAATTTTGTTATCCTGTGACTACCTAATTACTTTGAGGGAAATTTATGGCAAAACCATCTAGTGTTAATGATGATACAATGATTTGACAATGAGGATATCTGAATTTGATTCCCATCTCTAGTCATTTCATCTAGCTACCTTAATTCCAGTCTCTATATTTATACATTTGCCTTGGATCATTGATTGTCTTTTACTTATTCATATCATTAATGTTTACACAGTATTCCTTTCCTACTTCAGCCGTTCACTAATTAATATCTATTATATATAGACACTTAGGGGGATGTATATTATATATATATATATATATATATATATATATATATATATATATATATATATAGGATTTTAATGTCAGGTACAAACCGCTTAGGCCACTGACTCGCTGATTTTTTTGTGTAATGGCCATCTAAATCTCACCTAGGAAAAAATTGGAAACCGACCCTACCCATCATGGGTTCGATTCTAGGAGGCCCCAAAAATCGACTTTCCCCCTTTAGAATGCATGGGCCGTTTTTCAAATAATTTTAAAAAGTACTTCCCATTAAGCTAGAACAATGAAATTTCATATACCGATTGATATTATATATATCTACTGAAAAATGCTATTGTTTATGTACAACCGGTCATGGGTTTGATGCCAGGAGGTGAAATATTTACAAATTTTAAAAAATCGTAGCTCCCGTAATATCGTACATAGATCATTCAAACTTTCTACAAATATAGATACATTCATAACGTACTTCGAGTAAAATCAACACTGGCCTATGGTTCATGGGTTCGATTCGAGAGCATCCCATAATATCGATTTTTCCCATATAAATGCATTGACCATATTTCCGAAAGCTTTTTATGACACTTCCCAACCGCGAAGAGGTTCAAAATTTCACAAAGCCATAAAAGGGACCATTCTCACTTAAAAGGGACTGTAATTATGTCGTTAATGGTCGTTGGTTCAATGCTAGGGGGCGTCAACAATATCTTCTTAAGAAAAGCATAGGGAAATAAGAGTGCATTTTGAAGTACTTCCTTTATGAATGTTCTTTTCAAACTCGGAATGTTTATAAACTCAATCATATTCAAGCGTGAAATGACAGTGATTTTGCAAGATGGCCTTGGTTCGATGCCAGGGCGGTAATAATACTGCCATTAGATTAGCATATGAAATCTAAGTCAATGCAAGATACGCTGCGTCCTTTAATTAGCATGACTTATCGGAATAATTTCCTTCGGAAAAATTAGCATTTTATTAAAAGATATATTTTTCGATTACTTGCTGTCAGCAAGCGCACCTTTACTCGTATATATATATAGATATGTCATTTGATTTATTTGTTAACTTAAAGAAACATTCTACACTAAGTCACTGCTTCTAATTAACAATATATATATATAATATATTCTGCCTGCAACTAGGTAATAGTCTTTGAAAAAGATATCATTCTTGTCATCTGTGTATTACATGCAAGGGAGGAGGAGGTAATTACTCTGTTTACTATTCTGGTTTAGTGTATACACATACCCATTGTATATATATATATATATATATATATATATATATATATAATAAAATATCTTTAGAAACTATGGATATGTCAATTGTATTGCAGTGGAGTACGTCCATTTGGTGTTTCTCTACTCATCTGTGGCTGGGACTATGACCGTCCTTATCTGTTCCAATGTGATCCTTCGGGAGCTTACTTTGCTTGGAAGGCTACTGCAATGGGGAAGAACTTCATAAATGGAAAGACTTTTCTAGAGAAAAGGTAAGAAAAAATTTATTATTTTAGAACAACTTTGTACTTTATCTTTCTAGTAGCTATAATACTGATATATAATATATTATCTGTATTATCTTGATTTTTTTATATAAGTAAAAGTCTAAACCATGTGGGTACTTCTGAAATTTTAGTTTATTCTCCAAACCAGTCGAAGAAATATATTGAAAGAGTATTAGGTTGATCAGAAAATAGTTTTATGAGGTATGGGGGTCTCATAAAAGATTTGTTTTAAGATTATGGCACTTTTTCAGATTTGTAATTTGATGTAGATATTTCAACTGATAAGAGTATGTACAGCTGTTCAAAGTTAATGCTTGTCATTATAGTAAGGATTAGAGCAAATTTTGGATCAATCTGATTTATGCTCTTGGGTCTTTCTCCTGTATACTAGTAACAGTGATTAATAATGAAAGGGTAAGTCAATTATTCTCTCGGTATAAGAGTTAAAAACTAAAGTTCTATTCAAGATACTGACTCAGATGAACCTTTAAATGAAAATAACAATATTTATCTCAATTTCTATTATCAAAAATTCTTCATAATATAGAAAAACAAAGGAGTTTAAGGTGATGTATAAAATAGTCTGTAATAGTCAAATCTTCCAAGGTTAATAAATTTCACAGAGGAAGGTGTCGTCTTGTTGAATTCCATCTTATGAATACACAAGAATAAGAAGTGATTGTACTTTTCCACAATTTTTATTGCAATACTACCGGTTTCAGAGTGATCGCCATCATCAAGTACATGTCATAGAAGCTATTATTAGGTCTAACGGAAAGTTCTGTCCATTATGATTACAATCTATGTGCTACCTTAGTCTATTGTATGTGCTACCTTAGTCTATTGTTAGTTTAAACTTCATAGATTTTCACATGTTATATTCCCCTCCCTCCAGCATTGCCAGCAAATGGTCCTATTGTAATGCAAATTTAAAAAATTGAGTGAATGTCTAGAATTTGATTGCAAAAGGAGATTCAGTTTATGGATTACTGTTGAATTGCTAAAATGGTAGATTTTAGATTGTTATTGGCCCCCTCAGGTGAGATTAATTTAAATATTTGTGAAAAAGACCTGTTTTAAGGGAGAAAAAAATTTGATTTAGTGCAATGATTACCTTAAAATGAGTTTATGTATGAATCTTCACAACATACACCCTCAGATTTTCTCTCAGACTCAGATTTAGGATACTTTTACATCTTTCTTTCCTCCAAAGGTTGAATAGACTTGGAAAAAGACTGACGGGACCAGCAGTCGAACCCATTCGAATTATCCGCAATGCCCAATGTTCCTGTGCAATACCTTGTTCCTTATCATATTGAGTTTACTGGGAAATTTACCTGTAATTCATTTTTTGTTGGATTATTTTCAGTTGTCAGTGATTCTCCTGTAAGGAGATCTTTACTTGACATAAATATCCAAAAAATTTTACAGAATCACTTTATTTAATACCTAATTTTTTAACTTTCCTTTCATTAGATTTTATTAAAATTTCAAATCAGTTATAAAACATATAATAAATCACTCCTTGATGTGATGTTTTTCTTTATTATTATGGGATAATCCTAATTAGAATTTTTTAGACTATCAAGTTTGAAATTTCAAATTGCCGGCCCCGGTGGCCGAGTGCGTAGCACAGTGAGTGCTCTAAGTCTCGAGGTCCCAGGTTCGAGTCCTGGCGGATCGGAATATTTTCTAGTCTGGGATGGGATGTATTTGTGTTCGTCCGTAGGGGTTAAATGTAAGAGTGGTATATATAGACTAAATTTTTGCCCTGATTCAATAAATGCAGATTATTATTATTTTTTATGAAATATTCCAATGTATAAAAGGCAGATTATTATTTATTATTATATTATTATATATGATTAGATGGATGCCAGAGGAAAATAATTTAGGAAATAGATAAATAAAAACAAATGTGAGTTGAACCACAAGATTTAAAATTAGTAGTTTAACCCCAAACCACTCCATCACCGCTATCTTTTGAATAATGTGTTGATGCATAGGCATTCATCCATGGGAGCCACGCTTGTCAATTTTTAAATATTAAATACAAGGAAACTAGAGAATTTTGGTCTCTAACTTTCAGGTTGCTGTTCAAGGAATATGCCCATACTAATTTTATTAAGGCCATTTCCTAAAGGCCTCTTTGTAAGTGGAAGTTTGTTATCACTAGAACTTGGACTCTCCCTTAGAACAGCGGAAGGGGTCCTCACTCTTTTACTATATTTAAAGTGCATGGGGCAGTCGTAATTGAATTCCTTACATGCTTATGAATCATTCGCTAAGGATGGAAACGTTTTTATTGGCAGGGTTTGATGTTAAAAGAAAGGATTGCTGAACTTTGCGACAACTCTCAGAGTGTTTCTATGCACTGTTTGGCCCACTATGCCTCAATTTGTACATTTATAGTATGTCATTGTGTCTGATTTTCTCTTATTAGTACTGTCCACTGTGACATTATGATGCATCTAACTGTCAAGAAGAACATGTTTACTAGATTTTCTTTTATAGATATGGACATTTATTCATGTCTCAATAACATTGTAGTATGCAGCGGATCTGTACAGGTTTCTTCACCTTAAGAACTCTCATTGCATTTAGTTCATTGTTCCAAATCTAGAAAAATACCTACTTTCTTCAGCCTCTTAAATAGGTCCTTTTATATAAAATTATTATCAGTCATTAGGTTAATTCCTTTTCTAAGAAAGGGTCCCATCAGTGTCATGACCACATGGTTCAGGAAGATGGCCTATCCCTCATCTCCACAACGTATGGAAATCCATTCATTGTATTTTTGGAATTAAAATCCATTACTAACCGAAACTTCAGTCCATCGGGTTTATCAAGAATTAATTTTGTGAATGGACATTTACAGTTTCTTGGAAAAAGCTGATCATTTACCTTTTGTACAGAGTTTGTAGCAAGTTATGCAATATTCAATGAGTCTGTTCCAAAAAAAGAAAGAGGACAAATTTGTCAATTGTGACAATGGAAATGGTAAACATATCTTACATATGTAAATATTGGAAAATAGAAGGTAAAAGGTGTGCAACTCAAATCATCATTACAATTGCTTCCTCAAATTTTTATCCATAACAATACAATTCTATTTATTTTAGATAGGAGGGACAAAATTATAGCAAAAAGTAGTATTATCTTGAGGTTATTTTGTAAGAGTTTCAATCGAAAACTATGAAGCTTATATCATAAGAAATATTAGGTTGATGTCCTGAGGACACCTCCTCTGTTCTAGGAGGTATGTTGTAGTATCTTCTATGAAAATGTTCCAATAAATATAATACTTGGTGGAAATATTCAGAATGTTAAATAAATAATAGTCATGAAATAATTTTTTCTGATAAAAATTACAGAAATAGCAAATTGGCTAGATGTCCTAGAGGATGCCTTCTGCTGTTCTAGTGTTAATTTTGGGTACAGATCCTTGGGTGAAACCAGTGCCTTAGGGTAAAATATTTTCCTTGTTTCTTGATGCTTCCTTGATTGGAGGTGTGGTTGTTTGCAGGGGCGATTTCATGGGATCACAAATGTTTTTTTCTTTGCTTTGGTCACTTTTGTTAATACATTTCCTCAGGTATAATGGCAGGGACATTTTCCTTGATAGTGTGCTTTGCAATGATTTTTAGGTTCTGCTTTTGTCATAGCAGGGTTAACCCTTCTTCCTTTGACTGGTTCTTCCTTACAGTTCTTGTTTTTTTTCTAGTATTGGCGTCAAATGAGTCACACAAAAATGATTTGACTGCATAACTTTTAAGCAGAGATGTGGAGTACTGGGACCGGATAATAAGAAGTAATTGAGATCTGCATAGATCCTCTATATATACTACCACTACAAAGGTTACAATCTGTGGAAAAAGTGGAACAAATAGCCTACATTTAACAGACCAGAGAAAATATACCCTTATGTGAAAGAGTTAAAGGCCTTTCGTAGCATATAACTAACATTATAACGTCTTTATTAAGGGCAAAATTGAGACTGAGAAGTCTCCTCTTCCATTCAACCCTGTCTAAATTTCGGATAATTTTAAATGACTACACATTACGTATTAAAAAGTTACATTAATCAAATTTTTAGAGGAAATAAAAATGTAGGCACCCCATGTTAATGTATTAGTGAGGGATAGAGTATTTTACCAATTTGAAGGTTCTTAAATCCATGTCCAGGAGTAAGTGAATCTAGATTTTGTAGAATTCTGGATTTTCTTTTGAAGAAGTTAACTGCCATGCATTTTTCTACATATAGCTATATCACCAACACCGTTTCAATTATTTACCTAAGTCATTAGATAATATTAGTTAACTTCCTAGGTTATTTCCCGGTAATTCAGTATACTACTTTGCTATTGATTCCTGCAACTTTTAATTTACACAGCTTTTAAATAGATTATTTAATCATATCGGACAACTTTGAATGCTTTTTGAAAATCTAAAAATATTGCATGGTTTTGCTTTTTCTTTTCATCAAATATTAGGTTATTGTAGACTAATAATGCAAGCTGAGATTCTCATGATCATGTTTTGCAAAATCTGTGATGATTTCTGAACATAAAAAGTTATATGCTCAATTATTTTATTATAATTGGGCAGATATTCCTTTGAGCCACATTTTAGTGATGTTTGCAATTTTCCAATCATTCAAGACCATGTTAATAGAACAATCAAATATTATCTTTTATAAATATTATATTATAATTATAATGCATGCATGAATATCATGCTTCACAGAAGCATTCAGTTTGAATCTCCTGTTTCTTGCCTCTTGGTTATCTAGGCTCATTATTTAGAAGGAACATAGATTGAGCAAATATGATCGAGCATTGACCATAAAAATAAAATCCTTGAATTTTCAATATTTAAACAGCTTGCATTGGTTTCATATAACGGAAAGTCAGATGTTAGTTTACTGGAGCTAACTTCAAATACAGCTTTCAAATAAAGATAAATTTTGTGCTTTGGTTTTTGATGTTTTACTAAGAGAATGTTTAGGTCTAAAACAATGGATCAATTATGAGATAATCCTGTTGATCTCTGTAATAAATCAAAGTAAGTAATCAAGATTGGCTACTTAATTTTTTACACTAATAATTTATATCTTATGAAAGAGGACTATGTAGTTCATTATTTTCAGATTTTTTAGGGCCTATTTTGGTTTAATTTGGAGTTTCCCTGCTGCTCAGAAAATAAAAAATTGCCTCTGCTGGGAATATCTCTATTGCTAGAATTACCTTTTAACTTAAAAATGTTATCCCTTATTCTTGCTGCCACTTTCATTTGCTTGGTCAGATATTTCGCTAGTTTTGTCCCTCTTAACCCACTGATCGACCTGCCTATTTTCTTATAAAATATCTGAAGTGCCCAAAAGCCACCAGAGCAATACTGGGCATAATCAGTGTCGGCCTTAAGTCTGCCCACATTTCATGGAGTTGTTGCCTAAACATGTGGATACCCTGCTAGACACACCTGTGGCTAAGGGTGCAAGCAGAGTGAATCTATTTCCCGAAATGATTATTTTTGTGTGTAGTTTGTGAGAAAAACAAATTTTTGAATTGGTTTATTTTTTCATCTATTATTACTATTTCCCTTATTTCGTTGGCTGTATCCGAATAGCTTCTATTGCAGGGAGGGATCTGTACTTCGTCTCTGTTGAAAGATAATTTCTCGAATCTGTTTAGTAAATCTAATCTACATTTTGATCATCTCTTTTCTAACGATTCCGGCATCCTTCAGCAGTTCAGTTAAACTTATTGATTTATCGAAACAATTCTTCATGAAACTTATCATTTTACTTTGGACCTTTTTCAATTCACTTACACTAATTTTATTGGCAGGGTCCCATACACTACTCGCATATTCAAGATGTAGTCTGAATAGCACTAAGTAACATCGTTCGTGAGCTATTTTTACACTCTTACTAGCCTCTTAATGAATACAAGTTTCTTTAGAGCTTTTCCAAATGTATTATGGATGTGGATATTCCATGAGAAGTTATTTGTGTGGGTTATTCCAAGATATTTGACAGATTCTACTATTGAAATTTTTTCCCTGCAGAGACTGTAATTGAAATCATTATTTATAGCTTTTAAGCAGTAATTGTGCTGTAGTTGACAACTAAACACTTGTCAATATTTAAATCTAATTCCCAATTATCACACCATGTCATTATTTTATCTAGATTGTTACAAATTACTAATCTATCCTCACTGTCTGCAAATATCCTAAACTTAATATCAATCTAAGTTCTGGAATGCATGCAAGTTCCCAACTGAAAAGTGCATGCAAATGTCTGCAAGAAAAATCAGCAGCGGTTCACAAGGGGGACGGTATGCGGCAGGGGGTATTGCATAAAACCAGTATGGATGTATAGCCTTGACATGTAACAACCTTAAAATTATAGGGGCCAATGCTCCCTCATTTCCTGTTAATTAATGGTTTAAAATCGTCAATCCTAACCACTTCCTATATAACTCCTGCAGCAACATCTACAAGCAAATGGTGGTGTAGTGCTAACATGTTAGATTGCTAATATAAATATCTGGTTCAAATCTACTTTGTGCTTTTCATTTTTTTCTCCAATCCCTTTATTTTTTTGACAGACATTTAATCAATTTAAATGATGTCTTATATTTTATTTTTATGGTTCATATAATTCATATAGTTCATGAAAAACAATTTAAGTTTTTGCAAAAGCATCAATGTATATATAATTTTAGTATATCCATTCCAGTTTTAACCAAAACCCCATTCCGCGGTCCTAAAGGTCCCCTAGTAAGGGAAAACTTGTCAGAGCTGGGAATTCTGTATTCTTTGCATGATATGTATTTCTCCCTTAATAAAGTGGAACCTTCAAGAGGGAGATGGAAAGTTACATTTCAAGTTGCATTAAGTAGAGTTTGAATCTAGAAAGATGAAAATAAAATTTCAAACTTGTTGTGTTCAATGGTTTTTAGTTATGATATACTTACAGTTTTATGAACCAGTTTCATTCTAAAGATACTTTCTTTGAAAGGACTCTATTCAAGAGAATTGAGTGATAAAAGTCTAAAATTAATTAGTGAAAGTAAAATCGCAAGTGCCATCAATAATCAAATTGATTTCCAGCTTCTAATCCATTACAAAATCTCTAGATTCATATAGAAAAATAATGGAATTACAATGAATTTATTCCCACTCCCTATTTTTTGCATATGCAGTGATCACCGTTTTTGTCATCTTTTTTTCTGTTGACGCCTACATAAATGTAATACCACATTCAACTGAAACTTTATTTGTTAATAAGTTAGCTATGTATAGGACCATGTATAACCTGTCTAAGAAGGTAATCCTGCAAGCAGAAATTTAGTGTGTTCCCCTGATATTCACGCTTAGATTTTAATCAAATTTAACGTATAAAACTTTTCATTGTGCTTAGTTTTTGTCACTACAAAACAAAATGGATTTTTCTGGATAGCCCTCATGTGTCCTTTATTGGGACCTCTCCCCCTCATTTGGGTCCTGATCTCTCATTGGTGCTCCTGTATTCTGGCAATTATATATTGTTGAAAGATGAATTAATAATAATTTTACCCAGAGAAAGGGAAGTCAATAATTGCCCATTATTGATCCAAATATTGTGACCCATTATAATCACAAGGATCTTTCATCCCACGTAGGGACTATTCCATTAATATTTTCAGTGAGAGTAATATCAGTAAATTCCACGAGTCAACTACTTTTATTTCTGTTCCAAAAATTTCGAACCATCACCCAGCTTCAGTATCCTCCAATAAAAGTTTAATAGTATCTGTAATTATAAAGCTCATATAGCTGCTTTGGGAGGATATATATTTGTATTATAATGTAATGGATATATACATAACTTAGATCCATTATATACTCATAATATAATTCCTTTGTTTAAAGAAGATTCAGTTTTCTTTAATTTAAAGATAAGCCATGTAAATCTATATATTTTTTAATTTACACTGTACAAAACTACTATTATTTTACTGGTTTGATGTCAGGCTCATTTGAATTGCCGCCATTATATATACATGGCAAATTTAAATGATTATATTGTTGTACTTATCAGAGAGAATATTCCATTTTGTAAGGATAGCATTTATATTGACCTTTTTTATAATCAACAGACTGTTTTGCATTAGTTCATGAGTTTGATTCTATTTCACTTCATCTCCATAAAGAATGGGAGAAAGAGCATTGCATCTTTTACTTTGATATTTGGAGAATTTTGAAAGAATATGGGAAAAATGCAAATGATGAAAATATTTGGCATGGATTGTCCTTAGTTCAATGCCTGGGTGGGAAGAATGCTGCCATGGGAAATCACATTTCATTCAAAATTCACTTAAACGATTAATCTTAATTTAGTTAGAGCAATGTCATGGCATTAATAACTTTCGTAAAAACATACTAATTCCCTATCATTCTCATAAGTGGTTCTGGTGACATCACCTGAAAGCTATGTGAGCTACTTCTCAGTGGATGTGTGTTACAGTGATACAGTTTGAAAATGTTTGTTTCAATGAGTCATCTGCTCTTCAGTATGTGAAGTATGCTTTTCACTGTGAAACTGTTTAAATTTTGCAGTTGATTATGGTAAAAAATTTCCCACTGCTAGTTATTTAATTTTATTATAGAAATGAGAAGTTATTATAGATATTATTTTTTAAATCCATTGGCACTTTTCAGATATTGTCACACCTGATTATTTTATAAATCTCTCATTTCATCGATTAATCTTTTATAAATTCTCAACGTGAAATCTAGCTTTTACCTAGAACACCATTTTATTGGTAAATTTACCAGTATAATGAATAATTTATTAGCTAAATATTCTTTTGAGCTTCTATAGAAAGGTAAATTTTTACATCTTTAGTTTGAAATAGGTATATTTTAAATTTTAGGAAAATCTCTTGGAAGTGGCAAAGGCAAACCTGATCAGACATTTAATATAAATATTATTACAAAAGTTAAGACTTAATGTTAGTTTTGCAATTAAGTTAATAATGGCTAAGTTAACCTCCTAATTAGAGAACATTTGGGTTTTGAAGAAATGAAATGAGTTTGATGAATTGAAAAAATTTATCCAACCTGAAACCTAACAGAATATTAGTTGTATTCTTGGTGGTTTTGGGGATTTTATGGCTTAGTAATGAATCAGTGTTTGTAATCTTCTCTCTTAAAAATTTCAGGAAAGGATCAGTCTGTCATCCTAATTCAGTACAGCATAGTTTAAGTCTTTGGTAATTTATGGAGTCACTATTCAAAATTCCTGAATTGTATAACATAGTTTAAATAAGATATTTGTGATATTTTAATGGCTTTGGTAGAGGTTTGGGAATCATGAATTCTGCTTAGCGAAAAAATTTCCTGGCAAGTTCCATATTCTATAAGTTAACATTATATATATAGAAGTATGTCTCTTCATAAGAGAGATACTTTTGAATTATACGATTCATTTTTAAATTTTAATCAATTCTATTAATTGGATAATTTGTCATTTTATTTCTTTTTAACAAGGTAAGGAAAATTTGTGAAGTATGCGATGAATGTGGAGTGGAAGAGAAATACTCCTAGTATTGACACGATTCATCTCCGATCGATGCTTAACCGTAAAGATGCTTAAAATTGTGTTCTTCCGCTCATTTTTAATATGCGTGTAATTCTTTCAGGTACAACGAAGATTTGGAACTGGACGATGCAGTTCACACGGCGATTCTGACTTTAAAAGAAGGCTTTGAAGGTCAAATGACTGCGGATAACATAGAAGTGGGTATTTGCGATGAGAAAGGATTCAGGAAACTCAGCCCATCGAATATTAAAGATTATCTCGCCAACATTCCCTAGAACCATCTTCAATTAAGGATTAATTTCGAAACTGTGTAAACCTTTTTGTTGCATATTTGCATCTGGTGTTTTACCCGAATATTAAAGAATTCACAATTTAAATTTATATGATGGTTGAGTATTTCATTTTATATCTGTTATTTGTGGAGAGATGTCGTCTGCTACTATTACCCATAAGCCTCGCGGTGCAGCATGTATGCCCTATAATCAATAGATGTCGTGAGCGGCGACTGAAAAGCGCTGCGGGAGGAAGTGAACGTATTCGTGAAGTATATAGTTTGATGGAGATTGCGTGATGTGATTTTTTTGAAACGACAGGATTGATTACAGAAGGTAAGAAATTTTTAAATTAGTGATCATTAGTTCTGTCTAGAGTTTCTCAATCATTCCGTGATTTCTCTTCTTGTCACGAATTTCTTCAGTAATAATCTCTATTTGTTCATATTTAGTACTTGGGGGAGCAAAAATTCTGCCATACGGTTTAAGAAAGTATAGTGCTCGCTATTCGAAAGATTTGCTTCATTGTGCCGATTTTTCAGCGGCAAGTAATTTTCCGGCAATCAACAAAATTGATAGAAAAAATTCTTAAATCCATTTCAGATAGAAGATTTGAAGAGAAATTTTGATCTTTTAAATAGTGTATTTTTAATATCTATTAGGTCATGAATTTTTTTACGTAAGAAAAAACTTGCATGTTTACATCGTTACAATATTAAAGATCTATTCGGATGATTTAATGGGAAAGGTTTTGCTCTTTCCGTTCAGCGGCATTCGCTTTTCTTATTCTTCGTTGAGATTTGCGCGTTTGAATTATTGAAAATTCATGTAACAGAATTCGGTTTCATTATTTATTCCCCGAAAAAAAAATTCCGCAGCTGTTATTTAAAAGATAGTGTCTGCACCATTTCCGAGATGTTTTACTTGCTGACTAGGAGGAATATAAAGTTTCGTTTACTTTTTTCAATACAGATTGTAGTAATGTCATTATGTTTGTTATACCGTGATTAGCCTGTAATTGATACCGATTTTAATGCATTTGCGTCTGTCCCTTGTTCTATTTACCTCTTTACCAGTTATTTAACTGGAATATAGTTTAATATTACAGCCGAACAGCTGTATTTTTGAGATTTTCATGATAAGTTGCAAGAATTTAATTACGAAAATATGTGAAACCACCCTTAAAATATTTGATGCTCGTAGTGAGACCCTTGCAGACAAGTATAACGGTATTAATGTTTGTATAGGAAGTGAGTCATCTTTAGTTAGAATTATCATTTGTTAGAGGAAGCGAGCGGTATTGTGAAAGTTACATTGTAAATAACATGCAATCTGTGGCCTAAGAGGAAGAAGTATTCTCTTTCGGTACATATTTCTTATTATTCCTGGGGTGAAATTACAAGTTTAGAGGATCTATTAAGGGAAGGAGAAATTGATGTTTTATTTTCACCCTCATTTTTTCCGCGAATTAACGAAAGGAAGAGTAGTGTTCAGAATTTTCCATAGTACATGTCCTCTTGATTTTAATAAAAGGAGTTTATTTGCTAGTATTATTGTAATTTATTAAATGCATAATCGGTTTGTAAACATTGCCGTGATTTTTCGTCTCGAGAACGAATTTAATAACTAAATTTGTCCTCTGAAGGTAATGAGTGGGTTACTTAGGTTGGCTCAATCTAGTCATTCAAATATCGGTCAATATTCGTAGCGGAATACTTAAAGAACTATCAAAGACCGCATGGCTAATGCTGCAGATACAAATAGTGCCAAATTGAAAACCTATTCTCCGCAGTAGTGAACGAATCGATTGATCGTCCAGAGCAATGCGGTTCATATTGGAGAGAATAGTGCCATTGCCACCATATTCGTTTTTTCGGAGGTAATTAAGAAATGATGAGAGGCAAGTAAAATATCTGGAAACCATGTCAATTCCTGGCAGCTAATCCTATAATCGATGGAATTACATTCATATGGAAGAGTCGGAGCGGAAAAGTCAATTTTGCTGCGTAGTAAACTTCCTCTAGCAATGGAATTGTTCAGTTGAAATTTCCGATTTTACATTAACGTGAGTAATTTATCTCGTAAAAATTGCGAACGAGAAGTTTTGACCACAATTCCATCCTTAGTCTTTATTCGGTTTTTCAAATCAACTAGTGTCGAACTTCTGAAAATGCTGACAATGCTTTTAAAGAACCGGTTATTAAAGTGGCTCAAAGTTTTCATAGACACACCCTATCGACAGCTTGAATGCTAATGAGCTGTCAGATATCAATCATATAAAAGATCTTCCTCGTTTTGCCATAATTAACAAAAAATGTGAAGTTATAACTAATGGCGAGGTTAACTGATCCTTGGGAGTATCTCAACTGAATTTTCTTTACCAGTTCATAATGTGCTTCGAATCAATCGATTCACCGTCACTCGTATTCCGAGAGTAAAGTAAGTAGTCACTAACTTAGTAGATAGTTTTAAACAATTCGCCATGACGGGTGGCTTTTTCACTTATTCAATCGTATTTCTATGGTGCTGTCATCTCATCGATACTTAAAATTGATTTAGATTTGAAGTATGTTGCACCATTTATTCATAACACCAAATCGAGCTTATCATATAAAAACTTAATCGATTGAATTTATTTTAAATTATGAAGACAATAATTTAAACTTTCAAACGCTATGAAGCCGTCCTCCTTTTCCTAAACTTTTTCGATAAAATGGAATTGTAAAAGCCGTGAAGTTAAGAATAACCGAATAGCAAATGCTTTTCTTTGATCCTTCTGAAATTCAATTTTGAATTGAAATCCTAATATTTTTCCAACGTCAGCAGAAAATCTCTCGTTTATGGACTGCAATTTTGTTTGTCGGGTGATTGAGGGGTATATTCGCTGACATAATTCGCTTATAGAATGACGAAATTAATCTTTCATTTCTAAGATAGCATCGCTTGGATGCATTTGCAGGTGTACGATTTGCGACAGGATTTCAGCTCCATGTATAATTAAGGAATGTTGGATGAAGCAAATTTTGTAGAAAACCCACTTAACAACACTTCTCTCCTATATTTTATTCAGAAAGAAATTAGCTCCTTGCAGCTTTCCCTTGAAATGGGCGGTCCACACGTTATGTCCACTTTCTTTGTAAGTTCGAGTAATAAAATTGCTACGGAATATTTTAGCGCAAGAAATGGTAGCTTTTTGATCTGTGTATTACTCATCAGATGGTTTTTCGAGAATTGCAATTGAGATAACTCAAGTGTCCAAAATTTGCTGATTCAATTTAGGTCGTTGAAAATCGAAAGCTATGCTAAATGTGAATAATCCAATTGGGACTTTCGTGGAACAGCAACTGAAATTAAACAAAGAGCTTAAATGTTTTTCTTATCGAACCGCTATAACATATTGACGAGTAGAACTGTGGAATTCCTATTGCCAAATGCATCATGGGTAAAATGGAATGTTTGCGTCAATGTGCAAGGATCGAATGTCCACAGAAAGTGCATTCGTTGTTCAGTGATGTTCAAGTATAATAAGCATATTCACTCAGGATCAAACGAATAAATCCGCTTTTAAAAAAATCTTTATAAAATATACTTTTCTCCCTGAAACCAAAGTCTACGTTTCTTACAAATATGAAGCATGTACAAGCTATGTACATGGAGATCTAACATAGTGAAAATTATTTTAAAATAATCTCTAAAAATAAATAAGGGCTGTGTTTTAAAACGTAAAGTGAATAAAATATTTTAAATGAATACTAGCTAAATTATTGAAAAGGAAGGGAAAATAGAGAATAAATTATTTTTTAACAGAATGGTACTTTTTCAAGATTAATAAAACGTCCGCTTTCAACAAATGTTTATCATGTTTTTCAGAAAATTTAAAAAGTTAAAATAAATTATTTTTAGAAGAAATAAATGAATTGGAGTATGTTGAAACGTCGTTTGAAATGATCGATTTGTATCATTAAATAATTTATACGTTTAAT
Source organism: Pantala flavescens (assembly GCA_020796165.1). Classification (NCBI taxonomy): domain Eukaryota; kingdom Metazoa; phylum Arthropoda; class Insecta; order Odonata; family Libellulidae; genus Pantala; species Pantala flavescens. The sequence goes on along the minus strand of CM036885.1, from coordinate 16,351,417 downwards.
CAAAAAGCTCTATTCGCAGAGAAACTCATTCTTCCGACGCCAACTACGCTTAAATGGAATCAATTGTCACATCAGAGTTAAATAGAATCTTACAATTTAATATGATGGTATATAAATAATGATTGGAATTATTTTAAATGATGAAGATAAAAAATGTAATAAAACTTTCAAACGCAATGAAGACGTAGAAGAATCATCGATGCTCTACCCTTAAAATGTGATGAAATTGAAAAATAACCGCTCGTTGCAGAAAGAAAACTTGGCTTTTATTTGGTATGAATTTTTACACAATCGATATGTATGATTTCGTCATCAAATGTCCGACAATAGATACAATCGGCGACAAATCAGAGAATCTCGAGTCTCACCGCAGGAGTGTCCATCATGCTAAACACAAGTTTGTGTCGATGGAAGTGCTCGTGAAGTGAGGAATACCGAATAAAACGGCATCAAAATGAAAAATCAGCAATCTTTTTCAAAATTTGATTTTTAATCAGTAAATTCTGAATTATACCAATGTATATTTATCAAAGGCGTTTATTCCGAATTAAGTGTTTTGGCATTGACTCTTCAATGTTCAAAATGTGCTTCTTTAAAGTACGGAAATCAGTAAAGACAGTGTAAAGCGTCCTTAAGTATATTTAATTTCAAAATTAAATTAGTTTTCACCAACCGATAGTTGATTCTCTATTGAACTCGCTATTCGTGGAAAAGTGATTGTGGCAAGGAAATCGAATTTAGTCAGTTTTCCCGATGTTTCGATGTGTCAATAACAAAACAATTACGATAGCTTCCATCCATCGATAGTTTCAATGAAATCTTTGACTTCATAAGCTCTGATATCTATCGAAAATGTCTCTCGATTTTGCGAGACCCGTACTTTTGGCTAATATAGCATCGTTAGCAGTACGCGTTTAGCCCCGCGCAAGCGATTTCTGACGCATGTGCCCATTCATGGCTTTAATTAGTTCTGCTGTTTGCTTACGAAATTGGTTTTCTAAGCTGCGAAGGCACATCGAAGTATAAATATCATTATTCTCGATATTTTAGATTATTTATCTGTTAATTTGTAGCGAATTGATTATTTTTTGTGTCAAAGTTTTATTGTTTCATCTCGCGGCAAAAATGGCGAGAACATTGCACTCTTAAGGAACATTCGATTAAGATTATAACCATTCAAAGAAGGAATCATCAATAACTATCTTTCAATTTTGGTATAGATAATCTTATGTATGTTTATGGAAAAGTTAACTATAATGCGGTTGAAATTAAAATTGAAATCAATGTGACAAAAAATAGAATTTTCTGAAATGTACTCCCGCTGCAATTCAGTTACATTTCCGAATACTCACTTTCCGAATTAAGGACTCATTTTGAGTACTAATATACTTTTAAACTTCCTAAAGGTATTTCCATTCGAAATTTTCGTTTATTATGTACTACATCGTATGCGAACAGTGCACGTGGAAAATTTATACGGAATAAAACAGTTAAATACTGAAATGTGGCTAATGCGTAGAATAATGCACTTCTTGAAATATTTACGTCGTTCCTGATATTATTTAAATTGTCATTTTTCCCGAGATTTTCGTACTATTCTTAGGCGATTCATCACGGATGTCCACACCATTTAATTTATCTTAAAAGAATTTATCCGTTTTACGGAAAATATCCGCATTTTTCGTATTACAACAGTCGACGTAAAAGCGCCATTTCGTCCACCGAATTCAAATTAAAATTTAATCGATATCTTGATTAACTTATAAATCTTAAAAAATATACTTTAAAATAAGAAAAAATGAAATTTAATAATATATTTTGAGAGCGCATTCAAATGCGTCCTTTGATAATTACGATCGTGGTAATCGATTTTCGGCGTAAAATAAAAGAATCTTGAGATGTGCATTTCATTCGATCCGTCGCCTTTATTCGACGCATTCTTGGAAGAGTGAACATTATACTTCTTTTGCGAATTCGAGGTAAATGATGCGTTTGAAATAGTCCAAAAAGTGCTCAAATATAAATGCGCAATTAACCGTTTTCCTATTCCGTGAAAATCCAAGAAGATTAACTTATTATTGAAAAAGACATTTATTGCCGATTCATTTTTCCAAAGTATTTCTACGAACGCATATTTAGATTTGAATTACTTTTTTACCACCCTGGCGTCGAACCAAGGCCACCCTACGAAAATCACTGTCATCTTTCGCTTATGTGCGAATATCTTTATAAACACTCACAATTGCAAATGGAAATACCTGAACGAAGTACTTCAAAATGCGTTCTTATTTCCCTATGCATTTCTTAAGAAGATATTGTTAACGCCCCTAGCATCGAACCAACGACCATTTACGACAATCTTAGGGACGCTTTTATATTATATAGATGTGTATATACAGCAGGAATGCCACTGAATTAGTAACTCAGCGAGTAAGTTGGTTTCTTATCTGCGCAGGAAATGAAATATGAATCATCCGTAAGATGCTTCCGTTCACTTGGACCTTCGAAACATTCTCCATAAATAATCCGTTGGAATATCGGATAATCTGAAATTCACGATTTGCCTTTTGCGAGGTATTCCTCCTTAAAACGATCTTCGATTTCTTCGAAAAGTGCTTTTCCAATTTCATTGTCAAACTATAAGAGCAACTAAATTAACGATGATAATGAGGTGTATATTTTATTTTACATTTATATTTTATTTTGTCAATTTCAATAACAGTGAATGTTTTTAAACTACAAAATTATTTGAATACTTCAACATTAGCATTTTCGTCGCCGAAAGTATTAATCATGAGCCCATCTTTTGAAGTCCTTGCGCAGATGGCATTGCCCAATTGGGTTGTCGTTGTGACGTCAAAAGGTCAGTGGATTCTACGAAATACACGCATTCATTGAGAATACACCCTAGATCGAATTGACACTTCTTTAATTGTCTGGAATTTCAATTGTTCGACATCATGAGTAATTTTGAGTCCTTATTAAAATTAAACTTTTAATCTCAGAAGAGAGTAGGAACTAATTGGAAGTATTTCAATTTTTACATTACAAAGGAGTCAATTTAAGAATTAATATGGAGAATTGAATCAGTTATTTTGAAATAACAGATGCATAATTTCGTCATTATTTTGAAGGAATCAACAAAATAAAACGTCTTTCTGTGAACAGTCGCTTTCAAGTCGTTTGTCAGTGATAACATTTGTGAACAAGTCCTTCTCAGATCATATATAATGAAAAACTTAATCAATTTTCACTGAAACTTTAGTATGTAATTTAAATGAAGCATAATTACGCGTGAAGATGCACATTGAATTACGAAACCTGTCGCGATTATATCAATTTTCTCTTCGGAAATTACAAAGTTTTTCATGTAACTTGATATCGATTACATTCTCAACTCCACCACCAAATGTGTTGTTACAATACTTTGCAACTTTGTTTACTGCAAATTGTTTGCCATTTTCATAATATCTCACATTTTCGATCGGAAACATTTCTCTTCAGAATTCAATGTTCGCATTGCCGGTGGTTTTCTGTGTAATGACGAATTCAAATGTATTTCCATGAGAATTGAAAGTAAGCAATCGAAATCATCTCAAGAGAGATGCATTCAAATGATTCATAAATTGTACGAGTTGGTTGATCTCATAGAAATCGCAGGAATTATACGTCTAATATTTAATTTAAAATTGACAATTACGAAAATTCGACGCACTCGATTTCACCTATGTACATTCACCTGATAAACAAGAGCATCATAATTGACAAATATTTTTGCCATAGTTGCTCCGTATGACATTTGAAATCCTTCAAATGAAAGTTCCAAAAGTTCATCTTTTGATCCCATCTCAGATCCATTTAAATAAGACCATCAGAGTGCGCATTCCACCGAAGAATCATTTCAAACTTCTATTTTATGAGGTTACATTCGTAGATATTTTGGAATGTGTTCTTCAATGAAAAACATTTTCTTTTCTCGATAATTAAACCGCCGCTGAATGAACGTCCGACAGAAGACCTCCCGATTGCCTTTATTGTCTTGGATATCACCAGCTTCTGATTAAATGACAAAGTCTTGTTTGAGGTCGTCGGAAACTTTTACATAAAAATTGTGGTAAAGGTACTGATTGTTCCCCGTTTCATTAACGCTACTTCACAATCGTAACTAATGAGCATTTTTTGCCTGTTTAACTAAAATAATAATAATCATTGCTTACATACATATATATATATATATATCTACACACATCGAAAAAAAATAATTTAAATAAAGCTTAAACGAAGCCTTGAGATCAATAAAGTTTATATTAAAATTTGTTTAATGTATTATCAATTTAATATTATTCACAGCAATTGTTATTGCTCTATAGTCATCGATAAGCATTAAATATATTTGAAGTGTCTTTTATAGAGAAATTTATATATTTAACATTTATATCTTTGAAAATCATAAGATGTTTGTTGCATTACCGAGATACATTAACTGTGCAATTCTATTTTAAATCAATAGAGTACCATTTGAGATTGGAAAGGTGAGATTTATTTATGAAATACATAAATTCTTTCCGATAGAATTACATCCAATTAATGGCTCATTACCATTCTCGTCGCCGCTCAGTTGTTTTATATGCAACGAACGAACTAATACGTGAGCTGAAATACATTTGCGAGAGAATCGATTTTTCTAAACTTCTTTACAGTTTATTCTTAATGTACATTATGCGATGGAAATTCTACATTTCCCAAGTGTATCCATAGACATACTCCACGTGTATTAACTGCGAAGATTGGGTACTCGTAATTATGTTCTTAAATGAATTTACCGTATTTCCCCATGTATAAGCCATCCCTTTTTCCAGAATTTGCAAGCCCAAAAAGTAGGGGGTGGCATATACAATGCAGGTAAAAATTTTATGCGTGAAAAATGCTTTTTCCGCCGTATGTTGTTCTTTTTTGTAAACAATTGTAAGTGATAGTATTATTACGAGACGATATTCTCGACCCCACTCCTGAATATTACAAGACGATGATGTCCGGCGATATTAAAATCAAAAACAACAACAAGCATACCTCTTGTTACTACTCCGATAAGTGAAGTGGGAGTACGCGTTGCACCACTATATATTTGAAGATTGCGATGAAGATGATTCAGAGGAGGAAGAGCTGCTGCCATTGATATTGAAGAAGACGAGGAATGTGATACACCATACAGTGATGATGAGCCATTATTACGAGTCTTAATTTTTTTTTCTTTGTAACTTATGAATGTGTGAACGATTATTTTGAGTCTTAAATTTTTTTCTTTGTAACCGTTGTTTTTTTTTACCTGTTTCTCTAGTAAAATATTTTTTCCAAAATTTCACAGTCAAAAAATGGGTGCTTATACAAAGGGGGTGCTTATACATGGGGAAATACGGTAATTTGATGAGTATCTATGTAAAAACATTGAGTTGCATTCGTTAATAAAAACACGAAGTAGTAGTTCCATTATCATTCTAGACCTAAAAGTTTTTTTTTTGAAATCGTGCGAATGAAATGATTCGACACAACCACTGCATTCGATCGAAACAAATATCCTTCGTCGGAACGATCAATAAAAAGTACCTACAAAAATATAAATTTACGTGCCAACTCATCACGTTGTTAGTGAAATGTCCACAATTATTTGAGGGCGACAACGTTTATCAGTAATTGATCCATTTTCGGTTTCAATACAAACATATTCACTAAATATGTATTACTTATAATTTTCACTATTTCCAAAAATACAGAACTGTCAATTTTCACAACTTTTGGAGAATCATTTCTGATTATCTCATTAATCCACTTCGATTTCATTGGATTGAAAAGGAGTTGTCTTAGCTAATTGAATCAAGATGTAGACGTCTTTTGTGGAAGGAATTCTAAGCAGTTTTCTTTGTTTCACTTTTTCAAAAGATGTCTTTATTTTGCATTAAATGTAATCTTCAATTGTATGAATATAATTATTTGGCTATCAGCGAACTTCGCGGATCGTACGCACTAAAGATAAAAACAGTTGCTCTCATCCTTCGAATCATCATTTCACCGAACTGCTCACCTCTTATCCGAAAATTATTCTCCCTCACAAATACCGAACTTGTTTAGGGCCAATGTTTGTAAAAACTCTCGAACTGATACGGTCTTTGACCGTATCAGTTCCCTATTTCCGTTTATAATTCGAGTCTTTTGGCATTTCGTGAATTCTTAAGCGAATTCCCAATATAACGATTTAGTGTATAAATCATTACTCAGATCTTCGTTATAATTAGTATAAAAATTACAATTATTTAGTTAAAGAGAGTAATTTATTTTTAGGATGACGATTTCTTGTCAATCATCGAAATATTTGTTTGCAATTTTATTGGAAAATATTATATATTACTAGCTTCAATGTCTAATACGAACTGTGATATTTATTCATGTTATTTTTTATGATAGAATCAATGTAATGATTTTAAAAAATTTTGCAATTTTAACAACAAATAACTGTTTCGATTTAAATTTTTATCAACTTCTGAGGTTCGCCAAATATATTTTCTGATCTATGTTTGCGTAGATAACCTGCGATCCACCTTTCGGTGAGTGGCAGGGTGTGCAAACGCCTTGACTCTACTTCTTTCAACAATTATTCTCGGGTATTTTTTGAGGGAAAAAGAATTTTTGAATCTTTCGTTTTTGCATCTATTTCTCGTATTTTATTGGCTTTTAAGTATATAGAACTAGTTGCAAGTACCCGGCTTTGCCCGGGTTTAAAATAAGATTTTCTGTAGAAGCGTACATAGCTGTTTACTTACATGTCATAAAAGGGTACGTTTGTCTTAAAGAAAGGAGAAAAAAACATTTTTGGAAGTTCGATATGGGGGGAGTACAAAACGAATTTCCTCTTAGCCCACGTACAAATGCCCATGAGCATTTAGTCTTTACCAGCAATCCCAAGAGACCCTTTGGCTTGTTTTAGCACAGTTTCTAACTGCATTCACATGATGTCTGATGGAATGATTGGTATTTTTGGAAGGAAGGGATCCTCACCCTATAAGCACTGTGGCTTGAATCACATGTTGCATCAGCTTTTTCACAATTAATCTCGTGCCATTGCACAATCTGGATGCATCAATATTTCGGATCAGCATTATTGGAGCACCAACTTTCAGAATCAAGTTTTGGGCTGGAAAATCAGTAGTGTGGATGGAATTCTAGAACTCAGAGGGTTATTATACTGCTTCATCATCAATTCAGTCTATGGAATTTTGTTTGAACCTTGTCAATTCAGGTTGCACTGGCGATAGTCACCTTGTTGTCAGAGATTTATCTTCCAAGACGAGTTACCGCTTTCGTAAAGTTTTCTCTAAAATGTACGGCCCCGAGTTGGGATGAGGGAAACGGGTGAACCTTCACCACGTAATTTTGTGTACCAAATTTTACGTTATTTGTTTGTCTGAATCTTGAGTGTTAAGGGATCAGACAAAAAATGCGTCTCATAAATGAAGAGAAAAAATTATACAAATACACAAAAAAATTAAAATGTCAGATCATGATAAGTATATTTCATGCTGTCTGCAAACATGCCAAGTACGTCGGAAAGTTTTTAAAAGTTATGATGTCAACTGTTTAAATGCAATAACAAACATTATTTTCATTTCTTTCATGCAATGCAATAACAAACATTATTTTCATTACATTCATTTATTTGTTTTTTATTTAATTGGATAAATTTAAACTGTTAAACTTACAAACATGCATATCGACACATTTTCAAGAAGTAATTGCACCATTCTGTCATCATCTTACTTACTACTTTGATCAAACAGTTAAGTCATTTAACCAAAGACAGTTAACTTAAATCGGTGATATTCAACGTTGATTATGGAAAGTTTCTCTCCGAATATAAAATGCTCTCCTTACCACATGTTGCCATTCATCCCGTTTAACCTTCCTCCAATTATTTTGTTAGTAAATCATCTTAAATAGAATTATTTGGATCGACAATTACGTAATGATTCGTATTCTTCCCATATTAAGTTCTAGTTTCAAAGTATTTGGTTACAAATGTCATTTGGAAAGATGTTCGTTAATTTTTACGCGTGTGCCATCTATAATTAAATACGTAATGGGAAAAAATCAATAGAACTTATCATATTCGAAATAAAACATTAATAATTACTAAATTGAAAGATCATAGGTTTTCTATATTTTAAGTTTGCACACATATTTTGAAAATCAGTCCTACAGGACTCATTATCTTTCAGATATCCATATAAATTTGAAGGTGAGTAGAATTTGTCTTTCAGACATTCAAAGAATGTGGAAAAAATAATAGCAGTTATATATATATTATAGATGTGTATAATCTAATTGCTCCTCATACTCGGAAAGTTGTTTAAAGTTTTTCCAAATGCAGTATCAGTGTCGTTATTGGAAATATATCAATTTAGGGGCAAACTAGAAACGAACCCGTCACGTGCATTATATACCTCTAGCTTTTTCCCCTTGTTTCTATATAATTATGGGTTTCATAAATAAGGTTATATAAATAAAATTATGGGTTATATAAATATATGTAAATATTTCATATAAACATGGGTTCGATTCCAGAGCGACCCTAATTCTCAAATTTCCCCATAACAAATACATGGGCTATAATTCAGAAATTTTTGTAGGGCACTCTTGATAGTGTAGAAGTTATATTTTTCACACAAGAATTAAGAGTCCACATTTTTACATATAGACTCCGTAAAAATGTCGTACTTGGTCGTTGGTTCGATTCTAGGGGGCGTTTACTATATTTCCATAAGAAATGCATAGGGAAACAAGAACTCCTTATGCGGCCTGAATGAATTTCCTTTTTAAAATTCGAGTGTTCATAAAGTTAATCATACTTAAGCGAATGATGACAGTGTTTTCGGAGGAAGGCCTTGGTTCGACGCCGGGGCGGTAATAATACTGCCCAAAGAAAAGCGTACGAAATCGAAGTCAATGCAATGTACGCTGAGAAAATGTACTTTAGGTTATGCTTAGCATGATTTATCCGAATGATCTTTCGGAAAATCTTACGTTTTATTAAAAGATATATATTTCGATTGCTTGCTAACAGCAAGCGCACATTTACTCGTATGTAATCGTCCCAACTCAACTGCCTCAACGGGCCGATAGGTTGTTAAGGGAGACGAAGTATAGTTCAGGTTCAACCATTCTAAGAAGGTTTATCTTCGGTCAAATAATAAATTTCAACCGGCATTTGGACAGGAGAATTATTTTCCTTCCCCCGAGTATATTTACTATTTTCATGATGAGTCTCTGTAATGGAAATTCACCATAAGCACCACCCACTCGAATGTCCGGGTGACATTACAGGGGTGCCACTAACCTCGCGACGTACAACTGCCGCAGATTGACTTCTGGAGCTACTAAAAGAAGCAGAGAAAATGGAATGTTATCGAAGAAAGCTACAAGACCCCAACACTCTTATAGAGGGCTATTTATTTATAGTGGAGGATGGAAGAATGGTTGATCAACTAGAAATGGAAGAGAATAGAGAAAGTACATCTGATCGAGTAGTGCTCAAGATTAATAGGCGATACTCGGTTCTGGTCATCCAAGTCTAAGCATCCACAGCAGCGAAGAAGAAATTCGGACAATCTGAGAAGCAAGACCACTTCTTTAAAGTAATTATGGGCGACGCTCGTTCAGCGGGAAGTCGATGATACTGTCGCCGTACAATATGGACTAGAGAAATGAATGAAGTCAGTTTGCAGAATATGCACTTCAAGAAGTGGAGGGGCCCTAATGGAGTCAAAAATGAAATAGACCACTAACAAACTCTTACCGGAGGACAACTTCAACAAAGGGAGTGACAATAGGTTAGTGAGTTACAGAGCGAAGATCGATATCTGAATGGAACGCAAGGAGTTCTAAAAATAGAAATGAGGTTTAGAAACTAGAAGAGAACAAGGATTTGTACTAATAAATAGATTCTCAGAAGGAAGGAGATTTGGAAGTCACTAAAATTTTGATGGGGGTAGCAAAAGAAGTAGGATGTTCTCCTGAGGACCAACAGATAAAAAAATCAGAGATGAAACCTGGAAAACGAGGAACTGAAGAACTCAGACACTGCAGGAGGTGGCATAGAGTACATGGAGCTTTGCAAGTCGATCAGAAGATCAAAGAGGACGTCAAGAATTTCAACGATAAGATTGTAAAAGAAGCGATTGTGAATGGCAAAAGCATGAAGAAGGCCAGACAACGCCTAAGGCTATACAAATGGAAGATGGCGCCACAAACAGGGTAACTTCAGTCGCATTTACAAGAAAACAGATAACTGTGAAGAGGAAAAACGATACTTCAATGAAAAATCCTAGCTTCCATTCTACCAGAAGAAGTAACCATTAATAGAATAAAAAAGGAAGTGGAGCAGATGGAGTATTGGCAGAATATTTTCTACTTGGAGAGAAATTGCATCTTAGCGGAAGCATTAACTTAGAGAAGGAAAAATACCCACTCGTCCTCACAGAAAAGGAGGATTTGATGAACCCCATCAGTCTGCTCCCAGTTGTCTACAAAACATTGATGAGGATAATACGTTTGATGACAACAGCTAAGCAGCCGAGAGAAAAATCCTGATTCCGAAGAGGTTACACATCCATACACTACAGCGAATTATCAACAGGACAGATATTTACGGGATTCTATTAGTTCTGTGTTTTGTGGACTTTTGACTCGGTGAATTTCAATTTTGTTTCAATTTCAATGCTCTTTCTCCCATTCTTTATGGAGATGAAGTGAAATAGAATCAAACTCATGAACTAATGCAAAACAGTCTGTTGATTATAAAAAAGGTCAATATAAATGCTATCCTTACAAAATGGAATATTCTCTCTGATAAGTACAACAATATAATCATTTAAATTTGCCATGTATATATAATGGCGGCAATTCAAATGAGCCTGACATCAAACCAGTAAAATAATAGTAGTTTTGTACAGTGTAAATTAAAAAATATATAGATTTACATGGCTTATCTTTAAATTAAAGAAAACTGAATCTTCTTTAAACAAAGGAATTATATTATGAGTATATAATGGATCTAAGTTATGTATATATCCATTACATTATAATACAAATATATATCCTCCCAAAGCAGCTATATGAGCTTTATAATTACAGATACTATTAAACTTTTATTGGAGGATACTGAAGCTGGGTGATGGTTCGAAATTTTTGGAACAGAAATAAAAGTAGTTGACTCGTGGAATTTACTGATATTACTCTCACTGAAAATATTAATGGAATAGTCCCTACGTGGGATGAAAGATCCTTGTGATTATAATGGGTCACAATATTTGGATCAATAATGGGCAATTATTGACTTCCCTTTCTCTGGGTAAAATTATTATTAATTCATCTTTCAACAATATATAATTGCCAGAATACAGGAGCACCAATGAGAGATCAGGACCCAAATGAGGGGGAGAGGTCCCAATAAAGGACACATGAGGGCTATCCAGAAAAATCCATTTTGTTTTGTAGTGACAAAAACTAAGCACAATGAAAAGTTTTATACGTTAAATTTGATTAAAATCTAAGCGTGAATATCAGGGGAACACACTAAATTTCTGCTTGCAGGATTACCTTCTTAGACAGGTTATACATGGTCCTATACATAGCTAACTTATTAACAAATAAAGTTTCAGTTGAATGTGGTATTACATTTATGTAGGCGTCAACAGAAAAAAAGATGACAAAAACGGTGATCACTGCATATGCAAAAAATAGGGAGTGGGAATAAATTCATTGTAATTCCATTATTTTTCTATATGAATCTAGAGATTTTGTAATGGATTAGAAGCTGGAAATCATAAAAAAATTTACGATCTATTTATAAATATTTCTCTTCAAATGGTCTTTTCATCTTCCATTTGCATTTCATTTAAAAAGATTCGCTTCCCGATCGTCGTTTGGGGGGACGCACGTTTCGGGAGGGGATTGTTTCGCGCGCATCCCCAAAATAACGATCGAAAGTTGACAAAAATAACTGTTGTTCAATTCTCCTTGAGTTTGGTATTATCGTTACTCGTTAATCTTATGGAAAAATTTTATATAGTCTTTTATGCTGATCTCGAACTTAAAACGAATCGATAAGAGAAATGCTTATGTTCAAAATGGATGTTTCGCTTCTGTAACTTCAGGGAGCGTTTTTAAAATTTTCCTCTTCTCGCTTTGCCGTTCGCAATTATAAATCGCCATTCTACTGTTTCAAAAGCGCACTTTTTTCAATAACACATTTGTGTCAATAATCGATCTGAAGTCGTCTGCACGTGTTTCGTGATCGGAAGGTTCGAAATTATTCTTTCTTTTCCGTCCCAAAAAACTGCACATCGAAGTTCTTGTGTTTAATACAAACGACTTAAAATTCGGAGTCGGAAATAGTTGCGGTGATGATGCCGAAGTTAATTCCGCTATTTCAACTTCGAATTAACTGCTGAGTATTTCAAACGTACTTTGAATGGAATTGTAAATTAAGTTGCGTAATCATTAACTTTTAATGTTTTAATTTGCAAAATTTCGCTGTGAAATTGTTTATAACAAGTATTAAGAAATCGGAGAAATTTGAACTTATTAGATTCCGTAGATTCGTAATTTTCACTTGAGTTGAAGATTAGATTGATTTTGATAAAATTGCAAATAGTTTTTCTGTTTGTAGTGAAACTGGCAAATGAAAAATTACGTAAAATATTTATTAAAATTTGGAAATCGAAATTTTTGCTAATTATGGACGACATCGAATCAGTTGTCATGTATATTGCATGCTTCTATGGATTCGCGATGGGAAATTTTAGTCTAAATTGCGGGGAATTATTCTTTGCACAGTCGTTTTCCATACCAAAATAGAATATTCTTTGTAAAATTTTTTCTAGCCATTTAATGAGAATCATTCATTTTGCAAAAAATTTCATGGTCCTAGAAACCTATCATTACTTTCAAGAAACGCGAAATCCTTTATTGTATTCCTCTTCATTCAAAACATTTTGACTAAAAATTTTTTGTCACGAAAGTATTTTTTAAAGCTAAAGAGTATCAAACATTGCATTAGCATTTTCAGATATCATTTTTATAAAAATCCGAGAAGGAAGAGGGTTTTTCAAGACAAAGGCACTCTTTTCATGTCCTTCATTTTCTCGGATTCTTTTGCGACGCTCATTTTCGGAGATCGGTTTTTCAGTTTTCGTAATTCTGATGACGCAAATTCAAGACTATCGTAGTTATTCCTTTAAAACACGTCTTTTACTTCGATTCCATAGATTTTCACTCTTAATACGTATGTCTATGGAATAAATGAGTAACCCTCCCTTATATATGTTTGCAATACGCTTTGACTTATGTACGCGAATATTATTTGCGAATCTTGGCAATTCTGCATTTGTCTATTCCACTGGTTTATCCGAAAACCAACGAATGATGTTTTGAGGTTTGATTAAAAGCGTGAACACATGGTTTTCCCCCGAAGGCATCTTTTAACGAAGCTCTTCAATTGTTCCCCCGATACAAAAGTTTCTTCGCAGCTTCGATATTCATTCGCTGAAGATGAAAGCTCGTCATCTTTGCAAAAGTATGTGGACGAAATGCGGCGTATATTTAAACAATTGGAAAAACTGTATTTAAACATTTAATCGAATCTAAGTTAAAATTCTACTTTGGATGTGACCGAACATGCAACTTTAAAGCATCTATTGTTGTATTTGATATGTGAACATTAATTACATAATGAGCTTAAATAAAAATAGTTCTTTTGCGCGAAAAGATCGATTTCATTTGATGAATTGAAATGTGAAAGGAAAGCTTTGATTCAGCACATTTCATTCAATCACTTCTCGTGAACACAATCGATATCATCGTTAGGATATCATTTGTTAGTAACGTATCAATGAATAAAAAGGTATTTACGTGTACAATTAAATACAATTACATGATTCAGCCATCATAATAATTCTATGAATAGAAATATTTTTAAAAACGTATCGAATTATTTTTAATTATTAAAGATTCAATTTCATAAATCTTTAAGGAATCTCAAACATTCGTTTTGGTATTTATCGCAATTGATCTCCATTGACAATTAAATACTACTAATAATGAGGAATCGCTTGTTCAGATAACTCTTTTTTTATATTTACCGCAAAACTGATAAAATTCCATTCGGGATAATTACATACGTCATCTATTTAATGTTTACAAAGATCATTTCGTTATTTATGCTTAATTAATAAATTCAATGGACCGTTTTCCTAAACGTTGACGTCATTTGCATATTTTACTTCTCAATACGTAACTCGGCGATCTTTTGGTTCAAAGTGGCTCTTCAACGCTGTCTCCCGGACATGCCACTGTCCAAGCGAATTCCGACTCTTCTTTTTTTTCTTTATGCGCATCGCCACAAAGGATTCGACAGAACAATGCGCTCAACCCCAAGCGCTTAAGATGTACATTTTAATTAAAAATCGCCCCGGAATGCGGCCAATAACTCGCGTAAACAACTCCCCTATCGGCCATCACGCGCACTATCTAATATTCGCTTTTTTTGCACCGTTTTCTTGCGATAGTCGTTTTAACTTCGGTAATTCTCATAATTTTGCGCAGAACAAAAGAATAGCGAAATATTCTCAAGCCTTTCTCTTTAACGGATCAATTCCCTTTTAGTGAATGGATACTCAATAATCACATCTTCAATTGAAATCAGCATTTTCGTTCGCAGCATCAAAACAACGAATGACTTCTTACAACTCCAATATACCGATGACTTGAGTCAACTGCTATAACTTTAATTTTATTTCTATTTGTTTTTAACTAATTATCCACGTCTTTAAGCGAAGAATGCAAACATTTATCAAATTCGTAATTGAATGTTATTCTGTTGCACTCATTTTCGAGACTTCGAAAAACGTCCAATTTTGAGAAGCACTCGATTCGAAGAAAGATTCAGTTGAACACTTTGAACTACTTATTATTACAATATATTTGAGTTCAATTTACTTTTAGAATTCCCTTTTTTATGAAACTATTCGACAGTTAAAATGAAATCGATGGAATGTTCTTTATTAATATTGAAATAAAGTTATCGTTCATACGAATTACACTCGTTTAGAAATAATTAGTTTGCAATGGCTAATGATGGCGCCCGGAGGCAAATCCGAGTTCATTTGACGTACTCTCGAAGTGTAAATGGCAATTATGCGAAATTTTCAAGGATCAAATATTGTTCAACTTCACGAGTTTGTCTTAAGTTTATTTTTTGAATATTTATAAGCGATTGAGACATATTTGTACGTTTTATTATTTAAATGTGATAAAAAGCGATCGAAACTGATTTTCATGGGTATTAAACGGATTACTTCGGCTGAGTTCAAAACGAATTTGTTAATCGAAGTCCTAATTAAGAACGGATTGAATGGACTTCAAAAGGAATGTAATCGACTGTAAATATAAGAAAATGTTTGTTTTTCCTCTCGTGGACTTGTCGCATTGATAACTGTGACATTCTGACGAACGATGTTAAGAAAGATTCCGTTCGCATTTGACGCCTTCGATACTCATTTGAAATCCAAACAAAACGAAGAAGTGCGCAGAATAATTTCAAATGATTTATTTGTCTTTAGATCCGATTGTTATAGCAAATCCAACTCCTTCTACTGTTTGAATCGATGCACCAATTCGCAGTTAGTGACACATAAATCTTTCGAATGTGATTTATGCCAATTTAGTCTCAAAAGGTCACGGAAAGGATCTTTCGAGAATATAGAAGTGTTTGATTACTAAATAAAAAAATGGCTTATCTCAACTGATTTAGGCGAATCTAAGAGAATATAAAACTGAGTTTTCTTTTTTATTTTTACTTTGAACAATTTTACTTCTGAAAGTTCATTCACTGAATTCCCGTCAAATGCAGGGGAGTGGTCGAATGGCGCGTCAAATGACGGACAAAAGAGCGGCGCATCTCAAGATGGCGTACGACTCTTATTGCACTCTCATTCGAGTGCAATAAGAGTTTCTTCTCGTCCATACGATTTCCCTCTTTTCAGCGAAGGAACATTTTCTACTTCCATCTCTCGACCAACGAATACTTATAAAACATATAACTTAAATGTTCTTAAATGGATACGCAGTTGAGAGGTGGCATCGATCCATTCACATGTTACTTTTTGGAAGTCTATTTGGACCATAACTTGAGGATTTTATTTCACAGAATAAATATATCATTTCAGTCTTCTTAAAAATGGGGTCTTTCTTCGTTTTTCTCTTTTGACGAAATCTGAGTTGTGGAATTCGTTTCACTTTAGATCAGAGGTTTCCAAACTTTTTCGTAGACCACCGTTTATCCGTTTTGTGTAGACCTGAATTTCTGTAAACTTTTAACTGTAGTGAAGTTAAGTGTAAAAAACCTAAAGTAAAAACATATGTTAAGTTTTATATATTAATTGAGTAAAACTACTCAAAATAAAAATTAAAAAGTACCCAAAATAAACAATCCGAATTTTTTTTCCTGCTGACGTAGACCCCTTACAGGTTGTCTTAGGGGTCGATATAGACCACTTTGGGAATCACTGCTTTAGACGGATATACTCTTTTTTGTATCCTAAAATAAATGCGAGTGTAAATTGTTACTATGGTCAGTAAGCGTTTAAGTACTGCGTCTTAGAGAGTGCCACCCCCCCACGGCAGCGTCTAGTGTTTCTGAATCGAGTACTCCTCAATTGATTCGTCCAATGGAAGTGTTTTTGAGTGTCACAAAATGGAAAGAATGTATCTTGAAAGAAATAACCGACTGAATTAAATGAAAAAACGATTTGTTCATTTCGGAGGAACAGTCGACATTTTAATTCGGCTTAAAATATTAAACAGAATTTTTTTTTAAATAGGAAACTTGGTGCCATAGTTTTCGAATGCGAATATTTCCATATCTACTTCAAAAGGGTGAAGATCGAATTGTGGGACTTTAGATTGTCGGCAAATGCTACTTCAGAATAAGCCGCTGCCATAAGCAACCAATTGAATGTCCGACGAATGAATCGTTTAAAAGACAAAAGCAATAAATCTCGAGAAGTAGTGCAAAATGTCTCCTCTGAAGTCGCATTTGTTTCGAAATAAAAGAAACGTTCAAAGTTTAAAAAGATCTGTTCCTTAATGATTTAAAGTGGTATTTGATAAAATGCATTTCGAAATTTGAGAATCTCATTTCGATCTCTAAATACATTTTCGATTACTATCGATCCTGTAATTCGATACTTCGGAATAATTATGGGGAAATAAGAGAAAGACATCTTCGATACGATGACTTCGAAATGGAGATTGAAAAATCGAATGTTCGGGAATCAATAGAATTTGAATGGAAATAAATGATAATTCGAAAATGGACGCATTTTGGGCGATTCTAAGAATAATCGAAATGGTCGCGTGATAAAAGTGGAACCGAATCCGATGTTTTAAAATATTTTTCATTTCTTCATTTTGAATCCTTTCATACGACCGATTGAAGTGACACCTATCGAGTGACGATCGAATGTTCTGTTCGAATATCGTTTTTAGAGATTTATATAAATAATATAATAAATATATATATAAAGGAATTATGTGGTTCGAATAATTTGTTGCGAATGTGGTCGAGACGCTTCAATTGTGGGAAATTAGAATGTACCAATGAATCCTTTGGTAATATTTGAATTACACTTTAAAATATTGACGTAATTTTGTGAAGTAGACGTCGTTTCTATTTAAGAAACATTATTAATAAATGAATATTCCGAATCTAATAGAAAAGGCGTGTTTACTGAGTGGCGTCGAGGCCATGGGGTTATTCTCGGAGAGTGTAAACAGAAGCGGCCAATGATAAGGAGCTCCGTGTTCTATCATTCATCATTCGGTGGCTTTTAAAGTACGAACTGCTCTTCGCGACACGTGTTCAGATGCCTCCGAACTCGCGTTTCTGTGATTATCAATGTTTCGCTCGAAGTACTTGTCATTGAATAATTGTTTCGAATCACGAACTTTCTAAACTCTAAAGTCATTTTAACGAAACAATTTTGTTACGTTTCTAACGATGAAATGTAGAACTAAATGAAAATGCATATTATAAATGCAAACTATGCCAATGCAAAAGCACCGCCTTTTGGTGTTTCGTTATGATTTCTCTGATTTCGACAATCCCTAACACATCCATTCCTCTTCTCTAAGAGAGCATACGATTTCAATCGAACTGCACGTCTCATCCGTCGCAATCCATTTACTTGCCGCATTTCACCAGCAAAAGTATCCCTTTCAGCTGTAATACGCTTCATTATGCATTTCTGTGATTCTTCAATCGCTCTAATCAGAATGAGACATCGAATTAGTATATTTCGATAGATATTTGAATGAATGAGTGAATATCGTATAAGACTAACATTTCAACTTTAAATGTTCCGAACCCCAAACAAAAAAACATCGGATTTTTTTTCAACCATTTCCATGGAAATGTCTTGCAGCAGCACAATTATTATGTTCCGTTGCAAAGTTTTCAACTTTGACTTTAAAACCGTCATCATCCGCCATCTTAGAGTTGTGATGGTGCGTTTGGTCCACAAATGGATGCGCTGTTTAATGCAGTCGACGGGAAATGACGTCATCTTGCAAATATCTGAGGAAACGTATGCAACGAATGGCTGTAGTATTCTCGCGATGTATTGGATCGGAAAGATTTCCTAATAATTAACTTTTCGGTATCGTTTGAGCGCACGAAGAGAAAATAAAAAACTTCTAAAAAACGGAAACGCAGCTGAAAGCTGTGACTAAATATAGTTTTATGAGCCAATTTTCGTTCTGTAATTTTAATGTCAAAGATACTCTCGGAACTAAACATTGGAAAAAGGCCGCGAAGAACCTCGTGGACCGAAGTTCCGACAAAATCGAAAAGTAACGATAAATGTAATCATAATGTTTGAGTGGTTATTAAATACCAATTACTTTTCTAATTCGTGCATCCATTTTCTTCCGTTTGATTGCTTAGGAAACTTCCGTGCCTTTTCCGCTGATTTCCACTTTCATTGGCGTATTGCGGACCTTTTTTCGATTTATCTCCGAATTATTCGCAAATTAATATTACGAATCTCCTGTTTCGGGTTTTCGAAGGCATTTCATCGGAAATGTTTTTCGGCTCAAATTTTCACCCTTTTCTTGTCCAAAATGAAATCAAGAGAAATTTCATAAATTCCACCAAATTATCAATTCTCTCGTTTCCATTGGAAATGATGCATCTTCTTTCAAAGAAAATAAGTTTTCATATTTTTCTAATTCTTCCACTTTCTATTTTTCGTCATTTATTTTATAAAAGCGAAGTTTCGGATAAACAATTGAATGTCGCAAATTTTGATTGGCCGTGGAAATGAGACGAAACGTTCGGAATGATCGTCGAAATGAACATCGAAATGAGTTCTCAATTGGAATTCTTTCTTTTTTCGGCAATTGTTCATCATTTGCTTTTCCCTTCAAAGCCAATCGACCTCAATACATTGTCTGCACACTCTTTGCAAACATTGCAAATTCGCCTTTTTGCACACATTTTCGCGAACCGTAAAGAAATGCCAAAGAACACCGCAAATCTATTTGTTTCGGTTGTCCACTGATCAGTGGTCCTCTTTACGCGAACGTCTTAAGCAAAATTTGGGTTCAAGTGATTCTTCTTATTTACGTCAGATCGATACTTCAATTGAGGTTTTCCGAAATTAAATTTCTCTGATTTCGAGTGAAAATGGCGAACGAGGAATGAAAATTATACATTTTATTCCGTCGAAAATAATTTCCTCGGCAATTGAACGTTCGTTTGTTTAGAAGAGTAAGAGTTGATTTCCTTTGAATCATTTGCTTTGGAAGTTCAGCTTATTTCGGGAATCCGATTATATTCGCAATTAAATTGCGTTTTGCCGAATGCAGAATGACGACAAATACATTTCATATATTAGTTTGTTATTTAAAATGTGTCTTCGCACTCATTAAAATGTTCAATGATTTCCAATTGACGTCTACAAATTCGTTAAAATATTCTAATTCTTTTATTAGCACTTTCGATTCATTTGGACTTCGAATGCGGACATCGAGGCAAATTGTTCACAAGTTCGATGAGCAAACGCTATAATTTTCTGCAAAAACGATTCCAGAAATACAATATGATTTGCACTCCAACCATTTCTGTCTTTTTATCGCTGTTTTTGGATGATTTCGTAGGAAAAACGCAATAAAAAGAATTAGTGACGCCCTCAATTCTATAAACTATAAATACATTTGATTTGTTACGTGAATTCGATGGAGCGTCAAATGACAGCGGTTTGTTAAAAAAGAGTTAATTCTCTTAACGGAAATGGATCTTTGTTTCACGAAAAGGAACTTAGGAATTCTTTCGTACAACTTTATTTTGAAATATGTTTTGAATCTTTGGAAATCAATCGTTTCTTATAGATTTCATTCGTTCAACGAGAATTCGAGATCTGTTTGTGAATATTCCAAAAATAAACGTGAATATGATTCATATTGAATTGGAGGATGTGTACGAGTAAAGGTGTGCTTGCTCACAGCAAGTAATCTGAAGAAATATATCTTAATAAAAAATTAATTTTTCGACAGATTATTCTGCTTAGTCATGGCTAAATATAAACTAAAGGACATTATCGCAGCATTGAATTCGATTTCTCATTATGTCGAACCAAGGACATCCAGCGGCAAATACTTTCGTCATTCGCATAAATTTGCCAGTCTTTAGAAACACTCCAAATTTTGATACGAAATTCATTCGAGAAGTGCCTCAAAAGAAGTTTCGCAATGCGTTGCTTATGGAGAGAAAGTCCCCCTAGAATCGAACGAGCGACCATTTACAACATTATTACGGAAACATAAATATTAGGCCTATCTTTTCTTGTATGAAATTAAAATGGTCTACCAGGAAGTGCCCTATAGAGTTTAAGGAAATCTATCCCGTGTATTTCTTATGGGGAAAATCGGGATTACGGGTCGCTCTGGAATCGAACCCATGACACATGGGCAATTACTGATTTTCTTCGTAGTACATTAAATACGTATCTGTGAGTAGAGGAAGTTTGAATGAATATATTACGCTATATATAATTTTTCAAATTTGAAAATATTTCATTCCCAAGCATCGAACCCGTGACCAGGTGCAGGAATACTATAGCGTTTTTCCGTAGAAATATATATCAAGTACAACTACATGAAATTTGGCAATACTTTTGGCTTAATGAAAAGTATTTTTTTTTAATTGTCAAAAATCGACCCCATGCATTGTTATGGGGGAAAATCTGACTTTGGGGCCTCCTAGAATCGAACCCATGATAGGTATTGTCTATTTCCGATTTTTCCTAGGTGAGATTTAGTGCCAATACGTAAGAAAATCGGCGAACCCGTGGCCCCCGTGGTTTGGGCCTGACATTCGTATCCTATAATATATCCACGAAGCATCTGTATATAATAGATGGATGTTAATTTTTATTTCCGTTTATCCGATTTATAATACGT
This sequence comes from Pantala flavescens, assembly GCA_020796165.1. Classification (NCBI taxonomy): domain Eukaryota; kingdom Metazoa; phylum Arthropoda; class Insecta; order Odonata; family Libellulidae; genus Pantala; species Pantala flavescens. The sequence continues at coordinate 16,329,850 of CM036885.1, read as the reverse complement.
CGTGTATTTTGTCGTCCGTTGAGTTTTTGAATAAGTCCAAGATTATTTTGGGTGATTTTTGTGCAATCGCTTTCACTCTTTCGGTTCCAGAAATCAGATGATTCCTTCTTCAATACGCATATTCTCATCGTATGTTTATCCTAATTGCTCATCGATTGCATCTAAGCTCCGAGGGCAGCGCCGCCCTCGGCCGACTCGGGAACGACGCCTCTCGCGGAGCATCGATCGAACGCGATATCTCGAACTTCAACTGGCAAACATCCAAAGGATATTCTGCCGATTGGGTCAAATATCGCAAAATCGTGTTGCCTTTTCGAGTTAACGTGTTAGAACATATTCGATTGTTAAGTTAGTAGGAGTTCCTTGAGATAAGTTGACGGGTGTGTGTATTTATCCAAAGCCTAGAAACTTAAATATAAACCCTTCTTTCATTTACTTGGTCGCGATGGGTAATGAATGAATTTAGATTCGATTTATATTGGGCGTCCCCATATGTTGTTCACAGTTATTTTTGGACTCAATCGGACGATGTGAATGCGGAAATTAATTTTAATATTCGTTTCTGTCATCACAGGACTTCATTTAAAATGGTAGAAGTTGTCCTTAATTTGACACCCAAAGGAATGGCAACTAATCCGTAGTACAGACGAACTCAGTTAATTAAATTAATGCGAAATTAAATCTCAATTATGAAAATCGAGTTTTTCTCGGCATCTTCCTCTATTTCGGTGAACTTTTAAGGTTCAAATAGTTTTCATAGCAATAGAACGTTCAACATTAAGTTGTCACTTTGAAAAGTAAAAATGCATTTTATTATTCTTATGTACGATTTTTGAGTATTTACGCGTTTTAATAAACTTTAATATTAAAATTGATTATTAGCAACGAATTGTACTGAAAATCAAAGCAAGAAATCTCATTTCAGTCTAATGATAATTTATATTGTTCTGTTTATTTATTCATTGTTTTCCTTATATTTATTCTATATTTTAAGGGAATCTTATCTTTATATTTATTATATTTATTCTCTATACAGAATTAATTTAAAAATATATAAATATTTTTAACGAAATTCAGTTTAAATTATAAGAGAGGATTTTATAACGCTCAACATATCTTTAAAATTAATATAAGTACGGAAATAATTTGTTATAAAAATTAACTCTTCCTTAAGAAAGTCAGATGATTTCTCTTTTGATATTAATCGTTGATTTGCCATCGCTTAAGTGTTTCATCATCAACCAAAATCCTCACGAAACGCATTTGCTTCGACTGATTTAAGTTCTTCAACCGAAATTCTAATTAAATCTTCTAAATTTTACTTTAAATCTCATTTCTTTGAACACAATGTCCGTTATGAGCAAAATATATTCGAAATATTGAGGATTTATGTGAATAGTAGTTTGTGAATTCACAGATTATTTTGTTTTCCGATGACACATTTTACTAATCATAAAGTGTCGTGATTTTAAGAATACACTCAAACACTCTTAAGTGAGGTTTTGAAGAGAAGAAAATTCAGAGGTGAGATTTACCATTTTTCTGCATAAAATATTTCCACAAAGAACTTTTTAAAATACGGATGTTTGCATTTCATAGGCATTTGAAATTGCCTCTATTTTGCGGATTAAATTTATTTACTGACGATTAAACCCTGAGAAGAAAATGGTAATAAGCCAAATATCAAGTCTTTTATTCTCTCAGAACAATATAAAAACGTTAATTGGAATATTCATAATATAAATGTTGAATATAAATACTTTCTATGATACAAAATCACGGAACCATCGAAGTGGGAAACATTATAAAAACACAGTCTTCTTTTGATATATATTTCAGTAAGTCCTACTTTCCTCAAAGCTTTCAAGCACCAATATTTCTTAGAGCTATACCTTGATTTCTGTAGCCTTTTGCTTAAAAATGCATCTCGAGAGACCACTTGAGATTGAAAAATGAACGATATCTCAGTTTGGTATCTCTTTACTGCGAAGCTCACTCATTTTCAGCTTCTTCAACTTTAGTTCAACTGATTAGCATAAAAAGTATTCGAAAAAGAAAATTTAAAAAAACATTTACTTATAGCAAAGAATTTACATTGAAATACATACTGAAATCAGTTAATTTAGAAACTGTATTATCATTCACATAAAAGTGAGTATAAAATGAAGGAGTGATACTTCTGTGGATATATAAGCTTCTAAATTACTCCTAAGAGATAATATAATGACATTTTCGTAATTACAGTTTTTAAAGGGAAATTAATGCAACATTTTAAATAAATACCACTTCCCTCCATTTTCATTTCCATCGTACCTTCTACTTTTTTTGGAAATATTGAGGCACATTTATTCTTTTTGATAGAATATAATTTTTGATGCCTTTCTTTACAATACCAGCTAAAGTATTAGGCAAATCCCTTCTCAGACAATCGGCAAATTTTAAGTACACGTGTTTCATTTTCAGGGTCATTATTGCGTATGAACATCAGAGGGAAGTTTATACGAATGGAATGCGTTAATATCTTGAATGTATTTTTAGAAGCTCGTAAGATGTGATCTTAAACGGATCGTATTTGGCAGCTTACAATGCTCATCTCCTTATTCAACTAATGCATCATCTGGAAAATGTTCCTTTTGTTTTCATTTCCCTCCGCGTGGCGTCGCTCCTTTCAAACCATTTTCATTGCGTCATTGTTTCAGTCGGCTTCTCCTCAAAGCGAAGCTTCACTAAAGCTGAACACTTTCTTCTCTTAATTCGTCAGTTTGCATCTTTCGAATACTGTTTTACTTCAGATGGTTTATATGAAAGGATCACTGTTCTGTTAATTGTGTCGGTACCAAGGACGGAAAATGCTTTTCTGTTATATGAAAGATTGAGCGGGTGAATGTTTTTATGCAGATGATATGAGAGAACCTTAGAGCCTAACGTGATTAAGGCAAAATGTTAAACAATAATCTCAGAAATAAGAAACAAATGAATAGTCCGTTTTAATGTCGTTATTTATTGTCTTAAATCTCAATTTAAGGTATTAGTCAATCGAAATGTCTGTAAATCGGTTCAAATAATAGTTCGTTCAGTCAGTCTGTTTATATATCTATCAAAAGGAGTGTTTGCGGATGCTAAGTCATTGCCATAGACACATAATAGCGTTCAAGAACTAAATATTGCCCTTCCCTATCCTTTTCATTTGGTTTTTTTCATATTATTTTTCACTTCGTGCGCTATTTTTATTCAAAGCTTATTTTATATAAAATTTTACTTTTTGTCGAAGTTTATCTCACTTACGTAAAATAATGTTATAGAATTAATTCTATATTATAGTTCTATTACTTATACATAAGTAACTAATGTTTGTCGAGTAACAAAAACTTCCGTTCGCCGGATAATGAACTCTAATGCGTTAAAAGTGTAAACCATAATAAATCGATACTCAAGAGCTTTTAGTTTTCTCCCTCGAAAAGTATTATTCACATTCTTTTTTGTCAATATTTGCGGTTCATCGAAACTTTCTGAAAACCTTTAAAAACTCTTTTATCAAAACATATGAGAATACAATTCTTCCTTTTTCATATGCGATCGATTATTGAAAATAAATAAGAGTTAATAGTTGCAAATGTGCAGAACAGCAAATAATTACAGTAATAATAAGAAGCCTTTATTGATTCAAAGTGTTCCGTTAAACGCTGAACACATCGGAAATGGACTTGAGGCTCTATAGTTGATGCAAACGATGATGATACTTCAATTAAAGTCATTAATGTGATTTAGCATTTCCCTGATTCAATTTCATGTTTAGAAGATCGAAATGAATTGATTCGTCTCAAGTTTTTCTAATTCGTCATATTTTCCTAAATTTTGTTATTATCTGAATTATCTTTTCACGATAATAATGGCAATTGACGAAAATATTAGATACGTAAGTAATTAGTTTATCAAATAAAAGCGTTCACACAATTAGTGTAATGTAATTAGACATAAAGGGAAATGCATTTTGATAAACTGATTGGACTAAGAAGGGAAAGAGTTCGTTTTATATTCCTTATATATTTACGAATTAGTCCAGATTAAGGAAAATTGTATTATAGCAACTATAGTTGTTGTAGAAAGTTTTCCAAAATACATAAATATTTAGCATTTGAAAGCCGAAATCGTTATCCAAAAAACTTTGCTCAACATTGTATCACTGTAATGCTTATATTTATGTACTTATGTACCTCATTATGTAAAAAAGTTTTACTTTAACCCATAGGAACAGATAATTTTTTAAAAACCCGCATTCATATGAAAGAAATTGCCTTTATTCTGATGCTTTATCGTTATATAATTTTTAGCGTCACCGGTAACTATAGGCGATTAAAGGAACTTAAGATAATAGTATCTTTAGATATTAGTTATCTTCGTTAGAACGATACGTGAAGAGGAATCTTTCAAAAAAATGAATCAGCTACAAAATATACCTTTATCGCTTATGAATTTTCATTCCCAGAATATGGGACTTTAAAAACAATAAACTCAAAAATATCTCACAAAATATTTTTTCTTCCTGTAAAATTTTGGGTAAACTTAATTGAAATAGATTTTTAATGTTTTTATCTAGGATATATTTTCCAACAAAGTTTGTTATTACACCATACGTGGACAGGGATTTGGATGTTCTCACTACTTTATTCAGCTGTAAAACTGTAATAATAGCTGTAAAACTGAAGTAGAGGAGGTTCGTTTGAATTCCTCAAATGAATGAAGCGTTTGTTCATATGAATTAAAGAAAAAGGAATTTTAAGAAATGAAGTGCCTCCATCGAATGCCGCCATATATTCCATGCCTCTGCCGCAGTTATTCTCGAAGTCGCTTTTGTATTTCGCATGTCTTTTGTTTTTCAACGCGTATCGAAGCAGACAGTTTCAAAAATGGCCTCCGCAAATACGAAAGAAAATATCTTTTCTAAATCTCTTTTCTCTGGAAATGATTCTTTAATATTCATAGTAAAATGGCGTACATCAAAATAAACTACCAAATCGTATTACATTCGAAATGTAATTTTTTTAACATCACGTTTAAAAAGATCCGTTCTTTAAAGTGCTGTATTTGTAGATTGGACTGTTATTCTTTTGCGATGTGAATGTCATTTAAGTATGCGTACGAAAGTTTTAAGGTTCATTTTACCTTTTTGTGGAGTATTGTTACGTAACAATGTTTTTCCGAAAATTTCAAACAGAAGCAGGAAACCCTCTGAAAAGGGAAACCATAGGAAAGCGCCATCCGATATTATGGAAAGCGATGTTTCCACGTATTTAAAAAATTCTAATATTGACCGATTTCTCAATGTTACATACCTATTACATAAAGGTTCTTCGATACGAATGTTCAGCCCAAACTACGGGTCGACGATTGTTTTTCCTCATTTGGGAAAAAAATCGGACCACTATCATGGCTTCGATTCTTTTTCTTTTAATTCTTTCCGAGTATATAAAAGATTTTTATTACTCATATTTATAGATATACTGTCGCACTATAAAAAACTGTTATTCGTTTACTATAAATAGTCATCGGTTCGATGCCGGGCTCATTTGAATACCTCCCATTTAAAATACATAGAAATTCGATCGTAGAAATGGACGGCAGTTATATTGCAATTGAGCACTCTGTTCAGACTCTAGCTCATGAGTTCGATGGGGCACTTGATTTATATAAATCAAGTTAAAAGTGCGGCAACTTGTGATACCAAAAAGTTAAATGAGATAAATGCGTAATAATAATAATTACAGTGATTGTGGCAATCACAGAAGCTTTTTCAGTAAAATAAAGTTGAACTTCGAAAGCATCTATAAAAACTTTTACTGATTTGTCATTTATAAATTTTTAGAACGTTGTAGATATATTAATTGATAGATATAATAACGTTCTCCGTGAGAATTTTCAGGGTTGGCCTTCCGAAGTGGATCGCCATTCACCCGTCTTTTGCAAATTAAACATTTTTTGGGTTCAAAGACTCCTTCACTCGATGTTTCCCGTCGCATTTCACTTCGCTCCTTATTCCTCATCTATTTCTGTTTTCATCTGAGGTCTTTCCTTCAATCTCTTACTTTGTCCCATTCACCGAATCGTAGTATATGTCAAACCAGCGCAGTTATACGCGCTTTATATCCTTGTTTGTTTCTTGAGAGAGCGTATTACGAAATTTTATGTTCTACTAACTTTAGCTATAATATTCTCAATGTGTATGCCATTTTAATTTGTTACTTAAGTTAACCCATAAGTATTTAACATTAGTTCTTTTTGATAAAGCTTCACCTCAAATATTGTAAGTGTACTGATATTTATTCTTGTCAAAGCTAATTACTCTACATTTATCTTTGTTGATCTCCAACTTGTTTGGGTTAACTCAGTGACACAATTCATCGATATCCTTCTGAAGGTTCTTTTATAACCATATGCATAATGCAGTCGTCAGCAAATAGTCGTTCACGAGATTTCATTACGCTCAGCATATCATTGATAAACATTAAGAAGAGCCTAGTGCGCTACCCTGCGGTATCCCCAAAGTTACTTGACTTGGATCAGATAGTTTGTTTTCTACATGAACTATCTGATTTCTATCACTTATGAAAGCCTCCATTATCTTTCGGTCTACCGTCATCATACTCATTTTTTGGATAAACAAATTATAATCCACTACGTCAAATCCTTTTGCTAAATCAACCTTCATCATGATAGTTGGGAAAATTTGAACATTTTATGAGGCACTTCCAGATAGTATAGAATCTAGAAATGGTGATTTTTTAAAGATCATGATGTGCTATGTTGATATATGATCATCATATATTGTCCTTCGTTGGACGCCCGGGAGGGAATGGAATTCAAAATGCAATGATTTTAATATTTGATTAGAACGGTGTGTGAGCATTAAGCAACTGTCGGAAAATCTTTATTAATTATTTATCTGTCTTATCAACTGATTGCTTGCGGGAAGCAAGCTTACTTTTACTTGTATCGTTTACATAACGTTGAATTCGTTGAATGTATCATATTCTCTTTTATTTATTTTGTAACGAATGTTTGGATTTTAGATGTGTAACCTTTGATTTAATAACAATAATAGCAATTTTCATCGAAATGCTTCCTATATTCTAATTTGAACTCTACAAATTTTATTTGCTGAACTTCATTTGACTCCGCTAATTCAGAAGCCATTTATGATATTATTTATTACGATTCATTTAATTGTCTTGAAATTAAAGTGGAATTTCGAAGAAAGAAAGGTCTGATATTAAAAGGTTAGTTAATAAAAATTTGATTTGAAATTTAGATTACTTTCTATAGTTTGAGATGATTTTAAAATCACTAATCTTCTGATTCAACCGTTTTTAACTGAAAAGAGAGCAAAAACCGTGAGTTATTTGTTGTGTTCCCTTTAAGAATTCCATTCTCATGGCGGATTCTGAGGCTCTCAGAGAATTTATATTCCCTGGATTTCCACCGAAAGCCATTCCATTATTTCTCGTACAATGGATTTGGAGAAAAGGACATTTTGTGGACAGGTGTCGGTAAATTGGATTATTCACGTGAAATTCCCTCAGTTTCATCAGATAATTGATGGATTCCTAAAGTTTGCAGCATGATACATACTTCGGACGTATTTCAGAATAATTTCGTAACTTGAATTTTAACAATCTTAAAATTAACAGACGAACAATCGATGGAAATATTTACAGAAGATTCTTATTTAAGAAGCTTTTTGTTCCCAAAATTAAGATCATTATCTCCGAATTTGCAACTTCTGAGTATATCCGATTTATTTAATATCTAATGAAGAATTCGACGAAGGAAATGATCGAAATAATAAAGGAAATATTTCTTTTACAATATTATATAACAATTAAGAAGTATATATACTTAGAAACACCTCAAATCAAAAAGTGCGCTGTTTGCGAGCATCGTTATTGAAGGTGATCATTTGAAGCGCAAAACGAAATAACTCTTTAATTTCAAGACAATTAAATGAATCGTAACAAATAATATCGTAAATATGGAAGACCTTAGGATTTTTTGAATATTTTGAAAATCGATTCCTTCCAATCTTTTCCTTTTAATGTTTATAATATTCCTTCTGCTCTAAAATGATCACTAAAATATTCTTTGTTCTTTGCAAATACATTTTCCTCCTTTTAATCGATTTGAATCTTCAATTCGAATTTTGGAAATATTTCCGCATTTATTTTATCTCTTCGATTCGTTTATTTGCGGTGAAAAAGGCGTTGATACTCCTTTTCATTCAGTGGAATATACTGATTCGCGAGTTTGATGCAAACTAAATTTGACTTCAAGAGCTCTTCTATTCCATTCCGTGCAAATTGACCTGATCTTGAGAATACCATTTGTTGATCTGCTCTCTTTTTCAGTCATAAAATTCTGATTAGAGTTGCGCGTGAAGAATTATACACTATTTATCGAAATTTTAACATTTTAACCGAATGACGTTCACAAATACTCGTTTCGAGCCAATATCGATTCTCGTTTTCTTTAGCCGAAAATATCGCTTTCTCCGATACTTTCTTATCGAAGATTCTCATTCGATTATATTTAATCGATATTTCGTGTTATACGAATTCGATATTTTCCATTTTGTGAAGGGCCGAATGCGTCCAAACAAAATGAAAGTTCTTCTGAGCATTTGGAAAGGAAATATAAATATTATATTAACGAAGGTTTATTTCCTCGAAACAAATTTGAAGGAAAATGAGTAAAAGGACGATGGAACTTAATTATAAATAAAAATATAAAATAACTCCAATTCGGGAAAATCGATTAGAGTATATGAAACATTTCACTTCGAGAAAAAGCAAAATATTAAGAATATATTACTCGATAATTTAATATGAAAATGTCGTTCTTTTTTACAGTAAGTAGATCGATTCCTCAGAATGATTCAACGAAACTCAAAAAATGAAAGATTTTTTGTAAAATGGACATTTGCTGTCGGAAATCGTTATTAAATATTTTTATTTCGAAATTTGTGGCTTTATAATATTATTCTTCTTTATTAATATCTAAGAAGTAACTTCAAATCCATTCGTAAATAATTTTTTGCAAATCATTTCGATTATTCATTAAATCAGAATACTTTTTCAGGAGCGACTGTTTTTAAAGGCGAACCGTTTCGAATTCCGCAATTGGAGCAATCGACCGAAACAATCGAACTTCGACAAATCGATCGCCATCTTAGGAATCGATCGACAGTTATTTATCGACAGAACTTTTTTGCTCAAAAACCTATTATTTAAGGAGCATATTCATTTGACATTTCTCTTTTCACACATTCAATTTCCATCGCAAAAACACGCGATTCATTTCAAATCATCCACTTATCATCTAAAATAAGTCTTCCAAATACGAAAGCTGTAATTAAGGAAGATGATTCGCTTTTGAAAAATCAGTGTAACGCAGAATTTCAGAAATAAGTCTTAAAAAGCTAAATCAAAATTGAGAAAGATGAAAATTCTTCGATTATCGGAATACATAAATTCTTCTAAAATAGATTCCACGAATAGGGAACCGGTATCGGAAGGAAATACGCAATCGAAGGCTCACGAGAAGAAACAAAATGCGGAAGTACGAGAATTATTTCTTTCGAATTTTCAACTTCGACGGCTACTTCTCTCGCAATTCTAAGAACAAAACTTCTCACACGTATTAGTTTTCTATTCAAGAAATATTAATTTCGATTCGTATGAAACCTATCGTTCGCCGTATTTCTCGATAATTTGCCGAAACTTTAAGGATCTCTGGAAACGAGAAAATGTTTCGCCCAAAACAACTTCCAGCCGCCATTTTGAGATCCGACGTTATAACGAACCTTTGGTGAACCACTTCCGAAATTAAAAAAAATATCTCCTTTGTCCCGAGAAAACAGAGGAATAGAAAAAAAGGGTCCTTTGCAAAGGGACAATTTGCCGCTTCGAAGAACTCGTTCTAATTACGTGGATGCTCTTGGAGAAGAATTCATATTAGATAAATGAGCGAAAAGGGAATCTAGTGAATTTATCGAAAATTTGTTTATTCTCCTTTCAAATCTCGTGCAATTGCATCGAATTGTAGAAATAATGATTTTGAAAAATTAAGTTTATTTTAGACATTTTTAGTTCAATCGGCAGAACTTTTAATGGCATTTTCGCATGTTTGATCGAATGCGCAATATGAGTTCTTTCTTTTTAGAATATAACAAATATATTGACCTGATATTTCTAAACGTACTTCCAAATTAAAATACTTCTCATGACGATGAATTCTTATTAAAAGTTATAAATTTGAATGATTTCAATAATTACTATTCGTATTCAATTTCCCTAAACTTCTTTACAGGTCTTTTTATGAAAAGATAATTCTCGTGAGTTTATAAAACTTAGAATAATAACAAAATTGAATCGAGTGCACAATGCACTTTGCTATGAATATTAAGAAAGTGTCGGTCGAGTCAAATTGCTGGAATGTTGTTTTCTTTGAAGTTCACATCTCCAGTATTACTCTATAACGATGTTCTTATTCGAAAACACTATTTTAACTGAAATAAAAACGATTATTAAAAGATAAATTATCATTTGTTTCAGAAGTATGAAATGCAATGAATATGTTCTCCTTCAACTCCGCCTTCTTTGCCTCAGCAGCATACAATTCGCTGCGATCTAATGTTTATCGCAGATGTGATCATTAAATTTGAGTACTCATTCCACATAAGACATTCTTTCCTTCGAATGAATCTCATTCAACAGATGTTATGGACCCTTATTTACCAAAAGATTCGATTCCATAAAAGCCCTTAAGTATGAGGATTACGCATGAATTATTTGAAAAATATTTAGTTATTTGCTGTATAATAATATGAACCATATGCATAGATTTCAACTGCGCGCGTTGCCGCCAATTTCTTCAATTCGCTGCAATCAACTGAATCAAATAGGACTTTGTGACTCCTGTTACTATAATGGATTTCGTGTTTAAGGATTTTGATGTTTGGTAAATAGATAAAATATTGCTCATACTTTATGTACAATATTCATGTCTACATTTTAAAATTTACGTGCAGAAAATATGTTTTAACTCCCGCCTTCCAAGTGCTGTTGCAATGGATTTCTCAATACAGACTCGGTATTGATTGTTTAAGGTTAATATTTCGAAGAAATAAATCATTCCTGTAGAAACAAATGACAGTTTATGCTGTAAATGCGATATCCGGTGATACATTCAGATTGGATGCAATAAGGGATCCATGTGAGGACGTCTTTAATCCCATCGTATACTCTGCGTAGATGAGTTTCTAAAGTAGAGAGATTTCAAATATTATTTGATGTTACTTCAGAGTATTTATAAAAAACGTTTCTATTCATTCATTCATTTTAATGAAAATATTTGAGGCTCTCGTGGGATATCACAAATCTTACCGCGACGCTGTTTGCCTAACAACTGCACTGTTTCTAATAACGTACTCTTTAAATTTATTTCATATTTCCAAATTTTTATCAAAATAATTCTCTGATGTTCAATTTTATTCCTGTAAATTATTATTTTGGGAGAATTTTTATTTTTCCGTTTGTGACCCGAGATTTTATTAATTTATCAAATAAATGTTCATGAAAAGTCGTGGCAAACACACGCACGACACTTTCAGATGCACTTATCGATTAGTATTGTCAATGGAATCGGGAGTTAAATTGGCTTCGATGGCGAAGATGTATTTCTAACTGAAGATGATTCAAAAAGGTTCTTCTGAATAAATTTGTTGAAATTGTTTTATCGCTCATCACAGAAATACGATCGCACCACCGAAACATTTAATCGTTTTGATGAGCATCGTTCGAGGAATCCACTTTCGTAGAAAACCGATAACTGTTGTTTGTTAGGACGTTTATATTTTCGTAGAAATGAAAAAACGAATAAAATTGGAACGCACAAATTAAAGACAAGTGAACGAAATATGGAAGTTTACGAGGTAAGGAGACAATTCTGATCGTAATTCTAATTTTAAATGAGAAAACTAGAATTTATCGAAAAATAGTTCAATGTCATCTTCCGACAATCGAAGTCTCTTATAAACCTATCGTTTGTACCTTTAGTGAAATTAACAATTAATTCATTTAACTCTATGTGAATCACGAAGTATTGTGAATGTCGTAATTTGAGTTGATAAACATTCTTTTCATTTGTTCGCAGCCATATTTTCGTTGCTTCAAATGTTTTAAAATTCCTCAAATGGACGCCTTTTTCGGAATAATTTCAGAAACTTACGAACGGAAATAGTTTATTCGAGTGGACATTTTATTTAATAATGTTCAAAAGAATGCGGAGGATAAAGTCAACCGCACCACCGCGAATTCTTTTGAAGAGAGGCTTTGGTCATCTGTTCTGCAAACGAAGGGATCAGCAGACAAAAAGAGGAAATGATTTCACAGTTGCTTTAAAGTCTTTTGTACTTTAAGTTGCTGTAAATTTTCGGAATTTAAGGGGAGTTTGTAGAGAATACAATTGGAATTAAACGTGTAAAATGCTTTAATACATACGATTTAAATGACTTTTTAAGTAACCGTTCACTTAAATAATTACCGCCGTCCATCTTTAATGTAATCGATACATGAAAATGCTCATTTTATCGAATGTGCGATAAGCTTTCGATTAAATCGGATCGCACGAATTGAAATCCTTGAAATTACTTTATGAACGATATATTTTGAAAGTTGTTTCCTGAATATCTCTAATTATAGGAAATTTTCAAATCCAGTTTTGGTAAAAAATATAATTTGTACACTAACCTATATTTCACTAATATTACACTTTAGGAGTAGCTTTTGAAACTTCATCTTCATAAATATTTATCTCTAATCTAAGGGAATATTCGGGACAAGGAATTAATCATCGTAATTGTAGAAAATCTATTCGAGACTTTATCAGTATTTATCGAATTAGATTTGAAATTGGCGTTCGATTGATAAAATTGGATTTGTCACTTTTATATCCAATTCTGTGAGTCGATTGTATGAAATCTTCTTTCGAAGATACATTTCGTTCGTTTCTTATAGATTTCAAAATGCGTGTAATGTGGCCTAAAATTTCCTTCATAAACTTAATTTGAAGTTGAAAGCGAAAAGGAAACTTTCGAAAGTGGAAAATGGATAGACAAAAAAGAGAAGATTCAAAGGTATACTTTTGCAGAGTTGAAAGAGCACTCAGTATCATCTTTCTCTGAAGCATTCATGATGGAGAAAGAGAGCACATTTAAGTGTTTATATATTCATTTTATTTATTGTGAAATAAATTTTACATGTCCATATGTTTATTTGAAAATAAGTGCATGGAATTCTGATTCAACGAATATTCAACATTCCCCTTCGAATGTGTCATCGACGAAAGAAATCTGTTTTGATAGTTTTCATTTAACCCTCTTACTGCGGATGGGCCGATCTATCGGCCCTCGCTTATGCACGCCGGGCCGATAGATCGGCCCATCCGCAGTAAGAGGGTTAAGCGAACAATTATAAACGCGGAGATGATTCGTTGTATCCATTGGATAAGCGAAGAACGAAGCACACGATCTTATGCAACCCGACGCGCGAGTGCGTGAATAAAATGCGTGCATTTCAGGCGCACGAGTTAACTCGTGTTTATTTAAGAATAGCCACGAATAAGTAAATAATTATGTAATAAAAACAATAATTACCGAAGTCTATATTTGCGATGATTTAAGAATCCGGAGTTCTAATCTCATAAAATATTCGTTGTTGGCAAAATCAAAGTTTTCACAATGAAAACATCGCAATCTCATGAGGTCGCCGAAGCCTATCCAATCGATGCCTTCGAAAGAATACACCGACAATTATAGACAATCATTCGAATTCAGTGCATAAGTTCATTATATTTACCATAATTTGCGAATAAAATTCAAAAACATTGCAGATGTATGTTGAGGACAATATGGTCCAAAATGTAAATGCAAAATGAAGTAAGTTATTGTTTATGAACATTTTGTATGATAAATTCTGAGGAATGCTCATTGCATTGCTTATATATATGAAAGCTTTAAAAATATCAATTAAATACTGATGATTATTGAATGAATTCATAGATAAGTAAATATTATAATTATACATGCGCACAGTCGAATCCGGTTGATTGGACCACCTGGTAATAGGACCAGCCGCTTATTCGGATCGAATCTTAATGAACCGAAACAAATCCTATTTAAATAATATTATTCGCGTATTTGGACCAAAATTCCGTTTAAACGGACCAAAGAACGTGAAGATGAAAAAGAAGCCGCAAAGTCGCCTGAGTACAGTCGGAATCCATCGACAACGATCTTCAATGCTACGATGAAAATGAAGATTACGAAGCTTAAATTGTTTACAGCGAAACACAGGAGTGATCGAGGAAAGTGATGTAATCGGTTATTAGGACCAAAATGATCGCTTCCCGATTATCGACTGTATATGAATAGAATGATAAAAGTATAGGTAAATGGAATATATAGGTGAATAAATATATATATATATATATATATATATATATATATATATATATATATATATATAAATGAATAGATGGAATATGCTTTTTATGGTATTCACTCTGTTTTGCGAACTTAAGGAGTATATTTGGTATAACAGGACTTCTGGGTTGGTCACTATTTCAAATCCGATTATTCCATCTATAATCTCGTTTACTTTCGAAAATTACAGTAAATGAAGCCTTTTTTTGTTAATAAATTACGAGATAAAAAAATAATGTTTGCGTTTTAAATATATTTAAGAAAATAAATGTCCTTACGAAAATTATGAATATATTAAGAGACGTTTGAATGTAAAATTCAATATATGGAAACAATTTATTTAGGAATATTATAGATCTGATTAAAAATGAATATTGTTAGTTACATGCGTTACTGGTAAAAAGAGAGAAAATTAAATAAGCTTCTAATGAAATACCTTCAAAAATAATAATTTCCCAAAATTTAACAATTCGGTCAAATTCTTTGCTATAAAATTCATCGATGGAGAATATTTCTAAAGTAATAAAATACGTATTTTTATGATTCGTAAGGGGATCAAAAGAGATTTCTCATGCGAGTGCATTTGCGGTGTCGTCTTCACAACGCAAATGAAGCTCTCGCTTTGAACAGCCTCTTTATTTGAGAAGCAGTTTCCGTTTGTCTTTTGTCCTCCGAAAGGAGCTCCCAAAACAAATAGCGCTCACTAATTACCTCTCGCGTTTGTTCTGCAAGTGCCGTTGCTATTCTTAAGTAATCGACTATCATCAGCATTCTTATTAATTCAAAGTAGAGGATTTGTTTTTTATCAAAGCATCTAAACTTGGAGAATCAAACGAATATGGACAATAATGTTAAAAAATTTTAATGTCCCAAAATGTATTCGCGCACAGAATTAGTTGAATAAATTGGGTCAATATGTTTATGTTAGAATTATAACCACATTTTATCCGTGAATCACTCCATTTTTTCATTTATTTTTAATAACCTATATTGTTTTAATGAGATCCAATATCAGCAAAAGTATGTTTTTTATTAATCTATTTTTATCAGAACTACTCCATTAAAACAAGAATTTTTGTCTTTTCTTTTACTTGAAATAACAATTTAATTTTAGTGACGTTCACAATTTATCTTAAAAATGCAATCGCAAATATCATCGTCTCCGTTTACAAAAGTTTTCTTTTAGTCCTCATTTCCCGTCAGCGCCTTAATGATCCACTAGATAAAGAATAAATCAACTGTATTTAGAAAATAATTTTAAATAAAAAATAAAACTCGTTTGCACATTTTAGAGGAATGAATATGCGTCGAATGCTCACCAAATGTTTCATTCCAAACATTTGGACAATTGCGATCGTTTGCTGAGCGAATTCGTGTGCGTTTGGAATCCACGAAACCGTAAAAAATGCGACTTTTGATGACTTTTGTTAGCAACGAAGGGAATGTCTCCATTATCTCGGAAATAAAGGAAATGGTTTGTAAAATGCTTTTTCATTTAGATTTTTAAATTACGGATAAAAGCAATTCTTTTTACACCAATTGCCATCGTTCTTCTGTCTAATGTTCAACTTTCCCTGTCGACACATTAAAAGTTGACCTCACAACGAATTTTATTAGAAAATAAAATATTTTCGTATTGACGTTTTCAATCGTTTATTTGGGCGAAGTTCATTAAAAGAGACACACTTTGGCGCACTTCCATTAAAGCTCTAAGAACTCTTTTTATCTTTTGCTATTCCGTTTAAAGTTCCCACAGTAAACATTGCAAATTTCGCATCCGATGATTCCTCCAAATGTTTCATCGATATTTCTGACGTTGAATCGACTGTTTTTATCGGAAACATTTGTGAGGATTCAAATCCAAAGTTATTTCGCACCAATGAACGAGTTGTGAAATTTGCACATTGTAATTATTACTATATTTATTATATCTTTATTATGATATAATGAATTTTTTATGTATAGTAAACGATAATTATGACCAAATTCATCACTGAGAGTCTCTGCGAGGATAAATGTTTCACAAAAATCAATAATCGTAAGGGATTTTAGAATTCCTGAAAATCCTTCGAACGCGATAGCTTCAGGAAGGAAATAGTTTCATCGATAAATACAATTTATGACGAAAATGCGTTGAATATTTTAAAATTCAAAATTGAGCATAACCAGGAATGAGCGACTTGCTGCAATCAAGAGAATACGAGGAAATCATCGAATAAAATACAAAAATGACGAAGAATCGATTTGAGTATCCGATGTTTACTTCGTTCGATCCGTTGCGTCGTTTCTATTGATTATCGATTATAATTGATTATTTTGCGTCGAATGCTTAATGGAGTGAATTTTTAGAGTGCTTTGCGAAAATCTTAGAACTTTCGATGAAATATTTGTAATAGCTCAGAAAACGTAGAAACTTTCGTGTGATACATCAAATGGAATTTTGAAAAGTTGTTTCGATTTTTTAATATATTTAAATAGAAGATTGTAAATAATTGTAAAGTACACTTCAGTTCCGATATAATGAAAATGTTTATTTGGTGCTATTTTATCTTTTGCGAAATACTTCGTTCTTAAACCATTTAGGCAAAGAATGGTATCTTTTGAATAGTTGTGATTAAAAATCTTTATCTGTCCAAAAATCGTTTATTTTGCAAACTTTCGACTTCGAGAATCGATGCCGATTCGATATCGACCCAATCGATATGGAAAAAATAGAGCGCCAAGTTGCGTGTCTACTCCGATATCGGATTTTGTGCAAATAAAGTAGAATCAGCCATATAAGATTCAAACTCGTCTCTTAAATTATAACTTTGTCAACGAATAATTATTTTCCATGAAAATAGAGAACATCGGTTGTTCAAATTTTAAAATTATCAGCAATAAATTGGTTATGTACAGATTTTGTAAAATAGTTGGCGTTTAAAAGTATAAAATGCTAAATGATAGAAATACTGCTAGAATGCCATCAGATAATTCTTCTCAGGTAATTGCTACGAACAATTGAATTCAAAATATATTTGCCTTTTTCCAAAGTCATCACTTTCAAAGTGTAAATACTATTGAGAGATCACATCATTCACAAAATATAATTTGAGAATCGAGAATCCTTTATAATAATGGAGATAACAATTTCCTATTTTTCATACGAACTTCACTATAAATATATATACCATTCTCATTGTAGTTATTTCATACTAGAATCAATCTTCGAGGTTTTCTTGTTCTTGTTGTCACAAGAGGTTTAATAACAATTTTAGGTATTGAAATCATCTTAAGACAAATCGAGAATTTAAGAAGCTTTTGAAGAATTAAATGCGAATATAATTGAGAATGTATGTAAAATCGTTCGAGTCTTATGCTTTTCAATCGACAGGATTTTGACTTTATTCTCAAATCGTAGTTTTAAATCAAAGCACAACTTGTTCCATACTCTGCTTTAAAAAGCTGAAAATACTTTTTCTGTGACATTTTTTCTTCACCGAATTCCTTTTCCAAATCCGATTTGTGAAATCCTTCTGAAGCGGTTCCAAACCACTTTATCCTTTTCCAAGAAACGAGAGTCTAAATGAAAGTGTCCGAAAATAACCGTTTTTTCTCTATTTTGTAATTATTTGTATGCAAACCACGTGTTCGCGAAAAAGGCATTTTAATGTCGAAAGGATTTTACGGAATTCGCGTTCCTCATTTGCGTTCATTTGTGGAAATATTCCAAGAAACATCTGCTGTTCGCGGATGAGCCATTTAAATGTGCGCAGTCTATACTTTGGTTTAATGAGAAAGCGGAGGTGTCGCATTTTCAAAAGTGTAAAACGCCGATCTGTCCAAATGTTAAAGAAATACTTTTTCGTACAAACATGATCGTATTCATAAATTAAATCTTCATCGTTTATGTCGTAGGAAATGATAATTTCCATTAGTTCTTAATTTTGGTGGAACTTTTTACGATACACGAATTCAATATCCGCATTGAATCGTTCTAGAATTGTCGTGAATGTGTAAGTTTTATGATTACTTTTTAATTCGATTCTATTAATCGTATCCATCAATTAATGACGTAGAAAAAGACTTTTCGAAAATGTATACTTAATTCTAAGGAATAAGTGTTCGAATGACATCGTGCAAAAGTAATTCAATCGTCAATTGTTTTCGCATTTCATTTTTCGATTTCGATCTTTTATAACTCGTTTGTCTTTCAAAGGAAATTAACATTAAGAAAATCTGTTGTAGATAAAAAATAGTTTAATTTTCAAAGTTAATGAAGCGGTGCCTCAATATTTAAATAACATTTTTATTATAATAATATCCACACATCGTTCACTTTGAAATTTTTTAATATTATTTGTAAATTGTGATAAAAACTTAAAAAGTTATTTATCTTTCGGTAAAAGCATAAATTATTCACTTTCCTTAAAACAGTAATTAACAGTTTTTTATCTGAAAATTTCGAGGAGAGAATTGGGTTCGAGTCCAGATTCAATTCAAGATCTTCAAAAAAAGAATAAAATGAGTCTTCTTATTCATTTGTAGATTCTTCTTTAAGAGAATTTGAAAAGTTTTTGATGATTCCTTTTTTTCAACGAAAATTGATTTCGATCTTCAAATTCCAATTTCATTTCAGACTTCGTCTTAATGAATATCGAACGGAAAAGTTTTCTTTTTTCATTTCCCTAAAATATAAAATAATGGAAAAATGCTTTGAATATGTAAACATTTCGAATTGAATGGGAATTTATTTAAATATTCTTATTTTAACATTTCCTTTACTTAAACTCATTTGAGAATTTATGAATATTTCAAAATGAATTTTCATTACCTAAATTCAATAATCCTTCGATATTTGAACAAATATTATAATACCAAACGAAAAATATCAATGCATTGTTTTTATCAATTGCAAGCAGTTAATCCCGTTTATAAATTTGATCTATTTTATGAAGTCCTCGAAAACTTTTCTTATATTAAAAAATATATTGTCGTTATAGGATATTTATTGTTGCTAGAGCCACCACCCTCTTTTCCGGGGAATGTAATCCTCGTCGTGAGGGAAACCCCGCAAAACCTCCCAAAGGCCGTCATATATATACGAGTAAAGGTGCGCTTGCTGACAGCAACCAATCTGAAAATATGTCTTTTAATAAAATGTAAGATTTTTAAAGACTTTATTAGGATAAGTCGTACTAACTAAAGGACATATTCGCAGTGCACCTTGCATTGACTTCGATTTCATATGCTTTTCTTATGGCAGAATTATTCCCGCCCCGGCGTCGAACCAAGTACATTATGCGAAAATCACTGTCATCATTCGCTTGAATATGTTTGATTTTATAAACACTCCAAATTTCAATTGGAAATACCTTAAGGAACTACCTAAAAATGAGTCCTTACTTGCCTATGCATTTCTTACGAAGTTATTGTTAATGCCCCCTTAACGTTAACTAGAGCATTTTTCCGTAGATAAATATAATATTAATAACTGAATGAAATCTTATCCTTCTAGCCCAATGGAAAGTATTTTTAAAAATTATTTGAAAAACGGCCCCATGCATTCTTACGGGGGAAAGTCGATTTTTGGGGCCTCCTAGAATCGAACCCATGATAGGTATCCGTCAAAAAATCAGCGAGGCGGTGGCCCCAGCGGTTTGGGCCTGACATTAATATCCTATATATATATATCTATTATATATAGACGCTTCGGGGGGATATATATATATATAGGATATTAATGTCAGGCCCAAACCACTCGGGCCACGGAGCCGCCGATTTTTTTTCGTGATGGCCCACTGAATCTCACTTAGGAAAAATTCGAAAACCGCCCCTACCTATCATGGGTTCGATTCTAGGAGGCCCCAAAAATCGATTTTCCCCGTAAAGAATGCATTGGGCGGTTTTTCAAATGATTTTAAAAATACTTCTTATTAAGCTAGAAACACGAAATTTCATACAGCTATTGCTATTATCAATATCTATGGAAAAATGCTATTGATTACGTACAACCGGTCATGGGTTCGATGCCAGGAGGTGAAAACAATTTAAATTTCGAAAAATCCTAGCTCTCTTAATATGATACATAGATCATTCAAATTTTTTACTCTAATAGTTAAGTATATTATATACCTTGAAAAAAATCAATACTTGCCTACGTGTCACGGGTTCGATTCCAGAGCGTCCCGTAATCTCGATTTTCCCCGTCAGGAATGCATGGGGCCGTTTTTCAAATAATTTTAAAAATACTTCCCATTAAGTAAAAAGAATAAGATTTCATGTAGCTATTCCTTATATATATGTCCACGGAAAAATGTAGTATTTTACGTACAATCTGTCCTGGATTCGATGCCAGGAGGTGAAATATTTTCAGATTTTGAAAAATCGTAGCTCCCTTAATATCGTACATAGATTATTCAAACCTTCTACATATATAGATACATACAATATGTAATTAGAAAAAAAATCAGCACTTGCCCATGTATCACGGGTTCGATTCCAGAGCGACCCGTAATCTGGATTTTTCCCGTTTAAAATACATTGGCCATATTTCCGAATGCTTTTTATAACACTTTCCAACCGCGCAGAGGTTCAAAATTTCACACATCCATTAAGGGGACCATTCTCATTTGAAAGCTATCCTAAGATAGTCGTAAAAGGTCGTTGGTTCGATGCTAGGGGGCGTTAATTAATTCTCCATGTGAAATACATAGGGAATTTAGGACTCATTTTAAGGTACTTCCTGAATGAATTTCCTTTTGCAATTCCGGGTGTTTGTAAAGTCCACCATACTCAAGCGAAAGATTACAGTAATTTTAGCAGGATGACCTTGGTTCGACGCCGGGGCGGGATTTTATCTGCCGAAAGAAATGCATCGGAAATCGTATTCAGTGCATTTTCAGCTGCGTTAATGCCCTTTACTTAATGTTTAGCAACGTTTGAGCATCTTTCGAAAAATTTTATTATTCACTTTAGATAAATTATTGCATTGCTTGCTGTAAGCAAGCGCACCTTTACTCGTATATATATATATAGACGCTTTCGTTCGTTATAAATTATATGAGCCATGAAAAATAAAATAATAAGACAGTATTTTAATTGATTATAATTTTGCCAAAAAAAGAAAGTGATTGAAGAAAAAAAAACGAAAAGTATATACCGCGTTCGATAGTATTATTATGAATTGAACACGGCAGCACCGCTCCACCATTTGCTTGTTGATAAGTCGTTGCCGCGGGGGGTATATTGGAAGCGGCTAGAATTGACGATTTTTAAACATTAATTACAAAGAAATGAGGGAGAGTTGGCTCCTTGTATTTTCAGGTTGTTATAAGTGATACCTAAGCTACACATCCATACCGGTCCTATCCAATATCCCGCGCCGCAGTCCTAAAGGTCCCCTTGTTAGCACTCCGCCACCGAGGACGGCGAAGTGTGTGTTTGCATAAAGTAGTTCAACGGCCTTAGTATAAACTAGTTGAACTAGTTAGATTTTTTCAATGATATTTATAGTTTACAGTTTACTTTAGGTGTCTTATAATCATTTATCGGCTTAACTCATTTGAAATTACTTTTAAAACGTAAGAAATGGAATCAAAAGAAAGATATAACAAATTCAGTCGTTCCTTTGAGAAGTATATGAGAAGGAGAAGGCAATAAGCGTGGATTTGAATACGAGTTACCTAAGTCGATTATTTTAAAATACCAAATGAGATATCACTTTGGACGCATTTACTCCGCCTCCATCCAAATGCAAGACGCCTTCTTGTGCAGTGCATTTTGTGTCCATAAGTCCACGAGAGAATGTTCGCGCTTATGACCGCAGAAACGGGCAATTTTCAATTCCAATTCTTTGGTTTCTCTAAAGGGCTTTTGTTCGCGAAAATAATAAAATGCAATTTTAAAAATTTCCAATTCCTTCGAATATTTTCAAATGTTCGAGTGAAAAGATATATAATTTTAATATGTATATCGTTTTAAGAAAATACTTCCCGATTTTGTAGATTCATATTTCACAAAATTAAACATAAGCCATATAAAACTTGATGTTTCATAAGAACACACCTTGAGAAAATAACAGTCCCGAGTCTCGGGAGGAATCTCGGGAATGTTTCCTCGATTTTTGATTATTAATACGAATGTTTCGGAAATTGAATTCGCATTTAGACGTTCGAAGGGCATTTCATTCGTTCGAATCATTCCCCTGCAATACACCAACGAAAGGGAAACGAATTATTAGAAACGAAAAAAGGAATGTGTTTCGTAGAATATGGATCGCAGTAAATATTTCAAAAAGAAACTCGATCTTTTTTATATCATTTAAAAAGTAATGAATTGTGGAATTTTTGTCATTTGCATCGGAGACTCGCTTTCGTCCGCTTTTTGAGAATTGCGACGTTCATTTGTGCAAATCGACGATCGATTGTTTCGTATGAAAAGATAAAAATATGAGTGAGGAATGGGAATCCCCGAAACACTTTTGGCCCTAAAATAGGGAGACGAACTAAAATTAAATTTATAGCGGAGAACGTCTATAAATAGGTTCCATCGAAATTCGTCCTCTGCGTCGACCATTTAAGAATTTCAATAAACGAATTTGGAACTTTCGACATAAATATGGATTTGAGATTCTGAAATTATGCGATGAATTTGTCCATTTTCGTAAATTTTTGAAACTCAATTAATAAACGATATCTTCCGAAGTTCGATTCCTTTTCATCCGAATATACGATCAATAAAAATGATTGCAGTAATTAATAATTGGAAATATGAATTGAAGTGCAATCTGAAAGTGCAAATGAAAGTATTTCGTAAGTCTTAGAATTTAATTCCAGTTAAGATTCAAATTTTTGAATAATTTAATTCTAAAAACTTCTTCATTTGTTCAAATACACTTTTTATTTAAATGAATTAATTTAAATGGGGAGAGGAAAGACTTTAATATAAATAGCGCTGTTTCATTTCTTTTGAGTCTTTTATAATGTATTCGTCTTCTTGAAGCCGCCTTTTGGTGTATGGCAGGGGTGTCATTATTAATTCTTTCACTTTGACAATCTCTAACACATCCATTCCTCTTCCCTAAGTGAGCATACGATTTTAATCGAACTGCACGTCTCATCCGTCGCAATTCATTTACTTGCCGCATTTGACGCTTCATTATGCACTTCTGTAATTTTTCGATCGCTGCAAAACTTCAAAACGGATTCGAAAATGCGTTTATCCTCGAACGATAAGCGAGAATAACCGTCTAGGGAAGTAAACTCACCCCCTGCCACACACCGAAAGGTGGTTCGCAGGGTATCCACATGGACATAGATTGCCTCAATCAGAATGACACATTCTGTTAAAATTCCCGGTCTTTTATTATTATTTAGAATTTGACGGAATGGTTATAACAATTGAACGAGCGATTGACGGACGCCATGTTCTTCATAATTCACTTGTTTTCCTCGGAAAGAACTTCTGCGATGAGATTCGAAACAAATGAAGGCATTGCCGGTGAGTTCACTACGAATTCGTCCATTTTGTTTGAAATGTCGAAATCAAAGTGCGAATTTAGAGAAACCAAAAGATGACAACGGAATGACAACGATACATAAAATATATAAAAAATATAAAAAAAATTAATAAAGTACAAAAAAATTACTCGTTGAATTCATTTGTGGAAAAAGTAAAACTCAGGCATAGTAATTTTAATGCTATATTAATACTATCATTTTAGGAATATTATTCCTTAACCTGTATTGTTTTTTAAAAGACAAAATTCCGATTCTAACCCATGGATTCAAAATAGCGGCCATTTTAGACATTGTTTTCCATTCTTCATTGTCCAAATGACGATCGTTTTGACAGTTGAATGTCATCTCTTTTCGTTCGATATCGATGTTTCCGAATAACTCTTTCGTAAGGAAATGCACTTCAACGACACCGATGACGCAAAGAAATGCGTTCAAAGTGTTTAATAAGAAACATTCTAAACCCGCAGCAGGAGAATCAGTGGAAAGAACACTTCCACCGATTCTTTCAAAACTATAAACATCTTTCAGAGTTTGCTCGTTAATTGTTATTTTCTTCACTTAAATGTGTTTGATGAAAGTGTCGTAAACGGATTTATTAATTAGTACGCGTCTTCGGTGGAGAAAATGGGACATCAGGCGTGTGGCAGGGGGTGCCCTCTGCTTTGGAGTTCAGTGGATTCTGCGCTTTACTTAATAATATCTATAATTCACTTGCGCGTGTTCGATTTACTTTTATTTTCGTTTTGTGACGTTTTCATTAAATTCGAAATCATTGACTATCAAATAATCGTCGCGTATTCCTATCGGAGGATAGCTTTTAATGTAATTTATGATTTAAATTTTGCATCTAATTCGCTGAAGCACTTCTTCAACAATTTATTAAATATTTCGTTAAATATTTTGACGACTCTTTCCGAGTTTACATTTCCACGATCGTTATTCCAAAACATTTAACCGAAGTATCTTTGTTTGGGACATTATTGTCTATCGCTAAGAAGTCAGAGACATTCCCTGAAATATGACAGCCCTTTAATTGAGAGCACTCGGCTGATGACTCCATTTGCCAACTCCTGAAGATTTCCCCGCGGATTTCCGTGGATCGAAGTCATAGTGCGATTTCATGTGAAACATTGAAGATGCCGTCGAAAGAGCGAGTTCATTCTTCTCTTTTTTTGGGAATTCCATCATCGTTTGAATACCATAAAATGTTTACCGCATTTCGATTCTTCATTTTCGGAGTTTATTTCTCGAAATAGAAAATGTATTTCCTCAATATTTCGATATCCGAATTTGACGAATTTTTGGGCGAATGCGTCCGCCAAATCGAAGAAAGTGAACTATTTCGATCGAATTCAAATGAAAGCCAAAAGTTCGCGAAAAGATTCTGCACGTTTTGCCGATTTAAGCGATTTTCGTATTCAAAACAAACGAATTTTCCAAAGAATGCTTTGATTCTTCAAAATGCAATCATTTTTTAAATCTCATTTTGTTATCGATTTACTGTAATTTTGTTAATTTAAATTCTTCAACTCCTGAAATAGCGCTTCTTTCTAATACTTAGAATTATTTAATATTCAATAAAATAACTCCTTAAATTTTAATTATTCACCAACCGTTCTTCTCTTTATTTTCTTATTAAGAACTAATTATAACTTCTTTGTCCGCAAATAGTGTTCAATTGTACATTAAAAGTGGAGGACATCGTAGAATATTTTTCTTATTAATAATAATCTTCTTATTTAATATTCGCGGTTTCTCTATCCTGCTTTGCCATTGAAACTCATTAAAACAACTGCGATTTATCGATATTTCCCAGAAAGTTTCTTTAAAATAAATCTTATTTCACTAAGATATTCGTCTCTACGACATGTCTTCGGATGCATTTTTCCCGATTCTTTGAAAATCTCCGAATGAAGTTCAAAAAGACCGCCGCTGCACATTCGTCGAGGTCACAACAATGCGACCTTGAGGGAGGCTTGTCGATATGGCCGCCAGAGGCGCTGCGATAGAGGGCGATGCACCAAACGCGATGTCCCTTCGATCGCATTTCTCCGTTATTTTCCGATGATTTCGCGCATTACATTTATTGTCTAATGACTTTCCATTACTGTGTTGGAGATTATTCAATATGACGTTGAAATCTAATTTTCCCTAAAATGTACGACGTTGCGTGAATGATTGTTTTAAATCGGAGAAACGATAAAAAGTCCTCACAAAACCAGACATTTAATGTTCAGTCTCAAATGATTACCGTATTTCCCCATGTTTAAGCCACCATTTTTTTTCCAAAATTTGCAAGCCCAAAAATATACAATATATATTATACATATACAATGCAGGTAAAATTTTATGCGTGAAAAATGCTTTTTCCGCCGTATGTTGTTCTTTTTTGTAAACAA
This sequence comes from Pantala flavescens, assembly GCA_020796165.1. Classification (NCBI taxonomy): domain Eukaryota; kingdom Metazoa; phylum Arthropoda; class Insecta; order Odonata; family Libellulidae; genus Pantala; species Pantala flavescens. The sequence continues at coordinate 16,303,418 of CM036885.1, read as the reverse complement.
TTGTAAGTGTATTATAACGAGACGATATTCTTGACCCCACACTCAAAAGATCCAATTTCTGAACAATTTATTTTCTTATTTCCACTGATTCCATTCTAACGTAAGATTGTAAATAACTAATATTAAGAACTCCGATAAGTGTAAATTCAACGTTCATATGCTTTTAATCTTTTTCGAAGAGTTCATTTCAATTCTTCAATACATTTAGTTTTAGTAATCTAAATACCGGAAACGCTTAAATCGAAGGTGGCACTGAAGGTCGCTTTACTTTGATCGGTTGCATTATTTGCAAATAAAATTTTTAATTAAAATGGTAAAACTATAATCATTGCCATTTTTTCAAAGGAAATATGTACGGTTTCAATTTTCATTCGATTTGAGACGGAAAATATTTCAATTATAAATCATTTGCAACATTTCGTAATTAGGATTCAAGGGATCAAATTGAAAAAGGATTTCAAATCTAAATATGCGTTCGTAGAAATACTTTGGAAAAATGAATCGGCAATAAATGTCTTTTTCAATAATAAGTTAATCTTCTTGGATTTTCACGGAATAGGAAAACGGTTAATTGCGCATTTATATTTGAGCACTTTTTGGACTATTTCAAACGCATTATTTACCTCGAATTCGCAAAAGAAGTATAATGTTCACTCTTCCAAGAATGCGTCGAATAAAGGCGACGGATCGAATGAAATGCACATCTCAAGATTCTTTTATTTTACGCCGAAAATCGATTACCACGATCGTAATTATCAAAGGACGCATTTGAATGCGCTCTCAAAATATATTATTAAATTTCATTTTTTTCTTATTTTAAAGTATATTTTTTAAGATTTATAAGTTAATCAAGATATCGATTAAATTTTAATTTGAATTCGGTGGACGAAATGGCGCTTTTACGTCGACTGTTGTAATACGAAAAATGCGGATATTTTCCGTAAAACGGATAAATTCTTTTAAGATAAATTAAATGGTGTGGACATCCGTGATGAATCGCCTAAGAATAGTACGAAAATCTCGGGAAAAATGACAATTTAAATAATATCAGGAACGACGTAAATATTTCAAGAAGTGCATTATTCTACGCATTAGCCACATTTCAGTATTTAACTGTTTTATTCCGTATAAATTTTCCACGTGCACTGTTCGCATACGATGTAGTACATAATAAACGAAAATTTCGAATGGAAATACCTTTAGGAAGTTTAAAAGTATATTAGTACTCAAAATGAGTCCTAAATTCCCTATGCATTTCTTATGAAGGTTTAGTTACCGCCCCCTAGAATCGAACCAACGACCATTTACGGCAATCTTAGAGATGCTTATATATTGGAATGGTCCCTTTTATAGCTGTTTGAAATTTTGAACCTTTGCGCGGTTGGGAAGTGTCATAAAAAGCTTTCGGAAATATAGTCAATGTATTTTAAACGGGAAAAATCGAGATTACGGGACGCTCTGGAATCGAACCCGTGATATATAGGCAAGTGTTGATTTTTTTCAAAGTACAATATGTACGTATAAAACGTTTGAATGATCTATGTACGATATTAAGGGAGCTACGATTTTTCAAAATTTGAAACTTTTTCACCTCCTGGCATCGAACCCATGACTAAGTGAACGTAAGCAATAGCATTTTTCCGTAGAAATATATAAATCAATATATGAAATCTTATCCTTCCAGCCCAATGGAAAGTATTTTTGAAATTTATTTGAAAAACGGCCCCATGCATCCTTACGGGGGAAAGTCGATTTTTGGGGCCTCTTAGAATCGAACCCATGATAGGTAGGGTGGGTTTTATATTTTTCCTGGGTGAAATTTAGCCATTACGCAGAAAAATCAGCGATGGCCCCTGCGTCTTGGGCCTGACATTTGTATCCTCAATTTCTTTTACCCCCTAGTTATCTATATATAATAGAGATTCTCGTACTAATTACTATAATATTTAAATCCGTTATCTTTGAAAGTCACAACTTCAATTAATCGTTATTTTTTAAAGGCCTACAAAAATTAAAAATCAGATTACCTTAAATTATTGTTATTATTCTTTGAAAGGGAAAATTTCTCATATCAACAAATTTTTATGAAGTTTTATTATTTAAGAAATGATTTGCCCAAAATTCATTACTAATTCGATGGTCGATACGCAATTTCATAAATAAATTAAACCTGAATATCTAAATTAGGACAAAAGAGTAAGTCCATGTATCTGCCACCTTACGGAGTATGGCAGGGGGTGTTTACCTAAACTATTGCTCTCGCACACCATTCGAGGGCTTCGAATTTCGCTTAGATTTTCCTCATCCGAAGGCAAAGAGCCTTTGTGCCTTCTCTATTAACGATTATATAAACAATTTAAAAATATATAAAAACTATACAACAATTATAAAATTTTCCCATCCTTGAGCATCTTAGTTGCCCTTATTGATGCATCGTAACAATGATTACCAAAATATCCATTTCTATTGAAAGACGACGTAATTCTTTCCGAAATGTGTATCATTATGAATCAGTACTTTGGAATGGAATGCGTTCGTAAGAAAACGATAATTACTATGCATAGTGCGTACATCATGAAACTATTAAATCTTAATTGAAAGATTCTATAACTACCGATGGATCATACAGAAAGAAAAGATATTTAATTAAATAGTAATAGCGGATAATAGATGATTCTTATTATTCAGAATGTTCTCTTTTTTCAAAATCAAATGAATACATCTTTAATCGATATAATTTGATAAACGACCTTCAATTTTCATTCAAAGATCTGGTGAAAGCGATTGTGTGAAGTTCATTTGAGTTATTCGAATACATAATCGATTGAGATGCGAACGATGAAAACATTGAAAACGGTGAAAGATTTACTTTAAATCTCATTTCTAAACTATGGAATTGAAAACTATGGTCCTCATTTGGAACTCTGCAATATATACCAAATGCAAATAAATACCAATTTTACTTTATTATTTGCGAAACATATATATAATACTTGCTGATTATTCGCTCTGATTAATTTTTGATGACTGTAACTGCTTCAGAAGTACTATTTATACATTTCGATTAAACACTTTGGTATTTCGATTGAACGTCAGCGAATTCAATTTGTCCATAAAAAAAGAAGATGTCATTCTAATTATATGCCCTTTATTTTGCGATACAATTCTAATAATTCTTGTGATCCAACGTTCAATTCATCGGTAAAATATACTATTTAAAATCTCAAATTACTCTCTTTCGTACATAAGGTTCATAATTCATATGAAATAATTGTAATTTCGCATTAATGGGAAAATAATTCGCTATCGAATGTCTTTAATTAGTAATTTAAAAAACCCAGAATATCCGTGAAATCCGTTAAAACACATTTGTGAAAACAACGACTTTTAAACGAAGAACACAATTTACTCCTGATTTTGCCGTAATTTCGAAAGAATTCGCGATTTTGCCAATTAAATGACTCAATTCGTTTTCTCTTTCAACTCTAGATTTAATTGTCCGAGCAAATGGTCGATGGCCATAAAAATCGATTGACGAGTACAAGTGGATAACTAACGTTCGTATTCTTAGGAGCGAATTTTCCGCTTCGCACATTCAAACTTTCAACACTCAATTGAATATTCTCTCGAAACTCCTCAATTGAGTCAACGAATCTTTTTCATCACATTTCAAAGCATTTTATCCTTTTTCTTACACATAATTTTGTTAAAACGACAAATGCCAAGAGCACTTCTTTACTTTTTCTCAAATTCCAAACGTTCTCGTAAATACGTTTCAATGATTGTCCAAAGTATTTCACGTTCATTAGAAGCTTTACTTAGAGATAAAGCATCCAAATTGGCGCTTTTATCGTACAAAATTTATTATACGAATCTAATGTCAGTTTGCGAATATTCTATACCGAATTTTTTAAAGAAATTTCGAAAAACTGCATATTTTCGTGGAATTGTGTACTAAACAACTCCTTTTTCTGTGTCACTGTCAACGAAGCTATTATCGCTATATATAATACAAACGCACACATGCATTATCAATTACATCTTATCTTCGTTTCTCTTATAGTTCGTGTGTATTTTCATGTAACTTTTAGAATAACCCCCTCTCTTTTCCATTGAAGAGTGTGTTTATCTGAATTCTATCTGCAGTTGGGTCCACTTATGACCTACATTTCATTCCTACAAATTCTACTCACCCTCCACATTATGTTCATTACTCCGTTTGGCACATTTTCTCTCAAATGCGTGTTTTACGAAACAGCTTCGAAAGATCATTTCGTTCCTCTTTTCCAAGATAAAGTGTTTTTTGCCAAAGTGATTCTCGCACAATGAAGTGGTCTTCGAGAGAAAAAACTAAGAATCCCATTTTCGCAATTTATGGAATTCAAAGAAAAGGTACAACTTTCAACAGTGTAGCTGCTGCTGCGTGATGAGTATTTAATAATGTATTAATATTTAATGTTAATATTGCTATTTCAGCTTCTAATAAATTCCATCCCTTGATCGACATCATAATTCGACCCTCATATTTGTCCACTCCATTTTTAATTCTATCTCGTCTTTTTTATTGTACATATTATATATTGTACATTTCTAATAAATTCACCAAGTCTCAGGGGATTGCCATCTGCCGAATGGTCTCTTCCAGTCTTTCAAAGGCATTTATTTTGCCAATTCTCTTCTTTTGAAGGTGCTAAGGCCAATCACTAGTTTATGATTCTTTCACCACTTTGGTTTCATTAAGGAACACCACTCATCTGCGAATTGTTTATTTTTATAGTGACCTCATCGTTTCCATCTTTAGTCGAATAGGTCTTCTGCTTCGGGAATCGGATTTTTTGATAACTCGCTTTCGATTATCGCTTCTATACTCTTGTTATTATTCTAATTACCATTTGAGACGCATTAGATGGCCCTCAATTCTTATTCGCTTTTATGATTTTATTCTTTTCTAATCCGTAGCTGTCATGGATAATTCCAAACAAACTTCAATTTCCCTTTCAAGGGCTTTTTCTTAATTTATTATTTTAATTTCTTTCTCTTTCCAATGATTCTTATTCAAACTAAATTCAATCATTTCCACATGGCATCTTCAATGAATCCCTCACAATTGTCTTCCCTCAAATGACATTTTAAGCGAATCTCCCTCACATTGCCCACTTTCAACTGATGTCTGAAGTATTTTGCCTTTTAATTGTGGACTTCTGAAGAAGCAACTTATCGAATGTCTACGAATGGATTTGATTCTCCTCATTTTGGCAGCAGTTCAATGGGAAACGCCCTTTGGACTAAAAATAACAAATCCTTTGAATCGATACTTCGTTAAAAGAAACTTTAAAAGTAGTTGTAGTAGAAAAGACTCTTGAATATTCCGTATTGTTTATATTGTCGACTGATGTCCTTTTATCGATATTTATAACAATTACAGCAACAGTTGTATCACAAACGCAATTGAATGCGAGTAAATGGCGGTAAAAAGGAAAATGGATTCGAACATAAAACTGTATATATCTTCGATTGATTCAGAATTCAATTCAAACTTACATTCATTTTTTTTATGAAGAACGAGTTTAATTTTAGTTTATTCATTCCTTTCTCGTGGATTTCAGTTTCGCATCCTCGGATTTTCATTTATTTTTGTATTGTAGCTTATCCGTCCCCCGTTCAGTATACTTCGCGATCAGTGTACATTATAGGGCTATTAATATTCGCTTTGAATCGTTACTCAGAAATTTACATTTTGAAATTACGACTCTATTTTCCGTACTTTCGCTCTAATTACTATTTTATTCTGCGTATTTCCCCGAAATAAGCGGCGGATGGGGGGCAACGGAGTGTGGCCACTTCCGGTGGATGGCCAAGGACGGAGTATGGCAGGCGGTGCACACTTCAGAGTTCCGGGATGGGAAAGATTTCGATTGGAGATAAAAGTAAAACATTCGACCAATTTATTCATCGAAGTGAATATAGAAATGCACTTTCGTATTCTAGAATTAGAACAGATATCGGTGATTAAGTCGATAATCGTTACAATACGCGAATGGTTTTTATGAAAACTTAAGAAAAACATTTCGCAAATAATTCATTAACAAATTTATCATTAAATCGCTTAATTTTATCGGTTGATGAAAAAAGTGAACCGACACTCGGTATTGTAATAATTAAAGGAATAAATGAATGTTAAGTGGACAGATATAATCAGAATATATGGAAAATATTATAAATGTAAGAAATTCAATTCATCTTTAAAGATACGATTCGATTGTTCAGTAAAAAGAGTGTTTGAAGATAAATAACCAATTACGTATATCATAAAATTCTTTAACTCCAGGTTTAATTTTTGATCGATTGTCTATGAATAACGAGTTTAGAAAGAAAAATGTTTAAAAGCACAACTGAATATTTTCCTCAAATGCTAATTGTCATTAAATTTGTCTCAATTAACAAATTGCCAAAATTATAATTCATTCCTGAATTCACTCTATTTTAGCGAATTTATGTTTTAGACTGCGATGAATTTGAGGGACTATTTGGAAATTCGTTTGTCCTTGAATTTTAGAAAGCACTTTTATGCAATTTGATGGAAAATCACGTGCGTCCTAATCTTCTTCATCTCGTATATATTATTTATCCCGCTTTCTCCAATTTCGAAATTAATCAGAAATGAAGTAGACTCGTTCTAAATAGGATGTAAATGAAATTGGAAGCACTTCAATAGAACTCCATAAATTTAAATGCTTCCAGTTTATATAAACAGTAAAACAACACTGCAAGATAAGGAAAATGTTGGAAGTATTTCGATGGAAAATCTTTGAAAAGGAATCGAAATGAAAAAGCAGTGCAATTCTTATTTCTTTCAAAAGACGTTCAAAGTTCTGAGAATATCCGGGAAATTGCACTGAATGATCACAATTGTATTCTAAATCTTAAAGAAATAGATTCTTACCATCTTAAGATATGAGCTCTTATTTCAATAAAGGGCAGTTTTACCTTTTTTGAGAATTACAATTTTAAAATTTTTGTTATATTCCTGATTATGTAATATATGAAAATAAGATCTCTTTGGATTATGCGAAAATTAAAGACATTAAACAAAAAACTGTTAATTCATCGTAAAAAGTATGGAAATGGATGTAGATTCCTCTGTTACAATGAAATATGTCACTGTTTACATTTAATCGTTAAAAATAGAACAATGAATTTATTTTCTTTTGGCCAAAAAACGAAGTCCACTGAAGAGCCAAAGAAGACGCTCAAGTGACTTCCGAAACCATTCAGCTGCTGCACCATCAACATTTCCTCAACCGATTACCTCTTCAAAGTAATTTTGTTCAGTTCGATTCATTTGTTCACATCGAAACGCTTTTCATTTGTTTATCCCTTTCATTTACAATTTCGCATCTAAAAATTTTCGTAAAATTATCTCATGATTATTTATCTGAAATTCGCACATAATATTGATAACTTACTTTAAATTGATATCAAATTTGATTCAAAACTTAATACTATCGAACAACATTCCAAACCAAAGCTAAATATTTTATAATGGAATGTTATGTAAAACATCTGTAAAAATAAGAAGAACGTCGTTTTAGGAAAGAGTATGAAATGAAGTATTCAATTGTTACGAACTTTCAAAAAAATTGGAGTGCAAATGTTGATAATCTCAGGATTTGTTATTTCTCTTTCCAAAAGAAAGATTATAAAATTTATGAGGAAATAGTCGTTTGGTTTCCATTTGTGTCATTCATTCGAAGGGCGTCACCGGAACTTTTTTATTGTTCGCTAGAAAGTGGAACGGCGGTAAGTGAAAGTAGAAATGCAACGTTCGCTTTTCTATCTGACGATGCATTCGAGGGAAAAAACAATCGAATGAAAAACAGAATATTTTAAATTGCTTTAGGAAACCGTCAAATTCTCTGCTTTGCGACCAATTTACATTATATCGAACGTCTTTTTGTCCAAAGTCTTAGCGTTGACAATGAAATGAGTGACCATTTTCAGGAGAGAATTCCATAAATTCATACGAACCACTTTCTTATGATTTTGAAGTGTCATAACCGCCTTTTCTCATTTCCTCTAAAGAAAACACATTCTACCAAATAATAATATTAATAATAATCTATTAGAAAACTAAACATTAGGAACACATTAACGTTTAATTCAAGTTTATCTCCACTGGAAACCAACGGCTTTCAAAATGTTCATTATTATAATCTATTTAATATTATTTCCTAAAGTGTTCCATTTCAGTAACTTCTTTTTCGGTTGTTCCTCAGATTCCTTCTCGAAATTGTGTTTTAAATGTCGAATTTCACTTCGAAAGAACTATTTGCTCGGACGTGTTTTTTTACACCGAGAGCGCGCATTTTTCGAATAATCGATCGGCGTCTAATACGTATTGATTTTGCGATAAACCGATTTGAACAATCCTATTTCGGGAAGTAATCGATGGAACATTTCTTGGGATTCCCTTGGGGCGCGTGTCTTATCGCCAAAAGGGGAAATTACCATATTCTATAGATGACCTCGTCCATATAAAAAGGAATCGACGCAGTTTATACAAAATCCAAACACCTTTTGGATTTATTACCTATGGATGTTTTCTATCTTCATTTTATTTGATGGTGATTATAAAAACCGGTCACGGAATTTGTTTGATTTGAATTTGTCCCCCGAAGATTCGACTGTTCGTTTAAAGAAAGCGAAATTACGGACGCCACATATATATATATATATACGAGTAAAGGTGCGCTTGCTTACAGCAAGCAATGTAATAATATATTTTTAATAAAATGTAAGATTTTTCGAAATATTATTCTGAAAGGCCATGCTAAATATAACGTAAATGGAAATTTTAGCAGCGAGCTTTGCATTGATTTCGATTTCCAATGCGTTTTCTTACGGCAACATTATTCCCGCCCAGGCGTCGAACCAAGGCCCTCCTACGAAAATTACATTTATCTTCCGTTTGAATATGATTGACTTTATAACGACTCCAAATTTCAAAAGGAAATTCACTCAGGAAGTACCTCAAAATGTGTCCTAAATTCCCTATGTATTTCACATGGAGTATTAATTAACGCCCCCTAGCATCGAACCAAGGACCTTTTACGACTATATTAGGGTAGCTTTTAAATGAGAATGGTCCCCTTAATGGCTGTTTGAAATTTTGAACCTCGGCGCGGCTAGGAAATGCCCTAAAAAGGTTTCGGAAATATGGCCAATGTATTTTAAACGGGAAAAAAAGAAATTTACCGGACGCTCTGGAATCGAACCCATGATACATAGGAAAATGCTGATTTTTTTCGAAGTAAAAAATATACTTATCTATTTCTGTTGAAAATTTGAATGATCTAGGTATCAGATAAATAGAGCTACGATTTTTCAAAATTTGAAAGTTTTTCACCACCTGGCATCGAACCCATAACCGGTTGTACGTAATCAATGCCATTTTTCCGTACATAAATATAATAGCAATAGCCACATGAAATTTTAACTTTCTAGCGTAATGGGGAATATTTAAAAAATTATTTGAAAAACGGCCCCATGCATTCTTAATAGGGAAGATCGAGATTACGGGTCGCTCTGGAATCGAACCCATGGCACATAGGCAGATGCTGATTTTTTCAGTTATAGGATATATACGTATCTATACGTTTAAAAAGTTTGAATGATCTATATTTCATATTTATAGAGCTACGATTTTTCAAAATTTGAAAATATTTCACCTCTTGGCATCGAACCCATGACCGGTTGGACGTAAGCAATAGCATTTTTCGGTAGATATATATAGTAGCAATAGCTACATGAAATCTTATCGCTCTAACTCAATGGAAAGTATTTTTAAAATTATTTGAAAAACGGCCGCATGCATTCTTAATGGGGAAAATCAAGATTACGGGACACTCTGGAATCGAACCCGTGACACATAGGCAACTGTTGATTTTTTTCAAAGTACATTTTATATGTATCTATTTGTTTTAAAAGTTTGAATGATCTAAGTATCATATTAAGGAAGCTAGGATTTTTTAAAATTCGAAAATATTTCACCTCCTGGCATCGAACCCATGACCAGTTGTACGTAAGCGATAGCATTTTTCCGTAGATATATATAGTAGCAATACCTACATGAAATTTTATCCTTCTAGGTTAATGGGAAGTATTTTTAAAATCATTTGAAAAACGGCCCAATGCATTCTTAATGGGGAAAATCGATTTTTGGGGCCTCCTAGAATCGAACCCATGATAGGTAGGGTCGGTTTCCCAATTTTTCCTAGGTGAGATTTAGTTGGCCATTACGTAAAAAAATCGGCGGCTCCGTGGCCAAAGCGGTTTGGGCCTGACATTAATATCCTATATATATATATCCTATATATATATATATATCCCCCCGAAGCGTCTATATGTATAGATATATATATATATATATAATAGAGCCATATTTGGTACATAAAAGTGTATGATTTGTTATACTCAGTGAAATATATTCGATTTTCAACTCTTTGTGAGCTCAAATGATTGCATCGAATTCGAGTTTTATATTCATTTTGTGCGATTTTACAAGATTTTGATTGATTTGGTTATTAAATGTGGGTAAAATTAACTAAATGAACATATCCTGAAATGCATAATATTCACCAAATAAATTTAGAATACTTTATCCAACTGTTTTATGTGGAACTTTTAGGGTTTATTCGCGGCTCCCCCCACCCATTCTTTGCAACACCCTATACATACATCAATTCTAATTCGGAGCATTTCTTTTTGAAGACTTTTCCACTTTTAGGCAAGGGCTTTAAGAGTGATACAGGTAACTTGTTCCATTCCGATATCCCATAAGAAAAGAATACTTCTTCATTGTTCTTTGCCGCTGAAGCTTAATTTTAAATTCGTGGCTATCTTTACCGCAAAAATCAGGTTTCACGATTGAATTTTCAAAGGATCCATCGTTATTTGTAATTATGTTGTAAATACACCCCATTCGACTTATTTTTCTCTTTTTTTCCAGAGTATCCCACCAAAGAGTATCTAACTTTGCTATGAAACTGTCCCTTTTTCTAAATCTTCCCATAACAAATCGAGCAGCTTTCCTTTGTACTTTTTCTATTTTCTTTTTTTGGCAGAATTTTTCCACACAGTTGTCGCGTATTCAAATATTGGTCTTACAAGCGATATCCCTTTTCTACTAGCCATTCACATAATGCAACATTTTGTACGCTACGATTAAATTGTTTTTCCCTATTAAGGATCCTATCAAAAGTTCCACTTGGCTGTGATCTGAAATTTTTATAATTATCGCTATGGCAATAAGGCCATACTTCTTATTTGAAAAGGCGACATACCTATAATAAATGGCGACTCAGGTAGAACTTTATTAAATTTAATGCAAAAAATTCGTCGCGTCAGATAGTAGGTGAACCTATTAGGAAATCAAGTGTATTTGATATCCTTCTCATTAATAGAATCGAGCGAATATTAAAATCTACAGTTTGTGATGGACTAACAGATCGGCCGTTATTACTGATACACACGTAAATTTGGCAATAAAAAATCGAAGAGCAAAATATATCTTTATTCGAACTTCGAAGGACTTCAGGATAAACATGTGATTTTCCAGCAAACGAAGGACTTAACAACTGAAAATACCTGGAACCACTTTGTAAGTAAAGTACGCGACTTAATAGATAAATTCTCTCTAAAAAATCGAATGAACCCTGTCGGTACGATAAAGAAACTAGGAAAGCTCTGAAAAAGAGAAAACACGCTAAATTAAAAGCCAATTCAAGTCATTCAGACAAAAACAGTGAGATTAAAATAAAATTAATTGCATACCAATCATACTACCAGTCGATTCAAAAAGAAGTTATTTGGTAAACATCTTGACGAGGACCCCAAAGTGCGGTCCAAGGTAAAAATCGCACAATATGATAGTAATTAAATTAATGACGCAAAGGGTACATCCTTAATAATTAATCGGAGCGTTTTCGCGGGTACATTTTAAGAAAACCACTTCGAAAGAGAATTAACAGAAATCAGGGGATTCTTTTGTGCAAAGATTCAAATGTTGATGAAACTTTAAATCCCAATATTCTTTATTCTCTAAGCTAAATATATTCATTCACTCGTTCCCCTTAAATGTTGCATCGAAAGAATTCGGTCGTTGAGAATTTTATAACTTCGTTATATGACGGAGTCTTGGAGTCCAAAATAGAATGTCCATTGAACATCTGCGCCGTCTTTTTTTAAACGCGCCCCTCCATTACTGCGCTTTCATTGATGTTCCAAATGTACGATTGATGTTCCAACCGAATATTTGAGAAAACCGGATGAACAGTGTACTTTTACACTATTTATAGAAAACAATCAAAAGCGTAATTAATGTAAACGTCTGCTGGTTGAAAGACGAATCAATTATTTTTAGAAGCAATCCTTAAAAGATCGTTTTTGAGATGAAAATCCCCAATTAAATTATAGAAACTCAAAATACTACTTATTCGTTACACGAGCGTATATGTTTTTAAAACTTTCGTTCAATTTCGGCATGTTTTGTGCGTTTTCTCATAATTCGCATTTCGTATCCCAAATATTTTTCATCGGATAACTGAAATTCATTCGGAATTCCTGGATGCGTATCTTTAGATGGTGACCCACGGACACCGGAAGCTCTGCTCTGATGCCTGGATATCGTCCAAAAACCTTTCATTGACTCAAATACATTTCGGCTATTCCTTCGAATATTTATTTTGTCTCCAGATTTGCTTAACGAATTTAAAGATGAGGAATAGTTCAGAAAGTGATCTCGAGAAAGTATATAAAATGCGTCGTGAGCTCGTCTTTTGTTTGCACTGTTTAAAAAAACTCCCTTAGAATACGAATTAAACGATTCATTCGAACATTAAAAACGATCGTCTTCAATTCTCAGCGGAGTAAAACGTTGATCCATGCGAAGAGTGGATTTATTTTTCTCGAAGCACATTTCACTTAGAATATTTCCATCGGTTCGTTTGAAAATATCCCCGAAGATTTAATTTATCCCGATCGCTAAATGTTTATTCGACTTTCATTTGTTTTTAATCAATTCATCGATTGTGATTCTCGACTCTTTGTTATTAGGAGAATCGGTTTGAATACAATTGATTTTAGGATCCGTTTCAAATCGAAAGAATTGAATCTTTTGAATAGCCTTTGTTATTTTATCTATTATATTTCTAGAAGTGTTAAACATTGAGAAACTATTAACTATTAACTCATTAACTGTTTAGAATAACTGACAATTTCTTTTATATTCTACTTATTAAATCAATAAAATAAAAATAATAAAAAAATGAATGAGTAGCTTCGTACTTCCTATTTATCGCCTTCATTATTATTATTCATTACCTGTGAACTAAGTAATAATTCATCATAGCAACGTTATATCAAACTAGCTATGCCTGCGCCTAACAGACGCGCGTAATCTAATTAAAGACGACAAAAAAGATATATATATATATATATATATATATATATATATATATATATATATATATATATATATATATATATATATATATATATATATATATATATATATATATATATATATATATATATATATAAAGGAGTTAATGCGGCAGACAGACACACATTGCAATCGTAAACTATATTTCATGACCAAAATAAGAAACTTTATTCAATTTCCCTTCTTTTGTTGCTACTTTCAAATCCATACGTGGGTTATTTCTAATTTAATTTTGCAAAAGAAAGGAAGCATGCAAGTGATAAAATCTAAGTTTACATGAATTTCTTAGGAGAACACCGTAAACACCGGACACACACCAAACGCATTATATATATATATATATATAGATAATTAATTATATACATCATAAACATCACCAGATCCTTAAAGGGCCATCTTTGAGTGCCTAATTTCTTTGCAAGAAACCGACTTAGTTATCGAATACCCCACAAATCCATTGGATGTGCGAAACAGATGCGATACGCTTAGATTTCTGTGAAGAAATACATCAACGGACCAATTGATAGGAGAGATACGTTTTTCCGGAGTGACCCGGTGTTCCCGAGCAGTACTTCCGAATGAGTAGTGTTAGATAAAGGCTTTAATTTCTTATATTATTCAGTAAATTTTTTCCGTATTTTCCTCAAATTTGTTATTCTTCGTTCGGAATTCAGAGTTGTCTTGAATTGTCTGTAATATCACTGTCTCGAAATCGAGCGAAATTTTCCCCCCCGACTAAACCGGAAGGAGCGGTGTATTTATCGCTGTTAGGAACAACGAAGAAGATACTCAAAAACGAGAAAACTCTGAGATTATCTGATGTTCAGTGTCGGATAGACGAGGCAAAATTTTTTTTCTCCTTTTATTGCCCTCCCGACAGTGATGACGAGGCCCATGTTATTAACAGAACTTAGAAAGAGCCGCACGTACTCATTTTTACCCGAAGCGTACCGACATTACGCGAATCATTGGAAAGAAATCCGAAAGAATTCTGGTCAAACGTTCATGAGGCAAACAGTCGACCATTTCCCACCTCATTGACGATGACGGAGGCACAGATACCCGGGATAAGGCGAACATTCTTAATAGGCACTTTAAAAAATGTTTCATATTTGATGACGGTCACGTTAAAGATTTTCCCGCGTCACTACCAAAACGAGTGAGGCTGGATTTAGGAACCTATTATTTCCGAAAGACATGGTCCGGAAGGTATTCCTGTCTATACTTGTAAATGAGCTCCTCACGTTTTTTAATAAATCGTTAAATGAACGTATAGTTCCGTATAATTATATCATCATGGAAGAAAGCGCTCATTACTCCAGTGCATAAGGGCGAAAAACTAAACCAGACCATTTGAAACCTATATCATTAACTTCGATATTTTGTAAAGTTCTCGAACATATTATAAGCAGTTATTGAATGCGTTTCCTCAGTGTAAATGCTGCGATTATACTCAAAGTCAACATGGCCGTTCCTGTGAGAGCCCTCAGCCTCAGTTAGCCATCCTTAACCATGACATTTTGAAGGCCGCCGATGATGGGTTTAGGACCGATGCTATATTCTTGGACTTTAGTAAAGCATTCGTTACAGTTCCACACAAAAAGTTACTGCAGGAACTCAAATCGTATGGGATTGACGGTCATATCATTCGCTGGATTGAATCATTCCTAACAAGTTCATGCCAACGCGTTGTCTTGGATGGTGTTTTTTTTACGACGAAGTCGAAACGTTACATCAGGGGTTCCCCAGGGCAGTGTCATGCGACAGTTACTTATTTATATTAACGATATCGTAGACAATATAGAGAGTATCATCAGGCTCTTTGCGGACGACACTCTCATACATAGAAAAATGCAAACCGCGGAAGATCCATCGAAACTACTGCGTGACCTGGATGTCATCTCCAAATGGTGTGAAGACTGGCAGCTGGGGCTGAACGTAGAGAAATGTGTAGCAATGATCATGACGCGTTCCCCTACGAATTCGTCAAATCCATATTGGCGGCGCAAAATTAGAATTCGTGACTCAAATACCTTAGTGTTGATCATTCGCACATACGAGGCTTATGGCTATGTAATCGCATCCTTAGAGGCCGTCGTCAAACAAGTACTTTGTCGTTATTTAATCCATCGATAGCTTCAGTTCATCAAGGGATCAGAGAAACGGCTCTCGAGGAACCGAAACTGTTTGAAAAAGACATCTATACATATAGACGCTTCGGGGGGATATATATATATATATAGGATATTAATGTCAGGCCCGAACCGCTTTGGCCACAGAGCCGCCGATTTTTTTCCGTAATGGCCAACTAAATCTCACTTAGGAAAAATTGGGAAACCGACCCTACCTATCATGGGTTCGATTCTAGGAGGCCCCAAAAATCGACTTTCCCCATTTAGAATGCATTGGGCCGTTTTTCAAATGATTTTAAAAATACTTTCCTTTAAGCTAGAAGCATAAGATTCCATACAGTTATTTATATTATATATATCTACGGAAAAATGCTATTGCTTACGTGCAAACGGTCATGGGTTCGATGCCAGGAGGTGAAATATTTTCAAATTTTGAAAAATCCTAGCTCTATAAATATGAAATATAGATCTTTCAAACTTTTTACACGTAAAGATACATATAAAATGTACTTTGGAAAAAATCAACAGTTGCCTATGTGTCACGAGTTCGATTCCAGAGCGTCCCGTAATCTCGATTTTCCCCGTTAAGAATGCATGGGGCCGTTTTTCAAATAATTTTTAAAATACTTCCCATTAAGCTAGAACAATAAGATTTCATAGCGCTATTGTCATCATGAATTTCTACGAAAAAATGCTATTTTATACGTACAACTGGTCATGGGTTCGATGCCAGGAGGTGAAATATTTTCAAATTTCGAAAAATCGTAGCACCCCTAATATCGTTCATAGATCATTCAAACTTTCTACGTTTATAGATACGTATAAAATGTACGATTTTAATAATTAACAGGTGCCTATGAGCCATGGGTTCGATTCCATAGCGACCCGTAATCTCGAGTTTTCCCGTATGGAAAACATTGACAACATTCCTGAAAGCATTTAATGACATTTCCCGACCGCGCAGAGGTTCAAATTTTCACACGGCCATAAAAAGGACCATTCTTACATAAAAGCGACCGTAATAATGTCCTATATGGTCCTTGGTTCGATTCTAGGGGGCGTTAACAAATATTTCAAATGAAATGCATAGGGAAATAAAGACTCATTTTTAGGTACTTCCTTAGGGTATTTCGATTTGAAATTTCTGGTGTTTGTACGGGTTATCATACATAAGCGAAGGCTGACAGTGATTTTCGTAGGATGGCCGTGGTTCGACGCCGGGGCGGGAATAATGCTGCCGAAAGAAATGCATGGGAAATCGAATTCAGTGCAATGTCAGCTGCGAAAACGTACTTTAGTAAAGCTTTGCATGATTCATCCGATTAATCCTTCGAATATCGTAATTTGAAGTGAAAGATACAATTTCCAATTGCTTGCTGTCAGCAAGCACACCTTTACTCGTAATGAGATACGCGACATCGCCCGTCCTTAGCGATCGTGTCTTCGAAACCAGGCGTCAAAAGATTTTCGTTATCGCGCGCATGGGTGGTTATCATCGGTCTTTTAGATGGCATTAGACGAATAAATAGGATGAATTGACATCCCCTGCCATACTCCATAAGGCGGTTCGCGGGGTACTCATTGCAAGGAGAGGATGACTTGCGGACAGTTTTTTTTACAGGAATAGATAATCTCGATGGAGAGATGTTAGTTCTGAAGGTGTTTGACTTCTTTAAAAGGCGATAAACAATTATGTCCTAAAGAACAGGAAGATGTTTCCAAGAATCGGTTAAATCTATTATAATAACGATCGTGGAATGACAAATCCGTGGAAATTGAGGCTTTAAAGGATTATTTAAGGAAAGAGTCGTTGATAAAATATTCGACGTAATAATGAGTGAATTGGTGAAGAAGTGCTTCAGCAAATTAGGTGCAAAGGGTAGCGTGTTTAAAAATTCGATTTTCCTTCTAAGAATACACGATAGTAACTGTTTAGGAAATCGGTTTAACAGTGCACCCCCTGCTACTCACCGAAAGGTGGCTATCTCGACATAGATCTGTTACTGGATTTTAGAATAGCGTCGTTCTCATTTCCATATTTTATTAGTCGAAAAAAAATATTAAGATGGTAAAATGCGCATCATTTTTTTCTTGAAAATCTCACCTCTGAATATTGTCCGCTCGCGGAAGGCTGCTTTTTCGTCAGATCACATCCTCGGCGAACTAAAAATACGGATTCGATTCCCTCACACAATGGACAAACGTGGTGGATAATCGCTTTCATTCGGATTCGAAGAGAGTTCGTAACAACTCCGGTCCTTATGCATGTGATTCTCGAAATGACAGGAAACTCGGTGCGCTGCGGTTGGTTGCCTGTGTAATGGCTGCCATTGTCCCTTCGGAAACAAAGCACTAACACACTGCGAAGAAAATCTCAAAGAACGAGATCCATATTTAAGGAGATCGTATGAATAATAGCCTCCTTTACCTCGACTCTTAAAAGAGATACCTTGTAAAGGGAAAGGGTAACGTTTGCATTGATTTATTCTCATGTTTCATACTTTGGAAAGGTGAAGAAGAAATTCTAAACCGAGATCTCTATGTCCGAGAAGAACTCTTTCTAAGAAATAGCAATTTTCATTATCAATGAGGAAAATTGAAATTATAATCGTTGGCGGAATGGTTAGCATACTAATCTTCTGATGCTGAGGTCCCGGGTTCAAATCCCGGATGAGGAGGAAATTTTCCCCTCAGGGTCTGGATGTCTGTGACGTCCGTTGTTGAGTTTAAACCACACCACACTGTAATTGTCCCGAAAGAGGATGTTTGTGCGGTCTTTGTTAATAAAAAAATAAATAAATATAAAAACAACGGGGTTAATTCATCTGCTGTCCATGTACCGTGCAATATAATGAAAGTTGAAATAATTCTCAGTGTGGTTCACATCATCTTCTATCTAATTTATTCCAAGTGTTTCATATTTACATATTAATCATTTTGTTTTGATCGTTTCTTAATGCCATCGTCCATGTATTTTCACATTTTTCAGATTGTATGATTGGAACACCACACTTACTATTATGTCCAGTTTTTAAAGCTCTTCATAGTCAAAGCATACATCAGAGCAAACAACGAATATATCTGAAACTGACGTTTTCGTGGATGGACATTATGATTCTCCAATTCCATTTATTGGAAGTGAAAGTCGAAAACGATCCACTGTTTCTGGAAGAAACTTTTAATAAATATCAAAGAAATCGACCAAATCTTTACAATCCATACATTTTGCAATAGCAATACCAAAGATATTAAGCTATGAAGGATAACAAAAATGGACATTCGAGATCTCAGAGGAAGATAATCGTTAAAGGAAATAAAAATTTGGAGAGGACGAGGAAAAAGCAGTAACTAAAATCCAATGTTCCACGAAATAGATTTATTTCGTATAATTCCCGTTTTGAGGAAGATTATCGTTCTGCCGTCGTCACGACGCAAATGGCGATATCGATCCGACTGAATATTGCAAATTATTTCAGAAATAAACGCAATTTATTGTTAAGGGCGATGAAGTCCTTCCGGTCTTAGACATCTGCACGTGGTCGGAAGGGAGGGAACAGGTGGTGGGAAAAAGGTGGATGTTCCGACGCCGCGCAGTTGCCAAATCTGCTTCCCATGATGCATTGTTTGCAACGGCCTTTATTTTCATTCCCCTGACCGTGCGAAATATCCTTGGGATGAGGCGATTTGGGGTGCCACCTACCGGTAGATGCATTTCATTATCGCTCTATATCAACTACGGTCGAGACTCCAAATAACTTCGGCTCGTTGCAGATTTACGCCATGTTATCTCTTTCATCCAATTACTGTTACTTCATACTCTAAACTGAGCTTATAATTTCCTTGTTTCATTCTAATGCTTTTCGTTTCCAGTGTTTATTTTTTGTTCAAACAATGATGTTTAACTGCTACCGAAAGATATACCTCCAAAGTGCGATACGGCAATGGCGTTCGGCAGAGGGTGGCATTTCTAATTCCTCACCTAATTAGCATCACGAGAACTGTCTCGTCCTTTTTACACTTGAACGAATAACATCTTTCGGAAGATTGGCAAACTGAATTTACGGAGATTTCGGTGCAGGGGGTGCATTATTAATCTATTTTCCTAAACAGTTTCTCTTGCGTGTTCCTCGTTCGATAAATTTATGATTTAAATACGTTACCCTTTGCTTCTAATTCGCTGAAGCACTTCTTCACCAATTCACTCATTATTCCGTCGATTATTTTAAGGTCTTAATCGACAACCCTTAACTAATCCGAGTAAAGACATTTAACAGATTCTTCTGAGCAAGTATCTTCCTATTGTTTGGGACATTATTGTGTATTTACATGCATAAATCGAATGGTCGTCCGTCATTTTGACCATTTATTTGGATAATAATATCCAAAGTGAATAATTAGTCAGCTCTTCGTAGATTCATTATTGCGAACGCAATTTCATTTCTCTCATGTGTTGTTTAGGAAATCTTTATATGAAATTCAATATCGGATCAAAAGATAAACTCGGAAAGACAAGAGCCTTTAAGTTGTATTTTTCGCATCAAATTGCCGTTCCTTTTAAAGTTTAAATTCAGAAAAAAGTAGTTAATTTTCGCTTTCTTTTGAAAAGTTTTTTTGGTGATTAAATGGCAAAGATTCGGAAATATATTACCTAAGATCATCGTGCATTTATTTGCTGTTAAGAACATCTTATTTAATATTCTCCCGATATGCAAATGGTCTAGAAAATATAAGAACGTCGAAAAAATTGTATTTTAACCAATATTATTTATCTTTAAAAATTAGTGTACCATCATTAAGGTATTATCCAATAAATTTTAGCCAAAAAAGAAAACGTATTATCGATCGTCCTCCCGAAGGACGTTCAAATATAGACGCGTATTATCATTTCCTTCTGTTTTGAGGAATAAAAATCGAAGTACTGTGAAAAGAAAACAACTTTTAAAATTGTGAAATACAGAACTTACATTTTATTGATTCAGTCATAGAATTTCATCAATAATAGAAAGTATTTTTTTCTCCTCAAGGAATTAAGAAGAGTGAAGATATGTTTACGTGCATATTGATTCATACCCAATTTATTTCAAGTTCGATTTCAAGGGATCCTTTTCTCTCTTTCTGTCTCTTTTAAAAGATTATATTAAATTGAATAATTTGAATTGAAATTTCAATTGAAAGGTTACCAACGCACAATCAGGGAGTTCTTAAGAAAGGGCTCTTTACAAATATTATCGAAAGATTTCGGCCTCAGAATAAAACAGAATAAATAACAACAACTTCATTCGGAAAGATTTCATGAATAAAAAATGAATTCGAAACTCAACTTCAACCCGTACTTAATAAACTAACAAAAATTAGTTACATCCACGATTATTAGATGCGACTACAATGTATCCACGGCCTCAGCCCCTGTCTCTATTACGCAGGCGAAAGGGGCTCAATTGTTCTATCAACTATCGTTGTCATTATTGCGCTGATAGAATCGTTCCGAATCTCGAACCGAAAGTGGTAGTCGATGGATTTGTAGATGAGATTATTCCGCTAATTTATCCGACGAAAAGTTTCTACGCCTGAGCGCGCCTTTCGACGCTCGCTTGTCGGTTGCCATGGTGACCCGCTGGCGGCGCTGCTTCGAGTGCTTCGGACGAAGTTTTTGGCCACGGGAGAATTTTTTTGAGGATCGGGAAGTGTTCGAGTAGCGTGAAAAGGGGATCTGCACGTCGGCACTGAAGGAGCACCTTTCCCTCATCCCACCACTCCTTTCTCCATGCCTTCCCCTATCTACCTCCCCTACCACCACCCCTCTCTGACAAGCTAGCTTCAGTCTCTCTCACGAAGCCGTGAGAACCGCTCACGTTATAAAGCCGTGTCGCTGCCTTTACGCGATCTAGCTATTCCACCGGCGTATCTTCTCCAAAGCTGTCAGAGAATTGTGTATTCGAGGAAAGAGCGCGGCATTGGAGTCTTCTTGATTCGGTCAGCCGCTGTATCTACGACGCCTTGTTTCGCACCGCCATGTTCGTGTCGGAGGATAGCGTGCCGACCAGGGATTGAAGATACATCGAGGAAACGCCGAAAAAGTTAGAGCTCTTCTTTTCTATGTTACCGTTATCACCCTCCATTTTGTGATTCCTTTTTGTATGTGAAACGTGAACTTTCCTTTGGAAGATTTTCTGGCCAGAAGGTGCGCCTTCATTTTCACGGTGTGCTCCGACCACTTTTGTGATCCTTTTTCTTTGAGGTAAGGCGACTGTTGGAGTGTGTCGGTTTTCAGTAGTTGCCATCTGCAGGACAACGCTCTCGGCCGATGGATCTCTCAGTGAATGCACCCGACTGACACTACCACCTTTCTCTTTTTACCCCGACGGCGTCGGCTGGAGGGGAAGGGCGGGGGTGGTTGTTTTTTGTTAACGATTCTGTCAAAGCACGTGTCCCCCCTCTACCATATGCACGCGAACGCGTGCGTTCCTTTTTTGCTCACGTTCTTTCGTGTGCTTCTTTTTCATTAGAAATTCTGCGTGTCCTCTGGAGCGACTGAAAGCCGTTTCTTTGTCGCAGGTCGCGGTGTTGGTCCCAGACGAGAGACGCTCCTGCCCGACTCCGGTGACGCCTTTGCCTTGGATTAGTGCTCCTCGCAGACCTTTGGCCGAAGTGTATGTGAAATAATTCGTGAGTACGGTTGCGCTTTCAATTATTATGATTCATATTTAAAATAAATAATCTCGTTCACTTGCTGTGTGTATGCCGCATAACTTATTTGTAGTATTGATGTCTGAAGAGGTCAACAATAGTACGTTCGTAATAATCGAAGACTGCACTCAATTATGATTGCTGTAATTGACACATTACGATCGTTGAAACTTAATCAATAATAACATGGCAAGTAAGGGTAATATTTGGAACGGTTCAATCCAACTTGGTAACCGAACGACATGTTTAAATGGATCAAAATCGGTTAGTTTAAAATTGGGCCTTTTCCCTTCTTGCATGACGTAGTTGGACCGTAACGTTTAGAGTTAGCTCGTTTTTGAAGTTCTCAATGTAATTGGGTTTGGCTGGGAAGCACGAAGTGAGTATCGGCCATCTGTAAGATCAAACGTGTTATTAAAAGGTTCTGATAAATTTGGAGCTCTAAAAGTAATTGTCTTTTCTAAGATGAATGTGAATCGCATGTTGATTTCTGCCGCAGACCTCATCCGACATTGATATCGAATTCAATCTCGTCTTTTTCGATTTCTTGTTGAAATGTAAATGGGAGTTGACGCACTAAAAGATTTTACCGATCCATTCTTCACCAAATGGTTTGAAAAGGCAACGCATCGTAACAGCAATATAGGTTTGTCTATATGTTATTTAAAGCATCTACATATTGTTGAATGCAAGTATTATATGATGATCTGCGAAAACTAAAGAATAATATAAGTGCCAATCCGTGCGTGAAGAACCTGAGATGGTACATGCTTTTAGTGCGTCTTGCCTTATCATTCAAATATTTTGTTTGACTCAATCAAACTTCGCGCGAGGTCTCTTCCAAGTTCTTTAGTTATATTTTCATCTAATTTGAAAATCTAACTAACGAAACGGCATCTTAACTGCTTTCCCTAACGTCGTTAAAAATAATTTAGATAATCAGTGGTGTGTGGCTCGAAACTGGCTATTGGCTGAATCATCAACTCCATGTTGAAAGTAAGGCCGAGTAATTTTATTTAGATTATCGCAATTTCTATTAAGCTAATAAATTTCTGAACTCTAACTCGATGCATCCAATAGCCAGTTTTTCAAATGGTTCTTTCTGATAAATCCATACATAAGGTTTTTAATAATATTTTTTAAATATAATAATATTATTTTTAATTAATGCGTGCATTTTTCATTTTTAGAATTATTCTTGTATCAATGAAGTCTGTAGAGTAATTTATAATGCATCCAAAATTGAATGGTAAATTATGGAATTGGAATCCAATGTTATCTCTACAAATTTAAGTAGAAGGGTAGCTTTTTCATGAATGAGTCGTTTGAGCGACTCGTAGTGTTTTTGGGCCTTCATTTCTTTTGTGTATCGTAGACACATTAGTAGCAAATAAAAAAAGATGAGTTGACAATGTGTGGACTATTAATCTTAACTCTCCTAATAATGCAATTAAGTTTCATTTGGGTATTTCTTGAGATATGTAGGTTGCAACTGGATTTCTTTACAGCAGCAGTGCATTTGCATCCATGCTAAATTTCCGGAAAATGCAATGGGTCACAGCTTTGCTGTAGATTGACTATTGTGGGGTTATGTAGATTTGGACACAATCTGTCACCATAAATGAATGTAGTCACTGATTTCACAGAGTAACTCTCTACCTTTCCTAATATTCTCTCCTAGATAATATACATTGCGATATTAGCTTTAAATTTATGATGTTTTTGTGTAAATAATTGTAACTTTAGTCATTAATGTTTTTCCCCTTGGGTGTGTTTTGGATAGTTTGGTATTGATTTGTGACATCTTCTATGTCATCTGAGTTTCCATGCAAAGATGGCATGGAAAATGTGGGCGTGTATGTGTGAAATAGCAGATCACTAATTCTCTCAATGATATCTCTCGATATGCATGTAATGTGTTTACCATTCAAATAGCTACTGTTGTGATTTTTAGCATCTTTATTGAAAACCAAATGCTGATGGCAGCAATGTATTTAACGTGATAAAATCTTGATAGTAATTCATCTAATTTTGTTCATCATTGGTATGGAACTTATTTGATTTGAAAACGACCCATTTGAGTTTGGTGAGGTTGTCTTGAATTGAGTTTTTGGGTGAATGTGGAATGACTTGGTATTTATAAATATATAGTTTGTATTTCAGCATAGTGGAGGCATTGGTATATAAAACATTGGTGGTATTTTCTGTAGCCTTCTGTGTTCTTCTGATGCCTTCAGTATTAGCCCCAATTAGATCATTATGTTGCATTGGTATTTTAAAGAGGCTGTGTGCCTCTTTTTATGGTTAGTTAATTAAGAAATGAGTGTAAGTGGATGTAGAGTGTGTGCTTGGGTTCAGCGTGAATGGTTCCAATTTGAGTAAATCGTACGAATACGTTGCTAGGTAAGATGGAATTTTGTACGATGGTAGATGTATTTATTAGTAATGTAAGAATGTTTATTTATTTCCTTTTTGAGACTCGACTGATTTTGGATTCGTAAGAACTCGAGGTAGAGGTATCCTACAAGCTTTCGAGCTTGCCCATTCATAAACATGTTAGTTAGATAATTTAGATGGATGGATACAATAGAAAGTAATTAGAAAAACCTAATTATATTAACTGATTAGAGTAAAAAATGAATTAGTGCATCCATTGATGGGAGAAATAAAGAGATTGCATGGCGTCCTATCACCACATCTCTTTCATTTAATGTATTCATCAGGGGTTTGTATTCCTAAAGCATCGAATATAAAAGGCAACAGTTATTTTAGGATGATGAGACAGGATTTTGACACACAAACTTTCTTTTCCAAATCTCTACAACCCAATTAAATTTTCTCCGTATTCACTGTACAGGCAAATGTTTTAAATGTGAGCATTTTCATGCACATAGTTAATCAGAAAATTTATGTATTCCAATTGTTTGCAGAAGGAAATAATTCTCATAGACAATTATATTTGCTTATATTTCCGTGCTTTTATACTCATCAGAATACCTAATACAAGGTGAGGTCTCTTCAATTGTATAATTGGTTGTATTTTAGACAAGTGAGTATTTATTTAAAATTTTTATTCTAGTAATTATATTAAAGCGAAATCGGAAGCTGTAGTGATTTTTCTAATCATTTTGCTTCACTGAGGTTAAAGTAGTATTTTTCCAGGTATTATCTTTCGCCCGAATATACTGTGTTTTGTTCAGCTGAGCTATACAAAATTCAGCACACCTTCGGTTATATTAGATGCATTACTCATAATCATTTGCAAATATTTCAAATTATGATTTGATACTATTTCTGTCTATTAAAATAGGCACTTTACAAAATTTACTCATACTATTATGTAATTATGCTTACAATTGTCCAAATGTTACAGTTCACTTAGGTGGAGTTATCAGATGTTTTCTTCTTTTAAAACATCTAAAATATTCATTAGAATCATGGTTCTCTTGCTCATCTATAAATTGCATTCCTGTGCACTTAAGAGTTATACACCGTGTGTGTTATTTATTTCAGCACTCACTGAATTATTAATCGTGGCTTTACCGTATTGATATCCTTCATTTTGCTGTGAATCACAGCTTCAGAGAGAATTGAAAATAGGTTGAATCATTATTTATAGAAAATAAGAATATCCTAAATCTTCAATATTATTTATTATTTGTCAAAATTTTTAACTCTCCGTTGCTAATTTAATATTCTGAAGTAACTTTCTTGATTTTCATTCTAATAGAGAATGAAAACTTAGAAATAGGCATCCCCAATCTTTACCTGAGATTGATATTTTCTTTGTGAAATGAGTGAAGAATATTACTTTAATAAGTCAATGAAGGAATCGAGAGTTAGAGGATCATTTTTCACTCACCTCCGGCAGATACGGGAAACAAAACAAATGGAAAATCATTGGGTCTATAAACGTGATTTATATAAATTCCCCGTATGGCCTGGGGTATCGATACACCAATTTATCTATCCGTCTAATACTATCTGTGAATTTAAGATATTACAAAGGGATATCAATAGTTGTTTTTGAGCCTCTCTTATATGTTGTTAAATTCGTATCCGTTCTTCTAGTCCCCAGTTACTTTCTTCTGCTATGATATTGTTAACTCGCAAGCTCTCACAGTGATGCACTTCACAGTGCTCCATATTTTTTTCGTATCTTAACGTAATCATTGTGGGCCACTTACACCCCACAGAGTATAAATAAATTAGCAAATGGAGAGAATTATGTTATTAATCGTAATCACGTTAATTGGATTGTGAGAAGAATTTTAGGGAAGACTTAGAATGAACACAGATGAGCCATTCGAGGAATCGTTGATCATAAGTTGAGGATTTCCTTTGGAACTTCTAATTGACGGCATAACAGTGATCACTATCGACGTCTGTGGGTAGACCACGTGTTCAACACCACGTGGTCTGCACGCCAATGGTGGCCGATCGATACAGAAGTCGCGCGCGCGCTCTATCTAATTGGACTCGTGCCTGCGCATCTCCATTATTATTTACATGTCCGTTACTCACAATCATTGCTGTCAACATCTATTGTACCTTTTATCCCTCTTCTGTCATTCCATTGTCGTTTCATTTCTGCTTTAAATATTCAAATGTGCGAACAGTTGTGGCTTATTATTTTATGGATCACCATCTGCTCGATTACTTGTTCGCTTTGAAGTCCACACAAATATATCTTCTAAATGCGTATTTTCTACAGATTTCCCCGCATTCCAGAGGAAATCCTAGCGTCCTAAGAGGAAATCCATTCAAATGGACGCGGAAAAGTACTCGGATGTCGAATTGATCGGTAATGTTTCATAAGTACCGTCTCGTAATGCATTTATCACGCATCGTTCGTACAATGACTCCTTGTTTACGGTACAGCGATGAGTCATCCGACCTTCGCAGTTGACCGTTAGCCGAGTGCAAACAGAATCATCGGAATGCATTGCAGTGAAAGTGCCGTCGAAAAGCGACTTATTCGTAAAAATCCTCCCAACACCTGGTCTCCCAACAAACCCCTTTTTTAAAATGCGACGTTGCCGAATCTCGAGGAATATCGGTCACTGTAGTGATTTTATAGCGTCCCCTCGCCAAGAATACTTATTTGCGTATATCGTGATAAATGCGTTTGTATGAAGTGTAACAGACGATCCGCGGAATAAGGAAAATGTTCTTCAGTCACCAATTATTTCTCGTTTACTCGGCGTTCCTTTTTAAATTTTGATTAAAAGTAATCTCTGAAAATAATCTTAAGTGTTTACTGCTGATGATTAGAAAGGTGTCATCTACTCGTCTCGATATTAGTTTGATGTTCGGATAAATAAACCTCTGGAAACGATCAGAAAATTGCCGTTTCTGATTTTCGACAATTCAAACCCGTAATTATTTTTAAACGCCATTTTTTTGACGTCACATCCATCATGTCCGCGATGCGATTCTTGCGATAGAATTAGAAAATGCCAAATGGACCTAATCACGTGAATTGCTGGAGACCTCCAAATAGTATTATCCCTCGTAATTATTCGCACGATCATGATTGAATATTGAAAAGTGATCTTTCAGTGGCGTTCTTAATGCTTAGGCCATTACAGCTCTATACTATACATATACTCAACTTTTACATTTCTTGCTAACCTCAGTCGCATTTAACTTTTAATTAATCGTACATTATCATTCTAAATTCATTTATTAATTCGAAAATTCTCATTTTTTTATGTATCTATTCTTTTAGCGTGCTGCAAAATATAAATGGAACATATGAGATAAAAGTTAGAAAAATGTTTAAATAAACGTCCCATCTATTGAAGTTTCTTGTATACGATTCTATTCCTCGAGGACTTCATAATATCAGATACATGTGGTTGAGGCATCGTTCATTGCGAACTATTTATCCTAGGTCCCAATTACTTTTCTATCCGTTGTCTACATTTCAAACGAATCATGTAGAATGTTTATCAGCTACTGATCGGTGACGACTTACGTGAAATGGTCACGAAAGCTAACAAATAACTGTGGTATCATTCTGAAAATAAGCGTTTCTTAGAAATGCTGATTGAGATGATTAATTCGTGTAAGGACGTCTCGAGCAAAAATAGTTCCCTTCTCGGCCGCGGACTATTTTCGGCGCTAAGATCGGGAGTGTGTTGCACTTCTCATTCCCCGTCGACTATTCCTGTCCGATGGGGAATTTATCGCCGACAAATAAACTCCAAGGAGTTCGAAATTACCATCCGAAAGGGTGTTCGCGATCGCGAAGAATCTGCGAGTTTTTGGATCCGTCTGCAAATGGCATCGGCCGAATTTCATCCGAACTCGTTCGTTCTATGACACCTTAATTGGTGCACACGTGAGATTTGGTTGATTCTTAATAAATTGGTTTTTCGTGGATATTCTAAAGCAATCGTTTGACAGAACTAAATCTTATGGGAATCCAATACGAAAGTGAACACTTACAATCACAAGTGTCGTTTTTATTTCACAGTGTGAGTAATTGTGGTTCATCTCTAATCGATTAAGAATTGGTTTAGAGTTAAATGTTCGAAGCCTCTTGCTTTTAGGTTCGATTGAGAAACACGCATTATCCGTCATCTTCTGAAGTTCTTCAAAGGAAAGCATTTACTGATTCGTAGTGACAATTCGTCTTTGGTGGGACCACTTGCATTCACCAGGTGTGTCCCCTTCAAAGTGCTTCTCAAGTTTCCCATCAACGGTTTTTAGTTTCAATTGATCTCCTATAGTATCGATTGGTTCGTTCGATTTTGTTGGAAATATACGAATGTACTGTATTCGTGATCATCACAAGCTGAAAATGAAAACCTTTTCTCTTAAGAAATAAGATATCTCGAAATTGAATTATATATATATATATATATATATATATATATATTTATAATTATATCGTTTTCGAAATTGAATTATTTTCCTTGAAAGTTGCCATATTGAAATTATTTGAAAAACTAATATTAGAAAGGCTCATTCAATTTTTCTTGGGTATATTTTTTAATCCGTTTATCTGGAATATTGAAATTTCTACGTAAGAAATCGTTTTATATTTCATCTTCCCATATGACCTAATTGAAGCAGTTAAATTATGAAAGAGTTTCATGGAATTTCCCTGTATAATTAACTTCCCTCAACAATAAATAATTGTCATTATTAATGTATATCATTGTCGTGGAGGTAATGGTATCTTTGGACAGTAGGAGCTTAGATAAATTTTTATTTATTCCTCTTGTCTAATGAAACTCAGGGTTTGGAGCAGAAGTTTATTAACTGCATAATCTAAATGCGAGATTATGATCGCATACATCGTGGCCTTTGCCGATCGTAATCTTCAGCGGAAATGCATCGAAAACGAGGTGCGACTAAATGCTTTAATGGTGCAGCTAACATTGGTCTCGTGGATATTCTACTGTTGGTTCGGTGAGATTCCGGTGGCGGCGCTGTTGTTCTCATTTCCCGTCCATTTTCTTCTCCTCTTCTTTGATTTCGTTGAGCAGTTCGTACAGCTCGGGCATCGGCAGGTACTTCTGGTTAAAGGTCAGCAACTGTCAGGGGAACAAAAAACAAATTAGTATCAGTGGAAAAGTAACTATTTTATAAGAGAGGTAATGACTACGATTCGATTCTGAAAGATAAGGGTTTTGTGGAAAATGTCCAATATGTAACCTTGCAAGATAACGGTAGAAGATTGTCGCTCCGTTAAAAAGAGAGCGTATTAAAGAGCAATTACTGTCCGTGAAGAATAAGAAGTAGCTATTGTATACCTAACACTTGATTTATGAAATTTGAATTGACAACTTGAAATTCATCTAATTAAGATGTGAGTGACATCTGTCCCACGAGATGTTCGAACCCAATATATTTAACTCATTTTGTCATATTTTTCCAGAAACGGAACTTTCATCGGAGGGCAAAATCTCTTCTGTTGAATATTCATGAGAACCATGAAATATATATATATTTCATGGTGGGACTCTCAAGATGTTCTTATGTTCTCATTTAGTTTATGCCAACAATTGCTCTACCACTTCGCCATCATAAAACAGTTGACTCTGTCACTGCCGTTGGTCGATCAATTCTTTTGATTTACGAAGAAGTTTTTGAATAAAATGTGCCAAGTGAGTGTGTGTATGAGCTCGGAAATGTCCGACTAAAAATGGACTCGATTTTATAATTTTAATTTCCGCTTTTGGTAGCGAGCATTTGTTTCCGTAGGCACATCCTCTCTCGGGCATCGATGAATGTCTTAATGCGGTTGGACGAACAGATACTTATAGAACTGTTTCCTTGGACATTTTTATAGAAGTTTTTTCCTTTTGATTTGTATCTCAAACTTAATTGGAGCTTTCTGGACACAAGTCGGATTTCATTCATGAATACGTTCCTCGAACCGGTTCCTTTGCGTTTAATTCCTCCGAGAACAGTAGACGACGTTCTATGAAACTCTTCGAATTGCATCTAAACAAGATTTAGTGGTATTCGCTATTAATGGTCTGCTTTGGTTCCACCGCCATTTTGTCGAGCACTCGTTTACCACCACCATTTTCTCCCTTTTAATCGTAGTAATAGTGGCTTTTTCTCTTATGGTTGTTAGTTTCCTCTTAATATACCTTTCGCGTTGGAAAAGTCTGATTGGATTAAAACGTTAATTAATCGTTGGAATTTTCGCCGTATTTGAGAGTAGTAGTCTTTGGGATTTTGTAGTTAATTTTATGCCATTTATACAGATTGAGTTATAAGTAGCTTTTGCAGTAACTAACCGGAAAAGTTTGTATATTTTTGGATGTTCAGTAACCAACCATTTCGTAACTTCTTTGATAAGTAGCAGTGTGTTTTGGTTGCATTTTTAATTATTTTGGTGGAGTAATTTATCTGAAAATGGAGGAATCTGTATATTCCTAAATTGTGATGATGATTCATAATCAATTGTTTTTCTTCGTCAGTCTAAACCCCCACCCCCCTCCAATCACCCAATCCGTCCTTTGGTCCGGTGGACACCAATAGGTGGCGTGAGCGACGTCATGGGCCGACGTTGGCGACGATGGTGGACAAATGGCGAACTACAGGTGACAAGCGCGCCCCGTGCGTGCATCTTTAGAAAGCCAGTACATTATCTATATATATATATATAAAATTGGTATCCTCGAATTTTCAATGTTTCGTTTCTTACACCATTTTCTACTTAGTTACTCTCTTTTTGAATGACCCTATTATCTATCTTCTATCGTGTTTGGCGGTAGTTTTTTTTACTGTACTTTTTAAAACTTCCTAGAGTATCTTTGGTTGTTCTCACTTAGAAAAGGAAATAGATGAGTTCAGTTTTAGCGACGGTTGTGAGCACTAAGGAAATCGCCTGTTTTTTATTTCTCTGAAATATCCTTGGCACTTGAGTAGACAAGTAGTAAGATCACAACATTCTGATAGTTTATGGCCTACTTTTCGGATTATTATGACTTTTGGGGAGACTTCGATAGCTGTTGTAACCTAGTTTGTAAATAAGTTGGTGCGCAGACTTCCATTTGAATGATTCACGGCTTCTTATAGATGAGGTTTGGAAATGCATGATGTCTCAGCGTACGGAAAAGCTGTGCCGTAAAACATCGAACGATATTTCGGCTTCTGCTTCAGATTATTGGATGAAAGTTTGTCAAGGCTCTTTTGTCGAAATAGTCCTCGTAATTGTAGACTTGGAATACGAATTATTTGCTAGAACACGATCAGTAGATTGTTAGAATCGTAAGATAATGTAGAAGAGTTACTTTTTGAGAGTAGAACCAAATAATTGATCCGTGTATTCTTTGTGAATAAGAAATAAAGTTGATCAGAAAAAAGTTACACATTTTTATTTTGGTTACTGTAAACAAAAGTGCAAATTCCCTTTATAAAACCAAATGAATCCTCCAAATGACGCTCTTAGTCTCGTTATTTCCTTAGCCTTCTCTGGTTTCAGGTGGATGAAGGATATCAATTCCTTATAAATCAGAAAGTTCAATGGACGTTAGTCATCTTGTGAGGTATTCTAAAGGACCCATGTGTGTATAATGATGTTAGAGCAACTTCCGTTTGAAGGGGCATCCGAATTAGTACCTATAATATAATGCCTACAGATTGATTATTTTAATTTTATTTAAGACTTCTTGTTAAGAATGAAGAGAAATCGAAACTCGTTTAACGAACGAGTCTTAAAACGTCTACTTTTGCTCGCACACATTTCGAATGGAAATGACTTTCTATAGAGGTTAATTGTGAATTGCAATAGCCGTTGTACATTTGAATAAATACGTTTCGCTTAATAACCCGCTTCTCATCTCAAATACGAAGTTGTTTGAAAGCGAAGAATTGCTTTTTTTATGGAAACGAATTCCGTGATTTCGGTGTTTTAATCGACTTTTCTGAATCATTCTTTCGGATCTTAATCTCGACAGAATAAATTTGTTTTCTGTTTCGTTTGGAATGTTCATATCGATGAAATCCTTAGATTTGTCTTTGGGAGATTTCAATGCCTCTGTTCGATTCAACGCAAAAGCGGTTCACCACTTCGCATTAAATGTCACACTTTTCATGAAATTCTTCACATTATCCGAGTGTATTATTACGAAACAACGTCGAAGCTGTGTAATCGCCGATTCTATTTTAAGACGCCTAATTTGAATACCTCATAGAAATATGCGCACCAAATTGATTTCACTTTTGCTTTCAATTTCCGGTTTTTGAAAGGAACAGCGTGTACACTGAATTTCCAAACTTCTTCAATGATGAACTTATGAGAATTAGAGGAACGAACTGAATTTAAGGGCTCAGCTGGACATCGTTCGGATGTAAAGATTCGTTTATTAGCTCATAATTGAGGAATTCCACGACTGCATATTGAGCTCCTTTGGCATGATGCAAACGCTCTCCAAAAATACATATTGCGTGCGGAATTTGAAACTTGGCTAATCTCTAATAAATTCCATAACTGCTAAAGTCATTCGGCTTATTTATTTTCAAACGTGCAATGGCTCAAAGTTGACCAAATTTTGAGAGAAACTGCGGTCTTCGATCTCAGAATTCTTCGATTTCAGAAGAACCCAAATGAACTAAAGAGTCGACAAAAAACTAATCCGCGATTTTAAACTTATTCTAAACATTTCGAAATGCTCGATTCGAGTGATCGTACCCGAGAATTTGCCTACTGTATTGGATCCTAATTTTCGAGTTTTTTTGGCGAGGAAAGTATGCAGAAACAGTTGCCGACACCACAGAAAGGAATCTGAAATCGTGCGATTAATAAAATGACTTCAACAACGGCCGTCAGTGAATGAATAAAATGCATGCGCATCTTTTGAATCCATTGAGGTTCCATGGAAGAGATGAAGTAGATGCTCATAAATATTTTGCTAGTAATATCCGGATATTATCAAAGATGACCGCTGAAAGATTTTGCAAATCTGTTTGGAATAAATGTATTTAAATGATCTAATTATTCCTTCGTTTTTTCAGCGTTTGAACATCAACGGAAACGTAAGTATATGAGTTCCTGAAAAAGATTCTCCTAGTTGTGTAACAGTCGTTAGGTTATAATTTTTTAATGTTCTTTTAAATATAATCTGTTTCACGTAATTGATTCTTCTCTGGAAACTCGATTATTTACAATTCAATTCATTCGAACGATTCAAGTCCATTGAAATTCTTTGCTCGTATTCGCTGTCAGAACAGCGGATGGTGTCCTCCGTTCACTACATTTGAAATCGTATTCACAGCCTTTATTCCTTAAATGCATTTGAATTAATAACTGATTATGGGGACATTTTTATCGGAAGGGATACAAAAAGAATGCATTCTCTGCCATTTGGCGCATTTTGTACGTCTGCTTTTCTCTGCGACATTAGGATTCATCCGAAGAGTATGTGTACTAGTTTCTCTTTTTGAATATTTCTACAAGATTCAACAACCTCAATGTACTGGTTTTAACTCTTATCGCATTTAGTGAATGCCCACTTTAATTGTTAATTAAGTGTCCATTTGGGTTTTTCTTAAGATCCCGTCAATGCCATGAGTTCAGAAGATTTCTCGTCAGATGTTCAATAGCCCTGAAGATAAGAAAGTATTCGAAAAGTAGTGTATTTCAGAGGAAATTTTGCTTTATTTGTATTATGTGATTTTTATTCGATTCGATTATTCGAATCATTTTTAAGGGTTTATCACTAAAATCGTGTTTTTAATTGGTTTAAATAGAATTCTCTGAAACGTTTTATCCATATAATATTCCTTTGATTTCTAGAAAAGGGATATTTTTAGATGGAACAACTAATTAATGCCTGAGGACGCACGTGTTCGAAGCGAATTCGGTATTTTCCATCAATTGGAATAGATTCGTGTACTTTGGGTGCGATCCATGGAATTCCGAACAGAAAAGTCGTTTTCCTGGACAGAGTTTCGCTCAATGTGAAACTTATTAAGCAGTCTTTAGATATGTTTGCTTCAAAATTGTGCTGCAACAATTTATTCAAGTTCCCCAACTAAAATTGGTCATTCATCCTGGTTTTCTTTCGAAAAAGAAGTCTTCTTTTTTACGTCGTTCTAATGAAAGGAATATTCGCCATATTTTCAGGTTTGCGCCAAATTATTTAATAGTTTATTTTCGAAACTTCGAATGAAAGACTTTGCTGGAATATAGTTTGCCAACTTTCTCGTTTAATCCTCCGGTTCAGTTATTTATTTCGTCTACTTAAATGATTTCCCTTTAAAAAATTTCTTTTCGGCGAAATACGGCGGATGTCCGTGTTTAGCGTTGTTTCGAATTCGCTGTCTGCGGCGGAGTGACGTAGTTCCGGTTTCGATTGCTCGGGGGAGCTGTGAAGGAGTTCGTGGAATGGCCACCAGGTGGAAGAAGAGCATCCCTTCGATGGAAATGAACAGATCAAATGCAAAGAGTTTCATTTGCAAAACACTGCGCTTATTCGGAGTACAATTCTGCTACAAATCTGCTACTTTCGCAGTCCAATATTACGGCAGAATATTAGGAATCTCATAGGGTTATACTTTCTCCATTGTCAGCATCTGATTATAAGCTATTTGTCATGAAATGATCAATATCGAAATCGTTTTTGACCATTTAGAACGAAGGAAAAAAATTCATACTGGAAAAGTACGTTGAATGTCTTTAACAATGCGTTCAATTGATCGAATCTTGTTAATGATTCAGTTATAATTCTGTATTCAATTTTTCGCGAATGTTTTTAACGTTTTGGAAAATTTCTCTAAAATCTCAAAATCACGTTAAAATCCCTTTCTGTATTAATTTTGATAGTATCAAGCGACTTAATCGGCCATTGTGTTCCTCCGACTATTGATGTATTACGCCCGAATCTTATGCAGCCCAACTACGCTCGATGGAATTGCTCGTTGTTCAGAGGCATTATCGTCCTTCGTTTCTCCTTAAAAAATATTTTTCGGAAGGCTATTCACGTTCACTATTGTCCTTTAGATTGATTCCAAGTAATCTGTACAAGTCTTTTGTGTGTCCTAATAAAACAAAGTTCGTTTTTGACAAATGATTATTTGTCCAAAGCGAAGAAGTACAAATGAAGTGAAAAATCTTGGAATGTTTCTCATGTAAATGAGTTGGGATTCGAATGATATTAGCGTTATTACTTCTTGCAGATGTCATGTTTGAAACGATTAGAAAATATTTGTGTACGGAAGTGGGACAAATGAAGGTTCACTAACGAAGGTTCTTACAGTTGTATCACAGCGATGGATCAATACGTTTGCTCTTTTCAAATTGGTACTTTCGAGGGCATATTGTGTCTATCGACCGATGGACATGAAAGTGAACCCAACGTGGTTTAGTGTTACTCTTCCTCATTATACTCGACTTATATGATTTATAATAATTTTCGGATTAATTTACCTGATAGGTAAGATAAAGATTGGATTTTTTCTCAGATTTTTTTAAATAGTGCCTAATTATTTTCTATTTTTATTGGACCACCAATTTAAGCTCCGATGGAATCGTCGTGAAAGTAAATTTTGAACGTCAATAAAATTGATGAATGTGTCGCATAAACGGTTATGTCTTCTTCGAATTAATATTTTTTAATAATTAACGAGCGTATAAAGTGCCTTGAATGTCGTAACATGTTATAAGAGATTTTTCTCTACATAGTTGAGTCTTGGAAATTTACGGTTTAACGAACGAACCCTACTCCTAAAAAGAATATTGGTCTTTTGATGAGTAATTGATTTATCCTTAGCTTCTTCTCAAATTTTAATGTACGTGGTGATTAATTTTTAATATAAGTGGAAAATTTCATTATTCGTACTCTAAGGTTATTTTAATCCGTCGAAAAGATTCGAAAATAAGGTATAAATACATTTCCAATCGAACAAAACAGCCCTTGACCTTAACTACGTCACATATTCCGCACTTTCTCCCCGAAAATCCTATTTCTGTCGTTACGAATATTTAACGGAAAATTACGGTAATTATCGTATCTATTGTCGTAGTAAATGTTTTATTTTACGAATGTGAAACATATAAAGCTTAGAGAGTTCGTCACTCATGAACTGTAAGCCCTTTAATGTCCTTTCTTTATCCGTGAAATCGATTGTCCTCTTGTATTTTTGGCTTCCCGAATCACGATCCGAAGCGGAGACGTCCTTTTATCCTGAAATGTAGACCGCCATTTCGACACAATCGGAAAGATGGACACCGATTCACTTACAGTCGAGATAAACCTTTCTGAGAGATCTGTTTGTAAGACTTTAAGGTGGTTGCAATTGTTTCTTCTCAGTACTTATCGAAGATTAGTGCTAATTATGGATTTTTTTAACATCAATGACGCTCACAAGGCGGTTATCTTGGAAATTAGTTTGATGAATTTGGGTTTGAAACTCGAAATGGAGCGACTGAATTTGAAGGAAACCACTTTGGTTTCTCTCACTCTCCTTCGAAGATTCCTGAAACGAGGGAAGGTGTTACTGGTGACTGGTCCCCGGGAAGTGAAAAAGCCGGGCATTGCCCCCCGTTGGCGGGATGGCAGTATTGATCCAACTCATACGATTGACCCTGTGCACTAATCTCTCCATCGATTCACCTTTCAGATCGTCTTATTTCAAGATGGCTGCCCCCATGTGTCCTAATCCACAGATCTTTTTGGATCGAAGCACTCCTTGGTGCACACACGCCGACACTTTTCACCATCGCGAATCCGTGGGGTGCAGAGTCCGCGCTGTTGGGAGAGTCTGTGGCTATGTCCCGAGACAGCAGTAGGACCAAAAGAACAGTACTGCTGTGACAGGACAATATCACAGCCTCTCCCGCCCGACGCTCCCAGAAGCTCCCGTCGCACAACAAACTCGCGGCCTCTGTGCCTTTGGAGGTCTACGCTAGCGCCGGCGGCGGGCGGGGCAAGCTGCGCGGAGGGGGGTGATGGGGGGGATTTTGCAGGCGCCACACCCTGCGTTGTCATGGGAACGCATCTCCCGCCCCACTTAAGAGCTTCTGGGTAGCCGAGTGATGGCGA
Source organism: Pantala flavescens (assembly GCA_020796165.1). Classification (NCBI taxonomy): domain Eukaryota; kingdom Metazoa; phylum Arthropoda; class Insecta; order Odonata; family Libellulidae; genus Pantala; species Pantala flavescens. The sequence goes on along the minus strand of CM036885.1, from coordinate 16,265,586 downwards.
ATCGATAAGGGCGCGCGGCTCCCGTATTTAATTGCGACTTTCCACCCCCGGTTGCTATCGAACGGGCGGATGTGGCAACGCCGCAAGGAGGAAGCGGCAACGGGGGAGTGGGAAAATGGTTGGTCACGATTACTGCCCCTGGCGGACGGCCGAAGAACCGCGTGGTGTCTGGCGACCGTCTGTCTAGGAAAATATATTAGTGTCTTCGTGACTATTCTTTAAATTTCGCCGAAGGAGTTTGCCATGGGATGTCCTTCTCTCAAATCTAGGCTTTACCGAATCGAAATGCAGGCGGTGACTTAGTAATTGAACAATTGGACGACATCTGGTTATTGCTCGTTTGGTAAGCCACGATCAATTTCTATGCGGCCGTGTGTTTTGACGTTTCCCGAAGTAAGTAAAATATTATTTCTTTTCGTCGGGTAAAGTGACAGGAGCGTGAAAATATATTTGATCGGTCTTTCCCGAGGGGGACATCTGATACCGCGAACGAAAAGTGCGGGAAGTGTAGATTTAAGAAACCTTTGCCTCGTTAGGTCTCCTCGTTGACAACGGATAGAGAACAACTTTAATTCATAAAACATTGCTTTCTTTGTTGAATATTTTCGAAAGATTCCCACCGTAGGTTTCCTAGTTTTCGTTATTTTATCGGAATTTGTAATGCGTATGCTTCTACTGCTGAAGAATAAGTATTTTTTAAGAGCAAAGTATCCGAACGAAGGATGCAATTACTTGGAATCGAAAAATGTGGGCAGTTAGGTCTTCAGAGCTGCGGTTCTTTTTCTTCTCAATTTTTCAAGGAGTCGACCAAAAATCCGTAAAGAGTTAAAAAATGTATTTTGTGTCGTCGAAAGCAATGCCAAAATTCGGAAAGGATAATAAGGCGAGATTTATGAGGATTTATGAAAATTATGTATCTGCGAAAGCGTCGAATTGTTTTAATCAACTCTTTCGTAATTGAAAATAATTGTTCAATGATTTCCTCCAAAAACCGCTTAATTCTCAATATTCTTATCTTCTCTTATCTAACTTCGACCTGAAATCAGAGTTTACTTTCTGATTCGGCCGTTGAAATCGCCACTTTAAAAATTACTCGTAAATGCATCGGATTCCTTATTTTCGGCTAATGAAGATTGTTCAATGTATGTTCCAATATCTTTACGGTCTTCTGAACTCTGAATTTAGGCAATTTTGAAAATAGTAGTTTCGAGGCTTACCTTTTTGCTGTGCGGCTGCCTCAAATCCATCTGTTCGTGCCCTGGCGGCGCTCTCCGGTTGATCCTGCGAAAGGACAAATGAATTTACCTTGGATTTTCCATGTGTTACACTCACATGTTATTACTTTTGATTAATAACCTCGCGCAGTTTATAGTACTCTGTTAATAATCAATTAATTATATAATCATTTAGCTCATACCCTTTGCTTAATAATTTCAAATTCCTCGGTCGTCATTCTTTTATTTCTCCAATTGAATGCGTTAAAAGTGGTTAATAGCTCTTGAATCAGAGCAACTGTTTTATCTGATAAATATGTATTTCTTCATAATTTTAAGTATTTCTCATATGAATGGTAAATTTGATTCTTTGATAACAATCACTATAGGATCTTTATAATGGGTTAAAAAATATACATTGCTAATCTTCCCATAATTATGGTTGGTATTCTAGATACCCAAATTTTTATAATTTATTCCGTTTCTCTCTTTAATATTTGTGAAGAAAGAAAAGCAATACAGAGTTTCCATTAGTTTTTAAACGTTCGCTTCTGACGAATTATACGAGGATGAACTGTTCATTTAAATAGCACCTTTAAACGTAGAAATGTGATCTCATTTTTGAAAACCGAATTACCATTTTTCTATCAATTTTTAGATTCCATAATTTAGTTCTTTAATAGTGCAATTAATGAGAGGTGTCGCTGTGTTTGAGGATTATTCAAGTAAATAAAGTATTTTCGTTCGAACTCTCGACTTTGGAAGTCGGAACTCGATAGAGTCAAATGTCGTACAATGGAGGGCTTTTGGGATTAGCGGAAAAAAGAGATTATGCATGTGAAGGAAGCCTTATTGAGCAGTTGTTAAGGGAGTTTGGTCAGTATAGCTTCACGTGTGAGAGATGAGTGGTCGGCTGGTGTATCTGGTGGGAGGTGTAGACCCTGCAGACGAATCCACTGGAATGAAAGTGAACAGGTGATGATAGTACATCCATCATAAATGGATTAGCGACTCTCTGATTCCATCGACATCATTCTTCCCGCGACCACGATCGATTCCCGCCCTTACGCTCGTTTCCGATTTGGAACATTCCCCTCTTTGAATTATTCTTTCTTCGAAGATTTTGAATCGCATTAAGATGATCTGGAGGCCACATCAAAAACTGCAGTCTAAGATAAGGATTTCATAAGCATACGTGTCAAAGTAACACTTACATGACGTCCATCTTGAACAAGGAGTAGATCATGGCTGCACCAGCACCAACGCACACTGTGCCCACGCATGCGATTATGGGAAGAAACTGAAAAAGGATACATTTTAGATAAAGGCGAGATATATCAAGTTCGGACTTCATTTGGTCGTGTATGGTACTGAAGCGTCGTACTTCCTCGAATCATTCGACCTTTTAATTTTCGAAAAATCTTAGTAAAATATGTGAAAACGAAGCAAACGATGATTTTTCGGTTGAATTGCGGTGAGAATCTGATCGATCTTTCATTTAGTTTTGATTTGACGCTACTCTTACGAGATCATTTTAAAATTAACACATACAGGAACTAAAAATAAAAATGTTTCTGATATAAATTATATGGGAAACACGTTCAACTCGTTTAGGATTCCACGGATAAAGTGATTAAATTTTAAAAAATTAAGAGCGACAAGAGGAGATACTGGTGATCCAGTATTACTAACATCTTTCGTTAAAATTTTTTCCTTGATTATTTGATCTTATGCATTGAAATTTCACAGTAAAGGATAAATGTTTCTGTAATGAAATGTAACAATTATATTGTCCATTTGAAATTAAATATCAAATGTAAACAGTCATTCATTTCTATTTTCTTTGTTAAAATATTTTGATTGTTTTATTCGTCAAATTATCAATTTGGTTTTATAATGTTCTGGAAATCCTTACGAAACATCTGATCTAAAATTATGCAAATGGAGTGAAAAATTAGTGTTTTTTTCTTCTGTTTATATATCATTTACTGGAAGACTATGGAAATGTCATGTAAACATAATAACAATTTCTACCAGTCATACTTTTATTATTTGTCATTTAATTTTCAACATGTATACTAAATACTGTAAATATGGTACAATGTAATTATAGTTCCACCATATAACATTATTTTGATGTTTGATATTTTTCTTTGTAATGCATGCATTGAAACAAAGTGATATAATAACTATTTTCCCAAGTTTCCCAAAAGTTAAAGAGTGAAATTCATTATCCTCATTCAGAAGTAGTCATTGGTTGTGGCGTATTATTCATTGCATATATTTTGGCTTCAAGAATTTGTGCCAAGGGTCATTAGTGAATCAACAACACTGAGAAATGGTGCAGATGATTCTATAAATATTTGCCCTTGCAGACACTGATATTCCTTTCTCTAAACCTAGTCCCTGGTTTAATGAGATAAGACTGATATTCCCATCACTTGGTAGTGCTATTATATTGATGTGTTGGTATGGAATTTTTATACAACTTCTGTTTGATGGAGAGAAACTACTTATTAGGGGATTAAAACATATTTATTTCTATAGTTATTATATCTTGTTAGTATGCTAGATAGTATTTACATTTAAGCTATGTGATTTATTGTTACCTACCAAATACTGTATTAATACTATAGCTGATAATATATTAACTTTCTTCAACATGGGATGTTTGTTGATTTTTGTGTAATTTAGAAGGGGCAGTGTATGGGGGTTTGATAGACAACATATTTATATGGCAAAAGGATTTTTTGGGCAAAGTTCAAACATATAATTTTCTGTTCGATTTTGTTCTAGTCTTGTGATGGAAACAAACGGAGTAGTGAGTGGAGGAGGGAGTGTGAATACATCTTCAGATTCAAATTCAACTACTGCTGTCAGTATGAATGGAAGTCTTTTATCGTCAAGCCAAGGAACAAATGGTACCCCTGCAGCAAGCAATGCAAGTGGGAATGGTGGAGGAGGATCATCTTCCTCTGGTCGATCGACTCCCAGTACAGGGACTGATCCAGCTCCTGGTAAACTCTTTGTTGGTGGTCTAAGCTGGCAAACAACTGCTGAGAAACTGAGGGAATATTTTGGTCTATATGGAGCCGTGACAGACGTTCTTGTAATGAAGGATCCTGTCACGCAGGTGAGACTGTGCAGAAAGATTTTTTGTTTACAGTTTGAATTGGTGCAATTTCCTGAAAAATGTTTACGAGTTTTTATGCCATTATGTCATTTTATTCATTATATTCTATGAAAAACAACTCTCTGAGTATGGAAATGTTTAGAAAATTTGGAGGCCAATAATTCAGAATATTTTGGCTTTCTAAATAGGAAAAATAAGTACTCCGTATTTTCTACAGGATATTGTTTTATTGGATGACCTGTATTGGCTAATATGCCATCACCTGGCGATGAATGACTTATTTTTCCTGTTTAGAATGTCTTTCCACGAAGTGCGGCTATCCACGATAGAATTTAATTTGGCTTTCATCATCATAATTTATGGAGGAAGGTAAGAGATTGATAGGAGATTAAAATTAAATGTCATTTTTATGAAGTTTTTCTTGACCCTATAAATTTTCTTGTATATTTTCCATGATGCATACTTTTATTCTCTTAATTGCCATAATGATAAATAATTTATAATATGGTTAACCCTTTCCTCCGATCTCTTCAAATATCCGAGCCCCTTTCATAATTTTTTTCTTGCAATGTTTTTTACTTAACTTCTGTTTGGGGATCATATGATGTTTGAAAGTTTGTACTTTGCGCAGGACAGAGAAATAAAAGATGAGAGCATATTGTGAAGTTTTTAGTTGTCATATATACGTGTATATATATTGTGAACAAATTGTCCAACCACCATGATGGAAACTAAGTTCTGAATATAGTTGATTGCTTAAAGTGTGAAGATGAGTCTCTCTTAAGAAGTTCAGTCTTACAAACACAAAAACATAAATCTGAGTTGTCAAGGTCCTTGAAACAGTTTAGTGGGTCCCTGATACAAAAATGAAAGCTGGTACATTTTGTGGTAGAAATTTGAAGAAAACAAATACACAATTTGATTAGAATATCTAATTCCAAACTTCTTTCTCAAATAATTATCACTGATAATGTATCAAGGAAATTACTTTTTAATCATTTCGAATAAAAATTATTACTCAAGAAATGCAAGAATTATAAAAAAAATAAAGAACAGGACCTCCTCCGAACACTGCCGCAAAGAAATTATTTAAAATAAATTAATTCCTACTTCCTATTTTAATTATTCTTTCCAAAGTATATAAATTCATCAAGCAAATGTTATTTAAGCGCATGAAAGATGTGTTATTACACATCTAGCACTAAAAAAAATCAATACTTTGCACCTATGTAATGGAACAGTAATTTTGTTCTGATGACAAGTGTAGAATGTCATTTCTTTGGTTACCCAAATGAATCTTAAAGGTTTGGGAGATTATTTTCTCATCACAACTTCAGGAGGAGAGTATGAGAGAACATTTTTTTTCTTCTGGGTCAGAACTCAAGCGGGATGCAGTAAATCTCAATCTGTATAGACCTTTTAACTGAGGTTTCATTAGGTTTTGTTCTAAACATATTAACAGACCTTAATATTATAAGGTCTGTTAATTATAAGGAATTGCAAATTATTCACATATTTACAAGGAATTTTATTTAAATTTCCTGTTCAAATGTATTTTCCTTAAAGTTTCCTGATTAATTAATTAGCTATCAAACAATTTGTAGAAACTGCTAAGTACTATAGGAGTTCTGACTGTCCCCATGGGAGTGAAACAACAGTTTGCAACATCATCCTCTGCTGAAATTTACTTCTTAGACTGAGGTTTAATATCCCTTGTACCATATGTATGAATCTATAAATGATGCTAGTAAGTTCCAAAAAGAAGTGGTGATGAGCCAACAAACACCCTAAGATAGCTGAAACTCAAGAGTAGTGAATTCGCAGGGAAAGGTTTTCCATTTTTAGATCGATAAAGAAGATTCAGCATATGTATGTCTAATTCACAGGAAAGGCCATAAAATTGAGGAATGCTAAGGATGGGAAGGAAGAGCAGGTCAATTGTTAAAATATATTTCCCTGCTGTTCTCTTAGGTAAACTTATGTATACGTTCCCTACAGTTTAAATGTTCATGGCTTGATATCTTATTTGGAAAGTAGTGTTGCATTATCACAGGAATTGTTAATTAGGACAATTCTAGGTTTGATCTTGAATAAATATTGTAACATCTTCGTTTGTTTTATATTTATATTAGGATATATGTTGATCAAGAAAAGTAAATTTGATGTTTTGATTTGGGATTTATTGAAATGTTTAGCTTAAATGTTTGATAAAAAGGAGGTGTTAACTTAATTCTCTATCATAGGGATAGATAGATTCAAAAATATTCTCTATTTACTGAATTAATTGGTGATGGGTGCTAACCCTAATTTTTTCATATTTATTAATGTATCTCTTTATTTTACTTTAAATAGTTTTATAAGTAGAATAATATCATAGAAAAGATTTTTTGGTAAGGAACATAATATCAATGCTTTTTTGTATAGTCCTATTTAAATCTATTAATAACTAAATGTAATAGAAACATACTAAAATTAATATGTTCATTGTTTGTTAAAATGCTTAATTTATCATTTGCTTAACTCAAGTATGATGTATTATAATTTAAGAATTTAATATTTATCTTATTAATAAAGCAGATTTGGGTTTTAAACACATTAACAGAATAGTAGATTAATTTGTATGTTTAGACTACCTATATGTAGATATTGGTTTAATGTTGGTTAATAGATAACTCAAATGTATACAGGAATTGATAGTAGTAGCTAATTGACTAGCTTTCAGAAGCTAATATTGAATCTCCTGTACCCATTGGCTTAACTTGATGTTCTCTCTCATCCAAATTTTTTTTGTGCAAGAATTCTTTGAAATGTCCTTATCATTGTATCTCAGTGTATGAGAAGAATAAGATAGTTATTAATATTTTATCATCTCAGTCAAACTGTTCATAGTATTTTTTTTGCAAATCTTTTTTTTTGAGAGATTATCACTTTTTGAGGCATCCTTAATAGCTAATATGATTTTAATCTTCATTAATTGGAAATGATTATTATATAATTGTTTTCTGTCGTTTTGACCAATCAGGAAAGCCAATGGGTAGTTGTATCTAGTTAATTTTGAGCTTTAGTTATAGTGAATATTTTTTATTACAGAGGAGTCGAGGCTTTGGATTCATAACATTCTCAGACCCTGCTAGTGTGGAGAAAGTATTAAAAGTACCTTTGCATCAGCTAGATGGGAAGAAGATTGATCCCAAGCATGCAACACCCAAAAATGGTTAGCAATTCATTAATTTAAGGCTACTCACTGCCTTGCAATTTATAAATAACATTTTTCTTTGTCAAAATAGTGTTTCCGTACCACATTAGCTGAAACCTTTTTATCAAATGTTTTGATTAGCTGATTTGAAAAATATATTGTTTGGATTTGTACTATCTCTTCAGTTTGTGATGTAAATACAGTAGAAGATTTAACCTTTTCATTTGAATTGTTGGTGTGAAAGTTCATCTACAATTTCTTCCAGATTTTTGATTTCTTGGCTTCTAATTCAATTTTTTGTCCAAGTTAGAGGAAAAACCTATTCATTCAATAGTCTCTTACATATCTTTTTTGAGGATGAAATTTGGGTTACTTAAATATGACAGAAAATAATGAAAACAAGGCAGAAGCTGTAAATATTTACATAGTGATTTTATGATTGTTGCTCAGGTAAAAATGGATCTGTTGGAGGAAGTGCATCAGCTGTGTCAACTTTGGGAAATGCAAGGACCAAGAAGATATTTGTAGGAGGTGTGAGTCAAGAGACAACAGTAGAAGAGGTGAGGGCATATTTTGGACAGTTTGGTAGAGTTGAAGAGGCTGTAATGCTTATGGACCAACAAACGAGACGCCACCGAGGCTTTGGATTTGTCACTTTTGACTCTGAAGAAGTTGTGGAGCGAGTTTGTGACATTCACTTTCATACCTTAAAGAATAAAAAAGTAGAATGTAAACGTGCACAACCAAAGGAAGCATCATCCGCAGCATTAGTTGCTACTTCATCTCTAGGTAAGATATTTGGAAAAGTTCTTTCCCAAAAATCAAAGTGTCTTATTGTGAGCAATCTCAGTCAAAACTTAACAATTCATATGAATTAGAATTTCACTTGTTTTGGGTTGGGAACTATTTATTTTTTCTTTGAAATCATTGTTATCTTTTGAACCTTGAGAAATTCAAATGTGTACATCAATATAGGATATAGAAAATTATTGTTCTCCTTTTTGACCTTGATTTAGCTTCTTTTGCTCATGGAAATAGGTGCTTTGTAACATTGTTTGATTTCACATTAGCTACATCAGCTGCTGCAGCTGCCGCAGCCGCCGCAGCTGCTGCAGCCGCCCTCAATCCAGCTCACCATCATCACCACACTGCTCTTCACCTATCACACCTTCAGTTGGGTCCTCACCACCATCAGGTGGCTGGAAAAAGGGCCGTTGGGGCCATCGGAGGTGTTGGTGCTGTACAGCCAACAACTACTGGAGGTCCTGCCAACGCCCAGCAATTGGCAGTGGCTACTTCAGCTCATGCACACCTGGCAGCACAGGTAAGTGTTCCAGAATACTCTCATTGAATTTTAATAACATTAAAAGAAATTGTTGTAACTCATTACGTTGAAAATGATTGATGCCTAATCTCTTGGACCTCCAAATTTTCCTTTTGGCTATCAATTGAGGTATTCATCCATCAAAAGTCTATAAGGAATATGGATTGTTCTTTTGATTCTCAGGTACAGGCGGCTGCTCAACTGGCTGCTGTTCAGCAAGCCTATGGCAAGTTCTTTGGTACTGGGGCCACAACTGGTGCAGGCACTGGTGCTTCGAGTGCCACTCAGGCTGCCACTGGAGGGGGAGGTGGGGCTGCAGCCTCTCCCTATGCTAGCTTAGCTGCTAGCTATAGGTGAGCAATTTTGAGCTGCACTTTCCTGTTCTTAATTTTTCCTTTCATAATTTTAATTCTTAATGTACATCTCTCTTTTTATGTAAACGATGATAATTTGAACTGTTATTTCTAGACCTTTCAACAAATGCCTGTTTGCTATTGCAGGTATACGCCATATCCAATGCCCACTTTAACAGGAAGCCCATTGGGTCCTCCTGGGCCCCCGGGAACGCCTCATCACCATCCTCTGGCTGCAGCTGCTGCTGCTGCTGCCAGTCCGTATCAGGGCTATTCTCTCACTAATGTGGATATGTCGAGCTTCCAGGGTGTGGATTGGGGTTCAATGTATGGCATGGGGATGTACGTGTAAGGCACGTCCTGCTGGGGTTGGGGAAGGAGAACCAAGACATCTGATTAGGAGGGTAGCGAGCCAATGGGGCATCTATCCCCCCTCCACCCTACCCCTCCCAAAGGAATGCGGTGATAATACGACCAAGAATGATAATATTGATTATTCTTTGACCAATGCTGCCTCTAAAGAATCATCGAAACTCTCTTGTTGGAATCCCCCTTGAACTGCATCTCTGAAAGAAGGCTCCTGCAGTCTTTTTTTTCAATTGATTTTACGGGAGGTTCTTCCACCAAACTTCACTAATTTTTCTCCATGAAATGACCAGAGATATCTTGATAATGTCTAGTTTAGTTTTGTCATGTGCATGTTTGATGCGTGCATGATCGTGCCTGCATGTGTCCGAAATGAGTGTTTCTTAGGTGTATATTTATTGTCAGGGGTTTTCCCATAGCTTTTTTCGACACTGTGGGTTGTTTGGAACTGAGGTCATGGAAGATTTTTATCAGGCATATGCCCAACTATGAGGTGAAGGGGAACTGACTTTGAAGCAACTGAGTTTTGGTGCCAAATTGCAGCCAAACTCGCATTGTAGTGACATGCTAAGGTACCATGGGCTCCCTCTTAACTAGTCTCTTTTATCAATTTGTCTGAGGAATAGATGAACATATTTTGGGCATGTCTACTTTCACGGTTGTAAAACTCAATTATAATGAAGAAGAGAAAGGAGAATATTCTATGTGATTATCTTGTAAAACCTTGTGATTTTTTCCTTTTGTGGAAATGAACATCGACTAACTATTTTTGCCCGTATTTTATAAAATTAGATTTAGCTGTATTTTGGAGACTGATTGGAGAGCCCTGATATCCTCTGGCATACCTACCACCTCTTCGGGCACTCGTAGCATTTAGCAATAACTCGCAATAAACAGTATTAAAGGTGTGTGTAAAAGAAAAATTAATAAAAATAGGTCGATTGTGCTAGCTCATGTTTTGTGTGCATCTTCCACCATCTGTTTCTCTCTTGCCTTTGGTCAGAATACCTAAGTCTTCCATCAAAACCTCTTGTAATCTATGCAAGGCCTTGAAGGAATGGAAATGAGTAGTACTTAAAATTTTCCTAGGCATTTATGCGTAGGTGTTTTGTCTGACTAAAGTTTTATACTATTTTGACATGGACATACATGAAGAAGACATTAAATATCTCTAAAAGTTAGAAGGGGATATGAAGGAGTAATACAGTTGTTGTTCAGGAAGTAAGGTATGTTTGCTGAGGCAGAAGTAGACTGTTAGCAGTTTTGGATTTGAGTTAAATGTGATAAGGAAAAATGATGCAGTTAAATTATCTCATTCAAATGATTGTTGTAACTCTTCTACACTACCCGTCTTTTTTTTAATTTATACTGGTTTTTGTGCCTCTGACATTTTGTTTTGAGGTATAAAGAGTCAAATTTTTGAAGAGTAAAATATCTATGAGATAAAATTTAAAACATTTGAAAGTTGTTTGTCTTCATTTTGGAAACTGTTGGAAATCCTGCAAATGGTGGGAGGGCAGTCAAAAAGCCCTTGATTGGTCGCCTGTGTGCTCTTGGCCTCACTCGTTACTAACAACGTTTGTTGTTATTTTTTACTATTTACTCTTAACAAAAGTATTACACACTCAGATCTCATGTCAGAAAATAAAAATCCTAGAATATTTCAGTGAGTATATCTGCTCAAGTTAGCAGGGACATCAGCGGTGCAGAGAAGAGTATTTTGTCTGTCATTCCCTCCCACATACACTGTCATAGTATTTTTGAATAATTTATGGGAGAGAAAGACAGGGAAAGCTCAATGGAAAAAGGTTTAAAAATTTTGAAGACAAACCTGAATTATTGGTAGCTCTCTAACTTAAGTAGTAATTAATTTGGATGGATTTTTTTGTAATAGGCTCCTGTAAAAGCTCAATGCTGATGTGATAAAAGGGGCTAAACTGGTTTATAATATTTGAGAATGCTGCAAATTAGGGGTGTTTTCTCAACCCCAGCATAGGATTGACGCAATCTAGTCAGGAGGATTTCTTTTGTGATTTATTATTTCATTCTGATCTCTTAGCTCAGTTTTATATGGATAGAAAGTGGATCCTAAAAAAACCTTTGATTTTCTGCAACAAGTGTCCTTTTTTCTTATGAAGGGTAACCTCTTCCGGTTTTCTTCAATTTGACAAACATTCCAAGATTTTTCTTCCCATATCTTGCCTTTAGCCTCGATCAATTTTCTCATGACAAGCTGTGCTTTTGTTGCCTCGTTGGGTTGATATTATATGGCTCACATTTTTTTGTTCCTGTAACTTAAATATATTTAATGTTATTGATAAGATTAAGCTGATTTTTGTGTGTTTAGCATGTGTCCCACTTTGGTCTTATTAGAACAGAACTATTGGTAAAGCTCTTAATTGGCAGCTAATGAGTTGTTTACGAGTGAAGTTTCTATATTATTATCTTTTTCTTGTTGTCTGCAGTATTTTTTCTTTGCAGCTATGGCTACTTTTTATTTATTAATCGCAGTTTTGTTATTTTCAATTTTTTTACTTCTATTTCTAGCCCCCAATGATGCCTTTATGTGGCTTGAATGAAGTTTTTGTGTTCCTAAGTCCACGTCTTTAAAAAACAAACATTTTGGGTGGATCGAGGTTTGAATCACGAGATTGTGTATATCTTTTTAAATTATATTCTTTAAATTATTTCCCTCGAGTCAAGCCTCTTTAGGGATTATCCCCCAATCCTATCAAACCCACCAATTGTAACCCATTCCCCATTGAATGGCTCCTGTGTGATGTCTACAAACATATGAAGTTGTATTATTTTTTGGGTGGCTCTTTTCCTCCTCTGTTCCCTCGGTGATGTTCTCTATAGTATGTACATACGTTTATATAAATATATATTAAGAACACACTTGTTCATGTAATATCTTAGGGATTATTGTGTGACAAATTCACCGTTTATGTGATGTGTTCATTATTTCTCAGATGATATCAATGGTGTTTTTCTTTTGTTGGATTGGAGGAGGCTAAGAATGGCAACAGATGCCTCTTGGAAAGAAGATTACTTATTTAATTGAAAAAACGAGCAATGCATTCTCGCCTCTCCAATCTGAGTGGGAACAACGTAATAGACGTAGGGAATGTATCAGATGTTTTGAGGAGGGGAAGATGGCCATCTTATTTGTGTATAGTAATATTGTTGGTGGAGATGATAATTTATAAGGTTAAGTTAATACGAGTAATAATATTTAAGTATGGTAGTGACCTTTTTAGAAGGTGGTGCTCATTGCAAGAGAAGGGGTAGTTGTGATGCGTAAGAAGAACTTTGTGGAATTATTTTCTGGGGCCATGGATTTGCATTGGAGTTACGTATGACATTTTTTATCAAAGTCTCTTTGGTATACTATGGACTTTGACTCGGAGAAAATCTTGCCGGAGAGATTAAAGAAGATGCAGCATCGACTTAGAAGGAAGGATCTCTCTTCTGGAATGTGAAAGTGCTTCAGAATCGAGTGAATGCTGTAGCGAAACAACTGCCGTGTTGCTATTGGGTGCCCCTCACTTTGATGTGTTTTTTCTCTCGTGTGCAACCTTTCCCTTGCCCGTATCAGCCTCTATCCCATGCTTCCTTATTCTTGATGGCTAATTTGGCAAAGGAAAACATGAGAATGTTCTATAATAACAGGTTGGTAAAACCAGGGAGTCAGTGGGTAAAAATAATTCCAAAGGTGATATTTCACAGTGTGCCAAACCACAGCTCCAGTTTGTTATATGGCAATGAGTTGATTCTTTGACTGGGTGTCGTGGGTTGGGAAAAGTCATTTCCTCTCGGCATATAAGCCTGAAACAGCAATAATTTGATCGAGAAAAATAAAGAGAGGAGAATTGGCTGACATGGGGCAAGGGAAAGCCCTCAGAGGGTAATAAGGGGATATTAATTATTTAAAAGAAACCCTCTATTTTTGTATTTAATTCTAAATGATAAAAAGGATGCAAATAAAGTTTGTATTTTTTCTTTGAAAGAGAAGTCTGCTGCTATGTGGAGAGGTGATAATTTAAATATGATGGTGTCTCTCAGCTTTGGAAAAAGAGGGTTTGAGTGAATGAAGATCAAAAACTTTCTATTGCAAAGAAGTTAAATGACTAGTTCTAGTTCATGTTTATAACAACTATGTATTTCCTTATCACTTGATTCTAGTATCTTGATTTTTGGTGGTTTGTGTGCGTATTGATACATATATCTGGTAGTGACATAAGTACACTTTAAATAGTAACTCATTAGTGTGTTTAATTAGATGTTTTTTGTAGTTTCTGTGTGTGTAGTAGTGATGTAGTGGGGCTGGATGGATTGATGATTATTTAAAAGAATACTTTTTGCCATCTGGTAGTAAAATACATAATACATGCACTTGTAGTATGCAGTACTGAATAAAGTAGTTTCTCAGTAGAAAACAACACCAGATTATATTAAATCAGTGAGCTGCTTGTCGGTGGTATATATATATATATATATCTATATTCATATATATATATGTATATTCCTTATTACTTGTATCATTCATTGCTTGGCTTTTCTTAACCGTTGTTTCAGCTTATTTTTTAACCGTATTTGCTGTGGGGTGGCGATTTTTCCGATTGTCAGACTCATAAAAAGTGCTGCGTCGTGATATGGCGTATTCTCATTCATTTTATTACTAACATAACATTTACTGCTGGTGGTTGGACCTTGTCGTAAGCAATAGCTTTCTCCATTTTCCTGTAATTTGAGGGAATATGTACTTGAGTCACTAATTCTCATGTTGTCTGCTAACCCTTGTAACTGTACTGAATATCCTTGGGTTCAAACTTACGGCAGGGTTCCACCATTTTTTATATATATATATATATAATCTATGGACTGTGCGTTTTGTAATGTGAATGGTCGTAGTTTTTAACTTTTTTTTAGCTGTTAGATATTTCACTTTTTGTGTTTTTTCCAATTATTCGCTGCTATCTGTGATACGTACTTAGCGAACGGCGGAACGTGCACCTCATTTTACATACAAATGGTGAACAATCTTGACGAAGGCCATATATATCTTATACCTAAACTGGTGCACAGTTTTTCTATGCAGTGTCATGGCATGTTTTGATTGGTGCTTTAGATTTATTTATTTTCGAAAGAATTTTGAGCGTATGATACACAAGCTCTTTCACGTAGCTTGACACAGTAGCCTTATTTTATAGTTATCTAGTCAGTCACAATCACACTGAAGTACATACATCATTGTGCCTTAAAATATATGGAAACCATCATCTTTCTAAAAATCATAAAATATTAATGAGTTAGTGTATAGATGAGGTTTTTTTCCTTTGTCTAACTCCATGCTCAAGTGAATTCTTTCATTTTATCCCCTATTCATACAATTAATATTGTCTTCCAGAAGTTGACTATTGAGCATGTTAATTATTTATCCATTTCTAGAAATACAAATCAAATAATTTGAGCTTTGTGTAGTTATATATATATATATATATATTTGAGAACTTTTACTTTGATGGGATGATGGTGCCACTTGTTGGAATGAGACGTCAGAAATCAACGAACGTCTTGCGTTTTTTCACTGCAGCCGTGGCTGTACAACAGATGATCTTTTTTGTTTGTTTAGTGCAGAACCAGAAGTTGGATGTGATAGAGTAGTTTGAATGTGCCTTTCTTTCATAATTGTGATATAGAGCTCTTCAATATTTGGACCTTCTCAATATATTCGTGTGTTTGTGTGTATATAAGTATATATATATATATATAAATAGAAATTGTGGCACGCTCTCTTTAACGAAAAAGGGAAACTAATTTCTTTTCTTAACCACTTTCGTTATTTTCTCAATAATTGAAATATGGGCATAAAAGTAGAATATATAGTTGTGAATCATAGTAACTGTTTACTGATAATGGAAATAGATAGTTATAACCAGTAACCAAAAGTATTTCCTAATTGCACGAATTTAGGATAGGAAGATTGAGGAAAACTTATTGGTCTGAGAATCATTTCTCGAAGATTTCTTTTTAGCAACCTTTCTTGAAAAGGACTCTCTTGTGCATCTGTTATTTGTCTTCCTCTCAAAATGTCTTATTTTCTGTGTAATGTAATTGATACTGAAGTCTATGAAAATTGACAGTTTGTGAACTCACATTTGGTACAACGAAAGCCAGACTTAAGTGTGAACGAGAATGAATTGACTCTCCTTGGAAAAAAAGCTGCTCTTAGACAGTGTTTTTACTCGTGCACTCAAATGTAGACTTCTATTAAATTCATCTTTGCTGGAAATTGTTGGCCAAAATGGGTGAAGCAACTTGGTCTAAGAGAGAGATTTCGTACATTTAGTCTTTGTAACAATAGTTCACTCGAAGATTGTTGTTCTCTAGCTCTGGCCTCCAGTTAAAGAAATGAAAGTGCAACTTTCAAGCAACATTTGTCAGCAATTCATTCTAAACTTCAATGAATCGGTTTGTTGAATCAAAAAAGCTGTAGCTGTTGTTAAGTCCGGCTTTCGAATTGGTTGAATAAATTTAAGAATTGTTATCGAACTATTCAAGAACAGACGTTGAAGGAATCTCATGTTCTCTGAACGTGGTCTTTTCGGCCTACAGCAATATGTGTGTCTTTTGGATGTGGTTCCTGGGTCATTCCTTCTTCTGGATTGTTGTAAATGCCCTGTTTACATGTTGAAGATATTGTGGATTTTAACCGTTAGGAGGAATTTATATTTTTAATGAGAGATTTAGAGCCAATTTCTGGGCCTTGACCAAAATGAAATTGCCTTATCTATTTAGTGGTTGACTTCTCTATTGAACCTATAGTAGTATTTTTTAGAAGATTTAGCATATCAATCCTCTGATTGCGTTTCAACGAATTCAACCACAATTCAGGGAATTTGTAAGGACTTAGCGTTGCGGGCTTCCACATATCTTTGGCGTGTAAACAGGGTATGTTTGAATGGACATCCCTTCGTCGACCATTCCAATCTATTGGATTGAGGTGTGGATTGTGGTGTACTATAGGTCACATTCCAGGGAATCCGATAGAGGGCAGGGTGGTGAATGTTGTTTTCCGTCACTGCACGGATCTAGTCAAAATAATAACGAGTCTTTGCGACTCTTTTGGAGGGTGAAGATATTTTATATTGATAACTATTATTTATTCCTCTTTGCTCACGTTTTTCTCGCGTACAAATATACTTGAGGTCTTGAAAAAAAGTGTCCTTGGTTCATTTTGAACTAACCTGAGATATTTCCCTTCCACTTTATCTTGCGTCATACGCCTTATCTAACTGGTTTCTTGCAGGAATGAAGAGTCACTAATTTCGAGATATTGTCCTTATTTTATCAATGAAAGAAAATTCGATTACGATTCAGGCAGACGATTTAAAGATCGGTTTACTTTTAATCTTCATCTCAAAGGCATTGCAATTGATGCTTTGCTGAGAAGTACGGCAGTTAAAAGTGAAAATCTCAATAACCGAGTAAAACTTCAAAGATAGAGACGAATTATTCCCTTCACGTGTCTTATTTCACTCTCATAAGTTCTATATTTTCATGTGTTATACTATTTATCTATATCAATGTAATTTATAGTTTCTTCGATCATACCGAAGTAAAATTATAGAAAAAAAGCTAAAGAAGAATTCATCATTTTGCTTTCTTTGCACGGGTGTGGACGGCGCTCTTTTAGCTATGCACTTCTTTTTTTGTACAAATTCCATTTATAGTTAGTGTAAGAGCTTTTCGACATTTGTGTTTAGGAAAATTTCTGCTTAAGGAAGTAAGATGCACGCATTGCTTGTAGCAAATGCTTTCGCGTTTAGAAAAATTTGGAAGTCAGGTGAGTACTGGGATTAATAGAAACACGGATTTAGCTTCCAGAAATTAATTGTTCGAGATTGAATCAATAATTGTTGCATGATTTAATAGAATACATGGTAAACGAAAAATATCACACTAACTTGAGTCGTTTTGTAGCGTGGTCCATCGCATCAGTTTTTTATTAAATCTCTTTGGAAACTAAAGAGCACGCTTAGAAAGGATGTTCAAGCACGTGAGTTAACGTTGTTTGTATTGGACTGAACTTTGTTTCGTTGAGAACGACAGCACATCAGAAGAATGCGAATGTCTGTTTCCTAACTTTTGTTTGAATCAGCTTAAAAAGATCTGTCTGAAACGAGTTTTGACCAATTTCTGTGATGTATTCCCGTTTCAGAATCCTTGCTCTTTCACATTTTAACAAATCGATGATTATAATAAAGTAATCTCTTCGAGATGAATAAATCAGTCGATACTGGGCGATGCTTCAATTGTCGAGAATTAAGGTGCGTTTATGTTATATAAAATGTATTGAAACGTTTAAAACATTGAGATGTCAAAAATTGAAACTAATTGTACGACCATTGTGTGCTACCAAAGAAGATGTGCGGTTGTAATCTAAACCGAACATTCGCTCCAAAGTTCACTTGGCTAATGGTTGCTGTTGAAGATTGACGCGCGTGCAATTGCTACATTTCGGATAGGTAATGCTTAAATTTAGAACCTCGTGAACGTATGTGAATTTACAATCTATCGGGATAAATCAATCAGAATTATAAATATAGAGCGTTAATGCTGAAAATTGTGTAATAGATTGTTAATCACATGGTTCTTTTCATATTTTGTCTTCTCTAGATTTATATTATCGGCTCCATTAGCGGAGAATACATAATTCACTAAATTAAGAGAGAAAATGAGACAGTATTTACCTCGTATCTGTTGCGGAAATCGAACAATGCTGACTTTCCAATTGCTCTCCACGCCATCTGCAAACAAGCATTCCAAATTGTTGAGATGTCATAGAAACGCAGCGAATGAAATATGATGGCAAAAAATGAAATATACTCTCTTTCAATGAAATTCATCTGATACGTAGCGATTAAAACTATGAGCTGTTTTAATTGGAACTTGTTGGGTAGGTAAATTATCAACTAACTGGAAATTTAAGAATTAGGATATCTTACATAGATTTTAGAAGTTTTTATTACAATTGTTTAACTTTTTATATAAAATTGTCATTATTCGTAACTAGATTTATTCTTATTATCAAAATTTGAATTTTTTTATTCGACTTGTTGATATCGGTAAAACAATTCTCTTTCTGACTGAATATTTAGAAAATTATTCACTGAATGCCTTCTCTTTACTCCAACAAAAAATATTGGCCTGAATTCAAAGGTGAGCAGCTGCCAAATATCTTCGAAGGACACATTCTTTCGCGTGTCATCTTACCTTCGCCGAAGAATTATTTTCAGAAACTCGAAAATCATTTCGGGAAGTTTTTGAGAGATTTATGATTAAGAATTCGTCGATTAAATTAAAAAGTACGTTGGAAGGAACTGTTTCAGTAATGTTCATCACAAGTAAATTGTGCAAGATGAAGCTACTTAGTCAGAAGATATGATGATTTTATGATTCACTTCTGTTTAATTTTCAAAAGAATACCATTAGCGCATTTTCTTGAATCCTTTTTTAAGCCAAATTGTGCGAAATCATAGTTCCCATATTCAAGATTAATTATGTTTTCTATATTAATTTGTTTACGTAAATCATAAAATTCTAATTTATTTTGAATGATTATTAACGAAATTTTTTCTATGCTGACACACGCGTAGATAAAAATTTCCTTGTTTAAAGAAATTTAGAAAAGTTTTTTCTCTATGTTCAGTTGTGGGTGTGAATTTGTAAAAGAAGAAGGTGTATGGAATGAGAGGAAAGGTTAAATGATGAGCTAGTCAATTCTGTTGTAAACTACTTTTTGTAATTTGCTTTGTACGAGCATTCCTGACTATTAGTGCAATCAAATTAAAATGCAGGAGAATTCTCACCCAGAAATCCTTCTGCGACGATACGGAAAGTAAAAGATTATAAAAAAACTTTGTGATCGTATTATATAGCTTTCTACTTCTAATATTGATTTCATTGAGATCAGCCTAACGAAAGCTCTACATTGTAAAAGGCAATTGGTCGAAAGAACTGTGAATAGTGTTATACCGATATGAATAGCATAAATAATGAAAACTATCGACTATTGGAAGAAATGACTTATTTTATAGTCCGTACACAGGAATGTTTAAATGAAATAAGAGTTTTTCTCTGTTATATCGATACTTAAAATGCATTTTTCATGGAACTTCGTATATTTCACTCAAATCTCCATCGTTTTGTACAAAAGTTTCAGAGAATATTACAAAAGGACATATGTGGGGCAATTTCCGTTCATGTTTTCCATAAATAGAAAATGTTTATCTCTCACTTAAAAGTATTCGAATTTATTTCTAAATACTTAGCTGCAGATAATGCGGTAGCTTATATATTTCAGTAGCATAATAATAATTACAGCTTAGTTTTTAAATTTTGCATCCTACACGTTCGTCCATTTCAATTGAGATTTGAAATATTGAATTAAAATCTATTTTCTTGCTCAGACGGTCCTGATATTCAGAATCCATAGAAACTTTGTAAAATGAAATGATGGAAACTGAAATTAAGAAATAAAAATCATATGCATTTCCATTTATTTTTGCCGTCTACTGAAATAACTCGAATCTATTCAAATATTTGTTCAACTTCAACGAGTGTTGCAATCACACCATAGAGTTCATCTTTTAGATTTTGTTTATATATGATAAGAAAATGAATATCCAAGCTAAAGTATTTTATTTACGATAATAACAATTGAAGTACAAATGAAAGACGGATGCGAATGGAAAATGAAAGCTAAAATACTTTACGAAAAGAAATATTTGCTTCTCCATTTCAAACTTAAATGCTCTATTAAAATATTAAGCCGAATTCCTAAACTAAACGGATGCGCTATTTTAAGGATTATAGGGAGGCTTTTTGACGAAAACAAAAATATCCGGTAATCATAACTCGCCTTTTTTATAAAGCCATCTTTTGAAACCTTTTTTCTCTTGAACTGAAGACTTACTAAATATGTATTATATATTATTAATAACAACTATATCTACCTGAAATCATACTTTGACACTTTATTTTTTCTCAGTTTGAAAACTAAGAAATGTTTATTAAGTCTACATTTTTAAAAATTTTCATTGGATTATTATAAAGTTTTTGAATGTTGAAGTGAAAAATAATATTTTTGCGTTGATGATTATACTCATAAACCATGGTTTTGTCTCATAAATATGCTTTTTTAGACTAAATTAGGTGATTATTTGATGGAAGTTCTCCGATGATCAACATAATAACTTTCATTTCGTCTATCTTTTTGGTTCCAATGCCTATCGTAGTTTTAATTGCTACTCGGATTTGACAGTAAGCACTTATTTGATTAAACTCCAAAAAATGCTTAAATAATAAATTATATTCAACATATAGCGAATAAATGAAAGAGGACTCAATAAATTAATTTAATGGACGTGGATTTTCCATTTTCTAATTTTTTCCTTTAAATCCAAAAATTAGTGTAAAATAATAGTGCAACATTTCATCGGTATGTGATCAAGCAAATGTAAAATTTTCTGCAAAACTACGTGGAGTTGAAAAAAATAGTTTATGTTGAAAAATGCTTAGAAATGAGCCAGAAAAGGGAGAAAGTAAATTCCAAATAGGTTTAATTGTCAATGTTATTTTCATTTTGATAGAACGCAGAAATGATCGTATTCCTGTTTAACTAACTAATTGATTAAGATGGAACCGTACGTGGGTTAATGTTTTTATTCTTATAATTATGTTCTTATTTCTTATAATGTTCTTCCGCACAGTTTGAATGAAATCGAGTTATATCTCTGGCCTGCTGTTCGGCACGTCCACACCGGATGACGTAGTGTGTGACGTCAGCAAACACCTAATCGTTACGTAGTGACTGCGTAATCCATTGAGAGCTTCGGACCTTATGGGATAATTTCGGACAGATATTGAAACTGAGCCAGGAAAGACATATAATTGGACTATCTGAGAATAACACTCAGGAATTTCGAAATGAAATATCAATATTCCCCGCGAAATGCATTTACTTCTCGTGACCTTATTTCGATAAGCGAATAAGTTATGAATTCCGAATTTATCGAAAATACAGAGTAATTTAGCCTAAAAATAAATTCGTTTCAATGTTATAACAAAAAATAGGTCTGAAAGATGTCTTCATCGGGTCTTATAAATAATTTACTACAGTTCGATGAAAGTTATCTACGAGGGATTAAACGATTAAATACATTCGTGTTTGAAAAAGATACGGATCATATCTCAAAATGGAAAAGAATGTATTTTTCTTTAGTCCATTTTTGAAAAATGAGAGCGAATTGGAATTGGGTTAACTCTTTTGATTCCTGTTCTCAATTGGCCATCGAAAAAGCGGAATTCGTGACTATAAAATCGTTTTATAGCGAAGATGGATTTTTCCGAAGGAAGTCAAGAAAAATTAAACGAAAGAACAGATACATAACATTAGCAGTAATTTTATAATTTCTATTAAATATTGGGATAAACTTGTCGACCACCATTGTGAATGGTTTGTGAAAAATACGATCTGGTTTTTGCATTTGTAGAATACGGGATATTCCCCGAGAAACTTATGCTATTGATAACCAAAAAAAGGTGCGCACATTGTAGAAAAGAACGTTTAGTATATTGATTTACAATCTAAATGTTTAAACTCTAAAATGAAATGTTCCCTTTGTAGTGTTTCGAATTGTTGTTGAATTCTGTGATTGGGCGATAAAGTGAACCTAATTTCGGCTCGAAATAGTTAAATAGGTTAATTGATTTCCGCCATACTGTTCTCGACAAATTGTATTCTTTTTGATTCCATTTTTGTATTTGGCCTCAGTTCTGATTCTTGAATTTTGATAACTGAGCCAATGATAGATGTTTCTCTTACAAAATTCGGAAAATTTGAAGCTCAAGTTTTCATCTTAAAATAATCGCTCCTCAAACACTGATTATCTTTCTTTTGTGCTTTGAACTGTCCATGATAATGTAACGAACATTATTTTGATATTTATGGATAGTATTAGGATTTTCAATCGAACAAGAGAAGATTTCTCATCGCTTCCAAAGCATCGATAATGCGCTTTGTTCAAATAATCGTAGATGGTTTCTGAATTCGTCAGAGGAACCACTTTGAGACAAACGAACGAGTGCAATGGTCGTCCTCATTAGTGAAATTGACGCCCAAAAGATGTTTTATCGTCATTAAATGCTTGGCGAAATAAGCTGTCGGAAAGAGGAAAAAACACCTTCGGTAAGAGTTCAATATGAAAATAATGTAGATTTCCTCCAAATCAAAGATTACGCAAAAGGGAGCATTTACATAATAGATCATATAGTCCGGGGATACTCTAGACCGATATTTTATAAACAAACTCACTCATTAATTATTACGTAAAACAAATGACGGTCTGATGGCGCTCGATTTTGCCGGTATTTCGAATTAATTTGCTTTCGATGAAATGTATTATCAAGAATTCGTGGCGTTGCTCGCCAAGGTGACCTTAAAGCGAGGATCGATTGCTTTGATAACTTATCCGAAACAGATAAAAGAATGCAGATAATACGGGCACACTTTGCCAAATGTTCACCGATTTCGACAATCGTCAAGATATTTCTTCGGTTCCTTAGAACTTTTCGAGATTCTTTTAAAAATATCCTTTATCCGTTCTCTACTTACAATTAATTGTAAATAATTAATATCCATTCGATATTTTCTTTAACAACGAACTCGTTTTTCTCATTGAACTCATTTAAAAAAACACTTACCTTTGGTCTAAGCGTCCGTCCGTTCGCCGTTCGACTGAGCGACTGATATCGGGGACTTGAGCATCGATCAGTTAACATCTCTTCATCGGGAAACGCGAGAATGTTTTCTAAAATAAGATCTCTAATAATAAGTTTAGAAACTGTGAAAACGGAACGAAATTTATTGAGAATTTTTTCTTCGTGTAATTCAGATAATACTTAATGACCTTTCAAATTCGCCAGTTCTGTATTATCATGTGACAAACTGCTCTTAAACCGCTTTGATAAGGACTCGATGTGTACCACTCAGATTAATTGAGAAAAAAATCGCCATTTTTCTATCTCCGGAAGACATTGGACCATTCTCATAAATGCTCCAAAAATGTTTCTAATTAAATTTCGCGGATTCTATTTCTCAAAGGTGTTCGACTGTTCAAAGTCAGACGACTTTTTATTTCGAGTGAGAGACCCTCTTTATTTGATTAAGACAAACATTTAACAAAATAATATCGGAACTCAAAACTTTTATGAAATACCCATAATACTACTGTGCCCATTCACACGTAAAAAAAGTATTTCAAATTATTTCCTTCAGCATTCGGAATATGATAAAATATATTATTACAGTACCTTTTTAGTTCGGAGTAAAATATGCTAAATTATGTGCTACTCTAAACTTCGCATCTGGCAAATTTCAAAGTGAACACACATTCAACTGAAGAAGACCTCATAATGAAATATAGTCTTGTCAAAGACTTTAAATAAATTGAAATGTTGAAAATAGATGGCATTTGTATATGACAAAATCGGTAACGTCATTAACTCACCAAGTTGAGCATATAAGTTCTTGAACTTATCATTATATCATTTTCATTATAAAAAACCGCTTACTCCACGATAATTTACGATGCTATAAACAAACATCATTTGAATACTGGAATAAATTCTCAATGCTTTCTTATGAGGAAATTATTATCTAATTTACCCAAAGTCTCGTTATTACTTATCGTTAACTATATCTCTTGACCAAAATTAAAAACTTTATTCAATTTCCCTTTTTTTGTGCTTCTTTTAAATCCACGCGTTGGTTATTTTTAATTTGATTTTGCAAAAGAAAGGAAGCATGCAAGTGATAAATCGAAGTTTACATGTATTTCTTATGGGAACAGTTTTTATCTTCTGTAGTACTCCGATTTATGAAAGAATTTTCCAAAACCTTTCCGGGGATATACTAATATTTTCCCAAATTTTCACTACGATTGGATGTATGGTTTTTGAATCTATAGAGAACAGACAGGCACACATTCATTTTATACATATAGATAACTTTTTTACAATACTAAAATATTGAAATGCAGATTAATTTAATTTATTTTTCTGCGACGATACCAATGCATTTTTTGCAAATCATGGAAAGGAGTTAAACATCAAAACAATTGGCGGTACATTTGCACAACGTCTATCGACCATCTACAGAAAAATATTACTTTGTAGCGATTAATTTTCGAGTACTATTTATTTATATAATTTAATTTACAAGTGGACATTTCAGTCAGTCCGTCAAGGAGAACATTCTATGCGAACACCTGGACAACGACCCTAAAGCCTTTTGGTCCTACGTTAAGGAAGTACAAGGCAAAGTAGAAACAGTAGGTTCCTTAAAAATAATAACGGAAATATAATTAATGATGCTAAGGGCAAAGCCAATATTTTAAATGATTTCTTCCACAGTGTATTTACGCCCAAACACGTAACAATACCACATTTCGACGTGCCTGAGATGTCTAAAATAAACTTATATAACATGCATATGTTATGTAAGATTATTTTAGATTAGTGCAACATATGAGACCAATAAAGACTTCGAGATTTAGAAAAGGTCTAACGTAAGGCGATACGTTTTTTAAAAAATTGTTTCGATAAAACAGTGACACAGATGCTAAAGGACACCGGTTGAGAATCGTTCGAAGTTCGGTACAAAGAATAAAATTACTAATTAAATTCAGAGCTCCTCTTTCTTCGATGAGCCAACTCTCACTCCCAAGTATCACCACCTGTTGTTCAATCGAAAAATTCCGGTTGCTTATTTCGAATACTTCTACAGTTTACTAATTTCATTTCGCTATTAACTCGAGGAATTAATATTATTGCATTTCATCACAATTTCTAACGGATATTATCTTCGGACTTACGCTCTCTTTATATCAAATTTTTACATTTACATGAATACCCCGCGAACCGCTTTATGGCGTACGGCAGGGAATGTCAACCGATCCAACTATTTATCCTATTTATTCTTCTAACATTATCCAGGAAAAAAGACCGATGGTAACTTTCCGTACGCGCGATAATCTCACAGAATTCCTTTGGTTCCCGAAATTACGATCGCTAAGTACGGGAATTATGATGTCACGTATCTCGTTGCGTAAATCACCGCCTCGAAATTTTTCAAAAAGATTTAATCTATATTCAATTCTTCTATCCTCGGAAGATGTCCAGGATTTTAATCATCTCTGATACTTAGCTATCGAACCCGTAGTCTCCCTTAACAAAGCGCTGTACGCAGCAACGGACGAACGGAGTCTTCGGGGAAAACTGGCCGATGGATCCACCGGCTCTCGATATTTAATTTTGTACTGATCTTTCTGAGTTTATAAAAGTCTCTCTTTAATCTCCTAATCATTACAATACTCAGGGTCCGCATTTTAATTTCTTTGCATACAATTCCTTAGAACAGTGATTCCCAAAGTGGTTTATATCGACCCCTATGACAACCTCTAAGGGGTCAGCAAGGAAAAAATTCGGATTGTTTATTTTGAGTAGTTTTCATTCAAATTCAATTAATAAATATATAAAACGTAACATATGTTTTTACTTTATGTATTTTACGCTAAACTTCACTACGGTTAGAAATTTACAAATATTCAGGTAGGGGGTCTACACAAAACGGATAAACGTGGTCTACGAAAAAGTTTGGAAACCTCTGACTTAGAATATGCTTACCCACATTTCGTCTACGTTGGACCCCGTGCAATTCGCTTCTTAAATCTCTCTAATTAACTTTGGACACCTTCTCCATATCTCTACACCTCGAAGCCATTTGGATGTCACTCTTAACCTCACGCCCATGCATTCGTTAATTTTCTGTCCTACCTTATTCTAATAATTCCACTGACTACTATTTTAGCCATTTTGAATTTCTTTTTTGCCGCATTCTGCTGCTTTAACGTCGTTGGCACCACTTTTTCGTCGCCATTTGCCCCGAAGCAGGTTCCACTGATCTCATTCTTTCACGATACCCTGTGTATGCGACCACGTGATTAATTGGCGATTTCAGAGGAATGAAAATCTAAGTTTGAACTGCGAATCATACGAACACTTCGGAAACACACAAATTGGTTCTCTAAGGACTGTTAAAAGGACGCTCTAGAAATATCATCAACGGCTCAAAGTATATCTGAATTTCGGAGCCCGTTATTTTGAGGAATATTATTAAAGAGCGGGAAACACGCCTAAAACAATAACTAGCATTGCTGACGATTGAGATTCCGGTGGTTACAAAACGTCCGTAAATAAGAATGGTGCAAACTAATCGTAAATTGCTGATCATATCCATGAATATTGGAGGGAAAATGATGAGGATTCTCATTTGAGACGTATAGTTGAATTCTTACAAAAGAAATAAATCGAATGACAAAATAGGTCTGAGAACATTATTAAAACTGCCATTGCTCTCAACCTATCCAATATAAAATGCTAGGTTTCTCTTAGATTACTCTTTATACCTTATGAATATATAAAAGTCAAATTATACTAATTTTTGAGTAACCATATCTTAGTGGAAAATAATGCAAGTGGAACTTAACCTCCGAAAAATTGCAGTCACATTTATACATCGCCTAAAAATTTTTTATTTCTTAAGTTACGAAAAACTTGCCGCGAGAGAAATTGAGATAAATGATGTTATTATCATTTATGGGTTTTTTCTGAGTCGATATCTTGAATAGAAGTTTAGTTTTGAATTTTATACCCGAGTTGCAGATCAATCCGAATTACGCTCTCGAGTCTATAAATCTTCAGTATAAAGTAATAATGATCGAAGCGATAAGTCAATTACTCTCTCGGGTTTCAAAGTTCTATTTCATAACACCGCAATCAAACGAGAATTCAAGAAAAAATCGACTGAACTTAGATTATCAATTTCATCTGTTGAAAACGGAACTTCTGAGGATTTTGAGGAGAAATGGACATCCATTATAGTAAAACAAGAGTTTTGTAACCGACAGTTCTAATGAAACGTCTTTCAGGTGTCCCACATTTCAGCAACAAAGACATCTTTGGGAATGCCCTATAAAAATCATGGAGGAAATGTTTCTCGGACAATAATAATAACAACTTGAAAGCTACGGAGACCAACATTACCCGGTTTCTTTGAATTTACTGTCATCGACAATCGTGAATTAGTTCCGAAGCACCTAATGAAGATTCGAATTCACTTCGGATATTTGTAATTGAGAATATAGAAAGTCATTCCGCGAAAGCAGTTATTTAAGGATACTGCCAATTGAAATTATGTTCCTATAAGATTAGCTGAACAAATGGATGATAGCGGCTTCATTGAGATTCCCTTTATTTGTGCAAATGCGCGACTGCGATCGAGGAATTCCGATTTCTGAAAACGACTTTGCTGACTATTGTGAGTCGACACTTGTCCGAGTGATCTCCTAAGAAAAATAGGAATGATGGGGTGGACTCGGAGACGCTTCGGGTGGACAAGAGTAAGCCTTTCAATTGTACTATGTAACATATTCCTTATTACGACTTTAATCGGTAGCTCCCGAAATACGATTTTAAATTTTTCATTTATCATAATTAAATTTCATTTTCTTACAGTCATGGCTTCTAATTTCGTTCTTTCCCATTTTTCAGTGGCGAAAATAGATTCTCGGTGGAAAATTTTCTTGATTGCGTTCGGTTAACCGGTCAATGACCGACGAGCAATTGCGCGTTTTAGAGGTTCTGCTGCTGAGTACGTATTATACAATCCGCATATTTTGGAATCTTTTGGAAAATATCTCAAACTTACAATTAGGTTCATTCCTTTGATAGATATCCGTAACTAAAACTTAAAAGGCCTTTTTCTAAAAACCGTGTTTTTAAAATTTGCGTACACGATTACGCAAAAACCATTATGATTATCTTGATTTCCTTTTGTATAAAATATAATATATCAATTTTCTATTCAGTGAACCTCAGTTATTGATGTAAATATAAATTTAAATAATTATTATTGTTAAAAATAAATAGCCTTTTTTCGTCCAAATCGAAATGTCCACTTCCAAGATCGAAACACGTTTAAAAGACGTTCTTCTGAGTATTATTTTATCTAAATTGAGTGGGATTTTCTCGCTACTGAAGATTGAGTACGGAATTTACCGCAAGAAATATATAAGCGAAGTTACTTAAGAAACAGCTTTTTTTGAGTTCCTTCATTTATAAAAGTGTAAGGAAATGAACCCACTTACAAAAATGTCAGACAGAGCTGCATAGCGAGTAGCTCCTTGTGCTAAACATTTAGAATTTTCAAAAAATATTATTGTTAGTGGGCATAAAAGTTTAAGATCAATTTAGTCCTAGGAATTTTGTTAAATAAAAAAATAAAGTGCATCATTGTATTCTTTGCCTATAAAAATTTTCTATGATCTGAATTTTTCAAAATCGGCCTTTGTTTAGATTTCTATTCAAATGTACATTTTTGCATTCGTTCGCCGCTTTTGTCTCCCATTCGACTCGTTCGCCTTTAAAATTTTATTCGAAGTAAAATATAAAAAATGAAAGCATCTGTTACTCGCCCTTAACACATCCTCATCATCGCAGCTCGAATCCTCCACAACAATGATGAATGGTTCAATGAAATCTTCCACTATTGGGTACCTCATCCAATCATCCTTGATTTATTTAACACGATTTACTGCTCTGTCAGAGGCTGATATTGTCTCAAATTCTCCTACGCAGAATCCTTTATTTTGTTGGTTTTATTGTTTTTTTAATTCCAACCTTTAACTTTTGTCCAAATTAATTCAATTGCATTCAACTCGTAACGGGCAACAGGAGCATACAGAATCTTCACCTCGTTACCACTTTCCTCGATAGTGGTATCAAGTAAAAATTAGATCCCCAAGTTAACGGCGTTGATTGATTTCAAACGCAAAACAAAGTTTTGCGTTTGAAGTTGTCATTGTTGGTGGCAACACGGTATCGCACTTGCGATAAAGACGTGTGACTATAGAATAAGGAAGACTGCGTAATTATACTGGAAGCCCTAATACGGATATAGCGAAAACCAAAGGGTAACAATTCCGCGAAAGTATTAGGGCGCCATGGGGAAAACCCTACCGCCGAAAATTCGGTTACTTTCACTACACCCTGCTGATTTCACGGAAGAATAGTTCACTCTAAGAAGCGAAGGTTGTAAAAGTTTTAACTTCGGAATTTCTCACATGGACACCCGCATTCCCTTGATATGACTCCGAATGAAATATCGTAATTAGCAAGGCGACTGATTTTCCCCAATTTCAGTGTTAAAAACTAGGGACCCGTCCGTCGGTCAGTTGAGCGTCGGGGAACCGAGCGTCGTGGAAATGATAGTCGGTAAATAGGAGTAGACCCTAAAAACTATCATAGTAAAGGAAATCCAAACGGGTCACTTTCGAGACCACTTCCAGAGGCAGTAGATTCTCTCTATTAACTTTTGAAACAAAAAAGGATTCCTTAAAAAAAGGAAGAAATCATAAAATTAACTCGGGAATGCTTAAAACAAAATTATATTTTGTTTAATAGTGTCTTTTACCTCGCGATGGGCTCTCCCCCCGATTCGCAGAAACAATTGAGAGCAATTTAATGGTGGAAATGAATCAAACACTCCTTATATTCCACTTCCTCCGGAAGAAAAACTGTTTTTAACTCTTTTAAATTCCCTCCAAAGCGCCCTAATCTTCACCGTTGAGTTCTAATATCGTGGATCTGTTTCCCTAAAAGCGGACAAACCATCCTTTCAAATCAACGACCTCGTCACACATTTCTTCCCACCGCCATTTCCCAGAAGCCTTCAACTCCTCAATGTCAACGAGGACATCGTGAGATCAATAATAATGGATAAGACTCATCGACAAACTTCTCAACCGAATATTAAAACTGATCGCATTCCAGAAAATCAACTCTTTCTAATAATTCCGTACTTTTCCTTAAGAAGCATTTGCCCTCCGAAAAACGCCACGGAAGCCCTCAGACAATGGAATCCAACGACAAAAGGAGGCTCACTTTCGAGACGAAGGCAGTCGGAGGGAAGACGCTTGGATAGAAATTCCGAAAATTCTTCCTCATATTTCACTTCTCCTTTCTTTTGTTTCCCTTATTTCGCCGCCCCAATTTTGAAAAGTATTCAATCTGAGTATTTCTTATATTTTGTACCTGATGATGTTAGCCCGCTAATGAGTCGTGAAATCCGTGGAAAGTACGAAGTCATTTATTCAGTATGTTACCATTCCACAAAGTAACGGCTGAACACACTAACTTTAAATATGGTAAGCATTTTCAGAGATTTTATTCTTCCATGACTCAGATGACGTAATAGAAATTTTTGGTGCAGTGAAATAGCGTTGCATTTTAAATTATGATATAAATATGTACTACTTTTCTCATTCATAAAAAAATATTTAACGTATTCTTTCGGTACACAAAATAAGCTCAATAGACCTTTTGTAGTTCGCCTCCAATATATGCCATGGCAACGCTGTCCAGTGCCGCATTTTAAAAGTGGCAAAAACTTATTTTGCATTAAAAAATAAATAATTAATTAAATATGTACTAAGCAATCTAATATTCTTCTTGTTTCATTGATAGTGAGCCTTATCTGATTTATATCGACGAATGGTCTTTTAGTAACGCAATGTGAACCCGAAAAAAATAAGAGCACGGCTACCGCTAATGATCACACGACCGTCTCTCGAGGAACTTCCCCTATTTCCAGGCAGCGGTCGTGTGATCTGTTACATTTACATAACTACCCCGCAAACCGCCTTGTGGCGTTTGGCAGGGGGTGCTAAGACACCAAGTCCCTAACTACTATTTCTTGTTTGCGCATCTTATACTATCGGGAAAGAAAGACCAATAATAACTTTCCGTTCGAGCGATTATCTCACGAAATTTTTTGGATGCCTGGATTCTACAATTATATTCACTATGCGTGGGGATCACAGTTTCTCTTATCTCATCATTTAAGTCGCTACTTAAGAATTTTTCGAATAATTTGAGCCTATACACGTTTCTTCTAATACTTACACTTGTTAGAGTATCCCCTATCCGAGGGATTCAATCATTTTCGATACACTGCTGTCAAATTTATAGTCCCGTTTTACGAATCGAGCCGCTCTGCGCTGTACGCGTCCTAACTCAACGATCAAGAAATCTTTTACTTCAAATAGACAGCAAGAAGTCCACCGGGCCAGAAGGAATACCTGCTCGTGTAATATCTACCCTCGCGCATGAACTTGCTCCCCTTCTCGTCGTACTATCTATTACATATAGACGCTTCGGGGGGATATATATATATATATACGAGTAAAGGTGCGCTTGCTTACAGCAAGCAATGTAATAATATATCTTTTTAAAAAATGTAAAATTTTCCGAAATATATTCTGAAAGGCCATTCTAAACATAACGTAAATGACATTTTCGCAGCGAGCATTGCGCTCGCTGCGATTGATTTCGATTTCCCATGCATATCTTACTGCAGCATTATTACCGCCCTGGCGTCGAACCAAGGCCATCCAACGAAACACACTGTCATTATTGCCTTGAGTATGATTGACTTTATAAATATTCCGAATCTCAAAAGGAAATTCATTCAGGAAGTACCTCAAAATGTGTCCTAAATTCCCTATGCATTTCAAATGGAGATATAGTTAACGCCCCCTAGCATCGAACCAACGACCTTTTACGACTATCTTTGCATAGCTTTTAAATGAGAATGGTCCCCTTAATGGCTGTGTGAAATTCTAAAAATCTGCGCTGTTTGGAAGTGTCATAAATAGCTTTCGGAAATATGGCCAATGTATTTTAAACGGGAAAAATCGAGATTACGGGTCGCTCTGGAATCGAACCCGTGACACATAGGCAACTGTTAATTTTTTTCAAAGTACATTATATACGGATCTTTTTGTGTTGAAAGTTTAAATGATCTATGTACGATATTTAGGGAGCTACGATTTTTCAAAATCTGAAAATATTTCACCTCCTGGCATCGAACCCAGGACTGATTGTACGTAAAATACTACATTTTTCCGTAGACATATATATTAGCAATAGGTACATGAAATGTTATCGCTCTTTCTCAATTGGAAATATTTTTAAAATTATTTGAAAAACGGCCGCATGCATTCTTAATGGGGAAAATCAAGATTACGGGACGCTCTGGAATCGAACCCGTGCTACATAGGCAAGTGTTGATTTTCTCAGAATTATATTTTGTATGTATCTATATTTGTAGAAGGTTTGAATGATCTATGATCGATATTAAGGGAGCTACGATTTTTCAAAATTTGAAAATATTTCACCCCCTGGCATCGAACCCATGACCATTTGCAGCTAAATTATACAATTTTTCCGTAGATATATATATATTATATATATTCCGTATATATATATAAAATTCGGAAATCCACCCTACCTATCATGGGTTCGATTCTAGGAGGCCCCAAAAATCGACTTTCCCCCGTAAGAATGCATGGGGCCGTTTTTCAAACAATTTAAAAAAATACTTTCCATTGAGATAGAACAATGAAATTGCATATTGCTATTGCTTTTAGTAATATCTACGGAAAAACGCTATAGTTTACGTGCAACCGGTCATGGGTTCGATGCCAGGAGGTGAAATATTTTCAAATTTCGAAAAATCGTAACTCCCTTTATATGGTATATAGATGATTCAAATTTTTTACACTTATAGGTACGTAAACAATCTACTTCGAAAAAAATCATCACGTGCCTACGTATCACGGGTTCGATTCCAGAGCGACCCGTAATCTCGATTTTTCCCGTTTAAAATACATTGGCCATATTTCCGAATGCTTTTCACAACACTTCCCAACCGCGCAGAGGTTCAAAATTTCTCACAGCCATTAAGGGGACAATTCTCATATAAAAGCTATCCTAAGATTATCGTAAAAGGTCGTTGGTTCGATGCTAGGGGGCGTTAATTAATTCTCCATGTGAAATACATAGGGAATTTAGGACTCATTTTAAGGTACTTCCTGAATGAATTTCCTTTTGCAATTCGGGGTGTTTATAAAGTCAATCATACTCAAGCGAAAGATTACTGTAATTTTAGCAGGATGACCTTGGTTCGACGCCGGGGTGGGATTTATGCTGCCGAAAAAAATGCATCAGAAATCGAATTCAGTGCATTTTCAGCTGCGTTAATGTTCTTTACTTTATGTTTAGCAATGTTTGAGCGGAGTAATCCTCCGACAAATCTTATTTGACGTTAAAAATATATTATAGCATTGCTTGCTGTCAGCAAGCAATGCTATAATATATTTTTAACGTCAAATAAGATTTGTCGGAGGATTACTCCGCTCAAACATTGCTAAACATAAACTGAAGGATAATATCGCAGCTGACAATATACTGAATTCGATTTCCCATGCATTTCTTTTGGCAGCATTATTCCCGCCCCGGCGTCGAACCGAGGCCATCCCACGAAAATCACTGTCTTCTTTCGCTAATTTCATTATCTTTATAAGCACTCCAATTTTCAAATGGAAATACGTCAAGGAAGTACCTCAAATATAGTCGTTAGTAACGGGCGAACTAACGAAAAATAAGCAACCTCTTTGATTTTGGGTTGACATCCCTTGAGAACGCGGTCACAGAGTCTGAGCGTCCTATCGGCCGACTCCACTATATCTTGAATGTGAGCTTTAAACGAGAAATCACTACTGAATGTAACTCCTAAGTGTTTATGCTGACTAACGAATTCTAGTCTTGTTCCGCTTAAGAGGTAAGGAGTGTGGCTAGAGGTGGGATTCTGGGATCGGTTCATACT
Source organism: Pantala flavescens (assembly GCA_020796165.1). Taxonomy (NCBI): domain Eukaryota; kingdom Metazoa; phylum Arthropoda; class Insecta; order Odonata; family Libellulidae; genus Pantala; species Pantala flavescens. The sequence goes on along the minus strand of CM036885.1, from coordinate 16,231,147 downwards.
CGTAGCTACACATTTGTCTACGTTTAGTTGGAGCTGCCAATCATTACACCATTCGGTAACGGCGTCCGGGTCGCGCTGTAATATTGACTTATCTAAAGTTAACTCTGCAGGCGAAAACTGAGGTGTTCTAATTCACAAATTTCAGCTGATTTTGATCTGTAACCCCCTTACGTTATTACATTAATTGTTAGAGCAAAGTTTGAAGATGCGTTCTTAGTTTTTCTATCTTGGGAAATGAAACAGGTTTGAAAGGGCCGTTTGGGACGACCGATACAGCAGCCATAACATCCGTCAACCATAGTCGTTGACGGAAATATTCCGCTGATGCAGATGATTGCAGCGCTAAAATGCTAGTTGGCGCAATCCGCTGTTTTCTGACTATGAATTCCTATCTCACGCGATTGGGATATGCCGTGTGTTCAAGAGGGGAGTGACTATCATAAATTCAAAGAATGCAAATATTTCTATCGAAGAAAATTGGAGAGAAAATCTTTATAAGTAAATAAGTAACTCCTAAAAGAGAAAATGGGACGCATCTTTTACATTTAAGAAAGCTTCGAAGTTTAACATCTCATTGAATTTAAATACGGAATGTGTATTAAACTCATAAAGTTATTCGTAATTGAAGTCTGTTTTCGATAATCATTATTGAAAACTGTTGAGTAAATTATTCGTAAAGTTAAATTATGTTTACGTATAAAGTTGTAGTGAAGGTTAGATAGTTAAATCATTCGTCTGATTGCTTAGTAAACACATTTAAATAACTCCATTTGCACTCAAGATTTGATATTATCATCCCTGCACTGATAAAACATGAAAATGACATATTGCTTACAGAGTGAAGATTTAATGCAATTATAACAAAATTCATTTGAAATTGAAGATCGAACGAATGACTGTGTGATGATTTCAATCCGCGATCATTTTATCAATTTAAATCATGGTAGAAATGATTATTCATCAAACTAGCGATTTTTAGCGTTAGCGGCCGAATGATATTCCGAGATTAAGTTTGTTACTGACAATCTGTTTGGTATGTGCAACAAAAAGTAACATTGATCAAAGAATTATAAAATGTAGCGTGTGCTTTGTATTTCATTATCCTATTAGATTCTTTACCTCTTTGTGGATTATATGTACCTTAAACGGTGAACAATGTTCCAGAATCATTTATGAAAGAAAAACTTTATAATTAACGTTTTCCCTTAATCAGTTAAAAGGAATAAATTATTTTAATTTTTTAATTACTCGACCTAATTCTACTAAATAGGAAGAACCAAATTAAAAATGCTAAGAAAATCATTCTTAATTACTGTTGCAAATTTTCTCACACACAATATTGGCCTTGCAATATGAAAATATCACATCACACGTTGAAGTTCAATGACATGGAGATAGTTATAACTCTTCCCCTCTTCAGATTAACCATTCCCAACTTTCACATCCTGTGGTTATTTTTAAAATTTCAGATTCTGCGCCACCCATCTTTTCCCATTACTTATTTAGAAATGATTTATAAGAATTAAAGCTGAGATGGCCTTACTCTCATTAGTGACACCTCCCATATCAGAGTTGTAGCTGCCACACCTTTTATCTTAATCTTTATATCTACCTTACTTCTTAAGGTTACATTGATATTAAAAGGCTTACCATTTATAGAGAACATACGCATATTTCTCATTGTATTATTTATTTAGTGACCACAGATAGGCAAGAGACCAGTTCATTTGATATACTCAGGAAGAGAATGAGAAAATGCTCCATTAACAAAAGGAATTTATTTACAAACATTTATAGAATTGAATTGCCATATTTCCCCATGTATAAGCCACCCCCCGATTTTTTGACTGTGAAATTTTGGAAAAATATTTTACTAGAGAAACAGGTTACAAAAAAACAAGGGTTAGCAAGAGGTATGCTTGTTGTTGTTTTTGATTTTAATGTCGCCAGATATCATCCCTTGTAATATTCAGGTGTGGGGTCAAGAATATCGTCTGGTAATAATACTATCACTTACAATTATTTACAAAAAAGAACAACATACAGCTGAAAAAGCATTTTTCACGCATAAAATTTTTACCTGCATTGTATATACCACCCCCTACTTTTTGGGCTTGCAAATTCTGGAAAAAAAGGGGTGGGTTATAAATGGGGAAATACGGTATTTGGAAAAATATTAAGAGAGTATTTTGAAACCTATAGTTTTGAAAGCAGTACAAGTGATAAGTATATAAATCTTACAATGTTCGATTTTTAACCCAGATACACATGCAAGTTGATAATCTTTATTTTACAAACTACTTTATGGAAGAGCATTGTATGTCATGCTTTACAGTAAAATCAGACTTCTGAAATATAATATCCCCATACATTATCATTACATACTATATTATTCAGGGAGTGAATACATTTTATAGAAAACTCAACTTAATGTTCCCTATAAATTTTATGCATGTATTTCTATTGTTGGCTATAGGAAGACATAATAATCTAAAATATTAAATGAATTAACATTTATTCACTGATTTTTTCATAGCTTTACTTAAATATAGTGTATGCTCTTTAGGCTACATTTTGTGCCGTAAACTAAAAAAAAAAACAAGGATGTTTCTCTTCTACAATTGATTTGTACTGGGGCTAATATAATGAAAATGTCAGATCAGGGGACAGCTGATTATGAATCATTTGAATGAGTACCCAAAAGTGCTTTTACCAATGTACCTTGTAGCAATTTTAATACTTAAAATGAAAGATACAGACAACAGATATTGCTAAAGTTGATTGAAGACTTTTTATTAAAATATCCTAACAACTATATACAAAAAACCTCCCCAATTATCATAAGTTCATAAGTGGGTATTACAGATACACAAGATGAAGTTGTCGCTGAAAGCAAATTTGAAGCATATATCCCCATAATTATCATCTTGTATTTACATTTACTATCAAGAGACAACTATTTAATTATGTCCCTAACTCATAGTAACAAAGGACATAAATATAGAGCTTTTGATTTCAATGCTAATCAAAGCAAAATATCACAAATAAAAGTCGCAATTATTCCACCAAAATTATGCTTTTTCAGTGAGGAAGATCAAGAAAGACGAATATCTTTACACTACAGGTTTTCAGATAGCCCATTAATAGTTATGGATGGTATGTTAGAGAATGTGCGCTTCTTAACAGGAACAATCACAGGCACACCGCTTCTTGAGCCGCTTATCTTTTAGGTGGAATTCAGAAGGTACTGAGCGAGGCTGAACATCTGAAAAAAATGAATAATAGCAGAGTAAATGATAGTTCCATATTTACTGAATGCATTTAATCCTTTAACCAGGTAAACAGGAATCATTGTGTAAATTATAATACCAAATGAAGCATTCAAATGAAAAAAAAAATGATTTTAGAATTCTGAAGAGCGAGGTATAGGAGGAGTTGCAGATTCCTTCCTTGCAAATGATTTTAGAATGTTTAATTTTCCTCTCACAAAATTCATTGTCTTTTCATCCCTTTTGCCATTTAAACAAAATTTTTTAAATCCCATCCTTCTAAGTATCACCTATATTTTTTAGTTTTAATTACATTAAAAGAACATTCTAACACAACAGGAAATAGCTCATTTCAATCGTTATATAAGTAATATCTTATTCCTTACAAGATTAAGAATGATTTGATGAAAATGGAAATATAAAGAAGCTCTAAACTAAAAACCTACAGTAGCCTTTTATTCCTTGCATGATGCGATGAAAATTAACTATCACTTCAGGAGTATCATATATTATATAGAGAAATAGCAGTGAGGATAGATACCTTACTAATGATTTATATAAAATAATGACCTGGTGCAAAAATTGGGACAAGTGTTCAGTAGTCAACTTCTTAGAGCTAAAAAAACTATAAACCATGATTTTAATTACAGCCTCCATAGGGAAGAAATTCAATAGTATGTAGTAGAATCTGTTGTCGTGGAATAACCCTGGATAATAACCCATAATGGAATAACCACACCAGTTATACATGTGAAAAAGCTCTAAAGAAATGTGAATTTATTAAGAGCGTAAAAAAAGTTTGCGAGCGATGTTACTTTAGGGAAGTCAGACCCCACCCTAAATATATGCATCTAGTGTATGGGACCGATAAAAGTAACGTAAGTGAATTAGAAAAGGTCCAACGTAAAATGATGCGTTCCGTGAAGAATTGTTGTGACAAATCAATAAGCGTGACTAATATGCTCAAGGATGCGGAAAAATTTAGAACATAGAAGATCAAAACGTAGATTAGATTTACTAAATAGATTCAGAGAAGGAACGCTCAAGGAAGATCCCGCTCCCTACCTGCTAGGTATAGGCCGATCGGATGCAACATATAAGGGAAATAGATGCAAAAATGAACGGATAAAATATGAACAGATGTAAAAATTTGTTTTTCCCTACTAACTAACTATAACTGCCTAGGGAAGTAAAGTCACCCCCTGCCACACGCACAAAGGTGGCTCGCAGGGTATCCACATAGATCTATTCCATTTATAATACTGAATACTGTGCATGCATTATAGAACAGTAAGTTACCACAGAGGAATCAGTTAATAAGAACAGAATTGCTACTAAACTTCATCTTTACCCTTCTGAATGATATTAGATGCTCCTAAATGGGAAAATCAGGAATTTTTTTTAGACCAATGAATGGAAGTCATCACTTTATTTTATTTATGCAAATTCTAATAAATGGTTTGAAGTAATAAAGTAGTTTGTAATTATGGGATAGCGACAAAGGTCTTCTATTGAAATTGAAAATTTCGTAAAATAAAATTTCCATATGAAAGGATAGATTTGCAGCTGGTTCTTACAATTTTCTCTATTGTCTTGGTTTTAAAATCAAGATTAATTGAAGCATTCTGATTTTGTGAGGTAGAAAATTGAAGACATATTTTTACAATAATATCATTATTACTTGACTATTTTAGATGAATTCAAGTGAAAGATAATATGTTTTGAAAATAAAAAATCTTATATTTCTTTCATGCTAATAAATCCTTATAATCCATGAGATATGAGAATTATCTTAAGAATAATGAAAGAAATTTTAACTCATCAAAATATCTAAAGTTGCCTCGAGTATTTCCTGTAGTAGTTAATATTTTTTTGACATGCAGTCAAGCTCTTGAATATTTTTGATTTGGAAAAAAATTACCACAAAATTATTAAACATTAGAAGGCCATCTTGTGATAAAGTTAGGAAGACTAACAAGATATTTCACAAAAGAAGAATGCTGGTTCAAGTTTTAAAATTATTTTCCATTAGAGGAAATGTATAGTTCCATAAAATGCTTTAAAATTAACGAATGTAGACCTTCAGTAATATCATATTCGGGTCTTTCATTATTCCTGTAAAATATGAAAAATAAGATTTTAATATGTTTTTAAAGAATTAAGATATTGATTCCAAATATGAGAGAAAAGGTTCTTAGTTATTAGAAAATATATATGAAAGTATAACATCTATGCATGCAATGATAAATAAATAAGACTTACTTCCACCACCAAATATGGCTCAAAGTCCAAACAGTCTCGCAAATAGTGAAAACAGTGGAGCTACACAGCAGAGAAAATTACTAATGTGTTAGTAATACTTATAATTTAATAATGCATGCAGTATAGTTATTAAATTTAAACCTTCAGTTATACCATATTTTGGCAAGTCTTTCATCATTCCAATAAAATATAAAAAAATATTATAGTACGTTTTTTGAAGCATTAAAATACATGTAACATATAAAATTATCTTTGATAAGCAATTATTTAGACTAAAATGAGAGAGATGAATCTGAATATGCAACAATATTTTTTAAGACTAAATTAAACTTAATTTTCCAATAGGCAGTCAGAATTCTATTAGTAATCATCAATCAGTATCAAAGTATCCTTCACCAATTTAATAGCAATTAAAAGAATAATTCTTTGTCGAATATTTACAGTGAGGTCGGTGTTCTCCCTTATCTTCTAGTCTATGGATATTTTCTTGGCTAGGGTGAAAAGGAAGTCGTTGAGACAATGGTGCAGTGTCAGGAGTCTGTTCAGGGTTGATTTCAGTTAGTTCCATCACAAAAGGTCCATGCGCCACGAGATGGTGACTTTGGAGAGGTGGGAGCTGGTGGCTTGATGGCACTGGTAGAGGAGGTGGCCTCATTTTTTCTAATTCCTCTTGTTCAAGAAGCTGATGTCTCAGGATTTCTTCTTGACGATGCTTTTGTTGTATTTGCTGCAAATTGGATCCTTGCTGAATGGGTGTGAAGATATTAATTGCATGTTGAGGATGCGTAACAGGTACTTGGACATGTGCTCCCTCATTGTGAGGCAACTGAAGGTGGATGGGTTGCTGCTGAGGATGCATTATTCCATGGCGAAGCATTTCAGCCATCTGTTGGTGCTGCATCTCTTGATGAATCTGGTGCTGAGTTTCTGGAGAGATATGCTGTGCATCTAGGTGATGATGTTGCATTCCATGATGAGGCAATTGCTGATTAGGTATATGTTGGGAGAATGGATGAAGGGGCAATTGAGGCTGTTCAAGTGGACCAATGAATTGGAATGGGAGATGGATAGGTCCAGGAAGAACAAGTGGTCCATCCTGATTTAGGTGTTGCTCTGGATTCATGGGAAATATTTCAAAGGGTATATCTTTTCTGAAAGGAAATCAATAATATCTGAATAAAAATGCATTGCTCAATCATTTAAAAGTCTCATTCTTTATCAAGTAAATAGAAACGGTAGATTTATAGATTGGCATTATGGTTGGCTAGTCTGAATATTTTTCTTTAGTTACACTCTATCACAAAAAATGACAATGAAATGAAAGCCAAAATACATGAAAATTTGTAAATAATGAGAATATAGCGGTAAGAATAAATTAAATTTCCAATGTAAAAATAAAGGCCGTGTGAAATAATAATAAAAAAGGGTTTGGAATAATTTAAAATTTCTACTAATACTAATTACAGTTAGTAAAGTTTTAAATTTTGCTCCTTTTATTTAGCAGCCATTATAGATACTTCAAATTATTTTGTTTGATAGATTTTCGTGAGTTTCTGAAGTTTTCCTCTTACTTTGGATGTTGGCCACTCTCACAGAAAATGGCCAATCTTTCACCAGTGACCCGCTCTTGACGTGGTTCAGAGGTGAGGTTCAATCCAAATGGCAGTTGCAGAGTATGAGAAAGGTGGTCAACTATCTCTTCTGCCTGCTTCTTCTCCACAATGCACTTCATTTGAGATCTCATGTTATGCTCCATTAGGGCCTACACCAGAGAGACATCATTTCATAAGTTTAAATAATCTAAAATGAGGAAGGGTAATTACGTACATGTTTAATACCGTTCTTTACAATATTGTAATTTTTGTGTGCATTTTTCATACTAATTACTCAACAGGAAAACCTCTTTCAATGTATCGCAAAATCTTCTAACTCCATGCTGGAAGAAATTAAAATTAAATGATCATGAATATTTCATCCAAATGATGATGATCCAATCCGTGATATTCGATGTTAAACCATTCTCTCTATTTTAGCTTATTTTTTGCTATAGTCTTGAGATCCTGTAAACCAACTTTTTTTTCATATAGTCAATTGATACATGATTCCTCTTTCCTCTTGTTAACGCTTTAATCATGCATCTTTCCCTACAATGTGCTCTATCAAATTACCTTTTCTCTTTTTAATTTTTCTATAACTACCCTGTTTTCTATTACAACAATTTTTGCTGACACTTCGTTGCCAACCTTTTCTACCCATTTAATCTTCTGCTTTCTTCTCCACATCTCAAAGCTTTCAAGATACTGGTTCTTTTTCGTATGTCCACATCTCAGCAACACAAAAGACTCAGGCTAAGAATTTCATCAGCAATTTGCACAGGTTTTCATTTATCATGGATCACTGAAAAGTAATTTCTTATCAGTTTTAATATATGGAATAGTTTATCATTAATGGAATAAACTATTTTATACAGTGGAATTCTACCAGATCTCATTTGAACAGTTTAATTGCAGTCTTACTTTAATCCTCTTTCTGTTGAATTCAAACCTTGGTCTTGATAATCATTGATCGTTTTGTGATTTCCCATCTCTTGTATTCTTCCAGTGAACTCTAGTGAATGATTTCTGCTAATGAACAGAATTTTCCAAGCGTCCCTCATCAGATTTTACTATTTCCATTAAGATTCTCTTACTCTCTTGTTCTCATTCCAAAGTGCTACTCACTAATGATTTCATTTACTTTAGTCTTCTCAGTGTAATTCTGGACAGTATTTTAGAAGTATGTGATAGTAAAATGTAATAATTTCTTTCAATTGCTATGGTTTTTTGCTTTTTCTAACCATCCAAACATGTAGGAAATCCTTTATACATTTTCCTGTATAATATCATGTGTTGATCAATTTATTAATAGTTTTAATCCTTAAAATTTCTATTATTTTGCAAACCTCAGAACAAAATTATTTCCTATTCCCATTATTTATTATCCATAATCAGAGGCTACCTCATGGGTAATCCAATGTTCTGATATAGAGCCTCTCTTAGTTACTCCAACGTATTGATGTTCCATTAGTCCTTATATATTACAGATTGGGACAAGCAAAGGAAGGAAGCGTAGCTATAAAAAAGAGAAGTTATTACTAATTTCCATTAACAATTCAAAAATAATAGTTTGAGTAGAAATGGTATCCTACATTTTGTTTTTAAAGTTATATTCATACTGTAGAAATGGAATATAATGGGCACTGGTAAGACAAATTCAAAATTTATAATTGAGTTCATGTTTTCAAATCTAAATGTGGAAAATTTGAATTTGCCACAGGTGTTGAATTCTCTCTGCAATTTTGGAGGGGGAATCATTATCCATTTAAAGTTTCAACTACACTGAATTCAGCAAGAACTTCCTGATGTTTCTTATAGGCTGTTATTTTTTTTCTGGTAATATGTCAAAATATTGTTGATGTAGAACTCACTATTTAATAAGAAATGTTGGTAGCCAAATGGATAATCAATTCAAATAAAAGTTTAAATTGATAACATTACTTCAATGAAAATTTGTAATACTATCCTAATTTTTATTATTATTAATTATTTGTAATGTTATCCTAATTTATTTCTGTGTTCTGTAACATCCAAACAATCATCATATTTTATAATTTCATTTACTATCACTTTATAGTGAGCTTAATGATTAATTCAACTAAAAATTGAGTGATAGCTCCAGTTATTATTCCACCCCACAGATAATGTATCATCAATTTATAAAACAGATTATTAAACATCAATGTTCAATAGAAAAATTCAAATCAACTCTAAAATTATAGAATCATAGGATTGTCTTCACCTAAATACCTGTTGTAGCATTTACACAAAAAGAGGAATAAATATGGCCAATATAAAAAATAAAATGAATTGTCAGTTGTTGACAAACGTTTTATAATCATAGTGATGAGCATAAAAGATGACGCTCACCCCAGCCAATTCGTCGAAGTCCAGTTGCAATCTGATTGGCATTTCTTTGGTTTCCTCTTTTTCTGTCCGTTTCTTCTCCGATTCTTTCACTTCTTTCTTTTCTTTCGGAGAGTCGATGAGGCGGTCGAAAGATGGTAGACTCTCATGATTCTAAACAAGACAATAATGGGATTACATCAGTTAGTAAGATTATGAGTAAAAAAGGACTTGATATTTTCCTCTTAAAATGTTTTCACGGGAAGATCGTCCAACTCCTAATTTGTGAGCATTACTCATAATTTCACAATTATCTCTTATTTTAAATCTAATCCGTTGTAAGATATGTAACTGTAACACTTTACACTTGCGTTAGTTCATTATGATATCTTTGAGGCAAATAAAAAATATAAATAATTCCATTAAATTCCAAAAAAAGAATTTTAAGACTAATACCCAACTCAAACCTTGATACGCCCAGCCCTTCTTCTTTCAAAATCGAAATATTCGACTTTACTTCTTCCGAGTATTTTTATTTTATTGTCAATTATATATGTAGAATCAAACCCAAACAAATCCAAAACAAATGCGGACATTCATACCCGAAACACTAGCAACAAAAAAAATCTCCATATTTCCCATGTGCGCACCACTAATTCCCTAAACAGTCCATTTCATCTTTCAATTATTTTATACAATGCACTTCCAGAAGAGATAAAAATATAAGCTCAGAATCCTGTTTCAAATCTAAGGTTAAGAATTTTCTATTATGTAATATGTTTTATTCTTTCGATGCTTTTCTTTCCAATCATTCATCTACATATACATAAGTACCCTGCAAGTCGCCTTTCGGCGTGTGGCAGGGGGTGTAAACCCCTATTTTATGTTATTGCGTATTTTAGTCTATTACTATCGCATATCGTGTGCGGGAAGAAGGAATTATTATTATACTCAATTCGTCCTTGCATCTATTTCAATTACGTACGCAGATTATCAGATCAGCCTAAGTAGCAGGGTGGTCGCGTAATGTCAATCACGTTTCCCGAAAATGTACTTTCTCTAAACTTATCTAATAACCGCTGTCTAGATGCAAATCTTCTATCTGCTAATGTTTTCCAATCTGCGCCTGATAATAGTTTGTTCACACTCGCCCTTTTATCGAAGCAATCCTTTGATAATCGCATCGCTTTATGCTGTACCTTCTCGAGATCGCGGGTACTAATTTCGTCCGCGGGATCCCAAATAATTCCGTTCCACAAAATCTGGCAGTACGGGAAGCTTATGGGGAAATAAATGCACGTAAATTCCCATAAGGAGGCAACCTAGCCTCTCTCAAGCCGTCAGTTAATTATTTCTGATGTACTTGTACGGATGAAATTAAGATTTTCAACTTAATTTGGTGGATTTTTTCCAATTTTTTGGTGAAATTTGGATAAGGAAGGATGGTTAGGAATGCCTAGAAAAGTGGAACAGACTTGTCAGTATTGTATTGTCAGACAGGCAGTATTGTCTTATGGGGAAATCGAATAGCCTCGTACGCCGGGTCAATTTTCCGGAATATCCGCGATGTCCACAAAATTTGCCTTCGCAACGGATAAAATTAATATTTTCAACTTAGTTTGGTGGATGTTTTCCAATTTTTTGGTTAAATATGTATAAGAAAGCATGGTTATACATATTGATGAACATTTTTCATCTTTATAACAAAAGAAATAAATTTTATGGAAATGGAAAAAGATGGTCGCCTTACCATTTGTGAACATTACTAAAACTGCCATTTCTCTCATCCTATCTAACACAAAGTTCTAGTTTTTCCTTAGATTTCCTCTTTATACCTTATGAATACATAAAAGTAAACTTATATTAATTTTTGATTGATTATATTTTAGTAAAAAATAATTTAAGTGGAACGCAACCTCAGAAAAATTCGATCGTCCAGTCAAATTTATACATGGCCTAAAAAATTTTTGTTTCTTACGTTACGAAAAACTTGTCGCGAGAGAAATGGAGATAAATGTTGTTATTTTCATTTACAGGTATTTCTGAGTCGATATCTTGAATAGAACTTTAGTTTTTAATTTTTATAACCGAGAGAGTAATTGATTTAGCGCTCCGGTTGCTAATCATTGTTACTTTTTTGCTCGAGACTCATACCCGTAAGCGTAATTCGGACTGATCCGGACCCGCTCTCAGGTATAAAATTCAAAACTAAACTTCTATTATACTATATACTAACTTTCTATTCAATTCTATATATTAAGAATAGAAGAGGCCCAATTACGCTGACCTGTGGAACACCCGAGGTAACTTAGACTTTATTTGAAGTCACGCCATTAAGTACAACCTGTTGTTCCTATCGCAGGGAAAATCCCTTACTCAGTGAAATACCACTGTATTTATAACGATTAATTTTAATTTGTAAGTTAATTTGATGTGTCGAAAGCGTTGCTCAAATCGAGGAAGACTGAAACCTAGTATCGTATTAATATATATATATATATTATATCGTATATAAGTATTATTCTTCATAGTGTAGTGTTTTCAATCTCATGCAAGAATAACATTTCTTAGATTTACTTAAATAAGACAATAAATGCCATACTGTAAAGTTACTCTTAGTGCAGTATTAAACTGACATATTTACTACATTAAAATGTATTTATTATGAGAAGTATAAAGATTTTCGAAAGAGTAGCCATTTCAAATATTTGGTTAATTATCTAAGCCATAAGGAGATTAAGTTATTCCCCTTATATTATAAGGTTTATAATAAAAGCGAATGGAAAATTTCGCATGGAAATTTATTTACTTATTAATTTATAAAATAATCTGACGAAATGATGTGCGATTGCCATGAGGCAACGGTTGAATTATCACGCATGTGCACAAAGGAAAACTCTTCAAAAACCTTAAGCATTCTACGAATCTATATTAAATATATCTACTTACAAGAATTTAGTATATGTTCATTAAATACAATCATATTAGTTATACATATTCAAATGGAAGGAGATTTAAATTTCATAAAATAATGAACATATACGAACTACATAAAACTATAAAAGCCTTCTCTCGAAGAATTTAAGTTTTATAGGCATCGGTTGAGAAGTTCTCAAGGAAGAGCATTCCATTCCACGTTTGTACACGTGTCTGACTCAATCCTTCATTTCAAAGGGGGAATTTTAAATTTAATCTGTAAATAAATATGAATTAAAATACCAGGATTGATCTTAAATTCTATGTAATAGCATTAAAATACACCAAAATATAAACCGCGCATACTTTATTCCTGACATTTATTGTTTTCGCATTAAATTACTTTTGAAAACTTTTTCAACTTGGATTAGAATTTTAGATAGCACCAACTCCTGAAGATTTTATATATATATACATGAAATTTAATATAGTCACGAAATAATATAATTATATTACCGTTATCTGTCTAAGCGCGAAGGGCACTAAAAATGATGTTGAAATGACTTTATTATAAAATAATGAAAACATTCAATGAGTTGCATCATCAGATGATGATTCCATTATCATTATATTCGTCGATATTCTGATGGAACCGCTTATGGCAGTCGATGGGACTTCAATCAAAATGTTCTTATAATTGGCGTATTTCAGAAAGGCATCACAAGTCAATAAAAAAAACTCTTTAAACAGGCGAAAGTGAGAATCGTTCATTGCAATCATCGGGATTTCCATGCTTCACAATTAAAGGCTGTTTATAGGTTATACGAAATGGGGTATTCTATTAATGAAAATTCAGTTATTCGAATGAAGCTCGGAAGGAACTCAGAGACTCTAAGGAAATCATCCAAATATTTGTTATCTTTTGATTATAAAATTTCCAAAACCATTGACTGTCTTTGTAAAAATAGCGACCGAACTGTAATCATCCTAAACTTATCTAAGAGGTTTCGGATATTATGGGTTATTAACAATTGTAGATGGCTTGTGGTTTGTCTGGCAGCTGAACGAAGAAATAATATTTTCCTACTTTTACTCGTATACCTTCACAAAAATTAATAGAAAATTTCATTAATACGATGACCAGTATGTATATGTAATGATGAAATTTATTACAGTTTAATTAGATAAATAAGAAACAATGGATGCGATCGAAATGATAGACAATTTGTTCCAAATGATCATATACAACACTCAAAATATACTTTTGCAACTTCTGACGCTTTGAGGGAAAACACGTTTCAATGATACATTCTCATTAAGAGAATCACGAGTGCTGCACTCGGAACTTCAAGGTAAAATTAAACCCGAAGAATCAACTCTCCCATTTCTGTGACGTAACTCATCGCGTGTTCTCTTTCAAGAAACTCCTTTTGTCGAAGGTCGAAAGAATCTCTCTTATGATTTATGGAAATGTTTAATTTCGCGATAAACGTGTTATTCCGTCAATGAATACCGATTAAGGAATTATAACGAAAGTCACCGGGATTTGTCGAGATCAATGAGTGGAAAAGAAATTCATACTTCCGTACAAAACGATACAATACATTTGCGATTTTATCTATATAATTATAAATAATATTTATAAAAACTCATTTTACGTAAAATTTGTTTCGTGAATTTTATTTTACGTCTCATCGTGAATTTTTTCGAAACGGAAAATGTTCGGAAATACTTAAGTCAACTTACAAAAGAACTATTTATTAGCACTTCATCATTTCTGATTTTAAGAACGAAGAATTTAATTTATTCGATTTCGAAAAATCATTTGTTTCTTATTCAGATTTACATTTACTTTATGATTAAAACTGCTTATCCTGTCTATTTATGAAACTGCCCATAAGATATACATGTACACCTATAATACATAAAATATTTCCAGATTCGAATCTGTAATATTCATTACTTATCAGATAATCATATAATGTGATCATTTTAAAAAACGAAAGAAATTGTCTCGAAATAAAAAAGTTAATGAGATGAGGTCCACCATTTTGCTTTCAAATATCTTCATTCGACTCCTGACAATGGTCGTTCGTTTGGAATATCCGAAAAACACAACGTCACTGGAGCCCAAATGCATTCCCTAAATCGACTAATTTAAAAAATCGATTAAATGCTTTTCCAGAATTCTCAAAATAATTATAAGTGTCTCAATATAAAGTTCCTCAATAAAAAATGACATGATCACGATTCCATCAAAAGTATTCAAACTTACGGAAATTTCCGAACAAAAATGATATACGTTTTAGTTGTTTGGTAGTTATTTTGGATATTATATACTTTTTGGATGGTTTTTGCAAGGATTATAATGCCATTTGAAGTAGATTTTTTCAGAGCTCACGAATACGTGAGGATACTTGATCTACAATCTCGTTTCATTGGAAGTTTCTCCTTGGATCGAATCTCTTGGTCGTGTCCGCGATGGCCTTCAATGAAAACTTTCGATGCAGGAAATGAGTTCCCTTTCAACCGATTTAATGATTGAAATCACGCATTTCGCGCGAACGTTAAACAATTCGATACATAGAATATTGACAACGAAAGATCAAAGATATAAAAATTCATATTGGTTGTATTCGAATTGTATGAAATAAGACCAATGTATAGGAAAGCATCACAAACTGACGAGTACTTGTATGAATTGAAACAAGATGCAAAAGTTTTGAAAGTGAACATAAGGTAGAGAACAGTATAAATTAATTGTTAATTTTTTCTGGTTCATCATAAGAATTTCTAGCCGTATAACGCTTCGATATAGCGCTCTCATCTAAATCATTCGAATTACAGAATTTGTTCTCGCAACGTGTTTTACACCGAAATATTTATTACTATAGATATTACCATATATATACATACGAAGGACAACATCAGTTAGAAAAAGTCTCCTATCGATGTCAGATTTCTCCCAACGATGTTTGGGTTAATGTTCTCTAAGCAATTAATTGAAAGGTTCATTATGTACCCATATTCCGTACCCATGTATGTATTATTTCTGTATTAACCGTTATAAATAAATGTATTTTTGTGGGAGTCAATTTGCTGATCCAATGAGTACATCTTTCTTAAAACGGAGAATAAGTTTCCATAAGATTCAAATTCCTAAAAACTGTCGCTATATATTTAACCAAGTTTTACATATATGTACAGTAAGACCCCGCTTAACGCGGGGGTTACGTTCCGATAATTTAGAGCGCTAAACGAAACAGCGTTAAACGGGGCAGCTTAACACGTACATTCATATGTATATAATGGGGATCGGTAAAAAATAACAGAAAATAAGAAAATTTATCAGTTCTTTTTTGTTTTATATGTTTTGTAACATTTATTGTTAAATTATTTTTAGTAGATTGAGTATAGACTTACTTATTGTTAATATCGATTTTTATTCGTAAAGCATTCATGAAGATAATACGAAGTTCGAATAAGAATCTCATGTTTATGACGAGGAAGGTTCTTCTTCTTGGATATTCTTGATGTAGTCTACAGCATTCATGATAGTGTAGTTTTTCCGAAAATCTCTAATAGATTGTTTATCTTTTCCATTGGTTTTATCAATCAGTTGTCGAAATGTCCGCCGGAGATAATAAGCTTTAAAATTTGATATTAAGCCTAGATCCATTGGTTGGATCAACGAAGTTGTATTTGGCGGCAGAAAAACCACTTCTACTGGAATGCATGTTGTTAATTTGAAAAAATGCGTTGGATGGCTTGGTGCGTTATCAATCAAAAGTAAAGCTTTCAGTTCTAGATTTTAAAAGTCGCAGTAAGGTTTAACAGACGGGCAAAAATGTTCGGTAAACCAATTCTGGAAAATTTTCATAGTGATCCAAGATTTTTTATTGGACTCCCAAATTACTGGTAAAGTTAATTTCGTAATTCCCTTCATTGCTCTTGGGGTTTTGGAATGATAGATAAACAGTGGTTTTAATTTGAAGTCTTCATTAGCGTTACTACCCAGTTAAAGTGTCAAACGATCTTTTGCAGCCTTAAATCCTAGTGCTCGCTTTTCTTCACGGGACAAAAATGTACGTTTTGGCACTCTCTTCCAAAAAAGACCCGTTTCATCAAAATTGAAAACTGATTCTGGAGGATAAATCCCATGTTCAATGATTGCTTTTAATTCCACTGGAAATGCAGCAGCTGTTTTTGTACCTCCACTTGCCACTTCTCCAGTGGTCTGTATGTTATGTAAGATTGTTTCTATTTTTAAATCGATGAAACCACCTTCGACTACCCACAAAATTTTCACTGGTGTCGCCTTATTCATTCTGAATATAAAACTGTTCTCGCTTTTTCCATTATAATTGCTTGACTTAATGGCATATTGCGTTTAAATTCATCGTTAATCCAGATGGAAAGCCGTTTATCCATTTCCTCAAACACAAGGCTCCTAGAACGGGTAATTTTTATCGCCGAAGTCGTTGTGGTTGTAGTTGCCGATGACACGATCTTTTCCTTATTTTTTAAAATTGTCCGTAGTGTTGAAGTTGATAAATTTAATGCAGTGGCGATATCAGATTGCCGTTAGCTTGCATCTAATCGTCTTAACACCTGCTTTTAGTTTCCAGAGTAATGTTTTGTCTTTTCGCTTTACTTTCAATTTTTTTTCAGTCACCCATCGTGAAAACTAAAAATTGCCGAATTTATCACAGTAAAATACACTCAATTAGCACAATAGAATGCAGACAATAATCACAATAAAATACACAAAAATCACACATTTTGGTTGGTGAATGGCCGTTTCCTTTGCACATATATACAACAAGTATCAATATAGTGTGCATTTCAGGGGAACTCCAAAAAACCGCGTTATACTGAAACAGCGTTAAGCGGGGTCTTACTGTATATAAGTTTTGAGCCCTTGCACCCTAAGGTTACTATCGATAGCTTGTAATTATTCATTCTTATCTTCAAAGCCGAAAGTTGATATCCTTTTGGTAATATTGGAAACAAACAAAATCTATTTTTGGAAATATAAATGATCTGCACGATATATCTAAAAGATACATGTTAAACCTGTTCTCCTTTTTCATTCCTATCTATTAAGAAAGTAATCAAGCATGAGGAATGATACCAGTCTAACATAATATAATTTCTTTAAATTACGAATGTTGTTTCATCGAAATGTTATTAAATTTAATAATAAACCATTTTATACGAAATATAGAAATGGGAATGAATCGGTGAATACTTTTAAATTAGGAAAAATGCTTCACCTCGAAACAGTCCATGGGAACGAGGTCTTGAATATACTTCCTCACGAAGAGCACCTTTTTTCGTCAAATTCATTCGTATTCCTAAATTTCTCACCAAAACTACTATTTTTTACAGATATCTAAGTCGCTTTGTTACGAGTGTCCGCGATGTCCCAATTTGTTGCCGATTAAGTCCAAATGTAGAAAGATCGAATTTTAATAAATCATCAGTGGATGTCTAAGATCATTCTTTCAACCCGAATTCGTGACGAAAAATAGCAAAGACATTAACTTATTTTCTATTTATCGAAATAATTTATTAAAGGAAGATATTTCGTCTTTTTAACTTTCGCCAAAGATTTCCCATTTAGAATTTTAGCGTATTTTCCTTCGCTCATCAGGTGCACAGGAGAACAAATTTTACGAAAATTTTTGAGCTTCGACTCGAGCGTCAAGTTCAGATAATTAATGGATTTGTGTATTTAGTGATTGAGAAGAGCGAGAACTAGTGTAAAGGTTTAACTTCAAATCTACATTTATATAAAATAATGGTATTATTATAATTACTATTAGTTTTCATTTATTGGATGTTTTGTTTGATATTTTTAATAAGATTATTTCCTCTAATTATTGTATTTATGTTACCAAAGTATAGATGTCCAATCGCAACAATTATATACATTAATAAAAATATTAATAATATTGGTTATAAAAATATTTTAATTGAAAGTTGGTGGCTATTGGAACATAGAAGAAATCAAATTCAGAAATACATCGAAATAATTTCTACATTTCTGATTTCAGTTCCTTTATACAGATTCCCGTGTACTTCGAACGAATAGATTATACACTTTCCGTTTATTTATCGATTTAATTCGTGATCCCCCAAATGGATCGGAGTACTCTTATATTCAGAATAAAAGTGCGAGACAATGCGGAAGAGCGAATTCATACATTTTCGAGTGTCGCTGAAAAAACACGATATTGATTTAGGCCTTATTCTTGAATTAGTTCCAGTAATTATTGACCCAAATTCATAGAGGTTGTTGAAGTGATAAACAAGAGTAATTTCATACTAAGTGCAGTTGGTTCCACTTACAAGCCTTTGAAAATGGAGGAAACGTACATCGTTTAAATTGGATTTTGAATCTCTCAGAACATGAATGCCAACAAAATTTGTTCGAGAATATATCGATAAAATAGGAGATCGATGTGTGGAAATAAATAACTCGGGGCAGAGAATTTATTGAGGACTGTAAATGAGAATTTCAGGATGAAAATGTGTGGAACCAAAAGCGATGCTCGAATGCAATCCGTTACGCTTTCTAACTTTCCCAAACGGGATTTTCTGAAGATGGAGTCGACAAGTGACATTCTCTATAATGGAAGCCTTAAAAAAACGAGCGAATCTCGAGAAAAAATTATGCCTTTATAAAATCACGGTTACCATGTTTTAAGGCTGATATCTTCCTCCGATTTTGATACGGATGTGATTGCGCTCCTAAATTTGTGTACGTTTCACAGAATGAAGCGTTCGTTTCCCTTAAAATACGAAGGTCAAAGTAGACTTTCTCCACTTTCACGGACCACTTCGATAGATCACGAGAGTCAATGAACCGACGTTTTGAGTTCATGACGCTCTTTGCACACAAATGTCAATCTTTCATTGTTTTCATATAAACAGCCCCAAACAATGCATTCTCCAGAACGTTTTCCCTTCGAATGTACGCTTTGGCGGGAAACGATTTTGCAAGAAATGGACTCAAAAATCCGAACTTTGGTTAAGATCTTTAAAAAGACGGATCCCTCGAATGTTAGCTGAGTTCAAATTTGTCCTTTTGAATCCCCATTGAATCCTGAATATCAAGATTTTAGATTTGAAACGAAATGAATTAGGAAATATTTTATGATACAGTTCGTGAGTATAACTTATAATTTGTGTTACTCTCGACGTAACGATCTGTCTTTCAAAAGGGTAAAACGCACCAATTACAATATTATCTGTAATGAATACAGCAAACATTTTAATCTTTTGCGTGATTTCGCCGATTAAGAACTTAATGATAAATAAACCTCTTCAATTATGTCTTTTTACAACAATCTTTTTCCTCGAAATTTGGGTGTTAAAATTCAGAATTCCTTATCAAGAATGCTGCACGTGATACAATTTGCACTTTTTTTGAATGGAATAGAGGTTTTATTCCAGGAAAGTTGCCAAGACAAATTACTATGTAAAGGAAACTGAACGAGAAAGAATTCATCGTAAAAGATGATAAACATAACTCCATCTCCAGAATTATCCTTTCCATTCTATCAGATCCATGAAAGACAGGCGTAAATTATTCACAGTTTCGATAAGTTTACGTAGCTTCGGAAACCGAGTAATGATACATTCCTTTATGAATAAACATTGTACTCAGCCCTTATTTATAGTAAATAACTAAAGTTATTTCACCAATCTCCATTCGACCAATTACTAAATCTTTCCACGCATTTACAAACTAAGTAATAATTTTTAAGGTTCTATAACTTTACTAAATAATACATAATATTATAATATCGCAATTAGTAAGTGCTGCTCTGTACGTTCAATTGTCATTCGAGAAGAGAAAAGATGGTACGAGACTTTCTCTTCTGACGATTTTAGAGAAAGTCAGAAAAAAGGAAGTACCGTGTGAACAAGTGCAAAGTGAGACCACTTTCCTCTTAGTTCATGCGCAATAATCAACATAATTTGAAAAATTATTTGTAGGCGAATTTTTAAACAAAGTATTTAGAATTTCCAATTGAATTCATAGCCTTCGTATATATCAGACCTTCCCACGAATGAAAATGTCCTTCGTATCAAACTTGAAGAATTTCCTCAAATTTCATTGGAACACGTACCTTTCTGATCCGTGGCTTAATGAATAGTAAAAGTTGTTCAAATAAATTCGAAGAGAAAAACTGTCGAATAATTCATAATCGAATAAGAAATCACTCGAGCGATTCCATAATTTGGAAATTTCAATACGTGAATAATAGTTAAATGTGGTTTGACAGAACAATTGGAATTTTTACCTGTGCATCGGAAGCTGGCACGACAACATGCTGAGAGCACGAATACCTGGTGTTGACCCAAGCTGCAGCCAAAAGAAACGTTCCGAGGATGACGCTGGCAGCAACCAGAGTTAGTCCTGCTATGCGTGCCACCTGAACGGCTGTGGATCGCGGTTTTTGGTACGCCTGGAATTGAATTAATAAAGCATGAGTTGTATTTTGAAAAGACTTTGAGTGGGAAATGAAATACCCACCAACTGAGTGACTGAACTAAAAAAAGATACGAAAACATATGACCGCCGATGTTAATTGACGCAATAAGAAATCCTCACTTTTATTAATTTCTTATCTGTTTACTCTCCCGTTCAACAAATCGATCAGTGCAATTGTGGGAGAAGAAGCCATTCACCGAGATCATGAATTAATGCTAGAATTATTTCGACATTATTCGTATATCACCGCCTCTATGCGAATAATTTAGAATTCTTCTAAATTATTTCATGTAACTATTCTATTGATTATACGGCCATTGCTTCTTTTTCATTTAAACTTAAGATCCGCTACTTTCAGCCGCTGTCCACGATTTTGCTTTTCGAGATTTCTTAAGTTCTTCCGATTGAATGTAAAGGAAGTGTCAAAGACGAGAGAACGCTTTTAAGTTTCGGAAAACAGAATTTTGATTTGTCGATTATTACTGACGAAAATAGGAAATTAATATCCCTTATTAGATTGATTTTCAAGATTTCGCATGACATACGCCAAAATTTCTGAATACGCTCCGATTTTAAACTCATGCAAATGAACCACTGTAACGGATCCACTCAATCCGCCATTCGCATTCACTTTTTGAAACATCGATTCAAATATCCTTAATTATCTAAAATTGTAAAAATATTTTACGCTCAGAAAATAAATTTTCGATTCTGGCGAAAGGCAAAAGTTGTACATTCATTATCGATTCTCAAAATCTTCCTCCTCTTCTTTGTTTTTAAATTTCTTCATTTCGATAGTTAGATAGAACGAGCAAAATTTTATAAAATCATTAAGGAAAATTGACCATTATGCGTATACACCCATAACAACCCACCCAATCATTTATAATACTAATTTATTTATATAATTTACTTTATTTAATCAGTGAGAAATCAGTCTTATAATATATAATTCTATTGGTAAATGTAACGCGTAAAGATGAACAATTTACGAAAGCTAAAATTTTAGATTCATCCATATAAATTGCAACCATTACACCGAATACTTGAAACTTTCCTAATAAGAATTCATACAAATCAAGCGATTTTAAATACTTTCAGAACCCCCTTTGGTTCATAGTCCAAAACTTTTGAAAACAACAAAAGGCGGGATTTTCCCATTATCCGAAGAGAAAGTGTACTCCTGAACAAAGACCCACATTGTGCCGAAACAAACTCTCGGGGAATCCCAAGTGAAGTGCGAGAAGATTTCTCTTAAATATCATCATTTGATACCAATTATTTGATGATTAGAATTTTGCGAGTAATTTCTGGAATATGTCGCTCACAAATGTTGATCCTGAACATTTTTAAACAGGGAATATAGGAATAAAACATGTTATGAGTAAAATAAGCAATCAGTTAAAACTTATGATGTTTTCGGTCCAACGCATTCTTACGAGGGAACGCCCGATTTTGGAGGCACCTGGAATCGAAGCCATGATCCTTCGTATCGTCGAGTGGATGACGCGGAAGCCGATATTCGTCTGAGGGCACGATTAGTCGTTTAAGATCACGTTGTCAACTATTTTGTAAAAGTCATTCTTATATCACAAATTCTTGAAACTTTTCCTTCAATCAACATTCATTCATGGCAATTGATGGATGGACATTTAAATTGCGTGAATAATCAAATGGCATCGAAAGAGACGCGATATGTTTCAATAGTTCAGAGAATATTTAAATCAACGATTTCTCTTTGAAAGTGTTGCATATAAATTGTTTCCTCTTACTGCGATATTTGGGTTTGAGAAATTACATGAGGGATTCATATGAAATCGTACAAATATAATAGTGTTTACGCACTACATTATGAAGATAGAAAATATCTATGAATCCATGACCGACCGATGATGGTAAAACGCAAGAACTGCAAGTGTCCAATACGAGTCATCATCAGACATTGTTGTTCTCCGATAAAATTTCTCGTAAATCGTTTCCGATTGTCTCGAAATGGGATGAAATCGATCACCGAAAGAAAAAAAACGGAAAAAGAGCTTGTTGTCACACTTTTTATGATGAAGATTAATCTTCACAAGATTGTATTTTCGTCGAATATATTTAAAAATGCACAATTTGAGGAAAATCGTTTGGCCATTTGTATTCTGCTGTGCCATTATTAAAACTTACGTTTTAAAATGACGAAAAGGTATTGATATAAATTATCCGATCTACCTATGAATATCAAATACCGTTCTTCTGATCAACCAAGAATTCGGAACTCGAAGGACTGCTTCAGATTTGCCCACATATCAACGCATTAACGTCAATGGATTAACGGAGGAATGTGAACTTACCGGCGGAGGCTCTGAGCTGAACGAAGGCGCGTACTCTTTGACGGAGAGGCTGTCGGGTGACGGCAGCTGTATCACCGATACGTCCTGAGCCTTCGACTCCATTTCAACAAGTGAAGTGCAGCAGCGCCGACCTAAAGACCCACAAAGGATGTCTCCTCTCATTGGCGCTCTTTCCCCTCCGCTTTCATTTCTGCCAATGGTGACCTATAAACGAACTAATTCTATTTCACTGTATTTTATACATCGAAATACATATTTAACCGCTGCACATTTTCTCGTATCCACCATTTATTTTTCGTGACGTATTTTTCAATGTGGCAATGAAGAAAATGATATTTTTCGGGTTGCAATTAACATAGAATAGTGAAAGAAAAAGTGTTTATAAGTAAATATTGCGAAATATGTGGATAAATGTATTATTTTAAATGAGATATTTACATTATTATAACGCTAATTAGAACAATAGTACGCAATATTTCTAAACACTCTTCACCAAAATAGGGCAAAAAATCTATAACAGTGGAAAATGTGGAAATTATTGATTTAAAATACGTTGCGTCCATATCAAATGATTCAATAATAAAAAAGTGGTAATTTTTGAAACAATCTGGCTTATTGATAAGAAACTTCTTAGCCGTCATGATCAAAGCTAAGCCCGGGATTAATTCTCTTATAGAATATAATCGACGCAGCTTTTCCTAAAGAGTGTCCTTAGAAGCGTTTTCTGGAGTCGATTACGAAAATGATTACGAATTTCTATCACAAATAATATGTAACAAATAGTATTCCGTTGGAACATATTCGCATTCTCTCAAACAAAGCCTTTTTTTAAAGAATATGCTTAAAATATAAACAACAGTTAACTACAGAAACAGACTGCATCAGACTCATACATTTACATTTTATTCATTCTATTTCAGCAAATTGCATGAAGCATTCGAGTGATATAAAGATAATCATTATCTTCTAAAGAATAAAATACCTTCATAGCGTTACAATGATTTAAATCTGATGATGTGTCACTATACGCATTGGCATCGGAAGCTCAGGTTGGAGATCCAGCGCACTGGATTTATTTCGTATTAAACATCTAAAAAAATAAATTTACGCGAAAATGTCGAATTAAATGTATGAACAAAATATGTTTGACCGCTTGCTCGAGAAGAAGGCTCTTCGTTTTGTTCGTAGAAATACTCCAGCGATTTAATAATTATCTCTAATTATTGATATTTCATATTTAGGATGGCGTTCTCTCGAATGATATTTATGGATATTCTTCTTTAGCAAGAAATAAAAAAAGTAATTGAAACCTTATACTTCTTTCTTTTCATAATAGTGATTTTGGAGTCTATATTTGTCGTCGTTGATCTATTTTAACAATTTTAACTTTTTATAAGAGTGAACAGTTTTCAATCCAGAAGTCAATAAACGAATGCATTACGTTGAAATAGTTTCAATGGGAGGATTAAGGAAAGGATCAGGCATATGAAAAGATTTCAAACTCTAAGATTTGTTTTGTACCACAAGAATACAGGTATTTCTATTTGAATAAAAACTGATTTTTGATTTATAGGTTCATTAAGTTCATCTTTGTTTTTCAGATAAAAATTTATTGCTATTTTTTATATTTATTTATAAAAATAAATAAATGAAAACCAGGACATTCATTTCTAAAATACATTTAAGAATATTTACTGTAAAATAAAGTGAATCTCTTCTTAAATATGCTCTATATTCATGGTGAATAATGAACTATAACAAAATATGACTTTTTCTACACATAAATTGAAGAAAACCCTCGGAAAGGGGCGAATTTGATGACGTTCATCTGGTTTTAATGTTTAACTCTTATAAATTTATTGACATATAATTGATTTCATTTTAGCATCACGATGCTCAAAAGTTTTTTATATTTTAAAATTTGACCTTCAGACAGTAGTTTTGCATAAAAAACCTTTTCCAAGGCATTTGTCTCTTAAATTGCCGAACATTTCCAAAGATGCCGACAGCTCAATTTATCGGCCATGCGAGTATCGGGCAATCGATCATTTAAAATCACTAAATAAACTGTCAGTTATTAAGAAGCAGCCAATGGTATAACTTTTTATCGGTCCATGTATAGAAGAGTTGTTTAAGGGCATTCATAAAGTATTTGGGGTCTTTGAGTCAAGTATATGAACCGTATAAATGCTATGAACACCTACTTTCAGTGAGCATCTCCAAACTATCGGTAATTTCCTATTATTTCGTTTGAATAAGATTTAATTAATAATAAAACGAAGTCCTTTTTGGATTAGA
This sequence comes from Pantala flavescens, assembly GCA_020796165.1. Taxonomy (NCBI): domain Eukaryota; kingdom Metazoa; phylum Arthropoda; class Insecta; order Odonata; family Libellulidae; genus Pantala; species Pantala flavescens. The sequence continues at coordinate 16,205,619 of CM036885.1, read as the reverse complement.
ATCAAGCTAACGCACAGAAGTTACTTCTTTGACCGGAAAACTATGAATAATGGTTTTACTTACATCATCCGCGGAGAAAAAAATAGTAGAATCTGTTAAGTATTTTAGAATAACCCTGGATAATAACCCATAATGGAATAACCACACCAGTTATACATGTGAAAAAGCTCTAAAGAAATGTGAATTTATTAAGAGCGTAAAAAAAGTTTGCGAGCGATGTTACTTTAGGGAAGTCAGACCCCACCCTAAATATATGCATCTAGTGCAGCTGTGCGCAACCTGCGGCCGTACGGCCGCATGCGGCCGTGGGCAAGGACTTTGGCGGCCGTGGACGTCTATATTAAAGTGTACGTAGTGGCGGCCGTGCCGGTGTAGGGTCTCTGGACCCCAGCGAGTACGGGGTCTCAACGCTGCGGAATCTTATTTCTATCTATCTTATCTCTTACTCTGGGTGTTTTCAAACCCAGGAGTAGATTAGAAGTCACGTTAATAGCGGCTAGCTCGGTTTTAACGCGAACGAAGACCAAGACTTCCTGAAACAAATGCTATAACGGTTTTTTGTCCTATATGACGTTACGTAGATATATTTTACATATGTAGACCAGTAAATAGAATATTGTCATATACATCATACTCGTTTTAGTGTATAATCTATAAATTTTTACATAAATCATAAAAAATTATTAAGTGTACTTATTGGCGGCCGTTATTAAAGTAAAAAGTCTGTAGTGCGGCCGTTATTAAAGTAAAAAGTCTGTAGTGCGGCCGTCAATAGCGGAAAGGTTGCGCATCCCTGATCTAGTGTATGGGACCGATAAAAGTAACGTAAGTGAATTAGAAAAGGTCCAACGTAAAATGATGCGTTCCGTGAAGAATTGTTGTGACAAATCAATAAGCGTGACTAATATGCTCAAGGATGCGGAAATATTTAGAACATAGAAGATCAAAACGTAGATTAGATTTACTAAATAGATTCAGAGAAGGAACGCTCAAGGAAGATCCCGCTCCCTACCTGCTAGGTATAGGCCGATCGGATACAACATATAAGGGAAATAGATGCAAAAATGAACGGATAAAATATGAACAGATGTAAAAATTTGTTTTTCCCTACTAACTAACTATAACTGCTTAGGGAAGTAAAGTCACCCCCTGCCACACGCACAAAGGTGGCTCGCAGTACTCCCCTTATTTCCCTATATTTCCACAACAACATTCTTCTTTTCATTGAGTTTGTTTAGGAGAACTCTTTTGTTCGGCCTTTGATTGTTTTATTATCATTTCAATCTTCTATAGAACATTATCATTACAAACAAAGAACTTAATCGAGGACATGGAAAGTATTGAACCATTTGCGAAAAATGTCCATCGGCAAGCAAATTTGGTAAGAACTCGATGCCATCTAAGTGTTGAATACGTCATGTGTTATAAGATAGTCAATCTATTAGTATGGACATAGGAAAGAAAAACAAGCTATGTCATTTCCTTGGAATTGTTTATATTTAATTTTGTTCAAACATTTGATTAGACGTGTTGAAGAATTCTTAAAATCTACTTACGATATTTAGCAATTTTGTAAAAATAAAAAAAGCGATTTCTTGTCCACGAAGATGAAGTCTCAAATATCGTTTGCTTTTCTCATCAATAACTTTTTCGATGGTATCGGATTCCTCCTTATGATTTTATCCTCTTTAAAAATGGGACAAAAAAGTTGTAACGGTTACATTGTTTTCCATAAACGACCTATTTAAACAGGTGTTAGACGCATGTCACAATTTTAACGAAGCGGAACTAATATTGCTTACGCGTTATTTAAAGAGGTGAAGGTTATATTTGAAACATACTCGAATTTTATCGCTTACTTAGAAGTTCATTGACACGGCAATATAAACAGAACATTTGCACATGTAGAGGGAATTTATAATGTGAATTAGAAAAGAAAAAGTATAATTGGTTCAATTATTACAAAAAGGACTCATTCAAAACATTTTTCCTAAACTCTAAGGAAATATACATTTTGACTGCCAAAGTATTCATTTTCTTCTGAATAAAACAAAGCCAATAATTAGCCCTTTGGCTGTCAAACGAACTCTCAATAGAGTTTGTCAGAGAAGTAACGCGAACGGCGATATTTCAAAAGAACTGTTTCATTTGCTTAGACACCCTCTTTTCTTAACAATGTTTCTTTTTGTCAGTTGAGATTTTCTAAAATTGAGAGATTTTGATAAAAGGACTCTCCGTCTCAAAACAAATTTTTGAAAAATACCTAAAAAAGAGTTTTTTTTGTTAAGAAACGGAAGATTATGGAAAATTCCCCAGAAAAACGGTGTTTTTTTGCAGAAAAAAGGATTTTGTACGATGCATCGAAAATAAATTTAGTAGATTTGACTGTGATTCAGAATCGAGTAACAAATTAGGGAAAATATATATTCATATATATATTTTCCGACCACAGTACAACTTTAACCACCCTTCCGATATGAACGTTCATCGAAAGTGCAGCGGCGAAAGAAACTGATCCAATTTTAGGTAAATGCGACTTAAAAGAGCGTTCTTATTGTATGTGCTTCAAACGGAATCTGGGGGAAACGGGTCCACATTCAACAACTCTTTGCCATGATGATATTATTCTCAGAATATTATTTACTGTATAAATAATCTTAATGGTGAAAGGAAAGATATTCACCGGCGATGGTCAGTGAAATTATAACCGTTCTCTGCATTTATTTCCTTCAATTTTCTCCATCTAAAGTGTTACTCACCATGATCGTAACGACGTAGTTTTTTTTACAATTAATTTCTTCGCTATTAATACCATGGTTTTCAATAACTCTGCAATCCTTTTATTATCAAAGTGTTTTGAGGAATAAAATTTATCGTGCGTAAAAGTTTGAGATGGAAAAATTCTTGAGGATTTACCGAACTTGTTTCAAAATATTCATTATCCATTAATGCTGTTGACCTGATGTCATTTGACAATGATTCCCATGTGTTTATTTCTGTTGGTATATCCGCTTTCTTTGGTGGTTGACGGTTAAGATTCAATTGAGGAACGTATGTTCGATTGCTATACATTGATAGAACCACCAACAGTGTGAAAATGGGCTTGATTCTGTTATTTGAAGGAAACGTTAAAGTTACGAGTCGAAACTAAATAATTTCAACTCGTATGGTAGGGTTGCCTTAAAGGATATCCTTAACTTAAAAACTGTGGATTATTACCAAATACAATATAAATATTTATTAAAAAGTTAGAGTAATCCCAATGTACATAAGAAATAAAATAAATTTGAATGAACTAAATTCGTTATTATATGCAAAAAAATATATTATTTTAGAAAAATGTTTCTAAACGATAAAAAATGTCCCTAATAACACTTATTCTAAAACGTATAGAGAGAATAGTTTATTGCACACAAGTATTTCACAGTATTACAATTGTTACATTAATTATAATTAGGAAATACATACATTATATACATATTATACTAATCATGATTACAGTACAGATAATAATACAAATTATTATAAAAACTAGCAATATATTCTTTTGCTTACCTTAAGGTCTACCTGAGCCAATAATAGGCTCTTCAGGATGTTCCTGGGGTTAGACAATGGGTTTTCTTGTTTTAATTGAGTTAATTTATTATAATCAAGGAAAAATAAAATAAATAAACATACTATATACTATGATTTTGGAGATAGTCCTTAATTTTCAATTTTACCAAAAGCATACTTTTTTTAGATCATCAGGTAATTCATTAAATAATTTTGGAATTACAACTTCTTTTTTATTTTTCACAAAGTGATTGTAGACCTCTGGCACATGATATTTTTTAAGGTTTCTTCCACTCAAAGCATAAATGTAGCATATACTTCTTAGCGTTTTGTACATGTCCTTTAAATAATTATCCTGGATAATAATGAACATGACAAGTTAAGTCAATAGGTTCCTATATAATATATTCCTAATGATTAATACGTCAGGCACATCTCTATCTATATCTATTACAATGAATGATCTGTATATGTATAGGATTTTAATTATTTTATTCTGAAGATTTAGAAGCTCCATTCTCAATACATCACTCATGGAGCCCCATAGGGTAATAATATTATAAATATAATGGAACTGGTATGTGATTTTTCTTAAATTTGAGCTTAATTTCCTGATATGGACATCGAATCGGAAATGTTAGTCAATAGTGACTCCCAGCTACTTATAATTATCAACATGCTCCAGGGGTGCACAGTGGCAAGTTGAGTAATTTATGTCATTATTTAAACAGTCATGGTTATGTACATACAGAGTAAGGGGTCTTGAGGAATTATTAGTCACATGCATAATTTATTTTTTGTCTTTAATTATCATATCATAATCATGACACCATTTTGTGATGTTATCCAAGTCCTCATGCATATGTGTTATCTTGGTATCAAATTGCTGATGAGCTTCTATTAGAAGTATTTCATCTGCATAAAGTATGATTTTAGTATGTTTAATACAAGTAATTATTTTATGTATATGAGAAATAGAGTGGGGCGTAAATTTAAAGCCCTGGGGAACTCCATATTTAATGACCTTAGTGTAGCTGCATTTGTTATTGATCTTTACTTTCATTTATCTATTATAAATAATAGCTTCTAAACCACTCTAATGTATTACCTCTAATGCCAATTTCATTGAGGGTTGCTAGGAGTATTTCATGGTTCAGTGTCAAGGTTAGGGTCAATGGCCTTCTTAAAATCAATGAAGTTCACATGATTACCTTTATCCAGATTACCATTTAAGTCATTGAATAGGGTTTCTAGGGCATCTTTGGTTCCTTCGTTCTTATGAAATCCATATTGTTTTTTATGAATGATATTAAATTTACTAAGCTATTCTACAAGAGAGTTCGAAATATATCTCTCCATTACTTTGCTGACTGAGTATCGATATTGGTCTGTAGTTATTTATATCCTTGTATTTTCCTCCCTTATATATTGGCTTCATTTCTGCAATTTTCAATGTATCAGGAACAATGCCAGAAGCAAGACATTTGTTTAGGACATCCTTACAATAGTAATTACATCTCCTAGAGAAGCAAGAGGAACTGCAATACTATTACCAACTTGATTACCATCCTGATATCCAAGTCTAACCTTACAATTTAATTTCAGTTTCTCCACTTCTGAGATAAAAAAATCTTTTCACATAATTTCTCAGTATTTATAAATTCGGGAAAGTATTTAATAATGATATCATCATTTGTTTTTGTTGCTTTCAGCCAGTTAGTGCATTGATGTCTTTCCGCATGGATTTAAAATCTTTTGACTCACTTAACCGTATATTCCAAAATTTACCTTTGGCTTTTCTTATTTCTGTCACAAATTTGTTTCTCAGGGACTGAAATTGACTTTTGTAGTTTAAATTATACTCCGTTTCACGTTATGAAGAGACAGCGTATTTCTTATGGCCCTGTGCATTTCTTATGGGAGATTCAACGCGCTGTTGCCAAATACAGTGGTACCTCGAGTTACGAGCAGCCCGACATGCGAGATTTTTGAGATACGAGCTGGAGCTCGGGCCATATTTTTGTTTGAGATACGAGCCCAAATTCGAGGTACGAGCGCAAATTCGTGTTTCCGGAGCGTCTAGATAGTTGGTGCGCTGGGTCGAGCATCATCCGAGAAAATCTCTCACTCACTCGCACGTGTTACCCGCTTGAATCGAAGTGTATCTTGTGCGCTGTAATCATTTTTGCGTGATTACTGAACTTTTTTTTACAGTGCAGCCAAGAAGGCAGAAACAAGTGATAGTTAAATTTACGTTAATGTTAAGGTTAGTTTAAATTTAAAGTTAAGAGCATTGTTTTAAGTATTTTCTTTTATTTGAAATAATTAAAATATTGTGTTAGTTTAAAGTTACGAAAATGGTTTTAAGTTTTAAAAAAGCGGCGTTTACGCATGTGTCTAGAGTGCCTACACTCCTTCCCTCCTCCTCGCCGTTCACCTTCGTTAGCCGAACTTGCCCGTCACCTAAGTAAGACTATTTTTCTAAATAACTTTTATTTTTTGTTTCACAATTTTGTGATGTATTTGTAAATTATACATGTTTATTTTTTAATTAAAAACGTATCTTTATTCATAATTTACAATGTTTTGGGGATTTTTCATAGGTCCGGATTAGTGACATTTTCATTACTTTCAACGGGGAAAAATGATTCGAGATACGAGCAATTTGACATACGAGCAAGGTTACAGAAGGAATTAAACTCGTATCTCGAGGTACCACTGTATGTAGAAAAAAATGAAATTGATGTCAATAGTTAGGAAAAAGATTTTTGAAAAACTTAGTACAAATTATTCAAAGTTTAAAAATTTTAATAATCGAAGGAAAAATAAAAAAGTTATACTTCGAGAAATCCTAAGAATCGGTTTCGATTTTCTTCGAATCGAGGACTTGGGGTCTATCTTTCAAGATATCACATATTTTTTGGTATCAATATTTGCCTCTTTTTATTCACCTTCCGCTTATGTTGTCAAATTTTATATTAAAAGTTTTTCGGAGAAATTAAGAGAAGAAATCTAAGGAAATACCGTGACTTTTTGGCAAAATGAGTTGAAAAATGTAGTCGCCTGCTACTTTCCGTCCTATTAACGTAAGAAAAAACTTCCAGAGATATCTTGCTCGAATCCTAATAATCTACGTTGAACGGTATTCTCAATTACGATTTTTATTACAACCGTAACGCGGACGTCCGCGCGCGGTGCATCGAACGGCATTCGACCTTTCTACTTCCCTATGTTCTTTCCTACAAATATTGTCTTTATAAAATCTTGATTTATCATATATATAATAGCATTTTTAAAAAGTTAAAGGCAAGGATAGGATTTGGGTTAGTTCAAAACAGTAATCCAGTCATAAATTACTCCTACGTATAGTATTTTAGCAGATTCTATCCAACTTTGAGCACATCAATTTCTGCTCGGAATATCAGGATTATAGCAGTTTCTGATTAAATTGAAGCTTAATCTGTCTATCAATTTGTGCAAATTCACTTTCCGAACCAAGAGACGGGAAATCTCTGCTCGGAATATCAGCATCATAGCTGTTTATTACCAAATTGGAGCTCATTCTTTGTATCGAATGTGGAATCACGTGAAGCACAAAATGGGCGATTCCTTCTTGGAATATCAGTATTTTAGCAGTTTTTGACCGAAAGGGAGCACATTTTCAATATCAATTTGTGTAATTTTACGTTCCGAACCAAAAAATAGGTAAGTTGCGTACGAAATATCAGCATTATAGCAGTTTACGACCGTATTGGAGCTTATTCTGTCTATTATATTTGCAAATTCACGTTACGAACCAAGAAACGGAAAATCAACGAACGGTTGCTTACTTTTTTCATTTGCTTGGATTGCTTAATGACATACTGTACCGTTCCCATTTTGCAAACTGTTCCGTTCCTATTACGGCGAGTAGCGATTTCTTAAATCTACATATTTACCCTTTCGGTGTTTGGAAGGGGTCGCACGCACCTAGTCTCTATTTCCCTAAGCGATTCTCTTCGCGTATAGTTCGCGGAAAAATGAATTTCTGTACGCGCATCTATTCCTCGGATCATTATAGCCGGCCTCGTTGGCGGAATGGTTAGCATGCTAATCTTCTAATGCTGAGGTCCCGGGTTCAAATCCCGGCTGAGGTCTGGATGTCTGTGACGTCCGTTGTTCAGTTTGAAATCTCACTGTAATTGTCCCGTAAGAGGATGTTTGTGAGGTATTTGTTAATAAAATAAAATAAAATAAAAAATAAAATAAATTCGCGCATCATCACATCGTCCTATATAACACGCTGGATGCATTATGCTTTTTACGTTTTCTATGAAGGAGCTCCTTCTGAATTTATCTAATAATTGAATTCTTTGCCTCGACCTTCTTTCTTCTAGTAATTCCCAGCGTATTTTAGCATTTGTGTTACGCTCGCAGATTTATTATAAGATTTTTTTACAAAACTTATCTCCTTACGTGTAACTCCCGAATGCAGTCGTTATTGGCAGGGTCCTACATGCTGCACGAGTACTCAAGGAGAGGCCTTACGTAGCAAAGTTCGCGAACCTTTTTGTCGCTCCTACCTACTATTTTCTTGACGAAGCCAAGTTTTCTTAGTGCTCGTCCATATATGATTTGGGCACTCGAATTTAAGTTGTTCGTCAGCGTAACTCCCAGATATTTTCTAATTCAACTATTGAAACTATAGAAACTTTAAGTTGGTATATCAACTTGTGATGAGGGACTTTGTCAAACGCTTTTCGAAAATCTAAAAATATTGCATCCACTAGCTTTTTCTTTTCTGCAGATGTTAAGATGTCGTGGACCGATAATTCCAGCTGAGACTCGCAAGATCGCGTCTTACGAACACCGTGTTGGTTCCAAAAAAGAATTTTGAAGTTTCAAGAAATCCCTTCAAATAACTAACGATTATATGCTCCTTTACGTTACCCTTTAATGACGTATTTAGGTCTATAAGCCGATGGGTCATCCTTTTCTCAGCTTTTACGAATTGGATTGAAGCTCGGGATTTTCAAATCTTTTGGGACCCTTTCTTCCCTACTGTCTCTTCGGAAGAGAGAAGTATCGCACAGAGGCCGAATTAAATCCACCGCAGACTTTCCCCACGGAGGAGCTTCATGCGTCCAATGCGTTGTTATCCTATTCGCCTCTCCTTACCACCGGGTAATATTTCGCTGAAACTACCTCCCGTAGCAGGCGTAAGAAGAACCATTCAAATCGGAATGAAAAATCAAATGATTTAATATTTCACCAGGCATTTTCAAGGCGCGCTGTGACTTTCACGAAGTAAGATCGCTCGCGAACATTCTCAACGCTCTTACCGACTACCCTCTCAGCGGAACCGAGATTCTGTATGGCTTTTCCACAAGTTTTACGTATAGATTAAGATTGCACAGATTCTACTATTAAAGTTTTTCACCGCGGAGGGTATATGTTCATTTACAGTTGTCCGGTCAAAGAGGTCGACGACTAAACACTCGTTAATATATAAATCTCATTCCCCATTTTCCGCACCCGGTCATGACTTTATCTAAATCATTTCTAATAACTAATATATCCTCACTGCTATATATTTCCATGTAGAACACTGAATCGTCCGCAATTACTCTAAGCCTAGTATCATTTCCTCCTCTGAGGTCCTTGGTATATATTAAAAAAATAGGAGTGGCCCGATTTCGCTTTTATACGATATTCCGGTGATAAAACTTGCGAAATAGTTCGCACGCCGGAACCCTGCCTTTTAGAGGGGCAAAAAGCGGAAAAGAATATCCGCAATACATGCGATGGCGGACCCAAAAAAACATTCTCCCGATATGAACAAAAAGAATTATGGAAGGATTTGAAATTTTGGACTTCGGGAGCTTTTCGAATTCTTCGGAAATTTTTTACCTGCCAGGCCCCCAGGCCAGCGCATCCTAAGCTCACCGTCGCTAAAATTACATGGTAAATGTTCCTTCCATTTTCTTCGAACTTAGGTACCGTTTAGAACATCTTCACGTTTCAGAACGTGCGTTTTCCGAACTCTAATACGGTACAAGCACATCTATCAGCCCAGGAATCATATCCGGTTAAATTATTCGGACCGAAGAATAGCATCGTACCTATTCGGCAATGCATATATACTCTCTTACGTGACATCAATTCAGAATGGTAGGAGAAGCGCGATTGTACATGGTGGCTCATAAAACAAATGTTCTACCCATGCTCAAACCGTGTTACTCGCTAAATGATTCGAGCACTTAAATCATATCTCCCGATATCACTTCCAAAATCTAGTAGCTCGATCCTCCTTGAAATTTTGGACTTTGGGAGCTTTATCGGGAAAACACCCATCAATTTTATTTAACGAACAGAAATAATGATTGATACTCATAAGGCAAATTAACTACGACATATCAGTATAAGAGCTGCAATTGACTGTATTGCTCATACATTACATTGATTTCTGCATATTCACGTTTCAAGAATAAGGAAGGACGAGTTTTGCGCGGAAAATCTATATTGTTGCAGGTTTTTACTGAAATGGAGCGCATTTTTGTTAATTTATATGAGAAATAGCACGCTTAGAACTAAGAACGAGCGTTTCCTTCGGGTAATGTAGTTAAATTTCATTTTTTGACCAGTTGGAGCCCATTCTGCAAATAAGTCGTGAATATTACGTTCGGAACTACAGAACTGGAAATTTTCATGCGAAACTTCCGATTCATAGCAGTTTCTGACATTTTGGAGTTAATCTGTCTACCAGATTGAGCAAATTAACGTTACGAATCACGTAGTGGGAAAATTCGTCTCGTTTAATAGGAATCATAGCTGATTCTTACCAAATTCTAGCGCATTCTTCTTATCGAATATCTGTTATCACGTTCTGAATCCAGAAATGGGCGAATTTCAGTATATACAAGCGTTGACAAGGAAAATCGATAAAGTTGAAAAGTGATCTATGTTAGGGTTGGCAAAATCCTTTACCTTAGGTTTGTCATCTTGGTTTCCTTAGGTATGCCAAATCGTAAGTTTCAGATGTACCAACAAGAAATTTTCAAGGTTACGTACACGGATATTTTGGACCTTAAGTACAGTAGATTGCAAAATTTCTACTGAATTACTGATATCTCGTAAAATAATGGCTCATCTTATGGATGTGAAGGCGATTATGCATAAAAATTAGAGGAAAACAAGCATCAATTTTGTTTTAACGAACCAAAATAATGATTGATACTCATAAGGCAAATTCACTACGACTTATCAGTATAACGGCAGGATTTGACAGACTTGCTTATACATTACATTGATTTCTGCATATTCACGTTTCGAGCAGAAGGAGGGACGAGTTTTGAGTGGAAAATCTATATTGTTGCAGGTTTTTACTGAAATGGAGCGCATTTTTGTCAATTTATATGAGAAATGGCACGCTTGGAACTAAAAACGTGCGCTTCCTTCGGGTTATTCTAGTAAAGTATCAGTTTTCGACAGAATTTGGAGCCCATTCTGCACATCGAGTCGTAAATATTACGTTCAGAACAGCAAAGCGGGAAATTTTAATGAGATACACTCAGTTCGTAGCAGTATCTTACAGTTTTTTCACATAATATCTTCTTTGGAATGTACGAATGGGAAATTCCTTCGTTGTAAATCAGTATTATAGTGGTGTTATTACGGAATATGAGCGAGTATCTGCATTTTCACGTTTGAACAGAAAGGGGTACGTTATTGCGCGAGTAATCAGTATTTCGGTAGGATTGAACTAAATTGAAGCGAATTTTTGTGAATAAATATTAGGAAAAAAAGGGTCAGAACTAAAAACGAACGTTTCCTTCGGGTAATTTAGTTAAATTTCAGTGTTTGACCAAATTTATATCTGCATATTCACGTTTGCACGGAGAGGAGTACGATTTTTGCGGAATAAATCTATATATTCGGTAGGTTTTATTGGTTTTTAAGTGCATTTTAGTTAATAAATATGAGAAAAAGCACGTTCAAAATTAAAAACTTGCGCTTCCTTTGGGTAATTCTAGTAAAATATAAGTTTTCGACCAAATTTGGAGCCCATTCTGCACATCATTCGTGAATTTTACCTCCGGAATCTGAAAACGGTAAATTTGCATGCGATTTATCCGGTTCGTAGTAGTTTCTAACAGTGTGGAGATTAATCTGTATGGGAATGGGAAATTTTTTCGTTCTAAATCAGTATTATAGCGGTGTTATTACAGAACATGAGGGAGTACAGTACATTTATATCTGCATATTCACGTTTGAACAGAGAGGAGTACGATTTTTGCGCGATAAATGTATATTTCAGAAGGTTTCTACTGAAACGGTGCTCATTTTTGTTAATGTATATGAGAAATAGCACGCTTAGAACTAAAAACGTGAACTTTCCTCGGGTATTTCTAGTAAAATATCAGTTTTCGACCAAATTGGAGCTTATTTAGCACATCAAGTAGTGAATATTACGTTCAGAACAACAAAGCGGGAAATTTTAATGCGATACACTCAGTTCGTAGCAGTCTCTAACGTTTCCTTCGGGTAATTTAATTAAATTTCAGTGTTTGACCAAATTTGGAGCCCATTCTGCACATCGAGTCGTAAATATTACGTTTGGAAAAACAAAACGGGATATTTGCTTGCGACACACCCGGTTCATAGTAGAGACTGACAGTTTTTCACTTAATACCGCGTTTCGCATGTAGGAATGGGAAATTCCTTCGATGAAAATCAGTAATATAACCTTATATGTTAATGTTATATGAATATTACGTTCGGAACTACAGAACTGGAAATTTTCATGCGAAACTTCCGATTCATAGCAGTTTCTGACATTTTGGAGTTAATCTGTCTACCAGATTGAGCAAATTAACGTTACGAATCACGTAGTGGGAAAATTCGTCTCGTTTAATAGGAATCATAGCTGATTCTTACCAAATTCTAGCGCATTCTTCTTATCGAATATCTGTTATCACGTTCTGAATCCAGAAATGGGCGAATTTCAGTATATACAAGCGTTGACAAGGAAAATCGATAAAGTTGAAAAGTGATCTATGTTAGGGTTGGCAAAATCCTTTACCTTAGGTTTGTCATCTTGGTTTCCTTAGGTATGCCAAATCGTAAGTTTCAGATGTACCAACAAGAAATTTTCAAGGTTACGTACACGGATATTTTGGACCTTAAGTACAGTAGATTGCAAAATTTCTACTGAATTACTGATATCTCGTAAAATAATGGCTCATCTTATGGATGTGAAGGCGATTATGCATAAAAATTAGAGGAAAACAAGCATCAATTTTGTTTTAACGAACCAAAATAATGATTGATACTCATAAGGCAAATTCACTACGACTTATCAGTATAACGGCAGGATTTGACAGACTTGCTTATACATTACATTGATTTCTGCATATTCACGTTTCGAGCAGAAGGAGGGACGAGTTTTGAGTGGAAAATCTATATTGTTGCAGGTTTTTACTGAAATGGAGCGCATTTTTGTCAATTTATATGAGAAATGGCACGCTTGGAACTAAAAACGTGCGCTTCCTTCGGGTTATTCTAGTAAAGTATCAGTTTTCGACAGAATTTGGAGCCCATTCTGCACATCGAGTCGTAAATATTACGTTTGGAAAAACAAAACGGGATATTTGCTTGCGACACACCCGGTTCATAGTAGAGACTGACAGTTTTTTCACTTAACACCGCGTTTCGAATGTAGGAATAAGAAATTCCTTCGATGAAAATCAGTAATATAACCTTATATTACGGAATATGAGCGAGTAGAGTGCTTTTGTATCTGCATATTCACGTTTGAATAGAGGGGAGTACGATTTGTGCGCGATAAATGTATATTTCTGGAGGTTTTTAAGGAAACGGAGCGCATTTTTGTTCATTTATATGAGGAAAAGCACGGTCAGAACTAAGATCGAGCGTTTCCTCCGGGTAATGTAGTTAAATATCAGTTTTTGACCAGATTGGAGCCCATTCTGCACATCAATTCGTGAATTTTACCTCCGGAATCTGAAAACGGGAAATTTGCATGCGATTTATCCGGTTCGTAGTAGTTTGTAACAGTGTGGAGATTAATCTGTCTATCAGGTTGAGCGAATTTACGTGACGTACCACGGAGTGGGAAATTTCGTCTCGTATTATAAGAATCGCAGCTGATTCTCAGCAAATTTTAGCGCATTATTCTTTACGTATGTACTATCTCACACTGTGTCACCCAAAAATGCGCTATCGAAAAATCGCGAGCTTTAAAATCGCGAAATTTGAAAAAAATTCCAATCTTTGAACGTTAATATCTCCTAAACTTACGGCGAGAAACGTCTCTAAAAAAAGACGTGTCTTCTTAATTATGATCCTCTATCGATCTATGCTAGTCTCATTCAAAAGTCAGGAGACACCTATGTTTACACTCCTTGTTAGTATCAATTACTCCTCAAAGGTCGTTAATATATATTAAAAAAATAGGAGTGGCCCGATTTCGCTTTTATACGATATTCCGGTGTTAGAACTTGCGTAATAGTTCGCACGCCGGAACCCTGCCTTTTAAAGGGGAAAAAAGCGGATAAGAATATCCGCAATACTGGCGATGGCGGACCCAAAAAAACATTCTCCCGATATGAACAAAAAGAATTATGGAAGGATTTGAAATTTTGGACTTCGGAAGCTTTTCGAATTCTTCGGAAATTTTTCATCTGCCAGCCCACCAGGCTGGCGCATCCTAAGATCACCGTCGCGAAAATTACACGCTAAATTTTCCTTCCACGACCCATGCTTGAACCGTGTTACTCGCTAAATGATTCGAGCACTTAAATCATATCTCGCGATATCACTAATCGTATCTCGATCCTAGTGCTCCCTCAACCAAGCGTTAAAGCAAGAATTAGTTTCCGCGTTGGATGGTAACGGAATGGAAAGGGGAGGAAAGATACAGTTATCTGAAAAGTCTATGGAACTTCAACGGATGCATCTACTGATATACCAAATCTGTTAGCTAGACCTTTCTTCTCTTTGGATTTTTTTTATGCGAAGTCCACTCGAATAACTATAAATACCGGACTTTTTGATCGATCGCATCTCACCTACGACTCTATAGTACGATAACTTTCCATTGCTTGCACATGATTTTACTGCACGTGTGTGAATTCAGAGACGTCTTATAGTGGAACTGCCACTAGATTAGCTGGATGTTTCCGATGCATATTTTAAACGACTACCTCTAGTATTCGAATACCAAAGGCAGATAACGAATGCCGTAACTTCAGCGGGAATTGGATGTGATGAGCAGAGGATATGAATCCGTCTGCAGGATGCGCTCTTAAATATATTCTTTGATCGGTCCTTGATAATAAGCGAATGCCAATTGATTCTTGGATAAAGTTTATTTAAAAAGTCACATAAATTACATGTCAAGTATCACTCTTCCATCAGTGTTTACATCAGATAGTAGCCGAGGTTTTCCTTCCCTTCTGTGCTATCGCTCCTGAATCGAAATCCTCTCCCCAACGGTCGTTGGAGGTACCTGAAACGAGAGTGAGAGATTATTCAAAATGTGAAAGAATGACTAGGTTCACTGTCAGAATGAAAGAGCATCACCCGTTTGCCAAAACCTTTGTTTCCGGAATGTAAACGATACGGTTAAGTAATTCGAAATGTCAGCAACGGTTCGAAAAGTAAGAGATCCCATATCTAATGAAGATGTCTGATGAATCCGGAGAGAAATAAAAAAGAATATATTTTTCTCTTCCTGTGGCACTTGGGAAACGCATTCTACATCTACATCTACATCTACATATTTACCCTGCGAGCCGCCTTTCGGCGTTTGGCAGGGGGTGCATGCACCATGACTTTATTTCACTATGCGATTATTTTCGCGAATAGTCCGCGGAAAAAATGAATTTTTAAAACGCTCCGTTCGCGCATCTATTTCTCTGATCTTTCTCGCATTATCCGATCGGCCTATATAACAAGGTGGACGCATTATACTTTCCACGTCTTCTATAAAGGAGCTCTCCCTGAATTTATCTAATAATTTAATTCTTTGGCTCGACCTTCTCTCTTCTAGTAATTCCCACCCGGCGTCCTTTAGCATTTGCGTTACGCTCGCTGTTTTATCATATGAATTTTTTACAAAGCGTATCGCCTTACGCTGGACCTTTTCTAATTCCCGAATGCAGTCTTTATTTGCAGGGTCCCATATGCTGCACGCGTACTCGAGGTGAGGCCTAACTAACGTGAAGTAACATCGTTCGCGAACCATTTCATCGCTCCTACCGACTATTCTTTTGACGAAACCGAGTTTTCTTAGTGCTCGACCACATATGTTACGGATGTGGGCACTCCAATTTAAGTTATTCGTCAGCGTAACTCCCAGATATTTTACAGATTCCCCTATTGCTATATTTTTCCCTTGAATGCTATATAGAAAGTCTTCGGTAGTGGACTTTTTCTTAAAGAAATTAACTACTGAGCATTTATGAATATTGAGCTCTAATTCCCAGTCATCGCACCATTTCCCGATGATATCTAAATCTTTCGATAGAGCTAACCTGTCCTCTCTACTTTCTATTTTTCTGTAAATAACCGTATCGTCTGCAAATAGTCTAACGTTACTGTTAATGAGACTACTCATTCGGTTTTTTGTTGAGTGAACGGAAATGTTCTGCCAAATATCAGGAAATTGGTGCTTGATGAACTCCATCAAATCCTCGTCCCTTCACAGAGGATGGATGAATGCAAGTTCTTTGAGAAAAGTTTGCTTGGTGCCCTAAGAAGGAAGATAATGCCTGTAGCATTCAACGGAATCGTATCCCTTTGAGAAGCAAGAAAGCAGAATGAGGGAACAACTTTATCTTTTGGTAGGTTTATCTCAAGAGTGGTTATCCTTGGATCTTACAGGGATGTTAAATTGAAAAATATGGAATCGTACTTGCACCTACTGAAGGAAGGCGGCTAGAAAGTACACTATAACAGGAATCGTGAAAAATGGAAATTCTCAATAATGAAGGAAAGAACACAGAGCTAAATATGAAACAAATCGAGGAGTGAAGATTCTGCAAGTCACTTTATTGGAGTGTCTTCCATGTAGCATATCACACGTTGCAAGATCCTAGAAATATTTGGTCGAATCCATTGAAATAGTCAAAAGAAGATGCCACTTCTTGCTCCTCGAACGAATGCTAGAAGCAAAGGAAAGGATGAAGAAGTGAGTGAATGAGGAAGTAAACAAGTCGTATTTAAAATCAGCCCCTGAACGCTAGGAAGCATGATGGAATTCTGAAGAACATTGCCACGGTGCACAGAAAATATTTCCGAGGAAACACTCAAGACTTGGTTACATATTGGCAGTTGAAAACTCTGGCAATAAGAAGCAAGTATATGGTCGGGCATTCAGGAAGGAGATGGGAGGTCCAAAGATACACAAAATCGTCCAGTATAGAAGATAAAAAGGGCTGAAAAGAAGTGAACATGCTCACAATCTACCTCATAGTCATGTGCAGCGCGAAGATGCAACAGTAGAGAGAGAGGAAAAATAGAACAGTTTATCAACAAGGAATGACCTAACTGCAGATAGAATGGAAACCGATGATGCTATGGGCCCATCTTGATGTTCTTCAGTTTGATTTGCAACAAAAAGGAATATGGTCTTCTTTCACAAGTAAGAAATCGCCTATTGCATGAAAAGGCTCATTTTTCATCAAATAGTAGTTTCAGTTCAGTAGCAACGAAAGAAAAATATGACCAGGTCCAAATCGTACCTTGAGAAGGTAGTCTACTCAGATGTTCAAAGGTGTAAGCAATTTCCTCCATCATCTAAGAATAAGCTTGGCAATCCATTCCGTGAAGACCCTCCTCGTGGACAGGATGGTGAAGGTTATCGATTCCAAAGGCATCCTGGAATTGAAAGATGATGAGTTCAAAGTAAAAAGGAAGACATTATCAAGAACCTACGCCCACACCTACTGCACGAACGGTTTTAAGGCTGTATAATTGATTTCTTTTAACGATGTACGGCTATTTATTCACCTGTCGTACCCTTGAAATAATTAGAAAGTTAAAACCTCGTATCAGGGAAAGTTTTTGCATGTGCATGCTTGTAAAACATATAAACTGTTGGCGGCAAAGCTGTACGTCGTAATAAATAGGAATATAGAAACAGGCGATAGTAAAACTCGACAAATCAAAGCTTCAAAAATTCACTTTCCACTGCGACCTCTCCGTGTCAACATCCTCCCTTTCACCAGTCATTCATTTTCCCCTTTTTCTAATTTAATGCACTCTTTGGAGCATATAATCATCCTCATTAAAACTATGAAGCTACGCCCGAGCTCTCTGTTCGAAGAAACGGCTTCGGAAACGCACTAAATTTCCCATTGTAGCGATAAGTTACGAGCCCATAAGCACGATGCTGTCGTGAGATATATAAGCCGTCCGTGGATATTATTGTCATTAGTATTTATCTGGTCATTTTTACCGAGGTAAAGATATCTTGAATCGCGATGAATAGGAAGCTAGGTATTCGAAACGCTTCGGTCGGACGCAATCGGTAAATAAAATTCCTGGGCACATTCTTGTCGTCGAGGGAAAAGAAATATTTTTTAATGGGACGTTTCTTACCTTACTTGGCTTTTCGACTGAACCTTGCATCCTCACCAAAAGCCGTGCTGCATCGCCTGCACTGGGATGAGGTGTCACATAGCCGTCCTCTACGAAGCTGCAGTAAATCTAATCAATCTCTTATGTGCAACGCTAACCACAGAACGCAACAACGTTGTCACAATCACTTCATTCAGGGAGAAACTTGGAGATTTGATAACTATTTCTATGGATAGAAAACAGCGTAACGAAAGCATGGGGAGACTCGATTCACAAATCGCAAGTACAAACTCTGCTCGCTGGTGATAGCCGCCTACTGAGGCGACACCGAAACGATAACTTGGCCCTCTGTCGGATTTCGAATATTCTCCATATGACGGAAAATGACGATCTATTTCTAGCGCTCCTCATTTCTGCGAAGAGATCTATGCGTTTATAACTGTGCTACGATTCGCTTTTTCGAGGACTAAAGTTGGATCGAGTTGCGGCGTGCGCTTAGGTATTTGTCAAGGAGATATCTCGTTCCTTGGAAAAGGGATGATATAAAATAACAATGACTTAATAAGAAAGAAGAAGAAGAAGGACGTCGTATCACGAAAACCCTAACGTCCACAAAGTATCGCCGAAAATCACCACTGTCTCTTCGGAAGAGAGAAGTATCGCACAGAGGCCGAATTAAATCCACCGCAGACTTTCCCCACGGAGGAGCTTCATGCGTCCAATGCGTTGTTATCCTATTCGCCTCTCCTTACCACCGGGTAATATTTCGCTGAAACTACCTCCCTTAGCAGGCGTAAGAAGAACCATTCAAATCGGAATGAAAAATCAAATGATTTAATATTTCACCAGGCATTTTCAAGGCGCGCTGTGACTTTCACGAAGTAAGATCGCTCGCGAACATTCTCAACGCTCTTACCGACTACCCTCTCAGCGGAACCGAGATTCTGTATGGCTTTTCCACAAGTTTTACGTATAGATTAAGATTGCACAGATTCTACTATTAAAGTTTTTCACCGCGGAGGGTATATGTTCATTTACAGTTGTCCGGTCAAAGAGGTCGACGACTAAACACTCGTTAATATATAAATCTCATTCCCCATTTTCCGCACCCGGTCATGACTTTATCTAAATCATTTCTAATAACTAATATATCCTCACTGCTATATATTTCCATGTAGAACACTGAATCGTCCGCAATTACTCTAAGCCTAGTATCATTTCCTCCTCTGAGGTCCTTGGTATATATTTAAAAAAAAGGAGTGGCCCGATTTCGCTTTGATACGATATTCCGGTGACAAAACTTGCGAAACAGTTCGCACGCCGGAACCCTGCCCTTTAGAGCCAAAAGTGGAAAAGAATATCCGAAACACTGGCGAAAGCGGTCCAAAAAAAATCTCCCGATAATAAGAAAAAGAATTATGGAAGGATTTGAAATTTTTGATTTCGGGAGCTTTTTTCATCGAAGGAAAATCCCACTCCTACATTCGAAACGTGATATTACGTGAAAATACTGTCAGATACTGCTACGAACCGGGTGTATCGCATGAAAATTTCCATTTTGTTGTTCCGATCGTAACATTCACGACACGTTGTACAAAATGGGCTCTAAAATTGGTCGAAAACTGATATTTTACTAGAATTATCCGAAGGAAGCGCACGTTTTTAGTTCTAAGCATGCTATTTCTCATATAAATGAACAAAAATGCGCTCCATTTCAGTAAAAGCCTGCAACAATATAGATTTTCCGCGCGAAGATCGTATTTCTCTTAGCTTGAAGCATGGATATGCAGAAATCAAAGTAATATATTAGCAATTCGGTCAATTCCTGCTCTTTTACTGATATGTCGTAGTGAATTTGCCTTATGAGTATCAATGAACATTTTGGTTCGTTGAAACAAAATTCATGCGTGTTTTGTGCTTATTTTTCTGCAAAGTCACCTTCCCAACCGTAAGATGTGCGATTTTTTTACGAGATATCAGTAATTCAGTAGAAAGTTTGCATTCTACTGTACTTTAGGTCAAAGAAGATCCGTTACGTAACCTTGAAATTTTTTGGATGGCACATCTTAAACTGAAAATTTGGCAAACCTAAGAAAACAAGATGACAAATCTCAACAAACAAGTTGACAAACCTAAGATAAACGATTGTGCCAACACTTACAAAGATAACTTTTCACTTTTATCTATATTCCTAGTCAACGCGTGCATATTTAAAAAATAGTCAAGAATGGGTTCCAATTAGGTAAAAAACTGATATTTTACTAGAATAACCCGAAGAAGCACACGTTTTGGGTTCTAAGCGTGCTATTTCTCATAATAAATAACAAAAATACGCTTCGATTCAGTAAAAACCTAATGAAATATTGATTAATCGCGTACAAATCGTACTCCACTATGGATAAACGTGAGTATGCAAAAATAAATGTTCCGCTATCGCTCATATTCCGTTATATACCGATAAATACTGATTTTCAAAAAAGATAGGTGATATTTCTAATTTGCTATGAGCTTAAAGCGAGGACCACTCCAAGAGCCTAAGAAAAAAAATCAGCCAAATCCGAGCTAAGAAAGTGATAATAAGCAGCCGTGAAACGAAGCGTGTTCTAGTGGTCCCTAAAGGGACCGCTCGGCCATTCGCGACTACTTTTGGTGGTTCCAAAAGGGACCGTTCGTACGTTAAAGGTTAAAACAAATTCGATGCGTATTTGGGGTAATTTTTCTGCAAAATACCTTCGAAACCGTAAGATGTGCGATTTTTTTACGATATATCAGTAATTCAGTAGAAAGTTTGCATTCTACTGTACTTTAGGTCAAAGAAGATCCGTTACGTAACCTTGAAATTTTTTGGATAGCACAACTGAAACTTGCAATTTGACAAACCTAAGAAAACAAGATTACAAACCTAAAAAAACAAGTTGAGAAACTTAAGATAAACGATTGTGCCAACACTTAAACAGATATCTTTTCACTTCTATCTATATTTCTAGTCAACGCGTGCATATTTAAAAAATAGTCAAGAATGGGTTCTCAATCGGTCGAAAACTGATATTGAACTAGAATAACCCGAAGAAGCGCACGTTTGGGTTCTGAGCGTGCTATATTCATAAAAAATAACAAAAACACGCTTCAATTCATTGAAAACCTAATAAAATATTGATTTATCGCGCACAAATCGTACTCCACTATGGTTAAAACGCGAATATGCATAAGAAAATGTTCTGCTATCGCTCATATTCCGTAATAAAACCGATAAATACTGATTTTCAAGAAAGAAATGTAATATTCGTACATTCCTAACTTGATAATACGTGAAAAATGCGGCAAGTATCCGCCACGAAGCGGAAGAATCGCATGCAATTTTCCGGTCATCTGGTTCCGAAAGTAATATTCACGACTAAATGTCAAGAATGGGCTCAAAATCGGTCAAAAACTGATATTGAACTAGAATAACCCGAAGAAGCACACGTTTTGGGTTCTGAGCGTGCTATTTCTCATAAAAAATAACAAAAATGCGCTTCAATTCAGTAAAAACCTAATGAAATATTGATTTATCGCGCACAAATCGTACTCCACTATGGTTAAAACGCGAATATGTTTAACAAAATGTTCTGCTATCGCTCATATTCAGTAAAATACCGATAAATACTGAGTTTCAAGAAAGAAATGTAATATTCCTACATTCTAATCGCGATAATACGTGGAAATGCGACAAGTATCTGCTACTAAGCGGAACAATCGAATGCAAATTTTTCGTTTTCAGGGTCCGAAAGTAATATTCACGACTTAATGTCAATAATGGTCTCAAAATCGGACGAAAACTGATATTGAACTAGAATAACCCGAAGAAGCACACGTTTTGGGTTCTGAGCGGGCTATTTCTCATAAAAAATAACAAAAATGCGCTTCAATTCAGTAAAAACGTAATGAAATATTGATTTATCGCGCACAAGCCGTACTCCACTATGGCTGAAACGCGAATATGCATAAATAAATGTATTGCTCTCGCTCATATTCCGTAATATACCGATAAATACTGATTTTCAAGAAGAAAATGTAATATTCCTACATTCTAATAGCGATATTACGTGAAAATGCGGCAATTATCTGCTACGAAGCGGATGAATCGCATGCAAATTTCCGGTTATCTGGTTCCGAAAGTAATATTCACGCCTTTATGTCAAGAATGGGCTCAAAATCGGTCGAAAACTGATATTGAACTAGAATAACCCAAAGAAGCACACGTTTTAGGTTCTGAGCGGGATATTTCTCATAAAAAATAACAAAAATGCGCTTCAATTCAGTACAAACCTAACGAAATATTGATTTATCGCGCACAAGTCGTACTCCACTATGGTTGAAACGCGAATATGCATAAATTAATGTAATGCTATCGCTCATATTCCGTAATAAACCGGTAAATACTGATTTTCAACAAAGAAATTTAATTTTTCTACATCCTTAGCTTGATAATACGTGAAAAATGCGGCAAGTATTTGCGACAAAGCGGATAAATCGCATGTAAATTTCCGGTTATCTGGTTCCGAAAGTAATATTTACGACTTAGTGTCAAGAATGAGCTCAAAATCGGTCTAAATCTGATATTTTACTAGAATAACCCGAAAAAGCACACGTTTTGAGGTCTGGGCGTGCAATTTCTCATGAAAAATAATAAAGATACGCTTCAATGCCGTATAAACCTAATGGAATATTATTTTATCACGCACAAATCGTACTCCACTATGGTTAAAACGCGAATATGCATAAGAAAATGTTCTGCTATCGCTTATGATTTGTAATAAACCGATAAATACTGATTTTCAAGAAAGAAATGTAATATTCGTACATTCTTAACTTGATAATACGTGAAATATGCGGCAAGTATCCGCCACGAAGCGGATGAATCGAATGCAAATTTCCGTTTATCTGGTTCCGAAAGTAATATTCACGACTAAATGTCAAGAATGGGTTCAGAATCGGTCGAAAACTGATATTGAACTAGAATAACCCGAAGAAGCACACGTTTTGGGTTCTGAGCGTGCTTTATCTCATAAAAATTAACAAAAATACGCTTCAATTCAGTAAAAACGTAATGAAATATTGATTTATCGCGCACAAATCGTACTCCGCTATTGTTGAAACGCGAATATGCCTAAATAAATGTACTGTTATCGCTCATATTCCGTAATATACCGATAAATACTGATTTTCAAGAAGAAAATGTAATATTCCTACATTCTAATAGCGATAATACGTGAAAATGCGGCAATTATCTGCTACGAAGCGGATGAATGGCATGCAAATTTCCGGTTATCCGGTTCCGAAAAAATTTTCACGAGTAAATGTCTGGAATGGGTTCAGAATCGGTCGAAAACTGATATTGAACTAGAATAACCCGAAGAAGCACACGTTTTGGGTTCTGAGCGTGCGATTTCTATAAAAAATAACAAAAATACGCTGATATTTAGTAAAAACCTAATGAAATATTGATTTATCACGCACAGATCGTACTGCACTATGGTAGAAACGCGAATATGCATAAATCAATGTAATGCTATCGCTCATATTCCGTAATAAACCGGTAAATACTGATTTTCAACAAGGAAATGTAATTTTTCTACATTCTAAACTTGATAATACGTGAAAAATGCGGCAAGAATCCTCTAAGAAGCGTATAAATCGCATGTAAATTTCCGGTTATCTGGTTCCGAAAGTAATATTTACGACTTAGTGTCAAGAATGAGCTCAAAATCGGTCAAAAACTGATATTGAACTAGAATAACCCGAAGAAGCACACGTTTTGAGGTCTGGGCGTGCTATTTCTCATGAAAAATAATAAAGATACGCTTCAATGCCGTATAAACCTAATGGAATATTGTTTTATCACGCACAAATCGTACTCCACTATGGTTAAAACGCGAATATGCATAAGAAAATGTTCTGTTATCGCTCATGATTTGTAATAAACCGATAAATACTGATTTTCAAGAAAGAAATGTAATATTCGTACATTCTAATAGCGATAATACGTGAATATGCCGCAATTATCTGCTACGAAGCGGATAAATCGCATGCAAATTTCCGTTTATCTGGTTCCGAAAGTAATATTCACGACTTAATGTCAAGAATGGGTTCAGAATCGGTCGAAAACTGATATTGAACTAGAATAACCCGAAGAAGCACACGTTTTGGGTTCTGAGCGTGCTATTTCTCATGAAAAATAACAAAAATACGCTTCAATTCAGTAAAAACCTAATGAAATATTGTTTTATCACGCACAAATCGTACTCCACTATGGTAGAAACACGAATATGCCTAAATAAATGTACTGCTATCGCTCAAATTCCGTAATATACCGATAAATACTGTTTTTCAAGAAAGAAATGTAATATTCCTACATTCTTATAGCGATAATACGTGAAAATGCGGCAAGTATCTGCTACGAAGCGGATGAATCGCATGCAAATTTCCGGTTATCTGGTTCCGAAAAATATTCACGAGTAATTGTCTGGAATGGTTTCAGAAACGGTCGAAAACTGATATTGAACTAGAATAACCCGAAGAAGCACACGTTTTGGGTTCAGAGCGTGCTATTTCTATAAAAAATAACAAAAATACGCTTAAATTCAGTTAAAACCTAATGAAATATTGATTTATCACGCACAAATCGTACTCCACTATGGAAAAAAACGTGAATATGCATAAATGAATGTAATGCTATCGCTCATATTCCGTAAGAAACCGGTAAATACTGATTTTCAACAAAGAAATGTAATTTCTCTACATCCTTAACTTGATAATACGAGAAAATGCGGTAAGTACTACGAAGCGGATGAATCGAATGCAAATTTCCGGTTATCTGGTTCCGAAAAAATTTTCAAGACTTAATGTCAAGAACGGGTTCAGAATCGGTCGGAAACTGATATTGAACTAGAATAACCCGAAGAAGCACACGTTTTGGATCTTAAGCGTGTTATATCTCATAAAAATTAACAAAAATACGCTTCAATTCAGTAAAAACGTAATGAAATATTGATTTATCGCGCACAAATCGTACTCCGCTATGGTTGAAACGCGAATATGCATAAATAAATAAATGAAATCGCTCAAATTCCGTAATATACCGGAATATACTGATTTTCAAGAAGAAAATGTAATATTCCAACATATTAATAGCGATAATACGTGAAAATGCCGCAATTATCTGCTACGAAGCGGATAAATCGCATGCAATTTTCCGGTCATCTGGTTCCAAAAATAATATTCACGACTAAATGTCAAGAATGGGTTCACAATCGGTCAAAAACTGATATTGAACTAGAATAACCCGAGTAAGCACACGTTTTCGTTTCTGAGCGTGCTATTTCTATAAAAATAACAAAAATACGCTTCAATTCAGTAAAAACCTAATGAAATATTGATTTATCGCGCACAAATCGTTCTCCACTGTGGTTGAAACGTGAATATGCAGGAATAGAAGTTCCGCTATCGCTCATATTCCGTAATTAACCGAAAAATACAGATTTTCAACAATGAAATGTAATATTCTCACATTCTAAACGCGATAATACGTGAAAATGCGTTAAGTATCTGCTACGAAAAGGATGAATCGTATGCAAATTTTCCGTTATCCGGTTCCGAAAGTAATATTCACGTCTTAATGTCAAGAATGGGCTGAAAATCGGTCGAACACTGATATTGAACTAGAATAACCCGAAGAAGCACACGTTTTGGGTTCTGAGCGTGCTATTTCTCATGAAAAATAACAAAAATACGCTTCAATTCAGTAAAAACCTAATGAAATATTGTTTTATCACGCACAAATCGTACTCCACTATGGTAGAAACACGAATATGCCTAAATAAATGTACTGCTATCGCTCAAATTCCGTAATATACCGATAAATACTGATTTTCAAGAAAGAAATGTAATATTCCTACATTCTTATAGCGATAATACGTGAAAAATGCGGCAAGTATCCGCTACGAAGCGGATGAATCGCATGCAAATTTCCGGTTATCTGGTTCCGAAAAATATTCACGAGTAAATGTCTGGAATGGGTTCAGAAACGGTCGAAAACTGATATTGAACTAGAATAACCCGAAGAAGCACACGTTTTGAGGTCTGGGCGTGCTATTTCTCATGAAAAATAATAAAGATACGCTTAAATGCCGTATAAACCTAATGGAATATTGATTTATTGCGCACAAATCGTACTCCACTATTGTTAAAACGCAAATATGCATAAGAAAATGTTCTGCTATCGCTCATGATTTGTAATAAATCAGATAAATACTGATTTTTAAGAAAGAAATGTAATATTCGTACATTCTTAACTTGATAATACGTGAAAAATGCGGCAAGTATCCGCCACGAAGCGGATGAATCGAATGCAAATTTCCGTTTATCTGGTTCCGAAAGTAATATTCACGACTAAATGTCAAGAATGGGCTCAAAATCGGTCGAAAACTGATATTGAACTAGAATAACCCGAAGAAGCACACGTTTTGGGTTCTGAGCGTGCTTTATCTCATTAAAATTAACAAAAATACGCTTCAATTCAGTAAAAACGTAATGAAATATTGATTTATCGCGCACAAATCGTACTCCGCTATTGTTGAAACGCGAATATTCATAAATAAATGTAATGCTATCGCTCATATTCCGTAATATACCGGTAAATACTGATTTTCAAGAAGAAAATGTAATATTCCTACATTCTAATAGCGATAATAGGTGAAAATGCCGCAATTATCTGCTACGAAGCGGATAAATCGCATGCAATTTTCCGGTCATCTGGTTCCAAAAATAATATTCACGACTAAATGTCAAGAATGGGTTCACAATCGGTCAAAAACTGATATTGAACTAGAATAACCCGAGTAAGCACACGTTTTCGTTTCTGAGCGTGCTATTTCTTTAAAAATAACAAAAATACGCTTCAATTCAGTAAAAACCTAATGAAATATTGATTTATCGCGCACAAATCGTTCTCCACTGTGGTTGAAACGTGAATATGCAGGAATAGAAGTTCCGCTATCGCTCATATTCCGTAATTAACCGAAAAATACAGATTTTCAACAAAGAAATGTAATATTCTCACATTCTAAACGCGATAATACGTGAAAATGCGTTAAGTATCTGCTACGAAGCGGATGAATCGTATGCAAATATTCCGTTATCCGGTTCCGAAAGTAATATTCACGTCTTAATGTCAAGAATGGGCTGAAAATCGGTCGAACACTGATTATGAACTAGAAAAACCCGAAGAAGCACACGTTTTTGGTTCTGAAGGTGCTATTTCTATAACAAATAAGAAAAATACGCTTCAGTTCAGTAAAAACCTAATGAAATATTGATTTATCACGCACAAATCGTACTCCACTATGGTTAAAACGCGAATATGCATAAGAAAATGTTCTGCTATCGCTCATGATTTGTAATAAACCGATAAATACTGATTTTCAAGAAACAAATGTAATATTCGTACATTCTTAACTTGATAATACGTGAAAAATGCGGCAAGTATTCGCCACGAAGCGGATGAATCGAATGCAAATTTCCGTTTATCTGGTTCCGAAAGTAATATTCACGACTTAATGTCAAGAATGGGCTCAAAATCGGTCGAAAACTGATATTGAACTAGAATAACCCAAAGAAGCACACGTTTTGGGTTCTGAGCGGGCTATTTCTCATAAAAAATAACAAAAATGCGCTTCAATTCAGTAAAAACCTAACGAAATATTGATTTATCGCGCACAAATCGTACTCCACTATGGTTGAAACGCGAATATGCCTAAATAAATGTACTGCTGTCGCTCATATTCCGTAATATACCGATTAATACTGATTTTCAAGAAAGAAATGTAATATTCCTACATTCTTATAGCGATAATACGTGAAAATGCGGCAAGTATCTGCTACGAAGCGGATGAATCGCATGCAAATTTCCGGTGATCTGGTTCCGAAAAATATTCACGAGTAAATGTCTGGAATGGGTTCAGAAACGGTCGAAAACTGATATTGAACTAGAATAACCCGAAGAAGCACACGTTTTGAGGTCTGGGCGTGCTATTTCTCATGAAAAATAATAAAGATACGCTTCAATGCCGTATAAACCTAATGGAATATTGATTTATTGCGCACAAATCGTACTCAACTATGGTTAAAACGCAAATATGCATAAGAAAATGTTCTGCTATCGCTCATGATTTGTAATAAAACCGATAAATACTGATTTTTAAGAAAGAAATGTAATATTCGTACATTCTTAACTTGATAATACGTGAAAAATGCGGCAAGTATCCGCCACGAAGCGGATGAATCGAATGCAAATTTCCGTTTATCTGGTTCCGAAAGTAATATTCACGACTAAATGTCAAGAATGGGCTCAAAATCGGTCAAAAACTGATATTGAACTAGAATAACCCGAAGAAGCACACGTTTTGGGTTCTGAGCGTGCTTTATCTCATAAAAATTAACAAAAATACGCTTCAATTCAGTAAAAACGTAATGAAATATTGATTTATCGCGCACAAATCGTACTCCGCTTTTGTTGAAACGCGAATATGCCTAAATAAATGTACTGCTGTCGCACATATTCCGTAATATACCGATTAATACTGATTTTCAAGAAAGAAATGTAATATTCCTACATTTTCTTAACGCGATAACACGTGAAAATGAGGCAAGTATCTGCTACGAAGCGGATAAATCGCATGCAATTTTCCGGTCATCTGGTTCCAAAGATAATATTCACGACTAAATGTCAAGAATGGGTTCACAATCGGTCAAAAACTGATATTGAACTAGAATAACCCGAGTAAGCACACGTTTTCGTTTCTGAGCGTTCTATTTCTATAAAAATAACAAAAATACGCTTCAATTCAGTAAAAACCTAATGAAATATTGATTTATCGCGCACAAATCGTTCTCCACTGTGGTTGAAACGTGAATATGCAGGAATAGAAGTTCCGCTATCGCTCATATTCCGTAATTAACCGAAAAATACAGATTTTCAACAAAGAAATGTAATATTCTCACATTCTAAACGCGATAATACGTGAAAATGCGTTAAGTATCTGCTACGAAGCGGATGAATCGTATGCAAATTTTCCGTTATCCGGTTCCGAAAGTAATATTCACGTCTTAATGTCAAGAATGGGCTGAAAATCGGTCGAACACTGATATTGAACTAGAATAACCCGAAGAAGCACACGTTTTTGGTTCTGAAGGTGCTATTTCTATAACAAATAACAAAAATACGCTTCAGTTCAGTAAAAACCTAATGAAATATTGATTTATCACGCACAAATCGTACTCCACTATGGTTAAAACGCGAATATGCATAAGAAAATGTTCTGCTATCGCTCATGATTTGTAATAAACCGATAAATACTGATTTTCAAGAAACAAATGAAATATTCGTACATTCTTAACTTGATAATACGTGAAAAATGCGGCAAGTATCCGCCACGAAGCGGATGAATCGAATGCAAATTTCCGTTTATCTGGTTCCGAAAGTAATATTCACGACTTAATGTCAAGAATGGGTTCAGAATCGGTCGAAAACTGATATTGAACTAGAATAACCCGAAGAAGCACACGTTTTGGGTTCTGAGCGTGCTATTTCTCATGAAAAATAACAAAAATACGCTTCAATTCAGTAAAAACCTAATGAAATATTGTTTTATCACGCACAAATCGTACTCCACTATGGTAGAAACACGAATATGCCTAAATAAATGTACTGCTATCGCTCAAATTCCGTAATATACCGATAAATACTGATTTTCAAGAAAGAAATGTAATATTCCTACATTCTTATAGCGATAATACGTGAAAAATGCGGCAAGTATCCGCTACGAAGCGGATGAATCGCATGCAAATTTCCGGTTATCTGGTTCCGAAAAATATTCACGAGTAAATGTCTGGAATGGGTTCAGAAACGGTCGAAAACTGATATTGAACTAGAATAACCCGAAGAAGCACACGTTTTGAGGTCTGGGCGTGCTATTTCTCATGAAAAATAATAAAGATACGCTTCAATGCCGTATAAACCTAATGGAATATTGATTTATTGCGCACAAATCGTACTCCACTATTGTTAAAACGCAAATATGCATAAGAAAATGTTCTGCTATCGCTCATGATTTGTAATAAATCAGATAAATACTGATTTTTAAGAAAGAAATGTAATATTCGTACATTCTTAACTTGATAATACGTGAAAAATGCGGCAAGTATCCGCCACGAAGCGGATGAATCGAATGCAAATTTCCGTTTATCTGGTTCCGAAAGTAGTATTCACGACTAAATGTCAAGAATGGGCTCAAAATCGGTCAAAAACTGATATTGAACTAGAATAACCCGAAGAAGCACACGTTTTGGGTTCTGAGCGTGCTTTATCTCATTAAAATTAACAAAAATACGCTTCAATTCAGTAAAAACGTAATGAAATATTGATTTATCGCGCACAAATCGTACTCCGCTTTTGTTGAAACGCGAATATGCCTAAATAAATGTACTGCTGTCGCTCATATTCCGTAATATACCGATTAATACTGATTTTCAAGAAAGAAATGTAATATTCCTACATTTTCTTAACGCGATAACACGTGAAAATGAGGCAAGTATCTGCTACGAAGCGGATAAATCGCATGCAATTTTCCGGTCATCTGGTTCCAAAGATAATATTCACGACTAAATGTCAAGAATGGGTTCACAATCGGTCAAAAACTGATATTGAACTAGAATAACCCGAGTAAGCACACGTTTTCGTTTCTGAGCGTTCTATTTCTATAAAAATAACAAAAATACGCTTCAATTCAGTAAAAACCTAATGAAATATTGATTTATCGCGCACAAATCGTTCTCCACTGTGGTTGAAACGTGAATATGCAGGAATAGAAGTTCCGCTATCGCTCATATTCCGTAATTAACCGAAAAATACAGATTTTCAACAAAGAAATGTAATATTCTCACATTCTAAACGCGATAATACGTGAAAATGCGTTAAGTATCTGCTACGAAGCGGATGAATCGTATGCAAATTTTCCGTTATCCGGTTCCGAAAGTAATATTCACGTCTTAATGTCAAGAATGGGCTGAAAATCGGTCGAACACTGATATTGAACTAGAATAACCCGAAGAAGCACACGTTTTTGGTTCTGAAGGTGCTATTTCTATAACAAATAACAAAAATACGCTTCAGTTCAGTAAAAACCTAATGAAATATTGATTTTTCACGCACAAATCGTACTCCACTATGGTTAAAACGCGAATATGCATAAGAAAATGTTCTGCTATCGCTCATGATTTGTAATAAACCGATAAATACTGATTTTCAAGAAACAAATGAAATATTCGTACATTCTTAACTTGATAATACGTGAAAAATGCGGCAAGTATCCGCCACGAAGCGGATGAATCGAATGCAAATTTCCGTTTATCTGGTTCCGAAAGTAATATTCACGACTTAATGTCAAGAATGGGTTCAGAATCGGTCGAAAACTGATATTGAACTAGAATAACCCGAAGAAGCACACGTTTTGGGTTCTGAGCGTGCTATTTCTCATGAAAAATAACAAAAATACGCTTCAATTCAGTAAAAACCTAATGAAATATTGTTTTATCACGCACAAATCGTACTCCACTATGGTAGAAACACGAATATGCCTAAATAAATGTACTGCTATCGCTCAAATTCCGTAATATACCGATAAATACTGATTTTCAAGAAAGAAATGTAATATTCCTACATTCTTATAGCGATAATACGTGAAATTGCGGCAAGTATCTGCTACGAAGCGGATGAATCGCATGCAAATTTCCGGTTATCTGGTTCCGAAAAATATTCACGAGTAAATGTCTGGAATGGGTTCAGAAACGGTCGAAAACTGATATTGAACTAGAATAACCCGAAGAAGCACACGTTTTGAGGTCTGGGCGTGCTATTTCTCATGAAAAATAATAAAGATACGCTTCAATGCCGTATAAACCTAATGGAATATTGATTTATTGCGCACAAATCGTACTCCACTATTGTTAAAACGCAAATATGCATAAGAAAATGTTCTGCTATCGCTCATGATTTGTAATAAATCAGATAAATACTGATTTTTAAGAAAGAAATGTAATATTCGTACATTCTGAACTTGATAATACGTGAAAAATGCGGCAAGTATCCGCCACGAAGCGGATGAATCGAATGCAAATTTCCGTTTATCTGGTTCCGAAAGTAATATTCACGACTAAATGTCAAGAATGGGCTCAAAATCGGTCAAAAACTGATATTGAACTAGAATAACCCGAAGAAGCACACGTTTTGGGTTCTGAGCGTGCTTTATCTCATTAAAATTAACAAAAATACGCTTCAATTCAGTAAAAACGTAATGAAATATTGATTTATCGCGCACAAATCGTACTCCGCTATTGTTGAAACGCGAATATGCCTAAATAAATGTACTGCCGTCGCTCATATTCCGTAATATACCGATTAATACTGATTTTCAAGAAAGAAATGTAATATTCCTACATTTTCTTAACGCGATAACACGTGAAAATGCGGCAAGTATCTGCTACGAAGCGGATGAAACGCAGGCAAATTTTCGGTTATCTGGTTCCGAAAAATATTCACGACTAAATGTCAAGAATGGGTTCACAATCGGTCAAAAACTGATATTGAACTAGAATAACCCGAGTAAGCACACGTTTTCGTTTCTGAGCGTGCTATTTCTATAAAAATAACAAAAATACGCTTCAATTCAGTAAAAACCTAATGAAATATTGATTTATCGCGCACAAATCGTTCTCCACTGTGGTTGAAACGTGAATATGCAGGAATAGAAGTTCCGCTATCGCTCATATTCCGTAATTAACCGAAAAATACAGATTTTCAACAAAGAAATGTAATATTCTCACATTCTAAACGCGATAATACGTGAAAATGCGTTAAGTATCTGCTACGAAGCGGATGAATCGTATGCAAATTTTCCGTTATCCGGTTCCGAAAGTAATATTCACGTCTTAATGTCAAGAATGGGCTGAAAATCGGTCGAACACTGATATTGAACTAGAATAACCCGAAGAAGCACACGTTTTTGGTTCTGAAGGTGCTATTTCTATAACAAATAAGAAAAATACGCTTCAGTTCAGTAAAAACCTAATGAAATATTGATTTATCACGCACAAATCGTACTCCACTATGGTTAAAACGCGAATATGCATAAGAAAATGTTCTGCTATCGCTCATGATTTGTAATAAACCGATAAATACTGATTTTCAAGAAACAAATGAAATATTCGTACATTCTTAACTTGATAATACGTGAAAAATGCGGCAAGTATTCGCCACGAAGCGGATGAATCGAATGCAAATTTCCGTTTATCTGGTTCCGAAAGTAATATTCACGACTTAATGTCAAGAATGGGCTCAAAATCGGTCGAAAACTGATATTGAACTAGAATAACCCAAAGAAGCACACGTTTTGGGTTCTGAGCGGGCTATTTCTCATAAAAAATAACAAAAATGCGCTTCAATTCAGTAAAAACCTAACGAAATATTGATTTATCGCGCACAAATCGTACTCCACTATGGTTGAAACGCGAATATGCCTAAATAAATGTACTGCTGTCGCTCATATTCCGTAATATACCGATTAATACTGATTTTCAAGAAAGAAATGTAATATTCCTACATTTTCTTAACGCGATAACACGTGAAAATGCGGCAAGTATCTGCTACGAAGCGGATGAAACGCAGGCAAATTTCCGGTTATCTGTTTCCAAAAAAATTTTCAAGACTTAATGTCAAGAACGGGTTCAAAATCGGTCGAAAACTGATATTGAACTAGAATAACCCGAAGAAGCACACGTTTTGAGGTCTGGGCGTGCTATTTCTCATGAAAAATAATAAAGATACGCTTTAATGCCGTATAAACCTAATGGAATATTGATTTATTGCGCACAAATCGTACTCAACTATGGTTAAAACGCAAATATGCATAAGAAAATGTTCTGCTATCGCTCATGATTTGTAATAAATCAGATAAATACTGATTTTCAAGAAAGAAATGTAATATTCGTACATTCTTAACTTGATAATTCGTGAAAAATGCGGCAAGTATCCGCCACGAAGCGGATGAATCGAATGCAAATTTCCGTTTATCTGGTTCCGAAAGTAATATTCACGACTTAATGTCAAGAATGGGCTCAAAATCGGTCAAAAACTGATATTGAACTACAATAACCCGAAGAAGCACACGTTTTGGGTTCTGAGCGTGCTTTATCTCATAAAAATTAACAAAAATACGCTTCAATTCAGTAAAAACGTAATGAAATATTGATTTATCGCGCACAAATCGTACTCCGCTTTTGTTGAAACGCGAATATGCCTAAATAAATGTACTGCTGTCGCTCATATTCCGTAATATACCGATTAATACTGATTTTCAAGAAAGAAATGTAATATTCCTACATTTTCTTAACGCGATAACACGTGAAAATGAGGCAAGTATCTGCTACGAAGCGGATGAATCGCATGCAAATTTCCGGTTATCTGGTTCCGAAAAATATTCACGAGTAAATGTCTGGAATGGGTTCAGAAACGGTCGAAAACTGATATTGAACTAGAATAACCCGAAGAAGCACACGTTTTGAGGTCTGGGCGTGCTATTTCTCATGAAAAATAATAAAGATACGCTTCAATGCCGTATAAACCTAATGGAATATTGATTTATTGCGCACAAATCGTACTCCACTATGGTTAAAACGCAAATATGCATAAGAAAATGTTCTGCTATCGCTCATGATTTGTAATAAATCCGATAAATACTGATTTTCAAGAAAGAAATGTAATATTCGTACATTCTTAACTTGATAATACGTGAAAAATGCGGCAAGTATCCGCCACGAAGCGGATGAATC
The DNA here is from genome assembly GCA_020796165.1 of Pantala flavescens. Classification (NCBI taxonomy): domain Eukaryota; kingdom Metazoa; phylum Arthropoda; class Insecta; order Odonata; family Libellulidae; genus Pantala; species Pantala flavescens. The sequence continues at coordinate 16,170,558 of CM036885.1, read as the reverse complement.
GAATGCAAATTTCCGTTTATCTGGTTCCGAAAGTAATATTCACGACTAAATGTCAAGAATGGGCTCAAAATCGGTCAAAAACTGATATTGAACTAGAATAACCCGAAGAAGCACACGTTTTGGGTTCTGAGCGTGCTTTATCTCATAAAAATTAACAAAAATACGCTTTAATTCAGTAAAAACGTAATGAAATATTGATTTATCGCGCACAAATCGTACTCCGCTATTGTTGAAACGCGAATATGCCTAAATAAATGTACTGCTGTCGCTCATATTCCGTAATATACCGATTAATACTGATTTTCAAGAAAGAAATGTAATATTCCTACATTTTCTTAACGCGATAACACGTGAAAATGCGGCAAGTATATGCTACGAAGCGGATGAAACGCAGGCAAATTTCCGGTTATCTGTTTCCAAAAAAATTTTCAAGACTTAATGTCAAGAACGGGTTCAAAATCGGTCGAAAACTGATATTGAACTAGAATAACCCGAAGAAGCACACGTTTTGAGGTCTGGGCGTGCTATTTCTCATGAAAAATAATAAAGATACGCTTCAATGCCGTATAAACCTAATGGAATATTGATTTATTGCGCACAAATCGTACTCCACTATGGTTAAAACGCGAATATGCATAAGAAAATGTTCTGCTATCGCTCATGATTTGTAATATACCGGTAAATACTGATTTTCAAGAAGAAAATGTAATATTCCTACATTCTAATAGCGATAATACGTGAAAATGCCGCAATTATCTGCTACGAAGCGGATAAATCGCATGCAATTTTCCGGTCATCTGGTTCCAAAAATAATATTCACGACTAAATGTCAAGAATGGGTTCACAATCGGTCAAAAACTGATATTGAACTAGAATAACCCGAGTAAGCACACGTTTTCGTTTCTGAGCGTGCTATTTCTATAAAAATAACAAAAATACGCTTCAATTCAGTAAAAACCTAATGAAATATTGATTTATCGCGCACAAATCGCTCTCCACTGTGGTTGAAACGTGAATATGCAGGAATAGAAGTTCCGCTATCGCTCATATTCCGTAATTAACCGAAAAATACAGATTTTCAACAAAGAAATGTAATATTCTCACATTCTAAACGCGATAATACGTGAAAATGCGTTAAGTATCTGCTACGAAGCGGATGAATCGTATGCAAATTTTCCGTTATCCGGTTCCGAAAGTAATATTCACGTCTTAATGTCAAGAATGGGCTGAAAATCGGTCGAACACTGATATTGAACTAGAATAACCCGAAGAAGCACACGTTTTTGGTTCTGAAGGTGCTATTTCTATAACAAATAAGAAAAATACGCTTCAGTTCAGTAAAAACCTAATGAAATATTGATTTATCACGCACAAATCGTACTCCACTATGGTTAAAACGCGAATATGCATAAGAAAATGTTCTGCTATCGCTCATGATTTGTAATAAACCGATAAATACTGATTTTCAAGAAACAAATGAAATATTCGTACATTCTTAACTGGATAATACGTGAAAAATGCGGCAAGTATTCGCCACGAAGCGGATGAATCGAGTGCAAAGTTCCGTTTATCTGGTTCCGAAAGTAATATTCACGACTTAATGTCAAGAATGGGCTCAAAATCGGTCGAAAACTGATATTGAACTAGAATAACCCAAAGAAGCACACGTTTTGGGTTCTGAGCGGGCTATTTCTCATAAAAAATAACAAAAATGCGCTTCAATTCAGTAAAAACCTAACGAAATATTGATTTAAAGCGCACAAATCGTACTCCACTATGGGTTAAACGCGAATATGCCTAAATAAATGTACTGCTGTCGCTCATATTCCGTAATATACCGATTAATACTGATTTTCAAGAAAGAAATGTAATATTCCTACATTTTCTTAACGCGATAACACGTGAAAATGCGGCAAGTATTCGCCACGAAGCGGATGAATCGAATGCAAATTTCCGTTTATCTGATTCCGAAAGTAATATTCACGACCTTAATGTCAAGAATGGGCTCAAAATCGGTCGAAAACTGATATTGAACTACAATAACCCGAAGAAGCACACGTTTTGAGGTCTGGGCGTGCTATTTCTCATGAAAAATAATAAAGATACGCTTCAATGCCGTATAAACGTAATGGAATATTGATTTATTGCGCACAAATCGTACTCCACTATTGTTAAAACGCAAATATGCATAAGAAAATGTTCTGCTATCGCTCATGATTTGTAATAAAACCGATAAATACTGATTTTCAAGAAAGAAATGTAATATTCGTACATTCTTAACTTGATAATACGTGAAAAATGCGGCAAGTATCCGCCACGAAGCGGATGAACCGAATGCAAATTTCCGTTTATCTGGTTCCGAAAGTAATATTCACGACTAAATGTCAAGAATGGGCTCAAAATCGGTCAAAAACTGATATTGAACTAGAATAACCCGAAGAAGCACACGTTTTGGGTTCTGAGCGTGCTTTATCTCATTAAAATTAACAAAAATACGCTTCAATTCAGTAAAAACGTAATGAAATATTGATTTATCGCGCACAAATCGTACTCCGCTATTGTTGAAACGCGAATATGCCTAAATAAATGTACTGCTGTCGCTCATATTCCGTAATATACCGATTAATACTGATTTTCAAGAAAGAAATGTAATATTCCTACATTTTCTTAACGCGATAACACGTGAAAATGCGGCAAGTATCTGCTACGAAGCGGATGAAACGCAGGCAAATTTCCGGTTATCTGTTTCCAAAAAAATTTTCAAGACTTAATGTCAAGAACGGGTTCAAAATCGGTCGAAAACTGATATTGAACTAGAATATCCCGAAGAAGCACACGTTTTGAGGTCTGGGCGTGCTAATTTTCATGAAAAATAATAAAGATACGCTTCAATGCCGTATAAACCTAATGGAATATTGATTTATTGCGCACAAATCGTACTCCACTATGGTTAAAACGCGAATATGCATAAGAAAATGTTCTGCTATCGCTCATGATTTGTAATAAAACCGATAAATACTGATTTTCAAGAAAGAAGTGTAATATTCGTACATTCTTAACTTGATAATACGTGAAAAATGCGGCAAGTATCCGCCACGAAGTGGATGAATCGCATGCAATTTTCCGGTCATCTGGTTCCAAAAATAATATTCACGACTAAATGTCAAGAATGGGTTCACAATCGGTCAAAAACTGATATTGAACTAGAATAACCCGAGTAAGCACACGTTTTCGTTTCTGAGCGGGCTATTTCTCATAAAAAATAACAAAAATGCGCTTCAATTCAGTAAAAACCTAACGAAATATTGATTTAAAGCGCACAAATCGTACTCCACTATGGGTTAAACGCGAATATGCCTAAATAAATGTACTGCTGTCGCTCATATTCCGTAATATACCGATTAATACTGATTTTCAAGAAAGAAATGTAATATTCCTACATTTTCTTAACGCGATAACACGTGAAAATGCGGCAAGTATTCGCCACGAAGCGGATGAATCGAATGCAAATTTCCGTTTATCTGATTCCGAAAGTAATATTCACGACCTTAATGTCAAGAATGGGCTGAAAATTGGTCGAACACTGATATTGAACTAGAATAACCCGAAGAAGCACACGTTTTTGGTTCTGAAGGTGCTATTTCTATAACAAATAACAAAAATACGCTTCAGTTCAGTAAAAACCTAATGAAATATTGATTTATCACGCACAAATCGTACTCCACTATGGTTAAAACGCGAATATGCATAAGAAAATGTTCTGCTATCGCTCATGATTTGTAATAAACCGATAAATACTGATTTTCAAGAAACAAATGAAATATTCGTACATTCTTAACTTGATAATACGTGAAAAATGCGGCAAGTATCCGCCACGAAGCGGATGAATCGAATGCAAATTTCCGTTTATCTGGTTCCGAAAGTAATATTCACGACTTAATGTCAAGAATGGGCTCAAAATCGGTCAAAAACTGATATTGAACTACAATAACCCGAAGAAGCACACGTTTTGGGTTCTGAGCGTGCTTTATCTCATAAAAATTAACAAAAATACGCTTCATTTCAGTAAAAACCTAATGAAATATTGTTTTATCACGCACAAATCGTACTCCACTATGGTAGAAACACGAATATGCCTAAATAAATGTACTGCTATCGCTCAAATTCCGTAATATACCGATAAATACTGATTTTCAAGAAAGAAATGTAATATTCCTACATTCTTATAGCGATAATACGTGAAATTGCGGCAAGTATCTGCTACGAAGCGGATGAATCGCATGCAAATTTCCGGTTATCTGGTTCCGAAAAATATTCACGAGTAAATGTCTGGAATGGGTTCAGAAACGGTCGAAAACTGATATTGAACTAGAATAACCCGAAGAAGCACACGTTTTGAGGTCTGGGCGTGCTATTTCTCATGAAAAATAATAAAGATACGCTTCAATGCCGTATAAACCTAATGGAATATTGATTTATTGCGCACAAATCGTACTCCACTATTGTTAAAACGCAAATATGCATAAGAAAATGTTCTGCTATCGCTCATGATTTGTAATAAATCAGATAAATACTGATTTTTAAGAAAGAAATGTAATATTCGTACATTCTTAACTTGATAATACGTGAAAAATGCGGCAAGTATCCGCCACGAAGCGGATGAATCGAATGCAAATTTCCGTTTATCTGGTTCCGAAAGTAATATTCACGACTAAATGTCAAGAATGGGCTCAAAAGCGGTCAAAAACTGATATTGAACTAGAATAACCCGAAGAAGCACACGTTTTGGGTTCTGAGCGTGCTTTATCTCATTAAAATTAACAAAAATACGCTTCAATTCAGTAAAAACGTAATGAAATATTGATTTATCGCGCACAAATCGTACTCCGCTATTGTTGAAACGCGAATATGCCTAAATAAATGTACTGCTGTCGCTCATATTCCGTAATATACCGATTAATACTGATTTTCAAGAAAGAAATGTAATATTCCTACATTTTCATAACGCGATAACACGTGAAAATGCGGCAAGTATCTGCTACGAAGCGGATGAATCGCATGCAAATTTCCGGTGATCTGGTTCCGAAAAATATTCACGAGTAAATGTCTGGAATGGGTTCAGAAACGGTCGAAAACTGATATTGAACTAGAATAACCCGAAGAAGCACACGTTTTGAGGTCTGGGCGTGCTATTTCTCATGAAAAATAATAAAGATATGCTTCAATGCCGTATAAACCTAATGGAATATTGATTTATTGCGCACAAATCGTACTCAACTATGGTTAAAACGCAAATATGCATAAGAAAATGTTCTGCTATCGCTCATGATTTGTAATAAAACCGATAAATACTGATTTTCAAGAAAGAAATGTAATATTCGTACATTCTTAACTTGATAATACGTGAAAAATGCGGCAAGTATCCGCCACGAAGCGGATGAATCGAATGCAAATTTCCGTTTATCTGGTTCCGAAAGTAATATTCACGACTTAATGTCAAGAATGGGCTCAAAATCGGTCAAAAACTGATATTGAACTACAATAACCCGAAGAAGCACACGTTTTGGGTTCTGAGCGTGCTTTATCTCATTAAAATTAACAAAAATACGCTTCAATTCAGTAAAAACGTAATGAAATATTGATTTATCGCGCACAAATCGTACTCCGCTTTTGTTGAAACGCGAATATGCCTAAATAAATGTACTGCCGTCGCTCATATTCCGTAATATACCGATTAATACTGATTTTCAAGAAAGAAATGTAATATTCCTACATTTTCTTAACGCGATAACACGTGAAAATGCGGCAAGTATCTGCTACGAAGCGGATGAAACGCAGGCAAATTTTCGGTTATCTGGTTCCGAAAAATATTCACGACTAAATGTCAAGAATGGGTTCACAATCGGTCAAAAACTGATATTGAACTAGAATAACCCGAGTAAGCACACGTTTTCGTTTCTGAGCGTGCTATTTCTATAAAAATAACAAAAATACGCTTCAATTCAGTAAAAACCTAATGAAATATTGATTTATCGCGCACAAATCGTTCTCCACTGTGGTTGAAACGTGAATATGCAGGAATAGAAGTTCCGCTATCGCTCATATTCCGTAATTAACCGAAAAATACAGATTTTCAACAAAGAAATGTAATATTCTCACATTCTAAACGCGATAATACGTGAAAATGCGTTAAGTATCTGCTACGAAGCGGATAAACCGTATGCAAATTTTCCGTTATCCGGTTCCGAAAGTAATATTCACGCCTTAATGTCAAGAATGGGCTGAAAATCGGTCGAACACTGATATTGAACTAGAATAACCCGATGAAGCACACGTTTTTGGTTCTGAAGGTGCTATTTCTATAACAAATAAGAAAAATACGCTTCAGTTCAGTAAAAACCTAATGAAATATTGATTTATCACGCACAAATCGTACTCCACTATGGTTAAAACGCGAATATGCATAAGAAAATGTTCTGCTATCGCTCATGATTTGTAATAAACCGATAAATACTGATTTTCAAGAAACAAATGAAATATTCGTACATTCTTAACTTGATAATACGTGAAAAATGCGGCAAGTATTCGCCACGAAGCGGATGAATCGAATGCAAATTTCCGTTTATCTGGTTCCGAAAGTAATATTCACGACTTAATGTCAAGAATGGGCTCAAAATCGGTCGAAAACTGATATTGAACTAGAATAACCCAAAGAAGCACACGTTTTGGGTTCTGAGCGGGCTATTTCTCATAAAAAATAACAAAAATGCGCTTCAATTCAGTAAAAACCTAACGAAATATTGATTTATCGCGCACAAATCGTACTCCACTATGGTTGAAACGCGAATATGCCTAAATAAATGTACTGCTGTCGCTCATATTCCGTAATATACCGATTAATACTGATTTTCAAGAAAGAAATGTAATATTCCTACATTCTTATAGCGATAATACGTGAAAATGCGGCAAGTATCTGCTACGAAGCGGATGAATCGCATGCAAATTTCCGGTGATCTGGTTCCGAAAAATATTCACGAGTAAATGTCTGGAATGGGTTCAGAAACGGTCGAAAACTGATATTGAACTAGAATAACCCGAAGAAGCACACGTTTTGAGGTCTGGGCGTGCTATTTCTCATGAAAAATAATAAAGATACGCTTTAATGCCGTATAAACCTAATGGAATATTGATTTATTGCGCACAAATCGTACTCAACTATGGTTAAAACGCAAATATGCATAAGAAAATGTTCTGCTATCGGTCATGATTTGTAATAAATCAGATAAATACTGATTTTCAAGAAAGAAATGTAATATTCGTACATGCTTAACTTGATAATACGTGAAAAATGCGGCAAGTATCCGCCACGAAGCGGATGAATCGAATGCAAATTTCCGTTTATCTGGTTCCGAAAGTAATATTCACGACTTAATGTCAAGAATGGGCTCAAAATCGGTCAAAAACTGATATTGAACTACAATAACCCGAAGAAGCACACGTTTTGGGTTCTGAGCGTGCTTTATCTCATAAAAATTAACAAAAATACGCTTCAATTCAGTGAAAACGTAATGAAATATTGATTTATCGCGCACAAATCGTACTCCGCTTTTGTTGAAACGCGAATATGCCTAAATAAATGTACTGCTGTCGCTCATATTCCGTAATATACCGATTAATACTGATTTTCAAGAAAGAAATGTAATATTCCTACATTTTCTTAACGCGATAACACGTGAAAATGCGGCAAGTATTCGCCACGAAGCGGATGAATCGAATGCAAATTTCCGTTTATCTGATTCCGAAAGTAATATTCACGACCTTAATGTCAAGAATGGGCTCAAAATCGGTCGAAAACTGATATTGAACTACAATAACCCGAAGAAGCACACGTTTTGAGGTCTGGGCGTGCTATTTCTCATGAAAAATAATAAAGATACGCTTCAATGCCGTATAAACGTAATGGAATATTGATTTATTGCGCACAAATCGTACTCCACTATGGTTTAAACGTTTAAATTTAAAAATGCATAAGAAAATGTTCTGCTATCGCTCATGATTTGTAATAAAACCGATAAATACTGATTTTCAAGAAAGAAATGTAATATTCGTACATTCTTAACTTGATAATACGTGAAAAATGCGGCAAGTATCCGCCACGAAGCGGATGAATCGAATGCAAATTTCCGTTTATCTGGTTCCGAAAGTAATATTCACGACTAAATGTCAAGAATGGGCTCAAAATCGGTAAAAAACTGATATTGAACTAGAATAACCCGAAGAAGCACACGTTTTGGGTTCTGAGCGTGCTTTATCTCATAAAAATTAACAAAAATACGCTTCAATTCAGTAAAAACGTAATGAAATATTGATTTATCGCGCACAAATCGTACTCCGCTATTGTTGAAACGCGAATATGCCTAAATAAATGTACTGCTTTCGCTCATATTCCGTAATATACCGATTAATACTGATTTTCAAGAAAGAAATGTAATATTCCTACATTTTCTTAACGCGATCACACGTGAAAATGCGGCAAGTATCTGCTACGAAGCGGATGAAACGCAGGCAAATTTCCGGTTATCTGTTTCCAAAAAAATTTTCAAGACTTAATGTCAAGAACGGGTTCAAAATCGGTCGAAAACTGATATTGAACTAGAATAACCCGAAGAAGCACACGTTTTGAGGTCTGGGCGTGCTATTTTTCATGAAAAATAATAAAGATACGCTTCAATGCCGTATAAACCTAATGGAATATTGATTTATTGCGCACAAATCGTGCTCCACTATGGTTAAAACGCGAATATGCATAAGAAAATGTTCTGCTATCGCTCATGATTTGTAATAAAACCGATAAATACTGATTTTCAAGAAAGAAATGTAATATTCGTACATTCTTAACTTGATAATACGTGAAAAATGCGGCATTTATCCGCCGCGAAGCGGATGAATCGAATGCAAATTTCCGTTTATCTGGTTCCGAAAGTAATATTCACGACTAAATGTCAAGAATGGGCTCAAAATCGGTCAAAAACTGATATTGAACTACAATAACCCGAAGAAGCACACGTTTTGGGTTCTGAGCGTGCTTTATCTCATAAAAATTAACAAAAATACGCTTCAATTCAGTAAAAACGTAATGAAATATTGATTTATCGCGCACAAATCATACTGCACTATGGTAGAAACGCGAATATGCATAAATAAATGTAATGCTATCGCTCATATTCCGTAATATACCGGTAAATACTGATTTTCAAGAAGAAAATGTAATATTCCTACATTCTAATAGCGATAATACGTGAAAATGCCGCAATTATCTGCTACGAAGCGGATAAATCGCATGCAATTTTCCGGTCATCTGGTTCCAAAAATAATATTCACGACTAAATGTCAAGAATGGGTTCACAATCGGTCAAAAACTGATATTGAACTAGAATAACCCGAGTAAGCACACGTTTTCGTTTCTGAGCGTGCTATTTCTATAAAAATAACAAAAATACGCTTCAATTCAGTAAAAACCTAATGAAATATTGATTTATCGCGCACAAATCGTTCTCCACTGTGGTTGAAACGTGAATATGCAGGAATAGAAGTTCCGCTATCGCTCATATTCCGTAATTAACCGAAAAATACAGATTTTCAACAAAGAAATGTAATATTCTCACATTCTAAACGCGATAATACGTGAAAATGCCGCAATTATCTGCTACGAAGCGGATAAATCGCGTTTAAATTTTCCGTTATCCGGTTCCGAAAGTAATATTCACGACTAAATGTCAAGAATGGGCTGAAAATCGGTCGAACACTGATATTGAACTAGAATAACCCGAAGAAGCACACGTTTCTGGTTCTGAAGGTGCTATTTCTATAAAAAATAACAAAAATACGCTTCAGTTCAGTAAAAACCTAACGAAATATTGATTTATCACGCACAAATCGTACTCCACTATGGTTAAAACGCGAATATGCATAAATAAATGTAATGCTATCGCTCATATTCCGTAATAAACCGGTAAATACTGATTTTCAACAAAGAAATGTAATTTTTCTACATCCTTAACTTGATAATACGAGAAAATGCGGTAAGTATCTGCTACGAAGCGGATGAATCGAATGCAAATTTCCGGTTATCTGGTTCCGAAAAAATATTCATGACTTAATTTCTAGAATGGGTTCAGAATCGGTCGGAAACTGATATTGAACTAGAATAACCCGAAGAAGCACACGTTTTGGATCTTAAGCGTGTTATATCTCATAAAAATTAACAAAAATACGCTTCAATTCAGTAAAAACGTAATGAAATATTGATTTATCGCGCACAAATCGTACTCCGCTATGGTTGAAACGCGAATATGCATAAATAAATAAATGAAATCGCTCAAATTCCGTAATATACCGGTAAATACTGATTTTCAAGAAGAAAATGTAATATTCCTACATTCTAACTGCGATAATACGTGAAAATGCCGCAATTATCTACTACGAAGCGGATAAATCGCATGCAATTTTCCGGTCATCTGGTTCCAAAAATAATATTCACGACTAAATGTCAAGAATCGATTCACAATCGGTCAAAAACTGATATTGAACTAGAATAACCCGAGTAAGCACACGTTTTGGTTTCTGAGCGTGCTATTTCTATAAAAATAACAAAAATACGCTTCAATTCAGTAAAAACCTAATGAAGTATTGATTTATCGCGCACAAATCGTTCTCCACTGTGGTTGAAACATGAATATGCAGGAATAGAAGTTCCGCTATCGCTCATATTCCGTAATTAACCGAAAAATACAGATTTTCAACAAAGAAATGTAATATTCTCCCATTCTAAACGCGATAATACGTGAAAATGCGTTAAGTATCTGCTACGAAGCGGATGAATCGTATGCAAATTTTCCGTTATCCGGTTCCGAAAGTAATATTCACGCCTTTATGTCAAGAATGGGCTGAAAATCGGTCGAACACTGATATTGAACTAGAATAACCCGAAGAAGCACACGTTTTTGGTTCTGAAGGTGCTATTTCTATAAAAAATAACAAAAATACGCTTTAGTTCAGTAAAAACCTAATGAAATATTGATTTATCACGCACAAATCGTAATCCACTATGGTTAAAACGCGAATATGCCTAAATAAATGTACTGCTGTCGCTCATATTCCGTAATATACCGATTAATACTGATTTTCAAGAAAGAAATGTAATATTCCTACATTTTCATAACGCGATAACACGTGAAAATGCGGCAAGTATCTGCTACGAAGCGGATGAATCGCATGCAAATTTCCGGTGATCTGGTTCCGAAAAATATTCACGAGTAAATGTCTGGAATGGGTTCAGAAACGGTCGAAAACTGATATTGAACTAGAATAACCCGAAGAAGCACACGTTTTGAGGTCTGGGCGTGCTATTTCTCATGAAAAATAATAAAGATATGCTTCAATGCCGTATAAACCTAATGGAATATTGATTTATTGCGCACAAATCGTACTCAACTATGGTTAAAACGCAAATATGCATAAGAAAATGTTCTGCTATCGCTCATGATTTGTAATAAAACCGATAAATACTGATTTTCAAGAAAGAAATGTAATATTCGTACATTCTTAACTTGATAATACGTGAAAAATGCGGCAAGTATCCGCCACGAAGCGGATGAATCGAATGCAAATTTCCGTTTATCTGGTTCCGAAAGTAATATTCACGACTTAATGTCAAGAATGGGCTCAAAATCGGTCAAAAACTGATATTGAACTACAATAACCCGAAGAAGCACACGTTTTGGGTTCTGAGCGTGCTTTATCTCATTAAAATTAACAAAAATACGCTTCAATTCAGTAAAAACGTAATGAAATATTGATTTATCGCGCACAAATCGTACTCCGCTTTTGTTGAAACGCGAATATGCCTAAATAAATGTACTGCCGTCGCTCATATTCCGTAATATACCGATTAATACTGATTTTCAAGAAAGAAATGTAATATTCCTACATTTTCTTAACGCGATAACACGTGAAAATGCGGCAAGTATCTGCTACGAAGCGGATGAAACGCAGGCAAATTTTCGGTTATCTGGTTCCGAAAAATATTCACGACTAAATGTCAAGAATGGGTTCACAATCGGTCAAAAACTGATATTGAACTAGAATAACCCGAGTAAGCACACGTTTTCGTTTCTGAGCGTGCTATTTCTATAAAAATAACAAAAATACGCTTCAATTCAGTAAAAACCTAATGAAATATTGATTTATCGCGCACAAATCGTTCTCCACTGTGGTTGAAACGTGAATATGCAGGAATAGAAGTTCCGCTATCGCTCATATTCCGTAATTAACCGAAAAATACAGATTTTCAACAAAGAAATGTAATATTCTCACATTCTAAACGCGATAATACGTGAAAATGCGTTAAGTATCTGCTACGAAGCGGATAAACCGTATGCAAATTTTCCGTTATCCGGTTCCGAAAGTAATATTCACGCCTTAATGTCAAGAATGGGCTGAAAATCGGTCGAACACTGATATTGAACTAGAATAACCCGATGAAGCACACGTTTTTGGTTCTGAAGGTGCTATTTCTATAACAAATAAGAAAAATACGCTTCAGTTCAGTAAAAACCTAATGAAATATTGATTTATCACGCACAAATCGTACTCCACTATGGTTAAAACGCGAATATGCATAAGAAAATGTTCTGCTATCGCTCATGATTTGTAATAAACCGATAAATACTGATTTTCAAGAAACAAATGAAATATTCGTACATTCTTAACTTGATAATACGTGAAAAATGCGGCAAGTATTCGCCACGAAGCGGATGAATCGAATGCAAATTTCCGTTTATCTGGTTCCGAAAGTAATATTCACGACTTAATGTCAAGAATGGGCTCAAAATCGGTCGAAAACTGATATTGAACTAGAATAACCCAAAGAAGCACACGTTTTGGGTTCTGAGCGGGCTATTTCTCATAAAAAATAACAAAAATGCGCTTCAATTCAGTAAAAACCTAACGAAATATTGATTTATCGCGCACAAATCGTACTCCACTATGGTTGAAACGCGAATATGCCTAAATAAATGTACTGCTGTCGCTCATATTCCGTAATATACCGATTAATACTGATTTTCAAGAAAGAAATGTAATATTCCTACATTCTTATAGCGATAATACGTGAAAATGCGGCAAGTATCTGCTACGAAGCGGATGAATCGCATGCAAATTTCCGGTGATCTGGTTCCGAAAAATATTCACGAGTAAATGTCTGGAATGGGTTCAGAAACGGTCGAAAACTGATATTGAACTAGAATAACCCGAAGAAGCACACGTTTTGAGGTCTGGGCGTGCTATTTCTCATGAAAAATAATAAAGATACGCTTTAATGCCGTATAAACCTAATGGAATATTGATTTATTGCGCACAAATCGTACTCAACTATGGTTAAAACGCAAATATGCATAAGAAAATGTTCTGCTATCGGTCATGATTTGTAATAAATCAGATAAATACTGATTTTCAAGAAAGAAATGTAATATTCGTACATGCTTAACTTGATAATACGTGAAAAATGCGGCAAGTATCCGCCACGAAGCGGATGAATCGAATGCAAATTTCCGTTTATCTGGTTCCGAAAGTAATATTCACGACTTAATGTCAAGAATGGGCTCAAAATCGGTCAAAAACTGATATTGAACTACAATAACCCGAAGAAGCACACGTTTTGGGTTCTGAGCGTGCTTTATCTCATAAAAATTAACAAAAATACGCTTCAATTCAGTGAAAACGTAATGAAATATTGATTTATCGCGCACAAATCGTACTCCGCTTTTGTTGAAACGCGAATATGCCTAAATAAATGTACTGCTGTCGCTCATATTCCGTAATATACCGATTAATACTGATTTTCAAGAAAGAAATGTAATATTCCTACATTTTCTTAACGCGATAACACGTGAAAATGCGGCAAGTATTCGCCACGAAGCGGATGAATCGAATGCAAATTTCCGTTTATCTGATTCCGAAAGTAATATTCACGACCTTAATGTCAAGAATGGGCTCAAAATCGGTCGAAAACTGATATTGAACTACAATAACCCGAAGAAGCACACGTTTTGAGGTCTGGGCGTGCTATTTCTCATGAAAAATAATAAAGATACGCTTCAATGCCGTATAAACGTAATGGAATATTGATTTATTGCGCACAAATCGTACTCCACTATGGTTTAAACGTTTAAATTTAAAAATGCATAAGAAAATGTTCTGCTATCGCTCATGATTTGTAATAAAACCGATAAATACTGATTTTCAAGAAAGAAATGTAATATTCGTACATTCTTAACTTGATAATACGTGAAAAATGCGGCAAGTATCCGCCACGAAGCGGATGAATCGAATGCAAATTTCCGTTTATCTGGTTCCGAAAGTAATATTCACGACTAAATGTCAAGAATGGGCTCAAAATCGGTAAAAAACTGATATTGAACTAGAATAACCCGAAGAAGCACACGTTTTGGGTTCTGAGCGTGCTTTATCTCATAAAAATTAACAAAAATACGCTTCAATTCAGTAAAAACGTAATGAAATATTGATTTATCGCGCACAAATCGTACTCCGCTATTGTTGAAACGCGAATATGCCTAAATAAATGTACTGCTGTCGCTCATATTCCGTAATATACCGATTAATACTGATTTTCAAGAAAGAAATGTAATATTCCTACATTTTCTTAACGCGATCACACGTGAAAATGCGGCAAGTATCTGCTACGAAGCGGATGAAACGCAGGCAAATTTCCGGTTATCTGTTTCCAAAAAAATTTTCAAGACTTAATGTCAAGAACGGGTTCAAAATCGGTCGAAAACTGATATTGAACTAGAATAACCCGAAGAAGCACACGTTTTGAGGTCTGGGCGTGCTATTTTTCATGAAAAATAATAAAGATACGCTTCAATGCCGTATAAACCTAATGGAATATTGATTTATTGCGCACAAATCGTGCTCCACTATGGTTAAAACGCGAATATGCATAAGAAAATGTTCTGCTATCGCTCATGATTTGTAATAAAACCGATAAATACTGATTTTCAAGAAAGAAATGTAATATTCGTACATTCTTAACTTGATAATACGTGAAAAATGCGGCATTTATCCGCCGCGAAGCGGATGAATCGAATGCAAATTTCCGTTTATCTGGTTCCGAAAGTAATATTCACGACTAAATGTCAAGAATGGGCTCAAAATCGGTCAAAAACTGATATTGAACTACAATAACCCGAAGAAGCACACGTTTTGGGTTCTGAGCGTGCTTTATCTCATAAAAATTAACAAAAATACGCTTCAATTCAGTAAAAACGTAATGAAATATTGATTTATCGCGCACAAATCATACTGCACTATGGTAGAAACGCGAATATGCATAAATAAATGTAATGCTATCGCTCATATTCCGTAATATACCGGTAAATACTGATTTTCAAGAAGAAAATGTAATATTCCTACATTCTAATAGCGATAATACGTGAAAATGCCGCAATTATCTGCTACGAAGCGGATAAATCGCATGCAATTTTCCGGTCATCTGGTTCCAAAAATAATATTCACGACTAAATGTCAAGAATGGGTTCACAATCGGTCAAAAACTGATATTGAACTAGAATAACCCGAGTAAGCACACGTTTTCGTTTCTGAGCGTGCTATTTCTATAAAAATAACAAAAATACGCTTCAATTCAGTAAAAACCTAATGAAATATTGATTTATCGCGCACAAATCGTTCTCCACTGTGGTTGAAACGTGAATATGCAGGAATAGAAGTTCCGCTATCGCTCATATTCCGTAATTAACCGAAAAATACAGATTTTCAACAAAGAAATGTAATATTCTCACATTCTAAACGCGATAATACGTGAAAATGCCGCAATTATCTGCTACGAAGCGGATAAATCGCGTTTAAATTTTCCGTTATCCGGTTCCGAAAGTAATATTCACGACTAAATGTCAAGAATGGGCTGAAAATCGGTCGAACACTGATATTGAACTAGAATAACCCGAAGAAGCACACGTTTCTGGTTCTGAAGGTGCTATTTCTATAAAAAATAACAAAAATACGCTTCAGTTCAGTAAAAACCTAACGAAATATTGATTTATCACGCACAAATCGTACTCCACTATGGTTAAAACGCGAATATGCATAAATAAATGTAATGCTATCGCTCATATTCCGTAATAAACCGGTAAATACTGATTTTCAACAAAGAAATGTAATTTTTCTACATCCTTAACTTGATAATACGAGAAAATGCGGTAAGTATCTGCTACGAAGCGGATGAATCGAATGCAAATTTCCGGTTATCTGGTTCCGAAAAAATATTCATGACTTAATTTCTAGAATGGGTTCAGAATCGGTCGGAAACTGATATTGAACTAGAATAACCCGAAGAAGCACACGTTTTGGATCTTAAGCGTGTTATATCTCATAAAAATTAACAAAAATACGCTTCAATTCAGTAAAAACGTAATGAAATATTGATTTATCGCGCACAAATCGTACTCCGCTATGGTTGAAACGCGAATATGCATAAATAAATAAATGAAATCGCTCAAATTCCGTAATATACCGGTAAATACTGATTTTCAAGAAGAAAATGTAATATTCCTACATTCTAACTGCGATAATACGTGAAAATGCCGCAATTATCTACTACGAAGCGGATAAATCGCATGCAATTTTCCGGTCATCTGGTTCCAAAAATAATATTCACGACTAAATGTCAAGAATCGATTCACAATCGGTCAAAAACTGATATTGAACTAGAATAACCCGAGTAAGCACACGTTTTGGTTTCTGAGCGTGCTATTTCTATAAAAATAACAAAAATACGCTTCAATTCAGTAAAAACCTAATGAAGTATTGATTTATCGCGCACAAATCGTTCTCCACTGTGGTTGAAACATGAATATGCAGGAATAGAAGTTCCGCTATCGCTCATATTCCGTAATTAACCGAAAAATACAGATTTTCAACAAAGAAATGTAATATTCTCCCATTCTAAACGCGATAATACGTGAAAATGCGTTAAGTATCTGCTACGAAGCGGATGAATCGTATGCAAATTTTCCGTTATCCGGTTCCGAAAGTAATATTCACGCCTTTATGTCAAGAATGGGCTGAAAATCGGTCGAACACTGATATTGAACTAGAATAACCCGAAGAAGCACACGTTTTTGGTTCTGAAGGTGCTATTTCTATAAAAAATAACAAAAATACGCTTTAGTTCAGTAAAAACCTAATGAAATATTGATTTATCACGCACAAATCGTAATCCACTATGGTTAAAACGCGAATATGCATAAGAAAATGTTCTGCTGTCGCTCATATTCCGTAATATACCGATTAATACTGATTTTCAAGAAAGAAATGTAATATTCCTACATTTTCTTAACGCGATAACACGTGAAAATGCGGCAAGTATCTGCTACGAAGCGGATGAAACGCAGGCAAATTTTCGGTTACCTGTTTCCAAAAAAATTTTCAAGACTTAATGTCAAGAACGGGTTCAAAATCGGTCAAAAACTGATATTGAACTAGAATAACCCGAAGAAGCACACGTTTTGAGGTCTGGGCGTGCTATTTCTCATGAAAAATAATAAAGATACGCTTCAATGCCGTATAAACCTAATGGAATATTGATTTATCGCGCACAAATCGTACTCCGCTATTGTTGTAACGCGAATATGCCTAAATAAATGTACTGCTGTCGCTCATATTTCGTAATATACCGATTAATACTGATTTTCAAGAAAGAAATGTAATATTCCTACATTTTCTTAACGCGATAACACGTGAAAATGCGGCAAGTATCCGCCACGAAGCGGATGAATCGAATGCAAATTTCCGTTTATCTGGTTCCGAAAGTAATATTCACGACTTAATGTCAAGAATGGGTTCACAATCGGTCGAAAACTGATATTGAACTAGAATAACCCGAAGAAGCACACGTTTTGGTTTCTGAGCGTGCTATATCTATAAAAAGTAACAAAAATACGCTTCAATTCAGTAAAAACGTAATGAAATATTGATTTATCGCGCACAAATCGTACTCCGCTATTGTTGAAACGCGAATATGCCTAAATAAATGTACTGCTATCGCTCATATTCCGTAATATACCGATAAATACTGATTTTCAAGAAGAAAATGTAATATTCTTACATTCTAATAGCGATAATACGTGTAAATGCGGCAATTATCTGCTACGAAGCGGATGAATGGCATGCAAATTTCCGGTTATCTGGTTCCGAAAAAATTTTCACGAGTAAATGTCTGGAATGGGTTCAGAATCGGTCGAAAACTGATATTGAACTAGAATAACCCGAAGAAGCACACGTTTTGGGTTCTGAGCGTGCGATTTCTATAAAAAATAACAAAAATACGCTGATATTTAGTAAAAACCTAATGAAATATTGATTTATCACGCACAGATCGTACTGCACTATGGTAGAAACGCGAATATGCATAAATAAATGTAATGCTATCGCTCATATTCCGCAATAAACCGGTAAATACTGATTTTCAACAAAGAAATGTAATTTTTCTACATCCTTAACTTGATAATACGAGAAAATGCGGGTAAGTATCTGCTACGAAGCGGATGAATCGAATGCAAATTTCCGGTTATCTGGTTCCGAAAAAATATTCATGACTTAATTTCTAGAATGGGTTCAGAATCGGTCGGAAACTGATATTGAACTAGAATAACCCGAAGAAGCACACGTTTTGGATCTTAAGCGTGTTATATCTCATAAAAATTAACAAAAATACGCTTCAATTCAGTAAAAACGTAATGAAATATTGATTTATCGCGCACAAATCGTACTCCGCTATGGTTGAAACGCGAATATGCATAAATAAATAAATGAAATCGCTCAAATTCCGTAATATACCGATAAATACTGATTTTCAAGAAGAAAATGTAATATTGCTACATTCTAACTGCGATAATACGTGAAAATGCCGCAATTATCTGCTACGAAGCGGATAAATCGCATGCAATTTTTCGGTCATCTGGTTCCAAAAATAATATTCACGACTAAATGTCAAGAATCGATTCACAATCGGTCAAAAACTGATATTGAACTAGAATAACCCGAGTAAGCACACGTTTTGGTTTCTGAGCGTGCTATTTCTATAAAAATAACAAAAATACGCTTCAATTCAGTAAAAACCTAATGAAGTATTGATTTATCGCGCACAAATCGTTCTCCACTGTGGTTGAAACATGAATATGCAGGAATAGAAGTTCCGCTATCGCTCATATTCCGTAATTAACCGAAAAATACAGATTTTCAACAAAGAAATGTAATATTCTCCCATTCTAAACGCGATAATACGTGAAAATGCGTTAAGTATCTGCTACGAAGCGGATGAATCGTATGCAAATTTTCCGTTATCCGGTTCCGAAAGTAATATTCACGACTTAATGTCAAGAATGGGCTGAAAATCGGTCGAACACTGATATTGAACTAGAATAACCCGAGTAAGCACACGTTTTGGGTTCTGAGCGGGCTATTTCTCATAAAAAATAACAAAAATGCGCTTCAATTCAGTAAAAACCTAACGAAATATTGATTTATCGCGCACAAATCGTACTCCACTATGGTTGAAACGCGAATATGCCTAAATAAATGTACTGCTGTCGCTCATATTCCGTAATATACCGATTAATACTGATTTTCAAGAAAGAAATGTAATATTCCTACATTTTCTTAACGCGATAACACGTGAAAATGCGGCAAGTATCTGCTACGAAGCGGATGAATTGAATGCAAATTTTCGGTTATCTGGTTCCGAAAGTAATATTCACGACTTAATGTCAAGAATGGGTTCAAAATCGGTCAAAACTGATATTGAACTAGAATAACCCGAAGAAGCACACGTTTTGGTTTCTGAGCGTGCTATATCTATAAAAAGTAACAAAAATACGCTTCAATTCAGTAAAAACGTAATAAATATTGATTTATCGCGCACAAATCGTACTCCGCTATTGTTGAAACGCTAATATGCCTAAATAAATGTACTGTTATCGCTCATATTCCGTAATATACCGATAAATACTGATTTTCAAGAAGAAAATGTAATATTCCTACATTCTAATAGCGATAATACGTGAAAATGCGGCAATTATCTGCTACGAAGCGGATGAATGGCATGCAAATTTCCGGTTATCCGGTTCCGAAAAAATTTTCACGAGTAAATGTCTGGAATGGGTTCAGAATCGGTCGAAAACTGATATTGAACTAGAATAACCCGAAGAAGCACACGTTTTGGGTTCTGAGCGTGCGATTTCTATAAAAAATAACAAAAATACGCTGATATTTAGTAAAAACCTAATGAAATATTGATTTATCACGCACAGATCGTACTGCACTATGGTAGAAACGCGAATATGCATAAATCAATGTAATGCTATCGCTTATATTCCCGTAATAAACCGGTAAATACTGATTTTCAACAAGGAAATGTAATTTTTCTACATTCTAAACTTGATAATACGTGAAAAATGCGGCAAGAATCCTCTAAGAAGCGGATAAATCGCATGTAAATTTCCGGTTATCTGGTTCCGAAAGTAATATTTACGACTTAGTGTCAAGAATGAGCTCAAAATCGGTCAAAATCTGATATTATACTAGAATAACCCGAAGAAGCACACGTTTTGAGGTCTTGGTTTGCTATTTCTCATGAAAAATAATAAAGATACGCTTCAATGCCGTATAAACCTAATGGAATATTGTTTTATCACGCACAAATCGTACTCCACTATGGTTAAAACGCGAATATGCATAAGAAAATGTTCTGTTATCGCTCATGATTTGTAATAAACCGATAAATACTGATTTTCAAGAAAGAAATGTAATATTCGTACATTCTTAACTTGATAATACGTGAAAAATGCGGCAAGTATCCGCCACGAAGCGGATGAATCGAATGCAAATTTCCGTTTATCTGGTTCCGAAAGTAGTATTCACGACTTAATGTCAAGAATGGGTTCAGAATCGGTCGAAAACTGATATTGAACTAGAATAACCCGAAGAAGCACACGTTTTGGGTTCTGAGCGTGCTATTTCTCATGAAAAATAACAAAAATACGCTTCAATTCAGTAAAAACCTAATGAAATATTGTTTTATCACGCACAAATCGTACTCCACTATGGTAGAAACACGAATATGCCTAAATAAATGTACTGCTATCGCTCAAATTCCGTAATATACCGATAAATACTGTTTTTCAAGAAAGAAATGTAATATTCCTACATTCTTATAGCGATAATACGTGAAAATGCGGCAAGTATCTGCTACGAAGCGGATGAATCGCATGCAAATTTCCGGTTATCTGGTTCCGAAAAATATTCACGAGTAATTGTCTGGAATGGGTTCAGAAACGGTCGAAAACTGATATTGAACTAGAATAACCCGAAGAAGCACACGTTTTGGGTTCAGAGCGTGCCTTTTCTATAAAAAATAACAAAAATACGCTTAAATTCAGTTAAAACCTAATGAAATATTGATTTATCACGCACAAATCGTACTCCACTATGGAAAAAACATGAATATGCATAAATGAATGTAATGCTATCGCTCATATTCCGTAAGAAACCGGTAAAGACTGATTTTCAACAAGGAAATGTAATTTTTCTACATTGTAAACTTGATAATACGTTAAAATGCGGCAAGTATCTACGACAAAGCGGATAAATCGCATTTAATTTTTTCCGGTTATCTGGTTCCGAAAGTAATATTTACGGACTCAGTGTCAAGAATGAGCTCAAAATCGGTCAAAATCTGATATTTTACTAGAATAACCCGAAAAAGCACACGTTTTGAGGTCTGGGCGTGCTATTTCTCATGAAAAATAATAAAGATACGCTTCAATGCCGTATAAACCTAATGGAATATTGATTTTATTGCGCACAAATCGTACTCCACTATGGTAAAAACGCGAATATGCATAAGAAAATGTTCTGCTATCGCTCATGATTTGTAATAAAACCGATATATACTGATTTTCAAGAAAGAAATGTAATATTCGTACATTCTTAACTTGATAATACGTGAAAAATGCGGCAAGTATCCGCCACGAAGCGGATGAATCGAATGCAAATTTCCGTTTATCTGGTTCAGAAAGTAATATTCACGGACTAAATGTTAAGAATGGGCTCAAAATCGGTCAAAAACTGATATTGAACTAGAATAACCCGTAGAAGCACACGTTTTGGGTTCTGAGCGTGCTTTATCTCATAAAAATTAACAAAAATACGCTTCAATTCAGTAAAAACGTAATGAAATATTGATTTATCGCGCACAAATCGTACTCCGCTATTGTTGAAACGCGAATATGCCTAAATAAATGTACTGCTGTCGCTCATATTCCGTAATATACCGATTAATACTGATTTTCAAGAAAGAAATGTAATATTCCTACATTTTCTTAACGCGATAACACGTGAAAATGCGGCAAGTATCTGCTACGAAGCGGATGAAACGCAGGCAAATTTCCGGTTATCTGTTTCCAAAAAAATTTTCAAGACTTAATGTCAAGAACGGGTTCAAAATCGGTCGAAAACTGATATTGAACTAGAATAACCCGAAGAAGCACACGTTTTGAGGTCTGGGCGTGCTATTTCTCATGAAAAATAATAAAGATACGCTTCAATGCCGTAAACCTAATGGAATATTGTTTTATCACGCACAAATCATACTGCACTATGGTAGAAACGCGAATATGCATAAATAAATGTAATGCTTTCGCTCATATTCCGTAATAAACCGGTAAATACTGATTTTCAACAAAGAAATGTAATTTCTCTACATCCTTAACTTGATAATACGAGAAAATGCGGTAAGTACTACGAAGCGGATGAATCGAATGCAAATTTCCGGTTATCCGGTTCCGAAAAAATTTTCAAGACTTAATGTCAAGAACGGGTTCAGAATCGGTCGGAAACTGATATTGAACTAGAATAACCCGAAGAAGCACACGTTTTGGATCTTAAGCGTGTTATATCTCATAAAAATTAACAAAAATACGCTTCAATTCAGTAAAAAACGTAATGAAATATTGATTTATCGCGCACAAATCGTACTCCGCTATGGTTGAAACGCGAATATGCATAAATAAATAAATGAAATCGCTCAAATTCCGTAATATACCGGAATATACTGATTTTCAAGAAGAAAATGTAATATTCCAACATATTAATAGCGATAATACGTGAAAATGCCGCAATTATCTGCTACGAAGCGGATAAATCGCATGCAATTTTCCGGTCATCTGGTTCCAAAAATAATATTCACGACTAAATGTCAAGAATGGGTTCACAATCGGTCAAAAACTGATATTGAACTAGAATAACCCGAATAAGCACACGCTTTCGTTTCTGAGCGTGCTATTTCTATAAAAATAACAAAAATACGCTTCAATTCAGTAAAAACCTAATGAAATATTGATTTATCGCGCACAAATCGTTCTCCACTGTGGTTGAAACGTGAATATGCAGGAATAGAAGTTCCGCTGTCGCTCATATTCCGTAATTAACCGAATAATACAGATTTTCAACAAAGAAATGTAATATTCTCACATTCTAAACGCGATAATACGTGAAAATGCGTTAAGTATCTATTACGAAGCGGATGAATCGTATGCAAATTTTCCATTATCCGGTTCCGAAAGTAATATTCACGTCTTAATGTCAAGAATGGGCTGAAAATCGGTCGAACACTGATATTGAACTAGAATAACCGGAAGAAGCACACGTTTTTGGTTCTGAAGGTGCTATTTCTATAAAAAATAACAAAAATACGCTTCAGTTCAGTAAAAACCTAATGAAATATTGATTTATCACGCACAAATCGTACTCCACTATGGTTAAAACGCGAATATGCATAAGAAAATGTTCTGCTATCGCTCATGATTTGTAATAAACCGATAAATACTGATTTTCAAGAAACAAATGAAATATTCGTACATTCTTAACTTGATAATACGTGAAAAATGCGGCAAGTATTCGCCACGAAGCGGATGAATCGAATGCAAATTTCCGTTTTTCTGGTTCCGAAAGTAATATTCACGACTTAATGTCAAGAATGGGCTCAAAATCGGTCGAAAACTGATATTGAACTAGAATAACCCAAAGAAGCACACGTTTTGGGTTCTGAGCGGGCTATTTCTCATATAAAAAATAACAAAAATGCGCTTCAATTCAGTAAAAACCTAACGAAATATTGATTTATCGCGCACAAATCGTACTCCACTATGGTTGAAACGCGAATATGCCTAAATAAATGTACTGCTGTCGCTCATATTCCGTAATATACCGATTAATACTGATTTTCAAGAAAGAAATGTAATATTCCTACATTTTCTTAACGCGATAACACGTGAAAATGCGGCAAGTATCTGCTACGAAGCGGATGAAACGCAGGCAAATTTCCGGTTATCTGTTTCCAAAAAAATTTTCAAGACTTAATGTCAAGAACGGGTTCAAAATCGGTCGAAAACTGATATTGAACTAGAATAACCCGAAGAAGCACACGTTTTGAGGTCTGGGCGTGCTATTTTTCATGAAAAATAATAAAGATACGCTTCAATGCAATATAAACCTAATGGAATATTGATTTATTGCGCACAAATCGTACTCCACTATGGTTAAAACGCAAATATGCATTAGAAAATGTTCTGCTATCGCTCATGATTTGTAATAAAACCGATAAATACTGATTTTCAAGAAAGAAATGTAATATTCGTACATTCTTAACTTGATAATACGTGAAAAATGCGGCAAGTATCCGCCACGAAGCGGATGAATCGAATGCAAATTTCCGTTTATCTGGTTCCGAAAGTAATATTCACGACTAAATGTCAAGAATGGGCTCAAAATCGGTCAAAAACTGATATTGAACTAGAATAACCCGAAGAAGCACACGTTTTGGGTTCTGAGCGTGCTTTATCTCATAAAAATTAACAAAAATACGCTTCAATTCAGTAAAAACGTAATGAAATATTGATTTATCGCGCACAAATCGTACTCCGCTATTGTTGAAACGCGAATATGCCTAAATAAATGTACTGCTGTCGCTCATATTCCGTAATATACCGATTAATACTGATTTTCAAGAAAGAAATGTAATATTCCTACATTTTCTTAACGCGATAACACGTGAAAATGCGGCAAGTATCTGCTACGAAGCGGATGAAACGCAGGCAAATTTTCGGTTATCTGTTTCCAAAAAAATTTTCAAGACTTAATGTCAAGAACGGGTTCAAAATCGGTCAAAAACTGATATTGAACTAGAATAACCCGAAGAAGCACACGTTTTGAGGTCAGGGCGTGCTATTTCTCATGAAAAATAATAAAGATACGCTTCAATGCCGTATAAACCTAATGGAATATTGATTTATCGCGCACAAATCGTACTCCGCTATTGTTGAAACGCGAATATGCCTAAATAAATGTACTGCTGTCGCTCATATTCCGTAATATACCGATTAATACTGATTTTCAAGAAAGAAATGTAATATTCCTACATTTTCTTAACGCGATAACACGTGAAAATGCGGCAAGTATCCGCCACGAAGCGGATGAATCAAATGCATATTTCCGTTTATCTGGTTCCGAAAGTAATATTCACGACTTAATGTCAAGAATGGGTTCACAATCGGTCGAAAACTGATATTGAACTAGAATAACCCGAAGAAGCACACGTTTTGGTTTCTGAGCGTGCTATATCTATAAAAAGTAACAAAAATACGCTTCAATTCAGTAAAAACGTAATGAAATATTGATTTATCGCGCACAAATCGTACTCCGCTATTGTTGAAACGCGAATATGCCTAAATAAATGTACTGCTATCGCTCATATTCCGTAATATACCGATAAATACTGATTTTCAAGAAGAAAATGTAATATTCCTACATTCTAATAGCGATAATACGTGAAAATGCGGCAATTATCTGCTACGAAGCGGATGAATGGCATGCAAATTTCCGGTTATCTGGTTCCGAAAAAATTTTCACGAGTAAATGTCTGGAATGGGTTCAGAATCGGTCGAAAACTGATATTGAACTAGAATAACCCGAAGAAGCACACGTTTTGGGTTCTGAGCGTGCGATTTCTATAAAAAATAACAAAAATACGCTGATATTTAGTAAAAACCTAATGAAATATTGATTTATCACGCACAGATCGTACTGCACTATGGTAGAAACGCGAATATGCTTAAATCAATGTAATGCTATCGCTCATATTCCGTAATAAACCGGTAAATACTGATTTACAACAAGGAAATGTAATTTTTCTACATCCTAAACTTGATAATACGTGAAAAATGCGGCAAGTATCCGCCACGAAGCGGATGAATCGAATGCAAATTTCCGTTTATCTGGTTCCGAAAGTAATATTCACGACTTAATGTCAAGAATGGGTTCACAATCGGTCAAAAACTGATATTGAACTAGAATAACCCGAGTAAGCACACGTTTTCGTTTCTGAGCGTGCTATTTCTATAAAAATAACAAAAATACGCTTCAATTCAGTAAAAACCTAATGAAATTTTGATTTATCGCGCACAAATCGTTCTCCACTGTGGTTGAAACGTGAATATGCAGGAATAGATGTTCCGCTATCGCTCATATTCCGTAATTAACCGAAAAATACAGATTTTCAACAAAGAAATGTAATATTCTCACATTCTAAACGCGATAATACGTGAAAATGCGTTAAGTATCTGCTACGAAGCGGATGAATCGTATGCAAATTTTACGTTATCCGGTTCCGAAAGTAATATTCACGTCTTAATGTCAAGAATGGGCTGAAAATCGGTCGAACACTGATATTGAACTAGAATAACCCGAGTAAGCACACGTTTTTGGTTCTGAAGGTGCTATTTCTATAAAAAATAACAAAATTACGCTTCAGTTCAGTAAAAACCTATAGAAATATTGATTTATCACGCACAAATCGTACTCCACTATGGTTAAAACGCGAATATGCATAAGAAAATGTTCTGCTATCGCTCATGATTTGTAATAAACCGATAAATACTGATTTTCAAGAAACAAATGAAATATTCGTACATTCTTAACTGGATAATACGTGAAAAATGCGGCAAGCATTCGCCACGAAGCGGATGAATCGAGTGCAAAGTTCCGTTTATCTGGTTCCGAAAGTAATATTCACGACTTAATGTCAAGAATAGGCTCAAAATCGGTCGAAAACTGATATTGAACTAGAATAACCCAAAGAAGCACACGTTTTGGGTTCTGAGCGGGCTATTTCTCATGAAAAATAACAAAAATGCGCTTCAATTCAGTAAAAACCTAACGAAATATTGATTTAAAGCGCACAAATCGTACTCCACTATGGGTTAAACGCGAATATGCCTAAATAAATGTACTGCTGTCGCTCATATTCCGTAATATACCGATTAATACTGATTTTCAAGAAAGAAATGTAATATTCCTACATTTTCTTAACGCGATAACACGTGAAAATGCGGCAAGTATTCGCCACGAAGCGGATGAATCGAATGCAAATTTCCGTTTATCTGATTCCGAAAGTAATATTCACGACCTTTATGTCAAGAATGGGCTCAAAATCGGTCGAAAACTGATATTTTACTAGATTAATCCGAAAAAGCACACGTTTTGAGGTCTGGGCGTGCTATTTCTCATGAAAAATAATAAAGATACGCTTCAATGCCGTATAAACCTAATGGAATATTGATTTATTGCGCACAAATCGTACTCCACTATGGTTTAAACGTTTAAATTTAAAAATGCATAAGAAAATGTTCTGCTATCGCTCATGATTTGTAATAAAACCGATAAATACTGATTTTCAAGAAAGAAATGTAATATTCGTACATTCTTAACTTGATAATACGTGAAAAATGCGGCAAGTATCCGCCACGAAGCGGATGAATCGAATGCAAATTTCCGTTTATCTGGTTCCGAAAGTAATATTCACGACTAAATGTCAAGAATGGGCTCAAAATCGGTCAAAAACTGATATTGAACTAGAATAACCCGAAGAAGCACACGTTTTGGGTTCTGAGCGTGCTTTATCTCATAAAAATTAACAAAAATACGCTTCAATTCAGTAAAAACGTAATGAAATATTGATTTATCGCGCACAAATCGTACTCCGCTATTGTTGAAACGCGAATATGCCTAAATAAATGTACTGCTGTCGCTCATATTCCGTAATATACCGATTAATACTGATTTTCAAGAAAGAAATGTAATATTCCTACATTTTCATAACGCGATAAAACGTGAAAATGCGGCAAGTATCTGCTACGAAGCGGATGAATCGCATGCAAATTTCCGGTGATCTGGTTCCGAAAAATATTCACGAGTAAATGTCTGGAATGGGTTCAAAATCGGTCGAAAACTGATATTGAACTAGAATATCCCGAAGAAGCACACGTTTTGAGGTCTGGGCGTGCTATTTTTCATGAAAAATAATAAAGATACGCTTCAATGCCGTATAAACCTAATGGAATATTGATTTATTGCGCACAAATCGTACTCCACTATGGTTAAAACGCGAATATGCATAAGAAAATGTTCTGCTATCGCTCATGATTTGTAATAAAACCGATAAATACTGATTTTCAAGAAACAAATGTAATATTCGTACATTCTTAACTTGATAATACGTGAAAAATGCGGCAAGTATCCGCCACGAAGTGGATGAATCGAATGCAAATTTCCGTTTAACTGGTTCCGAAAGTAATATTCACGACTAAATGTCAAGAATGGGCTCAAAATCGGTCAAAAACTGATATTGAACTAGAATAACCCGAAGAAGCACACGTTTTGGGTTCTGAGCGTGCTTTATCTCATAAAAATTAACAAAAATACGCTTCAATTCAGTAAAAACGTAATGAAATATTGATTTATCGCGCACAAATCGTACTCCGCTTTTGTTGAAACGCGAATATGCCTAAATAAATGTACTGCTGTCGCTCATATTCCGTAATATACCGATTAATACTGATTTTCAAGAAAGAAATGTAATATTCCTACATTTTCTTAACGCGATAACACGTGAAAATGCGGCAAGTATCTGCTACGAAGCGGATGAAACGCAGGCAAATTTCCGGTTATCTGTTTCCAAAAAAATTTTCAAGACTTAATGTCAAGAACGGGTTCAAAATCGGTCGAAAACTGACATTGAACTAGAATAACCCGAAGAAGCACACGTTTTGAGGTCTGGGCGTGCTATTTCTCATGAAAAATAATAAAGATAAGCTTCAATGCCGTAAAAACCTAATGGAATATTGTTTTATCACGCACAAATCATACTGCACTATGGTAGAAACGCGAATATGCATAAATAAATGTAATGCTATCGCTCATATTCCGTAATATACCGGTAAATACTGATTTTCAAGAAGAAAATGTAATATTCCTACATTCTAATAGCGATAATACGTGAAAATGCCGCAATTATCTGCTACGAAGCGGATAAATCGCATGCAATTTTCCGGTCATCTGGTTCCAAAAATAATATTCACGACTAAATGTCAAGAATGGGTTCACAATCGGTCAAAAACTGATATTGAACTAGAATAACCCGAGTAAGCGCACGTTTTCGTTTCTGAGCGTGCTATTTCTATAAAAATAACAAAAATACGCTTCAATTCAGTAAAAACCTAATGAAATATTGATTTATCGCGCACAAATCGTTCTCCACTGTGGTTGAAACGTGAATATGCAGGAATAGAAGTTCCGCTATCGCTCATATTCCGTAATTAACCGAAAAATACAGATTTTCAACAAAGAAATGTAATATTCTCACATTCTAAACGCGATAATACGTGAAAATGCGTTATGTATCTGCTACGAAGCGGATGAATCGTATGCAAATTTTCCGTTATCCGGTTCCGAAAGTAATATTCACGTCTTAATGTCAAGAATGGGCTGAAAATCGGTCGAACACTGATATTGAACTAGAATAACCCGAAGAAGCACACGTTTTTGGTTCTGAAGGTGCTATTTCTATAACAAATAACAAAAATACGCTTCAGTTCAGTAAAAACCTAATGAAATATTGATTTATCACGCACAAATCGTACTCCACTATGGTTAAAACGCGAATATGCATAAGAAAATGTTCTGCTATCGCTCATGATTTGTAATAAACCGATAAATACTGATTTTCAAGAAACAAATGAAATATTCGTACATTCTTAACTTGATAATACGTGAAAAATGCGGCAAGTATTCGCCACGAAGCGGATGAATCGAGTGCAAAGTTCCGTTTATCTGGTTCCGAAAGTAATATTCACGACTTAATGTCAAGAATGGGCTCAAAATCGGTCGAAAACTGATATTGAACTAGAATAACCCAAAGAAGCACACGTTTTGGGTTCTGAGCGGGCTATTTCTCATAAAAAATAACAAAAATGCGCTTCAATTCAGTAAAAACCTAACGAAATATTGATTTAAAGCGCACAAATCGTACTCCACTATGGGTTAAACGCGAATATGCCTAAATAAATGTACTGCTGTCGCTCATATTCCGTAATATACCGATTAATACTGATTTTCAAGAAAGAAATGTAATATTCCTACATTTTCTTAACGCGATAACACGTGAAAATGCGGCAAGTATTCGCCGCGAAGCGGATGAATCGAATGCAAATTTCCGTTTATCTGGTTCCGAAAGTAATATTCACGACTAAATGTCAAGAATGGGCTCAAAATCGGTCAAAAACTGATATTGAACTACAATAACCCGAAGAAGCACACGTTTTGGGTTCTGAGCGTGCTTTATCTCATAAAAATTAACAAAAATACGCTTCAATTCAGTAAAAACGTAATGAAATATTGATTTATCGCGCACAAATCATACTGCACTTTGGTAGAAACGCGAATATGCATAAATAAATGTAATGCTATCGCTCATATTCCGTAATATACCGGTAAATACTGATTTTCAAGAAGAAAATGTAATATTCCTACATTCTAATAGCGATAATACGTGAAAATGCCGCAATTATCTGCTACGAAGTGGATAAATCGCATGCAATTTTCCGGTCATCTGGTTCCAAAAATAATATTCACGACTAAATGTCAAGAATGGGTTCACAATCGGTCAAAAACTCATATTGAACTAGAATAACCCGAGTTAGCACACGTTTTCGTTTCTGAGCGTGCTATTTCTATAAAAATAACAAAAATACGCTTCAATTCAGTAAAAACCTAATGAAATATTGATTTATCGCGCACAAATCGTTCTCCACTGTGGTTGAAACGTGAATATGCAGGAATAGAAGTTCCGCTATCGCTCATATTCCGTAATTAACCGAAAAATACAGATTTTCAACAAAGAAATGTAATATTCTCACATTCTAAACGCGATAATACGTGAAAATGCGTTAAGTATCTGCTACGAAGCGGATGAATCGTATGCAAATTTTCCGTTATCCGGTTCCGAAAGTAATATTCACGTCTTAATGTCAAGAATGGGCTGAAAATCGGTCGAACACTGATATTGAACTAGAATAACCCGAAGAAGCACACGTTTTTGGTTCTGAAGGTGCTATTTCTATAAAAAATAACAAAAATACGCTTCAGTTCAGTAAAAACCTATAGAAATATTGATTTATCACGCACAAATCGTACTCCACTATGGTTAAAACGCGAATATGCATAAGAAAATGTTCTGCTATCGCTCATGATTTGTAATAAACCGATAAATACTGATTTTCAAGAAACAAATGAAATATTCGTACATTCTTAACTGGATAATACGTGAAAAATGCGGCAAGCATTCGCCACGAAGCGGATGAATCGAGTGCAAATTTCCGTTTATCTGGTTCCGAAAGTAATATTCACGACTTAATGTCAAGAATGGGCTCAAAATCGGTCGAAAACTGATATTGAACTAGAATAACCCGAAGAAGCACACGTTTTGAGGTCTGGGCGTGCTATTTCTCATGAAAAATAATAAAGATACGCTTCAATTCAGTAAAAACGTAATGAAATATTGATTTATCGCGCACAAATCATACTGCACTATGGTAGAAACGCGAATATGCATAAATAAATGTAATGCTATCGCTCATATTCCGTAATATACCGGTAAATACTGATTTTCAAGAAGAAAATGTAATATTCCTACATTCTAATAGCGATAATACGTGAAAATGCCGCAATTATCTGCTACGTAGCGGATAAATCGCATGCAATTTTCCGGTCATCTGGTTCCAAAAATAATATTCACGACTAAATGTATGGAATGGGTTCACAATCGGTCAAAAACTGATATTGAACTAGAATAACCCGAAGAAGCACACGTTTTGGGTTCTGAGCGTGCTTTATCTCATAAAAATTAATAAAAATACGCTTCAATTCAGTAAAAACGTAATGAAATATTGATTTATCGCGCACAAATCATACTGCACTATGGTAGAAACGCGAATATGCATAAATAAATGTAATGCTATCGCTCATATTCCGTAATATACCGGTAAATACTGATTTGCAAGAAGAAAATGTAATATTCCTACATTCTAATAGCGATAATACGTGAAAATGCCGCAATTATCTGCTACGAAGCGGATAAATCGCATGCAATTTTCCGGTCATCTGGTTCCAAAAATAATATTCACGACTTAATGTCAAGAATGGGTTCACAATCGGTCAAAAACTGATATTGAACTAGAATAACCCGAGTAAGCACACGTTTTCGTTTCTGAGCGTGCTATTTCTATAAAAATAACAAAAATACGCTTCAATTCAGTAAAAACCTAATGAAATATTGATTTATCGCGCACAAATCGTTCTCCACTGTGGTTGAAACGTGAATATGCAGGAATAGAAGTTCCGCTATCGCTCATATTCCGTAATTAACCGAAAAATACAGATTTTCAACAAAGAAATGTAATATTCTCTACATCCTTAACTTGATAATACGAGAAAATGCGGTAAGTATCTGCTACGAAGCGGATGAATCGAATGCAAATTTCCGGTTATCTGGTTCCGAAAAAATATTCATGACTTAATTTCTAGAATGGGTTCAGAATCGGTCGGAAACTGATATTGAACTAGAATAACCCGAAGAAGCACACGTTTTGGATCTTAAGCGTGTTATATCTCATAAAAATTAACAAAAATACGCTTCAATTCAGTAAAAATGTAATGAAATATTGATTTATCGCGCACAAATCGTACTCCGCTATGGTTGAAACGCGAATATGCATAAATAAATAAATGAAATCGCTCAAATTCCGTAATATACCGGTAAATACTGATTTTCAAGAAGAAAATGTAATATTCCTACATTCTTACTGCGATAATACGTGAAAATGCCGCAATTATCTGCTACGAAGCGGATAAATCGCATGCAATTTTCCGGTCATCTGGTTACAAAAATAATATTCACGACTAAATGTCAAGAATCGTTTCACAATCGGTCAAAAACTGATATTGAACTAGAATAACCCGAGTAAGCACACGTTTTGGTTTCTGAGCGTGCTATTTCTATAAAAATAACAAAAATACGCTTCAATTCAGTAAAAACCTAATGAAATATTGATTTATCACGCACAAATCGTACTCCACTATGGTTAAAACGCGAATATGCATAAGAAAATGTTCTGCTATCGCTCATGATTTGTAATAAACCGATAAATACTGATTTTCAAGAAACAAATGAACTATTCATACATTCTTAACTTGATAATACGTGAAAAATGCGGCAAGTTTTCGCCACGAAGCGGATGAATCGAATGCAAATTTCCGTTTATCTGGTTCCGAAAGTAATATTCACGACTGAATGTCAAGAATGGGCTCAAAATCGGTAGAAAACTGATATTGAACTAGAATAACCCAAAGAAGCACACGTTTTGGGTTCTGAGCGGGCTATTTTTCATAAAAAATAACAAAAATGCGCTTCAATTCAGTAAAAACCTAACGAAATATTGATATATCGCGCACAAGTCGTACTCCACTATGGTTGAAACGCGAATATGCCTAAATAAATGTACTGCTATAGCTCATATTCCGTAATATACCGATCAATACTGATTTTCAATAAAGAAATGTAAATTTCCTACATTCTTAACGCGTTAATACGTGAAAATGCGGCAAGTATTCGCCAGGAAGCGGATGAATCGAATGCAAATTTCCGTTTAACTGGTTCCGAAAGTAATATTCACGACTAAATGTCAAGAATGGGCTCAAAATCGGTCAAAAACTGATATTGAACTAGAATAACCCGAAGAAGCACACGTTTTGGGTTCTGAGCGTGCTTTATCTCATAAAAATTAACAAAAATACGCTTCAATTCAGTAAAAACGTAATGAAATATTGATTTATCGCGCACAAATCATACTGCACTATGGTAGAAACGCGAATATGCATAAATAAATGTAATGCTATCGCTCATATTCCGTAATATACCTGTAAATACTGATTTTCAAGAAGAAAATGTAATATTCCTACATTCTAATAGCGATAATACGTGAAAATGCCGCAATTATCTGCTACGTAGCGGATAAATCGCATGCAATTTTCCGGTCATCTGGTTCCAAAAATAATATTCACGACTTAATGTATGGAATTGGTTCACAATCGGTCAAAAACTGATATTGAACTAGAATAACCCGAAGAAGCACACGTTTTGGGTTCTGAGCGTGCTTTATCTCATAAAAATTAATAAAAATACGCTTCAATTCAGTAAAAACGTAATGAAATATTGATTTATCGCGCACAAATCATACTGCACTATGGTAGAAACGCGAATATGCATAAATAAATGTAATGCTATCGCTCATATTCCGTAATATACCGGTAAATACTGATTTGCAAGAAGAAAATGTAATATTCCTACATTCTAATAGCGATAATACGTGAAAATGCCGCAATTATCTGCTACGAAGCGGATAAATCGCATGCAATTTTCCGGTCATCTGGTTCCAAAAATAATATTCACGACTTAATGTCAAGAATGGGTTCACAATCGGTCAAAAACTGATATTGAACTAGAATAACCCGAGTAAGCACACGTTTTCGTTTCTGAGCGTGCTATTTCTATAAAAATAACAAAAATACGCTTCAATTCAGTAAAAACCTAATGAAATATTGATTTATCGCGCACAAATCGTTCTCCACTGTGGTTGAAACGTGAATATGCAGGAATAGAAGTTCCGCTATCGCTCATATTCCGTAATTAACCGAAAAATACAGATTTTCAACAAAGAAATGTAATATTCTCACATTCTAAACGCGATAATACGTGAAAATGCGTTAAGTATCTGCTACGAAGCGGATAAATCGCATTTAAATTTTCCGTTATCCGGTTCCGAAAGTAATATTCACGACTAAATGTCAAGAATGGGCTGAAAATCGGTCGAACACTGATATTGAACTAGAATAACCCGAAGAAGCACACGTTTTTGGTTCTGAAGGTGCTATTTCTATAAAAAATAACAAAAATACGCTTCAGTTCAGTAAAAACCTAACGAAATATTGATTTATCACGCATAAATCGTACTCCACTATGGTTAAAACGCGAATATGCATAAATAAATGTAATGCTATCGCTCATATTCCGTTATTAACCGGTAAATACTGATTTTCAACAAAGAAATGTAATATTCTCACATTCTAAACGCGATAATACGTGAAAATGCGTTAAGTATCTGCTACGAAGCGGATGAATCGAATGCAAATTTCCGGTTATCTGGTTCCGAAAAAATATTCATGACTTAATTTCTAGAATGGGTTCAGAATCGGTCGGAAACTGATATTGAACTAGAATAACCCGAAGAAGCACACGTTTTGGATCTTAAGCGTGTTATATCTCATAAAAATTAACAAAAATACGCTTCAATTCAGTAAAAACGTAATGAAATATTGATTTATCGCGCACAAATCGTACTCCGCTATGGTTGAAACGCGAATATGCATAAATAAATAAATGAAATCGCTCAAATTCCGTAATATACCGGTAAATACTGATTTTCAAGAAGAAAGTGTAATATTCCTACATTCTAACTGCGATAATACGTGAAAATGCCGCAATTATCTACTACGAAGCGGATAAATCGCATGCAATTTTCCGGTCATCTGGTTCCAAAAATAATATTCACGACTAAATGTCAAGAATCGATTCACAATCGGTCAAAAACTGATATTGAACTAGAATAACCCGAGTAAGCACACGTTTTGGTTTCTGAGCGTGCTATTTCTATAAAAATAACAAAAATACGCTTCAATTCAGTAAAAACCTAATGAAATATTGATTTATCGCGCACAAATCGTTCTCCACTGTGGTTGAAACATGAATATGCAGGAATAGAAGTTCCGCTATCGCTCATATTCCGTAATTAACCGAAAAATACAGATTTTCAACAAAGAAATGTAATATTCTCCCATTCTAAACGCGATAATACGTGAAAATGCGTTAAGTATCTGCTACGAAGCGGATGAATCGTATGCAAATTTTCCGTTATCCGGTTCCGAAAGTAATATTCACGCCTTAATGTCAAGAATGGGCTGAAAATCGGTCGAACACTGATATTGAACTAGAATAACCCGAAGAAGCACACGTTTTTGGTTCTGAAGGTGCTATTTCTATAAAAAATAACAAAAATACGCTTTAGTTCAGTAAAAACCTAATGAAATATTGATTTATCACGCACAAATCGTAATCCACTATGGTTAAAACGCGAATATGCATAAGAAAATGTTCTGCTGTCGCTCATATTCCGTAATATACCGATTAATACTGATTTTCAAGAAAGAAATGTAATATTCCTACATTTACGTAACGCGATAACACGTGAAAATGCGGCAAGTATCTGCTACGAAGCGGATGAAACGCAGGCAAATTTTCGGTTATCTGTTTCCAAAAAAATTTTCAAGACTTAATGTCAAGAACGGGTTCAAAATCGGTCAAAAACTGATATTGAACTAGAATAACCCGAAGAAGCACACGTTTTGAGGTCTGGGCGTGCTATTTCTCATGAAAAATAATAAAGATACGCTTCAATGCCGTATAAACCTAATGGAATATTGATTTATCGCGCACAAATCGTACTCCGCTATTGTTGTAACGCGAATATGCCTAAATAAATGTACTGCTGTCGCTCATATTCCGTAATATACCGATTAATACTGATTTTCAAGAAAGAAATGTAATATTCCTACATTTTCTTAACGCGATAACACGTGAAAATGCGGCAAGTATCCGCCACGAAGCGGATGAATCGAATGCAAATTTCCGTTTATCTGGTTCCGAAAGTAATATTCACGACTTAATGTCAAGAATGGGTTCACAATCGGTCGAAAACTGATATTGAACTAGAATAACCCGAAGAAGCACACGTTTTGGTTTCTGAGCGTGCTATATCTATAAAAAGTAACAAAAATACGCTTCAATTCAGTAAAAACGTAATGAAATATTGATTTATCGCGCACAAATCGTACTCCGCTATTGTTGAAACGCGAATATGCCTAAATAAATGTACTGCTATCGCTCATATTCCGTAATATACCGATAAATACTGATTTTCAAGAAGAAAATGTAATATTCTTACATTCTAATAGCGATAATACGTGTAAATGCGGCAATTATCTGCTACGAAGCGGATGAATGGCATGCAAATTTCCGGTTATCTGGTTCCGAAAAAATTTTCACGAGTAAATGTCTGGAATGGGTTCAGAATCGGTCGAAAACTGATATTGAACTAGAATAACCCGAAGAAGCACACGTTTTGGGTTCTGAGCGTGCGATTTCTATAAAAAATAACAAAAATATGCTGATATTTAGTAAAAACCTAATGAAATATTGATTTATCACGCACAGATCGTACTGCACTATGGTAGAAACGCGAATATGCATAAATAAATGTAATGCTATCGCTCATATTCCGTAATAAACCGGTAAATACTGATTTTCAACAAAGAAATGTAATTTTTCTACATCCTTAACTTGATAATACGAGAAAATGCGGTAAGTATCTGCTACGAAGCGGATGAATCGAATGCAAATTTCCGGTTATCTGGTTCCGAAAAAATATTATTGACTTAATTTCTAGAATGGGTTCAGAATCGGTCGGAAACTGATATTGAACTAGAATAACCCGAAGAAGCACACGTTTTGGATCTTAAGCGTGTTATATCTCATAAAAATTAACAAAAATACGCTTCAATTCAGTAATAACGTAATGAAATATTGATTTATCGCGCACAAATCGTACTCCGCTATGGTTGAAACGCGAATATGCATAAATAAATAAATGAAATCGCTCAAATTCCGTAATATACCGATAAATACTGATTTTCAAGAAGAAAATGTAATATTCTTACATTCTAACTACGATAATACGTGAAAATGCCGCAATTATCTGCTACGAAGCGGATAAATCGCATGCAATTTTTCGGTCATCTGGTTCCAAAAATAATATTCACGACTAAATGTCAAGAATCGATTCACAATCGGTCAAAAACTGATATTGAACTAGAATAACCCGAGTAAGCACACGTTTTGGTTTCTGAGCGTGCTATTTCTATAAAAATAACAAAAATACGCTTCAATTCAGTAAAAACCTAATGAAATATTGATTTATCGCGCACAAATCGTTCTCCACTGTGGTTGAAACATGAATATGCAGGAATAGAAGTTCCGCTATCGCTCATTTTCCGTAATTAACCGAAAAATACAGATTTTCAACAAAGAAATGTAATATTCTCCCAATCTAAACGCGATAATACGTGAAAATGCGTTAAGTATCTGCTACGAAGCGGATGAATCGTATGCAAATTTTCCGTTATCCGGTTCCGAAAGTAATATTCACGACTTAATGTCAAGAATGGGCTGAAAATCGGTCGAACACTGATATTGAACTAGAATAACCCGAAGAAGCACACGTTTTTGGTTCTGAAGGTGCTATTTCTATAAAAAATAACAAAAATACGCTTTAGTTCAGTAAAAACCTAATGAAATATTGATTTATCACGCACAAATCGTACTCCACTATGGTTAAAACGCGAATATGCATAAGAAAATGTTCTGCTGTCGCTCATATTCCGTAATATACCGATTAATACTGATTTTCAAGAAAGAAATGTAATATTCCTACATTTTCTTAACGCGATAACACGTGAAAATGCGGCAAGTATCCGCCACGAAGCGGATGAATCGAATGCAAATTTCCGTTTATCTGGTTCCGAAAGTAATATTCACGACTTAATGTCAAGAATGGGTTCACAATCGGTCGAAAACTGATATTGAACTAGAATAACCCGAAGAAGCACACATTTTGGTTTCTGAGCGTGCTATATCTATAAAAAGTAACAAAAATACGCTTCAATTCAGTAAAAACGTAATGAAATATTGATTTATCGCGCACAAATCGTACTCCGCTATTGTTGAAACGCGAATATGCCTAAATAAATGTACTGCTATCGCTCATATTCCGTAATATACCGATAA
Organism: Pantala flavescens; assembly: GCA_020796165.1. Lineage (NCBI taxonomy): Eukaryota > Metazoa > Arthropoda > Insecta > Odonata > Libellulidae > Pantala > Pantala flavescens. The sequence continues at coordinate 16,131,056 of CM036885.1, read as the reverse complement.
ATACTGATTTTCAAGAAGAAAATGTAATATTCCTACATTCTAATAGCGATAATACGTGAAAATGCGGCAATTATCTGCTACGAAGCGGATGAATGGCATGCAAATTTCCGGTTATCTGGTTCCGAAAAAATTTTCACGAGTAAATGTCTGGAATGGGTTCAGAATCGGTCGAAAACTGATATTGAACTAGAATAACCCGAAGAAGCACACGTTTTGGGTTCTGAGCGTGCGATTTCTATAAAAAATAACAAAAATACGCTGATATTTAGTAAAAACCTAATGAAATATTGATTTATCACGCACAGATCATACTGCACTATGGTAGAAACGCGAATATGCTTAAATCAATGTAATGCTATCGCTCATATTCCGTAATAAACCGGTAAATACTGATTTACAACAAGGAAATGTAATTTTTCTACATCCTAAACTTGATAATACGTGAAAAATGCGGCAAGAATCCTCTAAGAAGCGGATAAATCGCATGTAAAATTCCGGTTATCTGGTTCCGAAAGTAATATTTACGACTTAGTGTCAAGAATGAGCTCAAAATCGGTCAAAATCTGATATTATACTAGAATAACCCGAAGAAGCACACGTTTTGAGGTCTTGGTTTGCTATTTCTCATGAAAAATAATAAAGATACGCTTCAATGCCGTATAAACCTAATGGAATATTGTTTTATCACGCACAAATCGTACTCCACTATGGTTAAAACGCGAATATGCATAAGAAAATGTTCTGTTATTGCTCATGATTTGTAATAAACCGATAAATACTGATTTTCAAGAAAGAAATGTAATATTCGTACATTCTTAACTTGATAATACGTGAAAAATGCGGCAAGTATCCGCCACGAAGCGGATGAATCGAATGCAAATTTCCGTTTATCTGGTTCCGAAAGTAATATTCACGACTTAATGTCAAGAATGGGTTCAGAATCGGTCGAAAACTGATATTGAACTAGAATAACCCGAAGAAGCACACGTTTTGGGTTCTGAGCGTGCTATTTCTCATGAAAAATAACAAAAATACGCTTCAATTCAGTAAAAACCTAATGAAATATTGTTTTATCACGCACAAATCGTACTCCACTATGGTAGAAACACGAATATGCCTAAATAAATGTACTGCTATCGCTCAAATTCCGTAATATACCGATAAATACTGATTTTCAAGAAAGAAATGTAATATTCCTACATTCTTATAGCGATAATACGTGAAAATGCGGCAAGTATCTGCTACGAAGCGGATGAATCGCATGCAAATTTCCGGTTATCTGGTTCCGAAATATATTCACGAGTAAATGTCTGGAATGGGTTCAGAAACGGTCGAAAACTGATATTGAACTAGAATAACCCGAAGAAGCACACGTTTTGGGTTCAGAGCGTGCTATTTCTATAAAAAATAACAAAAATACGCTTAAATTCAGTTAAAACCTAATGAAATATTGATATATCACGCACAAATCGTACTCCACTATGGAAAAAACATGAATATGCATAAATCAATGTAATGCTATCGCTCATATTCCGTAAGAAAACGGTAAAGACTGATTTTCAACAAGGAAATGTAATTTTTCTACATTCTAAACTTGATAATACGTTAAAATGCGGCAAGTATCTACGACAAAGCGGATAAATCGCATGTAATTTTTCCGGTTATCTGGTTCGGAAAGTAATATTTACGACTTAGTGTCAAGAATGAGCTCAAAATCGGTCAAAATCTGATATTTTACTAGATTAACCCGAAAAAGCACACGTTTTGAGGTCTGGGCGTGCTATTTCTCATGAAAAATAATAAAGATACGCTTCAATGCCGTATAAACCTAATGGAATATTGATTTATTGCGCACAAATCGTACTCCACTATGGTTAAAACGCGAATATGCATAAGAAAATGTTCTGCTATCGCTCATGATTTGTAATAAAACCGATAAATACTGATTTTCAAGAAAGAAATGTAATATTCGTATATTCTTAACTTGATAATACGTGAAAATGCGTTAAGTATCTGCTACGAAGCGGATGAATCGTATGCAAATTTTCCGTTATCCGGTTCCGAAAGTAATATTCACGTCTTAATGTCAAGAATGGGCTGAAAATCGGTCGAACACTGATATTGAACTAGAATAACCGGAAGAAGCACACGATTTTGGTTCTGAAGGTGCTATTTCTATAAAAAATAACAAAAATACGCTTCAGTTCAGTAAAAACCTAATGAAATATTGATTTATCACGCACAAATCGTACTCCACTATGGTTAAAACGCGAATATGCATAAGAAAATGTTCTGCTATCGCTCATGATTTGTAATAAACCGATAAATACTGATTTTCAAGAAACAAATGAAATATTCGTACATTCTTAACTTGATAATACGTGAAAAATGCGGCAAGTATCCGCCACGAAGCGGATGAATCGAATGCAAATTTCCTTTTATCTGGTTCCGAAAGTAATATTCACGACTTAATGTCAAGAATGGGTTCAGAATCGGTCGAAAACTGATATTGAACTAGAATAACTCGAAGAAGCACACGTTTTGGGTTCTGAGCGGGCTATTTCTCATAAAAAATAACAAAAATGCGCTTCAATTCAGTAAAAACCTAACGAAATATTGATTTATCGCGCACAAATCGTACTCCACTATGGTTGAAACGCGAATATGCCTAAATAAATGTACTGCTGTCGCTCATATTCCGTAATATACCGATTAATACTGATTTTCAAGAAAGAAATGTAATATTCCTACAATCTTATAGCGATAATACGTGAAAATGCGGCAAGTATCTGCTACGAAGCGGATGAATCGCATGCAAATTTCCGGTGATCTGGTTCCGAAAAATATTCACGAATAAATGTCAAGAATGGGCTCAAAATCGGTCAAAAACTGATATTGAACTACAATAACCCGAAGAAGCACACGTTTTGGGTTCTGAGCGTGCTTTATCTCATAAAAATTAACAAAAATACGCTTCAATTCAGTAAAAACGTAATGAAATATTGATTTATCGCGCACAAATCGTACTCCGCTTTTGTTGAAACGCGAATATGCCTAAATAAATGTACTGCTGTCGCTCATATTCCGTAATATACCGATTAATACTGATTTTCAAGAAAGAAATGTAATATTCCTACATTTTCTTAACGCGATAACACGTGAAAATGAGGCAAGTATCTGCTACGAAGCGGATAAATCGCATGCAATTTTCCGGTCATCTGGTTCCAAAAATAATATTCACGACTAAATGTCAAGAATGGGTTCACAATCGGTCAAAAACTGATATTGAACTAGAATAACCCGAGTAAGCACACGTTTTCGTTTCTGAGCGTGCTATTTCTATAAAAATAACAAAAATACGCTTCAATTCAGTAAAAACCTAATGAAATATTGATTTATCGCGCACAAATCGTTCTCCACTGTGGTTGAAACGTGAATATGCAGGAATAGAAGTTCCGCTATCGCTCATATTCCGTAATTAACCGAAAAATACAGATTTTCAACAAAGAAATGTAATATTCTCACATTCTAAACGCGATAATACGTGAAAATGCGGCAAGTATCTGCTACGAAGCGGATGAATCGCATGCAAATTTCCGGTTATCTGGTTCCGAAAAATATTCACGAGTAAATGTCTGGAATGGGTTCAGAAACGGTCGAAAACTGATATTGAACTAGAATAACCCGAAGAAGCACACGTTTTGAGGTCTGGGCGTGCTATTTCTCATGAAAAATAATAAAGATACGCTTCAATGCCGTATAAACCTAATGGAATATTGATTTATTGCGCACAAATCGTACTCCACTATGGTTAAAACGCAAATATGCATAAGAAAATGTTCTGCTATCGCTCATGATTTGTAATAAATCCGATAAATACTGATTTTCAAGAAAGAAATGTAATATTCGTACATTCTAAACTTGATAATACGTGAAAAATGCGGCAAGTATCCGCCACGAAGCGGATGAATCGAATGCAAATTTCCGTTTATCTGGTTCCGAAAGTAATATTCACGACTTATTGTCAAGAATGGGCTCAAAATCGGTCAAAAACTGATATTGAACTAGAATAACCCGAAGAAGCACACGTTTTGGGTTCTGAGCGTGCTATTTCTCATGAAAAATAACAAAAATACGCTTCAATTCAGTAAAAACCTAATGAAATATTGTTTTATCACGCACAAATCGTACTCCACTATGGTAGAAACACGAATATGCCTAAATAAATGTACTGCTATCGCTCAAATTCCGTAATATACCGATAAATACTGATTTTCAAGAAAGAAATGTAATATTCCTACATTCTTATAGCGATAATACGTGAAAATGCGGCAAGTATCTGCTACGAAGCGGATGAAACGCAGGCAAATTTTCGGTTATCTGTATCCAAAAAAATTTTCAAGACTTAATGTCATGAACGGGTTCAAAATCGGTCGAAAACTGACATTGAACTAGAATAACCCGAAGAAGCACACGTTTTGAGGTCTGGGCGTGCTATTTCTCATGAAAAATAATAAAGATAAGCTTCAATGCCGTAAAAACCTAATGGAATATTGTTTTATCACTCACAAATCATACTGCACTATGGTAGAAACGCGAATATGCATAAGAAAATGTTCTGCTATCGCTCATGATTTGTAATAAAACCGATAAATACTGATTTTTAAGAAAGAAATGTAATATTCTCACATTCTAAACGCGATAATACGTGAAAATGCGTTAAGTATCCGCCACGAAGCGGATGAATCGAATGCAAATTTCCGTTTATCTGGTTCCGAAAGTAATATTCACGAATAAATGTCAAGAATGGGCTCAATATCGGTCAAAAACTGATATTGAACTACAATAACCCGAAGAAGCACACGTTTTGGGTTCTGAGCGTGCTTTATCTCATAAAAATTAACAAAAATACGCTTCAATTCAGTAAAAACGTAATGAAATATTGATTTATCGCGCACAAATCATACTGCACTATGGTAGAAACGCGAATATGCATAAATAAATGTAATGCTATCGCTCATATTCCGTAATATACCGGTAAATACTGATTTTCAAGAAGAAAATGTAATATTCCTACATTCTAATAGCGATAATACGTGAAAATGCCGCAATTATCTGCTACGAAGCGGATAAATCGCATGCAATTTTCCGGTCATCTGGTTCCAAAAATAATATTCACGACTAAATATCAAGAATGGGTTCACAATCGGTCAAAAACTGATATTGAACTAGAATAACCCGAGTAAGCACACGTTTTCGTTTCTGAGCGTGCTATTTCTATAAAAATAACAAAAATACGCTTCAATTCAGTAAAAACCTAATGAAATATTGATTTATCGCGCACAAATCGTTCTCCACTGTGGTTGAAACGTGAATATGCAGGAATAGAAGTTCCGCTATCGCTCATATTCCGTAATTAACCGAAAAATACAGATTTTCAACAAAGAAATGTAATATTCTCACATTCTAAACGCGATAATACGTGAAAATGCGTTAAGTATCTGCTACGAAGCGGATGAATCGTATGCAAATTTCCGGTGATCTGGTTCCGAAAAATATTCACGAATAAATGTCAAGAATGGGCTCAAAATCGGTCAAAAACTGATATTGAACTACAATAACCCGAAGAAGCACACGTTTTGGGTTCTGAGCGTGCTTTATCTCATAAAAATTAACAAAAATACGCTTTAATTCAGTAAAAACGTAATGAAATATTGATTTATCGCGCACAAATCATACTGCACTATGGTAGAAACGCGAATATGCATAAATAAATGTAATGCTATCGCTCATATTCCGTAATATACCGGTAAATACTGATTTTCAAGAAGAAAATGTAATATTCCTACATTCTAATAGCGATAATACGTGAAAATGCCGCAATTATCTGCTACGAAGCGGATAAATCGCATGCAATTTTCCGGTCATCTGGTTCCAAAAATAATATTCACGACTAAATATCAAGAATGGGTTCACAATCGGTCAAAAACTGATATTGAACTAGAATAACCCGAGTAAGCACACGTTTTCGTTTCTGAGCGTGCTATTTCTATAAAAATAACAAAAATACGCTTCAATTCAGTAAAAACCTAATGAAATATTGATTTATCGCGCACAAATCGTTCTCCACTGTGGTTGAAACGTGAATATGCAGGAATAGAAGTTCCGCTATCGCTCATATTCCGTAATTAACCGAAAAATACAGATTTTCAACAAAGAAATGTAATATTCTCACATTCTAAACGCGATAATACGTGAAAATGCGTTAAGTATCTGCTACGAAGCGGATGAATCGTATGCAAATTTCCGGTGATCTGGTTCCGAAAAATATTCACGAATAAATGTCAAGAATGGGCTCAAAATCGGTCAAAAACTGATATTGAACTACAATAACCCGAAGAAGCACACGTTTTGGGTTCTGAGCGTGCTTTATCTCATAAAAATTAACAAAAATACGCTTTAATTCAGTAAAAACGTAATGAAATATTGATTTATCGCGCACAAATCATACTGCACTATGGTAGAAACGCGAATATGCATAAATAAATGTAATGCTATCGCTCATATTCCGTAATATACCGGTAAATACTGATTTTCAAGAAGAAAATGTAATATTCCTACATTCTAATAGCGATAATACGTGAAAATGCCGCAATTATCTGCTACGAAGCGGATAAATCGCATGCAATTTTCCGGTCATCTGGTTCCAAAAATAATATTCACGACTAAATATCAAGAATGGGTTCACAATCGGTCAAAAACTGATATTGAACTAGAATAACCCGAGTAAGCACACGTTTTCGTTTCTGAGCGTGCTATTTCTATAAAAATAACAAAAATACGCTTCAATTCAGTAAAAACCTAATGAAATATTGATTTATCGCGCACAAATCGTTCTCCACTGTGGTTGAAACGTGAATATGCAGGAATAGAAGTTCCGCTATCGCTCATATTCCGTAATTAACCGAAAAATACAGATTTTCAACAAAGAAATGTAATATTCTCACATTCTAAACGCGATAATACGTGAAAATGCGTTAAGTATCTGCTACGAAGCGGATGAATCGTATGCAAATTTTCCGTTATCCGGTTCCGAAAGTAATATTCACGACTAAATGTCAAGAATGGGCTGAAAATCGGTCGAACACTGATATTGAACTAGAATAACCCGAAGAAGCACACGTTTTTGGTTCTGAAGGTGCTATTTCTATAAAAAATAACAAAAATACGCTTCAGTTCAGTAAAAACCTAACGAAATATTGATTTATCACGCACAAATCGTACTCCACTATGGTTAAAACGCGAATATGCATAAATAAATGTAATGCTATCGCTCATATTCCGTAATAAACCGGTAAATACTGATTTTCAACAAAGAAATGTAATTTTTCTACATCCTTAACTTGATAATACGAGAAAATGCGGTAAGTATCTGCTACGAAGCGGATGAATCGAATGCAAATTTCCGGTTATCTGGTTCCGAAAAAATATTCATGACTTAATTTCTAGAATGGGTTCAGAATCGGTCGGAAACTGATATTGAACTAGAATAACCCGAAGAAGCACACGTTTTGGATCTTAAGCGTGTTATATCTCATAAAAATTAACAAAAATACGCTTCAATTCAGTAAAAATGTAATGAAATATTGATTTATCGCGCACAAATCGTACTCCGCTATGGTTGAAACGCGAATATGCATAAATAAATAAATGAAATCGCTCAAATTCCGTAATATACCGGTAAATACTGATTTTCAAGAAGAAAATGTAATATTCCTACATTCTTACTGCGATAATACGTGAAAATGCCGCAATTATCTGCTACGAAGCGGATAAATCGCATGCAATTTTCCGGTCATCTGGTTACAAAAATAATATTCACGACTAAATGTCAAGAATCGTTTCACAATCGGTCAAAAACTGATATTGAACTAGAATAACCCGAGTAAGCACACGTTTTGGTTTCTGAGCGTGCTATTTCTATAAAAATAACAAAAATACGCTTCAATTCAGTAAAAACCTAATGAAATATTGATTTATCACGCACAAATCGTACTCCACTATTATTAAAACGCGAATATGCATAAGAAAATGTTCTGCTATCGCTCATGATTTGTAATAAACCGATAAATACTGATTTTCAAGAAACAAATGAACTATTCATACATTCTTAACTTGATAATACGTGAAAAATGCGGCAAGTTTTCGCCACGAAGCGGATGAATCGAATGCAAATTTCCGTTTATCTGGTTCCGAAAGTAATATTCACGACTGAATGTCAAGAATGGGCTCAAAATCGGTAGAAAACTGATATTGAACTAGAATAACCCAAAGAAGCACACGTTTTGGGTTCTGAGCGGGCTATTTTTCATAAAAAATAACAAAAATGCGCTTCAATTCAGTAAAAACCTAACGAAATATTGATATATCGCGCACAAGTCGTACTCCACTATGGTTGAAACGCGAATATGCCTAAATAAATGTACTGCTATAGCTCATATTCCGTAATATACCGATCAATACTGATTTTCAATAAAGAAATGTAAATTTCCTACATTCTTAACGCGTTAATACGTGAAAATGTGGCAAGTATCTGCTACGAAGCGGATGAAACGCATGCAAATTTCCGTTTATCTGGTTCCGAAAAAATTTTCACGACTTAATGTCTAGAATGGGTTCAAAATCGGTCGAAAACTGATATTGAACTAGAATAACCCGAAGAAGCACACGTTTTGAGGTCTGGGCGTGCTATTTCTCATGAAAAATAATAAAGATACGCTTCAATGCCGTATAAACCTAATGGAATATTGTTTTATCACGCACAAATCATACTGCACTATGGTAGAAACGCGTATATGCATAAATAAATGTAATGCTATCGCTCATATTCCGTAATAAACCGGTAAATACTGATTTTCAACAGAGAAATGTAATTTTTCTACATCCTTAACTTGATAATACGAGAAAATGCGGTAAGTATCTGCTACGAAGCGGATGAATCGAATGCAAATTTCCGGTTATCTGGTTCCGAAAAAATATTCATGACTTAATTTCTAGAATGGGTTCAGAATCGGTCGGAAACTGATATTGAACTAGAATAACCCGAAGAAGCACACGTTTTGGATCTTAAGCGTGTTATATCTCATAAAAATTAACAAAAATACGCTTCAATTCAGTAAAAAACGTAATGAAATATTGATTTATCGCGCACAAATCGTACTCCGCTATGGTTGAAACGCGAATATGCATAAATAAATAAATGAAATCGCTCAAATTCCGTAATACACCGGTAAATACAGATTTTCAAGAAGAAAATGTAATATTCCTACATTCTAATAGCGATAATACGTGAAAATGCGTTAAGTATCTGCTACGAAGCGGATGAATCGTATGCAAATTTTCCGTTATCCGGTTCCGAAAGTAATATTCACGTCTTAATGTCAAAAATGGGCTGAAAATCGGTCGAACACTGATATTGAACTAGAATAACCCGAAGAAGCACACGTTTTTGGTTCTGAAGGTGCTATTTCTATAAAAAATAACAAAAATACGCTTCAGTTCAGTAAAAACCTAATGAAATATTGATTTATCACGCACAAATCGTACTCCACTATGGTTAAAACGCGAATATGCATAAGAAAATGTTCTGCTATCGCTCATGATTTGTAATAAACCGATAAATACTGATTTTCAAGAAACATGTGAAATATTCGTACATTCTTAACTTGATAATACGTGAAAAATGCGGCAAGTATTCGCCACGAAGCGGATGAATCGAATGTAAATTTCCGTTTATCTGGTTCCGAAAGTAATATTCACGACTTAATGTCAAGAATGGGCTCAAAATCGGTCGAAAACTGATATTGAACTAGAATAACCCGAAGAAGCACACGTTCTTGGTTCTGAGCGTGATATTTCTCATCAAAAATAACAAAAATACGCTCCAATTCAGTAAAACCCTAATAAAATATTGTTTATCGCGCACAAACCGTACTCCACTATGGTTGAAACGTGAATATGCAGGAATAAAAGTTCCGCTATCCCTCATACTCCGTTATATACCGATAAATACTGATTTTCAACAAAGAAAGGTGATATTTCTACATTCTAAACGCAATAATACGTGAAAATGCTGCAAGTTACTGCTACGAAGCGGATGAATCGTATGCAAATTTTCCGTTTTCCGGTTCTGAAAGTAATATTCACGCCTTAATGTCAAGAATGGGCTCAAAATCGGTCGAACACTGATATTGAACTACAATAACCCGAAGAAGCACACGTTTTGGGTTCTGAGCATGCTATTTCAATAAAAAATAACAAAAATACGCCTCAATACATTAAAAACCTAATGAAATATTGATTTATCGCGTACAAATCGTTCTCTACTATGGTTGACACGTGAATATGAATGAATAAAAGTTCCGCTATCGCTCATATTCCGTTATATACCGATAAATACTGATTTTCAACAAATTAAGGGTGATATTTCTACATTCTAAACGCAATAATACGTGAAAATGCGGCGAATGCCTGCTACGAAGCGGATGAATCGCATGCAATTTTCCGGTTATCTGGTTCCGAACGTAATATTCACGACTAAATGTCAAGAATGGGTTCACAATCGGTCGAAAACTGATATTTTCCTAGAATAACCCGAAAAGCACACGCATTGAGGTCTGAGCGTGCTATTTCTCATATACATAAACAAAAATTCGCTTTAATCTACTAATAACCCGCCACAATATAGATACTCCGCGCGAATATCGTCCTTCTCTCTGCTCCAAGTGTAAATATATAGAAATCAAAGTAATGTATTAGCAATTTTGTCATTTCCTGCTCTTTTACTGATTTGTCGTAGTAAGTTTGCCAAATGATTAAAAATCAACATATTGGTTCGTAAAAAACAAATCCGAAGCGTATTTGGGGTAATTTTGCTGCAAAATACCTTCCAAACCGTAAGATGTGCGATTTATTTACGATATATCTGTAGTTCAGTAGAACATTTGCATTCTACTGTACTTTAGGTCACAGAAGATCCGTTACGTAACCTTCAAATTTTTTGGATGGCACATCTGAAACTGACAATTTGGCAAACCTAAGAAAACAAGATGACAAATCTAAAGAAACAAGTTGACAAACCTAAGATTAACGATTTTGCCAACACTACAAAAATATCTTTTCACTTTTATCTATATTTCTAGTCAACGCGTGCATATTTAAAAAATAGTCAAGAATGGGTTGCAATTCGAAAAAATACTGATATATTACTAGAATAACCCAAAGAGCACACGTTTTGGGTTCTGAGCGTGATATTTCTCATTAAAAATAACAAAAATGAGCTTCAATTCAGTAAATACCTAATGAAATATTGATTTATCGCGCACAAATCGTACTCAACTATGGTTGAAACGTGAATATGCATGAATAAATTTCCGCTATCGCTTATATTCCGTTATATACCGATAAATACTGATTTTCAACAAAGAAAGGTGATATTTCTACATTCTAAACGCAATAATACGTGAAAATGCGGCTTATTTTTTCTACGAAGCGGATAAATCGCATGCAATTTACCGGTCATCTGGTTCCGAAAGTAATATTCACGACTAAATGTCAAGAATGGGTTCACAATCGGTCGAAAACTGATATTGAACTAGAATAATCCGAGGAAGCACACGTTTTGGTTTCTGAGCGTGCTATTTCTATAAAAATAACAAAAATACGCTTCAACTCAGTAAAAACCTAATAAAATATTTTTTATCGCGCACAAACCGTACTCCACTATGGTTGAAACGTGAATATGCATGAATAAAAGTTCCGCTATCCCTCATATTCCGTTAAATACCGATAAATACTGATTTTCAACAAAGAAAGGTGATATTTCTACATTCTAAACGCAATAATACGTGAAAATGCGGCGAATGCCTGCTACAAAGCGGATGAATCGCATGCAATTTTCCGGTTATCTGGTTCCGAAAGTAATATTCACGACTAAATGTCAAGAATGGGTTCACAATCGGTCGAAAACTGATATTGAACTACAATAACCCGAAGAAGCACACGTTTTGGGTTCTGAGCATGCTATTTCAATAAAAAATAACAAAAATACGCTCCAATTCAGTAAAACCCTAATAAAATATTTTTTATCGCGCACAAACCGTACTCCACTATGGTTGAAACGTGAATATGCAGGAATAAAAGTTCCGCTATCCCTCATACTCCGTTATATTATGATAAATACTGATTTTCAACTAAGAAAGGTGATATTTCTACATTCTAAACGCAATAATACGTGAAAATGCTGCAAGTTACTGCTACGAAGCGGATGAATCGTATGCAAATTTTCCGTTTTCCGGTTCTGAAAGTAATATTCACGCCTTAATGTCAAGAATGGGCTCAAAATCGGTGGAACACTGGTATTGAACTACAATAACCCGAAGAAGCACACGTTTTGGGTTCTGCGCATGCTATTTCAATAAAAAATAACAAAAATACGCCTCAATACATTAAAAACCTAATGAAATATTGATTTATCGCGTACAAATCGTTCTCCACTATGGTTGACACGTGAATATGAATGAATAAAAGTTCCGCTATCGCTCATATTCCGTTATATACCGATAAATACTGATTTTCAACAAAAAAGGGTGATATTTCTACATTCTAAACGCAATAATACGTGAAAATGCGGCGAATGCCTGCTACGAAGCGGATGAATCGCATGCAATTTTCCGGTTATCTGGTTCCGAACGTAATATTCACGACTAAATGTCAGGAATGGGTTCACAATCGGTCGAAAACTGATATTTTCCTAGAATAACCCGAAAAGCACACGCATTGAGGTCTGAGCGTGCTATTTCTCATATACGAGAACAAAAATTCGCTTTAATCTACTAATAACCCGCCACAATATAGATATTCCGCGCGAATATCGTCCTTCTCTCTGCTCCAAGCGTAAATATGTAGAAATCAAAGTAACGTATTAGCAATTTTGTCATTTCCTGCTCTTTTACTGATTTGTCGTAGTAAGTTTGCCAAATGATTAAAAATCAACATATTGGTTCGTAAAAACAAATCCGATGCGTATTTGGGGTAATTTTGCTTTAAAATACGTTCCAAACCCTAAGATGTGCGATTAATTTACGATATATCAGTAGTTCAGTAGAACGTTTGCATTCTACTGTACTTTAGGTCACAGAAGATCCGTTACGTAACCTTCAAATTTTTTGGATGGAACACCTGAAACTGACAATTTGGCAAACCTAAGAAAACAAGATGAAAAATCTAAAGAAACAAGTTGACAAACCTAAGATAAACGATTGTGCCAACAATTACAAAGATATCTTTTCACTTTTATCTATATTTCTAGTCAACGCGTGCATATTTAAAAAATAGTCAAGAATGGGTTCCAATTCGGTGAAATACTGATATATTACTAGAATAACCCAAAAAGCACACGTTTTGGGTTCTGAGCGTGATATTTCTCATAAAAAATAACAAAATTACGCTCCAATTCAGTAAAAACCTAATGAAATATTGATTTATCGCGCACAAATCGTACTTCACTATGGTTGAAACGTGAATATGCATGAATAAATTCCCGCTATCGCTTATATTCCGTTATATACCGATAAATACTGATTTTCAACAGAGAAAGGTGATATTTCTACATTCTAAACGCAATAATACGTGAAAATGCGGCAAGTTACTGCTACGAAGCGGATGAATCGTATGCAAATTTTCCGTTTTCCGGTTCTGAAAGTAATATTCACGACTTAATGTCAAGAATGGGCACAAAATCGGTCGAAAAGTGATATTGAACTAGAATAACCCGAAGAAGCACAAGTATTGGGTGCTGAGCATGCTATTTCAATAAAAAATAACAAAAATACGCTTCAATTCAGTAAAAACCTAATAAAATATTGTTTATCGCACACAAACAATACTCCACTATGGTTGAAACGTGAAGATGCATGAATAAGAGTTCCGCTCTCCCTCATTTTCCGTTATATACCGATAAATACTGATTTTCAACATAGAAGGATGAGATTTCTACATTCTAAACGCAATAATACGTGAAAATGCGGCGAATGCCTGCTACGAAGCGGATGAATCGCATTCAATTTTCCGGTTATCTGGTTCCGAAAGTAATATTCACGACTAAATGTCAAGAATGGGTTCACAATTGGTCGAAAACTGATATTTTACTAGAATAACCCGAAAAGCACACGCATTGAGGTCTGAGCGTGCTATTTCTCATATACATAAACAAAAATTCGCTTTAATCTACTAATAACCCGCCACAATATAGATACTCCGCGCGAATATCGTCCTTCTCTCTGCTCCAAGTGTAAATATATAGAAATCAAAGTAATGTATTAGCAATTTTGTCATTTCCTGCTCTTTTACTGATTTGTCGTAGTAAGTTTGCCAAATGATTAAAAATCAACATATTGGTTCGTAAAAACAAATCCGATGCGTATTTGGGGTAATTTTGCTGCAAAATACCTTCCAAACCGTAAGATGTGCAATTTATTTACGATATATCAGTAGTTCAGTAGAACTTTTGCATTCTACTGTACTTTAGGTCACAGAAGATCCGTTACGTAACCTTGAAATTTTTTGGATGGCATCCCTGAAACTGACAATTTGGCAAACCTAAGAAAACAAGATGACAAATCTAAAGAAAGAAGTTGAAAAACCTAAGATAAACGATTGTGCCAACACTTACAAAAATATCTTTTCACTTTTATCTATATTTCTATTCAACGCGTGCATATTTAAAAAATAGTCAAGAATGGGTTCCAATTCGGTAAAATACTGATATATTACTAGAATAACCCAAAAAGCACACGTTTTGGGTTCTGAGCGTGCTATTTCTATAAAAAATGACAAAAAAAACGCTTCCATTCAGTAAAAACCTAATAAAATATTGTTTATCGCGCACAAACCGAACTCCACTATGGTTGAAACGTAAATATGCATGAATAAAAGTTCCGCTATCGCTCAAATTCCGTAATAAACCGAAAAATACTGATTTTCAACAAAGAAATGTAATATTCTCACATTCTAAACGCAATAATATGTGAAAATGCGGCTAGTATCTGCTACGACGCGGATGAATCGTATGCAAATTTTCCGTGATCCGGTTCCGAAAGTAATATTCACGACTTAATGTCAAGAATGGGCTCAAAATCGAACGAAAACTGATATTGCACTAGAATAATCCGAAGAAGCACACTTTTTGGGTTCTGTGCGTGCTATTTCTATAAAAAATAACCAAAATACGCTTCAATTCAGTGAAAACCTAATAAAATATTGTTTATCGCGCACAAATCGTACTCAACTATGGTTGAAACACGAATATGTATAAATAAATGTATTGCTATCGCTCAAATTCCGTAATAAACCGAAAAATACTGATTTTCAAGAAAGAAATTTAATATTCTCACATTCTAAACGCGATAATACGTGAAAATGCGGCTAATTTCTGCTACGAAGCGGATCAATCGCATGCAATTTTCCGGTCATCTGGTTCCAAAAATAATATTCGCGACTAAATGTCAAGAATGGGTTCACAATCGGTCAAAAACTGATATTGAACTAGAATAACCCGAGGAAGCACACGTTTTCGTTTCTGAGCGTGCTATTTCTATAAAAAATAACAATAATACGCTTCAATTCAGTAAAAACCTAATAAAATATTGATTTATCGTGCACAAATCGTTCTCCACTGTGGTTTAAACGTGAATATGCAGGAATAGAAGTTCCGCTATCGCTCATATTCCGTAATTAACCGAAAAATACTGATTTTCAACCAAGAAAGGTGATATTTCTACATTATAAACGCAATAATACATGAAAATTCGGCAAGTTACTGCTACAAAGCGGATGAATCGTATGCAAATTTTCCCTTTTCCGGTTCTGAAAGTGATATTCACGACTTAATGTCAAGAATGGGCTTAAAATCGGTCGAACACTGATATTGAACTAGATTAACCCAAAAAAGCACACGTTATGGGTTCTGAAGGTGCTATTTCTATATAAGATAACAAAATTACCCATTAATTCAGTAAAAACCTAATGAAATATTGATTTATCGCGTACAAATCGTTCTCCACTATGGTTGACACGTGAATATGAATGAATAAAAGATCCGCTATCGCTCATATTCCGTTATATACCGATAAATACTGATTTTCAACAAAGAAGGGTGATATTTTACATTCTAAACGCAATAATACGTGGAAATGCGGCGAATTTCTGCTACAAAGCGGATCAATCGCATGCAATTTTCCGGTCATCTGGTTCCAAAAATAATAATCACGACTAAATGTCAAGAATGGGTTCACAATCGGTCGAAAACTGATATTTTCCTAGAATAACCCGAAAAGCACACGCATTGAGGTCTGAGCGTGCTATTTCTCATAAACATAAACAAAAATTCGCTTTAATCTACTAATAACCCGCCACAATATAGATATTCCGCGCGAATATCGTCCTTCTCTCTGCTTCAAGCGTAAATATGTAGAAATCAAAGTAACGTATTAGCAATTTTGTCATTTCCCGCTCTTTTAAATATATAGAAATATTGATTTATCGTGCACAAATCGTACTCAGCTATGGTTGAAACGCGAAAATGTATACATAAATGTTTTGCTATCGCTCAAATTCCGTAATATACAGATAATTACTGATTTTCAACAAAGAAAGGTGATATTTCTACATTCTAAACGCGATAATACGTGAAAATGCGGCGTAGTTCTGCTAAGAAGCGGATAAATCGCATGCAATTTACCGGTCATCTGGTTCCGAAAATAATATTCACGACTAAATGTCAAGAATGGGTTCACAATCGGTCGAAAACTGATATTGAACTAGAATAACCCGAAGAAGTACACGTTTTGGGTTCTGAGCGTGCTTTATCTCATTAAAATTAACAAAAATACGCTTCAATTCAGTAAAAACGTAATGAAATATTGATTTATCGCGCACAAATCGTACTCCGCTATTGTTGAAACGCGAATATGCCTAAATAAATGTACTGCTGTCGCTCATATTCCGTAATATACCGATTAATACTGATTTTCAAGAAAGAAATGTAATATTCCTACATTCTAATAGCGATAATACGTGAAAATGCCGCAATTATCTGCTACGAAGCGGATTAATCGCATGCAATTTTCCGGTCATCTGGTTCCAAAAATAATATTCACGACTAAATGTCAAGAATGGGTTCACAATCGGTCAAAAACTGATATTGAACTAGAATAACCCGAGTAAGCACACGTTTTCGTTTCTGAGCGTGCTATTTCTATAAAAATAACAAAAATACATTTCAATTCAGTAAAAACCTAATGAAATATTGATTTATCGCGCACAAATCGTTCTCCACTGTGGTTGAAACGTGAATATGCAGGAATAGAAGTTCCGCTATCGCTCATATTCCGTAATTAACCGAAAAATACAGATTTTCAACAAAGAAATGTAATATTCTCACATTCTAAACGCGATAATACGTGAAAATGCTGCAAGTATCTGCTACGAAGCGGATGAATCGTATGCAAATTTTCCGTTATCCGGTTCCGAAAGTAATATTCACGTCTTAATGTCAAGAATGTGCTGAAAAACGGTCGAACACTGATATTGAACTTGAATAACCCGAAGAAGCACACGTTTTTGGTTCTGAAGGTGCTATTTCTATAAAAAATAACAAAAATACGCTTCAGTTCAGTAAAAACCTAATGAAATATTGATTTATCACGCACAAATCGTACTCCACTATGGTTAAAACGCGAATATGCATAAGAAAATGTTCTGCTATCGCTCGTGATTTGTAATAAACCGATAAATACTGATTTTCAAGAAACAAATGAAATATTCGTACATTCTTAACTTGATAATACGTGAAAAATGCGGCAAGTATTCGCCACGAAGCGGATGAATCGAATGCAAATTTCCGTTTATCTGGTTCCGAAAGTAATATTCACGACTTAATGTCAAGAATGGGCTCAAAATCGGTGGAAAACTGATATTGAACTAGAATATCCCAAAGAAGCACACGTTTTGGGTTCTGAGCGGGCTATTTCTCATAAAAAATAACAAAAATGCGCTTCAATTCAGTAAAAACCTAACGAAATATTGATTTAAAGCGCACAAATCGTACTCCACTATGGGTTAAACGCGAATATGCCTAAATTAATGTACTGCTGTCGCTCATATTCCGTAATATACCGATTAATACTGATTTTCAAGAAAGAAATGTAATATTCCTACATTTTCTTAACGCGATAACACGTGAAAATGCGGCAAGTATTCGCCACGAAGCGGATGAATCGAATGCAAATTTCCGTTTATCTGGTTCCGAAAGTAATATTCACGACCTTAATGTCAAGAATGGGCTCAAAATCGGTCGAAAACTGATATCGAACTACAATAACCCGAAGAAGCACACGTTTTGAGGTCTGGGCGTGCTATTTCTCATGAAAAATAATAAAGATACGCTTCAATGCCGTATAAACCTAATGGAATATTGATTTATTGCGCACAAATCGTTCTCCACTATGGTTAAAACGCAAATATGCATAAGAAAATGTTCTGCTATCGCTATATGATTTGTAATAAAACCGATAAATACTGATTTTCAAGAAAGAAATGTAATATTCGTACCTTCTTAACTTGATAATACGTGAAAAATGCGGCAAGTATCCGCCACGAAGCGGATGAATCGAATGCAAATTTCCGTTTATCTGGTTCCGAAAGTAATATTCACGACTAAATGTCAAGAATGGGCTCAAAATCGGTCAAAAACTGATATTGAACTAGAATAACCCGAAGAAGCACACGTTTTGGGTTCTGAGCGTGCTTTATCTCATAAAAATTAACAAAAATACGCTTCAATTCAGTAAAAACGTAATGAAATATTGATTTATCGCGCACAAATCATACTGCACTATGGTAGAAACGCGAATATGCATAAATAAATAAATGAAATCGCTCAAATTCCGTAATATACCGGTAAATACTGATTTTCAAGAAGAAAATGTAATATTCCTACATTCTTATAGCGATAATACGTGAAAATGCCGCAATTATCTGCTACGAAGGGGATAAATCGCATGCAATTTTCCGGTCATCTGGTTCCAAAAATAATATTCACGACTAAATGTCAAGAATGGGTTCACAATCGGTCAAAAACTGATATTGAACTAGAATAACCCGAGTAAGCACACGTTTTCGTTTCTGAGCGTGCTATTTCTATAAAAATAACAAAAATACGCTTCAATTCAGTAAAAACCTAATGAAATATTGATTTATCGCGCACAAATCGTTCTCCACTGTGGTTGAAACGTGAATATGCAGGAATAGAAGTTCCGCTATCGCTCATATTCCGTAATTAACCGAAAAATACAGATTTTCAACAAAGAAATGTAATATTCTCACATTCTAAACGTGATAATACGTGAAAATGCCGCAATTATCTGCTACGAAGCGGATAAATCGCATTTAAATTTTCCGTTATCCGGTTCCGAAAGTAATATTCACGACTAAATGTCAAGAATGGGCTGAAAATCGGTCGAACACTGATATTGAACTAGAATAACCCGAAGAAGCACACGTTTTTGGTTCTGAAGGTGCTATTTCTATAACAAATAACAAAAATACGCTTCAGTTCAGTAAAAACCTAATGAAATATTGATTTATCACACACAAATCGTACTCCACTATGGTTAAAACGCGAATATGCATAAGAAAATGTTCTGCTATCGCTCATGATTTGTAATAAACCGATAAATACTGATTTTCAAGAAACAAATGAAATATTCGTACATTCTGAACTTGATAATACGTGAAAAATGCGGCAAGTATTCGCCACGAAGCGGATGAATCGAATGCAAATTTCCGTTTATCTGGTTCCGAAAGTAATATTCACGACTTAATGTCAAGAATGGGCTCAAAATCGGTCGAAAACTGATATTGAACTAGAATAACCCAAAGAAGCACACGTTTTGGGTTCTGAGCGGGCTATTTCTCATAAAAAATAACAAAAATGCGCTTCAATTCAGTAAAAACCTAACGAAATATTGATTTATCGCGCACAAATCGTACTCCACTATGGTTGAAACGCGAATATGCCTAAATAAATGTACTGCTGTCGCTCATATTCCGTAATATACCGATTAATACTGATTTTCAAGAAAGAAATGTAATATTCCTACATTTTCTTAACGCGATAACACGTGAAAATGCGGCAAGTATTCGCCACGAAGCGGATGAATCGAATGCAAATTTCCGTTTATCTGGTTCCGAAAGTAATATTCACGACTTAATGTCAAGAATGGGCTCAAAATCGGTCGAACACTGATATTGAACTACAATAACCCGAAGAAGCACACGTTTTGGGTTCTGAGCATGCTATTTCAATAAAAAATAACAAAAATACGCCTCAATACATTAAAAACCTAATGAAATATTGATTTATCGCGTACAAATCGTTCTCCACTATGGTTGACACGTGAATATGAATGAATAAAAGTTCCGCTATCGCTCATATTCCGTTATATACCGATAAATACTGATTTTCAACAAATTAAGGGTGATATTTCTACATTCTAAACGCAATAATACGTGAAAATGCGGCGAATGCCTGCTACGAAGCGGATGAATCGCATGCAATTTTCCGGTTATCTGGTTCCGAACGTAATATTCACGACTAAATGTCAAGAATGGGTTCACAATCGGTCGAAAACTGATATTTTCCTAGAATAACCCGAAAAGCACACGCATTGAGGTCTGAGCGTGCTATTTCTCATATACATAAACAAAAATTCGCTTTAATCTACTAATAACCCGCCACAAAATAGATATTTCGCGCGAATATCGTCCTTCTCTCTGCTCCAAGCGTAAATATGTAGAAATCAAAGTAACGTATTAGCATTTTTTTTCATTTCCCGCTCTTTTACTGATTTGTCGTAGTAAGTTTGCCAAATGATTAAAAATCAACATATTGGTTCGTAAAAACAAATCCGAAGCGTATTTGGGGTAATTTTGCTGCAAAATACCTTCCAAACCGTAAGATGTGCGATTTATTTACGATATATCAGTAGTTCAGTAGAACATTTGCATTCTACTGTACTTTAGGTCACAGAAGATCCGTTACGTAACCTTCAAATTTTTTGGATGGCACATCTGAAACTGACAATTTGGCAAACCTAAGAAAACAAGATGACAAATCTAAAGAAACAAGTTGACAAACCTAAGATTAGCGATTTTGCCAACACTACAAAAATATCTTTTCACTATTATCTATATTTCTAGTCAACGCGTGCATATTTAAAAAATAGTCAAGAATGGGTTGCAATTCGAAAAAATACTGATATATTACTAGAATAACCCAAAGAGCACACGTTTTGGGTTCTGAGCGTGATATTTCTCATAAAAAATAACAAAAATACGCTTCAATTCAGTAAATACCTAATGAAATATTGATTTATCGCGCACAAATCGTACTCAACTATGGTTGAAACGTGAATATGCATGAATAAATTTCCGCTATCGCTTATATTCAATTATATACCGATAAATACTGATTTTCAACAAAGAAAGGTGATATTTCTACATTCTAAACGCAATAATACGTGAAAATGCGGCTTATTTCTGCTACGAAGCGGATAAATCGCATGCAATTTACCGGTCATCTGGTTCCGAAAGTAATATTCACGACTTAATGTCAAGAATGGGTTCACAATCGGTCGAAAACTGATATTGAACTAGAATAATCCGAGGAAGCACACGTTTTGGTTTCTGCGCATGCTATTTCAATAAAAAATAACAAAAATACGCCTCAATACATTAAAAACCTAATGAAATATTGATTTATCGCGTACAAATCGTTCTCCACTATGGTTGACACGTGAATATGAATGAATAAAAGTTCCGCTATCGCTCATATTCCGTTATATACCGATAAATACTGATTTTCAACAAAAAAGGGTGATATTTCTACATTCTAAACGCAATAATACGTGAAAATGCGGCGAATGCCTGCTACGAAGCGGATGAATCGCATGCAATTTTCCGGATATCTGGTTCCGAACGTAATATTCACGACTAAATGTCAAGAATGGGTTCACAATCGGTCGAAAACTGATATTTTCCTAGAATAACCCGAAAAGTACACGCATTGAGGTCTGAGCGTGCTATTTCTCATATACGAGAACAAAAATTCGCTTTAATCTACTAATAACCCGCCACAATATAGATATTCCGCGCGAATATCGTCCTTCTCTCTGCTCCAAGCGTAAATATGTAGAAATCAAAGTAACGTATTAGCAATTTTGTCATTTCCTGCTCTTTTACTGATTTGTCGTAGTAAGTTTGCCAAATGATTAAAAATCAACATATTGGTTCGTAAAAACAAATCCGAAGCGTATTTGGGGTAATTTTGCTGCAAAATACCTTCCAAACCGTAAGATGTGCGATTTATTTACGATATATCAGTAGTTCAGTAGAACATTTGCATTCTACTGTACTTTAGGTCACAGAAGATCCGTTACGTAACCTTCAAATTTTTTGGATGGAACACCTGAAACTGACAATTTGGCAAACCTAAGAAAACAAGATGAAAAATCTAAAGAAACAAGTTGACAAACCTAAGATAAACGATTGTGCCAACAATTACAAAGATATCTTTTCACTTTTATCTATATTTCTAGTCAACGCGTGCATATTTAAAAAATAGTCAAGAATGGGTTCCAATTCGGTGAAATACTGATATATTACTAGAATAACCCAAAAAGCACACGTTTTGGGTTCTGAGCGTGATATTTCTCATAAAAAATAACAAAATTACGCTCCAATTCAGTAAAAACCTAATGAAATATTGATTTATCGCGCACAAATCGTACTTCACTATGGTTGAAACGTGAATATGCATGAATAAATTCCCGCTATCGCTTATATTCCGTTATATACCGATAAATACTGATTTTCAACAAAGAAAGGTGATATTTCTACATTCTAAACGCAATAATACGTGAAAATGCGGCAAGTTACTGCTACGAAGCGGATGAATCGTATGCAAATTTTCCGTTTTCCGGTTCTGAAAGTAATATTCACGACTTAATGTCAAGAATGGGCACAAAATCGGTCGAAAACTGATATTGAACTAGAATAACCCGAAGAAGCACAAGTATTGGGTGCTGAGCATGCTATTTCAATAAAAAATAACAAAAATACGCTTCAATTCAGTAAAAACCTAATAAAATATTGTTTATCGCACACAAACAATACTCCACTATGGTTGAAACGTGAAGATGCATGAATAAGAGTTCCGCTCTCCCTCATTTTCCGTTATATACCGATAAATACTGATTTTCAACATAGAAGGATGAGATTTCTACATTCTAAACGCAATAATACGTGAAAATGCGGCGAATGCCTGCTACGAAGCGGATGAATCGCATTCAATTTTCCGGTTATCTGGTTCCGAAAGTAATATTCACGACTAAATGTCAAGAATGGGTTCACAATTGGTCGAAAACTGATATTTTACTAGAATAACCCGAAAAGCACACGCATTGAGGTCTGAGCGTGCTATTTCTCATATACATAAACAAAAATTCGCTTTAATCTACTAATAACCCGCCACAATATAGATACTCCGCGCGAATATCGTCCTTCTCTCTGCTCCAAGTGTAAATATATAGAAATCAAAGTAATGTATTAGCAATTTTGTCATTTCCTGCTCTTTTACTGATTTGTCGTAGTAAGTTTGCCAAATGATTAAAAATCAACATATTGGTTCGTAAAAACAAATCCGATGCGTATTTGGGGTAATTTTGCTGCAAAATACCTTCCAAACCGTAAGATGTGCAATTTATTTACGATATATCAGTAGTTCAGTAGAACTTTTGCATTCTACTGTACTTTAGGTCACAGAAGATCCGTTACGTAACCTTGAAATTTTTTGGATGGCATCCCTGAAACTGACAATTTGGCAAACCTAAGAAAACAAGATGACAAATCTAAAGAAAGAAGTTGAAAAACCTAAGATAAACGATTGTGCCAACACTTACAAAAATATCTTTTCACTTTTATCTATATTTCTATTCAACGCGTGCATATTTAAAAAATAGTCAAGAATGGGTTCCAATTCGGTAAAATACTGATATATTACTAGAATAACCCAAAAAGCACACGTTTTGGATTCTGAGCGTGCTATTTCTATAAAAAATGACAAAAGTACGCTTCCATTCAGTAAAAACCTAATAAAATATTGTTTATCGCGCACAAACCGAACTCCACTATGGTTGAAACGTAAATATGCATGAATAAAAGTTCCGCTATCGCTCAAATTCCGTAATAAACCGAAAAATACTGATTTTCAACAAAGAAATGTAATATTCTCACATTCTAAACGCGATAATACGTGAAAATGCGTTAAGTATCTGCTACGACGCGGATGAATCGTATGCAAATTTTCCGTGATCCGGTTCCGAAAGTAATATTCACGACTTAATGTCAAGAATGGGCTCAAAATCGAACGAAAACTGATATTGCACTAGAATAATCCGAAGAAGCACACTTTTTGGGTTCTGTGCGTGCTATTTCTATAAAAAATAACCAAAATACGCTTCAATTCAGTGAAAACCTAATAAAATATTGTTTATCGCGCACAAATCGTACTCAACTATGGTTGAAACACGAATATGTATAAATAAATGTATTGCTATCGCTCAAATTCCGTAATAAACCGAAAAATACTGATTTTCAAGAAAGAAATTTAATATTCTCACATTCTAAACGCGATAATACGTGAAAATGCGGCTAATTTCTGCTACGAAGCGGATCAATCGCATGCAATTTTCCGGTCATCTGGTTCCAAAAATAATATTCGCGACTAAATGTCAAGAATGGGTTCACAATCGGTCAAAAACTGATATTGAACTAGAATAACCCGAGGAAGCACACGTTTTCGTTTCTGAGCGTGCTATTTCTATAAAAAATAACAATAATACGCTTCAATTCAGTAAAAACCTAATAAAATATTGATTTATCGTGCACAAATCGTTCTCCACTGTGGTTTAAACGTGAATATGCAGGAATAGAAGTTCCGCTATCGCTCATATTCCGTAATTAACCGAAAAATACTGATTTTCAACCAAGAAAGGTGATATTTCTACATTATAAACGCAATAATACATGAAAATTCGGCAAGTTACTGCTACAAAGCGGATGAATCGTATGCAAATTTTCCCTTTTCCGGTTCTGAAAGTGATATTCACGACTTAATGTCAAGAATGGGCTTAAAATCGGTCGAACACTGATATTGAACTAGATTAACCCAAAAAAGCACACGTTATGGGTTCTGAAGGTGCTATTTCTATATAAGATAACAAAATTACCCATTAATTCAGTAAAAACCTAATGAAATATTGATTTATCGCGTACAAATCGTTCTCCACTATGGTTGACACGTGAATATGAATGAATAAAAGTTCCGCTATCGCTCATATTCCGTTATATACCGATAAATACTGATTTTCAACAAAAAAGGGTGATATTTCTACATTCTAAACGCAATAATACGTGGAAATGCGGCGAATTTCTGCTACAAAGCGGATCAATCGCATGCAATTTTCCGGTCATCTGGTTCCAAAAATAATAATCACGACTAAATGTCAAGAATGGGTTCACAATCGGTCGAAAACTGATATTTTACTAGAATAACACGAAAAGCACACGCATTGAGGTCTGAGCGTGCTATTTCTCATAAACATAAACAAAAATTCGCTTTAATCTACTAATAACCCGCCACAATATAGATATTCCGCGCGAATATCGTCCTTCTCTCTGCTTCAAGCGTAAATATGTAGAAATCAAAGTAACATATTAGCAATTTTGTCACATCCCGCTCTTTTAAATATATAGAAATATTGATTTATCGTGCACAAATCGTACTCAGCTATGGTTGAAACGCGAAAATGTATACATAAATGTTTTGCTATCGCTCAAATTCCGTAATATACGGATAATTACTGATTTTCAACAAAGAAAGGTGATATTTCTACATTCTAAACGCGATAATACGTGAAAATGCGGCGAAGTTCTGCTACGAAGCGGATAAATCGCATGCAATTTACCGGTCATCTGGTTCCGAAAATAATATTCACGACTAAATGTCAAGAATGGGTTCACAATCGGTCGAAAACTGATATTGAACTAGAATAACCCGAAGAAGCACACGTTTTGGGTTCTGAGCGTGCTTTATCTCATTAAAATTAACAAAAATACGCTTCAATTCAGTAAAAACGTAATGAAATATTGATTTATCGCGCACAAATCGTACTCCGCTATTGTTGAAACGCGAATATGCCTAAATAAATGTACTGCTGTCGCTCATATTCCGTAATATACCGATTAATACTGATTTTCAAGAAAGAAATGTAATATTCCTACATTCTAATAGCGATAATACGTGAAAATGCCGCAATTATCTGCTACGAAGCGGATTAATCGCATGCAATTTTCCGGTCATCTGGTTCCAAAAATAATATTCACGACTAAATGTCAAGAATGGGTTCACAATCGGTCAAAAACTGATATTGAACTAGAATAACCCGAGTAAGCACACGTTTTCGTTTCTGAGCGTGCTATTTCTATAAAAATAACAAAAATACGCTTCAATTCAGTAAAAACCTAATGAAATATTGATTTATCGCGCACAAATCGTTCTCCACTGTGGTTGAAACGTGAATATGCAGGAATAGAAGTTCCGCTATCGCTCATATTCCGTAATTAACCGAAAAATACAGATTTTCAACAAAGAAATGTAATATTCTCACATTCTAAACGCGATAATACGTGAAAATGCTGCAAGTATCTGCTACGAAGCGGATGAATCGTATGCAAATTTTCCGTTATCCGGTTCCGAAAGTAATATTCACGTCTTAATGTCAAGAATGTGCTGAAAAACGGTCGAACACTGATATTGAACTTGAATAACCCGAAGAAGCACACGTTTTTGGTTCTGAAGGTGCTATTTCTATAAAAAATAACAAAAATACGCTTCAGTTCAGTAAAAACCTAATGAAATATTGATTTATCACGCACAAATCGTACTCCACTATGGTTAAAACGCGAATATGCATAAGAAAATGTTCTGCTATCGCTCGTGATTTGTAATAAACCGATAAATACTGATTTTCAAGAAACAAATGAAATATTCGTACATTCTTAACGCGATAACACGTGAAAATGCGGCAAGTATTCGCCACGAAGCGGATGAATCGAATGCAAATTTCCGTTTATCTGGTTCCGAAAGTAATATTCACGACTTAATGTCAAGAATGGGCTCAAAATCGGTGGAAAACTTATATTGAACTAGAATATCCCAAAGAAGCACACGTTTTGGGTTCTGAGCGGGCTATTTCTCATAAAAAATAACAAAAATGCGCTTCAATTCAGTAAAAACCTAACGAAATATTGATTTAAAGCGCACAAATCGTACTCCACTATGGGTTAAACGCGAATATGCCTAAATTAATGTACTGCTGTCGCTCATATTCCGTAATATACCGATTAATACTGATTTTCAAGAAAGAAATGTAATATTCCTACATTTTCTTAACGCGATAACACGTGAAAATGCGGCAAGTATTCGCCACGAAGCGGATGAATCGAATGCAAATTTCCGTTTATCTGGTTTTGAAAGTAATATTCACGACCTTAATGTCAAGAATGGGCTCAAAATCGGTCGAAAACTGATATCGAACTACAATAACCCGAAGAAGCACACGTTTTGAGGTCTGGGCGTGCTATTTCTCATGAAAAATAATAAAGATACGCTTCAATGCCGTATAAACCTAATGGAATATTGATTTATTGCGCACAAATCGTACTCCACTATGGTTAAAACGCAAATATGCATAAGAAAATGTTCTGCTATCGCTATATGATTTGTAATAAAACCGATAAATACTGATTTTCAAGAAAGAAATGTAATATTCGTACCTTCTTAACTTGATAATACGTGAAAAATGCGGCAAGTATCCGCCACGAAGCGGATGAATCGAATGCAAATTTCCGTTTATCTGGTTCCGAAAGTAATATTCACGACTAAATGTCAAGAATGGGCTCAAAATCGGTCAAAAACTGATATTGAACTAGAATAACCCGAAGAAGCACACGTTTTGGGTTCTGAGCGTGCTTTATCTCATAAAAATTAACAAAAATACGCTTCAATTCAGTAAAAACGTAATGAAATATTGATTTATCGCGCACAAATCATACTGCACTATGGTAGAAACGCGAATATGCATAAATAAATAAATGAAATCGCTCAAATTCCGTAATATACCGGTAAATACTGATTTTCAAGAAGAAAATGTAATATTCCTACATTCTTATAGCGATAATACGTGAAAATGCCGCAATTATCTGCTACGAAGCGGATAAATCGCATGCAATTTTCCGGTCATCTGGTTCCAAAAATAATATTCACGACTAAATGTCAAGAATGGGTTCACAATCGGTCAAAAACTGATATTGAACTAGAATAACCCGAGTAAGCACACGTTTTCGTTTCTGAGCGTGCTATTTCTATAAAAATAACAAAAATACGCTTCAATTCAGTAAAAACCTAATGAAATATTGATTTATCGCGCACAAATCGTTCTCCACTGTGGTTGAAACGTGAATATGCAGGAATAGAAGTTCCGCTATCGCTCATATTCCGTAATTAACCGAAAAATACAGATTTTCAACAAAGAAATGTAATATTCTCACATTCTAAACGTGATAATACGTGAAAATGCCGCAATTATCTGCTACGAAGCGGATAAATCGCATTTAAATTTTCCGTTATCCGGTTCCGAAAGTAATATTCACGACTAAATGTCAAGAATGGGCTGAAAATCGGTCGAACACTGATATTGAACTAGAATAACCCGAAGAAGCACACGTTTTTGGTTCTGAAGGTGCTATTTCTATAACAAACAACAAAAATACGCTTCAGTTCAGTAAAAACCTAATGAAATATTGATTTATCACACACAAATCGTACTCCACTATGGTTAAAACGCGAATATGCATAAGAAAATGTTCTGCTATCGCTCATGATTTGTAATAAACCGATAAATACTGATTTTCAAGAAACAAATGAAATATTCGTACATTCTGAACTTGATAATACGTGAAAAATGCGGCAAGTATTCGCCACGAAGCGGATGAATCGAATGCAAATTTCCGTTTATCTGGTTCCGAAAGTAATATTCACGACTTAATGTCAAGAATGGGCTCAAAATCGGTCGAAAACTGATATTGAACTAGAATAACCCAAAGAAGCACACGTTTTGGGTTCTGAGCGGGCTATTTCTCATAAAAAATAACAAAAATGCGCTTCAATTCAGTAAAAACCTAACGAAATATTGATTTATCGCGCACAAATCGTACTCCACTATGGTTGAAACGCGAATATGCCTAAATAAATGTACTGCTGTCGCTCATATTCCGTAATATACCGATTAATACTGATTTTCAAGAAAGAAATGTAATATTCCTACATTTTCTTAACGCGATAACACGTGAAATGCGGCAAGTATTCGCCACGAAGCGGATGAATCGAATGCAAATTTCCGTTTATCTGGTTCCGAAAGTAATATTCACGACTTAATGTCAAGAATGGGCTGAAAATCGGTCGAACACTGATATTGAACTAGAATAACCCGAAGAAGCACACGTTTTTGGTTCTGAAGGTGCTATTTCTATAAAAAATAACAAAAATACGCTTCAGTTCAGTAAAAACCTAACGAAATATTGATTTATCACGCACAAATCGTACTCCACTATGGTTAAAACGCGAATATGCATAAATAAATGTAATGCTATCGCTCATATTCCGTAATAAACCGGTAAATACTGATTTTCAACAAAGAAATGTAATTTTTCTACATCCTTAACTTGATAATACGAGAAAATGCGGTAAGTATCTGCTACGAAGCGGATGAATCGAATGCAAATTTCCGGTTATCTGGTTCCGAAAAAATATTCATGACTTAATTTCTAGAATGGGTTCAGAATCGGTCGGAAACTGATATTGAACTAGAATAACCCGAAGAAGCACACGTTTTGGATCTTAAGCGTGTTATATCTCATAAAAATTAACAAAAATACGCTTCAATTCAGTAAAAACGTAATGAAATATTGATTTATCGCGCACAAATCGTACTCCGCTATGGTTGAAACGCGAATATGCATAAATAAATAAATGAAATCGCTCAAATTCCGTAATACACCGGTAAATACAGATTTTCAAGAAGAAAATGTAATATTCCTACATTCTAATAGCGATAATACGTGAAAATGCGTTAAGTATCTGCTACGAAGCGGATGAATCGTATGCAAATTTTCCGTTATCCGGTTCCGAAAGTAATATTCACGTCTTAATGTCAAAAATGGGCTGAAAATCGGTCGAACACTGATATTGAACTAGAATTACCCGAAGAAGCACACGTTTTTGGTTCTGAAGGTGCTATTTCTATAAAAAATAACAAAAATACGCTTCAGTTCAGTAAAAACCTAATGAAATATTGATTTATCACGCACAAATCGTACTCCACTATGGTTAAAACGCGAATATGCATAAGAAAATGTTCTGCTATCGCTCATGATTTGTAATAAACCGATAAATACTGATTTTCAAGAAACATGAGAAATATTCGTACATTCTTAACTTGATAATACGTGAAAAATGCGGCAAGTATTCGCCACGAAGCGGATGAATCGAATGTAAATTTCCGTTTATCTGGTTCCGAAAGTAATATTCACGACTTAATGTCAAGAATGGGCTCAAAATCGGTCGAAAACTGATATTGAACTAGAATAACCCAAAGAAGCACACGTTTTGGATCTTAAGCGGGCTATATCTCATAAAAATTAACAAAAATACGCTTCAATTCAGTAAAAACGTAATGAAATATTGATTTATCGCACAAAAAATCGTACTCCGCTATGGTTGAAACGCGAATATGCATAAATAAATAAATGAAATCGCTCAAATTCCGTAATATACCGGTAATACTGATTTTCAAGAAGAAAATGTAATATTCCTACATTCTAATAGCGATAATACGTGAAAATGCCGCAATTATCTGCTACGAAGCGGATGAATCGCATGCAAATTTCCGGTTATCTGGTTCCGAAAAAATTTTCACGACTTAATGTCTAGAATGGGTTCAGAATCGGTCGAAAACTGATATTGAACTAGAATAACCCGAAGAAGCACACGTTCTGGGTTCTGAGCGTGATATTTTTCATCAAAAATAACAAAAATTCGCTCCTATTCAGTAAAACCCTAATAAAATATTTTTTATCGCGCACAAACCGTACTCCACTATGGTTGAAACGTGAATATGCAGGAATAAAAGTTCCGCTATCCCTCATACTCCGTTATATACCGATAAATACTGATTTTCAACAAAGAAAGGTGATATTTCTACATTCTAAACGCAATAATACGTGAAAATGCTGCAAGTTACTGCTACGAAGCGGATGAATCGTATGCAAATTTTCCGTTTTCCGGTTCTGAAAGTAATATTCACGCCTTAATGTCAAGAATGGGCTCAAAATCGGTCGAACACTGATATTGAACTACAATAACCCGAAGAAGCACACGTTTTGGGT
Organism: Pantala flavescens; assembly: GCA_020796165.1. Taxonomy (NCBI): domain Eukaryota; kingdom Metazoa; phylum Arthropoda; class Insecta; order Odonata; family Libellulidae; genus Pantala; species Pantala flavescens. Next base: position 16,099,373 of record CM036885.1, on the reverse strand, counting down.
TCTGAGCATGCTATTTCAATAAAAAATAACAAAAATACGCCTCAATACATTAAAAACCTAATGAAATATTGATTTATCGCGTACAAATCGTTCTCCACTATGGTTGACACGTGAATATGAATGAATAAAAGTTCCGCTATCGCTCATATTCCGTTATATACCGATAAATACTGATTTTCAACAAATTAAGGGTGATATTTCTACATTCTAAACGCAATAATACGTGAAAATGCGGCGAATGCCTGCTACGAAGCGGATGAATCGCATGCAATTTTCCGGTTATCTGGTTCCGAACGTAATATTCACGACTAAATGTCAAGAATGGGTTCACAATCGGTCGAAAACTGATATTTTCCTAGAATAACCCGAAAAGCACACGCATTGAGGTCTGAGCGTGCTATTTCTCATATACATAAACAAAAATTCGCTTTAATCTACTAATAACCCGCCACAAAATAGATATTTCGCGCGAATATCGTCCTTCTCTCTGCTCCAAGCGTAAATATGTAGAAATCAAAGTAACGTATTAGCATTTTTTTTTCATTTCCCGCTCTTTTACTGATTTGTCGTATTAAGTTTGCCAAATGATTAAAAATCAACATATTGGTTCGTAAAAACAAATCCGAAGCGTATTTGGGGTAATTTTGCTGCAAAATACCTTCCAAACCGTAAGATGTGCGATTTATTTACGATATATCAGTAGTTCAGTAGAACATTTGCATTCTACTGTACTTTAGGTCACAGAAGATCCGTTACGTAACCTTCAAATTTTTTGGATGGCACATCTGAAACTGACAATTTGGCAAACCTAAGAAAACAAGATGACAAATCTAAAGAAACAAGTTGACAAACCTAAGATTAGCGATTTTGCCAACACTACAAAAATATCTTTTCACTATTATCTATATTTCTAGTCAACGCGTGCATATTTAAAAAATAGTCAAGAATGGGTTGCAATTCGAAAAAATACTGATATATTACTAGAATAACCCAAAGAGCACACGTTTTGGGTTCTGAGCGTGATATTTCTCATATAAAATAACAAAATCACGCTTCAATTCAGTAAATACCTAATGAAATATTGATTTATCGCGCACAAATCGTACTCAACTATGGTTGAAACGTGAATATGCATGAATAAATTTCCGCTATCGCTTATATTCAATTATATACCGATAAATACTGATTTTCAACAAAGAAAGGTGATATTTCTACATTCTAAACGCAATAATACGTGAAAATGCGGCTTATTTCTGCTACGAAGCGGATAAATCGCATGCAATTTACCGGTCATCTGGTTCCGAAAGTAATATTCACGACTTAATGTCAAGAATGGGTTCACAATCGGTCGAAAACTGATATTGAACTAGAATAATCCGAGGAAGCACACGTTTTGGTTTCTGAGCGTGCTATTTCAATAAAAATAACAAAAATACGCTTCAATTCAGTAAAAACCTAATAAAATATTTTTTATCGCGCACAAACCGTACTCCACTATGGTTGAAACGTGAATATGCATGAATAAAAGTTCCGCTATCCCTCATATTCCGTTAAATACCGATAAATACTGATTTTCAACAAAGAAAGGTGATATTTCTACATTCTCAACGCAATAATACGTGAAAATGCGGCAAGTTACTGCTACGAAGCGGATGAATCGTATGCAAATTTTCCGTTATCCGGTTCCGAAAGTAATATTCACGACTTAATGTCAAGAATGGGCTCAAAATCGGTCGAACACTGATATTGAACTAGATTAACCCGAAAAGCACACGCATTGAGGTGTGAGCGTGCTATTTCTCATATACGAGAACAAAAATTCGCTTTAATCTACTTATAACCCGCCACAATATAGATATTCCGCGCGAATATCGTCCTTCTCTCTGCTCCAAGCGTAAATATGTAGAAATCAAAGTAACGTATTAGCAATTTTGTCATTTCCTGCTCTTTTACTGATTTGTCGTAGTAAGTTTGCCAAATGATTAAAAATCAACATATTGGTTCATAAAAACAAATCCGATGCGTATTTGGGGTAATTTTGCTTTAAAATACGTTCCAAACCCTAAGATGTGCGATTAATTTACGATATATCAGTAGTTCAGTAGAACGTTTGCATTCTACTGTACTTTAGGTCACAGAAGATCCGTTACGTAACCTTCAAGTTTTTTGGATGGAACACCTGAAACTGACAATTATGCAAACCTAAGAAAACAAGATGACAAATCTAAAGAAACAAGTTGACAAACCTAAGATAAACGATTGTGCCAACAATTACAAAGATATCTTTTCACTTTTATCTATATTTCTAGTCAACGCGTGCATATTTAAAAAATAGTCAAGAATGGGTTCCAATTCGGTAAAATACTGATATATTACTAGAATAACCCAAAAAGCACACGTTTTGGGTTCTGAGCGTGATATTTCTCATAAAAAATAACAAAATTACGCTCCAATTCAGTAAAAACCTAATGAAATATTGATTTATCGCGCACAAATCGTACTCCACTATGGTTGACACGTGAATATGAATGAATAAAAGTTCCGCTATCGCTCATATTCCGTTATATACCGATAAATACTGATTTTCAACATAGAAGGATGAGATTTCTACATTCTAAACGCAATAATACGTGAAAATGCGGCGAATGCCTGCAACGAAGCGGATGAATCGCATTCAATTTTCCGGTTATCTGGTTCCGAAAGTAATATTCACGACTAAATGTCAAGAATGGGTTCACAATTGGTCGAAAACTGATAATTTACTAGAATTACCCGAAAAGCACACGCATTGAGGTCTGAGCGTGCTATTTCTCATATACATAAACAAAAATTTTCTTTAATCTACTAATAACCCGCCACAATATAGATTCTCCGCGCGAATATCGTCCTTCTCTCTGCTCCAAGTGTAAATATATAGGAATCAAAGTAACGTATTAGCAATGTTGTCATTTCCTGCTCTTTTACTGATTTGTCGTAGTAAGTTTGCCAAATGATTAAAAATCAACATATTGGTTCGTAAAAACACATCCGATGCGTATTTGGGGTAATTTTGCTGCAAAATACCTTCCAAACCGTAAGATGTGCAATTTATTTACGATATATCAGTAGTTCAGTAGAACTTTTGCATTCTACTGTACTTTAGGTCACAGAAGATCCGTTACGTAACCTTGAAATTTTTTGGATGGCATCCCTGAAACTGACAATTTGGCAAACCTAAGAAAACAAGATGACAAATCTAAAGAAAGAAGTTGAAAAACCTAAGATAAACGATTGTGCCAACACTTACAAAAATATCTTTTCACTTTTATCTATATTTCTATTCAACGCGTGCATATTTAAAAAATAGTCAAGAATGGGTTCCAATTCGGTAAAATACTGATATATTACTAGAATAACCCAAAAAGCACACGTTTTGGGTTCTGAGCGTGCTATTTCTATAAAAAATGACAAAAGTACGCTTCCATTCAGTAAAAATCTAATAAAATATTGTTTATCGCGCACAAACCGAACTCCACTATGGTTGAAACGTAAATATGCATGAATAAAAGTTCCGCTATCGCTCAAATTCCGTAATAAACCGAAAAATACTGATTTTCAACAAAGAAATGTAATATTCTCACATTCTAAACGCGATAATACGTGAAAATGCGTTAAGTATCTGCTACGACGCGGATGAATCGTATGCAAATTTTCCGTGATCCGGTTCCGAAAGTAATATTCACGACTTAATGTCAAGAATGGGCTCAAAATCGAACGAAAACTGATATTGCACTAGAATAATCCGAAAAAGCACACTTTTTGGGTTCTGTTCGTGCTATTTCTATAAAAAATAACCAAAATACGCTTCAATTCAGTGAAAACCTAATAAAATATTGTTTATCGCGCACAAATCGTACTCAACTATGGTTGAAACACGAATATGTATAAATAAATGTATTGCTATCGCTCAAATTCCGTAATAAACCGAAAAATACTGATTTTCAAGAAAGAAATTTAATATTCTCACATTCTAAACGCGATAATACGTGAAAATGCGGCTAATTTCTGCTACGAAGCGGATCAATCGCATGCAATTTTCCGGTCATCTGGTTCCAAAAATAATATTCGCGACTAAATGTCAAGAATGGGTTCACAATCGGTCAAAAACTGATATTG